>CAWUFW010001590.1:0-2724789 GCA_963921515.1 Calotriton arnoldi
TCTTCCTGGACCGTTGGCGGTATGCCCAGACGTGGGTCCCTTGCTCACTTTGCCACTGGATTCAAGCAAGCCTGGCTGATGACGGCTGTAATGCCAGAAACCGGTCCTAGGATGCTTGTTTCCGGTCCAGGGAAGACATGGCTTGGCAGTTCGGGCTGGACTGTTCCCATGAGGCACAGGGTCAGACTGATTTGCATATGGCCATGTCTGAACTGGGGTGGTGGAGTGAGCTAAAGAATGATGATGGATTAAACCCAGATCAGTTGACTGGGGGTGAGTGTTTGATTGGCTCAAACGTTCCGTCCATCATCCCCTTTTGTATCGCTTGGTCGCCCTAAGTTGGCGGGGGTATGCCCAGACGTGGGTCCCTTGCTCACTTTGCCACTGGATTCAAGCAAGCCTGGCTGATGACGGCTGAAATGCCAGAAACCGGTCCTAGGATGCTTGTTTCCGGTCCAGGGAAGACATGGCTTGGCAGTTCGAGCTGGACTGTTCCCATGAGGCACAGGGTCAGACTGATTTGCATATGGCCATGTCTGAACTGGGGTGGTGGAGTGAGCTAAAGAATGATGATGGATTAAACCCAGATCAGTTGACTGGGGGTGAGTGTTTGATTGGCTCAAACGCTCCGTCCATCATCCCCTTTTGTATCGCTTGGTCGCCCTAAGTTGGCGGAGGTATGCCCAGACGTGGGTCCCTTGCTCACTTTGCCACTGGATTCAAGCAAGCCTGGCTGATGACGGCTGAAATGCCAGAAACCGGTCCTAGGATGCTTGTTTCCGGTCCAGGGAAGACATGGCTTGGCAGTTCGGGCTGGACTGTTCCCATGAGGCACAGGGTCAGACTGATTTGCATATGGCCATGTCTGAACTGGGGTGGTGGAGTGAGCTAAAGAATGATGATGGATTAAACCCAGATCAGTTGACTGGGGGTGAGTGTTTGATTGGCTCAAACGTTCCGTCCATCATCCCCTTTGTATCGCTTTGGTCGCCCTAAGTTGGCGGGGTATGCCCAGACGTGGGTCCCTTGCTCACTTTGCCACTGGATTCAAGCAAGCCTGGCTGATGACGGCTGAAATGCCAGAAACCGGTCCTAGGATGCTTGTTTCCGGTCCAGGAAGACATGGCTTGGCAGTTCGGGCTGGACTGTTCCCATGAGGCACAGGGTCAGACTGATTTGCATATGGCCATGTCTGAACTGGGGTGGTGGAGTGAGCTAAAGAATGATGATGGATTAAACCCAGATCAGTTGACTGGGGGTGAGTGTTTGATTGGCTCAAACGTTCCGTCCATCATCCCCCTTTGTATCGCTTTGGTCGCCCTAAGTTGGCGGGGGTATGCCCAGACGTGGGTATGCCCAGACGTGGGTCCCTTGCTCACTTTGCCACTGGATTCAAGCAAGCCTGGCTGATGACGGCTGAAATGCCAGAAACCGGTCCTAGGATGCTTGTTTCCGGTCCAGGGAAGACATGGCTTGGCAGTTCGGGCTGGACTGTTCCCATGAGGCACAGGGTCAGACTGATTTGCATATGGCCATGTCTGAACTGGGGTGGTGGAGTGAGCTAAAGAATGATGATGGATTAAACCCAGATCAGTTGACTGGGGTGAGTGTTTGATTGGCTCAAACGTTCCGTCCATCATCCCTTTGTATCGCTTGGTCGCCCTAAGTTGGCGGGGTATGCCCAGACGTGGGTCCCTTGCTCACTTTGCCACTGGATTCAAGCAAGCCTGGCTGATGACGGCTGAAATGCCAGAAACCGGTCCTAGGATGCTTGTTTCCGGTCCAGGGAAGACATGGCTTGGCAGTTCGGGCTGGACTGTTCCCATGAGGCACAGGGTCAGACTGATTTGCATATGGCCATGTCTGAACTGGGGTGGTGGAGTGAGCTAAAGAATGATGATGGATTAAACCCAGATCAGTTGACTGGGGGTGAGTGTTTGATTGGCTCAAACGTTCCGTCCATCATCCCCTTTTGTATTGATTACAAAAATTGGCATAGTGGCATCATTTCTGGAATTTCAGGTAACAAGTGTAATGTGAACTTTCTAACATTCTGCAGATTACACCAGCATAAGTTAAATTCCGCATTGGCCTACAGATAAGCTGAGTAGCCTTCAGCAAGGAAAGGTGATTATGGCTCTGCGTAACCCTTAGTCTCCGAACCCTTGGTTGAAGTAATTCTCTTTTTCACAACATTCTGTTCAATTATTTATATTCAGTATATACAATATTGTACATTTTCAAAATAAACAATTACCAGTAAATTCCTTCTAATCTGTCATATAATTTCTTTCTATGAACCTTGCTTATTATTTATCAATAATAAATAAGAAGTTGTGTTATCAGTTTCTAAGAAGCATGCACCCTACAGGCAGGTATTGCCTAATGGTAAAGTATAGGGAAAATGTGTGTATTCTTTACCATAGGGAGATTTCTGGAGTTGGGGTGGAGATCTCCAAATGGTAAAATATTGGGAAACGTTGCCTAGACTTTAATGCAGGGAGCTCTCCGTAGTCGGGACATAGATCTCTGCAAATCAAGTATAGAGAAAGGTAAAAAAATAATTTTCAACTTGGAAAAAATGTGTTAAATTATTTTTCATGTAAAATATAAATGTACATTAATTGTATATATTTATTTCATATGTAGAACAAAAGGAAAAATATTGCAACACTATTAACTACATTTTGATTAAAAAATTAAATTATTTAAAATATGTTAAAATTATTTTTCCCAAGGTGAAATTAAACAATACATTTCCCCCTAAAATATGTTTTGTTAAAGCATTAATAATTATTAAAAGTGATGTACGCTATTTATTAAAAGTAATTTACTTATATTTATTAAAATGTATTGTTACACTAATTTTTAAATGCATAAAGCTTATCATTATATTGTATAATTGAATTAAAAATATGTACTGTTTTGATATATTTTTAAATTAAGTTATATTTACTTATATTTTTGACTATTTGGAATAATTGAATTTAAATTAATATTATTTCCTGAGTTTTACATTTAATTTCCGCCTCCATTATTTTCAATGGGAATGTTATTGCAGCATTAGGGGTTAGCCATGTGAGGTGCTAGACTTCACACTTTTTTTAGTAGTTACTTACACTTGTAAGTTAGGATTCAACCCCTATTTCAGTGGAATGGAGACATGTAAGTCTATACTTTTGAGTAACTTTACTCTCAAATTTTGTTAATAGGGAAAAGCTCATGAAGTTACTCAAATGTGTAAGACTAAAGCTATATTTACTCACACGTGCAATTACCTTTGAGAATAGCACCAGTGTGTTTTAAAAAACGATCTAAAGGAAGTACCCACATTCCTATCTCCGACGTCCCCATGCCTCACCAAATCATTCAAGCACATTTTCTGGTTAGCCTTTTGAATCAATTTGCTGATGAATACTTATTTTTCAAACAGCTGATTTAGAACAAGCTTACTCATAAACTAGTGGTGACATGGTCCTTGGAACATGACATTATTTAAAATTAATTTAAATATTAATCACACCTTGAGCATGTGCCTTGATAATGGGATGAATGCTTTCTATTGATGAGAGTACGAAGACACGTATGCTGATGATAACAAAGGGAAATAATTGATCTATTTTACAAATGTCATTTATGATAGTGTTATATCTTAGCAGTTACCAGCACTGTTAAGCTTGCATTGGAGTCTTGTGTGATTAGATTCCAATGCAAGAATGCTATGATGTGGTATTTAGAATGTAATGATTTAAGTTCTGGCAGTTTACTGGTGCTGGTATCTCACAGGAACGGTTATAATGGGAGTATTTAGCACCACCCACCGTACTACTCCTAAGGAACTATCTCACAAAAGGTACAGGGCTGGTAATGAAGTGAAGGAGCGAAAACACGTAAAAAAGTGAGGAGAATAGGGGGCTAGGAAGCACTGCTGTTTTAAGACCAACACCCTCATTCACCATAGGGTGACAGGCTTCATCATATGGTCCCCTCTTCACAATGGGACTGCAAAGTACCCAGTGCGGGCTACAACTCCCTGTAGGAGAGGAGCGGGGAGGTTTTTTTGTCATCCCTACTTTAGAATCAGTAGGGGAGGGAGGGGCGGAGTGCAAACAAAAGAAAGGTTGTATGTGAGTTAAAACTATCTCTTGGTGGGTGAGGACAACTTTTATTCTGGTACCCCCAATGGATAGGATTAAAACCAAACACTGTGAAATAGGGATATGGATATTCTCCTATTCCATATTCTGGTTGACATGTTTCTGCCTAAATTGACAGGCAGATTCGTGGCATTCATCAGGACCAAGATCATGAGTCACTCTGCTTGTAATTGAAAATAAACAAGGGATTGTCTAAGAGCTTATCTCTTTTGTTGAGGATATGTCAATTTGTTTTATAACCTTCTTAACTGTGTTTGGTAAGTGGCTGTATGTACTCACACAGACTATCCTCTCATCTTTGATTTTCGGGTATGTTTCCAAAAGGGCATCCTTGTTATTATTACGTGCCCATTTGGAAGACCTACGGATCAAATCCTTTGGGTACTGACGTGTCTGAAGCTCTTTGCTCAGGTTAACAGCATGATGTTTATATTTATCCATTTCGGTACAGTTCCTCCATAGCCTAAGGAATTGGCCGAAGGGGAGATTGTTTAGGTAGCCTGTGGAAGGAAGCTTGAATAGCTGAGTAGAGAATTACGTGCCAATGGTTTCTGATGAAGTTCAGTATATACCTTGCCTTCTTTTTGATACAGCAACAAGTCCAAAAAGGGAATTTGATCTTTACTGAATTTGCAAGTAAAATGAAGATTAGTATCTAGACTGTTCAACCAGGTCGTGAAAGTATTCAGAGATATCACATCTCCCTCCCAGATGACCAACATATCATCAATGTATCTCTTCCATAATCTTAGGTTCATCTGGAAGGGGTTGACTGCTGAGTAAATATGTGTAGTCTCGAACGAGTTTACTGGTGCTGGTAGCAGAGGAGCTCCTGTGCGTTGGTCCTCCGCCATCGTGCAGCTATGTATTTGGAAGTAAACTTATCTACGGACACTTGCAATCTTGAGGGCACTTACTACAATATTATTGGCGACAAGCTGAGCTGCGAGGTTGGATCTTTAAACGTGTGATGTTGGCTGTGTCCATTGATTTACACAAGATGAAAAATGACATCCATCGGCTACTATTTCAGTAATGCCATCACCCCAGCATTTTTATGCCCATAGGGACATCTGCGCTCATCTCTCACTAAACGTTGTGTCTATGAATCCTTTTGGGGGCCAAGAATGGATGTAGAAGTGGATGAGATGATAGAAAATTGTTTTGTATGCAAATCAGCTGACAAACGCTTGAAGGTCTCTTCTCCGCCTCTCATGCCTATAGCATGGCCATCAGGTCTGTGGGCTAAAGTTAGAATAGATATCATGGTTCCGTATGATTCTTTGCCAGGTGGTGCCAAGTTTCTCATTGTACAGGTGGATTGTTGTTCAAAATGACCTGAACGTGAGCTGGTCAAGGAGCCGAATGCTGGTGCTGATGTAGAGTTTCTAAGAGAAACCTTCTTGAGGGAGGGTTTTCCTGAATTTCTCCTCTCTTTACAATGGCACCCATTAGTAGGGAACTTCAAGTTTTTCTTGAGTCTTGTGGTGTGAAGCACCTGAGAAGCTCCTTATATCACCCACAAATGAATGATCTTGTGGAGAGGATGAATCAGGTGGTGGGTGAGTGTATTAGGTGGGTAAAATATGGGAACCATGATGTTGTGAAGTCTGTGCGTAGTATGTTATGGTTTTTTCAGAACAACACCACACTCAACTATCAAAGTGTCTCCTTTTGATCTGTTGAGGGACAGGAAAGCCAATGCTAGTTTTTGCCTTTGTGGATGGCTAAATGGCTTAAAAGTGAGTCTGATGTTGGGAAATTGATGGCCTTGGTTAAGATGAATGTATGTCATGCACCAGGAGAAACAAAAGAACTGGTATGACAGAAAGAAAAATGTTAAACTTGTCAATGTACAGGTTGGCGATTTGGTTCGTATCAAGTCAGCCGTACATGTGAATGATAGGGAGAGTAAATTCAGTAACCTGTGAGAGTGGAAACAATTTGTGGTAATGCTATTATGATGAATGGTGGACACTGGTGGAATCTTGCAAATGTAGTTAAGTTGGGCAATGGGTGTAAAAGTGTGAGTAATAATGAAAATGATCAATATAATATATCTGTTCCGACTGGTACTCATGATCATATTCAGGATGGTCAACACCCGAAGTGTGATCAAGATATTTCTGGGAATTCCTAGAGGATGGTGTTATGAAAAAGTACAAGAAACATAGGTGGGACTAGCAGGTCTCTGACGTGAATGTTAACCCTTCAATTTATGGCATTGTATTTGCTCTAAGTTTTGGTTTATGTTTGTAGTATCTATTTATCTGTTGTTGCAATGTTGTTTGTGTTCCTGTGTGTCCCTTCCCCTGTGTGGCTTCTTTGGGTACAAATTTTGGTTATTGTTGGGAGAAGGGAGGATGTGTTATATCTTAGTAGTTAGTCAGCACTGTTCAGTTTACATTGGAGTCTTGTGCGATTAAGATTCCAATGCAAGAATGCTATGATGTGGTATATAGAATGTAATGATTTAAGTTCTGACAGTTTACTTGTGCTGGCAGCGGAGGAGCTCCTGTGTATTCGTCCTCCGCCACCGTGCAGCTCTGTATTTGGAAATAAAGGGCCTCATTTATGAGGTTTTGCTGTAGGGCAGCGCAGCTGGCCTTCCTGCTGCGCTGCTCTACGACAAAAGAAAAGGACAGGAATGCGCTGTATCTACCAGATACGGCACATTCCTGTCCTTTTCAACTGTGCCGGCGCACAATGGGCTGCTGTGTGCCAACGCAGGCACCTTTGCACCATGGTGCAAGGGTGATTGCGTTGCGGGGATAATTATTTTTTCACAAAATAATCATAAGAGACATTTTCCTCTTTCTATGTGTGCTGCAGAATGCAGCACACGTAGAAAAAGGAAAAACGAGGAGAAATAAAGATATTTCTCCTCGTTGTGCCTCCCCTACGCCTCCCCTGGCGAGGCGTAAGTTTTCGGCGCTGCCTCAGATTTTCGTTTTCTTGTAAATCTGGGGCAGTGGCAAAAAGCCATGGCTGTTGCTGCGAACGCTGTCTCACTATATAGCTCTTATTGATTAAAACACAGTTACACCAATTCAGAATTTTGGTGTTTTTTAATGGCTTCACCCTTATTTCATAAGGACTTACTGTAGTCATGGCAGGTACCCTGGATATCCCATGTATCCACTAATGGGATCCTTTACCGTTTGGTAACAGACGATTGAATCTAATCACGCCTCCAGCATTTTTACAGTGCCTAGGGTAAGCATTATCAAGTTATCCCCTTTCACAGCCCACACTGATTAGTTACAATCAATACTTATCCTATTTCCCCTTCCAGAATCCCGGTCCTGAAGAGACCCCGTACCAAGAGAGGGTCAAAACGTCGTCGACTATTGAGAAAAGGATAGTCCCAGAATGCTAGAAAAATATTTTAGAATTAATGATTCAATCTGATATCTGAAGGACATCCTTTTCATTCCAATAACCAACCCCTGTGTTAATATTGTCACTACAGCTATTTTCACTGTTTGGTTATGGTCACTCCACTGGGGTCACATAAGTCCCGTTTTTAAATTTTGTAAATAGTGTTAATACACAGCAGAAGTCTAATTTTCTATTTTTCCTCATTGTAACTGCAAATAAAATACGCTCACTTCTGCTGAAGTGGGTAGTAAAAACTGGGTGTGTGGCGCTGTATTCTCCTGAGTCATATGTGTTCTCTATAATCAAGTAAATAACATTACTTATTGATAACAAATGTAATACATATTGACTATACTGTATGCTTATTTTGCTTAAATCGTGCAGCATATTAATTTCTTGCTAATATTTAAAGATTTTTGGTTTAAATGAGCGGCACCGGGGTAAACAACAGCATCTGATCTTGAGTCAGCTCGTGTATCTTATCTTGACCCCTTGCCCAACGTTGAGTACCTGAGTGCGAGCGGACTGCTGTTGCTCCCGCCGCTGCTGCCTCTGCTGTTCGCGGTCCGCGGCTCACGGCTTGGCTGCCTGCTGTCGGCTGTTCTTCCCCGTGGCTGGGGCCTCTCATTGTCCCGGACTGCCTGCCTGCCGCCCGGAGTGCAGGAGTGCCTGCCGCCGCTATTCACAGTCCACGGTCCGCGGCTGCTGCTGTGTTGCTCCGTTGTGCTGTGGCTGGACTGCTCATTGGCCCGGAGTGCTCGCCGCCGCCGCGGTCCACGGCTTTGGTGTTGACTGCTTCCTGGCTGTTTGCTGGCTGTTGCTGGCTGTTCCGGGCTTTGTGCTTGTTTCGCTTGCCGAGGCGGGACTGTTGGATTGCCGGACTGCTCTGTATCCCGGTGTGCTGCGTTGCCGGGGCCCGGCTTGTTCCACCGGGGATCCGCCACCCAAGAACTAAGACCTGCACCCCCGGCTGCCCCCTTACCGCCTCCCTACCAGGTGCCTCGTGCCTGGTGCTTCTGCTTTTTTGCCTGCTCTGGTCTGGTCCAGCCTGGTCCAGCTCCAGTCCAGCTTCAGTCCGGATCTTATTGGTACATCGATACCGGACCCCTGCAGCCCGCCGTGTGCCGGTGACGATGGAGAATTGGGGGAGCCACGGAGTCTGTAGAGGCCGCTGAAGACGCTGAGCAGACCCTGGGGCTTTTCTGCACTCTTCTGATTATTGTCCCGGTGCATTTTGGGACTTGTAGTTTTGTAGTTCCCCACAGAGGTATATTAGACTCCCCTGCCTGCCTTGTTAAGGGAGTCTCACCGTCAGGACGAGGAGGAGCCCTGCGCAAGCAGCGGTCGTGTAATCTGAACGCTGCAGAGCAGAGCAGAGTGAAGCAGAGTGGTGCTTTCTGTATTCCTGGATCTGTGGGAGAAAGCCTAGAGTCACTTTCTGCCCTGTGTCCCTCTTCTGTATGCCTCATGTTTGGTCAAAGTGCAGCATGTCTCTAGAGCAGTAGTGGATACAGGTGTCCACCGTGTCCAGGCATCTGGTCTGTTGTTCCTTGTGCAGTTGAGACGCAAACGCTTCGAGTATTCTCTAAAGGCTCTCTAGACTTTGTTTATTCTGGCCACCCAGTTGGGGGTTGCTAGTTAAGTAGCGCTAAGTAGTGCCTGGTGCACGGTGTAGCATAAGCGGCGCACCGGTGCATCGGCGCTCAGGCGCATCGAGCCTTGGGAGTTATTCCTGAACAAAGCTATGACTGCAAAAAAATTACGCTCTGGTAGATTAGTGTACACAAGAGTTTGCACAAAAACCAGAGCTAACCCTTTAAGGAACAACTCTCTGCAAATAAACTCTTTGAAGTGTTTCAATACCATCCCTTCCTTTTTTCCTAAAAAAAAAATAAGTTCTAAATCTGTAGGGATGTCGGAGTTTCTCCAAAAAGAATATGTTGATCAAGTAGAGATCAATGCAAGTCCTGGAAACCCATTCCCAGTAGTACCTTCACCAGTAGTACCCTCCATTTCACCGTCTATAATCATGGGATCACGGCCTTCTGATCTTCAATATTCAGAATCTGGGGTGACTGACTCTTTGCTGGCAAATCTAACTATCCACCCTTCTGTGAATGGGGTCTCTGAACCGGAAGGAGTTCCGCAATCAGTATCAAAAGTGGGAGAATATATAATGGAAGATTTTACTTTACCTGATATAAATTTAGATCAGCCTCTAAAAATGTTCCATGCTCACAACCAAGAATCATCCAGGGTTTTTACTCCCGCCACCCTAACGTCCCCTAAGGATCATCCTGTGAAACTGCAACTGTTCAACAGTACACCTAGCGGAACAAGCTTATTAGACTCACGGGGTTCAATTACTCCTGATCTCTCCCGAGATTTTCTTCCTTCAATTCATAATCTAGAATCACAAAGGCCCATGTCGGAGTCATTGGTTTGTCTAGAAAGAGTGTTGGTTTCCATCTTAGCCCTAATGGAGAAATCAGTAGATAACTCCGATTTTATTTTGGACTCCGTTTTAGCCCTGACTAAGCATATTGCCTCTGAACATAATCTATTGTCAGGAAAAGATTGTGTATTTCCCCTAGTATACCTAACCCAGAGAAAGGATCTTCCATTCCCCTTTGTTTGAAGGTAGACTTTGACAAGTCTCACTCTACCCAAACAGACTTTTTTCCACATGTTAAAGGGCGGGACTTTGGCACTCAGGCTGGCAAGCCTTTTTCTAGTAGAAATATCAATACCAAAATGAAAGAAAACAGTGATATTTTTGATAAGTCATTTTCTTCTTCTTTACTGCAGCTTTTCGACTCCGAACCCTTAGCTACAGTTGCCGCATCTTCGTTCCGCCCGCAAACTATGATGGAAAATACAAATACAAATATAATTCAAAAGGTCTTCCCTATCTTTCTAAAATCTGGCATTAATTCCTCAAAGCAGCCTATAGAGGAAGATATTAAAATTGGATGCTCTCTGAGTAAGGAAAAAGTTCTTATGAACAAAAGTAGCAACATACGTAAGACAAAAAAGAAGGAAAAAAGGGAAAAACGTCGAAGGATAAACAAAAAAGGTCAAAACAGTTACGCTTCGACCCTAAACCTATCCATATTATATCTCCAAAGCTGGATTTAAATGTTCCGAAAATGGAAGATGGACAAGAAGAGTACAATCCATTGGGTTCTTGTTCTCCCTCTTTGAACTTATGTGTTCCTATTAAATCGACCAAAGATGTAGTACCACTAGATACAAATGTTTCTCCTATGGTTCAGAGTACACTGAACCCTAATGCTTCTTTGTTTGCTTCCTCTCTAGGTACCAATGTCATTTATAGCTCCAATAATACCATCCCTGAGGTATCTAGCTCTGATAATAACTTCCAGCCTGCCCCTTACAGCTTGGATTTCTCGTTTATTTTTGATTATGAATTATATATGAACAGGTCTTTTTTGTTGGGTTGCTTTGCTGAAATTGTGGGCCTGCGGATGATTGAAAGTAATGACTTAGCTCTGGTGGAGGTACAAAAATATAATAATCTCAGGGGTGCAAGAGTTACATTTTCATCCAAAGCAATCTCCCACCTGATTTTGGCACACAGCGATAAACTACGCTGTTGCGGCATTGATGTTTTAATTCCCGAGGTGGAGCTATCTTTAAAAAAATATCTCAAATCAAGCTGCCTAATACTGATGTAGAATCCTCCGGACGAGGTACACCATTTCCGGAGAAAGAAAGTACTTTGCAGGTCTTTCTTGGTAAAAATGGTAGGAGGGTTTCGCTCCATACTGAAAAAAATATTCAATATGTGCTTCCCGCAGAGGAGGAAGATAAGAAATGGAGTTGGGTTGCAGGTGCTCTTAATTCAAATAGACCTTTAGGCCTAAGATGTGGGAATTCTTCCTAGCAAGGATATTAATGTGATATCTTGGAACGCAGCCGGCCTTAGCACAAATAAAAACAAACTTATATTCTTGAAAGAGCAGAATCCCGATATAATTTGTCTCCAAGAGACTTGGATAGCTAAGAACTGGTCCACCGAAGATTATATTGTGCTAAGCAGGCCGGCGCTCCATGTAAATAGAGGTCATGCTAAAGGAGGTATTGCAATCATGTTAAGTACAAGTCTCAGTTGGTCCTATAAAGAATTTTCTCACGCCTCTAATCTAATTCAGGCGGTTAAGTTGGATCATAAAGTCGGCCAGCTTCTATTGGACTCGTTGTTGATAATAAACGTATATTTACCTCCCGACGCATCCTCCTCACACCTATTAAAAGATCTTTTCTCCTTTATTTCCTCCATTCTGGAATCTGAAGACTGTAGGTACACAATATTAGTGGGAGATCTGAACTCTAAAGTCTCATCGCATAGTCTAAAGGTATTTTCTAACATTGAAAAAAATGAAGCCCTAAATATTCCCACTGCTCAATTCCCGAACAATAGCAGGACAGATACAAGAGGAGTTTTACTTCTAGAAGGTCTGAGAAGCTTAGATCTTATAATTGCTAACGGGAGGTTGGGGAAAGATATTCCAGCAAACTATACCCATAAGGCTCCTACTGGGAGATCAATTCTGGATTATCTAATTGTCTCTGCAGATTTTTTTCACAAACTTACAAATATGGAAGTCTTGGGAAATGTTTTTAGTGATCACATGCTGATTTGCTTTAAAATCGACTTCATTTGTGATAAGGTAGGCTCCTGGAATTTTAAAGGTGCTACTGTAGGGTTTAATGTAACAAATGGAAGAAGCCACTGGAACACTCAAGCGACCTCTAAACTAAAAGCGCACTTATCAACACTAATAAGAGATCAGCTGCTCTTAGAATCAGTTGAATGTGACTGTACTCAACCTGATTTACTTGATGTCTTTTCCCGTAACATTGGCCTTTTGGCTAAATCTGGTAAATCAACTCATGTCCCTGTGCAACGGAGACCATATTTTAACCCATTGCTCACTCTAAATAGGGAAATAAATAAACTAGTGAGGGCCCAGTTCCTGTATTTTTCGCAGGAGCGAAGCAATTTAATAAACCTGCTAAAGAGGAAAAGACAAAGGAAAAAACGCTCCCTAAGGCAAATAAAGGAAGATGGTGCATGGACACAGCTAAAAGAGGCAGCTTCAAAAAATAATTCAAAAAGGTACTGGGAAATAATCTCCGACTGCTGCGGCACTAGGGTGAAATCTCTCCCAATACCCATAAAAGAAGTGGATTGGAAACTTTATTTGCTGGAATTGTACTCTGTGAATTTCGATTCCTGCAGATCTGATATTGTGGCATTGGACCAGCCTTTAATTTCAGTACCCAACTATGTCCATTCTATCGATGAAGTGGTCGGGGCTATTAAAAAATGAGATCCTCAGGAGCAATGGGCCCTGATGAAATTCCCATGACGCTAATTAAAAAGGAGCCTCTCTTGTGGGCTACCTATTTAGCTCCATTATTTAATTTTTGCTACTCTAATGGGAAAATCCCACCATCTTGGTCAGGAAGTATTTTAATTCCTCTATACAAAAAGGGCCTTAGATCGCATCCAGGTAATTATCGGCAAATAGCCTTACTGGATGCGACGGGGAAAATATTCGCACGTAGAATCCTCGATCACCGTACGGAATGGGTGGTAGAGAAGAAAGTTCTACCCATTGAGCAAGCAGGCTTTAGGAAAAATCACTCTACGCTAGATAATATTTTTATGTTGAAACTAATAGAGGAAAAATACACAATCTACCGTAATTCAAATGTATTTATGGCTTTTATTGACTTCTCCACAGCCTTCGATAAGGTAGATCGACCTCTATTATGGAGAAAACTGCAAAAAATGGGTTTGCCTTCCCCCTGCTATCCTTGATCATAGCACTCCACTCGCAAACTTGGTGCAAGATATTATTCTCCCTATATATAGCTGATTTACCCGATTGTTTTGCTCAAGCTGATGGAGATGCCCCGAAGATAAGTTCCCGCTCTTTTGCATGTCTACTCTATGCAGATGACACAGTAGTAATGGACTTAACCCCTATTGGGTTGAATAGAAAGTTGGCTTCCCTACAAAAATATACTGTGGGCCACTTTTTGAAAATAAACATATCCAAAAGTAAAATTTTAATTTTGAAATGTACTAAAAGTAGAAAATCATATAATTTTAATTGGCAAATCGGTCCCGAAAGGCTGGAGGTGGTAGATTCATACCTTTATTTAGGGAAATTTTTAACAAGCAGCTCGAAAAATAAACCTCACATTTCACACTATACTAGTAAAGCTACATCGCACGCCAATGGTTTGCGCATTTTTTATAGCGCTATGGGTAGAAGACATTTTTTACACTTATTGACGGTTTTTAAGGCAAAAATCCCTCCAACCCTGCTTTATGCGATTGAATCAATCCCTGTTAAGGATTGGAGTTTTTTGGATAAGGTTGAAGGTCAGATACTACGTAAAATATGTAACTTTAGCACGTTAGTTCCTACGGCAGCAATTAGGTTGGAATTTGGTTTGATAAGCTCTTATACTCAAGGCTTATCCAGGGTTTTACGCTGGGGTTATCAGCTAAAACATAGCGAGCCAGATTCACTAAGAGGTGCTCTATGCCATGAAATCTTTGATGCTAAGGCAGGTAACTACTCCTTTTACCGTGACTTCTCATTGGCACTAAAAGCCTTTAGTATACAAGAAGAACTAGTGCTCACCCTTCCATCATTAGGATTTAAGTCACTCCTGAAAACTCTGAGTGGCAAAATTAGTTTCGATAGAGACATTCAATTCTGCAACTCTAAAGAAAGATTAAAACTAATAATTAGGACAAACTCACCGAGAATTGCCAAAAACATTTATTTTGGAATTTAGAACACGGTATTCGACGCTTGCTTATTTTAGGTCGTATGAATCTCCTGCCTTTAAATGACCTTACGGCAAACTGGTCTCAGAATCCGAATAATGGGAACATTTGTAATTTGTGTATGTTGAGTACCCAGACTCTGGACCATGTTTTATTTGTATGTCCTGCATTGGCATTGAGCCGTTATCGCTGGCTTCGCCCGATGTTTCTACAAAACTCTGTTAAAAATGTAGCATCAGCCCGAGATTATCTCTTTTGTCCTAAAAACGAAGCAGTGTGTGTAAAACTATTTAATTTTTTTAAGGAATTCATGTATATTTTTTAAACTTGTACCGGTGTTCTTACAAGATTGTGTAAAAATGTAGTATCAACCCGAGACTATCACTTCTGAACAAAAAATGAAGCAGTGTGACTAAAACCGTTTAAATTTTTTTCTTTGGAGTTTATGTACATATTTGAATTCTTCCTTTTTAGCACACTTTTTAAACCGGCGGTTATCCTCTTAGCTAGCCTCTCCATCTGCAAAGTATCAGTATTCTAGTTTTTATTAATTTGTATTTTGCACATTGATAGGCAGCTATTAACCGATCTTTTTTTTCTCAAAATAGGGTTAGGTTGCGTCTGCTTCCCACTATGTTCTGTTGTTAATTTTAAAAACTTAAATGTAGTGGGATTCAGGAGGTATTTTGCTAATGAGCCGGCTGCTACTGAATTGCCTTTTGCACAGGTCTGGACATGCCCATGTTTTATCTTGCCTCTAATTCTAAATTAATTTTCTAGCTGAAATTGAACTTTTGGACTTTTTTAATGAATTGTCAGTTTTTTAATGTCCTATGTACATCTTAGGAGTTGTAATGTGGAAAATCTTAAGTACTGTATGATCTGGGCTCTCTGACAATATTGTTTGTTTCTATTTACAAGAAATTTAGCTAATCTAAGGCAGGCTTTTGATAATTTTATGATGGTTAGTGGATTGTGCTTGTTATGTGTTTTTCTTTTATTTGAAATAATATGTATGCATTTTATGTGGACCTCCTTGGAGTTCCAAATCTTTAATAAATATATTGACAACCTGGAAGAATCTAAGTTGGCCTTGGAGAAACTTAATAAAACAATTCAAGAGTTTAACACCTTTGAGTTAAAGAAGAAGGCTGACAAAGTCCAAAAAGATATCAATGCTTACAGCAAAGAAAAGGCATTTCCTATTTACAAAACGACTATTATTCCCAACCTCAACCTGCTAGAAAGAACGTCACCTGGGGCAGGTACAAGAACAACACTCTAATTGATTTCTCAGATTCATCTGCAGGGTCGGAATCATCAGACGATGCCGGAGAAGGACCAAGTGGTGGCCAAAGGAAACAACAACAAAATCCTTTTTTAGGACAGGTCCAAAGAGGAAGTGGGACCAATCGGAACCAGAAAAGAGCATGGAACCAATTTGCAGGAGAGAGACAAACACGCCAACAGTATTATATGTGGGGTCCGGAGGGCCAGTAGCTGATATGGACCAAGGAAACATCAGCATCATGAATAATTAATCTCACGGTACTGACCATAGAATGGCCACCATTCAGGATACCAAAACCCCCAACCAAGGGAACACTATCCCCATTTTCAATCTTTCCCTTCATCAGCTCAACAGCAGCGAACTGTCGCTCCTGAGTAAAGGATTGTCATACGTAATGACAGAAAGAACTGACTTTTTAAAATTGCAAACAGAACTTCATACATTTTTCAGGACATTGAGGTTAAAAGTTTTTTCGCTGATAATCAAGTGGCCCCCTTGTCCAAAGTCCCTACTCTAAGGCCTAAATCTACCTTTATACCAGCAAATGCCTTGATGGCACCAAATATTCTGGACTTTGAGAAAGCCTTCCTTGAAGACATCGACAAATTGAAAACCAAAAAATCGTTTACGCATATAATATCTCTTTACTGGAACGACAGTCGTTACTGAAGTTGAAGAAAGAAGAATCAATCCTCATTAAGCCTGCAGGTAAAGGCAAAAGCATTGTTATCCAGGACAAAACATACTATGAAGCAGAAATAACGAGACAACTGGGAAATGTTCAACATTACAAAGAACTCAACCGGAATCCACTGACAGAAATCAAACAGCGGCCACAGGAAGTGACTAGGAACGGTCTTGAAGAAGGCTTTCTGACTCATTTAGAATTTGAGTTCCTCAACCAAAAGAATCCCAGGACCCCTGTGTTATACACCTTACCAAAGATTCATAAAAATTCAACAAATCCTCCAGGCAGACCAATATTATCTGGTTGTGGATCAGTCTCGGAGACATTGGGTCAATATATAAATAGCTTCATCAAGGACTTTGTCCCTATTCTATGAACCTATGTGCGAGACAGCAAGTACATGATTAATTTGATTGAAGGAATGGAGTATAATCCCCTGGAAGAAACGCTTGTTACACTGGACATAGAATCGTTATATATGAACATTCCGCAGAGTGAAAGCATTGATGTCATCATGAAAATTCTGGATTCGCGCACAGCACCGGTGACTGTACCTTCGAGGTTTATCACTGACTTACTGGAGATTGCCCTAACCATGAATTACTTCATGTTTAACACTAAATACTATCAGCAGTGCTCGGGGACATCTATGGGGGCAATTTTTGCCTCTCATCTAGCCAATCTGAATGTGGGCAATTTAGAAAACAAACACATTACCACCTTGACCAATCCTTTCACGGTAACATCAAATGTTGGAAACGATATATTGATGACATTTTCATGATATGGGTTGGTACAGAAGAAAGATTGAAAATGTTTATCTCTTATCTTCATCATTGTCAGTCTGCACTCACATTTACCTATAGTGTAGATAAAGAAAAGATTCTGTTCTTGGATCGGGAAATATGCAACAAAAACAACCAACTAATTGTAAGTCTCTATAGAAAACCGACTGAGAGAAACACGCTGTTGCAATATAAACGTTTTCATCCCCGTTCCCTAAAGGATGGACTCCCATATGGTCACTTTTTAAGACTGAGAAGAAACTGCACAGAGAAAGAAGATTTTTTCAAGGAAGGTAATATCCCCAGTGCCAAACTATGTGACAGAGATACCCTAAGCGACTGATTAAAACATCTATGAAATGGGCCTGGTACAGCCTCGAGGGGAAATACTGAGGAGTAGACCAAAGACATCCATCAAGAAAAATATCTGTATCACCACGTTTTGTCCTCAAAGTTCGCAAATTGTAAAAACCATCAAGAGACATTGACCTACACTGAATACACTAAAGTCTTGCCCGGAACTGCCTATGTTCTCATAGAGGAAAGGAAAGAACATAAGAGTCCATCTTGTGCATTCAGATACCAGCATTTCAAAACCAAAGACCACCATCAACGACATTTGGTCATTACCACCTGTTATAGGCCACTTCAAGTGTGGCAGTTGTATAGCCTGCCAATATACATCCAATACCAAACATTTCACACATGGAGATGTCATTTTTACATTGCATGACCACACCAACTGTGCCACTTTGAATGTCATCTACTGTATATGGTGCCCATGTAACCTAATATACATAGGACAGACCACTCAACCGGTTAAGGCACGAATCAGCCAACACAGAAGCAGGATATGCTGTCTGGTTGAAAACGTACCGTATGTTCAACATTATAAAGAGAAATCCCACGGTGCAGATGAAATACGCTGGCAAGTGGTCGAAGAAGCCAAAATTCCTCCAAGAGGAGATAAGATCTCAATGATTCTTCAATCCTTAGAATGCAGATGGAGACAAATGTGATTCAATAAGGAAAGGGTTAAACAGTCTTGAGGAATAGCAGAGGTTTATCAGTTTGAATTGAGATGGTTACTATCTGAATATGGGCACCCCCTCTTAATCTCCATTGTAGGTATTACTGGCTAACACCACCACACATGAATAGTGGCCTTCCCACTGAAGGGATTGTTTATTTACATGTTTTTTTCCCAGGATGCTTTAAAAACATAGTTTTGGACCCATAAATGTGAATATGCGTACATAAAACGTTGTAATTGCATTATTGTGAAGCTGTTTCATGAATTTGAATAAGCTTGTATACAATTGGAATCTAATACTTGTGTAATTATTTGCATTTTTGTGAAGGTGTATTATATAAGCATCGTAGTCTCCTATGTTACAGTGATGTACAAGTTAAGGAACCGGATTGTGTTACTCATATGTGTAATTATACATGTTGTATAGGAATTCTCGATACAAACCATGCCACACGACCACTGGTGGTTAAGTTTGACAATGAAATTAATGTTACTGATTAATTTTAACCTTGTGCCACTGCAGCCTTCTTTATATCTAATATGGCACACTATCCATTCTTGGTCATGTGGAATACAATTTAGAACTACTGTTGTGGGTATCTCCCCCGGCCACGCATCACCACCGGACCATCGTTTGTGTTGCGGTGCCCCCCTACCTGCCAATTGACATATAATTGGACACTCCAATTAATGAGGTGGCGTGAACACTAGTGCTCAACATTATTGCAGCTGGACACCTCTATTTATTGCTTTGGGCCATCATAATTGTCTCAGTTTAAGCAGAGATCATTACACCATTTATCACTTACAAATGGACGCAATTGAATGCACCCTGCACACCTCTGCGCACGCGCAGCTCTCCCGCCGGAACTCCTAATGCCGGTATCAATACGCTCCATTGTGAGCCTTGGCCTGATTGTATACGGATCATCCAACCCTCCGTCTGTTGATACTAGGTAAGAACCCCCCGCATATCTGCCCCTGTTGGGTTATGATCTATCCTATCATTATTACTCAGTTTTGTTTCATTGTTGTTGCAGATGCCGCATTGACAGCTATCCTCGTATGGGTTAATTTGGTTATCCCCCTGATACTAGAATTCGTAGCACTCTTTACGGCACTGGCTGCCACCTTCCAGTTTTACTAGGAATTGATTGTAGCCAAGGAGGTTACCTGGTTCTTTATTACCCACACTAATTGGATCTTTTACCATACTGGTTGTTGATGATTGTATCATTTATGCCTCTGGCTATTCCTGATGCACAGGGTAAGCATATGTTAATGCTGTCTCACCATATTGCTCATATTGATTAAAACACAATTACACCAATTCAGAATTTTGGCTTCACCCTTATTTCATTAGGACTTACTGTAGCCACGGCAGCTACCCTGGATATCCCATGTATCCACTAATGGGATCCTTTACTGTTTGGTAACAGATGATTGAATCTAATCACGCCTCCGGCATTTTTACAGTGCCTAGGGTAAGCATTATCAAGTTATCCCCTTTCACAGCTCACACTGATTAGTTACAGTCAATACTTATCCTATTTCCCCTTGCAGTCCCCAGAATCCCGGTCCTGAAGAGACCCCGTACCAAGAGAGGGTCGAAACGTCGTCGACTATTGAGAAAAGGATAGTCCCAGAATACTAGAAAAATATTCTAGAATGAATGATTCAATCTGATATCCGAAGGACATCCTTTTCATTCAAATAACCAACCCCCTGTTTTAATATTGTCACTACAGCTATTTTCACTGTTTGGTTATGGTCGCTCCACTGGGGTCACATAAGTCACGTTTTTAAATTTTGTAAATAGTGTTAATACACAGCAGAAGTCAAATTTTCTATTTTTCTCATTGTAACTGCAAATAAAATACGCTCACTTCTGCTGAAGTGGGTAGTAAAAACTGGTTGTGTGGTGCTGTATTCTCCTGAGTCATATGTGTTCTCTATAATCAAGTAAATAACCTTACTTATTGATAACAAATGTAATACATATTGACTATACCGTATGCTTATTTTGCTGAAATCGTGAAGGATATTAATTTCTTGCTAATATTTAAAGATTTTTGGTTTAAATGAGTTCCTTGTGAACAACTGTATTTTGGTTGCTTAGCTATGCCCAGTTCGCAAGGACATATGAGTTGCTCTTGTTTTTTATTTGCCCAGCAACACCCATTGCATGCCCCTTTAACGCAGAAAACTGGGTTAAAGGGACCGATATTTATCAGGCAGCAATAAGCCAAAAAAAGTGGCTTAGTGCTGTCTGATAAATATCACGCATGCTTCTGTGCCAGGGAACGTCCAAAAAGTGACGTTCCGGTGGCGCAAGGGGCCGCATAAATGAGGCCCAAACTTTTCTACGGATACTTGCCATCTCGAGGGGACATAATACAGATAGTTCAGACATTTCAAGCACACGCTTGGTCACAAATAAAGTTCATCTGTCAATATGCTATTTGCAAATAATTGGATTTTTAGGAACAACCACAGTCTAATTTTTTAATTTGTTGTTGTTTATATTTTCAGGAGGTTTCGGAATAACACAATAACACAATGTCCTTCTGCTAAAGTCCTCAGTGCATTAAATATAGAGCCACCAATTTTTCTAAATAAAAGTAACACTTGAACACAAGCAGAAAGTTAAGAAAAGCAAAGACAACTGGCTCCAGCCCGCAAAATTTTAACTCAAAAGTTCTAAACATTTCAGCACAATTGTGACCTCAAGGCATTTCAACTAGTTGATAAGAATGTCTTTTTCTGTAGAAGACCTTATACAGTAGGTATCTCAGCACTTGCCATTCTTCTTTTCATTTCTCCTGGACTGACAGGAGTCTCAAAACCTGGCACATTCCTTAGAGAAAAGGAAGGTACACGCTATTTTGCAAAGAAAACACATTTTTAAACTAGCATTTAAAATAATGTTTGACAAGCTACTTGTTCCTGACACTCAGGCAGAAGGGAGGAACTCAGGTGCAGACAGAGTGACTGAAATATCGAAAAGCCTTCTGTCCATGGATGACATTTTAAAAAAGTTAATAAGCGATGAAAATGTCAGGCTTTAATATTATTTAGTTTAATGGTACTTATTTTACCTGTCTCAGAATGGAAGGCAGCCCTGTATGGGTTTTAACAGGTAATCTGAACGTTACAACATATATCAGCAACCAGTGTTGATAAGATGGAAGACACCCGATAGGTTGCCTGTACTTTATTCCATCCATTGTAATCCAGCTCCCGGCAGCAAGTGCGTGCTCAATCTTCCTAGGTTCCACGCAGGGAACTCGCTCGAGCCCAACATGCAACATTACAGATCCCAAAACACCCCCCTTCTTTCACAAGGCAACAATAAATGAGAAAACAATAACAAAAGTGAATAACAGGTTCCATAAAATGGAGATGAACAAAAGTCGCGACTTCCGATAGGAAAAGGGGTTTTGTGTCTAATGCATGAACACCCTCTTTCCATCACAAGACAACAACAAATGAGAAAACTATAATTACAGTGAATAACAGGTTCAATAAAATGGAGATGGACACAAGTCGTGACTTCTGATGGAAGGATGAATCATTAAATCTAATGCATGCCATAATCCTGAAACCTGGCTGGAGCAGCCCTCACCCTGGAAGGAACCATCCCTCCATAAATGCAATCCAGATGAAGACACATTTTTTCATTCACGTAACTCGCTTTGGATTCAGGCACCACAGAGAAACCACACTTGTTCCACGTTTTCCCATTCTCCAACACCACCACGCGGTCTTTCACTTCCATCACTCTAACTGGTGCCAAAAACCATGACATCCCTTTGTGGACAGAACGAGGCCTCTTGGAAACCGTGACATCCCTTTTCGGACAGAACCAGGCCTCTTGGTTCATACCCAGTCACCAACACCGACAGGAAGAACTCTAATACTGTCAGTCCCATTGCTGTACTTTGAATGTACTGCTGCTATAACATCAAGTACTCTACCCAACTTTCCCTGATCTACATCCTTTCTGGACATCCAATCCTTGTACAACTTGGAGCCCGCAATCCTGCCAGTACTTACGTGTGGAGTAGTCCTTACTGCCCACAACATGTCCGCAATGGCCACCCTCCAATGTAACCCATTAACCAAAGCCAAATGCAATTGGTTCTTAATTACTCGGTTCATGCATTCCAGTTAGCCATTGCTGCGAGGGTGATAGAGAGAGATGAGAATATGTTTGATGCTGTATTCCTTGAAGACGTTTTGCATTTCTCCGGACACCAATTGTATACCATTGTTGGTCACATGTTCCTCAGGGAATCCCTCGCTGAGAAACACATCCTTAAAGAACTTAATGATAGACGAAGAATTAACACTGTCCACAAATTTCGCTTCCAGCCATTTTGACATAAAATCCACTAAGACCGACACGTACTTCGGTGAACTCCCAATGACTCCAAAAGGTCCTGTCACATCAAAATCTAGTTTGCACCAGGGCGAGTTCTTCACGGTAACAGGATCAATGGGAGAGGGATATGTTACTAGCGACTTTTCACTCAGAACACAGATACAGCAATCCCGAACATAATGTTCGATAGCCCTGTCCAAACCAGGCCACCAGAAATCCTCCCTAACCCTGGGCCAAATCAAACATCTTCTTATGCATACATACCGGAACCACCAACAAACCTCCCCTGCGTAGAATCCCACAAACCATGGACAGCTCCTCCCCAACTCTCTTGTATAGAATCAACTCCAAGGGCATGCCCACCCCACAGCCACAAAGTTTTCTACCAACTTGATTTCATCATCATCAGCCACAGCCTGCATCCATTCTTGCTCCGAAAGTGCACCTTTAACAGTATCCTCCACAGAACCTACCACACACACCATTTCTAGATCATCTGTCATCACATTGCTCTCACTTTCTGTCAGGGGTAACCTTGATAAACAGTCAGCTACATGATTCTCTCCCCGCTACATATTCCAGGTGATAGTGAAATTTCTGCAGTCTGTACTGCCATTTTGCTATGCGTGGAGTAGCGCTTCCGCCCCCTTTTGTGGTGAAGAGATCAATTAAAGTTTTATGATCTATTCTGAGAACAAATTCATTACCCCACAAAATAATTCTAAAGTACTGCACACCACACCACATTTCTAACACCTGCCTCACCCTGTCCTCATGCTCAGATTCTGTATTTCCATGTATGAGAATGTCATCCTGGAAAAACATGACTCTGACAGTGTTCTTAAATAAACCGATGCCAGTCCAAACAGCATACATATGTAGCAATAGGCCCCTTTAGGTGTTACAAAAGAAGTGAGGTGCCTAGAGCCTTTGCTCAGCTCAACTTTCTGATAAGCTGAAGAACTGTCTAGTGAAGTGAAAAATTTGGCACCCTCCAAGGTCGCATCATCTCATTGATGTTAGGTAGAGGCTGGTGATCAACCCAGATATTGAAGTTAAGATCCCTCAAGTCCACACACATCCTCAACGACTTGTCAGCCTAGCGCACCAAAACAATGAGAGCCAGCCATTCCGACCCTTTGATGGGCTCAATCACACCCATGGCACACAATCGTTCTAACTCATGATTAAGTTCATTGCGCTGACTTAACGGTACCTTGCGCACCATATGTGTTACGGCTTTTGCTCCTTCTTTGAGGATAATGCGATGTTGAAAACCTTTTAATTTCCCTAATTTATCGCTAAATACCTCGGGATAATTCTGGATCCGTTCATTTCCCATTAACCGTTCAACCATACTATCATTAGGTGGAGAGACTGATGGAGGCGTGCAATAAAATTGCTTCACCTCCCTTCTTGGCAAAACCATGTCAGGATGGTTGGGATCCAAAATAATTCCGAGCTCCCCTTGCTCTTACCACCTCAACAAATTTCCACTGTCTTTCACAACATACACGGTTCCAGTAGCAAGATCCTCACAGAACTCTAGGTTAGCTTTGAATTTCCCAAGGGCATCCACCTTCTTGCCACTGTAAGCAAAGATTCTGATATCTGACTGACGCAATTGAATGCCTTCTAACTAAGGGTGGGCGTAGTTCGCGAAGTAATGCTTCGCGAAGCTACGCAAAGTGCAGTTCGCGCTACGCAAGCTTCGCGTAGCACTACGCGAACTGCGTAGCGCACTGTTCGCAATGATTGCACAGTGCCGGATGCTTGTCCGCACTGTGCAATCATTGAAAACGGCAACTTGCACAGTGCGAGCTGTCTTTTACTGCCGCTCGAGTAGATTTTTACTCGAGCGGCAGCTTTCTCAACGCGGACTGGTAGTTTCTCATCGCGAGCGGTCGCGAGCATACGCGACCACTCGCAATGAGAAACCTGACCTCCCCGCGTTGAGAATCTCGCCGGGAGGTTTATTTTCCACGCTCGCGATCGGCAACTTGATGTTGCTGATCGCGAACGAGGAAAAAGTCTCGCCGGGATGTCATTTTGCTTGCTCGCGGTCGCCAACTTGACGTTGAGGACCGCGAGCAAGCAAAAAATGACCGCGGCACTACGCTACGCTACGCTACGCGTGTTCGCACTGTGCTACGTGCAATTTGCGTTGTGCGAAGTAGCGCAAGCTTCGCAAACTACGCGAGCATAGCGTAGCACTTCGCCCAGGGTTACTTCTAACCCTTCGCAATCTTTAGCATTAATGAGCGTGAACCGGGAACCAGAATCAGCTAAGAAACTAACCTTCTTGCCATTCACGCTGACCATGTAAGCAGGAGATTTTCTCTTGTGTAACCCTGCCATGGATGCTATGTCTAGTACTACCTTCGCCTGTAAAGACGAAGAAGATAGCATGAACACATTGTTTTCATCACCTGAGTCAACAAAGTTTACCTCGGTCGCTTTTTGCACTGCCACAGCTTTGCACACACACGCACAATGCCCATTTTTACCACACTTAGAGCATGTTTGATTCAAGGCAAAACAAAATTTAGCATTCCCCAGGTGCGACTTGTTCCCAAAGTGGAAACATGAAAGTTCCACTTTCTCAGTTTTGATTTTGGATAAATTTGTCATTGGGTTTCGCGCAAAACACACATTAGTCCCCCTCCAGGGTTTAACATTATGCTTCACATTAATCTGCTTAACTTCCCCAGACTGTACGGTTACGCCCATTTCCTTCATACAGAACTGAGAATGTTCACTGCTACTAGCTAATGTGAGGGCAATTTCCAGATCAGGGTCCTTGAAAAGATAATAGCTTTTCTTAGATTTTCCTAATGCATGCTCTTTCAATTAATTGATCTTGAATGATTTCATCCCCAAATTCCATGTAGTTGCAGGTGGCAGCTAGAGTTCTGAGCGCAGCCACGAAATCATCAATGGATTCACCAGGAATTTGGGCACATTGCTAAAACTTATGGCGTTCTAGGACTACATTCTCCTTAGGATTGAATTTCTTGTCCAATGTTTTAATAACAGATGCATAGTCATCAACTATCAATGATTCGCCATCGTCCTCACCACTCACATGGGTGCTCACAAACTCTAGGGGTAGAGTTTTTAAAAAGTTCCTTCCTTCGGAACTTAAATTGTATATCAACAATGCTTTTTTCTTCTTTGATGTGAATGTGTCACCATCAATGGCTTCCAAGTAGGCGTCAAATGTGTCCTTCCATTGTTGCCAATTTAATAGAGGAGTGCCAGCTTATTGCCAAAAAGGTGGTGGTGATAATACTCGATCCATTCGGTGACCATGTATGGGTGAGTTGCTGCCCTACACCAACACCAATGTTAACCAAGAAGAATAATAGCTGTAAAAATAGTACTGTGCTTACTATGCTTAATGCTGCAGTTGAAATAATTTAAAATCAAACACAATATATATACCCCCTCAAAATTACTGTATTAACTAACCCTGGGTGGAGCTCGCAGAGTCTCACTCCGAAGAAATTCCGTGGAGTTGCCAAAAAACTCTGCTAAACTCTGCGGAGTTCCGTGAGCGAGCGGAGTATTCCATGTTAGATGATAGATCATGATGCTGCTGTTCCATTAACAAACACAATATGCCAGCGTTCAAATCTGTAAATAAATTGGAGCACGAACATGATGAGGACTTAAGGAGCCTAAGCAATAATTCTTTCTCAACACACTCAACACGTCCCCAACCCCGCTTCTGATGAGCCTGTGCGTTAGTGCCTGAGAGACAATCGCACACAACACAGAAGATTCCAACACAGAATAATAGTACCTGTAGCACTGCTTGCCTTCCATCTGCTCATCTCAACGATATAAGGACGACCAGAAGCAACTCATACGGCACTGTACTCTAACCATGTAAAGGGGACAGCCGCTGCTGGGTGCACTGTGGCTCGTCTACCGGTCTCAGCAGCCAAGCACAGGGACAGAGTACACTGTTGGTGACAATAGCCACCCAGCCTGATTACGCGTCAGAATTCAGGAACACGCCACTTCCTGTGGCTCAGAATAAGTTCCGATGAGTGCATCTTTCCCGCACTTCTGCAGCCCCCTCCCTCCTCTCATTCACTGTCCAGAAGGCTCAGCTGAGAGCTGGCCTCATGACCGCTGCCTGCTTGACAGATCAGACATGCGCAGAACAGCCGGGCTCCTGTGTGCTGCATTCCGACAGCAATAACAAAGAGAGGACTAGGCCTAGAGAGGACCAGCCTGCCTGAGCCTGGGACCATCCTGATGGGCACTGCCTGCTCCTGCTTTCCACCTCTGCCTCCCTCCCAATCTCTGCATACCAGAGACAGTCTACAGCAGAGGTATTCAATCTCTGGGACGCGACCCCCATGGAGGCCATGGAGTCCTGGGAAGGGGGTAGCACATTTCCAGATCTCACTTCTGACTGGAATCCAAAACATGGGCTCTTCCTTTTGGACAAAGACAAACGCCCCGGACTCTTCGTTCCAATCGTTAAAATGCTTCAGCTGAAGTTAATTGAGTCTCATGTGCTGTGAAAGGAAGAGGCCTGGCAGACCGGTAAAACAATCCTTCTAACAATTCTTTGTGCCAGGGTGCCGGCTTGCCTGAATGAAATGCTATGTGTGCTCAGAGTTAATCTGCAAAAGTAAAGGGTGCTTGGGTGCGATTCTGGCTTTAATTGCTCAAATCACTCCAAGCATTGTGATGGCAAAGATGTGTTTTTTGTTTTTTTAGTGGTTAACAACTGAACTGTGTAGTTATGCAAAAACAAAATGCATTACTTATGGTCTGGTATTACTAAAATCTAATTTTTGGAAGCTCCATTTTATCCTAAAACTATTGGCACAGTTTTTTTGCAGTCTCTTATAATGTGTGTAATGCAAGTATAAAATAATGAAATGCAGATTCACAGTGCTTTCTGTCACAGGCGGTGACCTCGTAGCACTAAAAATACACTAGTCACTATTCTCCACTGCTCCAATCAAATTTAATTCTGTGACTCTCTGGTTACACACAGACCTCTGCAGTGCATTAAATAGAGGTTTCATAATGTACTATAGTGCATTTCCCACTAACAACTTTTTAAGTTTAATTTTCATTTAAGCTACCCATTATTTTATATCTAGCTACCTGATGGTGAAAGACCTAAAAACGAACAAAATATTTTGGGGCTAACTTATGAGAGGCTTGCGCCGCCGTAGTGTCAGTGTTTTTGAAGCTCCGGCGGCACACGCGTCTCAATCATATCTATGAGGCGACGCAAAGTCACACAACACCCATGGATTTTGACGCTGCCCCAGATTTGCAAAACCATGTAAACCTGGGGCAGCGCCAAAACCTTAAGCCTCCCCACAGCAGGCGTAACGAGGAGAAATGTTTTCATTTCTTCTCGTTTTTTCCGAAACCCCTCTCAGGATTGTTTTTGTGCAGGAAGGTGACCCTTCCTGCACAGAAACAATCCTGCCTATGTTGGCGCTAGGCAGCAATTTGTGCGCCAACGCAGGGGGAAAGAACAGGAATGCACCATATTTCATAAATAAGGTGTATTCCTGCCCTTTCACATTGACGTAGGGCAGCAAGATTTGTGGTGGTGCCCTGAGCCAATGCCTCATAAATGAGGCCCTTTGTTTTTAGCCACACCTTTGACCACGCCCCCATGCTCACTGACCTTTGGTTTGCTAAACACTGTTTAATTTTTTCCCCACTGTAAAAATGATTTGCTGTGGGAATTGGGGACGTTTATGGTTGTCAATAGTTGTCAATGATGAGGAGTACCAAGTTTTAGACATTTTTGTCAAGGGGGGGTCCTTGCGTCTAAAATTTTTTGAAAGGGGGGTCTCGGCATCAGAAAGTTTGAAGGCCTCTGGTCTACAGGAATCCCTGGCAGATGCGCTCGTTCTTGCTCCCGAGGTCCTCCTGCTCTCACAAGTGGTTTTCAATTTATGGATCCATTTCTTGTGGGTTATAAATAATTATTTGACAGTGCGGGTGGTATTCTGGGCAGTGAAATGGCCGTAGGACAGTGGCTGGGATAGAGAGCATTGTGTCCTATGTTGGGGTGGGTGCCGTTAAACTCCGCTACGCGGCAGAGACGGAGTTTTGCCAAAACTTTGTGCTCAAAACGTAGCACAGAGTAGCAAAACTCCGCAAACTCCGCCGGCGGAGCGGAGTTCCCTGGCCACCCTTAGTATTAACATACATAAGAACGTTGCAAATTAACTCCAATGCAGCTATTTAAATGTGTGCCAAAACGTAAAATGACATATAAGTACTTATTGCAGAAATATAATTGCCTTGGGAAATATGGGGTTGCATTTAACTTTATTGACATCAAGTGTATGCATCACTGAAGGCATAGAGAAAATAGCAGGGGATACCGATGTGCGTGTCACCGAAATACACATACAGAAATTGGGAGAAGATTTAGGTGTGCGTGCCAGCCAGGTGCACACACATTTAGGCATAAATCAAAGGCGTGCCCATCACTGATCAATAATTACTGTGTGAGGTGTGCACATCACCCCATGCGCGTAATCGATGCCTTGAGATGCACTGGGGTCCGGCAGCAAAATGGGGTCCCATTGCGCAGTGTGTGTGTGTAGACGCTCCAGTGTTGTCAGGGAAACACGCACACCGATGCTTCTTGACACAACGATTGGTTGCTAGGCAACTTTGGGCCTGTACATGCCCTCGCTTCATCTCTCTCCACCTAGATGACTTAGCTGGGCCATCCAAACTTCCGTGTATCTTCACACTGGAACTCGACTCTTGCCCACAGCACGCTAGGAACCAGCGTCCACGGAGCCTTCAGGCAGCCCGAAAAACTCAGGCAGCGCAACACGGGTGGGATACTGGTAGGGTGACCAGACGCCCCAGTTTTCCCCGGACGGTCCCGGTTTTTGAAGCAGTGTCCCGACACTTTGCTCCAAATTAAAGAAATGTCCCGGTTTTTGCGCAGTGCCCGGGTTAAACAAATAAATGTCCTGGTTTTTAAATAGTGTCTCGGTGCGCCTGCTGTACTTCTGAAGTGAGTGTGAGCAGTCATTGTGAGCCAGGCAGGAGGTGTCACAATGGGGAGTGGAAAGCCAGCCAGTCAAGCAGCTCAGTGCGTTAATGCACCGACCGCG
This sequence comes from Calotriton arnoldi, assembly GCA_963921515.1. NCBI lineage: Eukaryota > Metazoa > Chordata > Amphibia > Caudata > Salamandridae > Calotriton > Calotriton arnoldi. The sequence goes on from CAWUFW010001590.1 coordinate 29,685, forward strand.
GGGATCTTCATCAAACCTGAAGGCCACCTGTTCACAGGCCAGCAGGATGGGGTTACTTCTGGGACCGGGCAAATGCGATGGGTCTCTATTGGGCTCTCCATTTTTGCCCTCACGGTGACAAAAAAAATCTTACTGCTGCAGCAGTACCACTCTTCAGTGCCTTCAAAGAGACCCGTTATAATTCTTTCACAGTCTCATCATTCCACAACTGAAGCATTTTCAATGTTATGTACAGCGAAGCCAAAGTTGTTGCTTATTTAGCTTATGCAGCTAACAATTGACAAAGCTAATAGTCCAGGCTTGTTGTATGTGTATTGTTACTCGTTGTATTATTTATCTGGATACAATGACAGAAGCAGCACATTTTTCTGGCGGGACGCTATGCTAGGCACAGATTTTTTTAGCTTATGTGTTTTAAGCCCCGTCCTTAATTACATCGGCCACGCCCTTGAGAGACCCCCCTCCCACCCCGTTTTTTCATCACACTTAAAGCCCTGGGTACTTCTGTCAGTCCTACTTCTATGTCTATGACCTGTCCCGGTTTTTTGTTTTGAGAATCTGGTCACCCTAGATACTGGGCTCTCAATCCAAGCCTCGGAACGGAACAATGACAAGACACAGGACTTCAGGCAGAAGTTCATAGAACAACAGGCAACTCATCGCCACCGAAAAGATGGAAGACACCAGGTAGGTTACTTCTACTTTATTCCATCCGATGTACTCCAGCTCCCGGCAGCAACTGCTGTTCTCAATCTTCCCAGGTTCCACGCAGGGAACTCCCTCGACCCCAACACGCAACATTCTAGATCCCAACAAGTGTTTATCTCTGTGACACTCCTGGCCTCGATTTCTCAGTGTCCTGTTTTCATCCCTCTAGATCTATGACCCACGCCCTGAAAATCTCTAGTCCTGCCTTTTTTTCACAGATATCCTACAGCGAAAACGGATAAGATACATTAGTGTGAAAGTCCCGTAAACAATAACTGCCTGGTCATGATTTTGAAATCTGTCAGGCCATGTTGCCTCATCCTGCACCCCCTCAGTTTAAATCTACTTCTCCTTCCTCCTGCCTCCTTGTCTGCACTGCTCCTGTGTCTTCCTTTCCAAAAAGTCTTTGGTTAACTGCCCATAACCTTCTATTGCTCTGTCTGATGACACTTTGCATAGTTGTGCAATTTTTAGATAAACGTCACCAGCTTTGTAAAGTAAAAAGCTGGAAAGAAAATCCCAAGTTCTTCAAATGCTCATAAGCCACATCAGTGACATTTACCTTTCTCAGTTCCTGGGTCACTCTGCATTTCCTTACCACTGGAAGTCCTGCTACTTGGTGTTGGTTATTCCTTGGGCTGGGAATGGGTGCCATGTGGACACTGCTAAGTGCTGCCCAGTAGATAATAGGGCTATCTGGGGAGTTGGCACATTGGCCAAATATTTTCTCAACTGGCTACAGGTAAAAACAATTTAATGGTGAAATTAGTAAATGTCAGAAGCCTCTGCAAAGGACTAAGTTTACCATTTTCATTAGACTTTGTGGGAGAAGTTACATTTATGACCTAGAAATTAGATGGCATTCGTGAGGTATATAGCGCTATGTGAGCAACAAACGAAATGTGAGAAGTTGGCCTGGCATATGCTGTCCACTAATTATAGTGGGCACCTTGCACCAGTCCAAACAACCCCTTATTGGAGATAGGTTAAAGACAACCTTATTGAAAGCTATCCTAGTGGTAGCTATGGAGAGCAGCCTTCAGGCTAAGTCTTGAAGGAATGTAAAGCAGCTTGTTTTACCAGTCTATAATCTCTTGAGTGACCAAATGAAAGAGCACCACACCAGGTATATATTCAAAATATATGTATTTATTGCTAAACACACCCCTCTAGTCTCTTTATGAGGCTAGAGTTCGAAGTACATAAGTTATAAGTTATTTAAACACAGTAATAGCACAAATACACGTTTGGGCCCTAGGGGCGTACCAAACCATATACCAATAAAGTAGTATAAGAACCACGACTGAACTAGACACTAGGCCTAGAGCCTCTAGAAGTGCTTGGACCACAAGGAACCACCCAAGGTAGTGACACAGGGGACCCACGGGGGATGCGTGCAGTGTAAATACACAACCGCGATACGCCGTTGACTTCTATGGAGAAAGTCGCGATCAGGAAATTAAAGAAAAGGGACACTTAAAGGAGGACTTGGAGCAAACCCTTTGAGAACTAGTACTTTGAAGAGTCTCTACCCACGGGAGCACTGGAGTACTCGTGTTACCTCACCCAGGGAAGCCGGGTGCATAGGTGCCTTTCGGGGTCGGGTTTCGTCGTCGATTTGAATGGCGATCTGCTGCAAAGTGCTGCTGGCGACCAAGTGGAAAGTGTCCGGGTGGATCCAAGAGTGGATCGGAGATCTGAAGAACCTGAAAGCAGAGGGGACAGAGTCTGGGTCACTAGCCAGTGACCAGGAAGGCGATGGACAGATGCCCACCGATGTCGAGTGCTTCAGGTGCGTTGACGGTCGTCTTGACTCTTCAGCCACGAGGTCCAGGAGGCGTTGTCGGCGACCAGGAGCAGGATTCGGGCTGGTACACGATGTCTGTCGAGTGCTGAGGTGTCAGCGACCGGATTGGACCCAACAAGCCTTGGCAACGGCAAGTCTCGATGAAGATGAAGATCGTCGATGGTGCAGACCAGCAAGGTCTGGGGAACTCACCCAGCGAGGGTAAGTGAGGGCAGGCCTGGAGCAACCAGGATGCCCAAGAAGAAAAAGATTGGCCTTCGTTAAGGGCTACTAGCCAACGGGCTAGCGACCGCGAAGGAGCCTCGAGACATCGCACGTGGATCTGGCTCACAGGACACTCGTGGAGTGGAGGCCAGTGATCTTCGGTGCAGTTGGTGCTGGAGGCTAGGGCTACTCGGAGCCCAAAGCACGACTTCGTGGGAGACCCAGAAGAGGATGCACTTGCAAATGTGCTCGGTGTCCAGGGGTCACAGTCTCACGTTACCCACGATAGCTACGGGCCTCAGCTTTGCTGGGGACTCAGGGTAGCCTCGGGGAAGTCTGAGAATCCACCTCTGGTGATGCGAAGACTTCGGCGTCCGACGAGAGCTTCAGAAATGCAGACCGGACAGATGCGTCTTTGGTGCCTGCCAAGCAGGGGAGTCACTCCTTGACCCCAAGGGAGATTCTTCTGTCCTCTAATCTTGAGTAGAGCGTCGAAGGTCCAGGATTCTGTTTCAGAGTTTCGTCCAGGGATAATCTAAAGTCCTAAGGACTGGGTTCCTATACTTATACCAAGTTTAGGGGTTGGACTACTCTGTGGCCCCACCTATGGGTGGGTCAGGGCAGAGGGGTGGCTACACCCCTTTCCCTTTGTCCAGTTCACGCCAAAGCAGGGGCTGCAAGCCCCTGATCCGGTTTGAACTGGGGTATGCACAGGGACACCAAGTGTGCCCCCAGTGCAGGACTTCAAAGCACCCGAAAGTGCTCCCGCCCAGCCCCAATACACATTATCCTGTCTGGGGAGGTGGTCACACCTCCCTGGGACAGGAAACCTATTGTCCAGGGCTCCCCTGCCGGAGTTTCGTCCAGCAGCAGGAGGCCAGACTCGTGTCTGTGGCAGCAGCATCCATTTTGTGATGCCAGGGCTTTGGAAAGAAGTTACCGGGCTAGCCAGAGTTAACATGTCTTTCCCTCTAGAAGGGTGGAATGCTACCCCCGCCGCCAGAATTGGCGGGGGGTAGTATTCCAAGATGTTTGACACCAAACACGACATGTTTAGGTGCAGCCATTCCAAAGTTAGCATTTAACGCGAGGTTATAATGCGCTTAAGAGTATATGGTCAGGCTGCACTACAAACAGCATCAGAGAAGGGTCTCCGAACGCTGCAGAGGGGCCCTGCTCATGCAGGGGCACCCTCTCACATAGGAACCATGCACTCTGCCTTCAGGATTGATAAGGCCTGCCTTAGGAGTGACTTATAGGTTTATATGTGTGTATGTATTTAGTGATATAGGTAACCTATATCACAGTAAGGGGTGCATGCACCACCTTACCCAGGCTGCAGTAGCAGACCTGTGGTGTCAGTTTGGATGGCCTTCCAGGGGTGGCATAATACATGCTGCAGCCCCTGGTAGGCCTCTGAGGTACCTATGCCCTTGGTACATAGTATACCATATACTAGGGACTTATAAGGGCACTCCAGATTCCAATCAGTGATGTGCCTAAGGCACATGGAAACCATTTTAGAGAGGAAGCAGCTAGGCTGGGGTTCTGATTAGCAGGGCCCCAGCCAGACTAATGTCGAAAAACAGTGAAGCATCAGCAAAAAGTGGGGGTACCCATGTGAAGCAGATCCTACTCTCCTACACAACCCCCCCAAACGTAGGGACATTAAACTAACCTTGCCCAGTTAAGTCTTCATGTTCTAAGTGGAAGTACCTAGAGAGTCCATCTGCATTGGCATGGTTACTCCCAGGTCTATGTTCCACTGTAAAGTCCATCCCCTGTAGGGAAATGGACCACCTAAGCAGTTTGGGGTTTTCACCCTTCATTTGTTTTAGCCATAAGAGGGGCTTATGGTCTGTCTGAACCAGGAAGTGTGTACCAAACAAGTATGGCCTCAACTTCTTCAGAGCCCAGACCACAGCAAAGGCCTCCCTCTCTATGGCTGACCAACGTTTCTCTCTAGGGGTCAGCCTTCTGCTAATGAAAGCTACTGGCTGATCCTGACCTTCTTCATTCAATTGTGACAGTACAGCCCCTACCCCCAATTCAGATGCATCAGTTTGAACAATGAACTTCTTGGAGTAATCAGGACTCTGTAGAATGGGAGCAGTGCACATGGCCTGCTTCAGGTCATCAAATGCCTTTTGACAGCTAGCTGTCCACTGAACCTTTTTGGGCATTTTCTTAGAAGTTAAGTCATTCAGGGGTGTCACTATTGATCCATACCCCTTGACAAATCTCCTATAGTACCCAGTCAGGCCTAAGAAGGCTCTCACCTGAGTCTGGGTAGTTGGAGCAGTCCAGTCCATGATAGTCTGGATCTTGCTCTGCAAAGGTTGAACCTGGCCTCCACCCACAAGGTGGCCCAGGTACACAACCTGACTCTGCCCTATCTGGCACTTAGTGGCCTTGATAGTCAGGCCTGCCTTTTGCAGGGCCTGTAAAACATTCCTGAGGTGGACCAGGTGATCCTCCCAGGTGGAGCTAAAGACAGCAATATCATCTAGATATGCTGCACTATAGGCTTCCAGACCTGTGAGAACTGTATTCACCAACCTCTGGAAAGTGGCAGGTGCATTCTTCAGACCAAAGGGCATCACCACAAATTGATAATGCCCACTAGGGGTTGAGAATGCTGTTTTGGGCTTTGCAGTATCAGCTAGTCTGATCTGCCAGTAGCCAGCTGTCAAGTCAAATGTGCTGAGATATTTGGCTGAGGCCAAAGTATCTATGAGCTCATCTGCCCTTGGTATTGGATGGGCATCAGTCCTAGTGACTGCATTGAGACCCCTGTAGTCCACACAAAACCTCATCTCTCTTTTTCCACCACTGGTGTGAGGTTTTGGCACAAGGACCACTGGACTAGCCCAAGGGCTATCTGAGGGTTCAATAACTCCCAACTCCAACATTTTCTGGACTTCAGTCCTGATACAGTCCCTGACATGGTCAGGTTGCCTATAAATCTTATTTTTAATAGGCAGACTGTCCCCAGTGTCCACTTCATGAGTGCACCAGGTGGTCTGACTGGGTGTCAGTGAAAACATATGTCTAAACTGATTGAGCACCTGTCTACAATCAGTTTGTTGCTGGGTAGTGAGGCTGCCTGCCAAGGCTACACCATCTACTGACCCATCGTCAGGGTTCTGTGAGAGCAGGTCAGGGAGTGGGTCACTCTCTTCCTCCTGCCCTTCATCAGTAGCCATGAGCAAGCCCATGTCTGCCCTGTCCACATATGGTTTTAACCTGTTGACATGGAGAACCCTGTGGGGACTCCTGGGTGTTCCTAGGTCTACTAAGTAGGTAACCTCACCCTTCTGCTCAACAATAGTGTGGGGTCCACTCCATTTGTCTTGGAGAGCTGCTGGGGCCACTGGCTCCAACACCCACACCTTCTGTCCTGGCTGGTAAACAGTCAGAACAGCCTTTTGGTCATGCCAGGCCTTTTGAAGTTCCTGGCTAGCCTCAAGGTTTTTGGTTGCCTTTTTCATATACTCAGCCATCCGGGAGCGGAGACCAAGTACATAGTCCACTATGTCTTGCTTTGGGGGCTTGAGAGGTAACTCCCATCCTTCCTTCACCAAGCACAGTGGACCCCTCACAGGGTGGCCAAACAGAAGTTCAAAAGGGCTGTAACCAACCCCTTCTGAGGCACCTCCCTATATGCAAATAAAAGGCAGGGCAAGAGTATGTCCCATCTTCGCCTAAGCTTTTCTGGGAGCCCTTTAATCATGCCCTTCAAGGTTTTGTTGAATCTCTCAACTAAACCATTGCATTGTGGGTGATAGGGTGTGGTGAACTTATAAGTCACTCCACACTCCTTCCACATTGCTTTTAAGTACCCAGACATGAAGTTAGCACCCCTGTCTGATACTACCTCCTTAGGAAAGCCCACTCTTGAGAAAATTCCCAGGAGGGCCCTTGCCACCACAGGTGCTGTAGTGGTCCTGAGGGGAATAGCTTCTGGGTACCTGGTGGCATGATCCACTACCACCAGGATAAACCTGTGCCCAGATGCTGTTTGGGGATCCATGGGACCAACAATGTCAATCCCTACCCTTTCAAAGGGCACCCCCACCACAGGTAGTGGTATCAGGGGGGCCTTTGTAGTGCCACCTGCCTTGCCACTGGCCTGGCAGGTTACACAGGAGCGACACAACTCCTTGGTGTCTTCAGACATGTGGGGCCAGTGAAAGTGAGGGACAATTCTGTCCCAAGTCTTGTTCTGGCCCAGGTGACCTGCCAAGGGAATATCATGGGCTAGGGTCAATAGGAAGCCCCTGAACTTCAGAGGTATAACCAACCTCCTGGTAGCACCAGGCTTGGGGTCTCTACTCTCTGAGTACAGGAGTCCATCATCCCAATACACTGTATGGGGACCACTAGCTTTCCCAGCAGCCTCAGCAGCAGCTTGCTGTCTGAGGGGTTCAAGGGAGGGGCAGCTCTGCTGCTCCTGGCTCAGATCTGCCCTAGAAGGTCCCCCTGTCCCCAAGAACTCAACCTGGTCAGGTTCAAGTTCCTCTGGGACAGTTCCTTCTTCAGGACTGAGATCATCCCCTCAAGGGACTGATCTTCCTCCTGAGCCAAGGGGGAAGGCACTGCCTTAACCCTACTACTCCTCCTCTTGGAAGGCACTTGGTCCATTCTTCCAGAATCCAAGGCCTGTTCAGTGCTAGACATTTTGGCTTGTGACCTGGTCACAGCAAACACATCTGCAGGGATCCCCAGCATTTCTGCATGGGTCCTGAGCTCCACTTCTGCCCAAGCAGAAGTCTCTAAGTCATTGCCAAGCAAGCATTCGACTGGTAGGTTTGCACTCACCACAACCTTCTTAAGGCCAGTTACCCCTCCCCAGGAGAAGTTAACAACTGCCAGAGTATGGTCTGTTCTGACATTGCTAGCATTGGTCACTTGGTACATCTCACCAAGTATAACTTGCCCAGGATTCACAAGGTCTTGTGTCACCATTGTGACACTTGCCCCTGTGTCCCTAAATGCCAAAGCCTCTCGTCCATTGATTAAAGGCTGTTGTCTGTACTTGCCCAGATTACTGGGACTCATAGAGGAGGGCACATCCATGCCTCCATCACAGACTAACACAGCCTGAGTCAGTTCTCTGACTAGGTCAGAGCCCAACTCAGTACCCAGGGTGAACCCTACTAAACCCTTGGCTGGAGCACTCCCACCAACTGTACTAGGGGGAACAGGTGCCTTAGGGGCATTGGTGGGTGCTGGACTTGAGTCTTTGGACTTGGTGCAATCACTGGTCCAGTGGGTCTTTTGCTTACAGACCTTGCACCATGGTTTTCTTTGGCCTTTCCCTTTTGTAGACTGTGAATCCCCACCTGAAGAAGATTTTTGGGGGCCTGATGAAGACTTTTGATCTTTACCCTTCTCCCCACCCTTTTCAGAGTTCTTAGCATCTTGCTTCTTAGTGTCCCCACCTTGGTTCTGTACCTTTCTGCTTCACCCTGGTTCTGACCCATTTGTCTGCCTTCTTTCCCAATTCTTGGGGAGAGGTCAGATCAGAGTCTACCAGGTATTGATGCAACAGCTGATTTTGACAGTTATTAAGAATCTGCTCCCTCATTATCAGATTGTACAATCCTGAGAAGTCACACACCTTACTGCCCATCAACCAGCCTTCCAGAGCCTTGGCAGAACAATCCACATAGTCTACCCAGTCTTGAGTCTGTGCTTTTGGGTATCTCTGAACTTCAACCTGTACTGTTCAGTGGTTAGGCCAAACCCATCAATAAGAGCACTCTTCAAGACCTTGTAATTATCAGCATCCTCCTCTCTAACAGTGAGGAGCTTATCTCTACCTTTGTCTGCAAAGGAGAGCCACAAGATTGCTGCCCACTGCTCCTGAGGGACCTTCTGTACTTTACAGGCCCTCTCTAGAGCAGTTATCCACTTGTGGATGTCATCCCCATTCTGATAGGGAGGGACAATCTTGCTCAGGTTCCTATGGTCATAGGACCTTTCCCTATCTCTAGGGACATGGCTGCCACCATGGGACTCTAGTCCCAACTTTCTTTTCTCTCTAAAGAGATCTAGGGACTCCCTGTCTAAGGCTACTTGCTTCCTTCTGAGTTCAAGCTGAGCTTCCTCATATTGAATCAGCCTTGTTCTCCTCTCATGAGAGGATTCCCTCCTATGAGATGAGACAGAGCTCCCTATTGAGGTGCCAGAGTGGTTAGACTCCTGAGAAGGAGATCTAGACTTTCTGGGCACACTCATAATCCTTCCTGGGGGGACAAAGAGGGCATCATCCTGATCATCCTCTTCATCTTCCACAGGAGGGATTGGGTTATCCAGGTCAGGGTCATTGTCACCCTCCTGGCCAGTTTCAGAGGGGGGCTGGGGGTATTGGTACCCCTGGCCCCTTCCTCTTCTTCTGCCCCACCCTCAGCTCCTACCCCTTCAGTCCCCAAGGGCTTACTAAGGTCATAAGCCACCAACAACTCTTTAAGGTGTTGGGTGGTGGGACTTTGGCCTGTCCTTAATTTCCTCAAGTTACATAATGCTCTCAATTCCAAGAATGGGAGGGTATCATACTTGGAGGGAAGAAGCCCAGTGGCTTCTGGTAAGGATTCTCTAGATCCTACCTTTAAAGACATTACTAGTGTGGTGTGGTGTATGCACTACCTACTCTAGTGTGGCCTACTAAACTCTCTTGAGTTGTAGAAAGGGTGTGCTATCCCTTAACACACAACTCTAAGTTCAGTAGAACTTACTGTATTCTAAGCTTAAATTATATGTACCTTAGGTACCTTTAGTGGTTTTCAGTTGATCAATTCAATTGAGATTATCTGGTAAAACAATAGCAAGCTGGAATCCCACACGCTGCACACCAATGTGAGAAGTTGGCCTGGCATATGCTGTCCACTAATTATAGTGGGCACCTTGCACCAGTCCAAACAACCCCTTATTGGAGATAGGTTAAAGACAACCTTATTGAAAGCTATCCTAGTGGTAGCTATGGAGAGCAGCCTTCAGGCTAAGTCTTGAAGGAATGTAAAGCAGCTTGTTTTACCAGTCTATAATCTCTTGAGTGATCAAATGAAAGAGCACCACACCAGGTATATATTCAAAATATATGTATTTATTGCTAAACACACCCCTCTAGTCTCTTTATGAGGCTAGAGTTCGAAGTACATAAGTTATAAGTTATTTAAACACAGTAATAGCACAAATACACGTTTGGGCCCTAGGGGCGTACCAAACCATATACCAATAAAGTGGTATAAGAACCACGACTGAACTAGACACTAGGCCTAGAGCCTCTAGAAGTGCTTGGACCACAAGGAACCACCCAAGGTAGTGACACAGGGGACCCACGGGGGACGCGTGCAGTGTAAATACACAACCGCGATACGCCGTTAACTTCTATGGAGAAAGTCGCGATCAGGAAATTAAAGAAAAGGGACACTTAAAGGAGGACTTGGAGCAAACCCTTTGAGAACTAGTACTTTGAAGAGTCTCTACCCACGGGAGCACCGGAGTACTCGTGTTACCTCACCCAGGGAAGCCGGGTGCATAGGTGCCTTTCGGGGTCGGGTTTCGTCGTCGATTTGAATGGCGATCTGCTGCAAAGTGCTGCTGGCGACCAAGTGGAAAGTGTCCGGGTGGATCCAAGAGTGGATCGGAGATCTGAAGAACCTGAAAGCAGAGGGGACAGAGTCTGGGTCACTAGCCAGTGACCAGGAAGGCGATGGACAGATGCCCACCGATGTCGAGTGCTTCAGGTGCATTGACGGTCGTCTTGACTCTTCAGCCACGAGGTCCAGGAGGCGTTGTCGGCAACCAGGAGCAGGATTCGGGCTGGTACACAATGTCTGTCGAGTGCTGAGGTGTCGGCGACCGGATTGGACCCAACAAGCCTTGGCAACGGCAAGTCTTGATGAAGATGAAGATCGTCGATGGTGCAGACCAGCAAGGTCTGGGGAACTCACCCAGCGAGGGTAAGTGAGGGCAGGCCTGGAGCAACCAGGATGCCCAAGAAGAAAAAGATTGGCCTTCGTTAAGGGCTACTAGCCAACAGGCTAGCGACCGCGAAGGAGCCTCAAGACGTCGCACGTGGATCTGGCTCACAGGACACTCGTGGAGTGGAGGCCAGTGATCTTCGGTGCAGTTGGTGCTGGAGGCTAGGGCTACTCGGAGCCCAAAGCACGACTTCGTGGGAGACCCAGAAGAGGATGCACTTGCAAATGTGCTTGGTGTCCAGGGGTCACGGTCTCACGTTACCCACGATAGCTACGGGCCTCAGCTTTGCTGGGGACTCAGGGTAGCCTCGGGGAAGTCTGAGAATCCACCTCTGGTGATGCGAAGACTTCGGTGTCCGACGGGAGCTTCAGAAATGCAGACCGGACAGATGCGTCTTTGGTGCCTGCCAAGCAGGGGAGTCACTCCTTGACCCCAAGGGAGATTCTTCTGTCCTCTAATCTTGAGTAGAGCATCGAAGGTCCAGGATTCTGTTTCAGAGTTTCATCCAGGGATAATCTAAAGTCCTAAGGACTGGGTTCCTATACTTATACCAAGTTTAGGGGTTGGACTACTCTGTGGCCCCACCTATGGGTGGGTCAGGGCAGAGGGGTGGCTACACCCCTTTCCCTTTGTCCAGTTCACGCCAAAGCAGGGGCTGCAAGCCCCTGATCCGGTTTGAACTGGGGTATGCACAGGGACACCAAGTGTGCCCCCAGTGCAGGACTTCAAAGCACCCGAAAGTGCTCCCGCCCAGCCCCAATACACATTATCCTGTCTGGGGAGGTGGTCACACCTCCCTGGGACAGGAAACCTATTGTCCAGGCCTCCCCTGCCGGAGTTTCGTCCAGCAGCAGGAGGCCAGACTCGTGTCTGTGGCAGCAGCATCCATTTTGTGATGCCAGGGCTTTGGAAAGAAGTTACCGGGCTAGCCAGAGTTAACATGTCTTTCCCTCTAGAAGGGTGGAATGCTACCCCCGCCGCCAGAATTGGCGGGGGGTAGTATTCCAAGATGTTTGACACCAAACACGACATGTTTAGGTGCAGCCATTCCAAAGTTAGCATTTAACGCGAGGTTATAATGCGCTTAAGAGTATATGGTCAGGCTGCACTACAAACAGCATCAGAGAAGGGTCTCCGAACGCTGCAGAGGGGCCCTACTCATGCAGGGGCACCCAATCACATAGGAACCATGCACTCTGCCTTCAGGATTGATAAGGCCTGCCTTAGGAGTGACTTATAGGTTTATATGTGTGTATGTATTTAGTGATATAGGTAACCTATATCACAGTAAGGGGTGCATGCACCACCTTACCCAGGCTGCAGTAGCAGACCTGTGGTGTCAGTTTGGATGGCCTTCCAGGGGTGGCATAATACATGCTGCAGCCCCTGGTAGGCCTCTGAGGTACCTATGCCCTTGGTACATAGTATACCATATACTAGGGACTTATAAGGGCACTCCAGATTCCAATCAGTGATGTGCCTAAGGCACATGGAAACCATTTTAGAGAGGAAGCAGCTAGGCTGGGGTTCTGATTAGCAGGGCCTCAGCCAGACTAATGTCGAAAAACAGTGAAGCATCAGCAAAAAGTGGGGGTACCCATGTGAAGCAGATCCTACTCTCCTACAGGCACGTTATAGTTAGAAATTAGCATTTAAAAAACCTTTGAAATTCACTGAAAAAACCATAGGTTTCAGACACGTCATAGTTAGAAATTAGCATTTAAAAAACCTTTGAAATTCACTGAAAAAACCATAGGTTTTAGGGACAGTTATAGTTAGTTGGACATTTCACTCGTACAAAACCATAGAAATTCCCCCGTTATAGTTAGTTCAGGTAACTATAACTCGCGCCCCCGCAATGCACTGCTGATGACGTCACATATTACATCACTCATGACATGGTCAGTGACATCACTGATGACATCTCAAATGACATCACTGATGACATCATCCATGTGATAATTTCATGCATCTTCTCACACCCTAATATAACTTTTGATACACCCACTCTAAATTCTCAAAACCATAGACACTCCAACACCAAAAACTACATACCCACTCACTGATTCTTAGGTGTACACACACATCCACTCACTCACCCGTACAGTCCCTCATACTTACAGTCACTCAGTACAGGACTATCATATGCACTCATACACCTATATAAACACTCACACACCGCCACTCATCCATAGAGGTACTCACACACCTAGTCAGTCATGCAAAAAATGAATCACACACCCATTTACTCACCTATACAGTTATACACACACCAGCTCACTTACTCATACAAATACTAGCACATTCTTACGCTCTTATACAATAACTGATACAAGCACACACGCATCCATACAGCCACTCTCACTATCACACACTCTCACTTATAGCCATTTAAATACTCTAACACACATATATACTGCCTTTTACATATGTAGTTACTCGCACATGTACCACTGAGATATACATTCACTCACTAACACACCCATACACACACTCACCCACCCAAGCAGTCCATCACAGATGCACTCTTGAAATCATGCACCCAGTGAATCACCCACTCACACATCTATGTACAGAGTCACACACACCCCACCCACACAAACACTCAGGCAGCCATACAGATACTCAGAGAACCAATCAATAACCCATATAGACACTCATGTAGCTATTCGCAAATCCATGCATCCACTTACACACCAACAAACAGACGGATACAGACAGTCACACAGTTTAGTCACTAACCCATGCATTCAGTAAGATACGTTTAATCACTCACTTGTAGAGTCAGTCACTCACGTACTAAATCATCCATTCAGACACTTATACACCCACTCATTCTTCAATACGCCTTTCCCTATATATATTAAACATATTTAAACTTTACAGAAACACACAGTCACTGGATGATATCATCAGTGATGTCATCAGTGATGTCATTTGAGATGTCATCAGTGATGTCATCAGTGATGTCACTGACCATGTCATGAGTGATGTAATATGTGACGTCATCAGCAGTGCATTGCGGGCGCGAGTTATAGTTAGCTGAACTAACTATAATGGGGAATTTCTATGGTTTTGTACAAGTGAAATGTCCAACTAACTATAACTGTCCCTAAAACCTATGGTTTTTTCAGTGACTATATATATATATATATCCACAACACTTCACGCCACCAGAAACCTCTCCAAGGACGAGAAAGCAGACCCAGATTCAGTGCAAAAACGGGTTTATTCCAGGAATGCCCGCACCTCCGCCATTACGCGTTTCAGCCTCCTCCGAGGCCTTGATCACATGACGCGTTTCAGAACCATTTTTTCATTTTTAAAGTGACAGTGCAAACAATCTCACGTGAAAATGCATCATAGACATAGAAGGTACAATTCATTTGGTAATGATGAACCTAGTGACTTGGAGCATTTGCAAAATTAATCCCCACTGTGGGAAATACAATAAATATGTGCAAAGTAAGCAACATTATAAATATTCATAAAGTCAAATATTTAAAATATTTAAAATGCATGACAAGAATAATAGACAAATTATTTGGTTAAGATATTATTATACAGACAGTACTAAAACCACTGGTATAAAAATGACATAAAAAAGATCATATATAAATATATAACATTTCTTATTAATTAGAGGCAATCAAAACCTTTCTAAAAAAATCTGTCATAAAACCACGTAGTTGCATGATAGTACATCTGTTCTTGCTTGCCCCAGTTATGCTTAAAAACTAAATTGCACACATGCTCTGTTAGTTGAAAATCCTAGGTTCTAGACTCCTGCCCCAGTGGGCCAATAACCATGAATGACCTTCCAAAAATAAAAAAAGTGCTAGTGCTGGAAGATAAAAAAAGTGCTCTAACCCTCTTTGAATCACAACCGTCATTCAAAAGGTGTGAAATTGTATTAAAAAGATATTATAAAAAAGTTTTTATTATAATGTCAGTGAAGCGGTACTGATGCCAGCTAAAAGATACTGGATGTGAGAACAGGGTTATTCATAGGCAGGTGAAAAAATCCTTACACACTCTGCTTTTACCCAACCCTACAACACCCTTACCACCCTATACCCCTATCCACCCCTAAAACCTAAAAACACTCTTACCACCCTATACCCTTACCCACCCCTAAACCCTAAAAACACCCTTACCATCCTATACTCCTACCCACCCCTAAAACCTAAAAATACATGTACAGCCCTATACTCCTACTCACTCCTAAACCCTTAAAACACCCTTACTACCCTATACCTTACTCACCGCAAACCCTAATATATATATATATATATATATATATATATATATAATTTTATTTTCTTTTTTCACTGAAAAAGACAAAGGTTACAGAGACGTTATAGTTAGGCTCAAGTTTCACTCGTGCAAAACCAGAGACATTAAGCAGTTATAGTTAGCTGAGCACCCCAATATAATCTTTCATGCACCCACTCCAACTTCCACAATACCATTCTCAAAACCGTTGACACACCTATACCAGTACTTATACACCCACTCACTGATTCATAGGTCTACACACACATCCACTCATACACACTTACAGCTACTTATACACCAACTCACTCACTAATACAGACACTGATATATCCACTCATACACTGTTAGTCACCCATTGAGCTACTCACACACCTAGTCACTCATCCATAGATTCAATCACACAGCCACCTTCTCGCCTATACAGTTATACACACACCCACTCACTTATTCATACAGATACTAACACATACTCACTCACCCATACTGTCAGTGACACAAGCACACACTCACTCATACAGCCACTCTCACAATCACTCACTCACACATAGAGTCACTCATATACTCCAACACTCACCTATACTGCCTTTCACATGCAGTTACTCACCCATATACCACTGACACATCCATTCACTCACCAGCACAGTCGTACCATACACAGACTCAGTCATCCATACAGCTCCTCACAGATAGACTCACTAACCCATACAGCCACTGACTCAGCCACTCACTCATTCATGCAGGCAGTCACACACCCCCTCACCCACCCATACAGACATTCATACATCCATACAGGTACTCAGACAACCAATGAATCACTCATACAGCCATTCACATACCCACTCACCAACCTACACAGCCACATAGACACCAACTGACAGACTGATACAGACATTTAGACAACCTAGTCACTCACCCATACATTCACTGAGACACCTAATCTCTCACTTATACAGTCAGTCACGCACCCACTGAAGCATCAATCATGCAGCACTCATATACCTATTGATTCATCAATACACCTTGGTATATATATTTAACACTCATAAACTTTTTAAAAACTCTCACAGTCACTGGATGATGTCATCAGTGATGTCATTTGAGATGTTATCAGTGATGTCACTGACCATGTCATGAGTGATGTAATATGTGAGGTCATAAGCAGTGCATTGCGGGGGCGTGAGTTATAGTTAGCTCAGCTAACTATAACTGCTGAATTTCTCTGGTTTTATAACAGTGAAACTTGAGCCTAACTATAACGTCTCCGCAACCTTTGGTTTTTTTCAGTGAATTTCTAAGGTTTTTTTAATTCCATTTACTAACTATAATGTCCCTGTAACCTTTGATTTTTTCAGTGAATTTCTAAGATTTTTTAAATGCTAATTTCTAATTATAACGTCCCTGTAAGTTTTGTTTTTTTCAGTGAATTTCTTTGTTTTTTTCGATTATATTTCCTAACCATAAAGCCCCTGTAACCTTTGTTTTTTTCAGTGAATTTCTAAGGTTTTTCAAATTTTATGTAACATCAATGTAACCTGTGATTTTTTAATTACCTTTTCAAGGGTTTTTTTCAAATGTGGAGATTAGTTGGTTTGGACAGAGAGGGTTAAAGTTTCCTCAGCTACTGGCTTTGGTCAAAACCACTGTGGATTTCCAAACTCCTCACCTCATGATTATGCACTGTGGTGGCAATGCCCTAGGCACATTGACTGGGGTAGGGATGGAAATCCTAATGAAGGATACCTTTACAAAACTGATGTGACATTTCCCTCACACTATCTTGGTGTACTCTAATATATCATAACACAAAAAACAGGAGAAGAGGGTCCAAGGGAGGGAGTTTAGAGACCTGCAAGGAAAAATATCCCCTTACTAACACAATGATAACACAAAATAACCTTGGTCTATATACGCACAAAAACAAACTGAAAGAAAACAAATTGTTTCTCATCAAATCTCCTCAGGAGAGATCCTTTTAGGATGAATACCCTCACCCACCTATGGTGGCATGCTTCATCATATGGGTTTCTCCTCCCAGTGGGAATACCTAGTCCCACTGAGGGCTACAACTCCCTCTCTAAGAGGAAGGAGCTCTGGGATGTTTTCAAAATAGTGCAATACTACTAAGGATGCTAAAATCCCATACGGAAAGTATCTGGTAGGGTGAGTACGCAGCGCAACAGAGTAAAAAGTTGTGAAAATCGTGAATTTAAAACTACCTAATGTCAGCAAAACAAAGATTTTTATTCACTTGCTAACACTGGCAGGATTAAAGCAGTGCAAAGAGCAGTATAAATTATAAACTGCTCAATTTTAAAGAGTGGTCAACATGTTTCAGTCAATACGATCTACAAAGTATCCCGGCTTTCTTCAGGACCAAATGGACATTATTGCTGCTGCTAATGCAAAATGTGAAAAATAAAATATATACAACCAGTAATCCTGTATATTGTTTGTTATAGTAATACTGGAACTATCCAACAGTATAGGATAAGTAGCCACACCTCTACCTGGCAACAGCTCAGGGAAGGGGGCCCCGCTCTCTCCGTCGGTACCCCGTCACGTTCAGAAGCTGCGACCGTTGGATAGTTCCAGTATTACTATAACAAACAATATACAAGATTACTGGTTGTATATATTTTATTTTTCACATTTTGCATTAGCAGCAGCAATAATGTCCATTTGGTCCTGAAGAAAGCCGGGATACTTTTGTAGATCGTATTGGCTGAAACATGTTGACCACTCTTTAAAATTGAGCAGTTTATAATTTATACTGCTCTTTGCACTGCTTTTAATCCTGCCAGTGTTAGCAAGTGAATAAAAATCTTTGTTTTGCTGACATTAGGTAGTTTTAAATTCACGATTTTTCACAACTTTTTTACTCTGTTGCGCTGCGTACTCACCCTACCAGATACTTTCCGTATGGGATTTTAGCATCCTTAGTAGTATTGCACTATTTTTGAAAACATCCCAGAGCTCCTTCCTCTTAGAGAGGGAGTTGTAGCCCTCAGTGGGACTAGGTATTCCCACTGGGAGGAGAAACCCATATGATGAAGCATGCCACCATAGGTGGGTGAGGGTATTCATCCTAAAAGGGATCTCTCCCCTGAGGAGATTTGATGAGAAACAATTTGTTTTCTTTCAGTTTGTTTTTGTGCGTATATAGACCCAAGGTTATTTCGTACTCTAATATATGCCAAAGACAGAAAAGTAAGTGGTCAAATCAATTCTGTCAACAGATTGACGAAGCCAGGAAACATGTTAATAAAACAGTTTCTGCTTTCCTCTGAGACCATAACATGGGCTCTATCTACAACAATAATCTGCGTTTTGACATGCATGGAATATATAGAGGTGATGGAGTTCACTTTACAGACAAAGGGAACAGGGTGTTTCTAGGCAACCTGAAACTTTTCATACAGTCTTATATGTAGCTGTCTTATACACACTCTCAACCCAAAGGCTCTTGTCAGAGCCACCCAAGAGCCCAAAATGTTGTTAATTTTCTTGTTAAATTATTTTTTTAATTTTTGAACTTTACGGCGATGTCACGATGATCGTCATTGCATCGCGAAATCTCAATACAATGCAAACATTTAACGACCACCACCACATTCAAAAATTATAACTTAAAAAATTAATTCTAACTATTACAATATACACATTACTAGCTTAAAGAACATGTGTGTACACATATATTTGTAGTAACTTTAAAAAAAACTATGTTTGAACCCTACTTCCTGTTTTCACGATGACTTCGGTAACCGCGACGATCGTGCCTTTTTTAAGAGGTGTAGAAACACATATATGCACACATTTTACAGTATTTTAGACACTAGGGGTGTATTACTGCACTGTGTATAGGGATGCTCCATTGTTCTCACAGGTGCAATGCTCATGGGCCTGTTCTAGTCTACACGTTTAGCTTGCCAGTAACGTGTTCCTCATGGGCAATTAGAAGTAACCATTTGAAATGCAGAGCTCCAGGCTACATAATAGAAATAAGCAGTTGTGTTTCTGATGCACATTATTCATGCACATGAGTGATACGGTGAATTCAAATGTCTGTAGCAGAAAACTAGAGGTGTGTTCACACAAACTATTCAGGCTCTTTGCCATTTAAAATGTTGATTGAGGACACCAGGATGCGTCCCATAAGTGCTGTAAAATTAAGATACATTAAATTGTTTTTTTAAATATGCTTTAGCCCTCTTCACCTGCTTGTCTTCTTGGGCAATACTAACACCAATCAGAAGACAGGATCTACTCTCATATCACTCAGTAGAGCTGAGAAGTGTGTACCATCCTTGCTCTCTTTATTGCTAGAGAATGGCCAGTTTACAAAAATAAGCATCAACAATAATTTTGTCAAACATTCTTTCAGCTTCATATACATCTATCATCTGCAGATACAGGGACATTTTAGGAAATGCTGTTTTTTTTGTCAACCCAAGAACATAAGCTATAATTATTAACTCTGTACCAGATCGCATTGAGGTACATCATGATGTACAAGCAGTAGAGTGGCCCCTTGGTAAGACCCTGCAGCTGAAAGTGTTGCCTGTGTACGTAGTGCTAGTAAGCAAATGGGTTGCTGCATGAGGTAGTTATGTTAACTAAGGAAATATGTGGTGGGAACATAAAGGAAACAGGTAATATATATTTCAACAGGGCAACACTTATGCACAGTTCTAAATCATGTTTAGCAAAAAGCAATTAATTCTTACAACGAGTTAACTGGACACATCAAAAAAGCAAATAACTGATGAAAAAGCTACAATCTGTTGTTGTTGAACCAAAATACGAGTTCGTTTACCACCATCAAGATGTAGAAGCACCCTTGCGGCATGAGGCAGCCCCATGCTGTACTGTCGTGCATGTGAACTCAATCAAGCCATGTGTAAGTGGCTGGCTGTGAACTTACCAAATCTTGAGCCACCTGAGAGGCATGGCTGGCTCTGTCCAACTCCATCCTTGCATGGTGGCAGGGGGTATCCAGGCAGTCAAGCATGCTGGATGCAGTGCAGGGGTGGGGCTTTTGCAATAATAAGCTGCCACAAACCTCACTATACTGTGCGAAGAGGCCCTGGTGCTGCAGTGTGCGGCTGTCACATTTTCTGGAAAGACCTTGTTGCAGTACTGAATGTTGAATTAAACAGCCATGGTCACATCTTATAGAGTCCTTGCACCCCTGTCTGATGTGGAAGCAGCCGGGATGTTCATGCCCACTTCGGAGCCCCGATCAGTGGCTTTCACTTGTTGCGTAGTGCCAAAACTCACTGCTTACTGGACTAGCCTCCCCTGCTGATTCGACCGTCACTTGTGAAGGCATCTGGTGGGCTTAGCTAGGTAGTGGGAGAGGCATCGTCCAAGCTAATTGTAGACTGGGCCAGGTGCAAGGCAACAACCCTTGCATTAAAAAGGGCCAAGGGGTGCTAGCGGCTTCAGTGAGGCTTGTGGCCTGCAGGCTTAGAACATACGGCAATATCGCAGGGATATCCAGAATATTACCTAGCGAGCACTGAACCAAAGAAATATAAAAAGCTCATTACATCAGCAAAATCTCCTCGTGTGGCGAAAGGAGCCAGTCCAACTTAAGAATAACGTGGCCGCCTTCAGTTACGAATGACTCCAGGACTTCAAAAGCCCCCTGTGGCTAGGCTTTACTGTAAATATAAAATGAGATCTGAAAAGCAGAGAATTCTTGCTCTGATACCCGCTGGGTGAAGAAAACTAACAGGGGTATCAAAATCTATAAAATCTGTGCCAAATGAGCAGAGTTTGCAGTCTCCTCTTGGGGCTTTGAAGGTTTGCTCCAGTTCCCTGCCCAACGCAAACTTATAACCAATCCTGCAGCTGCTCTCATGCTATTTTCAGCATGAGAGAAGCATCAGTATTGGATGGAGCAGGCTAACCGGGTGTTCCTTTTGCGACTGGGGGCCTATGTCCTCAATCCCACTGCTGGTACACAGCTGCTGGATTGGTGCAGCAGAAGTGCGCATGTTGGGATGGACTTCGCAAGACAGCCAGCTAATCCAACATGCACACTCCGCACTTGTTGTGTCATCCCTGCTTCTGTCAATCAGCAGTAATCACCCCCGCCCCCACCCTCACAGACGCCGATAGCAAGTACATCCTGGAAATGAGATTAAGACCATTTTAATAATGTGAATATAAATACTTTAGGGTGGAGGAACATCACAGCAGGCTCCTCCTCCCTAAAGGAGGAATCGCTGTTGATGTAATGTCAGACATTCTTAACATTCCTAACTATAACATCACTTTAACCTTTGTTTTTTTCAGTGATTTTCTAGTTTTTTTAACATAAAGTAAGATGCCCATTGTAATGCATGGTGGGAGGGCTGGACGCAGGGTCTGGCCTTTCATCGTCCATTGTGCTGCCTTCATCTAAGCTTGCTGTCCCTGCCCTCCATTGTCCAAGTCCATACCCCTGTCCCCTCGTCTAGCCCTTTGAGGCTGTTGTTCTGCCACTGCCCTTCCCGCCTGACCTGCACAGTTAGCTTGCTGCCCCTACCCACCTCCTCCTTGCCCTCTGTTGTTTGAGTTCATGCACCTGCCCCCTCCCTAATGTTCTGCATGGTCCAATGTGCTGCCACTGCCCTCCAGTTAGCTTGTCCCTGCCCACTCCTCCTGCCCTCTGTTGCTTGAGTCAATGACCCTATCATTGCCCTCCTGCTTAGCCTCATGCTTAACTTGCTTCCCCTACCCTCCTTCCCCCTGCACTCCAATGTCTGTGTGCATGCCTCTGCTCCCTCCTTTTTGCCCACCATGTTCAATGGAACTGCCACTGCCCTTTCTGTCTACTCTGAATGTTCTGTTGAACCGCCACTGCCCCTCCCATATGCCCAGCATGGTCAGATGGCTGCTGCCTGCCTCTGCCCCCTCCACCATGCCTTCCATTTTCCGAGTTCCATGCCCCTATCCCCTCCCTCCTGTCCTCCATGTTCCATTTTGCTGCCACTCCCTTCTGCCCTCCATGCTCTGTTGTAATACAACAGCTCTTCCTGTCCACCCTGCATGGCCTGTTTTGAAGCCCCACCCCACTCCACCCTTTCCTCTGTCCTCTCTTGTCTGTTTCCAGCCCCTACTGTTCCCTTTTGCCCTCCATGGTACTTTGTGCATGCCCCTGCTTCTTGTCCACTATGGCTGTTGTGCTGCCACTAACCCTCCTGCTTGCCATGCATGTTCTTTTGTGCTGCCACAGCCCTTCCCACCTGCCCTGTGTGGTCAGCTTGCTGATCTGACCCCCTTCCCACCTTCCCTCCATTGTCTGTCTGCATGCCATTATAGTCTCCCTGTTGCCCTTCTTGGTGTGTTGTGCTTCCAGTGACAATCCTGCCTGCCCTGCATGGTTAGCTTGTTGTTCCTGCCCTGCCCTCTTGCCCCCTGCCCTCCATTTTCCATGTGCAGGTCCTATCCACTCCCTCCTGCTTTTCATGGTCCATTGGCGTGCCTCTGCCTCCTCCCTGCTACCCTTCATTGTCTGTTGTGCTGCAAATGCCCCTCCTGTCTATCCAGTATGGTCAGCTTACTGCCCTTGCCTCTTTCTCCTCTGCTCTCTGTTGTCCATGTGCATTTCCTTGTCCCCTCCCTATTGCTTTCCATGTTCCGTTGTGCTGCACTGCCCTCCCGCTTGCCGTGTGTGGTGTATAGTGCTGCTGCAAACCCTGACGCCTGCCCTCTTAAGTCAGTTTGGTAGCCTTACCAACCTCCCTCCTGCCCTCTATTGTCTGGGTCCATGTCCCTACCCCATTCCTCCTGCCCTTCGAGGTCCAATGCACCATACATGCCAACATTTTTAACTTGGTAAGAGGGAGATTTTGAAAAAAAGAAAGTCTGGGGAATTGACTTTCCCCATTGATTTACATTGAAAAAGAGGAGATTTTAGATGAGGAACGGCTAAAACAAAACCCTTTTGGGCTTAAAAACATCGGGAGTCTCCTGCTTGAATCGGGTTTGTTGGCATGTATGGTTGTACTGCCA
The DNA here is from genome assembly GCA_963921515.1 of Calotriton arnoldi. Lineage (NCBI taxonomy): Eukaryota > Metazoa > Chordata > Amphibia > Caudata > Salamandridae > Calotriton > Calotriton arnoldi. Next base: position 52,672 of record CAWUFW010001590.1, read on the forward strand.
CTGCCTCTCCCTTCTGCCCTCAGTGGCTTGTTGTATTGCCATAGCCTCTCTTGCCTGTCCTGCATGGTTGGTTTGTTGCCCCTGTCCCCCTTTCCCCTGCCCTCCAAGGTCCGTTGTGCTGCCACTGCCCAGTTGATCACTTGGGGCCAGATGTATGACCATTCCATTTGGCGAATTGCAAATTGCAAAGCTTTGCGACTCGCAAAATATTCCATTTTCTCAGACACTGTTTGCGATCCTAATGGTGTTGCAAATTACCTGCCTCATCAATATTTATGAGGCAGGTCGCAATTTGCGACCCATTGGGAATGGCCAGCACTCGCAGGGATGGTGGCCTGCTGGGGTCAGCAGACGACCATGTCTGTGACTGCTTTTTCAGTAAAGCAGGTTTTTGTTTTAAATGCAGCCCATTTTCCTTAAAGGAAAACGGGATGCATTTAAAAAAGAAAAAATAAATGTTTCTGTTTCATTTTTTAAGAGTAGGGGCAGTGGTTCGTGGGACCACTGCTTGTTCTTAAAAAATATTTTTGCATCCATTCACAAAGGGTAAGGGGTCCCCTGGGGACCCCTTCCGGTTTGTGAGTGGCTTACCACCTACTTGGTAAACTGTGAGTGTTAACAATGGTACATACCATTCTGACTCGCTATTCAGAAGGGATGCCCTGGCACGTCCCTTGCTAATAGCGACTCACAAACACTATTTTGCGAGTCACCGACTCGCACAATAGCGTTTGTACATACCACCACCCTTTTTGCAGTCGCACACATGACGATTTCCTGTTTGCAACCGCAAAAAACGGTCGTACATCTGGCCCCTGATTATTTGTTGCACTTAGGGGAGAGGATGTGACATTATGGCCAGAGCTGCCAACTTTGCAACTGGGAAACCAGGTTCCAGTTTCGGCGTTGGCTCAACATCCTGTGATTCTGGGCAAATCACTTCATCACCCCATGTCTAAAACCAAAATGAATGTGTCCTTGTGCAATGCAACTGATGCTCATGTAAAGCACTCAAATACCTTCGTGTCAAGTCTGTGCTGTATATAAAACTGCAAAAAAATAATTAAGCATTCAGCACACTTCTGTCAGGCTATACCTGGGCTGCATTTGGATGATAGTTGGGCTCTTTTTCTCTGGTGGCCATCTTGAGAGACTTTTTGTTATGAAGCTTCCTGATTTCCTCATTTAGTGCAATATCCTCAGTAGAAAATGCTTTCAGTTTTCCACTTCGATTCCATCAAGATGGAGTTCAGATGTGCCACACTTTTGGCATAAGTTCAGAATGTTAGCACTCTAGTTACACATTAGAACACTGTGGTAGAGCTGCTAATCACCAGGGAGTTAACTGGCAGGCTAAAGTACATGTTTCATTCTGCATGTCAGAATGTTTTAATGAAACTGTAGAGTAAGATATTTGAGAACTAATTTAAAATGCGTCCTAATTTTGCTTTTTACATCACCAGCCATAATTGCTATGACAAAATGAACCCCCTCATTCTGTTCCTTTCTTAATGAACTGTTTGAAGTTTTACCAGTTTGATTCTATCAGATGTCAGGTTAGCCACACTTTTGTCATAAGTAAGACTTTTAGCACTCTAGTTCTTTAGAACACTCTGGAAGGCTGCAGTAGAACACAGGGGAATCAACTGACAGGCTTCTCCTGATGGAAGTCCATGTTTTACTGAGAATGTCAGACTTTATTCTTGCATGGCTGAGAAAGATAGTGTGAATTTCCAGAAAAAATGCTCTAATTGCAGCTCCTTCGGCAACCTCTATGAGAAAATCTTGAAAGAACAGTTTTCTTTTAAACATGGTTCATGAAATCCCAACAGACGGTCAACATTGTTCACAGGATAAAATCACCTTACAACATATCACAATTCCTAAACCTAGTATGGTACCACCATCAAGTGATTTATATTGTAACTAAAATCTGTTATCACCCTTTATAAGTGCTCTTTGTTGTGACCCTCAAAACGTGCCATTCACTACAATGCATTTCAATGGGGTCCATGTCCTAGAGTTCTATAGCGGCTGCCACAGCATGTTGTTCATTTTGTGGACAGCCACTAAGGGGGGGGGGGGTCATTGGGACCCCCACAAGCGATTTGGGGTCTGGGTATGCTCACTCTGCCCCCTTACATATTTTTTTAATTCATTTACAGGACACAGGGACCAAGTCCCTGAGTCTTGTTATGGCTGCCAAAACATATTGTTCAGGTTGAAACCAACCAATCGGGATTGGCTAGTCCCCTTTAAATTGACCATTCAGAGCATATCTGGACACCAACTGTCCAGATATCTATTAATTTTGAATGTTAATTTCTCAAAAACAGCTAAATGGATTTTCACCAAATCCCAAAAAGCATAATCTGTGGACCAAGATCTAGCTTCCTGCCAAATTTGGTAATTTCGTTCAGCAGTTTTTGCTGTGGTCCTGCCTAAAGAAGTCCATAGAAAATGCATGGGGATTTTGCATTTTGTGACTCCCCTTTTTTCTCGATCCCCACTTGACGAATCACCCCAAAGCTTTCTATGCACAAACTAGGCAAAAAATAACACTGTTTTGAAAAAGTTTTGTGAAGATTCGTCAAACGGTGCTAAAGTTATTAGCAACACAAAAAAGGCATTTCCTATGGAAACGCTGACTTAACTATCACTACCCAGTGGCAACTGCCACTGGGTAATAATTAAATAAATAAATATATATTACCTACTGGCGGTTGCCAGAGGATAGTTATAGTTAGGACCTAGTTCCCATAGGAAAACGCTTTTTGAAACTAGTATGCACTTGAGTTCAGCTGCTGTCTGAAAAGTGTTGGGTCAATCTGCCAAGCGGGCTAAGAAAAAGGGGGGGTCCCAAAGCGCTTTTCCCCTATGGGATTTCCAATAGGTATTCTGAACATGACTGCAGACCAGACCGATGGACGGAATTACACCATATTTGTCAGAAAGCTAGCTCTCGGTCCAGAAGGAGCCCTTTTTGTAATTTGGTATAAATCCATTCCAAAAAAACCCAAAACGATCACGGACTCCCGCGCTTGTTTAAAGTTGAGCCCACGGGTGGGCCAGGTCCCTGGAGCTAATTTAAATATTAATTTTGAGGAGGGGGCACCAGCGCCCCCCTCCCCAGGCTGTTTACGGCCCCAGGGACCACCACCTTCCCAGGCCACGGGTAATAAATTGAATACCAGTGGAGGGGGGGCACGCGGAACCCCCTCCAGGGCCTTTTATGGCCCCGGGGGCCTCCACCTCCCTGGGGAAGCTCGATGTAACAAAAAGAGTGAGGGGGACTGCGTGGCCCCCTCCTGGGCCATTTACGGCCCCAGAGACCACCACCTCCCCGGGCTTGGCCAAATATTGAATGGGGAGGAGGGCCATGTGGTCCCCCTCCTGGGCCATTTTCGGCCCCGGGACCACCATCTCCCCAAAGCAGGCCATGCAAAAACATAGATGGTGGGCCATGTGTCCCCTGTCCTGGAGCCATTGATGGCCCGGAGTAAACGACCATCCAAGGCCGGCTCCCTATGTCCCAAGGTGCCCACCCTCAGGACATATTTGTTTTCTATCACTAGGCGGGAGTTTTAACGGCTCCCACCAAGTGAATGCAAACAGTAAGTCCGCTCCCTGCGGGCGGGAGCAGGAAAACTGCTCCCGTCCGATGAGAGCGGATTTTTCATCTGTTTTCCTGCCCTCTGTCAACTGGTCAGGAAAACAGATGAAAAATTTGCACCCGCACACAGGGAGCAGCATTTTTTGCTGCTCCCTGCATGCGGGAGCAATGCTGGCTTCCGCTGGAGGTGGGGTGCTGGCTAAAACCACGGGAACATTAAGGGTACCCCCACTGTCCCCAACGGTGCACACTGGATGCCCTTGGTGGGGCCATGGCACCCAGCAACAAGTGGCTGGTCTCTGGGTCGGGCCCCAGGGATGGGGTCCCCGGGGCCAAAATTGGTCCAGGGAGGGGGCCACATGGACCCCTCCCTTTTTATTAGTTGGCCGGACCCCAGGAGATGGGGTCCCTGGTGCTGAAATCGGCTCAGAGAGAGGGACCTTGAGGCCCCCCTTCCCTTATAGTAATTGGGAATTTACTTTGATTTTTTTCAGTGAATATATATATATCTCCATTGTTTTGGTTAGGGTTGCTTTTGCCATTTTTCCCGCTGTCTCCTGATCCCCGCCCTCCAGCCTCCCTGCTAGCCACTCCCACCTCCCAGCACTATAAATGGAGGCTGCTGCACATGCACAGTCGGTGCGCCACTGGTGCGCTGCAGGCAAACCAAAGGCAAGCCCGTCTGCCCCTGGACTGCGCCCAGTGCTAGAACCCATGGCCCTCCCACCATCCACCCTTACACCACCAAGAAACTCCTTGACCTGGACTCCAGACACTGAAACAACAGCTGCTTCACCTCCTCACCACGATTAACCGAAGGACCCTTCACCTGCCGACATTGCCACTTCTCCTGCAACATAACCTATGAAGGATCCCATGCCACTCCCCCCAGAAGACCACAAACAACCCGGAACCACTCCAATGCATCCTGCTCAATGGCTTCTTCCTCTGCAAACACACCATGGAAATCTGGGACACCATCACCACCCTCTCCACTGATTTTTTTGTTTAAATTTGTTTATTGGTTTTCATTATTATTGCATTTCACCTCAGGTTACACAGTTTTATTACATTTCAAATTTGACTCAATAATTCTCCCTGAGCGGGTTTGTAGCGAAGCATGTCTAAATTAAACATCAAAATCTTACTCAACAACCACCCTCACCAATGATGTTGCCTTCATCACAGAAACGTGGCTGAACCCCTCCTTGAGCCCCGACATTGCCATTGACACTCCTGACGGCTACAAGATGATACACCAAGACCGCACCAACAAACATGGGGGAGGCATCGCCATCATCTTCAAGGAAACCATCAGATGCACCATCACCAATGACGACCGCACACCCCTCATGGAACACATCAAGTTCCTACTACAGACGGACGCGAAGACCACAACAAGAGGCACCCTCGCCTACAGACCCCCAGGACCCAACCAACTTTCTGCAACGTCATTTCCAACCTCATCACCCCCTGACCATCGACTCCCACCACTACTCTCTACTCGGCAACCTCAACTTCCACATTGACGACCCCAACAAAGTCAAATCGATCGCCCTCCTGGAGAACCTGAACAACATTGGCCTCACGAAGCTGTTCACTGAACCCATGCACAAGGCCGGACACAAACTCAACCCCATTTTCACTTCCCGCGACAGAATCAAATTCAGCCACACCACGAAACTCACCTGGACCGACCATGCCATCATACACTTCACCATCTCCGACACCCATCATACCAGCATTAAGCATCACACCACCTCCCATTGCAGCTGGAGCAAGGTCACAAGCCCTCACCACCACCCAGCCCAAAACCTCAGCAGACCTCGACCAGGCCATCCAGAACTTCTCTACCTGGATCACTGACTACACCAACAGAGTGACCCCTCTGAAACCTACAAAAGCCAACAAAACTTCAAAACAAGCCAGCTGGTACAGCCCAGAGCTCAGGACCACCAAGCGGAACTGCTACATACTGGACAAGTGATGGCACACCACAAAGCCCTCGCTGACAGAGCCACCCACAAAACAACCCTCAGCATCTATCACCAGCACATTAAGGAAGCTAAGAGGCAGCCATCACTGCCCGGATCGACACCATAGCTAACCACACTAAGGAACTCTTCAAAATAGTCAAGGAGTATGCCAACCCAACAGCCACAGAGAACACTGTCCTTCCCTCCCAAGAACTCTGCAACACCCTCTCAGACTACTTCCACAGCACGATTGCCACCATCACAACACCTTTGACCCCCAACCCACCACCCTCAACCTCAACAACCTCTACCAACCAACCAACACCAGCCAAACAATCACCACCAGGTCTCCGCTCATCACTGAGACCACCACAGCCATCATGTCCTCCATCCACTACGGGGCACCCACTGACCCCTGTCCCCATCACCTCTTCAACCTCTAAACCAAACCAATAAGCACAGAACTAACCAGTATCCTCAACACCTCCATCAACACAGCTACCTTCCCAGACAGATGGAAACAGGCAGAAGTCAGAGCTCTTCTAAAGAAACCCTTCGCCGACCCCAGTGATTAAAAAAATTATTGAGCGATCTTCCTGGTCCCCTACCCAGCCAAAGTACTCGAGAAAGCCATCAACCAACAACTCACTGGATTTCTGGAACAAAACCACCTTCTGGACGCCTCACAATCAGGATTATGTGCCATCCACAGCACTGAGACTGCACTGATTGCTTCCACAGACAACATCAGAACTCTCCTCGACCACAGAGAAACTGTGGCCCTGATTTTCCTGGACCTCTCCTTGGCATTCAACACCGTCTCCCACAACACCCTCATCAGCAGGCTCTACATCATTGGAATACAGCAAGACGCCCTTCAATGGATCGCCTCCTTCCTTACAGGATGCACACAGAGTGTCTGGCTACCTCCGTTCACCTCCGCACCCAAAGACATCATATGCAGTGTACCCCAAGGATCATCACCCAGCCTCACCTTATTCAACACTTACATGACCCCCCCTCGCAGATGTTGTCAGATCCTACGGCCTCAACATAATCTCCTACGCAGATGACAATCAACTTATCCTCTCTCTCACCGAGGTCCCCACCAATGCCAAAACCACCTTCTCCAATGTATGACCAACATAGCCAACTGGATGTTAGACAACTGCCTCAGACTGAACTCCAACAAGACAGAAGTACTGATCTTGAGGAACAACACCTGAGTCTGGGACCACAGTTGGTGGCCAGCTGAACTCGGACCTACTCCAACAACTTATGGTTCATCCTCAACAGCCAACTGGCCATGAGACGACAAGGCAATGCAGTTGCCTCCTCCTGCTTCCACACTCTTCGCATACTCCACAGAAGCTTCAGATGGATCACTATCGACACCAGAAAGACCGTCACTCAGGCCCTCGTCACCAGCAACCTCAACTATGGCAATGCTCCCTACGCCGGCATCTCCACCCAGCTCCTCAGAAGACTCCAGACCATACAGAACGCAGCAGCCAGGCTCATCCTGGACCTAACCAAATGGTCACACATTAACCCCCACCTTAGAAATCTCCTCTGGCTCCCCATCCAGAAGAGATGCCAGTTCAAGATCCTCACGCATGCAAAAGCCCTCCATGATCAAGGACCATCCTACATCAACCACCAACTGAAATTCCATCAACCCTCTAGACACCTGTGCTCCTGCTCACTCGCCCTCACCCACAACCCCCGCATCTGTTGCGGGGGACGCTCCTTCTCCTTTGTCAATGCCAAGACCTGGAACGACCTTCCCCTCCACCTCCAAACAGCACCTTCCCTGGCAGACCTCAGGAAGAGACTGAAGAACTGGCTTTTTGACAGAGACACAACATCCTCAGCACCCAGATACCCCTAGGGGTGACAGTGCTGCACTATACAAATACCAACTGATTGATTGGTTGTGTGTGAGGGGATGTGTGAGTGGGTGTGTAAGTGGGTGTGTGAGTGTGTAGTGGGTGTGTCAGTGCACGTGTGACTGGCTGTGTGGGTCTGTGAGTGAGTGTGTGAGTGCCTCTGTGGGTCTGTGAGTGGGTGTGAGTGGCTGCATGGGTGTGTACATGGGTGTGTGAATGTGTGAGTGGGTATGTGGGTGTGTGAGTGCCTCTGTGGGTCTGTGAGTGGGTGTGTGAGTAGTTCTCTGGGTCTCTGAGTAGGTGTGTGAGTGGCTGTATAGTGTGTGAGTGGATGTGTAAGTGGTTGCATGCATGTGTATGTGGGTGTGGATGTGTAAGTGGTAGCATGCATGTGTATGTGGGTGTGTGAGTGGGTGTTTGAGTGCCTGTGTGGGTCTGTGAGTGGTTGTGTGGGTGGTTCTCTGGGTCTCTGAGTGGGTGTGTAAGTGGCTGCATGGGTGTGTACATGGGTGTGTGAATGTGTGAGTGGGTATAGGGGTGTGTGAGTCCCTCTGTGGGTCTGTGAGTGGGTGTGTGAGTGGTTCTCTGGGTCTCTGAGTGGGTGTGTGAGTGGCTGTATAGTGTGTGAGTGTATGTGTAAGTGGTTGCATGCATGTGTATGTGAGTGCCTGTGTGGTTCTGTGAGTGGGTGTGTGGGTGGTTCTCTGGGTCTCTGAGTGGGTGTGTAAGTAGCTGCATGGGTGTGTAAGTGGGTGTGTGAGTAGTGTTATGGGTCTCTGAGGATGTGTGTTTGAGTGCTGAATGGATGTGTGAGTGGGTGTGTGAGTGGTTGTGTGGTTGTGTATGTGGGTTTGTGAGTGAGTATGTGAGTGGGTCTGCGAGTGGGTGTATTTTTTTAAAATTGGGATCTGGATCCGCGGCCCCATCTCAGATTCTCACAGAGGACAGCACTGAGTGCCTCAGTGGATCCATGGATCCTCATGCTCCCAAGAAAAACATTTTTGGACAATTTCTTGCCCAGAAGGGGTCCCTCCCAGACCCTCCATCAGGATAGAGGTATCCTGACCCCATATATTCTATTTACACTTTATTCCTCCCCCGGTAACTGTGCCCTGATTGACAAAATGGCTGCTGCAACTTTTCTCTCAGGTTGCAGCTAGCCAATCACAGCATTGCTATTGGTGCGTGGATTTGCTGATCCACCTGGGTCTCTAGATATACATAAATCTTTTTTCTTTAATAACTCCAAAACTACTGAACAGATTTACTCCAAATTACAAAAAAACACCCTTTCCGGACCAAGATCTAGCTTTCTGCCAAATTTGGTGTAATTCCGATCAGCAGTTCGTGTCTAAAATCCCTATGGGGAATTGCATGGGGAAAATGCATTTTGGTATCCCCCCTTTTTCTCCGCCCCCACTTGATGAATCACCCTGAAACTTGCCAGACAGCAGCTAAAGTGACTGGCACACTAGTTTTGAACATTTTGTGAAGATTTGTCAAATGGAACAAAAGTTATTAGCAAACTTATTTTCCTATGTAAACTAGGTCCTAACTATAACTACCTACTGGTGACCTTGCGTTGTAAAGGTATGCATGACAAAGATATATGTGTCGTAAATGATGCATGGTAAAGACTTTGCGTTGTAATGCCTGCGTTGTAAAGGCTGTTTCCATTTTAACCTGATTGTGATCTTGAACGCCTTCACAGCGTTCCTGTGGATGCCGTTGTACCCATGTTGGTGGTGAAATATTCTTTTGTGGCATCTCTTATTTCTTCTCTGTATGGTTTATCTTGTAATGTTTTCAGCTGAAATCTCATTTGTGGTTTGGGTGTATTGAAGGTCCTACCTTTTAAGTCTACTGGAAGCAGAACATGATCTAACAAAGAGCGGTCCAGATATTCAGCCTCTCCAAACTCCCCCATGTGTTCTGGATGCACCATAGCAAAATCAATATGGGAAAAATTGTTATGTGGTGGAGAAAAAAATTAGTAACTGGGTACAGTCCTATGTTGAGACCTACGGACTGCCACAAGATTCAGTGTGTTCTTGGCCACACACAACGCCAAAGAGGATCTTCCCAGTGGCTTCCATGTCTTTTTAGAACTATTCAAATATCTATCTGATATACAATTGAAGTCTCCCATCCAAAGAACGTTGTAATGAAAATATGGGGCCAGCAGCTGAGTTACCGTTTCAAAGTATGTGGGAGTGTCAATTTTCACAGCATAGTGTTAAGAAAAACTGCAAGTTCCCAACTCCGTTTCCCTCCAGCACCAACATATCAGCCATTGGTGTCTTTAAATGACTTTTATGTCTTACATGATACAGAGTCTTCCGCCCATATCACTACCCCCATCGCAGATGACATAAAATTAGCATGCCACATCGTTCTACCCCACTTCGCCTGTAGCTTTCATGTTACGGTGTTGTGAGATAGGTTTCTTGTAGAATAATGATGTATGCATGTCTGTGTTTCAAATAAGACCACATCCTTGTCAATTAATGATTCAATTAATCCATTTGATTTTCCATGATATCACTTTCAGTCCTTTCCCTTTCTATCAGGATGTTTTAGTGCCTGTCTGTAAATCTGATAAGTGTGTCTGTATTGCTCTGTGGTGGTGAATGCCAGTTAATAAATGGAAGAACAGAAGAATGGACAGATGGGTGAAAGGATGGGACAAGGAAAAGTGAAAAGGTAAATAGGAGACAGGATGCATGATGAATGAAAGGGTGGACGGAAAAAAGTATAGTTGGATGGGTGGGGCGATGTTATGTGGATGGAAAGGTGAAAGAATGGACAGATGGATGGATCAGTAGATGGAAAGGGTCCCTTGGTCAAAGGCATACTCTCTCCCCAGCAGCTCCGCTCCTTACTGCGAGGCCGCTAAGCCTCCAGCCTCCTCCTGGGAGGTGTTCGAGACCCCTGCCTGCAGTTTCCTCTGGGTGACTCTGCCTAATTGCCTCTGCCCCTGGGTGCTTGTATTCCCTGGTATTTGTCATGTTATTTCTATTCCCTGCTAATTGTTCTGTTATTCGGTTGCCATAGACTTGTTGTGTCATTTGCCATAGACTTTGTCGTGTTATTTTAATTTCCCTGCTAATTGTTCTGTTATTCTGTTGCCATAGACTTGTCGTGTTATTTTCATTCCCTGCTAATTGTATTGTTATTCTGTTGCCATAGACTCTAGTGGGAGTTTCTGTCTGTTTTGTGCCCGTTTTTCCGTTTCTCCCCGCTTCCATTCCTGCCGCCCCTGTGGCCCGCCCCCTCTCCACGACTGCTCCCGCCTCCCAGCTGCTCGTCCCTCCCCTACTTAATGGCGGCCGCTGTGGGGGAGCGCGAGTGAAACCTCTGACTCTTGGTCAAAGTCATACTCTCTCCCCAGCAGCTCCGCTCCTTACTGCGCCGCCGCTGAGCCTCCAGCCTCCTCCTGGGAGGTGTTCGAGACCCCTGCCTGCAGTTTCCTCCGGGTGACTCTGCCTGATTGCCTCTGCCTGACTCCACCCCTGGGTACTTGTATTTCCTGGTATTTGTCGTGTTAATTTCATTTCCCTGCTAATTGTTCTGTTATTCTGTTGTCATAGACTTGTTGTGTTATTTTTATTCCCTGCTAATTGTATTGTTATTCTGTTGCCATAGACTCTAGTGGGAGTTTCTGTCTGTTTTGTGCCCGTTTTTCCGTTTCTCCCCGCTTCCATTCCCGCCGCTGCTGCCCCTGCGGCCCCGCCACCCTCTCCATGACTGCTCCCACCTCCCAGCTGCTCGTCCCTCCCCCTCCCCTACTTAATGGCGGCCGCCCACAGCGGGCGCGCCGCTGGCGCGTCGAAGGAGCGCCTAAGGCAAGCCTGTCTGCGCCCGCGACCAGCGCCAGGATCCCTGGATCTCCGACCATCCAGTGCTACGACACCACCACCCTCCTCGCACTCAACCCTGGAAGACTCAGAGACTGCCAACAGGCCTCGCCAAACACGACCCAAGGCCAATTCTCCTGCCTCCACTGCCGCCAGACCCTCACCCCCACCCTGGCCTCCAACACCACCGACGCCAGCACCGGCGACACCCTAAGATGCATCCTCCTCAACGTGCGCTCCGTACACAAACACGCCATGGAAATCTGGAACCTACTCGACTCTCTCTCGCCCGACATCGCCTTCTACACGGAGACCTGGACCAACGCCTCCTCCGCCCCCGACATCAACACCGCCATCCCGGACGGATTCAAGATCCAGAGGAAGGACCGCCCCAACCACCCGGGAGGGGGCCTCGTAATTGCCCACAAGAGCACCCTCCGCCTCACCACCTCCAGCGAAACCTTCCCCTCCGCCGAACACCTGCACTTCCAGATCCATACCAGCCCCAACGCCACACTCCGAGGAACCCTCGTCTACAGACCCCCCTGCCCCCAGACACCCTTCACCACCACCATCACCGACTTCATCGCACCCCACACCATCGCATCAATGAACTACATACTCATTGGAGACCTGAACTTCCACCTCAACAACCCCAGCGACCCCAACTCCACCACCCTCCGTGACAACCTCGCCAACATCGGACTTAAACAACTCGTCACCACACCGACCCACAGAGCAGGACACACCCACGACCCCATCTTCGCTGCAGGGAACAGCGTTCACTTCAGCCACACAACACAACCACCATGGACCGACCACCACTGCGTACACTTCACCTTCGACAAACCCAAGGCACCCAAACCAGCCCCAGGCCCACCTCGAAGGAACTGGAGCAAGATTACTGATGAACAACTTAACTCCACCCTCACCAGAGATAACCACACCTGGGCATCCGACGCAAGCATCGCAGCCAGAGAACTCCACACTTGGATCACCAACTGCGCAGACGAGCTCGCCCCGCTACGCAACCCCGACAAACAGCGCCCCAGGAAAGCCGCCTGGTTCACACCCGATCTCCAAGAAGCCAGGCGCACCTGCAGATGCCTGGAGAAGAACTGGAGAAACACCAAGACAACCAAAAACTACTCCACCTACAAGGACGCCATGACGGGCTACCCCAACCAAATCAGAACCACCAAGAGGAACTTCATCCACAACAAAATCCTCACCAACTCCACCAACTCCAAGGAACTCTTCAGAGTCATTCAGGAATTCACCAACCCACGCAGCGAAGCCACAGACATCACCCCGTCCCAAGACCTCTGAGACAAGCTTGGAACCTACTTCCACCTCAAGATCAAAACCCTCTACGACAACTTCGTCGACCATCCAACAGACGACACAGCCCCCTCCTCAAAGACACCAGCCTGCCCACCATCTCCAACTGGACACCGATCATGATGGAAGACACTGCCTTGACCATGAAAGGCATCCACTCGGGGGCCCCCACTGACCCCTGCCGGTAACTAGTCACAATATCGAAAAAAATATATCGAGTGGACAGAATATCGAGTTTTTTATATAGAACGGACAGAATATCGAATTGCAAAAATATAGTGGTGCAGAATATCGAAATGCAGGTAAGAAATATCGATTTCCACAATATCGAAGTTAGTAATATCGATTTTTTTTCAGTGTTTTAAGTGTTAGTATATGTGTTAAAAGTATGTATTATTTTTGTAATGTATGTTTTAATTTTGTAAAAGTAATGAATTTTATGTTAATTAATTTTTGTGTAATTTAATTCCGTAGCGGGTTGTGGGTTTATAGAGGAATAGGGGGAAGTAATTTAATTATAATATATATATTTAGCATTATTTATAATAAATTAATTATATGTTAATTTTTTGGGCGTAATTTAAGTCTGTAGCGGGTTGTGGGTTTATAAGGCAATAGGGTGGGAAGTAATTTAATTGAAATTAATTAATTAATTATTGTATTACTTAATAATTTAATATTTAATAATTTATATTGTTAATTAAGTTAATTAATTTATTACTAATTAATTATAAATTGATTAATAACAATTAATAATTAATTGGTAATTATGTTAATTGCGTAATTTTTTTTTATTAATTAGTAAATAATTAGATATTAATTATTAACAATTAATTTGTAAATATGTTAATTGTGTACTTTTTTATCAGTGGGTTGAGGGTTGATAGGGGAGTAGGGTAGGAAGTACTTTATTTTTAATGTCATTTTTAATAATTTTTATAATATAATTTTTAAAGTTATTTTATTGTGTTAATTGTGTGAATAAATTTTGATTTGATTGTTATTAATTATATTGTTAATTGTAATTAGTTAATTAATTAACTGTTAATTACTTATGTTAATTTATTAATATGTTACAATATTGTAGGTGATGTTTATAGGGGAAAATGGTGGGAGGTAAATTAATTTAAAAAAAATTATTAATTGTTAAATAATGTTAATTATATTGCGGGAGTGGGTATATTAAAATATTCCCCTACGCTATCCAACACTTTCCCTACTGTTGCACTCACTGGAGTGGGAATAGTAATTTTTACCCACCCACTATCCAACACTTTCCCTACTGTTGCACTCACTGGAGTGGGAATAGTAATTTTTACCCTCCCGCTATACAACACTTTCCCTACTGTTGCACTCACTGGAGTGGGAATAGTAATTTTTACCCTCCCGCTATCCAACGCTTTCCTTAATGTTGCACTCACTGGAGTGGGAATAGTCATTTTTACCCTCCCGCTATCCAACGCTTTCCCTACTGTTGCACTCACTGGAGTGGTAATAGTAATTTTTACCCTACCGCTATCCAACGCTTTCCCTACTGTTGCACTCACTGGAGTGGGAATAGTAATTTTTACCCTCCCGCTATCCAACGCTTTCCCTACTGTTGCACTCACTGGAGTGGGAATAGTAATTTTAACCCTCCCGCTATCCAATGCTTTCCCTACTGTTCCACTCACTGGAGTAGGAATAGTAATTTTTATTTACCCGCTATCCAACATTTTCCCTACTGTACCACTTGTTGGAGTGGAAATAGAAATTTTATATTTTACGCTATGCAAATTTTTTAGTATTGTTATATTTAATGTAGTGTAAAATATTATTTTTTTGAAATTAATTTTAATGTTTAAAATTATTATATATAATTTATTTTTATATTTATATTATGGGTTTATTTATATATATATGTAATTATATTTAAAATTATGTTTTTAACATTTAATTATTAAAAATATTGATTATTTTGTAATATTATTAAGTTAATATATATGTAATAAAAAATAAAAATGCATGTTTTTTTATTTTTTTAACTTACATTTATTATTTATTAATTTTAAGGTTATTTAAGTATTTTTAAGTATGTTTTACTTAATTTTAGTTATTATTTCATTAATTTTACATTAATTTTAAGAGATTTAAAAAAGTCAATATTTTAGCAAACTATATTATTTACAACGATATTTAGGATTCGATATTTTTGTACTTACCTGTTTGTAGATAGGAATTCGATATTCTGGTTGTCTATATTTTGTCAACGATATTCTGGTAGCTCGATATTTTGATCGTCGATGTTCTGTCAGTGATCCACCCCTGCCCTCCTCACATCTACCACAGAGCCGCGGCCGCCATCGCACCCGAACTGCAACGCACCATCAACACCACCTTCAAAACAGGCACCTTCCCAGATGACTGGAAGCGCGCAGAAGTCAGGCCCCTGCTCAAGAAGCCCACAGCTGACCCCACCGACCTCAAGAACTACCGGCCCATCTCGCTCCTCCCCTTCGCAGCCAAGTTGCAGAGAAAACAGTCAGCAGGGAACTGACACGCTTCATCGAAGAAAACGCCGTCCTCGACCCGTCCCAATCTGGATTCCGAAGCAACCACAGCACCGAGACTGCCCTACTCGCCGCCACAGACAACATCCGCACCCTCCTGGACCAAGGCCACTCCGCAGCCCTCATCCTACTCGACCTGTCAGCGGCCTTCGACACCGTCTCTCATCGCACACTAGTCACCAGACTGCACGACGCCGGCATACAAGGAACAGCCCTGGACTGGATCCGATCGTTCGTCACCGGAAGAAGCCAAAGAATCAGACTACCACCCTTCCTTTCCGATCCCATGAAAATCACCTACGGAGTCCCACAGGGATCATCACTGAGCCCAACCCTCTTCAAAATCTACATGGCCCCCCTCACAGCCATCGTCCGACAACACGGCCTCAACATCGTATCCTACGCCGAAGACACCCAGCTCATCCTCTCCCTCACCAGAGACCCCACCACCGCCAAACTCAACTTCCAGAAAGGAATGCAAGACGTCGCAGTCTGGATGACCAACAGCTGCCTGAAGCTCAACGCCGAGAAGACAGAAGTCCTCGTCCGTGGAACCACCCCTTCAGCATGGGACAACACTCGGTGGCCAGCCGCCGTCGGAAGCCCATCTACCCCCTCAGACCACGCCAAAAACCTCGGCATCGTACTTGACTCATCACTCACCATGAAACGACAGGTCAACGCTGTCACTTCCAGCTGCTTCAACACCCTCCGCATCCTTCGCAAGACCTTCAAATGGATCCCCCCTGAGCCAAGGAAGGCAGTCACCCACGCACTCATCACCAGCAGACTGGACTATGGAAACGCACTGTACGCCAGCATCAACAAGTCCCTACTCCGCAAACTCCAGACAATACAGAACACCGCCGCCAGACTTGTCCTCGGCATCCCCCGGCACGAACACATCAGTCAACACCTATGAAGACTCCACTGGCTCCCCGTGGAGAAAAGAATCACCTTCAAAATCCTCACTCACGCCTACAAATGCCTACACAACAACGGACCCAAATACCTCAACGACAGAATCAACTTCCACGTACCCAAAAGAAACCTCTGATCTTCCAACCTCGCACTGGCCAAAACCCCGCGCATCCACAGAGCCAGAGCAGGCGGAAGATCCTTCTCTCAAATTGCAGCCAAGACGAGCTACCGGCAGACATCAGATGCGCCCCCTCCCTGAACACCTTCAGGAAGACTCTCAAGACCTGGCTCTTCGGCTAACAGATCTGCGGACCTCCCCCCCCCTGCGCCTTGAGACCCTCACGGGTGAGTAGCGCGCTTACAATGCCCCTGATTGAAGGGTCAAAGGATGGATGGAAAGAAGATGGAAGGGTGAAGAAAGGTTGAAGGGAACTCTTCTAAGGAGGGCCTCGTTTGCTCCCATGTGATTAGTTGAATGGATGAAGTAGGGGGCATTTTCATTTTCTGGCTACTCCCTTGCCTGTCTGTGTATACTTATCTGGATGTTTTAGGTGAAATTTTGGAATTGATATATGTGCAGGTTGTTATTTCTGTGGTTTATATTTTGACATACAACTATGCAAAAGGGTGGAAAAAACTGATTCCTCCAACGTTTAATAAAACACCTAAAAACACCACTGTTCTAATAAGGTTTTACAAAGTAAGCTCAACGTGTATCACCTGAAAGTCCATTAACAGTGAAAGCATCAGTTTCATGTGGGACCTATTCCACCAACACTACTAATCATATGCGTCTGTTCACCTCCCACTCCACCTCATGTGTGCTGCGTAAGGCACCTACAAAGTCACCGGTACACACACATACATTGACAGTTACTGTCTCCTCCTGCTCCTAAGGCGTTTATTTATGGCAAGAGGGAGACATTTGATCAGCCACTTATGGGGTGGTGTATTTTCAAGAAATAGCGTTTATCCTGACCAGTAGCATCAGAACTGTACTCCCCATTATGTGCTACTGATTGTCTTCAATCCATTGTTGTAGAGACATGCTTTTAAAATTGAATGTAACTGTTGGACTTGGCCCTTTTTGCAGGGTCATCCCTAAACTTTTTGCCTTCCTCCTATATTTTCTCTGACCTGTTTTTGTTGGTTTTATGACTCTGGGCACTTTACCACTGCTGATCAGTGCTAAAGTGCATATGCTCTCCCCATGATAAATCGATGTATGGATTAGTGACTCCATGATTGGATGATTGGTTTACTTGTCAGTCCCTAGTACAGTGCACGGAGTGTGCCCAGGGCTTGTAAATCCAATGCCGCTGGTGGGATTGCAGCACTGGTTGTGCCACCCACAGAAGCGGCTTGTAAAATGTGTCTCAGGCCTGCCATTGCAGAGCCTGTGTGCAGTCTGTGACTGCCATGTCGACTTGGCAAGTGCACCCACTTGCCAGTCCCTAAACCTTCCCTTATCTTCATATCAGACACCCCTAAGGTAGGCCCAAGGGCAGGGTGCATTGTAAGTATAAGGTAGGACATGCCCTGGTGTGTGTGGCATGTCCTAATAGTGAATTACAGCCATTTTCGTTTTTCACTATTGCAAGGCTACCTGTTCTCCATAGGCCAGAATGGGCAGTTTTGATTATTACACCTTATAATCCTAACTGACCCAGAGAACATGGTAGAAAAACGAATTTAGTATGCCTGAACTCAGGATGATAAAATACATCTTTTAGTGAAGTTGGTTTTAACATTCTTTGTTTGAAAATACCACTTTTAGAAAGTAGGTATTTTCTTGCCTAAACCATCCAGCTGCCTCTGCTCAGGTTGTGTATTGTATGTCTGGGTTTGTGAGTGACAGGGGCTGGGGGATTCCAGGAGGCAGGGTGAGTCAGCACTAGGCTGAATAGGTCTGCCTGAAGGAGGATGGGTGGGAGGAGTTGCACCTGGGTCTGAATAGGGCTGTGCCTGCCTTCCACAATGCTGGCTCCACCTCCTGCCGGGCGTCTGATGGCTCTGCCCCTCACTCTCAAAGGAAAGAAGGAGTCAGAAAAACAAAGTGCTCCAGGACTGACCAGAACTGGTTTGGACTAGGCAAAGGCCTCTCTGCCTTCAGAGAACAAAGGGAAAAGGTGTATAAAAAGGGGACCCAGACCCCTAGGAAATTAGATCACTTCTGGGAAATCAAGAAACCTGTTGCCAAGGAGAAGAACCGGAGAAGCTGAAGGAGGAGTACTGCCCCTGTGCTGTTTTGCTGATTGGGGTTGGCCTGCAGTGGTTGCTTTCTGCCAAGGACAGGAGAAAAGACTTTGCTGTGCTTTGTCATCTTGAAGAAGGGAATCTCCAAGGGCTTGAACTGAGCTTGCCTCCTGCCTGAAGTCACAGGGACACAAAGACTTCACCCCTTCTGTTTGCCTGCATCTGGAACTGCTGTTTTAGCTGCTAACAGAGGGAAATTGCAACACCGACGCCGGCGAGCGACGCCGTAACCTGCACCGAAGCCGTGGGCACCGCTCGTGAAGAGCACGACGCACCGCCCCGACTTGCACCGTAGGCCCGACGCCTGCCGACGCCGTGCGACATCGACTCCGAAGCCGTCATCGAGGCCGCTGCCTGCACCGGAGCCGAGGACACCGCTCGTGACGCTCACGACGCACCGTCCCGACTCGCACCGCAGCCCCGACTTCACCGACGCCAGGGCTTCATCATCGCGGAGCCGATCCTCGACGTGGGTGACCCCCGAATCCATCGACGCCGCACCATCGTAAGGAACCGACGCCTCGCCGCCATCCGCGACGTCACCTCCCCGACACAGTAAGGAACCGACGCCTCACCTCCCCTGCGCTGCAGTAAGGAACCGAGACATCACCTCCCCTGGGGTCGTAAGGAACCGGCGCCGCCGGCGCCAACGAAGCATCACCTCCCCGACGCCGTGCACCGTCTTTGTTTTCATCGAATTCCAGGTACTGTTCTTTGTGGGTCTGCTCGACTCCAGGCCCGACGCCGCGCACCTCGCGGTCGGCGCCGTACTTTGGGATTTCCACCGGTCACGACGTCGTGATAACTCCAAGTGGAGTTATTTGTTGCTACAAGCTTTATTTGATTGACTATCCTATTTTTGAAGATAACGTGAACTGTCTCTATCATTTTAAGTCTATTTTTGAGTACAGTATTGTGGATTTTTGCTATTGGGTCTTGTGATAAGTCTATATAAAGATTACTTATTTTTACATAAACAACCTGTGTGGTGTCCATCTGTAGTGTTTTCACTGTATTACTGTATGTGGTCACAAATGCTTTACACACTGCCTCTGAGATAAGCCTGTCTGCTCGTGCCAAGCTACCAAGGGGGTGAGCAGGGGTTATTTTAGGAGTGTACCCCTTTACCCTGACTAGAGGCGAGGGTCCCTATTTGTCACAAGTACCTACCTGTGCCAACTAGAGACCCCCAATTCTAACATTGGTGGTCAGCGGTGAGGATTTGGACTTGCATTTGTGATTCATATACAGTGATTGGTGTACACTACTAGTGAGTGCAGACCAATACGCGACCACATACCTTTTGATAGGACCTTTTTTTCCTTGGAACCTTTATTTTTGTTGAGAACTGCCAATTTTCACCATGAGCAAAAAAGGATCCATTGCACCTGCAGATATTGAATTTGAAGAAGATAGGGTTGATACCTACACTGTGACAGAACTCAAAGCTGTTTGCAAAAAGTTTAAAATCTCTATGAGAGGCCTCACCAGGAAGGAGGAGTTTCACAAGGCACTGAGAGCCTGGTTGGAAGCACGGAATGCCAGTGGGCAGTCCGAGGAGCCTGTGGAGGAGGCAGAGAATTTAGATGGGCAGCTTGAGGGGCCATTGGGCTTACCTGGGAGGGGAGTGCCTTCCAGGGAGGGCAGCAGTGTTTCTCAAAGGGCCTGTCTCCAGAGGAGCTGGAGGACAGGGATAAAAGCAGGATGCATGAAATGGAAATGGCCAAACTAAAACAGGGAAGCCATGATAGCCTTGAGCATAAGAAATTGGAGTTGGAAAGTAAGAGGTTGGCCATGGAAGAAAGGAAGATGCTTTTAGAGCATGAGAGAATGATGAGGGTGTTGGAGTTCAAAGCCAGGGGCTTAGGGATTCCTCCCTCTGGTGGCAGCAAAATTGTATTACCTAGTGCTGAGGGAGTAGTACACACACCCAGAGATGTGGTGCCTGACTTGGAGGGGGTTAATATACACCAGGAGGTTCAAGGACATGAGGTAGCTCCAGTAGTGCGCAGTGTCCCTGAGAGGAATAGGGAAACTGACGCAGGGATTCATGGTCCTAGTAGCAGGAGGGACACTCTACTGACTCTAGATGGGAGGTGCAGGGAGAGTGGTTCCCCCATGTTTGAATTCCTGGGGTGTGAGTGTGAAGACCGCCCAGAAGAGTGTGGGTTGAGTGACAGAGACAGTCAGATACTGTCTTGCCAATCTCAGCAGAGTGGTGTGGGGTACATGTGTGAGGCACTGGATGGTGAGGTGAAGGATAACTTGGTTAACACATGTGAGGGGTTGTGTGATCCAATTGTGGGAGAGCATATTGTAAGTCCCTGTTTTCCAGAGCTATGCCAACGCCTGTTGGAGAGTGAGTTCTCTGACCCCAGGGAGCTCACGAGGGAGGAAGACCTTTTGGTGGTTTCCAGAGGGTCTGAAAAGGCATTGGGGAGTGACCCTAAGAGGAGTGGCTCAGGTATCTTCCAGCCCAGAGTGGTGGAAGTGGTTCAGAGTAGCCCAGCTAGGTCCCGGTGTAGTGGGAGGGGTGTAGGGGCTCACGTCCTGTCTCAGTGGAGAAGGAGTGAGTGTGGGGCTGCGTGTCCCAAGGTGCCCGAAACCCAGTCTCAGAGCCTGGATGGTTCTTTAAGGGAACACCAGGTAGGGGAGCCTAGGCTGTCCTGATGGGCCGCCTGTTGAGGAGGATCTCCTAGTGTCTAGAGAACCTGGAGCGTCTGTAAATGGAGCTCCAGTGTTTCTGGTATCTGGCAGTGCCGCTCCACTTGGGAGGGTGCAGAAGCCCAGAGTGAGGGGTGAGAGGGGGAGAGAGTCCCCAGTGGAAGAACCAGTGGGTCAGGGACCAGCCAGAAGGGCTGAGTCACCAGTGAATGACCATGGTGACACCACTTCTGTCCTGGGGGATCTTCGCGCGCTGTCAGATGGACAGGGGTCGGGAGATCTGAGCCAGGCGGACTGTCACACAACACATGAGAGATGTGTTACCCTCTGGGGGGGCATGCGTGCTCCCCAGGAAGTCCTGGTGCGCCAGGCAGATTATTACACAACTCTAGAGGAGTGTGTTTCCCTTGGGGGGGTTGGTGTACCCTCCCGGAAGTCCTGGGTTGCCAGGCACAGGTCCAGCCTAAGGGTACAGACCCTGGGTTGAAGGACCAGGTTCAGGGTGTCCCCCTGACCTGGAGGAAGGGGCAGCTGCTAACAGTGCCCCTACCAGTTTGTCTTCTGGGGGCACCGCTCCAGGTGGGAGGGTGCAGGACCCCAGTAAGGGGGCGGGGAGAGGACAGCCTCACCCCTGGCCTCTGCCCAGTCTAAGGGTACAGACCCTATGCTGGGATCCCAGTTGCAGGATAGAACCCCTGAACTGGTGGGCGAGTGTGCAGGACCCCTGCCACAGGTGCCCTGACAATTCTGGAAGGGGGTACAGCTCCAGGTGGGAGGGTGCAGAGCCCCAAGGAGGAGGACCAGGTGTGGGAGAGCCCACCCCAGTCTCCTGTCCAGCCGCCGGTTACAGGCCCGGGGCTGGTGGGTCAGTGTCAGGATGTCATACCTGACCTGACGGTTGGGAGAGTGGACAAAGGGTGCCAGGCACCTGGGGCTACTGCCCCCGCTCTCTGACACCACAGAGGTTGGAGAGCCATGAAAGGCCTGGGGCCTGGCTCTCATCACTGACGGCTGTCAGTGGCCACTGTGGCTTGCTGTCCTGGTGGACAGAGTTGCCCCTGGGAGGGGGACAGAAGTCACACCCCGGGGGTGGACTAGGCCACACATCTGTGTTGGCCATGTGGGTACTGTCTGTCGGTTGGGACACACCTGTGAGCAAGCTAAGGTTAGGTGCTGCACAGGTGGTGTCCACAGGTGAGGAGAAGGGTTCCCCATGGGTTAGCTGGGTGGGCCCTGAGAGTATGGACAGAGGGATCCAAATAGGTTCAGATTGGCGTAGAACTGGAGTATGCCCCTGCTGTTGTGGGCCAGGGTCCATGTTCTATCGCCCAAAGCAGAGAAGCCCATCAGGGTAGTGATTGGTCTCCCCTGCGTTTTGGCTGGAAGGGGGTTGTGTTGGACTTGGCCCTTTTTGCAGGGTCATCCCTAAACTTTTTGCCTTCCTCCTATATTTTCTCTGACCTGTTTTTGTTGGTTTTATGACTCTGGGCACTTTACCACTGCTGATCAGTGCTAAAGTGCATATGCTCTCCCCATGATAAATCGATGTATGGATTAGTGACTCCATGATTGGATGATTGGTTTACTTGTCAGTCCCTAGTACAGTGCACGGAGTGTGCCCAGGGCTTGTAAATCCAATGCCGCTGGTGGGATTGCAGCACTGGTTGTGCCACCCACAGAAGCGGCTTGTAAAATGTGTCTCAGGCCTGCCATTGCAGAGCCTGTGTGCAGTCTGTGACTGCCATGTCGACTTGGCAAGTGCACCCACTTGCCAGTCCCTAAACCTTCCCTTATCTTCATATCAGACACCCCTAAGGTAGGCCCAAGGGCAGGGTGCATTGTAAGTATAAGGTAGGACATGCCCTGGTGTGTGTGGCATGTCCTAATAGTGAATTACAGCCATTTTCGTTTTTCACTATTGCAAGGCTACCTGTTCTCCATAGGCCAGAATGGGCAGTTTTGATTATTACACCTTATAATCCTAACTGACCCAGAGAACATGGTAGAAAAACGAATTTAGTATGCCTGAACTCAGGATGATAAAATACATCTTTTAGTGAAGTTGGTTTTAACATTCTTTGTTTGAAAATACCACTTTTAGAAAGTAGGTATTTTCTTGCCTAAACCATCCAGCTGCCTCTGCTCAGGTTGTGTATTGTATGTCTGGGTTTGTGAGTGACAGGGGCTGGGGGATTCCAGGAGGCAGGGTGAGTCAGCACTAGGCTGAATAGGTCTGCCTGAAGGAGGATGGGTGGGAGGAGTTGCACCTGGGTCTGAATAGGGCTGTGCCTGCCTTCCACAATGCTGGCTCCACCTCCTGCCGGGCGTCTGATGGCTCTGCCCCTCACTCTCAAAGGAAAGAAGGAGTCAGAAAAACAAAGTGCTCCAGGACTGACCAGAACTGGTTTGGACTAGGCAAAGGCCTCTCTGCCTTCAGAGAACAAAGGGAAAAGGTGTATAAAAAGGGGACCCAGACCCCTAGGAAATTAGATCACTTCTGGGAAATCAAGAAACCTGTTGCCAAGGAGAAGAACCGGAGAAGCTGAAGGAGGAGTACTGCCCCTGTGCTGTTTTGCTGATTGGGGTTGGCCTGCAGTGGTTGCTTTCTGCCAAGGACAGGAGAAAAGACTTTGCTGTGCTTTGTCATCTTGAAGAAGGGAATCTCCAAGGGCTTGAACTGAGCTTGCCTCCTGCCTGAAGTCACAGGGACACAAAGACTTCACCCCTTCTGTTTGCCTGCATCTGGAACTGCTGTTTTAGCTGCTAACAGAGGAAATTGCAACACCGACGCCGGCGAGCGACGCCGTAACCTGCACCGAAGCCGTGGGCACCGCTCGTGAAGAGCACGACGCACCGCCCGACTTGCACCGTAGGCCCGACGCCTGCCGACGCCGTGCGACATCGACTCCGAAGCCGTCCATCGAGGCCGCTGCCTGCACCGGAGCCGAGGACACCGCTCGTGACGCTCACGACGCACCGTCCCGACTCGCACCGCAGCCCCGACTTCACCGACGCCAGGGCTTCATCATCGCGGAGCCGATCCTCGACGTGGGTGACCCCCGAATCCATCGACGCCGCACCATCGTAAGGAACCGACGCCTCGCCGCCATCCGCGACGTCACCTCCCCGACACAGTAAGGAACCGACGCCTCACCTCCCCTGCGCTGCAGTAAGGAACCGAGACATCACCTCCCCTGGGGTCGTAAGGAACCGACGCCGCCGGCGCCAACGAAGCATCACCTCCCCGACGCCGTGCACCGTCTTTGTTTTCATCGAATTCCAGGTACTGTTCTTTGTGGGTCTGCTCGACTCCAGGCCCGACGCCGCGCACCTCGCGGTCGGCGCCGTACTTTGGGATTTCCACCGGTCACGACGTCGTGATAACTCCAAGTGGAGTTATTTGTTGCTACAAGCTTTATTTGATTGACTATCCTATTTTTGAAGATAACGTGAACTGTCTCTATCATTTTAAGTCTATTTTTGAGTACAGTATTGTGGATTTTTGCTATTGGGTCTTGTGATAAGTCTATATAAAGATTACTTATTTTTACATAAACAACCTGTGTGGTGTCCATCTGTAGTGTTTTCACTGTATTACTGTATGTGGTCACAAATGCTTTACACACTGCCTCTGAGATAAGCCTGTCTGCTCGTGCCAAGCTACCAAGGGGGTGAGCAGGGGTTATTTTAGGAGTGTACCCCTTTACCCTGACTAGAGGCGAGGGTCCCTATTTGTCACAAGTACCTACCTGTGCCAACTAGAGACCCCCAATTCTAACAGTAACACTGTCAAACTCAAGGTCCCTTGTAAGGCAAAGGGGAGCTTTCTTTCATTTCTTACACAATCAAATGTATTGCTGGAGTGCGGTTCTCAATACCGCCAACAAAACAGTGGAAGTCTCTCCTAGCAATGACAACATTCAAGATGACCTGGAATTGAGGAAGGCAGTAAGGACCTGGCTCTTCAATAAAAAATGAGGAAAGACTTCACTAACCACCAGAAAGAACTATTTGCCATCTCAAGGAGGACACGTGTTGAGACAGTAATATTCCTTGCTTGGCTCTATGTGACTCCCTGACTTTCGACTACTGGCAAAGACACTGAATATTGCAGCAGGATTTATTATGCCTCAGTAAACACGGCATCACACTTGTTCACTGAAGGACTTAAATGGATTGAGAACTAGAGTATGGCCCTGAGGTCAGAAGGGACATCCAAAAAACAACCCTCATGGGGAGTGTGACCCCTCACCCAGCAGGGAAAGATTTGAAGTGGTAGCAGAATGGATCACTAGCGGAAAAAAAGACCTTCTTATACGACCCATTCAGGGTAGTGATGCCTATTTTCCTCTCCTGGTAAAAGCCTAGATCTGCCAATCTCACTTAATTAGATCCCTTTCTCCTTGTGGGCATAGATTGAGAGTACATGTATACTTTGCATGTGTATGGTAGGGTGAGTGTGGAGACTTTGTATGTGTGCTTGACTGACTGGGTACATGAATCCAGCATGTGATACTTTTGAGCAGAAGGAAACTCAATATAGAGTGTTGATGTGAGGCTACCTACGCCCTTGGTTTAAACTGACAGCAGGGCCTGGAACACTCTTGAACTTTCCCCCCCAGAAATGCCGTTGTAGCTGGACACTGGTGGGTGGGAGGTGGCATATCCTCTCCTTTGGTATTTGGGAGCAGATCTTGGAATCTTCCTGCCCCTTCCCCAGGAATGCCACTTGTGTCAAGTTTCAATAGCTGATGAGTGGAGATGTCACATCCTTCCCTTTGAATTTTAGCCTTCTGTACCTGGCCAGGGTACTCCCATCTCTGCCCTCTCTTTCTGCTACATCTGAGTAACAAAAACTGCAACTTGACTAGGAGAATAAACAAAAACAAAGCAACTGCCCAAAAAAGCCTCAGAGTGGGTACATAGAAATAACATCCTGGATCTTCAGGCTGTGATTGGAAGAACTCCCCCACTAAATGTGAATATGGCTCAAACACTGATTGGTCAGCTTGAGAATAAATACTTGGCAGTTGCCTTTCTCAGTCTGTAGGGAATTCCCATGACCGGAGGCAGCAGCTACTTACTAGTGTGTCTGAGAAGACCATTGACCTCTGGAGACGTACATATTGTTTGCCAGCTCCTCTCCAGTTTTAGACCAAACCTGGATCAAAACCCCTATAAGGAGAGCTGTAGACTGTCTGAAGAAATGTGTACTGCCCGCTAAAGAAAGTATTGGTGGACTGCAACACCACAGAGAATAGCCAGTCTGTATATCTGTGGAGTCATCAGCCCAGTTCACTGGAGAGTCTGGGAGCTGTGCAACAGAGTCAAGAGTCATAAATTCTACTGGAAGTGGTACCTGGAACTGCCTTGATGGAAGAGCCCTCACCATGCTGTTGAAGGGGATATTCATCCTACACCTGAGGCAGGACCTCTGTAGAAGAGTAGAGTCTCAGCCCAGCTACCTGAGGATAAAAGAGCAGGAAGGAGAAATAACCCTCTAACATCAATGTTGCATTTGCCCCAGGGGTAGGGTCAGCTCTGCATGGATCTCTTTGTTGAGCTCCCTCTGCCCTTGTTCAGGAGATGTTGCCTGGAAGAAGGTGCAATCTGGTGCCACCTTGTATCAATTGAGGGATGGAAAAAGTAAACAGAGAAATGTTTGGGCATACAGAGAATCATGTTATGTGGACAATTATAGAGGATGAGCACAGTTGGAATCACTTTATAAGAAACTAGGTGTCAAAGTTCACTCGACAGACAATGCGTGCTTGGAGACCATTTTGTGTGCCTAGGCTAGTTACAAGAAGACACATCCCTTAAACAGTGCTTGACAGTGGTTACTAGTGTTGGAGTCTTGTGTTCAGTGATGTGGATTATTCCATTTGGTTTGCTTTGTTTTGTGCTTAGATATAATATTGGAGCTTGCGTTGGGTGGGATCATGCGGAGAACTGGATTTTGAAGTATTTCATTTCACATCTCTTGTTGGATTTTTGGGGTTCAGAATTTTTGTGGGATTTTGAGATTTATGTATTGAAAAACATATGGTTTGCTCTGTACTTTTGTGAGTCTCGTGACTCCTTGATGATCTAGAATGAAGCAGTTAAAGTGTGTTGTTGAAAAGTCAATGGTCAGATTGAAACTGCTATTTTGTACGAGATGAGGAACCAGGAATCTTATTTCAGTGGCTGGATCATACGTTCAAAGGACCCTTCTATTGAATCATGATAGCTTTCTCTTTGCGCATCTAGTTTCGAGGAAGTGGTTTCTATCAAATTACCAAGACCCTACTTGCGGCAGCTATAGGCCTGTTATTAAGTTCAAGCATCCTGGCAAGGAGCTCTGTGTTTTTATGTCTGTGTTTGTGTGTCCTGATCACGAACTGACATCATATTAGATGTCAGTCAGTCAAAAACTTTATTCGGTCATTACGACCATCAAAGTGCAAAAAGTACAATGTAGTGGATTCACCAACACATACAATGGCTTATTTCATTCTAGAAACAAAGTTAACTGACAGTTAAAAGGATATCATCTTCATAAAAAAAATTAAAATTAAGACGTAAGGTGGGAGTATGCCAAGTAAAAAGCTCACACTTATCAGAGCCCTACGAAATTTACATAAAAGTGCAGAAGCATATAATATAAAAATACATTGTTAAAATCATAGCACTAGAGCATTGTGAGCACAATGTCCGTATTCCAGTTGAATGGCTCCATCAATTAAAACGGCTAGGCTTACAGGCAAGTAATTGGTAAAAATCTTCATACAAATAAAATAAGACCTGCACAGAAATATTAGATGTATAAGGCTGTGTCCTGCCTTGTGTAAGTGGTAGCAACACTAGATATTAGAACATTGGAATGTTGGGAGCTCCATTGAAGACAATGGAGTAGCTCTGGGCTTATAATGGCTGGTATAAGCCCAGCACTCCAACATTCCAATGTTTGTCTTTTTGTTTCTCCATTTTTAATTTAGAACATTCTACCTTAGTGGGTGGAATGTTCTAATAGCCTTATAGCCCTTCTGCCTCAGGCTATACCAGTTGTTAAAGGCCCTCTCCCTCGTTATAGGCCCTCGCCTGTGGCTCGGGCCTATAACTCGGGATCAGGGCCTTTAACAACTGGTATAGCCCTCGGCAGCGGGCTATAAGGCTATAGTAAAACACCATGGAGTATCAAATTGAACTTGCTAGAAAAGATACACAGATCCTTTTATCAACATGTGAAGGGATTTCACTCCAAATGCAAGACCACGCAGACTTTTTGGATGAATAAATAATCAGCGAAAAAGTCCCATTTTTGTCCTTCAACGATTCGAGACAAAAGGCGACAATTATAATGTTAGTACATCCTTTTGGCCGTCACAACTATCACGCAGTTTCTATGGATAGCAAGATTTCTTTTCTTCACTAACAGAATTCAGATCTGCCTTGAAGATACACTACCTGCAGGTAGAGTCTTTGATGCAAGTGTGAACTTGGCCTGGTCTTCTTAATTGTGAATATCACCAATGAGGGAAAGGAGAGGGGGAGGGAGGAAGGAAGGAAGAATGGAAGTGAAGAAGGAGGGAACTCAGGAAGTGAGGAAGGAAGGAAGCATGAATGGATGGATGGATAGGAGGAAGGAAGGGAAGAAGAAAATAAGGGAAGGGAAGGGACGGGAAGGGAAGGGAAGGAAAGGAAAGGAAAGGCAGGAGGGATGGAGTCTGAGAGGGAAGAAGGAATTACACAAGGAAGGAAGGAGTTAAGGAGTGAAGAAAAAAGGAGAGAAAGAAGGAAGGAAAGAAGGAGGCGAGCGAAGGAGGAAAGGAGGGAGGAAAGGAGGGACTGAGGGAAGGGGGACAGGTAGGTATGTAGTTAGGCAGGTCCATTGAGTCAGAGGTTCGAGTCTTTTTATGACCAAAATAAATATTACCAGGATATAACACGTTGTTTCTGCCTGACGGTGGCGTGACTTTCAGGTGAGCTTTTGTGGGCTGGCAAACACTGTTATTATCACTATCATTATTGTCATCGTCGTTGCTGTTCATGTTTACTTACGTGTAAAAGTAAGTATTGTATGAAGGGACCCTCTGCTGAGATGCCATGTGTGCGTTTTGTCCCCATTCTCATCCTCCCTTCATGTGATGCTCCATGGTCAATGTGTGGCTCCCTCGAACTTTCAGACTGAGTTCCTGCCACTTTGATCCTCATTTCAGAGGAGTTCGGGTAAAAAAAGCTCACTTCGTTTGTCTGTTTCTGTGCAAGCAAATCCAATAAATCAATGATATTAGATATTTCCTATTATATTTATTTAAGTGTATGCTCGCTCTATAAAGCGAAGGCATCCCTCCTCATGGCTGCCATGTAGTAGCGCATGCAGCATCTTGACTTATGGTGAACATGTCAAAAATTAAATAATACATGTTTCTTGTATTAAAATGTAGGGTGAATGCCTGTCAAACCTACTGCATATACAGTTTGAACAAAATGTAAAACGTAGGATCTTGCAGAGAATTCTTTTATCAGGTCAGCATATATTGCTGGTAGTTGGCTTCCGAGTTGTGATTTAGATATTTTTTTAACACGTTGTCATGGTTGTATGTAGTCAGCCACGTGCCTTGTCTGTACTGTTTTTCTTGGGCTGTCAGTTTCAGGGATTTGGAAAGACGTCCGCACGTTTTCAATTTCACGGCTGAGAGGTGTCATTGCAGTATCTTATGCAAGTCATTTTAGCTAATAATGTTCATAAATGACTTTGGTATGTGACAGAACCTAAGAAATCTTTGAGCTTGAACCACATCGTTCTGTGCCCAAATGTGAAAGAAAAATACTGATTTCAGGCATGTTAAAAATATCTCCCGAATTATAAAGCTTCTTAAGATCTGACAGCCAAAGTGAGCAATCATAAAAGTCCATCGGGCTGGAGGGTTTTCACTGTTTCAAATATCGAAGACAAATTGGAAATGTGCGCTCAAGGGACACTCAGTGAAGTGGTGACGCGGGTATTCAGGGCGGGGCTTCTACAGATTGTAACTTCAATGTTTCGGTAAACTGAAAGTGTTGACATTCAAAGGAGTCGGACCTCTGTTTATAAAACACAGAAAGCGATAAGAAAATACATTTCTGCTACAGTGCTTGCTGAATATCACACCGACTGCTACTGAGACGGAGTGGGATAGAAAGTGACAGAAAAGGCGAGATGGGGGAAGGGGAAAGATGGTATGGGAGATTGAGGGAGTAAGGAACGATGGGACGAAAAGAGGTTGAGAGGGATTGTAGAAGAAAGCAAGAAGGGATCGGAGGGAAGGGAGAGAGGGGAAGGGAAGGGAAAGATAGGGGCAGGAAGGGAAGGGAAGGGAGAAGGAAAAGGAAAGGAAAGGATAGGGGAGGAGAGGGGAGGGGAGGGGAGGAGAGGAGAGGAGAGAGAGAGAGAGAGAGGAAGGGAAGGGAAGGGAAAGGAAGGGGCAGGGAGGGAAGGGAAAGGAAAAGGAAAAGGAAAGGAAAGGAAAGGAGAGGAGGGAGGGGAAGGGAAGGGAAGGGAAAGAAAGGGGCAGGAAGGGAAAGGAAAAGGAAAAGGAAAGGAAAGGAAAGGAAAGGAAAGGAGGGAGGGGAATCGAAGGGAAGGGAAAGAAAGGGGCCGGAAGGGAAAGGAAAGGAAAAGGAATAGGAAAGGAAAGGAAAGGAAAGGGAGAGAGTAACGGGAGGGGAAGGGAAGTGGGAAGGAAGACAGTGAGGGTGGATGGGGAGAAGAAAGAACTAACAGCTGTAGAGGAAATGAAGGAGAAATAAGGAACCAGAGGGGGAGAGAGAGAAAGAGAGAGAGAGAGAGAGAGAGAGAGAAGCAGAATAAAGGAACTACTGAATACAAGAAAGAAAGCAAATGACAGAAATTAAAAATACGTAGAATGAGAGAAAGAAAGAAAATAATATGTTGTCTTTTCATTACTTTGAGTGTGAAAACGAATTCTCTTACAGGATTTCGAAGATGGAAATAATTAGCTGACTAATTAAAGAAAGCAGGATCAAAGATTCGGAGATAAAGCTCTACCATCCACAGCAGATACAGTATCAGCCCCCACACCTAAATGCGGCCCAGATGCCACATCCACTCGCGCCTTAAAAGAAATCCTGCTTTGTAGGAGCAAAAAACACACACAGTGTGCCTGACCTAATACGCGCAATTACCCTCCCGAAATCCCGAACAGGCGTACAGTATTTTTACAGCAGATCACTTTTTTAGCTGAAAAAATATTTTCTGCAGACTCTAATCTGATTTTCTTTAATCTGATTTTCCAAGTAAGGGAAGCTGCTGGAACCGGCGGGAAAGGGCCTTTGGCCGAGACTTCAGTATGCAGTGCAATAACAGTTACAAACCTAGGGTAAATACAGGGCCCACGTTAGCTGCATTAGCTGCTAAAACCAGCTTAATGTATGGGAAATCAGGGGCTGGAGGAACGTGTAATGAGAGAGACAAACACGGAGCCTTGCTGCATGTTTCAGCATTTTATCAGGCGATGAACAACCAGTAACAATGTCCAGGAAAATTCATGTTGCATTCACAGTGCCACAACACTGAAATAAATTCCAGTTAAAACGAGCTGGGGCTGCTATAATGGCTTACAGAAGAAACAGGCTAGGTTTTCCCTTTCACAAGATCTGCAAATAGTATACCATTTCCCCAGATCATACGCGAGCGCCTGGAGCTGCAGTTTGATTCCCCTTGCATTCTGGTACTTGTGGTTTGGCATTTTCGTTGTGCAAACCAGACTACACTGACCAGAATCTGCAAGGAAAAAAATCAGCATTGGCTATGTTTCACATAGTATGCATGGACCGATGACAGCACTTTATCTAGTAGTTGTGGCTAAGAGGAATATTGAGATTTTTTAATCACAGGGACACAAAACCGTATGGATAAATTCTATGTTTATCAGGGGATATGAGTCTTGCTTGGTCCATTAAATGTCTGTGTGTGGAGGAGGGGAGGACAGGGCAGGTCTATGCTGGGGTGCAGGGGAACTCAGGGGAAATGGGCTACTGGAGTAATCCTAGTATTAGGTATTCCTTTGCTTCCCTTGAACCACTTTATTATTTTATTTTAACCACTGGCAGTTCTTCTGGGAAATATTCCATAACACGTTTTAGCTCATTTTTGTCATTACCAAGAGGACCCACCATAGACACATTAGTCTTGCCTTCTCTCCAAAGGATCTGTCTGCTGTGGTTTGAGAGCCCATATCCACTCTACATGACATGACAAGCAATGTCAGGTGTGTTTGGGCCATTTACACAATGCACTATACATCAGTGCTGCCAGAAGCACTTTGAAGCAGCCTGATGGTAGTGGACATCTCATTACCTCACATAATGTGCACACCATATATGTTGGCTCTCCGCACACCCACATGCAGGACACCATCAGAATGGAGATAAAGAAGTGTAAAAAAGAAAAAAAACAAGGCGACAGGCCTCCTGCATTTATGCAGCTGGGATCAGAAATAACATCCACATATGCATTTGGACTGTTCCAAGTCTGCTTCAATTTAGGAAAAGGCTGAAGACACACCCCTTTAATGAAAACAACGTTATAATGCATTAACAGTCCACTTTCTCTCTTAGAAAACCAACTACCCCTTTAATCATACATTGGCCTTGTACAGCACTTTCGGCTAGGTTCACACTATGTAATATCACATACATACATGTGCACATTTTCTAAAACTGATGTAGTAAGTTGGCAATCAAGTTTTGAACTTTAGCTTGAATTTAATAGGGAGCCAATTTAGAGATTTCAAAGTCACCAAAAGTCAGACTGAAATGTTTTCTGGTTATTCTCCCAAACACAGTCCACGGAAAGCTTTCTAGACCACCTTGCACTAAAGACTTTGTTAAAGTGCCAACCTGAGACAGAAAGTCAGTTGGATTGCAACCATCCCACAACCTACTGAGCACTATGCGTATGGGATGCATTTTAAGCAATCTTATGAGATATCCGGGAACAATTAGGGGACCCACTTTCTCAAGAACACTAGGAAACCAAAGAAATATTATTCAAGAATTTATTTGAAAAATCAAAATCCTATCCTAGTGCATACAATATGAATAAGAACAAGTATAAATATCAGCAAAATAGTGGTGGCAAGTTTTATCAATAGAATGAATAACATATATTGCAACATATTGGAGAAATCATGAGGTTTTTAAATTCTCCAGCTCCATCTCTTCGGCTAACTAAATTACCATTAGAACCAAAGAAGGAGCCTAATTCCAAGTTTCAAAGAGGCTCACACCGACATACCATTTCTGAACAATTGAACCAATGTTCAATAATATAGCAATGTCTGCTACTCTCATCTACGTTAAAAGGCAGACTGATAAGCCGACAGAGATGAGGTTAAATGTGCCTCCCAGTAGCCTTCCGCATAGCCAAGTGATATGGTTCTGTATGGCATATGTCTCAAGTCTCTGGTACAAAGTTCCTCTCTATGTTGTCACACTCTGTTATCAGATTATATAATATGTCCATTACAGTCTTTCCCAAACCGTGAGTCGCGACCCACTTGTGGGTTCCAAATCGAATTTCGGGGTGGGTTGCCAAAGTCCAAGCAGTATATAAAGATGGCTTTAAATTCTATATTTATCATGTCACATTTGCTGCACTTCAAAGACAGAGATCAAAAGTCAGGGTTGCAGTCTCCTGCTTATTTTTTTAAAGGGGGACTGGTTTTTACAAACTCCTCTCACTTTGCAAGCAGAGAAAGAAAAGTAAATTGAATTAAGTGACAATCCTGCAGGTGTACATGAAGTTTGAAAGGAAAGGCTGTAGAATGTAATTTTTTTCTAACGCACAACAAAATGTAAATACCTGTAAATGAACTGTACACATTCAGTAGTTAAGAGAGCAAAAATAAAGCACATTTTTTTGTAATTCTGAAGTGTGATGGAAACAAATATTTTAATAGGATCAGAACATTACACGCTCGGTGGTTGTTCTAGTGGGGTAATGGCGCTCTTAGGCAGTGCGCGGATATCCTTGGGTGAAATTAAATATGAGTGCGGTGCAAAAGGGTAGGAAGAACCACCCCTCTCTCTAAACTTTGGCAAACCACAAACAAAAAGCTACAAAAGTCCCCTGCACACGCTTGTAGTAAACAAACTTAGTACAATTATGAGAGAAAAGAGGAAGAAACACTCTTCATCCACTGCTTTGTGTGGATAAAGGAATTATTGTCCTTGTTGTGCATTCCTTCGTTCAAAGCCTTAGCCTAGCCAACACGTGTTTCGTCGCTACCACGCAGTACACAGCGACTTCTTCAGGGCTAAGAAACATATAGGGTACACAATTGTAGCAAAGTGGGTATGAGTCAATTAACGCCATTGGCAGACACCCACTGTGACATGTTAAAAAAGAAACAGCGCGTTCAAATGATCTTTTTAAGCATGTGGAAACCCAAGCTATTACAAAAAGAATATCTAACGAGTCCAAACTATTTCATATAGAGAGATTCTTATCCAATGAAGACCAAAATTGTGTTTGAAAAGCACTAGTGAAATTGCGTGACTGATTATTGTGACAGCACTCATGCTGTTGTCTAGTAAAATAATTTACAAAGGTTTTCAATGACATTTCTGTATCGTGACATACTAAAACAATCCTTTATGCCCTGCGGCATAGTGACTTCCATTAATTAAAATGGTGACTTGTGCATAGTGCTATTGCGAATTATGCGCCTATTCCCCCCTTAATGTCGCCAGTCCAAAGTTCATGCATGTATTTTAATTAATGGAAGTCACTATGCCGCAGGGCATAAAGGATTGTTTTAGTATGTCACTATTCACTATACACAATTTTGGACTTCATTGGATAAGAATCTCTCTATATGAAATAGTTTGGACTCATTAGATATTCTGTTTGTAAAAGCTTGGGTTTCCACATGCTTAAAAAGATCATTTGAACCGTGCTGTTTCTTTTTTAACATGTCACAGTGGGTGTCTGACAATGGCGTTAATTGTCTCATACCCACTTTGCTACAATTGTGTACCCTATGTGTTTCTTAGCCCTGAAGAAGTCGCTGTGTACTGCGTGGTAGCGACGAAACACGTGTTGGCTAGGCTAAGGCTTTGAACGAAGGAACGCACAACAAGGACAATAAATCCTGGAACCACACAAAGCAGTGGATGAAGAGTGTTTCTTCCTCTTTTCTCTCATAATTGTACTAACTAAGTTTGTTTACTACAAGCGTGTGCAGGGGACTTTTGTAGGATCAGAACATATCAAGGCATTTTGGGGTGTATTTACAAGGAGCTAACACTGCAGCAGC
This sequence comes from Calotriton arnoldi, assembly GCA_963921515.1. Taxonomy (NCBI): domain Eukaryota; kingdom Metazoa; phylum Chordata; class Amphibia; order Caudata; family Salamandridae; genus Calotriton; species Calotriton arnoldi. The sequence continues at coordinate 88,044 of CAWUFW010001590.1, forward strand.
ATCATTTTTTTTAAGCTGCATGTTGAGGGATAGTGCCGCCATCTGGCGAGTCTAATCTCCCCTTGTTCAAGAATGATCAACTTTCTATCCAAGCATTATCTATAACTTCTCAAGCTTGGGTTGAACATTTTAAGGCCATTTATAGCCAAGAGGGAGAGTCCACCCAGTCAGATGGTAGCGAGGAGGATTATCCTATTATATTTCTATTGACTGAGGTGACCTCTGCGATCACTAATCTTCCCTCTAACAATGCCCCAGGGCCTGTTGAAGTCCCTGGGGACCTTTTTAAATTCTCTGTCGATCACTGGGCTCCTTTAATAACCCAGCATTTAAATGCAGCCGTTAGAGGTTCCCTCCCACCAACCTGGTGCCAACATAGTCCCAATTTTTAAAAAGGGAAACAGGTCAGACCCGGCCTGCTATAGACCACTATCACTTATTGACTCAGAGGTGAAAATTATAGGCTGGATCCTGCTGGAGCGACTCTCCAACTAGGCAGAAGAACACAATATCCTGACCGATCTGCAAAATGGGTTTAGGCTGGGAAGGGGCACCGTCGAGCAAAATTTGAATCTCTATCTGCTGATTTGTAAGTATACCAAGGCTAAGAGGGGTGCAATCCATCTGGCCTTCACAGACCTCAGCTCAGCCTTTGATAGAGGTAACCACTCCAAGCTGTGGTCCATGATGGCTCAGATGGACATAGAGCCCGCCCTAGTACATTTTTATGCATGATTTGCACAAGGACCTCTTGGCTTCTATCAGATATGGCCCCAATGGCGAATGCACACTGCACTTTAAACCAAAGCAAGGGGTTCGCCGAGCTGCATACTTGCGCCATTTTGATTTATTTTTTATATTAATCAATTCGAATCAGTTCTCACAGACCCTCACCTCGATGCCCCTATGGCAGACGGCCGCATGATCCCTGCTCTGCTTTATGCCGACGACACAGTTTTAATTGCCTGGACTGTTAGGGGGTTACAAAAACTTTTAGACTTATTTATTGATTTTATAAACAGCCTTGAACTGCCTACCAATTTTTCTAAATCACATGTGATGAAGTTTGGCCCACCTAAGACAAAGACAACGAAACTCATAGTGGATGGTCATCATATTAGCCAGGTTGACAAGTTTCAGTATTTGGGTGTTCAATTAGACTCTGGGCTCAGCTGGCATCTTTTAATAAATCATAATGTGGCGGCTTTTAACAGGGCAATGTTTAGTATTGGTGACTTCTCCCGGCGTTTGGGACACTCTCACATAAAAACAGTCCTGGATATATTCAAGGCCAAGTGTATCCAAATAGCCTGTTATGGGTGTGGCATTTGGGGGTATGGACCAGTTACCCCGACCTAAGTAGCGGAAAACAAATTCCTCAGGTGCCTCTTAGGGATCACACAAAGTATACCTTCTGAAGTTGTTCATGAAGAGTTGGGCATGGGCCATATGATTGATTTTATTCTGCTCTGCCCTCTGCTGCTTTGGCTTTCAGTCTGGTGCAAGGAGGAGCTCGGCCTCAACAGGTTGATCATGCAAGATTGCATGACCCTGGATAACTTTTCTCTGATCCCCTGGCTGACCTATGTTTCCTGCACAATGAAAGGTTTAGGGAGACCAGAACTTTCTCATGATCCAAGTAGTATTGTTCAAACCGATAAAAGATGGGTCAAAGAAGCGTTCAGAGATAAGATGACAGCAGATCGGGAGGCCTCAGCCCAGATCAAGCTTCTAGCACATCACACACTTTTAGTGAAAACTGTAAGTGGCTTGGAGCCGTACCTTACCTTGGACATGACACGTCACCAGCGACGACTGCTGACTTTTTTCAGGCTTAATCTATTCCAGCGGCTTGTGTCTTTTAATCATGGTTGTTTTAATGACTCTAGGCTCCCTGTGTGTGATTGTGACAATGTTTCCACTAATGATACCTTGCACATATTTATGATCTGCTAGAAATACAACTTTTTGCATTTTAAATATATACTTCCACTCTTGAAGACAATGAATTTTAACCAAGTGAGGCCTGCTTTACTGTTTCTCCAGTTCTTAACCACTCCCACAGTGTGCTATTTTTTATCTCGCTATCTTTCTGGCGTTTTGAAGTCAACCTAATGGTATTTTATCTGATTTATATTCTTAATGAAATGTATTGTTTTGCGTTTGACTTTTATGATTTTATTTCTTAAAATCGAATAAAGAAGATTGATTGATTGATTGACTGATTGACTGTGTGTGTGTTTCTCCTGCTGCTAGCCATTTTTACGGCCTCATACTTGTGGCCTATAGTCGAGGGCACTCATAGTATGATGACTTTGAAGTGTTCCACATAGTATGTGCATGGGAACACAGTCACAAAACACAGACTTCGTACTGTTTACCTTGGCTATTTGTGGACTGTCAGTGTTGCCTATCCTCCGTAATGACTTTGTGGTTATCCTCCTGACTGACACACTGCTCTCCTCCACATGTCCCATGACGTGTTCCCCACATGGACTCTGGACATTCACTGGCTCTAAACTTCATTTGGGGTTTTTGTCCAATGAACTTCAACATTTGCACATGTAAATAAATGCACTTAGAACTACCTGTGTGTTCTCTGTAGGAGTCAGGACCAGGTTGACCATTGGCCATTCTGGGAGACAATTTATCCAACTACTTGCCAAAGGGACATGTTGTTTCTGGAGTCAGTGACAATAATAGGCAGTGAGAGTGTAACATATTTGGTGAACACTATTTGTGTGTTGACTATCAAGTGCTTACACAAGGTTGCAAGCATGAAATTCAACTGGTGTCATGCAGTCAATGTTAATGGTGAATTAAGTCACCCCACAAGTGCCAGGTCCACCCATGGTTACTAGCAAGCATACAACATTGGGGTGACAAGTAAACGCTGCAAGTGTGAGTGGGTATGGGGTAGCAATCAGTGTGTGAGTCCAAAAACCTACTAATTGGGCAAATGCTTTTGGCCACAATATCCCTCCAAGGCATGTTGCATGACATACCCACTCAGAGATACTGTGTGTGAACAGATGATTTGCCCTGTGTACAATTTCCATCATGATTGCCATGTCCACTGCTCAACAATGTCTGATAGTTAGATGATGTAAAGTCATGGTAAACCAAACAGATCTCTGTCCATAGGTAGGACACCTACTTACACATTTTGCAAAATACTGCTAGCAAAGACATATGCATGTACATAACATTACCTGAGCTTACATGCTAACTCACACACAGTAAATCATGACGTAGAGCTGTATGTAGCAAACAATGACATTTAATGTCACTAGAAAAGTTAAAAAATATAAAACTTCCCACCCTATACTAACTAAATATTCATATATATTTTCAGGACATACTAAACACCAACCCCCCCCACCCTTAAGACAAGTCTTCAAACAAGGACAACAGAAACTACACCTAAATATAAACTACCTTCGCATAGAATCCTAATCATATCCATATATTTTTTTTAATTTTATATATATATTTTTTTTTCATACATATAAAACACATCAATCCACCCACCCAAAAACAAAAAGTACCCCTACCCAATAAAAATCTAGCCCACACCTACAAACCCCCTAAAAGCACTATCCCTACACTATCACTATTACCATACCAACCTAAACTAAGCTATAAAAACATTATATATAACACAAAACACTATATATAGGGGGAAGGGCAGAAAGGGTCCCTGTGGCTATTGTCGCTTGGGTCTTGCCACTGCCCACTTGATCTCATAGAGCAGTGTAAACACCTGGTCCATTTTGTTTTCCAAAACTGCCACCGGTAACTTCAGATCTAATATGTTCTTTTTCATGTCCAGTTCGTAAGAGCTAGGCCCTCCTGTGGCTTGAGGTGTGAGCCCAGGAGGGTATGATGGTCCAATGGCGGAGGTACTGGGTATGGGTGGCTTGGAGGTTCCTTTGCTGGAACGTCCATTCCTGCTAGAGCTCCCCATGTCCAGAGTTGGTGGTCTGAGCAGACGGCTTTGCCACTTGCCCTGGGCCTTCTCCTCCTTATACCTTCTCTTCATGGCCGTGTGCCTTTGCAACACGTCTGAGGTGGTGGTAGCGCTCCTTGCGTTTGTCGTGCTGCCTCAGCTTTTCTGGGGTCATGTTATCTGTTGCAGCAATAAGGATAACTGTCAGTCAAAGGGTGACTAGGAACAGCTATCAACATCATGAAACATCATCATTTACACAACATTTAAGGATCACTTGGCAGGTATGACATATAACAATGGACGCTGGATAAGTGCCTCACATCACACAGAGGCATATGAAACCCCTCCTATCTGAGCTGTTGTAAGTCCACGGTGGACCATGCCACCACTCATTACATGCTCCCAATATCATAGCATTTGCAACTGACAAGCATTCCAACTTCTTCACAACCACATTCATGTTCAGATGTGTATCCACTAATACATATATTCACATAGTCTGCCACTGTGATCATGGCTTCCCTGTCAAATCATGTGGTCCATCCCAGATTGGCAATGTGTTCTCCTTGACCGTAGTTAGAGGCTGATAGACATGCAACACGTAACCTCAACTTTTCCTGACCTATTTATCTTCTTACAAACGTTTATTTGGGATAGGGATGCACATTGAATCTACCAAGTCACACAGCATCTAACATCACACTCAATCCTTGCACTGCACAATTAGCATTGATAAAGACACGCACCAGTAACGTTGGGGTCCTTGAAGTTATCCACGTGTGTATGATGGGGTCCATCTACAAGACATAACATGTAAAACGCATCAGTAAACTTAGTACATATTTGATATGCAACAGAAGCACAGTACATATGCATAGCTATTGGCTATGTAACCCTTCAGGGTATAAGTAACAAACTGACACAGTTTACATGCCTGAATGTTACACATTGGTAAGACCGGCTGAAGTGTACATACATGTGCAGAGCCAAAACATGCACCTGTTGGCCAATTTGTGGAACCAGGTCATGAGCCTCATCACTACCAAATTTCACTATGGTAGCTGACTTCGATGATTCTCTGCACCTACATAAATCACATACCATACTCAGCAAGTAATTGCAATACCTAGGCCCTCTTAAATGCTGACACCATGAATTGAATAAGCTACGTACATCTCACATCATGCGTACTTGTTCCATAAGTTACGTGAGTTCTGTACCTGTTTGTGCTGATATTGTTCACACATGTTCCATGCATCCCTAAGTTTGAACTAGCATAATTGAACAATAAAACGTATGGGATCGGTTGAGTTGTTTCATATTCAGGCTAGCACACCCTTGGATACAGTACCATGTAAGCGGGGTCCCATCTGACATACATTGGGCCTCACATACTAGAGGCATGTACTATGTGAGTCTCATATGTAAGGACAGCTCCCGTGGCTCTGGCCTCTAAAACACCTCCATGAGGCAATGCAAAGGCAGCATGTGGGATTTGCTATACATTCAGAGGTATGTAGTCAGGCAAGCCAGTGCAAAGCACAGCATAGCTATAGTGGACATCAAGGAGCCATAACTAACTTTTGCATCAGAAATGCTGTTCAAGACCAGTGATATATGTTTTGCCACATTCAGAGGTTACCTAAGCAGTGTAAGCCATAGCAGACCTCATAAATACTTGACAACCCAGGAGAGGTATGCCAAGGAGGATCATTGCCACATCACTATGGGCCTTATTTACAAGGCCCTTGCGCGGCGGGTGTATCACTTTTGACACTGTAAGCTGTGACATCCCAGCAGTGCAAGGGGCTTGGACATAAGTCCCTTTATGTGTAGCGTATGTCCTGTAATGGCCCATCACAGCTGTGCCTGACTAATGCCTGTTGTGAAATAAGCACCTCTGGAGCACATCTGCACTACTTGGTCTGATATCATATGAGTTGTCTGGATGGACTAAGGGCATGTACATCAGCTCAATGTTTCCCTGGAACTCATTTGTATCACCTACAGGAACACGAATACTTGTGTGGCCCGCACAGTATCACAGATAGCACTGGTGCACAGATCGTGCCGGCACTTAGCCAGGACCAGAGTTGGTATCTGCAGGGTGTCACATATCGTTTTCATCAGACCAATGCACTTGTATGTGTACATGTCACCTCTGGCTGTTCCCAATCATACATTGACTATCATGCCCTACGGCACATAAATTATGCATGACCATATCCAGTGGACTGACATGGCAGGCTGTTACAGAGTGCCATGTGTCAGGCAGCATCCCAGTTGGTAGTAGTGCTGGAAATGGTGACATGTGCCTACAGAGGGCCATGTTCACATAGAAATGGCACAACACAGCAGTGTGAGCACTTTAGCTGCGCCGTCCTGCGTCACTCCACAAATACAGGAAAGCACTGTATTCACAAGGATACGGCGCACCCCATGTGTTTTCCATTGCGCAGGCATGGATAAAAACATCCAAGTGCCAACACAGATACCCTTGCGCCATGGTGCAAGGGTGCCTGCATTGGTGCACAGCTGTTCTTTCTGCAGGGGTGAGCACAAGGGGGGCACATATTCTTGTAAATACAGCCCATCCATGCATCTTTGCAATGATGCAGCTCGGCGCTGCAGATTTGTTTGCATTAACGCGCTGCACCATTTCACTGTAAATATGCACCCAGGTCCTCTGGGTAAAATTACTTGCATTCACCCCCACATCCAGTCATATTTAGTAGATGAGAGGAGTTCAGGTGGTCCCTACCATGGCAGCTGACACCTGTGTGCTCTGAGCCTGCATTCCAGGACTGCTGTGTACCATGTAGTTAAATCCAGGTGAGTATGGATGTGACTCTTGAAATGTCCCTATGTGTAGGTACTACCCGTGGCCCACATATCCCCCACCCCTCAGGAGTGTTGTTTCTCCTGTGAGATACCAATTGTATACTAAGAATTTGGAGGCTAGGTTAATGTGCATGGGCCCAGGTGAGCCAGAGGGGCATCTTTCATAGACATGTGGTGCAGCGCAGCGCCAGAAACCATCTTGCTGCGCCAAGCTGTGTGAATAGGAAAGTGTAGGTTTGCGCTGTGTTTACAATAATACAAATCATCCCTGTGCTTTCCTTTATGCTGGTGCACATTCAGCTGGCTAGCACCAACACAGGTACACTTGCACCATGGTGCCCGCTTTGGTGGACATCTGCTATTTGTGCGCCGGGGCTGGTAGAAAGGACAAGAATGCGCCGTATCTTGTAGGTACAGCGCATTGCTGCCCTTCTCTTTTGATGTAGGATAGCACAGCTAGAAGGCTTGTGATGCTGCCCTACGCCAACATATTATCAAAATGCCCAATAGCCTTACATTGATCTCATGTCTAACCATAGATGAACCAGGAGCCTACCCTTTGGCCTGCAGACAGTGCCGAAGAGCGCAGGGACATAGCTGCCTGTACTTCACAACATTACATAGTTACCCACATTGGCCCTTGTAGGTACTTACCCTGTTGATGATGTAGTTCATCGTAGCCAGCGCTGTCCTGCCCCGCAACTCCAACCACTGACTCCTTAGAGATGACTGTGGACACCTGCTCCTCCAAGGGATGCAGCACCTTCTGGGATTCTGGACTACCACCTCCGGTCTGCAATGCTGTCTTGAGATTGGTTGTCAGTTTATCCTTTGTCTTGCGCTTACAATCGTGCCAGCGCTTCTTACAGTCACTCACTGTCCTCTTGACTTTGTCAACGCTGTTCACCTTGTCCACTATGGACTACCATATGGTCTTTTTCTTCCCCAATGACACTTTGGAGCTGACGAAGAGCTGGTGTTGGTGCTCTGTCACCTCCGTCATCAAGCTCTCATTCTCCTCCTGACTGAACTTGCACTTCCTCTTCCTCTTCCCCTTGGACTCTGGCTGGTCATCCTGGCTGGTAGTGGGGTTACTGGGGCTGTTGTCCTGGGCTGTGCTCACTCCTGGATGCTCCATGGCTGCTTTCAGACAAGTGAAACTTTTTCTTTGGCAAGTAGCGGTGTTTTTATGGTTTTTTTTCTGCTAGGTGCAGAAAAGTGATGTTAGGACGGCTAGCGTCTATTTTCTAGCCACTAATTGGCCAAACGTCACGTTTTCTGCTTTAGCGTCATTTTTTTACCGACTCAGCACACACATCAGCCTCAGTTTTTTCGACCGCTAGCTCTTCCTAACGCCATGGAGCACCGTATTGTAAATATGGAGCTAACATGGTGTTATGAACTGCCGTACTGTGGCGGTAAAACCTTTGGCGCTCCACTGCTGCAAAACAGCAGAGTGCCATTTCTTGTAAATATACCCCTTTATTTGGTGATGCACAAACAATAAATATTCACTGAATCCTGATTTCCACACATTATGATTTGTGTGAAAAATAGTTTTTCTGTAAAGCTGTTTGTCTGTGCAAATTTACTGCCCATTTCAATAGAAAATGTGGTGTTTGCTTTAGCTACATTTCAAAATCGCCCACCTCATGTCCATTAAAGCTAGGTGGGTTGCAAAAATTTGTCATGCTAAAAAGGGTTGTGGTTCTAAATATTTTAGGAAGCACTGGTCTATTCTTTGTTGAACGTTTTAGAATAAACAATGAGATGAAAATGCCTTGGCATCCTTTCCCTTACTTACATTCTGTGGAACAATGCGAGAAGTGAAATTATCAGCTTTCATGAAATCTTGTTCATCGTTCTAAACAATTATGAGACGGGGGATCTGATTCTTACGAAATAACTTGAATATATTCATACACACTTGATTATCATGTTGCAATGAATAATGGCTTGAATAAATGTGTATTTTATATTTCACCATCTATATATAATAGCCAACATATGTTCCTTCAAAAAGGGGGATACCTAAGAGGAAAAAGCATGATAATTATAACAAGATCAAAATTGTAATTGTCATGAGACACTCTCGAATTGCAATAATCACAAACAGAACAATGCATGATAATTATAACAAGATCAACAATATAACAAGATCAAAATTGTAAGTGTCATGAGACACTCTCTAATTGCAATAATCACAAACAGAACAATGCACTACATACACAACTGCATTTAGTACACCACATCCTGCACTACATCACACAGGCACCCTACATGTATTACACACGTTATTGAATATAATAGACATTGACAACCGTCTGCATCAAAGAACAAGTACACATACAGACACACAACCTCCAATTTCTTTCAGTATATACAAACAGAAACTCAACTATCAAACATGCACAGGATGCAGACAGTGACCACACTAAAGTAGTCAATACATAATGATGCTTTTCAGCAGACTGGCCCAACAAACAGATCTCATCCAAGCAAACACTGTGCATCACTGACCACTGTTTCGCTACAGCTACTCACAACACACCACCATAATCCATACTAAGGTCTTCATGAAATCTAGCATTGTGTAGAAACACACATTCCAGACTGCCCACAACACTGGGCCCAGGTGAAAAATTTCATTCTGCTTGTGGAAGTAGCGGAATTAGTGACTCCGCGTTATTCTTGTAATGCGGAGTTCTGGCCAAATCCCGCCAATTGCCACCTGGCATAATTTTTTCTCCTGCGAGGCTCCAGAAATGCAATCTGGCAAGCACGAGCTAGATTTGGCATCCCCTAGCACAATTTCTGGTTGCTAGGAGGATTTCTGAAGAGAATTTCTAACGCGGGCGGTTACGAGCAATCGCGTTCAGAGGGCTGCTTTTTGCATGGATTTTCTATTGGAGCACTAGCAAAAACAACTTGAATGGTTATGTGCTCTTGCACACCATGTGGTTCCATTCACACTGATTTTTCTGCCCACGTCTTCACATTATGAGATAATATCCGTGGCAGTTGTATGCTATATGACTACCAGCAACATAACATGCATACTTTGATGTGTTCATTTCTTGAATCACCATATTCATAATCTGTGTTTCTCTGCAGTTACCAGACTTTCTTGAATATGAAGCATACTGTTGTTTGGCAAGGTATGAAAAGAAGAATCAACAGCATATCAAACACTACATGAACAATCATACAATTATTGATTATACTATAATTCTAGTACTTGTCGTGGCCTTGAATCCTCAGGGTCGCATGTTGCTCAATATGGTCCACCTCCTGATAGGCCCAAGGTCTGATTGAGAATACAGACTAAATGGAATGATCAAGTGGGGGAAGGAAAGGATGGGGACAGCGGGGAAGGAGACCTGTAACGAGAGTAATAACGTTGAGAACACCGTACCTCAATACATGTACAATAAACCCCTTTTTACACACCTCTGTTCATAATACCTGTAAAGCAAAATAATCCTGATTTCTAGATAGATAATTCGTGAGGAAGGAATCCACTATGATCTAAGGATGGAATAACACAATTAATAATCATTCCTGTTTATCAATACTGCCATCAGTAACCATAATTTCCAAAAGACATCACATACCAAAGGGTTTGTAGAGTGAGCAGTAACAGGGGTGAAGAGCTCCTTTCCAGAATGCTCGAGCAACCCCTGCTGAGGAATACATAAATAACAAACCAAAATTACAGCACGGTACGTGTTGTGCAGAAAGGTTGGATAACCCCAAAGGAAAATACTCATACAAGTTTCTTGCGATACTCCAATTCTTCTTGGGTATTTAGCGATATTCCACAACCCCCACAGATGCTCATAAACGTTGCTCCGGAATTCCAAGATAAATATATAACACAAACGTCAGAACTTAACCCTTGGCAGGAGCTTCCAAAAACGTTTCATAGGCAAATAGTACATGTCAAAATGGAAACATATATCCCAATTGCTCCTTGGGAAACAATCCTTATTTCAATGATAGCAACAGCTAAAAGCTGCCAGCGTATATTTTTGGCCTTATGCGTTCTCTCTGCATGAGCTGGTTAACCAACTCTCCAACACGAGAGAACAACGGAAAGGTGCTTTCACTGTGTGTAACGGCAGCAGCGTAACCAACGCGCGCAGCTGTTACCAGTAGATACAAGTCATGGTAATGTAGATAGCAACAGTCACTCGACAGTGGTGACTACAACGTAGGAAAAAGATCGTAATCATTCGAAATGCCTAAAAAAGGGTGACTGCTCGTTTAACCCCGCAAGAGCCGGAAAACTGGCTTAGCCAACGGGGTAAAACAGCAGACGGGAATAAACTCCCTCAGGAGTCAGGCCACTGTGAAACGAGCTCAATGTCTATAACAAAAGGACATGGAATTGCTGGTGCCAGAAGCACCCTTACCGTACTTCCTCTCGTCACGGACGCAGCTCGGACTTGGAATAAACGGCACCCGACTGATGCCCCGGAAGCGTTTAAGTCCACCGCTTCCTTGAACGGGATTACGTCAGCGACGTCCAAACCCATGGAATCATGGGAATTGTAGTTTCCTGTATCGGCAGATACCCGTAAGAACATAGGTCTCTAAAGTGTTCTATGGACACCTCTACAATGCGACGCAACAGTACATCCCTCTCCTGAAGAACACTGACAGAGACATGGCTTCTCAGGGAAGCGTTTATGAAATTTGGTAGTGAATCGAGGGGCGTGAACCCCTACAGCTGGTTTCCAGGAATTCTCCTCGTTCCCATATCCCTTCCATGCTACCAGATACCACAATCTTGTTCTGTAGATTTTAGAATCTAGGATACCCCTCACCTCATGCTCAACATCATTATTCACCAAGACGGGTGCTGGACCTTTCCTAACCACTGAATGGGAAGGTTTAAGCAAGGAAATATGAAAAGCAGGATGTATTCTCAGATTAGAGGGCAAGGCTAGTTTAACCACTACAGGGTTTATCAGCTTGACAATTTTATAGGGACCGATGTATCTGGGATTGAAGATGCTATATCTTTTGAATCTTATGTTCTTTGTAGACAACCATACATAGTCGGCGATCTTGTACCCTGGCCCTGGGCATCTGTGTTTGTCAGCGTATGCCTTATATTGGACCTTAGCTGCTCTCAAACCTTTCTAGGCTTCCTTCAGTGTGTTCTGGATATGTGATATCCTTTCCAGTACTTCGGGAATGTGTCCTAGACGTAAAGGGCTCTGAAAGAGGATGAAACTAGGATGAAACCCATAAGTGCAGTAGAAAGGAGAGTGTTTGGTAGACCTATGAGTAGCGCTATTATATGCTATTTCTGCCAACCACAAACTTTCTACCCAGGCTTCTGAAGTGATATCAACCTAACACCTGAGATACTGTTTTAGGGTCTGGTTTACCCTTTTTGTCTGGCGGTCTGTTTGAGGGTGGAAGCTAGTGGACATGTTGGTAGCAATCTGTAAGGCAGAACACCATACCCTCCAGAAATTATCTGTGAACTGAGGTCCACGGTCGGAAACTATGACCCATGGCAACCCATGTAACCGTACTGTGTGTACCTGAAGTAAATGGGCTAACTGACCAGCTGTAGGCATCTGCTTGCAGGCAATGAAATGGGCCATCTTTGTTAGGTAGTCCACAACCACCAGAATGACCGTATGTCCCTTGTCAGGAGGCATTCCTACCACGGAATCCAGTGATATGTTTTCCCAAGGTTGTTCTGGAGTAGGGAGCGGTTGCAGCAATCCAGCCTGTCGAGCATGTGTGTTTTTCATTTGGTTGCAAGTCACACATTCCTTTACCCATGTGCCGATGTCCTTTTTGACGGTGGGTCACCAAAACTGACGCAGCACTCTTTCGGTAGTTTTCTCAGTGCCATTGTGCCCAGCACTGGGTAAGGTGTGACACCATTTGAACACCTGTTTCCACAGTGAACATATAGGTAACAAAAGTTGGTTCCCTCGTACCAGTAGTCCCTTTTTTATCTTCCAATCTTTATTCTTCTCTAACCACGCCTTCCACCTTTCGGTTAGAATGTTATGTGCAATACTTCTAAGGAAGGTTTCTGTGTAAGCAGCACAAATTATATTCTGAGGATTGACAATAGCATACTCAGGGCCTTTTTCAGGAGGTACGGGAGTCGTTTGGCGTGTTAGGGCGTCAGCTTTCTTGTTTTCACTTCCTGGTCGATAAGTCACCAGAAAGTTGAATTCCGCGAAGAATAACATCCATCGCAATTGACGAGGCGTTAGATGTCTTGCAGCCGTCATGAATTGGAGGTTGCGATGGTCGGTGAACACGGTAACAACGTGTTTGGCCCCCTTCAAGAAATGCCTCCAATCCATGAACGCATCCTTAATGGCTAGCAATTCCTTCTCCGCGATTATATAATTGCGTTCGGCAGGGTTGAGCTTTCTTGACATATAAGCTACTGGGTGTAACTGGCCTGTAGTAAGATGACGCTGAGAAAGCACCACGCCTACAGCAGAATCAGAAGCGTCTGCCTCGATTATGTAAGGTCGATCAGGATCTGCATGCATCAACACCGGGGCAGACAAAAAAGCACTTTTTAAGGCATCAAACGCCTTTTGAGCCTCCTCAGTGCATTGAAAGACGGTCTTTTTACGCAACAAACGCGTGAGGGGCGTTGCCAGATTTGAAAAGTGAGTGATAAACCGGTGATAGAAATTAGTGAATCCTAGGAAGCACTGGATGTCCCTGATGTTCAGTGGTTTAGGCCAATCCTTTACAGCGGTTATTTTTCGTTCGGACATTTCTTGCCCCTATGGTGTTAGCATGACTCCGAGGAATTCGACTGTGGTTACACTGACCTCGCATTTGCTGATTTTACAGTACAAACGGTGGTCTTGTAGAGTCCGCAATATGGTACGTACATGCTGTTTGTGAATTTCAACATTGGGTGAATAGATCAGGATATCATCTATATATACCACCACGAACTGATCCAAGTACTCCTGTAAGACGTCATTGAGAAAGAATTGGAACGCAGCAGGAGCGCTACATAAGCCGAATGACATCACTAGGTATTCATAGAGGCCATATCGTCTTCCACTCGTCGCCGTCGCGTATACGAACTAGGTGGTATGCTCCTTTCAAATCCAGACGGGTGTATATCACGGCCTTTTTCACCAGCTCCAACAAGACGTTGATCAGGGGTAACGGATGTCTGTTCTTGACCGTGATGCCGTTCAATGATCTGAAGTCTATGCAGGCGCGTAATTCCCCATTCGCCTTGGGTATAAAAAATAAAGGGGAAGCTGCTGGAGACTTGGAATTGCGTATGAATCCCAACGCCAAATACTTGTTCAAATAAGCACGGAGATGAGTGTTCTCCGGTTCGGTTAGTGCATACACCCTCCCGGATGGTATAATAGCACCAGGTACCAAGTTAATTTGACAGTCGTATTGCCGATGTGGTGGAAGAACTTCTGCCTTCATTTAGTTGAACACCTCAGCATACTCCTGGTAATCCTCTGGTAACGACACCCTGTGTTCTGCAGCAGTAGCGATGTGATGACATAAGGCCAATGCCTTAGCTGGGCTAGTACGAGTTTGGGTACAATGGTTTAAGCAATAATCAGAGGTAAACAGAAGGGTTTTCCCCACCCAATCCACCTGGGGGTTGTGAAGTCTCAGCCAAGGTAATCCTAGAATCACCCCATATTGAGGCACTTGAATAACGTTAAAGACCAGACTTTCCAAGTGGTCAGCTCCCTGTCCACAGCACTCGTTTGGAAACGAATGGGGCCTGAATCTAAACGTCTTCCATCCACCGCAAAAACAGCCTCAGGAGTTTCTTTCTCCTGTAGTGCGATTCCCAAGGTTAGCGCCTGTTCTTGATCCATGAAACAGCCTGTTGCGCCAGAGTCTAACATAGCCTGAACCTGGCACCATTCTTCTTTTATCAATAGGTATATTTCCAAGTAAAAATGATCTTTACCACTGATAGTATTGCCTTCCAGTGAAGGGATGTAATTTGGGCTTGAAGTGGTCCCTTCGTCCTTCTTCAAGCACATTTGTTTCCCGTCTGTGGTCTGGATGTAACAGTTGATACCTTTTTGTAATCCGTCCGAGGATACTTCGGTCTCAAGGTGCATTCTTTGATAAAATGCCCTTTCCTTCCGCAATAAATGCACAGCCCTTTCTTTCGCCTATAGTCTCTTTCTTCAGTTGTGAGAGAAGAACGAACCATTCCATTCTCCATAGGCTCATGTTTGGTTGAATGGTTATTGTCAGATGGCCGAGGTGGATCGAACCGAGTAGGAAATCGGTCCTTCTTCTTGTGTTCTCCCTTTCGCTCGCTGAGACGATGATCCAACCTTAGAACCAGACTTATTAAGTCTTCACAAGTAACGGGTTGTGGATCGATATGAGCCAAAACATCTTTCATTTCCTCCCTTAGCCCTTGGTGGAAAATAGCCGCTTGTTTGGCATCTGGCCATTCTGTTTCTGTAATTAGTCTACGGAAATCGTTCAGGTAGGTTATAAGATCCCGGTTCCCTTGTCTTAGTTCCAACAAATCTCGGTCCGCGGAAAGCGTGGCTGATCTGCGGTTGAATGTTTTTTCGAATTCCCTGATGAACGAGTCCCAATCGTATAGTAAGGGGTCATCGCTCTTAACTAGGGGTACTGCCCATTGTGCTGCATCCCCTGCCAGATATGATATTAGAAAAGCTACTCTGGCGTGATTGGTGGTAAAGGCTTTGATCTTACATGAGAAGTGTAGCAATACCTGTGTAATAAATACCTGTACCTTACTACTCTCCCCATGAAACCTTTCGGGTGTAGGTAAAGGAATAGGCATAGGGATCTCTACCACCACAGGTGCTGAGTGGGACGCGTGCACTAACCCTGCATCAAACGGGTTTCATTGTATCCTCTCTACCTGAGCCTGTAGAGCTGCTGTTTCTGCCCTAGAGGCAGTCAGTTCCGTTTGTACCACAGCTAACGCGGCTAGGACGTCCTCTAAGGTAGCCATACTCAAATTGCGATCGGGAGGATTATAATACGTGGGCCGTTTATTCTGTCGTGGCCTTGAATCCTCAGAATCGCATGCTGCTCAATATGGTCCACCTCCTGATAGCCCCAAGGTCTGATTGAGAATACAGACTTAATGGAGTGATCAAGTGGGGGAAGGAAAGGATGGGGACAGCGGGGAAGGAGACCTGTAACGAGAGTAATAACGTTGAGAACACCGTACCTCAATACATGTACAATAAACCCCCTTTTTACACACCTCTGTTCATAATACCTGTAAAGCAAAATAATCCTGATTTCTAGATAAGATAATTCGTGAGGAAGGAATCCACTATGATCTAAGGATGGAATAACACAATTAATAATCATTCCTGTTAATCAATACTTCCATCAGTAACCATAATTTCCAAAAGACATCACATACCAAAGGGTTTGTAGAGTGAGCAGTAACAGGGGTGAAGAGCTGCTTTCCAGAATGCCCGAGCATCCCCTGCTGAGGAATACATAAATAACAAACTAAAATTACAGCACGGTAAATGGTTGTGCAGAAAGGTTGGATAACCCCAAAGGAAAACACTCATACAAGTTTCTTGCGATACTCCAATTCTTCTTGGGTATTTAGCGATATTCCACAACCCCCACAGATGCTCATAAACGTTGCTCTGGAATTCCAAGATAAATATATAACACAAACGTCAGAACTTAACCCTTGGCAGGAGCTTCCAAAAACGTTTCATAGGCAAATAGTACATGTCACAATGGAAACATATATCCCAATTGCTCCTTGGGAAACAATCATTATTTCAATGATAGCAACAGCTAAAAGCTGCCAGCGTATATTTTTGGCCTTATGCATTCTCTCTGCACGAGCTGGTTAACCAACTCTCCAACACGAGAGAACAACGGAAAGGTGCTTTCACTGTTTGTAACGGCAGCAGCGTAACCAACGCGCGCAGCAGTTACCAGTAGATACAAGTCACGGTAATGTAGATAGCAACAGTCACTCAACAGCGGTGACTACAACGTAGAAAAAAGATCGTAATCACTCGAGTTGCCAACAAAAGGGTGACTGCTTGTTTAACCCCGCAAGAGCCGGAACACTGGCTCAGCCAACAGGGTAAAACAGCAGACGGGAATAAACTCCCTCAGAGGTCAGGCCACTGTGAAACGAGCTCAATGTCTATAACAAAAGGACATGGAATTGCTGGTGCCAGAAGCACCCTTACCGTACTTCCTCTCGTCACGGACGTAGCTCGGACTTGGAATAAACGACACTCGACTGATGCCCCGGAAGCGTTTAAGTCCACCGCTTCCTTGAACGGGATTACGTCAGCGACGTCCAAACCCATGGAATCATGGGAATTGTAGTTTCCTGTATCGGCAGACACCCGTAAGAACACATGTCTCCAAAGTGTTCTACGGACGCCTCTACAATGCAACGCAACAGTACTTTTCTCATTGGTCAATCTCCATCTTACTTTTGGTTTATTACTAACATTTGTATTTATTTTTATTTGCATTTGAACTCGATTTAGTAATTTTTGGGGGCCTAGTTATGAACCAGGCTGAGCAGTATTCATGGGTGGGCGATTGGGTACCTGTCTGCCCGATTTTAGCTGGTCTGCTTTTCCTACATTTAGAGTTCCTGAGTGCTGTAACACTGGGTCCAATTATACTGACCTGAAAATTAAGCTAATCAAATGAAATGTGGGTTGGGCTACAAGCGTGACCTTTATCTTGCTCCAAACTGCCTCCTACTTGAAATGCCCTGTACTGTATATTGCAAGTGCATTATAGCCTATGACACTTGTCATACAGCGGTATGGATAGCTGCCATGTTTTGATGGAGTATCCCATCCACCAAACTCAAAATAAGGTCCTCAGTTTTCAATGGAAATTTGTCCTCCCAAGCCTCCTTGACTCTCTATGGATGCTTGATGGAGAAGTAAAGACTCAACTCAAAGGTGGTGGTTTGAAGGTTGAAACTTGAGCCGATGTAGCACACTTAACGCAGTTGCAAGGGAGACAGAATATCTAGCTAGTGCTCCAATGTTGTTCAGCAAGAACAATGCACAAATAAAATCTTAAATATTTACAAATATATGTACAACCACACAATTGATATAAAGTTTACATTTGATATCTATGTTGTACTCAATAATACTGTTCAGGAACACCCACTGATTGGTTATCTGTGCTGTTTTTGAGAATATGGAGAGTTGTGATCCTGTCATCAAAAGCAGTATTTTGCATTCTGTGGCTAACAATAATTGACTGATTAAGATCCCTGGGAAATGCAATATAATGGATGCAACCTCTGGGGAAAGAAAGCAAGATTCTAGCAGTATGGACCCTGAATATAGACACCAAAATATCAAGTGACCTTAACATTGTGCTCACAATATTGTGACTCCAAAAAATGTCAAGGAACCAAATATTGATGGTAAGTATATTGTTTTGTATTTTTAAAAATAATGTTGATTTTTAAACAGTTGTATTTCGATATTTTTGTTTATTAAAATTGTAATGTATTTGTTTATTTAAAAATATACATTAGATTATTGTTTTCATAATGAAATATTTTTGCATATATTTTTTTCAGATTTGTTTCCAGCTTGTAGAGAGATGGTGAGTGCTGGCTGTTTAGTTTTTAATATAACATATATGTTATTTAATATTAACTGTTTATTTTTTAATGTTTATTTATTTTTCACTATTTACAGACTAAGGGCCTTATTATGATGTCGGGCGGACTTCAGTCCGCCCAACACCGTAGCGTACTGGAACCGCCCGACCTTAGGTCGGCAGTTCTGACCTAAGTATTATGATACGACAGCCCATAGGGAGGTCGCAAACATCCATTGTTCAATTGAAGCTTGTGCGGTGGGCGGAAAAGGCCCACAGCACAAGCTTCCATTGAACAATGGATGTTTTTGAACAATCATGGTGCCTGCCACACGGTGCAGGGATGTTTACAGGGGCACCATAGGTGCCCCCAGGCCCAATAGCGGAGGGCCAGGGGGCTGAGGGCCCTGCTATGTCGCTTTCTAACAGCCTTTCCATGTCGGAAAGGCCGACATGGAATGGCTGTCATAAACCAACATTATAGTCCCGAGGGCGGAGCCGCCATCATTAAGGGATTATGTTGTCTTTCCGATGCCGTTGGAAGTGCATCGAATGGTCCCTCTGCCCGATGCGACCGCACGACGCATCATAATGTGGCGGGCAGACCGCTATGTCAGATGTTGGTGGGCCCAACGGACCCACAGACAGCATAATCAGGCCCTTCGTTATTTTGTAGTTATCTTGTAAATGTTTTGGGGGTTTGTTGGGGAATTGGGTGGGCAATGGTTTTTATAAATTGTTTATTTTTTAATGTCTATTTATTGTTAATTAATTATTTAGACATTTAGGGGCCCATTACGATGGCGGGCGGAAGCACCACCGCCGTGCTGGCGGATGCAAAAACCACCAGTTACCGCCGGCACGCAGCAGTCCACACGCCCGCCCAATTACGATGCGAAAAGTAGGCCAAACACCGCCGGCAAGCCAGCAACACCGTCCGCCATCAAAGTGCGCCCGTTCACGTAGCGGCGCAGCACAACTGACACACACCGTCCGACGAAACACGTCCCGCCCGGCGCATAAATTACGATGCCGCAAACAAACGGCTCCCACGGCCAAGAGATACCGTACGACAAACCGAAGCGGTAACACGGACGCCGAGCACGGATAACGAAGAAGCGGCTCCCCCGAGCATGAATCCAGCACTGCAGGCCCTCCCCATGCTCCTGCTGATGCACCACCAAGGACGCAACGTACCGCGGAGACGCAGGTAGGCACACACACAACAAGTGCACGCAAACAGCGCACACAGTGCAAGGGCGGAAAAAGCGGACAACCCCCCACCAGCGCGTGTACACTACACATCCACCATTGCATCCACATATGACACACAGGCCAAATCGTAACATCGCGGAACACATGTGTACACACCACCTGGGACTAGGAACCAACCACCCGTCACGGCCCCAAAGCGCCGATGACGCCGCCACACATGCGCACAACGCAGAGGCCAACCGCAGCGCCATGCATGCGTCGCACACAGACACAGGGACACAACCAAGCAGCACACACATCAGCCCCACCCCGAACGCACATGACACGTGACAGGCCTGCCACAGACATGTCCCCAACGCCCAATTCACGGACAACACCCAACGCCACACAACCGACGCACACATGTCAGTGAAGACACGCAACAGCAGGACACACCCCAGTGTAACAAACATGGCGTAGCACACAGTGGCGGCAACACCAACTAGGAGAAGCAGGGCCCCTTCGGGAAGCGGAACGCCAGTACCACACTGAAACACCCATACCACCCTGCACATATGAACAAGACATATAAAACGGAACACCAAAGAGCCCGGGGACCGACAACAGGTGGCCCAAGAATAACATTCACACACAAGGCCCAACGCAGAGCGGAAAGGCAGCCTGCCGCCCACACAAGGGAGAGCAGACAGCACTGAATGACCTTCCATTCCAACTCCGAAACCACAGCCCTACGACAGAAGCCGGTGAATACAGCCATTGTCCAAGAATAGACCAACACAGGCATGCCGAGGAGACCGACCACAGGGCAGATAGCGCATATCACAGAAGCACACAACGGACGGGGAAGAAAGAAGAAAACACTCCCCCATGTCGGCCACATGCAAGTTAATTGGAAGGAGTCACACATCACTGACCTTGAACTGTCTGAGAAGCATGTGGGAAGAGGGCCCGTGTCCTCCAAACAAGCCAACAGAACACAAGTCCTGTCTCCCCACGACTACACAGAGCTCACAGCAACCTCGGAGCGTGCACATTGCAGACTGCACACACAGCCGGAGCACGCCACCACAACGCACCGCTGCGAAATGGCAACCGCAACACACCTACCCAACTACGCCGAACAGCTCAAGCTGTACAAAACCAACCTGTTTCATACATTGGGATGCGATCTCCTGTCCCTGCTGAACGTAAGTTACCGACTGACTTACCGCATCACATTGTTCAGCTGCGTCATGCCCGTCTTCTACTGTCGGAGGTGTCCCTACCAGCATCCCGTGGAGATATGCCTCTCCAACCCGGCATGTCTGAAGGCGGACCTGCTACCACTACTCCTCCCTCTGGACGCACACGACAGGGCCTGCTCTGCCTATGGGGGCATGGCGTATGTGGCCAACATCGCACCCGCACTGAAATGGGACCACTGTGCCTCTACACGACGGATCATCGAGAACAGCTACATCGAATGTCACCCAGCATGCCCCATCATGGTCCTCCAAGGGACAACTTACGAACAACACCTTGACAGCCACCATCCGCTACATTGGCTGGCAAACATGTACACCACCAATGACATGGAAGCCCTGCTGGACGGCATCGCATACCTGACAACCTGTCAATTCGTCGGACCACAACGCAGGTTCCCCGAGTGACCTATGATGTCCAACCCCGCACCCATGCTTAGCTTCCGCACGGTCTGGCCAGTCACCACCACAACAGCCATACCAAACGACCGGCAACTGTAACCACACCATCAACGACATCGCCATGACATCGGATATGACCGGGACATGCACACTGTTCCCATCACATCCAGGAACACCGCATGCATCGTGGGAGGCAGTGGCATGGGCTCTGTGTATCGCACCCACATGGACGGAACTGCACGAACAACCAGGACACGACATGGATCCAGCGCACATGGACACACACACCGCTCAGTGGACATGAATAGGTCGCCTGGAGTCTGTGGGTGCTGCACCCCTCCCACCCCCGCCCCGGGAATCCCATACCAGGACCTTTGCATGGACGACAAGTGCATACAACAACAACACGACCCCAGTGACTGTGACATGTCCAGTAACCACCACAGTGCAACAACAAGTGGCACGCCGCTGCATGCACGCAAGCACATGCCCTGATGTCATCTCACATGCACGCGTGTATGAGGAACAACCGCAGCAAACCTGTCACATGGAACTGAGATGGACTGTGCCCATGATGCCAAGCGGTCTGGTAGGCTACATGTATACCGTCTGTGTCAAAGTCCGCAGCTCCGCAGCAATACGTAAATGTACATTAGCACAGCCTTGGCCAAGCAGATGTCACTCTGAAGCCCACATCCCACATGCAACAGCCAATCACATGTAACCCCACACCCTATCCCATTTGCAATCATGCTCAGTATATCCTCAACATGTATTCCGCTGCCAGTAGTGTCCACTATACTGCATCACAGAGGACAGAAGACTCAATATAATGTTTGAAACCAAAACTGTCTCCGCTGACTCATTTCACAAGTACGAATGAGAGAGGATGAGAGTATGTGAAGTACACGGCAGTCGTGACATGACCATGTAGTCCACTGGTATTGGATGTCAACGCAAATGAGTAGCACTACTGTGGAAGACACACATGTGTCGTGTGAAGTCGTATGGACGCAGTGCTCAGGTGGGTGGGTGCGACGGGTAGATGCGCACATGCCAAGTTGGAGCACGCCGTGTTGGGAGGGGTCATGAACAGTACACCACCGCTTCCTGGGCATTGTGAGAGGACACCTGTCGGGGGAGTGAACACGTGTGTGCACAGCAGCCGGGCACACGTACAAAGCGGTACCAGGCGCACCTCAGCCCACCCTCTGTGGACAAGCTGGATCCTGTTGTGCGCCCGCCATGCCCCTTGACAAGGCACACACAGCCCCAGTCGACCAGGTGTAACCCCAACATAGTCAATCCGCACAGGCGATACAGGGCACGGGATGGCAGTGGAGCATGGTGTGTGAGAGGTCTCCTCGCGCTCCTCCTGGTCATATCACGCAGGCAATAGAACCTCAACGTCTAGCATGGCACAAGTCAAATGGAAGTGTAGGGGGACGCACCACAGCACGAGCAGCACTGACGTCACGGGAGGTGGCTCGCACCATCCCATCCATTGCCCATCATACCAAGCACGCCACATGCCATTGCGACTAAGTGCAAGCGCGTGCGCCACCACCCCCGAGCCCTCCCCAGAGAGGCCAAAGAGTGAATGTGTGGGCCATCAGTCACAGACGGACGCGGCCTGGCCGCAAGGGCAGCCACAGCCACTGGGTGTCGCAGGTGGCGGATCCGGAAGGCGAAGACTGTGATGCATAGTCCATGCAGGCCGGGTCTCCATTTGGGGCACCACGCAGGTGGACGGCGTCCCGCAACACATCATACCCTGAGACAGCCCACTCGTGCAACTGGACCCACACATACACTCCTTGCCCTCTCTGGTGCGAGCTTGGGGCTGCCTGTGCAAGCGCTAGCCTCGCAGGTGAGCATGCATATTGGGGGAGCGAGGGGAGGACATGAGGGCTGGGGCGAAGATGACTGTATCACTGTCAGTTAGTACAAGGGATGACCCAGATGTGGAAAGGAAGAGACATGTCCCGTGTGTACTGCAACTAGTCGCCAATCCAACTACCCCCCCATGTCCGGAATGTAAGCCCGCACCTAGGCCCGCCCATCCGCCACATCGAACATACCACCAGCACGACAACCTTCCCATTCGAAACACTGACTGGGGGTGGCGACCAGTGTACAATCATGTGTAGCCTACCCACGCGTACATGTGGGCCCTCCATGATCCATGTCACCTGCGGCAAAGTCATGACATGCGCAATGAGGGAAGTGAGGAGAGCTGTCCGCCCCACGCGCAGAAGGTGCATCAGCTCTACAGACCCAGCAGCGAGTCCAGCAGGGGTCACATGTGCAGGGGCAGCTGTGCCTGGTGTGAAGGCACATGCATATAGACAGCACATCGACCAATGTGTAGTCTGCCCACATCTACAGTCCATCATCATGCGGACATAGGAATTGAACACAGGGCAA
Organism: Calotriton arnoldi; assembly: GCA_963921515.1. NCBI lineage: Eukaryota > Metazoa > Chordata > Amphibia > Caudata > Salamandridae > Calotriton > Calotriton arnoldi. The sequence goes on from CAWUFW010001590.1 coordinate 111,744, forward strand.
CACATCCTAGTTGGTGCACCCACCGTGACCAACAATGCGCAATCATCGACGTACCCGCCCTGTGCATGGCCCCCCACCCAACGGAGGCACATCCAGTGCCACCATCCCACACACACAAGCCTTCCACGGAACATGCTGTGTCCAATGCTCAGTACAGAGTCAGCGCCCATCTGGTGGATCCTGAACAGGAGACACATGCACACACATTCCAGCTCCCACTATGTACGTCTGCCACCTGGCACGTGCAATGTAACCTCTCACCTGTGACGTGTGACTGCAAGCACACAGCCGTCTTGGCATGGGGCTGTCAATGTGGACACCTGTCAATGTTTCGGGAGGTGTGATCCGTACAGTGCTGTACATAGGGTGCAGTGCTGACACCTACTACTGTCTAATGTCCCCTCGTGCCACAGGTCCCACTTGTTTTGGCCGCTCAGCCTGTGCCCACATCGTCGTCGTCGTGTGCCATACTCATCCAGCCGCGGAAGCAGTTCCATGCTCAGCAGACATTCATGTTGCCGTGGCGTTACCGCTTGACGGATATGCAGTCAGTCCCCATCAGCACGCCCCGCAAGTCATTGGGGCCTAGATCCCCATGTGCATGCACATGGCAGTGGTTTGTATCACTAGCCATTGCCATTGTTGGGAGACCTGTGTAAGTGTATTGTGGCCGTGCCGTCCCAGCTTGACAGCTGGGCTGTGGCTCATGTGCTTGCTCAGTCATGTCAGTGATGTGTATGCGAAATTGCTATGTGTCGTGTTGCTTTGACATGTGTCCTCTGCCATTGTCCCTAGGCGGAGACCGAACATTGACCGCCCATACCAATTGCTGGTGGACATGGACGATACAGAGGTTATTAGGAAGTTTCGGCTGGACAGGCCAACCCTGCATCGACTGTGTGCCATGTTAGAACCCCATCTCCGTCCCCGCAGGGTGTATCCGACTGCTGTCACCCCCACGGCTAAGGTGATGGCCGCCATGCATTTCTTCGCCACTGGGTCATTCCAGCACACAGTGGGCATTGGAGGAGGGATGTCCCAGCCCATGTTCAGCAAGGTGCTGAGGGATGTACTGGCAGCCATGATGCTGTACCGAAACAGGTACATCCGCTTCCCCAGGGCTCGTGAATTGGCGGCAGTGAAGGGTGCATTCTATGCCCTTGGCAGAATCCCACACGTCGTTGGAGCCATTGACTGCACACATGTCGGCCTTGTTCCACCACAGGCCACTGAGCACCTGTACCGCAACAGGAAGCACACGCACTCCCTGAATGTGCAAGTGGTGTGCCTTGCGGACATGGTGATCACCCACGTGTGTGCAAAGTTCCCAGGCTCGGCCCATGACGCACACATAATGCGCAACAGCATCTTGCCACGACTGATGTCCAATATGCAACAGGATCGTGCCTGTATTGTCGGTGAGTATGTGGAGTGGTGTAGCGTGCTGGTTGTGCGATGCTGTCCCCTGTCCAGTTGGAATTGCAACGGTTCTCTGTGTCCCTCACACCCAGGTGACTCTGCGTACCCGAATGGGGCATGGCTGCTCAGTCCATTGAGGAATCCTTGCACCCCAGCAGACGATCGCTACAATGAGGCACATGGGAGGACCAGACGTGTGGTCGAGCGTACCTTTGGCCTCCTCAAGTCCAGGTTCAGGTGCCTGGACCGCACCGGAGGTGCGCTGGCGTACTCCCCACAGAAGGTGTGCCGGATAGTGGTGGCGTGCTGCATGCTGCACAATCTGGCCATTCGGAAGCAGATCCCCCTCATCGTGGATGACGGAGATCAACCAGGGCCCCAGCCCGCAGACCAGGACAGCTCGAGTGAGGAGGACAGCGGAGAGGAGGAAGCTGGTAATGTGCGGCAGCAGCTCATCGCCCGCTACTTCACTTGACGGTGAGTGTCCATGTACGACGGCTGATGTGGCTGTATCTGTGCAGGTGTGTGTGTGCTGTGTCAGGGTGGCCGTTTGTTCACTGCGTGCTGTGTGTCAACGCTCCATGGCCAGGGTAGTATGCCACTGTTGGTGGCTGTGGCATTGTGCCCTATTGCTCTGTGCGATGTGTGTACATTGCTTGTAGTTGTTGACATGTACTGTGTGATGGGTGTGTGACACACTCATTGAATGTGCTCCTGTTCTGTCTCCCACCCCTAGGTCCCTACAGGCCCTCCGGATTCAATTGCCATGCCACGCATCAGGTGCCTTTCCGCCCAAGGTGGCCGTTGTATTCCGTACAAATAAAACACAGGGCACAAACAGCAGTTAGTGAAAAGGGTGCATTTATTACAAACTGTGACATGTGATTGTGTGTAAGGTGATGACAAAAGTGGTGCGTGCAGTGACAATGAGCTGTCGGTCATGGCTGCGTGATGCTCAGGGTGTACCCACTGGTTCTATGTCCATAGTCCAACACACACATGCCATCCAGATGGCTGTGTGGAGTGGGATCGTAGTCCAAGTCAATGCAGTGGCTGGTCAAGGAAGGCTGGCGGAAGGCTGGCTGGCTGCCTCACTTGCGTTTGGAGCGTGCGAAGTCCTCCCGGGAGATCTGTTTCCACTTCGGACGGCCCCTTCCACGTTTGCGAGGGGGGGTGCCTGCTTGCGACATGCTGGTGGTTGAGGTGTGCTCACTGGCTGTGGACGCAGGGGAACTGGACACTGCTGCTCCACCCTGCGCCCCGGCAGGTGGTGGCGGAGGGGGAGCTGCTGTCCCTGGCAGTGACCTCACCGCCACCACCAGCTGGCCCATGAGGTCCACGAGTTGGCCCATACGGGCGTCCATGGACCTCAGCACCCCCAGCACCTCACGCGTGTCTGAAGCAGACCGGACCCATTGTCCTTGGGCCTCTTCATAGGCCCCAAGGACTCTGGCCATTTGAGGCAGGGCATGGCTCCCAGGGGAGGCTGGCGTTTCCCTGACCCTGCTCCTCCTACCAGTCCTGCTGCCACCGGCCTGCCCACTAGCCACATTGCTCACCACGGTCCTCGCTGTGGCTCCCAGGGTGGATCCAGTCGGCCGGGCCACCACCTGCGCTGGGGCTGGTGCCAGCGAAGACGTGGTGGTGGTGGCGGCGGTGGTGGTCGGTGCGGCGATGGTGGCGGTTGCGGCAGTGGTAGTGGCCACAATGACCGTGGGTGTGGCCGCAACGACAGTGGCAGCAGGGGGCTGGGAATGTTCAGCAGCCCTGGATGATGGGTTGGTGGGTAGGAGGGGTCCTGGGGAGCGGCTGGGCCCTGCCACACCAGATGGGCCTGCTTGCTGGTCCGTGTCCGAAGAGGAGGACAGATCCTCCAGATCCGTGTGTCCTCGTTGGGGGCTTGTAGGCTGGCTGTGCTGGCTGCTGGCTCCATCCCCAGCATCCAGCAGTTCGTCACCTGTGGAGAGAATGAGATTTGTTATTGTGTTGCACCTGGCGAAGTATGTATTTGTCGTCTGACATTAACAGTTCGTGCAATCTCGTACATGGGTTTCCCGGAGGCGTGTGTGTGGCTGTAGCATTTGTAGTTGTGTGTGCTTGGCAATGGGACTGTGTGCTGTGCACATGTGGCATGGGACGGATTGGCCATGCCGATGGGTGTGTTGCTGTGCCCCTACTTATTGTGACTCTGGTGTATGCGGGCTCCTGGCCCATCCTGGGTCTGGTTTGTACTTTGCTTTTGGTGTTCAAATGGAACGCTTAGGAACGCTTATGGCAACATGGGGGCCATGCCCCAGATTCGCATTTGGGAGGGGATATGCTTTTGGGGTTCAAATGGAACGCTTAGGAACGCATATGGCAACATGGGGGCCATGCCCCAGATTCGCATTTGGGAGGGGATATGCTTTTGGGGTTCAAATGGAACGCTTAGGAACGCATATGGCAACCTGGGGGCCATGCCCCAGATTCGCATTTGGGAGGGGATATGCTTTTGGGGTTCAAATGGAACGCTTAGGAACGCATATGGCAACATGGGGGCCATGCCCCAGATTCGCATTTGGGATGGAATATGCTTTTGGGGTACATGCTGTGAGCCATGGGTGCCGAACGTGACATGTGTTGTGGCAGCATGACAGTGCATGGTTTGAGGTGTGTGCATGCTTGACATGGCCTGCATATTTGCTGTCTGTTGTGATTACTGGACATGGCATTGGACGCATCGTTATGAGTGAGTGATGGTTGTGTGCCAGCAAACGTATTGCAGTTGTCCCATCTCCTTGGTGTGCGTGCTGCCCTGTGCCATGTGCATCACTGCAGTGCTCGGGGGGGTGTGGCCCATGTTGTGTGTTGTTGCTCACAGTGTGTCGTGCGCTTCATTGACTTCTGGCACATGGTTGGTCATGGGCATGTATCTTAGCGTGACTGCTGTATGTGTGGCAGCTGTGCGGATGACATGCCTTTCATGAGACTGGGGCTGACGGATGGGATGGATGGTATGTTGTATGTGCATGGTGTGTCTGTGTGTTTGATGGGTTCAGTGGTGTTCGTGTGCATTTATGTTGTTCCGCTCTGTTGCGTCTAGTGTTGTTTGTCTTACATAGGCGTAGTTGTGGGGTGTGTGGTTGACAGGCAGTAGGGGCTACATGGACAGGACTTCAATGGTGTTTCGGTTGTGTGTGATGAGTTGCACAGTGGCTGCCGTGTGGTACTATATTCAGTGTGGCTTGTGCATGCAGACGTGGCTCCTTGGGTGTTGCTATGTATGTGATGGGTCATGTGGGGTGTGAGTCTGTTGTTCATGTCCGTGTGCACATTGTTCACTTGTTCGTGACGGTGGGCGGTGCTGCGTGTTCGTCTGCTACGTGACATGTCCCATGTGTTGGTCGTGTTATGGTCCTCATGCCTCCAGTAATCCAGCCCTGTCCAGTTTCCCACCTGCAAGTTGTTCGTGCGTGCACTGTACTGGATGCCACATGGCTCTAAGCGGGGGTGCTCCATGTTGCAGGTCTGTGGGGGTGGGGGGGTGTTGTGGGTCGTGGGGGTGGCTGGACACCCACTGACACCGATTGCTGTGGACCGTGATGTCTGCCTTTCGGCTGTCGTTGTGCACTGCGGTGGCTGACACGTGGCTGTGGGGTGTGGGGGATGCTCCTCCTTGCTGTGCTGTGGGACTGGGGCCTGGTGTGTGTTGTACTTGGGCTGTCCACCCTCCCACCCACTGCACTTTGTGTTCCTGCCACTTACCTGTTACTTGTCGGTTAGTGCAGCTGTGGCGGACACATGGGTGTGGTGGGTGCTCGTTGTGGCGCTTCTGGCATATTTGGGGACCTGTTGGTGGTTACGTGGCTGGCTGAGTGTACACATGTCCCCACGTATGTTACAGTTGTTCTGTTTGGGCTGTGTGTGGTGGTGTCTGTTGCATGTGTGTGTGATGTGTTGTGTATTGTGTGCTGGACATGGGGGTGTTTGTCCCTGGGAGCTGTAGCATGGTGGTAGTGCATGTGAGTACATAGCGGTGTGCTGGTATACATTAGTTTGTACTTACCAGCCTCCACTCCCCCTGCTAATCCGGCGAGGATCTCCGGATGTATTATGACTCGCACCTTCTCCTCCCACGCTTTGAAGGTCTTAAAGAGCGCGGGATTCCCTCCGCCAGTGACGGCAGCCAGCTCTCTGTTTTTGCCCTCCTTCTTCTTGACCAGGCTCTTTACGTCATTCCAACGTTTGTTTATTTCACCTCTGTTCCTGGGCAGGGTCCCGACTGCATTGACCTGGTCTACGATCCGGTTCCACATTCTGTTTCTGGTGGCTAGTGGTGTGTGCTGGACCATGTTCCCATAGATTTGTGGGTACACCTTGATGATCTCGTCGACCATGACCGTCAGCTCAATGGGCGTGTACTTGGGCATTCTTTGTGGTGCCATGGTGTTTGTGGTGCTGGTGCGGTGTGTGTTGTGTAATGTGCAGGGGGTTTGTGGTGCCGGTGTTTGGTGGTGGTGGTGGTGGTGGTGGTGGTAGTGATGTGTGCGTTTCTGTGGTGTGCTGCTGTCCTTGCTGTGTCACTGTGTCCTCTCCTCTCCTCTCTGGTTTGCAATGTAGCAAGGGGTTGTGGTCTGTGGGAGTGCTGCTTTTGTACTCACCTATGTGGGTGTGTCCTCATGGTCTGTTGTTTTCAGGTGTGTTGTGTCTGGTGTTCTGGCCTTTGTATTTTTTGTTTGTCCGGGGGGGTGTCTTCGGGATGTGTACTGTGCTTGTGTATTTGTGCGTGCCTTGCTGTGTGGACTTGTTGGCCATGTTGTGTGCTATTGGTTTTGTGAGCGGATGGTTTCTGTGCAGGTACGTGGGCGCCATGGCTTCTGCCGTGTCGATTCTCATCGGCGTTCTTTGCGCTGGCGGGCGGTATATTTGTGGTTTTTCCGCGCTCATGGCGGTGCGATCGTAATTTCACGTGCGGTGTGTCGGCCGTGAGGGCGGGCGGTTTTGTGTTGTCGTGCGTGTTTCCGTCCGTGGCGGGCGGTTTTACTCCGACTCGGACATTGGCGGGCGGTATTTTGTGTGTTTTTTCCGCCGATGGCGGTTTTCGGTTTGTGTAATCGTAATGGCGTGGTCGGTGTTCAGACGGTGTGTGCGGGCGGATTTTTGCCGCTTCCATGCCTGGCGGATTTTTTTACGCCGGGTATCGTAATGTGCCCCTTAATTACTTTAGTGGTTATTTTATAATTAGCTTTTTTAATTTTTTCAGGTTGTGAGATTTATTGAGAAATTGTTTGGATAGTGTTTTTCAAAACGCATATTAATTTATATTATTTTGATGTGCTTATTACATAATAGAATACTTTTATACTTTGTAATAATTATTTATTCATTTATTTAATTAATAATAAAGTATGCAAAAATATGTTTGTTGTTTCAGTTTGCTTTTGGGGGTTTACTGGGGTTTGGTGGATATTGGTATATATAAAATATATTTGAATTGACAATAATTGATTATTAGATTTAGTATCTACTTTTTAAATTATTTATTTATTATTGTCATGTATTTGTTAAAATAATTTATAGGAGTTATATTGTGTTTTTGGGGATGGGAGCTAGTGCTTTATGTAAAAGGTGTGTTCTTTAATATGATATGTTGAATTGTAATTAGACATTTTTAATTCTAACTAATTGATTGATTTATAGTTTAAAGAATAAATTACATTTTAAGGTGTCAGAATGTGTGAATCATTTAGAAAAGTCTAAAAATGTTGCTTAATTTTGTTAGCGTATTGTGTGGCAAAAGTTGTCTTTATTATGAATATTAATTTATATACTATTTTGATTTTATTATTATTTTTAAAATAATTTATATGTAACTCTATTTATATTTGTATAAAATTAATATTTAATAAATATCTATAGATTTAATAATAACACTTATAAATGGGGATAAGATCATTCAATTATATTTGTTAATTTGTAATACTCACACAAATATATGTACTTCCCTCAATGTTTGTGGGACTGGAGTTACAATAGTAAATCTTCACCAGTTGAAATCGCTCACCAGGGTATTAAATACCTCTACTTGTGCTTTATGTACAAAGTGAGCGCGTGAAAGATAGTGTGGGATCCAAACATCAGATCGACAGTTATCACAGTTATATAACCCACTAAAACAACAATGGTAAAGACATTGCCAGATTGAGGGCAGCTATCAAGCAAAGATTTATTTGTACTAACATGGCCAACAGTAAGAGAAAGGCTATAAGCGTTATAAAAATTAATGACAAGCAACCTGCACGAGCTAGAAAAGGACAATCACAGGACTAACAAGTTGGGGCAGTCAAAAGCTATGTGATCTATTTTACACTTGAGACTAAGGTCAACTGACCACCCTTGCCTCTCCCATACTGAGAATGCCGAGCAGCCATCAAGAAAGAGTCCATGACTCGTGTTCCAGGTCTTTTGTAGACAGATAATGTCATAGCTCCTTAGGAAAGCCAGCCAGGAAGGGTCATCCCTGAGAATCGCAACAACCACAATGTTCCATGGGAGAATGCCCAGTGTACAAGAGGGGTTATTAGAATGACTCCTAGGTTCAAAGGGTGAAAGCTCCTGTAGCTCCGAAGGTGCAGTCAAATGTATTAGTTAATCAATAGTGGTCAAAAGAATTATAAGTAGGTACACTGAAAAACCACTGTGGGATTGGACATGGTGGACAGGAAAAGAGGCAGTGCCTATAGAGCGGCCAGCTGAACAAAAGGCGCTAGGATTTGAGCTTGAGGAAGAGCGAAGAGAGTTTCTGAAGTATTCCAACAATACTGGGGTGATACCTGTTTCGGGATTACGCCTCAGAGTTAGTAACCTAAAAATGTTCCTCGCGCTGAGCGAGCTGTTAAAATTAATGACTATGCAGACAGACAGAGTTTTAGAGCTCTTACAAAGCCATGCCGCACGTCTGACCATGTTGATAGGGTTAAATAGGTGCAGACTGGAGCCCAGCTGGCCATGGAGCCAGTGAACGACCTTTTCATGAATTGGTAGCAGTCCTCGTTGGAGCCAGCCTTCAATTGAGGGATATTAGTCAGAACAACAACAAACAGAGTAGCTTCCATAGGTTTATACACACTTGCGGCCTGAATACGAGTTTTGTGGTGTGGCAGTGGTCCGCCACGCCAGCGCCCCACTGCCGCACAGCCAAACTCATCCGCACACTGCCCACCAGATTACGAGTTCATTCATGGTCTGAGCCTTAAAAAGGCAGCACAATGGGAGTGCCAAAAAACGTTCCTGCACGGCATGGACTGTGCAGTCCATCGCATGCAGGAACAGGGGGTACATATTGACATGCACCCCGGGCCTTAAGGCAGCCGGGGGCCCTGTAGGGCCCCCTTAGTTTCCTCATTGCCACACTTTTCATGGCGGGCTCACCGCCATGAAAACTGTGGCAGTGAGGAAACTCGTAATATGCTTGGTGGTGCAGCTGCGGCACCGCCAGAATATTGCAGCCTCACACCGCTGTGAAACCGCTGAGGGATCACTGATCCCGGCGGTCCTTTGGTGGTCCGACCGCCAAACTCATAATAGGGCAATTAGACAGCCAGTGCGGTGGTGCCCACAACGCCACCGTGGCTACAGCAGTGAATAGAACCGCTGTAGTCGTAATAAGCCCCTTGGTCTATGTTGGTCAGGTGCACCTTGTTGCCTGGGTTCTGCATTTCACCCGGCAGGGTAATCCCTGAGCTGAGATGTGAGTTAGTGTAACAGATTTTAGTGGGTTGCATTCAAGGACCTTTGGATGGTCTCTCACCAGGCGGGTCAGAGACAGACACACTGACTTTTACATTTGATCCCACAGTCTCTGCTGACGGAGCAGAATGCTTGTGAGGAGACCTAAGTGTTGGAATGATGCACGGCCAGGGAACTACTCTCAGTTTGGATAATAAGGCCTTGCCCTAAGTCAGAGGGGCAGATTTACAAGCCCCTTGCGCCACTTTTGCGTAATTTTTAAATGGGAAAAGTGACGCAAAAGTGGCACAAGGGGCTTGTAAATCTGCCCCAGAGTCTTCACTCTTCCCTTTCTTCTGGATGCAACTCATGGGTTGGGGGAGGTGGGATTACATTGCTGGTGAACAGTCACTTTCGTAATAATAGACCTGAGGAGGGGGTTGGGGAGGTAGACGAAGCAGAGTTAGGTTCTGGTGCTTGGCTGGGAAGTTCTTGGAATGAGAGTCTGTGGAGGCTAAAGGAGTGACAGAAAGGCCCAGCGTGGCAGGGCTGGTAGCTAGGCCAAGTTGTTCCTCCACAGTTGTGATTTCTTCGTCAATATTCCCACCACTGAGTTCAAATAAGTTAGCATGTTCTACCCATTATGGGCTCTCTTATGAGAGGATTGTGACAGTGAGGTTTTACACTTACACATGATGAGAATGGAGGTAGAGGTGTTAGTAGGGGTAGAAACCAAGAGGCGTGGCCCAGTCGCGTTTGGGCACAGACGGGCCCCACTTGGCCCGGTCTTCACTCGGGCACGTTGCATGTGCGTCCTTTGCCATGGGGAACAGAGGTGACTAATCAAGTGCCCATCTGGCGCTGGCTGCCAGTTGTCTCCAACTCCCCTGCAGGGTTTCTGGGCCTTGTAGTCATGGGCCCCCACACACCGTCTGAAAATCTCCAGCATCACAGGGAACAGCAGTGGCTTATTAAGTGCCCACCGGTGCTGGCTGTCAGCTGTCTCCACCTCCCCTGCAGGGCTTCTGGGCCTTGTAGTCCTGGGTCCCCACACACCGCTTGAAAACATCTCGTTTTGAGTCAAAAGGATGTGCTACAGTCTGCTTTGACTCTTGACCCTGGTGGGACTTATGGTCTCAGGTAGGCCTGGGCGGAGTTCATGGAGTTGCGCTATGCAGAACTCCGCTGAGTGCCTAAAAAACTCAGCCGCGCTACGCGGAGTTCCACTAGCGAGCGGAGTTTGCCGGCGTGCCCGTTCGTGTTGCGATGGGATCACTGTTTTTTTTATCCAGTGTTATTCTGCCTTTTAATACTTTTTCTGCCACACAGTCAGGGCTTTTTTATGCAAGGCATGTGTGGGTAAAACATAAAATTGGCCTTGTGACTCTCCTAATCATAATCACATCAAATTCCAATGGTCCTAGGGGGCCAGCAATGTACTGCTACTGTGCCACCCAGTAATTTAAAGCAATTCTTTGCACAGAGCATTATTTACAATTTGTCTTTTTTGTTTTTCTCAATATAGCTGCTCCTGTTGGTCCAGCCATACCACTCAACAGGCAGGAGACCCGCTTGCGGCAGCAGAGGCTGGCGCATATCCAGCAAGAGTACTGGTGGCTGGTGGTCCTGGGAGAGGAGGAGGAGGAAACAAACATTCCTCAGCCGGGCCCAAGTGCAGTCGGTCCCCCTCAGCCTCCAGCCTTCCGACCCTCCCATCGCCGCCGCCAGCCAACTGCTGCCACCCCCTCCCACACTGACAACAGGCCATTGCTGCACCACATCTTGCAGTGGCTAGACACCTTTGAGGGCCGGCTTACCACAATGGAGCGGAGCCTGGACCAGCTCTGGACCGACATCCACAATGCCATCTTTTAGTCCTTTTTTAAATTATTTGTTTTGGTGGGAGAAACTTGTTTGTTGGGGCTGGGTGGAGAGGGTGGGAAGGGAGTTGGGAGAGACTTTCCTTGAACATTTTGACTTTTGGGACTTTGGGGCTTGGGCCAGTTCTGTTTGGGGAGAGGGGTAGGCATATTCTGTGGGTGGAGAGGGTGGGTTTCTTTGTAAAAATATAAAGGGGGAAACAATTTCATTTCATCTAAATTTATTCCTGAAGTAGTTTGTTTTACTTTTACTTTGCACTGCTGCCTTCAGCTAGTTTTACGCAGCCTGTTTTATGTGCTTGTAAGAGAAAGTGTAGCGCTTAGTTATAGAGTTATACTTCTCTAATTATCTTGACCATTAGGGGGAATGCTGTCATGATGACCTAGGTTGTCTACAACAACCTAGATAAACAATAGTAGCAGTTTGTTACTTACTCACAAAGTTAACTAGTTCAGTTTCATCCATGCTAGTTGCCTTACCTGAATATAGATGAAGCAATAACAGAGAAGGCATCACAACTTCACAAGCGAGGTCCCACTTCCAGTTCCACCCAGGTGAGCTCCAATTGTAGGATTAATCAGAATGATTGATTATCCATCCAAGGCAACTCACTAGAAATAAAATGACTGAGTTAGTGGGTTATATTTTATCAAAGCTTTACAAAGAACCAACACCTGGAGTGGACAAGCTTAGGTTAGTCGTTTATGGTTACGCAACTCAAGGCCTGAATGATAATGCTGATTGATGTTCTTCATTCTATCTCTAAAATATGGATGACGTTTAATGCACGGGTGGGTAAATGGGTCCAGTGTGGGCTATTGCTTTGAAGATCCTGCAGTAAGTTTGTTGTACCCTGCACATAGAGACACAGGAAACCTTGTTGTATATTCTGAAGTCTTCTTTATTAGTTCCAAGTGATATGAACAACTGTCCATTACATCTCTACTTCAACCCTGTTACTAGTCTTTACATCTCTTACACCAGCCCCACCAGGAGCAGCCTCCCTGCTGCTCAGCCCATCTCCAACTGTCATCCACTCATCCACACAGGCACCCAGGCATTCCATTCATCACATTCACACCAACATTCCATTTCCATCTCTCACTCTGGCTGAGCAGCAGGATACAGCTAGGCTGTGTAGCATTACATATCACAGTGAGGATATAACATTATCCCCTTTCTTATAAAAGAAAACAGAAAGTGTGAAGAAACAGGAAGGTAACTATAAACATGGCAATAAAATATACACTCACAGAAAATGTTAAAACTCATGGAAGCGAAGCAAAACAAAAGCTAATTCGCTAGAGTAGAAACTCTGTGAACCTGAAGGAAGGAAAAATATCGTCAAGCAATAATAAATACATAGCAAGCAATATACCCATCCTTCCCAAAAACAATTAGATTAAAAGAAAGTAGTGAAAGGTGGACCACACCCAAAGACCAACACCCGAGGCCAATGTCAGACAACAAGGGTGAGAATTACACCAAAAATACATATGTACCACAATATGGACAACACAGAGGGTACACACAGTGAGACGCAGGGCGACTTACACACTACAACACCTGAAGCGCAGGGCGACTTACACAGGACAACACGTGAGGCGCAGGGCGACTTACACACAGGACAACACGTGATGCGCAGGGCGACTTACACACAACAACATCTGAAGCGCGGGGCGACTTACACAGGACAACACGTGACGCGCAAGGCGACTTACACACAACAACATCTGAAGCGGGCGACTTACACAGGACAACACAAAGAGACCCAAATATAATAGAAAACGGAAGCTCATACAAATGCCCACCCCCATGTAGAGGACACTAAAAGGACTAAAACCCACCCTTACCCCTCACTTAAGGGATCAACTGTGATGTCCACCCACTCAGAAACTAGGACGTCCCAACCATTAAACAGCGTAAAACTGTGGCATCACGAAATATGAAAAATGAAACTTTTGATCTTTTTAATACAATTCCATCTACTGACTAATGACCTGTGCACCTCGCCGGTGAGCGATCTCTCACCCGAGTTGAACAAGGCTAGAAACTTCGTAAGGGAACTTATGCTTACTAAAAACATGAGTAACTAAACCCATAAAAGTAGAAATGTAAACACAAATGTACTGAAAAGTAAGTATGACACATATTGACTAAACTTTATCTTATTACCCAAAATTCACATAACACTGTGTACAGAAATGACCAAGACTCATGGTACAAATCACACACGGATAATGTAAAATTTCATGCTCTAAGCCACCAAGAGATAGTCTGATCCAAGGTGTGCAAAAAACCAGAGAAATACCTTTCCTGCTCACAAACAGCACTGCAGCAAAATGCCCGCATAAAGATAGAGTGAGCCTCCATAAAGATAGTCTGATGCTGAAGATGCCAGTAGTAACTCACCATGGTTCCAACAGATCACATCCGACATACATGAAACGGAGTGTCACAAAAAAACATCCCACGAAGACAAATCCTCATGTTTATAAGCCGAAATTCAAAATTTAGGCGGATAGTTATGGTAAAAGCCCAGCAATGTACACAAAACGCGTGTAAACCACATGCGGAATCTGGCACTACAGAGAGGATCGCCGAGGGATTAAAAACAAAAAAATACCCTTACTTTGCTGGAAAGCTCTTCTGCCACAGTGTCCTTTAAGCAGAAACCGCTACATAGCTGCCAGACGTGAGTACTCCCGCGCCGAAACTCGCTGGAACTCCAAGCTTCTACTTTCAACTAAACTTTATTTCATTCAGAAGCGATGCAACGTGGTTGGCAACTCGGAACCAGCAAAGAAAGAACATAGTAGCCGCCAGCCACAAGATGGCGGCACGCTTGAACGTCGCTGCAGAGTGGCTCACGGTGCATACAAGCACCAAAACGTCGTAATAGCCGAGAAGCATCGCCAAAGCTGAGGCAGCCCAGCACGTCATAATGGAGAAGACGCAGGGCACAACATCGGAGGGACTGCACGCGACCAACTCGATGTAAAGAGGTAGGCGCATGATGCTTGGCTCGTGCCAGGATTTTTTAAAAATAAAAACAGCGGTTGAACTGCTGCAAATCTGGGGGCAAGACTGGGACCACAATAAAAATAAAAATAAACTTACCCCCATGCTTGCACAAGTAAAGTGAATAGCTGAGAAGAGTTTTTTCCTCACGGCCTCTACAACAGACTGTCCACACCTTAACTTGTGCTTGCGCAAAACACAAGTGCATTAGTGTGAAAGAACCCATGTGAAAGGATCCCATAAGCACCAAGATCCATCTCGACATGTTCCATGTAGCTCCAGACTTCACAAAGACAAAGAAGATTCGTAGCCTTCTTCATAGAGTCACTGTGGAAAATCTTGCATTGTTAGCTGTAACTTCCACACACTTGTAAATTTCACTCCAGGTTGCAGGAAGGCCGTTTTAAACCACACCGTTTGTGTATGGTACTTGTGAATACATTCACTGAGTTAGTGCAGCCACAAATCCTTTGAAGCAAGAGTGTGGTAGGGGTGAGACCAAATCCAAATGTCCCCTAACATGACAGACCATACTTGTAGTCAACTCATACATCTTGTTGTGACTTCATGCTTTTCCTTAGAAGTAGATTGATGTGGTTGGAAAACCAGATGTTGCTGTAGAGACTACTCCTCCAACTCACAGAATCCTTTGTAATGTACCTTAGGAGTATTGCAGGCTGTAATGTCCGTTGGTAAAGACACATGTCGGTGGGGCTGTCCGTTGGCAAGGACACTGGTGGGGCTGGCATGCCTGTTGCTCCATACCAGACACTCTTTACTTTGTTTCAGGTTGATTTCTTCCATCGAGGTTCTCAGGTTTCTTTTGGTCTCTTGGTTACAGTAGTCTTTACTTTTTCCTGGTTACTGTACCATCTTTAAGTACGCTGGGTCCAGGTCCGCTCGTCGCCAAATAAATGTTGTACCCTGCACATAGAGACACAGGAAACCTTGTTGTATATTCTGAAGTCTTCTTTATTAGTTCCAAGTGATATGAACAACTGTCCATTACATCTCTACTTCAACCCTGTTACTAGTCTTTACATCTCTTACACCAGCCCCACCAGGAGCAGCCTCCCTGCTGCTCAGCCCATCTCCAACTGTCATCCACTCATCCACACAGGCACCCAGGCATTCCATTCATCACATTCACACCAACATTCCATTTCCATCTCTCACTCTGGCTGAGCAGCAGGATACAGCTAGGCTGTGTAGCATTACATATCACAGTGAGGATATAACAAAGTTGGTGTTGCTTTCATCACATCTTCCCCACCAACTGTGTGATCCATTGATGGTGTAAATAAGCCCCAACTCAATAAATCACACAGCCCAGTGGAAGTGGGTTAGGGGTTTGATGAATGGATGGGAAGGGGGATTTGGGGAAAGGTTTGATAAAGACAAACAGTACACAAGGACAACATTCATCTGGACAATGAGCAGCAGCACATCATTCGTCATCAATCTGTTGTGGAAGGAAACAAAGGAATAAGTATGACAGAGTATAGATAAATGCATTGCAAACAGTCTTTCTACCCCCGAGACCCAAGTTATCAGATATCTAAATGTTCTGTCTTCTAGGTTGTGGAGTGAACCCACCCACCCAGTTCTCCAAATATGATTGCAAAATGATACTGTATTGCAAAATTAGGTGGTGCATCTGCATTCTCCCCAGGAATGCCCACTCTTTGGTGCCTATCTAGACTGGTCTGGTAGGTAAGCAGGAGTGTTGTTGAGCTAAGCTTTCGCCTTTCGTTTGTGGATTGCAAAAGAGAAACTGTATTTTAGAGTCAAGGAGAAGGACAGAAGGAAGGTAAGCTTTATGAGGAGTGTATCAAGAAGACTCTGAGGCAAAACAAAAAAAACAAGAGGGTGACTCAGAGTTTCACTTTTGCCAAAAGTCCAATACACACACACAAACACACAGCAGTATTTCACAAACACACCTCTCTCTGTACCAAATAGCTGAGTACTAGGCCTCAGACTCTTGGTTTACCTTTGAACTGAAGTCGATAATGTCTTGCTTATAGCTGTTGATGAGGTAGTTCCGCAGCTCCCGTCCTGAGTTCTTCCATCCTCCTCCTGAGTCCTGACTCTGAATAACTCTGACCCAGACCAGTCATCATCATGACCCAAGCAAGATAGATGTGTAGTGCACTGCTGTTGAAGAACAAGTTGAGAAACAGAATTGCAGAATTTTGCATAGGTTTTCGTTTGTTAACTAAAGTGACTTTTCTGATCTCTGAAGAACCAGAAAAAAGAGAGGACCCTGCAATCAACTCTGGCTAAGTGTGAAATGGCCGAGCACCTTCAGGGAAAAAAATGACTGCCCATCACTCAGACCCAAAACATTGCACATCAATAATCATCTCAAGAAATTCCCGTATTACAGTTCAACACACCCTCTCTCACTGCCAGCCTCCACATCAATCATCACTCACAGTCACTAGATAATCTGATCACTTATTGGTGCAATGGTTACCTGTTCTAATCCAAGCACGGTGGTAGGTACACTATCTCTCCTTTAATGCAAGCAACAGATTGGAATTTGACAGTCTTGTAAATCAAACGATTGTCTGGGGCAATCCTAAATGATGAAAAAAACAGAAGGATCATAGGAGTGGACCATACAGGTTAATTAATACTCGCTAAGTAAGTTTGAGAAGGCCAATCACCTCCAGGGAAAAAATGATCCCCCATCACTCAGGCCCCAAACATTGCAAATTAATTATCTCAGGCAAATTCCCACATTACAGTTCAACACCCTTCATCACTGTCTGCCAACACATAAATCATCAGTCATCATCATCACTCACACAATCAGTCACTCACCATTGCAATAGTTGCATTTACCTCTTCCAATCTAAGCACGGGTAGTTTAGGTATTAGGTATTCATCTTTGATGCAGGCAACACATTGGAATTTGGTTTTGGCAGGCAGTCTTGTAGATAATAAACGATCTTCTGAGGCAGACCTTCTAGTGCTAAGTGATAAAAAAGAGAGAGGCAATAGGCATGCGAGGGGGGCAGGCATTGTCCCCAATGTCATGAAGGAATTGTGGAGGCTTCTTCAATGCACACTAGTCCAACTGCAATCCGGCAATATATGTGACTAAAAAAAGGAAGGGCCAGCATAAATCTTATACAAAAATAATAATGTTCCACTAGCTATTTTGTTTTTTGTGAAGATAGAACTAAGTTCAACGAGAAATTTAAAAAAATCCATAGGGGCACTCACATACTTAGTACAGGAAGTACAGTTCGTCCTCAAGCTGAGGTGGTTCACCCAGAGGTTTGTCAGATAACACATTTGATTCCATTTTGGACAAATCACCCTCCTTCTCCTGAGCTGCTGTTAAAGGAATGGTGTAATTGTGTGGTATAAAATTTTGGTTCATTTTGATCATAGTCAATCTCTCCACATTTTGAGGCAAAAGACTGGTCCTTCTCACTGCAACAACCACACCAGCTGCACTGCACACATTCAGCAGACACACTGGTGACAGGACAAGCCAGATACTTTATTGCCAGCCTGCTGAGTTGTGGCCATTGGCACATCTTCCCATAATAATACATCTATGGATTTTGATCCATGTTGACCTCTTTTGGATCATCCAGATACTCCTGGAACATCCTGTGGATGGTCATTGGTGCTGCCACTTGCTCAGCCTGTTTTGCCATTGCCTCTGCACTGGACTTGAACCCTGCCATTTTAAACCAATACAATGCAGAGGTTGGGTCTGGTCCTTTTGTTGCTGTTGTTGCTGGTGTTCTGGTTGATGGTAATGTTGGCTGCTGTGAGACAAGACTGCCCTCTCTGGAAGTTGAAGGAGGCACCCCAGACCTGTGGGGTGGAACTCGAAGTACCAGCCGTTCTTCTTCCAAATCTCCAGCTTGCTCTACAATCCACCTCTTGTATTTTAAAACATCCCCTTCAGAAAAAGGAATGAAAGTGGGCAGATTTTTTTTGTCCCGTGGATCAAGTAGTGTGGCACAGATGTACTCTTTGGACACAATGATGTCATATTGCAGCCTTTTATTACAAGCCAAGCGAAGGATTAAGGTCTCAGCCAAGATATGCGCTTCTGTGTTTTCATTCACACCTGCGGGGGCGAACTTTTCAGACACTTTCTTTACCTGGTTCTGTAGGAGATGCAACAACGTACTGTCCTCCTTGCTAACTTCCCGTGTGAAAACCTCAACAGGGAGTAGCATCTGTGTCAGGCATTTGACTAGGCCCCAATTGTCCGCATCCATGGTCATAGCTTTCCCAACTGCATCCCCTCCTCTTTGAATGACACAGTCATTGATCTGTTTGTACTGCTCAAACAGACGTTGCAACATGTAAAAGGTCGAGTTCCAACGTGTTGGCACCTCCTGTATCAGGGCTTTAACTGGTGCTCTATTATTACGCTGAATAAACCACAGCTCCTTCCAGGCTTTAAAAGAATGGCTGAAATGAGTGCAGATTTTTCTGCAGGTGTTCAGTATATTGCTATGTCTTCTTTTTTGAGGAAGTCTTGCACCACCAGGTTGATGCAATGGGCCAAAAGCAGGACCCTGAAATAGCCTCTGCCTCACATGGCCTTGACTATGTTACTGCCATTGTCAGTAGCAACAAATCCAATTATGAGACCTCCGGGTCACAAAAATCAACAAAAGGGGGGGGACAATAGGGCTTATTTTACTAGGTCCAGCATACATGCCCAGGGTAATGTATTGAAATAGGGTATGCAGTTCCTAAGGGCATGAAGATATACAAGGTCAGAGGGGTGCTAGGTTCAAAGTGCAGGAGCACACGTGAATGTCCTGTGATTCCTGGCGAGAGGGGAAAGCCCCTCTTCGGAACTAAAGCCCTCACACACCCAGCAAGCTAGGTGTCATGCTTCATCATTTAGGCCTGCTCCTCGTCGGGCCGGCGCTGCAATGCCCGACGGGCTCCCATAAATGGGGCTCTTTTTCGGAGATCTTTTGTTCCTGCCGTTTTGTGCAGTGGGGGTGAGGGGCCTAGTTGTGTAGATGTGGTAAAAGTGAGTTAAAACAGGTCAGTTAGTCCTTGAACAACCTTTATTCAGCTAGGTAAACTGCCCGATTAAAATGTATGGAGTGGCATAAACCTAGGGGTTATGTGCCTAGATATCTATGTCCTACTCTCAATAGGTCGACATGTTTCTCTCATTATGTGTAGATAACATTTTTCAATCTGGTCCTGAAGAATTGCCAATGATCGCCCTGACGGTATAGGCAAGAAACATGTCGACCTATTGAGAGTAGGACATAGATATCTAGCACCCCTCTGACCTTGTATATCTTCATGCCCTTAGGAACTGCATACCCTATTTCAATACATTACCTCCGGGTCACAGCCATTCATACAACTTGCTGTTAAATTCCTCTAAGCTGTATGTGATTTCTCCATGGCGAACATGGCCACTGTTGCATGCCGCCGAACGCTCTTAAAACCTTCTTCAGGGCCAAGACCTGCAGATATCTTTTGCTTTACCCCCTCAAATGAGATCCAGTGTGCAGTGATGCACATGTAATCAGTTGCCTGACAACTGATCCACATGTCTGTTGTCAGGTGGATAGTGTGAACAACACTTTGCTACAAAGTTTGTCCAACCAACTGCAGCACATCGTGATGCAGTGCTGGAACAGCAACTCTGGCAAAATAGGACCTACTTGATACCTTGCATTTCGGGCAGATGGCTGCCACAAATTCTAAGAATCCCACTCCTTCCTCAAAAGAAAAAGGGAGGAGGTCCAGCGGTAACATTTATGCCAGCTTCTCATGGTACAAATATGCAGTTGGGTGGTTCCGCTCGAAGGGCCACTCCTGCCTAAACATGCCTGTTATAGTAGCCTAAATTTTCTTCTTTTCTTGGGCTACTGACACAGGCGTCTTTCGAGGAGTAGATGGTGGTGGTAGACTCAATGTGTGTCATGGTGGGGCAGTCACTGTATGCCATAGTGCCTCCATCTCACTCCGAATCTTGTGCTATTGTGAAGTCGCAGAGGTGGGTTAATCTGATGGTGCACTGCTGGGGACAGGGCTGCTTTGCGTGAAGATGTCACCCTCTTCTTCCTAATCATCACCATCCACTATGATTGGACTTGTACTTGTAGCTGATGTTCCCTGGCTCTTCTCACCACCACCACCATGATCAGCAATTTTTTTAAGGTGCTCCTCCCACTTGATTGTGTGGTGTTTTTTCCTGTGGGTCGTTTGGCCTCCAGTACCAAAATGTGTACCAGGCTTACCTCGAAGAAAATGCATGTGGCAAATGGTCCATACTGCAATGTGCTCCCCCTCTTTGCTTACGGTAAAAAAAACCCAAACTGGAGAGGAGTACTTTTTTAATGTGCCACTGCCAATGCCTGAAGAAGAACTGGAGGTCGGTGGGCGTGTTGTCGATTGACTCTCTGCTTCTCCTGAGGCAGGGGTTGGTGCAGGTCTCAGCTGGGGCTTTGCAAATATGGGAGCTGGTGGTGGTGCTACCTGTGCCACATCTCTCTGAGCAGGTTGAATAGCAATGTCAGACTCCTCTGTGTCACCTTCCACCATGAGTGTCTCGTCGTCTTCATCCTCCTCATCATCCCCTTCCATAAGAATAAGTCTTTCCGGAACTTTTCTTTTACCTTGCCTCTCCTCTTGTCTCCTGGACTCTGCAGGGGTCCACTCCATGTCCCTATCATCATCATCCGAAGTGGTGCTTGGAGAAGTCCTTTTCCTTGATTCTAAAAGAGGAGGTTCAACTTCTTGCTCAGAAGGAAGCTCATCCTCCTGTCCTGCTCCAGCATCAGGCAAAAGTATTATTTCTGGCTTTGGCTGCAGCTTCTGTCCACTTTGCTCTGTTTCCTGAAACGATTGTGTACTACTTTACAAAAGGGACAAATCCAATTCAATATCACTACTCGGCATCCACATGATTGCAGTGGCTGCCTCACTGACAGACATGGTCCTGGGCTTAGGTTGGGGGCAGTGGTGATGTTGATGCAGGAGTGCTGCTCTCCGCTTGCTCGCTGGAGGCCGGTGCGGCAGGCACGAGTTTGCCAAAAATGGTAGTGGTCAGCATGCCAGATGTGAAAATCTACTTCTTCTCCTCCCCACTGCCCACTTTCTTGACAGCACCTTTCTTTAGGGCCTTCTTAAAGCTGTCAGTTGTCAGTGGCAAGCTGAAGAAATGCCTGCGTTGCATCTTCAGCCACGCGTCATGTCGTCATGCACAGGTCTTCTGTCTGGCAGTACTGTGGGTGATGTCTCTTCTTTTGTGCACCTAAAAACAAACAAGCAAGAAGAACATCAGTGAAAAGTGGCATTGTTGCAGTTCAATTAGTAGCACAAACAAACAATATCATTTAGTGTGGTTACTTAAGTTATTATAAATAATTAGCAATACAGTGTACTATCCATTCATAAAACCGCACCAACATAATCTTTCATGGTGTACACTCAGGAAGGATAAGAAAAAGCAACAACAACAACATACAGCAACATACTGTTTGCTTTATGTGCATCACATTTGGATGTGGTAGGTGACAATGGAATAATCCTTAGACAATGAATGCGGTTGTGCACCTATAGCAGACATGGGGTTGATGCCAGATGTTAGGGAAATGGGAAAAAATGTGAATTAAAAACAATGACATTAAAAAAGTTAAAACATTAAAATAAAAAATTAAAACATTGCAAAAATTTCAATAAAAAATCTCAAAAAAAATTGAATTACATTTAAAAAAAGTAAATATACAAAAATGCAAAATTTTAATTTTAATATTTAACATTAAAACAAGTACAATTAAAAAAAATTGCAACTAGAAAACACTAAAATTACATGTTATAATAAAAAGACCTAAACATTAAAAAAATCGAAATAAAAAAATTATTAAGAAGCGAAATTAACCTCAAGCATTAATTTATTACACTGCTATCTTAACTACCCATGCAAGCCTATGGTAAAGGGCCACACTGGCTGGACGCACAAAATGGCTGCCATCCAGTGCCACATGGTCAACAACAACAACACTGAACAAGAAGGCATGGGGAACACAGAGAAGTCATGCAGGTCTATGGCAAAGCACACTGGCTTCAATGCCTACACAAAATGGCTACCAGCCACATTGGTCACAAGTTCACAACAACAAGCAAGAAGGAATGGGGAACAAAGAAGACATGCAGGCCTATGGCTAAAGCACCCTGTGTGCCTACACAAAATGGCCACCAACCACATGGTCAAACAGCAAGCTAGGAGGCATGGCCACAAACAAAGAACACATGCAGGTCTATCGCAAAGGCACCATGGCTGCCTATACAAAATGGCCACCAACCACATGATCACAACAAGAAGCAAGAAGGGGAACAAAGAAAACATGCAGGCCTAAGGGCACTGACTATACAAATTGCCCCCTGGCCTCATGTCATGGGGAGCACAGAAAAATGGTGGCCTATGGCAAACATACTCACACACTAGCCAGACAAAAGGAGGCATAGATTCTTAACACAGAAAAAAGAGCACTAATTCAGCAATGCCAAAAATGAAAATTAACTGGACTAACAAATTTGACAAAAGCACACATCCTCCAAAGGCATCAAATATAATTACCCCACCTATACACTGTTTGCAGAAAAAAACTTGCAATACCCCCCAAAAACACATTTTGCAATATAATCCAATGCCATTCATGGCCTAAATGATGTTTCAGTTCAACAGACACCACAGAAACAGTTTAATGCACCCATGACTAGTACTGGGCCTACTGGCTAGAAGGCCCATTGGCAGACTAGGCCAAATAGTGAATTAAATCAATCAATAATGCAAACATTAAAAAACATGGAGAAGAAAATGTACTGAACTGTGCAACATTGTTCCTTTACAAAAGAAGATAAATTACATGCAAAAAAAGTAGGCCCCTACTAAACCTGCAGGCCACCCACCACAATAAATTTAAAAAATCAAATAAAAGTACAAATAAATGCAGCTGCATGCCCCAGTCAAACAAACATCACCCTTATACACCAGTTTTTTAAATTACTTTTGATATTTCAAAAACAAAGTCCTTAAATCCAATGGTATATATGCAGCAGACAAGGAGAGTGATCCTTCCAGCTCCAAATCCCAATGAAAAGTGACCAGGAGAGGAACAAAGCACTGGGAGGAGCCTGTTGGAAAGGAACAGGAAGTTGGAGTCTCTTCGGCACTTCCTTCTGGCTTGAAAAAAAAGCTTGAAAAAATGGCTTCTCACACAAAAAACAACTCAAATGGCCAGTTTGAGGAGAAAATCCACTCCAAATGCATCTCAGCTGCATTCTCAAGCAGAAAAGCTGCTCGACCGTCCCTTTTACGATCGGCACTAAGGATGCTAGATTGGTGCCGTCACGGCCGGAAGATGTGCGATCAGCGTGAAGTCTTGTGGAAGCTTGCTAGTGGTGCAAGAAGTCTCACACGCGCTCACAAGTGGCCTGAGACTCTTGGCACTCGTGGTCAAGTGCAAAACAAAGCTCGAGGGCACAAACTGAGAAAAAACTCAGCTTCGCACCCGACAGGCTGAATTCAGGAACTCTGTGTTCCTCCATGGAGCACACAGTGCCCGAATTCCACAAACTCCGTGAGCAGAGAGGAGTTTACCGCCCGTACCTAGTTCTAGGGTGCAACTTCCCATTCCACAGCTGCTGCGAGGGTCAAGCATTGGTCCCTGTGCATGAAAGCGATGCCTCTATCCCCATGGCACGGGACGCAATATGATCGGCCCTGGTGGGACTCGCGGTCCCAAGGTTCAACTTCCCAGTCCACAGCTGCTGCAAGGGGAGGCATTGGTCACTGCGCATAAAAGCGCTGCCTCTAACCCCACAGTGCTGAATGCACTACAATCTGCTTTGACTCTCGGACCTGGTGGGACTCGCGGTCCCGGGGGGCAACTTTCCAGTCCACAGCTGCTGGGAGGGGAGGCATTGGTCACCATGCAAGAAAAGCGCTGCATCCATCCCCACGGGACATGCACGGGCATGCCTGGGCAAAGCGTGGGCCAAGAGCGGCCTACCCTGCGCCCATTATTGACTGGAAGAGGCTGGGACACACCTCTTGGTTTCTGGCTACGTTTTCGTCGACCATACTCATCGGGATCCCCCAGTTTTGCCTTCCCTACACATATTACCCTGGACATTCTTATGTTTCATTGAAGAGAGGATTTGAGTACAACCTGTTCTGCAGGTATCTATGGAATTTACCTGCACAAGGGATGCATAAGTTGGCTGGTGTGCAAGCCTGTGAGGAGGAGGGCTCTACAGTTAGTGGGGCATTTCAGCGAAGTGTAACCGTGATAATGGATAAAAGGAAGCACACAGCAACTGATAATGGGGGAGTTGGCTCGCTAGAAAAATTCTTAACCGGTTCAATGGGTGCACTAAACAAGCAGATTAGTAGAACTGAGGCAAAACTTGAGGCCACCATAAAATCAGTTACCTTGTTAGTGGAGCATCAATCTGAATCCCTGTTTACTCTGCCTAAGGAAGTACCAGGGGAAGGTCCTCTGGTGTCACTCGGCTCTAGTTTGGGTCAGGCAAGTAACAACGGCTCCTCAGACCAGGTACTTTCAACCTGCCAGCACAGATTTCGGGCCCCTGCCAAAAAAGAAGCCAAAGTCAAAGGGGACTTGTGCCCACCCACCAAAGCATCTTAATCCACGGAGGGACGTTAGCACCAAAATTCGGCCTGCAAAAAAACTCTGACCCACGCAATTCCAAGGATATGACTTTGAAACATTATGAGGATATTTTCATTGCCATGGAGCAGCATATGGTTGCGCTGCTAAATGCAATTTCTAATAGACTCTCTTCAGTCGAGTCACTCATGGAGTCATGTATGGGCTCCCTAGTACGTTTGGTCAAGGCAAAACCTCACATGACATGCAACTAGACAGTTCTAGTGTTGGCAAAAAGCGCAGATGTTGCCCAGGAAGGTACTACTGTAATACAATCTTTGTCTGTCCCCCCTACAAGGATGGGATTTCAATAAATGATGAACACAAGGAACTGTCTAAACACTGCTTGAAGAAAAAACAAACCAATTGTACTTATTTGAAAGGTGAATAAAGTTTTTATCCAAAAAATCATATCTAAATAAGGAACAGGACATATACACACAAAACACTATAAGACATGCAATTGTACTTCTTGCATGAATGAAGCACAGGTAACGCAAAACAAGAGTGTTTTTACATATACATCACAACATAAACAGAAACCAACAAATAGTACATGTAGCACAATAATACATTTAAGCACAGCGTGAGTTTCATAGAAAATGCGCTTTTAAACCAGACCAAGAATGAATCCTTTTAGTGTATGATGGTCAAGTTGGGCTATTACGCTTGTCAATCTACGTCGACGTTTCGACCCCTTAGGATCTAGTGTAAGTAAAAAAACATCATCATGGGGTATTCTTCAGGACTAAACACAATGTCTGTGTGTTGCCTTTTTGATTGGTCCAACTGATTACCAAAAGAAAGATTGTCGTCTCAGCAAGGCGGCTGCTTATATAAATATGGCGTTCTCCTTAAGTTGGAGTTTCCTTTCCTCTCACAGAATTATCCCTGATTAGTCTGGATGAGGGGCACGTTGTGCTCACAAAGGGGTATCTCCAGCGTCTTGCGCTCGGGGTCATCTGTTTCCGCGTTAATCCGGAAAGTTTCAAGGTAGGTAGTTTCAAGGTTGGAGTGTTTCTTTCACTCCTGAAGGATGTTTCCCGGTTACGCTCTGAGCGCGAGTTGCCAGAGGGTCCAAGGGAGCAAATTTGCACCTGGACTATATTGATTAACATTTATGGAGGAGGTGAGCCCCTACCTACCTTAAAACTTTCCGGATTAACGCGGAAACAGATGACCCCGAGCGCAAGACGCCGGAGACACCCCTTTGTGAGCACAACGTGCCCCTCATCCAGACTAACCAGGGATAATTCTGTGAGAGGAAAGGAAACTCCAACTTAAGGAGAACGCCCTATTTATATAAGCAGCCACCTTGCTGAGACGACAATCTTTCTTTTGGTAATTAGTTGGACCAATCAAAAAGGCAACACACAGACATTGTGTTTAGTCCTGAAGAAGACCCCATGATGATGTTTTTTGACTTACACTAGATCCTAAAGGGGTCGAAACGTCGACGTAGATTGACAAGCATAATAGCCCAACTTGACCATCATACACTTAAAGGATTCATTCTTGGTCTGGCTTAAAAGCGCATTTTCTATGAAACTCACGCTGTGCTTAAATGTATTATTGTGCTACATGTACTATATGTTGGTTTCTGTTTATGTTGTGATGTATATGTAAAAACACTCTTGTTTTACGTTACTTGTGCTATATTCATGCAAGAAGTAGAATTGCATGTCTTATAGTGTTTTGTGTGAATATGTCCTGTTCCTTATTTAGATATGATTTTTTGGATAAAAACTTTATTCACATTTCAAATAAGTACAATTGGTTTGTTTTTTCTTCAAGCAGTGTTTAGACAGTTCCTTGTGTTCATCATTTATTGAAATCCCATCCTTGTAGGGGAGACAGACAAAGATTGTATTACAGTAGTATGTTTGTGGCAGAACCACTACTCGTTTAACGAATTGATCCCCAGGTTCTGCACGTAACCGGGTTACCCCATTGTTCTATATCGAGTTGCCGAGGAAGGGGCGCAACACGTGTCAGAACAATTAACACACTCCTCCTGTGCATAGAGATATGGGCCACTTGGGGGAGGGCAGGGACCAGGCCCTACTAGTGTTGGCCATACCTCCCCCCTGTCATCTACCCTGGCAGCCCCAAAGACCCCTACTGTGTCTACTTTAGACCTCCCTCCTGAGTCAGCCCCACATGTAGCAGTGTTGGTGGGGGTCCCCACCCTTCCTGAACATAAGAAGGAAACATGGAGAGAACTTGAGAATGTCAGGGTACACAACATTAACAGAAACACTTTGTTTCAAAATGTGATAATGATAAGGCGGGTGGGATGGGTGGGTAGAGATGTAAAGTCAATAGAGGGGGTTTGTATCCTAATTACCTTTTATGATCCTACATTGGTGGATAGGGTTCTGCAAGCCTGTTCGTGTAGGGAAGCCCTACCTCAAGTTCCAACCCTGGTACCATTAGGTTTCTTCTATAGATCACCCTGGCACATTGTATCATATAATAGCCGGAACTACCAAAGGGTAAGGTAGGATATGATGCTGAGGTTTGTAAACCTAATAGGAGGGTAGAAACTATCTCCTGCAATCCAACATTGACTGTAGGAGGGGTAACTGATTTGGGTGCCTCTGTGACTTAAATGTCCAAGACTGACTGGCACCAGCAGGAAAGCAGTGAAAAACTGATTTCCAGCAGATCACTTTTACAGCCCTATATTTATCTGGTCAAAGGGTAAACAGAATCTCCTCGGGCAAGTTCACGATATCACCTTACCTGTAACTGTCAGTAGGTCAATTTAAATAGTACTAAAGGTATTACCCACCCAGTCAGGTTCCTTTTGTGGAATGTAGCAGGGTTAAGAAAAAAAATAGAAGTACCTGATTGGCGGGAGATGATACCTAGCTACCATATTATCTGCCTACAGAAAACCTGGGAGTTAATGGAAAATTACATTGATGGGTTTCTGGCATATCATATCCTGGCACAAACATCAACTGCGGGTAGGGCCAAGGAAGGTTTTGGCCACTTACATCATTAACATCTTTCCTGGGAAGGTGGTTAAGTAAGTAATGACTCAGTCTTTTTTCACCTTTGTTATGTTATGTTATTATAATTTATCTATAACTAATCATGCCAGGAGGGGTTTCTTGGCATGATACCAGGACAGAGGCAAAGGAAAGTAACACTATTAAAATAAGGCAGGCTTATTAGTTTCCTGAATTGGAAGTGATTGGATTTATAGAGGAAGCTTATACCAATAAAGAGAGGCTAGGTACGAAACAACCTGCCCCCTGAGCGAGACTTTCTGACCCTTAGAACAGTGAGCAAAGCTTTGTCACTTGATCTTAAAAGTCTTGAAGGAGAATAACAAATAAGCTTTGAAGACAAATTGCTGGGATGTTTCCCTTTCAGAGCCTTATGGGTTAAACAGCAGATCTACAAGATAATTCTGTTTCGTACCGGTAACCAGTGTAATGCACGCAGGAGAGGGGTAGATGCAGCTCCAGATGGGAGATTACTGATGAGACCAGCTTCAGTGTTCTGCACCATTTCAAATTTTGATAGCAACGTCTCATTTTCTGAGGCCAATAGGGCATTACCATAATCCACGCAGCTCATGACCAGAGCCTGGACCAAAGTTTTCCTCGCTGTAAGTGATAGGAAAGGAAAGGCTCTTTTCAGCAAACGCATCATATGGAGGCACAAGCCAATAATAGACGAAACCTGCTCTTTTATGATAAGACATTTGTCCAGTGGAAGTCCCAAGTTTTTAACTACCTGGTTTGGTGTTGGAGCTATAACAAGTTCTGGAGGCCACCAGTCAGGATTCCAAAGCTGTTGGGCCTTCCCAAAGAACATTATTTTCATTTTCCCTGCATTTAGTTGGAGACAGTTTTCTGTCACCCATGTAGCAATTGCTTTCTCCCAGCAGAGAAAGATTCTTTCATTTACACCAGATTTTTGTCAAAGGAAATTAGAAGCTGTGTGTCGTCCTCATACAAGATGATTTCAAAATTAAATGCTCTGACGACTTTGGCTAGGAGGGTAACATAGATGTTAAAAAGCGTTTGGATAAGACAAGAGCCCTGAGGCACCCCCCTTTCCATCATCATGGTACGAGACTTATAGTAGCACAGAATGACAGTTTGAGCCCTATTGGAGAGGAAATCACCAAGCCATTTTAGAGCTGTTCCATGAATACAAATCTGCTGCAGCCTAAGAAGAGATGAGACACAGTATAAACTGCTGCGAACAAGTCCAGCAGCACCAGCATAGATCAATCAATCAATCACAGAATTTGTAAAGCGCACTACTTACCCGCAAGGGTCTCAAGGCGCTGGGGAAAAAAAAAAGGGGGGGGGTGCTGCTACTGGTCGAACAACCAGGTCTTGAGTAGCCTCCTGAAGGTCAGCAGGTCTTGGGTCTGTCGTAGGCTTAGTGGAAGGGTGTTCCAGGTCTTGGCGGCGAGGTGGGAGAAGGATCTGCCGCCGGTGGTGGTTCTTCGAATGCGAGGGACGGTGGCGAGGGAGAGGTCGGCGGAGCGGAGTTGGCGGTTGGGGACGTAGAAGAGGAGTCGTCTGTTGAGGTAGGCTGGGCGAAGTCTTGTGGAGTGCCTTGTGTGCGTGGATGAGGAGTTTGAAGGAGATTCTCCTGTCGACGGGGAGCCAGTGCAGGTTCCTCAGGTGGGGGGTGATGTGGCTGTGGCGTGGTACATCGAGGATCAGGCGTGCGGAGGCGTTTGTATGCGTTGCAGTCGCTTGATGAGCTTGGCCGGGGCTCCCGCGTAGAGGGCGTTCCCATAGTCAAGTCTGCTACTGACGAGGGCCTGGGTGACTGTTCTTCTTGTGTCTGTCGGGATCCACCTGTAGATCTTGCGAAGCATGCGGAGGGGTGTTGAAGCAGGAGGATGAGACTGCGTTGACTTGCTTGGCCATGGAGAGCGTTGAGTCGGGGATGACTCCCAGGTTGCGTGCGTGGTCGGTGGGTGTCGGGGCTGCTCCCAGCGTCGTTGGCCACCAGGAGTCGTCCCAGGCTGAGGGGTTGGAGCCGAGGATGAGGACCTCTGTCTTCTCCGTGTTCAGTTTTAGTCGGCTGATCTTCATCCAATCGGCGACGGCCTTCATTCCTTCATGGAGGTTGGATTTGGCGGCGAGGGGTCCTTGGTGAGGGAGAGGATCAGTTGAGTGTCGTCGGCGTAGGAGATTATGTTGAGGTCGTGCTGTCTGGCGATGCGTGCGAGCGGGAGCCATGTAGATGTTGAACAGTGTTGGGCTGAGGGACGATCCCTGGGGTACGCCGCAGATGATGTCGGAGGCTTCGGATCGGAATGGTGGGAGGCGGACTCTCTGGGTTCCTGCCGGGCGAGGAAGGAGGTGGCCCATTCCAGGGCCTTGTCTCGGATCCCTGCGTCGTGGAGGCTTGCGCGTAGAGTGCGGTGGCAGACAGTGTCGAGAAGGCGGCGGAGAGGTCCAGCAGGATGAGGGCTGCGGTCTCACCGTTGTCCAGCAGGATCCTGATGTCGTCGGTGGCGGCGATGAGGGCAGTCTCAGTGCTGTGGTTGCTGCGGAACCCCGATTGGGATGGGTCCAGGATGCTGTTTTCTTCGAGGTATCGGGTTGGCTGTTTGTTGACGATCTTCTCGATGACCTTGGCTGGGAACGGAAGCAGGGAGATGGGCCGGAAGTTCTTGAGGTCTCTCGGGTCCGCCTAGATGGTATGGTAAATTGACATTGAGAGAGCTTCTAATATGGTCAGTGACTGCCACCAGAATCTGTACTGTGTGATGGTCTGAAGACGGAGTGTGACGGATCTAGAATCTTATTTACCTCTAGATATTCCAGACGTTGTTTGTTTATGAGTCCCTCCAACAGCTTGCACAATCAAGGGAGTGGCGAGATTAGTAGATAATTAGCAAGATTGGCCAATGCCATATTAGCCTTTTTTTGAATGGGTCTGACCTGTGCCACTTTCCAGGCGGATGGAATTTTCCCTGTATTAATAGATGAATTAAACAGGGAACAAATTGCATGCGCGAGCTGATAGGAGAGATCTGCTGTGATTCTCAAAGGGCAAACATCTAGAGGAGAGTCTGACTTAGCTAAAGCAAGGAATTGCCTCCGATGAGAAGCATTCAAAATTACCTAGGCTGGTAGCAGAATTGGGGGGGGAAGTGCACTAAAATCAAACTCCTCATATATCTGATCAGGTGAACTAGAAAAATTCGGGTAAATCTTTTTAATTTTGTCTTCAAAATTATAGGCTAGAAGAATCACAAAGTGCTTGTGATGCATGTATTCTTGCAAAACAAGTATCAGGATTTACAAAAGCATTAAGCACTTTGAAAAGAGTCTTAGACAGAATTACAGGCTTGTGCATATGGTTAGTTAAATATTGTTTCCAGGCTCTCTTAATATTGCAATGGTGCAGGTTTAAGGATACTCTGTAGGTTTCCTTTTCTGTTAGATTGTTAGTAAAGACGCCACCGTCTTTCTAATTTTTTGCAGGAAGCTTTCAATGTCTTTAATTCTATCGTGTACCAAGTCACCTGGACTCTATGTTTCAAGTTGGTGTACAATTTAAGAGGGGCAATTTTATCAAAAGATGAGATCCAGGCTCTATTGTAGTCTGAGAGCACTTGATCCACGCCTGCTTCAACTGAGGGAACAGAGAATACCAACACCTTAGCAACAGAGTCTGGAGTGATTGTCCGCCAATGTCTAGAAAAGTTTCTATAAGGTTTAATCATTTTTCCTGTCACTTTTTGCTTAGGAATCTGGAAACGGATAAGTGAATGATCCTTCCAGAGTAAAGGTTGGGGCGGTTCACAAGTTAACAATGTGGCATTCATGAAAATTAGGTCCAATGTATGACCTGCAACATGAGTGGATACATTGACTTGTTGATACAGGTCAAGCGTTGCTAAGTGGGAAAATAGTTGGCTTGTCTCTGTGTTAAGAAAGTCTCCCCCATGATAATTGAAGTCTCCCAACAAAAGGAATTGTTGCGCTGCTAAAACATGGGGTGCAATATAGTCCAGTAGGCGGTGACTGAATTCTTTTTTTGGCCCAGGTGGGCGGTATACTAAAGCGCCTTTCCAACTAACTTTAGGAGAGAGTTCAAGCTTCAATATACATATCTCTGCCCAATCCCTCAGCGCCGTATCAATTATTGAGAGTTTAGTTTTGTCTTTGAAAACGAATGCACTACCGCCACCCGTCTTGCCTTCTCTGTCCAATCTGAGCATACTATAATTGTCCGGGAGGACAAGCGTGATGGCCGGTAGCGTGGTAGAACTAAGCCAGGTTTCAGTGAGGGAACCAACCTCAGGTGACAATGAGGAGAATAGGTCCCATAGCTCAACCGCATGTTTAGGTAAGGACCTAACATTAACTAAGAGGCTCTCAATACAATTAGGAGCAGACTTGTCAGTCAAAGAAAAAGTTTTTTGTAACCTTTTGGTCTGTTATGACTCTGAAGAATGGGAATTGCTGATTATTAACTTCTATAATAATTGTTTTAACAGTAAAAGACACTAGGTGCTGGTTGACCTGGATATGGCCGTCCACACTCTGTGCACTGGTCACCCCAAACCATTACGCCTGTTTTGGGCAGGTGATTTTAACGTGCATCATTGCTGTATGCTTGCAAAGTCAGTGTGCGGGATCACAGACATAAATGAAGAGCTGCTGGCCCATTTTCAGGATGATGAATATGGAATACCATTAAACAATTTATTTTATACTATTAAATAGGAAAAGGTGGAGCGTATGAGCTTTCTTGTCGCCACTTCACACCACACTATGGCTGTGGTGGCTATATGCCTGGATTCGCAAGCTGACCCCACACTGATTAAAACGGCCTTTCTAGGCATTACAAATAATATAAGGCAGACCATGCGGCATGACAGCTGAAGGCCCAGTGTGCACTAAGGCCCTCACAGATTTAGATAAGGCCATACGTATTAAACCTAGAGTAGTGGCACTAATTAAGAATGCACAAGCACTTTATGAGGAGGCACTTGCAGCCAGGAAGAAACAGATAAAGGAGGATGCTTGGGAAGCGCTTCAGGTGGCTAGTGTACAAAAAAGATAGCACATTTTTCTGGAAGGTTATAAATGCATCTTATTTTAGGGACTCATCTGATCCTACTATAAAAGTCCATATTCAAGAAGCTAAGTGGGTTGAATATTTCTCCAGCACATATAACACTCAGACCATTGTGCTGGATCCATCACGAGGTGGCTATGAGGAGTCCTCGGAGCAGTCCAATTCCATGATATTCCATCTGGGGGAGGTACAAAGGGCCCTGAAGGAAAGCAGCAGGTGCAAGGCTCCGGGACCAGACGGGGTCCCGCTACATCTGTTTTGTGATTGCCAAGATTTATGGGCCCCACTGTTTACTAATGTTTTTAATGCTATTGCCAGGGTAGGCAAGCCTCCTACATGGAACAGCTCCATGATAATCCTAAATTTAGAAAAAAGGAGATAAATTACAGTAAAAAAACGTACATACCCATATCTGTAACTCCACAGTTAAGGTCACGGGGCAAACTTGTTGCACAGGAAGGATGGAGGATTGGGCTTTCACAAACAACATGTTCCCCGACACTCAGTGTGGCTTCAAAAAAGTGCAGGGCATGAAAGAAAAATGCTCTAACATGTCAATTCTTATAGGGATATATACAGTGGCTAAAAAGGGTTCAATATTTCTCTCTTCTATGGGCCTATCTGGGTAAACAGCCATTACAATGAAGTTGTTACCCCGCAAGTCATTACATCGCATGCGTTACAACACATGCGATGTAACAACGCGTAGCCATTACTACGCATACCATTACATCTACAGTGCCTAACCCATGGCGAAACCATAGTGCGCCCTAGAAAGAATCTGCTTTTCTTCTACCCAGGCTTCCATTTTTTAAATTCTGCCCAATATTTATGTTATGTTGTTTTGTATAGCGAGAGGGTATTCAAGCGCTTGGGCACGTGTGTACATGTGTGGTCGCCAAGGTGCTTATACGAAGAGCCAGGACTTCAGCTTCTTGCAGAACTCAAGAAGTGAGGAGGAAGCTCTGATGTGTTGAGGTAGGTTGTTCCATGTCTTAGGTGCGATGTAGGAGAATGAGCAAGCTCCAGTTTTGCTTTTACGTATTCACAGAATGTGTTTCCAGGTGAGAGTGAGGCAGAGCGTTGGTGTCTGGTGGGTTGGTGAAAGTGTATGATGCTGTTCAGGTATTCTGGTCCTGTGTTGTGTAGGGCTTTGTATGTGTGTGCGAGAAGTTTGAATTGGCTGCGTTTGTGAAGGAGGAGACAGTGAAGCTTCTTGATGTGCAGTGTGATGTGGGTGCAGATTGGGACGGTGAATATGAGTCTTGCAGTGTGGTCCTCGATGGTCTGGAGTCTGTGTAGGAGTTGAGATTCGGGCGTAGAGAGTATTGCTGCAGTCCAGCCTGCTGGTTATGTGTGCTTGCGAGATGGTCCGTCTGGTGTTCTCAGGCAACCATTTGAAGATCTTTTACAGCATGCATATGATGTGCAAGAAGGAGGTGCATACTGGATTGACTTGAGCCATCAGGTTGAGCTTGTCGTCTACGATGATCTGTAGATTTCTTGTGTGGTCTCTGGCTGTTGGTCCAAGCTCCGATGGCCACTAGGAGGAGTGTGAGGAAATCAATACAAGTCTCTTGTACTCACCACAAAACCGCCCCCGTAACCGCCATCTTGAATACATGAAACACCAACACACCTGCGGGAAAGAACAAAAAAGAGGTAAATCAGACCCGGAAAGGAAAACCACCTATAAGAAAATGGATTGCTGTTTCTTTAAACAGGGAGGCGGAACAGCACAAGAGGAGAACCAATACCGGACACTAGAAGGAGGAGAAAAGGGGCCCGTCAACAGACAGGAGAGGCACATAAGGAGAACGGAGACATCAGAGGAGGACAAAAGCCGTTCGTGCACCTAAGAACCAGCCGTCCCCGAAGACGCCTGCAAGGATGCCACGGATCAAGAGGACGGTGCTGAGGTCTATAGTGAGGAGTGATGGTTGCCCCCAAAGAATGCTGGTGTGCGGCCGCAACTCAGGAGAGTTGCGGCATAGCTGGTGAGTCCTGAGGGAAGGGGTTGGGAGACGGTACTGTGGGGCTGAGGGAGGAGGTTATTCCGGGAGGATTGGTTACGGGTTCTGTTTATTTTTCCTCTGTAGTCACCATGCACTAAAAGTATCATTCACTCAAAGAACGGCACGAAGGTTGTTTTTTAAATTTATTTTAAAAGGAAGTCTATTTTCTGATAATAAGGAGCTGTCACAAAGGTGAGACCCCAAGTAAACACTCCCAAAAATAAGTGACAAGGTGACTCATATTATTTAGTCCCTTTTGATGTTGCACACAAAGCGAGACTCGCCTCAAATGTCCCATAAAACTGATTCTGGAGACGGGATAACCTGATCAAGAGTCTAACAGTGACCTGCTTCCAGGGATGACATTCCTGTACGAGTGAGAGCATGTTAATGAACCCAGGATAATACCATGCACCTTTTATTTGGAAAGCTAAGCAAAATCAGGTACGGTGACGGCATAACACATTTCCCTACCTACCTTATACTTACCGCTATTCTTCTAATTTTCTGAGACTCCGGGCCAATACCACCTCACGGAGGCCATCTACAGAAGAAGGAAAAATTGAGATAATCTGTTTTTATACTGTGCCTACAACCTGATGCGATTCATACAGGAGAATTATCCAAATAACTGTTTTCTTTAACATTTCAAAACCCAAATAAAATCATCATTGAGAAAAAACAGCAGCCTCCTCGTCTATACATCCGCACATTCCTCTTGCAACTAGTGTCAGAAGTGGGAATAGGAAGTATGGAGGTTGGAATTAATAAGATGGTGGAGTGCCAGGAGAAACTAGAAAGGGTTACAGAGAAATTTCTCAATGCCGCAGAGGAGGATAGAGAAGCCCTCTACAAAACCCTGACCAGCCAATCTCAATCCCAGGACACGGCCATCGGGAAACTCGCTGATACCTTGGGACAACAAAGGGGACACACAGCATTGCCCTTGGTGGTGCTTCAAAAGTACGTCGAAAGAGAAGACCCCAACTTCTTTTTTAATAATTTTGAAAGGATGGTCCCGGCAGTGGCATGGCCAGCAGTCAGATGGGGGCAGTTTTTGGGCCCCTTATTGACAAACTATCTCCAATTGGCCTATCAGGCTTATAATCCACAGGGTACCACTCCATATATGGATATCAAGAGAAGCATCCTTGAATGGCTTGGTGTTGATGACGAAACGTATCGTGTCAGACTGTGCCAGATTAAGGAGGGACCCCAAGAAACTCCTCAGACTCTATATTATTGCGTCAAGGACATGACGGACCGATGGCTCAAGCCTCTCACTGCCTTCTAAGAGTATATCCTTGAAAAAATCTATATGGAGCAGTATCTCTCTTCACTTCATCCCCCAGTGAAGAAGTGAGCCTGTCAGTACACTCAGTCACCATTAGAAAGAGCAGCGGAGATAGCCAGCGCTTACAGCTGAGCCAAGGAGCTACACAGGGGTATTCCCACTCCAGTGAGTGTAACAATAGGGAAAGTGTTGGATAGCGGAGGGGTAAAAATTACTATTCCCACTCCAATGAGTGCAACAGTAGGGAAAGTGTTGGATAGCGGAGGGGTAAAAATTACTATTCCCACTCCAGTGAGTGCAACAATAGGGAAAGTGTTGGATAGCGGAGCGATAAAATGTACTATACCCACTCCAGTCAGTGCAACAGTAGGGAAAGTGTTGGATAGCGGAGGGTTAAACATTAATATTCCCACACCAGTCAGTTCAAAATTAAAAACACCAAAATATTTTTAAAAACCCCAAAATAAA
This sequence comes from Calotriton arnoldi, assembly GCA_963921515.1. Lineage (NCBI taxonomy): Eukaryota > Metazoa > Chordata > Amphibia > Caudata > Salamandridae > Calotriton > Calotriton arnoldi. Next base: position 148,322 of record CAWUFW010001590.1, read on the forward strand.
TAAAAATATATATAAATATGTTAAACATTAAAATACAAAGATATTTATTATTACAAATAAAAACATATTATAATGTTAAATACATATGACAAATACCTACAAAAATTATATTAAATAAAATAAAAAATAATTTTCAAACAAATAAATATTTTTAATTAGAAATTATTTAGAAACAAAAACATTAATTATTACATACATTTAGATTTTTTAGTTCCTACCCTATAACACCACACAATTCACAACCCTCATCTAAATAAAAAAAATGTACTTCCATAATTAACATAATTAATTTTCAATTAAAGAAATATTAGAAGTTAACAAACAAATTAAAACACATAAAAAATTAATTAACTTCCCACACTTTACCCCTATAATCCCTACAACCCACAGCTAAAATTAAAATGTAAAAATTAATTACACAATTAAAATACATTTTCAATTAAAAACTAATAGTATTTAACAACTAATTATAAGTAAGTAAAATGTATTTACTCCCCACCCTTTACCCCTATAAAACCAAAACCCACACACAAAAAGAATTAAACAATTACCCTTATTAGTCAATTAATTAATTAATATTAATGATCAACTAATTATTATTAATTAAACATAAATTACATCCCACCCTTTACCCCTATAAACCCCAAAACACACACCAAAATTTAATTACACAATTTCCATATTTAACTTTCAAATAATTAATTAATATTAATTAACAACTTATTATTAATAATTAAACATGAATTACTTCCCACCCTTTACCTCTATAAACACCACAACCCGCACCTAAAATTAATTACACAAGTTCCATAATTAATTTTCAATTAATTAATTAATATCAATTAACAACTAGTTATTAATTAATTAAAAATAAATTACTTCCACACCCTTCACATATAAACCCACAACCCGCACCTAAAATGAATTACCCCTATAAACCCACAACTCGCACCTACAAAAATGTACACATTTATCATAATTAATTACCAATTAATTAATTAAGATTAACTACCAATTAATAATTAGTTAATAATAAATTACTTCCCACAATTAACACTATAAAATCTCAATTAAATAAATATTAATAAATTAAAGAAATCATTAATTTATTATAATTAAATTACTTCACACCCTATTCCCTATAAACCCACAACTGGCTACGGAACTCAAAAACGCAAAAGTTAATTAAAATAAAATTGATAACTACTTAAAATTTAACACGTCTATTAAAAAACATAAACAATACTTATACAAAAAAATACATCACATACATTTAAAATATATACTAAAATACATAACACTAATTAAAAAATCGATATTTTAAAACAACTATATTTTTGCAAACGATATTAATGACTTCTATATTTTTAAAAATGATATTTATTACCTTAAAATCGATATTCTTGACCACGATATTCGTGCTGTCGATATTTCTGTGTCACGATATTTACAACTCGATATTTGTATAAGTCGACATTTCTAACTCGTGTTTTGTCTGAATACTGTAGGAGAGTTGACTTAAGGTGTGTTGACTTGAAAGTGGATGATGGAGTGGTCGGTCCATGTGAATGGTGTGGTGGAGTTGTATTTGATGCTGTTGCTTGTGATGAAGATGGGTTCCAGTGTGTGTGCTGCGGAGTGTGTTGGGTCTGAGACGAACTGGGTGAGTTCAATGTAGTTCAAGAACTTGAGGAGAGCTATAGAGCAGGGGTTGTTTTGCTCTTGTAGCACAAATAGAGAGACAATAATTATAATAATTTAGATCTCAAAGTAATTATTTTCAATTCTAAAGTCCATCAAAAATAGTCTCCAAACTATGCCATACGAACAGCTTCTCTCTATTCAATTTGTCTCTGATTTAAAACCAGCCAACGTGTTTCACTCTTACTCGAGCTTACTCAGGTCTCTTAGTACATGTTACTTCCATATATAGGGGCCGATTTCGATCTCGTTCGGAAAGCATACCGACCAAATCGGTTTCAGAATGCTTTCCGAACGACTCGGATCGGGGGAGTCCGACCGAGAGATTTGGATGCATCTGTATGCATCTGGACATGATTTGGTCGGACTCCCATTGACTTCAAAGGGAGCCTGTGTCCCGAACGTGAACATAGGCTCCCATTGAAGAAAGGGGTGGCAGGGGAAAATCGTGCACCCTGTGGCGGGCACCCCTTGGTGCCTGCCACACTGTGCATGTTTGGAAAGAGGGGTCCCTTGGGTACCCCCACAGGACCGATTAGGAGGGCCCCGGGTGAAGGGAGCCTGCTACGGGCCCCCAAAGACCGATTCCGACAGCCGTTTTGTTCCAGGCAAACCGAATCAGAATGGCTGTCCGAATTGGTCATCGTACTCGCTCTCTCGGAATCCAAGTCCATAGAGCTGTACGAATCGGGTCCGGAAAGGCTCGACCTGTCCAAATGCCTTTCGTAACCGATTCGGACAGCCCTACCGGTTTCCAGGCATCGTAATCGGTCGTTCGGAAGTGTGTCCGAATCGGTCGGAAACAAGGGCTCCGGATCGTATTCGGCAAACCCGAATCTGATTCGGAGCCCTACCTAACGACATCGTAATTGGCCCCATAATGTTTTCTGTCATCCTGTATGTGTTTAAGTCTCTTAGTCAAAAGGCCGTATAGTCCACACACCTGTCTACAATAGCCATCGCTGTGTGCAGTACATCTCTCCTCCGTCGTGATTACAAACTGCCAAAAAGGTCTTCCAGGTGAAAGTTGAGGTCACCGAGGAGAATTTTGGCTCTGGAGTCGATGAGAGAGGAACGATGAAGTCAATGATGAGGCTGGTGAAGGTGGCTAGTGGTCTGGGTGGTTGGTAGGTGGGGGTTCCATTCAGGGTGAAGTTTTCAGAGATCCTTGTAGATGATAGAAAGTCCTCCTCCTGGTTTGTGAAGTTGGCCCTGTTGAGTGATCTTGTTGTTTACTGGGATTGCTGTGGCGGTGTCGGGAGCCGATGAGAGGTTGTATCAGGTCTCTGTGATGAAGAGGCTGTCAGGTGTGTTGCTGCTCAGCCAACCCCATATTTCGGTTGTGTGTTTACTGTGTTGAGAAGCATGCTCATGAGTGGGTGTTGACGTGATGGTTTGCTATGGCGTGTGGTTTAGGGTGGGGGTGTAGGCGTTGTTGGTGCTTGTGTGGCTTGTGTTGGGAGGGGGTGCTGAGGGTGTTGTGAGTGGCGGTCTGGCAGTGTGGGTGGGTGTCTCATTTAGAACCAGCAATGGTTACAGGTGAAAGCTCCTACTGTGGTGTGAAGCGTGGTGCGGCAGCAGTTGGGAGAATGGTGTCTGGGGTCTAGCGACCTAAGGAGTTCTGCGGAGTAACGCTGGGAGGTGATCGGGTTCCTGGTGATGGGTGCGAAACAGGTGCAGACGGTCGCAGACGGACTTGCCTTTGTGCCAGCGGCAGGACCACTGCAAGTTCGTGTTGCAGCTGGCATTACGTAGGCCCTAGGAGGTGGGAGGAATTCAGGGTGGCATTATGCCATTTCTTCAGCTGATGGGTTAGGGAAATTAAGCCCTTTTGCTTGGTGTTAGACCTGACAGCCCTGGGGTGCTCTTCCCACAAACTTTTTGCCCGCATTCCCCCAATATTCGTGTATTCCTTTTGTTGGCCTTAGGACTCTGAGCACTTTACCACTGCCAACCTGTGCTAAACTGCATGTGCTTCTCCCCTAAACATGATTTGTTTGACTTGTCCACAACTGGCATATTTAATTTATATATAAGTTCCCAGTAAAGTGCACTACATGTGCACAGGGCCTGTAAATTAAATTCTACTAGTGGGCCTGCAGCACTGGTTGAGCCACCCACACAAGTACCACTTTAAACATGTCTCATGCTTGCCATTGCAGAGCCTTTGTGTGCACATTTATACTGCCATGTCAACTTAGCCTTTAAAACCCCTTGCCAACCCTTTAACTTCCCTTTTAATACATATAAGTCACCTCTAAGGTATGCCCTAGGTAGCCCATAGGGCAGGGTGCTGTGTAATTAAAAGGTAGGACATGTACTGTTAAGTTTTGCATGCCTTGGTAGTCAAAATCACTCAAATTTGTTGTTCATTCCTGTGAGGCCTACCCCTCTCAAAGGTTAACATTTTGAATTCCTTATTACACTTATAAGCTGTAGTTCCTGATTGAGAAGGATTAGCTCTGTCATGTTTCATATCATTGGAATAGTAATGATAAATACTCTTTGCTGGAACTGTTGAATTTATTATCATTATTTTAGAAATGCCCCTTTCAGAAAGATGACATTTATCTGCTCTTAGCTCTGTGTGTCTGCAGTCTGTCTCCAATACACGTCTGGGGTGGGTTAGAACTGGACTTTGTGCATTCCCTCTAGACAGATATACACAAAGTAAAGTTAGGTGTGACTGAGTGGCCATCCACATCCTCTTGGGTCATCCTGGGCAGGATGGGAGGGAGGTGCTGACACTTACACCTGAATAGGCAGTGTCCTGTTCCCACACAAAAGGCTACATATCCCCCTGAAGTGAGTCTGGAGCCAGAGCTGGGAGGGAGGAACTCTGTGCACTACAAAGCCCCTCTTTGATGTCACCTCCACTTCAAAGGCACAACTGGGTATAAGTACTGAGTCTCTGACTCCACCAAATCAGGCACTACTGGCCCTGTGAAGAAACTCTGCCAGGCCGCAGGGCTGCTCTGCTTCTACAAGGACTGCCACTCTGCTGGACTGCTGCTCTGGAAGAACTGCTTTTCTGCTGTGCTGCCCTGCTGCTTGCTACTTTCAGCCCTGCTGAGGAAGAATTGGTCTAACTTACTTGAACCCAGAGTGATCTTCAAGGGCATGCTGGCTTGCCTCCTGCTTTGAGTCTCAGGGATATGAAAGCCTTACCTCTTGCTCCTGTGTCTGGTCCATTGGAAATGGATCCAGGTGCTTGCTCCGGTGGAACTGATGCATCATCTGCTGTGTGCAGCAGAATTGATGCATTGCCGCTGTTGTGGGAATAAAACCGGTGCATCGTACTCAGAAACTGCACATCACGATCTGAATCGATGCATCAGATCCACTCCATCGCTGCCGCTGCAGTGAGAGATGATTGATGCATCCCCTCAAATGCATGGAGAAACATGGTGCATGGGCTGTGGAATCAATACATCTCAGAACTGGCACTTTGCCAACAGAACCGGTGCATTGCCATCATTGCATGGAGAAAATCAACGTATCACCTCGACTGCGGGATCAACACTGACACCTCGCTTGGCTGCACCACACATCTCACTGTTGTGACCAGGATAAATGTTCTTTCGTTCAGCTAGCCTAGCGTGGCTCCTGTATCCGGCCTGTGCTCCATTGCTGTCTTCTTGAACTCTTGACTTTGCCCCAGTCTAGCATGACCAGATAACCCCATAGGCACTTATTGCTTCTAAGCACTATTTTTCACTTTTAATCTTCATCAATTTATATCTTAAATTCTACTTATTAGATTTTTATCATTTTGGTCTTGTTTTATTTATATAATTAAGCTCTGTTGTTCTAACCTGGTGTGGAGTCTTTTTGTGATGTTTTCATTGTTTTACTGTTTGAAGTGCTGCACAAATACTTCACACATTGCCTCTTAAGTTAAGTCTGACTGCTCTGTGCCAAGCTACCAGAGGGTGACCACAGGTTAATTTAGGGTGCAATTATGATTTTGGTTCCTGCTTGGACAGGGTGCATACCTATGCCAACTAGAAACCCAATTTCTAACACCTGGCTTCTTTTTTTAAAGGTGATTTTGATGGGGAAGCCAGTGATGTCACTTCCTGTCCAGATGGATGATGGGAAATTCAGTGATAACACTTCCTGTGCAGGTGGATGATGGGAGATCCTATGATGTCACTTCCTGTGCTGATGGGTGATGAGAAAATGCGGACAATTGAAAAAAATGGCAAAATATTGTTGCAATATTTTTTAAATTCAAAGTAGTTTATTAACATATTTTAGAAATAAATACATCTGTACACTTTTTTATATATTTTGTTAGCATTCACTTATATATATTTATTTATATTTTAACTATTTTAAATAATTTAATTTAATTTAACATTATTTCCTGTGGGGTTTCATTTTATTTCCCTACCTCTGTTATTTTCAATGAGTTTTGCCAGTGATTGGCCATGTGTAGCGCTGGACTTCCTGTTGTTTTTTTCTTTTGTTTAGTAGTGACTTAGACACAGAGTTTGAGAATATTAAAAAAGTAGTAAACTCACTCAAAAGTGTAAACTTACTCAAAAGTGTAAGTTACCTTTGTGAATCAGGCCTTGATTTTCTACAAGTAAAGCAGTATTTTAAAAATAATGCATTCAGATGCCAAGATTGTTCCTTGCTTCAGCTGATAGACTGAAACTTCCAGTTAGTAGGTGTATTATTGTAATGACAACATAGTGGTTTACAGGTTACAATAGTTAAGCCTTAAGGTGAACAATTAGTATTATCTCTTACCTGCAGCATAACCCAATCCATCTGCATAAAGATCGATAGTCACCAAAACAAACAGCTTCTGATCTTAACCTTCCTCCATCTCCTGTAACTTGTCTTAGTTATTATCAGTGAGGATGAATAATGGGAAAATAGGAGAGGACTCCCTTATTCTGGTATAAACCTTTAAGAATACGTTAAGAAGATGAATGAGGAAATGAAGGAGCAATATTTTGCAAGAATCATGAGGATGACTTTAGGTATTTTCATTACTCAACATCCAAATATAGTCTTCAACCCAGAGCAGTGGTACCAGCATTTCAAATTTTCATCAACAGCACGGAAATCTTTCTCTTAATTTAAGATCTTAGCAATTTGATGATTAATTTCTTGAAGGATAAACAGGGACAAATAAGAAACATCCAGTCCCTACAATAGCTGAGACACAACCATTTGCAGCCAATATGAAATAAAAAGCCATGCTATTTTGCTAAAAGGTAGTCCTTTGTGTAGTCAGATCAGTGTTTATACTTTCAAGAGCCTCAGCAGTGGAGTTGGCCACTTATACCAATACCCTATCTACTCTCTGATCTCCCTTATTGAGAGATTGATCGCATAGCTACCAAACAAAAATGCAAAGAACTTACAACCTCTAAAATGTCTATTTTGCTTTTTCTTTGAAAGGAAAAAGGAGGAATAGTTGAATGTCTGATACCTGGGTCTAGTGGGCCAGAAAGCAGGGGCCACACCAGACTTTGGGCTGCTAAGTTAGGCCCTATTACCAGAGTTGTAGCAAGTTCCGGCTTGACCGCTCATACTATTTTGGCTGGACAAGAATCCTGAGGGAAAGACAGTTCTCAACAATTCAAGTTGCATTAGCTGTATCTAACAAGGTTCCTGCCATTACATTTTTCACAAAGGTGTCTTTAAGCAGTAGCAGCTAGATGGATAGCAGGTGGTGCACACCTGTTCAGTGATGGGCAAGTTCTGATAGTAGATGAGAACAGAGCCATTCTGGAATGAAATGTCAATGTAGGCACAGGTCATAGTATTGGTCTTCCCATACGAATGGAATGGAAGTAATAAGTAGAACCCGTTTTGAGTCATGGGGTACATGGGAGCACAGCCAACAAGAAGAACTGTCCGGGTGCAATTTATATTGACCAAACACCCCAAGAATCTATTCTAATTTGCAGACTGGTCATCTAAATCTAGGAAGGGGGATGGGCACCATTATTTTGATCTCTTCTAGCCTAACAGGAACCTCTCTTTCTGACACATGATTACCCGCCGTGCTGCTTATATGAATATTGACAAACCTGAATGGCACAAACAGTATCTGTAGTTTATAAATATGAAACAGAATTGGACACTAATGTGTATATTCAACCGAGTAGAGCTTTTTGACCAGTCAATGCAGATCATTCATGAAGATCTCAATCCTTAATACCCTCAATGTTCTGTTTGTCTTTTGGATGACTTTAATGCTCATATTATGACATATTTATATATCTCCCAGTGCTCTTATGACACTAGATGAAGTCCCCATACATGTAACCAAGTGATCATCACGGTTGTCACCTTTTTGAACGTGAATTTATCATGAACTTTGTCATTTTGAATGGTAAACGCTAATGGGATCATGTTGGGATTTTGCTGGTTTAGCTACTTGGGTGGTTTAAATTCTATTATTGACTATTTTTGTGTATCAAATGAACAAATGGAACTTGAATAAAATATTGAAATGTTGAAGACAACTTTAAGTGATTTGAGTGCATATTCGACAGTTCTTGCGCTACGTTTGTATAATGTGTATAATGTTTTATTTCAATGGTTTGGAAATTATAATGGTCAAAGTTGCTCCTTTAAAAACTGAAAAAGGTGGGTTTTATGGCAAGGTATAACCCTGGAACATAAACTCTTTAATGAATCACTCGATGGTAGCTCAAAATTGATACGATATTCAAAAAGCATTGTCTATGCATATAATGTGAACATTTTGGCAAATTTTAGCCAGTGTAATGGGTAAAGGTTGCCCCAAAAATCAACTCCTCTCAATGAAAGACCATTACACAAATATTCCTAAAACTTGCACGTTCCAATTCCATCTTAAATAATTAATTCTTGCTTAATAGTCCATGGGATTTCCCATCTTTGGTTTACTAATTTGTAGATCTAGGCATTAAATGCCCCAGGCCTGATGGAATCGCCTGAACTGTTTACCCACTCTTTTTCATGGTGCTTGGCAAGGACTTTCTCCAGAGTATTTGATGTTTGTTTTTCAACCCTTAACATACCATCTTTACTGGAGTGTATCCTGACTGTGTCTATTTATAAAAATAGATGCGAAATCAGGCAACTTGCTATTACCCTATACAACTTCTAGACGTTTGGAGAATATCTTTGAAAAATTAATATTAGAGCATTTACAGGACTGGGTGAATGAAAATCTGTTGATTCCAATACGTTAAATGGGTTTTAGGGCCAATTGTAGTACAAGTGACAATGTCTGGCATTGATATTGATTGTGGAAAACATCTTTAGGTGGAAGGCTTTTATGACCGTCATGTGCTTATTTAGCCCATTTGATAAAGTTGATGATTGTGCTCTAGGGGGCCTATTCACAATCTGCATTTTTGTTGTTTGTTTAGTGGATAATAGTACTACTAAAGTACTACAAAATGCTATTCACAAACCTACTAGTGTACATCTCCACATCCACATCTCCTATATGTTCTGTTTGGAAGTCCTCATACATTAAAGGTAAAGTATAGAATTAATTAAAAACAGTTTCATTATATTTTAATAAAAAGTAATGTTACATTTTTTATGAACATATTAAAAAATTAAACAATTTGTTTTATTTTTAGATTTGTTTTAACATTAAAATAAATTTTGTATTTTTGTTTTTTCAAATAGTTTAAATATTTTTAATTTAATTTGACATTATTTCCTGAGGTTGTTTATTGCAAGTCCCTATCTCCATTATTTTCTTTGGGACGGTGTTGCAGTATCAGTGTTTGGCCATGCGTGGTGCTGGACTTACTACTGCTCCTTTTGGCAGTAGTAACTTTACACTCATAACTTTTGCTTCAATCCCTGTTTCAGAGGGTGGAGACATGTAAGTGTACTATTGTGAGTAACTTTACATTAGAATATTGTGACTAGCCCAAAGTCGTAAAGTTACTCAAAAGTGTAAGAGTAAATGTACTAGTTATATATCTACATGTATAGATTTATCTTTGTGAACAAGCCCCTATGAACTAAACTCTCCACCTGGAAAATACTGGCTAGTCTTCTGAAATTTTTATGAGATTACAGACTGATACATGGGTGTGAGTCCTGCTTGGATCAAAAACTGAATAGTGTTAGAAAATAAGCAAACAAAATGGTCTTGTGCTTGCCCTGCTATTGTTTTTGCTAATTATGGTAAAATGACCAACTTTTTTGGCCAAGAACCAATATTGTCCACTGAAGTTAGGCAGTATACAAATCTTTGCTGTTTTATATGGCTGTCGGCTGCAATAACCTAGTGGAATGCCTTCAGTACTACCTGCTCTGAGGTCACCAGGGTGACATCTCACAGTTGTCATGCTGCCTCCAGTGCCTCTAAGAGCCTCGCGCTCTGCCCATTGATGGTGACCCACTGCTTGGATTTCCCAGTGTTACTAGGCATGTGAGTTTTCTGCACCATCTCTCTCTCACCCAAGGACACTAAGGTAACATCTATGCTATCCTCCTCTCTATCTGGGACAATCTCTTACCCAAGTGCTGCACTAAGTGCGACCCCTGTGTTTACCCACCAGTGGGGGACTGTGACCGCTTGGGACACTTGGCATCCCCCTTGTAGTGCCCAACCTGTTGGACCTCATAGCACTTATGTGATGGCATCCCTGAGAGTTTACTATCAGGGAACCATTTCTTCTTCTGCTCCAGTGGTGATTGAGAGTCTTGACCCTTAGAGCTAGTTTGGGAACATTCTTATGGATCCTGGTGCTGAGCCAGTGGTGCTGAGCCAGTGGTCCGCCTCCTTGGCACACTCCCTGGTCTCAGCGAGTTTGCTATCAATAAGATGTTGGCACAGCTCTACAAAACAAAGACTGAACATGTGCTCTCTCGCAATCAAATTGTACAGCCCCTGATAATCCTTCAGTTCCCTGCCCTTCACCCAACCATGCATTGCCTTGCAAAAAAACTCTACACAATCCACCCGAGACTGCTGGTCCAGGTTACGACTGTCCCTAAACTTCTGCCTGCACTTCTTATGGGTGAGGCCATACTTTCTGACAAGGGTGTTCTTCATTAAGGGATACCTCATCCTGTCCCCCTTTTCTAGGGCTGGGCCATCTGCAGTCTAAACTCCCTCTCTGCCGTTCTGTCTGACAGCTCCTCTGGGGACAGGTCTTGAGAAAATGCACTGCTCTCTGCACTGGCAGGGAGTTGCAATTTGAGGGTCACATCATCCCCTCAGCTGAAAGCTGTACCTCGGGCAGGTCCTCTCCTTGCCTTTCCATCTCATCATTCCCTTCTGTGGCTGCAACCAATGACTGGTGAGCTTCCGCCCAGGCCCCCAGCTCCTATTCGAGCTCTGCCTTGCTGGTGGTGCTCCTTGCTGGAAGTCCCCTCTCCTTACAGAACTCCTTGAACTGGGACACAGTGTAAGCATCCATTTTGGCCAGCTCAAATTCCATCCTTGCAGGTGTGGTTCCAGGCACAACAGTAAGAGAGAGAATTTGGAAAAAACAAAAAAAGGCCAATCAAGGAGAAGTTAAACTCAAATTGGTCTCAGATATGAGGTGGTAGTGTAACATAAAACCACTGTATGGCACTGCACAAACACAAGTTCAATTCCTCACTGCTGATTATCAATGTAAGAAATTGGGTTGTTGGTTAACTGGAGTGTGAACCATGGTGAAACAACAACCACAATCTTTGTGAGGCACAAGCCAGGCCTAATTTAACCTGTGGTCAACCCTCTGGTACCTTGGCACAGAACAGTCAGGCTTAACTTAGAGGCAATGTGTAAAGTATTTGTGCAACACCTCAAACAGTAATAGAGTGAAAACACCACACAGAAAAGATGCTACACCAGATTAGAAAAATAGAGTAATTTGTAATAAATTAAACAAGACCAAAACAACAAAAATTCAACCAGTAGAACAGGAGATATGCGAATTAAAAGATTTCAGTGAAATAAGAGCCAAAAAGCACTGAGCGCCAACTGTGGATACCTGGTCACACCGGACCGGGACAAAGTCACAAGTTCAGGCCAAATGTGAAGGAGTGCACGCCTGCTACAGAGACCCAGTTAGGCCCGCTGATCAAAGTACCTTAAATTCTGGTTTGCGGAGCATTGCGAGGGTCCGCATCAAAGATGGATCACACAGCGGAGGCGATGTGTTGGTCCCAAGATGCGGCGAGGCTGCGATGCAAGGTCCTGCGTAGCCGTCGAGAATCCCACCGATGAGTGCTTGTGATACAAAGTCCGATGTCGAGGATGCTTTGCGCAGTCTGTTCATCTGTTCCTACATGCTACAAGGCTGCAATGCAGAGTCCGCCATCATTGCCGAGGCTGTGATCGACGAGGGATGTGAGGGCCTGTGCCGATGCGTCATGCAGCGGAGGTTCTGATGAGGCGGTGGGCTGCAATGCAGGTCTTTGCGACGGGGAAGATCCATGCAGCAGCGACGATGCCTTGGTTGTGCTTGGGGTTGCGCCACGCAGCAGAGAAGCTGCGTCAATTCTGCAGGATTCACAGAGGCTGTAAGGCACCTTAGGTGCATTTCCAAGGGTCCAGGACTGGACCCTTGGACACTTGGCAGGGCAGACTCAGAGATGGCAGAGTCCAGGTGCTGGAGTCGAGGTTGTTGGAGCCTTCTGTCAGCAAGGTTCTAGTCAGGAGGCCAGCCAAACTAGTCCTTGGAGTCACTCTGGGGTCCTGGCTTCAATAGATGCAGGTTCAGTCCTTCTTACTCAAGAAAGAAGGCAGCAGGCAGCAGGTCAGCACAGCAGGGCAGCAGTGCTTCAGAGCAGCAGTCCAGCAGAGAGGCAGTTCTTTCAGCGACATAGTAGTCCTTCTTTGTGGCAGATTATTCACAGGTCTTGAAATGTACTGAAGAGTGGGTGTCTGAGGACGAATATTCATACCAGGTTCTGCCTTTGAAGAGGGAGAAGCAGCTGGAGGCTTGCCTTTGAAGTGCACAGGTGCCCTGCCTTCCTTGCCCTGGCTCCAGACTAACTGCAGAGGGGATGCAGTCCTTTGTGTGGAGGTAGGGCACAGCCAATTCAAGTGTATGTGGATCTGTATTCAGCTCCTCCCTCCTATCCTGCCAGTGATGGCCCATTCAGGCATACCCAAGCTCCCTATTGTGTGTGGCTTTCTAGGAGGAATACACAAAGCACAACTGTCAACTACACCCAGCTGATGGCACAATCAGTGTTGCAGACCTACTAATAACATTTAATTTACAGGCCATGGGCAAAGGTAGTGACCCATTACTAGGGACTTACAAGTAAGTTAAATAGGCCAATTGGGGATAAGCCAATTCTACCATGTTTTAAGGAGGGAGCACAAGAACTTTAGCACTGGTTAGTGGTGGTAAAGTGAGCAGAATCCTAAAGTAAGCAAAAATGAAGTCAGCAAACAGGAGTGTTAAAGGTAAAAAGTTAGGGGAAAAACCACGCCAAGGATGCCAGGTCTAACAAGCATCAAAGCCAACCAACTAGTATTTGTGAGCCAAAAAGAGAAGGAATATATGTTTTTCATTGTCATGCCATCAAAATTGTTCCGAATGGCCACATGCACACGTGGTGAAACACAGTCTTATGACCGAAATCTAGCAAAGGAATGTTCCGTGCAATTCACTGATTCAGAAGGAAAAAGCCCCAGTTTTTTATCTCTAACGTGGTACAGGAGGTCATTGAGCTGTGTGCCGTGTGCATTTCTGGACATTGCATCCCCATCCAGGTTCTGCTCTTCATTTTCCTGCATTGGGAGACAGTGACACAGCAGTGCAAAAGCCACTCAAGTATGACAGTGAGCTCAGTTGGAGTCATGGAACAACAAAGAGGCAGGACACGAGTCAGAGTGTATTTTGATGTCACTGTTTATGCCGACACATCTGTAACCATAAATGAACCATACAAATGCCAAATTACTAGGGCCCGACACCCTCTTGAGAAGGTGATAATATGCACTTATCTCCAACTTCCACTTGGGCAGAGTGGAAGAACAAGTGGTGAGGGAATGGTGGGGCAGCAAGAGGCCATGCCACACTGCCCCTGCCAGGAAAGTACCAACAAACTGCCCAGCATCTGCTAAAAGAAGACACCTGGGACCAGCCTTCATCAATGGACTTATTGCCACTCAGAAGCTGAGCACACAAATAAACACAGAATGCAGGACGCACTAACACCTATTAAAGTATCTAGGGAGCATAGTAACACCTGTGTCCGAAAGTGACAATAAAAATCTCAGAATGGACATCTCTGTCTATTAACCAGCTTACTCGAATAATATCACAAGAAATACTACAATAGGACCGGCCGAGCTGTTCAAAGCTACCAGGTTACTTGAAAACCATAAGCTGAACTGTTTTATCTCACACTTCATCTATCACACAGCTAAGCGCTGCATCCCATAAGATGATAACTAACCACAACTTGGTGGTCACCACACACAACATGGAAACCCTTCAAACATAGGACTTAAAGAAAGACAACACCCTTCCAAACACACACCCTACATGGTGTAGCATGCTACCCAGTAGGCAAGTGATTATGTGCCCCACATTAGGATAGTAAGGGCTATATCAATGTTACAATACAATGCAATTCGACTACAGAGGAAGTGGGGCGTCATTATAGAGAGACAAGAAGTTGCAGCCTGAGGAAGGGAAAAATGAGCAAGTGAATTGGCTGTCTTCAGCTAAAGACATCATCTCACGGGTAACGACCGGCACGAGGAAGACTGAGGAGCTGGTAATGTATGTTAGGCAGTCTGTAAATATGAGTTTGCCCCTGCATAAAAGGCATTGGTCCCGGTTCACAAAGGTAAACTGAGTCGAAAGAACCTTACGACTTTTGGTATTCACAAAGGGCATTTACGAGAAGTAAAGTTAGACTTTTGTCTCAGTTAAACTTAAGTTTTGGTCTTAAGTTTAACTTATAGGTCTCAGTTAAAATTAAGACCAAAACATAAGTTTAACTGAGACAAAAGTCTACCTTTACTACTCGTAAATGCACTTTGTGAATACCGAAAGTCGTAAAGTTAGACTTTCGTCTCAGTTTACCTTTGTGAATCGGATCATATTATTTTAGGCTTATGAGGAGGTGATCGTGCATAGAATTTATACCTTTTCTTCTGTTTTTGTTGTCTTTTTCCAAATAGTTGCAATTTGGACTGTAAGAAGTAGGTACTGGAATACAGACCTTAAAAATCCAACATCGCCCAAACTTAGGTGGAGTGAAAAAACACTAGTAAACGTTTACACTCGTTACATGCATATACGTTCCAGCTAGATCTTTGCTGGCTGTTTGATATATTACTGTGATGAATTTCCTATTTAATAATTTTGGGAAATAAAAAATAGATACATATATTTTGACAACATATAACCTCTCGCTTTGTTCTGCATATAACATTAAATGAGTGAGCAGTTTATTCTTAGTGTGTGCAAAGCTACTTTATTGACAATATATATTGTATACGTATTTTGTTATCCTAGTTGAACACCTGTCTTTATACGAATATAAGAATATTGCATCTCATGACTGCTTGAGCTTTGGACACAGAAGTGCTGTATGGAGGTACCATCAAATGCACATTGGCCCTTAGAAATAGAAGGAGCCTGCAGCAGTTAAAGGCACCATTGTATACACGCGATGGCAGCAGGTATGTAGGAAGTAATCGATCAAGAGAATGGACTGGGTCGGGGGTATTGTGGCGGAAGGGGGGAGGGTAAGGGAAGGTCCAAGGGGTCAAGGAAGTGGTGCCTGCGAGCTAAAGAGTTCAGGGTTGTACTCGGTTCATCCTGCTTGCAGTAAAGTGTGTGTGGTGTGCCTTGTGGGTGATGTGATGGGTCTGGGACTTGTACGTAGAGTGTACTGTACAGTCTGAGTTCATAGAGTGTGTGAAATTTATGGTGCGTGTAGAGAAGTGCTCGGCAAATAGGGTAGGGAACAGGCCTGTAATATGTATGTGGTGGCTGTGTGCCCGGTGTGCAGTGCTTAGCGGGTGTGTTTGCTTGCAGTGTGAAGTGTATACTGTGTGCCTCATTTATGGGATTTTGGCAGAGGACAGCGTAGCAAGACACCTTGCTGCGCTGCCCTAAGCCAAAGTGAAAGAGCAGGAATACACCCTATTTAAGCAATATGGTGCATTCCTGTCCTTTCTGCCTGCGCTGGTGCCGTTTTTGCAGCCTAGCGCCAAAGTAGTCACCCTTGCATCATGGGGCAAGGGTGCCTCCATTGCAGGCAGGATTGTTTTTGTGCAGGAAGGAGCACCTTTGGCCATTTTCCTCTTTCTATGTGTGTTGCAGAATGCACATGTAAAGAGGAAGAAACGAGGAGAAATAAACATATTTCTCCTCATACACCTCACATCTGGAGGCGTACGGATCTGACCGTTCCCCAGGTTTACATCACTATGTAAATCTGGGACAGCATCAAATTCCATGGGTGTTGCTTGGGAAAACGCACCGCAACGCCCATGGAACGCCTTGGGTGCAGAGTAAGGCGACACAGCGATTTGCGCTGTGTCGCCTTACTCATAATGTATGAGGCCACTCAAAGCCACGCAGGGTGGCTTTGCGCCTCTTCACAAATCTTTATGAGAGCCCTGCGTCATCCATGTACCACTTTAACTGGTGCAAAAGTGACGCAGGGCTCTCATAACTAATCCCCTGACTTCCCTCACAAACTTAAACCTACGTGCCCCATAATATCTATTTGTCCTAGAAGTCGGGAGTTATTTGTATTTTGTGTTTGCGAGAGAAAGCGGAGCGCTGCTATTGCTGGGTATTTTTAAGGCATCGGCATATTGCAACTGTCCAGTTCGTCCTGATATTTTTAACATATCACGAATAAATAAATACATGCCTAAACTGAATGGAGCTGTGCTCTGTCTGGGGTGGTTGGCAATCGTTTCCCGGGAAGGCTCACCCCAGCTTGGGCTTCTCGCTGTCCCACTTAATATCTTTCATTAACGCCCAAAGTGCGAACAAAATGCCCGGAAAAGGGTTGCCAGGCTGGTGAAAGATCACGCAGGAGCGTTATCGCAAAATGTTGTGGTTTTGTTCATAAAACAATAAACGCCAACACGCCATATCCCACAAAACTCTCTCAAAAATACGAATATGAAAAATGTTTGCGACCTGTTTCTCTGCTCACCCACAACGACAGTACGACACCAATATACATTTATATCATACTGATTTGTCACTCATTTTTAAGGTTCCACTCAGGTCTGTAAAACCATCCCTTCAAAAGCAGCTTTCTTTGTACATTTAATAAAGAAAGTGTTTTCTACTGCAATATTAAAAGGCCCTATTCGTTTGAAACTAATGTGCGCCCTGGACCTGCACTGAAACCGGTGTACGTCCCTACTGTTTCCTGTTGTGCCCGTTAACGTCTGTTATTTATTTTCGATAATTGAATCCGTTCCCGGATAAGCGTGTATTCCCACACAGTGACATGTGTGTTGTTTGTATTCATTTGTACTCAGTAGGTGTTCTGTTTGTTTATGCTCGGGGGTATTACCTCGCACACAATGCCCCTGGTGCTTAAAGGTAGAAGGTTGCAAGCAACTTAAATAGGAAATAAATCACGCCTGCAAAGCGCACACCAAGAAATCATCGTCAATGCAAAATAAGTATTGCTGAAATAAAAGGTGAATGAGAAAGGAGTAAAGGAATAATTAATGAGAGGCCTTCCAAATTAAAATTTAAACTCACAGCCTGCAGACCCGGCGTGAAGTCTGCAAACGAAAATGAACATTTAATATGATTCTTAAAATCAGGGACATGACTGGTGTATCAACATACTACATTACTGGCGATGAAGAGAGAGTTAGTTGTGTGTATAACATGAGCATGAGGCGCGAGACTAGCAACGTCTTAAATCGCCTGGAAGAGCTAAAACAGAAGAGTTAAAAACAGACATATGCGCACATTACATGTTTGGCTGCTGTTAATGCACAACGAGCTGTGCTGTAAGAGCTCATACTTCATAAGGATTGTTCTCACAACCACGAATCATTTGCTGTAATTCGCGAAATGAGGATGTTCCACTTAATTATATAATTCATTTGGAAGAAGATAGGAACACTGGTTTCTCACATTTCATTCTCAACACTTAATTAGGACAAGATAAAAACATGCTACCCCACTTCAGAAGTGTCATTTGTTTAACCGTAATTCTCTCCATGGAAAGTAAAAATAACGAACATCTAATTGCAATTAGAGACCCATTGTTAGATGAACCCTGTAGACATCAGATGAAAATTGCCAAATTTCTATCGATGGCATGTGACTGACATGCAGCAACAGGCAACTCTTGTCGACAACACCAGCTTTTTTAATAACACAAATGAACTTTTTTCTTTTTTTTCTACTGATTATTTCTATTAGTGAATATAGACCGCCAAATGAGATAGTATATCTAATTTGCAACTTTCAATATATATTTTCCTGGTTGAAAAACATCCTTGTCATGTGAACTGAACCGAAATAAAGATATAATATATAAAAGGCACAAAAAAGTAACGTATTGTGCTCCAACTAAGCTCACTGGGCTTCTGGTGGCATCACATGCTACTCTACCTGTGACCTTGTGAGTTACTTTTATGTCACCTGGACTGTTACTCTATAGCATAGGATCATATGAATAGCATGGGAATGCTCAGAAACCATCTTTTGTAAAAAAACGTAAAACCTGGGGGCTTATTTACAAGCCCCTTGCGCCGCCAGTACGCCACTTTTTCCTATGTTAAAAGCTCTAAGTACATGGAGTTAGTGTAGAACTTTGGTGAATGTTGAAGCTGAGCGCGGGGACACTCTGAATGGAGTAACCAAGCGCTTTACAAAAACTTTATCATATCATATTACCATCACCTATTATGTATCCCCCTCTCATTCTCTCACTGACACACATATGTACGTACACAGAGATCATGAAAGAGACAGTGAATGAGAGGAACAGAAATAAATAACTAGAGAGTGAGAGAGGGAGAGAAGGCCCCACAGAAAGAGAGGATAGAGAGAAGAGAGTGAGAAAAATAGGATTGGTAAAGCCAACAGGTTACACCTTTTGAGTTTGCCAATGCTGTTTAGCATCAGGCAAATGAAAATAAAAATAAACCCAGCATAATGATACACATGAGTGCATGCATCATCACGAATGCACACTGTCAGATCTGCCATCTTTTGGCGTGGTCTCCCCTAGCCTTTTTGGATGCCGACCTCATGTTTGGAAGTTTCTTTGCTGCCTTAGGACACTGCCACACACTGCCAAAGTGCTGTGCTTGTCATATACATACTGGTGATTTGTGTATGTGTGATTGGCTGATTCAAGTTTACTGTAAGTCCCTTGTCTAGCGGTAAGACATACAGAAGGCACGTACCTTTACTGCTCCTCCGTGGGCCTGCAGCACTGGCTCTGCCATCCACGGAGGTAGCTCATCGATCGTGCCACAGGTTTGCCCTGGTGGGGCCTGTTTGTGCAAGTTACTGTTACTTGGCTTGGCATTTAATAAGCTATGTGCCAAGGTTCTGCATGGCTCTTGCTATATCGGATTTCTCCTTGGGGAGGTAGGGCATGTGCACATGTGTGTTACATGCAAGGGTCGTGAATGGTACCGGATGGTGTATTTGGTACGACAGGCCTGCTTCAGACATTGGATTAGCATGGGGGATGGTAGGGAAAGGCTATGGGGCAGAATTTCCTACATGCAGAATAGTAGCAGTATAGTGTTTGATATCGATGAGCTTGCAATGGCGAATCCTCTCCGGTAGTGTGAGTGCACCCAACATTATGTACGTGGAAATGTAACTTTTGGAAAGTGGGCATTTCGATGCTTGTGGCTCCGTGTGCCTGTCTCCAATTGACATCTAGGTGCTGGGGGGACATCTACATCTGTATATTCCTGATAGAAGGCCATAAACTAGGGGCTCAAGGGAAACTGCGGACCCCTGACTCTGAGGGGCCTTTCTGGGATGGTTACATGGGGGTGGAATTGAGACCTGCATTCCAAGGGGCATGGTCTTAGCCCCACTAAGGATAGTGATCAAACCTCCCGGGATATGATGGCAGGATAGGGCAAAATTTAGAGAGGGCCTGTGCATTTCAAAGGTGGTCTTTTGAACTGATCGCATTTTCAAAGGCCTTTGTGGGTATAACTACTGGGGCTCTGGTCCCGGAAGTTAGAGACTCTTTTGGATTTGGAACCATAGTACGCTGGTTCGACACTGGGAAATCGACACAAGGAATCATTAGGGCAGGAGGGACTGCAACTGGATTATCTGTAGACTTGTGGTGGCGAGAAGCTTGTCGTGTTCCAGGAAGGGGACTATCACTTGATGGATTTTGCCTGGATGTTGCTGACTTGCAGCTAAGTGCCAACTGTCATGCCCCGGGTCCCTAAGTACTCTCCAAGGG
Organism: Calotriton arnoldi; assembly: GCA_963921515.1. NCBI lineage: Eukaryota > Metazoa > Chordata > Amphibia > Caudata > Salamandridae > Calotriton > Calotriton arnoldi. Next base: position 168,410 of record CAWUFW010001590.1, read on the forward strand.
CCGGTTGGCTGGCCTTTTGCCCATGAGATCCAAGGAACACAAAGGATCTCCCTGTGTCCACGAGATTGTAAGGACCGCGCAGGGTGTGGTGTAAATGGGTGGAAGTGATCGACGGTTGAAACAAAGACCTTCCTGACGTACACCGTCATCACACTGTGCAGAGGAGTGTGCTCGTAAATATCAGCAGCCCACCTGAGGTGCCGGGATGTGAGGAGTTTGAGCAGTGTGGGGGAAGCTTGCAGAAGTCTGAGGGATCCGTGCTTGCAGCCAGGGGACCTGTTATAGATTGCACTCCGGAGCGTGTAGTGTCTGAGGTGTGTTCGGGGACCTGAGCTTGGAACTGAGACTGTCTTCTGCCTCCAGATTTGGAAGACAACAGTCCCTGACATCGCGGCCTCCATCCGAGGTTGCTGGCTCCCTCTCCCTGGACCCACGCCACAAGGTACTTTGTTGTGGAAAACATCGTGACCGGCCAGAGAGGTTTTTTTGTGCCTTCTGGGCACCTATGGCTGGCGGTCGAGAGCTGCGGCAGCTCGCACCTCTGCTTGAGGGGAAACCAGACTTGGGAGCGTGCCAGCTTCCTGGAACACAACCTTTTGTCTACAGGGAGGATCTTGATCCCGCTCTTGTGCAGGTGCCACTGGGCACCTGAAGTTCTAATCCCGATGGACGAAACTAAGTTACTATTTTTTTCCATTTTAGGTGGTTCCGACAATCTCATCAAAGGGGTGCCAGCAGGGGCAATGTGTATCGTTGGCTGGTGTATTTGAGTGACTGATAGGCTGGGACACAAGGCGTAGTCAAAGACCTGTAATTGCTTGTCCATTGCAACTGTTGGGGGGGTATGCGATATTGGGGAATGTCATGTTGGATGAATACCTCTGATTAGGGCCTATATGTTCATGCCATTGTGCTTTTAATGGGAAGGTTCGACAATTGCATATAACTGTAAAGTGTTTATACAATGTGTATCTCGTTTTGATTTCAATGTGTGTGTAATACAAAGACCAGTGTTTTATACATACAGTGTGGAGTCTATTCGTGGTGTACGCAGTATGTTGTGAGGGTGGTGTTGTGCCAATACTTTATGCTTGGGCCCTGAGGAAAAGCCTGACTGCTCGTTGACAAGCTAACCAAGGGTGAGCACAGGTTATCGGGCATGTGTATCGTACTCATTTTATCTCGGACTGGCTCCGTTACATCCCAGCCAGCCATTAATCGCTGGGTCTAACACACACATATATATCATGATGGCTGCTCTTCTGTCACCATGTAGGCATAAGCATGCGTCGTCACCCGGAGGTCATTTTGTTTTTTCAATGTACTGATCCAAGATAGTGATGCCCTTGGAGCATTAAATTAAAAAAAAAAAAAAGGTGTGCAAAAGTGTGTTTACAGAAAGGAGCAGCCCTGTAGCAAAATGCCGGTGGTGGACCATCCTAAATAGATTTCAATTTTTTAATCACCAGAATATTCATTTTTGAGGGAGCAATGGAGGATCAGGTGGCAAGTACACACTGTCGATGATGAGAGGAGGTGAGCATGGAAGGTTGCGGCAGCGATGAGTGTGTGGGGGTATAAAAATGCCAAGTAGGATGGGTAAGGGAGTGGAATCAACAACCATGCTTGTGTGTGATAGGGCAACAAGATGAGCATATGGGTGTGGGGGCAAAGTAGTACACAGGAGAGAGGTGAAGAGAGCAAGAAAACATTTGCACTTCTATTGAGAGTTAAAGCAAAATAAAAAAGTAATTCCCTGAATGTGAGGAGTGGAAGGACACAAATGATCCAATCAAAATAATGATACAGAAGATATTCTCCAAGAGAGGGGCAACCACAAGAAGAAGACAGAAAGCCCTCAGATAAGAAGCAAGTAAATGAGATTAACAGTATAGCCAGCCAATGATAAACAATGAGCTGACCCAAAGTCCCCTGGAAATATTGGTATTGTCCATGAACGTTCTCTTGACAATAGGCAGCTACATCTTTCTGTAGGTGAGGAGAAAAAATAGAGGAAGACAGAGCAGATAGTAAGCAAGAGCGAATGGGAGAGATGAGGGATAGAGAATGGGACTTAGAAGGGTGGATAATAGCGTGGGAGCCAAACTCCAATAATCAAATGAGCCCCAATATTTTATTTACCCCAATCTTTACCATAGGAAATTCGTCTCCGATTCTCTCGATGTAGTGGTAGAAGTCTACACTTCCCATCCATGAAAAATGAATTCAGCAGAGTTAAGGCCAAAATAAAACTTTGATTTTTAAATAATTTAGGACTAGATCAGAATAGTGAAAAATAGATTTTTTTATAGAATAATCAATAGTAACAATACAAAGGAATGCATATCTGCCGTGAATGCTCAGATACTGAAAATACAGAATCAGAAAGCATGACAAAAATCCCTGTTTTAGGCAAATAAATCTTAAAAAATTCTAATTGTCAATATCTTGAAGAGTACTGCCAGCATCCTAGGAGAGGAAAAGTCTCAAAATAATCAGGCAGAGTCTCAGGAATAAAAATGAAAGTCACCCACAAACCCTAAAAAAACAGAGGTTTTTCTACACAATTTATGCATAATAATTAATCAAATTCTGCATTACATGATCATGGTTAGGTCACATTGACAAATCCAAAACAACTAGGCAAAGAATAAAATTCTTAATAATCCAGTTCTTAAGGTAAGAACAATCTTCCACTTGCTTCCTCAGCGGCTGCACTCTGGAGGTGCACAATAAAATATGAAATATTTCTCAACAGCTCATGGAATTATGTTCTTTTGCAAACCTTCATTGGAACTTCCAACGGAAAGCCTTCAAAATGACACATAGGTACACAATGAAAATTTTAATTCACAGTAAATGCTTTCTATTCAATTGGCCTCATTTGCATCACAAAATGTCTATGCTCCGCGGGCATGGTGGGGAGAGATGATTTTCAGCAGGTCACTGATTGGGAGGGGGAAGAGACAGGGGCAAGATAAGCTAACACCAGAAACTGGATCCATTTTAAAATAAAACGTGTCTCACTTGAAAATGACCCATAACTATAAGTCATTATTAATCACACTTCTAAATCAAATAATCATATAGTTTCATGTGCATTATTGTTAACTCATTGAGTACAACTAAATGCATCACTAAAACTATTAATTCACTCAAGTAAATTGTCACCCAAAATTGCACATTATAAAAAACTTCCACAACCTCACCCTCCAATTATTAGTAAACAATCATAAAAAATCCCATTAATAAACTTTATTAATCAGCTATTTGTTTGTTTCAGCCTTCATCTTCTTAGATAATTGAACATTTTCCTCCAATTGCCTCAATTGTTGATACACTCGATCTCTGTAGTCATCCATTTCCGCATACATCAATCTTTTTCTCTTTCTTGGTTTATGATTGCTCTTGCTCCTACCGTTATATCTAATAATTATATAGTCTAGCAATTTTATTAAAATAAACAGAGTAATTGCACAAATCATAATAATTATTATAGGAGTTAAAACTGATTGAAAAACACCATCACCAATATTATCTAACCATTCACCTACTTTAACAAAATCGCTCCCTAAATCCTTTATCCACAATCATATAGTCTCCCACACTCCTGGCTCCGCCAGCACCTGAATCTCATGAGTCAAATTAGTTATATTTGTAACAAAAGAGCCATTCTCTCTACTATAATCTGGAATGTAAGTGCAGCACCTCTTATCATTAATTACCTTACAAACATCACCCTCATTCGCCCAAAGAATTTCTAAAGCAAGACGGATCTGCATGACCATTGCTCTAATTGCTACTATATCTAGGTTTACCCACCTAAAAGACTGTGACTGTGTCTAAAGCAAGTCTGTCTACTACTGTAGACAATTTTCTAATCTTCACATCATTCATTGCTATTCCTATTGGAGGAATAATATCTCCTAAAATATCTTGGACCACTAGTCCAAAACTTAATTTCATTCTTTCTAAACTACCTTCCAACTGATCGATTCAAGGGAAAACCAAAGCTGAATAACATGTACCCACCTAATTTCTTGGCAGGTTAAAATAAGCAGTCTTTCCACAAACATAATAAATTCCTCTCATAATGGTTTCTCCTCCAGACAAAAGACCAACACTAACTTCATAAGATTTTTCACATGGACTTTCACCTACAAATTCGATTCTCTCTCTCTCTATCTATAGGACTATGACTTACAATACACATCTCACCTCTTCTTTCTTGATCCATTTTTAGTCTAGGATGTAAACCTGAATGCCTACATTCTTCTTTTTCCTTTATTTCTTCCAAACCAATCTTTTGTTCCTCTAAATTCCTCGCTATTTACACTCTCCTTTCATTATATTTTCGAATATAATCATGTTCTTAATTACTCAATAAACATGAATAATCTCCATTCCATTTGGTATCACCCTCAAATGCTCACCATATTTAATTTCTCTATTATTCTAATTAATGAACAAATTCTCTAATGTCACATTAAAATCAGTCAGATAAGGGGAATTAATTACAAATAGCAACAAAAACACTACATGACAACGAAAATGAAATCCCTAATGACACATATGTTGATCCTTCCCTAGCTGATGTAGGAAGGTAAGTACAAACATAACATTTTTTAATTTTCATTATACCAGTGTAGTTCCTAACCATTTTAGTAATCACATTATCCCTAAAACCACTAATTACATGCTTTTATTGATTTACTTAAATCCTTCATTATTTAATCTAACTTCATCATTACTATTTATGCGACCCAAAACATTTCCCACAGGAGTCAGTAAGGACACCAAAAGCCAACTAATATTAATATTGTTATAATTAATAGCGTTATCCCTACAATTTTACAGCAACTGCTGTTACCCATCTTCTTGTTATAGACAAAATTCTTTTGTGGCAAAAATCAAAATTCAACCAAAATTTTCCTTAAAACAAATATATTCTTTCTTCTTCTTTTCTTACTTCATTAAAACAATAATAGAAACAAAAAACGGAAGGAAAAAAAAACAATATTGGCTTCCAGTCTGTACAAATATAGTCTTGTAAAAGTTGTAAAAGATTTCAAAACAACTCCATTATAGATTGACAAAACTTCAAGTTTTATTTCAGTTTTCTCAGTTCTTTGGCAAAGTCTCTCTCAGTTTCTTTTCATGTTTTTCATCAAAAATTAAACAATTCGAAATCTCTATTTCACTTTTTCAGGGTGGTTTGTCCTCTCTGTCAGTCTCTAAATCTGAACCACTTTCAAAATTATTTTGGCACTTGTTCATTCAAAAACAATCCTCCTCAATTTCATCTGTATCTTCTTCTGATACAGTGGCTAAATACACCAACTTTGGCGAGACATAGTTTTGATCTGAAACTCTTCTTCCGATTTGTCTTTTACCAGCTGGTGATTCACTTCCACTAGTTTCTGTATTCAACTTTTTCTTAAAGTTTCTTTCTGGTTCACAGTGCTTTCTTTTTCAAGTTCCCTTTCTGGGAATGCCTTTAGCTTTCTCATTCTCAGCAACAATCTTTCAACCTTTATCTCCTTCAAATCTTTGACTCAAAATTGAACTTGCACTTTGATCAAACCCTTTTCTGTCTGCTTTATCCACAGTGCATCTCTTTCTTCTAAGAGGGGTCTTTTTCATTTTGATTTGCAACTGCAAATTGTCACTGCTTTGATCAGAGACTTCCTCTTGCTGCCACACATGCTTTGCTCTTTTGCATTGTAGCAGTTCTTCCTTCTGATCACTCTATAGCTGGAGTTCAGGAGTCTCAGGTTCTTCATCTGAACTTTTGCTCACCTGAAACCTTCGCTCTTGTTTTCGCACATTATTTTCACCAGTTTTAGAAAATTCTTTAACCCCTCTTGAGTTACGCTGTAAACTTGGATGTGGCTATGAGCTTGATCGGCAAACTGTGTATTTTGATCATTTGCCTCATCCACTGCTTCTGCCACTCTTACTCTTTTTGTGTGAGCAGCGTGGATTCACTGAGGCACTCCAGCACACTTGACAGTACAATTCGTCTTTAGGATGATTTGGAAAGGCCCTCTCCAATGTTCATCCAGACAGCCCTTCCAAACATATTTTCGGATCACCACCCAGTCTCCCACATTCAATCCATGGCAGGGTGTGTCCTTGCAATCACCTGATGAGAGACAGATTTCTCCATATCCTCCAGTCCTTGGCAATAATCCAGAATAATGTAATCAGTTATTGAAACTAGTGTAGCTGAAGGTACGGGTTCATGTCTCATTGCTCTGCCCATTATCACCTCTTGGGGAGACAAGCCTGTCTTCCTGTCAGAAGTAATTCTCATATTCATCAGAACAAGGGAAAGAATATCAGGCCACTTCAAAGCACAAACGTTTGCCAATGTATTCTTGAGAGGTCCATTTGTATGCCCCACTAAACCTGAAGATTGTGGTCTATAGCTACAATTAAATCTCTGCTTGATCTCAAAAGCTGTACAAATTATCTGAAACACTTCATTTTTTTAAGTGTGTACCACGATCAGTCTCCATAGTAGTTGGGAGAACAAATTGAGGAATCAACTCCTCGAACAGCAATTTGGCAACTGTAAGGCTATCTGCTCTCCTTGTGGGAAATGCTTGTACCCATTTAAAGAACAGACATATTTTAACCCATTGCAATGTGGCATCTCAATAAATTCTGCCTGCAATCTTGTAAATGGGCCTTCCAATTTGCCAATGTGATTCATAACTGTATCAGTTTTCTTTCCCTGGTTATTTAAATGACATACCAGAAAACGAATACACACATCTTCAGCAACATGTTGAAATCTTGTAGTCTCCTCCCCAATATTTTCTAAAGATTCTAAATAAGCTATCTCTTCCTGCGTGAGTTTGATTATGCAAATATTTACACATGGTTTGCAACATTGAATCTGGCAAAGCATATTTTTGTTTGAATTTACATGCAAATCCTGATTGTTCTTTTTGTAGCCCATTTTTTAAATTTTCCATTTTCTTTCCTCATTTTCAGCAGCATCTTCTTGAAAGTCTCCTAGTGCACTCAAAGATGTTTGTACTAAAGCTATAAAAAATCAATTCACATTATTTGAATTCTGTGTAGTATGAATGGTGAGATCATCACTCTCACTCTCTTGAACAACCGACTCTTCCTGCAGGACACAATAGCTAGCCATTTGATCTGCATAAGGATTTACCAAAGGGACCATGTCTTTGCCAGCCTTATGGGCTATGCACTTCACGACTGCCAATTTTTTGGTTTCAGAATTGCTCCCAACAAATCTAATATATACATACCAATTTTTAATTGGATCACCGGAAGATGTCATAAATCCTCTTTGTGACCATAGCTGTCCATAAACATGAACAACACCAAAACCATACTGTCTATCTGTATACATCATATTCAAAATTTCTGATAGACAGCAATCGTGTGTTAAAGCAATTGATTCTACCACTTGAGCTGATGTCAAATCTGGTAAGGAGGATGCTTCAAGTGTCTGTAATACAATACGCTGCATATGCAGCTGTTAGTCCTCCGTATTGGTCTATCAGACTAGAACCGACAACGAATAGTTTCGAAGCTGCCTGTTCCAGCAGAACTTCCTTTATACCTGGTCTTGGTTTTGTGCATAATTTGGTCACCTCTATGCAGTCATGCTCCAATTCGTCTTCAGTTTCATTTTTCCTGCCTTTATAATTTTTCTCTGAAATTGGAAGGAGTGCTGCTGGGTTTAGGACATTACACCTTCAAATGGAAATGTTTTCTGCTGCAAGAATGGTTTGCTCTTAACACAGCAACCTACTGTTTGTTATGTGCTGTATTCTCGTCCTTGTTAAAAGGATCTCAACCTAGTGAGGGACATAGACAATTAAAGTATGGCCCACTACAATTCCTTCACTTTGTTAAATTTTCAAACAAACTGCTGCAACCAATTTCAATCAACTTGGAACGTATTGCATGTGTGTTAGAAATTGGGTCTCTAGTTGGAATTGGTATGCATCCTGTCCAAGCAGGGACCACAATCTTAGTCAGGGTAGGCTAGATACACACTAAAAGATAACCTGTGCTCTGGGAGCTTGCACAGAGCAATTAGGCTTAACTTATGAAGCAATGTGTAAAATATTTGTGCAACACTTATTACAGTAAAACAGTAAAAACACCACAAAAAAATAATCCTTAACAGGTTAGAAAATTAGAGCTTAATTTAATGACCAAAACAAGACTGAAACGACAAAAAATCAATAAGTTGAACTGGAGTTATGAATTTTTAAAGAATAAATCAAAAAGTAGTGCTTGGAAGTCAATAGCACTTTGGGGTTACTTGAGGTCACGCTGGACTGGGGCAAATCCAAAGTTCTGGTCGACCGTGATGGTGGGCAGGCTGGCTACAGGACACAAGCAGGTCCCGCTGAGAAAGTACCTTGGATGGAGCAAAGCGGCGACGTCGAAGTCTCGATGCATTGGTGCCAATCCACCCAGGCAATGAAGAACACCTTTAAGATGCAGGCACTGCGTTGTTGACAAACCGTGCTGTTCATCGAGCTGCGCAGCCCGTTGAGGTGATGTCGTCAATCGGTTCCTGCATCAGCGTCGAAGGGCAATGCATCGGTTCCTATCGGCACAAAGTCGTCACTGCGTCGATTTGGAAGGTTCTGGACAGCAGAAATCACCTTTCATGGGCCCAGGACTGGATTGGCATCACTTGGGAGGGCAGAATTTACAGATGGCAGAGTCCAGGTGCTGTTGCAGAGTTGAAGGAAGTCTGTGATGGCCCAGAGACTTCAGAACAGGGGGTAAGCCAACAAGCCCTTGGAGTCACTCTAGGCTCAATTGAGATGGGTCCAGTCCTTGTCCTCAGCAGGGCAGAGATCATCAGGCAGCAGGGCAGCTCAGCAAAGCAGAAACCAGTTCCCTCAGAGCAGCAGTCAGGCAAAGTGCCAATCCTTGTGGCACAGCATTCTTTACTCCTGGCAGGGTTCTTCATAGGTTCAGTAGTGTACAGTCTTGATAGGGTCAGATCCCCAGTACTTATACACAAATGTGCATTTGAAGTGGGGTGACTTCAAAGCAGGCCCTTGAAGTGCACCGGTCACCTTTCATCCGATCCCTGTCTGCCAGGCTATCAGTAGGGGGAGATCAGCCCTCTTTTTAGGACACAGGACATGGCCTATTCAGGTGTAAGTGTCAGTTCCCCCTCCCTCATCCTGCCCAGGAAGAGCTATCAGAATGTAGATGAATGTAGATGAGTTCTCTGTCACACCCACCCTTCCTGTGTTTGTGACTGTCTAGAGTGAATGCACAAAGTGTAGCTGTCACCCATCCAGACGTGTATTGGAGACAGGCTGCAAAGCACACAGAACACTAAGAGCAGAGAAATGTCAGCTTTCTAAAAGTGCCATTTCTAAAACAGTAATGTCAAATCCAATTTTACCAGTAAAGAGGATATCTCATTACCATTCTAAAGATATGAAACATGATGCAGCTACCCCTTTCTAATCAGGAATTACAACTTTAAAGTGTTTTAAGAAATTGCCAATGCTGGCCTATGAGAGGAGTAGGCCTTCACAGTAGTGAAAAATGAATTTAGCTGTTTTTCACTACCAGGACATGTAAAACTTAAAAGTATATATCCTACCTTTAGTTACACAGCACCCTGCCCTGAGGGCTACCTAGGGCCTATTTTAGGGGTGACTTGTGTATGATAAAAGGGGAGTTTAAGGCTTGGAAAGTGGTTTTAAATGCCAAGGCAAAGTGCACATAGGGGCCTTGCAATGGCAGGCCTGAGATGGGTTCGAAAGGCTACTTGTGTTCGTAGCACAACCAGTGCTGCAGGCTCACTAGTAGCATTCAGATTACAGGCCCTATGTATATAGTATTCCACTTTACAAGGGACTTATAAGTAAACTAAATATGCCAATCATGTATACACCAATGTTACCATGTTTAGGGGAGAAGCACATGCCCTTTAGCACTGGTTAAAGCGCTCAGAGTCGTAATGCCAACAAAAAGAAGGTCAGAAAAAGAGGTGGAGGAAGGCGTAATGTTTGGGGTGACCATTCAGAGAGGGCCATCTTCCAACAATGTGGTTAATTTTAAAAGATGCTATATTTTGCTGTATATACCTCTTTGTACTTAATTGTTGTTGCACATTTTACATGAATGAAAGAGTTCACTAAAACCATTATTTATTAATAGGAATATCACAGGCAGAAGGCGGGGGCCACGGACTACAGGGTCCAGCTCTGCTAGCGGCATCAGCTGCAGGGAGGCCACCTATTGCTGTTTTCGCGCCAGGTCGCGCTTTAACTTCCTGCAAACGCTCCTGCAGCACGGGAAGCAGGCATTTTATAGGTACTGTGTTCTTCCACTTCTATTTGGGCTACTTATTGTCATCTACTGTGTTTAAGCCCCTGTTAGCAGGCTACTATACGTTCCCAGCCCTTTCCGCTATGGGGAAACGCAGGGCTACTCCTTCGAAACCCACGACTGGCATCACCTTGAATGGCTTTTTACGGCAGGCTGTGGAGGTAATCAGTAAGGAAATCGAACTTTCAGAATGGCCCTTGTACCTGTAATCCTCATTTGAACTGGAGCCTGAGGCTTTGCTGATCCTTCCTGAGCCCACTATGGTTGCCACGGGCTCATATTCACTGCGGCAAATTGAGAGTCCCAGTGTTTTGGATATTCTCACTGGCCAAATGATCCTGGCCTCACTGCAGTTGTTGAACTTGCTGCCCACTCTTTGGGAATTCAAATTTCTGCCAGTGAGGGTGGAATGGGCAAATCAAAATATCTAGGGGGGAAAAGAGTGCAGAGGGGGGCCAAATCCAGGAGACAATGTCCTGTATTCTCAATGACTCTGTCTAGCCCAGGCGCTGGCCCTTATCTTGTCCTTAACAGTCACATAATGAGCAAGATCAGAGATACTCTACCTGGCCTAGTTGATGAAATATGCAAGGGTGAGGTAACCTCCTTTGCTTGTGCATTAGGGCTGATTCTAGCTCACCTAGAGAAGGTTGAGGAAGCGCTGATAAATTTGAGTGGTGCCCTTGCCGAACGTCACTCTGCAGGGTGATTGCCACCTGGCCCTGTGGGCAGCACCAGTATCATTGCCCTACCTATCCAGGACCCATGTTCCATTGGATCCGATTAACACTCCGATGGGGGGGGGCTGATTTGTCGAGCGAGGGTAGAAGCAATCATGATGAGAATGGCCGGGCTTGCAAGGCGCCCTGGTAGGGGGAGGAGGGGCCCTGGTGCAAAACAAAGGGCCTTGCGGACCGGGGAGCAACAGATCTGGGTGTACGCTGGTGTCCCTGCCTCCAAAGCTTCCCACACTACATCTACCCCTCCCCAGGCAACCCCTTTTGTCATGTTTTTGAAAAGTGTCCCACCTCTGCTGCGTTATACACGTGAGGACCATGACCAACTGGTTAACAAAGTGGTACACTGGGCAATGGCGGATTGGGTGGCTCTAAGCTATTCCACAGCCAGATCAACCTTGTCTGCTGGGCATCATGGGTGGGAAACACCCAAAAGCCTGATAACAATGATAGCATTGTCATCAACTTTAAAAACAGAAGGGTGGCCAAAGATATTTCGACCAGGCTTGACTTCACCGGGCACACCTCGTTGACCGTAGAAGCTCTTCCGTTAGGATACTTCTACAGGCCACCGGCTAGGATGATGCCTGCTCCCTCGACCTTTGGTCATTTTGTCTCCACTTCAAATAGGTTTGCACCCATCTTGCAGTTGGACCAGCTGGACTGACTCCCCGCCGATGCCACCACTTCTGGCCCTAACAATTTGCAGGATGAGAATGGGTTTGCAAGGCCCAGCGCAGGCCCAACATACCTCTCTGCCATCAGTGATAACTCTATGTTCAGAGAGGACCCTGGAAACAGCTCACCCAAGTCATTAATGATAGCCTCATGGAAATCAGTGGGGCAACCAAGACTGGCATAAATTCATCGAAAGCTATGCAGTCTGCAAGAGACATGGTTAGCTGACCCTGTACACATTGACAGGTATGTCACTTATTTTACACCAGCAATCCCAGGCGCTATGGGCAGGGCCAAAGGAAGTCTTAACACCTTTCTCTCCCTCATGCTCCCTGCCCAGGTTACATGGTCGAGTCTTGGTTCTGTGCACTACCAGCTCATTGTATTACAGTGTCAAACAATGCAAATGCTACTGATAAACATCTACAATAATGTTTTTGATCTAACCAAGGTCGAATTGACGAGGTCATTGCATAAGGCCATTGACAACTGCACTAGAGACATAAAAGGCAGCTACGTGGTGGTACTCCTGGGCGATTTTAACATGAGGCTCTGCCAGTTTTCTCCAACCAATGCTTGTGGGCTGGTGGATGGTCCAAGGGACTCTATTACCCATTTTGCTCACAGTCCACTTGGTGATGAATTCAATCTGGTATTGATAAAATGTAACCTAGTTTTTGCCTTTGACTCCCTGACTTCGGTCCCAGTCACTTCCCCTACTTTTATTGGGAGGAGCACTTTTAGTCATATTGATTTTACCTTATTTTTGGAGAATCTGAGGGATTGGGCACTGAACTATACTCTTGGTGATTCTCATCTTAGTGACCATAGGCTCTTGGCCCTATCAATTCATGTTTCCTTTTTTGCCAAGATGCACATTAACTCCTCCCATTATCGTTTTCTAAGAACAAAGGGGTGACCAAGAGCTGGTTTAAGGTGGGCAACAATTTTTTTTAATCGACTCAGCTGGGCTCTTCACTTTCTGACTTTCTGATATGTTTAGACGACAACTGTAATCCGGGGGGTGGGCCTGAGCTGCTCAATAGTTTTGATACAGCACGTGTGTTGCTCATGGTTCAAATTACATCTGGAAATAGTTAGCATGTTAAGTGGTTTGATGCCAACTGTACCAAGGCTGATAATCAGTTACTGGCAGCCCTCAAAGAAGTTACTAGGGATCAGGAGATGGTGCGTAGCTGAAGGGCAGTGTAAATAAACACCCTAAGGATCCGGAAGAATACAATTAGGGAGGAAGCTTATTCTTCCCTAGTGCAGGCCAGTTAGTTAAAGGACAGTAAAGCCTTCTGGACGACTGTAAATCGTAATTACTTTGAGAATATTCAGGAATCTGGCTTTGACACAGTGATTTACCCTGAGGCCTGGGTTGCTCATTTTATGCACCTGTATTCTTACCCTTTTACTAGAGATGCTCTTTCCCTGGGTGAGGCAGTTCCCAGTTCGTCCCGACTGTCTCTAGGCTCCCCAGTGCCTATCTGGCCCTTGGTTATGTCATCTCTTGGCCTGGAGATCGAGCGTAGTGAGGTTTTAGTAGCAAGCTGCCCGGCTGGGAAAGCTCCAGGCACGGCTGGGATTCCATCCGATCTCTTTAAGGCCAGTACATCGTTGTGGGCTCCACTGCTGACCAATGACCTCAACACTATTTCAGCAACAGGCCCACTGAAGGCTTGGACCCATGCAACCATTATTCCTATTGTTAAAAAAGGCTCCAAAGGAGCTCCACAATGCTATCGACCCATCTCATTGATTAATTCAACTGCTAAGATGATGGGGAGAATATTGCTGGAGCATCTGCAAACTTGGGCTTGGGAGCACAATGTGCTCTTTGAGCTTCAATTAGGTTTCCATTCTAGCTTGGGGACAGTTGAGCAGTCCCTCAATTCATATCTTTTAATGAGCAAATACACTGTGTCTAAGAAGGGCAAGTTGTACCTAGCATTTATGGACCTGAGCCCCACTTTTGATTCAAGCTGTGGAGCATTATGTCAGGCATGAGGGTAGATCAGAACTTCATTAAGTTCCTAAGAGAACCCCATAATGAAGTAACTGCCAGTATGAGGTACGGCCCTGGGGGTGAGACAACTGCAACTTTTAACCTAGCCAGAGGTGTATGCCAGGTCTGTGTCCTGGCCCCCTTCCTCTTTTCGCTACATGTAAATGATCTAAGAGCAACTCTTGGAGGTCGTCGTGGACTGTTCACATATAGGCGATCATAGAGTCCCTGCTCTGATCTACGCCTACGATTCAATCCTAATAGCCAGGACAGCAATTGGTCTGCAGCATTTGCTGGACTGCTTTTGTAACTTTATGATGAGTTTGCATCTGAGGGTTAATCAGGCTAAAACCAATGTTATGGTTTTTGGCGCCAGGAAGAAGGAAGGTACTGTTTTCATAGTTAACAACGATAAAGTTAGTACCGTTCTCAGGTTTTCTTATCTTGGAATTCCATTTGACAAGAACCTCACCTGGGCAGTAGAGCAACAACCTTCTCAAAAGCCTTTGAGGCCGTCCTCCATTTCACTAATAGGTTAGGCAATAAGTCCATTAGGAGGCTCACAGCCATTTATAAAGCCAAATGCTGTGCAATTGCTAGCTATGGGGCAGGGGTTTGGGGCCTCAGTGACCAAGTGGGGCTGGTAAGGATCGAGAATGACTTTATCATGAGGCTATTAGCTATCTCCAAATCTACTAGCTCTTTTATCTGCCATTCTAAGGTTGGGCTAGGGTTTATAAGTGATGGCTTAAAGATGCAACCCCTCCTTCTGTGGTTCAGGATCTGGACAAGGAGCCAAACCTCCTTTAACCAGGCGGTTCTCACTGACTGCTTGAAGCTGGATCAGGCAGTTATCACTGACTCCCTTAAGCTGGATCAATGCTTAAAAATCCCCTGGATCAGGTACATTTGTAACACCTGTTTTAGTTTGGGCCCGGAAGATCGTTTTACCTCACCTGGAAGCCTGAATGCTCGTTCCCTAAGCACCTTTAAAAACAAGTTTTTAGCCAAATGCACAGATGAGAGAGTGTGGGGGGAAGCTGGTAAGCCAACCATTCAGGCATTTGCTGAGATTCGCACAAGTAACGGTATAGAGCCAGACTTAAGATGGGTTAGCAACCGGCACCATAGGTTTCTGCTAATCAAACGTAGATTGAGCACAATGCATTTTTTAGTCACCTTCCCCTAGAAGGGTTCTTATTTTGCCAACTTACCTTCATGTCCCTGTGATGGCTGTTCTGCACAAAGCACGTTGGCTTTTATGTTTTTCTGCAAATATTATGCACTACTGAGAAAGAGGTATGTTTGACCTTTTTTAAAACAGGCTAATATCCGATATAGTAGAGCCGCTTTTACATTTCTGTAGTCATTGTCAACTTTGAGGATTTGATCTCAACTGCTGTTTACATTCAAAGTGCTATAAGACAGAGGGCATTTGTTGCTATGTAATGTGTTTTACTTTTTAACTTGCATTTTATTCTGAATGTTTTATGTCATTTTAATGGTTTTATGATTCTTTTATGATCGTATATTGATCGAATAAAGATTGTTGAACTAATAGGAATCTCACCGATTTTAGAATGTTTTTTTTATGTTTGTCTAAATTGGAAGATAGGCAATTATGCTCAGCAGTATTGTATTTTTGGGGGCATTACACAAGAGAAACCCACTTATCCATTTAGAGATTTTAAATTAGGAATTTATGTTTTAACATTTTAACTAAGACTCTGTAAGAAATTGGGTTTCTGGTTGACTAGGGTGTGAGCTCTGGTCAAGCAGCAACCACGATCCTTGTCAGGGTGAGGCACAAGCCAACCCTAAATTAACATGTGCTCAGTCCTCTGGTAGCTTGGCACAGAGCAGTCAGGCTTAACTTAGAGGCAGTGTGTAAAGTATTTCTACAACTCATCAAACAGTAATAAAGTAGAAAACACCACAAAAAAGGATCCCACACCAAGTTAGAAAAATGAAGTAATTTTTTATAAATAAAGCAAGGCCAAAAAGACAAACATACAATCAGTAGAACCGGAGATATTCAGTTTTAAAGGTTTTAGTTAAAATAGCACCAAAAAGCACAAAGGGCTAACTGTAGATATCTGGTCGTGCCGGACCGGGACAAAATCACAAGTTGAGGCCAACCCGTGATGGAGCACCAGTCAGCTACAGAGACTCAGTTAGGCCCACTGAATCCTGGTTTCCAGATCGTTTCATGGATCCGTGTTAGAGATGCGTCGTGCAGCCAAAGCACTGTGTTGGTTCTGACGTGCGGCGAGGCTGCGATGCGAGGTCCTGCATTGTCATCGGGGATCCTATCGATGAGGCCTTGCGATGCAGTCTGACGCCGAATATGCTTCATGCAGTCAGGGCGATACGTCGGTTCGAGGAGCTGTGAGTCTGCAATGCGGAGTCGGCCGTTGACATCAAGGCTGCCGTAGATGAGAGATGCGAGGGCTGTGCTGAGCAAGAGTCACGGTGTTAGAAATTGGGGTCTCTAGTTGGCAGAGGTAGGTACCTTTGTCCAAATAGGGACCCTCATTTCTAACATTGGTGGTCAGCGGTGAGGATCCTGGACTTGCATTTGTGTCTTACATACAGTGATTGGTGTACACTACTAGTATAGTGCAGACCATTACGCAACCACATACTGTTTTTTCTGTTTTCTTTTGTCCTCCTGGGAGTATTTATTTTTTATACTGAGACTCTGGTTAGTTGTTGCAAAATGGAACTTGACTTCTGACACATGTTCATCTACACAATGAAGGAGCTACGTGTGTTCTGCAAGGAAAGGGGGCTGCCTGTGAAGAGAAGGTCCTGGGAGGATCTAGAGGCGTCCCTATTTCATTATGAGTTACCCCGCTGGGGCCAACACTACCAGTTGAGTCTGAGGAGGAGGAGTTCTCTGAAAGTGAGGAAGAAACAGAAAAAATTGGCTGGCTTCTCGCTTGCGAGCAGAGGCTGAGAGAGCTTGATGAGGAGCTCGAGAGGGCTGAGACCAAGAGGGCCTTAGCCCAAGAAGAAGAAATGTGTGTAGCTCAGGAAGTGAGCTTGGCTGGGTTGGAGGTGGAGTCCAGCTCAGATGGTGGCAGCAAAATTGAGTTATCTAGTGCTGAGGGAGCAGTACACACACCCAGAGATGTGGCACCTGACTTGAAGGAGGGGGTTAGCATACACCAGGGGGTTCAAGGATATGAGGTAGCTCCAGTGGTGCGCAGTGTCCCTGAGGTGGATTGGGGAACTGGCACAGGGGTTCATAGTTCTAGTGGTGGGCCAGACACTCTACTAACTCTAGATGAGAGGTGCAGGGAGAGGGGTTCCCCCATGGTAGAAGTCCTGGTGTGTGAGTGTGGAGACCGCCCAGAAGAGTGTGGGTTAAGTGACAGAGACAGTCAGTCACTGTCTTGCCAATCCCAGGAGAGTGGTGTGGGGTACGTGTGCAAGGCACTGGATGGTAAGGCAAAGGATAGCTTGGTTAACACCTGTGTGGGGTTGTATGATTCAATTCGTGGAGAGCATATTTTAAGTCCCTGTTTTCCAGAGCTATGCCAACGCCTGGTGGAGTGTGAGTTCTCTGACCCCAGGGAGCTTACACTGGAGGCGGACCTTTTGGTGGATTCCAGAGGGTCTGAAGAGGAATCTCTTGGGTGATCCTAAAGGAGGTGGCTCAGGTTTTCCCCAACCAAGTGAGGTGGGGGAGGGTGGTGGTAGCCCAGATAGGTCCCAGAGTAGTGGGAGGGGTGTAGGGTCCCATGTCTTGGTTCAAAGGAGAAGGAGTGGGAGTGGACGGTGTCCCGAGGTGCCCGAAACCCAGTCCCAAGGCCCGGTTGGTTCCATGAGTGAACACCAGGAGGGGGGCCTAGTCTTTACCGGGAGGCCATCCCCTGGGGGGGATCCCAAGGTGTCAGTTGAGCTGGGGGAGACTGCTGTAAGCAGCATTCCACCAGCTCTGGTGTCTGGTCGCACTGCTCCAGTGGGGAGGGTGCATGAGTCCAGAGAGAGGGGTGAGAGGGGGACGCAGTCCCCAGTGGAAGGACCAGTGGGTCAGGGTTTGCCAGCTCTGAGGTCAGAGCACCCCAGGACAGACCCTGGTAAGGCCACTTCTGGCCTGGGAGGTCTTCATGCTCTGTCAGGTGAACAGGAGGCTGGAGACCTGCACCAGGCAGACTCTGACACAACTCCAGAGGGGTGTGTTTACCATGGGGGGGGGGGGGGGTTGGTGTACTCCCCCGGAAGTCCTGGGTTGCCAGGCACAGGTCCAGCCTAAGGGTACAGACCCTAGGTTGGGAGGCCAGGTTCAGGGAGTCCCCCCTGACCTGGAGGAGGGGACAACTGCTAACAGTGCCCCTACTGGTTTGTCTTCTGGGGGCACCGCTCCAGGTGGGAGGGTGCAGGACCCCAGTAAGGGGGGTGGGGAGAGGGTAGCCTCACCCCTGACCTCTGCCCAGTCTAAGGGTACAGACCCTAAGCTGGGATCCCTGTTGCAGGATAGAACCCCTGAACTGGTGGGTGAATTGTGCAGGACACCTGCCACAGGTGCCCTGACAATTCTGGAAGGGGGTACCGCTCCAGGTGGGAGGGTGCAGAGCCCTGAGGAGGAGCACCGGGTGTGGGAAAGCCCACCCCAGTCTCCTGTCCAGCCACTGGGTACAGGCCCGGGGCTGGTGGGTCAGTGTCAGGATGTCATACCTGACCTGACAGGAGGGAGAGTGGACCAAGGGTGCCAGGCACCTGGGGCTACTGCCCCCGCTCTCTGACGCCACAGAGGTTGGAGAACCATGAAAGGCCTGGGGCCTGGTTCTCATCACTGACAGCTGTCAGTGGCCACTGTGGCTTGCTGTCCTGGTGGACAGAGTTGCCCTTGGGAGGAGTCACACCCCGGGGTGGACTGGACCACACCTCTGTGATGGCCATGTGGGTACTGTCTGTCTGTTGGGACACACCTGTGAGCAAGCTAAGGTTAGGTGCTGCACAGATGGTGTCCACAGGTGAGGAGAAGGGTTCCCCATGGGTTAGCTTAGTGGGCCCTGAGAGTATGGACAGATGGATCCAAATGGGTTCAGATTGGCGTAGAACTGGAGTATGCCCCTGCAGTTGCGGGCCAGGGTCCATGTTCTATCGCCCCAAGAAGGGAAGCCTATCAAGGTATTGATTAGTCTACCCTGGCTTTAGGCTGGAAGGGGGGCGTGTTGGACTTGGCCCTTTTTGCAGGGTCATCCCAGAACTTTTTGCCTTCCTTCTATATTTTTTCTGACCTGTTGTTGGTGGTTTTATGACTCTGGGCACTTCACCACTGCTGATCAGTGCTAAAGTGCATATGCTCTCCCTGTAAATTGTTGTTATGAATTGGTGCTTCCATGATTGGCATATTTGATTTACTAGTCAGACCCTAGTACAGTACACTGTGTGTGCCCAGGGCCTGTACATCAAATGCTGCTAGTGGGCTTGCAGCACTGATTGTGCCACCCACAGAAACAGCCTGTAAAATGTAACTCTGGCCTGCCATTGCAGAGCCTATGTGCAGTCTAATACTGCCATGTCGACTTGGCAAGTGCACCCACTTGCCATTCCCTAAACCTTCCCTTTTCTACATATTAGGCACCCCTAAGTTAGGCCCAAGGTACCCCTGTGGGCAGGGTGCATTGTATGTGAAAGGCAGGACATGCCCTTGTGTGTATGGCATGTCCTGATAGTGAATCACTGCCAATTTCGTTTTTCACTATTGCAAGGCTGCCTGTTCCCATAGGACAGAATGGGGAGTTTGTTTATAACATCTTATAAACATAACTACCCCTGGGAATGAGGTGGAAAAATAAAGTTTAGTATGCCTGAACTCAGAATGTTAAAAATGCATCTTTTAGTGAGGGTGATTTTTACATTCTGTGTTTGAAAATACCACTTTTAGAAAGTAGGTATTTTCTTGCTTAGCCATCCAGTATTCCTCTGCTAGGTTTGTGTATTGCATGTCTGGCTTTTGGATGACAGGGGCTGGAGAGGGGCAGCGGCTCCAGAAGTCTGATGAGTCAGGGCTGGGCTGAATAGGCCAGGTCTGCATTTGGAGTGGTGGGAGGAGTAGCAACTGCACCTGAATAGGGCTGTGCCTGCCTTCCACAATGACGGCTCAGCCCCCCTGTGGTGTGTCTGGAGCCAGGGCTCACACTGACAATGGAGGTTGTTGTGCACTTGCAAAGTGCCCCACAGAGCTGGTTTTGGCTGGGTACAGACACTATCTGCCTTCAGAGAACAAAGGATTTATGGGTATAAAAAGAGGGGCCCAGACCCCAGACTTTTAGATCACTTCTGGGAAATCAAGAGGAACCTTTGCCAAGGAGAAGAGCCGCATAAGCTGAGGAGGAATACTGCCCCTGTGCTGTTTGTGTCTGGGGTTGGCCTGCAGTGGCTGCTTGCTGCCAAGGAAAGGAGAAAAAGGACTTTGCTGTTTGCTTTGTCACCTGCTTGAAGAAAAGATCTCCAAGGGCTTGAAACTGAGCTTGCCTCCTGTTCTGAAGTCTCAGGGACACAAAAACTTCACCACCAGCTCCCCTGAATTTCCTTGCTGGGAATTCCAGGCTGCGTAGAGGTGCCTGCTGCTGTTTAGGACCTCTAGAGACTGTTTGTCGCTGGGAGCTGGAAAATCGACGCAACATCGAAGAAGTGTGTCGCATCCGCACCTGTTTTCTGATGCATCGCCGAAGAAACCGTCGCAGCGCCTACCCCGGCTCGAGAAATCGCAGCACGACGCATTGGGTGCAACGATCTCCGAAGTCCGAGCTCACCGCACCGATCCCGACGCAAGCCTGCTGTGCGGCTGCACGAAACCACGCATCGTACCGGATCGACGCATCGCATCGAGGCGCCAAGACTGTTGCACCGTTGGGGGCCGCTGTAAGAAACAGACGCATCAACTCCCCACGCAGTAAGAAAACGACGCATCACCTCCTCTCCGGTAAGGAACCGACGCATCAACTCCCCTGCGCTGCAGTAAGGAACCGACGCATCACCTCCCCGGAGCAAGGAATCGACGCATCACCTTCCCTGAATGTAAGGAACAGACGCATCACCTTCCCTGCGGCCATTTTCTTTGTTTTGCGTGACGCAGCTAAGGTACTTTTGAGAAAAGTGTCGCATTTACATCTTGCATTGAACTGAACTATTTCTACCATTTGAAAGCCTTATTTTTAATACTGTATTGTGGATTTTTGTCATTTGGTCTTGTTTTGGTTTAGATAAAGATTACTTATTTTTCTAAACTTGTGTGGTGTCCATTTGTGGGGTTTTCACTGTATTACTGTATGTGTTCACAAATGCTTTACACACTGCCTCTGAGATAAGCCTGTGGGCTCGTGCCAAGCTACCAAGGGGGTGAGCAGGGGTTATTTTAGGAGTGTATCTTCCTTACCCTGACTAGAAGCAAGGGTCCCTATTTGGACAAAGGTACCTACCTCTACCAACTAGAGACCCCCATTTCTAACACAAGGCAATCCATTGGTCCTGAGAATGCAGGTATTTGCAATGGTTTCGATCTACATAGCGCCGGTGATGTGTCAGTTCTGGTCGGGGTTGCGCCACACAGCAGAGGAGATGAGTCGGTCCCAGTGCTTAATTTGTAAAATAATAAATGCCAGGGCCCTGGCCAGGAGGCCATTGCAGCTTGCACCACCCATTGCCCATCATCGCTGCCAATGACAGTACCAAAAGAACTCTCTTGCCTGCAAGTGCGACAGTTCATATTATTCGAGGTCCCCAAAACTAAAGAAATGGCTGGGGAGGTAGGTATTAGTAATTTCTAAGGTATATTGTTTTCATATACCAGCGTTGTTCTGCTCATCTCTAAATTAGATGAGCAGTGCCACCATGTAGCAGACTGTCATTCGTGTGGTTTTGACAATTAAGTGCCGGTGCTAAGTGCCATGCCGAGCACCGGAAACCACCGGCTCAAATTAAGCACTGGTCGGTCCTGCTGGATCCACAGAGGCTGGCAAACACCTTGGGCCAAATTTCAAGCGGCCAGGACTGTGGTGGTAATACTTGTCAGGATAGACTCAGAGATGGAAGAGTCCAGGTGTAGGTGCAAGTTTGTTGGAAGCCTGGTCTGTCCCTGAGGCTTCAGATCAGGAGGCCCACCAACTGGCCCTTGGAGTCAACCTGAGGTTCTGGGTTCATGAGATTCAGGCCCAGTCCTTCTCACCCAGGCAAGAGGGCAGAAAGCAGCAGCAGGTCAGCACAGCAGGGCTGCAGTTCCTTCAGAGCAGCAGTCCAAGAGTGGCAGTCTTTTCAGCAGCACAGCAGTCCTTCTTTCTGTCAGGGTATTTACAGGTCCAGAAGTGTACTGAAGAGTTGATGTCTGGGGTCCAATATTTTTACCCAGTTGTGCCTTTGAAGTTGGGAGAAGCTTCTAGAGGCATGCCTTTGAAGTGTGCAGGTGCCCTGCCTTCCTGGCCCTGCCTCCATACAAACTACAGGGGGATGCAGCCCTTTGTATGGAGGCAGGACACAGCTTTTTTAAGTGTAAGCGGGCTGGGTAATGCTCCTCCCTGCCATCCTGCCAGTGATTCAGGCACACCTAAGCTCCCCATTGTTTTCAGCTGTCTAGGAGGAATACACAAAGCCCAGCTGTCAACTACACCCAGTCATGTGACCCAGAGACAGGCTGCAGGCACTAAATGGCTAAAGCAGGAAAATGCTAACTTACTAAAAGTGCAGTTTTCAGAATTGTATTTTAAAATCTGAATTCACTACAAGTTAGTATTTTTCATTTCAATTCCAAAGACACCAAACATGAACTGGTTGCCTATTCCCATTTGGAAATTACAGCTTAGTAAATGTAATAAGGTAACTCCAATGTTATCCTATGGGAAAGGTAGGCCTTGCAGTAGTAAAAAGCAGATGTAAGCTTTTTCCACTGCTAGGACATGTAAATCTTAAAATTACATCTCCAACTTTTTAAATACATTACACCCTTACCCTCTGGGCTGTCCAGGGCCTACCCTAGGGGTGACTTATATATATTAAAAAAGAAGGTTTGGGCCTGGAAAAAGGTTTGATTTGCCAAGTGGAAATGGCAGTTTAAAATTGCACTCACAAGCTGCAATGGCAGGCCTGAGATATGTTTATAGGGCTATGTAAGTGGGTGGCATACTCAGGGCTGCAGGCCCACTAGTAGTATTTAATTTACAGGCCCTGGGTACAGGTTGTGCCGCTTTACTAGGGTCTTACAAGTAAATTAAATATGCCAATTGGGGATAAGCCAATTCTACTATGTTATAAGGAGAGATCACAAGCACTTTAGCACAGGTTAGCAGTGGTAAAGTGTGCAGACTTCTAAAGAAAGCAAAAACAAAGTCAGCAAATCAGGAGGTCTGATGGCAAAACATTGGGGGGGAACCATGCCAAGGATGCCAGGTCTAACAGACTGCATAGTATGTTGTTAATTTTAAATGATGTTATATTTTCCTGTATTTTTATGGTTTATATTGATTGTAAACCAAATAAAGTTGAATTGAATTGAAATGAAATGAGTACGTTGGCCAAAGTTTTTCCAGGGCTTTCTCCCGCTCCATATTGTCTGGCTAATGTAAATTTCCTGAAGAATGTCATCTCTCTATCAGCTTGCTCCTGAAACTATTGAAGCAAGGTGTTCATGTCCTATAAATGAATAGCTTTAGAGGCAGTGGGGGCGGTGGCTTTGAGTGTTTGAATGTTACCTTCAAAGCGTTCTAGGTGTGTTCTGATACTTTTGAGGATACATGCTTGTTTCAATATGATTATTTTCCTGATATACACCTTGAATGTTTCCCATAGCACTTAGTGGAGGGCTACGGACCCTGCATTGTGATGGAAGAACTCTGTGATGGCATCTCGGATTTCAACTTTAAAACTGGATCCAGTAAGGAGTCTGCCTGGAATCTCCAGCAAACCAGGGAGTGTCTGGCATTGGGGATAGTGAGTTGTCATAGAGAACATGTGGGGAGATATTCAATGTCACAGATCCAGGGTCCAAGCTCTGGGGACAGTAACCAGAAGTCAGTTTGTGAGAGGTTGCCATGTGAGGAAGAGTATAAGGAGTAGGCCCTCTCAGGGCCATGTTGGACCCTCCACCGGTCTATCAGCAGCGCTGTGCCTAGAATGTTGTGCATAACTCCCACCGATCCAGTGTTGTGCAAACCTTTTGTTTTAAGATCGGTCCAAGGTCCCCCCCCCGCCCGGATGAGGTCAATGCCTGCTGTACGAATTGCATTAAATATGCTATCAAAAATTGTTGGATCATCTATACTGCACGCATATGTGTTAAGCAGCGTTACCTTTTTACCATGAAGTGAACCTGTCATCAAGATATCTACCATTTGGGTCCTCAGTCTTGTTGTACAACCTGAAGTTTTTGTGGATGTGAAACAGGATTCTCAACCCTCTAGAGTATGTACTATAGGAAGAGAACGCCTCCGTTTCCCCACATATGTGAATGACAAGCGGGTATTCAGGTGGGTCTCCTGTAACATAGCTATGTCAACATTATGTCTCTGAGTAGGCTTTTTGTAGATTATTTAGGCCCCTGATGTTCCAGGAGAGGAATGTACTACACAAAGTCAGGTAGGGAGGTGTTAAAAAAAGAGGTGTCCGTCAGTCAAGTGGACCCCATGTCGTGTCTAGAACACTGAATAAACATATTCCTGCAGTTTGAGAGATAACCTAACTTGTACAATGACCCCCCCACCCTCAACCCACCCTGAAATCCCCAACTTTCAACAAATTCACCATACTACCCTAAAAATCTTACAAGGAAAGCAGTGATACACACCAGAGGGGCATGATGAGCCTGAGTAGCAGCCGAGCCCAATCCATGATGTACTGAAATTACATATACACAAGGAGGTAGTGTTTATTTCACTCTCCCAGTCACAATGTCACAGTGTCTGTTACATCAGTGTTCTGATTGCTCCCCGGGACTTACTTCAGGTGGATTCGGCAGGCAGTCCAGCTGTCAGGTTCTGAGACGGGGTAGTAGCAAAGTGTCTAGGACAGCCAGCTCCGATGTCTAGCTGGAAGGTCGCTCCACATCTGCGTGGCTCACTGATCAGGTTCTTCTCCTCGTCCAGCTCACATAGCAACACTCACGGAGATCCTAGAGTGGGGGGAGCCTCCCAGTGCATCGGGCAGTTTTATACTTGTGCCTTTCCATCTAGCTCTATCTTCAGTTTGACTGGGTAGAGTATTGCATATTTGTGGGTCTTGACTTGAAGGATATGTTTAGTTTCTGTAAATTTACGTCTTGCTTCCTGGTCTGCCATGGTGTGGTTCAGATGAATAGATGCAGTTGAGCTTTGGCGTTGTAAGGGTCCCTGTTCTCATGCCAGGCAAAGTGCGGCCTCTCGATCGCAATAGTTGAGCAATCTAGTAATCAATGGGCACAGGGGAGCCCTTGGTGGTGGTCAGGGCTCAAAGGATCAAAGCACCTACTCTACCAGAAATACGTCTGAGGAGTGGGATCCGCCAAACAGGTCTATTAGTTAGGTTTTAACAAACTTGACTGGACTGGCCACATTGGCTGAGTCAGTGATGCCCACCATTCACAACTTGCTACGGCGGATTCGCTTCTCCAGGTCATCATTCTTGCAGGTGATAGTAACCACCAACTTTTCCAGTTTGCAAAGCTTATCTGCCACTACCTCTGCGGTGTCTTCTATGGCAGATAGATGGTGCTCCATTACACCCAGTCACTCTCCCTGGTGATCAATCCACTCCGTAAGAAGGTCTAGCCTAGAAGATATTGCGTCAATTAGTTTTTCCATGGTTCGTAGTCTTTCCTGTAGCTCCAAAAAAAAAGGGCGGTGGTGTCCCTAACATGTGTTGCCAGGTTGTCCCACCAACCTTTGCCAGCAACTCCATCTCCGCCACAAGCCTTGTGTGTTTCTTTTAGGCGAAAACTAATTTGTCCTGTTTATGGTCTGCCCTTACCATTATGAATATGTAGTATAGAGCAATCCATGCAGTGTGCACAGCAGTGCCTCACTAGGGCTTTGGGTGGGCCCCATGTGTCAACTGTGCTGGCCAAGGCCTCTCACTGGGATGGGACATAAGGATGACCAGAAGCCACAATGCGGACCCAGAGTCGGCTCGGGCCCACACCAAAAGCGTTCTCGTCTCTCCGCATCAGGGACCGGTGAACATGACAGGTCTCTGAATCCTCACCTGAAATGCTGCGGCCTGATGGGCCAATAGGAGCTCACTGCCCTCGAGTCCCATCTGGTGACGATTAGCAGTTCAGCCGCTGGAGATGCCAGTCTGTGAGAATGCCATTGGGTGGTATTGATGAAGGTGGCACTGCAACCGGAAGGGGGGGCAGCACAACTGAAAGGGGCACCTCACCTGTCACTGCAGGCAGGCTCTGGTGGATCATCAGGCTCACCAACCATCTCTGTCATGGTGAGGCCTCCGAGGCTACCTTGCAAGAACAAGCCGCCATGGGTAGGGGTGCAGGCGGGCCTCTCAGCAGGTCTCATACGGGGCCCCCATAAGTCACAGGCACCTCACTACCTACCTCCTCAGAGATGGGTGGGGGTCTCTGAGAATGAGCAGGCTCAGCTGTAGAGGTCTGAAATTATGTGACCATCTTGCTCGTGGTCCCAGCCATGCCCCGACTCTAAAGGCTCATTAAGGAAGATTTATGACAGTGGTTCCCAAACTTTTTCAACCCCCGGCTCCCTTGACCTATTGGCCACTATGTTACTTTTTTAGGTCTCGTCTAGCGTTGCTGCGCACATGCGCAGCTTGCTCGGCGAGATTTATTGCACATGAGGACTTTGAGAAAAGGGCTTGAAGCCCCGCCCCTTATTCCCATTGGCTGGCGTCACCGTTTATGTTAAACGGTGGCCTGCCATTGGAAATAACGTTTCTGGGGTGCCTCCTTTTTGCTTTTTTGTCCGGCCCCTCCGGACTGGCTCGCCTGCTTCACGGCTGGCGTGAAGACTTTTCTTATCTGCTTGTTTATTTAACAAGCAGATAAGAAAAGTCTTCACAACAGCCGTGAAGCGGGTGTGAGTTGCGCTCCTCAGTGTGTTGGTTGCTCCGTCCTCAGTACATGTTTTTAACTTTCCGAGGCTTTTGTTATTTTATGCCATCTTTGTTTTATGACGAAGGGCCGTTGTTTAGGGTATGTTTTTGCACGTGCAGGGGCAGTGTGTGTTGGTACTCACTATTTCGGCGAGCAGAAGGATCAGCGTTTAGGTGCGGTGCAATACCAGGTTTCCCAGGTTGCTGTGCGGTGGTATTAGAAATAAATAAACACGCGCTTGTTTACAAACACCGCTCCGGGCCGCTTCTCATCTCCCCGTGACATTGGTCCTGTTTCCCACCTCACAGGTCTTGAAAGCGGCAACAGAAGCACACCCTGCTCTCTGGCTTGTCACACAAGTGTGAAGCTTGCAGGCCTCTGCTCTGTCAATGTTTAGGGTTTAGGAATAGGGCCCTGGAAGCGACCAGCGTGACCTCAGCCTGCCCCTCCTGAAATAAAAACACAAAAATTACATGCTGGCGTTTCAAAATTGCTGCAGCAGTGGGAATGTTAACATTGTTTGCAAATCAAAACATCTGAGTGTGAGGTATGGAGCTATCCCATGTCCTTCCGGAAATAGCACCCTGACTAAAAATATATATATATATATTTTTTATAACGCGCACATGTTTACACACACGTGTGGCCTGCCATTTATTAAATATAGGATGACCCCGCCCTTAGGGGGACCATGTTTTAATGGAAATATAGAAGTGAAAGTACTTACTATTTTAGAGTACCTGTTTGCTCCTGAAAAGAGCCTGTACTCTTCAGGAGTGCAGAGAACTGCAGGCACCCACTCTTTCACATTAAACAAGCGCAGGTACTCAGTACCGGAGAGCACCTGCCCATTTAAAGCAGCGGCCCTTGTCCTGCTCACCAGAGTTTTAATAACATTAATGCAAGTAAGCAAGGCTCGGTCCGGAGCAAGGCGAGGGCCCGTGGAGGGGCTTAGCTTCCATTGGTGCGGCAGGTACAGTGGCACCAGGGACCAAGGACCTGAGGTACCGTGATTGTTGTTGCATTTTGAAATTCAAACATTAGGTGTGGAGCTATGTGCCCACGACACACTGGCACCTGTTTTCCTGGGACCAATATCACCTTTGTACAGCCCCTGGTTTTTCCCATCGTGCTGCTTCTAGACGCTTGTTTCTCCCCTTCATGATGTTTCCAACCCCTCGCTTCTCCATATCTTGCTGTTTCCAGCCCCTTGTTTCCCGCATCGGGCTGTTTCCAACCACTCGCTTCTCCACGTCCTGCTGTTTCCAGCGCCTTGTTTCTCCCATCAGCTTCTTCCCGCCCTGGCTTCTCCATGTCCTACAGTTTCTGAGGATTACCATTAGCTCTGCGTGTAATATTTTAGGGTTATTCCATCAGTATGGCCGCTGAAGCTCTGCTTGCCAGGCACATGGGCACTTATCTCTGCTTAAAAGATAACGAGGGTTTATGGTACCCCATCCCCGCTGATTTCACTTTACTTTTCAGTCCTAAAAGTGGAAACTGCCAACTTTTTCAGCACTTAGGAGTGAGGAAGTTTGAGAATAGATGATATACTGAAAACACACACACAAAATCGAAAAACAAAACACACAACTGCGTATTTGGAGTCTGAAATTCTATTTAAAGTGAACAATGTCGTATTTGAAAAATTGTCTTAAGTATTTTTCTTGAGCACAAACAGGGGTAGAATGTCCATTAGCAATTTGCAACCGGTTTCTTCGGGGTCCATGTGGTAACGAGGCATTTGGGTCGCCTATTGAAGAACTATGGAGAAAAATAATCTGTTTTTTTCATATGCACATCAGAAGTTATTATTGATTAATAGTTTTGTTTATTCAAGCAAGTGCCATTTTCCAGATTTTTGCATTAGACTGGCATAGCACCATACAGCACAGACACTTCCACTCAGAGCCAGGGAGCAGATGCATGCGGCCCAGTGTCTTATGCAGTGCCTGGCAGCAGCATGTGGGGCTTCCATGCAGTCCCTGGGTGCAGTGGCATGAAACGCAGAGACTTATGCATTGCCTGGCAACGTCATGTGGCACAGAGACTTCCCTGCAGTGCCTGGGCATTGTGGCATGCAGCAGTGAGACGCCTATACAGTGCACGGGTGCTGAAGTATGCAGAGCAATTAACTGAATTAGCAAAAACAAACAACCTGTCCTCATAAGGAGGCTACAACATCTCACCCCAGCTGCAGCCGGAAGTATGACTGATTGACTGATGACGCATTCTTGACTCACTGACTGTGAACGCTGCCACCACTAGCTGACTGCTGGTAACGGCGGCTGCAGTCACTGTACTCTTAACCACTCTGACATGAAGGCATAATAAAGACTGCACTCATAAAGGCAACGTAAGTAAAATACTTTCATAAACTCAGCGAACTTTTTTTGCCAAACACAACGATGCGATTTGTTGTATTTCTCATGTGACAAAGTGTTGGCACAAAACAACAAGCATTGAAAATGCAATAGGCCTTGCCTTTTATTAAGTTAAAGCCATTTGCTTTGCTATACAATACCATTAGCAAAGCAAATGCCTTTAACTTAATCAAAGGCGAGACCTGTTGCATTTTCAATGCTTGTTTTGTCAGGTGGGGGAATGTAAGTCCGGCCTCTGGAGTACTTCCATTTTTCTCCCTGAAAATAATTGGGATGAACGTGATGAAGGTATTATAATTATGGAGTCTGTGTAAGTATGTTGATGGTAGGCTATGTGACAGGTCATGGTAAGACCTTTTAGGTAGTACTTGCATGTAGTCATTTCACTCACAAATGAGTTTTGAAGAACTATTGCTTTTACACCAGACTTTGCATGTATGCATGTATGCGTGCATGTGTGTGTGGTGCTCTGTCACTAACGTAAGTTGCACTATGCAACAAACTGCATTGTTGGCATAGTTGGGGGAAATGTGGGATCTCGGCTGAATAGTGTGCTGGTGCAGGTTGTATGCTGAGGCATGTGAAATTTTGGAAGCATGGAATGGAGTGGTGGCAATCACAAAAGGGATCCCAGTGGAGGTGCCAAACAAGTCCTACAAATCAATATGAAAGTCCAGACTCTACTAGTGTGTCCTTCTTGGGTACTAGTAAGACTCCAAGCATGGGCACTGATACTAGAACCACAGTTAGGAACAATATTGCCTATAAACTATCCACGACCTTGTCGCCCTCTTCTCACACTTTGAGGCCATTAGATGAGCTAGCCACAATTTTAGAAGTCACTTCTGCTGCTTTCCAGAGTAGCATGTGAAAACAGACCGTAGGAGTAGCACGTGGAAATAGACCGCAGAAACAATCTTTACAAAAGCAGATTCCAAAACAGACTACCGAAATCGCCATATTAAGTTAACATTTCCCAAGAAAAGTTCTCCTTGTACCTAAAATGCATGTCGAATTTTCTGAGAAACCGGTTTATGTACGGCCCAGATTTTGGCAGAATTTATTCTAAGACTACACAAAAGACATTTAAACAATGTATATTTTCACATGGGACCAACACTGGTCTTTGCAGGCGTGCCTCACTATGGAAAGGTTGGTGGCTTAAAAACAGGTATCTCGAACATTCAGCATGCCAGTTGCGTGGAAGCGGCGGCCCAACTAAACATCTGCTTATCTGTCGAGGAATGCGTCCACGTGCATACATAAATGCATGTGACACAGTAGCGGCTCCTCGAGGGAGTGCTGCGGGGCGGTGGGGCGGGGCGGGGGAGGGGCAGGGTGGGGGGTAGTAAACTACGGCATACGGCTGAACAGAGTTGAGTAAATAAATAAATAAATAAAACAAATTACATTGCGCGCGCTGCATCGCCAAATGGCAGGTCAGGTCAGGTCTTGAGTCCTGTCCTGAACTCCCAGAGTGATGAGGCAGTCCTGAGGTGCAGGTCGTTCCAAGCTTTGGCCTCCAGGTGTAAGAAGGAACATCCTTTGCTGTTACCACGGCGGATCTGGGGGATGTTTGTGAGGGAAGAGTGCGGTGGATCGTAGGTGTCTGTTCAGTCAGTGGAAAGTCATGCGTTTGTTGATGTATGCTGGTCCTTCATTGTGCAGGGCTTTGTATACGTGGGTCAACATCTTGAGCTGGCATCCATTCTGGATTGGGAGCCAGTGTTGTTTCTTGAGGTGTGGTGTGGTGAGATGTGGGTCTGTCTGGGGAGGTCAAGGATGAGTCTTGCCGCTGTGTTTTGCATTGTCTGTAGTCTCTTCAAGAGGTGTGCAATGATTCCTACGTAGAGTGTGTTCCCATGGTTCAGTCTGCTGGTGACCAGGGCCTGCGTGACAGTCCTTCTGGTGTTGATGGGGAGCCATCTGAAGATCTTGTGGAGCATGTGTAGGGTGTGGAAGCAGGCGGATGAGACTGTATTTACCTGTTTCTTCATAGATAGCTTGCTGTCCAGTAGGATGCAGAGGTTGCGGGCATGGTTTGTCGGGCGGGGGTGGGCGTTGTTCACGAAGATAAGGACTTCTGTCTTGTCTGTGTTGAGCTTCAAACAGTTGTCCTTCATCCAGTCAGTGATGTTCATCATGCATCTGTGGAAGCTGGGTCTGGTGGTGGAAGTGTCACCTGACACCAAGAGGATGAGCTGGGTGTCGTCGGCGTATGACATGATGTTGAGTCTGTGTGATCTGACGGTGTTGGCCAGGGGGGTCATGTACGTGTTGTAGAGGTTTGGGCTGAGGGACGAACCCTGTGGGATGCTGCAGACTATCTTCTTGGGATCCGGGTTGTACGGTGGGAGACAGATTCATGGGTTCTTCCGGTGAGGTTTGAGGTGGTAACTTGAGGGCGTCTCCCTGGATTCCTATCCTTTTTTCGAAATTATGTCCTAGGGGGGTACTTAATATGGTTGTTTATTTATACAATCACGGCAGGCAATAAAGTAATATTTTAGGTTTTTTGCTAATGACCAATTGGAGGCTAAATGCTAAAATAGAGGAATTGAGAATCAACTCGAGGCATTCAATGTAGGGAGTTTGAGTTACAGCGACCAATTACCATTTTGTCAATTGGACCAATGAACTTTTAAGGCATCCAAATTTGAAAATCGTTGAGAGATTAGACGCGAGGTCTGGATGCTTAATTATGTCACTTGCCAGCATTTGTAGGCATGGTATATAAGAGGGAAGTCCTGGGCAGTGAAGGTTTGATATAATATTCTAGGAACCGCCCATGAAATGAGAGGCGAGCCGAAAGAGTGAATAGTGCCATCTTAAATGTTATATCTGTTGTTTGCATTTTGGGACTGTTAGTAGATCTTTTTTGTCTTTTTGTTTAAGGAAGTGTACCTATAGAATTGTGATATAAGGAGAGCAGATAATAAGAAGTTTGGAAGGGATATATTTATCTAGATGATGGCCTTAAAGTGAGAAAGTATGTGTGTTGCTTTATGATATTATATAATACTATTTGAAGGGTTAGCATTTGGTATTCATGTTGAAATAACTCAATAGGTAGAACTAGTTACGTTAGAATCCACATTATTGTAGGTAGAACAGAGTGAAACATGTTGGAAATACTAAGAGGAAGACTTTTATTAGCCACCCTAGCAGACTTAAATTGACCTTAACCTAAGAGTCCATCTCAGATGGGTACTTTGATCTGAGCTGGTAGCGGTTATATGTAGAGAAAGGACATGATATCGAGAACCCATCTGAGGTGTCAGTAACTGGAGGGAAACTGTAATTGTTAACAATATATTGGGAAGCCTATTATAAAGAAATTGAATCGACTGATAAAGAGTGTTTGTTTGTACTCAGGCACTCACCAAAAAAATGATAAAAGAAGTACAAATAGGATTTTGTTAGTAGGTGGAAATTTGCTGTTTTAACTTTTTCTGTCAGTTTGTTAATTTGAAATATATTGGATATTTGTGGCAACATGCAGGATAATTATATTAGGCTGGGGGGGGTGGTTTGAAATGTAATTATGTATTGTGGCAGAGCAGTCAAAATGAGAAAGATTTTAGATTGTCTGCCAACACTTATCTAGTATGTGTTGTTGATCAGATTTGGTAATGTCTATACGTCACCATAACTCAATATATTGTTGGAGGTTTCAAGGTGTTTCAATGGAGACCACCTCAGCTTGCACCATCCACTGCCCAAGGATCGCCGCCAATTACCAGTGCCAGTGATACCTGCTAGGCATCACACTCCAACAAATGAGACATTTGGACAACTCTGTGTCAAGCAAAGTTGCGTGACTGGCCTGGGCAAGCTGGTATTATTATTTTTTAATGTGTATTGGTTTGCTACACACTTCTGATGTGCTAAAAAGGAGATAGACAGTACCACCATCTGGTTGATTATCAGAAATAAGTGCCAGTGTTAAGAAATGCGTGCTTGTTCTGAGCACCTGGAAACACTGTCACAATTAAAGCACTGGGGAGCTAGGCAGGGGTGAGTGTGCAGTTGCAAAAGATGGAAGGGTGCATGGAGGAGGAGAGTGGATAAATGTTGGCCATATAACTCTGGTTAGCCGCTGGGGCTATAGAGAAATTGAAGGGAGGGCCTAGATCAAAAGACCAAGTTTTAATGCTGCTTCATTGCTGAAGGATGTTCAGCAGTGTGGCCCATGGCCAAACAACACAATACCTTCAGCAACCTGTACCAGCATCAGACGTCGTTATATACGTGACGTGAGCAGCACTTGTCTGCTACTCTACTGGATGCCAGTGAGTTTGAGGGGTTGAGGCCCTGCTCCACAAACACTGATGTATGGCATCTTTTTAGGAGATGGTGCTCACGGTCTGATGCTGTATTTATTGGAGAGTTAGGGCCTATTTATGAAAAGGTCATGCAGTGCAGCAAGTCACCTTGCTGCACTGTGTGACATGGAAAGGGCAGAAATGCACTGTATTTAAGCAATATGGCACATTCCTGCCTTTTCCTCTGCTCTGGTGCCCTTTTGGCAGCCTAGCACCAATGCAGGCACCCTTGCACCGTGGTGCAAGAGTGCCTGCATTGCATGCAGGATTGTTTTTGTGCACGAAGGGACACCTTCCTACACAAAAACAATCCTGAGAGGCATATTCCACTATCTATGTGTGCTGCAGAATACAGCACACATAGAAAGAGGAAGTAACAAGGAGAAATATGGATATTTTTCCTCGTTACGCCTCTCCTGGGAAGGCGTATCTTTTTTGGCGCATTCCAGGTTTATCAGTTCTGGTAAATCTGGGAATGCATCAAAAAACATGGGAGTTGCGTGGGAACACCCATGCAACGCCTTCCCCGGGCAGAATGAGGCAACGCAGCGATTTGCACTACGTTTCCTTATTCCAGATTTATGGAGCCACTCAGGGCCACGCAAAGTGGCCTTGTGTGACTTTATAAATTCAACTTGAGTTTTGCATTGCTCTTGCACCACACTACGTGATGCAAGAGCAATGCAGCTCATAAATAGGCCCCTTAGTGCTTAGGGTTGGGGAAAAAGTTATTAGATACTAGGAAGCTATATTAACAAACTGAGGGGCATATTTATGAGAGCATTGCATCACGTTTGCATCATGTAAAGTGGTCCATGCGTAACGCAAGGCTCTGAGTCAGATTTATGAAGCCACGCAAAGCCACAGTACCAAATCTTGAGTAACGCAATGCAGCACAAATCGCTGTGTATCCTTACTCTGCGCAAGGGAGGCATTCAATGGGCGTTGCAGTGGGTGTTCCCACGCAAATCTCATGTTTTTGTTTGCATTTCCTGATTTACAAGAACTTGCAAACCTGGGAATGCATCAAAATCTTACGCCTCCTGAGATGAGGCATAACAAGGAGAAATATCTCTATTTCTCCTCGTTGTTTTGTCTTTCTATGTGTGATGGATACTGCAGCACACATAGAAAGAGGAAAAGCCTCTCCGGACTGTTTTTGTGCAGGAAGGTGCCCCTAAATCTGTATATTGTTATCTGCTGTATCTCTGTGTAAGCCTGTATCTAGCTGTCTGATGTGCTACTACATCAACATGTGTATAACTGCATACAGTACTAATATATTCATCCACAGCTGTACCCATCAGCTGCCCGCCAATGTATCACTCTGTGTACAGCTGTCTACTAAACCAATGCAGCAGCCTGTAAACAGCTGTCTACAATGTAAACAGCTGTCTAGTACTCCACGGTATCATTCAGTATATTGCTTTCTGCTCTGCCACTGAATGAGTCTGTACATGGGTTTAGTTCTACAACTGTTTCAGTCTGTGTATTTCTGTATGCTATACCACTGTATCAGTCCGTGTATTTCTGTCTGCTGTACCACTGTATCAGTCTGTGTATTTCTGTCTGCTGTCCACTGTATCAGTCTGTATATTTCTGTCTGCTGCACCACTGTATCAGTCTGTGTATTTCTGTCTGCTGTACCACTGTACCAGTCTGTGTATTTCTGTCTGGTGCACCGCTGTATCAGTCCGTGTATTTCTGTCTGCTGTACCACTGTATCAGTCCATGTATTTCTGTCTGCTGTACCACTGTTTCAGTCCGTATATTTGTCTGCTGCACCACTGTATCAGTCCGTATATTTCTGTCTGCTGCACCACTGTTTCATTCTGTGTATTTCTGTCTGCTGCACCACTGTATCAGTCCGTGTATTTCTGTCTGCTGCACCACTGTATCAGTCCGTGTATTTCTGTCTGCTGCACCACTGTATCAGTCCGTGTATTTCTGTCTGCTGCACCACTGTATCAGTTCGTGCATTTCTGTCTGCTGTACCACTGTATCAGTCCGTGTATTTCTGTCGGTGCATACAGAATAGCAAGTAAAAAATATCGAATTGCACAAATATCGTGGCAAAAATATTGTGGGTCAACAATATTGATTTTAGGTAAGTTATATCGATTTAAAAAATATCGAAGTGTTTAATATCGTTTGCAAAAATATAGTTGTTAAAAATAACAATTTTTCTTTTTGGGGCGTGCATGGCACTCAGGCAGGTCCGAGACAGGGGAGTGAGGCGGCGATGGGAGGAGGACCGGGCTACCTGCTGACTGACAAAGAATGGACTTACTGTCTTGATCAAGTACAGAGGGTGTCCCCCAATAATAGACATAAACTCCTTCATTTCAAATTCGTACACAGGGTATACATTACTCCACGTCAGTTGGCCAAATATGACCACACTAAATCATCCCACTGCCCCAAATGTAAAGCGCCGGATGCTGACTTTGCCCACATGACCTGGACGTGCCCTCAAATAAATATATATTGGGTAGAGGTATTCCAGACAATCGCCAATATAATTGCCACACCCCTTCTTCCCTCTCTGAAGTTAGCTTTGTTAGGGATGGTCAGCAACATTAAACTGTGCCACTGTAGATTCGTCGCCATTGCGCTGATGCTGGCAAAGAGGGAAATAGCAATACACTGAGGAGCCAAACATTACCCCACAAAAACAGCTTGGATACGCAGCATGTCATATTGCGATCTGCAGACCGAAATATACGCCACGCTCCAACCCCCGACCTCACGACCTAAGGACATATGTCATGTCTATCGCTGCTACTTGCGACGGACACAGCACTCTTCCCAGACCCCCTCTTCCGAACACCAACGAGCTTCTGAAGGTCCCATACTCAGCATGTCCACAGTACCAGTCGATATTCTGATGCCATAGCGCCTTACACGTTCCCACCTGTGTCGGCTGTGATATACATTGACCTTGTATCATACAGTCTCTCACGGCCCGCTATGGAAGACATATACAACGTTCTCCCAGCATGGCAGATAGAGTACAATGTAGCATACGCGCCAATGGAGGGCTCCCCCCTTGTTACCCCTCCCCTAGTGAGTATTCATTATTCTTTTTGTTGCGTTTTGTGTTTTTATATTGGATAATTGCTTCTGATCAATGTATATTTGTCAATGTTTTTTTCTTTATGGAAAAAATTAATTAAAAAAATTATTTAAAAAATATCGATTTTTTATTGATGTTATGTATTTTAGTATATATTTTATATGTGTGTGAGGTTTGTTTTTTTGTATAAGAATTCTTTGTATTTTTATTATATGTGTTCAAATTTTAGTAGTTATGACATTTTTTTATTTGAATTTTGCGTTTGTAGGGGCCAATTAGGATGCCGGGCGGATCGCCCCCACCGGGCCAGCTGTAGCCACCGCCGGCCGGCGGGGGCGATCCGCCCGCCATCCTCACTAGAATGACCCCCGCCATATTATGATGGCTGGGGGGGTCCGCGGCGGACGGGAAGACCGCTCCGCTCGCCCGCCGGTCGACTTGTCGACCGGCGGAAAAGTGCCTGCATATGGTGGCGGTGTCTGCGAGACACCGCCATCCATATCAGGATGCTGGCGGGTCAATGGCTTTTCCATGGCGGCATTGCCGCCATGGAAAGGCATACGGTCTCCAGTGCTTGTAGGCCCCTTGCGGCCCCCAGGGTGAAGGGGTGGGGGTGCACATGGGGGTACCTATGGTACCTCCTCATTGGCATGCACCACGTGGTGCCTGCCATGTAGTGACAGTGCCGTGCACAGTCCTTTTCCATTGCGGGCGGGTCTGCAGCCAGCAGATCCACCCGCAATGGAAAAGGCACAGGATGCGCCCGCCAGTGTGGCGGGCGCATCCTAATGTGCATGGCGGGACCGCCACAGCATCGGCGAGCGGTCCCGCGCTCTGGTACGGTGGCAGGCGGACTATGTCTGCCCGCCATCGTAATAGGCCCCTTAGTTCCGTAGCGGGTTGTGGGTTTATAGGGGAATAGGGTGGGAAGTAATTTAATTATATAAAATGTATTGATTATTTTTAGTAGTTATTTTTTTTTTAATTTGAATTTTGGGTTTTTAGTTCCGTAGCGGGTTGTGGGTTTATAGGGGAATAGGGTGGGAAGTAATTTCATTATATAAAATGTATTGATTATTTTTAGTAGTTATTATTTTTTTTATTTATTTGAAATTTGCATTTTTAGTTCCGTAGCAGGTTGTGGGTTTATAGGGGAATAGGGTGGGAAGTAATTTAATTATATTACATTTATTGAATCATTTTTATTTATTATTTGTTTAATTGAGATGATATAGTGTGAAATGTGTAAATTAATTTATTATTAATTATTTAATAATTCGCTGTTAATTAATTTAAATTCATTAATTAGTAATTAATTATGGTAATTGTGTAATTAATTTTAGGCGTCTGTTGTGGTGTTTATAAGTGTGAATGGTGGGAAGGGTGGGAAGTAATTTAATTTTTATTGATGAATTATTAATTAGTTGTTAATTAATTTAAATTAATTAATTAGTATTTAATTATGGTAATTGTGTAATTAATTTTAGGTGTGTGTTGTGGTGTTTATAGGTGTAAATGGTGGGAAGGGTGGGAAATCATTTATTTTTATTGATGAATTATTATTTAGTTGTTAATTAATTTAAATTAATTAATTAGTAATTAATTATGGTAATTGTGTAATTAATTTTAGGTGTGTGTTGTGGTGTTTATAGTGTTAAAGAATGTGTACTCAATTAATTATTATTATTATTTTTTATTAATCATATTTTTAAATTCATTATTAATTATGGAAATTATGGAAATACATTTAAATAAAAATGTTGAAGTGTTTTTTTATTGGTGTTGCATTTTTAGTTCCGTAGCAGGTTGTGGGTTTATAGGGGAATAGGGTGGGAAGTAATTTAATTATATTACATTTATTGAATAATATTTATTTATTATTTGTTTAATTGAGATGTTATAGTGTAAAATGTGTAAATTAATTTATTATTAATTATTTAATAATTAGTTGTTAATTAATTTTAATTAACTAATTAGTATTTAATGGGGGGGCGTGGCTTGCCGAGCCGCGGAATGGCTGCTCTGTGAGCAAGCTCCGCCGGCCGGGGAATTATCCTGCAGTTATCCGGATGATTAAGGGAGCTAACGCAGTGCTGGTATCGCTTCAGTGGAAGCGGAATCTTTAAGGAACCCAGCGGTACAACTGCCGATTTTCGAAGCCGTCCCCAAGTGCGATTCCGGACCCCTGCGGCTGTGGGCGGAGGCAAAGACGAGCTGCGGGGTGAGGCGAGACGGAAGCCAAACCTACGAGAGGCCGCGGCTGCATGTAAGGCCTACGAAGCGATGAGCCGAAGCCCCCGGAAGGCTGTACGGATTCAGCTAGCGAGGCGCAAACCAGCTGAGCGGGCTGCCGCCAAGATCCCTAATGGTAGGGATTTGTTTCACACCATTTATGACGGCCTAATGCGGGACCTCGCAGGCGCCATTTTTGACACTGCCGGCGCTGAGGAAGCTGACTGCGGAGGTGTATGTTGTGAAACGAGTGAGGCCTGCGGATGGAGGCGTCTCAAAGGCTGGAGGCCGAAGTTGCATAAAAGACACAGCTGCTGCTGACCAGTGCAGTGCGAAGGAGAGTGCGCATTACCAGGGGACAGGGAGTCCTACGCGGGCGTGAACCGCGTCGAGGTTTCGCCCATGGGCGGAGGCAAGTAAGGCCCTGACCGCGTACTGCTTAACCCGTGCTGAAACGCTGGTCACTGGTTTAGGATGCCCCGAGCACGCTTGCATAGCTGAGACGAGGGGAGGAGTGAACTGAAGGTGCCACATTCGTGGGCTTTACCGTGCATTACGCTGTGGGGCGGGCCAGTGAATCCGGAGGTCCCGATCACACCTGGGATGTTAAGTGGAGGTGTGAAGTGAATATACAGAGTTGGGCAGGGCCTGGCCCCCATCTTGCGCGGGAGACACTGCTGGGGTCCGTTTTGGTGCGTGCACAAGGAATTGTGCTGAATACATCTTCAAGTCTCCTGGAACGAACAGGCTGTGAGTGGTGAGAAGCTGGTCCTGGTACATCGGCGGTGTGGGAGGCACCATTTCCTGATTTTAGTGGATTTGCACCCTGGTGCAGCACATAACATGGGGAAACAGGACACTAAGCAGCCCAAAATCAGCTTTGACCAGCGGAGGACGACCAGTCTGACAGAATCCGATCCTGAGTCCGCTACAGACGGCCACCCGGAGGGGCAACTGGGAGACCAAGGCGAAGACATGTGCACGCTGATGCTAGAGATGCGCTCAAGTCTCCGCACTATAGACGCGAAGCTAGATACATTGACGGCGCAAATGGAATCCGTGAAATCGCAGGTTGGAATGCACGAGCGGAGACTGGACGTGTTGGAAAACAAGCAGGTGGACGCCCACGAGTTTCAAGTGGAGACCAAAGACCAACTGCTGCAGATGGACAAGCTGCTAATTGTTATCCGCGCCAAAAACGAAGATTTGGAGGCGAGATCACGCCGTAATAACCTGCGGATCACGGGAATTCCTGAAACCACGGCCATTGGCAAAATGGAGGTGTACGTGTCGGAGCTCCTGAGCGCCCACTTTGCCGAGCAGCTGTCATCCGTCTTCGCGGTGGAAAGAGCACACCGTACTTTGGGCCCCAGACCATCGGTGGGAGCTACGCCTAGACCCATTTTGGCGAGACTTTTAAATTACCAGGACCGTGACACGGTGCTGCGCCTGGCACGAGGCATGGGTCATATAACGCATCAAGGGAATCAGATCGCCTTCTATCCAGATTTCACACCAGCAGTGCAAGCGGCACGCCGCGAATTTTTGCCCGCGAAAAGACTCCTGCTACAGGCGCAGGTCCCTTACTCGCTACTTTACCCTGCAAAACTCAAGGTGTCATACGATGGGTCTGCGCATTTTTTCACGGACGCCAAATCCGCGCTTAAGTTCGCTAAACATGTGGGGGGCAAGCGCGCCAAGACCAAGCCCAGTGCGGAGGAATCGCCTGGAACTCAGCTAAGTGACAATGACTAACTGCAATGCCATTAGGTTCCCTAGCAATACACCGGACATGCTGTCTTACATTTTTCTGATTTGTTTTAGTATTATGCTGACGTAAAATACGACGCATAGGTCAGTCTTCCTGATGTAGATTTCTTGAGCTGCTACCCTTGTGGACACCGGGGGAAATACTCACTCGGAACTCTATGTTATAAGTGACCATATGTTGGGATGGTGACGGTGGGGGAGTAGGTCACTTCCCATAAACTGAATCCTTAGCTTTACATATTTAAGTTATGTAATTTGATCCTGAAGGGAGAGCACGGGACGGTACGATTCGAGAACCGTTGGGTGGCAGTAAGTCCATTGCTTTACCTCACTGCAGGTTTCGCTCCTTTGCAGTTTCTCGGCCACCCTGCCAGGGTAGGGAAGTGTGCTGGCACTCACCAACCCCATGGGAAGGTTCCCAGCAATTATTAATTTGGTGGTTTGTTTGGGGGGTCCTTTACAACCTGATTGGGGGTTGGTATGGGAGGGGGAGGGGGATGGTTGTTAGTTGTGCTACTGGTGTACTGAAAATCTGCTGGACGATGTTTATACTTGATCCCACAATGCCTATATACGAAAGGGGGTGTAGTACAGAATGGTATGTTGACATCTCATGCATCCTGAACCCAGGATAAATTGTTTATTTAGCCAGACACAAGATAGACCTATGTATGTTACAGGAGACGCACTTACATGTCACGCCCTCCCCAAGACTGAAGCACACTAGATGGGGTCCGGTGTATTCATCGGTGTACTCTAATTATGCACGTGGGGTAACGGTCTTGATTAGGTGGGGTACTGACTGGAAGGAAGGGGAAGTACATGTGGACCCAGATGGTCGATATGTTATATTGATAGGCACGCTGGGAGGGGTATACATGGCCCTGGTTGCAATATACGGCCCGAATGTGGACTCCCCTGAGTTCTTCCAGGAGATCTGGGCTAAGATCAAAGCGACAGGATGCACTACAATCTTATGGGGGGGCGCTTTTAATGCTGTGTTGCGGGATGACTTGGATAGACAAGGTACGACACGGGTGCACCATGCTGCTGCTGGGAAAATGTTAAATGCAATAATAGATGATGGTGATTTGATTGATATTTGGCGCTTACACAACCCAAACACTAGAGAAGGGACTTGTTTCTCCGAACACCACAGAGCCTGGTCCCGGTTGGATTATTGGCTTGTGACAAGAGATTTAGCGAGTTGGGTGGTGGAAGTGAGACACTTGCCGCGAACATTATCGGACCATGCCCCCTGTCTCCTGGGCCTGACACTCCCAGATAACACGCGTGGAGCCTTTACGTGGAGGCTGCCCCCCCATGCGCTACTTGACGAAGCCTTCAGGGAAGAGATACGCACAGACATCACTGACTACTTTACTCTTAATTCCGGGACAGTTGCCACGGAGGCGTCATTGTGGGAGGCGTTTAAGGTGGTGATACGAGGACAGTGCATATCAAGACAGGCTGGGGTACTCAAAGCTATACGTACCACGCTATCAGCTATAGAGGCACAAATTAAGGAGCTAGAAACGAGGTTCTATTTGGAGGGCGCATCGGTAGATTTGGCCCAACTAAAGGCTAAATTACTAGAATATGATGAGGAAGCGCAGAGGGAGGTGAAGTTTCTTGGGAATTATGCAGAAGCGCGTAGATATGGGGAGGGCGATCGGCCGGGTCGGACACTAGCTGGCATGCTCCGACCGTCGAAATCTACTGCCCACATACCTGAATTGACCACAAGGGACGGTAGCACAGTTCGAGGCCCGACAGCG
This sequence comes from Calotriton arnoldi, assembly GCA_963921515.1. Taxonomy (NCBI): domain Eukaryota; kingdom Metazoa; phylum Chordata; class Amphibia; order Caudata; family Salamandridae; genus Calotriton; species Calotriton arnoldi. Next base: position 210,802 of record CAWUFW010001590.1, read on the forward strand.
GTTCTTGGGGAATTCACATCCTTTTATACTCAGTTATATACTACCACGCAGTCAAAATACATGGAGGGTATGAAACCGTTTCTGGATTCTCTGGAACTAGTCTGGTTTAACCACAGACATAGGGAGTATATGGATCTACCCTTTACGGTATCTGACGTCGCGGACGTGATTAAAGGCCTGCCCTCGAATAAGGCCCCTGGGTCAGATGGGTTGACGACCGCTTTCTATAAGGCATACGTGGAGGAGTTAGCACCCAGGCTTCTCCAGGTCTATGCTGAGGCTCAGGAGACCGGGATACTTCCCCCATCTATGAGAGAAGCGGTTATTATCACTTTGCTTAAGCCGGGAAAGCTGGAAACAGACCCTGACTCCTATCGACCCCTGTCGTTCCTCAATGTCGATGTTAAAATCCTGGCAAAACTGATAGCAAATAGATTGCAACCTATGCTTCCGATCATTGCCAGACCCGACCAATCGGGCTTTATACCGGGCAGATCTACCTCCCATAATCTCAGGACAGTGTTTTCGGTCCTACATTACCTACACCCAGATGTCCAAGCGGCGGCGTTTTTTTTAGACGCGACAAAGGCGTTTGACTCTCTAGAGTGGCAGTACCTTTTTGGAATCTTAGAACGAATTGGCTTTAGTCCTCTTTTTATTGGATTGATTACATTGCTATACACTAAGCCCACGGCTAGGGTCAGAGCAAATGGTCTCATGTCAGCGCCATTCTCGATTACGCGAGGCACAAGGCAGGGGTGCTCTCTGTCCCCTCTGCTATTTGCGGTGGCGATGGAGCCACTAGCAGCACGTATCCGTCAACACCACACAGGCAAGGGAATAGGATTTAGCTCTAGAAGCCTCCTAATTTCTTTATACGCCGATGATGTTACCTTATACATAGTGGATCCGGCGGGAAATCTAGACATTGTATTGCGGGAATTCATCCAGTTTGGTGGGTTGGCCGGGGTGTCAATAAATTGTGGTAAGTCATTGATATTCCCGTTGACGGATGCTACCGAGAGGGTGACCTCAGAATTCCCGCTGCAATGGGAACAAGAGAAGGTGAAACATTTGGGGATTTGGATCAGTCGAAATTTACAAGAACTGTGGACCCTGAATTATGGTAGGACCATTGGCTGGCTTGAAGAGAAGGTGGCTATATGGTCTAAGCTCCCTCTTTCGCTGGCAGGTAGGATTACACTGACAAAGATGGTGATATTGCTGAAATTTTTGTATCTATTTGTAAACTTGCCACTCATGTTGACGCAAGCATTTTTTGCAAAACTGCGCTCATTGCTCATATCTTTGGTATGGGCGGGTGGACAGGCCCGTGTATCATGGGAATTGCTGACCCTACCGCTGAGGCAGGGAGGACTGGGAGCCCCAGACATGAAACTATATGCACTTTGTGCGGAGGCGCAATTTTTACACAATTGGGTATACCCAACGCCCTACCAACCACATGTGGCAGTGGAAAGAGATGCAATGGCGCCAGTACCACTGTCGGTCGCACTATATCAACCATATCGACGCTCCACAACAGATGTTGACACTACTGAAACCCTGCGGTGGGCTTGGGATGGCTTGCGGCGGCGGGTGAGAGCCCAAATACTGTACGCCCCATCTATCCCCCTAGCCCAAAATCCAATGTTGGCGAATATCAAGGATGAGCTGAGCAAGGCAATGGCACAAAAAATGAAGTTATATACATTTGCAGACCTCTACCCGGAGGATACTTTCCGGGATCCCCCAAGTGCGGAGGAAGGTCATGCAGTGCCATTCGGGGAAGCTTTTTTGTACCACAAGGTGCGAGCTACGTGCCGCGCATTACACAGTGACTTTCCAGCTCCCCCGCCTACCTTATTAGCCTTGGAGGTTTTACTCCGCTCGCCCTCCCCACGACGCCTTGTAACCAGACTCTATGCGACTATGCAAATGGATGCACCTGTGACGTGCCCGACTGCACTAATGCGATGGAATGCCGAGCTAAACCCCCAGTATCTGAGGAACAATGGATATATTGCTGTCAACAGCTGACTGAATTGTCGCCCAACTACAAACTTCGGCTTATCCATTTTAAATTTTTGCATCGATTTTACAGGACGCCCGTCGGATTAAACCGAATGGGACTGCGGGAAGATGACGCTTGCTGGCGATGTGGGGCGACCTCGGCCTCTTTTCTACACATGGCGTGGGATTGTCCCAGATTGAATGAGTATTGGTCCCAGATTTTTAGATCCATCAATCAGATACTGGGCTTGTCTCTATCTCCGTCTCCACTTTTGGGATTATTGGGATATGTAAAGGACACGCACATACGTCAGCGGAAATTGCATGCCCTATTGTTATTGTTTGCTAAGAGGCAGGTTGCAGTACATTGGGGGAGGAGGCGAAGGCCTACCATTATGGAATGGATCAGGGAAGCGACATATGGTCGGGTCCAACTAGCTACTTTCTGGGACTTGATGCCCCCTGCTTCTAGGCCCCGGGAGATATGGGAACCATTCATTGACTGGGTCCGGGAGCGCTCGAGCGTAACTGACGCCGACCGGTTGGATGCAGACCCCCCGAGAATGTGTAAAGTCATAACAAATGGTGGGAATATAGATACTGGGAGGGAACGAGATGTTGGATAGGCACTAAAGATTGTTTCCACAGCTGTTACCTCTGGGACGCTATTGATGCAGGATAGCTGATTATGATGCTACACGATCACAGAAATACCATGAATGTAAGCTATTGGTCCATTGCTATAAGGTATGTTTTGGGATACTTTTGTTCAGCCGGTGCACCAGATTTGTTTGTTGTTGAATAAACAATTGTTATGTTTTATTAAGAAATGCCAATAAACAAATTTAAAAAAACAACAAAAAACTAATTAGTAATTAATGATGGTAATTGTGTAATTAATTTTAGGTGTGTGTTGTGGTGTTTATAGGTGTAAATGGTGGGAAGGGTGGGAAGTAATTTAATTTTTATTGATGAATTATTAACTAGTTGTTAATTAATTTAAATTAATTAATCATTAATTAATTTTGGTAATTGTGTAATTAATTTTAGGTGTGTATTGTGGTGTTTATAGGTGTAAATGGTGTAAATGGTGGGAAGGGTGGGAAGTAATTTAATTTTTATTGATGAATTATTAATTAGTTGTTAATTAATTTAAATTAATTAATTAGTAATTAATTATGGTAATTGTGTAATTAATTTTAGGTGTGTGTTGTGGTGTTTATAGGTGTAAATGGTGGGAAGGGTGGGAAGTAATTTATTTTTTATTGATGAATTATTCATTAGTTGTTAGTTAATTTAAATTAATTAATTAGTAATTAATTATGGCAATTGTGTAATTAATTTTAGGTGTGTGTTGTGGTGTTTATAGTGTTAAAGAATGTGTACTCAATGAATGTTTATTATCTTTTTTTATTAATCATATTTTTTTAATTCATTATTAATTATGGAAATTATGGAAATAAATTTAAATAAAAATGTTGAAGTGTTTTTTTGTTGGTGTAATGTTATAGGATAAGAAATAAAATAAATACATTTATGTTTTGAATAATTTGTTTGTTAATATTTGCTCCTTTTAAATAAATATTGTTTATAAATGTATCTATTAATTTATTTTATATAATATTTGTACTTTTTTGTTATATGTAATTAATATTATAATATGTGTTCTTTTTATATGTTTAATATATTTAATCTTATATTCTTTAAATATTGTTTATTTATTTTTAAGATTATTTAATTTTTTGCAATTGTTTAAATGTTATTAGTAATTTTTGTTTCTCTGCTATCCAACACTTTCCCTACTGTTGCACTCACTGGGTTGGGAATAGTAATTTTTACCCCTCTGCAATCCAGCACTTTCCCTACTGTTGCACTCATTGGAGTGGGAATAATAATATTTACCTCTCCGCTATCCAGCACTTTCCCTACTGTTGCACTCACTGGAGTGGGAATAATAATTTTTACCTCTCCGCTATCCAGCACTTTCCCTACTGTTGCACTCGTTGGAGTGGGAATAGCAAATTTTACCCTTCTGCTATCCAGCACTTTCCCTACTGTTGCACTTACTGGAGTGGGAATAGTAATATTTACCCCTCCGCTATCCAGCACTTTCCCTACTGTTGCACTCACTGGAGTGGGAATAGTAATATTTACCCCTCCGCTATCCAATACTTTCCCTACTGTTGCACTCACTGGAGTGGGAATAGTAATTTTTACCCCTCCGCTATCCAGCACTTTCCCTACTGTTGCAGTCACTGGAGTGGGAATAGTAATTTTTACCTCTCCGCTATCCAGAACTTTCCCTACTGTTGCACTCACTAGAGTGGGAATAGTAATTTTTACCCCTCCGCTATCCAACACTTTCCCTACTGTTGCACTCTTTGTAGTGGGAATAGTAATTTTTACCCCTTCGCTATCCAGCACTTTCCCTACTGTTGCAATCACTGGAGTGGGAATAGTAATTTTTACCCCTCCGCTATCTAACACTTTCCCTACTGTTGCACCACTCTTTGGAGTGGGAATAGTAATTTTTGCCCCTCCGCTATCCAACACTTTCCCTACTGTTGTACTCACTGGAGTGGGAATAGTAATTTTTACCCCTCCGCTATCCAACATTTTCCCTACTGTTGCACTCACTGGAGTGGGAATACTAAATTTTACCCCGCCGCTATCCAACACTTTCCCTACTGTTGCACTCTTTGGAGTGGGAATAGTAATTTTTACCCCTCCGCTATCTAACACTTTCCCTACTGTTGCACTCACTGGAGTTGGAATAGTAAATTTAATTATTTCGCTATCCAACATTTTCCCTACTGTTGTATTTATTGTATTGCGAAATGTACGTCATAATTTTTTTTAATAGTTTAATGTTTTAATTAATTATAGAATTTTATTTTATTTTAAATTATTGATATATGTATATATTTTAATTTTATATAATTTAAAAGTTTAAAAATTAAATAAAGATAATAGTTAATAAATTGTTTTAAAGTAAATATGTGTATATGTATAAATTATTATGTTTGTGTGTTTACATTTTTTTTAATTAAGTTTACTTTTTATATTTAGTTAAAATGTATATTAATTTTCATTTATTTTGTTAAAGATAATATTAATATTTTATATATTTAATATATATTATTTTATTTTATTTATATTTTTAAATCGATATTTTTTACATCTATATTTTTAACTTCAATATTTTTGATTCAATATTTTTGTACTTACCTGTTTAAGTATAGGGAGTCGATATTTTTGCATTCTACATTTTTTTACATCAATCTTTTTAGCATCGATATTCTGTCAGTGAACCATTTCTGTCTGCTCTACCACTGTATCAGTCCATGTATTTCTGCCTGCTGCACCACTGAATCAGTCTGTGTATTTCTGTCTGCTCCACCACTGTATCAGTCCGTGTATTTCTGTCTGCTCTACCACAGTATCAGTCCGTGTATTTCTGGCTGCTCTACCACTGTATCAGTCCGTGTATTACTGTCGGCTGCACCACTGTATCAGTCCGTGTATTTCTGTCTCCTGTACCACTGTATCAGTCCATGTATTTCTGTCTGCTCTACCACTGTATCGGTCCGTGTATTTCTGTCTGCTGCACCACTGCATCAGTCCGTGTATTTCTGTCTGCTGTACCACTGTATCACTCCGTATATTTCAGTCTACTGCACCACTGTATCAGTCTGTGTATTTCTGTCTGCTGTACCACTGTATCAGTCCGTGTATCACTGCCTGCTGCACCACTGTATCAGTCTGTGTATTTCTGTCTGCTGCACCACTGTATCAGTCCGTGTATTTCTGTCTGCTCTACCACAGTATCAGTCCGTGTATTTCTGTCTGCTCTACCACTGTATCAGTCCGTGTATTTCTGTCGGCTGCTCCACTGTATCAGTCCGTGTATTTCTGTCTGCTGTAGTACTGTATCAGTCTGTGTATTTCTGTCTGCTGTACCAATGTATCAGTCTGTGTATTTCTGTCTGCTGTACCACTGTATCAGTCCGTGTATTTATGTCTGCTGTGTCACTGTATCAGTCTGTGTATTTCTGTCTGCTGTACCACTGTTTCAGTCCATATATTTCTGTCTGCTGCACCACTGTATCAGTCTGTGTATTTCTGTCTGCTGTACCACTGTATCAGTCTGTGTATTTCTGTCTGCTCTACCACTGTATCAGTCCGTGTATTTCTGTCTGCTGTACCACTGTATCAGTCTGTGTATTGCTGTCTGCTGTACCACTGTATCAGTCTGGGTATATCTGTCTGCTGTACCACTGTATCAGCCTGTATATTTATGTCTGCTGTACCACTGTAACCGTCATGTCTAGTTCTGTCTGCTGTCCACTGTATCTGTCTGTGTATTTCTGTCTGCTGTACCACTGTAACCGTCATGTTTATTTCTGCCTGCTGTACCACTGTATCAGTCTGTGTATTTCTGTCTGCTGTATCACTGTATCAGTCTGTGTATTTCTGTCTGCAGTACCACTGTAATAGTCTGTGTATTTCTGTCTGCTGTACCACTGTATCAGTCTGTGTATTTCTGTCTTATGTAGTACTGTATCAGTCTGTGTATTTCTGTCTGCTGTACCACTGTATCAGTCTGCGTATTTCTGTCTGCTGTTCCACTGTATCTGTCTGTGTATTTCTGTCTGCTGTACCACTGTATCAGTCTATATATTTCTGTCTGCTGTACCACTGTATCAGTCTGTATATTTCTGTCTGCTGTACCACTGTAACCGTCATGTTTTTTCTGTCTGCTGTACCACTGTATCAGTCTGTGTATTTCTGTCTGCTGTATCACTGTAACAGTCTGTGTATTTCTGTCTGCTGTATCACTGTATCAGTCTGTATATTTATGTCTGTTGTATCACTGTATCAGTCCGTGTACTTCTGTCTGCTGTCCACTGTTTCAGTCCGTATAGTTCTGTCTGCCGTACCACTGCATCAGTCTTTGTATTTCTGTCTGCTGTCCACTGTATCAGTCTGTGTATTTCTGTCTGCTGTCCACTGTATCAATCTGTGTATTTCTGTCTGCTGTACCACGGTAACGGTCATGTTTATTTCTGTCTGCTATACCACTGTTTCAGTTCGTGTATTTCTGTCTGCTGTACCACTGTATCAGTCCATGTATTTCTGTCTGCTGTACCACTGTAACCGTCATGTTTATTTCTGTCTGCTGTACCACTGTATCAGTCTGTGTATTTCTGTCTGCTGTACCACTGTAACAGTCTGCGCATTTCTGTCTGCTGTTCCACTGTATCTGTCTGTGTATTTCTGTCTGCTGTACCACTGTATCAGTCTGTATATTTCTGTCTGCTGTACCACTGTAACCGTCATGTTTATTTCTATCTGCTGTACCACTGTATCAGTCTGTGTATTTCTGTCTGCTGTACCACTGTAACAGTCTGCGTATTTCTGTCTGCTGTTCCACTGTATCTGTCTGTGTATTTCTGTCTGCTGTACCACTGTATCAGTCTGTATATTTCTGTCTGCTGTACCACTGTATCAGTCTGTATATTTCTGTCTGCTGTACCACTGTAACCGTCATGTTTTTTCTGCCTGCTGTACCACTGTATCAGTCTTTGTATTTCTGTCTGCTGTACCACTGTATCAGTCTGTGTATTTCTGTCTGCTGTACCACTGTATCAGTCTGTGTATTTCTGTCTGCTGTACCACTGTATCAGTAATGAAATGAAATGAAGGTTTTTATAGAGCGCATGTATGCTGTGGCGTCTTAGCGCTTGCTACCAAAAGAGGGTATACCAGAAAGTCAACCAGTCAGTTTAGTGCGAATGAAATAACCAGGTTTTAAGTTCCTTCCTGAACTGTGTCAGATTGTTTTGATTTCTAAGATACAGGGGCAGGGAATTCCATAGCCTAGGGGCTAAATATCTGAAACTTCTACCACCCCACTTGAGCGTCTTTACTCTCGGCACTATAAGCAGTGACGCCGAAGCCGAGCGGAGGCTTCTCTGTGGGGTGTAGCGCTTAATATATTGACTGATCTGGGCAGGTCCAGCCCCATACAGAGTCTTGTGTACTATGCACATAGATTTGAACTGAATTCTCGCCAGAACGGGCAGCCAATGCAGCTGTTCCCGGATGGCTTGACTTATAGGGCTGAATTTAGGGCGTTTTAATTGTAGCCTAGCGGCAGCATTTTGCAGAGTCTGCAGCTTATGTATCACAGTCTTTTTGGCTCCAAGGTAGAGCGAATTACAGTAATCAATTTTTGACAAAATTCAGTCTGTGTAGTTCTGTCTGCTGTACCACTGTATCAGTCTTTGTATTTCTGTCTGCTGTCCACTGTATCAGTCTGTGTATTTCTGTCTGCTGTACCACTGTAACCGTCATGTTTTTTCTGTCTGCTGTACCACTGTATCAGTCCGTGTAGTTCTGTCTGCTGTACCACTGAATCAGTCTTTGTATTTCTGTCTGCTGTACCACTGTAACCGTCATGTTTTTTCTGTCTGCTGTACCACTGTATCAGTCTGTGTATTTCTGTCTGCTGTACCACTGTATCAGTCCGTGTAGTTCTGTCTGCTGTACCACTGTATCAGTCTTTGTATTTCTGTCTGCTGTCCACTGTATCAGTCTGTGTATTTCTGTCTGCTGTACCACTGTAACCGTCATGTTTTTTCTGTCTGCTGTACCACTGTATCAGTCTGTGTATTTCTGTCTGCTGTACCACTGTATCAGTCCGTGTAGTTCTGTCTGCTGTACCACTGTATCAGTCTTTGTATTTCTGTCTGCTGTCCACTGTATCAGTCTGTGTATTTCTGTCTGCTGTGCCACTGTATCAGTCTGTATATTTCTGTCTGCTGTACCACTGTAACCGTCATGTTTATTTCTGTCTGCTGTACCACTGTAACCGTCATGTTTATTTCTGTCTGCTGTACCACTGTATCAGTCTGCGTATTTCTGTCTGCTGTTCCACTGTATCAGTCTGTATATTTCTGTCTGCTGTACCACTGTTTCAGTCTGTATATTTCTGTCTGCTGTACCACTGTAACCGTCATGTTTTTTCTGTCTGCTGTACCATTGTATCAGTCTGTGTATTTCTGTCTGCTGTACCACAGTATCAGTCTGTGTATTTCTGTCTGCTGTACCACTGTATCAGTCTGTGTATTTCTGTCTGCTGTACCACAGTATCAGTCTGTGTATTTCTGTCTGCTGTATCACTGTATCAGTCTGTATATCTCTGTCTGCTGTACAACTGTTTCAATCTGTGCATTGCTATCTGTGGTACCACTGCAACAGTCTGTGCAGGCTTTCATAGGTACCACTGTGTAAGTCTGCATATTGCTATCAGCTATACACTGTATTTTTCGGTATATTGATATCTGTATCATTCTGTATGTGGCTTTTGGCTGTGACACAGTATTAGTCTGTAGACTGCTATCTACGGAAACACTCTACCAGACTGTATATAGTTCTCTGCTGTACCACTGTATCAGTCTCGCATATCGTTTGCTGCACCACTTTCTGTGGGGAAACATCTATTACAATGCAGGCATTACATCGTGCCTTTACAACACAGTCAGTACCACAACTGTGACGTTACCACGAGCTCCATTACCACGCAAGTCATTACAACAACTTGCTTTAGGGAATGCGGTGTTGAACTAGTATTGGATTTTAAGTCTAACACCTTCCCTACTGATACACCGACTGGAGTTGGAATAGTAATTTAAACTCTTCCAAAGTCCAGCGCTTCCCTAAAGCAAGTCGCTGTAATGACTTGCGTTGTATGGAACTTGTGGTAACGACACAGTCGTGGTATTCACTGAGTTGTTAAACCATGCGTGGTTTTGGCATGCGTGGTTACCGATGCTATTCCTCTCTGTGTGTTGCTATCTGCAGTACAACTGTATACGTCTGTATAGAGCTGTCTGATGTACCATTGTTTCAGTCTTTATATAGCTTTCTCCTGGGCCACTGGTTAAGTCGCTATACAGCTATTCAACTCCTTGTCTGGTGTAGAAAGCGCTATATTAATACAATTACAGATACAATCACCTGTATCACTAAATCAGTCAGTATGTAGCGCTCTGCTGTAGCACTGTATACATGTGCATATTGCTTTCTGATGTACCACTGCTTCAGTCTGAAAATACATGTCTTCTGTAGCACTGTGGCATTTTGCACGTCTGCCTATAGTGCAACTGTATCACACTGTGTATAGCTAGCTACTCTACCAACCTGTTAAACCAGTGGTTCCCAATCTGTGCGCCGCGGCACCCGGGTGCGCCGTTAGAACTAGCCAGGGGCGCCGCAAATGGATGCGCACCAGTCTGGGAACCACTGACATACTCTGTTCCTTTAGTGTTGCTGTTAGTTTGCATCGTAAATTGAAGCTCGTGCTGATGTGGACAGTTCAGTTCCGGCTGTACTTTTCCTTCCGATGTACTCACCTCATTGGTAGGTTACAGCAGCACATCCAGGCAAAGAGCTGCCCCTCCCAGCCGCTCTTGCGCTACGGATGACATCATCAAAGAGACAGTGCAAGGCGCAAGGAAAGTAGGCAGTGCTGACGCTGCAGTGTAGCACTTGCGCCAGCAGGAAAGCCACTGCCAGCATCATTCACAGGCAGTCCACAAAGGTCGGCTTAGTGGACGTGGCCAGCATGGATAGCACAGCCCGGGCACCTGACTTGCAAAGGTAAGCATGCGTGTGGTCAAAGTTGCCTCACTGTTTCATTAATCCAGAGGAAACGACCAGTGTGGAAGCCCTTTCCGTGGCGCGGCCTTTCAGTTACCTTGTATAAAGCGATTTCATCTCATCCCCTGTTATTAATAATTTAATTGAACTAGATTTTTAGTACTTTCTGAAGAGTTGTGCACTTGCCCTGCAGTCCTAAAGAGAAGAAATCCTAGGAGCGAAATTCCAGAGAGTTAGAAAACACATTTTTCCAAGTGCTAGAATTAACAGTTTCTTGCATCAGTGGAGTGCTTCAACTCAGCATATAACCCGTTTGTAAGCTGTCTGGTATTTGTAGCCACCCCTTGAAACCAACTACCTGTAGCAATCTAAATTTTAGATTCTCGTAATTAAAATACATTTTTATGGCAGTGGTTATCAGTTGTCCAGCGGGATTTTAGTGCACACCCAGTTGGGGTCGTTCAGATTATCCCAGAGTGAGACAGCGCTCCAAGATGTTAGACTTGCTCCCAGTCAATGACACGACGTATCTTTGTATGCTGTTGCTTATAGGTTTTTTTATAGCACACAATCACATTGCCATGCTCAGACTGAAGAGCATGCATTGTACCTGCTATTAATAATGAACATATTCTAAGAAAATAGGTCTGACCTGTGTTTTTTAATGCATGTTATGTAAAAGGTGAAGTGGTTTGGGATTTCTTTTTGTATGTCTGCATTTGTATGGAATTTTGAGTACGTAACAGGTATATTGCTTCATCCATGTAATATATATACATAGTTGGAATTTTACACTGATAATAATAGAGTTTTCATTTTATCAACATAAAACAAGCTAGAATCATAAAAGCTGTTAGACGAAAGTTGGAGCTGATAGTTTACTAGTTTTATGGAATAGTAGCAGAGGGGAGAGGGACAAAGGACCCAAGGTAAGCCTCTCCTGCTGCAGCATTGAGAGAGTGCTACTGGCACTGTGAGGGGGATAGACTGAACACAAGGCAGCAGTTCCAAGGTGATGACCTCCTTTCCTGGACAAATTGATGGGGCTTGAGGTAAGAAGGAGCAACAGGCACAAGGGGAATACTTCCACACTGAGATGTAGAATGAGGGCTGCTGGCATACTGCATGAACCTTGCTGTGGAAGCAAGAGCAGACCCAGCAAGGCGACTGCTCTACATGCGCACAGTGTGCGCCCTGTGCACATACTGAGAGGAGGCCAAAGGTAAATACCTTGTCTGAGATGCTGTAGGAACACCACTGGCACACAGTGTTCAGCAAAGGCTGGAGGGAAGGGCCTCACACCTGCATCTGTGAATGTGCACACTGCTGCCACTGTGGGGGCTGCAGGCAAGAGGTAGGCCCTATGATTATAATACCTTCATCGGCTTCATCCCAATTATTTACAGGGAGAAAAATGGAAGTACTCCCGAGGCCAGGTGTACATTCCCCCACCTGCAAAAAAACAAAAACATAATGGGGTGCCGCGACCCACAGCCAATAGGTCAAGGGAGCCAGGGGTCGAAAAAGTTTGGGAACCACTGTGTTAAACTGTATACAGCATTCTGCTGAACCAATGCATCAAACCGTATGCAGCTCTCTACAGTAACACTGTCTCAGTCTGTATGCAGCTGCTTCTGTGCCACTGTATCAAGCTGTCTACAGTTGGGTGTTGTACTGTTGTGACACTCTTAAGCTGTACATTGCTGTCTGCTGTAGTACTAAATTGATCATTATACAGCTGGCAAATTCACCACTGTATCAGTTCGTATGGAGCCCACAGTATAGTTAAGCGCGTGCAGTTGTCAACCGTGTGGGGGTTTGCAGGAAGAAAGTATGAATTCTGTCAGGGCAATGTCAGCTTTTCATCCTTCTGACTTTGAGAGGCTGTGTCCTTTTACACTGGGTAAAAGTAATACCTATTGATGCAGCTCTCAGAAACAGCAAAGCAATGGAGTTAGGCACTATATAAAACAATATATTATTATTTTTATTCTACTTTTTATTCTTATTTCCCTATCCAGTACTGAACCATTTGAGTCCTCATCTGAGGCTGGGTCTGTGTGAAAATATATTAACAAGGTTAGGGCAGACATTTTCATGCAGAGTGTGAAGTTGGCAGGTGGGCAGTACACCTGCAAATAGTATTTTCTTAGGAGCTGCGGATCCCCATAATTCTGAGGTGCTGTTTTTTTTTTTAGGTCTTGTAGACAGGCAGCTTTAGCTGCCTGATGGCAACAGACCTATTTTATCCAATATGGGCTTGGAGTGGGTGTTGGGTCTCCCCCTTGCTTGTGATTCAAAGACTTTTTAGGCTGTCTGAATTCCCTGCTCTTGATTCAATGGCTTTCTTCCCTATTCTTGAATTTGCCCCGATCAAGGAGCATTTTGATGTCCCTGTGTTTATTGATTGGATGAATTGCACTATTCTATTGCTGATGTCATGACCTTGCATTGCACGAGGAACTATTTTATCTCTCTTTCTCTCTCTCTCGCTCTCTCTCTCTTTCGTTCTCTAAATCATTGTTCTCTGTGCTCCCCCTCCTTTGTCACTCCCACACTGTTAATTTAAATAATACCTACCTCCCAGTGCCCACTTACACCACCCGACAACCTGCACTATATCCGCTGGCCTTTGCTGTATCATTGGGTGGCCATCTTTTAATGCTTTTTAAACCATTCCAAGATGGCCAGTTGTGCATGTGCAGACGAGTGCAAGCACACATGCATGGTAGCCATCTTGGAATGCTTTTGTGTTTGCTTTATGTAAAACCGTTCCAACATAGCCATGGTGTATGTGCGCGCATGGTAGCCAACTCTGGCAAAAAAAGCATTAGAAAAGGCAGTAGGTCTTTGGTGCTTTGTCACAGGTGAAACCTATTGGATTTGCCAATGCTTGTTGCTAATTTTACAAGCATTGTCTCCCCTTTCGTTAAGGTCATTTTCCATGAGATTTTAGGGTTGTTCACTAGTGCACCATGCTGCATCACCACGCAGCAAAAGCGGTGCTGGCAGATACCTGGCCCTGGCTGTGCATTCCTGTCAACGTTGTTATTTTAATTTGAGGTGGAAGTTGTTGTTGGTTGTGCTCAAGTCAAATGTCAAATACACAAAAAGTAAATCGTTCTTGCCATAGTGAAAATACATGTATTTCACAGCCAAGTGTTGTGACTCAGTGGTCTAAGGCACCCACTGCAGGAATCTGTACTTGACCTCATGGACAAACATTCAAACCCTGGAGGGCCCACTTAGCCTTTCATCCTTAGGTTGATAAAATGAGTACAGTGAGTTGGTCAATAATAAACATCTATTGTTTAAAGTCATAATTCCCCTCAGGGTGATTGTATGGTTTACAAATACATATATTATGTCATTAAAATTTCTAAGGGGCTCCACCTCTTTTTTTAAGAGTTCTTTTTTTAACACAACAATTAACCCGCAAGGTTAACCCTTCTGGTTTGGGAAGAGGTGTGGCGCAGCGGCCAGGGCGACTGACTCCGGGTCCTGGGGCTCACGGTTCGATCCCCGGCGCCGGCGGCAGTTCAGCCCAGCACCATGTAACTCTGGGCAATAGCTCGCTTAATCTTCCCCACGGCCGGGACACCTCTCCGGAGGTAGCAGCTGTGATGTCGAATAAGCTTTGCCACTCAATACATGAAAGGAATTCACTTCGAAAAAATGATCAAAATAATTATTAAATCAATAAATACACACTAAAACCCTAAGAAAAGCAAACACATGGAAACATACTGAAAGAATAATTTGTGCATGCCCGGATGATTTACGGAAAATGAATTATGGGAGGGGTATGTGTGTTGTGCACAAACCAATTGCTGTGGGACATCCTTCTCCTACTGTGGGAGGACTTCCCTTTAACTTTCAGAAGGTGTTTTGTGCTAGAGGAGACATCGGCACAAGGTCACATTTAAGTTCTGTTTCCATTGTGGGTGAGATTAAGCCTGTTGTGAATGAACACTCAAATTGACTGTTAAATGAGTAAGTCTCACGCGTGTGGAGTGAGGCGAGATTCCTGGGTCTCATGAGAGCGTACTCTGGTGATCGAAGAAGGGAGGTTATGGTCCTTAAGGTTTATATACCTCCATATGAGGTTTGAAAAGATTCAGAGAGAGGTATGCCACCTCACAGTTTCTCTTTGGGGGGTTAAATGGCCTCACTGGCTGGTTTCAACTCCATCTAGCACCATTTGTGTTTTGTTTTTCGATTTCCTGTGCATTAAGTGGCACGTCCTACCCCGGCCCTACCGCCATCAGGACCGCAAATCCACCAGGTCACTGTACATGACACAGACCTCCACTTGAACCTTGCAGTTTTCAAACTATAGAATGGAACTCGAGATACGCGTGTTTATCTGCTCTCATTTGCTAAAATGTACACGATGTAAAAAGAGGTGTGTGTGTGTTTGTGCAACTAATATTACACAAAGAGTGGTAATTTGAAACCCCATTATTTGTGGAATAGCAGATCATTTAATGTGTATATAGGCACATGTATATGTGCATGTATCATCAGTTATTATATTCTCAAAAGTACATATATAAATTTGTTTTTATGTTAACTTCTAATCAGAAGGATTTTTTGTGAGCCATTGTGTTGAAACATTTCTCTCTCTCCCCCTCTCTCTTATATATATTTATCCAGCGGGTCCACTCAGCCTTTCATCCATCTGAGGTCGATAAAACGAGTACCTATTGAGTTGGATAACAATAAACATCTGTTATTCAGCGCCCAGATACCTCGTTGGGGTGAACGTGCGCTTTACAAATACACATGTTATGTTATGTTTATGTTATCTTGCAAATGTGGCCTTTTCGTCCTGAGGCTCAGCATATATGCTTGTGCTTACCCTTGGCTGACCAGACCATGGAATTTCCAACAAGTTCTCAAAGAGAATTAACGGGTGGCTCTTCGTGTAGGACTGTTAATAATCATCCTTTATTTACATACAGTATCAGTTTTGATTGCCTTTCATAGACAGGATGCTCGTTAAACAAAGGATAATGGTAAGACCTAGACACATTTGGAGCTGTCATAGTTTAAAACCTCTCTCATGCAAAGAGACTTATTAGCAGATGGAAGGAAATCTGATTGAGGTTCGAGTTCCCAGTGGGCAAAATCCATATTTCACAGGAAATGTGTTGTTCAGCAAAGTAAATAAAATGTTGTACACGCATACCGTCATCATGATGAATTATGGGTGTTTGTGTGTGTGTGTGTATAAGTAGGCAGGCTTGGAATGTGTGTGGGGTGTGGGGGAGGTAGGGTGTAGATGCTGAGAGTGTAATATTCTTTTTATTACCATTGTCGAGTGTGGGGAGGGCCCTTGACTTCCCACAGGAGGTGAAACCTTGAGTGCCCCATGATGCCTCTCCGCTTCATCAACAAGAGTAACTAGCATCTTTTACTCAGCAAATTGGCATATATGGTTTTGGCATGGTATTTTTTCATTTTTAAAGGACTTTTAACCAAAATTCGGATTTAAAGGGTTATAGTGCAAGATGTTATTGGGCCACCTTTGCTTTTACTGCTGTGTGTGTTGATTCCTGTGGAAAATGGAAAATGTTTCATGGGTTTCTGTGAAATACGTGTTTGCTCATTACAATGACAGCACCAGGTAAGCAACAAACCGCTGTGCACTGATTTACTGTTGCTGATCAAAGTGAACACACACTGAACATTCTGCTTCCAGTCAGTGCCCATCCTTAGCTGCACCTTGCAGAGAACAGCTTCAACCATCTCCTCCACGGATAGACAGAATGTGTTTCCTTTAGCAAAGTATAGTCTTTTCGTATAAAGAACTGAGGGGCATATTAGCAAGACCCACGTTAAAATTATCGCCGTTTTAGCGGCAGGAAACTGCCGCTAAAACGACGATAATGGGCTTGCTAATATGCGTTATGGTATTCCATAGAAGCCCAGGTTAGATGTGCAGGACATCTAACCTGGGCTTCTATTGAATACTATAACGCATATTAGCAAGCCCATTATCGCCGTTTTAGCGGCAGCTTCCTGCCGCTAAAACGGCGATAATTTTAACGTGGGTCTTGCTAATATGCCCCTATGTTCTAGCTTAAAGAAATCCTATTGTTCTTAATAAACATTTCCCAGTTGCATAAGTTGCCTTTTCAACCTAATTGCCCCCAGAACAGAGATATTTAAAACAAGTGCATAATGAATAACCTTTACAAACACATTACCTTTTGGCCATGTGATTTATAATGTCAACAGAAAACCTCTATGTCAAATCAGGAGCACATTGCACTGTTACCCATTATGTGTCCACTATTCCACTATCCATATATAAATATGTGTGTATGTATATACACACAGGCAAACACACACACACACATAAATATCAGCAGGTGTTTGAAAATGTGTGTGTGTGTGTGTGTATACATATATACAATTTTATCACTGCTTATGTTTGGGGGGGTTCGCTGGGGGTGACGTGAACGCCCACTCTTTCTCTCGTCTATTGAAAGGTGATTTGCTGTCACTCTTGAACCAGTTATTATTCATTTCATGACAGATTTTTAAAAAAACATGCAATGATGCAACCGTTTGTCAAAGCACATTGTCAAGAAACCTCATTTTGTGGGGGTGCATTTCTTTTCAGCAGTTTTGTAGCGGAAAGTCTTCAGGTGGGCGGTGTATTTATGCGATTAACATATATAGTGAAACATGGTATTTTCGAACAAGAATCAATAAAAAACTTGAAAGAGAAAACTGTAAATTATATCACAGATGTGGTGGCGACGTAGATTTAAAAAATGACAACACCGAATTATACAAAGTCAATAAAACTTCTGTGGTAGAGGTTAGTTGTAAAGGGGAACGTGGGGAGATATTCTGGTGTGTAACAGCATGTGTAATACGATAATACATATACAACAGGGCAACACAGATGAGCGCTTGTGTACACACACTTGCACGGACACACACAAACACACACATGCATTTGACCACATCATATGTACATTTACGTGTACAAAGGCTTAACGCCGAAACGCGTCGCCCTTTTGTTGGTGCACAATACATTTTTGTGCTTCTTCTGGTGCTTCTTCTGGTGTGCCGCATCTTGTTATTCTTGTCATTGGGGCATAATACGAGAAATCCTTTGCATCTTATACGCCTGCTGCCGCCGTCTGCAGGCACCAACGCCGAAGGCGGGGAACTACGAAGCGCAGCATCTGTGAATTATTACTATATATATATATATATATATATATATATATATATATATATATATAATCTACTGGCGGTCGCCAGTAGATAGTTATAGTTAGGACCTATTTTCCATAGGAAATCCGCAACATTCTATTCCCAATAACTTTGGCGCCGGTTGACGAATCTTCACAAAATTTTCAAAACTCGTGGGGCGCTCCGGTCCGCTCCTATTCTGAAAGTCTCGGGGTGATTCGTCAAGTGGGGGCCGAGAAAAAAGGGGGTCCCAAAACGTGTTTTCCCCATGCAATTTTCCATAGGAACCTTTAGTCGCAGCTACAGCCCGAACTGCTGAACGGAATTACTCCAAATTTGGCAAAAAGATAGCCCTTGGTTCAGAGTCGTGCCTTTTGGTTAAATGGTGTAAATCTGTTCAGTAGTTCCTGAGAAAATCAAAAGTAAAATCACATATATATCTATGGCCGCAGAGGGTCCGCGCACCCTGAGCGCACCCTCCCGATCATGTGCTGTATGCTAATTGGCTGTCAACACTCCAAACCAGGAAGTGTTGGCAGCCATCTTGTTCCTCGGTAGAACCGAGGCACAAGAAACAAGTGCGCAAAACGCAAAAAGGGGGCAGGGTAGAAACACCCTGACCACCTAGGCCTCCTTAGGGGGTCCCACAAGGACCCCCAGGGCCCCCAAAAAAATTGGCAGGATGCGTGCAGGGTGCGCGGATCCCGCTGGAAAAAAAAACCGAAGCGCGGGCTCCCGTGCTTCGTTGTTATTTGGCCCCCGGGTGGGCCAAGTCCCGGGGCATGCGGGGGTTAATAAAAATGTGTGGGGGCCTCTAAGGCTCTCCTAAGCCCCGGGACCTCCACCCCCGGGGCTTCTTTTAAAAAAATTAAATTACCTGTGTGGGGGCTCGAGCCCCACACGCCCCGGGACCGCCATCTCCCCGGGCACTAAGAATTGGAATGTGGGGGTCCGTTTCGGACCCTCGAGCCCCGGGACCACCATCTCCCCGGGGCTGTGCACGTGTTGGGAGGGGGCCGTGCGGCCCCCTCCTGGAGCCAGTGATGGCCCTGGGGACCGCCACCCCCAGGGCCGGCTCCTGCAGTGTCCTGGGGTGCCCACCCCGGGACACTGTAGTTTGCTATGGCAGGGCGGGAGCCTCGCGGCTCCCGCCCTGTCATTGCAAACTGCTTTGTTTTTGGAAGAGAGAGCAGGAAACCTGCTCTCTCTTCCAAAACCAAAGACGATTGCTTTTCCACACGGGGAGCTGCATGTCAGCAGCTCCCCATGTGGAAAGCAATGCCGGCTCCTGCAGGACGCGGGAGCCGGCGGGACCGTGGGGGATTGGGGACCCCCCCACGGTCCCAACGGAGAGGGCCAGCCCCGGGTGATGTGGTCCCCGGGGCTACAAGTGGCCCGGGAGGGGGGCCATGTGGGCCCCTTCCACAAAATTTTTAAAAAATTTAAAAAAGGCCGGCCCCGGGGGATGGGTTCCCCGGGGCCATAAGTGGCCTGAGGAGGGGGGCAACGCAGCCCCCCTCCAAAACATTTTTTTTAAAAAGAAGGCCATGCCCCGGGGGATGGGGTCCCCGGGGCCAATTAAGGCCTCGGGAGGGGGGCCACGCGGCCCCCTTCAAAATTCTTTTTTTTTTTTTTTAAATATTAGGGGGCAGGCCCTGGGGGATGGGGTCCCCAGGGCCAATAAATTAGAAAAGAAGGGGGCCACACAGCCCCCTTCGTAAAAAAAAAAAGAAAACACCGGCATCGCGCCGGAGGCCACGCCCTCCTTGGCAGCACTCTGCAAACACTCCTCTGGCGCGTTTGCAGATGGGGAATGAATTCCCTTGAATACTGGGGTCCCTGGGGCCAACTAGCCCACCAGGAACCTCCAGTATGCGCCAGGGGCTGCGTTGCAGAGAGGTGTTCTGAGGCCACGCACATTTTTACACCTCTCTGCAACGCAGCTCTGTGGCGCTTAATGGAGGTAGCTGGTGGGCTAGTTGCACCCCAGGGACCCTCAGGATTCAAGGGGACTTAATTCCCCAACTTAAAACGCGCCACGGGGCACGTTTGCACAGTGGCGAAGGGAGGGGCGGGGCCTGAGGTGACATGTGTGCAAACACGCCCTGTGGCGCGTTTTAAGTTGGGGATTAACTCCTTGAATCCTGAGGGTCCCTGGTGCAACTAGCCCACCAGCTACCTCCATTAAGCACCACAGAGCTGCGTTGCAGAGAGGTGTAAAAGGGGCATGGCCTCTGACCACCTCTCTGCAACGCAGGCCTGTGGCGCTTACTGGAAGTACCTGGTGGGCTAGTTGGGCCCCAGGGAACCTCAGGATTCAAGTGACCTAATACCCCAACTTAAATCGCGCCACAAGGCGCGTTTGCACAGTGGTGAAGGGAGGGGCGGGGCCTCAGGTGGCATGTGTGCAAACACACCCTGTGGCGCGTTTTAGGTTGGGGAATTAATTCCCTTGAATCCTGAGGGACCCTGGGGCCAACTAGCCCACCAGGTACCTCCAGTGCGCGCCACAGGGTTGCGTTGCAGAGAGGTGGTCCAGGCCACGCCCCTTTTTGCACCTCTGTGCAACGCAGCTCTGTGGCACTTACTGGAGGTACCTGGTGGGCTAGTTGGACCCCAGGGACCCTTAGGATTCAAGGGGACTTTATCCCCCAACTTAAAACGGCCAGAGGGCGTGTTTGCACACATGTAACCTCAGGCCCCCCCCTCCCTACACCACTGTGCAAACGTGCCCCATGGCGCGTTTTAAGAGGTAGTTTTAATCCCCTGCCCTATTATGTACTAGGGAGTTACAGATGAGGTCATGCTAATCACAGGGGTACCTCAACGCATAGTGTTCCCTAGTGTATGTAGGTGTTTTAACTGTATTCTAAGTGTCTTTTACCATAGCACTGGCTCTAGGCCTGGTTAGTCAGAGTCAGTTACCACCAGTACACGTCTGGAAAAGATGTGGGCACAGGATTATTTTGCAACAAGGCCTCTTTCTGCTCCTCTGTTGGTTCTTTCTGCACATGTCTTGCTTCTTCCTGGATTTTTCTTTGTCTTTGTGCACTTCTGTTTCTTTCGACATTTCTTTTGCTTCTTTCTGTGCGTTTTTTCTTCTTTCTTCACATGTCCTACTTCTGTAGGCATAGTTACAAACTAGCATTTGAAAAACCTTTGAAATTCACTGAAAAAACCATAGGTTTCAGGCACGTTATAGTTAGAAATTAGCATTTACAAAACCTTTGAAATTCACTGAAAATACCATAGGTTTCAGACTCGTTATAGTTAGAAATTAGCATTTAAAAAACCTTAGAAATTCACTGAAAAAACCATAGGTTTTAGGGAAAGTTATAGTTAGTTGGACATTGCACTCGTACAAAACCCGTGAAATTCCCCGTTATAGTTAATTCAGCTAACTATAACTCGCGCCCCGCAATGCACTGCTGATGACGTCACATATTACATCACTCATGACATGGTCAGTGACATCACTGATGACATCACTGATGACATCTCAAATGACATCACTGATGACATCACTGATGACATCATCCACGTGAAAATCTAATGCACCTCCTCACACTCTATTATAACTTTTGATACACCCACTGCAAAATACAGACTACCATTTTCGAAACCATCGACACACCAATACCAGTTACTACATGCGCACTCACTGATTCCTAGGTCTACACACACATCCACTCATTCACCCATACAATCACTCATACATGCAGTCACTCATCAATACAACACTATCATATACACTCATATACCTATACAGACACTCACACACCGCCACTCATCCATGGAGTTACTCACACACCTAGTCAGTCATGCAAATAATCAATCACACTCCCATTTACTCACCTATACAGATACTAACGCATACTTACTCTCTTATATAATCACTGATACAAGTACACACTCATCCATACAGCCACTCTCACAATCACTGACTCTCACGTATAGTCATTTATACTCCAACTCTCACATACACTGCCTTTTCCCTATGTAGTTACTTGGACATGTACCTCTGAGACATCCATTCACTCACCAACACACCCATACACACACTCACCCGCCCATACAGCTGTTTTCACATGCACTCTTGAACCCATGCACCCAGTGAATCAACCACTCACACATCTATGCACAGAGTCACACACCTCACACCCACCCACACACACACTCAGTCTCCCATACAAATTCTCAAGCAACCAATGAATAACCGATATACACACTCATGTAGCTACTCACCAACCCATGCATTCAGTAAGACACATTTAATCACTCACTTATACAGTCAGTCACGCACCTACTAAATCATCTATCCAGACACTTATACACCCACTCATTCTGCAATACACCTTGGCATATATATAAAACATATTTAAACTTTACAGAAACACACAGTGACTGGATGATGTCATCAGTGATGTCATCAGTGATGTCACTGACCATGTCATGAGTGATGTAATATGTGACGTCATCAGCAGTGCATTACAGGGCGTGAGTTATAGTTAGCTGAACTAACTATAACGGGGGAATTTCATGGGTTTTGTACGAGTGCAATGTCCAACTAACTATAACTTTCCCTAAAACCTATGGTTTTTTCAGTGAATTTCTAAGGTTTTTTAAATGCTAATTTCTAACTATAACGTGCCTGAAACCTATGTTTTTTTCAGTGAATATATATATATATATATATATATTTGTGTGTGTGGTGTACTATTGTATACATACGCATCTGTATGGATATCTAAATATTTTTGTATTAAACTATGTAACATTATTGGGCTAGAATATACCGGTTTGTATATATAGGGTACTCACATCAACACACCTTGAAGGGAACCTTAACACGATTGCACTATTTTCCCATTTAAGAGGCTATCTGTGACAATCAACTACAAAAAATATCACATCCCAGTTTTACTATATAATGTATTTTTTTCTATATTTTACATAATTAGAACGTTCATAGAAAACCTCAATACAAAGTTTATCCTTATAAAAAACACACATGCACCCCATTCCATAAATACAGACCCGTATGGGCTTGCAGCATGAACAACAGCCTGAGTGCTGTGAACACTGACTTTATGTTGATACGTCTCAACAACGGCCTCATGACAGAGCATATATATATATATATAAGTGGCTTGTGCTTACTTCATCGCGTAAGCTTGGTGGTGGATATATATATATATATATATATATATATATATATATATATTCCAAATCCTCGCGAGCAACAAAGAGTCACACACGCTCTCCAGATGCTGGTATTTCCATCTATTTTTTGTGCTGGCAGCGAAACACTCAACACGTTTTGAGAACCCAAGTTTTCTTGATCAAGAATGACCCTTCTTAGTGAAAATCAAACACAAATACTTTCACCAGTGGCATAGACACAAAGGTAGGACCAAGGGTAATGCATCAAGTTAAAATAAATCAGCGCCACCTTAGAACAGCTATTTACATACATGAAAATAACGCAGAAGTATGTAAATATGAGTCACAAGTGGTGGATGTGCCTGATAGTGTGTTGGCACTGCAAAAAAAGTGAGGTAAAAGCTCTTTTTAGGTTCCAGATGTAAAAATAGGGCAATTACTGAAGGGGGGAAATCTATCTTATTTATATATGTCACTTTCATCTGGTGAAGGATTTCAACCTTACCTATCTATGGTCACACGCCCTCGGCACCGATTTGTTTTAACTAGGCTGCGGATGGGAATTGTGCATTTTTTAGTCACCTTCCCAGCAATGAAACAACAACCCAGTGAGGCAATCCCTTGCCCATGTGACGGTATTTCTAAGCAAAGCACTAAGCACTTTATTCTTTTCTGTAGTTTTTATGATGGGTTGAGACAATTTTACTTGAAACCATTTTTATTGAGAATGATATTAGGGACCACAAAATTGTGTTAAAATTATTATGTGCTCTGATGGATCATTTTCTATGTTTTATTGTTGCTTCATTTATATGGGGTGCAGTAAATATTAGGAAAGCAGTCCCTTCTAGCCAATATGGAGTATTCACATTTAAGCACTTTTAATAGATATATTCCTCTGGGAATCAACAGAAAAGAGGGGTCCTCTAAATCTGCTGAACTTGAGCTATGTGTGATGTATGTAATTCTTGAATTGCTAAACCTATCTAGAATGTCTGTGGTATTGATGTTTGTTTTGAATTGTTATTGTTATAATTAAGGACTAAGAATAGGATAATAGTTATTATTTAAGAATGTATATATATATATATATATATATATAATAATTGTTGGAATTAATTCTTTATTTTATCTTTTTCAATTATTATTATTATTGATATTGCATAACTGCTCTTTTATGGTATGTAATTCTTGAATTGCTGTACCTATCTAGAATGTCTGTGGTATTGATGTTTGTTTTGAATTGTTATTGTTATAATTAAGGACTAAGAATAGGATAATAGTTATTATTTAAGAATGTATATATATATATATATATAATAATTGTTGGGATTAATTCTTTATTTTATCTTTTTCAATTATTATTATTATTGATATTGCATAACTGCTCTTTTATGGTATGTAATTCTTGAATTGCTATACCTATCTAGAATGTCTGTAGGATTGATGTTTGTTTTGAATTGTTATTGTTATAATTAAGGACTGAGAATAGGATAATAGTTATTATTTAAGAATGCTTAAATATATATATATATATATATATTTATATATAAAATGTATAATTGTTGGAATTAATTCTTTATTTTATCTTTTTTATGTTATTATTATTACTGATATTGCATAACTGCTCTTTTATGGTCAACTTGTTTGTACCGAATAAAGAATCTTGAATCGAATCGATTCACAAGTGGAGATTCATCTTATTATAAAAGTGCCAATTCATACTGCAATGGCTTGTGATGCACCACAAATAAAATAAAATAAAGTAAAGTGGGAACAAAATTATTATGAAGGACAAATTACATTCAGGTTACAATGAGTATGTAGTGAATCCACTGAAATAAAAAAGCAATGGGAGATACAACTTATTTTGAAAGTGCCGATTCATAGAAACATTTGAAAGAAAAAAATACATTCATACTTCAATAAGTATGTTGTGGGTCCACTGAAATAAAAGAGCAATATAGCCAACCAATAACATATTGGCGTTCCCAATATATAAATCAACAATCATGCCCAAGTGGGCTGGCTCTCACTCCCCCTGCAGATGTATCTAGCAATACACAGACTGGGAATCCAGTAAGGTTACTCAAACAGCATTCCCCTTAATGTGACTCAGTGTGCATAGTCAATGTTAAGTGACTCTGTGTGCATAGTGCCACACAAGGTCCATTCAATCAATGTTGCTGCAAACACAACATGCAAACAGCACTCACAGTACAGTCCTAATGTTTGGAGCATATAAAAAGAAACGTTTAGAGTGCATCCACAATTTGCGAGAGTCTGGCCCGAGTGGGAGGCACTACACTTAAATTCCAACATCACATCAGAGTGGCAGTTATGCATATTTCAAATGATCTAACACTAATATATATAACATTCTTGGAGGAAAGCAACTCATACAATCACTCACTAATTGTACTCAAAACAGTGCAGATGACGTTGTCATAGAATAGAAAGAAAATCAAGGGGTCAACATGCGGGGCATAGTAAAAACCGTGAGCGACATCCATCTCTTTGATGAACACGTAGTGCTCTGGGCTCGCTACATTGATGACATTTTTGTCATCTGAAAGGGCTCCAATGAACTGGCCTCTCAGTATGTGGATGAACTTAACTCCAATAATCCTAACCTGAAATTCAACACAAACAGTCTTGAATTTTAAGATTTAAAACTTAGCATAAACAATTCTCAGATTGAACTGCAGGGGGAGTGAGCGCCTGCCCACTTGGGCATGATTGATGACTTGTATGTCGGGGAATGCCTATATGTTAACGGTTGACTGCGTTGCTCTTTTTATTTCAGTGGATTTACTACATCCTTAATGTAGCATGAATGTAATTTTTCCTTCGTAATAATTTTGTTCCCAAACCCTTTATTTTATTTTATTTTGTGGTGCATCATGAGCAAGTGCAGTATGAATTGGCACTTTCATATTAAGATGTATCACCGCTTGTGACTCATATTTACATACTTCTGCATTATTTTCATGTATGTAAATAGCCGTTCTAAGAATGGCGCTGATTTATTCTGACTTAATGCATTACCTGTGGTCCTACCTTTATGTCTATGCCACTGGTGAAAGTATTTGTGTTTGATTTTCACTGGAGAGGGTCACTCGTGATCAAGAGAACTTGGGTTCTCGAAACGCGTTGAGTGTTTCGCTGTCAGTGCAATAAATACTACTGCGTGATTTCCTTGTTGCCTGGACGTAGTAAAGTCCTGGAAAAATATGTAAATCACACCTTGGCTTCCTACCTAGAGGAAAATAATATCCCATACCCTTCTCAAACTGGTTTTAGAGCAGGAAATAGTACTGAGACAGCACTCCTAGCGGCTTCTGAAGACATTAGAGCCATTCTAGATAACGGAGGATCTGCAGCCCTCATCCTCCTAGATTTGAGTGCCGGTTTTGATACGGTCTCTCACCCAACACTTATCAATAGATTGGCACTAATAGGAATTTCTGGAACTGTGCTTACGTGGCTAGCGGCCTTCCTTCAAAACAGAACCTTTCAAGTTGTTGAGGAAGATAAATACTCCAATACTCTCTTTTGGGACTGCGGGTTACCACAAGGGTCTTCTCTCAGCCCGACACTTTAATATTTATATGAGTCCGTTGGCTGAGATTATAAAAAAGTATGGCTTCTCAGCCATTTTTTATGCTGATGACACTCAAATTATCATAATCCTTTCTCATCAAACAAACACCACCTCTGCCCTTTTAGACCAATGACTAAATCATGCTGTGAATTGGATGGCTGCTAGCAGCCTCAAACTCAATGGAGGCAAAACAGAGGTGCTGGTAGTAGGAAAAAATCCCACGCAGTGGGTAGATTTGAATTGGCCAGCAATTATGGGCAGCAAACCCTCCCCTATGGAAGAGGTAAAAAGTCGTGGGGTTTGGATCGACCAAGCACTTACCATGGACACACAAGCAAAGAAATTAGTGGCCACCTGCTTAGGCCTTCTTCGCATCCTCAGGAGAGCACTGAGATGGCTGTCAAAATCCACACGTAGAACCATAGTACAGGGCCTGATTATGTCCTGCCTAGACACTGTAACTCTCTATATTTAGGTAGCCCCAAATCTGTCATTAATAGGCTTCAAATGATACAAAACGCAGCAGTTAGCACAGTACAGAACATCCCAAAGTCTCATTCAGTAACAGCAGCCAGACTCTCATTGCACTGGCTTCCGGTGCAAAAGAGGATACATTTCAAATCGCTTTGCTTGGCCTACAAGGCAATACACAACAAAGGCTCCACACTGATACAAAATCTTTTGACAATCCATCAGCCCTCAAGACATCCGCGATCCTCCATCCAGCAACGTCTTGTTGTCCCCAGATTTAGAGCTGGAGGACGTTCATTTGCCATTATAGTACCTAAGCTATGG
Organism: Calotriton arnoldi; assembly: GCA_963921515.1. Classification (NCBI taxonomy): domain Eukaryota; kingdom Metazoa; phylum Chordata; class Amphibia; order Caudata; family Salamandridae; genus Calotriton; species Calotriton arnoldi. Next base: position 238,256 of record CAWUFW010001590.1, read on the forward strand.
AACACACTTTCTCTTCAGATAAGAAAGGCAGAATCTGAGTTCTCCTTTAGAAAATTGTTAAAGACTTTTCTATTCAAATAATTATTTTCCCTCTCTTCCCCCCTATCTGCTCAGCGCTGGGAAGCCTTGTGTGGGCAGCAATGCACTTTATAAATCCTGGAAAATAGAATAGTATAGAAATCAGTGGCGGCTCCTGGAGGGAGTGTTGCAGGGCGGTGGGGCGGGGGTAGTAAACTACGGCGTATGGCCAAACAGATTTAAGTAACTAAATAAATAAATAAAACGAATTACATTGCATGCGCTGCATCGCAAATGGCGATGCAGCACGCGCAATGTAATTCGTTTTATTTATTTATTTACTTAAATCTGTTCGGCCGTACGCCGTAGTTTACTACCCCCACCCTGCCCCTCCCCCGCCCCGCCCCACCGCCCCGCAACACTCCCTTCAGGAGCCGCCACTGATAGAAATACCAGCATCTGGAGAGTGTGTGCGACTCTTTGTTACCTGTAAAAATTTGGAAAATGTTGGGTTCTCCACACCCGTGCATGGGCCGCAATCGTTGGGGACAGAGGCACGGCTGGGGTGCTGTGTTTTGGATATATATATTTATATATATATATATATATATATATATATATATATATATATATATATATATATATATATATATATATACACACACACACACACATACATATATATATATATATATGTGTGTGTGTGTGTGTATATATATATATGGGGTGCTGTGTTTTGGATATATATATATATATATGTGTGTGTGTATATGTATATATATGTAAAAGAGATTCCTCCCCACCAAGGAAAGAACCGGAGGGACACAGCGGGGGACCAATAAGACCTGCTTTAAGCCATCTATGAAGCCGAATTAAATCACGTGTCAGAACACACGCATCACCTATCAGACCAAAATAATCCAGCTTTCAGAACAAAGGTAATCAACTTTCAGGTCAAAAGCAAGCAACTTTCTGACTAAGGGCAAAATCCTACCAGACGAGTGGTACCCTCTCTCAAAACAAAATCAACCAGCGTCCGCAGTAAAGGCAAACATTTAGAAGAGAAGTAAGAAAAAACACAAAAAAACTTTCAGACCTGTGGCAATCATCCTGACCAAATGCAACCATCCACAAGGAAATAACACAGGAGACCAAAGGTCCACCACCCTTCAGAACGCCTGCAACCACCTCTCAGAACAACTGTCAGACCGAAGACACCCTTCGCTGAACGAAAAATCACCCTGGTGTCGTTTTACATGCCCTGCGGCCTCGGCCCCAGTGTACCCTACTTCCAGATAGAGACGTCGACCCTGCTTACAAAGCGTATGGCTCGCTGCTCTCAGCACATGAGGCATCCAGGGTTTAGACACCCTGCACTTAACATGTGTGGGAGGCAGGTTCCCGGCTAAAGGCTCTCTCCTCCCAATGTATTTTACCCCCATACCGTAGACCAACTGTACAGTGCTTAAAAACTTCATAAAATATAGGTCTCAGACCAAACATGCCGGACTTATAATATGCATTAGTCCCTGCTCTCGCGTAAAAGATAACTTGCTTTAAATATGTACCAGAGACGGTGTACAGCTGAAGGCCCCCACGCTCTCAATATTTTCAGTCTAATGGCAAAGGTATCCTGCTTTCAATATGTATGTGACCCAAAGGCACCCCTCCCCCCCACAAAAAAAGTGCTGCATCTATCATTGGTTCAGCAGGTGCAGTGGCGCCAGGCCCTGACAGACTATCCTGCCATCCTGCTGTAGGCTAGGGGGTGCAATAAATAAGCGTTGGCTACCGTCACACAACCCATGATCGTGGCTCCATTCTAGTAAGTACCCCCTGCAGTGTTGGGCTGGTTTGGGCATTTTTACCAGGGCTAACGTTGGTTTCCGGTCGGACGGTTCTAAGTGGTACTGGGTCCCAGAGATGTGCTGGACCCACCACTCTGCCATTTTAACAGCATTTTCCAACCCAGCAGTGGGTGAGGGGTCATTTTCCTCCCTTGCATTAGAGTCCATTGCGACGCTGCTCCGCATCAGCCCCTTGCGAATGCTAAAAGGCGCTGTGCGTTTACCGACACCGTTGTTTCATGGCACTCAGGGGCATACAAGGGGATATCGCCACCAGAAGTCACTATTAGTTCTGGTGGCCATATCCCCGTCTCCTTATTTACATAGCGACGTTAAGCGTGGCTTAACGCCGCCTTGTAAATAAGGCCGCTTTTCACGCTTCACTTAGCGTGAAAGGGGCGTGCAATGGGTGTTGCAGTGGGCGTTCTGCAACAACACCCATTGCTTTTTGACGCTGCCACATATTTACAAGGCTGGGGCAGCGCCAAAAACTAAGGCCAGGTAAAACCTGGGGGCACATTAGCAAGAAGAGGCGATAATCATCGCTAACCCTGCTTAGCGTGATTATTTTTATCGCCGGCTATCGCTGGAATATATCGCCACGCTAACGCTGTATTAGCAACGTTTAGCGCTATGGCGATGAATATTCCAGCGATAGCGGGGGAAATGGGCCAACATCGCTGAAAAACCAGCAATGTTGCATGGAGAAGGGAGAACACCTTGCTGATACGACCCTGTGGTCGTATCAGCATAATCCACCCCCCATGTTAGGTATGGCTAACACCTGCTAATTGCAGGTGTTAAATAAATGGCGATGACCCCGGTTAGTGCGAATTTTCACGTCGCTAACTGGGGCCATGGCCACCTTGCTAATAGGCGATAGGCCTGTTAGCGAGTGTTTCCCAGGTTTGTTCGTCGGGAACGCCCACTTTGCATGTCATTAGCGATAAATATCGCTGACATGCAAAGCGGTAAAAACGGGCGCTAATGCCCGCAAACTGTCGCTAACTGCTGTTAGAGACAGTTTGCTGATAGGGCGATATAAATATCGCCGCTTTAGCGGCAAAAAGTGCCGCTAAAGCGGCGATAGTGCCCTTGCTAATATGCCCCCTGGTCTTAGGATGGCGATACGAGGAGAAATTATTAATTTCTCCTGTATTTAGCTCTTTCAATGTGTTCGGCAGCACATAAAAACAGCAAATCGCCTTTAACGATTGTTTATGTGCAGGAATTTGTCCTGCACATAAACTATTGCCCCTACAGCGCAGGCACCCTTGCAACATGTTCCAAGGGTGCCTGCGCTGGTACTAGGCAGCTTTTTAGCGCTAGGGGAAATGCAGGGGTGCGCCATATTTTTATAAATATGGCGCATCCCTGTGTTTAAAAAATGTACGAGCGCGGTATTACCAATTTGGGCGTAACACCGCGCTCCCACATTTTATTATAAATGTCCCCCCAGTTTTGTGTCCTGTAGCACCCTCCCACCCGAACCCGTTCCCCTCATTAACTCTTCCCAGGTTAGAAACGCGTCTCGTGCTCGTTAGGCCTTGTGATCAAACGTCTTGTCTCCTCGGCCCCTGACACGAACACATCCTGTAAAATCAAGGAAGGTGTCGAAAAGCAGCGGAGATCCTCTTAAGAGGCCGGTCGAGGCCTAGTCAAGCCGATAATATCTCTTAGTCAGCGAGGCTGCAGCGTAGGAGGAAGCAGTGCAGAGAGAGGCTTGGAAAACAAACATACCACAAAAGACGACAATGCGCACAACTTGTTCGGAACGGCGAATAATGCCGCCATTGCAGACTGGCTGATACTCCACTGCCGCCTGACAGCCAGTGCTTAATTTGGGAAAGTGCAAGGGACTTTGTCAGGGGGCCACTGCAGCTTGCACCACCCATTGCCCCTGCCTGTGCTGCCATTGACAGTATCTACAAAACTACTAAGCATCACACTCCTCCAAGTGTGACAATTCAGACTATCCCAGGTCCCCAAAGATATAAGAATTGCTCGGGAGGCTGGCATTAGTCATTTTAAGGCATATTGAATTAACTAACATCGCTTGTGCTCGACAAACAGCGCCACCGTGTGGTAATCTTTCATGGGTACTGTTGTTAACAATTGGGTGCCGGTGCGAGCACCGAAAGCACAGGCTCAAATTAAGCACTGCATAGGAGTACAATGGCGTGACAGCTCCAACGGAAACGGAAAACAGCACCACCGCTGTCAAAAAGAAATAAAAAAAGATATCTCATCAGTGCTGCAATAAGAACACACAAGGCAGATATAAAGCAACAAAGCATGTCTCCATCAATCCTGCTGTAAGAAAGTTGCAACACAGAAGTCCCAAAATATAAAAACGACAACAGCGAAGTCCTAAAACAACAAAACACAAAAGCGGTACCACAACAGCCCCGAAGTATTGAACGAGCCCACAGAAGCAATGGAATAAGAAGACACTACAAAATTCCTGGAATATGACCATGACACAACAAGAGTCCTGCTGTAAGAAAATGGCGCCACTAAACTCTGAAATAAGAAAATAATACAGACACAGTCCTGAAATATGAAGATAACTGCATCAATCATACACAAGTCCCGAAATAAGAAATGACATTAGCGCAATTCGAAAGTAATGGAAAAAAAAACGTACCCGTCCTGCAAGCAGAACTCAGCACCAGGTCAGTCGTACAGTAACAAACTAAGGGGCAGATTTACAAGCCCCTTGCGCCACTTTTGCGTCACTTTTAACATGGGAAAAGTGACGCAAAAGTGGCGCAAGGGGCTTGTAAATAAGGCCCTAACACCGCAAAAATCACGAACACAGAAAGTTCACCCTCAATAGTCCTCAGTTAGCAAGATGAGGAGACATCAGTCCTGCTGCACGAAATATGACACAAGAAAGTCATGAAATAAGCAAACCACATAGGAGCCCTGCTGTAGGTGCTCTGCAAAGGTCTGAAATAAGAAAGCGACACAACAACAGTGTTGCACTCAGAAAATGTAACACAAAATAGAGAACTAAGAAATTACACCACAACAGTCCAGCCGTGGGGAAAAGACGGAAAAATCGAATTGCCCCAGGAAAATAGCACCCTCGCTGCCCTGGTGTAAACAAATAAAACCCCATCATTGTTGAAATGATACAAACACCGCTGTCATGAAGTAAGAAACAGGTCCGATAAGAAAATAAATTCACAGGTGAAATTTTAAAAAAATGACACCACTATCACTACAAAACTTGAAAGCAATACGAAAATAAATGTAAATCGCAATTGGCCTGTAACAGTAAATAGCACAACAGTCAGACCTACACTGCCCTACTATAGGAAGAAACACAACTGCCCAATATATATATTTTTTTTATCAATTACAACAACGTTTTTGCACTGAAATATTCAAAACACATCTACCCTGGTTCATTAAACAAACACCGCACCTGCCTTTTATAAGAAGTGAAAAACACAGTTGAACGGATTTAAGAAAATAACACCGAAATTATCTTGCACTGATATAAACTCAGCTGTTCTGATACAAGAAAAAAACATAACTGTCGGATGAAAGAAAATGTAATCACAACAGTTTGATGTAAAAATATAACTACTGCACCCTCAAAAATGAAAAAGACACCACAATTTCTACAAAGTTGATTGAACAGTGAAAATAACATTATATATTTCATTGAATAAGAAACAGACACTATAACTGGCTTTGTAAAGGGAATAGCAACCACAACTGCCCTGATAAAAAATATACAAATAATACACCACCACCACATTCTAGTAAAGTCCCGGTGCGAGAAACAAACACCGTTACTGCTTGGTATAAGAAAGTAAAACTACAGCCACACTGAAATAAGAAAATGGCATTCTGGTTATGAGAAAAAGTCACTTAAACTACCTGTGAAAGGGAAAATAAGACCTCAACTGCCTGACATTAAAAAACACATCACAATATTCTTGCACTGATAGAATAACAAAAACAGCCATACTGATGCCACAAGCAAGAACCATAACTGACTGGTACAAGAAACTAAAACCACAATTGCTTGAAATAAGAAAACCACGCCACAATTTTCTGGCAGTTATTTAAAAAGAGCTGTCCTGATGCGAGAACAACTATTCCACAACTTCGGACACTTCCACAGCCATCTGATATAAAAAAAAAAAAGCTCTTAATAGACTTGTTGTAAGGAAAAAAATAAAGCGACGGTTACCCTGGAAAATAGACATCAACCCCAAAATCGGACTACCGAAGACATTGATAGTTGCTGTATGAATTAATCACCGTAACTACTTTATAGACACGCACTCACACACACACATACAGGCACAGACACACACGCTCTCGCACGCACTCACGCACACGCTCACTCACGCACACACACACATACTTTACAAAAGTCGAATTCTAACCACATTAACACATTTATTTTGATACATGCAACCAACAACCACCATGCAAAAACCACAACACACAGAGTTGTCCTGCCACAAGAAAGTGACACCGAAGATGCCCGGCAAACACTAACATATAGAACTATTTTAGTGTGGCAGGGTCGAAAGGTTACCTTCTTATTTTGATAATGTGACCACTACTAAACGCCCTTTACACGTAAAACCTATGCAACACCTGTATCACTCACAGTGGTGTTTACATTTAAAGACGTAGAAAGCGCACAGGCATTGCCTTTGCGTCGGAAAAAGGCAATAACGAAAAGGAAATACCCCTAATGCAGCCATAGGCAGATTATTAGAGTGCGCTAAACTCCGAGTCCTTTGTTTATTGATGGGAGAACTTCAACCACTCGCCTACAAAATTTCGCGTGAACACCAGCCCTATAGCACTGACATCTGCACATCTGGATTGCTGAGGTAGCTTTCCATGTGTCAACAGCTGGATCTCCGGGCCAGAGGTGCGTATCGGCACCTATTGATCCGAGCCTCCCCAATGAACACGAGTATCTGTTTATCGATCTGGCTGGACGCTGTCTTTTAATCACCGGTGAGCGCGCGACACAACCCCCGGCCTCGTCACTTGTGACAGTGACTGCGATCCGAGCACGGGGGCGGCCCAGGACATGCCTTATGTTATACTTATATGTGTACAGCCACTGTCCCCCGGGGGTACGGCGCAGCGGCCGCGCGCGCACAAGCGCTGCTGCTGACTCTGGGGCTTATTTACAAGGCCCTTGCGCCACTTTTGCGTCATTTTCAACATGGGAAAAGTGACGCAAAAGTGGCGCAAGGGGCTTGTAAATCTGCCCCTCTGTGCCTAGTCACAGGGCTGCGGATGGGGCGGTGAGGGTTACCTTAAAGGCATTTCAGAGTATTATAGAACAAATTCCGCCCTGGTGTGGTTTCAGGGGCTGGGAGCTCTCTTTGGGAACCTGCTGTGGTAACAAAATCTATTGAGCGTCATAACACAGCCATCGATTGAAAAGCAATATCGGAGCTCGGTGTCCTAGGAGCTCATCTGAATCAAATACGTAATACTTTCATTTTCGGAAATATTTTCGGATAGATCTATAGCATGGCAGACACGCACCGAGATAAATAGTTATATACGCACACCGCGCTAATTTTGCAAACCTAGTATTAATATATGTATTAGTTAGAAATTGGTTAGAATAATGATCATTCTTCACTCTAAAATGGGACAAATAAGCGGAGTGCAAATAAAATGTGTGATAGATAGCTAGACAGACAGACAGACAGACTGGCAGGCGGACAGACAGAGAGACAGGTAGATAGCTAGACAGACAGACAGACAGACAGGCAGATAGATAGATAGATAGATAGATAGATAGATTGATAGATAGATAGATAGATAGATAGATAGATAGATAGATAGATTGATAGATAGATAGATAGATAGATAGATAGATAGATAGATAGATAGATAGATAGATAGATAGATAGATAGATAGATAGATAGATAGATAAGGTCCTATATTGCTTTGAAGGAGTTCTGATGCCATCATAAAGGATGACGTTGAAGATGGAGAACTTTATATATCTTACCAGAGCTCAAATTTGACAATATAGACCAATGTACATGTAAAGAGTTTTTATGTGTAATACTTGTTTTTTTTACACTAATGAAATATGTAGTTATCATCAGGGAAATGTTTGTTTCCAACAGTGAGTCAAAGCTAAACTATACTGCCTGGTAGCCGATTGTAAAACAGAAAAGAACACCGTTTGTGTAGTTGAGAATGTAGAATTTTAGAAAAAAATACTTTTTGCTTTGTTAAAAAAGCTTTGTTTGTAAAAGTTGTTTTCTGCAAGTGAAACTAACAATGCTTATGTTTTGTTTGCCTTTTATGGTGATAATTCTGATAAAACAGTGGGCAATTGTAAAGCTCTGCAAAGGAGCTGGGGCTTTCATTATGATGTAATTCATATTTTGAAGTGATCTTTAAAATATTTTCCATATATCATGGATCGCTCTGAATTATGGGTTTGTATAGTACTGCATTTCCAGCACAAAAAAAATCACTGTTTTCGTGTGTCTGTGTTGCATATTTTGTGCGTACATAAATATATCAAAAATACGTGCACATGTCCTATGCTTTTACCATCGTCGTATATTTACATGGGCAACACTAACTTGTATTTTGGTTTGAGATCAGATACTATGGCCTTTCTATATATTTGTAGTTACTGAGGAAGCGACGCTGAAGAAACGTTGCCACTTAGCTTGTTTTGCACTACTTCTGTGCGAGAGATTTTAAATACTCTTGCAAGAAATCATATTAAAACAATATTAAAAGAAACATATTTTATTATGGATTTACAATGCTAGAAAAGGTCAAATAAAAAGTGCTAGTTTACGCTAGTGTAAAAATTGGTCCCCAAAAGATTAGGCCGAGGGAATAGCTACGTGTAGTAAGACACCAGTTGAAAGCGTCTCGTGGCTTTTTTTCAGGGGCTTTTCACGTGAACATACCCAGTCAGAGGGGACCGGAGCAGGGTCTGGAAAACATGGCAGGCAGAAAAGGCACAAACACGAGTCTTGAGGGCCGGTCCTTGGTGAGAGAAGGAAGGGTCCCCAATGTGTCAGACTCCTGAGGGTGTAAAGCTACGGTTCCTCCGGCGGCGGAATATTTTGTGTCTCAAGTGTCCCGTCTGGTTCGACTCGCAGGATTGTTCGTTTTCAGGCCGCTGGTTGTCGGCACCACCGCTGTCTCGAGACTCGCTGCCCCCCCCCCCTCACTCCCCTCACTCCCCGACCTGGTATGGCGGCGAGGCAGTCCCCTGTCAGGCTGTCCTCAGACTACGCACTGAGGACAGACTGTCCTCAGACTCTCCACAGACTAACCACATACTGCTCACTGCCCACAGACTGATCATTGCCTAAAGACTGACCACCCAGTATGCCCTCATGATGTTAGCTTAACTACCCACTTGTCACAAACTGAGGCTGCCAATGTGTGGCACACAGAGTGACCACAGACGTCCGCTCCCACGGCTTTTCCGCAGACTATTTATCGCCTGCCCAATACCGTCAGAGGGCCCACCAACTTCCCACAGACTGCCGCAGACTGCCCACAGACTGACCACTATGCCCCGCTGCTCGCGGTGTGCCCTTCGTACCGGCATTCGGATTGTGCCCTTGCTAGGCCCCAGTCTGACTGCCCAGAGACTCTACCCACAGACTGCTGACATACTGACCCTAGGTTTCTTACAGACTGCCCACTGACTAGCCAGAGATTTCCCATAGAGTACCCACACACTGTCCACAGACTCCCAACAGTGCCAACCGACTGACCACTGACTATAGACTCCCACAAACTATCAGTAGGCTACCCGCATAGTGACCGTAGACTTCCCTCATGCTCCCTTATACTGCCCCCTGTCTGCCACAGATTGAATTCAGACTGCCCACAAACTGCCCACCGAATGATGACAAGGAATCTACTTCTCACAGACCGTCCTTGTCTTTAACCCTGTGACTCTGTCCTGGAAGGGGGGGGGGGGCGTGCCTCATGCACACTTACTGCCCACAGACTGCCCACGGACTGCCTGCAATCTACAATTCATCCCCTTTTTTGTGGGTGAAACATTCACATATTGGCATCTGGGACACACTATTACAAAAAAGGTCTTTCATGGCTCTCTTAACAACTTTGTGTAACCCTGCCTCGTCTTTAACACAGTTTTATATTTGCTATACTAAACAGTCCCCCTTTTAAGCGTATCCATGGCAATGGTGTAAACGGGAGACTGGCGTTTGTTTACACCGCGCTAATTTTTTATCTAATCTGAGGCCCTGCGTCTTTAGCTGCCCACCTCTCTGGAGCCAGTGTCCACAGACAGGTCGGGCCGCCCCTTGGTCGGTGACAGGCTGTTTGTGGCAGGCGCCGGCTCCAGGTTCCAGGAACCGCAGCCGTGGCCTTGTGAGCGCCTGGAAGATGCTATTGTTTCGGTTGGGGGGGGGGGTGATTTCTTGCTCGGAGGGTCTGAGTCTTGCAGTTCCGTGGCCAGCCTCACCCGCGAGTGATTCAAGGAGCACCTCGCAGTATCGAGCAGTCGCATACACTGGTCACGGCCTCCAAAGGACAGCCAGCCTCTACTCCATAGTGATTTCACAGAGTCTCACACTTTGGAGTCCAGTCTCACTCCAGGCTGTTTGTTTAAAAGCCCCTTGTGTTTTAATGCGCCTCTTAATGAAAGAGTCTACATTTCTGGCAGCCTCATTAACTCCCATTGGTCCAGTCCGCTTTAAACTGCCCGACTAAATCGAATGACCCATTGACTTCAATGGAGTCTCACGCCTGTCAATTGTTCATTCGCCTGCTGGAAGTTGAAGTCTTGGTCCCAGGTCCTGCTTCCCTGAGCCAGAGCCCTCCGGGCAGGGCGCGCCGGGGTCCCCCCTCACCCTACCTCTGGGAGGAGCCCCTTGGGGGTCAGAGTCCGTGGACAGCGCCTCAAATGTCTATCCTGGAGTGCAGGGAGCTATGTTTGCTCTCGTGGTCCCAGTAGGAGCAGTGCATCATAGACAGCTCGGCCGGCTGGCGGGCGCAGGCGAACTGCAGCCCCCCGCCGCTGGGGGGCGCGCTGGTCGTGGGGCTGGCCGGGCTGAGCTGCTGGCCGTGGTGGGGGTGCGCGTGGTGGGGGTGGTGGCTCATGCCGTTGTACGAGTTGACCATAGAAGGGAGGCCCATGCTCTGCATCCGGCCGTAATGCCCGTAGGAGCCCGGGGGCGCGCCCAGTCCCTTGACGCCCCCTGGGCCCCCGTTGGTACTGGCCATCTGGCAGGAGGTGTAGGCCATGGGTGCCGCCGGCTGGCCCAGGGGCCAGGAGTTGTTCATGAAGCCGGACTGCAGGTACTTGGGCGGGGACAGGTAGCCGTAGGTGTCTTGGCCGAATAGCGCCTTGCCGGGCGCAAAGTGCGCGGGCGGCGGGCGGAAGGGGCGCTTCATGCGCCGCCGCCGGCGGTAGTTGCCCTTCTCGAACATGTCCTCGCAGGCCGGGTCCAGCGTCCAGTAGTTGCCCTTGCGCTCGCCGCCGCCCTCTCGCGGCACCTTGATGAAGCACTCGTTGAGCGAGAGGTTGTGGCGGATGCTGTTCTGCCAGCCCTTCTTGTTCTTCTCGTAGAAGGGGAACTTGCCGATGATGAACTGGTAGATGCCCGACAGCGTCAGCCGCTTCTCGGCGCTTTCCCGGATGGCCATGGCGATCAGCGCCACGTAGGAGTAGGGCGGCTTCTGCGACGGGTCGGGCTTCTCCGAGCTCTTCTCCAAGCCAGGCTCCTCCTTGACACGCTCGGGCTCCTTGCCTGAGTGGGGGGCGTCGTGGTGGGCCAACAGGGCCACCGTATTCTCCTCCGGGGCCTGATAGCTGGCCATCATGCTAGGCTGGGGGGCGAGCAGCAGGAAGGGGCTTCCAGGCGCCAGCTGAAGTGCTGGGCAGGTGCTGTCCGGCTGGGGTCTAAGGCACTGAGGTAAGTAGGGCTGGGACGGCAGTTTCCACGCTCCAGTGCGCTTCTGTCAGCAGCCCCTGCGGGTCCCCTTCATGGAGAGGGGACGGTTAGTGCTGGAGACCATTACCAGGCCTGCCACTCCTGTGCCTCTCAGCGCTGTGCCCGCGCAGTCAGATGTGTGAGGGGTCCCTGCTCCAGGCTGCCTCTTTCCTGCTTCTCACCTCTCTCCTCCCGCCTCCTTCATCTCTCTCCTCCCTCTCCCTCACCTCTGTCCCATACTCCCTCCTCCAGCTCCCCCTGTCCCGTGCAGGGTTCCGCTTTCGTCAGCAGCGCCTCGCCCTATGGCAGAGCACGGCCGAGTTCACTCTCAAGTCACAGCCGCAGGGCGACTCCTCATCCCTCGTTGTACTTTTATTTCCCTGGTCCGGGATCGGCCGGCCGCGCGGGGGCCTCCCTTGGCTGTCAGTCACTGGTATCAGCAGAAGCCCTCTCTCTCTATTTAATTCTAGAATTATTGGTGCGCCAACCAGTCCAAGATCTATCTCGCATAGCGCTTGCGGCGCCTCCTGGCTTCTTCGGGGCGCTTTAGACTCAACTACAGACTCTAATCAAAACTTGGCACACATTCCAAAAATAGATCACTTTATCAAAAGCCTGGTCTTCACCTTCGAAAAATGGCCCAAAAAAGCAAGCAAACAGCATTCCACACAAAATCAAACACTTTCAAACATCTACATGACAGTAACAAACCCGGGGTGTCCCCTAAAAATATAGGTAACAAACCAAACAGCAAATTACACATAAACAAACATAGGCGTGAATTACATAACACAAAGCACTTTCTCAGGACACACACTAGATCACCAAAAATAACAAACACAGATCTTCCCCTCACAATTCATAGCACCCTCGCAACACGCAGTGTACATGCGAAAAAACTTAGAGACAAGTTTACACAGTGCAAAACGTGATATGTGCTCACAAAACACAGTTTACTCTGACAGATAGTGGTAAGCACTCACAAAACACTGTGCACTCCCCAGTACACTGTCTAAACTCTCTAACGCAGTTCCTACACTGACCAGAATAAACATAGACACCCAGAAATGTAGTGTGCACTCACTTTGCGGTGGTTGGGGGTGGTGGTGGAGGTGATGGTGGCGGTGAGGGGGGGGGGTAGCGGGACCACGTTCCCAGAACTCACGGACCTGAAGAGCCACGGTGCTGTGACGACGTTCTCGGCCACCGCACACTGAAAGGTCTCCGACTCTGGCGCAGAAGTACGTACGCTGTCGTCAATGCGGTTTCTTGGCGCCGAAGAACGATGGTCGTTCATGAGAAGATGTAAGACTGGAACCCCTGATTAGACGACTGAAGACAGGCCTCATTCGTAGGTGCACGGTGCCACCAAACCGCTGCTGACGAGGAAACCCCTGCTTTGTGTGGCGAATGGGTGCCCACCTGCACGCTGGGTTTTAACTCGACTACCAACAGCAGCCCAACGCCAGTGTTAAAACGCAACTTTACTCCTCTGCCATGCCCGTAAACTAACTGTAAACCCAGAACCTAAATTAAATCCCAAATTTCTTCTTAAACCTCAGCAAGTTTGGTTAAAATATAGATGCGTTTTCAACATCAAATATTTCAACATTCAAGCATTTTCGCTTTATGTGTAGGGTATTTGTGTCAACTGCGTTAGTTCTTTTTATTATGAATAAATGAATGTTAGATCTAGGTACATTAGCATTGGTTTTTACAATAATGTTTCCAGTGATAGGAAATGCTAATTTCTGACCCATTTTAAAGAGCAAACTGGCTAAACCCGATATCTCGACATATATGCGGTTTTGGTGTATTAGGGTGTCTGCGTGGTACCTCGGGCAGGCCACACCAGACTGCGCAGCGCCCGCCCATTAACAAAAAACATAGGGGCAGATTTACAAGCCCCTTGCGCCACTTCTGCGTCACTTTTCGCATGTTAAAAATGACGCAAAAGTGGCACAAGGGCCATAGATCTTTGCTTAGCACGCGCGCAGCTTATGGCAAGTCATTTATGTCTAATTTTCCAGTCAGCCCCAAGCTTCCAGTGTCTAAGCACTCCAAAATTGGTTACAAAAGGGAGGTGAATGGTCATGAAGTTAAAGCAAATCTCGCAGATCACGCAAAGCGGTCAAGGGGGCGCTGGGATTTAAGCCAGCTCAGCTAATTCTATAGCGGGCAGTTTATCTGTGGCACAGAACCGTCGGTTCGACCATACAAAAAGTGGTCGCATGGCCTCCACCGCCAAATGATGCACATTAAAATGTGCTCCTGAATTAACCCACTGAGACTAAAAGAAGTTTATTGTATGTAGCTGGTTACAAAATCAGCAATGTACTGCGCAAACACGCTTCAATGCGCACCTGTAGCGCACAAACAGGCTTTAACGCGCAGGTGCATGACGCACACACGTTTGATGCGCATCTGTATGTCTCGCTCACTTTGCAATGCGTATCTTCATGTGTGAACGGCTTGGCATCATCAAACTTAATCTGAGAGTGAGCTAGAGACGGTTTACGTCTGTTGGGAAAGCCTTCTCGGGGCAGCGGCCTTCTGAAAAGCCCACTGACCTGGCCTCCTCGGGACATTCGTCGCAGGATTTACGCACCTTCTGCACGAATTTGTGCTGTTATAGCTCCTTGTTGTTAAACTTCCGCAGCTTCCATACGCTGAAAATGACTCGTCGCACCTTTTCCAACCTCGACTGCACTCACTTCTGTGAAGTCGGAAAGGTGGCTTGTTGTGGTTGTTTCAGTAGACGAATTAATTAACCTAATGAGCCAACCTTTATGCTAGCTGGGCTATTTTTGTGTTCCACAAGAACCTACACGTTTATGTTAAGCAGGCGCAGAGCTATATAAAACTCCCTCCCCCTGTATTATCTTGGAATAAGACGTTTAACCAAAACCAGGATGCACGTGGTCACATTTGTATAGTGAGGTAAAATGAAATTGAAATGGCCTTGTGACTATAAGGAGAACTGTTTCCATATTTTGTCAGTTTCAACGTATTGTGGCAATAAAGTGGAATCTGACATTTGCACTGTGTGATGGTGTGTCTACTTGTATAGTAGCACCAGTTATTGGGACACATTTCTTTTCACTGCCATGGCATAAATATGTATTATTTATCCCATGGAAGTGAAGGTTACTGAAGGCCGTGTGCAGGGGAGGTTGAAAATTAGGTGCATTTTAACAAAACATGACATTCACTGAAAAAAACCACAGTTAAAACCGAGTTATGGTTCTGGCTCAAACAGGTTAACCCATAGAAATCTGTTAGTAGTAGTTCTGAATACACACAACATGTCATAGTGCCCTTCACACACAAAACATCTGCCAATGGCACAAAGACACATAACAGTTAAAAGGAGAACATCATGGCGGGTGCTGTGAGTTATTTCATGTGTTGTGTGCAGAGATGTTTTGAGGCATGGACAAAGTGGGCTCTGGCTCAGGGCCCCCGCCCTTATGGAGCCCCTGAGAGTGCCAGCTCTGTTCTGCAGTCTTGCCCTAATAACCTTGAATAATTCTGAAACAGATTGTTTTAAATACCGTTTTCAGATACTTTATTTTTAATGTGAGTGGTGTGAGAGAGTCTACACGGACATTTTTCAGATAAATATTGCTTTATGTTGCCTGCAACATCCATAAAAAAGTTTTTGGGGGATCAATAAAGGGCCACACGTGAGAAATGGCAGAGGGTCACAAGGTTATTTGCAGTAATATTAGCGAGCTGCTGCTGTGTTACATTCACTATCCCTGAATATTAGATAAAAACACATTTGGTATCTGGACAAGTTTGTCTGTGCACTGTCAGTGACCTGACAGGGCATGGAAGAGCTGAAATTGTATTATAAATTCAAAGCTGTTTCGAACAGGGGCCCCCAAAATACTTTTGGCCCAGGGCCCCCAAAATCCTTAAGATGTCCATTCATAACCATAACGGGGGAATGTGTTTTACATGCGTGAGCCAGCTTCATAACTCAGTTTCTAAATGTAATTGTATTTTTCTAGTAAAAAAAAACACTTCTAGTTAAGTTAGAGATTCCGTAGGAAGAGAGCTTTTTGTTTCGCTAATAACTTTGATGCATCTGCACAAAACCTTCCCAAAAAATACAAATAAATGTATCCACCTCAGCTCCTTTAATGAAATGTTTTGCGATGATTCATCAATGGGGGGGGGTAATAAAAAGGTGTCCCAAAAGTGTGGTTTGCCATGTGAATTCCCAAAGAAAACTTTGCTCTCGGATACAGAAAATGACTGAATGCAATTGCACAAAATCTGGCAAAAAGTTAGCACTTTAATACTATTTTAAACATAAGGTGATTCGATCGCTGACAACACCTTGGCACCTCTCAACATAATTTTATTAAAAGCATATGAGAAGTGCGGTTTCGTTGATTGTGAAGGTGGTGTTTATAAAATGTACCATTATTCATAGAGACTCCAGGCAGGTGATACCGCGAACTGATCACAGTTCAGTACAGAAGGAAGGGTGTGAAAGTCGACAAGCATCCCATGCTGTCTGTGGTTGACGAACATCTCCGAGCGATATTTAACTTTCGGTGGAGAAAGACGCGTCCAATATTACTCGCCGTTTGTGCGGATGACCATCGATTTTTTGGTAGCTGTATTCCTAATTGAAGATTTCATATTTGGGGTACAATCGCTGGACACAGGTGTGCGAGGGAGATGTTCACCTCCTCACCGCTGCATTTACAGCCACTGAAGGGGGTGGAAGCCGCGCACGTTTTGTTGGGTTTGAATCGGGCGAGGCTTATTTCTGAAGAGAAGCACGTGCAGTTACCCGATGAATCATTCTCGATTAAACAAATACACACACGTAACAAAACCGATCCTGTAGACAAGGCAGGGATTACCGACAGCCTTCAGCGTCTTAACTGCCTGGGGCGCACCTCGGCAGCCCCTCGCCGGCCTTGTTTCGCTACGTTAGGTTGGTTTGTTGCTGAATCTCCCCCCTCAACCTCCTTGGCGAGAGCACAGAGCACAAATCACCGCGGCAGCTCGGAGCGCTGACCTGCATCAGGCAGGAGCAGCGAGATGCGGCACTGAAGCCACCGGAAGCGGGACAGACCCACAATATTCCATACGAACTGCGACCGTTGTCACCGCCGTGCGTCAAATACCAGTGACCTTCGCCGACCTGGCGCGACTCCATCACGGGCACAACAAAGAGGGCAAGTGTTATTTCACTGTTCTTTTATACACACCCACACCTGCTGTTTACACGTGTACGTCGACTGACAGCAGAAGACACCGATGTGTCGGCACAAACACACATATGCATAAAACACAAAGGCACGGACGATGCTTAGGCGTAGTTTTACGCACACCAACGAACAGACAAATCTACGCAAGGATGTGTTCGTGTATACATATGTGGACGAAGGAGCGAAATACAAGGCGTTTGCGTGTAGTTAGAAATGAACACACATGCATACACCTATGTGTATGCCTGGCCTCTCTATCTCTAATACACAACTACACACACACACATATATATGATACTCGCAGGTCCACGTTTATGTCCATAAGCACACAAGAATAAATACATTCGCCAACTGGATAACACACACACATATTTCTCTTTCTTTCACTCTCACTCTCATTTCGCTCTCTCTCTCTCACACACACAATAAAGACGTTGCATGGACCTACATTAATACAACTTTTATACTCTAGCAGCTAAACCTGTTTAGCCCTCTTTAGTATTTACCCTCTTTTTCCTAATAATCTGTGTTACAGTAATGTAGATGGGGGCCCAGTTGGAGGCTAAGCCGAAACGCGTCGGCGTCCTGGTGTTTGGTGCTTAATCACAATAAAGTAAAAATGAAGCATCCCGCTGCGCCTGTGTTGTCCGTTGGGGATTCCATCGCGTTGGTGCGGCTGGCTCTATGATCAGGGAGAGCAGTGGAGTATATATATATATATGTATGTATGTATGTATGTATATCTGCGTAGAATCCAAAAGGTTTTGACCAACGCCGTACGCCTGCCTATTAATGCCGGTGCCTGCCTGGTGGCAAGAGTCCACAATATCACAAAAACAATCCTTCTAGGTAGAAAAGGAGGTGGCACAACAATGACATCCACGGAAGGGTTTAGTGTGCATAAAGTTGAACAATGCGTTTCAGCCTGCCGGCCTTCCGCCTCCTTTTCTACCTAGAAGGATTGTTTTTTGATATATATATATCTGTATACAAATGTTGAATTCATAGTTGTTTCTGTACCGCGCCCGTTAGTACCCGGATATGCTGATGGCACATCTTCCGTGGGCCAGGGGACACTTTTGGAAATGTAAAATCCAAGAAATAGCCCCCTCCTGGTACAACCTGGCATCTGAGTCTCAGAGTGAAGTATAGTTAATGGAGGACGGAGGACATCAGTAATATTAAACTCATCTCTCCCGAAACAGCGCGAGGTAAAAAAAAAACAGATATAATTCCATTCCCAAAAGCCACAGGACTTCAAAAAACAGGAGTAACGAGTCAAATTTGGCGCCGAGCAGCACAGATAGCCCCTCCCTGCACGCTGGAAGGATGACTGTTTACAGCACCGGGAGCAAGCGCGAGCTTCACCCCCCCCCCACCGTATTCCAACAACACATATTCCTAATGAGAGAACAATTGGTAAACAGTACTTTGAGTGGATAATAAGATTGATTGAAGGCGTCATGGAAGCCCGCCCAGCCCCCTGCGCGCTGCAGGCTGTGGTGGTGATGGTGGCAGCCTGTGGCGCGGATGCCCTAAACTGTGGCAAATCTGGCGTTAGCGGGGCACACTGGGCGACTCGCTTTCTGTGGCCACCCACGCTCGCCCCCTCCGGGGCATTCTCGAAGCTTGAGCCCGCACAGGTGGAGCATAAGTGTTCACCGTGTCATCGCCTCGATCAGCTCCCCCGCCGGAGCCCCCCGCTCCTCCCCGGATCCCCCTGAGTGCCGCAGCCATCCCAGGTAGGCCCCTCCCGACAGCCTCACGAGAGCCGGCTTAAAACGAAGCCACGCGGCGGAACCCCGCGCCCCTTCAGCTGGAAACAGAGCACATCTGCAGCAAAACCGGAAGCTGGACTCACCCATGTTGCACCCCTGGGCCTCGCATCCTTTCTGTGCCACGTGCACTGCGAGCTGTGGACAAGTGCGTGTTCGCAAACTGACATACAAGCCGTGTAATGGAACATGTGTGTTGCTCGTTATCGCGATCAGGGCATGCTTTGTTTTGGCCTAACTCGGTCATGTTTATTTATAAAATTTAATAAGCAGATTGTAGATGCAAAGGACGGGACGGGGGCGCGCGCTGGCAGGAGGGTAGATACAGTTACCGTGTTTATTTTCCCTGTCTTGTTTATTTAGAAAACTTGACGCAAATGCGGATTATGATAAAAAATGAGACGGGGGTTATATTACAGTAACCGTGCTTTGAAGAGCATGCCGGTAAGGGAGACTTGGCGGAGGGGGTGAAGGGTGGGGGTCATGGACGGGGGTGGGTCACGGAGGTTTCTATGGGTACAAGTCAAATCCAGGATATCAATGGAGAGGGCAACTGGAAAATGTAGCAGAGGAGGCCCAAATTATGCGGCAGAGTTGACTAAAATATGCAGCAAGAAAAGGCAAATTATGTGGTTTAATGCAGTGGGACAGGTTGTGATAGTATTATTTCCCCATTTTGTCATTTTTACACAGGTTAAAACTGTCCTGGCAAAGGTTTCACGTCAGTTTAACGACCAATACAGAAATAAATAACAGAAAGGTGACCAGTGAACCATGCAAAGGGCTTTCCACTGCACAACAGTGAGCTTTGCAGTGTTTTTAGTTACTTTTGATATTTTGGAGCTAGATACATTAATTTTGTTAAAATCTGAAGATTATGCTTCAGATGATGGATTATGTGGCAAATTCCTAATCATGCAGAAAAAGCAGCAGCGGCAAAATCACATAATTCCAGTGGCACTGTCAATACAGAAGTATGGGGTACACATGTCGACCCCCATTAATGGCCCTATTTAACATATGTTACGGGGCTCGGGCCGAGACGACAGCCCTGCTACTGAAATAGATCCAGCCTCAGCTGTCCCCTTACCTCCACCATAGAGCTTCATATCATGGTGGGGATTTTTAAGGACTTCCGGTGGCAGTATTGAATGTAAGTATCCATGCAGGTAATGGCGGTTTTAAAACAGTAACCTAGCTGGGAGGCTAATCGGCTCTGTTTATACTAGAAAGGGGTCTTCTGATGTGTTCTCTTGCCTACTTTCTACGGGTAAAGCAGTTGCCACCCATTTTGCTATCCATGAAATTATAAAAAACTGACTAATCCCTGCTTGAACCCTCGTCTTTACTCTGAGTAGCATCCAACCTTTATTAGTTTTTTTCTGGTTCATTCACTTTTCTTATTTGCTGTTCTTTTTTAGCGCCCACACGCCGCTAGCAGGTGCTTAAAATTCGTGCTGTGGAAAACCTGACTGCATGCACATACATTTCACAGGAAAAAAAATGTGATCAAGATTAATAAGGCCCAATTGCCAGGTCCATGTTTGAAACTGAAAGCAGAGGAGAGGCAACTGTAGGGGGGACCTGCATCTCCCCTTCCAACTTTTCACTGGAACCATATAGGTTGCTGACACAAATGTTTGTGAGTTGAACGTGAATTGCATACGAGAAGACTGCAAGAGTTAACCGCGTGCTCCTGACCTGTTGTGACCAGCGGTTCAAACAATGAAATTATGGGAGGGCCCAGACAGATTTCATTCTCCCGATCTTGAGAAGCTTCTGTCCAATTGAGTTCAATTAAAGCATGGGGACTGGAAAACATATTCCCAGGGGCCAAAACTATGGTCTGTGCTGTGACCGAGGGCCGATGCATGGAGGCAGTGGTTGGAAGTTGGGTGTAACGGAAGTGAAGCATGTAAATGGTGTGCACAGTGAGTTGCAGACTTATTTTGAGTGTTTCATTCAACACTGCCCTCTAAATTAAGCCCCTGGAGTAATAGATTTGACCATACTGTATTATGCTGTATCTGAGTTGCAATCCCTCTACCACACCCTGGGGTAAGCGTTATCTGCTTGCTATAACTACCTTTGGAGAGTCAAGTGCACAAAGGAAGTAACTTGATTATTGAACTGGAAAGAAATAGAATCTTAGGGCTCACAATCTCCTTTTAATTTAAATATCTTAGCAGTATTCATTAGAAGTGCTTAGAAAAAGCCTCTGTTAAGGTTGCGATGCAATAAAATATTCCATGACAAAGCTCCCCAATAGCAAGGTATGTAATTCACTGAGGTGGGCAGACACAAACATGCAACTTTCACCTCTAGACATGGGTCAGTGGGTACGTTTTAGTCACGTCACTACGAGACTTGACATTTAATCTTGACTTTACTACTTTACCAAAATATGCTGGTCGTGATAGCTGTATTTAATTTCTGGACAGGTTCCACAGCACAGTGGCATATCTTTGGTGAGAGTTGTCCTTGAGTCTCACCATCAGAACCACTCCCACCCCAGTTGTTTTGTAAAGGAACAAAATGTAAA
The DNA here is from genome assembly GCA_963921515.1 of Calotriton arnoldi. Classification (NCBI taxonomy): domain Eukaryota; kingdom Metazoa; phylum Chordata; class Amphibia; order Caudata; family Salamandridae; genus Calotriton; species Calotriton arnoldi. Next base: position 259,632 of record CAWUFW010001590.1, read on the forward strand.
CTATGGAACCAGAAGGCATATTTTTTTTATTAATCCTGGCCTCCCCATGTGACAAGTTGTGCACACAAACATATTTCGCTGCTCATATTTTTCTTAGCAGATATAGGAAAAACTTAAACTAGACTCTGGCAGTAAGTATGTGATAAGAAAACAGGAATGTAACCCAACAATCACTTTATTTTACCTGTGGGGGAGAGAACAAACAGCCTCAGAGTTCACTAAAATATAGTGTAGTAAGGAAGTTATGAATCTTGAAGCAAGGATTGTGGTGTTGGTATTCTTGCTTCACTACATTCTTTGATGGTAGTTAAATCATATTCTTTCTATGCCTTTGCCTCCTTAACTGCCATTATGTGATAGAGGTGGGCGAGCCACTGAAGGCTCGAGCCAGATGCCTGGCTCTGGCTCAGCTCGAGGTTCTCTTGGATCCTGTGCCCCAAAAATGCCAAGCCTTCTGTCTGCCACCCATGGTCTCACCTCATGCAGCAAGCATTAGAGAGAAAAAAAATAAAATAATGTTCGATGTAAAATGAGAGGAGATACTCATCTAGTAGGTGAATTGCACAATGTAAACCCAGAAAACCCGGGCTCAATTCCAGCTTCCCTACTTGACCATATTGTGTGATCCTCAGCAATTGTTTTATTTCACTTTGCCTCCTTTTTCTTCATTAACACATATGAGAGCACCTTGAAGTACATGAGCTCAGTGTGTGCGCTGTACAAAACATCTTGTGTTTGATTTAATAAACGATAATACTATTCCATGTATAATGATAAGCTAGGCCACATAGAGGGTGGACATGACAACTGACTTGCCTCTTGGTTCACCAGTGGCATTCTTGTCAAGGCAGGGAAGGCAAGAATGTTTCTCAGTTCATGTTTGAGAACCATCGCTTTTAATAAATGCCTTTCAATGCAGTGATATAATCTGATGCATTTAGGTGAAACAGTTGCCCATGTTAATGAATTACACTTTTTTGAATTTTTAAGAATATTTATCATATTTGTAAATGTTTGCTGCACCATGTCTTTAAAAAGGAAGGCGTTTCTAAAGGTGAGTGGTGCAGGACACATCCTTGCTTTTTTTCCTTTTACTTTAATTAGCATATAAATAATTATTGCCCGTTTAACAGCTTTCTGAATTTTGGTGCATAGTCAATTAAACAGCAGCCTTGGTTGCCCCATGTAAAGGTCAGAAGGGCCGCAAGTTCCCCCGGGTCATCCTCTGAATATCACCAAATTAAAGTAACACCAGTTAATGAGAGTTAAGCAGAACTGCATTGGAAACCTCCTTCCTGAATGGACAATATCCAAATGGAAGGTTATTGCTAAAAGACTGCCTGCCAGTGCAAGATCTTGTCTGTCAAAACAGCTTCACAAAATCTCACAGGCTTTCCTGTATATTGGAACACATTTCTCAAAACTGTAATTAATTAAACTGAAACTATATATATATATATATATATATATATATATATATATATATATATATATATATATATATATATATATATACATACATATATATTTCTTTTCTTGTCCATGGCTGCCCTCTTTCCTTTCTCATCTAAAATATAGACTGGTGGGTAAGGCATGGATTTCATCACAGCTCAAATGAAACCAGAACTTTTGAATCTGAAAGACTGATAAGCTCAGCTGTGTTTTTGGAAATGTCCAGTGTTTCTAAAGGCGCTTAAACCAGTAAATGTACCGTATCTAGGAGCCCTTAAGTTTGGACGATACAATAATGAAGCCCTGTGGATATCATTATTTGCTGAGGGTCACACAGTATAAGAAAGCTGTGAGCTTTTTTCCAAGGTATGTTGTCCACCAGTTCCCACTCACTGCCCTTGTCCATGTCACGGAAATGCACCCGGCATTGCAGCAGGCTTGTTTTGCATGGGTTCGCATCTGAAGGCACCACCGGCAGGCTGAAGTGGTACAGCTAGAAGTTCAACTAGTTGACAGCTTCACGAAAATTTGGACAAGTTTCCAGTGAGACGAGAGTCTGCTGCTTTGACAATGCAGTAGCCCTTGTGAATGCATCAAGAGCTGGATGTGTACATGAGGCACCCAGGAGGCAACCCAGGTGGCATTGCAGTCATTAAAGAAGCCTGGAAATAATGCACATTCACACCTAAGTAATGACGGAGGGAAAAACAAGCAAAAGAAGAAAAAAGAAAAAGAAAGAAATCTATGTGTCTGCAGTGTTTGTGGACTTTGCACAAGTTTTGGTTTACAAGAGCTAGCCGCAGTTCCCAGGATCATGTGCTTATCAGAAACTTTGTCAGCACCATAATCGATTTCCTTCAATGCAGGGTCGGACTGGGACAGAAAATAGTCCTGGGCTCCAAACGAAAGGTGTGTTTCTATACATATATAAAGGTGTGTTTCTATACATATATATCCTGGTCGTGGTCCGGGTCCAGTGGAAGGCAACCGCCGAAACCCGTAGACTGTCCCCTTGTTGCATTGGTGATTAAATAAATAAACCCTTTTAAAAATACTGGTTCTCGTAGTGCAGTCTGTGATTCCTGAAAAAACCCTGGAGTGAAAGAATAGTGGGATCGTGAGAAAGCATATATATATATATTATATATTACCGACTGGCGATAGTACAGTCGGTAGTTAGAATTAGGAGCAACTTTTCCCGTAGACAAAGCATTATTTGTTTTGCTAATAACTTTGGCGCCCTTCGATGAATCTTCCCGAAATTTCGAAAACTAGTGTAGCAGTTACTTCAGCTGCTGTTTTGAAAGTTTTGGGGTGATACAAAAAGCAGGGGCCAAGAAAAAGGGGGGTCCCAAAAACGCTTTTTCCACATGCAATGTCTGTGGGGATTTTTCATTTTTTAAACACGACCACAGTCCGAACCGCTGAACAGAATTACACCAAATTTTGCAGAACGGTAGATCTTGGTCTAGAAAGAGCCTTTTTGTTATTTTGAGTAAATCTGTTTAGTAGTTTGGGAGATATTAAAGAAATAGAAATATGGCTATCTAGGGAGGTGGATCAATCCTGGATCCACCCATGGGGATCCGCAGTTCTGAGGGAAAAGCAAGGTCCTGATTGCCTGGCCACAACCTGAAAGAAAACTTACAGCTGTCATTTTGTTTCTCATCCAGCCTGTGGGGCGGAGGGGAGAAGAAAATTGAGAAATAACATAAAGGATCAGGATAGAGGTATCCTGACCCCATAGGACACATGGAGGGGTCTGTCAGGGACCTGTCATAGGCAAAAACCCACCCCATTTTTTTATTAACCGAACCGCGGATCCACGGTTCCACAGAGGTGCTCAGCACAGCCCCCAGTCTAAATCTGTGATGGATCCTTGGATCAAAAACCCAAGGGAAAAAGAATACACCCACTCACACACCAAACCCCGCTGTGGGTGTATTACTGTACAGTAATTATATAATATTTTATGTAAAAAAAACATAGAAATTCACTGAAAAACCTAAAGGTTACAGGGACGTTATAGTTAGGTTGACGTTTTACCCACACAAAACCATAGAAATTCAGCAGTTATAGCTATACTGTCGTGTGGTTTGTGGACTCGTGATTTGCATTACTAAGTTAGCTTAGGCCTGGCTGCCATGATGCCTCTTTGCGCACGTTACTTTGTGCCCCCCAGCCTCTGCTATTTTGGGACTATCTGCCTTTCACCTTCTTTCCTGTTGCTTTTGGGTTGCGTCTGCACATTGTGTACAAGGTCGGAAAACAATGTGCCTTGTTCTTGCTGATCTGGTCAGCCCCTCGCAATTAGACATAACACTGAATGCCACTGCACTGAAGGAATTCGGGTGCCTTTAATATTGTGATTTTCACTGTTAGAGACACTTGGAGAAAACCTTTCCAGAGAGAAGAGATGTGCTTGTCTGACGATGTAAACCTTACATCTTGATATTGAGGTATGGGGGTCTGCCAGCCAAAGCCCAGAGGTCTTCTGTTTTTATAATAAACTAGCTACTAGCACGGGGAGGGTGGTGTACTCATTTAGCCCTATATTAACCGCTTTATGAAATGCTTTCCCCGTTTATATTCTATGGAATTGTAACTATGCTTATTGTTTTATTCTTATGCATTATGCTGATAGTACTGACACGTGTACTGTACCTTAGAGCACGTTAGTTAAAATAAACATTTTAAACTATACAGTGTCTCTTATTATGCACGTTGTGGACAAGTATGAGTGAGTAATGAAAGGGTGTTCTTGCTTCTGCGAGTCCTGAGAGAGAGATACCGTGTTCTCGGTTGTCTAATAATTAGCAGCATTGTTGCTAAGGAGACGCTAAAGCTAGTCGGATTGGGGTGTTAGGTGCTAAGGTGTATGGTTGGCTCACCACTATATTCCGAGGTCCTATTATCCTGTGCATAGCTCTGTGTATGTGCAGAATCCCTACAACATGGCGCAACCAACGAGTGGGCTGCTTATCTGCGAGACGCTTGAGTAGTTCTTGCGGGGCGAATTTCGGGTCTCCGTGTTACTGACTGATTAACAAATCTGTGGCTCCTTATTTTGAGCCTTATTAGCACTGGCCGTGATGAATTTATAATTACTGAAGGGAAGTTGCACGAAACGGCACGCCATAGCACCATTCTATCGTATGAACGATCCTGATTAGTGTTTGACCCTATGCTATGAGGAGAGCTGTCGTCGTTGAAATACACTATAGCTGCATACTGAATTACACGTATACCTTATGTGAGGTTACTTAGATCGTGATTTATCAGCTATAAAATACTACAAAAGCTGACTTTTATAGTCCTTGTTTGCCTCTGCTATTAGAATCTTCTATTGAGAGCATTAGTACCCCCTGGGTGTTTTTGTGTTCTGAAATCTGGTTAAGGTCCTGAGGAAGGTGGTGCCATCATCTTCTTTACCACCGAAACGCGCGTCGACAAATATTGTTCAGATTTTGCTGAACACAGCCATTCAAACTGGTCGTGGAGATAGTGCAATCTTTTGTCTCCCACTTCTCCAGATTACTGCATTGATGAATGCTGTATGAATTTGTATGAGAGCGTATGTTTGTGTTGTAGTATGTATGTATTTTTTGTATGAACTTTCACTCAGGGGTTAATTATGGTAGATTGTATTATATTCCATTATGTACATTAGTATTGTGTTCATGTGTATGTATATGTTGAAAATAATATTTTTACTTTAAAAAAAGGAGAAAAAAAGTTAAGCAAAATATATATTTTTGTAAAATAAAGAAAATGAAGTTTAATAAACAATGAAGTAATGTTAAATTATGGAAGTTCCCTCTCTTTTGAAGCACATTGTCATCATGCTATAGCTGGTTAGCCCATGTTGAATGCAATCTTTTGATCTGTGAAAGAAATATAGGTCACGAAGGGAGTTTCTCTACACTGTTCTATTGCCTTTCCCCTCTTCTCCCTGACCTCAAATTATCTCTTCAGAGGGGTCCCCCATTTTTTGCTTTAGTAGTTCTTGTGCTTGTCCACAACTCCCTTCACAGACGCTTCCGGAAGCGTGTGTGACGGTGATACCTCCTATATTGACGTTTTTATAGGTTCTTTCAAGCTTGAAGTTAGTAAAAGGTTTCTTAAAAAATACCCTCTATTGTGCTGCCACATATTAGGTTGTCGAAAACTTTTAGCCTTATAATGGCTGTACAAATTGCGGCACATAGCCGCGCAGCGCTCCGAGCTCACTTGACAGTGTATGGAGTGCCTGACGCGGGTGTCGATCTAATCTTTGTGGTACAAGCAGATCCAGCTTACAACTTTGAGGTGTTTTACTCATGGATCACTTTTCCTGTGGTGGATGGGACTGATAATTTGTTCTATGAATATGAAGCCACCGATGTTCCTCAACACTATAGACCGTATAGGAATCTTGAAGTACCGCTCACGGCGTGGCAACACCGTGTTTGGTTTGATGGCGCCCTCTCCCAACCAGTTACCGCGGTTCGTTTAGGCCCCTTATCAATTGATGGGGCCACTTGGCCTGTCTTGGCCGGATATACTCCACATCCGCGTTATATGACAGTGGCAGTCGCTGAACTGCGTCATATGCATTTGTCTTTAATACGAGTGCACAGAGCTTTAGTACAATATTTTACAGGCAACATCCAGGGAGCCCCGCCTGGAGTTGCAGCCCATCCAGCTGGAGCAGGCGGTGTAACTATAAGTCCTGTCATGGTTAATTCGGTGATGGGCAAGCGACCACAAAATAAGGACGATTTGCCTTATTGGCTTGCAGAGAAGTTTGACCAGCTGGAGGCAGTTTTTCCAAATACTACTCCTGTGGACAAACACAGGATTTTGACGATTAGTTTGCCAAAAGACTTAGTACCCGAGTTGACTGCATGCAACAACTGGGGTAGGGTATTCGCCGCAGTATATGCGAAGTGTTTCGGCACTCCTTCCATGATGGTTCTCCCCGCTGTGATTAAACGAGTACAGGATGAACATGGCCCTGAAGCGGCTGTGGAATTAGGGATGAGACTGGTGGGAGTGTTCTACGTAGTAGCTGAGTTGATCCTTGCGAATGTCAAGGGCGATGCAGGTGACTTTCAAGAAGCTAATGCTTTGGCTTTGGTCCCAGAATTGGACAGGCCACGCGAATTACCAAAAATTATTGCCCAGGCTTATAAAACAATGTGCGGAAATAGCCTGGGAGTTAAGCCTTTTGCTAAAACGCAAACACAATCACAACAACAACCAAAAACTCAGTCTGAGAAAGATGAGAAACCAGTTTTTACTAAAAAGAGCTGGAGGTTGAAAAAACAAGGTAAGCAACAGACAAAGTCGGGGTCGCCAAGCGCATCCCCGGTTTCTGTCTCTTCTGAACGCACATATGATTTGCGTGATAGGGCGAGAATTAAGTCTCCAGAGAGATTTCACGTCCCTGATTCGCGTTCTCCTCGTTCTTTACAGGAACCGATGCCTTCGCAGGCTGGTGGAGGAGATCGCCAGGATAGAGGAAGGGGCAGAGAGGCTCCACAGGGGCGAGACCAACCTCGACAACAAATCAGAGGAAAAACAGAAGAATTTCCACGTCCTCGCCCACAATTTCAGAAGGAAAAAAGTTGCCGCTGTAACAGCAAAATATGCCACAGACGGTGAGAACGAGACTCCTGAATTGGACGTGGGCAGTGACGCTCCTAGACAGCGCCACAGAAGTTACCATAGTGCGAGAGGCACTACGTCCTCATGTGGAGGCGACAGCAACTGAAACATTCGTTACTGTCGAGACGGCAGATACCAGAGTGGCACCTCCTGACAGATTACATAATATTGTCATTCAAATTGAAGGTGATATACAGCGTGTTATTAAAGGGATTTTTTGGGAGAATCTGACCTCTACTTACGACATTTTGTTGGCGGAGGCGGATTGGCCGCCCCCATTCGTACTTGCTGTGCGTAAAGGGGAGGATGTAATCCTTCCGAGCTTTTCTCGACATGTCCCTAAGGACAAAGCGGAGGCTCTAGCAGCTGAATGGGCTGTGTCCCTGGCTCCAGCGTTATACCGCAACCATGTGGGCTGGGATGAAGAATCACCACCCCATGAAATACCTTTGCGGTCGCTGCCACAGCCGCAACCCCAATATCCCATTAAACGGGATGCAAAAGGCCCCGTTTCCGAAATTCTGACTCAGTTAGAATATCAGGGAGTCATTGAAACATGCATATCACCAATGAATAATCCCCTTTTCGCGGTTTCTAAACCCGATGGATCGTACCGCTTAGTTTTGGATTACCGACATTTGAACTCTCATTGTCGGACCTTTGCGGTGCAAAATACACATAGTTCTGCGCTAGTAGACAGTCTTGTTCGTAAGAAATACAAAACTACACTTGACCTATCCAATGGATTCTACACGCACAACTTGGCCTCGGAGAGTAGCCAATGGAGCGCTTTTACATCCGGTGGCAAATTATTCAAATTCCGGCGTTTACCTATGGGCTACAAAACAGTCCAGGTGTATTCGCTGCCCGTGTCGTCTCTTTGTTGGACGGCATAGACCCAGATGCATGTTCGTACGTCGACGATATCTACCTGACAGACGACAAATTATTCCAGCATCTTTCACGAGTGGACCGCATTATTCTCGAATTTGCGGTTTTAGGTTACAAGTTTAACTTTGCCAAATCTCATATTGCTGAATTTACCGTTTTGTTTTTGGGCTATGAGCTCAACAATGAAGGTAAGGGATTAGCTCCCCATTTTTTGGAGAAATGCGCACTTTTGTGCCCTTTGACCAATCTGAAAAAGCTTCAGTCTTTGCTGGGTTTTCTGAACTTTGGGCGTACTTACATTCCCGAATATGCCCAGCGTATCAAGCCTCTTTATGCTTTGATACAACCTAACTTTTCGAAGTTATGCTGGCTTCCTGAGCATAACTCTATACTGCAGTCTTTGCAGTCTGATCTACTTGAATCTAAATTCTTGTTGACACGTGATAACCACACAAACCTGGTGATTAGAATCATTCCAGGGGCAGTGGGTTTCACGTACTTGACCTTTAATGAAGGTGACACAGTACCGATTGCATACAAGTCACATCTTGGGGCCACTTGCAGAAATGCGATTTTCCTCTGTGGAGAAAGTTTTGACGGCAGTGCAGATGGCGATTCTAAAGGAACGCGCACTGGCACAGGGAAAACGCATTTTGGTGGTAACACCCTATCCTGCCCTAGAGGCAGTGACGAAAGCAAGTGTTCCAAACTCTAAAGCTTTGCACCCCCGTTGGATACAATGGGCAACATCTTTGACATCTCCGGATGTCACTTTCATCTTTGATTCTTCTCTACAGACTCAGGAGTTTTTGCAGTATGAATTCGTTCATCCTCCTCCTCTGTCTTTGCTACCGCTTGAGGATTACGAATGTATTATCTATACCGATGGTTCGGCACAGCCGGCCACGGGTTCCAAGCATGCTTATTCAGCAGCATGTGCTATTGTTGCAGGTTCTTTTGTGAACGGAAAGTTCAAATCAACTGTAGTGCACACTCAAGCACTGGGTGACAGTACTGCACAATTGGCCGAGCTGCGTGCATTGGTGCTAGCACTTGAGTTTGCAAATCCAGATGTGACTACTCTTATTGTATGTGATTCTTACTACTGTGTTCAGTCCTATAATGACAATTTATTCTTTTGGTCACAAAATGACTATAGAGATGCAAAAGGCAGCACAATTAAGCATAAAATGCTTTGGGTTCGGGTGGCAGATTTACAACAACGTCTGCCACTCACACAGGTCGTACACACTCTTGGCCATCAGCGTGTGGGCGCACACGCTGTAGGTAACGGTTTGGCAGATGAAGCTGCCAAATCCGCAGTAGCCACGTGCTCAGTCGCAGCAGTTACCAGATCCATGTCTAAAATAGACACTGATATTCTAGCTGCTATTGCTGCAACAAAAGGAGGTGCTAATTACCCTAGGGGTTTCCCTTCAAAATACTTTTATCAATTAGGTCCCGAACAGGCTCCTTACGTAAGAATTCCAGACGTTGGTGATCGGCTGATTCCCAACGCGGACCGCAGACTTTCCTTGATAACTGCAGCACACGAAGGCATGGCGTCAGCACATGCTGGAGTGTCTGCGACGGTTTCCATCTTGCAGCAGCGTTACTGGTGGCGTGGTTTATACAAACAAACCCGTACTTATGTGCTTTCTTGTGACGTTTGTCAGCAAATTAAGCCTTCCTCGGTTACAAGGCCACCACAGAAACCGCTCTGCATTTCAAACAGACCTTTTGGGTGTGTTTACCTGGATCACTGCGGTCCCTTTTCTTCTGACACTGCATATGAGTACATCTTAGTTACAGTGGATTCGTGCACACGTTTCATCTGGGTCTGGCCACAACGGAGTGCTGATGCTCGAAATGTCATCAGGGATTTGCGTGTCTTTGTGGGAATTTTCGCCTGTGGCACCTTCCATTCTGACCAAGGTCCAGCTTTCGCCTCTAAGGCTTACAAGGACGCAATGGGTTCACTGGGGGTGCAGGTGAAATTTTCGTCTCCATACAGACCTGAGGGTAATTCAATTGTGGAGGGAATGAACCGTGATTTAAAGCAATCCTTGACAGCTAGAGTCTTAGGTACTGGCAGAAACTGGCTGGCCCACTTGTATACCGTACAACGTGCACTTAATAATCTCCCTAGAAGTCCTCTGGGTGGGCGGACCCCATACGAAATGCTCTTTGGCATAAGAATGTTTGTGCCTGACCTTGATGGTCTAGACATGGCGGCGCAATCCGCCATCTTTGATGTAGATAATCATTCTACTATGTTACAGGACTTACAAGAAGCCCGAGACAAACTTGCAATTGCACAGACACCTTCAGCCACAGACGCTGCGCTGCAGATTCCGGTTGCCGGCTGGCTTCCGAAGATTGGAGAACTGGTTCGAGAGAAGGTGGAGAACAAAAAAGAATTCGGACCCTCTTATCGTGCACCAGTTCCGGTCCTTGGCTTGAAGGGAACTCGTACAGTCATCTTACCACCGCTTCCTGGTCGCAAAGAGAACAGATACATCTCAGTGGAAAATGTCAAGCTACAACATCTGGCCGATCCTGAATAGTGTTACACCAGCGGTCTCTTGTCCTGTCATTTGCCGGACAAATGTTCTTGGCCCTTCTGCCCGAACGGTCACTGATGTTGCTCTTGAGATGGTAGATTTGCCTGATCCCCTGCAAGACTGCTTGGTTTCCCCCTGCAACGAGGAGACCGAGTATACTTACCCCGCCTCCGAGTCCGTGGCTCATTTACCAACAACGCCACTGAGCCCAACGCGTTATTCCTTTGACTCAAATTCTTCTTCATCACTTGTCCCATCCAAATTCAGTATTTTTGTATCCTGGTTCAGAAACAATTTTTTAGTCCCCCCATGGACATACATCTGGTTGGTACTTTTCCTGATATTTTTGTTCATGTCCATTGGCTTTGTCACCGTGTTTTTTCTGCTCATCAATGGACACTATTTGCCCGAACGCTCTGCTGTGAACTGTGTCGCTGGAACTTTGGCTCCGCATTCTTCCTCTCACATCATGAAGCGTGACCACACATTTGTGAACATTTCAGCTTTCCCAGTTGCTGATGGCATCGTATGGGATGCTGTGAACTTCCAAATTCATGGACCGACCGAAATTATTAATGTACCAAATGTCCTTCGTGTTTCAATGGGGGACATCGTAAAAAGTAATATTCATTCTGATGATTGGGATTTGCATGCAGTTGAATCTTTATTTACTGATTTGAGATATTATGCTTCTTTTAATGCCGAAGATTTGTACATGAATTCTGCGAATTATGCCGAGTTATATTGTTACCAACATTGGGGCAACCACTTTCTCCACAAACCGAGTACCCTTCGGGGTCCTTTTAATTACACCCAGTGGGAACATTGTCCTACCCCTTTGCCAGGTAGCTCCCAAACTCTTCGAAATAAGTTTACTTATTTTACAGATTACAATAGATCTAATCCTAGTTCCTATTATTTTAAATTGAACTCTTCATCTACTCAGAAAATCATGTTGACCCACACCAAATTACTGTATTCGGGTTCCTTTTTGAACGCCTTAGCCGTGGGTGGATATGAATATTGGAGGGACACCATTGACTTTAAATCTATTTGGGGTTCCAAAGCATGGCAGGTGCAGGGCACATAAGCCTTGCACCGTGCTTGCCTCATCCCGGCCCAAATTTTGTTTTTAAATCGCTCCATATTTCAAACAACATGTTGGGGTTTGGCTACATCCAAACAGTTAAATGCCCCGTCCATTCCTGTATTGTCTTCCACTCCCAACGAAAGCTTGCGCTTTAACATGTCCCTTACAGATTTGCAGGTATTATTTCAGAATAATTCGTTTAATGTTTCTGAGTTTGTTCAGTCGTCCTGGTTGGCCTGGCCCATAGCCTCTGATGCCTGTCAAATGCGTTTTCATGACACGGATCATGGTTACAAACAGGATAGGCCGGACCTCAGTTTTTCAGACTCTCGTACTGTTACTACATATTCTGTTGGTAAGTTGTGTAAGCAGTGGTTGCAGCACTCTTCATTAGATTCTGAAAAACAACATTTGTCATTCCTATCAGGCAATATTGATCTGTCCGACTTTGTTCTGGGGCCTCGTGGCCCTCGACCTAAGAGATTCATTTATGAAACTTATAATGAACTCTGGAAGCTTTCGCAGATTGAAGCTGCTTCCCGTCTTCGGGAAATAGACCAAGCAAATTTAGAAAAGGTGCTTGCTGTTGTTGACAATAGTATTAATACCCTGTCTTCCCGCATTTACACATTAGAGAATATTATTTCCTCTGTTGTTGATATTGTACAAGATGATGTTTCTGTGTTATATCATGGTCAAAATCAATTGCGTTCAGTAATGCAGTTTGCATGGACTTTGCAAACACTTAAAATGGGGAAGGTTCATTGGCATTTTTTGAACACGTCTGCCTTATTCCTGCCTTTTAATTTAACTGAGAAACAGCAGTTCATGTCCATGAAAGATGCAGCATACACTCTGTTACATATTGAAAAGATAGAGCCTTTACCGTTCTCTGTGGCGGAACTAGATTCTGCTGTGTGGCTAGTACACGGGGTTATCGCTTTGCCTTTTTCTTTATTTGAATTCAGTTTGTGCATGAAACATTATCCTGTTGGCCGCTTTCAGCCTTTAGGCAGTGCTTTCCTGCATGAACTTTGGTCTCTGCCTTTCATTTATAAATGCCTTAAGGACGGGAGGGAAGTTTTTCTCACGGGGGAGTTGTGTGATTCGACCGTGGGTCATTCTCTTGTTTGTAAACACATTACATTGCACGGAGCTTGTAACGTTTCGGCTCCGAATTTTGCTTGTGTTTTGAAAGGCATTCCTGCTCCTGCTATTTCTCTTACTTTCACTGTGCTTGCAAATGGTAGCTATCGCCTTCTGAATAATCAGGACTGCTGTGGCATGCTGGCCGGCATACCCTATATTGTAACAGTTTCTCACAGGGTTGTCTGCTGCAAAAATGTGCTTTTTCCTCCCCCGCACGGCATCGTAGATAGTTCCATTTGGCCTTCCATTCCGACTTTGAAAGCAGATTTCAATAAGTTGAGCAGAATAAAGGCGCTATTATTGAATCAGGAGGTTATGCTCACATCCGCCCGGGAGACGTACATGCTCCAGGTGGCGAGTACCCACAGTGAAATTCAGGCACTTCTTAACACAAACCTCCCACAACATTTCGGGGAACTAATTCACCGTGTTTTTAATGCTTCACGCACCGAAGGCCTTGTGCACTTTTTTAAAGTTGTGGGCTCTGGCCTTGTAACCTCTTTTCAAACTATCTTTGGTGTAATACCAGCTTTTATTCATTCCATTTTTTCCAGCGTCTTTGGTGGCTTTTCATTGATCATCGCCTTAGCGGCTGGTGTTTTGCTTTTGGTCTGTGTGCTACGCAATGGCTGCACTTCCTGGGGCCCTCCTCGACCACGGTCGTCTCCGGACGCTCCGTGAGCGCATCCTCGCAGCCTTCGGCGTCCTGCCATTGGCGACTCTTGGTGTGTCATATAGACTTTCTTTTCGCTTTACGTATTTCACTTGCGTGCAACCTGTGATGTCTTGCATCCGCTGTCCTTTCTCATGGACCTTGGATTACTGCCTCTCCAATACGTCTCTGTCTCGCCCGGATTTTGTCCAGTTGGTGGGTCCCTTAGAGGCCCATGAGCAAGACTGTTCCGGTCCTGACTATATGGCGAGTGCGGCTGCACTTGGGATTTTGGCACAATGGGATGTCTGGGCGGCTGCTCAGACTCTCCTACAACGTAGTTATATTGAGTATCACGCAAGTTGTCCCGCATTGCTTTTCGCTGCTCCCTCTTACGAGGAACATGAATGCAGTTTTGATTTGCTGGACTGGATGGCATCGCTTTTTTCTGACGACTCCAACGATGTCCTATTGGAAGGTATGGCATTTTTCTGCACTTACACTTATTTGGATTAGGGGGTCTCCGCTTTCGGAGTCCTCACTCCCTGGGCCTTTCTGGCTCTATATCTATTTTTTTTTCCTATTCCTTGACTTTCGATTACACCACTTCAGTCACGGACGTTGCAATTCTGCTCTATCTATTGGCACTGTGTCATTGTCCTATGTCTTCACCGATGGACTGACCAGGGGAGGCTCCTGGAGCCTGTGATGGCCCTGGGGACCGCCACCCCCCAGGGCCGGCTCCTGCAGTGTCCCGGGGTGCCCACCCCCGGGACACTGCTGTTTGCAATGACAGGGCGGGAGCCTCGCGGCTCCCGCCCTGTCATTGCAAACTGCTTTGCTTCATTGAAGCGAGAGCAGGGAAACCTGCTCTCGTTTCAATGAAGCAAAGCAGATTAGCTTTCCACATGGGGAGCTGCATGTCAACAGCTCCCCATGTCGGAAGCAATGCCGGCCTCCCGCAGGACGCGGGGAGCCGGTGGGACCGTGGGGGGATTGGGGACCCCCCACGGTCCCCAATGAGAGGCCAGGCCCCGGGGGATGGGGTCCCCGGGGCTGGAAGTGGCCCAGGAGGGGGGCCACGCGGCCCCCCCCAAAAATAAATGTAAAAATAAAATAAAAATAAGGCCGGCCCCGTGGGATGGGGTCCCCGGGGCCAATAGAGGCCTCAGGAGGGGGGCCACGCAGCCCCCCTCCTTTAGAAATAATAAAAATAGGTGGCCATGCCCCGGGGGATGGGGTCCCCGGGGCCGGAATTGGCCACGGGAGGGGGGCCCATGCGGCCCCCTTCCCGTTCACATTTTTTTTTTGTTAGAAAGGGGTCAGGCCCTGGGGGATGGGGTCCCCAGGGCCCAATAAAGGAAAAAGAAGGGGGGCCACACAGCCCCCCTTCTAAAAAAAAAAAGAAAAAAAAAAAAAGACGCGATCGGGCCTGAGGCCCCGCCCCCTCCCTTCACCACTCTGCAAACGCGCCCTGTGGTGCATTTTAAATTGGGGAATTAATTCCCCTTCAATACTGGGGGTCCCTGGGGGCCAACTAGCCCACCAGGTACCTCCAGTAAGCGCCATAGGGCTGAGTTGCAGAGAGGTGGTCCAGGCCACGCCCCTTTTTACACCTCTCTGCAACGCAGCTCTGTGGCGCTAACTGGAGGTACCTTGTGGGCTGCCAACACTTCCTGATTTGGAGTGTTGACAGCCACTTGACAGCCAATTAGCATGCAGCTCGTGATCGGGAGGGTACGCGGACCCTAAGCGGCCATAGATATATATGTGACTTTATTTTTGATTTTCTCAGGAACTACTGAACGGATTTACACCATTTAAGCAAAAGGCACGACTCTGAACCAAGGGCTACCTTTTTGCCAAATTTGGTATAATTCCGTCCAGCAGTTCGGGCTGTAGCTGCGATGAAAGGTTCCTATGGAAAATTGCATGGGAAAAACGTTTTGGGACCCCCCTTTTTTCTCGGCGCCCACTTGACAAATCACCCCGAAACTTTCAGGATAGGAGCGGACCGGAGCGGGCCATAAGTTTTGAGAATTTCGCGAAGATTCGTCAACCGGCGCCAAAGTTATTTCAAATAGAATGTTGCGGATTTCCTATGGAAAATAGGTCCTAACTATAACTATCTACTGGCGACCGCCAGTAGATAATATATATATATATATATATATATATATATATATATATATACGTGGTGTCGGGAGGATTGAGAAGACGTTGAATGGTCCGGAGAAGGAGAGTGTCTACTAAGCTAACAGAAGGTATTGACTGACTGTTTTAAGCACAGTAGCGAATTATTACAGTATTTGGCACAATGTCCGCAGACGCTATGAGGAGCCGTGAAGAGGCGGCATATGAAATGTTTAATGATTTGCCTGTTGTCGAGGCAAGTACTAGTGTACAGCGCAGTACCGCACAGACTGGTCAATCGAATTTAAAGGATTTGTATAAAAAGCTTGAAAAACTCATGCGAGCAGAACAATCTAAGTGGTGGGAGCACCGCTCGCTTTCCAGATATTTGGATGTGGGACGCATACCTCGTGGTCTCCGCATCATGTTAGCCCCTAGTTATGAGGATCCTGACCCTAATATGTTGGCCGAATGGGCTGACTGTAACTTAGAGTCATCGTGCAAATTGGTGAAAATCTTAGTGAAATATGCGGAGAGTGACCGAGCCTCATTGCAAATCAAAATCGACAAAATGAATGAGGACATTGACAAACTCGGACCAGTTGAAATTGGCAACAAATATAGAGATGAGATGCTGAGCCGGTTAAGTAAGGAAGAAGAGATCATTAAGAAACGCAAAGCGTTTACATTCCAAAGGGACAAGATAGACTACCAGAACGGGCAAGTGTTCACTTTTGCTAAAAAATTTGAATCCATCAAGGACAGAAAGAATAAACAGGCTCAAGTCAAAGTCACTGCACCCTCAGTAGATGACAATGCACAATCTTCAACATCTGCTTCAGATTTAAGCTCAGTGGCAGGCAGTGAATCAGAAGCTGAGCTACAACACACCGCCGCAGGGATGGGGTTTACCAAATTTTCCTTGGCGCAGGAGGTGGACTGCCTGCGCCAAGACAGGCGCCAAACCTTACGTCCAAGAGTACACAACCCCAAAAACGGAAGAACGCCAACTACAAGCGCGGCAAGCGAAGACAAAAGCGCAGGTTCAACCAGCGGAGGATCAAAGAACAGCAACAGCAACACCAAGAAAGTATTCAAGAGATGGAATCGCAAATAAGTTGTACAAGTATCCGAGTCAACAGAAGCAACCAATTAGAAGTCATCAATTTATCTTCCATGCAACTAGATGACAATGATACCAGAATTCTATCATTAGGTCTATCTTACAGTCCACCGAGTGATTTTGACTATGCACGAACACGAGTAGACTTGTACAAATATATGCGCAAACTGAAACTGCGTAAATTTCACAAGTTGCAGAAAACAGATCGCAAAAGTGAGCAAACATCGGCCCGTGACAATATACCAAGTCCCTCTATCTTGACGGTTCATGATCTAGATCTCTTGAAAGACTTACACGAACTGGGGCTGAAAGTACCGGGGAAGGAACCAACCCTAACTTTGAGTTTGGGGACTTTAATACACCCGGCATAACGCAATTCAAACCTAAGTCAGTGTTTAATCCAATAATGTTGCATGATAATTTGGATGTATTCAGTGATATCATTACCAGTCAATTGAAGGCTTTGCATGTTTCCACATTAAATGACAAACGTAAATTTACCAAGCAAAATAGTTGTTATGTCCGTTTGATTAAAAGGGTGCAGCAAAATGATAACATAATTGTGCGTCAGTCCGACAAAGGGGGTAACGTGGTGTTGTGGCCACGTGAGCTTTATTTAGAGGAGGCAATGAGTCATCTAAATGACCGCAGCTGCTATAGGCGTAGTGACATAACATCAGTAAAGACAGCAAGAAGTGAGTTTTACACTAAACTAGTGGCTTGGAAGAGTGCGGGATTACTAAGTGGGGATGAATTAAAATTTCTGAAAAACGAACATCCGGTAACCCCAGTCATATATTTCATCCCGAAAATTCACAAGAATAGTGTAAGACCACCAGGCAGACCTATAATTTCTGCCCGTGGCAGTCTTATGGAGAATACCTCGCGGTATATTGATTACTTCCTGCAAGAGCATGTCAAGCGTCTGCCATCTTATGTACAGGATACCGGTGACTTTTTAAGGAAAATTGAAAACGTGCAGTGGCAACATGACTATATGTTAATCACATTAGATGTCACCGGGTTATATACTAGTATCAACCATAGGGATGGCATAAAAGCAGTGGAGTATTTCTTGAACACTAAACCTCTGGGAATGTTGAGCCACAACAAAATGATCATAACCATGATTTCTCTTTGCTTGAACAATAATTTTTTCCTCTTTCAAAATCTAATCTACCAACAGATCAGAGGAGTGGCTATGGGGGCCTGCTTCTCCCCTAGTTATGCCTGTTTACATATGGGGCTTTGGGAGGAGCAGGTCCTCCAGGCTAAGTTTACCGATATGATGGGTGAACATGTGATAATGTGGCATCGTTACATTGATGATCTTTTTTGTATATGGAGGGGCAGTGAGGAGGAGGCCCAAGAATTTGTCAAACAGATTAACATCAACGACTTGAATCTACACTTTACATCCAATATGAGTAGGGAAACGGTTAACTTTTTGGATGTCGAAATATTTGTGTGTGATAACAAGTTGGAGACAAGATTGCACCGCAAGCCTACGGCAGGCAATACAGTACTCCATGCCGCGAGTCATCATCCTGAACACCTGATTCGGAGCATCCCCTATGGGGAGATGCTTCGGATCAGGCGTATTTGCAGCATGGAGGATGACTGTGCTATGGCGCAGGAAGCCTGTAGAGAGAGATTTTTGTCCAGGGGCTATAATGCTAATATCATTGATGCAGCCATAAGAAAGACAAAATCATTATCAAGATCGACGGCACTGACTACCAGCCAACAGCACACTGAGACACAAATTCGATCAGAAGGCAATATGGACCCTCCTAGATTGATTCTGACATATAACCGTCAACATGGGGCCATAAGAAAAATTGTCAACAAGAACTGGGCATTGGTTCGCAATGACCCAGTAATAGGCGGATCATTACCTAAAGCCCCCAGTATTACATACAGAAAGGCACGATCCATGAAAGATATGCTAGTTAAAAGTAGCCCTGAGTTATTTACTAGAAGTAATTGGTTGCAAGCGGTAAATGGCTTTGTTAAATGTTCTACATGTAAGGCTTGCAGATATGGGAAGAACAGGTCCACCTATAAGAGTCCTTTCCATCAACAGCCAGTTAAAATATCGAAAAAATTGTCTTGCAAAACTGAATTTGCAATCTATGTGCTGGAGTGTTCTTGTGGCCTGCAATACGTGGGTAGTACCAGGTTGCAGGTCCACAAAAGGATACTCCAGCACATGAGGGCAATTACCAACAATGATGCTTCATATCCAGTGGCTAGACATTTCAAAATCAAACATGACAGCAGTTTGGACCAACTAAGTTATTTTGTGATAGATATGATCCCACCCCTTAGACGTGGAGGTAATCGAGAAGCTTTATTAAGAAAATTAGAGACCAGATATATCCTCGAGTTGGACACTAAGGTACCCTATGGGCTCAACTCAAGTGAGGATTTTTATACATGTCTGTGATTCCTCAGAAGATTATATGTACACATTGAACAGTAATTTTATATAGTTTGCCTCAGTAAATTTAATTTTATACACATAGTTTTTAATTCACTCTTTTATTGGCACCAGCACTTTAGGTTTTATGAGATAGAGATTACTAGCACAACCCACTAGGGTGAGATGTTCGCATACAGCCATGATATATTTACGGCAATAGATTTTACCTAAGTTCTATACACCTCTAATTTTAATTATTTATTTGTAAAATAAATAAATGAATTTTGATACAATATTTATATATTTTATTTGTTAATTGAACAAAATTGATAATGTTGTAACAGTTCAAACAGTACCAGGCCAATGCTGGGGGAGTATGCCCACTGGGGCTTTATTCTTCTTTCCAATGGAATACAAATATGTGAGGTATCGCAGTTTAGTTAGGCAGTCTAAGGGCGCCAGCTTGGGTTGCCCTGGACGCCATTTTTAAGATTAAATGTGCCTGGGGAATACAATTTAGAGGAGTAAGAATTTTATAAGCATTGTGAAAAGTAACAAGTTATTGGGTATCTCTACATGCCAAAATTAAATGTACTGTATGTTTGCAAATCTTAAGTAAAAACTTGAAAATGTTTTTTAAACATTTAAAGTAATGATTGAGATCGCTAAGTAGTTTCTTTATGTCTATTGTAGTTTTGGAGTTTTTTAACACGTGGTATAGCACTGTCACTTTAAAAATGGGAAATCTTGCCTCAATGCGTCATGTGATCAAGGCCCCTGGAGGGCTGAAACGCGTCATGGCGGATGTGCTGTAACTGAAGAATAAATACCTGCACAACAATCTGGGTCCGTGTTTGTCCTTCTGTAACGAGGAGATTTTGGGACAAAATCCTTGCATATATATATATATATATATATATATATATATACAATGCACAAACCAGTGAGCAAGTTAGCAGTGGCAGACATAGAACTTTTATTTGAATTGGAGCAATTGGAAAGAGACAATGAAGGAAGAAATTCAGTAACTTCAAAGAAGGATGCTTCAGATGCCCTTGGTGGTGACATCTTTGGGAGTTTACATACTCCATTTAAGCCTAAATCATGTCAGTGACCATGTCATGACTGATGTAATAAGTGAGGTCATAAGCAGTGCATTGCAGGGGCGTAAGTTATAGTTAGCTCAGGTAACTATAATAGCTGAATTTCTATGGTTTTGTGCATGTACAATCTAAGCCTTACTATAACATCCCTATAACCTTTGTTTTTTTCAGTGAATTTCTAAGGTTTTTTTAAATTTATTTCCTAACTAGAACGTCCCTTTGTTTTTTTCAGTGAATTTCTAAGGTTTTTTAAATTCTATTTCCTAACTATAACATCCCGGTAACCTTTTGTTCTTTCAGTGAATATATATATATTCACTGAAAAACCATAGGTTTTAGGGACAGTTTTAGTTACTTGGACATTGCACTCGTACAAAACCCGTGAA
The DNA here is from genome assembly GCA_963921515.1 of Calotriton arnoldi. Classification (NCBI taxonomy): domain Eukaryota; kingdom Metazoa; phylum Chordata; class Amphibia; order Caudata; family Salamandridae; genus Calotriton; species Calotriton arnoldi. Next base: position 280,249 of record CAWUFW010001590.1, read on the forward strand.
ATTCCCCCGTTATAGTTAGTTCAGCTAACTATAACTCACGCCCCGCAATGCACTGCTGATGACGTCACATATTACATCACTCATGACATGGTCAGTGACATCACTGATGACATCACTGATGACATCTCAAATGACATCACTGATGACATCATCCAGTGACTGTTTGTTTCTGTAAAGTTTAAATATTTTTAATATATATAGGAAAAGACGTATTGAAGAATGAGTGGGTGTGTAAGTGTCTGTATCGATGATTTAGTAGGTGCGTGACTGACTCTATAAGTGAGTGATTTAACATATCTTACTGAATGCATGGGTTAGTGACTAAACTGGGTGAATGTCTGTATCCGTCTGTCTGTTGCTGTGTAAGTGGCTGCATGTGTTTGTGAATAGCTAAATGATTGTCTATATGAGTTATTGAATGCTTGTCTGAGTATCTGTATGGGTGCCTGAGTGTTTGTGTGGGAGGGGTGTGTGCAACTCTGTGCATAGATGTGTGAGTGGGTGATTCACTGGGTGGATGGTTTCAAGAGTGCATCTGTGATAGACTGTATGGGTGGGTAAGTGTGTGTAAGAGTGTGTTAGTGAGTGAATGTATATCCCAGTGGTACATGTGTGAGTAACTACATATGTGAAAGGCAGTATATATGTGTATTGGAGTATATAAATAGCTATAAGCAAGAGTGAGTGATTGTGATAGTGGCTGTATGGATGAGTGTGTGCTTGTATCTGTGATTGTATAAGAGCGTAACAATGTGCTACTATTTGTATGAGTAAGTGAGCTGGTGTGTGTATAACTGTATAGGTGAGTAAATGGCAGTGTGTTTAATTATTTGCATGACTGACTAGGTGTGTGAGTATCTCTATGGATGAGTGGCGTTGTTTGAGTGTCTATATAGGAGTAAGAGTGCATATGATAGTCCTGTACTGAGTGACCGTAAGTATGAGTGACTGTACGGGTGAGTGAGTGGATGTGTGTGTGTAGACCTAAGAATCAGTGAGTGGGTATGTAGTTATTGGTGTTGGAGTGTCTATGGTTTTGCGAATGGCAGTCTGTAATTTAGAGTGGGTGAATCAAAGGTTATATTAGGGTGTGAGGAGGTGCATCAGATTATCACGTGGATGATGTCATCAGTGATGTCATTTGAGATGTCATCAGTGATGTCATCAGTGATGTCACTGACCATGTCATGAGTGATGTAATATGTGACGTCATCAGCAGTGCATTGTGGGCGTGAGTTATAGTTAGCTGAACTAACTATAACGGGGAATTTCACGGGTTTTGTACGAGTGCAATGTCCAAGTAACTAAAACTGTCCCTAAAACCTATGGTTTTTTCAGTGAATTTCAAAGGTTTTTTAAATGCTAATTTGTAACTATAACGTGTCTGAAACCTATGGTTTTTTCAGTGAATTTCAAAGGTTTTTTAAATGCTAATTTGTAACTATAACGTGTCTGAAACCTATGGTTTTTTCAGTGAATTTCAAAGGTTTTTTAAATGCTAATTTCTAACTATAACGTGCCTGAAACCTACGGTTTTTTCAGTGAATTTCAAAGGTTTTGTAAATAACAATTTTTAAATGTATTAATTGTTATATTAATTTTTTTCATACTGATTTACTACATTTTTAGAAACAATTTTTTTTTACATATTTTATTTTTTAAATTACATTGTAATTACATTATACATTACATTACAAAAATACTTTCTCAGAATGAATTACTTTAGTTTAAATACTTTGCAGATAGGCAATAGACTTTTAAGTACAGTAGTTACAGTTGTTGCAATGGGCAACACATTTTCAAACACAATGCAACATTCAGCTCAATGTGAATTTCTAGTTAAATGCAATTAGTTACTTTATGGATTACTTTTGTAACCACAGGACTGGATCCTAGATTCAGTCCTGGTACATCTCCTGTAAACAGTTGAGTAAAAGCGTTTTGGTTACAGTCGTGATTTTTAAGGAATATTATTGTATTTTAAAAGTTGACACTTAGAAACTTTTTCTCATAGAATCACCAATGTTATCCTATGGAAGGAAATTCACTTAGCAGGTAAAAACTGTTATCGTTACTTTATCTTACTCAGTGTTGGATCCTGGATCCAGCACTGGTGCATCTCCTGTAAACAGTTGAATGAATGCGTTTAAGTCATACAGGCGATTTTTAAGGAATATTTGTAGTTTGTGAAAATCGACACTTTGAAAGTTTTCTGCTGAAAACCAGACAATGGATTCCTATGTTAGAAAATATAAGTTACTGGTAAGTACGGTTAAAATTACTTTTCAGGGTCAGTGCTGGGCTAAAAGATGCAGCACTGGGTTCTCTCCTGATAACAGGTGAGTAAATTGGAATTCGTACTTTGGTTGATTTTAGAGGAATATTATAAAGTTCCAAAACTCCACACTTAGAAGAATTTCCAAGTGAAACTAGTCAATGTTAGCCTATGAAGGAAATTCAAGTTACCGGTAAGTATGGTTAGAATTACTTTTGAGGATCAGTACTTGGCTGAAAGATGCAGCACTGAGGTCTCTCCTGATAACAGGTGAGTAAATCAGAATTCGGATTTCGGCTGATTTTAGAGGAATATTTTAAAGTTCCAAAAATCAACACTTAGAAACTTTTTCAGCAAAAAGCAGGCAATGATATCCTATGCAAGGAAATTCAAGTTACTGGTAAGTACGGCTAAAATTACTTTTGAGGATTAGTACTGGGCTGAAAGATGCAGCACTGAGGTCTCTCCTGATAACAGGTGAGTAAATCGGAATTCGTATTTCGGCTGATTTTAGAGGAATATTTTAAAGTTCCAAAACTCCACACTTAGAAGAATTTCCAAGTGAAACCAGTCAATGTTAGCCTATGAAGGAAATTCAAGTTACCGGTAAGTACGGTTAAAATTACTTTTCAGGACCAGTACTGGGCTGAAAGATGCAGCACTGAGGTCTCTCCTGATAACAGGTGAGTAAATCGGAATTCGTATTTCGGCTGATTTTAGAGGAATATTTTAAAGTTCCAAAACTCCACACTTAGAAGAATTTCCAAGTGAAACCAGTCAATGTTAGCCTATGAAGGAAATTCAAGTTACCGGTAAGTACGGTTAAAATTACTTTTCAGGACCAGTACTGGGCTGAAAGATGCAGCACTGAGGTCTCTCCTGATAACAGGTGAGTAAATCGGAATTCATATTTCGGCTGATTTTAGAGGAATATTTGCACAATGGTGAAGGGAGGGGCGGGGCCTCAGGTGACATCTGTGCAAACGCGCCCCGTTGCGCGTTTTAAGTTGGGGGATTAAGTCCCCTTGAATCCTGAGGGTCCCTAGGGGCCAACTAGCCCACCAGGAACCTCCAATATGCGCTAGGGGCTGCGTTGCAGAGACGTGTAGAGAGGCCACACCCCTTTTACACCTCTCTGCAACGCAGCTCTGTGGCGCTTTCTGGATGTACCTGTTGGGCTAGTTGGCCCCCAGGGACCCTCAGGATTGAAGGGGATTTAATTCCCCATCTTAAAACGCGCCACGGGGCCTGTTTGCACACATGTCACCTGAAGCCCCGCCCCCTCCCTTCACCACTGTGCAAACGCGCCCGTGGCGCGTTTTAAGTTGGGGGATTAAGTCCCCTTGAATGCTGAGGGTCCCCGGAGTCCAACTAGCCCACCATATACCTCCAAAAGCGCCACAGAGCTGCGTTGCAGAGAGGTGTAAAAGGGGCGTGGCCTCTGTACACCTCTCTGCAAGGCAGCCCCATGGCGCATACTGGAGGTACCTGGTGGGCTAGTTGGCCCCCAGGGACCCCCAGTATTCAAGGGGAATTCGTTCCCCTCTGCAAACGCGCCAGGGGCGCGTTTGCAGAGTGGTGAAGGAAGGGGGCGGGGCCTGCGGGCCCGATCGTTTAAAAAAAAAAAAAAAAAATTTCTCCCCTGAAGGGGGGCTGTGTGGCCCCCCTTCCTTTTTTCTTTTTTTGGGCCCTGGGGACCCCATCCCCCAGGGCCTTACCCCTTTTTTAAAATTACCTTTAAAAAAAAAAAACGGGAAGGGGGCCGCGTGGCCCCCTTCCCTTGGCCTGTATTGGCCCCGGGGACCCCATCCCCCGGGGCATGGCCTCTATATTTATTTTTTTGAGGGGGCAGCGTGGCCCCCTCCTCTGGCCATTTTAAGGCCCCGGGGACCCCATCCCCCGGAGCCGGCCTTTCCTTTTTTTTTTTAATTTGTTTTGCTCTTTTTTGGGGAGGGGGGCCGCGTGGCCCCCTCCTGGGCCACTACTTGCCCCGGGGACCCCATCCCCCGGGGCTGGCCCTCTCGTTAGGGGACTGTGGGGGTCCCCAAACCCCCCACAGTCCCGCCGGCTCCCCACGTCCCTTGGGAGCCGGCATTGCTATTCCACATGGGGAGCAGCTGACATGCTGCTCCCCATGTGGAAAAGCAATCGGCTTTGGATATTGGAAGAGAGAGCAGGTTTCCCTGCTCTCTCTTCCAATATCCAAAGCAGTTTGCAATGACAGGACGGGAGCCGCGAGGCTCCCGTCCTGTCATTGCAAACTAGCAGTGTCCCGGGGTAGGCACCCCGGGACACTGCAGGAGCCGGCCCTGGGGGTGGTGGTCCCCAGGGCCATCAAGGGCTCCAGGAGGGGGCCGCGCGGCCCCCTCCCATTCAGTACACAGCCCCGGGGAGGTGGTGGTCCCCGGGGCTCTGGGGTCCGTAACGGACCCCCATATTAATTTGTTAGTGCCCCGGGGAGGTGGCGGTCCCCGGGCGTGTTGGGGGCTGGAGCCCCCCACACAGGTTGTTTAATTTTAAAAAAGAAAGCCCCGGGGAGGTGGTGGTCCCCGGGGCTGCGGGAGGGCTCAGAGCCCTCCCGCACCATTTTAAAAGAAAGCCCCGGGGGTGGCGGTCCCCGGGGCTTGGGGGCCCTTTGAGGCCCCCACACATAAAATTAAACTCCCCACCATGCCCCCGGGACTTGGGCCACCCGGGGGCAAAATACAATCGAAGCCGGGAGACCGCGCTTCGATTTTTTTTTTTTTCGGCAGGATTTGCGCACCCTGAGCGCATCCTGCCGATTTTTTTTTTAAAATGCTTTTTTTTGCCCAGGGGTCCTTGTGGGACCCCTGAGCAGGCCTAGGGGTTAGGGTGTTTCTACCCTGCCCCCTTTGTGCGTTTTGCACACTTGTTTCTTTTTTTTTCTCGGCGGGATACGCGCACCCTAAGCGCATCCCGCCGATTTAAAAAAAAAAAATCTTTTTCTGCCCAGGGGGTCCTTGTGGGACCCCTGAGCAGACCTAGGGGGTCAGGGTGTTTCTACCCTGCCCCCTTTTGCGCTTTGCGCACTTGTTTCTGTCCCTCGGTTCTACCGAGGGACAAAATGGCTGCCAACACTTCCTGAATCGGAATGTTGACAGCCAGCTGACAGCCAATTAGCATGCAGCTCGTGATCGGGACGGTGCGCGCAGGGTGCGCTGAGGGTACGCGTATCCGACGCGCCCATAGATATATATGTACTTTTACTTTTGATTTTCTCAGGAACTACTGAACGGATTTACACCATTTAAGCAAAAGGCACCAGTCTGAACCAAGGACTACCTCTTTGCCAAATTTGGTGTAATTCCGTTCAGCAGTTCGGGCTGTAGCTGCGACTAAAGGTTCCTATGGAAAAATGAATGGGGAAAACGCGTTTTGGGACCCCCCTTTTTTCTCGGCCCCCGCTTCACGTATCACCCCGAGACTTTCAGGGTAGGAGCGGAGCGGAGCGCCCCAACAAGTTGGAAACTTTCACGAAGATTCGTCAACCGGCGCCAACGTTATTTCAAATAGAATGTCGCGGATTTCCTATGGATAATAGGTTGTAACTATAACTATCTACTGGCGACCGCCAGTAGATAATATATGTTGTGTGATCAAGGCAGTTTTTGCCAAAACGCGTCGCAGCGAAATGATGGAATAAAAAGATTTTATTGTCAAAATCCCCCCGTGTCGGTGTCCGATTTCGAATGTGAAGGAGTCGGATGTGGTGTTCATATATATATATATATATATATATATATATATTATCTACTGGCGGTCGCCAGTAGATAGTTATAGTTAGAACCTAGGTTCCATAGGAAAAGCATTTTTTGATGTGCTTATAACTTTGGCGTCGTTTGCCGAATCTTTACGAAATATTCCAAAAAGTTCCTCTTTTCAGGTGAGATCCTATCCTGAAAGTTTGGGGGTGATTCGTGAAGGGGGCCTGAGAAAAAAGGGGGTCCCAAAACGTGTTTTCTCCATGCAATTTACATAGGAAACTTTAGACAAGGCTACAGGTCAAACTGCTGAACGGAATTACGCCAAATTTGGCAGGGAGAAAGGTCTTGGTCCAGAAAGCACGCTTTTGTTTAAATGGGGTAAATCCGTTTAGTAGTTCTAGAGAAATATCAAAATTTACAGATATTGATATTTGAGAATTCTGACATCTGATTGGCTGAGGCGTTACGAGCACGAGCATGCGGCTCATTGGTTGCGAACTGTTGAAACTAGGAAGTGTTGGCAGCCATTTTGTGACTGAGTTGAAAGGCGTAGGGCGAAACAAAAGAGAAAAATTGTATAAGAGGGTATAGTAGGAACAGTGTGGTCTTAGTTTGAGCAGTCTGTACGGTGCAGAGGCAGGGAGTTTGAATGTTGCATAGGCCGTGGAAATCACGTCCGCAGAACAACGGTTCCACGGTATTGTGGCAAGGTTGCGTAGGCTCTGGAAATCCCGTCGGGAAAACAATGCACCGTATTGCGGCAAGCAGTGTGTAGGGTGCACACACAGGTAGTGTGAATGTGCGGTATTCCGGCAATAGGCTGTGTAAATCATATCGGGAAAATAACAATGCACCGTATTGCAGCCTTCCTTTAATATAATGCGCAGTAATGTTTACTTATAATGCAGTGTTCACTTTTATCACGGACAGTGTCACTTTCTTAGACGAAATTTAATATTATGTGGGAGGGCGTGTTCTGTTCGTGTGTCTGGAACAAAATTAACGTTTAATTGGCTGAGGTGTTCCAACAATGAGCTTAATGTTCATTGGCTGCGAACCATTGAAAGTAGAAGTGTTGCCAGCCATTTCCTCCCCGTCCGCGGAGTAGCAGGGACATCTGATTGGCTGACGTGTTCCAAGCAGGACCTTCCCAAGCTTAATGTTCATTGGCTGCGAACCATTGAAAGTACAAGTGTTGCCAGCCATTTCCTCCCCGTCCGCGGAGTAGCAGGAACATCTGATTGGCTGACGTGTTCCAAGCAGGACGTTCCCAAGCTTAATGTTCATTGGCTGTAAACCATTGAAAGTAGAAGTGTTGCCAGCCATTCCCTCCCCCTCCGCAGAGCATCAGGGACATCTGATTGGGTAACGTGTTCCAAGCAGGACCTTCCCAAGCTTAATGTTCATTGGCTGTAAACCATTGAAAGTAGAAGTGTTGGCAGCGATTCCCTCCCCCTCTGCGGAACACCATGGACATTTTATTGGCTAAAGTGTTCCTAGTACAAGTTTGCTCATTATTGGCTGGAAACGGTTCACTGTTGTGAACCATTTTGTGACGCACTTCAATGGAGTACGGGAAAAGAAAGTAGTAGCGGGGAGGGTAGGAACACTATTAACTCTGTACAGTGGTCACAGGGTGGTGGAGAGGGATTGTGAAGGTAAAAATAGTTTTTTATATATTTTAAGGGCCATTTATATAATTGGCGTGGGGTGTACAAATCACGGTGGGAAAATAACAAAGTGTGTTGCAGTCTTCTTTTTATTAAGTTTGCGGGTGGGATACTTCCCAGGAGCACTGTTTAGTTATAATGTGGTGTTTACTTTTCTGACGGGGAGCTGTGGTTGCGCAGCAAAAATTTCAGTCTAGGTTTGAAATAGTTTTTATTAAGCAATTACAAATATACTTTCTTCGGAAACTGAAGCTGTATATATCAAAGGGGTGACAAATAAAAACGCAATTCATAAAATATCCCTTAAGCGTGGCCACACCCTCCCTTTTTTTTCTCCTAGAGTTTGTAAAAGTGTTGCCCCATATTCTTGATAATATAAGAGGGCATGAGTTACTTTTAGATAAAGTAGAAAAGAAGGGCTACAAGAAACACTCCCGCACTACATCATCTCAGGTCACAAGAACAATAACAAGTAAAAAACTGTTAAACACAAATCACTTTATATTACATAGAAATGTACGCTTTATAATTTTTTATAATTTCTATTCTGTAGAATTCGGGAAAGTTCGGTCGTAGTGCTTAGAGGTCGCTCACTGCTCCGCTAACAAATCACGTACTCCTTTAAGAATATATAGGATAGTAGTATAATAATATACACTACTGGTCGTATATATTCTATAGGGAGAAGGTGAATAGGAACCGCAACAGACAAAAATAGAAATAGTAAAAAAACATTCAGAAATGTAGGGTTTATCAAAGGTATTCACTAAGAAAGTATCTATGGAAACTATTTTTTTTAAACTGCAATTTCCAAAAATATTGTCACTGTAAAAATATCTGATCAAGTAAGTTATAAAGGTCAGTATACTGTATTTCAGATGGTTTACTCCTGGCGGCGACAAATCTCCAATTCCTGTTGTGTGGAAATATCACACTCTTACAATATACACAGTGTCAATGATGGCACAGAAAAAGGAAAATGAAAATGAAGTCATCAATACAAAACAAGATCAATAACGAAATACTTTCCAGCGATGAGTATGTTGAGAGCTTCTTTTCTCCGGGACTTCGAAATCTTTCATCTTCGCGCCAATGGGTCATAAAGTGCTCTGAGATCACAATGACTGTTAATATTATAATATACATATTCACAGTATATGATCCCAAGGAAGAAACAGAGTAAAAACGAGAAGGTGCTGACGTTAAATATAAATCTTTAGTCTTTGCGTCGACGGGTCATAAACTCCACTGAGGTCAGTATAAATGTTAATATTACAATATACATACTCACACTATATGATCTCAAGGGAGAAATAGACTAAAAACCAGAAGCTGCTGACGTTACATATAAATCTTTAGTCTTCGCGCCAACGGGACACAAACTCCTCTGAGATCATAATGTGTGGTTATTATAATATACATACTCACACTATATGATCTCAAGGGGGAAATAGACTACAAACTAGAAGCTGCTGACATTACATATAAATCTTTAGTCTTCGCGCCGACGGGTCACCAACACCTCTGAGGTCAAGTACAGTGTCAATATTATAATATACAAAGTCACACTATATGAGCTCAAAGGAGCCAGAACAGGAACAATGTTTGCTGTATTCTGTCTGTTTCTGAAAACAAGCTGCTGACGTTACAAATAAATGGCAAAACAACCAATAACACTTTTTTCTAAATACAAGTGTTTAAATATTGACAAATAGCTACGTATTATAAATATCTAGTATGCCATAATCAAACAACTTACAACTCAGTATTATGTTTTGTGGCCGCAAAAGAAGAATCCGACTGTAGAAAAGAGCACCTGCATCACTGAATGGAGACGCGTAAATAACTCGCAAAAACGAAACTAATCAATCAACGGGTGTGGTTTATATACTTTTTGGTTATTGAGTAGTCTGTGGAAGGAAGATGTGGCTCCGCCCATTTAGATGTCACGTTTTACAGTTGACACATGCTCACGTTTTAACTGTTTAACTTGTGCACATGTTGGGAAAAGTTACAAAATGTGAAGCGGAAAAGTTTCGATTTCGAACCTAACACGTATAAGGTCCTTAATATGTACATACGTTGGAGAGCTTAAAAACTGTTACCCGGAAAACCGTGTCATTTCCATTCTCATGAACATTAAGCTTGGGAAGGTCCTCCTTGGAACACGTTAGCCAATTAGATGACCCTGATACTCCGCGGAGGGGAAGGGAATGGCTGGCAACACTTCTACTTTCAATGGTTTACAGCCAATGAACATTAAGCTTGGGAAGGTCCTCCTTTGAACACTTCAGCCAATCAGATGTCCCTCCTACTCCACGGAGGGGAAGGGAATGGCTGGCAACACTTCTACTTTCAATAGACTAAAAACCAGAAGCTGCTGACGTTACATATAAATCTTTAGTCTTCGCGCCAACGGGTCACAAACTCCTCTGAGATCATAATGTGTGGTTATTATAATATACATACTCACACTATATGATCTCAAGGGGGAAATAGACTACAAACTAGAAGCTGCTGACGTTACATATAAATCTTTAGTCTTCGCGCCGACGGGTCACCAACACTTCTGAGGTCAAGTACAGTGTCAATATTATATTATGTTTTGTGGCCGCAAAAGAAGAATCCGACTGTAGAAAAGAGCACCTGCATCACTGAATGGAGACGCGTAAATAACTCGCAAAAATGAAACTAATCAATCAACGGGTGTGGTTTATATACTTTTTGGTTATTGAGTAGTCTATGGAAGGAAGATGCGGCTCCGCCCATTTAGATGTCACATTTTACAGTTAACACATGCTCACGTTTTAACAGTTTAACTTGTGCACGTGTTGGGAAAAGTTACAAAATGTGAAGCGGAAAAAGTTTCGATTTCGAACCTAACACGTATAAGGTCCTTAATATGTACATACGATGGAGAGCTTAAAAACTGTTACCCGGAAAACCATGTCATTTCCATTCTCATGAGTAAATACATTTATTAATTGCCGTAATTCTAAATAGAAGACATAATAAAAAAAAAAGATCTATCAGAATAGAAGAAAAAAAAAACCGTGATAATATTTCTTATCACTATGGTTTGAAATTAAAAAAATGCGAGCATTTGTAAAGCGTACAGCTACCCCTGGAAAGGTGTGCCGGCGCTCGGGGGTGTCGGAAAGATTAAGCAAGGTGTTGCCCACAGTGACATAGTGGTGGGCTAACGTGCCGCTGGAGCCGGGAATCGAACTGTGAACGCTGTTGTTCGAAGTCGGGTATCATAGCTGCTCCGTCACACTTTTTCCACACTTATATGTTAATTAGTGCGAATTAAGATTTAAACATTGTTAAATTATAACTTATAACAGACTACTGTTACAGTTAGTTTTTCACTACAAAAAGTATGCACATCTTTTTTAAATTTAGTTAAAAACAATATAGGTTTCAGGGACATTGTAGTTAGAAATTAGCATTTATAAAACCTTTCAAATTCACTGAAAAAACCATAGGTTTTACAGACGTTATAGTTAGAAATTAGCATTTAAAAAACCTTTGAAATTCACTGAAAAAACCATAGGTTTCAGGGGCGTTATAGTTAGCTGGACATTTCACTCATACAAAACCATAGAAATTCCACTGTTATAGTTAGTTCAACTAACTATAACTCGCGCCCCCGCAATGCACTGCTCATGACGTCACATATCATTCATGGCATGGTCAGTGACATCACTGATGACATCTCAAATGACATCACTGATGACATCACTGATGACATCATCCACGTGAAATTCTGATGCACCTCCTCATAGTCTAATATAACCTTTAATACACCCACTGTAAAATACAGACTACCATTTTCAAAACCATCGAGACACCAATACCAGTTACTACATACGCACTCTTTGATTCCTAGGTCTACACACACATCCACTCATTCACCCATACATTCACTTATACATGCAGTCACTCATCAATACAACACTATGATATGCACTCATACACCTATTCAGACACTCACACACCGCCACTCATCCATAGAGTTACTCACACACCTAGTCAGCCATGCAAAGAATCAATCACACTCCCATTTACTCACCTATACAGTTATACACACACCACCTCACTAATTCATACAGATACTAACGCATAATTACTCTCTTATATAATCACTTATACAAGTACACACTCATCCATACAGCCACTCTCACAATCACTCACTCTCACATATACTCATTTATATACAGCATCACTCACATATACTGCCTTTTACATATGTAGTTACTCACACATGTACCACTCAGACATCCATTCACTCACCAACACACCCATACACACACTCACCCACCCATACAGCTGTTTCCACATGCACTCTTGAACCCATACACCCAGTGAATCAACCACTCACACATCAATGCACAGAGTCACACACCTCCAACCCACCACACACACACTCAGTCTCCCATACAAATACTCAGGCAAACAATCAATAACCCATTTAAACACTCATGTAGCTACTGACCAACCCATGTAGCAGCTTACACAACAGACAGACTGATACACACATTCACACAGTTTAGTCACTAACCCATGCATTCAGTAAGACACGTTTAATCACTCACTTATACAATCAGTCACACACCTGTAAAATCCCCCATCCAGACACTTATACACCCACTCATTCTTCAATACACCTAAGAATATATGTAAAACATGTTTAAAAATTACAGAAACACACAGTCACTGGATGATGTCATCAGTGATGTCATCAGTGATGTCACTGACCATGCCATGAATGATGTAATATGTGACGTCATGAGCAGTGCATTGCGGGGGCGCGAGTTATAGTTAGCTGAACTAACTATAACAGTGCAATTTCTATGGTTTCGTACGAGTGAAATGTCCAGCTAACTATAACGCCCCTGAAACCTATGGTTTTTTCAGTGAATATATATATATATATATATATATATATATTCCATATGAAAAACTCACGCTGCCTTCACAGCACAAATCCAAGCCCATCCATTTGAGAGAGTCAAGTTGATTTTATTCAAGCAGGCAGCTCAGTAGTAAAAGCATGACGCGTTTCAACCGTACTCGGTTTTAATCATATGCATGTGTGAGGAACAACTAGCTCTGAATTTAAATACACTGCGTCTGAAAACAGTGAAGAAGGACGATGACATGCAATCCACTGATTTTAAAGGGGCACTGTTCACAATGTGTTTTCATTCTGTCCTGGGACTATACCATAACTTCCCTTCACAATACTCTTTTTCATTTCTTTGACAGTGCATTGTTTTTTAAACAGTGTCCGAGTTTGCGTGGATAAAGTCCCCGTTTTGCTTACTCTCGCACTACAGTGACCAGCATGCATTGTAATGGTGATCAAAAATGCGGCATCACATCCTTCCTTATTTTAAATCAATTTCGATTTTTTGCCATGATACTCAGTTCAGTAATGTGGTAGTAACATGCCCACCTTTGTGCTTTATCCGGAATAATTTCCATATTGTGCAGGGGGCAGATATACTTTGTTTCCTCCATTCGTCTCAGGGCATCGGTCCTCATTTTCAAAGATGTAAAATACTCTCCTTTCCTGGCTGCCTGTTTTCGTTTCCTTTCTTGCTCCCAAAGTGCAGAAGAACTCTGCAAACCCTGGCTGCTACCTGTGTTTAGAAAGTCTGTAGCCAGCAGGACTCCCATCGAAATAGTGGCAGGGCCTCCCATTTCAGCGGTGGCCCCACCGGACTCTGTCCTTTCGTCTACAATGAACGCAGCCGGCGGGCATCCTTCTCCTTCAATTACCATTATATATATATATATATATATATATCCCACAGCAAAGCGCGAAGCGCAGTCGCCTTACCCCAGCCACAAGCAGCGGCGTTCCATGGAGGGATGGCGGGACCCTCCACATAAACCAACGCTGTCTCCTCATACAAAAAGCAGCATGCCGTGGACAACAGTCTTTTGCAAGTGGTATTTATTTAGGCTTTTGACAAAAACACCCTACGAGTTTCGGAGCTGGGAGGTCCTTGCTCACGAGTAACTGTGTTTGTGTGAAACACTCATTTAAATAAAACATCCATGTGATCGGACCCAAATCAAAAAACATAGTAAAAAGACTCCACGTCATACAAGTTGCTTCACTTGATGGCATAGTTACATTGTATCTTTTTTCGAATTTGATAATGCGCTACATATGCACGTGATAATTGATAGCATACAATTGTACATAATTATTTTTCTTTTCATTGCATTGAAAACGAATCTTGTCTCAATTGAGCGCCCGGTTTGTAAAAGTACAAAACCCAAAACTTTATTGATCACTTGAGACGGACACCCGAGTTCCAGGACCGTCTCAATCTTATTCTGGTGCTGGTTACCACCATTCAAAACTTCGGGAACCTTGCCATATAGAAACTCCCGTCCCGATAAGGTCATCATAATGACCTAATAAACGCAATAGCGTGGAATAAAGCGTGGCCGAAATCCGACACATACGCTATGAGAGTTTACCAAAATGAAACTGGTGCATCTTTGCATACCAGACCATCTCATCACACAAAGTAACTTGTATTATTAAATAGGGATACAGCCCAAGTGGGCGGGGGAGGGGGGATGGGCAACCAAGTAACTAATAGTTCCCCAATTTAATGAGGTCGATCGCCCAAGTGGGCAAAATCAAAAGATAGGTACCAGCAAAAAAAGGAATACTGAACAATTAATTGAATGGGCGACAAAATCCTTCTCTCTGGACAAAAATGTAGCTATGATAGCTCCAGTGCCTTCTTCTCATCACTGCAATTTACACGTTATCTGAAATAAAGCACACAACAAAAAACTTACATTAAAATGCATCTAAGCAAAAGGTCATAAGTGTAAAAAACACACTGAATATTAAAATCTTGGCTGCGTAGGTAAAAACAGGTTTAAAGCAACTTATTACAACGTGAAATGGAACTGTTCCATTGAGTTATCTTTCAATAATAAATGATATTAATTATATTCGTTTTTATGACGATATCTCATCCAGTAAATACAACCCTCTCTTTTAATATCAGTACATCTTATATATCTACAACTAACATGGGACCTGGGCGACTAACCTAGGTGAACTGACAGTTCTTCATCACAGTTATGTCCTGTCGGTGCCAATGTCTGCTATTGAATTATTAGTCTGGACTCTAGGCGCCTAAGCTCTTGGACCCGATTTCCTCCCCGTTCTAGTGTCCCAATAGTATCAACACACAGAAACTAAGTAAATTGCCATTCTGATTGTGATGTGTTTGAAAATGTCTTGCCATTGGATATTGTCTGTCTCCATTTTTAATGGCACGAAGGTGCTCGAGAATGCGCTTCTTAGCTTTGTGTATTGTGCTGCCTATGTATGATTTATTACAGGTGCAGCACAATGCATACACAACATGGTCTGTGTTGCATGAAAGATGTTTCACAATTTTATATGGTTTGCAATTGGGGGAAAACTTACACTCCTTGCAGTTCTTACTAAATTTACACGCTTTGCAGTTTCTACATGTAAAGAAACCTTGAATGCCCAGTGATTTAGTTATAGGTGTTATTACAGCTCTACACAGTGTATCTTTCAGAGATTTGGCTTTTCTAAAAGTTATCTGTGGGAATGATTCAATACTACCAGAGATGTATTTGTCTGTTTTGAAAACATGCCAGAACTTGTCCAATCCCTGTCTCACTTGTTTAGTTTGTCTGTGGTAAGTAGTGATGAACCTAATTTTTTGTTCTGGCTCATCGTTCAATCTGTCCTTAAGTATAAGCAGTGAGTCTCTTGATCTTTTTCCGACCTCTACACTCGCTTTCCTGATCATAGAGCGGGTGTATCCTCTCTGTAAAAATCTTTGGGTCATATGTGATTCCTCTGCTCTGAAGCCCTCCTCCGTGCTACAGTTACGTTTTGCACGTAATAACTCTCCTAATGGGATGCTGTGAATCAGACTCACAGGATGGCAACTACGAGCGTGTAAGAGACTATTACCTGCTGTTTGTTTGCGGTACAACCTACTTTCAAGTTCGTTGCCCCTCACTGTCAGTAATAGATCAAGAAATTCGATTTTATCCTTTGAAAAATTGCTTGTGAATGTAAGATTCAGCTCATTGTTGTTTATTGTATTCACAAGCGTTCTGGCTTCGCTCTCATTGCCATTCCATACACAGAAGATGTCGTCAATATACCTGACCCACATCACCACTTTCTCATTGCCGAGGTCAAGTTTACTGACAACTTGCTCTTCCCAGTACCCTAAGTAGAGACCCGCAAAGCTAGGAGCAAAGCAGGTCCCCATCGCTGTTCCGAGGGTCTGTCTGAAGATCCTGTTGTCAAATAAAAAATAATTTTGAGTGAGGCAAATATACATCATCTCAAGTAACATCTCTGTGTGAAAGAGATACGATAACGACCTGTTCTTTAAGAAATGGCGACAGGCTTGTAACCCTAAATCATGCGGGATGCAAGTATACAGACTTGTTACATCAAGGCACAGCAATGCATATTCATTTTTCCACTCAATACTGCTAACCCTTCTTAGGAAATCACCCGTGTCTTTTACAAACGATGGAAGACTCTGCACTAGAGGCTGCAGGAAGTAATCGACGTATCTTGATGTATTCTCAAGGCAACTGCCTCTTGAGGATACAATTGGTCTCCCTGGGGGGTTGTTACTGTCTTTGTGTATTTTAGGGAGCAGGTACAGGGCAGGTAGCTTGGGAAATTTACAAGCCAGAAAATCATATTTTTCTTTTTCTAATAATCCCTTTTCATTCCACTCATTCAAGTGAATCTGATACATTTTAATGGATTTCTCATATTCAGGCCTGTTACTTAATTCGTATTTCTCCACATCGTTCAATTGTTTCATCCCTTCATCAATATACATTTTTCTGGATAAAACCACTACATTGCCCCCCTTATCTGATTTTTTTATGATTGATGGATCTTTTTTTAAATTTTCAATTGCTTCAGTTTGTGCCTTGGAAACATTCATTCTGCCATACCATATTTTCTTGGAGAGGCTTAGAAATTCTTGCATTACCCCTCTTTCAAAAGTATCAATTGCATCATTCTTGATTTGAGGCAAAAAGACGGATCTCGGTCTAAAACCGCTCTGTGCACTCAGATCAAGTCTCACATCCTCATTGATCAAATTGATAAATGGATCATCAATAAAATTCACATCACCAACAAGTTCGTTCATGGTATGCAACAGATCAACATCACCAATATTGATGTTGCTCGGTTTCTCTCTCACACTACCTGATCCCTCCATCACTCTAGTGGCATACCATTTTTTAATTCTCAATTTGCATGTAAAATGGAATAGATCGATTCTGCTTTGTGTATAATTAAAATTGTTAGAGGGACAAAAAGACAAACCCAAGATAAAGTTTTTACCTCTACATCACTGAGACTTCGCTCAGATAGGTTGATGACAGTTCTTCGCTCCATTACTTCGTCTTTTCCTGGCCCCTTGTACGGCTTCCCACCGGGCTTCCTAGATGTCCTAATGCTGTTGTGTTTTCTCTTCCGCCGCCTCTGCCTCCTCTTCCGCGACCTCGATATCCTCCTTCCTTCTGCTTGTTGGTTGTCATCCTCACCTTTGCCATCAGGCTGAACTCCGTTAAAATTTTGTCTTTTGCTCCATCCTGCTCGGAGACACTTGAAATATCACTTTAGCTGATTTCGCTTTCTTCTTGTTTGTGCTCACTTCTTGGTTGCTCTCCAGTATCTCCCAGTTCTCTTGGCGTTCTTCTCACACTTTGGGGACGATTCCGATTCGGGCCGGAAATCTCTCCGACCGAGCCGGACCCGGAGAGATTTCCGACCGAATCGGACTCGGGCAGTCCGACCGATCGAGTACGATGCGCACGCATGCCATCGGACTCGAGTCGGTCGGACTCCCATTGAAGTCAATGGGAGCCTGTCGTACAACGCGTACGCGGGCTCCCATTGACTCAATGGGTGCGAGGCGGACAAGGGCACCCCCTACAGCGTGTACGCGGCGAAGCGATTCGCGCCGTACACGCACAGGTAGGGGGGACCCATGGGTCCCCCCTGTGTGCGACTCACGCGCCTACGCGTGCAGGGGGGTCCGACGCGGACCCCCAAAGTCCGGCTCTGACAGGTTTTTCGAGCCAGATGGCGCGAGTCGATCGGACTGCTCGCGGCGCGCATCGTACTTACCCGGCCGGGAAACGTCTCCATAGCGCGGTGCGAGTCGTGTCCATGCGAGTCGGTCGGAGCGTGTTGAAGCCGCGTTCGAGTTGGTCGGAGTTTTCGCGGGTGCCTGCATCGTACTCGCTCGGCCGGTCCCGCGTACGATTCGGTCGGGAAACAGGGCTCCGACTCGGATCCGGTAAATCCGAATCCGATTCGGAGCCCTACCGGCCGAGATCGGAATCGGCCCCTTTGTGTTATTTTACAGGCGGGTATAGTGTTGCGTAATTGATCATACATCTTCGCAAAAGTCAGTATTTGCCCTTTCTGGTAGTCAATTAGGTCGCGGTGGAATTTCCTCTGTTTTTTCATTTTTATTTCTTCTTCAATCTTTTCAAGTCTGGAATCGATTTTCTCCATTTCCTTTTGAAATTCTTCTTGGCCACAAATCTCTTTGAGTTGTTTCATGGTAGTGTCAATGTCTTCTGCCAATCTCTCACAGTCCTTACGTGCATATTTTACCAGTAGCCCCAACATTATAGTTGAACAATTATGGTTGTTCGCTGCCCAATCACTAACCAGTTCAGGGTCCGGGTCGTTGAAGGTGGGGGTGATAAAAATCCTAAGTCCGCGTGGCACTCGACTGACGTCTATATATTTTTGCAGTGTCGTCGCCTCCCACCACTTATTCTTGCTTCAAAGATTTCCATAAGTGGTCCCATAGTTGTCGTTTGTTTGGTGATGCAGTCGCATTGCTGGTTGCATCACTCCGTTACACTACTTCACTTGATTTGTAGTTTTCAAACATTTTTCCAGCTGCCTCGCAGCGCTTTAAATTCCTAGTCATAGCCATGATGGAAACGTGATAAAACGCTAATTACAGCTTTACCGCAGGCAACTCCTCTTGTCAACTGTTGATATAGTTGACGTAAGGAAGCCGTTAGCCCCGTGTAACCTTATTTTAGAGGATTTCTTCGGTCCACATTACTATCCGTCACTGCTTTGCCAGGATTCTTCATTCGCGGTGAAACTGATTTAAATTCAAGCAGTCCGCACCTTCCAAAGTATAACGGGGCGGGCAGGGGTATCAAAATAACTATCCCACAGCAAAGGCGCGAAGCGCAGTCGCCTTACCCCAGCCACAAGCAGCGGCGTTCCACGGCGGGATGGGGGGACCCTCCACATAAAACAACGCTGTCTCCTCATACAAAAAGCAGCATGCCGTGGTCAATAGTCTTTTGCAAGCGGTATTTATTTAGGCTTTTGACAAAAACACCCTACGCGTTTCGGAGCTGGGAGCTCCTTGCTCACGAGTAACTGTGTTTGTGTGAAACACTCATTTAAATAAAACAACCATGTGATCGGACCCAAATCAAAAAACATAGTAAAAAGACTCCACGTCATACAAGTTGCTTCACTTGATGGCATAGTTACATTGTATCTTTTTTCGAATTTGATAATGCGCGACATATACACGTGATAATTGATAGCGTACAATTATACATAATTATTTTTCTTTTCATTGCAGTGAAAAAGAATGTTGTCTCAATTGAGAGCCCGGTTTGTAAAAGTACAAAGCCCAAAACTTTATTGATCACTTGAGACGGACACCCGAGTACCAGGACCGTCTCAATCTTATTCTGGTGCTGGTTACCACCATTCAAAACTTCGGGAACCTTGCCAAATAGAAACTCCCGTCCCGATAAGGTCATCATAATGACCTAATAAACGCAATAGCATGGAATAAAGCGTGGCCGAAATCCGACACATACCCTATGAGAGTTTACCAAAATGAAACTGGTGCATCTTTGCATACCAGACCATCTCATCACACAAAGTAACCTGTATTATTAAATAGGGATACAGCCCAAGTGGGCGGGGGAGGGGGGACGGGCAACCAAGTAACTAATGGCTCCCCAATTTAATGCCGTGCGAGATTGCCTTGTGAATTCTCGCACTGTAAACAACGCCATAAGACTTGATGAATGAATTGGTTTATTAAGTAGCCACCACTCGTTCACACTGCACTATCACTCTACGAGTAGACCGCAATTTGGCATACGATTATGGTTCCTTGGCAATAGTTCCATCGGTTGGTCTATTGTCTTTTCCAGTACTTTTGGAAATCTTCAGTTTCTCACTCGTCGACTTCTTCACCTTAACACTTAAGGCCTTGCATCGTATCACATTCCGATACTCACCAGCAGTAACCTAGTCCATGTGTCCAGCATGTGTTATAGGATGACACCTAGCCCACGACGTCGTCTGAATGGATGGATGATTTACCACCAGTTTTTTAACCAGCACTATGCTATTAAGGATGTGTTCTAGATTCTCATGATCTACTCACTGTTTCTTCCTTTTTTTTTCCCTTCTCCAACTTTTTTAAACTGTTTTTACAGGCAAATCTCTCTCAGGCATGTAACTTTACATCCTGATGATGATCCCTGTATTGGTTTTACGGGATCAAAATGTCGTCGACCTAATGTACACCATAAACGCAATTCAAATGATTATTTATGTGTAACGGTGTTGTTACCTATCTTCGCTTGTTTCATTTCTTGTATAACATACAAGCTGTTTGTCCTGCCTGAGCCTTTTGTTATTTGTGTTTTGTGTACGACGCAGGATTGTGTCCCACTTTATCCTCATTTTTGTGATCTGAAACATTATTAAAATCACTCTGTCCGGCTGGACAGCCTTAATATAGTACTGATTCCAGGTCTATATTTATTGTTTTTTCTGTGTATTTTCCCTGTCAGGGACTACTGTATTTGAAACATACTATATATTTATCAGCATGCAGGGAGCGTCTGCAAGATTTCAGTGTGCCTATAAATAAGGAACTGGGGGCTCTGAAACCGGTCAGGCAAAGGAAAGAAAATCAGGAATGCAAATGCTGGTTTACCTCAATAAAGAATTCGGATGAATTACTGCCCTGGAGTGCATCTTCGTTTTTTGGACAACAAGGAAGGTATATATATATATATATATATATATATATATATATATATATATATATATATATATATATTATCTACTGGCGGTCGCCAGTAGATAGTTATAGTTAGGACCTATTTTCCATAGGAAATCCGCAACATTCTATTTGAAATAACTTTGGCACCGGTTGACGAATCTTCGCAAAATTTTCAAACTTTGTGGCCCGCTCCGGTCCGCTCCTATCCTGAAAGTTTCGGGGTGATTCGGCAAGCGGGGGCTGAGAAAAAAGGGGGGTCCCAAAACGTGTTTTCCCCATGCAATTTTCCATAGGAACCTTTCATCGCAGCTACAGCCCGAACTGCTGAACGGAATTACACCAAATTTGGCAAAAAGGTAGCCCTTGGTTCAGAGTCGTGCCTTTTGCTTAAATGGTGTAAATCCGTTCAGTAGTTCCTGAGAAAATCAAAAATAAAATCACATATGGCCGCGTAGGGTCCGCGTACCCTCCCGATCACGAGCTGTATGCTAATTGGCTGTCAACACTCCAAACCAGGAAGTGTTGGCAGCCATCTTGTTCCTCAGTAGAACCGAGGCACAAGAAAAGACAAAAACAGACGCAAAAAATGCAAAAAGGGGGCAGGGTAGAAACACCCTGACCCCCTAGGCCTGCTCAGGGGGTCCTACAAGGATTTTAAAAATCGGCAAAAAACGCGCTGGGTGCGCGGATCCTGCCGATAAAAAAAAAAACGAAGCGCGGGCTCCCACGCTTCGTGGTTAATTGGCCCCCGGGTGGGCCAAGTCCCGGGGGCATGCGGGGTTTATTAAATAATAACATGGGGGCCTCTAAGGCCTCCCAAGCCCCGGGGACCGCCAACCCCGGGGCTTTATAAAAATAATAGTGGCGGGGGCACACGGCCTCCCCGCAGCCCCGGGGACCGCCACCCCCGGGGCTTCTTTTTTTGTTTTTAAATTACCTGTGTGGGGGCTCGAGCCCCCCACACGCCCCGGGACCGCCACCTCCCTGGGGCACTAAATAATAAAATGTGGGGGTCCGTTTTGGACCCCCGAGCCCCGGGGACCACCACCTCCCCAGGGCTGTGCACAGGATGGGAGGGGGGCCGCGCGGCCCCCCTCCTGGAGCCCTTGATGGCCCTGGGGACCACCACCCCCCAGGGCCGGCTCCTGCAGTGTCCCGGGGTGTCTACCCCCGGGACACTGCTGTTTGCAATGGCAGGGCGGGAGCCTTGCGGCTCCCGCCCTGTCATTGCAAACTTGCTTTGCTTCATTGAAGCGAGAGCAGGGAAACCTGCTCTCGCTTCAATGAAGCAAAGCAGATTGCTTTTCCATAAGGGGAGCTGCATGTCAGCAGCTCCCCTTATGGAAAAGCAATGCCGGTTCCCGCAGTGATGTCATTTGAGATGTCATCAGTGATGTCATCAGTGATGTCACTGACCATGTCATGAGTGATGTAATATGTGATGTCATCAGCAGTGCATTGCGGGGGCGCGAGTTATAGTTAGCTGAACTAACTATAACGGGGGAATTTCACGGGTTTTGTACGAGTGAAATGTCCAACTAACTATAACTGTCCCTAAAACCTATGGTTTTTTCAGTGAATATATATATACATATGTATATATATATATGTATATATATATATTATTTATTTATTTTATTTATTTGAGTTTTATATAGCGGTGGCTAGACCCGGAGGTATCAGAGCCCTTTACATGAGGTTCCACATTGTTATGAAGTTACATCAGTTACAAATTACAGCTGTTGTTGGAGAGCATTCAAAGAGCATAGAAGACAAGGAAGAGGAGCGTAGAAGGGTAAGGTAAAAGGGAAGGAAGGGAGATAAGGCGGAGAGACGAAGAGAAGTCTGCCCAAAGTCCGGCTGGGTAGGTGACGGCCGGGGGGAAAGTCCACAGCCCATCTCCTCTATAGCTATCAAGGAAGCTCCACCGGGCAGTGGCCAAAATGCTAGGTCTCAACGGTTGGTGGAAGCGGTCGGTGGGAGAGGAAGGAGACACAGCAGGGAGACAAGGTGAACTATGCCCAATGTCCGGCTGGGTAGGTGACGGTCAAGGGGGTGAACCGGGATCAATCTCCTCTACAGCTATATATATATATATATCCTACTGGCGGTCGCCAGTAGGTAGTTATAGTTAGGACTTAGTTTCCATAGGAAAAGCATTTTTTGACTTGCCTATAACCTTGGCGTTGTTTCACCAATCTTCATGAAACTTTCCGAAAAAAGTGTCAAAGTAGGTTCTGTGTGACATGGAAAGTTTGAGGGTGATCCATGCAGTGGGGACTGAGAAGTAGGGGCGTGAAAAAAGGGTGCGTTTGTAATGTTAATTCCTATAGGAACGCGGTGTTTCACCAATCTTCATGAAAGCGGAGGTGGGCTCACCCTGAGCTACCGGCATCTGAAAAAGGCGAGTGACGCCGAAATGCATTATGCCTAAATACCAGCTGTGAATAAATGGTCTCCCCAGTGTAGCCCGCTGTGTCCTCTTGATTGCCCAGCATTGGAATGGTCGTTTTGGAGATGTTATACGCGCGTTGCCAGCACTGCGTTGAAGAGGGCCCGTCCAACAAGAGGCCTGTGGGATTGCTGGCAAAACGTGGCAATTGATTTCCAATGTCAGGTTTCGCGAGGCATAGGCGCCTGCCTAGCTCCTTTAAACTACTTATCCCAGAAAGCCAAGGGAGGAGGAGCTAGCGTCTATATAAAGATGCGACGCACGCTCGTCAAGCGTGCGTAATTCTGCTTTATTCGAAGTCTTGTTTCTTTTGTTTTCCCGCGGCTGGAGGTTCCGCGACATTCGTAGTGCTCGGCTGAGCACGTCCGGGTTGGAGAGAGCCTTCCTTTCAGGTGACGGATCTTCCTCGGGCCCTACGGTGAGTGAGGATGCAGACTCTAGAGGGAAGCTAAGACGGCATAGGAGCCGCATTTACTGTCAGAGGAACTGCCTTGTATCAGGGCGGACGGCGGTGAATAGAACCGCGTTCGCCGAGTTTTTTCGTTCTAAATTTTCATTAGTACTTGTCTGGGCGGCGGTATACACACCGTGGATAGCCCGACAGGTATTCCACTGATTTTGGTATTTCACTCGGACGGCGGTGTATTAACCGCGGATTTGACCGGGAGTTTCATTTTTGGAGTAATTAAGAGACTGGGTGGACGGCGGTGAAGGTCTCCTGTCCACTGGTTCTGATTCAGCAAAAGATATCCTTTTTCTGTCCTAAGAGTTAGAGGTCAAAGAGGGTGACGCCGTAAACCTTACTTCAAGACCTTCTACTTTCGAATATGGGGACTGAGCTTGACTGGCATTAGGGACTAGTTCAGGAAAAGGATCAGGTGAGCGCTAGGCAATATAGTCATTGCATGGGCAGGCATGGGATATGTATGTATGAATCCATAACGTATCTCGTTGTTATTATAGGTTCATCAGAAATGAGGAACGGGTTGTTTCTTTCTGGGAATCTTGGCTTGGAGTATCTGGTGTAGGAAAAGGTACCTGTACTATTTTAGTGAGACCTTATGAGAGTAGTCGTGATTAAGGATACATGTTTGATATCTGTTGTTTTCTCTTACAGGTTCTTGTCCCTGCTGTTCCCAACCTTTCCTATCCCTCACTTGAACGCCTTTAGACTCCGTAACTTTTCGGTTGGAGTCTGGGGATATCAAGGGGTGGACCCATTGTTGCATCATCCGGATCCTGAGAAGAACATAAATCTGACATCCAAGGGATTGGATACCCTAGGCCCGCCTTGAGATCATGCCAGGCCAGTGGCCGCTGCCAGCCGGCAGTCTGTGACTTCACGGAGAATCGTGATCATTATACATGATTCACGGCCCGGAGTGACATTGAAATTGGGGCTTGGACGTTGGGGACCCGGGGTAGCCCATGAACACATGAATACAGGACGCACCCGCGGCATTAACCTCCCCCGCCTACTGGGTACAAACAGCGCTCATTATGAGCTTCATTCCGTCCCGTCGATGGTACTTACCAAGAAACTGCATGCTGGGATATTGAGTCTTCATTGAGGGACTACAGCATATGCAATAATGTGGGACGGGCTTCACTCCCGCCAATGGGAGAGCCAGAG
Organism: Calotriton arnoldi; assembly: GCA_963921515.1. Classification (NCBI taxonomy): domain Eukaryota; kingdom Metazoa; phylum Chordata; class Amphibia; order Caudata; family Salamandridae; genus Calotriton; species Calotriton arnoldi. The sequence goes on from CAWUFW010001590.1 coordinate 305,152, forward strand.
AATTATGTTAGTGACACAAGTGATGTGTCCAAAATTGTTTTTTTTCATTGTGCGCGATATTTGCGACAACGCCGTGACCGCCAGCACGCCCCCCATGTACCATCGTGGGGACGTCGTGACTACTGATATTGTTGCAAATATTGGGAAAAATATACATATATATATTTGTATACGCTCGCTGGTCACTGTCACAGACTTATTAATCCACTCACAAACTCACTCAGACACTTATACGCCCATTCACATATCCACTCACACACTCACTCAGATACTATACTGATGCACTCAATCACATACCCATTCAGGTACTTATGCACCCACTTACAGACTTACTCGGAGAGTGACACACCCATGTACAGACCCACTCAGAGACTCATTTACCCACTTAGAGACCCACTCACACACTCACGTAGGTTCTCGCAGACCCACTGAGACACTCACTCACAGATCCAGTCAGACACTCATACATCCACTCACGGGCCCACTCAGACACACACACGCCCATAGAGTCACTCACACAGCCACTCATAGACCCACTCAGAGACTTATGCTCCCAGTTAGTTATACACTCAGAGACTCATGTACCCACTCACAGTCACACTCAGAGACCCAAGCATCCACTGTCAGAACCAGCCAGACACTCACTCTGGCAGTCACAGACCCACTGAGAGACTCATGCACTCACTCACAGATTCACTCAGACACTCATGCACCCACTAACTCACCCGTTCAGACACCCACTTAGACACTCATGTATCCACTCACAGATCCAGATAGTCATATACTTACTTACAAATGTGCAAAGGCACTCATGCACCTACTCACAGATTGAGTGAGAGACTTATGCAACCAATCACAGACCCATTGTGACACTGATGCACCCACTCATAGCTGTACCAAGGCAGTGATGCATTTCGTTACAATCAATCAATCAGGTGTTTGTTAAGCGCGACTACTCACCCGTAAGGGTCTCAAGGTGCTGGGGGGGGGGAGGGGGGTGCAGGTTCCAGTCCATCAAGGAGGGGGTCTGTCGAAGAGCCAGGTTTTGAGGTTTCTCGCGAAGATGGGGAGCGATGTTGTCTGTCTGAGGTGGAGCGGAAGGGCGTTCCAGGCTCTGGCCATGAGGAAGGAGAAGGAGCGGCCTCCCGATCTGATCTTTCTGGTGCGGGGGACCACGGCGTTGAAGAGCTGGGCTGATCGTAGGGTCCTTTGGGGTGCGTGGAATTTGAGTCGGCTGTTCAGGTATGCTAGTCCGGTGTCGTGGAGGGCTTTGTGTGCGTGGGTGAGAATCTTGAAGGTGATTCTAGCCTCGATGGGGAGCCAGTGGAGTGTGCGCAGGTGCTGGGAGATATGGCAGTGTCTTGGCAGGTTGAGGACCAGTCTTGCGGTGGCGTTCTGGATGTTTTGTAGCTTGCGGGTGAGGTTTTTGTTTATTCCGGCGTAGAGTGCGTTGCCGTAGTCGAGTCTGCTGGTGACGAGGGCGTGAGTGACGGTCTTTCTGTGCTCGAGGGGGATCCATTTGAAGGTCTTACGTAGGAGGCGGAGGGTGTGGAAGCAGGAGGATGCGATGGAGTTGATCTGGCGGTCCATTTTGAGCTCGGCGTCCAGGATGATTCTGAGGTTGAGTGCATGGTCCGTGGGGGTGGGTGGGCTTCTGAGGGCGGGGGGCCACCAGGTGTCTTTCCAGGCGTCGGGGTTTGGGCCCATGATGAGTACTTCTGTTTTGTCGGTGTTGAGTTGTAGGCAGCTGCTTATCATCCATTTGGTGACGGCTTCCATGCCTTCTTGAAAGTTGTGTCTGGTGGTGTTGGGTTCATTGGATAAGGAGAGGATGAGTTGGGTGTCATCTGCGTATGACACAATGTTGAGTCCGTAGGTTCTGACGATGGGGGCGAGCAGAGTCATGTAGACGTTGAAGAGCGTGGGGCTGAGGGAGGACCCCAGGGGGACTCCGCAGGTGGTTGGTGTAGGGTCCGAGAGGAAAGGGGGGAGTCTGACCCACTGCGTTCTGCCAGAGAGGAAGGAGTGGATCCAGTAGAGGGCCTTGTCCCGGATCCCTGCTTTGTGGAGTCTGCGTATTAGGGTGCGGTGAGAGACTGTGTCGAACGCAGCTGAGAGGTCGAGGAGGATGAGGGCTACTGTTTCTCCTCTGTCCAGTAAGGAGCGGATGTCGTCTGTTGTGGCGAGGAGGGCGGTTTCAATGCTGTGGTTTTTTCTGAAGCCGGATTGGGAGGAGTCGAGGATGTTGTGCTCTTCGATGAAGGTGGCGAGTTGGCTGTTGATGGCTTTCTCAATGACTTTCACTGGGAACGGGAGCAGGGAGATGGGTCTGTAGTTCTTGAGGTCGGTGGGGTCCGCCGAGGGCTTCTTCAGGAGGGGGTTGATCTTGGCGTGTTTCCAGTCGTCGGGGAATGAGGCGTTCGTCAGGGAGTGGTAGATGGTGTGGCAGAGCATGGGTGCGATGGTGTCGGCGGCTCTGTTGAAGATGTGGTGGGGGCAGAGGTACGTGGGGGCCCCGGAGTGGATTGACTTCATAGTCTTCAGTGTGTCTTCGATGGTGAGGGCTGTCCAGTTGTCAATCGTTGGCTTCAGGGTGTCTTGGGTGGCTGGTGAGGGTTCAGTGTGTTGGTTGTCTTCGTTGAAGTTGTCGTAAATTTTCTTGATTTTGAGGTGGAAGAAGGTGCTTAGTTTGTTGCAGAGGTCTTGTGAGGGAGGGATGTCAGTAGATTCGCTGGTGGGTTGGGCGAACTCCTTGATGATGCTGAAGAGTTCTTTGCTGTTGTGCACGTGTGTGGAGATTTTGTCTTCAATTGCTTTTTTTCTCGTTTTTCTGATGAGTTGGTGGTGGGCATTGGTGGCGGCTCTGAAGTCGTTGTGGGCCTCTGTGGATTTGGAGTTCCTCCAGGCCTTTTCGAGGCGGCGGCATGTGCGTCTGGACTCTCGAAGTTCGGTGGTAAACCATCTGGTTTTCTTGGTGTGAGTGTTGTTGTTTTTCTTGAGGGTGTCTACGGTGTTGGCGCTGTCGGAGATCCATCTGTGCAGAGTTCGGGCTGCGGTGTTAGGGTCGTCGTCTTCCGTGATGGTTGGGGTGGAGTTGCTGAGTGAGGATGTGGGCTGGTCATCGGTGATTTTGGTCAAGTTTCTTCGTGGGAGCAGGTGCTGGTGTCTGTGGATGGTGGGTGTTCTGAAGGTGAAGTGGACGAATCGGTGGTCTGTCCACGGGAGTTCGGTGGTGTGGCTGAAAGTGATGGAGTTTCCTGTTGTGAAGAGGGGGTCGAGGGTGTGTCCTGCTGAGTGCGTGGGTTCGGTCATGATCTGGCGGAGTCCAATATTGTGGAGGTTGTCCAGGAGGGATGTGGTGTTGGGGTCCAGTTGGTTGTCGAGGTGGAAGTTGAGGTCTCCCAGCAGGGTGTAGTTGGTGGATGTGGTGGCATGCGGGGAGATGATGTCTGTGATGGAGTTGGCAAAGGGTCCGCGGGGTCCAGGGGGTCGGTAGATGAGGGTTCCCCGGAGGGTGGTGGTAGGGCTGGCCAGTATCTTGAAGTCAAGGTGTTCCATCAGGTCTGTGGGCTCGTCGGGGAGTGTGCTCAGGTGGAGGGTGGATTTGTGGACAGTGGCGATTCCTCCTCCCGGGCGGGCGGGGCGGTCCGTCCTGGAGATCTTGTATCCTTGGGGAATGTCAATGGCGATGTCCGGTTCTGAGGTGGTGTTGGTCCAGGTTTCGGTGAAGAATGCTACATCTGGGGTGGTGCTGTCGAGGAGGTCCCAGATTTCGGTGGCGTGTTTGTGGAGTGATCTGACGTTGAGGAGGATGCATTGCAGGGTCTTCGGTTTGGGTGTGTTCTTGCGGGCGGGTTGTGCTGGATCGGTGTTCCTGGTGGTGCTGCAGGTGTGCCGGCAGCAGTGACAGCTGAAGGGTCCGTGGGTGTCGGCTGGTAATGCTAGCTTGCAGTTGTTGTTGCGGCCTGGGTTGAGTGCGTGGAGTGCCGCTGGGTCGTAGCATTGGCGGTGCGGAGGTCCAGGGTTCCTGGCGCTGGTCGCGGTCGGGTCGCTGACAGGCATAGACGGGCTTGCCTTCGGCACGCCAGAAAAGCGCAGAAAAGCAGAGGAGTGCAGAAAAGAGATTAAAGTGAGGGTAAAAACGAGTGAAAACACAGAGGAAAGCGGAGCGAGAGAAAGGAAACAGAGGTCCACTGGACCACCAGGGATGAGGTGCAGGTAAACCTGCGGGTGGAGGAGGGCCTTGAACACCAACACTCGAGAGTGCAGGGGCTCAGGGGAGGCCTCACTTAATGGTGGAGCTGCGAGGGTGGGAGAGCAATTTCACTGACAATGTATTGATACTCTGATGCATCATCTCACAGATCCTGTCAAATACTTATACAGTGAATGAGACACTTAGTGATACAATGATGCATGTAGTCATAGATTATACTGAAAATGTTATGCACTGTGTTATAGAGATATTAAGGGAGTTGTGCATGCTATTATACAGTCATTTAGATAGTTATGTGTTTAGTGTGTTTATTATAATCCATTTTGCAGTTGTAAGTTTTGAATGTGGTGGTGGCTATTGAATGCTTGCATTTGCTTTGCCATTTCATGACGTATTCGCGGTGATCGCGGGTACCAACGTTATCCTGATGCCCGGCGTCACCATGAAAATGGAAAATCGGTTTAAATGGTTGTTTTTAGGCAAACTCCCTACAAAAATATGACTTTAATCAGTGCAGTAATAAATCCCTGGTGTCTAAAATACTGTAAAATGTGTGCATAAATGTGTTTTGCACACCCTAAAAAAGGCGCGATCGTCACGGTTACCGGAGTCGTTATGACTCTCAGTGTAATCGCAAAAACTGGAAGTAGGGTGTAAACAGTTTCTTAAAAAACTTACTAGAAAAATATGTGTGTAACGGAGTGATGTGGTTAGTAATGTGTGTATTGTAATAGAATGAATTTTTTAAGTTAACATTTTTTTATGTGGTGGTGGTTGTTGAATTTCTGCTTTTGTTTTGCGATTTCGCGACGTGATAATGATGATCGCGATATCATCGCAGATTTCAAAAATTCAAAAAAACAATTGTTTGCCAAGAAAATTATTAAAATGTTGGCCACTTGGGTGGCTCTGACAAGAGCCTTTGTGTTGAGAGTGTGTATAAGACAGCTACAGATAAGACTGTATGCAGAGTTTCAGGTTGTTTAGAAACACCCTGTTCCCTTCATCTGTAAAGTGAACTCCATCACTTCTATAAATTCCATGCATGCCAAATTGTTAAAAATAAAACCAGTTATTAATGTACTTTTGATAAACACATACTAAATCAAAAAATGAGTGGTATATAATATAAATATATGATACAATTATAGAAAGAAAATACGAAAATCTTAGAGGCTCACTTTAATAAAATGGACGTTACAAATAAGAAATAGAATTTTTAAAAACCTTAGAAATTCACTGAAAAAAATGAAAGGTTACAGGGGCATTATAAATAGGAAATAGAATTTTTAAAAAAACTTAGAAATTCACTGAAAACACCAAAGGTTACAGGTATGTTATAGTTAGGCTGACATTTCACTCGTACAAAACCACAGAAATTCAGCAGTTATAGTTAGCTGTGCTAACTATAACTCGTGCCCCCGCAATGCACTGCTTATGACCTCACATATTACATCACTCATGACATGGTCAGTGACATCACTGATGACATCTCAAATGACATCACTGATGATATCATCCAGCCACCTCTCGGCCCAACAAGTGAACTCACTTTACAGGTAAGAAGCTGCTTCTGGGAAGCGTAGACAGTGCGGCAGCACACCTGTTTCTTAGTGATTACAGAGCTAGTACTGAGGGGCTTTGGTGCACAGTCTGAGATACACTTTCTCTGCTGTGGTGCTGTCATCAGGTACTATCAGAATCAAACTTTATTCATGCTCACATGAATCAGCCCTGACCTGGCCAGTGCTTACTTTTCTGGTTGATTACTCCAGCTGATCTGCTAAGAGCCTGTCTTGTAGCTAGTGCTCAGATTGCGGAGATAGAGAGCCCAGTTCTGTACAAGCAGTCGTCTCATTTAAAAGCATAGTACCCTGATTGCATAGATGTTGCGCCATGAATTCCATGACTGTCCCGTAATCCGACTGCAGATACATTATCTTGTGCTATATGAGGGGTACTTGATTGTGCCAAATGTAGCGCATAGTACTTCATGAGCTAAATTAATGCGTAGATGTAGATGGGCCTGTACGAAACGATTGGAATTATAGTGCCATATCCTGCAAGGGTGACTAAAGTGCACACTTAGTACCTTGGGCTTTAGAGCAGCAATTCCATGTGCTGAGTAGTATGTGCCCCATATGATAAGAAATAATTAACGAGGTGCCTGAGACGCTTCACTGTTGAGAGTTCCTCGTGTGTGGCTCTGGTGCACTAATACTTGGTTAAAATGCCCATTTCCTGATGTGACCCTCTAAAATATGAACAGACTCAGTGCATTCGAAGGGAAAGTTTCTACTCTGCAGTCCAGATCCAGGGGAGCAACACCACAGCCCTGATACTTTGCATGCATAAGCACAGCGGGTTCTTCTACTTTCTTTGGGTGTCCAGTGAGTTTTGACCCCCAGTGCCCAGATATGCACCCCGGCATGTGCCCCACTTAGTTGAGCTGATGTCCTCCTTTTCCGCTGACTGAAGCAGGCTCTGGGTGCTGCAGCCTGTGCTTGTGCTGCAGAGACTGCAGCTACAGCAGCCCTCTGTGTGCACTTTGAGGAGCCAGGGGAAAAGGGAGGGAAATGCATAGAGAGAAAGGCAGTGACACAGGGGTTGGTGTGTGAAGGGATGGTGGAGAGGAAAAGGGGGTGGGGACGGTTGAGGGAGAGAAAGAGAGAAGGGGAGAAAGACATAGAGAGAGAAGCAGAGGGGAGAGTGCATCAGAGAAAGGGCACTAGAGGGGCGTGCTTTTGGAAGTCCTCAGCTGTGGCGCACTTCCATCTGTCCCTATGGCTTCTCTGGTTGTCACCAGGTACACGCTCTTAACTGTCTCCTGCTGCTGCCATGCCTGGACCCTAGCCCCTGCATTTCATTCTACCCTGCCTGTCTCTGACACTCTTTTGTAAACTTCGCTTTTGGAACATCAATGAGAGTCCATTGCGACTTTCAACAATGTGAATATGTGCGGCACCAAGACTGTGCACGCAAGTGGTCAAGTCCGCACATACATAAACCTTGTCAAAGAGATAGACACTTGTCCATGGGGTGAGTGCGGTTAAAGGATGGCTGAGTTGCCCCACATATCACTGCTATAATCGGTTACACATGCTACTCTGGACCCCCTATTATTAATATACATGTCCCTGAGACCTGGCACACCCGGGGGCTGAAAGAGAAACAAGCGCGGAAGACTGCTCTTTATTTTTTACATATTTGTTTAATGCGAATTCGCAAATCTGTCATGATTTTCACTGTAAAACTTATTTTTTTTAATGCTTTTTGGGCCAGGCAGAGCCCCTAGTGGACCCCAGTGCCAGGCCTCGGGGTCAGGGTATTCCTACCCTGTCCCCTTCTCTTTTCTTTTACATTTTGGTTTGGAACTCGGCTGAGTCGAATCCCAAGATGGCTGCCAAAACTTCCTGGTTGAAGTGTTGGCAGCCAATTAGATCCCTGCACGAGATCGGGAGGATTCACGGAGGGGTCACGTCCCTAGATATCCAAATTTGATTTTCATTTTAAGAACTCTAAAACTAATGAATGGATTTATACCAAATAATGAAAAACACTCTTTCTGGACCAAGATCTAGCTTTCTGTTAAATTTGGTGTAATTCCTTTAAGCGGTTCGGGCTGTAGTCGTGTTCAAAATCCCTTTGGGAATTAAAATGGGAAACGCACTTTTGTGATCCCCCCTTTTAGTCAGTTCCCGCTTGACAGATCACCCTGAAACGTTCCATGCACATCTAGAAGCAGAAGGGCACTTTTGTGGAAAATGTTGTGAATATTCGTCAAACGGCACCATAGTTATATTCTAGTCAAAAAACACTTTTCCTATAGAAACTAAGTACTAACTATAACTAGCCTACTGGTGACTGCCAGTAGTTTATATATGTGTGTGTATATGTGAATATATATATATATATATATATTACCTACTGGCGGTCGCCAGTAGGTAGTTATAGTTAGGACCTAGTTTCCATAGGAAAAGCGTTTTTTCTTTTCTCAATAACTTTGGCGTCGTTTGACGAATCTTCGCGAAATTTTCAAAACTAATGGGGCGCTCTGGTCAGCTCCAGTCTTGAAAGTTTCGGGGTGATTCGTCAAGCGGGGGGTTGAGAAAAAGGGGGTCCCAAAACGCGTTTTCCCCATGTAAATTTCCATAGGAAACTTTAGACAAAGCTACAGCCCAAACTGCTGAACAGAATTACACCAAATTTGGCAAAAAGGTAGCCCTTGGTTCAGAAAAAGTCCTTTTTTAAATGGTGTAAATCCATTCAGTGGTTCCTGAGAAATTAGAAAAATAAAAAGTTTCGATATCTATGGCCGCGGTGGGTTCGCGAACTCTCCCGAGCACGAGCTTCACTCTGATTGGCTGCCAACACTCCAAACCAGGAACTGTTGGCAGCCATCTTGTGACTCGGTAGAACAGAGTCACAAGAAAACAGTAGAAAAAACATTAAAAGAAGAAAAGGGGGCAGGGTAGAAACACCCTGACCCCTAGGCCTGCTCAGGGGGTCCCAAAAGGACCCCCAGGGCCAAAAAAAGCATTTTTTTAAAATAATTTCGGCGGAAATCGCGATGGGGTTGCGAATCCCGCCGAAATATTTTTTTTAAAATGAAGCTCGGGCTTTCGCGCTTCGTTTAAAAAAAGCCCCCGGGTGGGCCAGGTCCCGGGGGCACTGTAAATTCATTAGCGGGGGCCCACAGGTGCCCCTGCAGCCCCGGGGACCGCCACCTCCCTGGGCTGTTAAAAAAATGCGTGGGGGGGTCCCAATTCCCCCACGCTGCCCCGGGGACCTCCACCTCCCCGGGGCTTTTACAAATAACCGCGGGGGCACGCGGCCCCCCCGCAGCCCCGGGGACCGCCACCTCCCCGGGGCTGTTAAAAAAAGCGTGGGGGGTCCCAATGCCCCCCACACTGCCCCAGGGACCGCCACCTCCCCGGGGCTCTATTTTTTATAAAATAACCTGTGTGGGGGGGCTCAAGCCCCCCCACATGCCCCGGGGACCACCACCTCCCCGGGGCACTAAAAATGTAAATGTGGGGGTCCGTTACGGACCCCCGAGCCCCGGGGACCACCACCTCCCCGGGGCTTTGCAATGGTTGGGAGGGGGGCCGCACGGCCCCCCTCCTGGAGCCCTAGATGGCCCTGGGGAACGCCACCCCCCAGGGCCGGCTCCTGCAGTGTCCCGGGGTGCCCACCCCCGGGACACTGCTGTTTGCTATGGCAGGGCGGGAGCCGTGCGGCTCCCGCCCTGTCACAGCAAACTCTGCTTTGGATTTTGTAAGCGAGAGCAGGTTTCCTGCTCTCGCTTCCAAAATCCAAAGCAGATTGCTTTTCCACAAGGGGAGCTGCATGTCAGCAGCTCCCCTTGTGGAAAAGCAATGCCTGCTCCCGCAGGAGGCGGGGAGCCGGCGGGACCGTGGGGGAATTGGGGCTCCCCCCACGGTCCCCAACAGAGAGGCCAGGCCCCGGGGGATGGGGTCCCCGGGGCCAGGAGTGGCCTGGGAGGGGGGCCACGCAGCCCCCCTCCCCTTTAAAAAAAATAAAAAGATTTTTTAAAAAGGCAGGCTGGCCCCGGGGGATGGGGTCCCGGGGCCATAATTGGCCTGAGGAGGGGGACCACACTGCCCCCTCCGAAAAAAAAAAAAAAAATGGATGGCCAGGCCCCGGCGGATGGGGTCCCCGGGGCCATAATTGGCCTTTGGAGGGGGGCCACACGGTCCCCCTCCAGATAATTAAAAAAAAAAAAAGGGTGCAAGGCCCCGGGGGATGGGGTCCCTGGGGCCAAAAGTGGCCAAGGGAAGGGGGGCCATGCAGCCCCCCTCCCCAAAAATGTTTTAGAAAAAAAAGGAACTGGCAAATCGCCGGAGGCCCCGCCCCCTCCCTGCACCACTGTGCAAACGCGCCCCGTGGCACGTTTTAAGGTGGGGAATTAGTTCCCCTTGAATCCTGAGAGTCCCTGGGAGCTATCTAGCCCACCAGGTACCTCCAGTATGCGCCACAGGGCTGCGTTGCAGAGAGGTGGTCCGAGGCCACGCCCCTTTTTACACCTCTCTGCAACGCAGCTGTGTGGCGCTTACTGGAGGTACCTGGTGGGCTAGTTGGTCCCCAGGGACCCTCAGGATTCAAGGGGACTTAATCCCCAACTTAAAACGCGCCACAGGGTTTAGCCTGGCCCAATTAGTATGCATTTGGCCAACCTATCTCTTATATAAGAGTTGTCTTCAAAGTTTATCTGAAAAGTGCTTAAGTGCTTAAATAAAACTAACGTGTGTTACCTGGGACAACCCCTGTCCCGTGGTCTCTTATTAACTAAATTTAAAAACTGTACAGATTTTTAATCAAAAATCCAGTTGCAAGTTGTATTGTAGCATATGTATATATAAATATATATATATGTGTGGGTGTGTGTGTCTTTATTTGGTTTACAAAATAAACCATAAAAGCACACAACATGTAATAAAACAGTAGATATGCATATACACAAGAAATTTATTAAGAACACATTTGCAATCAATAACCGTCCTTACCATAATTCATGGCCTGTAAAAGTGTTCTACTATAATTATACTATAATTAAAAATAAAATAAAATGGGAGTAATTTATACTTAGTACTAGAAAATTAATTCAAGAATGTACAGATAGTTCAATATTCAATACAAAGTGAAACTCAGTGCAGGAGTAGCTCTGTTATCAGGTAATTTCATTACAAGAACGGAGGCTACATTATGCATTATCTTTTAATGCAGTCTCCAAGCAGCCGCATACGTCACAATATTAAAGGTTCCAGAATAGAACATTGGTAACATATAAAAGGCATGAGCCATCAACAATCTGCCCCTTTTAAATGCGGCTCTGAGCAGATAAGTTGATCTTTATTTACTTTATACTAACTTTATAGATATTAACTAACTTTGCCTTTAGATATATATTGTGGTTTAACCCCACACCTACCTCCTTACCGATCTCCAATCTATGGAGATCCCCCCTCCCTTTAATTTTAAACCCCTGAGTTTCAGGTACTAACACTAATCACCATATTTCGCGCGTTATCTTACTCTTATAAATCCCCCTTTTGTGGTTCTTTCTCAAAGATATACATGGTAAGTATTGTATTCCCAATTTAGCGCTAATATATTTTTCACAATGTCGTGATTACTTATATCTCTCACCTTTGTTCTTACTTCTGCCTGTATTCGCGTTTATCCGGTCACCGCTACCGTTTCTACAAACCTTTTGACCGGTTTTACCTTTCGGGGAATATTCATTGTGAGAAGTTGGCCTGGTATATGCTGTTCACTAATTAAAGTGGACACCTTGCACCAGGGCAAATCGACTCTTATGGTAGATAGGTTTAAGACAACCTTTTAAAGAAAGCTATCCTAGTGGTAGCTGTGGAGAGCAGCCTTCAGGCTAAGTCTCGGAGGAATGTAAAGCAGCTTGTTTTACCATATAATCTCTTGAATCACCAAATGAAAAGACACCACACAGGTATATATATCAAATATATATGTATTTATTTCTAAATAACTCTCTACTAATCTCTTTATGAGATTAGAAGACAAACATATGCACAAATCAACGTTTCACAATAAGTTAAGCACAAAATATGGCTGGGGCCCTAGGGGCGTACCAGACCATATACTAAGTAAGAGACTTAGGGACAACGCCTTGCAGGGAGACAAGGCCTAGGGCCTTCAGAAGTGCAGGGGCCTCACGAAACCACCCAAGGCAGGTAAGTAAAGGACCCACGGGGGACGCGTGCAGTGTAGATACACAGGCGCGGATCGCCGTTGACTTCAATGGGGCAAGTCGCGGTTGGAAATAAAGAGTTTTAGGATACTTCGGGAGAACCTACAAGCAAGTGACTTACAGGGTAAGTAGTTCTAGGGCCCACACCCACAGGAGCACCGTAGTGCTGGAGTTACCTCACCCAGGGAAGCCGGGTGCACAGGTGTCCTTTGGTGTCGGGTCGCGGCGTCGTTTTCAATGGCGAACAAAGAAGACTTGCTGCTTGCGGGAGCTGAAGAAGTGTCCGGTGGAATCCAAGCCTGGATTCTGAAGAAGGATGACCTGAAAGCAGAGGGGACAGTGTTCAAAGTCACTTGGCAGTGACCCGGGGCAAGGAAGATGGATGCCCACCGTCGTCGGTCGCTTCAGGTCGGTTGCGGGTGCCTTGACTCTTCAGCCACGTGGTCCAGGAGGCGTCGACGACGACCAGGAGCTGGATTCGGTGTGTCCCTCGACGTCTGCAGCTGACTGCGGTGTCGGCAACTCAATCGGAGCCAACAAGCCTTAGCAGCAGCAAGTCTCGGGGAGATGAAGAAAAGTCGATGGCGCAGACCAGCAAGGTCTGTGGAACTCACCCAGCGAGGATAAGTCAGGGCAGGCCTGGAGCAACCAGGGGAGCCCTTTGGTTTCTTTAAGAAGTCTTCTGGGGGCCCACAAGTTGGCGGGCAAGGGATCGCGAAGACACCTCGGGCGGAATCACTCAACAGGGGCCCACGGTCAATCGGGACGGTGTAGGCCTCTGATCTTCGGAGGGATTCCTGCTGGAGGTCGGGACCACACGTGGTCCAAAGCACAAGTTCGTAGAACGTTGTGAAGGGGTTGCACTCGACAATAGTGCACGGTACCCAGGGGTCGCGGTTCCTCGTTACTCGTGGGGTCCACTTGCCTCAGCTTCGCTGGGGACTCACGATGGCCTGGGAGAGGTCAGGAAATCCACTTCCTGGGCTGCAGGGACTTCGGACTCCGGCGGGAGCGGCGTAGTTTGCGACCGTCGTTGTCGTTTTTGGTGCCTGCCAAGCAGGGGAGTCACTCCTTGACTCCAAGGGAGATTCTTCTGTCTTCCAAAGGTAGTGGAACGTCGAAGGGCCAGGATTCTTCTGTAGAGCGTCGTCCAGGGGTTATCTGCTTTGCAATGGCAAGGTTCCCCCTCTTATACTAAAAAGAGGGGATGGACTAGCTCTATGACCCCACCTATGGGAGGGTCAAGGGAGGGGGTGGCTACACCCACTTCCCTTTGTCCAGTTTCGCGCCAGAGCAGGGGCAGGTAGCCCCTGAGCTGGTTTGAACTGGCATATGCACAGAGGAGCCTTCTGCTCCCCCAGTGCAGGACTTCAAAGCACTCTAAGAGTGCACCCACCCAGCCCCAATACACTAAACCCTGTCTGGGAGGTGGTTACACCTCCCTGTGACAAGATGCCTATTGTTGGGCTTCCTCCACTGTGAGTGTTGGTCATCAGCAGGAGGGCAGCCCAGTGTCTGTGACTGGTGGCATCCATTTTGTGATGCCAGGGCTCTGCAGGATTCTACCGCGTTTCCACAGCAGATACATGTCTTATCCCTCTAGAAGGGTGGAATGCTACCCCCGCCGCCAGGATTGGCGGGGGGTAGTATTCCAAGATGTTTGACACCAAACACGACATGTTTTGATGCAGCCATTCCAAAGTTAGCATTCTACCGCGAGGATATAATGCACTTAAGAGTATATGGGTTAACCGCATCCACAAACAGCACCAGAGAATGGACTCTGAGAACTGCAGAGGGGCCCTGCTCATGCAGAGGCACCCCCTCACATAGAAGCCAAGCACCCTGCCCTCAGGATTGATAGGGCCTGCCATAGGGGTGACTGATAGGTTTATATGTGTGTGCAGGAGAGATATAGGAAACCTATATCTCAGTGAGGGGTGCTAGCACCACCTCACCCAGGCTGCAGTAGCAGGCCTGTGGTGTCAGATTTAGTCTGCTTCCCAGGGGTGGCATAATACATGCTGCAGCCCCTGGTAGGCCTGTGAAGTACCTATGCCCTTGGCACCTAAGGTACCATATACTAGGGACTCATAAGGCACCACAGTATCCAATCACTAGTGCACCTAGAGTGCACTCCATGTCATTTAGAGAGAGCAGATAGACTGGGGCCCTGAATAGCAGGGTCCCAGTCCAACTAAGTCATAAACCAGCAAAACACCATAAAAAAGTGGGGGCAACCATATAGTCAGATTCCACCTTCCTACATAACCCCCCCAAACGAAAGGAGATAAGGCTAACATTGGCCAGTTGAGCCTTTATTGACTAAGTGGCCATATAAGGAAGCACCTGCACTAGCATGGTTGCCCCCTGTCTTATGGTCCACTAAGCAATCCCTCACCCTAAGGGTATGAGAGGGTCTCCACCATGGGGAATCACTACCTGTGGTGTGCTTTGGTAAAGTACCAGGCTGGTGAGGTGTCTGAGTAGGGAAGTGTGGCCCTAGGAATGTTGGCCTCAGCTTTCTCAGCTCACTGGTCACCATGTATGCCTGTCTTTCCATGACTGAGTGGTACTCTGCTCTAAGGGTCAACCTTGACTGCCTACAGCCGGGGGTTGGGTCCCTTTGGGTGGAACACTGGAGGGACATGGCATGTTTAGAACCTTTTGGTCCCAGGTTTGCCCTTGCCTAACAGAGTCCTTCTGGGGAGGTCCCTACATAAAGGTATGGGGGATCCCTCAGTGGGTTGAGGAATTTCTACCTGGCTAGGGCTACTAGCCTGGGTGCCCCTAATCTGCTGATGGGGGTTCCTCTGGACAGGGGGCCCTGGGGGTCCACTGACCTCCCTGACCTCTGCAGCCCTGGGCTGACTGAGGCAGGGTAGAGAGGGGCAGGTTACCTGCTCCAGACTGGGTACCACCTTGTAAGGGTCCTCTGCCATCAGGGGGTGGCCAGGCCAGGCCTGACTACCTCTGTGGCAGTTCCTTCACTAGGGGTAGGGTCAGTTCCCTGAGGAGGCTGACCCTTACCTACTGTCTGGAGGGAAGAAGACTTTTCTTCAACCCTTGTGCTCTCTTCTGGGGAGAGTGGGCCATTCTTCCAGGCTCCATCTCTCCAAAATCTTGGGCTGGGGCTGTGGCCATCACAGCCCCACTAACCTTTACAGGGACACCCAACATCTTCAGATGGGTTTGGTGTTCAATTTCAGCCCAGGCTGAAATTTCCAGATCATTGCCCATCAGGCAATCTACAGGTAAGGTTGGGGACACTGCCACTCTTTTGGGCCTGTGACCCCCTCCCAGCTGAGATTGACTATGGCCATGGGGTGATCTGTTCTGACACCATCAATGTTGGTCACCTGGTATTTAAACTCAGGTAAAAGCTGGTGAGGGGGACTAGTTTCCCTGCCACCATGGTGACACTAGCCCCTGTGTCCCTAAATGCCACAGCTTTCTGACCATTAATTATTGGCTCCAGTCTGTACCTGCCCAATGCTGTGGGACCCACGGTAAAGGTGGCAAATCCTATACCACCATCAGAATCTGAGGAGTCTGTTGAGGGGGTCCTGTCTAAACTAGGGCCCACCTCTGTTCCTCTTGCAAAAGCACCTAACTTTTTGGGTGCACTACTCCCAACTGGAGGATTACTACTGGTAGTACCAGGAGGGCTGGTAGTAGTTGTTGGAGGAACATTTTCTTTATTGCCATTCCTGGGACAACTGGGATCAGATTTCCAGTGCCCAGGCTTTTTACAGACATGGCAATAGGGTTTCTTTTCAGGAGAGGAAGGAGTTTGGGACCCACCCCCAGAAGAGGAATTTTGGGGCCCTGTAGTGGACTTATCCTTGGATTTATCCCCACCTTTCTCTTGGGACTTGGTAGAATCTTTCTTGTGGTCACCACCCTGATTCTTAGGCCTTACTCTGGTTCTGACCCATTTGTCTGCCTTCTTTCCCAATTCTTGGGGAGAGGTCAGATCAGAGTCCACCAGGTACTGGTGTAAAAGCTGGTTTTGACAATTATTAAGGATCTGTTCTCTCATCATTAGATTATAAAATCCTTTGAAATCAGTAACCCTACTGCCAACCAGCCAACCCTCCAGAGCCTTGGATGCACAATCTACAAAGTCTGTCCAGTCCTGAGTCTGTGCCTTCTGGGTATCTCTGAACTTCAACCTGTACTGCTCAGTGGTTAAGCCAAACCCATCTATCAGTGCACTCTTCAGGACCTCATAATCATCAGCATCCTCCTCTCTAACAGTGAGGAGCTTGTCTCTTCCTTTATCTGAAAAGGAGAGCCACAAGATTGCTGCCCACTGCTTTTGGGGGACCTGCTGTACTCTACAGGCCCTCTCCATAGCAGTTATCCACTTGTGGATATCATCCCCACTCTGGTAGGGAGGAACAACCTTGCTCAGGTTCCTATGGTCAGGAATATATTCTCTGCCTCTAGGGACACTGTTGCTGCCACCAGGGGGTTCTAACCCCTCTTTTCTAGAAGCTCTCTGGATCTCCAGGGCTTCCCTATCCAGTGCCAACTGCTTGGTTCTGAGGGCCACTCTGGCTTCCTCATACTGGAGCAGTTTGCACCTTCTCTCAGAGGAGGTCTCTCTTAAGGAAAAGTATGAGCTCCTCTGCTGGACAAATTCTCTGCCAGAGTGATAAGAGTGGTCAGATTCCTGGAAGGGGATCTGTGCCTCTCCTCCTCTCTGTCAGTTCTCTTAGGGAGAATTCCTCTGTCCTTTTCAGGCCCCTTGGAGCCTGGCCCTTCAATCACAGAATCTTGGTCATTCTGATTTTCATCATCTGACCCAGATACTATGACTGACCCACCCACTGATTCAAACCCTTTAGCTCCTAGAGCCAATCTAAGGTCATCTGCTGTCAGCAGATCTATCAGGTGTAGTGTTGAGGGACTCTGTCCTAGTCTCAGGTGTCTGTCAACACACATGGCTCTCAAGTCAGAGAAAGCCATGTCCTTATACTGAGGCTGAGTGGATCCACTGGGTCCACCCTTTAAGGACATTCTAGTGTTGTGCAGTGTTGTACTACCTACACTAGTTTGTGGCCTACTGATCCTAGCTTGAGCTGTGGAAAGGGTGTGCTATCCCTTGGCACACAGCTCTAAGTTCAGTAGAACTTATTGATACTAAGCTTGACTTTATATGTACCTTGAGTACCTATAATGGTTTTCAGTTAGTAATTCAAATAGAGATTTTCTGGTAAAACAATGGCAAGCTGGAATCCCACACGCTGCCCACCAATGTGAGAAGTTGGCCTGGTATATGCTGTTCACTAATTAAAGTGGACACCTTGCACCAGGGCAAATCGACTCTTATGGTAGATAGGTTTAAGACAACCTTTTAAAGAAAGCTATCCTAGTGGTAGCTGTGGAGAGCAGCCTTCAGGCTAAGTCTCGGAGGAATGTAAAGCAGCTTGTTTTACCATATAATCTCTTGAATCACCAAATGAAAAGACACCACACAGGTATATATATCAAATATATATGTATTTATTTCTAAATAACTCTCTACTAATCTCTTTATGAGATTAGAAGACAAACATATGCACAAATCAACGTTTCACAATAAGTTAAGCACAAAATATGGCTGGGGCCCTAGGGGCGTACTCAGACCATATACTAAGTAAGAGACTTAGGGACAACGCCTTGCAGGGAGACAAGGCCTAGGGCCTTCAGAAGTGCAGGGGCCTCACGAAACCACCCAAGGCAGGTAAGTAAAGGACCCACGGGGGACGCGTGCAGTGTAGATACACAGGCGCGGATCGCCGTTGACTTCAATGGGGCAAGTCGCGGTTGGAAATAAAGAGTTTTAGGATACTTCGGGAGAACCTACAAGCAAGTCACTTACAGGGTAAGTAGTTCTAGGGCCCACACCCACAGGAGCACCGTAGTGCTGGAGTTACCTCACCCAGGGAAGCCGGGAGCACAGGTGTCCTTTGGTGTTGGGTCGCGGCGTCGTTTTCAATGGCGAACAAAGAAGACTTGCTGCTTGCGGGAGCTGAAGAAGTGTCCGGTGGAATCCAAGCCTGGATTCTGAAGAAGGATGACCTGAAAGCAGAGGGGACAGTGTTCAAAGTCACTTGGCAGTGACCCGGGGCAAGGAAGATGGATGCCCACCGTCGTCGGTCGCTTCAGGTCGGTTGCGGGTGCCCTGACTCTTCAGCCACGTGGTCCAGGAGGCATCGACGACGACCAGGAGCTGGATTCGGTGTGTCCCTCGACGTCTGCAGCTGACTGCGGTGTCGCCAACTCGATCGGAGCCAACAAGCCTTGGCAGCAGCAAGTCTCGGGGAGATAAAGAAAAGTCGATGGCGCAGACCAGCAAGGTCTGTGGAACTCACCCAGCGAGGGTAAGTCAGGGCAGGCCTGGAGCAACCAGGGGAGCCCTTTGGTTTCTTTAAGAAGTCTTCTGGGGGCCCACAAGCCGGCGGGCAAGGGATTGCGAAGACACCTCGGGCAGAATCACTCAACAGGGGCCCACGGTCACTCGGGACAGTGTAGGCCTCTGATCTTCGGAGGGATTCCTGCTGGAGGTCGGGACCACACGTGGTCCAAAGCACAAGTTCGTAGAACGTTGTGAAGGGGTTGCACTCGACAATAGTGCACGGTACCCAGGGGTCGCGGTTCCTCGTTACTCGTGGGGTCCACTTGCCTCAGCTTCGCTGGGGACTCACGATGGCCTGGGAGAGGTCAGGAAATCCACTTCCTGGGCTGCAGGGACTTCGGACTCCGGCGGGAGCGGCGTAGTTTGCGACCGTCGTTGTCGTTTTTGGTGCCTGCCAAGCAGGGGAGTCACTCCTTGACTCCAAGGGAGATTCTTCTGTCTTCCAAAGGTAGTGGAACGTCGAAGGGCCAGGATTCTTCTATAGAGCGTCGTCCAGGGGTTATCTGCTTTGCAATGGCAAGGTTCCCCCTCTTATACTAAAAAGAGGGATGGACTAGCTCTATGACCCCACCTATGGGAGGGTCAAGGGAGGGGTGGCTACACCCACTTCCCTTTGTCCAGTTTCGCGCCAGAGCAGGGGCAGGTAGCCCCTGAGCTGGTTTGAACTGGCATATGCACAGAGGAGCCTTCTGCTCCCCCAGTGCAGGACTTCAAAGCACTCTAAGAGTGCACCCACCCAGCCCCAATACACTAAACCCTGTCTGGGAGGTGGTTACACCTCCCTGTGACAGGATGCCTATTGTTGGGCTTCCTCCACTGTGAGTGTTGGTCATCAGCAGGAGGGCAGCCCAGTGTCTGTGACTGGTGGCATCCATTTTGTGATGCCAGGGCTCTGCAGGATTCTACCGCGTTTCCACAGCAGGTACATGTCTTATCCTCTAGAAGGGTGGAATGCTACCCCCGCCGCCAGGATTGGCGGGGGGTAGTATTCCAAGATGTTTGACACCAAACACGACATGTTTTGATGCAGCCATTCCAAAGTTAGCATTCTACCGCGAGGATATAATGCACTTAAGAGTATATGGGTTAACCGCATCCACAAACAGCACCAGAGAATGGACTCTGAGAACTGCAGAGGGGCCCTGCTCATGCAGAGGCACCCCTCACATAGAAGCCAAGCACCCTGCCCTCAGGATTGATAGGGCCTGCCATAGGGGTGACTGATAGGTTTATATGTGTGTGCAGGAGAGATATAGGAAACCTATATCTCAGTGAGGGGTGCTAGCACCACCTCACCCAGGCTGCAGTAGCAGGCCTGTGGTGTCAGATTTAGTCTGCTTCCCAGGGGTGGCATAATACATGCTGCAGCCCCTGGTAGGCCTGTGAAGTACCTATGCCCTTGGCACCTAAGGCACCATATACTAGGGACTCATAAGGCACCACAGTATCCAATCACTAGTGCACCTAGAGTGCACTCCATGTCATTTAGAGAGAGCAGATAGACTGGGGCCCTGAATAGCAGGGTCCCAGTCCAACTAAGTCATAAACCAGCAAAACACCATAAAAAAAGTGGGGGCAACCATATAGTCAGATTCCACCTTCCTACATTCATTTTCTCCCTTACTCCGACGCAGGCCCGACTCGGAGCTGGCGGCCTTCCTCCTCTATTTCAGCCGAGCGCTTTAATGATCGCGCTCATCTCCATGGTTACAGGCACGGGCAGCAGCTGAATCGCTCGAGCACTCTCTTGTCAGTTACACCGGCTCGTTTTAGCGATCAGCTGCTGCCTTTCAACACGAATCTGACCGCAAGTACTTGCTTTTAACTTCTGCATATAAAAAAAAAAAAAAGAGGGAGTGAAACTTATCTTTACAAACATATACCTTTTATGAATTTATAATCATAAAAAAAGAGGAATATATATATAGATAGAGATATTCCCTCTATAATTCATATACAAATTCACCCCTCGTGTGCCATGTCTGACACTGATTCAGATGACGCCTCCGCCCCTACTCCCAATATTGATAACGAGGCACTTAAAAAAATACTACATAAAGAAATGAGGTCCTGCATGATTGAGACCTTGTCTCAGCTTATGTCCTCTAAAAGACCACTTCCCACCGACCAAGATGAGATTACAGAAATTTTGGAGCCACACTTCTCTGATGATACCACGGATTTAAGGGGCAAAAGACTGAGGAAAAGTAAAAACGTGGATCAAGTGGCCTCTAAGAGCACTATGGGAGGTCCTAGCACCTCATCAAATCTGGGAGGTCTTAGCACCTCATCTATTAATGGAGGTCTCCGCACCTCGAACTCCCTAAGTGTCCCTAGCGGCACTACTTATTCGGGTGTCCTTGGCGGCACTAAACTTCCGGGTGTCCCTAGCGGCACAAAATATCAGAGTGCTCACTACAACATGGGAGACAACGATTTTAATGATGATGAATCCCCAAACATACCCGACGAGTATGTCCTAGATCTTGATGAGGAGGATCAAGAATTTTACAGCCCGGATGACAAACTCCCATCATCCTCCAAAGACAATATACTTGACCCCTTGGGGGAAGAAATGTTCTCTCCTTTTAACCTCAAACATCCCAGAAGTTCAGATTGGTCTCCCCAGGATCACGTTGGAAAATGTATTAAAAAATGGGTGAGAAACCTCATAGAGAGGGAAACTCGGAACATTCTTAGAGCCGAATGCTCTAGACCCTCTATCGAAGATAAGACCTGCCAAACCCCCAACTTGGATCCCGAGCTGATCAAATTCCTCTTCAAACTCGGACGAGATCCAAGGAAAGGGATGGAAAGATCCCTAAAAGGCTGCCAAGACCGTCTTCTCGACGTACTGGGCCCTTTAGCCAGAATCCTAGATTCCGCAGAAGAAAGCCATATCAACGGCACACCTCTTAACACCGATTTGATCAGAGGCTGGAGCCAGAGGGCACTCATACTCCAGGGTAATGCAAATGCAAGCCTCAACGCGGAAAGACGAAGAGTTGTTCTAACCAAAATAAATCCCAAACTCTCTGATATGGCGGACAGAGAGCCCTCAGAAAACCCAAAAGGATTACTCTTTGGGGAAGATCTGATTAAGTCCCTGGGCAAGTACGTTTCTACATTCACTGCCTTGGATAAGGCCCAACAAAATATGCGTAAAGTATTTAACCCTAACCTTTTTGGCAGGGCCGGAAGAAGGGGCCTCTCTTCCGGCCGCTTTAATCAAAGGCCCTATTTGAGATCCCGTGGATACGGAAGAGGGTACCAACAGTACAACGTACCTCAATTCTACCCCCAGAGAGGGAGAGGACAGCATTAATCAAGATTGAGGTCAACTGGAGCTCATTCACTCCGGAAAGTTATGTTATAGAATACATTGAAATAAATTTGATCATAGCTGATTGGTTAAAATGCTTTTGCAATAAAAAGTAATAAGTCCTATTTGCTCCTAGGAACCATACTCCTAAATGGTACGTCGAGTTTTAAAAATACTTATTGCTCATAACATTTGTACAGTAAAAATTTAAACCAAAACCTGTTTTGGTCTATAATGATTACCATAGATATTTAAGATGTAATAAACAGTAAAGTAACATACTTAATATGCGCCTACTAATCACTTATCCTACTTCAGAGTTTTACATCTCAGTCGCGATGCATATAGTAAGTATCTGGACATTACAAATACCAGCCATTCTGTATTGTCACTTTTTAATATTCTAGTGGCATCTTTTAAATGTGCTTTAGGTAAAGTGTGACAAATTGGAATTATCCAGGTCTTCCTTAAATTGGTGCAAATAGGACAGGAATATATAATGCATGGTAAAGGCTGCTTTGTAAATGCAAGCATGGTAAAGGATGCATGATAAAGACGTGTGGTAAAGACTGCGTGGTAAAGGCTGTGTGGTAAAGGCATGAATGGAAAACGCATTCCTTGTAATGTCATAAATTCACACAATCAGCCAAAAACCCATCCCCATATGCTGATCTCTGAAACCAGCTCTTTGCGTACTGACAGAATGCAGGGCCACTTGAATTATGTGGCAGGACAGCACCAAATTATGTGGCAGGTCCACAAATTATGCACCAAGAAAAGGAAATTATGCAGTATTATGCGGCACATTTTTTGATACTATTACTTCAGTATTTTGTAATTTTTACACATGGTAATACTGTCTGGGCTAAGATTACACCTCATTAGTGCCAGTTTAACAACCAAATACAGACAAAAACAACCAATAAATGACCAGTTAACCTTTGCAAAGGGCATTCCACTGCGCACGAACTCACCTCGCCACGTTTTCTGTAACTTTTGATCCGTTCGAGCTAGAATTTTTTTTTCTAAATTAAAATTTGCAGATTACGCAGCAGATGGTGGGTTATGTGGCAAATGTAGCATACCCATAATTATGCGAAAAAGGCCAATGCCGCGTACTCACATTATTCCAGTGGCCATGCCTGTAGGCCGGACTGGCCCTGGTTCAATGCACCGGAACGTTTTTCAATTCAAAGTCACCTATGCCATGAAGACTTGCCCACATACACACAACCTGGCTCCTGTCCCTTTAACCGAAATACTGATTGTTTCTGATGGAGATTAAAAAAAAAGAAAAACAACGTGGAAACAAGGTTTCTTCCAAGCAGATTTTTCAAAGCGACATGTTTACACTGAGGTGATAAAAATGCTAAGGTTCTTCGAAAGCCCAACATCCTCTGTCAAAAAAAAAAAAATTAAAATAGTCGAATTTAATGGGTTCTTCTATTTGGCCTAACGCAGGTGCGGTAGACTCACGTTATTCACAGATCCTACAGGCCAACGGGCCAATTTGAAGCACAAACATAATGCTTTCGAGATTCCAGACACCTCACATTCACACACAATCTTCGGGTATGAAATACCCCCTCCCTCCCTCCCTCCGAGTGACCACAATCTTTGCATGTGAGGAGGACACCACAGTGCGGCTTGTCATCAGATCACATAGCTAGCTTATCCAACCGGTGCCATCAAATGGGGGACCTGCGTTGTCTACCGTCCATCTCCAAGCAAGCGCATCCCTACACAGGGTTCGATGACCATGAAAATATGCCTTTTGAATCTTAATGCCATCCCCGGGTTCTGGCGACATTTGTGCGAAAGTTTCCAGCCCAAGATGGCATCAAAATACCACAGCAGGCCTTGCGTCGTTATGTATTTCACACTTTTGAGTGCAGCCAACTGCTTTCTGGAACTTCAGCAAGCAAGAGGATACGAAAAACGTGACGTAAATACGTAAGCACGCACGCTTTGCCAGTTCTTGCCGTACAGTACTGTCTGTGCCTCGTGATAGAGACGTTAATCCATTTTTTCTTTATAAAAATGTCATCACAACCGTCTTGTTTATTTTCTTTTTAACTTTTCTTCAAAACCTAGAACATTTTAGAAGCTCATATCGTACAGTTTCCATTCTCTGTTTTACCACCGTATTGCATATTAATTACATTTTAAAGGTATGTTTTTATTTACACGTGTTCTAATTTTTTTTGTATTCTTGTTCAGTTTCTCATGTGTACTCTGCATATTTCTTTTCATTGTCAAAACGTGTTTTTCTTCTTTACAAAGCCTCCATTTGGACACTTCACTTTAAAGCCTGGATTTAATTCATCTTCTCGGCTTAACTCTTGATCCATGAGATTTCTCACAGAGAGATGACGGTTTTAAATAACTGATTGTTTTTCGTGCCATGCCGTGGAACAATGTGTGATTGCATTTGGGGTCAGAAAACCGTCTAGATAAAGTCATTCTGTCCATTGTGGGATACGTGCTTCATTTTTCCCGGATGCCACAGCAAGGTGATGTTTGAGCACGCTTGCGTGCGCACGATCCGTGCCCCCACTCCACGCAGACTGAGTCTATTCACTGAAAGGGAAGGGTGGGTGTCACATAGGAGGACTTTGGGGCATATTAGCAAGACAGGCGATAAAATTATCGCCGTTTTAGCGGCAGGAAACTGCCGCTAAAACGGCGATAATGGGCTTGCTAATATGCGTTATGAAATTCAATAGAAGCCCAGGTTAGATGTGCAGGACATCTAACCTGGGCTTCTATTGGAATTCTATAACGCATATTAGCAAGCCCATTATCGCCGTTTTAGCGGCAGTTTCCTGCCGCTAAAACGGCGATAATTTTATCGCCGGTCTTGCTAATATGCCCCTTTATGCGGAAAGTTTTCGCCTCCCTTTTGCACGAGCTAGGCGTAAAAATGTCCTGTTTTACATAGCTCGTACTGCTTGCGACCAGTCTACTTCTAAGCGCTATCAAAACCAATAGAGAAGGCTGTGAAGGTAAGAGAAGGTGCCGCAATTTGCTCAAAATCACACAGTGCGATTAAGCAGGGAAGTCAGTATCTCAAATTAGAACTGCTTCCCTAAAAGCCCCAGCGGTCTTTAAATATTTTGCGCTGATCTCCATGCTGAGCAAAACTACTGTTTGGGGCACTCAAATGAATGTGCCGCGAATACTTTCAGTGTTTGCGCGAACTATTACGAGGGATCTTATTAAGACAGCTACCAATTAATTGAAAAGCTTAGGGAGGGGACTGCGAAATATCCTGCAAGGAATGTACACAATGATGTATCAGAGGAAGGTACCTCCCACAATAAATAGGCGATGGATTACAAAAGTGGCGAATGGAGTTTAAAACAAGGAGTGAGGGTAACATGGGAGATATTTAGGAGGAAAGTGACAATTGAATGATCACCAAACATGCCAAACTTTTTAATTAGCATTTAAACCATGTGATAGTTTCCAGCCCAGCCTTTAAAATGCCCGTTTGGCGAAGAGCACCATTGGTAATTTCACTTTTGGTTTCCAGGGACCGTTTAGCTTGAAGAAGGCAGCCTCAGTCTAGCGCTAATAAACCGCGCCTTCAGTTTGGAGCACTATATCAGTGTTTTTACTGACTTGTGCACTCATGCTTCCTGTTTGACAGAGCGTCATACTGCAGCATCAATGACTTTGTCACCTTCTTGGGTGTTTGAACACCGTTGCCTTAGCTAGAAACCAACCCTTCCCCCCAAAGTTAAATGAACAGCATCTTGTAAAATTTCAAAACAGCGAGTGGTGATTGTTCAGTTTCTTTTTGCCAGGAACGTTTTGGTAAGTTTCTGAATTTTTCGTCCTTAAAACGGCTAAGAATTGTCTCTGTTTTTTTCACCCACTTAAGGTTTTGTCACTCCTTTGTAGGAGAATTTTTTAAATAACAGACTAGTTAAGTTGGCCACCAAGTGCTGATTGTAATTCAGGCTAAATGTACGTTTGAGACGCAAGTTCCTCCTGGGAAAATGTATGTAGAATATTCCTCTGCAGGTTTACATTGTGTCCAGTTTATCTAGGCACAATGGCATTTCATTGACCGAAAAACTGTTTTCACAAAAGGACGTAAACAAGGATGCACTTGAACAAATTCACAGCAAAAAATAACGATTTGTACATGGATGTCCCAAAGATAAGCTTTTGCACACCACAAAGCTTTCAATTTACTTCAAGAAGGTTTAAAAAAATAATAATAATAATTAAAAAAAATAATACATATATACACACATAAAGGTAATAGTACGAGCAAAAACAGAGAAAACTAAATCCCCAGCGGTCGCTGGTGTTTTAATAAAGGCATTCCCATTTTGAGCAAAGAACAGTGAGGCTATTTCAGTTACGACTGTTAATAAAGCGCCAAGAAATGATTGCGTCGGGTTGTACCCTGCAGAAATAGTTAACATGCCAGAAGCATTTTCTTCCTGCTGCATTTGCAGAATCGCCTCAGCTCAGACATTCAGTGTTCGAGGAGATTTGGTGTTGCTGCAGCAAAGGGGTCAGACGTGTTCCCTTCTGCACATACTTGTAAGACGAGTCGATACCGGAACACGGTCAAATTAGACAGATGGTAAATCAGGTTGGGAAGCACTGACATTGTTTTATGCATCGCGTTACACCACCTTTCTGTTTTTACTAAGTCTATAAGTTAGACTGTTGCATATTAACCAATTCAGTGGTAACCAAGTTACCGGTGTCGGAATGATGAAAGGCTGTGGTGGTCTAGCAGGAACCCTAGCTCTTAACATGCAAATCATAGTATCTGTCAGAGGCGAGAGTTTAACCCATTGGCCCCATCTGAACAGTTAGAAATAACAGATTCAGGAAGCGCATGCCAATAACAATAACCATTTTCTCCACAGCGCGACCGCCGCCCTTCTGCCGTTTATAAGCGCTGTAATTAATTGATGTCACTAGTAAACTCATCAGAGGTAATCAGCTTCCCAACATCGAAAGAATGAAAGGGTTATTAGTTGGCTTTAGAATTATGAGAGAAGTCAGCGGCGAGCGTTTAAGTGACTCAGTCATCCCGCTGGATAGAACGTAAAACAAAATATCTGCTATTCAGCAAATATATGCAGCAGGTGTATTCGTAAAGGCAGGGTTTCCTCCCCAAGTTGCGTTATGTGAAGTATTAATAAAATGTAAATTTCTTACCGGCCGTCATTTGTCAAGGGACCTGTGAGATCGCAACCCTGTGTATTTTCTCTCATTTTAAATTTACACATAATACTCGACCCTACACCTTCCGGGCTAGATCACGTCTTAATTGGACCATACCACGCGTATGGGGAGAATCTTAAAACCCAACACAGCATTGTCAAAGGGACATCTCGTAATGTGTACTGGTGGTTGATGGTCGGTGACGCAGTTCGGCTATATATATATATATATATATATATATATATACATATATACACACACACACACACCCCCCCCCCCCCATGAAGCCCTTTTAATATTTTTTAAAAGCACGAACTTGAATACATCTTTTTAAGTAAGTGGCGCATGCGGCAACATCTATTTTTTAATGTATAATGTATGCATATAGACAACAAACATGCGCGTGGAGGAGCCGCAAGATGGCGAGTCGTGCTCTACCCCAGAAACGCTCTGAAAGGCCTCGGCTGTCAGGAGCCTGACTGGACGCCCATGACGTACTCACGGAGTCTGTTTGCGCCAGCCCTGTGAGCCCCACCGCCTATTTATAGACCACACTCTTTTCCCGTTTTTTTTTAAAGAAATGTTGACTTTTTAACATGTCACGTCAGCGCTACAAAAACACAAGAAGGGCCCTCCGCCATGAAGCCGCAACAATGCAAGCAGGGGCAGCAACAAACAAGGCCGTCCAGGCTGCTTTGAAACTGGAGAGACGCCCTCTCGGCGAGCGGGGAACTGACAGTCTGTCTCTCTGCGCAGTTTATTTATTTTGTAAACACAATGTATTTATCTGTTGTTTCTGATATACACATCTTTTTTTGATTCACAGGGGCCCATGTCACGCGAGATGCGACGAACACTTTGTCGCTTGCACACCGGTAACAAAACGCAAGCCGGAAGTATTGCATTACACAAAATAATTCGAAGTTGTTTTCATAAACGAGTTGTCAAACCACATGCAACTTCTTTAGAGAACAATTTCAGGTCGAGACGGTGCTTAATTTGTGCTGGTGTTTGCAGGTAGTGGGTACAGGCACTCATATTTATTTTTCATTATCAGACTTTGAAGACCTCTGCTTATGGGTGGAAGTGACTTGTATAATTTGCTGTAGTATAAGTACAACAAAATGATGCAAGATTATGTAGAATTTCGCGAAGAGCATAACCCTGCATTGAGCTCTATTTTCTTAGCGCAAAATGCAACTTCTCATCTAAAATGGAACAGAACATGAACAGCAGTCGCCACCAGACAATTTTGCGCTGTTCCTGTGCTCTTGCCCTAGGCATTTTTGCCCTAAATTACCCCAGATTACGCAATTTGGTGCAATTGCATAATTTTCAGTAATTTCGCACACAAGAGTAACGCAAAATTGCCGAAATACTCGGATTACTCCTGCATAATTAACATTTCTCCCAGGCCTACTCTGCATTAGAGCTTGATTTCGGCTTCAGGGAGACAGCTATGTCCCCACAATCCACACCAGGACTCCCAAACAGCACGAGTGACATGGTCGAACCTTAACAAGGGAAAACACCCAGTTAACCCCTCCCTCACCACCGCCTTCCCACCGCCTCCCTGAGTGCAGGAGTGACATTGAACGTATTTTTGTGGTCTTGGAACAATTTTGACTTTATTATCATTTCTACCTAATTCAAGCCCCTGTAATGCTAAATAATTTTGAAGTAGATGTTTAACTTTCAGAAACAGGGGAATGCAAAAACAACCGAAAGCTTAAGCAGCCCGGTGTCTGGCACACAAATGGTAGCAAAAGAAAGTTTAAACAAGCACAGATTAAGCCATTTCTTTTTGCGCTTAGATCTACACATTATTTTCCTTGCAAAAACAACATGTTACATGGAATTCAGTGTCTAACCAACTTGTTAACCCCACTGTGAGAAAGAAACGCTTAGGGTGACTTGGTAGATGTTTAGTGGACTGATGCATAATATTAAAACCATTCCTTCCATTAAAATCTGATAATTTGCTCCTCCTTTATCTTTCCCTCCCTTGTTCCTCTTCTCCGCTACAAATGTGTGCACTTCTCTGGCTAGACAGTTTCCTCAAATTCTGCTACGTGAGAGAAGTGGAAGCTTTGGGAGATCAGGTAAGAATAGGTAAAGAAAACAGTATAGCATGGGAATCATGGACGTCATTTAGGAGTCACCAGGGTCGCAGCCGCACCCCTGGCTTGCTCCTTGCACCCCTGGTACTGCCTTTGCGACCCCTGCCCTGACCTCAGAGGTGGCTATATCAGTGCCAAGGACACAGAGGTGTCTTGCGCTATCATCGTCAGGCTCCAACCTCATTTTCTGCTCATTTTTATTACGCTAATAGTACATTGTAGCCTATTATTCACTATTAATGTAATAAAAAGTGGAGCAGTAGGGTCTGAAATGGGACTTTCAGTGGGATCGTAGGTCAGAAAAATAAAATGCCTTTGAATGTATCTTGTGTGTGAGCGTGAGTTTGTGTGAGAGAACCTTTGTGTATGTAACTTTGTATTTGGGATTGTTTGAAAGTGAGTGAGTAAGCATATCAGAGTAATAGTGAGTGAAAGAGTGTGAATGAGTGAGCCAAGGTAGCAGTGAGTGCAAGAGACTGAGTGAAAATGAATGAGTGCAGTGAGTGCTGAGTGAGCAAGACAGAGTGTGAGTGAATGAGTGTGAGTAAGTGAATGTAAGTGAGCATTAGTGAGAATGTGCTGTTATGCTTGCAAGTTTGCTGTTGGATTTGTCATGCTTCTTGGCTTATAGAATCACCCTTGACAAAATGCTGGCACTGGCATACTGGAGGCAATACTTGCATATAGGATATCTACCGCAAAACACTAGCGCTAGCACACTGTAGGTACGTTTTGGCATGGGTCACCATTGGAAAAAGGATAGCACTGGAGAAAATTCTTGGAATAGGAGGCACCTGTGGCAAATTGCTGGCGCTGGCACATTGGATGAAATTCTTGGCATATAGGAGGACAAGGTATATGTCAGGGGGCCATCCCTGAGAAACCGGTCCTCGACATATTAGATGTAACTGTTGCCATAAGCGTCCCCCATAGTACATAGACATCAGTATTAGTACATTTCTGGCATTGGCATATTGTAAAATGCACTATTGCAGCCCCGTTTTTGTCAACATTTTCTCAGGGAAGAGAACCCCCACCCTCCTAGCTCTCCTAGAAGAAGTCAGACTCACTTTGCTTGCTTACTACAGTTCGGGTAACTGTTCTCTGAAATATCATGTCTGCACCTTTATTTAGATGATGTTTAAAATAGACATTTAGGGGCCGATTCCGATCTCGGCCGGTAGGGCTCCGAATCGGATTCGGCTTAACCGGATCCGATTCGGAGCCCTATTTCCCGACCAATTCGTACGTGTGTCCGGACGAGCGAGTACGATGCGAAATCGCCGACTGACTCGTTCGGGCGTCCCAACCGCTCCGACCGACTCGTTCCCGGGTCGAACCGCACCGACCGACTCGCTCGGACACGACTCGCACCGCGCAATGGAGACGTTCCCCTGCCGGGTAAGTACGATGCGCGCCGCGAGCAGTCCGACCGACACGCGCCATCCGGCTCGAAAGAGCAGTCAGAGCCGTAAATCGGGGGTCCGTGTCGGACCCCCCTGTATGCGTAGCCGCGTGAGTCGCACACAGGGGGGACCCATGGGTCCCCCCTACCTGTGCGTGTACGTCGCGAGTCGGCTTCGCCGCGTACCTGCTGTAGGGGCGCCCTTGTTCGCCTCGCACCCATTGAGGCAATGGGAGCCTCCGCGTACGCGTTGTACGACCGGCTCCCATTGACTTCAATGGGAGTCCGACCGACTCGAGTACGATAGCATACGGACGCATCGTACTCGTTCGGTCGGGCTGCACGGGTCCGATTCGGTCGGAAATCTCTCCGGGTCCGGCTCGGTCGGAGAGATTTCCGGCCCGAATCGGAATCGGCCCCTTATTTGTGTTGTGTTGTTATGTCAATCATGCAATTATTATACAATATCAACAATGTTAAATATTGTGATGTCATCAGGATTAAGGTCATGTGGCATCACTTTCTCAGAAGATTTGGTTCAAAGGTCATATGATGTCACTTCCTTTGACATTATTAGGGTCAAATGAAATATGATGTAACTTCTGCTCCCCCTGTCATTTTGGTGAATTGACATTCATGATGGGAGTTGAAGTGGAGGGAGAAGGGGGGTGCAGATACAGATGAGGGTGAGAGATAGGCGAGGTAGGGAGAAGCAAAGAGAAAAAGGTGAGGTATCCAGAAGGAAAGACACCGATAGGTAGAAAGAGGAAGTGTTGCTAGGTAGACAAAGATACATTGAGCGAAAGGTAAGCTTTTAGATTAAGGGCCTTATTTAGATCTCAGCAGATGGAATACTCCATCACAAACATGATGGATATCCCGTCTGCCGTATTAAGATCTCCATAGGATATAATGGGATCGTAATACGGCGGACTGGAACTCCGTCACGGTTGTGACAAAGTATTCCCCTCCACCAAGATCTAAATTAGGCACTAAGATACCAAACACTAAAAAATAGGGGGAAGCATACTTAGAGAGAGGCAGAGGAGTGGGATATACAAGAGGTGAGGTAGAGAGAGGTTTAATGTAGAGAGAGAGGTGAGTTTGACAAAAATAAAGACAGAGAGAGGTAGTCAGGTAGAAAAACTTGAGGTTGTGAGCAAAATATAGAAGAACAAAATAGAGAGAGCTATGAGGTTTATAGGGGGCAAAAGGAGAAGAGGTGTAGAAAGACAGGTCAGGTTAAGATGCAGCGGGGTAGAGAGAATAGTAGAGAGGAAGGGCAAAGGGTACAAAGAGACATGTGGTGTAGAGTGGAAAGAGGAAGTTAGGTGAAATAGGTAAAGTAGAAAAGAGAGGTGAGATTGATACTGACGGAAAGAAAGTGTGAGGGAGAAAGAGACAGGAGGAAGATATAGCGGTATAAACACGAGCTAGCTAGATGTAGAAAGAGTGAGATATGGAGACATAGGTGAGTTAGAAGGGATACATTGAAAGAAGGAGGTACAGAGAGAGAGGTGTGCATGTGTATGTGCATATGTGTGTTTGTGTGTGAGAGAGAAACAGAGAGAGAGCGAGAGAGAGGAATACATGATAGAGAATGAGAGGTACAGAAATAGAGGTAGCTAGAAAGGATTAAGGTAGCAAGAGTGATAAAGGAGAGGGAACAGAGGTAGAATGAGGATGTAGATGGAGAGAGAGAGAGGAGGTGGAGAGGTGAGGTAGCAAACTAAATTTTAGGTAAATTGAGAGGTAAGGTAGTGAGAGATAGTAGTAGAATAGGCAAAGTTAAGGTAGTGAGGAAGATGTGAAGTAGAGAGAGAAATGAGACATAGAGTTGATGATTGGTAAGGTAGAGAGGCGACTGAGATAGAAGTAGAATGAGGTAATGTAGTAGAGATATAGAGAGACAGAGGTGAGGTAAAGAGAGTGATGAAGTTGAGAGGTGAATAGGTGGAGGAGAGATACATCAACACCACAAAGAATTAGAGCAGTGGAAGTGCAAATGGGAATGAGGTACAGATAGAGTTGAAGAAGAGAGATGGGTTGAGATGGATATAAATAGTGGTAGACAGTAGGAAAGATAGAGGCAAGGTTATAAGAGAAAGCCATTTAGAGCAACTTCAGCCCGCAACCGGAATCAACAGACTCCGCCAAACACCTCCAGATTATATCCAAATAATCAACGCTGACCACATGGCCTGTCATCACCCCAAAAGAAACCGCCACCACCCTGAAATCCATCCACTCAGGGTCCTCATAGGACCCCTGCCCCCACCATGCCTTTTCCAGAGGACTGCAACCCATCAGCGCCATGCTCACACCTATTTTGAATGCCTCCACCTCTTCTGTGATCTTCCCAGATGCTTGAAAACATGCAACTGTCCTCCCATTGCTGAAGTAACCCTCTGAGGACCCTTTAACCCTCTGCAACTGCAGATCAATCTAACTGCTACCATTCCCGGCTAAGGTATTAGAGAAAATCATTAACAGACACCTCACTGAATACCTCAACGGCCATCAGCTCCTTGACAACACTCAGTCCAGTTTCAGACCCAATCACTGCACATAAACTGCTCTCATTGCCACTATGAATGACATCCACATGACTCTGGACAGAAGAGACATGTCGTCCCTCATCCTCCGTAGCATTTGACACAGTCTCTCACCCCATCCTCAGTCAATGTCAACGCAACATCAGAATCCAAGAACACACACTCTGATGGATCTGCTTCTTCCTCAATAGGATACAGACAGTCAGCCTGGCACCATACACCTCAGATGCCCGCAACCTCATCTACGGAGTTCTGCAAGGATCCTCCCTGAGTCAGACCCTCTTCAAAGCATACATGATCCCTCTAGCCAGCATCATCTTCTCTCACGTCATCTATGTCCTCTCCTATGCCGACAAGACGCAACTCATTTTCTCCCTCGCGGGCAAGACACCCAGTACCCGGATAAAGTTCAATGGCTGTATGACTGATATTGTCCACTGGATGAAGACCAACTGTCTAAATCTGAACACAGACAAGAACGAAATCATGATATTTTGGAAGAGCATATTGCTGTGGGACTCCACCTGACAGTCTACAGACCTAGGACCAACACCCACCCCCATCACCCATGCCAAGAATATCAGGATCATCATCGACAGCAAACTCAACATGACTGCCCAAATCAATACCGTCACCACCTCATGCTTCCATACCATAAAGATGCGGAAGAAGATTTTCAAATGGCTCCCAATTGCCACCCAAA
This sequence comes from Calotriton arnoldi, assembly GCA_963921515.1. Taxonomy (NCBI): domain Eukaryota; kingdom Metazoa; phylum Chordata; class Amphibia; order Caudata; family Salamandridae; genus Calotriton; species Calotriton arnoldi. The sequence continues at coordinate 338,825 of CAWUFW010001590.1, forward strand.
AAACCATCTTGTACGCCCTGGTCACAAGCAAGCAGGACTATGGGAACACCCTCTATCCTGGGATCAACAAAAAACTAACCAGAAGGCTGCAGGACATTCAGAACTTGCCGGCCAGAATCACTCTGAACCTCCCACGCTGCACTCACATCACACCACACCTGAAGGAGATCCACTGGCTCCCCATTCACAAACAAGCACAATTCAAACTCCTCACTCACACATTCAAGGCGCTACATTACACTGGCCCAGCAAACCTCAACAATCACATCTGCTTTCACAAACCGTCCAGATACTTCTGCTTGCTCGTACTCCTACTTGGACAGATCCCACAAATATGGAAAACCAGATCTGGTACTCAAGCCTTCTCCTAAATCGCTCCTAAAGCGTGTAATGACCTGCCGCTGTACATAAGCGACTCCTCCTCATGTCTTGAATTCTGCAAGAAGCTGAAGACCTGGCTTTTTGAGTAGTCCCACTAGGCCCTATGTGTTGCTAGACTCACACTAGCTTATCTCCAGAATTTCCTCCCAGGTGATAGTGCACGCTACAGATCTACATAACATAACATCATAACATAACATATCTATTGTAAGGCAAATTCAACCAGACGTTTACTTACATATAGCTTTATTGTAAGTAAGTAATAATGGGCAACCACCAGCCTTGAGAGCGTCCTCCTCTCTCCCTGATCTCCAACCATACTGCAATGCGGGACAAGATTCCACACTGCTGCCCGGCTATAGACACGGAGACAGACGAGCTCAAGAAGTAGAAAGACATAACACCTCTCCCCCATTTACAATTACATAGTAGTAAAACCGTACATGGTAAACGTATTCCAACTAATAAATAAATACAACAAATAACAGTAAAATAACATAATATGTTGCATAAAAGATATATTAAAACAAAAAAGGATAAAAGTACACTGTTATGCCCAACCATAAGGCAAAACGAATCTACAACTACAATAAAGAGTAAAATATATGAAGAGCATGTTGGAAAGCATTTAACAATGAATTACATCACGTCAAAATCCATAAATTTCCCAGGTACTCTGGTTGCAAGCTACTTATGAATATAGCCACCTTCCCCACCCTCAGTTTCAGAACCTTCACCTTCTTTCTCGGAAACATATGGTTGTGGAACTTTTACCACCCCGGCAATATTCCACCAATGTCCATTTTCCAGACTTCATGCACTCCCATTCACATTGACTTTATCCACTAGAAAATGTGCACCGTCCTTCACCCTACCTTTCTCTACGTCGACACATGGTAACCTGATACAAATCCAATCTCCTCACTGAAAAAAATTAATTTAATTTTTCTGCGCTCATCGTGTCTCATTTTACTTCTAAATTGGCTTTGCTCAATTTTTCCACGCATGTCACCCACATGTTGCTTGATATCAAAGCCGGCTTCGACTTTGGATAAATTGTTCAACCATGCCGGTTTCAAAATATTCCTGAGCAGACCTTCCACTAAGTGCATGAAAAGACGATATTCCAGTTACTCAATGTGGAGTGTTACGATAAGACCATAGAATGGCTCGCACAGCATCAACAACATCCACCCCCACAATGATTTCTCCTCTGACACACTCATTTACTAACCTATTGGCCCTCTCTACCTGGCCATTACTTTGCAGGTGATAAAGAATACATCTTTTGTTCTTGATACCAGCATCTTTCAAAAATGTTACCATGTCATCTGATACAAATGTCACCCCATTGTCAGAAACCACCTCTGATGGGAAGCCCTCTCTCTCGAGAGAATATATCCATCTAAAAAGTGATTACAGTTTTTGTATTAAAGCAAACACAAGGACATGATGGACGGAGCGCTGAAACTTTTCAGACACTCACCCCCAGTCACAGATCTGGGTTGAATCCATCATCGTACTTTAGCTCACTTCGCCACCTCAGTTCAGACGTAGCTTTATGCAAATCAGTCTTGACCCTGTGCCTCATGGGAATAGTCCAGCCAGAACTGCCAAGCCAGGTCTTCCCTGAACCGGAAACAAGCATCCTGGGACCGGTTTCGGGGTAACACCTCTTATCAGCCAGGCTAGCTTGAGTCCAGTGGCAAAGTGAGCAAGGGACCCACATCTGGGCATACCCTGCCAACTTAGGGTGAACACAGCAGACACAAGGTGATGATGGACAGAGCGCTGAAACATTTCAGACGCTCACCCCCAGTCAGAGATCTGCGTTGAAGCCATAATCGTTCTTTAGCTCACTTCGCCACCCCAGTTCAGACCCAGATATATGCAAATCAGTCTTGACCCTGTGCCTCATGGGAACAGTCCAGCCCGAACTGCCAAGCCAGGTCTTCCCTGAACCGGAAACAAGCATCCTGGGACCGGTTTTGGGGTAACACCCCTCATCAGCCAGGCTAGCTTGAATCCAGTGGCAAAGTGAGTAGGGGACCCACAACTGGGCATACCCTGCCAACTTAGGATTAACAAATCAGACACAAGGTGATGATGGACAGAGCGCTGAAACTTTTCAGATACTCACCACCAGTCACAGAGCTGGGTTGAATCCATAATTGTTCTTTAGCTCACTTCGCCACCTTAGTTCAGACCCAGCTATATGCAAATCAGTGTTGACCCTGTGCCTCATGGGAACAGTCCAGCCCGAACTGCCAAGCCAGGTCTTCCCTGAACCGGAAACAGACATCCTGTGACTGGTTTCGGGTTAACACCCCTCATCAGGCAGGCTAGCTTGAATCCAGTGGCAAAGTGAGCAAGGGACCCACGTCTGGGCATACCCTGCCAACTTTGGGCGAACAAAGTAAACACAAGCAGAGGATGGATGGAGTGCTGAAACTTTTCAGACACTCACCCCAGTCACAAATCTAAGTTGAATCCATCATCGTTCTTTAGCTCACTTCACCACCTCAGTTCAGACCCAGCTATATGCAAATCGGTCTTGACCCTGTGCCTCATGGGAACAGTACAGCCCGAACTGCCAAGCCAGGTCTTCCCTGAACCGGAAACAAGCATCCTGTGACCGGTTTTGGGGTAACACCCCTCCTCAGCCAGGCTAGCTTGAATCCAGTGGCAAAGTGAGCAAGGGACCCACGTCTGGGCATACCCTGCCAACTGAGGGCGAACAAAGCAAACACATGGAGATGATGGACAGAGCGCTGAAACGTTTCAGGCACTCACCCCCAGTCACAGATCAGGGTTGAATCCATCATCGTTCTTTAGCTCACTTCGCCACCTCAGTTCAGACCCAAGCTATATGCAAATCAGTCTTCACCGTGTGCCTCATGGGACCAGTCCAGCACGAACTGCCAAGCCAGGTCTTCCCTGAACTGGAAACAAGCATCCTGGGACCGGTTTCAGGGTAACACCCCTCATCAGCCAGGCTAGCTTGAATCCAGTGACACAGTGAGCCCGGGACACACGTCTCAGCATACCCGGCGCACTTAGGGCGAGAAAGCAAAAGACAAACACAGATGATGGACGGAATGCAGAGCAAATCAAACATTCACCCCCGTCAATAGATCTGGATTGAATCCATCGTTTTTTTGCTCATCATGCCACCCCAGTTTAGACCCAGCCATATGCAAATCAGTCTTGACCCTGTGCCTCATGGGAACAGTCCAGCCGGAACTGCCAAGCCAGGTCCTCCCTGGACCGGAAACAAGCATCCTGGGACCGGTTTTGGGGCATCACCCCTCATCAGCCAGGCTAGCTTGAATCCAGTGACACAGTCAGACCGTGACCCACGTCTGGTAATACCCCGAGTACTTAGGGCGAGAAAGCAGAAGACACATATGAATGCTCAGGGGTGGTCCAGATGCGTGCCCAATAGATCAAGTGCTTCAGTTGCAACAGATCTGCAATATGTTTTAAGACTAAATCTAAAAATACGGGTAAAGAGGCGTAGTTACCATGGCTAGGATAAGTGATCTATTAAATGAATTCTCAGCCATGGCAAGTCTCTGGGTGTCAGCATACCCCCACAGTTCGGCACCGAAAAGTGCCGAACTCAGCCTTTGCTCAATAGGCCTCAAGAGCAGGGGAAATAGGTCATGAATAGGATTGTTTATGAAAACGATAGATAGCACTGGGAGCTCCAAGATAAGTTGTCAGTCAGTCTGACTCCCAGGTAATCAAAGCTACAACCTCACTTGTGAGGCACATTATCAACCTTTAAAATACAGTTGCAAGTTTTCCCAGATCCAAAAATCAAAAATTTAGTTTTTTTAGTATTTAGCTCAAGGCCTCGCTGATTAAAAAAGCTCACACATTTATTCACAACCAACTGCAGACTCATAGGGGTCTTCAAAATGAGCAGGGAAGCATCAGAGAATAATAAAATGGGCACCTTCTTACCATTAAGAGATGGAGAATCATTTTTACAGGCCTGAAGCTCCTCAACCACTCCAGTTATCCATAATATAAATAATATGGGAACAAGGACACATCCTTGTCGTACGCCACAGGCAATAGGAAAACAATTAGTTAACTCTCCTCTATTGCCCCAGAGGAGCTGGGCCTAGGTCCCCTCATGCAGCCTAACTAAAAGCTTAATAAGAATTACAGGTACCCCCATTTTAGCTAACACCCTCCAAAGCCTCTCACGGGGTACCAAATTGAAAGCTGATTGGAGGTCTACAAATGCAACATATAATCGTTGCCTCCCTATTATACCATACTTCCAATAAAAAAGTGCAAATCTAAAAGCCTGGTCAGAAGTACTTGTTTTGGCATGAAAGCCAGCCTGCAGTGGAGATAAAATTTCATTCTGTTCAATCCAACGAAGCAACTTAACAAGTATCTGCCTTGCAGATTTGTTTTGCAAGTTGTCGATTAGGCTTGTAGGCCTATAATTCAAGGGGCTACTTGTATTGCCCTTCTTGAAAATTGGAAAAATGTCCAAACCCTTCCAGGTGTCTGGAATTTCCCCACCAGCCACAATAGCATTAGATAGGATATTAATGTAGGGGGCCCACACAGACGGTTTGGTCTTATACAATTCACCCGGAATCTGGTCTGGCTCGGGGGTCTTAGCCTATTTTAACTCACAAACTGCAGCATAGTTGTCTTCTAAGCTAAAAAAGAACTCACTACTCCACTGAATAGGGGGCCAACAAGAAGTCAGCAAAGGGAGATGTGAACTATTCACATCAAGGGATAGACTTGAATTGCTTGAGGCATAAAGATCTGCAAAGTGCTCTTCCCACTTCTCTGGTTGAATATTGTGGCAGAAACTATTGATAGCATCTACAGTCCCATGAGAAATTAGGTGCCAAAACGTTCAACAATCATTTGATTTGGCAGCGCACAACAAGTCATCCCAGATTTGCTCATCCCAATCTTGTTTGGCTTTTTTAATGGTTCTCTTATAGTTGTGTCGAGTCTCACAGATAGCAGCTTATACCCCTGCTTTAACGGCCACTCTGAGAGTCACAAGCATAGTTGAACGGTTTTGGGTCTTGTGGGAACCTCTGTTTTTTACCACCCATTTCACTGGAAAAAATGTTAAGTAAAGTACTAAAAAAGCGTTGATGAGTAGCTAAGATAGTTTCTGGTGACATAAAGCTAACATCAACTTCAGACACAAATGGTCAAACCAGCTATATATGTCAGCATGCAGCTTAGGGTTGGCTACAACCCAGGGCCAAGAAGCCCTTCTATGATTATTATCAATAATTGGAGTTACAACAACCATGTCACAACAGTCGTAGGCCTTCTAATGACATCCCTTTTAAAAAAATAGTAAGAGGGTTATGGCCACTATCTGATCGGGCCTACTACCATATCAACTAGTAACGACCAGAGCCTAATGTCCAAAGGGACACAATCATTAACACTGGTATAAGTTCCTCTTTTAAACGTGGGTGATCTATTGCAGTCACAGCGAGTACGCCAGTTACAAGTCCGGAATCCCTGCCTAACCACCAGGGATGCCAGCTGAAGAGCAAGATTGGAAAAAGAGTACTGACGAGGTTTGCCAAGAAGGCAAGGAATTCCCCATTGCTCATCCTCGGCCTCTACCAGGTCATTAATAACAGAAGAGGGCACAACATTTTTATTAAAGTTGCCCCCGACCATAATTTTAACCTCATGTTGGTACATCTCAATTACTTCATCCAGTAAAGCCACCATTGCTGAGAAATTACTAGGGGATACAGACCTAACATATACATTTAGCAACATCAAACATAGGCCAAGGGGGAATTCCAGAAAAGCCCCCAAAAGGTACAGTGAGGCCATTTTCAACTGTGTATGGGAGCTTTCTAAATTGTTTTTTACCAGGACCAACAACTGTCATGTAGTTTCTATAAACGTATATAGGATCTGCGCGTTTAGACAACAGAGACTGTGGGATTGGTGTCCAGACTGATTCCAGACACCCCAACCGGGTGCGTTTGCCTGTATACCAGCTATCTCACAGTGCCACTATAAACCCCTCTTACCAAGGAGAGAATAGTTCTTGGCAACTATCGAACATGACAACTCTGTTCCATCAGGGATTGTGGAAACAGTACAGTACTTTTCGTTCAGTCACTCGTGCTCACTTCGTCTCAGAGAAATACACAGAATAAACGGGAGGGGGGGACGTTTTCCAAAAAGCATTTATTGAACCAGCGTCATTCTAATGTAAAATAGGTGTGCTGAAACAACCATAAGACAGAAACAGATATAAATAATTGTAAGCACCAATAAAGTAAAAGGATGGTAGATTCCTACCATAGTGCTAAGACAATGAATACAGGCAAGTATAAAAATACATGACAGTAATAATGCGTACTCCTACGATGCAACCCTAACTAGATGTACCTAAGTGTACCTAGAATGTATGTAGGTGTAGAGCCAAGAATCCTCCTAGGATAAAACCAACTGCATTGCCTGGATTGAGAGGCTGTGGGACCCCGTCTTGGTCTCGAGATGGACACCCTGCGAGAGATGTCAGACCACTACGAGCTGGAGTGTCTGCGTGCAGGAACCTCAGTGTCTCGCGTCAGTGTGTCAGCATGGAAGTCCTATTCTCCTCTGCCTGTCTCAGCAAAGATATGGTGTTTATATATCCAAAGTGATACCCTCAGGGGATATACCTTGCTGTGTCATGTCGGACTTGGATGACGGAAGGAATGACCCTTTTACATCGTTTTAATACAGGAGATGGTAATCTTGCTGAGATTCCAAGAATCCTCATGCATAATGAATGAGGCTAGTTTTCAGAGAAAACCCCATGTCATTTAGGCATTACTGTAACTAGGTAAAAGGTCAGTACCAAGAACCGTTATGTAGTGTAATGGCAGGGGAAATATAGGTGAAAGGTCTGGTTGCTACCTGAGCCTATATCGGGCACCTGTATGAAACATACCCACTCCTCATCTGACTGGATGACATACTAAAAAGGTCTATAAATGTATTTTTCTAAAAAAACACAGACAACTAAAGAGGCCATTAATAAAGAAAAATGCGTAAAAAAATAAATGCTAAAATTCTATCATAAGCCGTAGAAGTTCATTAAAATTTGTTTGTATATATGGTCCGAACAACTATGAGTGCCTGAAAGCCATGCTATTCAGCAAGAGAAGATAAAATGTGTTTTTGTTTTAAAATTCACACGATGAGCCAAATGTTTATGTGTCCTGGGCGGGAGATGCAACATCACTGCTGCTTGCCATCGCAGACGACGATCCCTGCAACACCTCACAGATCAGGTCGATTGAGCACAGATGATGTTCTGCAGTGCCCACAGCCGATGCTGGGGAAGCTTGTAGGGTATCCATGACTTGTGTGCCTGTAGAGGAGCCGGTCTCCGTTCCCACAGGAGCTGAAGCAAACCACGGTGGCTCTAAGAATGCCGACATCAACATGGGAATACGCTGAGGACACAGCAGTACATGGGCCTTTAACAGGTCCAGTAAAGCATCCACGACCAGTGGCGCAACCGATGGAAGTGTTAGACAGAGATTCAACCCACATTCTTGTCCGCAGAATAGGCAGCAGAGGACAGGCAGAACACAGTCAATCTAGACTGGTGGAAATGATAGGAACCAAGACTCGCTCAGTTCCCGAAGGCAAGGTGTGCCCAGATGGAGAACCATGCGATCACGGTATTGGCGCTCCAAGAGTGTTTTTTCCATCTCCTTGGTGACTGGGACGTCCATTGCATAGCAGAAAAATTACAATCAGGATTCCTGCTATTAGAAGCAGGATCAGCGGAAGTCCTCCAAAAATGCTTCTGACTACGGAGTGTAGGAAGGCTGGAATCACTCCGAAGACTGTCTGAAAGGTGCTTAACAGTCCAGAACCTATGGTCTTAAATAGGTGTACTATACCCTTCATATCATACATGTTAAAGATACGTTGTACCATTTCTGTGAAATGGAAAGGGCAGTTTGTTCGTACAAGTGCCTGTATCTCAGTTGAGGACCTTGCAACCTGAAGATCAAAGGTCTCTCGTGCGGAGGTTAAGGCGGAGGTTAAGGGCACAGTTTTCTGTAGAAGCATGGCTTTCATTTTGCTCAAAGAATCAAACCGTATAAAGGAAACATTCAATGAAGGCCATAACGGTGCCTCCCTGACTGTGTTGTTCGGTGGAAACAATACTTGCATACAGCAAGTAAACCTGGAGCTTACAGTGACAAGATATGCGATGCCCTGAAGCATCCCACAACAACCTTGATCATTCAGCATCAAGTAACTCCCATTCGAGAGCAACTTGAACACCGGATTAATCACGGCAGCCGGGGAACCTTTCAAATGACAGGATAAGTTAGCAACTGAACCGTTACAGGCCCTGTGAAGTATGATATCCTGGCAAATGAGTGATCCACTGAAGGAGTTTTCGCAGTCTGTGCCGCTTAGAAACACTTCCATGTCCCCACTCCTGCATCGAAATCTATACGGCAATTCCCAAGATTCCTTGATGAATTCCTTACCCATTTCTTCATATCTGCCTGCCTGTTGTTGTTCTAGGCAATATTGAAACTGGAAAGTTGTGACCGGTAACGTTATATGGCCATGAATTAACCATTCTGTGAATGGTGACTCTGCCACAGTGAAATGTAATTGGTCCAGTTTTTCAATACGCAGCATTGTATATTTTGCTCCTCTTTGTGCCATTGTTATCTGCTTTTTAGTTAGATAGTATGCAGAGAATAGGGATGTACTGTTGATAAATCGCCAAGGCACATAACCAGAATGCAATGATTGTAGCGTCCAGCTTAACAACATAATATAACGTAACTGAGATTGTCCGTGCTGTATTATAGACAAATCCTGTTCTAGTATATCAATAGCAGAAGATACAATGTTGCCCAGTGAATAAATCCTGGATGTTAATGTGGTCATACCATTATCAACAACCGCTAAGGCTTTTTCTAGGTTAATTCTGTCAATTTCATGAAGTCTCTCTGCAGCTTCTTGTTGAGATATTTTCCAAATTTCACTATAATCAGCGTATAAGAAACGTTTCTAACGTGACTTTCTGGGACGCAATAAAAAATCCCTTAGATCCATGTCTTCTGACAGTAAGGATAAGTGCTGTTTCACCTGGGATGGTGTTGAGGTTTTTAGCCAATCGAGGCATAAGTTCCCAACACTGTATGAAGTCACTACCCCCGGATGTTCTCTTTGTACATAGCGTTGGTTGGTACCCTTGAATCTTGACTGACATCTATTCGTGTCTGTAGGCCAAACTAACCATCCCTTCCATTCGGGGTCTGATGAATTGTATGAAACTGTTTGGACGATGTCATCAACTGTATCCCCACCATGTGTAAAGTTCTGCCACCCTCAAAGTGTGTAGGTGAGGGAATTCAAGGTGTGTTCAACCCCTTGTTTTTGGCTAGTCCAAGACAGGAAGTTTGTTGCACTGTGTCATTCAGAAAGATGATTTGTTGCGGAATGAGGCATGCTCTAAATAGGGCCTCTGTTCCCTGAACTTGCCATTCCCTTGAACCCCAGACTGATTTTATTTCTATAGTGTCTTTCCATAAGTCGAAAAACCTTTCAGACAGTTGTGAAATAAAGGAGCAGAGTACATCTGTTTGGTGTTTGTTAGCATATTTTTCTGTACAGTTGTTGGTGCAACCTTATAGTAATATGAGGTCGGGTCTGAAGTGTTAAACCCTGAAAAATAAGAGAACTTCTGTGCAAATGTTCGTGAACTACCTTTTGGAGGTGTTGGGCAATGTTCCCATTGGTGGTATGTATAAACATTACGTGGCATATTTGATTTATGTAAAAAGTTTTGACCATAATTTTGGTAACAGTACATACTGTCGAAATCAGTTGTGTCCTCTAACATTTCAATGCTCGAAAATACAGCAGATTGTTCTAAATCAGACAACATGTTATTTACAGTTTCAAAATCCCAATCATCAGAAAATGTACTGGAAGTAATGATATCATTTAAAGAAATTTTAAATACATGAGGTATTTTCAAAAGTTCTGTAGGACCTAATACATCATAATCAACCCTGTCCCACACTATACCATCAGGAATTGGAACAGCTGTAATGTTCACGCAGGACAGATCTCTTTGTTCACGATGAGATGACGTATGAGGTTTCAGGACCAAGTTCACATCTGAAACTGCAGAGCGTTCTGGGAGATAGTTTCCATTCATGAGTAAGCAAAAGACGGTCACTAGGTCAATCCAGAAGAGAAAAAACAATATTCCAGTTTTTATCCAGAGCTGTAGCCATGGTGAAACTAGGTAAGTCTTTTTAATACAAATGTAGAAATCATGTAGTTGTTTTTTACGTGAACTGGAGCTGGCGTTGATTCAGGTTCACTGGGATCAAGAGAGAAGGTATCAAAATCGATGAAGTAGCCAGATGCAGTTCGATCTATCTTTGGTAGCTCAGCAGGTTTTGTTGAACCAGCAGACGTCTCTTGTAGAGGCATATTGATGTAGATATCGGTGGTAGGCCAAATTGATACTTGTCTTTCATTTGTGTTTTGATGTTCAGTTTGAATAGTAACGAGCTCCATTTCAATGTTGGTAAGTTCATTACTTTTATTGGTGACTCTTCAAATGTTATGAGTCTTTCTGTCTGAACTTCTTGTATTGTAGCGAGAGGAGAGCGGCGGCTACCCAGAAGCCCACGCGGCCTGCTATTCAGTATCGGCCACATAGTGTGATTTGATCGGATCAATGGAGACAAATCTCTTTTCTTTTTTGCCGGCAAGAGGCAGAAGAAGTACTGATCTTGTTCCTTCGACAGCCAGGACAGGTATAGGCTTTCTGTATGATGGCCCAAATTCTTTCTTGTCCACAATCTTTTCTCTGACCAGATCCCTGACTTTCGGGATCCAGACAGGTCTTGCCAAGGCTGATTTGACTTCCCCAGTGGTGGTGCATTTTACTTGCACGTTGCTTTGTAGTGCCCGGAATTCATTGAGATCCTGTAAAACAGCCAAACTTTTATTGATGTCAAATGGTTTTTCATCCGCCACTGTGCTTTCATAATTGAGATCAGGTACCCACATTCTCATCCCAAATAGGACTTTGTAAGGAGTGACACCTCCTAGGGAACTTCTTGGCATATTGTTGAGTGCCCTCTTGACCCCATATAAGTGTTCGACCCAACTACCACCCGAACCTAATACCCTCGCTGTTACAGATTGCTATAAGTCCCAGTTTTTCATCTCCATGACCGAATTTCCCTCGGGATGTTACAGAGAGGAGTACCACAGAGCTACACCCATACTTCCCATGGCTTCCTTTTAAGCCCTAGAGCTAAACGCAGGGCCACGGTCAGAATGTAATGTGCCAACTGCATATGTCCCTATGAAAACTCGCAAATCTTTGATAACAGTTCGAGCGTCAGCCGAGCGCTGAGGCCATACCCACAGGAATCTAGAGCATGAATCCACAGCCACCAAGATATACTTGTAAGCCCCATCTGATTGTAGGGGGCAGCGGTGGTCCACATAGACACAAGTGAGTGGTCTGTCTGATATCAGTAATGGTGTCTGCGCTGGACGTGCTATGGTGGAACCCTTCATCTGCTGACAGATGTTGCAATTTAAGACAAAATTCTTCATCTGTTTAGGTAATCCCAGCCACCTATAGCGTTGTTTCAATAAAGAAACCGTCGCGGTAACTCCAGCGTGTGCTGAACCCAGACCCTTGTGTGCAGCTAGTATTAAGCCTAATCTGCGATCCATGTGTGGTATTACTCTATCCCCCACTCCTGGAATTTGAGCATACGGAATGTTATTTGCATCTAACTTGTAGGAGTACTTGAGTGGAAATGTCTTTGGTATGGCTGAGCCGTTGCGTGTGGCAATGACAGCTACCATTATGTCTCCGTCTATTCTCGTTTTTGAACGAGTGATTGCAGCTGTGGCAGCAGTTCGTACTGCCCCTTTTGCAGCTTAATCAGCCAATGAATTCCCTTCAACGTGAACGCCATCACATTGATGACTCAGTTTGTGTATCATGTGAGCTCTTGGTAGTTCCTTTTTCAACTCAGCTACCTGTTCCCATAGCATGTTATGCTTATTGTGCAGCCTTTTGAGTCTTTAACCCTTTCGCTGCGTGTGTCGGCCAACGGCCGTCGCGAGCACTACCTCGGTAGTGCTGCGCACGTCCGTTGGCCGACGCGGCCCCGCCCACTTAATAGAACGTTCCGCACTGGCGCGGAACGTTCGAAGCAGCTAAGCGGTTAAACCCATTCTGACCCTAGTAGTGAAGATATTTTTTGTATGACTGGACACAGTAAAATGAATCGCACACAATCAGTGTGGGGAATTCTCGATCCGTATTCATCAGTGCCAGTAACAGGGCTTTTAATTCTGCCAGCTGTGCTGTGCAGTCTCCTAGATACTGTGTCTTCGTACTGCTAGAATGGAACTTGCCTTCCTGCATACGACCCTTTACAATCGCACACGCGGTGCTGTATTGTTGTTTACTTCCTATGGCCGGCTGAGCAGATCCGTCAGTGTAAATAATATATTCATACTGATGTAGAGGCATTATTTCATTCAAGAGAGGATATTCTTGTTTGTATTGCAGAAATGCTTGCGTTTTAAGTGTAGAGTCAAATTTATAATTTACATCTGTTGCAGTGAGAGAATTAGCCCATTGTATCTCGGATGTAAAGCTTTAGCATTCGGAATGCTTGCCTTTGTGACAGCCTCTAAGGTTGGTACCGGAGTCACAACAATTATTCGTTTCCCCTGAGCCAGTGCTCTTTCTCTCACTACAGCAGTCTGTACTGCTGTCAGAATTTTTTTTCTGTAGAAGCAAAATGCATTTCTGCCTTTGTGTACAGGTGTGATTTATATGGGCAAACGGCCTGAACAACGATTTTTCAACAACAAGTGTCCTTAACAACGACTCATAAACAACGACCTGGAACTGAACCACGACCTCCTCAACAACTACTTTATTAAACAACGAGTGGCCTTAACAACGACTCTGACCTTTAAACACTAACAAAAATGTAATTAATTTAAAGATAAATTTGAATGAAAACTATTTTTAATAAACAATCGAACAGAGACACAGTTTTAATTTACCTTGTGAGGCCAGTAGATGGCACTGTAGGATTGTTTTAAAATGGTTTTAATGCTGACGTGTTTTTTTTTTTTTTTTTAATCGCTTTAGATAGTGCATTTGGTTTAAATTTTCCGGTTGGTATGCCGCCAATTAAGTAAGCATTGTAGTTAGGAACACTTCCACATCCCAGCTTCACAGTGTGATTCTGTATGATCTCTGGCATTTTGCACTTGTTTATTCAGATTATACAACTCGGTGATGAGAAAGAGAGTAAGTTGATGTGGCATGCTGCATCAAGCAGCTACTGGAATATATATTATCATTTTAGGAACAGACCACCAGGCACTTTCTCTTTCTTTATCTGATTCTAGCAGGTTCTTTTTCATAACTAGGATCGCCCTTTTCGCGGGTTTCATTAATATCATTTTATCAATTCTTCTCTCTTTTCTGCCATTATTTCTGCAGCTCTACGAAAATATTTCCGTAATCAAACGTCAACACCAGCAACATTTTAATATAGTTCAAGTCTGGAGATTTACGGTTAGTAGCATTGTAGAAAATGTAATTAAAATCGGAGGTAAGCGTCTACGTGTAAATATCAGTATTGTTAAAAAAGAAAACAGTGTAAGAGTGGCATTTTAAAAGATATCAGGTATTCATTAACAACAGTTTAAAAGTATGGTTTACTGAAAGCGACCGCTCATAAATGGCATACTAAACAATAACAAGATTTCTCGCATCTAGATTCGGTTTTTATGTCAAGAGAATTTTTTTCGTGGTTCAGTAAGTCGTGGTTCAGTAATTAGTGGTTAGGATTTGGTCGTTGTATAGCCTTCGTGGTTTAGGCACTCGTGATTCCAGAGGTAGTTGTTTAATCATACAAACTTTATATGCTATAGGTACTGTTTCGCCTTCATTGAAGGTTAGGTAAGTGTACCCAGATTGACCCGCTATAACACAGATCACCAAATTTGTGGTGTTTACATGTGTGTGTAGGTGTTTGGAAGCTATCATGTCAGCTTGTAAGGAACAAAGGATATCTGTGTGTTCCTGAGTCCAATGCCGAACTGAAAAATCAGGTATTATTAAGTCGTAGAAAGGTTTCACTTTTTCTGCGTAATCCAAAATCTATGTTCTGCCAAAATTTAGGAATCCCAATATGAATTGTAAATTTTTCAAAGATTTCGGAGGCTGGAGCAGCACACACTTTTCACTTGAAATCTCGTATCCCAAGAATAGGACTTTGAGGTGGGCTATCTTTGATTTTTTAAAGTTGAATTTATAGCCCTCAGAGGCGAAGCCCAAAATTATGTTGCTCACCCTGGTCAAGTGATCCTTTAAATCATCATCCATCAGATAAATATCATCTACATAGGACAATGCCTCTTCATTCAAATTCTGGAGTAACTCTGTTACCCTAGCTGAGAACAACCCAGGGCTATTCTTATACCCTTGGGGCAGTCTCAAAAATTGTCTCTGAGAGCCTAACGCTGAAAATGCGCTATATTTTGGCAGAAGAATCCATTTGAGATATCTAGTATTGTTTTGTACTTTTTCCGCACAATGGTATTCATCAATGCGGCACTGTGTGCATTCTGTACTGCAAATGTTTTAGTGCATGTGTTCAGATGTCTGTAGTCTAAAACTAGACGATGTGAATTATGGGGTTTTAATACAGGAAACAAAGTCTTATTCAATGAAGAGGTGCAAGTTTCTATTACACCCTGGTATTCAAGTTGATCTAAGATCTCCCTGACCAGTTTTTTCGCTTCTTGTTTTATTGGGTACTGTCTCTGTGGAGTTGGAGTAGTTTTTAGCGGGATTACATGGTGAGGTGACTCAGTATCCCACCCAACATGGTTACGATATAGTGCCGGAGCGAGTGCTTCTGCCAACTCCTGTGCGTATGTATGTTTTAAGTATATAGGAACGAGGTCAGAAAAAGCCGGTAAAATTACCGTTTATCCTTTTGGGCTATCCATAACAAGTTGAGGTGGCCAATCTTTTTCAGCCAAAAGTATGTCATATCCATAAGTCAGGCTCTCCCAAAAGAGACCTTTAATTTCTCTGGGTTTGTCCCCCTCCATTTGGAGTGTTATTTCATGTAACCTATGCTGGACACTTACCCTTGTATCAGGTGTCTCCACCGTGATATGTTCTTTCAACTCCGCTGTCACCAGAAATTCCATCAGGATCTGGCGAGCTATTGTTACTTCTGCTGCGCTGTCTAGCATCATCAGAGCCCATTCCCCGTTCAGAAGTTGAGTCCTCAGAATTCTGGGCATGTCTAACTTTGAGACCTGCTACTTTCTTCTTTTTAAATTGAGGTTTTAATTTTGGTTTCTCTTCTTTTTTGGAAGTGTAGTCTGAAGCGCGTTGCGTGTCTGTGGACTTTGTACGCTCTTCTTTTCTGTGTTCAGGCCATCCTTCCCTCTTGCAGTTTCTTGGTGAACCCTGAAAGGAATGAGAGGAACGTGTATCGGTATCCTGATACCTGTCAGGTTTTTCAATGTTATCTCTATTCCTAAGGTTGTATCTCCTTTCGGAGGGGTCTGTTGAGGAGACCCACTCCTGGATTGAGATCTATTCTGTCTATTCTTTTGTTTTTTATTATTGTTATCCCATTTCTTTTTTAGAAGAATCAGGTGCTTGCTTGGTGTTATCCTTTTCAGGACCACCCATGAGTTGAGGTTTTGTTGCTCTAGCTCCCAAACTATCTCTACCTAATTCGGCATAGGTATCTTCAATAATTTTAGGTAATTCATGCTCCCGTTGTAAAGGAGCAAAATCACTCAGGAATTGGTGTATTGCCACTGCTGCTGCCTCCCCTTTCATGTTTGCTAAAATAATAGTTGATACCTGGGCAAAATTTCCTCCATAAGTTCAGAGCTCATTCTGTATTTGTCTTAATACATCTGGTATTACTGCTATTGAAGGGATACCATGAGTTCTGGTATATATGGCAGCGAAGACTGTACCCCAACAGGTACAATCCTCTATCTGGGGAGCTATCCCCATTGGCAAGCAGATTGTTAGCATTCTGTGTTTTTCTTGAGGGCTTGTGTGTGGAAACACTGCCTCTAGCTGTGTTATTTTCTGAGCTATTCAGAATGGCATTTGCTCACGTCTAGTGGGCATTTTACCCATAACTGCGTGTAGCATTTGTGGAGTAATTTTCATTGTAGATCCCTGAATTGTTCCTGCCTGTGTAGCCCTTGCTGGCTGAAGTGCGAGTGTTCTCATCACAAATTGTGTCAGGTTTCTGTAAAGTTTTATTATTTCTTTATGAAGTGGACGTAGGTCTGCTATTGGCATTGAGTCAATGTCTGGATGCGGTGTGTAAGCCGCTAGGACTGGCCAAGTGGCTCTGTCTCTACTGAGCGGACCGAGTCTTACTTTGTTCTTTGTATGTGGGAGGGCGCCTTTAAACCAGTTTATATGCTCCTGGTAGGTGAGCGGAACTTCAATGTCCTCATACGGACAGTATTCATCTGGTGTTTCATCTTCAGGGTAAGAATGAAATGTATTTGTATGTGCATCCGCTGGTGGGAATTTAACCCATGAATAGAATACCTCTGTCCTGTATGATTCGTGTGGCTCAATCACGAACGTTACTGTCCCACCCCTAGCTGTGACTCTGTATTCTGCTAGTTTTAAAGTAAGGGCAGTTCTGACATTTTCTGAAATGTTAATTGCACCTTCCTGTTCTTCCTCCCTTGCTGCAGTCGCACATTGTGCTGGCGCAGCAGCGTCTTCGTCAGCCATTATTGAAAAAGGTTTTCAATGAAAAGTTTCAAGGAAACTGAGATAAGGTTTTATGCACAACAGGGAACTGTTTGTCCTTCAAGCTTGATAAACCTACAGCCAATACATGGGATATGCCTACTCAGCTGTGGCAGATAGTTCCCTTCCCACTCCAGACGTCTCTGGGTAAATGTGAGTAGGGGTCTCTGAGAACAGCACGACTGAACTACTCAGATTTTACAGTTAAATAAGTACCAAACCAACGTTGGCAGCGCCATGTCGTGTAGTTCCTATAAACCTATATAGGATCTGCGCGTTTAGACAACATAGACTGTGGGATTGGTGTCCAGACTGATTTCAGACTCCCCCACCGGGTATGTTTGCCTGTATACCAGCTAGCTCACAGTGCCACTATAAACCCCTCTTACCAAGGAGAGAATAGTTCTTGGCAACTATCGAACATGACAACTCTGTCCCATCAGGGATTGTGGAAACAGTACAGTACTTTTCACTCAGTCACTCTTGCTCACTTCGTCTCAGAGAAATACACAGAATAAACGGGGGGGGGGGGACGTTTTCCAAAAAGCATTTATTGAACCAGCGTCATTCTAATGTAAAATAGGTGTGCTGAAACAACCATAAGACAGAAACAGATATAAATGATTGTAAGCACCAACAAAGTAAAAGGATGGTAGATTCCTACCATAGAGCTAAGACAATGAACACAGGCAAGTATAAAAATACATGACAGTAATAATGCGTACTCCTACGATGCAACCCTAACTAGATGTACCTAAGTGTACCTAGCATGTATGTAGGTGTAGAGCCAAGAATCCCCCTAGGATAAAGCCAACCCCATTACCTGGATTGAGAGACTGTGGGACCCCGTCTTGGTCTCAAGATGGACACCCCACAAGGGATGTCAGACCACTGCAAGCTGGATTGTCTGCGTGCAGGAACCTCAGCGTCTCGCGTCAGTGTGTCAGTTTTCTCCTCCTTCTGTCTCAGAAAAGATATGATGTTTATATACCCAAAGTGGTACCCTCAGGGGATATACCTTTTATATGTCATGTCGGAGTAGGATGACGGAAGGAATGACCCTTATACATAGAATCCTCATGCATAATGAATGAGGCTTGTTTTCAGAGAAAACCCCATGTCATTTAGGCATTACCGTAACTAGGTAAAAGATCAGTACCAAGAACCGTTATGTAGTGTAATGGCAGGGGAAATATAGGTGAAAGGTCTGGTTGCTACCTGAGCCTATATCGGGCACCTGTATGAAACATAACACAACCCCCCCAATTACCCTAGGGGGTATCGCCTCAACACTATAGGTTACATATTCATCAAGAAAAAGTTTCTCCATTCCCCACATTTCCTGAAAGACACATATGTCATAATTCCCAATAAAGGTAGTCCAATTGGGTTCTGACAGCATGGACATAATTCCTGCAATAATACTGAGTGAGTCATGCAGTTCAGGAAATGCATGTTCAGTGCCTCCCTTGCTGATAGAGCCGGACGATGAATACCCAGCAAAACGTATTTTAGCCTTTGAGTAAGATATTACAGCCCCATTGATCACAGTGTGACATTTTTATTTTTTTTATTTTTAGAGTTTCTTATAGCGCGAACAAGACCCAGGGTAGGGCATCAGAGCGCTTTACAAGGAAAGCAGATTGAGTATAGAACATTTTGCAAAACAACATATCAGACAAAGTAACAAAATATTTCTTACAAGGTTAGGTAGGTAGCAGCAATGAGCATGTAACAGTAGGAACAAGTTCGAGTACGCGTCCGTCATTAAGGGGAGTGAGGAACCAAGTTCGAAGTCGTAGACTGGTTCAGTGCCTTGTGGAGTTAAGGGAGGAATTTGCTCATCAGGAATGATTTTGCTTCCCTTTTGAATAGTGGTGTAGAGGAGATTTTTCTGATGCGCGGATGTGGCGAGTTCCATATTCTTGGTGCCGCTCTGGTGAATGCTCTGTTAGAAGTTTTTTTCTTGCTGAAACGAGAGGGTTTCAGGAGTAGATTGTCGGCGCTCCTAGAGTGTCTGTTTCCTCCCGATAAGGTGAGTTTTTGGGATAAGTACATGGGGGTGTTGTGGTGTAGAGCTTTATGAGTGATGCAAGCCATCTTTAGTTGGATTCTAGCTTCATAGGGTAGCCAGTTTAGTGCCTTCAGGTGTGGAGATATATGGTCAAATTTCCTAGATCCTGTTAGGAGTCTTGCTGCTGCACTGAGACAGGCTTTTAAAGGGGCTGTTGAGATTTTGGGAAGCCCCGAGAGGGTAGTACATCCGTACTCCAACCTTGAAATAACTAAAGCCTGAACTGCAGTTTTGAGGTCAAAGATCTCGATGAATGGTTTCATTTTTCTGAGATAGCTGAGGTGAAAGCAGGCATTTTTAGCCAACAGGTTGATGTGCGTTTGCATGTTAAGGTTCTTATCCAGTGTAATACCCAGCGATTTTGTGGAGTCCACCAGAGTCGGTGTGCAATTCAGAGCAGTGATCATCTTGGTCCATTCCTTTATCTCCAAAGAGCTTTTATGAGGGGAGATTAAAAGAAATTCTGTTTTTTGCGAGTTTAGCTTGAGGAAGTTGGTTGTTAGCCAGGTGACGGTCTTTTCGAGAGCTTGATTCATCATCTTTATCTCTTCAATGGATGAGATCTTGATGTAGAGTTGAGTGTCGTCCGCGTACATGTGGTAGGAGATATTTGCTTGCTGTAGTAGCTCGGTTAGTGGTTCGACATATAGGTTGAATAGCGTGGGGGAAAGGGTTGAGCCTTGTTGTACTCCAAGTTGGTTGGGTGAGGAGGGAGAAAGATTTTTGTTTACCATGAACGATTGCGTTCTGTTTTCCAGAAAGGATTTGAACCATTGAAGGACTGTGCCAGATAAACCCATCCTGTTTTCCAGTCTTCTTAGCATTTTGTCATGATTGACCGTATCGAAGGCTGATGAGCGGTCGAGCAGGACTAGTAGGCAGGTTTCATTCCGGTCAAGAGCGAGGAGGGCGTCGTCTACTATATGCAGAATGGCTGTTTCTGTGCTATGGCCGGGTCTGAAGCCCGATTGGCAGTCGTTCAGTAGTTTGAAATCCATGATGTGTTGGTTCAGTTGTTGCTGAACGCATTTTTCAGGACCTTGGCTAGCATGGGAATGTTGGTTATAGGTCGGAAGTTATTAGGGTCGGAGGTGTTTGCTGTCGGTTTTTTTAGGATAGGGGTGACTTGACCAGTTTTTAGGCAATCCGGGATGTGACCTTGCGCTAGTGAGGCATTGATGATTTTGGGTCAGATAGGGAAGATGATATGGTGGATGTGGGGTAGGCAGTTTGAGGGGACAGGGTCATTGAAGTGGTTGTTGGGTTTGATAGTTGCTAATGTTCTGGTGATGTCACTGAGATCGTAAGGTTTGAAGGTAGACCAGTGAGAGTTATTTTTGGGCAGGGGTAGATCCAGTTATTTAGGATTTTCATCTTGTGTGTTCTTTGGGGTGGCTGAGTTGCTAGCTGCCGCCCTTAGCTCGAGTTGGAGGGAGTTGGTTTTTGCTGTGAAGAATGAGGAGAATTCTTCACTGCTAATCTGTGATTTCGAAGTTAAGAGTGCGGTTTTGGCCAATTTGTTAGATTGTTGTTTTAGCATCAAATAGTTTCCTCGGTCTATTTTTGGCATTGTCTAGTTCTGATCTGAAGAAGTCTTTTTTTGATTGTAGAATACTTTTATTATAGGAGTTTCTAGATTTCCTAAGTAGTTTGAGTTGGAGGGGGGAGGGATGTTGTCTCCATTTGCGTTCAGTTAATCTTAGTTTACGTCTCTCTTCATTCAGGGCTCCGTTGAATCATGAATTTTTATCTTTGTCTGGAATTCTTTTGAGTTTTGGTGGGGCTACTTGGTTGAATATTTTGGTCATCGTGGAGTTGTAGTGAGCAGTGAGGTCATTGACGTCTGACATGTTATTGGGAGAAGTGAGAACTTTCTCACAGTGGGAAGCTAGGTTGTTCCAATTGAGGTTTTTCGTGTCTCTTATCCAGTGTTTTGGCTTGACTTGCTGCGAGTAAGTTTTCTTTCTAGCGGAGGGAATTTGGAAGGTAATGGTGTGATGGTCTGACCAATCACAAGTGGTGATCGAGATAGATTCAATCATTTTTTCTTTGGAGATGATCCAGTCAAGTGTAGCACCTTTGGAGTGAGTGGGATTTGAAATGGCTTGGGTCAAGGAATGGTCAGCTAGGAAGGTTTTGAGGGCGTTGACCTGCTTGTCTAGGGGGTTTTCCCAGTGTAGATTGAAGTCGCCAAGGAATATGTCATTGGAATGAGGGGACGAGTTCGTAGTGATGATTTCTATCAGTTGGTCTGTGAATACTGCGTTCTTACCTGGGGGATGGTAGAGTATGTGTAGTTTGTGGGAGTGGTTATCCGAGGATTATAAAACTCCTGGATCAAAAGAAGAACATCTAGAAGTTGAACCAGGAAAAGAAGAGGTTCGGCTTGGCCAGTCTACTGCATTAAGAGTAGAATCAACAATGCCGTCTGGCTGGGTAGCAGGAGTAGGCTGTAGAGCAGGTTCAGGCACCAGCAAAGCTGAGATCTGAAGCTCTTTCACATGATTCTTTGGCACAAACGGTGGAGACAACCTCAGTATGATAGCAGTATTAATGTATGCATTAAGATGACATGTTTTATGCTCCATGCCTATGAGATCTTGCACTATCTGTTCACTCTTCAGGCCTAACACAATGTAATCCAAATTAGTGAGACCGTTCCTATACCGTTTAGCGCTTACAATGTCAGAACGAATGATGGAGAGACAATTTCGTTTCAATCTAAGCCAATGAATAACTTTAATAATATGGACCTCGGTGTCTTCGTATGCACCTCTGTCCAGCTTGGGTACCGAAATCAAGAACACAAACCTCTTAGAGTCATCGTCTCTAACATGCGACTTAGCTGTAGAAAAATGTGGTACAACGTGGAATTTTCTTGAGGTTGAAAAACAGTCACTCTCTGTTGTATCCGCTTGAAGTAAATGTGGCAAAACAGGGCTCTTTTTGATCCATGTGGCTGATTGCACAGTACTAGATGAGGGACACAAGTACCCACACATAGGCCACAATAGGGATGTATCAGCACCCTGGTTTAAGTTGGAATTTACTTGATTGGTCACTTTTTGTGGGACAGGAACTGTCGAGGTGATATTAGAGTAACAGGCATAAATTGCGGCTTGGCCTAAAGTAACCAATCCTCCACTCATCTCGGCTCTATAAGTATAACCACCACTTGGACCAATACATGAAACTCCCCTGATCAAGTCTGATGAATCCTTGCATGAGCAGGAGCAAGTAGCCATTCGTCCGGCCTCCTCTTTAGAAAGACACTCAACTAGCAGAATGACCAGTCCCTTGAGATCATCTAGTTTAGCTTACGGTGCAAAGAATATAAATCGGCATTACTGGTAGATGTAAAAGAGATAACGTTGTACAACACAGATGGCACAGTAATTTCCGAATTAACAGGCAGGTCAGCTTGTTGTATAGAAAGGGAGCCAAGAGCTTGGCTGGGCATGTTTTCAACCACTAAGCTGGAATACCTATTTACACAAGGCACATTAGGAACTACATAAACCACTGGTGATAAAGGTGGTCCAGGTAAGGGAGACGAAGGGGTATTGATCAGTAAAACCTCGTCCTCAGGCGCTGCACCCTCAGTGTTTCCTGCGGGTTTTATACCCCTTTTCTTAAACATTTCAGGGTCTTTGGTTGCACACTTGGACCCTCTGAGTGTTGCAGTATCATTTCTAATAATAGATTGCATTTCCTCAATTGAGTGCAATTCCTACCCAAGGAAAGATTAGTACCAGAACAAATGGGGGAAGTTTTCTTTGTTCTCTTCACTTTTGTTTTGGGAGGTTAGATGCCTTGCACATGACCATGCCAAAGCCAACACATACCACACACTTTTCTTAATTAATGACTTTAAGCAGGGGAGGAAAGAAGAAACAGTTTTTACTCACAGGATTACTTGATAGATAACACTCCGGAGAACCAGAGAAAGAGGAGGTCACTCCCATACGTGGCTGTAAAAGGGGCCCAGGCACTCACAAGGAGTCGTGCAGGAGAAAAGAATTCTAGGTAGAGTAGTGTCTACTGCAGGGTGAAGCCATAAATCTTGCTCGTGGTGGGCGGAAAGAGCGGATCAGGCACTTGAAATGATGCTGCTGTCTCTGCTGCACAATAGCCCTGATTCCATTCATTGCTATCAACACTTCAAGACAGAGCGGCTGCCCATGTTTTGGAACCTCGACCTACTGATGCGGTCTTCTCCTGAAGTTATCGGATGCAACCAACTACATGGCAATCACCTCCAGCTCAGCTGACTTCGACCTGGGCGGTTGAATTTACCTCACTCGTGCTGCATCCAATTAATTAAACCCACGCACCCAGTGAATGCTGGATTAATGCTCCGGTCCCCCTGATGTAACCCTGATGCCATTAACCACATCAACCCCTGTGGAACTGATGTACACCCAGTTCCCGCTGGTCGCCTATACAGTATTATTACATAGCACCGGCCTCAGCCAGGTCGCCTAATTCATCTTGCTCACAATTTTCTGTCCTGATGATGATCTCAAATCAGTGAGATCGAAACGCCGTTGACCCCCATATAACAAGAAACTCCTTCTATTGTTTAAAAATTACACTTAGGAGTTTCTACCCCTGTTGTCAATGCGATGTATATATTTTATAAATCACCTTCACTCGTCACATCACGCTTGCTGTCACTTTTTGTGAGCACTTGAACTATATTCTCAATATTGTTGAAAATATTAAATTTAATACTGTACGTTACATAAACTCTTCTATGTCCCTGTCAAATAACTATCCTTTATTGCTCTGTCTGGCATTAATTACCATATATGCCCACTTAAGATAGGCATATTTGATTTACATCATCGCTAATGCAAATGTTCTTGCTTACCTTGGACCAAACTGGCCCTTTAGGAACCATTGTTTTCTCAAAGCACAATAGCGTGACTCGCAGCCCCTCAGCACTGCACAGGTGAGGCACAAGAGCAGAGAGATGCGAAGCCGGAGGCAAGCGCCCCTGAGCGGCAACAGCCTCCACCTCGAGTGCATCCCCAGTCACCACCAGGGTTATCTTCCACTGCAGAGAGGCAGAGTGGTGCAGGGTGGGTGCAGGAAGATGGGCCGTGGGCCGTCAAAGCATGTCGGTATGGCTCCGGTGCATTGTCTCGTAGCAGTGCGGGCTGTGGCTCCCTCAGTGCTGTCCGGGCACAGTCACAGGGCCAGAAAAGTGTAGTTCACGCAGGGAGCAGGCAGCATCAGCCAGGAGTAGCTGTCCCCCAAGACTGCACACAGCGGCCAGCGTTGGGTTCTCCAAACAGTACATTAATCTGGTTTTCACCCTTACGATTTAAAAAAACGCCTTATAAGTTAAAAAACAGCAGCTTGATCAAGGTGCATTGAGTGTCTAAAAGGGCTGGAGTCTGGAATAAGGGCCCAGCCAGCTGCTAAGAAGGGGAAAGAAATCCACAGGTGAATAATGCATTGTAAGGATAAGCTTTAGTTTCTCTCACTTATTTTGTCAACAGGATTTTGATTTACACCTCAACTTGTTCATAACGTACATCTGCAACTCACACTAGTTGCACTTAGTCTCTACCTTGTTTAAAGGATATACTGTTTGCACTTACAATGTATAGGTGGCTAAACTATGCCCAATGTAACTTTTACCACAGTGAATCAGACTTGTCTTCAGTCCAACACTATTTCTATTTTGGACATGTATTCATAGTCAGTCTCTGCTGAATACGTTTGTGGGTCCTTCACTACCTACTTGTTTCTGAAATGATCTAGGGGTTTACAGAGTAATTTGAGGTGCAGGAGCTTGGTTGATGTCATCAGTGATTTCTTCAGAGTCATATCAATTATATCAATTGAGGTGACACAGGTCTGGGGGCAGATGATGGTGGGCTGTCATTTCTGGGCAGTGTGGCACATTTGTACTAAAAGGAGTAGATTCAGGTCACCAGACTACAACACTCAGCAACTGTAATGAGCAGGATCTGATAGAGGCAGAGAGGTCTTCATCTAATGCGTTAAAATATAAACCTAATCCCTAGGCTGGAGGGAGTGGCAGTCTTTTGGAAGGACGCTCAGGTAAGGCAGATTGGATCTAACAACGGAAACTGTAGAGACAGTATGTAAGCTTTCTGCTGTACTGTAAAATTGCATCATAATTCAGTTTTAAGTTTAATTTAGCAGCAAATTGGGAAGGATTTGAGATTAACATCATTGGTCATCCCATCACGATTTCCTATGGGCTTAACTTAGTTTTCTGAGAAGACAGGCCTCTAATAGACCTCAAAGCTAAGGGAAGAGCACTGGGCCACTTCAGTTATGTTTCTGAAAACATCTTTACTATTTTATTTTTAAGGGTGTCATTATTCCTCTCTATCTCTGCTGGCTGACTATGGGTGGTATATACAGGGAAAATCCTGATCTTTTCGTAATCCTTTGTAAATCCCCTGGACTATGTTCAAGATAAAGTGTGTTCTTCAGTCACTTGATAAATTCTTTAGTATCCATAAACAGGGAACAAAATCCATACTTTACAACTGTGATACCCTCTGCTCTTGCGCAGTGGTAAGGTTCAGTTTTAATGCTACCATAGGGTCTGGGTCAAGACTGATTTGCATATGGCTGAGTCCCAACTAAATGACATGATGTGCAAAATAACGATGTACTGGGATGCTGCTCAAGTAATTACCAGTGGCTGTGATTAATTCAACCATTCCATGTATCACTTTTTAGGATGCTTCAGTGTGGCACCCTAAGTTGGACGGATATGCCCAGACGTGGGTCCTGTGCACACTGAGCCACTGGAACCAAGCTATGTCTGGCTGATAAGCCCTAATAAGGGTGAAACCGGTCCTTGGTTGCTTGTGTTCTGACTGAGGGAGGAGCTGACCTGGCAATTCATGCTGGCATTGTGTGCAAAATAAGGATGGCCTTGGATGTGGCCCTGGGTAATTACCAATGGCTGAGATTAATGAAACATTCCATGGATCACTTTTTTGTATACTTCAGAGTAACACCTTAAGTGGGACGAGTGTGCCTAGATGTAGGTCCCATGCACAATCTCCTACTGGAACCAAGCTATACCCAGCTGAGGAGCCTTAATAAGGACGAAACTGGTCCTTAGTTGCTTGGGTTCTGGTTCAGGGTGGACCAGGCCTGACAGTTCGGGCTGACTGTTCACACTGGAGCAGGGTCAAGACTGATTTGCATATGACTGGGTCCTAACTGAGGTGGCATGGTGTGCAAAATATTGATGGACAGGGATGCTGCCCTGAGTAATTACCAGTGGTTGAGAATAATTTAAACATTCCATCCATCATTTTTATTTGTACTTCAGTGTAACACACTAAGTGGGAGTAGGCAAGCCCAGATGAGGGTCCCATGCACACTGTGCCACTGGAACCAAGGTGTACCTTGGTGATGAGCCCAAATAAGGGTGAAACAGGCTCTGGGTTGCTAGTGTTCCGGTTCAGAGCGGATTTGGCCTGGACTGTTACCACTGAAGCAGGGTCAAGACTAATTTGCATATGGCTGGCTCCAAACTGAGTTGACTTTGTGTGCAAAATAACATTGAGCTGGGATGAAGCCAAAAGTAATTACCAGTGGTTTAGATGAATTCAGGCATTCCATCTGTGAGAAGCTGGCCTGGTATATGATGTCCACTTATGTAAGTGGGCACCCTGCACCGGTCCAGACAAGCCTTATGGTGATTTAAGAGGTCTTAGACAACCTTAGAAAGCTCTCTAAGTGGTTGCTGTGGAGAGCAGCCTTCAGGCTTAGTCCAGAAGGAGTGTAAAGCAGCTTGTTTTACCAGAATGCAATCTTATATGTATAGATTAAGTGAAAAAGATCCACACAAGGTATTTATAAAAATATGTATTTATTATATAATACTCTCTAACACATACAAATATCTCCTACCAGGAGATATGCACAATGCACACAATACTTTGCAAAAATACACAGTGGACCCCAGAGGGGGACCAAACCATATACTAAGAAAGTGGTATAAGAACCACAACTCGGATCAAGGCAATATCGAGAGGACGTAGAAGTGCTGGGGACCCAAGTCTACGTGTAAGTCGCGGTGGATTTTTTAAGATTAAGGACCCTTCCCAGTGGACCCTGAAGAAACCCTGTGGAAGACAGAAGGTTGGAGAGCCACCCCACCCATGGATACCCTAGTACCCACGTTACCTACACCAGGGAACCCGGGTGCATAGGTGTGAAGTGGTGTCGGAAACCGCCGTCGAACCCAATGGAGGACTTCAGGAAAGTGTCGCTGCTGAGAAAGGAGAAAGTGTCCGGTGGAATCTGAAGGTGGATTCTAGTTGAGAGGTACCTGCAAGCATAGGGGACAGAGTCTATGTCACTCAGGAATGACCAGGAGACTTGGAAGACGAATGCCCTCCGATGTCGGGTGTTGCAGGAGAGATGAAGATGACCTTGACTCTGCAGCTGTGAGGACCAGGCGATGCTGAGGAAGACCAGGAGCCATGCACGAGGTGTCCCACGAAGGATGTCGAGTACTGAGGGGTCGGTGTCTGGCGGGAGCACCAACAAGCCTTGGCAAAGGCAACAAATGCAGAAGGTGAAGAAGGTGCAATGTCGGAACCAGCAAGGTCAAGGGGACTTGCCACAAGCAGGGCAGTCAGGGCAGGCCCTAGCAATCAGCGGGACTCAAAAGAAACAAAGATGACCCTCAACAGGACCCACAGGCCGGAGGCACTGGAGTCGCAAGAGGACCTTGAGCAGCTAACCAAAATATGCAGGCCACAGTGCACACAATGCGATGTGGACAAAGATTTTGGTCACTGGAGGTGCTTGAGGTTGGGCCTCATGGAGCCCGGAGATCTTGGTGGAAGGAAGCCAACAAGCCTTTGCAACTGCAAGTTGACGCAGTGCACAGGGGTTCGGTTATTGCAGCCCCCACGAGGGATACTGGCCTCAAACTTGGTAAGAGGGCAGGGCAGGCCTCAAGAGCTGTGGAAAACTACCACCTGTTTTGCAGAACCTTTCAGAGTCCGGGGGAGCTCAGGATCAGCAGAACGGTCGACTTGTTGCGGTGCCTGCGAAAGCAGGGAAGTGTCTCCTTAACTTCAAGGGAGATTCCTTCAGGTGTCTTTGATGCCCACAGGCCTTGGAAGGTTCCTGTATGGTGCACAGGCACAAACTATGCAGCAGACTGGAAGAGAGATGAAGTCGAGCCCAAAGGAAGTCCTGTGAAAGATGAAAAATTAATTAAGCTCCTTTAGAGAATGGATACATTAAAGTGAACCATAGTTTTACATTAATTTTTGTGTTTCACCTGCTTTGAAATAATATGTGCTCACTTATCAGGTACAGCTCCATGTTACACAAATGGTTAAAATAAACTGTCTGAAATTTAGCAAGAAACAAATGGATTGAAAATGTACTGTCTACGTGTCAATCGCTGGACATTGGACCTTAGAAATGGCTCACTAACCTTCACTTGTGTACGAAAGCCAGTTCAGCAAGTTGATTCCTGGAAATAGCTCTCTGAACTGGAACATGTCAATCTGCTCTGCTCCTGCCTGGATAAAGTGTTTGTTCATGGCAAATATCATGTGAGGAAATTGTGCGTAGAGAGCAGAGAGAACGGGCATCTGCTGACAAGATCAAACAGTGCTTGTTTGACAAAAACAAGATAACAGACTCAAACTCTAGATCAGGAGGCAGTAGCGTAAGCAATTGGCTAATATTCGCATGATCATGTGTGTCACGTATAAAGCAAATGTACACGTAGACATATTTGTGAAATGCTCACACCATGGTGCTAATGTTAATGATTAACATGTCTGAAGGTTCTAAAACTGTATATAAGGGCTGATTTTTCTTTCTGTAATCCAATCTCTCTGCAGTTGTATCTGCGAGTTGTCTCAGTTGCAGTTCATTGGCAATAAAGCCACTCTTCAAGCCATTGTGTGTGTCCATCTTGTCTATCCTTACAGATTTGTGCTTTTACAGATGGTGCCATGACTCGCTGGGGACTGTTGGTCTCTGCAGGGGTTTGATGTACTGCTTTCCCAGGACTCTTCTGGGGCCTTCCAGTCTCGGTATGCGCATCTGCTGATTGGACTTCGTTTCCTGCAGAACCCAGTCGACAGGGCTCCCGTTGACCAGCCTGTGACATCAGACACCGACAGCTCTCTTGCGAGCCATCAGGTTGCTTTTACCACAGAAGGACGCGCATAACGGCGTTACTGGTCAGATGATCAGGTAGGCAGTGCGTAATACACTGAGCCCAAATCAATAATTGTATGTTGTTTTCCTGATATCTCAAGGGTGTGCACTGGGATTCATTAGGGATCCCTAGGGGAGGTCTGAGGGCACCATTAAGATAGGTGTCTGAGGAGGGCTGTCCAGTCTGTGAAAGATCACTAGGATCTCAAGGACAGAAGAGGAGCCGTGGGTGGTTGCCTCAGGAGGAGCCGTGGGTGGTTGCCTCAAGACAGAGCATGACTATGTATTCAGCTCCAACTGACGTCTAAAGTAAATGCATATGCTAATATAGGTTGTACAACAGTGTTTTTCTAGTGTATTTTCCTTTTGAGTATTGAAGAAGTATATTTAATTATCAAGTTGGACTGTTCCATGTGTAGGATATTAGATACTCCCTAGAGAAAAAAAGATGCTCAGTAAACTATTTCAGAGTACAGCCAAAGGGCGTAGAACAGCCTTGGATACCACTCAAAGAAGGCCTCCCCGCGGTACACCAGCCTGGTATGTGGTACGTAAAAAGGGATACACTGCAGCTGTTCATCTAGATCAGTGAACTCATTATACCAGAAAGAATGCTGATTTGTAATGGCCAGAGTATGGCACTTTTGATAGAGATAAATTGCTTTATTTAGAAGATTGTTTGAGGGAAAGAGAAAAGAAAGGGAAGAAAGTACGTTTATTACAATGGGATGCATTTCACGCATGGCGATCATATGCAGCTGGAAGATGGTCAGGGGAGCTAGGACAATAAGGGGAAAAGCCATAAGATATGATATAAATAATACACAAGAAAAATAGACGGCCAATTGCAGGGCCACAGAAATGGACATAGACAAATGTTTCACAGTTCATAAACCTATTCCAGATATTTACCCCATTCTACCCAATGCCCCCTTAGCCCAGGAGGATACAGAGGATCCTGTAATAGAAGAGTTATGAAAAATGGTACCTCCCTATGGCCAAATGCAAAATGCTGCTTCCTAACTGAATTCACACCCGCACTCCAACGCAGTGCTTTGGAATGTTTAGATAACAAGGTTTTTTTCTGGTTTAAAAATTGGGGGAAATATTGGCCTGCTTATGACAGATACCAACAAGCAGACAATTTGTCCCGTGACCACATTAACACAGTACTACCAGTGTTAGACGATGTAGGGGCATTAGACAGAGAAAGACTAGATGCACTCCAGATATTTGCTGAATGGATATACACACTAATATTAGTAGAAAGAAAATGTGAACTTCTAAAAACAGGAAAGGAAGAGAGAGCACAAGAATAGTAATCGACTTCTTGTGTTCTTTCATCTATTTTCAACATGCCCTTGAGAGAAGTGCCAGGAAGTCAACATGGGAAGCCAACTATTAAAGTTCACACACCATGGTCTAACATTGAGCTGAACAGATTTGCCCTTCAATTTCCAGATAGTAGACAAGATAGGGAAGAATGGTATAGGCAGACAGAAATAATACTAAGAGTTGGCACTCTTACCATGGAGGACATCGAACAAATGTTTTCTATAATATTGCCACCAGACATTTGGGGGAAAGTAAGAAAAGAGGATGATGAAAATTTAGAAATAGACTGGGAACGCATAAAGAAAGCGACAAGGAAAGAAGGAGAGGACATTCCGGAGGAAATAAAAAAATTACCTGCTAAGCTAATGGCCAAAGTAAATATATTGGTACTGAGGAAACAAATAGATTGGTCAAAGTAGAATGGATGTATCCAGGACACTGAAGAAACAGTGTATGCCTTTTTCGCCAGAATGCAGAAAGTGTTCACGGCTTCAAGTGGACTAGACAGGAAAAATGAGGCAACACAAAGCGCACTTGTCTCCTGCTTTGTTAATAACTTAAAGCCTGCAATAAAGAAAGGGATACTAGAATACAACCCAACATAATCATGCAAGCCACTGACAGAAATTTTGCAATTAGCACAGTACTACGAGATGCTAGGGAAAAAGGATTTGGAATTTAAAAATAACAAAATAAAGGACCTAAAAAAAAAGGTTTTAATGCAGCAGGCACACCAGTATAGTGGCCGTGGGCAAAGGTGCAGGGGGAGAGGAAGAGGCCGCAGAGGCCCACAACAGTCATTTTCGGCTCCCCCAGCACAGCAGCAACATCAGCAGCAACATCACACCACAAATGAGCAGACACACACACAGGGATGTTTTAATTGTGGGGAACTAGATCATTGGAGAGCCCAATGCCCACAAACCCCCAAACAGTCCCAAAAAGGGGGTGGGATGGGGAGATCAAGAGGCCAGGGAAGGAGTATGGGAAGAGCTGGATATCAACAACAAGGACGTGACTCACTTCCTGGCCCAACCCAATGTTCCCCCCAGACAAACATCTTTGATAATGCAGAAATTCCAAAAATGCAGGCACATCACCTCTATGATGGGATCCATCAGGAAGGGCCCCCAGGGGAATGGGACTATTATGATCAATAGGGAGGCCAGAGAGAGTTAATACAGCAGATGGTAGTCCCTGTAGATCCCACTGGACCATATGTAAAGGGCAAGGTTGAAGGTACCCCTGTGGAATTGTTAATAGATACAGGGGCCACCAATTCCTCCTTGACAAAGAAAAAAGTTCCAGATGTTCCTCTCTCTGGAAAAATAAATAAGTCAGTGGGATTCACTAACATACCTGTAACAAGCCCAATTTCGGCACCCTTGAAATACACTATAGGCCCAATACAGGACACCCATTCATTTCTAATATCAGACAAATGTGCATTTAATTTGTTGGGTTTGGACTTGTTAAAAAAGATGAATGCAACAATTAAGTGTAGTGCAGACGGAGTCTTCTTGGAAGTAGATGGGCCAATGACAGAGGAAATGGGTAACTGTTTTGTGTCAATAGGAATAAGGAATATCACACCACAAATAATGGACCAGATGGATTCAAGAATTTGGGCAAAACATAAGAATGATACTGGGAGAATGAACATCACACCTGTAACAATTATAGTCAGACAGAATGTGAAATTACCAAGGATACCACAGTACAAGATAGCTCCAGAAGGTCTAAAGGGGTTGCAGGATATAGTAACAGATTTACTAAAGGAAGGGATTGTGAAAGAAATAACAGGTAGTCCTTGCAACAGTCCGATTTTACCAGTCTTGAAAAGAGGGGATGAGAATACTGATGAGAAGAGTTGCAGATTTATAGTTGATCTCAGAGAAATTAACAAGATTGTAGTGCCACTTTTCCCGGTGGTCCCAAATGTAGTATCAATATTGTCAACATTGTCACCAGAAATGGCATACTTTTCTGTGGTAGATTTGAAGAATGCCTTCTTCTCAATTCCAGTAGATGAGGGTAGCATGTATCTGTTTTCATTCTCTGTAAACGGACAAACGTATTGTTTTACAGGAATCCCTCAAGGATTCATAGAGAGCCCTGGTATTTACAATCAGGCCTTGAAAAGAGAACTAGATGCATTCAATTTGTCACCCAACTCTGTGCTAATTCAGTATATTGACGACCTGCTAATTGCCGGCACCTCTGAGGAACATTGTACCACTGACACCGTCAATCTGTTAAATTTCCTAGCTGAACGTGGTCACAAGGTTTCCCCAGAGAAAATACAATTTGTTCAACAGGAGGTGCCCTATTTAGGACACATCCTGTCGAAAGGGCCGAGAAGATTGGATGATAAGCGCATTAGATTGATTCTACAGACACCAGTGCCACGTACCCAAAAGCAGGTGCGAGCCTTCCTAGGCATGGCCAGCTATTGCCGGCACTGGATTGCTAACTTCTCCTTGCTTTCAAAACCTTTATTGGCCCTGACCCACAAGGACACGCCCGAACCACTTCAGTGGTTGCCAGAACATGAACAAAGCTTCCTTGCCATAGGGCAAGCTCTCTGCTCTGCTCCTGCTTTGGGCCTACCAGACTATTCTAAGTCTTTCCAACTTTATGTTCATGAATCTGACGGGCGTGCTCTTGCAGTTCTCTGCCAGCAGTACGGTGACCACAAAAGACCATGCGCATATTTCTCTGCCACCTTGGATACTGTAGCCAAGGCTTTACCTTCCTGTAAACGTTCGGTTGCAGCAACTGCTTTATCACTACAACGTGCAGAAAGCATAATAATGGGACATGAAGTTGATGTCTATGTTCCACATGCTGTGGAGCTAATACTGAACAAGACACGTACTCAGCACCTCACAAATGCCAGGCTCACGCAGTATGAAATCTGTTTGTTTGCAGCACATGTTGCACTTCACAAATGTACTGTTTTAAACCCTGCCACCCTGTTACCTGTTCCCACTGATGATTCAGTGGACTCAGACCATGATTGTATTTTGTTAACTGAGGAACAAACAAAGGGTAGAATAGATATGACTGATACACCCTATGCAAATGCTGAAGGAGAATTGTGGGTGGATGGGTCCTGCCTGAGAACAGAGGATGGCTATACATCAGCAGCCTATGAAATTGTAACAAATAATGCTGTAGTTCAGTCCTGTAAGAAACCTGAGTTGTCTGCACAAGCAGCAGAACTTGTGGCACTGACACAAGCTTGTGAATTATCTGTAGGAAGGTATGTTAACATATTCACTGATAGCCAATATGCCTTCAACGTGGCACATTCCTTTGAGAGGCTCTGGAAGGAAAGAGGCTTTATTACCTCACAAGGAACAAAAATACAGCATGGTGTACTTATCACCTAATTACTTAACTCCTTGGCACTCCCAAAGAAATTGGCCATAGTTAAATGCAGTGCCCACAAAAGGTGACAGACAGAGTAGGCCAGGGAAAAGCATTTGCAGATGCAACAGCAAAACAGACAGCACGAAGTCGTTCAGCACTAGTATTAACAGCCCAAGAACTGCCTAAACAAGGGAATTCACTAGATCTAACAGCTGAAGGTGTGAGGCTAATGCAACAAGGAGCAACGGGCGAAGAACAGATGAGCTGATCAAAGAATGGGTCATTTGTTCAAGGGTGCTGGATGAACAAGACAAAGGAGAAATACATGTTACCAGATAGAATGGTCTACTCCATGTGTTTGGCCATGCATGGCCCAGCCCACATATGCAGGGATGCCATAGTTAATTGCATGGACACATTCTGGGTGAACAAGAACATACGAAAAACAGCACAGGAGATACGTCAAACATGTATGGTATGTGCACAGCACAATGTGGGTAAGATTGCTCCAGTACCCAAGGGCCATTTTGAAAAACCAACAATGCCATTTGAAGCTCTGCAAATTGACTATGTGGAGATGCCACCTACCAACAAGTATAGGTATATCCTGGTGTGTATGTACTCAAAATGGATAGAGGCATATCCAGTAAAAACAAATGATGCCATCTCCACAGCCAAGTGTCTAATAAAAGAGATGATCCCACAATTTGGGGTCCCCAAAACAATATGGTCAGACAATGGCAGCCACTCCTTCAAAGAAATAATAAAGTTGACATGCAAGGGTCTGGGAATACAGCAGAAAATGCACTGTGCCTATCAGCCAGAGGCCGCTGGTGCAGTGGAAAGGAAAATGGCATATTAAAAAATAAAATAGCAAAGGTGTGTGCTGACACAAAATTGACCTGGATGGATGCCCTACCAATTGCCCTAATGAGCATGAGAAGCACACCAGATGCCAAGACCAAACTCAGTGCACATGAAATAGTCACTGGGCTGCCAATGGTAGCGTGGGGAGTTCCAGACAAAAATGCTCTGCCTATGATGACCAAAGAATTGTTGAATGATTACTGCATGTCACTTACACGTACTCTTGCTTCTATCAACCAGCAGGTGAAGGGGGCCCTACCAGAGCCACTGCAAGTTGAAGGGCACAAGTATAAGCCAGGAGACTGGGTGCCGATCAAATCATTCCAGAGGTCTAACTGTCTCCAAGCTCGCTGGAAGGGTCCAGAGCAAGTCCTGCTCGCAACACAGACCCAACCACAAATCCTGGCTCCACGCCAGCCATATACAGAGGGCACCACCTGAGACGGCGCCCAGCAAAGACACAGGTCAGCAACACATGCCAACACCAGAACTGATCAAAGAGGAAAAAAGACACAATTTAAGTCCACAAAGAAGACTGAGATGAAGTGTCAGTAACTCCGGTAACTGATCTCCTGCAGGATATAGACGGAGTAGTACTGCTAGATATTATCCTAACAGATATTTTGACACCGATCCTTGACTTCGAGAATAATAGTGAGGTAAACGACTAAGGCGCACTTATCCACCTTCAGGAAGTATTTGATCAGCTAGAATATCAACTGATGCTAGAATTAAACAGCATAGCATTACAAGAAGCTTTGGATAGAATACTTTCAGACGGAGAAATTTCAACTAGGGTATATTGCACACACTACCACCAGGGGTAATAGCTCATTCGCATAAAAAGAAAAGTGTAAGAACATTCTTCAGGGAGTGATTTGTCTAAACAACACTGTGTAGCAAAGAGTGTGCCATTGCAGCATTGAGTAGATGAACTGATCCAGGGGGTATTTGCGAGTCCTCCTGTCACTGCAAGTGCCCGTGCCACTGCAGCAATAAGTAGTGAACTGATCCAGGAGGTATTTGCGAGTCCTCCTGTCACTGTGAGCACCCGTGCTGCTGCAGCATCCAGCAAAGAACTTTTTCCAGGTGGTCAAGACCGCCAACTTTAAAAGACTACCTTTGGGGTGAGGTACAGTGGACACTCCTGCAATATAAGTGAGGTTGCCCTAGCAGTGGATATACATGACCAAAGGGTCGTCCCTTACAATTTATATAAATATCTTTGGGAAGAGAGAAGAAGTACCAAGGGATTCTCAAAGGCCCTCTGATATATTAAAGATAACTGCTTCCATTATATTGTGTATTATACCTTCACTTTATATGTGTTTATCCTTTTAGTGTGTTTAGTTTATATTTAGGCTTTCCTGTTTTCAGTTTCTATTTTTGGTAAATTCTGGTGGTGTTTTTCCAGTGTTTTCCAGTGATCTCATTACATTAAAAAACAGTGCTTTTCAGTGGTTACTCATTTTTGCGCCATAAAAAAACAGCAGAAACAGTGTTTTACCGGTGTTTATGGAACGCTTTGCTTTTATTATTGCTTGCTTTCTTCACTGATGCATGGTATATAGATATTGTATGTAGAGTGTATATTAGGTCCAAATACATTTTTACAAGTCAAACTTATTGTAGTACACCATACAATATTTCTTCAGTGAGTCTTTTGTTATGCGCGCTCTCTCTTTCCTTCCCATGTAAACTTTTATTTATGAAAAGGCCCCCTCGACATTGGCACTTGAGACTGGCAACGCCAAAACAGCCTGAACACAATTTGCCAACTCTGGCCACTGACGTCGCTTTCCATGCCAATATTGGTGCACCTGAAGGTTGAGATTCTCTGGGACAGGTTCTGCAACATATGCATTGAACTGAGTGCATATGCCCTCAGAGTTATTAAAGCCGTCAAAAATGAAGCAGTACTTTTTAAAGTCTGGAGAAAATTCCCCTTTACGGAAGGGATCTAGCGTTTGTACCACAGTGAGGCTTCATTGACTTCAAACGCCGTCCATCATCCCCTTTGGTATCACTTTGTTCGCCCTAAGTTGGCAGGGTATGCCCAGACGTGGGTCCCTTGCTCACTTTGCCACTGGATTCAAGCTAGCCTGGCTGATGACGGCTGAATAGCCAGAAACCGGTCCCAGGATGCTTGTTTCCGGTCCAGGGAAGACATGGCTTGGCAGTTCGGGCTGGACTGTTCCCATGAGGCACAGGGTCAGACTGATTTGCATATGGCCATGTCTGAACTGGGGTGGTGGAGTGAGCTAAAGAATGATGATGGATTAAACCCAGATCAGTTGACTGGGGGTGAGTGTTTGATTTGCTCAAGCGCTCCGTCCATCATCCCCTTTGGTATCGCTTTGTTAGCCCTAAGTTGGCAGGGTATGCCCAGACGTGGGTCCCTTGCTCACTTTGCCACTGGATTCAAGCTAGCCTGGCTGATGACGGCTGAATAGCCAGAAACCAGTCCCAGGATGCTTGTTTCCGGTCCAGGGAAGACATGGCTTGGCAGTTCGGGCTGGACTGTTCCCATGAGGCACAGGGTCAGACTGATTTGCCTATGGCCATGTCTGAACTGGGGTGGTGGAGTGAGCTAAAGAATGATGATGGATTAAACCCAGATCAGTTGACTGGGGGTGAGTGTTTGATTTGCTCAAGCGCTCCGTCCATCATCCCCTTTGGTATCGCTTTGTTCGCCCTAAGTTGGCAGGGTATGCCCAGACATGGGTCCCTTGCTCACTTTGCCACTGGATTCAAGCTAGCCTGGCTGATGATGGCTGAATAGCCAGAAACCGGTCCCAGGATGCTTGTTTCCGGTCCAGGGAAGACATGGCTTGGCAGTTCGGGCTGGACTGTTCCCATGAGGCACAGGGTCAGACTGATTTGCATATGGCCATGTCTGAACTAGGGTGGTGGAGTGAGCTAAAGAATGATGATGATTTAAACCCAGATCAGTTGACTGGGGGTGAGTGTTTGATTTGCTCAAGCGCTCCGTCCATCATCCCCTTTGGTATCGCTTTGTTCGCCCTAAGTTGGCAGGGTATGCCCAGACGTGGGTCCCTTGCTCACTTTGCCACTGGATTCAAGCTAGCCTGGCTGATGATGGCTGAATAGCCAGAAACCGGTCCCAGGATGCTTGTTTCTGGTCCAGGGAAGACATGGCTTGGCAGTTCGGGCTGGACTGTTCCAATGAGGCACAGGGTCAGACTGATTTGCATATGGCCATGTCTGAACTGGGGTGGTGGAGTGAGCTAAAGAATGATGATGGATTAAACCCAGATCAGTTGACTGGGGGTGAGTGTTTGATTTGCTCAAGTGCTCCGTCCATCATCCCCTTTGGTATTGCTTTGTTCGCCCTAAGTTGGCAGGGTATGCCCAGACGTGGGTCCCTTGCTCACTTTGCCACTGGATTCAAGCTAGCCTGGCTGATGACGGCTGAATAGCCAGAAACCGGTCCCAGGATGCTTGTTTCTGGTCCAGGGAAGACATGGCTTGGCAGTTCGGGCTGGACTGTTCCCATGAGGCACAGGGTCAGACTGATTTGCATATGGCCATGTCTGAACTGGGGTGGTTAGTGGAGCTAAAGAATGATGATGGATTAAACCCAGATCAGTTGACTGGGGGTGAGTGTTTGATTTGCTCAAGCGCTCTGTCCATCATCCCCTTTGGTATCGCTTTGTTCGCCCTAAGTTGGCAGGGTATGCCCAGACGTGGGTCCCTTGCTCACTTTGCCACTGGATTCAAGCTAGCCTGGCTGATAACGGCTGAATAGCCAGAAACCGGTCCCAGGATGCTTGTTTCCGGTCCCGGGAAGACATGACTTGGCAGTTTGGGCTGGACTGTTCCCATGAGGCACAGGGTCAGACTGATTTGCATATGGCCACGTCTGAACTGGGGTGGTGGAGTGAGCTAAAGAATGATGATGGATTAAACCCAGATCAGTTGACTGGGGGTGAGTGTTTGATTTGCTCAAGCGCTCCGTCCATCATCCCCTTTGGTATCGCTTTGTTCGCCCTAAGTTGGCAGGGTATGCCCAGACGTGGGTCCCTTGCTCACTTTGCCACTGGATTCAAGCTAGCCTGGCTGATGACGGCTGAATAGCCAGAAACCGGTCCCAGGATGCTTGTTTCCGGTCCAGGGAAGACATGGCTTGGCAGTTCGGGCTGGACTGTTCCCATGAGGCACAGGGTCAGACTGATTTGCATATGGCCATGTCTGAACTGGGGTGGTGGAGTGAGCTAATGAATGATGATGGATTAAACCCAGATCAGTTGACTGGGGGTGAGTGTTTGATTTGCTCAAGCGCTCCGTCCATCATCCCCTTTGGTATCGCTTTGTTCGCCCTAAGTTGGCAGGGTATGCCCAGACGTGGGTCCCTTGCTCACTTTGCCACTGGATTCAAGCTAGCCTGGCTGATGACGGCTGAATAGCCAGAAACCGGTCCCAGTTTGCTTGTTTCCGGTCCAGGGAAGACATGGCTTGGCAGTTCGGGCTGGACTGTTCCCATGAGGCACAGGGTCAGACTGATTTGCATATGGCCATGTCTGAACTGGGGTGGTGGAGTGAGCTAAAGAATGATGATGGATTAACCCAGATCAGTTGACTGGGGGTGAGTGTTTGATTTGCTCAAGCGCTCCGTCCATCATCCCCTTTGGTATCGCTTTGTTCGCCCTAAGTTGGCAGGGTATGCCCAGACTTGGGTCCCTTGCTCACTTTGCCACTGGATTCAAGCTAGCCTGGCTGATGACGGCTGAATAGCCAGAAACCGGTCCCAGTTTGCTTGTTTCCGGTCCAGGGAAGACATGGCTTGGCAGTTCGGGCTGGACTGTTCCCATGAGGCACAGGGTCAGACTGATTTGCATATGGCCATGTCTGAACTGGGG
This sequence comes from Calotriton arnoldi, assembly GCA_963921515.1. Classification (NCBI taxonomy): domain Eukaryota; kingdom Metazoa; phylum Chordata; class Amphibia; order Caudata; family Salamandridae; genus Calotriton; species Calotriton arnoldi. The sequence continues at coordinate 378,828 of CAWUFW010001590.1, forward strand.
TGGTGGAGTGAGCTAAAGAATGATGATGGATTAACCCAGATCAGTTGACTGGGGGTGAGTGTTTGATTTGCTCAAGCGCTCCGTCCATCATCCCCTTTGGTATCGCTTTGTTCGCCCTAAGTTGGCAGGGTATTCCCAGACATGGGTCCCTTGCTCACTTTGCCACTGGATTCAAGCTAGCCTGGCTGATGATGGCTGAATAGCCAGAAACCGGTCCCAGTTTGCTTGTTTCCGGTCCAGGGAAGACATGGCTTGGCAGTTCGGGCTGGACTGTTCCCATGAGGCACAGGGTCAGACTGATTTGCATATGGCCATGTCTGAACTAGGGTGGTGGAGTGAGCTAAAGAATGATGATGGATTAAACCCAGATCAGTTGACTGGGGGTGAGTGTTTGATTTGCTCAAGCGCTCCATCCATCATCCCCTTTAGTATCCCATTGTTGGTGAAGGGACATTTCTATGCATCATTGCAAGTTATTTTCATGCATTGTAAAATAAAATTTACTGAATTGCTCCTCAACATTTCTTTGCTTACTAAGTGGCAAGCATTCTCACAGGGAACATGTTGCAGTGCCAAAGACACTAAAAGTGTCGCCCAGCCTACTCTCGAGGAGATGTTTCACATCCATACCAATTATGCTGAACACTTGGTAGACAAAGGTGTTTTCAGACTCTAGTTGTCTGATTATGTCCACTACTGCAGTCATGTTTTCCTGTAATAATCTAAGAATGCAGTAGAGTGTACTTTTTTTCACATCACTATCAATATGCGGCCGAAGATCCTCACATTTCTTGCCTTTGGCATCATCACTAAGCAAAAATTCTGTAAACGGTCGCCACATAGATAATATTGCATTCACGGCCTCTAGGACTGAGAACCACCGACTAAATGACACAGTTGGGATGACTCTTTCTTTGCTGCCACACAAAACGAGAAATATTTGCATTTTAGTTCCCGCGCATAACGAAACGGTGCACCCGAATTGACTACAAAATCAATTGCATTCTTCATTAACTCTGAAGAGTGTAAAGATGCTTTCAGCATACCATCTAGCAAGTGGCAAGGATCTCTTACAGGGAAACACTTCAGCTCAGGTATTGCTTTTGACAGGTCATCACACAACTTTTTCATATACGTAGCTGAATCACTGCAAATACAAACAATATCACTCCAATCTTTGTTAAACTTTGTAAGAACTTTTTGCAGCAGCATTCCAACTTGTTTCCAGTACATCTAGATCTGCCATGATGGTACATCTCAACCATCCATTTTTTGCATCACAAAATGTGATTAGCACTGCCACTGCTGGGTCGTTACGAATGCAGCAAGCAAGCACAAATGCACTCTACCTGGCAAAATACTGGGGAATCCAGATGCCTGCCCGCATGGTGGGGATGTTTACAAGCAAATAGTCTAGAAAGGGGTATTTTGGGGATCATATAGTAGAAATGGGTTTGGGATAAGTCAGAGAGTGTAGGTAGAGGATATATTGAGAGAGGTATAGGGTGTGATAAATAGAGTAGTGCATTGGAGATGCTGAACTAGGTGTAAAGAAATATATATAAAGATGCATAAGTACATAGAAGGTATATATGCATAAGGAAGGTAATATATCTTCTCTGTTGTTTGTTCACTGGGGGCACAGAGAGACAGGGGCTTCAAGATTAAGCGTACTATCTAGTTTTGAAATTAGTGTGGGTGCAGAACTGTTGGTGCAGAAAATCAGCCAGTTACTGGGGTCAAAATATCTCACATGGTGAGCAGCAGTGCCAACCCAGTACCAAGTATGGAAGCAAAGACTCAGTGATGCTGCAGATGCGCCAGTGATTGACAGTCGGCATCTGCTAAAACAGGAGTGTCCACCATCGGTTGAGAAGGCCCAAATTAGTCAGATCTTCGGACATACACATAAAGTTACATAAATTAAATGAAATGTATTCACTTACTGAATAGTAGTACTGAAAATGTGCTACAAATCTGGTCGTCGGACACTCTTGTGCTAAGAAATGCCCTACTTGCAATGCTCTATAGCAAGATAAGGTTTGCTTTTGTTGACATCAAGAAAGCATGTAGGGACAATCTAGGAGGCATTACATTTTGATTTAGAAATACAAACAATGTAGGTTGCTAATCACTCCACAGGCCACTACATTGAGAAGTGAAAATTTAAGGAAACTAAGATAAATAAACCTCTAGGTAACAACCTAAAAATAATCACCTTTATTTTTTGGCAATATTTAAGAACACATGTTCATCATAAAATCTGGATGGCAGAAAAAATTGTGGGGTACTAAAAACAAAGGAAGAGGTGTCGTATACGAATCCAATATACGCCTCATGATTATCAGGCTAAACATCACATTAAATCTGACAAAAATTAAAAGAAACGCATGGGCTGTGGTTAACCTGATACAAGAAAGCACCTCAAAATGGAACACTTTATCTGTTATAGTGGGGTTTAGCCCTGAGGGGTGGGGGCCAGGATTTGAAAATCAGAAGAGGCACAACACATTTTAAAGTTCAGGCTGTGCACATTTTTATTCAGAACGAGGGCTGGTTCCAATATACCATAAAAATCACAAAACTGGTTATGTTGGCATTATGAATATGAACAAAAATGCACACGTGGGTAGCAGCGGGTATAACAATTGGGGAGGAATGCTCTAAAAGAGGGTGGAAACCACTCCAGGCAAAGAGTCAGACTCTTCTTCCCAGATACAAAGAGGCCCCTCCAGAACTCAGCATGCAAAAAGCTCACGAAGCACCAACCTGAGCTCCCGCACACATACAGACTACCTGTGCACCCCAGCCTCCACTGTTTATCGAGCAAAAGGGAAATAAACAATGCAAATCCCACAAAAAAAACAGTGCCAGGCAGCTGGGGAGTTATTGTTGCAAAACACTTCCCAGAGCGATCAACACAAAAGGTAAGAGAGGCACAATTATGGAGACAACAGTCATTGGGTTTAATCCCAAATAAAGAACCACGATGACAGGAACAACTGTTTTTTCTTTCAATGTTGTAGTGAATCCTTTTTATTCAAAATTTATACAACACAGCCAACGCGTTTCACCCTTGCGGGCTTCTTCAGGGCAAAATATGATCCACAGAGCAAAAAGGTTCCACAGGGTAATCACCCAAGTAAGAGGATGACATTGGTTATGGAATCCTGATCCAATATCTGGGTAAGAATGCTCAATGTAAACCACAGTAGTAATCAAAAAATTAGCTCACAGAAATGTGTAAGCGGTTCACGCTAAGTAAAGTCGGGAACCGGAGCGCATTGAGTGTCGCGCTAAGCCGAACTTCTCTATTTTTTGATTACTAGTGTGGATTACATTGAGCATTCTTATTTTGCCCTGAAGAAGCCCGCAAGGGTGAAACATTGAAAGAAAAGACAGTTGTTCCTGTCATCGTGGTTCTTTATTTGGGATTAAACCCAATGACTGTTGTCTCTATCATTGTGCCTCTCTTACCCTTTGTGTCGATGTGTTGTATTTGAGACCATGAACGGTGGCTGGTCTATAGAGGTGGGCATTTTTTAGAGATTTTGTAATTAGTTATGACTACTTTATCTGATTACTTTTTTGGACAAACACCGGTAGTTGGTGAGGCACTGTATACCCTGCCATTCCCAGAGCGACATGTCCCTTTTGCAACTTATGAAATCAACTGAATGTGGGGGGTGCTTGCATAAGTCTCAATGCAATTCTGAGCAAAATCTTATTACAATGAGTTTGGCTGTAGGACTGACCCATCTGTGCAGTATGAGCCTCTTCTCTTCTGCGGAGATTCTGTAATCCCAAATTAAATGCATTTTCAATTTTACAACTTTTTTAATAAACATAGGAGGGCTGTACTATGTGCAACAGACAAGTTGTTTCCACTATCTTCAATATTGGGTTCACAGCGGGTGATAGGCCGGTGCCTCAGGGTCACTTCTGAGCTGTTTTTTTAGGGCCTCAGTCAACCAGCCCACAGAACAAGGGGGGGGGGAGTACAGCAGCGTCCGTTGGGCCATCTTTACCTCAGTCCCTCCCCTCCATCTGAGCCAAGCTGGGGGCCAGGTGTTCCTTGGGCCATTCACACCTTGGCCCCCCCATGTGTCGGACCAGCCCAGTAGCAGTGTTACCCCCTCCCCGCCAGGCCACAACATGCAGGCCATAGTGAGTGGGGGAGGAAGAAGTACGCATGGGCCTCGCTGGGGGCCAGGTATTCTGGGCTGGCCCCAGTGTCTTTTAGGCCTTGGTGGAGGGGGTGTGCCTTTGCTTAGGCCTCGCTGTGATCCGACAGAGTCCCAGCATAGGCTAAGCATACTGTGATTCTGGGCAACGCAGTTAATCTCACACAGGCTTGTTTTTGTAATTTTATATTTTATTGCTATTCCTAAGGGTTGTTGGGCACAATGTTTGTGTAACAACATTGTGCACCACGATGTTTTATGATCCCCAATTCCTTAAGAAGGTGGTTTTTAAGACACTGGCTACTTTGGCCTAGATCTGGGTAAAATAAAAAAACGTTATCAAATTCTTATGTTTCATCCATTCCCTACATTGAAAAACAGCTTCTAAATACCAGATATAAACGGCACCAGCAAAGTATAACTCAGTTACACCTGCTTTTAAACTCAACAATCAAGTTATTCGAAGAATTACAGAGGGAATTACAAATTCTTCAAATAGCTATAGTTTTTCTGAAATTATGACCCTTACTCTTTCTATTGCAACCACACACTTTTAAAATTGTGTTTGGTGCAAATCTATAATCTATTTTTGCTTTAAAAGCCAAATTCACTGTACAACTCTTTGCGCATTGAAGTGGTCACAAATGATCCAGCGGGTTACTAGCAACAAGCATTCATACACCGAAACCTCACCTGGGCCCATTCATTCATACTACGCTAGCAATTTCCGCTGGTGGGTCAGTTGTACTCTTTATCAATATCCCTGCTACCAATTACTTTTCTGATTGAAGAGTAATGACTTACCAATGGACCCTTTGATAATTGGGAAGTTTAAAATGAGTGACATTAAATACAATTTATAATCCTGAAATAATCACTGAGTCAGGAAGTTTTAAAATGTTTATCTAAAGATTTAGCAGAGTAAATTACAAAACCGCATAATACTTAATCGTATATCAAGGATGAAGCATACTAATAAATCTATTATTGATCAATGACGGGTCCTTAGAAAGAAGAAGATAGAGACAGCAGCACAGCTAAAGGTTGCATTTATATTTACCTAAAGATGTGAGAACCAAACCCCTTGGCCAAGGAGTTGGAAAGAAAGGTCCCAGGAAGGATGAAGACAAAAGACCTCCGGACCAGGTTCAGGACAGGATAGGTGACCTCTCTATCAACGACGCCTGCGTTGTTCCCCTCTCTGACACTTCGCTCCTCCTCGATATCTTCCGTGTCTTCCTTCTAATGGAATCCGCCGCCCCCACCTCAGGACCTCTCTGGACAGCGGTTCAGTCTGCAATCGATCAGCTCGTCAAGCACTAAAGCCTGATCTCTCGTGTCTGAGCTTGTGCGTCCTAATGCTAACTAATTAACTAATTCTATATCTATTATACCCTTCTATGCCCATGTACCTCCCATTAATGTTTCAAAATTATGGGCCCACTACTTCTGATTGGACGGGGACAGGGGGCTGATCCTCACACCATGTCAATTTAGTTCAATTTCTTTAAGCCCATTGTTTTAAAATACCGCCCCTCATAATTAATACATTTGCTTTATTTCCCACCCATCTCACGACAAAGTTTAATACATTGTGTATATAAAATGTTGCATTTGCAAGAACATCGCAGATGTAGTGGAGTTGGCCACCAGGTCACGGCCTTGGATGACATCCAAGTTGACTTAATCGCTGTGCCTTGTTTTCCAGGGCGCATGCGTACTTCTCATTGGCTTCAAGCTGCCTTTCCGTTAACCCAGGCCCCATTTTACGAACTAATAGAAAGTCAAAGAAGAAAACATTAAAATCACAAATAAATGTCTTCACTGTATACCCCCTATTTCTACTCTATTCCCATTTAATTATAAATCTATCCCACATTAGTAGCATTAGAATACCACAGTTTTAATTGCAGCAACTGCGCAAGCTTTAGCACGTGAGAACATTAAGCAGCCATTTTAATACACACTGCGCAGAAGCAAAGTTTTCCCTCCAAGCAAAGAAAGACGTCATACCACGTGATATGGTTGACACATGCGCACTGGAATTCCCGCGCTTTAGCGGCCATTTTGGATTAGACAAGCGTTACTTATTAGCTTAAACACATAGGCAAGCTTCACTTGGATAGTGTTCACGTGTGTATTTATTAGTAGAGACATTACAAATTTAATAAATTAATACTGTGAGAGGATTGCTTACGAGCAAGTCTCATTCTGAGTTCTTGCTCCATCAATCCCCTCTCTGATGGCGTTTCTGAGCCATCAGATACTATCCACAACCAGATGCCAACATTTAGCATAAAATTGTCTCAGCTTCACCTTTACATTTTCTATTTTTATCATCTCTTTTCAGTTTCTTGTATAATTCACTTTTCAGATCTTCTAATTCAATTTCATCAAACTTTCGTTTCTTGCCTTTTCCTGTCACTCTATCCTTTTCATTCTTTCTGCAACATTTGCACCATATTATTATTGACAGTACTATTATTGCTATCCCTACTAAGGGTACTAATATTTGACCTATAAGTCCTTTCCCGACATTAGCAAACCAGGTACCAATTGACGCAATACTATTCGTCAATCTTTCCCATACACTAGCCACTTCCAGTGGTTTTAGTTCATTCTCAAGTTTTGTTATATTGTGTATATACGTTCCGATTTCTGCACTTTTGTCAGGTATGTACGTGCAACAATGTTTCGTTTTCAATAATTTACAGACTCTGCCCTCTTTTGCCAATATTATATCAAGAGCAAGTCTATTTTGCATAACCATTGATCTAATCGCAACCATCTCCGCATTAATCATTAGAAACCCTCCAGCAGTATCCGTCGATAAACGATCCACCGCTGTAGATAATTTACATATTTTCCTTGAGTTCAGAATTATTCCCACTGAAGGTATCAATGCACCAAATATATCTCCGACAATTTCAGAAAAACTAGCTCTTTTACTATGTGTTAATTCACTATTATTTTCATTGCTCCCAGTGTTTCTTTTTACGTGGTATATTTTTGGAAAAACTATTCCAAAATAACAACTTCCATACCACCGTGCAGGAAGCCTAAAGTAAGCCTTATTCCCACACACATAATAAATTCCAGGAAAAACTGAATCTGTTCCTCCTTTTAGTCCCCAACCTCCAAGAATTAAGAAATTATGTTCACATTCACTGGTACCGATGAAAATATTCTTATAATTAGTCTTTAATCTATGTAGACAAATTTTCCCTGTCTTTACAAAATCCAGAGCCATAGCAGCGTGAGCCTTGCCAGGTGTGTAAATACCCTCTTTCTCAGCCCAAGGTGGTAGATGAGCCTTATGCTCAGATGCTTTCTTTTGGAAATCTTGTCTTCTATCTTCTACTAAATTCAAAAATATCTTTTCTTCTTCATGTAACGAGCATGTTAGATTGCTTCTATGTGCATGTGTTATATCTATCGACTTCATGTTAGGAAAAATTCTCCCATAAATTGTGCATTTTGACTACTAAGCACTGGGTTCATATTCTTTCGAATCGGAACCTCAGAAAATATCACATCTATATCTGAATAATAATACTGAAGTCTCCCTGTTTTATAAAATAAACTAGTCAATACACTACATGATATGCCATATGTTAATGGCAAATGATGATATGTTAACCCTTCTGCTACTGATTCGGGTAACTTCATACAAACATAACAATCACTAACTTCCATGGTATCTACATATTGAAACATTAATTTTGTGAAAACATTTAAACTAGTGTCGTTATCTGCTACCACATGATGAAACTCTGGTTCATCTTCTGCTTCTAATTTTAATCTATTACCTTTCAAGTTATCTATCCTTCCCTTCGTTTCGTTGTTAATCTTTTTATCCATTATCATAAGGTAAGGAATTGCTACAATCACAATTAACCATACTACAAGCACCACTACCAGACTACATATGCATACAGCACAGCATCTTTTACAACATTTCCATTTTGGTCTCCCAGAAACTCTGTCGTCAGGCATTTTGACAAGGAAGATTTCTCTTCTTATCTTTTTCTTTCAAGACTTTAACGTTATCAAGGTGGTTTTATTTCTTTCTCATAAGTCAGTTCTGCACTTGTTCTTTCGTCACCACTTTCACTTGATTCTGAACTCTCGTAGTCTTCAAGGATTATATAAATCCAATCAGGACCTTTAAACGTATTGTTCACAAGTTTCAATCTTTTGCTTTTTCGTTTTTCAGTTCCACTTGTTTGTCCAGTTAGGCTTGTTACTTCATTTACTTGTTCCGGATCTTCACTCCTGGTTTCTATATGGTATTTTACTCTTTTAATGACACTAGGCCAATGATCACCTTTTCTGGCTTTCTTTGTTTGCACTGTCTCTTCACTTCTTATTTCTTCTTCAGAAGTTCTTTTATTTTCAGGTTGTGGCACAGTTTGTTTTTCTTCGTTCTCAGTTTCTTCTTCTATTTGTTCTTTTTCAGGTCTTATTGGTTTTTCTTCAGTTGCTCCAATGTGAGTTTCTAGTAACTGACCCTGTTCAGGATTCACGTCTTCATGCTTGAGGTTTTCGTGGTTTTCTTCTCCTTGAACGTATTTTACTAATTCTAGCTGGTTCTGATCAGGGCTTATTGCACTTTGTACTTCTGCAGCCTGACCGCGTTCTTCTAAACCTGTCTGTCCCTGCTCAAATTTTGTTGTTTCGTTGTTGATTTGAGCCCAATTTCCTCTCCCTATCTGGTCCTGCTCAGGTTCTCTTATTGTTTCATTTTCCTCTTCCTGAGCTGCTTCTTCTTCACCTATCTGGTCCTCCCTAATTTCTTCTAATTTTGATCGGCTTCTTGTTCTGTTGTAAACTTCTGGTATATCAACCACTGGTATCCAGTCCTGACTTGTGCTCGGTTGTTCTTCTTCAGCTTCTCTCGAATCTCTCACCTGGGATTCTTCAGCTGGCCAACCTTCAGCTTCCTAAGTTATTGATGCTGTCTGAGGATCTTGTCCTTCAGGCTCTGGTACCCTTTTGGTGTGGCTTACATGAATCCAGTTAGGCAATCCTGCACATTTCACTGCTGTGTTCGTAACTAGTATAACCTGACAAGGTTCGCCCCACCTGGGTGATAAACACGTTTCTCTGGTGTGATGCTTCACAACCACCCAGTCTCCGGGGTTCAGATCATGCTCTTGTTCAGGCTGCCTGGAAACTGCGTCTTCTCCAACACTAGGTCAGCCAATCCTTTGCAATAATCTAGAACCATATCATCAGTTATGTTCAGCAGTTTATTTGTAGGTACATGTGTTTGTCTCATTGCTCTTCCCATGATTATCTCATGCGGACTCAATCCGGTATTTCTATCAGGAATGCTTCTGAGTCCCATTAAAACAAGAGGCAATGCATCTGGCCAATCTAGCGATGTTGATGCACACATCTTTGACAGCCTTGATTTTATTGTGCCATTCATTTGTTCAACCACTCCAGAAGCCTCTGGGCGGTACGCACAGTGCAATTTCTGTTCAATTTGGAATGCTTCACCAATTATTCGGATCACATCGTTATTAAAGTGACTTCCTCTATCTGATTCCAAAGTTATTGGGAAACCGAACCTAGGAATGAGTTCTCGTAGCAACAGCTTTGCGACTGTAATACTGTCATTCCTTCTGGTAGGGTAAGCCTCCACCCACCTTGAAAACAGACACACTATGACAAGTACATATTTCAGTCCTTTACATGGTGGTAACTGTATGAAATCTAGCTGTAATCTCACAAAGGGACCTTCAGCCTTTCCAATTTTTCCCAAACCAATTACTGTTCTCCTTCCCGGATTATTCATTTGACAAGTCAAACACCTTTGGCAAAGACTCTCTGCTGCAGCCCTAAACTTTGGATTATACCAACTTTGTCTGAAAAGTCTAATCATGGCATCTCTCCCTACATGTGCGTCTCCATGATACATTCTTGCCATTTGTGAAATCAGACAGTTGGGCATGACTGGTCTGCCGTCTGTGTATACCCATACATCATCATCTGTTCTTCGGGTACATCCTATTTTAATCCAAACATCTCTTTCACTCTCCTCAGCGTCATCTTGCAGTCTTTTCACATCATTCCATGTTTCAGGAGGTGCACATAGCATAAGTTGGCAGCTGATTCCCATCCTTTCAACGTTTTTAATTACTGACAACCTGTTTTTGGCACAGTGTTGAGCCACCAAATCTGCGTATCTGTTACCGACTACCACCCAGTCATCTCCTGACTGGTGTGCGGCACATTTCACCACCGCCAATTCTTTTGGTGATTGTATTGCTTCCAATAATTCTTTTACAAACTGTCCATTTTTGATTGGGGATCCTGAAGAAGTCATGAAATCCCTCTGCATCCACAGTTGGCCAAAGTCATGCACAACCCCGTACCCATATTGACTGTCCGTAAATATGGTTACTTTTAAATTTTTCCCAATTTTGGAAGCTTTGATCAGAGCAATAAATTCAGCTACTTGTGCAGACTTGACTCCTGGTAAATAGGATGCTTCGACTATTCCAGTTAGTTCACATACAGCATAGGCTGCACTCAGTTTACCATCCTCATGCCTTAGGCATGAGCCGTCCATAAACAGCTCCCTATCTGGATCTTTTAGGGCGTCTCCTGTATGTCAGGTCTCGGTTTTGTACATAATTCTGTGACCTTTAGACAATCATGTTCTAGATCGTCCTTAACTTCTTCAAAAATTGGATCTGGCAATAACTTAGCAGGATTCACAATAGTGCACCTAACTATGGTCACATTTTCAGCACCAAGGATAATTCGTTCATACCTTGTCATCCGACTAGGTGTGAGATGCTGAGTTTGAGTTCTTGTCAACAAGATCACAACTGCATGTGGGACAAATACTGTTACAGGATATCCCATTACTATTGACTCACTTTGTTCAATGCTCATACAGGTAGCAGCGACTGCTTTCAAACAGTCTGGCAATGCTGCCGCCACTGGGTCCAATGTAGCAGAAAAATATGCTATAGGACGCCTGTCTACTCCATGTCTCTGAGTTAACACTGAAAGTGCACAATTTTTTCTTTCATAGCAAAATAGTGCAAATTCTCTTGTATAGTCAGGCATGCCCAAGGCAGGTGCCTCACACAATGCATTTCTTAATTTTACAAATGCACTAGTACTTTCATCATCCCATTCAACTGGATCTTTGGCTTTCTTTTTGGTTAACTGAATTAAAGGCTTTGCTAGTAGTGAAACCCCTATAATCCATTGTCGACAGTATCCTACTATTCCAAGAAACATTCTCACTTCTCTTTGTGTTTCTGGCATTTTCATTTTCTTGATTATTTTTATTCTATCAGATGTTATTCTTCTTGTTCCTTTCTCAATTTGGTGTCCCAAATATTTAACTGCTGAGGTACAAAATTGCAGCTTTTCAGGTGACACTTTGTGTCCTTCCTCAGCCAAATGGTTGAGTAACGCAATTGAATCTTCAACACAATCATCATGAGTGTTGGATGCCACCAGTAAGTCGTCTATATACTGCACCAAGACTGAACTCCTGGGTAGCACTAATTTCTCCAAACACCCTTTCAGTATTTGATTGAAAATGGAGGGACTTTCTGTGTATCCTTGAGGAACACAATTCCATACATAAACTTTGTTTTCAAATTTAAACGAAAAGAGATATTGGCTATCTGGATGCAATGGTATTGAGAAGAATGCTTGGCATAGATTAATCACAGTGAACCATTCTGCACTCCAGGGTATCTGGTATAAGATTACTGCAGGATTTGGTACTATAGGACAACAAGGTACCACAATTTTATTAATTTTGCGCAAATCCTGAACAATCCTATACTTTCCACTAGGCTTCTTTAAACCCATGATTGGTGAATTACAAGGGCTACTCATAACTTCTTTTAATATGCCTTGTTTTACCATTCTGTCAATTTCCTCTACAACTCCTGCTTTTACTTCTGCACTCATTTTGTACTGTCTAGTATTTGGGAAAATTGCACCTTCCTTTACAGTGATTTTTACTGGGTCTATTTTGACCATAAGTCCTACTTCTTTCCCAGTGAAATCCCATACTTTGGAATTTACTGTAGTTTTTAGTTCTTCTGGTAATTCGTTTTTCGTTATCAAAGAGAACATCTCATCTATTTCTGTACCTTGCTTGGCTATCATAAACTTATAAATATGATCTTCGTCCGGGGTCTGTATTGCAACACCATCCGGTGTGCAAAAAATAGTACAATTCATTTTGCACAGTAAGGGGCCGATTCCGATTCGGGCCGGAAATCACTCCGACCGAGCCGGACCCGGAGAGATTTCCGACCGAATCGGACCCGTGCAGCCCGACCGAACGAGTACGATGCGTCCGTATGCTATCGGACTCGATTCGGTCGGACTCCCATTGAAGTCAATGGGAGCCTGTTGTACGACAGCGTACACGGGCTCCCATTGACTCAATGGGTGCGATGCGGACAAGGGCGCCCCCACAGCGTGTACGCGGCGAAGTGATTCGCCCGTACACGCACAGGTAGGGGGACCCATGGGTCCCCCCTGTGTGCGACTCGCGCGGCTACGCGTTCAGGGGGTCCGACACGGACCCCGAAGTACGGCTCCGACAGCTCTTCTGAGCCGGAGTGTGCGGCTCGGTCGGACTGCTCGCGGCGCGCATCGTACTCACCCGGCCGGGAAACGTCTCCATTGCGCGGTGCGAGTCGAGTCCGAGCGAGTCGGTCGGTGCGGTTCGAGCCGGGAACGAGTCGGTCGGAGCGGTCGGGATGCCCGGACGAGTCGGTCGGCGATTTCACATCGTACTCGCTCGTCCGGACGCGCGTACGGATCGGTCGGGAAACAGGGCTCCGAATCGGATCCGGTAAAGCCGAATCCGATTCGGAGCCCTACCGGCCGAGATCGGAATCGACCCCTGAGTCTCTACCCAATAGGTTTACTGGACTAGAATCACACACTACAAATTGATGCATTTCTCGGAAGTTTCCTATTTTTACTTCCATTGGCTCAGTAAGGGGTGTTCTGATCTTTTTATTAGCTACACCTACAACTTGGATAGCGTCTCCAGAGAGAGGAAGGTCTGAGATGTCTGCTGTTCTCACAGTAGAACGGGTAGCACCAGTGTCCAAAAGGAAAGTGATATCATTACCTCTTACTTTCCCTTCAACATATGGACCTGACTGATCTACCGGCAAGGATGCGCCAAGTACGCACTCCTTCTCCCCCTCTCTTAGGCACGGTCATTGATGGTTATATGGATCAAATTCATCCTGTAAAAGAAACTGTGAAGTTACATAATCATTCTTACCACTTCCTCCTTGATATCCGACGTCTGTACCGTGCTCTGCTCTGCTTACATTACCCTGTATAGGGGCAGGTGGCAACTGACTCTGAGGATTTACACCCTGCTGTGAGTCATTCTGCGTCTGTGGATTTAAATTATGATTTGGGCCATTATTATTTTGAATCTTTTTACATTTGTTCTTCCAATGTCCCAACTTTCCGCATCCATGACAAGGAAATTTCTTTTTAGCCTCTTCTCTACTCATTCGTCCTCTCACTTTACCACCATTTCCTGTGTCACCATTCGTTCCAGAATCTTTTCCCTGATTATCAGTTGGATTATCCAAATTAATTCCCTGTCGCTCAGCCATTTTCACCTGAGCCCACATCACTTTCTCTTGCAGTTTCTTGTGCCTATCCTCAATATCGTCTCCACAATATTTTGCATATTTCAAAATTTCATCTATGGGTTTCCCTTGCCAGCACAACATGTGCTGCTTAATCATTTGACAAATCTCTGGCTTTAAACCATAAACAAATCGGTAGACAAACTGACTCATATTTTTATCTCCAATGTCTCCAAATCCACTATATTGTTTGAACACCTGTAATAGACGTTCATAATAGGCATGTACCGATTCACTTGCTTCTTGGGTGGTCCTGTCTATTTTCACCCAATCTGTTTCCTTTGGTGGTATTTTTCCCTTCAGGTAAGTTATTACCTGCTGATACTTTTTCATTACATCACTTGATGGAGCACCTGTTTTTGCATCTCTAGGATACTCTTCACTACGCCAGTCAACTGTAATTTTACAATCTGTCCACAAATCGGCAGGTACCACTATGTCAAACAAACCATCCAAATCTTTCAACAATACCTTTGACACTTTCACAAACCTTTCAACCTGCTTGTACCATTCAATTGGCTTTTCTCTCAACTTTGGAAAATCATTCGTAAATACAGAATATCTTGTCTACTCCATGGAACATGAACGTAACCTCCTCCAGGTACTTCCCGCATCGGGTACATTTGATCTACTTTTCCTGTTTCCTTCAATAAATATTCAGAATTTGATCTACTATACCGTGCCTCTTCCTTTTTCTTTGTCCATCTAGCTTTCCATTAATCTAGATCTCCCCATTTCTGTAGTACTGACATTAATTCTTTCACCTGTAGTTTTCGACCAGAGGCATTCATGTTTTCTAGATCCTTGTCAGAAAAGTCTGCTCTATAGGGCTTCTGTAACACTTTTGACTTCCCTATTTCAATCCCCATCTGTAAGGCCAAATCTGATAATTTCTCATGAAATATCTTTACATTTCTAGTTATGCTTCTGCATACAAACAATAGTTGTTCTTCATCGTAAGTTTTTAGACGATCTACTCCTACATTTCCTGCTATCATTTCTTCTAACTCGACTTTTAATTTGTAGATGTCCATGATCTTTGGGGGTGAACTCTGTCTGTCTGATCCTTGTGCCCACCTTTCTAAGTCTTCTGGTGTTACTACTGTGGCACTCTTAGTTCCAGATTATGTTACTATATTTACATCTTTGGAGCAACCAGTTGTTATTCTTCTAGGAGTACTATTTACAGATCCTCGAATAGGTAAATCCATTAAGGATATCATAGATTCACAATCACTGATATGGTCATCAATTATTACAGTTTCAGGTTTGGGAATCTCTACAGGTGTAGGCATGACTAGAGGTTTCGGATAATTTCATTTGTCACCATATAAGGGAACCACTGGACCAATTGTTACAGGTATGGTCAGGGAATCAGGATGTACATTCAGCTGTGTTATTTTCTGTATCAATTCTGCTCTGTTTCTATCTATAGCCTCTTTGTCTTTATCCTGAAGTACCCTATTAACTGGTGGATTATGCAATACTTGCGGTACCAATGGTGTTCTTAAAATTGGTGCACTTGGGGTACATCCACTTGTGCCTTCCTGATATGGTGGCGGGTTCTTTAATATTTCTTCCATAAATTCCTCTTCAGAATCTCCAAACCCTGTCAAGTGTTTTGTCTTTTCTGTGCATTTGCTCCCTAACGACTCTTCTGTCATGAATACTGGATACAAACCCTCGGTAAGCATCGCTCTTCTCCACTGTTTCATCTGACTGTCTCTTGACTCATTTTGGTATCTAGGAAAAAATCCCCTATAACCCCTACTGCTTCTTGATCTGTCACGTTCGAATGCCTCTGTTTCCAACTCTTCTAAAGCTTCATATTGCATTAGTCTTGGTCTGGGTTCTAAGTCATTCATCCTCATTCTCAAATTTTGAAGAATTCTCCCATTGAAAGTACCGTTCTCTGGGAATGCTAATATTCCATCATTTTTGGTATATTCTATCCAATTTTCTAACCATACGCAAGTAGGATAACCTCTCTCCATCATCATGAATGAAGCGGGCGTTTTTGCTGGTGGAATGATAATTCCTTCTCTAGATTTAATGGGTTTATCCTTCTTAAAATAATTCTTAACCTTTTGTAGAAATGACATTTTTCTCTTTTCTCCATACATTTTGGGTAAATATCTATGTATCAAATTATATTCTGCAAAACCTAAGAATCTCCTATCTGGACGGGTTCCTGTTAAAGTCGGATCACGTTTCCACATATAATCTCCACTAATAATAATAATAATAATAATACAGACACTTGTAAAGCGCGACAGCTACCTCAAACAGAGGTGTCCCGGCGCTAAGCGGAAAGTAATACAGCATTGGACCGCTCAGGGCCAAGTCATGGGTCCTCAGTCTTCCTTAAAAAGCCAGGTCTTCACCATTTTCCTGAAAAGGGGCTCAGTATCGATAGTGCGGAGATTGTTCAGCAGGGAATTCCACAGTTTTGCAGCCCCGAGCGTAAAAGATCTGCCACCCATACGTGCCTTTTTAAAACGGCGGATACACAGTAGATTTTGGGAATTGGACCTCAAGGTTCTGGATTGTTGGTAACCACATAGTCTGTGTTTCAAGTAGATGGGGCAGTTACCATGCATAGCACGGAACGCCAGAGTCAAGGCCTTGAATTTGATTCTTTTCCTCACTGGAAGCCAGTGTAATGCTTTTAAATGCGGAGAGACATGCTCGCGAAACGGCACTCGCCTAATTAGTCTCGCAGCCGCATTTTGTACTATCTGCAGGCGTTTAATCAGGTACTCTGGCTGACCCAGATAGAGGCCATTTGCATAGTCTAGCCTGGAAGTTACTACAGCATGTACTATGTTTTTCCGACACTCCTCTGGAAGCAGATACAAAAATTTCTTCAAATTCCTAAGTTGACAGAAACAGGTGGCCATCACCTGACGTATCTGAGCCGAGAAGGAAAGGTCAGACTCCCACTTAACACCTAGATTTGTTATACAATCTGCCGGTGAGGGAGGGGGACCCATTTCGGTAGGCCACCAGAGATCCGAAGCTGGGGGTGGCTCTTTCCCGAAAAACAACACCTCTGTCTTTCCTGCATTAAGCCTGAGTTTGTTGTTGTTCATCCACCACGCTATGTCTCTCAGGCAACCCTTGAAGCTCTCAAAGGCAGCCACAGTCTGCTCTTTGAAAGTGAAAACCAATTGTGTATCGTCTGCGTAGGAGATCGCTCTTATCCCCCAATTGGCTATCAAGGTAAACAGAGGAGCCAGGTACACATTGAACAGAAGAGGGCTGAGTGCTGACCCCTGAGGGACTCCACACCAGAGCTGTTTTGGCTTGGATAAGAAAGGTTGAAGCACAACCCTCTGAGTGCGATTCTCCAAATAGGATTTCAACCAGGCCAGGGCCGAGCCTCCAATACCACTATCCAACAGTCTCTCTAACAGCAAGGTATGGTCAACGGTGTCAAGGTAAGATTTCGACTTCTATGCTGACAACCAATTAAATTCCAGCTAACATTTGTCTCTGAACCAATCCTAGCGCGGCTTTTCAGTGACGTCTGTCTGACGACCCCTCCTTTACAATCTGCGCTTCTCGGTCCCTCGCTGTTTCAACCAATCCCAGCACGACACCTGTGATGTCAGTATTACTCCTGACTACTGACCCCTCCTTTACAAGAGTCGTTCCACGCTCGCTGTTTCAACCAATCCTAGCGCGGCGTTTGTGACGTCAGCTTCCTCTCCGGCAGCTGACCCTCCCTTTACAAAATCGTACGCAAAACTTTATTTTCTCTACGCTTATTTAAATTCAGTAACAACATAAAACATTCGCTATCGTGCCAGTTTCGCTAAATTGAAAAGGATAGTTTCTCTCACACTTAGTAAAACCTTTCCGTTTACTAAACATACACTACGAGTAAAACCCTTCCGTTTACTCTTCACGTAAGCTTCAGAAATACCTGCTACTTCTTCAATGTTACCCTTTCTAGGTGATATAACATCAAATTTTTACCAGCGTATTCCTTTGCTATTACTCACACGCATAGAGTCCCTAACAAGTACTGATAGCCCTGCTTAACTTTTCAGTACTATTTCTGCCTGACAGATAACCTCACTGCAGTATGGCTTCCACTTACCATCCGCTATTCAATTTTCCCCGGGGATTCTAGACAACATAAAACAAAACTTTTGAACAAACGGATGTTAGTTTATAAAAATAAAATTCTCATTACCCAATTAACAAAGTGCAACCATCCTCTGATAACCAGAAAACTGATCCAGCGGGTTACTAGCAACAAGCATTCATACACCGAATACTCACCTGTGCCCATTCATTCATACTACGCTAGCAATTTCCGCTGGTGGGTCAGTTGTACTCTTTATCAATATCCCTGCTACCAATTACTTTTCTGATTGAAGAGTAATGACTTACCAATGGACCCTTTGATAATTGGGAAGTTTAAAATGAGTGACATTCAATACAATTTATAATCCTGAAATAATCACTGAGTCAGGAAGTTTTCAAATGTTTATCTAAAGATTTAGCAGAGTAAATTACAAAACTGCATAATACTTAATCGTATATCAAGGATGAAGCATACTCTTAAATCTATTATTGATCAATGACGGTTCCTTAGAAAGAAGAAGATAGAGACAGCAGCACAGCTAAAGGTTGCATTTATATTTACCTAAAGATGTGAGAACCAAACCCCTTGGCCAAGGAGTTGAAAAGATAGGTCCCAGGAAGGATGAAGACAAAAGACCTCCGGACCAGGGTCAGGACAGGATAGGGGACCTCTCTATCAACTATGCCTGCGTCGTTCCCCTCTCTGACACTTCGCTCCTCCTCAATATCTTCCGTGTCTTCCTTCTAATGGAATCCGCCGCCCCCACCTCAGGACCTCTCTGGACAGCGGTTCAGTCTGCAATCGATCAGCTCGTCGAGCACTAAAGCCTGATCTCTCGTGTCTGAGCTTGTGCGTCCTAATGCTAACTAATTAACTAATTCTATATCTATTATACCCTTCTATGCCCATGTACCTCCCATTAATGTTTCAAAATTATGGGCCCACTACTTCTGATTGGACGGGGACAGGGGGTTGATCCTCACACCATGTCAATTTAGTTCAATTTCTTTAAGCCCATTGTTTTAAAATACCGCCCCTCACAATTAATACATTTGCTTTATTTCCCACCCGTCTCACGACAAAGTTTAATACATTGTGTATATAAAATGTTGCATTTGCAAGAACATCGCGGATGTAGTGGAGTTGGCCACCAGGTCACGGCCTTGGATGACATCCAAGTTGACTTCATCGCTGTGCCTTGTTTTCCAGGGCGCATGCGTACTTCTCATTGGCTTCAAGCTGCCTTTCCGTTAACCCAGGCCCCATTTTATGAACTAATAGAAAGTCAAAGAAGAAAACATTAAAATCACAAATAAATGTCTTCACTGTATACCCCCTATTTCTACTCTATTCCCATTTAATTATAAATCTATCCCGCATTAGTAGCATTAGAATACCACAGTTTTAATTGCAGCAACTTCGCAAGCTTTTGCACGTGAGAACATTAAGCAGCCATTTTAATACACACTGCGCAGAAGCAAAGTTTTCCCTCCAAGCAAAGAAAGACGTCATACCACGTGATATGGTTGACACATGCGCACTGGAATTCCCGTGCTTTAGCGGCCATTTTGGATTAGACAAGCATTACTTATTAGCTTAAACACATAGGCAAGCTTCACTTGGATAGTGTTCATGTGTGTATTTATTAGTAGAGACATTACAAATTTAATAAATTAATACTGTGAGAGGATTGGTTACGAGCAAGTCTCATTCTGAGTTCTTGCTCCATCACAAAGGTCACCAGAATCTATATTCCCTGATCAGATTGTATCTGTACTCCACATCTGCTTGACTAAGAGCATAATTTTTTTGCATGTTATACAATTTTTATATCACCTGATATAAAATTGTACAATTCTATTAAACAATGTCTTCGTATCTCATGCCCACAAGCCGAAAATGTTCACATGTTCGCTAAATGTTTTTAGGGCCTCAGTCAACTAGCCCACAGAACCTTCCCTGCTGTCCCACTCCCTTGTCATGCTGACAAACTGAGGTGGGGAGGCGTGGGGGAGTACAGTAGCGTCCGTTGGGCCATCTTTGCCTCAGTCACACCCTCCCCAACATCTGAGCCAGGCTGGGGGATAAGTGTTGCTCTGGCCGTTGGGCTTTCACACCTCGGCTCCCCATGTGTCAGACTGGCCCAGCAGCAGTGTTTTCCCCTCCCCGTCAGGCCTCCACATGCAGACCATAATGGGTGGGGGAGGAAGAAGTATGCATGCGCCACGCAGGGGGTCAGGTATTCTCCCCTCGGCCCGAGTGTCTTTTAGGCCTTGGTGGAGGGGGTGTGCCTTTGTTTAGGCCTCTCTGTGACCCGACAGAGTCCCAGCATTGGCTAAGCATCCTGGGATTCTGGACAACTCACTTAATCTCCCAAGGCCTAAAATAAAACTAAATTTGATCTTTTGTAATGTAATTGGCACACATGTAAATCGCTCTACTGCCTTTGGGCCGAGATTGCACTATATAAAACTACACAAACTATCCGGCTAGATTCTGCAAAGGCCAGGAAGTGATAATTAAAGAGGACTCCTATAAACATTCGTATTCATTTTATTTTGTTTTTCTGCCTTTGTCTTGTTAACTATCAGTTATGGCTCATTCTGGCAGGTTTACTACACATTTTCATGCCAGCCAGAACATTAAAATGCCAGTCAATCTGGTAAAAAACGTAGATCAATAAAGAGACGATCTGGGAATGGGGGCCACTTTTTCTGGAGAGCCCGGGCCGAATTACAATCCCAATCCAACCCATCTCGTCATTCGCTGTTGCAGCCAGCTAAGAAGTTACTGCCAGTGCCTTGCAGATGAATGTGCCTCTTTCCTCATGCACCTGAAGGAAATGTTGCAGAAGGGCTATTGCGCTAATTGCACATGGAGCTCGAGATCCGGGTGAGCCACCTTTGCATGTTGAAAAACAAAGAAAACTGCAAGCACAAAAATGTTGTACTAACTACCTTTCAGGGCAAATGAGGGCAGATAGTTCCCTCGCTATTTGGCAGGCCATGGGGCGCTCTGCAGATTTGTGGGTAGAGGGGAAGCGCAGAGCACAGCTAAAAATGGTGAAAAGTGGAGTAAAAAGAGCTCCCTTTTAGAACTCGCCTGCTTAGTATTGGAACACCGGCGGCCGTCGTCTCGTTGTCGAATGCTGTGGTGAGGTGTGTGGGGCCAGGCATAGTCCGGACAGCAATTTCAATAGGGCCTGACCCCACTCACCAACCTTGCCATCCAATGTTTCTCCCTAATTTAGTGGGGGGTGAATCATATTGTTCCCCGCTGCTTGCTTCCAGATTGCAGTTTCCCGTACAGCTCTGTTTTGTACTGCTTTGGCTCGCTCAAGTGGCCAAGCAGTGCAACAAATGTGAATAATCAGTGACACTCGGTTTAAACCGAGTCAGCTGATTTTTCAGCCGGTAAGGTACTGTCGGGCACAATCGGGTTAAACCGATTTCCGGACAGCCTATTTATATTATTGTGCAGATTTACAGTGATAATTCACAACATAGTGTCATTAATAGTACTACATCTAATTGAAGAAAGGATAAAAAGATACATAGGTATGTGTAGGGAATATACAACTATAAAAATGGAGAAGAAAAAATGGTACAAATATAAAATGTGCTTACCTGGGGTCATATTCTGCCTATTACTGCTAGCATTAGTCACTGTGTATCTATTGAAAATATTCTATCCCCTGGGACAGATAGTCCCAACACCAACACCCCCTGCTACCATACCTGCATACACTTTGTCACCTGAGGAAATTGCCCACAGGGAGGAAATGCATCACAATTCCTTTGTGACTTTGCTACATCATACCAATAAGGTTTTAACAAGTGGAGATTGCTGGATATGTTTGCAAATCCCAGCTTCTGTGGACCAAGGCTTGCCCTCTATTCAAGGCCCTTTGCCTTTTGCAGCATCCTGTTATGCCCTATATATAACAATAGTAAAGATAGAGATAATAGCTATTTTGCAAAATGTAAAGAAAAGTACTGCTGGTGCAGGGACACCTACGGAGCAGCCTGTAGGAGCATTATATAACAGATATATGGTGGATATTCTGACAGTGGGAACTGCACAGAAGTAGTAGAGCAGAATGCGACATTTCTCCTTTCTGATATCTTCACTCCCCTTTTTCTATTTAAAAATACGAGCACAATGATAGCTGGCCCATCACAAGGAGTTAACAAGGACATACCATTTTTGAAGTTAAAAATAAAAAAACACAACGCAATAGGGAGTATTTGTATTAAACGTAATGGTACCTATCAGGTGGGCCATAGTACAAATTGTAATATGACATTCGATATATGCCAGCTGAATAATGATGACATTCCACTTTATATAGGTGACTCAATTTATTTTATTTGTGGAGAAAAAGCATATACATGGCTTCCAACAAATTGGAGTGGTTGCTGTCACCTGGGCTTTGTATTACCTGCTATAGCAATAAAAGGCATAAAAGATGTACAAAGGGAGCTACAAAGACATACAACACATAAAGGCAGAAGAAGTGTCGATCAAAGAGATACAGCATCAGAAATAGCAGGTGATATATTTAAACGGGTAATACCATGGATTGGTCAACCTATTAACTCCATGAATATACGTAGATTATCCAGACTACTAGAAGCCACAATAAATGAACAAGTATTCTAGAAAATATTACAGTAGAACTTCAGGCCGTGAGATTAGTTTCCCTACAAAATAGGATTGTTCTTGACATGATGCTGGCAGAGAAGGGAGGAATCTGTACAATAATAGGCGCTTCCTGTTGTGCCTATATCCCTGACTCCTCTGTTACTGTTAGGGAAGCAATAAAAAGACTGCATCATATAGGTATAGAGGCACACAGGGATTCCAGCACATGGGATATAGGAGGTTCACTCTGGGGTTTGTTGAGCGCATGGGGTTGGAAAATAGGAATGGTGTTCAATACAATATTCCTATTATTAATAGGCTGTTGTCTATTAATTATTTGCCTGCAAATATGCTGTCAACTATTAGGACTGCTGGCAAAATGCCCAGCGATGGTATCAAACTCAACAGATCGAATACTGATGCAAACAGTGACCACTGAATTGAAGCAAATAGACAATTCTGACAATGAAGGAATAGACAATATAATTATTGAATATTGGCATGTCTAATGATGAAATTATTTTAAACTAAGGTTCAAAGGGTCGTCTGAGAAAGATGAAAAATTAATTAAGCTCCTTTAGAGAATGGATACATTAAAGTGAACCATAGTTTTACATTAATTTTTGTGTTTCACCTGCTTAGAAATATTATGTGCTCACTTATCAGGTACAGCTCCATGTTACACAAATCGTTAAAATAAACTGTCTGAATTTCAGCAAGAAACAAATGGATTGAAAATGTACTGTCTACGTGTCAATCGCTGGACCTTGCTCAATTCTGAGAAATGGCTCACTAACCTTCACTTGTGTACGAAAGCCAGTTCAGTGAGTTGATTCTTGGAAATAGCTCTCTGAACTGGAACATGTCAATCTGCTTTGCTCCTGCTTGGATAAAGTGTTTGTTCATGGCAAATATCATGT
Source organism: Calotriton arnoldi (assembly GCA_963921515.1). Lineage (NCBI taxonomy): Eukaryota > Metazoa > Chordata > Amphibia > Caudata > Salamandridae > Calotriton > Calotriton arnoldi. The sequence goes on from CAWUFW010001590.1 coordinate 402,346, forward strand.
GAGGAAATTGTGTGCAGAGAGCAGAGAGAATGGGCATCTGCTGACTAGATCAAACAGTGCTTGTTTGACAAACCTCTAGGTCAGGAGGCAGTAGCATAAGAAATTGACTAATATTAGCATGATCATGTGCGTCATGTATAAAGCAAATGTACACGTAGACATATTTGTGAAATGCTCACACCATGATGCTAATGTTGATGAATAACATGTCTGAAGGTTTTAAAACTGTATATAAGAGCTGATTTTTCTTTCTGTAATCAGATCTCTCTGCAGTTTTATCTGCGAGTTGTCTCAGCTGCAGTTCATTGGCAATAAAGCCACTCTTCAAGCCTTTGTGTGTGTCCATCTTGTCTACCCTTACAGATTTGTGCTTTAACAGTCCAGCGAAGTCCAGAGTGCCCAGACGGTAGAAGAAGAAGTGTTTTCTGATCTGATTCTTGTCCCACGATGAATCTAGGGACCCACCCACAGGTAAGCCCTTAAGTATCCTAAGGATAGGGTTGGTACGATTTAGGGGACCCTCCCAGGGGAGGGTCTGGACAGGGTGGAGGCTACTCCCATGTCCTTTGTTCAGTTTTGCACCAGAATGGGAGCCAATGGCTCCCGGGGCTGGTTTTAACTGGACTATGCAAGGAGGCACCAAATGTGCCCTTCATGCAGACTCAGTGGCACTGGCAAGCGCACCCACCCGGTCCCAATACAGTAAATCTAGTCTAGGAGGGGTCATACCTTCCTGTGACAGGATGCCTATTGTTCTGCCTTCCCCTGCTCGGGCTTGGCTCAGCAGCAGGAGGGCAGAATCGTGTCTCTGGTCGACAGCAACCATTTTGTGCTGTCCGGGTCTAGAAGGCTGGCACCGGGAACACTGAGAGCCTAACGGAGGGCTCTTTCAGTGCTTGGAATCATACCTCCCACACCATTTATGGTGTGGGAGGTATGATTCCAACATGTTTGATACCAAACATGATAGGATTTGTTGCAGCCAGTTTCGAGATGGTCATCACGTAATTACGCGGTGCCCCTCTATATGGTATATGGCTGCTTCCCTGACAACCCGGGAGAACGGACTCCGTAGGCTGTAGGGGTGTCCTGCTCATGCAGGGGCACCCTCTCCCTAAGAACCAATCACCCTGCCTTCAGGATTGCAAAGGCCTGCTAGAGGGGTGACTTATAGGCTTTAAGTACAATGGCCCTAGATATATGTAACCTATATCTTTAGTAAGTGGTGCTAGCACCAGCTTACACAGGCTGCAATGGCAGGCCTGTAGTTCCATATTGAATGGTCTCTCATGGGTGGCATAATACATGCTTCAGCCCATGGTAGACCCCTGGGGGTACCTATGCCTTGGGTACCTTAGTACCATATACTAGGGACTTATAGGGGGTACCCCAGTATCCAATCTGGGATGTACCTAAGTACTGAACACAACAATTTAAGGGAGAAAGCAGATAGACTGGGGTCCTGATTAGCAGGATCCCAGTCAGACTAGTCAATAACAGCTTAGCACCAGGCAAAAAGTGGGGGTAACCATAAAAAAAGATCCTACTTTCCTACACCATCCTTCACTTTTTTGTATACTTCAGTGTGAAACCCTAAATGGGACAGGTATGCCCAGACCTGGGTCACGTGCACACTGTGCCACTGTAACCAAAACATATCTGGCTGATGAGCCCTAATAAGGGTGAAACCAGTCCTGGGTTGCTTGTGTTCCGGTTCAGAGAGGACCTGACCTGGCACTTAAGGTTGAACTGTTCTCCCTGGAGCAGGGTCAAGACTTATTTGCATATGGCTAGGACCAAACTGAGGTTCCATGGTGTACAAAATGACGATTGACTTGGATGCGGCAGGGGTAATTACCAGTGACTGAGATTATTTCAAGCACTCCATCCATCACTTTTTTTGCATACTTCACACATCCACATCCATTTTAGGGGTCCTTTCACATTTCTGCTCGATTCCAATATTGTTTTTCATTTTCGGAGACTCTGTTTCGGCAACAGAGATAAATCTTTCAGAGAGGGCACAGGATTACAGTGCGCCTTCAACTCTTTCCTAAACCGCAGCAGCTTTGGGATGGACCTGAAGTATGGGAATGTTATTCCAGATCCGGGGTGCATAGATGGGAAAGGTCTTCTGTCTTGCTTTTTCCTTTTTAGTCTACAGTCTACTAGTGCCCTGCTGTGGTCGTGTCAAGAACCACCAGACATGGTGAGCTTGTCTGCAAGATAAGTGAGGTAAGGGTTGTGAAGGCTTCATAAATAATGCAATATATTCTTCTGCTAGGATAGAAACAGGTTAGTGGAACAAACCATACCACTTGGGCAGATCTCACATTTGGTAAGGGACAACCTTTCACAACTTGGCATACAGTGCATATAGAGCAACATGCAACCAGAACTCCATCATCTTCTTAGGGATTGTGGGCCTCATTAATGAGGTTTTGCCATTGGATGCAGAATGCAGCACACATAGAAAAAGGAAAAACTAGGAGAAATAAAGATATATTTTTCCTCTTTCTGCCTCCCTTACACCTCCCCTGGGGAAGCGTAAGTTTTTGTCGCTGCCTCAGATTTACGATTTCTCGTTAAATTTGGGGCAGTGTCAAAAAGTCATGGATGTTGCTGGGATCGCCCCCGCAACACCCATTGCACGCCCCTTCAACGCAGAAAACTGCGTTAAATGGAAGGATATTTACGAGGCAGGATTAAGCCCAAAAAAGTGGCTTAGTGCTGCCTCGTAAATATGGAGCAGGCTCCTGTGCCACAGAACGTCACAAAAAGTGACGTTCCGGCGGCGCAAGGTGCCTCATAAATGAGGCCCTGTGTATTTACTAGGGATGAATAAAATTGCAGGATCTTATTTTTGCAAACAGTGCAAGCCGTATGATAAATCTTAGTGAATTTGAAAAGATCTTTGTTTGCTCTTCATAACAGTAAAAATCTGCACTATTGTAGGAATTACAATATGTATATATCACAATTACCTGAGAAAATGGCGCAGTGGAAGACATACTGTAGAAAAAACCCACAAAGTGCATCATCATGCTATAATCATGCTACAAATCTTTGGAAAATAGAGTTTTATGGAGAACAAAATTGCAAACCAGTGAGCAGCTGGAGCTTCGGCAGTGCCTGCATGATATATGTGAACCCAGCACATAAACTTTAATGTATCCCCCTTCGCGTGAATAAATGTGTGACTGCCTCTGTCATGCCCAGTTTGTCACCCAGTGAACGTTGGCCCACTTCTACCGTGTTTCTCAATGTTTTTCTATGGATCCTGATTGATTGCTTATGCCTAAAATACTTTTATATTCTAGGCACTGCACAGTCAAGATGGAAACCTCTAAATCATCAAACATTTGAGGAGCAGCAGCACCACCACCAGAAGCAACAGTTAGTGAAGATTGTGCCCTCAATGCAGTGCGATGCTTCTGAAGAATCCTCCTGCGGATTTGTCTTGCCCTCACTGCTGGTTGCTCAATGTCCCTGGGAGTAGATGGCTTCTCAGACTCATCAGTAGACTGTGTGTGAGTTAGAAATCTGGATCTTGCTCTTTGAGGTACTGCTAAGGTGGTGTTGTGTGGTGCTTTATTGCCTTTCTCCTTATCCGATTCACTTTCATGTTGTCCCTCGCCTTCTGTCTCCTGCCTTCTCTGTGTTGGTACATCTTTTTAAATATACACTGCATATTAATGTGTTGATATGTAAAAAGATGATATTTCATTTAATAACGTTTATTAAATCTACATTTAAATTTTGTGGGCTTACTAATGACATTTTATTGTTAAGTTGTATTTTCTTTGATGTTTTATTATGGGCATACGAATGGTGTTTGTTTGCATGATTACAGGACTTTTTAATTTGAACTACATTTCCCTTCCCATAATGCAGTGCTTTAAATGGGCCGGTACTGTCCGGTACGGAGTACCAGCACTTTTTTATTTTGAGAGGGAGAGTACCGGCACTTCTCAAGAGAAATGCTATACTTTTAATTGGAGAGTACCGGCACTTCTCGGAAACAAGCAGGTACTCTGGTACAGAGTACCTGCACTTTTATTTTACCATTTCAAGCACTGCCATAATGTACTACAAAGTGAATGACTACGAGGAAACGGGAGTTGTTGTGTTTCATAGCTCACCCTTTCCTTATTACAACTTTAAATACAAATAACAAACCCAGAATACATCTTCATAATTAAGCGTGCATTAATATGATTAATGTTTAAAGTTTGTCACTCATCTTTAACAATTCAGGATGGTGTAGCGGCATCAACTGAGATGAACTACTAATGCTCGCCGTCTCAAATGTGGATTCAATTAATTCCTGCAGAAGGGTCGGTGGTGGTTGAGGGTCCACCTCAGGTCACACTTGCTTCACTTAACAGACTTGCCATTTTCTCCTTGATTCTTAATCGGAGAAATTACCATCTTTTTCTAATTTCATCTATGATATGCAGTGTGACCTCTACTAAACTGATCTTTTCTTGAATACTGATCCATATATTTTTTTTTTGTGCGTCAGGGATATTAAATTACTATTTTCCAAAGAGTGTGTCACTGTGGGCTGTATAATCCTCAGTGAGAATTTCTAATCCCTTCTCACTAAGGCCCAAATGTAATTAACCTTTTGCATTGTAGTTGCGCCACCTTTTTGGAGCAGCCACGACACAAAATGCTAGTTGAGATTTAGAAAGCCACGCCCCCACGGGCGTGGCATTGTAAAAAAAAAAAGTAACACAATGCAGTGCCATGACCCTGCGTTGGGTAGGCATTATATTGGTGGTGAATGTTTGTTCACCTCACAAAATAAAATTACCGCTGTACTTGTAATACGGCTGTCGGACCACTGGTGCGGCGATCCCCGACCGCCACTGCACCTCCACCATGGGTTCAGCGGCCCAAACTCATAATCAGGCCCTTAGTAAATCTGCCACATAACTTTAAGTTTGTTTTTCTTCCTCCAGCATCCCTTTCTGGTTCATGGCTGGACATTTTTCCAAGTTTGAATGGTGAATGGCAAATTATCCCTTTTTCGTCATCATACATGAAATAGCATCTGAAGATGGGACAGTGAAGTCCAGATCTCCTGAAAATAAAATGGTGGTCCTTCTGCCACAGTATTTACCTGTGGAAGTGAACGCCTATTTCATTTCAGCATGTTTAGTTTCTCAGCATTTTCAGTTGGTGGTCTTTCTGTTATTAATGACATCCTTAGATGCATATTATAATTCATTCATTGTGGATCTATTCACATTGCACGAAAACTCAGTCACATGAGAAATGTCCCAAATTTGGAAAAAACAAAGTGAGAAAATTAAATTAAAAATAGCACATCAACTAAATAATGATTCTATAAAATTGTACAAAATAAAATAATATAATTTCAAATAACGCATTAACTAGCCAAGGGCAAGAGAATTTTGACTAATTCAAAAAAGGAGATAATAGGCAAACAAATTCATTAAAGAATCACATTATTTTACATTCAAAGAATATCTTTAATTGATGGCTGATTGTGGCATATTTCTGACTAAAATGTCCTTTTTCGATATTTCCTTTGTCCAGTAAAAGGCATGCAATGCTGACTCCATCAGTGCCTTTGCAAGCAAGGACATTGTTTGTTAAGCTGTGGCGCAGCCACAGTGGAAATATTTATGCCACTGGGCATCTTCCATTTATTACAAACGACCACTTAGAATTAGAGCATGAGGAGAAAGTGAAGCGGAACTTTTTTGGCCAGCTGCTCATGACAATAACATGCCAGAGTTTGGTTTGGGGTTGCTTAGTGTTCTTAGTGAAAAGTAACTTGGCTATGACCTTTTGGCCTGTTGCTAAATAAAATGCTGTGAATGTTGTGGGTGGTGACACTATCTAATGGTCTTTATAGAATTCATGTAGAAGCTCCAGTTTGCAGATGAAGACAACCTGGAGCTTGGTGCCCTGGCGTTTGGACCTAATGCGCCAGTTTGTGCACTTTCATCCTCTCCTCATGATGGAAGTACCAGCAACATCCCCAGATTTACTCTTCTCCTTGTGGGACTCCTGAATGCCATTCTGTTTTGTGAAACAGTGACCATTGGTCCCCGGTATCATGATGAGAGTCTGGAATTGAACGGTAATATCTATTATTACAAGAGTCGGCAGATTGCAAACTATCTTGCACTTGTATGTGAATAATGGCCTGATTCATTTTCCTTCTGCAACAAAATTGAACTTGTCTTTTATTGAGGTCGGTGACATCTGCCCTGAAGCGTGCTGCTCTTCACAAGTGCCACTTTCACTGATCTGTGCAGGGTTAAGACAAATATGTACACCATCATCACCATTAGTGCCACTGGCAACTTGGCTTTCCACAGACTTCCCATTCCCATGTCTTGATAGTGCTCAAGGAACATGACGGAGCAGGAATTAAAAAAAAAAAAAACCTGCTCGGATTAACACCCCCGTAATACATACTAACAGTGTGCAGTGGAGAATTAATATGCAAATCACATGAACATGGGGAAACCGCTTTGCGCATGCGTGCACTAATGTGAACTAATGCATGAAAGAACTAGGTCGCATTTTACATTTGCGTTTCGAAAGAAACAAAATTAGTGCATGTCTAGGCCGCATTACGCATCTTGCATCTTGCCTTAAAAATAATAATGAATAATGCCGCTTTTGCTCTAAGCTTATGCTAGGAAATATATTAACAGGGGATAGTGCAAAGGTGGGAGGTAAACAGTGAAAAGTGCATTTCCATGTAATTAATGAATGTATATGTTTCATTCGCCATAGTGAGCCGAATGGGCCTGCAGTTTTTTTAAGTTAACCGGATAGATGAGGGGATGGAAAATGAGCAAGAATGACCTGACAAAGCAGACAGAAGTGCTGAGCGCTGCAGAGAAAGATCAAAAGTCCAAGGTTATTCAGCGAAGAGAACATTATTCGCCTGCCAAAAAGATGAGACTGGCCGTGGGACCCAAGACCTTTTCGACGGATGCAGCTGAGAAATATGTGTGAAAATGATAAAATGTATCATGTACTAAATTGTATGAACTGGTCAAAATATTAGGTAATGTGAAAGGATGTAGAACAATGAATAATGTAAAAATATGAATGAAATCACGGTGGTGTGATACACCACATCCCAAACCGACCAATAGAAAGTCGAATCCTGTGAATTGTTTCAACTACTGTGGGTTGGACATGTAGGTTTTAGGGTATAACTGGGGTGCCTTTGGGGGTGTGGTTTTTAGGCCTAGCTTTGCTCTGATCGAGTGCAGAGGAGAGAGGGGTGATGCGTAGCTATCCGTCGGTTTGCAGAGAGGCCTAGCTGTTCCTGTCCCTGTCCCATTCTGATTCCTGGAAAACTTTGTTCCCTGACCCTATTTCAGGGGACCCCCACCATCTCCTTGGCCAGGTGGGTGGTATTTCACAGATCTTTTAGGTTTGTATTATTATTCTAACTCGTACTTTGCATAATTAATTGCAAATGTATTTTTGTCGCTGAAACTTATGTCTCTTCATCTATCCACTCCGTCATATGTATATTGTTTCGCATTATTTTGCTGAAACTTATGCCTCTTCATCTATCCACTCCGTCATATGTATATTGTTTCGCATTATTTTGCTGAAACTTATGTCTCTTCATCTATCCACTCCGTCATATGTATATTGTTTTGCATTATTTTGCTGAAACTTTTGTCTCTTCATCTATCCACTCCTTCATATGCATATTGTACAAATTGATGATGAGTTTGACACTGTTTGCATTTGCTGATTGTTTTTCTCTCCTTTTGTGAGATTCTTTGTTTGCAATTGTAACCTGTATGTAATGAGCATTAATTATTTACAAACCTTTGAGATAAACTTTATTAATCTTACCGAGAGTCTGTGATTATTTAGCTAGTTAGATAGTTAGATAGTACTATTATTACCATCAACTACTCAACTAATTGGTCCGTCGACCGAGAGGAAAGAGAGTTGATATACAGGTCTAGTTATGTATTTAGAAATGTTAAACATGAATCTGTGAAGGAGACAATTTTCACGTCTTTAAAACTTGACCCCAGCGTAACAGGGATTTGTGAGTTGGGTGAATGTGTATGGGCCATTTGTATGAAGTAATCAATGAGTATCGATCCCTGATAAAGTGTAGCGCTGGACCGGTTTTCTGGTAGCAGAGGACGGTTTAATTATTGATTAGTTTGGTAATAATTATTGATTATTGATTATATGTTCTTAACAAGAAAAGTTAGTGTCCTGTTCTATGTTGTCTAGAAGTACAGGTACGGAGTTACCTGAGGAAATCCCGGGAATGGAAATTTAGCCTGAAGTAGGCAGAAGAAGAGTGTGAATTAAGAAATCACACTGCAAGAGTACTTTGTCTGTTGTTATAATACTGTACGGTGGAAGGCTGTAGGTTTTATATTTAGGGACAATTTCGTATGTGAGAAGAGTGTCTGAAATAGCGAAGGGTCCACTTCTGAAACTCTGGCCTTATCCCCAGGGGAGTACCAAGACCTCTTTTTACACCAAAAAGTCCTCTTGCAAAACTTTGGCCTTATCCCTAGAGGAGTACCAAGTCCACCTGTAGCTTGTTTGGGTGTAAAATAGCGCTGGTCGTTATTCTTAGTCGAAGTGAAAGAATCTCGTTTTGAAGGGAAGACTATCTCTTTATTTAGTGGAACAGACAAGGTAGCATTGTTTTATGTTGTTTCTAACAAGAAAATTTGATTAAGAAAACTTAGAAATACATTGCCGTATTATTTTGTAAAGGGAGGGTCAGTAGCATGAGTAATACTGACGTCACGAAAAGGCCAAGCTGGCATTGGTCAGGCAATGAGCGTGACGTAAGCTCTGATTGGCCGGTTGGTGTGAGCCGCGCTGGTATTGGTTGAGATAGCAGATATGTAGAGAGTCGCGATTGGATGGTTGGTGTGAGTCGCACTGGTATTGGACGAGAACTGACAAATAGAATTAGTAGAAGTACGGAAAGGATTCCTTGTTTGTTTTGCTGAGATACATTAGCGTAAAAAGTCAGAAAAATGAAGTTGCTTAAGAAAATAAAGAATTTCTTTAAAAAGGACAAACCAATAGTGACTAGAGAGGGAATTCCTATTCCACCTCCAAGAACGCCAGCTGCTTATATGATGTTGGAGCGAGGATACCATACGTGTACTTGGTTAGAGAATTGGGTGGAGTATACAAAGGATGATGGTGTTATAGCTTTCCCACAGCATGGTTCGTTTAATATAAGGATTTTGCAGAATTTGAGAAATCGAATGAGTTCATTAGAGCCAAATCCCAGACCTACACAGTATGAAGCGTTAGAGGAATGGGAAGTAGAAGCATTCGAAAGAGAGAAATATCGAGGCGGTAGGAGATACAGAGATTTAATGACTAGATACCCTTTTGAGAGAAGAGAAGATAAAATGAAAAGATGGAGAAGAGCTGTGATAGCTGAGGGTTTGTACCCAGTTTTAGTTGCTGAAGATCAGACAGGAGGCAAATGTAAAGAGAAAAATAAAAATATAGAGACTTCAAGTTTAAGAGATGATCCAAACGATTCTGATGATGAATTGTTAGAGGATATTATGACCAAAAGACCTCCGCCATATCAAGAAAATTCAGATGAGGTGACTCTGAGTGCACCACAAATGGGAACTCCATTAACTCCACAGGTTACGGAAATAGCTAGAGTAGTACGAGAAAAGGAAATGGACATATTAAATAAGGCAAGAGTGGAGCAGATCCAGAAAATAAATCAGTTAAGTTTAAATGCAGAAGCATTGACGGTACCAGTAACCATTGGTCCCGTAGTCCCATTGTATGGAGAAAAACAGAATATATCAAAAGTGCATACATTAGCAGTTCCAAGGAGTACCGTCAGGAGCAGAATGGCGACAGTAGCGGATGAGGATGGACAGGCTGACACGAATACGACTTTGTTAGATCTTCCGGTTTGTGAGATGATAACAGAAACCCCTAGAAGAAGTCTACAAATAGATCTAAGGAGAATAGGGCCGAACATCATTCCAACGGCAGGGAGTTCAGCAGGTCCTTCACCAGAGGAATTAAATGACTGGATAAAGGGAATGGAAAGGCAAAAAACGCAACCACAGAGTAAAATGTGAGCCAATTGAAAGTAGATCTGGAAGAGATGGTTATTGGTACAATAAATCCAGACAGATTAGGGACTTACCGAGATGAAGAACTGTTGTTTTTGTGTAAAAGTATTACCTGGAGAGCGAGGAATCTTCATGAGAAAATAGCAGAGGCTGCTAGTGAATATGGAATAGACATAGAGAAGTCAAAGGTGTTGCAGAAATCATACAGATTGGCTTTTACTGAGAAGGATTTGGAGAGTTTGAATGCGTCTGGAAAAAGATTACAAATAAAGGAGTTGATGAATATTTTGAAAAAATGGGGAGATGTAGAACGGTGGAAAGGTAGATGGACGAAAAAGAAAGAAGAGGCAGCCAGAAGAGGAGCATCGATGTATCCGTTGAGAGAGACAGAACAAGTTGAAAGGGCGTGTCCGATGAGAGAAGTTCCAGGTGGTGGATATGTTCACGTTCCCTGGACAAGACAGGATATATTATCCTTTACGAATGATTTTCCCAGGTTAAGAGAAAAACCAGTTGAGTGGTACAAACAGGTAGAAAGGGTTGTGAAGGTTTCAAAGGGTTTGTTAAAGGATTTAGATGGTTTGTTTGTGATTGTTGTTCCAGCTGATTTATGGACAGAGTATAAGATCACAGTTAATTGGCCAAAAGAGAAATATCCTTGAGGTCCTAAAGCAGGTGCACCATCAGACGCCTTGCAGACAGAATGCATTTGGAGGCTAATGAGACAAACGAAAACATTTCGGGCTGGAACAAGCATTAGTAGGGAACACCAGAGGTTATCAAGCAGTAGCGGTCGGTGGTGGGAGTGCCGCCGGGCGCTGACGTGGGGCGGGGGGTAGTAAACTACGGATTGCTTTGGATTACAGGTAAGTAAACATATAAATAAATAAAACGAATTTCGTTTCTCGCGCTGCATCACATGTTTACTTACCTGTAATCCGCCGTAATCCGTAGTTTACTACCCCCCACCCTGCCCCTCCCCCGCCCCACGTCAGCGCCCGGCGGCACTCCCACCACTGACCGCTACTGGTTGTATCACTCCGTTTTCTGTGCAGAAACACATCAGGGTCAGGAAAATGTCCAAGAATGAGCCCAGTAAATGTGGGTCTAGCATGTTATTCCCCATTCTGACTGGTATAACTCAGAATAACACTGTACAAGTGAGGAGAATATTGGCAATTCCGACCTCCTGCACTGTGCTACTAGTGATCAAGGCCCAGGTCCTACACGAAGTGGAGAAGGTATGATGTCTGCACAATAAAATATAGTGCATGCTCATCCTTATGACACTTTTCAGTTTGTGGGTAACAAAGTACTGTATGCTTTGTGAGAAATAAAGATTGCAATCAAAATTTTGAGAGGATAATTCCTTACAAAGTGTTTCTGGAATTAGAAAGTTCAGCCACGTTACATGTAGTGTAACAAACTTGTTAACTTTGGACTGACAAAGCTAGTGGAGAAATGAGACTGTCCAAATGTTATCATTGGAAGACAGCTTTCCTCATGGCTAAAGGCCTCCAATGGGTTGGCCAATGTCACCTGCTTGAACTGCAATGACTATTTAGAAAGAGATGTGATCAAATCTCTTTTATTAGCTTCCCTACGTATAACTACCTACATTTTAAGTCAACACCGCTAATAGTATTTTCCCAGTTGTCAAGAGAAGCAAGCTTCTCTTATTAACTCACTATGTTTGTCATACCTGCTGTGGTTCAACCAAATTCGAAATAAATTAAAGATTAGCAACTGGGAATTAATCTAGATTCTCAGCCGCGGCTCATGCACGTAAGAGCGGTGGGCGGTGGGGCCAGGTGGGGGGATTTCGACAGACAAAGATGGGGGAAAATTAATTATTTATTTAATTTTCCCTCGTGGTCGTCTGTCGAAACCACCCCAACCCGGCACCACTGTCCCACTGCTCTTACTTGCACGGGCCACGGCTGTAGATTCTTAAACCAACAGCATACCTCGCTAAAGTTAAAATAAATAAGGAGCTCCCTGACATTACCCCCTTCTTCAAAGCAACATCTAAAAGTGGACAAGTTACATAAAGTATAAAGAAGACATCGAACAACACAACCTCCAGCAGAGATTTTAAAAAGTCTGTAATGGAAGTGAGGAGAGAATCTATCATGATGGGTCTTTCTGATTCTCTCTGGGCCAAAATGTTGAAATTATCATTAACAGAACAGTCCAGAGTCATGCTTACATACCATACTCCCAGGAGCTCCAAAGAAGACCGGTTAGAGCCAGTATCCTGGAGTATCACATACATATTGGCACTCGCAAGAAGAAAAACAAGTCTGCTGACATATGATGTTCAGTCTTATAAAAATCTGCATCTTTTGGGGCAATGTTCAGAGGAACTGGGACACGTATTCGAAGTGAGTAGAATTCTAGCATCTGAGATCCTACTTCACTGTGATTGGATAACCAAATTACTCTCTTTGGGCACTGCAGTTAAAGTTCAGAATTGTATTTATTAGTTTTAAATACAATAATATAAAACAGTACAAAAAGTAATACAGGAATGATACAAGATTAAATAGATAAAGAGTATAAATTACAAACAGATGTAAGATACCTGAAGAGTAACATTCAATCTTGTCAAAAGTAGCTAAAAAATAGTGCTACTATCATTATAGTTTAAAAGTATGAATTGGTAAATCTCTTCATCAGCACTTACTTTAAAATCATACAAATCTAGAAATACAATCAACTGGTAGTAGACTGCAGTTTCAAAGGATTGCGAGTGAATAATTCCAGGCTTACTCCGATTATCTCTTAAACCAGAATTGTAATCACTTTGAATGCATGCCCTGTATCTTAGGCCCTGGGACTCCTGTGGTAAACAATGTTAGCCATTGCAGATACTGCCCAGTAAACATTGACGGTGCTGGGACCCAGAGAAAGATCTCACTGAAGAGCAGATCATCTGAGGAACACTGAGTAGATCAAAAAGAGCAGCAGGCATGTAGAGAAGGAGAGACAGGGAAGGACTGAAGCAGGCAAGCTGAGAAGATTTGGGAAAGGACAGCAGGGGTGGGAGAGGCACAGAGCTGCAATTAGAGGAGCTGGTAGATTGTGTCGGACTGAGCAGTATTGAGAGGCAGGCAGCTCCTCTTCAAGCACAGAACAGTGGTGGAATGAAGGCAGTACAGGATGAACAGAGCAGTGTAAGCAGAACAGGCAATATGTGAAGCTCAGAGCAGTGCTGGGAGAACAAGCAGCTTGGAGAGCACAGGGCAGGCATAAGCAATCGGGCACAGAAGAAGTAGGGTTACCACCTGTCTGTAAATTTCATGGTCTGTCCATTATTTGGGCCTCACGTCTGTTGTCCGTGATAAACCCTTTCACGGATGCCTTTTGTTCGTAATTCTGGACATTGCAGCGAAATGCCCTGTAAAGCCTTGGAGTTCTGTAACACTCCCTATAAGCACTCCTGCTGTGAACTCAGCCCCTCACAGACCTGTCACAGACTGCTTTCTGCCCATTGTCATTCTGTTTTCCGGCCGATTGTCACTTACAGAATGATAGTGGGCCTTACTGTGCAGTTACAGCATTTGCTCTTACTGTCCCGACCTACGGTGTGGCATACTGCTTTTGTTCAGAGGCTGGTGTCACTGCACCGGGGGCCAAGCTTTGGGGGAGGGCTGCATTTTTTTTTAAACAAATTTTATTTGTCAAGTTGCACATGTATTGCAGAGCTCTGCACCCCAGAGACAACTGCCCAATCAAACCATATAATTATGATGACTTTGACTTTTTCCAATGGAATCCAAACATATATATGCAACAATGAAAAGAATACCCCAACTCCCTCCCACCCCCACCCCTCCCCCCGATCGCACAAAATCCGCATAGTCCTGTCCACAGCTTATAAACATAGCGGGAAGAGTGAACCCCTCCGGCCCCCCCCCTCATTGCACCCCCACAGCCCAAAGATGTACATATGAGTTATCCCAAAGGATGGACCTCTGTTGCTGATGGCGGGTCTAACAGCAGGCCCCGATAGTCCGCCCACCGTTTCCAAATCTTGTAATGTTTGCGTGGGCACCCCCTAGCGACAAAGATAGGTTGTTCCAGCCCCATACAGAAGTCAAGCCCATTCTTCCATGCGGCCACCGATGGGGCCCTTGGCGCCTTCCATGCCTTGGCGATGTCCCTTTTCGCCAGTGTAAATCCCAACTGCATGAGGTGTCTCTTGTAAATGTTGCCTCCTATCCCCTCCATGACTTGAAGCAGGGCCAGCTGTGGTGTACGGGGGAGCGCCCACCCCAGGACCTCCGAGAGACAGGCAAACACCCCCCTCCAAAAGTGGTCGAGGGAGAGACAGCGCCAGACTGTGTGAATGAATGTGCCCTCCTCACGCCCGCAGCGAAGACATACAGGGGAGGCGATCAGCCCTGCCCTCCACAAGCGCACTCGAGTAAAGTAGACCCTGTGTAGGTACTTGAACTGGACAAGGCAGAGTCGCATCGCTATGGCCGCCCCCTGCGGGGCCGCCAGGGCCTCGGTCCAGTCCTCCTCCTCCAATGTGCCCACACCCTCTTCCCAGTCCCCCCGAAGCTTTTGTAATGTGGGGGAGCAATGAGTAACCAGGGATTGATAAATCCGGGAAATTTTCCGGTCATTTAAATCTCCCATAAAGACCTTAGCCTCCAATGGGCTAAATTCCGGTAACGACTCCAAACCCTCTAAGCTAGGGGACAGGGCATGTCGAAATTGAAGGTAACGATAGAACTGAGACCGTGGCATATGGAATTCTTTCTGAAGGTCTTGAAAAGATTTGAGCGTCCGGCCCCTCATGACATCGCCTAGGACTGAGATGCCTATATTATCCCACCCCCGGAACCCCTGCAGAGCCGCCAGCTGAGGTAAGCGCCCATTATCCCAGAGGGGGGTTTCCCGTGTCAGAGTGTTCCACCATCCCATTCGTCGCAACGCCTGTCTCCAAATCAGGAACACCACCCTTGTAACCGACGGCAGTGAACCCCGCAGAGGTGCGGAATAAAGAATTGTATGTAGTGAGTGATGCCCCATGAGCCGCCGCTCGACAGCATACGCCGGGTCTCCTCTATCACCGTACCACCACTCGTTAAGAACCAGCAGATGCGAGGCTTGGTAATACGAGAGAACATCAGAGGACGCTAGCCCCCCGCAATAGGTGGACAAGAAGCATGTGCGCAGAGCTACGCGCACCTTTCCCCCCTCCCACAGAAACTGCCCAAGCGCTGCATTTACCTGTCAGAAACATCGGGGCGGGATCTGATATGGGTAGTTTTGTAGCTGATAGAGGAGCCGGGGAAGCGCCACCATCTTGAATATCGCCGATCTGCCATATAATGACAGAGGCATACGGGACCAGGACTTGAGGTCTTCCCGGATCCGTTCCCACACAGGAGCCAAGTTACGCTCCCAGGAGACTGCAGGTACATCCGACAAGAACACACCTAGATATTTCAGTCCCCCCACTGCCAGCTGAACCGAAGAAATCCACGTGCCCATTCTCGTCTGATGCCCCAGAGTCAATTCAATTCAATATAGCTTTATTTCGACAAAAATGTCATTAAAGCTGCAATTTACACTAAAAACACAAATTTTCGACCATCAAGTTCATAGTGAAAAGCCAGTGTCATATTTACAAGGTTAAAGAAGAAAAAAAAATAAAAAAATTTAAGATTAGGGGCAGGGAAGCAATTAATATATGCACAAGTTGATTTAAATAGTTGAATACGTATCAACATTAAAACTAAGATAAAATTACATAAAATATCGTTAAAATACATTGTTTTCACTATGACTGTTTGCATATGTTTCAGCAGGCAAAGTGCTTGTGCAGAATAGATCCAACGGCTTATATATGGAACTTTGGGCTCCACGCTAGTCTGCTTTCTGGTAAGGCTGTATCTTTCCTGCGAGCACCTTAGACCTTATAAGCCATACTTGTCCGAGAAACTTTGCTACACAGCATGCATGAAACGGCCTACAATCAGATCTTAGGATGCGTATTGCTGTGTGATAATCACGTGTGCCCAATTGTTGGCAGAGTGGTTTCAGCCATTTTGCCCGTGGTAATTTATACACCGGGCAAGCAAACATCAAATGGGCAATAGATTCAATCGGGGCCTTACAGCATGGGCAATTTTCTCCTTGCTTGGGCTCCACTTTGCTGTCACCTCACAGACAGGGAGAGATCCAAGCCTGAAATGGATATAGAGCATTCTATCTCTTGGGGCTTTGATTGTGTCGAGGAAGGGCTCAAAATGCTCAGTTTGTTTGTGGGAATGGAATTCTAGTGTAAGTTTACCTACATTGGAATTACAATTATCTCGTTGATCCACCCATTCCCAATATAGGCATTTGAGTTCCTCTCTCCTCGGGGGAACCTGGCCAGCACAACAATCTTGGAGTCCCATTGCTGACAGCATTTTTTTGATGTTGCCAAGCCAGCCTATTTTCCCACCAGTATCCAGGCTAATAATCTCGGTCATGGCTTCTGCGTAGGGAGAAAGCTCAGGGGTCCGCCTAATGCGTGCCCAGAAAAGTAAAGGCCGTAACTTAGCTATGTCACTCAGTGGCCGCCTGCCCATATCCAGCAATAGGGAGCAAGGGGGACGTATTTGGGTGCCATCACCAAGTCTCTCAGAAATTTATGTTCTGACCTTGAGAGATCTTCCAGTTTCTCAAACCCCCAGATTTCGGCTCCATAGAGAGCAGAGCTGACTGCTTTTGAGTTGTATATTTGAAGTGCTGGGGCTATAGGCCTGGAATGCGAGAGGCGTACCACCACTCGTTAAGAACCAGCAGATGCGAGGCTTGGTAATACGAGAGAACATCAGAGGACGCTAGCCCCCCGCAATAGGTGGACAAGAAGCATGTACGCAGAGCTACGCGCACCTTTCCCCCCTCCCACAGAAACTGCCCAAGCGCTGCATTTACCTGTCGGAACCATCAGGGCGGGATCTGATATGGGTGGTTTTGTAGCTGATAGAGGAGCCGGGGAAGCGCCACCATCTTGAATATTGCCGATCTGCCATATAATGACAGAGGCATACGGGACCAGGACTTGAGGTCTTCCCGGATCCGTTCCCACACAGGAGCCAAGTTACGCTCCCAGGAGACTGCAGGTACATCCGACAAGAACACACCTAGGTATTTCAGTCCCCCCCACCGCCAGCTGAACCGAAGAAATCCACGTGCCCATTCTCGTCTGATCCCCCAGAGTCCATACAGTTGACTTACGGGGATTGATATATAGACCCGAGGTCTCCCCAAAAATTTGCATAATGCGCAGTAGCCGCGGCCCCGTCCTGTCTACAGCTGTAAGAAAGAAGAGGACATCATCCGCATATAATGCGATCCTATCGGACAGACCCGGAGCCCACTCAAATCCCCGGACTTGCGCATCTATGCGCACCCATGCAGCCAGAGGCTCCATAGCTAGCGCAAATAAATATGGGGACAGGGGGCAGCCCTGCCGCGTGCCCCACCCGATGGAAAAGGTGGATGAGACGGCCCCAGCCACCCGCACCGACGCCGTCAGATCTGTGTATAAGAGCGTTAAGTAAGAGAGAAAGCGCGGCCCAAAGTTGAGTCTTCGCAACAGAGCAAATAGATACACCCAACTCAGGGAGTCAAACGCCCTGTCCATATCGGCCAATAAGAGCGCCGCTGGTTCCCCCAACTGCCGGATAGCCGCCATCGCCACGTGCGCTCGCCTAATGTTGTGCCTGGTCGCCCTCTGGGGCATAAACCCAGCATGGTCAGGGTGCACTAGGGTGGAGATGTGAGGCAAAAGGCGATTGGCCAAGGCTTTGGCCAGAACCTACGCCTCCACATTTAAGAGGGAAATAGGACGGTACGAAGCATGCAGCTACGGGGGCCTGCCCGGCTTATGGAACACCACCACCTCCGCATGCCTTCAGTCCGGGGGAAGTGAGCCCCGTTCCCGAGCCTCCTCCACCACAGGTCGAAAGTGAGGGGCCAACTGCACAAAGTAGTGTCTAAAGAATTCACTGGGGAACCCGTTGGGTCCCGGCGCCTTCCCGGGGTTGAGATCCCCCAAGGCCGTGCCCAATTCTTCGTCTGTCAGTGGTAGCTCCAACTGATCCCTCACTTCATCTGATACTGTTTTGGGTGGTAGGTCGGTTATGAATTTATCTATAGCGGTGGCCGATAAGCATTCTTTAGGAGCGTATAGGTCCGCGTAATAGGAGGCGAAGCTTTCCGCAATGGGCGGGGGGTCCGTAATCGGATCTCCCACCGGGTCCAAGACGCCCGGCAGGGCCTGGGAATGGAAGGTTCCATGGCAGAGTCAATGCAGCATCTTGCTGGACTTATCTCCCCATTGATACACTCTGCTTCGCGTTGCCAGCCAGACTTGGCGGGCCTCGTCCATCAGAAGGGCCGCGTAGTTCTGTTGAGTCATCAATAATTGCCTCCTAAGCTGGCCCCCCCTGCTTCCTGGCTCCTACGTTCAAGTGCTTCCACTCGCAGCAGCTCCTCCCTACGCTCCCTACGCGCTGCCGCACACCAAGAAATATCTACCCCCCTCAGGGTGGGTTTCAGTGCCTCCCACAAAGTCTCTGCGCTAGAAACGGACCCCACATTAGCCGTCAGATAGTGATCAATGGTTTCGCTCATATGTTCTTTGTAATCATCATTCTGCAGATGCCACACTGAGAGGTGCCACCTGAACGGTTGTCGCCCTCGACCGATCTGGAGCGAGAGGGCCACCGGGGAATGATCTGAAAGGCCCCGGGGCAAAATCTCCGCCGACACCACCCTACCAACCGCCACCCTGGGAACAAAGAGATAGTCAATTCTGGAGTATGAATCATGGACCGCAGATAGGTAGGTGAATTCCCGGCTATCACCGTGAAGGCGCCGCCATACAGCGATCCAATCAAGTCCCGTCACTAAGGAATGCAATCTCGTGGGGCGCCCACTCTCCGGACCACCCCCAGCCCGCCATCGATCTCTGGCCAGCTCCATGACGTCGTTCCAGTCCCCACCAACCACCGAAAGCGCATCTGGCATGTCCGCCCACAGGGTCATCAGCCGCTCCACCAGGCTCCATTGCAAGGGGGGGGCGCATAGACACTACCCAGCACCAGGGGGTCCGCCCCGATCTTGCCCTGAAGAAACAAGTAGCACCCCTGTGTGTCTGTCCACTGTTTATCATGAGTGTAAGGGACCCTGCGGTGTATCAGAATCGCTACCCCCTGTGAACCCCTCGCAAAGCCAGAGTGGAAGACCTGCTGAAACCCATATCGCTGAAGGCAGAGGGCCTTCGCACCCATGAGGTGTGTTTCCTGTAACATAAGTATATCGGCCCCAGTCTGTTTAGCTTGGTGAAGTATGGCCCAGCGTTTAATTTTGTCCAGGGCACCTCGAACATTCCAAATAACAATACGGAGGGTACCGGGGGTCCCCCGCCCCCTACTGGGTGTACTGGCCATCTGGGCGGACATCTACCACTATAGCAAGTATGGGGACCTTTCAGTACATATGGGAAAAGCAATGGACCATCAGCGAATGTGCGATCTGTGAACGTAAAAAACCCCCACCCAACAAACCCCCCACCCTATACCTCAAAAACACTGAAGCATCTGTTGCGGCGGGGCTAAACCCCGAACCCCAACGGGGTGACGGGAGTCGCCCCAACCAATGGATCCCCAACTTACAGCCCATGTCCCCTGGGCATGTCCCCCGCCAGCAAGGGCCTGGCAGAGAAACCGGCCCGTGTCATAGTCTCTCCGATTAGCATTCAGCAGTCTAGAACTCTGCAGCTCCTCATGGACCCATACATCAATCTGCCAATGTCTGCCGCCCAGATATGGATCCTCCCCGAGAGGAAGCGCCACAGGACTGGGAGCGACGCCGAGACCGTGACCGTCTGTTTCCCTTCAGCTGACCCCGGGTACCTCTCCGGGCCATCTCGCTCGAATAAGAATCGGATTCTCTTCCAGGCGGCGTATGCACTCTCACCCGCACCGTCTCATCAGTCCATTTGAAGACCTCCTCCGGAGTATCAAAAAAGTGCATGCGGGAGCGATACACCACCCGTAGGCGGGCAGGAAACAGGAGAGCATAAGGGAGCTTGAGGTCTCTTAGGAGGGCCTTCGCTGCCATGAATGACTGTCGCTGTTGCTGCACCAGTCGCGTATAGTCAGGGAAAATAAGGATACGTGCATTGTCGTAGAGCAGGGGCTCTTTGATCCGGGCCTGTTTCAATATGGCGTCACGATCAAGGTAGTTCAAAAGTTTTGCAATAACTGGCCGTGGGCGAGCTCCCGGTGGGGGCTTCTGCATGAGCGCCCTGTGGGCCCGCTCAACAACAAAGCAGCGGGACAAGGCCTCCGGGGGGAGCCAGCCCTCCAGCCACTGCGTGAGGAAGCGTTCCATGTTGCCCCCCTCACAGCCCTCCGGAAACCCAACGAATCGGAGGTTATTGCATCGGGCCTGTCCCTCGGCATCCTCCACTCGCAACGCGAGCCCCTTCTGCGCGTTCTCCATGGCAGCGACTTTTTTTTTAGTGAGGTGACATCGTCTTCCACTCCAGAGATACGGGTTTCGGCTTCAGTGATGCGTGACACCGCATTACGCAAATCTTGTCTCAGCAGCATGACATCAGAGCCGACCGCTCCAATTTTCGCATCCAGCATGTCTCTGGATTGGGTGATGGCCGCCATGAGTGCCGCACTGTCAGGCATCGTCCCTTGCTGTCCTCCGGGCATCCCAGCAGCCACTCCCACGCCAGTATATTTGTCTATGGGGCCTTGCTTGGCCGGGCCACCACCACCCTTGTCCCGTGTCATGTCCGCCCTCAGGACTTCCCACGCAAGCCTAAGGAGATCAGAGGAGGGAGCGAGAATAGGGATTGTCCAACAGTGGGCACCCGCGGCCCGGCCCGACCGCCGATGGGGAGCCTACACTGAGCCGCCCCGAGACCAGGGCCAACGAGTAGTCCAGGGGTCCACGCCACTCCAGACCCAGCCAAGGCCCTCAGCGGCACCTGCACGGCCCAATCGACCGCCGAAGCAACCGCGCCCTGGATCCCAGATGGGGGCCCCCAAACGTCTGCGTCACCTCAAATCCGCAGCCCGTCCAGATCACACGCCTTTCGACTGCACACCCCCCCGGCGTGCTCCAGCCACCGCCAATCTCAGAGTCCCAGATGGCACCCCCGCGGTCCGACTGACCGCCGGTAGAAGCGCCCCTTGTGGCCTGGGGGGAGTTCCCTTAGGGGGAGAAGAGGGTCTACACCCGCTGGCCCCAGATAGGCCCAGGAACCCTCCAGAGATCACCGCAGCCTTCCTCCGCCGAGACGGCTCCACTCTCGCGGCGCGACAACGCTGCCGATCTCCCGCTGCAGTGCAGGCCAAGGGGGGGAGGGGTCCAGGAAAGCAGTCCCCACTTCACCAGGCCCGCAGGCCGCACACACCCCGGGCCCCCACCGCTGCAGAGGGGATCCCCGAAGAAGTCGCACGGGGCGTGAGCGCCCCCAGGGGCCAATAGATCACCGGTCCACGCACAGTGACCCCCACTCCCCAGCACCGCACCTCACCTACGCGGCCCGATCCAGCCGCCGAGCCGCTCAGCCAGTCTTTGCCTTGGGCTACGCCACGGAGCGGTGGTCGGCTCCCCGCCTGCTTCCTCTGCCCGTCTGCTGATCTCCGGGGCACTCCTCTCCGCTCCCTCGCAGTAAGACGGCGCCGAGGCTGCCTCTCTCCCCCCAGCTACGGATTCCGGCTATTTTCAGCACAGCGTCCCAGTCAGCCAGGCCTCACCCCCATGCGGCCCCGTCCCGGCCGACGTTCTATTACACCACTACGGGCCCCAGGGGCTTCTCAAAACTGCTCAGGGCGACGCCGCTGATGCCACGGGACTGCAGAGTCATTTTTGCGGTCAGTGAAGCATCGGAGGATAAGGATAATTTAAGGATTTATGGCGGGCTGGACGGAGCACGCTCAGCACACGTCCGCCATGCTGGCTTGCCAAGCCACGCCCCGGGGAGGGCTGCATTTTGAAACTTCTTGCAGGGTTAAAGACACAACCTTCAGAGTCCCTTGTGTCCCAGCAATTTATAATAAAAACATCAATTTAACTATGGTAATAAATGTATCTGTTCCAGAGATCAGAGTTTTGCCTGTTCCAAGTTTTGACTCATCTAAAAGTAGTGCTGGGGGGTAGTGTGCCTCCAGGAAAGCACAATGTGTAACATGCAGGTCAAATTTTTTTTTTAATGTAGATAGTTCAGTGGGCTACTGTTTTTGTCACAGAGATTATTTTGTTAATGCAGTTCATAAAATACAATCCTAATTTAGCACAGTGAGCTACGAGCCAGAATCAAATAGCAGCATGGAAACTGCAAGGCATGGGTTTAAAAACCTTATTGTTTTTTCCTCAATCTTTCATAATTCTAAGGTTCCTAAATAGTGCTCTTTTGGATAATAATAAATACCTTTTAGTAAAAACAACCCCAACCACCATCATGTGTTTTAAATCCCAAATTGGTATTTCTGCAGACTAAGCACTCTTAACATATAATGCCAGCCAGTATGGATGACATGTGACTCCTACACGTTGTAGTCCGAATTGTTTTAAGCAGGGCCACTGGAATTATGCAGCAGAGGAGGGCCAAACTATGCAGCAGGGTTGAGTAAGTTATGCAAGAAGAAAAGCCACATTATGCGGTGTAATGTGTCACATTTTGTGCTAGTATTACTTTACTATTTTGTCATTTTAAAACATGTTAACACTGTCTGGGCATTTGTTGCACCTCATTAGTGCCAGTTTAACACCCAAATATAGCTATAAGCAGCAGAAAGATGACAAGTCAACCTTTGCAAAGGCCTCCCACTGTGCAGAAACATGCGTTGCTGTGTTTTTAGTAACTTTTGTATTGTTTGAGTTATATTCTACATATTATGCAGCAGAGGATGGATAATGTGGCAAAGGCAGCAAATCTATCGTTATGCAAAAATCACCCTAAAAGGCAGCGGAGCACTGTACAAGGTCCAAGACAAAATTTAAGTCTGGACACCTGTGCCAAATCTTTGAGGGATATATTTACTAACATTTCATGCAACACAGAACAGCAAGTGAAGTTGCTGTGCTGCATTGGGGAAAGAGCAGAGTAGCACCATATTTTCAAAGATATGGTGCATTGAAAATGGGATTGAAAGGTCTGACATGCAAGTTACAAAGTGAACCCTCACAACATATTTCTGTTCATTCCCTATTCAACCTCTTCATCTCACAGTTCCCTTTTCTCGATCAGTTCCCTCCTCTCTCCTACCTTGCCATTCGTCTCTGCCTCTCTCACTCCCCCACATGCTTTCTCTCGGTTCCCTCTACTTTGCCTTTTTATATGCCTCATCTACCTTTTGTTCTTTTTCAACCCTCTCTCTGTCACCCTCAGCATCTTTCTGTAACTATTTTTGTTCCTTTCTCTGTCCCTTCTTCTGTTGTCTTCTTCTCTCTTTTTGCAACCTGCTTTTTCTCAGCTTGCAGATTCTCGCTTGCTTTACTCTTCTTCCACTGTTCACTCTCACTGGTCTAACCTTCTGTCTCTTCCTCTCAGTATATATCCCTCTCCTCTGTTCTCACCATATTTTCTCTCTCATTGTCACACTCTCTTATAGTTCTACTGCCTGTGAACTCTAAGCCTATGTTCAGCAACAGAGCCCTGCTTCTGGCATTATCATTCATTGTACAGGGATAAAATTGTGAAAACTGCTCCTTATGTCAGCTGTCAAATTCTGCTTGGCATGTGTATATTTGCTAGGTTTTTGATCTTTAAATCTGTCCAGCTATGTGTGAATGTTTGATCAACTCTCCAATGTTAATAAACAAACTAAAGACCATAAAGCTATTTAGGCTTATACTTCAGTAAGCTGTCTATTTTATAATCGTGCCACATCCTCAGATGCGTCTGTAAAAATGACCTTTCGTCTTGAATTTTAACCCTTTATCCTGAATTTGTATTGTCACTGTCCTGAATTTGCCTTCTTACAAGGAGGTCACCTTAAGAAGAAGCACTGGGGCACGCAAAGGAGGGCAGCCAGCAGGTGAAATGTTGAACATTAAAAAAGGGGAGGAGGCAGCATATGAAGCAGAGAAAAGTACAGTGAAGTAGACAGCTGAGGAAGCACATAGGAGTCAGTAGCAGCTGCTCTTCTTAATGGGTGGTGGGGCGGTTGGTGGGGAGGTGTGGGGGGAGGGTTTAAATAACAAAAAAAGTGCTTACCTGCCTCTGCAGGCCATCGCCTCGGGGTTCTCCTGCTCCGGTTGGACTCCCCAGGGGCTGGTGCACACTGCCTAGATGCCGATCACGGCGCTGCTCTCATACTGGCAATACAGCATGTGAAAGCAGCACCGTGATTGGCCTGAACATACTTGTTTAACACTCGCTCAAGTCCTAGGGGCCAGTGCCTCTACTCCACCCAGCTGTACAACACAGCTCGGGTGGGGAGAGATCAAAGTTTGCAGGACGGTTTGGCCGGCCTGAGACTGCCGGCCAAACCGTCATTCACACTTACAGTGTGCACTGCTCCTCACCCTGCTCTTGTCATGGCCCTGCCCAGACTTGGCTTGGTGGCTCAAGCGCGGAAAGAAAAATCAAATGATAATAGTATGGTTTGATTAGCATTATATTTTTCGCTCCCTCAGGTGGCTCTCAGCAGGGGGGGGCGGTGACGATCCTCTGCCATAACGGAGGAGCCGCCATTGATAGCAGTGGAGAAGGAAGCATGCAGTATAGGAAGCTTATTACAGTGCAGAATTGAGCAGGCCGCATTAGAAGAATAGATGGAGGAGCAGGCAGTATATGAAATTCAGATCAGTGGAGCGTTAGCAGGCAGTCTGAGATTACTTTTTGTGTTCCGAATCTCCCTCAACAATAGCACTTAAGTTGTCACTTTTAATCGTGGTTCATTCCTTTTAACCTGCTAATTCTTACTTGTAACTTTTTTCCCACTAAGGCAATTGTTTTCTCTTAACTGTCAATCATGTGGTCTTTATCCTACCTGTAATTACAAAGTGCAATTTGTCTCCTGGCAGCATCTGTTTTAAAAGCTTTGTCTCCCCGTCCCTTTATGAATTCTTTTTAAATTATTTTACATTCAGGGTAATTTTTGTTCACATGCTAACTGTCCTTTTTGCATAGCTTTGTTTGAGCCCGTGTTGTCCTCTGTTTTTTTCTATGGTTTACAGAAAGTGATATGCTTGCATTGACCCTTTTGGAAATTCTATTCACTAGTTCCACATTTTGTTTGCTGGATGCATTTACGTGTCTTTTGAGTATTTAGACTTGTGTAACTGCCAGCAGAAAATGTGAGTCCTGCTGCTACTTAGAGCTGGTTCCAAATTTCTAACAGTGTATATTCGATTGCAATTCGTGTTCTTATTGTGCCTGTAGTTTTCACTGTTATTTCGACATCATTTATATAATTTTCGCTCTAAAAACCCTGATTCTGCAACTTGATCTAGTAGTCGCCATTTGTAACTTGGAACCTCATTTATGAGGTTTTGCCTTAGGGCCCCGCCGCAGGCCTTCCTGCGGTGCTGCCCTAAGGCAAAAGAAAAGGACAGGAATGTGTCGTATCTATCAGATACGGCGCATTCCTGTCCTTTTCCCCTGCGCGTGCGCACAATGGGCTGCCGTGTGCCAACGGAGGCACCTTTGCACCATGGTGCAGGGGTGCCTGCGTTGCAGGGATGATTATGTTTGTGCAGCAAGGGAAACCTTCCAGCACAAAAACAATCACAAGAGGCTTTTTCGTCTTTCGATTAATGCAGCACACATAGAAAAAGGGAAAACGAGGAGAAATAAAGATATTTCTCCTTGCCGTGCCTCGCTTACGCTCCCCGCCCCCTGGGAAGGCGTAAGTTTTTGGTGCTGCTTCGGAGTTACGATTTCTCGTAAATCTGGGGCAGTGTCAAAAAGCCATGGATGTTGCTGGGAACGCCCCCAGCAACACCCATTGTAAGCCCCTTTAACGCAGAAAACTGCATTAAAGGGATCAATATTTACGAGGCAGCATTAAGCCCAAAAAAGTGGCTTAGTGGTGCCTCGTAAATATGGAGCAAGCTCCTGCGCCACGGACCGTCACAAAAAGTGACGTTCCTGCGGCGCAAGGGGCCTCATAAATGAGGCTGTGGATTTTTTGTGTGTTTGCGTGGGTGTGCTCGCACGTGTGTTGATGAGCTCTTTTGTTTATGTTTATTTATGTATGTGCACATGTGCGGCTGTATGTGTGAAGTGTGCTGGTGGTTCGATGTGGTGGGCACCAGGACTCGTTTTTGAGGACAGTTTTGGGGGGATTAGTCTTTGACACAAAACAAGAGACAGAAAGGCAGAACATGAAGAACGAAGACGAAAGGGGTAGAGATATAAACAGTGACCAGGGAGACTTTGGGGAAGAAAAGAACTTTAAACAGCAAGATAAACAGACATTAGGAAGCGCCGGTGGCGGCTTCTACGAAACCCTTGGGCCCCTGCACTTAATTTATTTTTTCTTATTTTTACAAATTAAGCATTGTAGGCGTCTGTGTGTATGTGCACCATACACTAAACCTTAACAGCTAGATGCTATTAGATAAATAACTGAAGTTCTGATGCTTAAACAGGTGCAGTCAGTCCTTGAGCCACTTTGAAGGTGAAAAGTAGGGTTTTATGCAGATTACAAAAGCTGTACTTTTTTCAAGTGTCAAGTGATCAGCTGAGGAAGAGACAGGTGTAAATGCTGGAGACCAGAACTAACACCCCGCCTGTAAAACCGGTCACGGCCTTTGCTCTTCTCTGAAACAAGACCTGCCCCTGCGACACCGACCCCGACACTAAGCCCTGCCCAAGGGGCAGGAGTAGGGGATTTGTGTGTGTGGGGATGCTACGGGGCTCCCGCTACTCCCACCCAGGAGCAGGACCTCACCCTTAGGGAAAGTAGATCACTCAATAGCAGCCTCAGTGTGACATGAGACCTTTACAAAAAACAAAAGGAGATCATTAAATACAAAGTAATGAAGGAACAAAGCAACATAACATCCGGTTAGGTATTGTATTGCAATGTAACAGAACAGACTTTGCAAGCAGAGGGCAGAACCTTTGCTGGGCGCTGCAGAAAATAGAATTAGATATGTATTCATGTAAGCACATCCATGGAAAAGCACAAATCAACAAATAAAATGTGCTTTAAAAGTATAATAAAATATAAAAGTAAACAGACACTAGCAAAGCCAAATAGGCCTGGGTTTAACGTGCTAACATAAGCAGCATCAGCACATTAAACCCTCCAAGCACTATAGAGAGCGCTATATTTGTAAAGTAAACTCTTGTGCAGTTCAGAGGAAGGACTCTAGTGTACATACAGAAGTTGTTCTGTGCTTGTAGTAGACAGATCAAGTGGTGGTCTCTATGAGGCTTATGCTAGGAAAGCACATTAGCTCCAAGTTAGCTCTCTCGTGCAAAGCATAGACCCTAGTCCCTCGCGTCAGTGAGGCGATCAGTGACTTTTGGGACACTAATGTTTACTAATTAAAGGGCAAGATATAAGAAGTGACTACTTTGTAATGGTGTGAGCTTTACAATTTTGCCGCCAGAAAGTGAGCACTCCACCAAATAGGCAAAGAATGGACAAACAATGTCATTTTTAATTAACAAATTAAAATATCCATTACAATTTTGTGTTACATTTTCAAATTGTAATTTCTGCTGGCGTTTTTGTTGATTGTTCATCATACATTGTAAAATGGCCCTCTGCTTAAATCATTAACAGTAGCTGTACAAACAGTGTAAAAACACGTCATGTGAGACATTCGTTTTTTAAATTCTTGAACACAAACGTATGAGAACATTCCATTAATTTAAGAATAATAGGTTATGATATAGAGATACTGAATAATTCTGTTTAGTCTGAGAACAATAAGAAGAACTTGAATTGATAACTTGATGCCCTAAATGTTAATAATATATCCGAGAAGGTTGGAGTGTCTGATTCTTCATAGCTGTAGATCTACATGTTTATTTTCAGTATGTTTGAGAGATTTATAGACCAATTTTTATTCACAGGGATGATTATTAACAGTGATGAGCAATAAGACTGCTGAATCGATTGCTAATAATTGTCATAGAAGATTGATTAATTTGATATCATTTCAATTGTTTAGCAGAAGTAGACGGTAATTAAATTCGTCTCATAAATACAAAAAAGATTCACATGACTACATAAGTGCATTTTTACCCACTTTAGAATAATCAGTGATGGGAAACAATAAAGGGATTGATGTGATGTTATTGTAAGTGATTTGATAATAAGTTGAACCAACTATACGGAGACAGTGGTAAAATAATTATTCTACTTTTCTATATGAATTTTAAATATGCTAAATTCAAAACATGTATACCAAAAACATCCATGTATATGTTTTTATATACTTCTCTTGTTCGAAAAGATTGTTTTTAAAACCACAATGGCAGTGTTTTAGCCAGAATATTTTATTACATCCTTATGAGGGCAAACAGTGATAATTAGGTGAAACTTGTGAATAAAGTTGGTGCTAGGTGGCCATCATTTAAAATGGATTAAATATGCTACAATTGTTCATTGAATTGAGTTCAGAAATTACACTTATATGGAAACACATTGGAAGATGTTGTAAGTCCCATATCAGGATATAACTCTAGAGTAGGAATGAGAGGAATGCCTGGTATTAAAGATAGCCTTTTTTCATTTTTACTGTTGTCGAGGTGTGTGAAACCTGTTAACTTTTTATTATATATGTTTTATTAACTTTGTTTTAGGAAAAGAGTAAATAATAGTGTGAGAATGTGGATTATTAGTTGGAGGAGATGTGAGTCTTCACCAAGTAATAATGTCACAATTACGTGCCAGGTCCAGGTCTCAATAATTTAAACCTGAGCTCAACCCTCGGTAGCTGTAGCACAGATCAGACAATCTTAACATAGGAGAAATGTGTAAAGCATTTAGAAGTACCAAAACAGTTAAAAAGTAGACAACAAAACATAACACAAATCCTACTCTAATTTGTAAAAATAGAGTAAAATTTAATGAACAAATAGACACCAAAACTGCAAAAATCAGATATAAAGAACCGGAGACATTATTTTAAGAAGTTTTAAGTCAAAATTGTATTGTATTGTATTGTAACTGTTTTGTAATTGCATTTATATAGCACTTACTACCCCTGATGAGGCATCAAAGCATTTTTCGGCGAGTAGCACACAACGCCGGAACCTAAAAAGAATTAGTGGTGAATTAGTATAGGGAAATATGAAATTAATTTGAGCAGTGGACATGTAAGTCTGTTATTTGGTTTGGAAAGAATAGTGGAGGGATGGAAGAGGGAAGAGTTTGCATTTATATAGCGCTTGGTACCCTTGATGAGGTGTTGAAGCACTTTTCGGCAAGTAGCACACTACTCTGGAACCCAAAAAGGATGAATGGTGAATTAGTATACAGAAAAATGACATTAATTTGAGCGGTGGACATGTTAGTCTGCTATTTGGATTGAAAAGGATAGTGGAGGAATAGAAGAGGGAAGGGTTTGCATTTACATATCGCTTGCTACCCCTGATGAAGTGTTGAAGCACTAGGTTTTAGTCAACAGATAAATGTTCACACATGAAACACTTTTTGCGATTTCAGAGCAGATGCTCGCAAACCTCCGCTATAGTAAAACCCCACAAACAGAAAACAACATGGCAAGAGATTCATACACCTCCAACTAAATGACTACATACAGTAGCAGTACATTCATCTGTTGCTTTATCTTCACTGGATGTACACCAGGAGCCATCATGCTCTCTAATATAACAGCCAAACTAGGTCAAAATAGAAAACGACCAGTGGAAAAAAATGCACTTTTACGGCCAGACCAGGCTACGCGCAGCTGCTGCGAAGCATTGCAACGGATAAGACTGGCAGCAGTTGGGGGCATGGTGTGTGCACCCCCTCTCTGAGACTGGCAGCAGTGAGGAGCAGCATGATGTGTGCACCCCCATGGTGTGTGCACCTCCCTCTCAGAGACTGACAGAAGTGAGCAGGAGGGTGTGTGCACACCCTCTCTGAGACTGGCAGCAGTGGGGAGCATGGTGTGTCCACCCCCTCCCTGAGACTGGCAGCAGCGTTGAACACGGTTTGTGCACACCATCTCGGAAACTGGCAGCAGTGGGGGGCACAGTGTGTGCACCCCCTCTCTGAGACTGGCAGCAGTGGGGAGCATCGTGTGTGCATCCCCTCTTTGAGATGGGACTGGCAGCACTGGGGCGCAAAGTGTGTGCATCCCCTCTCTGAGACTAGTAGCAGTGGGGAGCACGGTGTGTGCACCCCCTCTCTGAGACTGGCAGCAGTGGGGAGCAGCATGATGTGTGCACCCCCATGGTGTGTGCACCTCCCTCTCAGAGACTGACAGAAGTGAGCAGGAGGGTGTGTGCACACCCTCTCTGAGACTGGCAGCAGTGGGGAGCATGGTGTGTCCACCCCCTCCCTGAGACTGGCAGCAGCGTTGAACACGGTGTGTGCACACCATCTCGGAAACTGGCAGCAGTGGGGGGCACAGTGTGTGCACCCCCTCTCTGAGACTGGCAGCAGTGGGGAGCATCGTGTGTGCATCCCCTCTTTAAGATGGGACTGGCAGCACTGGGGAGAAAAGTGTGTGCATCCCCCTCTCTGAGACTAGTAGCAGTGGGGAGCACAGTGTGTGCACCCCCTCTCTGAGACTGGCAGCAGTGGGGAGCATGGAGTGTGCACCCCCTGAGACAGGCAGCAGTGGGGAACATGGTGCGTGCACCTCCTCCCTGAGATTGGCATCGGTGGGGAGCATAGTGTGTTCATCCCCTACCTGAGACTGGCAGCAGAGGGGACCACGGTGTGTGCACACCCTCTCGGAAACTGGCAGCAGTGGGGAGCATGGTGTGCGCACCCCTACTTGAGACTGGCAGCAGGGGGAGCACGGTGTGTGCACCTCTCCCTGAGACTGGCAGCAGTGGGGAGCATGGTGTGCACACCCACTCTCTGAGATTGGCAGCAGTGGGGAGCACGGTGTGTGCTCCCCCTCCCGACTCTGGCATCAGTGGAGAGTACGGTGTGTGCACCCCCTCCCTGAGACTGGCAGCAGTGGGGAGCATGGTGTGCGCACCCCCTCTCTGAGATTGGCAGCAGCGGGGAGCACGGTGTGTGCACCGCCTCCCTGAGACTGGCAGCAGAGGGGAGCACCTAAAAGTGCAAAGCGTCAATCATGGTCATCATGTGGTCGCACTGGACCGAGTCCAAGTCAATAGTTAAGACCGACCACAAGCTATTGCCGGTTGGGTACTGGGACCAGATTTGCCCTGGTGGAAAGTTTACCTTCTGATTCAGAAAACCTTCTGTGGAAAAATCCTCATTGACTGGTCGTCAACAGATCGGACTGCATGTTGGATGCAAAGAAGGGCTCGACAACAGCACCCTGGTGAAGTGTGGGGTCTCGGGGGAAGCCACAGCTCCAGCGAGAAACCTGGCACAGTCGTTGTGAGAAGTTGGCCTGGCATATGCTGTCCACTAATTATAGTGGGCACCTTGCACCAGTCCAAACAACCCCTTATTGGAGATAGGTTAAAGACAACCTTATTGAAAGCTATCCTAGTGGTAGCTATGGAGAGCAGCCTTCAGGCTAAGTCTTGAAGGAATGTAAAGCAGCTTGTTTTACCAGTCTATAATCTCTTGAGTGACCAAATGAAAGAGCACCACACCAGGTATATATTCAAAATATATGTATTTATTGCTAAACACACCCCTCTAGTCTCTTTATGAGGCTAGAGTTCGAAGTACATAAGTTATAAGATATTAAATCACAGTAATAGCACAAATACACGTTTGGGCCCTAGGGGCGTACCAAACCATATACCAATAAAGTGGTATGCGAACCACGACTGAACTAGACACTAGGCCTAGAGCCTCTAGAAGTGCTTGGACCACAAGGAACCACCCAAGGTAGTGACACAGGGGACCCACGGGAGACGCGTGCAGTGTAAATACACAACCGCGATACGCCGTTAACTTCTATGGAGAAAGTCGGGATCGGGAAAATAGAGAAAGGGACACTTAAAAGAGGACTAGGACAAAACCCTTTGAGATCTAGGACTTTGAAGAGTCTCTACCCACGGGAGCACCGGAGTACTCGTGTTACCTCACCCAGGGAAGCCGGGTGCATAGGTGCCTTTCGGGGTCGGGTTTCGTCGTCGTTTCGAATGGCGATCTGCTGCAAAGTGCTGCTGGCGACCAAGAGAAAAATGTCCGGGTGGATCCAAGAGTAGATCGGAGTTCTGAAGAACCTGAAAGCAGAGGGGACAGAGTCTGGGTCACTAGCCAGTGACCAGGAAGGCGATGGACAGATGCCCACCGATGTCGAGTGCTTCAGGTGCGTTGACGGTTGTCTTGACTCTTCAGCCACGAGGTCCAGGAGGCGTTGTCGGCGACCAGGAGCAGGATTCGGGCTGGTACACAATGTCTGTCGAGTGCTGAGGTGTCGGCGACCGGATTGGACCCAACAAGCCTTGGCAACGGCAAGTCTTGAGGAAGATGTAGATCGTCGATGGTGCAGACCAGCAAGGTCTGTGGAACTCACCCAGCGAGGGTAAGTGAGGGCAGGCCTGAAGCAACCAGGATGCCAAGTAAGAAAAGGATTGGCCTTCGTTAAGGGCTACTAGCCAACGGGCTAGCGACCGCGAAGGAGCCTCGTGACGCCGCACGTGGAGCTGGCTTACAGGACACTCGTGGAGTGGGGGCCAGTGATCTTCGGTGCAGGTGGTGCTGGAGGCTACGGCTACTCGGAGCCCAAAGCACGACTTCTTGGGAGACCCAGAAGATGGTGCACTTGCAAATGTGCTCGGTGTCCAGGGGTCACGGTCTCAAGTCACCCACGATAGCCACGGGCCTCAGCTTTGCTGGGGACTCAGGGTAGCCTCGGGGAAGTCTGAGAATCCACCTCTGGTGATGCGATGACTTCGGCGTCCGACGGGAGCTTCAGAAATGCGAACCGGACAGATGCTTCTTTGGTGCCTGCCAAGCAGGGGAGTCACTCCTTGACCCCAAGGGAGATTCTTCAGTCCTCTAATCTTGTCGTAGAGCGTCGAAGGTCCAGGATTCAGTTTCAGAGTTTCGTCCAGGTATAATCTAAAGTCCTAAGGACTGGGTTCCTACCTTTATTCTAAAAATAGGGGTTGGACTACTCTGTGGCCCCACCTATGGGTGGGTCAGGGCAGAGGGGTGGCTACACCCCTTTCCCTTTGTCCAGTTCGCGCCAAAGCAGGGGCTGCAAGCCCCTGATCCGGTTTGAACTGGGGTATGCACAGGGACACCAAATGTGCCCCCAGTGCAGGACTTCAAAGCACACAGATGGTGCTCCCGCCCAGCCCCAATACACATTATCCTGTCTGGGGAGGTGGTCACACCTCCCTGCAACAGGAAACCTATTGTCCAGGCCTCCCTGCCGGAGTTTCGTCCAGCAGCAGGAGGCCAGACTCGTGTCTGTGGCAGCAGCATCCATTTTGTGATGCCAGGGCTCTGGAGAGAAGTTACCGGGTTAGTCAGGGTTAACATGTCTTTCCCTCTAGAAGGGTGGAATGCTACCCCGCCGCCAGAATTGGCGGGGGGTAGTATTCAAGATGTTTGACACCAAACACGACATGTTTAGGTGCAGCCATTCCAAAGTTAGCATTTTACCGCGAGGATATAATGCGCTTAAGAGTATATGGTCAGGCTGCACTACAAACAGCATCAGAGATGGTCTCCGAACACTGCAGAGGGGCCCTGCTCACGCAGGGGCAGCCTCTCACATAGGAACCACGCACTCTGCCTTTAGGATTGATAAGGCCTGCCTTAGGAGTGACTTATAGGTTTATATGTGTGTATGTATTTCGTGATATAGGTAACCTATATCACAGTAAGGAGGTGCATGCACCACCTTACCCAGGCTGCAGTAGCAGACCTGTGGTGTCAGTTTGGATGGCCTTCCAGGGGTGGCATAATACATGCTGCAGCCCCTGGCAGGTCCTCTGAGGTACCTATGCCCTTGGTACATAGTATACCATATACTAGGGACTTATAAGGGCACTCCAGATCCCAATCAGTGATGTGCCTAAGGCACATGGAAACCATTTTAGAGAGGAAGCAGCTAGGCTGGGGTTCTGATTAGCAGGGCCCCAGCCAGACTAATGTCGAAAAACAGTGAAGCATCAGCAAAAAGTGGGGGTACCCATGTGAAGCAGATCCTACTCTCCTACACAACCCCCCAAACGTAGGGACATTAAACTAACCTTGCCCAGTTAAGTCTTCATGTTCTAAGTGGAAATACCTAGAGAGTCCATCTGCATTCGCATGGTTACTCCCAGGCCTATGTTCCACTGTAAAGTCCATCCCCTGTAGGGAAATGGACCACCTAAGCAGTTTGGGGTTTTCACCCTTCATTTGTTTTAGCCATAAGAGGGGCTTATGGTCTGTCTGAACCAGGAAGTGTGTACCAAACAAGTATGGCCTCAACTTCTTCAGAGCCCAGACCACAGCAAAGGCCTCCTCTCTATGGCTGACCAACGTTTCTCTCTAGGGGTCAGCCTTCTGCTAATGAAAGCTACTGGCTGATCCTGACCTTCTTCATTCAATTGTGACAGTACAGCCCCTACCCCCAATTCAGATGCATCAGTTTGAACAATGAACTTCTTGGAGTAATCAGGACTCTGCAGAATTGGAGCAGTGCACATGGCCTGCTTGAGGTCATCAAATGCCTTTTGACAGCTAGCTGTCCACTGAACCTTTTTGGGCATTTTCTTGGAAGTTAAGTCATTCAGGGGTGTCACTATTGATCCATACCCCTTGACAAATCTCCTATAGTACCCAGTCAGGCCTAAGAAGGCTCTCACCTGAGTCTGGGTAGTGGGAGCAGTCCAGTCCATGATGGTCTGGATCTTGCTCTGCAAAGGTTGAACCTGGCCTCCACCCACAAGGTGGCCCAGGTACACAACCTGACTCTGCCCTATCTGGCACTTAGTGGCCTTGATAGTCAGGCCTGCCTTTTGCAGGGCCTGTAAAACATTCCTGAGGTGGACCAGGTGATCCTCCCAGGTGGAGCTAAAGACAGCAATATCATCTAGATATGCTGCACTATAGGCTTCCAGACCTGTGAGAACTGTATTCACCAACCTCTGGAAAGTGGCAGGTGCATTCTTCAGACCAAAGGGCATCACCACAAATTGATAATGCCCACTAGGGGTTGAGAATGCTGTTTTGGGCTTTGCAGTATCAGCTAGTCTGATCTGCCAGTAGCCAGCTGTTAGGTCAAATGTGCTGAGATATTTGGCAGAGGCCAAAGTATCTATGAGCTCATCTGCCCTGGGTATTGGATGGGCATCAGTCCTAGTGACTGCATTGAGACCCCTGTAGTCCACACAAAACCTCATCTCTCTTTTTCCACCACTGGTGTGAGGTTTTGGTACCAGGACCACTGGACTAGCCCAAGGGCTACCTGAGGGTTCAATAACTCCCAACTCCAACATTTTCTGGACTTCAGTCCTGATACAGTCCCTGACATGGTCAGGTTGCCTATAAATCTTGTTTTTAATAGGCAGACTGTCCCCAGTGTCCACTTCATGAGTGCACCAGGTGGTCTGACTGGGTGTCAGTGAAAACATATGTCTAAACTGATTGAGGACTTGCCTGCAATCAGTTTGTTGCTGGGTAGTGAGGCTGCCTGCCAAGGCTACACCATCAACTGACCCATCGTCAGGGTTCTGTGAGAGCAGGTCAGGGAGTGGGTCACTCTCTTCCTCCTGCCCTTCATCAGTAGCCATGAGCAAGCCCATGTCTGCCCTGTCCACATATGGTTTTAACCTGTTGACATGGAGAACCCTGTGGGGACTCCTGGGTGTTCCTAGGACTACTAAATAAGTGACCTCACCCTTCTGCTCAACAATAGTGTGGGGTCCACTCCATTTATCTTGGAGAGCTGCTGGGGCCACTGGCTCCAACACCCACACCTTCTGTCCTGGCTGGTAAACAGTCAGAACAGCCTTTTGGTCATGCCAGGCCTTCTGAAGTTCCTGGCTAGCCTCAAGGTTTTTGGTTGCCTTTTTCATGTACTCAGCCATCCTGGAGCGGAGACCAAGTACATAGTCCACTATATCTTGCTTTGGGGGCTTGAGAGGTAACTCCCATCCTTCCTTCACCAAGCACAGTGGACCCCTCACAGGGTGGCCAAACAGAAGTTCAAAAGGGCTGTAACCAACCCCCTTCTGAGGCATCTCCCTATATGCAAATAAAAGGCAGGGCAAGAGTATGTCCCATCTTCGCCTAAGCTTTTCTGGGAGCCCTTTAATCATGCCCTTCAAGGTTTTGTTGAATCTCTCAACTAAACCATTGCATTGTGGGTGATAGGGTGTGGTGAACTTATAAGTCACTCCACACTCCTTCCACATTGCTTTTAAGTACCCAGACATGAAGTTAGCACCCCTGTCTGAGACTACCTCCTTAGGAAAGCCCACTCTTGAGAAGATTCCCAGGAGGGCCCTTGCCACCACAGGTGCTGTAGTGGTCCTGAGGGGAATAGCTTCTGGGTACCTGGTGGCATGATCCACTACCACCAGGATAAACCTGTGCCCAGAGGCTGTTTGGGGATCCATGGGACCAACAATGTCAATCCCTACCCTTTCAAAGGGCACCCCCACCACAGGTAGTGGTATCAGGGGGCCTTTGTAGTGCCACCTGCCTTGCCACTGGCTTGGCAGGTTACACAGGAGCGACAAAACTCCTTGCTGTCTTCAGACATGTGGGGCCAGTGAAAGTGAGGGACAATTCTGTCCCAAGTCTTGTTCTGGCCCAGGTGACCTGCTAAGGGAATATCATGGGCTAGGGTCAATAGGAAGCCCCTGAACTTCAAAGGTATTACCAACCTCCTGGTAGCACCAGGCTTGGGGTCTCTACTCTCTGAGTACAGGAGTCCATCATCCCAATACACTGTATGGGGACCACTAGCTTTCCCAGCAGCCTCAGCAGCAGCTTGCTGTCTGAGGGGTTCAAGGGAGGGGCAGCTCTGCTGCTCCTGGCTCAGATCTGCCCTAGAAGGTCCCCCTGTCCCCAAGAACTCAACCTGGTCAGGTTCAAGTTCCTCTGGGACAGTTCCTTCTTCAGGGCTGAGATCATCCCCCTCAAGGGACTGATCTTCCTCCTGAGCCAAGGGGAAGGCACTGCCTTAACCCTACTACTCCTCCTCTTGGAAGGCACTTGGTCCATTCTTCCAGAATCCAAGGCCTGTTCAGTGCTAGACATTTTGGCTTGTGACCTGGTCACAGCAAACACATCTGCAGGGATCCCCAGCATTTCTGCATGGGTCCTGAGCTCCACTTCTGCCCAAGCAGAAGTCTCTAAGTCATTGCCAAGCAAGCATTCGACTGGTAGGTTTGCACTTACCACAACCTTCTTAAGGCCAGTTACCCCTCCCCAGGAGAAGTTAACAACTGCCAGAGTATGGTCTGTTCTGACATTGCTAGCATTGGTCACTTGGTACATTTCACCAAGTATAACTTGCCCAGGATTCACAAGGTCTTGTGTCACCATTGTGACACTTGCCCCTGTGTCCCTAAATGCCAAAGCCTCACGTCCATTGATTAAAGGCTGTTGTCTGTACTTGCCCAGATTACTGGGACTCATAGAGGAGGGCACATCCATGCCTCCATCACAGACTAACACAGCCTGAGTCAGTTCTCTGACTAGGTCAGAGCCCAACTCAGTACCCAGGGTGAACCCTACTAAACCCTTGGCTGGAGCACTCCCACCAACTGTACTAGGGGGAACAGGTGCCTTAGGGGCATTGGTGGGTGCTGGACTGGAGTCTTTGGACTTGGTGCAATCACTGGTCCAGTGGGTCTTTTGCTTACAGACCTTGCACCATGGTTTTCTTTGGCCTTTCCCTTTACCAAACCATATACCAATAAAGTGGTATGCGAACCACGACTGAACTAGACACTAGGCCTAGAGCCTCTAGAAGTGCTTGGACCACAAGGAACCACCCAAGGTAGTGACACAGGGGACCCACGGGAGACAGCGTGCAGTGTAAATACACAACCGCGATACGCCGTTAACTTCTATGGAGAAAGTCGGGATCGGGAAAATAGAGAAAAGGGACACTTAAAAGAGGACTAGGACAAAACCCTTTGAGATCTAGGACTTTGAAGAGTCTCTACCCATGGGAGCACCGGAGTACTCGTGTTACCTCACCCAGGGAAGCCGGGTGCATAGGTGCCTTTCGGGGTCGGGTTTCGTCGTCGTTTCGAATGGCGATCTGCTGCAAAGTGCTGCTGGCGACCAAGAGAAAAGTGTCCGGGTGGATCCAAGAGTGGATCGGAGTTCTGAAGAACCTGAAAGCAGAGGGGACAGAGTCTGGGTCACTAGCCAGTGACCAGGAAGGCGATGGACAGATGCCCACCGATGTCGAGTGCTTCAGGTGCGTTGACGGTTGTCTTGACTCTTCAGCCACGAGGTCCAGGAGGTGTTGTCGGCGACCAGGAGCAGGATTCGGGCTGGTACACGATGTCTGTCGAGTGCTGAGGTGTCGGCGACCAGATTGGACCCAACAAGCCTTGGCAACGGCAAGTCTCGAAAAAGATGTAGATCGTCGATGGTGCAGACCAGCAAGATCTGTGGAACTCACCCAGCGAGGGTAAGTGAGGGCAGGCCTGGAGCAACCAGGATGCCAAGTAAGAAAAGGATTGGCCTTCGTTAAGGGCTACTAGCCAACGGGCTAGCGACCGCGAAGGAGCCTCGTGATGCCGCACGTGGAGCTGGCTTACAGGACACTCGTGGAGTGGGGGCCAGTGATCTTCGGTGCAGGTGGTGCTGGAGGCTAGGGCTACTCGGAGCCCAAAGCACGACTTCTTGGGAGACCCAGAAGATGGTGCACTTGCAAATGTGCTCGGTGTCCAGGGGTCACGGTCTCAAGTCACCCACGATAGCCACGGGCCTCAGCTTTGCTGGGGACTCAGGAGTAGCCTCGGGAAGTCTGAGAATCCACCTCTGGTGATGCGATGACTTCGGCGTCCGACAGGAGCTTCAGAAATGCAAACCGGACAGATGCTTCTTTGGTGCCTGCCAAGCAGGGGAGTCACTCCTTGACCCCAAGGGAGATTCTTCAGTCCTCTAATCTTGTCGTAGAGCGTCGAAGGTCCAGGATTCAGTTTCAGAGTTTCGTCCAGGTATAATCTAAAGTCCTAAGGACTGGGTTCCTACCTTTATTCTAAAAATAGGGGTTGGACTACTCTGTGGCCCCACCTATGGGTGGGTCAGGGCAGAGGGTGGCTACACCCCTTTCCCTTTGTCCAGTTCGCGCCAAAGCAGGGGCTGCAAGCCCCTGATCCGGTTTGAACTGGGGTATGCACTAGGGACACCAAATGTGCCCCCAGTGCAGGACTTCAAAGCACACAGATGGTGCTCCCGCCCAGCCCCAATACACATTATCCTGTCTGGGGAGGTGGTCACACCTCCCTGCGACAGGAAACCTATTGTCCAGGCCTCCCCTGCCGGAGTTTCGTCCAGCAGCAGGAGGCCAGACTCGTGTCTGTGGCAGCAGCATCCATTTTGTGATGCCAGGGCTCTGGAGAGAAGTTACCGGGTTAGTCAGGGTTAACATGTCATTCCCTCTAGAAGGGTGGAATGCTACCCCCGCTGCCAGAATTGGCGGGGGGGGGTAGTATTCCAAGATGTTTGACACCAAACACGACATGTTTAGGTGCAGCCATTCCAAAGTTAGCATTTTACCGCGAGGATATAATGCGCTTAAGAGTATATGGTCAGGCTGCACTACAAACAGCATCAGAGATGGTCTCCGAACGCTGCAGAGGGCCCTGCTCATGCAGGGCACCCTCTCACATAGGAACCACGCACTCTGCCTTTAGGATTGATAAGGCCTGCCTTAGGAGTGACTTATAGGTTTATATGTGTGTATGTATTTCGTGATATAGGTAACCTATATCACAGTAAGAGTGCATGCACCACCTTACCCAGGCTGCAGTAGCAGACCTGTGGTGTCAGTTTGGATGGCCTTCCAGGGGTGGCATAATACATGCTGCAGCCCCTGGCAGGCCTCTGAGGT
Organism: Calotriton arnoldi; assembly: GCA_963921515.1. Classification (NCBI taxonomy): domain Eukaryota; kingdom Metazoa; phylum Chordata; class Amphibia; order Caudata; family Salamandridae; genus Calotriton; species Calotriton arnoldi. The sequence goes on from CAWUFW010001590.1 coordinate 442,605, forward strand.
ACCTATGCCCTTGGTACATAGTATACCATATACTAGGGACTTATAAGGGCACTCCAGATCCCAATCAGTGATGTGCCTAAGGCACATGGAAACCATTTTAGAGAGGAAGCAGCTAGGCTGGGGTTCTGATTAGCAGGGCCCCAGCCAGACTAATGTCGAAAAACAGTGAAGCATCAGCAAAAAGTGGGGGTACCCATGTGAAGCAGATCCTACTCTCCTACAGTCGTCATCGATGGAGGGAAAGCTCTGAGTCAGCAAAGTCCAGAAACTATGTCCAGGAATGTCTCATCAGTGGTTGGATGCTGCTTGATGTCGACTTCTGTGAAGCTTCTCTAGTTTCGAAGTTAGAAACCTTTCTGGAAGTCGAAATCCTATTAACGGGGGAAATCTGCAAGTTTAGTTCGGCAGGCGAATCGAGATCAGTGGCTATGACTTTGGCATCAGTCCTGGTCCCCACTGGTTCTCTGGAAGAAAAGTTTTGAAAAAGTTTAAAAGTGTCCAGTTTTGCAGGTTGTAGAGTCAGAGGAGTGTACTCTAGCACCAGCGAAGAGTAAAGGACCTTGTGGGCAACACTTGGGGATAATGACTCAATCTCCCAGAAGCCGCGAGAGGTGTCCTGGGCAAGTCCAGCTAGAACTGGACAGCTGGGCTCTTGGAAAAAGGAGGCTTCTTACGACTTTTATTGCTCTGTAGCTTAATAGGAGTTCAGCCAACTGACCCTTAGAGTCCAGGTCTTTGTTCTGGGTATTAGTTGGAGCAGGTCCTGCCCTTTGGGTCTTTCTACACATGTTCAGCAGAAGGTGCAGTCCTTCTTCTGCCTTCCAAATGTCCGGATGTGTTCTGAAGAAGGTATCCAGGGATACCACATTTATGCCTGGCTCCAGCTTGTGGGTGGGGGTAACCTCCCTGACCCATAGGAAAAAGGTCCCCTGGGGCAATCCTACCCACTATGACATCACTTCCCGGGGGTTTGCCCCTAAATAATCCCACAGTACAATGCTCTGCCAAAATTAAACATGGAAGAACCTTTCTTCCCATGGGCAGAGCTCTGGGCAAACCCCTGAGGTGTCTCTAGGGCAGAGGTCTTCAAACTGTGGGATGCGCCCCCCCCGGGGGTCATGGATGTGTTCCCAGGGGGGCGCAAATGGGTCTGCAATTACTTGTAAATGAAGATAGGCTGGAAGCGTGAAATGCGCATTTCTAGGCTGTCTTCATTTACATACAGCAGTTAAAGACCGTAAAAAAAGCATGAGGATGGTAATACTGAGTGCCATCCCCATGCAGGGGTGTGAAGTCGGGGTCAAAGACTTGGCTAAAAAGAAGAAAAAATTCTGCATTTTATTGTTTTTTTTTTACATTCGGGTAACTGCATATAAAAACATGCACATACCTCAAATGAAAAATAAACGCAAGTTAAATTAATCAAAGGGAATTATACTCTTTTACCTTATGAAACCTCAGTTGGCTAATGTGATCACTGTAGATGTCTTTGTGTTTGACCAGAGAGTCACAGAATTAAATCCTGATTGGTGCAGTGAGGAATAGTGACTTGTTTATAGTGCTACAAGTTCCCAGTCTGTAACAGAAAGCTCTGTGAATGTTTTTATTCTTTTTAAAAAGTTACACTGTATAAAACAGGCTGCTGCAAAATACTGTTTGCGATAAAACAAATACATTCAAAATATGCATTTTAGTGTTAAGCATTCATACTATATCTAGTGTAAATATTTTTACATGTGCCCAATAAAACAGTGCCCTCCTTTTAACAGACACACATATAATTACCTCTCCAAGAAGGATAAATATTTGTCACCATGAAGCTGAGTGACTCCATTAATTAAAAGCAACAGTGGCTCTAAAGCAGCCTTTATATTTGGTGATTAACCATTGCACACATTTACATTTCTTGCAGGTAGCAGGCACCTTGGTGAGAAGGCCTGTTTCTTCTTTAGTGCTTTTCTGCCTGTTTCACAGCACAGGCGCCCCCCCCCCCCCCACCCTCTGGAAGTGTGCACTGGACCCCAGTTATGGCAGTCGAGCTATGAAAAGAAACATGGGGTGCATGTTTCTTGCTAGCATTAGGGCCCAAGTCACCATTGTTGCACGAAGAACAGGGCCCAAGTAACAAGGGAGGAGGAGGTGCTAAGGGTATTTTTTTTTTGTTCTTTTACCCAAAGCAGTAGAAAGCCTGCTTTGGGTATCTGGCCTAGAAGTAATGGCCCTGTTGAGTGGGCAGAGTAGACAGCCTGCTTCGCAGAGCTGTAGGTATCATTAGTGCTGCAGTTGTATTAGAGGCCCAGGGCATACTTGCTGTGCCAGTATTTCTTTGAGCCTTGGAGCAATGGCCCAAGGGAGGGCAAAAAATGAAGCAGAGACACCTTGATTTGGGCATCAGAGAGATGAGAGGGAGAGGGAAGCTGAGAGATGGGAGGGAGAGGGATGGTGTGAGATGGGAGCCCATGTTGTTAACAAATGTCAGTGGCGACAGCAATGCAGTACCTATCATTAGTGAAACAGGTGCAGTGACACTTTTGCCCAGGGGCCCACTGCATCACATTCATGAATTTTTACAATAGAAAATTAGCATAGGGGTCATTTTCCTTGCTAGCATTAGGATAGGTGGCGCCCTTGGCACAAAAAGGGGGGCAGCATGCAGTAGCTTATTTTCTCTCAGAAAGAAAATGGACTTGTTTTGAGACTGAAGTGATGGTCAGACATGGTGGGGAAGGAGTGAAAGAAGAGGTGATAGTCTTCTTCTCAGGGCTACAGCCATCATAGTGCAGCAGGTGGGGTGTACAGGGGCCCACAGCACCCCAAATATGGGCAGTAGTGTTTTTGGTCAATTCTGTTCTAGTTTGATACTGTTGCTGCCTGTTGCTTTTTTATGTCTTCTATGTAGTATGGATTACGAGCTACAGAAAAGTATCCCTGAAATGATATTCTTATCTCGGCCCCTGCGATCATCCCTCCCCCGCCCTACTTCAAAACATTTTGCTTAGGGGGGCTCCGAGCAAAAAAGTTTGAAGACCTCTGCTCTAGGGATATGAGAAACTCCCCCTGTAAACCAGATCTGAAAAGGGTTTTCTCCCCACTGGGATTGGTGCAATCATGACTATCTGGACAATGGAAAGGGCAGACATAGGTGTGGATTGCATCTGCTTGTAATGGGCAATGCCTCTTTGAAGCTTGTGCAGTTGGTGGGCACATACCCCAGGCCACCCTGTCAGGATGAGGTCACACATCCTCCCACGCTAGGCCCTTTGGTTCTCTTCCCCGAAGCCATTCACACCTCCTTGTAGGGGGTCAGCAGGTCGCCAGGTGACAATTGGGGATTAAATCTGAACAGGCTACTACTGCTTTAGTAGGAAAAATTGTGACTTTCTAAAGTCACTATTTCTGAAACAGACAAAATTCGACTTTGGTATTAAGTTGCATTTTGCTAGCTAGTGTCAATATGAAGTTAGCTTTATTAAGTATAATAACGTAACCTAATGTTTTCTATGACAAAACCAGCCTTGCTACAGTAAAAAAATGGGTTGGAGTATTTCTCACTGTACGGACATGTAAAACATTAAGTACATATGTCCTACTTTTAAATCCTATGCACCCCACCTTAGAGCTGGGAAGGTCTACTTATTCATGATTTACTACTATTTAGGCTTGATTAGGGTGATTTTAACAGGTCCAAATAGCAGTTTTAAAACTATCCAGCTGGGCTGCTGTGGCAGGCTTAGAGTCATGTTTTACACAGTCATTTTAGTATCGTCAAAATAAGTGATGCAGTGCACTTTTGACAAGTAACTTGTAGGCCGTGGTACACAGAGCAACATATACTTAGGACTTCCATGTACACTAAAGGTGCCACTCAGGATTTCAATCAATTCAACCCCTTTTTGTAGGGGTCAGAGCACATGCACTGGGTCCAAGTGTACAGAGCCAAAAAACTGCTTCACTCCCAAAAAAAGATAGGAAGGAGTCCTGCAAAGAGAGCCATTTTCTTACAAACAGCAAATTGCTTTGATAAATATGCATTGTTAGACCTGGCATCCTTGGCGTGGGTCTCCCTTCCATTTTTTATGATGCCTCCTATGTTACTGATCTGTTTTTGCTGGCGTTAGATGCTTTGGGCACTGTGCCACTGCTATTCAGTGCCACAGTGCAAGTGCTCCCTATGATAAATTGTGTTATGTATTAGTGACTCCATGATTGGATGATTGGTTTACTTGTCAGTCCCTAGTACAGTGCACTGAGTGTGCCCAGGGCTTGTAAATCCAATGCCGCTGGTGGGCTTGCAGCACTGGTTGTGCCACCCACAGAAGCGGCTTGTAAATGTGCCTCAGGCCTGCCATTGCAGAGCCTGTGTGCAGCCTAGGGCTGCCATGTCGACTTGGTGAGTACACCCACTTACCAGTCCCTAAACCTTCCCTTTACTGCATGTTGGTCACCCCTAAAGTAGGCCCTAGGGCAGGGTGCAGTGTAAGTATAAGGTAGGACATGCCCTGGTGTGTGTGGCATGTCCTAATAGTGAATTACAGCCATTTTCGTTTTTCACTATTGCAAGGCTACCTGCTCCCCATAGGCCAGAATGGGCAGACTGACTATTACACCTTATAGTCAGAACTGACCCAGGGAACATGGTAGAAAAACGAATTTAGTATGCCTGAACTCAGAATGATAAAATACATCTTTTAGTGAAGTTGGTTTTAACATTCTGTGTTTGAAAATACCACTTTTAGAAAGTGGGTATTTTCTTGCCTAAACTTCCAAGCCTGCCTCTGCTAGGTTGTGTATTCCTTGTCTGGAGATTGAGTGACAGGGGCTGGGGGTGGCTACAGGAGACAGGGTGAGTCAGCGCAGAAAGATCTGCATCCAGAGTGGAGGGAGGAGTTGCACCTGGGTCTGAATAGGGCTGTGCCTGCCTTCCACAATGCTGGCTCCACCTCCTGCCGGGCGGCTGAGCACCCTGCCCCACACTCTGAAAGGAAAGAAGGAGTCAGAAAAACAAAGTGCTCCAGGACTGACCAGAACTGGTTTTGGACTAGGCAGAGGCCTCTCTGCCTTCAGAGAACAAAGAAAAAAGGTGTATAAAAAGGGGACCCAGACCCCTAGGAAATTAGATCACTTTGGAAAACCAAGAAGAAACCTTTGCTGAGGAGCGGAACCAAGAAGAAACTGAGGAGAAGACTATCCCTAAGCTAGAGGGATCTGCCTGCAGTGGTTGCCTGGCTGCCAAAGGAAGGAGAAAGGACTTTGTGTGCACTTTTATTCAACTTGTAAAGTATCTCCAAGGGCTTGAGAAAAGAGCTTGCCTCCTGCTGAAGTCTCAGGGACAACAGACTTCAACCACCAGCTCCCCAAGAATCCTTTGGAAGTGCCTGCTGCTGTTTTGGGCCTTCTGAAGGGACTGCGTGTCGCAAGGAGCTGGAAGCGCGACTCAAGAGGGAGAAGTGTGTCGCCGTCGCAGCCGCTGCCGTCGCATCACGGAGATGACGCCGCTGTAGCTGACGCATTGCACCGCATCTCGAGAAACGTCCCGCAACCCCGAAGAAGCGTGTCGCCGTCGCAGCCGCTGCCGTCGCATCGTAGATGTCGCCGCTGTAGCTGTCGCATTGCACCGCATCAAGAGAAGAGTCTCGCATCGAGGAAGAAGCGTGTCGCCGTCGCAGCCGCTGCCGTCGCATCGTAGATGTCGCCGCTGTAGCTGACGCGATTGCACCGCATCGAGAGAAGCGCCTCGCATCCACGGAGAAGCGTGCCGCCGTCGGAGCTGCTGCCGTCGCATCACGAAACAAGGGTGTCGCCGCTGCAGTTGTCGCATCGAGCGGAAGCGTCTCGCAACGTTGGAGAAGAGTGTCGCAGCCGAAGCTGTTGCCGTCGCATCACTGAACAAGGGTGTCGCCGCTGCAGTTGACGCATCGAATCGAGACTTCTCGCAACATCGGAGAAGCGTGCCGCATCAGGAAGAACTTGACGTCTTTATTTCTTTGCACCAGAACTTTGTCGCATTTCCATCGCTGCAACATTGCTTGTTGTGGAAGCGTCCCGCATCGTAAGGTACATTGACTTAAAGTGTCGCATCTTAAGAACTGAACTGAACTAAGCTAAAACTGCCATTTTAAGTACAGTATTGTGGATTTTTGTCGTTTATGGTCTTGTGTTAAAACTATATAAAGAATACTTATTTTTGATATAAACCTCGTGTGGTGTCCATCTGTAGTGTGTCACTAGATTACTGTATGTGTTCACAAATGCTTTACACACTGCCTCTGAGATAAGCCTGTCTGCTCGTGCCAAACTACCAAGGGGTGAGCAGGGGTTATTTTAGGAGTGTACCCCTTTACCCTGACTAGAGGCGAGGTCCCTATTTGTCACAAGTACCTACCTGTGCCAACGAGAGACCCCCAATTCTAACATTGGTGGTCAGCGGTGAGGATTCTGGACTTGCATTTGTGACTCATGTACAGTGATTGGTGAACACTACTAGTGAGTGCAGACCAAAACGCGACCACATACTTTTGGTACATTTGTTTTTCTAGGACGTTCCATTTTTTTCCAAGTTCAGCCATCATGTAACCAGCATCCATAGCATCTGTTGATTTTGATTGGGAAGACGAGAAACTAGAATGCTACAATGCAAAGCAGCTGAAGCACTTCTGCAAAGATTTAATGTTGCAATTACCGGGCTCACCAAGAAGGAGGAGTTCTATAAGGTGCTGAGGGCCTGGGTAGAAGCAAAGGAAAACCCCTGAGAATGAGGAAGGGGATAATGATGCAGATGTGCAGCTGGTAGGGCCATTGGGTCCAGGGGAAAGGAAGGCACCTTCCCCAGCAGGTAGCAGTGTTTCTGCCAAAGGTCTGTCCACAGAAGAGCTGGAGGACAGGGAGAGAAATAGGATGCATGAGTTGGAGCTGGCCAAAATGAATGGGCAATTGGAAATTAGGAAACTGGCCCTGGAAGAAAAGAGGATACAGCTTGAGCATGATAGAAGTTTGAGGGAGTTGGATTTGAAAGCTAGGAGCTTAGAAATTACTCCCTCTGGTGGCAGCACACCGTCAATGCCTGTGGAATCTAGAGTGTATATTCCTAAGGATGTGGTCAGAGAGTTTTTTAAAATGATGACATTGGGCAGTGGTTCAAGGCCTATGAGGTAGCCATGTCTTCCCACCGGGTCCCTGAGAAGGATTGGGGAGCGGGGTTGTGGGGACGGTTCCTTAGTGAGGGGCGGGACACACTGCTAGATTTGCCTTCTGATGTCCATAATTCATATCACCACATGAAGGATGCTTTAATGTCTAGGTATGGTTTAACTCCTGAATTGTATAGGCAGAGGTTCAGGGGTTGCAAGAAGATAGAGAACAGTACCTGGGTTGAATATGTCACTTTTTTCTGCAGAGCATTGGATGGTTGGGTGAAGGGTAGCAAAGTTGATGCTTTTCAGGGGCTCCTTGATTTGATTGCATGGGAGCACTTGTCAAGTAACTGTTTTCCAGAGCTACGCCATCACCTGATAGATAGCAAGCTGACTATCCCTAGGAAGCTTGCTGAGGAGGCGGACCGCTGGGTCAGTACCAGGGTCCACAAGGGTCACGTGGGAGACTCAGCCAAGGGTGGGCAGGGTCCCCAGCAGAAGAGTGGGGGGACAAGGGTAAACAGAGGGAGTTCCAAAGAAGGCCCCAAAGTAGTCCCCAAGGGAACCAAGGGAAAGGTTCCCAGCCTCCCCCCCAGAAACCCTCAGGGGCCCCGACAGGTCCACCTGTTCAAAGGGGACCCTTGAGATGCTACAAATGTGGGGACCTGGGTCATATAGCGAGTGATCCCAGGTGCCGCCAGTTTGGAAAGACCGCACCCCCTGGTGCAGCCCCCCGGCATATGGCTAGTGTAGCCCTGGGGGAGAGATGGATGCCCCAGAGGGGTGGGGTCCCGCACAGATGTCCCTTGTCTCATTAGGAGACTGTGAGATGGTCCCCAAGACCCAGCTGCCTGATAACACTAAGAAATACAGGCAGTGGGTGACCATCAATGGCCATAGGGTGGAGGCTCTTAGAGATACAGGAGCCAGTGTGACAGCTGTCAAGTGTCACCTGGTGTCTCAAGAGCAGGTTGTCCCCCATGCATTCTATCCAGTTGTTGCCGCTGACAACACAGAGAGTCACTGCAAAGTGGCTCAGGTTCCCTTTGAGTGGGGGGTCTCTGGTACTCTTCAGGTAGCTGTGAGGCCCGCCATGCCTGTTGACTGTTTGTTAGGGAACGACTTGGAGAGCTCACCTTGGGCGAAGGTGGAGCAAAGTGCTCATTTAGAGATGTTGGGTTTGCCTGACTGGGCGTGTGTGACCACCCGGTCCATGGCAGCAAGTAAAGGTGCTCAAGAGGACCTGGAGCCTGAGAGGGAGGCCCAGGTACCTGCCGTCACGAGAAGAGGCAGGGGCACGGGAAACCGGCCCCCGAAGTTCCCACGGTCCAGGAGGAGGCAGACCTTGAGGGGATGCCCTGGAGCCTACAGGGGAACAGGTAGCAGAACTGGGGGACCTGCCTGAGCTGACCCATTGGCAGCAAGAAGGAGGACCCTCCAGGGAAGAATTCTGCAAGGAGCAGAAAGAATGCCCTTCTTCTGGTGGGTCTGCTGCAACAGGCTGCAGACCAGGCAACAGGTGATCAGTCTGGGTCACATTGGGTCTATTGGGAGAATGATCTCCTGTATACTGAGCCTAAGGTTGCTGAGCCTGGGTCAGCCCGTGTGCTGGTGGTACCCCAGTGCCTCAGAGCCTTCCTACTGGGGCTGGCTCATGATGTTCCATTGGCAGGACATTTGGGGCAGGACAAGACCTTTGAGAGGCTTGTCACCCACTTTTATTGGCCCCAAATGCGCAGGAGTTCAGACACTCACTGCAGGACATGTCAGACTTGCCAGGCAAGTGGAAAGAGTGGGAGGAAGCGCAAGGCTCCTCTCCAGCCATTCCCTGTAGTCAGCACCCCCTTTGAACGGGTGGGTATTGACATATGTGGGGCCACTGGACCCCAAGACAGCCATGGGCAACAGGTTCATCCTGGTCTTGGTGGACCATGCCACCCGGTACCCAGAAGCCATACCTCTGAGGACAGTGACGGCCCCCGTGGTGGGACGAGCACTGATGGGAATTTTCTCCCGAGTGGGATTCCCTAGCGAGGTAGTGTCTGACCGGGGACCAACTTCATTTCCAAGTATATGAAGTCCCTGTGGCAGGAGTGTGGGGTAACCTACAAGTTTACCACTCCTTACCACCCCCAAGGAAATGGATTGGTTGAAAGGTTCAACCGAACCCTCAAAGGCATGATTATGGGTCTTGAGGAACCTATGAGGCGTAAGTGGGACGTCCTCTTACCATGCCTGCTCTTTGCTTACTGTGAGGTGCCACAGAAATCTCTAGGGTTCAGTCCCTTTGAGCTTCTCTATGGACACCCAGTAAGAGGACCTCTAAGTTTGGTCAAAGAAGGCTGGGAGCAATCTCCCAGGAAACCTCCCCAGGATGTATACAGTTACATGCTGGCCTTTAGGAACCAAACTAGGCGTTTCAGGCAACTCGCTGAGGCGAATCTGGAAGCCAGCCAGGAGGAGATGAAGCGGTGAGTACGACCAGAATGCCACTCTGGTAGAGCTTCAGCCTGGTCAGAAAGTGTGGGTCATGGCCCCAGTGGAGCCCTGCGCGCTCCAGGATAAGTGGACCGGACCCTTTGAGGTTGTAGAGCGCAAAAGTCCGGTTACCTACTTGGTGGACTTGCGGTCTCCCAGGAACCCCTTGAGGGTCCTGCATGTCAACCGCCTGAAGCCCCACTTGGAGAGGTCCCAAGTGGGCATGCTCTTAGCGACAGATGCTGGGATGGAGGAGGAGACCGAGCCTCTTCCTGACCTCCTGTCAGCAACAGAGCAAGATGGGTCAGTGGATGGTGTCAACCTCTCTTCCACCCTGACCCCTGAGCAACAGAATGACTGCCGCCAGTTGCTGGGACAGTTTTCTGATCTGTTCTCCCTGGTTCCCGGTGTCACAGATTGGTGCATCCATGATGTGGACACTGGGGACAGTACACCTGTGAAGCACAAATCTTACAGGGTGACTGACAGGGTGAGAGCTTGCATCAAGGAGGAGGTCTCCAAAATGCTTGCGTTAGGGGTGATTGAGTCCTCTAACAGTCCTTGGGCCAGCCCAGTGGTCTTGGTCCCAAAGGCTGCCGCACCGGGTGCCACACCAGAACTCCGGTTCTGTGTGGACTACCGAGGACTCAATTCGGTCACCAGGACTGACGCGCACCCCATCCCCAGAGCTGATGAGCTCATAGATCGGCTAGGGGCTGCACGGTACCTCAGCACGTTTGACTTAACGTCTGGGTACTGGCAGATCGCCTTGACTGATGGGGCAAGAGAGAGGTCAGCATTCTCCACACCAGATGGGCACTACCAGTTCCGGGTAATGCCCTTTGGGATGAAGAATGCCCCTGCCACCTTCCAGAGGTTGGTCAACCAGGTGTTGGCTGGACTGGACTCATTCAGTGCCACCTACCTGGATGACATCGCGGTGTTCAGCGCCAGTTGGGAAGAACATCTGCGCCACCTCTGGGAAGTGTTGATGGTGCTGCGGAGGGCAGGCCTCACGATCAAGGCGAGTAAGTGCCAGATCGGGCAGGGTTCCGTGGTGTACTTGGGACACCAAGTGGGGAGCGGCCAGGTGGCGCCCTACAACCCAAAATTGAAACCATCCTGAATTGGGAACCCCCAAAACCCAGACAGAGGTGAGAGCCTTCTTAGGACTCACGGGTTACTACAGGAGGTTTGTCAAAGGGTATGGCAGCATCGTTGCACTCCTGACAGAGCTGACTTCCAAGAAGCAGCCCAGGAAAGTGATTTGGACTGACACCTGTCAGAAAGCTTTTGAGGCCCTGAAAACTGCCATGTGCACGGCGCCCGTGCTCCTGGCACCCAACTTCTCCAAAGAGTTCGTAGTACAAACAGACGCTTCAGAGCATGGTGTGGGGGCTGTTCTGTCACAGATGAATGAGGAGGGCCTAGATCAACCCGTAGCCTTCATCAGTAGGAGGTTACTACCATGGGAACAGAGGTGGAGTGCTATTGAGCGTGAGGCATTTGCTGTGGTCTGGGCACTGAAGAAGCTGAGACCATACCTGTTTGGGACTCACTTCCGGGTTCAGACAGACCACAGGCCCCTCAGATGGTTGATGCAGATGAGGGGTGAGAATCCAAAGCTGTTGAGGTGGTCCATTTCCCTACAGGGGATGGATTTCACGGTGGAACACCGCCCTGGTACAGAACACGCTAATGCTGATGGTCTGTCCAGATTTTTCCGCCTTAGTGAAGAGAACTCCCTGAGGTAGGGTAGTTCTCCCCACATTTCAGCTGGAGGGGACACGTGTTAGACCTGGCATCCTTGGCGTGGGTCTCCCTTCCATTTTTTATGATGCCTCCTATGTTACTGATCTGTTTTTGCTGGCGTTAGATGCTTTGGGCACTGTGCCACTGCTATTCAGTGCCACAGTGCAAGTGCTCCCTATGATAAATTGTGTTATGTATTAGTGACTCCATGATTGGATGATTGGTTTACTTGTCAGTCCCTAGTACAGTGCACTGAGTGTGCCCAGGGCTTGTAAATCCAATGCCGCTGGTGGGCTTGCAGCACTGGTTGTGCCACCCACAGAAGCGGCTTGTAAAATGTGCCTCAGGCCTGCCATTGCAGAGCCTGTGTGCAGCCTAGGGCTGCCATGTCGACTTGGTGAGTACACCCACTTACCAGTCCCTAAACCTTCCCTTTACTGCATGTTGGTCACCCCTAAAGTAGGCCCTAGGGCAGGGGGCAGTGTAAGTATAAGGTAGGACATGCCCTGGTGTGTGTGGCATGTCCTAATAGTGAATTACAGCCATTTTCGTTTTCACTATTGCAAGGCTACCTGCTCCCCATAGGCCAGAATGGGCAGACTGACTATTACACCTTATAGTCAGAACTGACCCAGGAACATGGTAGAAAAACGAATTTAGTATGCCTGAACTCAGAATGATAAAATACACCTTTTAGTGAAGTTGGTTTTAACATTCTGTGTTTGAAAATACCACTTTTAGAAAGTGGGTATTTTCTTCCCTAAACTTCCAAGCCTGCCTCTGCTAGGTTGTGTATTCCTTGTCTGGAGATTGAGTGACAGGGGCTGGGGGTGGCTACAGGAGACAGGGTGAGTCAGCGCAGGGCTGAATAGAAAGATCTGCATCCAGAGTGGAGGGAGGAGTTGCACCTGGGTCTGAATAGGGCTGTGCCTGCCTTCCACAATGCTGGCTCCACCTCCTGCCGGGCGGCTGAGCACCCTGCCCCACACTCTGAAAGGAAAGAAGGAGTCAGAAAAACAAAGTGCTCCAGGACTGACCAGAACTGGTTTTGGACTAGGCAGAGGCCTCTCTGCCTTCAGAGAACAAAGAAAAAAGGTGTATAAAAAGGGGACCCAGACCCCTAGGAAATTAGATCACTTTGGAAAACAAGAAGAAACCTTTGCTGAGGAGCGGAACCAAGAAGAAACTGAGGAGAAGACTATCCCTAAGCTAGAGGGATCTGCCTGCAGTGGTTTCCTGGCTGCCAAAGGAAGGAGAAAGGACTTTGTGTGCACTTTTATTCAACTTGTAAAGTATCTCCAAGGGCTTGAGAAAAGAGCTTGCCTCCTGCTGAAGTCTCAGGGACAACAGACTTCAACCACCAGCTCCTCAAGAATCCTTTGGAAGTGCCTGCTGCTGTTTTGGGCCTTCTGGAAGGGACTGCGTGTCGCAAGGAGCTGGAAGCGCGACTCAAGATGGAGAAGCGTGTCGCCGTCGCAGCCGCTGCCGTCGCATCACGGAGATGACGCCGCTGTAGCTGACGCATTGCACCGCATCTCGAGAAACGTCCCGCAACCCCGAAGAAGCGTGTCGCCGTCGCAGCCGCCGCATCGTAGATGTCGCCGCTGTAGCTGTCGCATTGCACCGCATCAAGAGAAGAGTCTCGCATCGAGGAAGAAGCGTGTCGCCGTCGCAGCCGCTGCCATCGCATCGTAGATGTCGCCGCTGTAGCTGACGCATTGCACCGCATCGAGAGAAGCGCCTCGCATCCACGGAGAAGCGTGCCGCTGTCGGAGCTGCTGCCGTCGCATCACGAAACAAGGGTGTCGCCGCTGCAGTTGTCGCATCGAGCGGAAGCGTCTCGCAACGTTGGAGAAGAGTGTCGCAGCCGAAGCTGTTGCCGTCGCATCGCTGAACAAGGGTGTCGCCGCTGCAGTTGACGCATCGAATCGAGACTTCTCGCAACATCGGAGAAGCGTGCCGCATCAGGAAGAACTTGACGTCTTTATTTCTTTGCACCAGAACTTTGTCGCATTTCCATCGCTGCAACATTGCTTGTTGTGGAAGCGTCCCGCATCGTAAGGTACATTGACTTAAAGTGTCGCATCTTAAGAACTGAACTGAACTAAGCTAAAACTACCATTTTAAGTACAGTATTGTGGATTTTTGTCGTTTATGGTCTTGTGTTAAAACTATATAAAGAATACTTATTTTTGATATAAACCTTGTGTGGTGTCCATCTGTAGTGTGTCACTAGATTACTGTATGTGTTCACAAATGCTTTACACACTGCCTCTGAGATAAGCCTGTCTGCTCGTGCCAAGCTACCAAGGGGGTGAGCAGGGGTTATTTTAGGAGTGTACCCCTTTACCCTGACTAGAGGCGAGGGTCCCTATTTGTCACAAGTACCTACCTGTGCCAACGAGAGACCCCCAATTCTAACATGCATGCTTATAGGAGTTGTGCCCTAAGTTAGCATGCAACAAGATCAAACATCTCAACAAAAAGTGTCATTAAAAGGTGAAGGGGAACCATCACATTTTTTACATATGATTTTGAAGTCCAGAGATACTATTCATTTAAGGCCAATACATATATGTATGTTGTACTCCAAAACATATATACACACTTGGCACTATGTATGTGACTGGGACAGGCACTGGCCAGACACCCTGAGCCTGCGTAAGATATCTTGTGGTAAATCTGATGCCCAGGTAACCAAAACTGTTCTGATGAGTCCATTGCTGTACCAACACTACACATCTCTCCACGTCTGAGAGGATATAAATGTGATATGAATATGAATTCGCCCAGTCCTCCCGGAGAGTGGAAGGACTATGCCAGGGAAGCTATGTGCAGGATTTCCCTTCACCCTGAAGGGAAAGCTTCATTTGAGGAGCAATCACTGTTTTCTCACAGAAGGCACTATAAACACTGCATATTAAAATCCAAGCTTTTAACACACATCACAATTTACCCAGGCTTCAGCCAACATCATACACTCTGCGGGAAGTGAAGGTCTACAGTTTTGAGGGATGAATCAGATTTTCAATGAGAGTATCAGCAGTACCTCTCTTAAGATTACAGGTACAAATGTCTAGTATCCTGTAATTGTAATTCAGTTGCTACCAAGCATCACATTTCTAATAGGTTTGTGAGCGGGCAGTAGCCACATACTACGAAGGATGGGGGTATATTGTGGGTACATACTCTGTACAGAAAGGGCTTATGTTTTCCTAGAGGAGCAAAATAAAAACATAGTGCACCAAGAATGGATTTCAAGATATCAAGTTTGTTGGGAAATAGTGTACAAAGTAAGTCAAATAAGCAAAAACAAGGATGCTGTGGGCTACAATTTTCCAGCAGTACAATCATGTTCATCCCTAAGCTAACTTCCTGTTTACCTGTGCTTTATTTATATAGGTCTGCAGTACAAACTATGGCTGCAATCTATTTTAACCATTTGTCAGTGAAATAACATGTGATCTCATGTTACATTCTTGTCAATTTCCCACTTACCACTGGAGCAGCGTAATTTTGATTCTACCCTAAGATACTGTAGGAGTGCATTATAATCATGTGCAGTCAGCACTCAAATATATTCTGTGTGATTAATGTTACTAAGAGACAATGGGGTATTGTGTATTTAAAGTACTCCACATGAAAACTAATGAGAATTTAAATTGTGGGCTTTGATATGTGATTACTAGAGTTTCTTGCAATACTTATATATTAATATTCTAAGAGAAAATCAAGCTTATAACTTGTCTCATTGTGAAGCTGATAGTATGATATGTATGTGCGGACTAATGTTTAGACATTTATGCATGTAACAAGAAATTCTATTCATATTGGTGTATTTGAAAATGACCTCTTTTTGTAATCTTTTGCATTTTATTCATTCATTATGAAACTGCATTTGTTAAGTGTTTAGAAAGGTGCACGTATTTGTAACCCTGTGCACCATTAAGTTGACATGATTTTGCGGCCTCAAGTATAGTTTCTGCACAAGCTCATGTTAAGTCTAATATCTGATTTGTATTTAACCTTCAATGTAGAGTGTGCTTGCTTAAATTTTTAGTTTCTGTTGCAGGTGCGACAAAGCTTCATTAGTTAGTAATGGAGGGTTTGTGTTTTAGTAAGATAGCGAGGTATGAGAAGATGGATTTTGGCAAGGAGAAATGCGGTAACGAACAAGTGCCGAGTTCCCTTGAAGGATGAGAAGAATGGCCAAGGACGATTGAAGTAGCAACTTATAGATGTTGAAAAGGTGGTGCCAGTAGCCAATGTGTGCCGGATTCGAGGAAAGTTACCTGAGCTGATCACGTGATTTACCTTGAATGCAACTAATATCTTATGGTGTAATGTAGTGAGGGTCAGAGAGACATCTTAGGAATTCATGAGGTACAGACCTCTTCTTCTGCTTTGTGTGGCTTTATGCTACTTGACTCTAGGTTAGAGTTTCTTCTACTGAAGACTCTGGCAGTTGACACCTTTATATTTTAAATTCCCACTCATGCTTCTTAGCTTAGGTTTGTCCCTTTAAGGTAGTGTAGGGAGAGATAGCATGCTCATGCTTACCTTTGAGAATCATTTGGTGCAATTTAACATTCAATTATTATTCCTAATTACTTGCATTGTTATAACCAAATTAGTTGTATGCTTTTTGTTATATAGGGCAAATCTCTTTAGGAGATTAGGACTCATTCTGTTTGTCCAATATTTCTACACTATGGTCCTGAGACTGATTTACATCAATCTATTTCTGAATTTATAATTCAACCTTACTAATCCCAGATTTAGTTGTCAAGTGATTATTGTGTAACTTAATTGGTTACACTAGTGAGATTTTAATTGTGATTGTTTTCTTCCTCTTACCTCTCAAGCAGCTAGAAAGACCACCTGGTTTAGTAGTGATGTTAAAGTGGGCCCGAACTTTCTCACCACATATTGCCCTTACCGAAAGGACAAGGAAAAAAGAGGAGGGCTGCAGCGTGAAGGCAGGTCATGTAAGCAAACCACAACTTTCTTTTCAGGAAGTAGCCTGTCCTCTATGCACACCAATCCTTGCCCACATCCATCCCACGCAACTGTCCTGAAAGAAGGGCAGCTGTATACAAAACAAAAATATGGGTAGAGCAGAGGGTTTTCAAAAAAGGACATATGATGGATTTCAGTGAGGGAAAGTCACTGACCGACTATGTGCATCAGTGAAACTCCTACAATGAAAGTCTTAAACCCACCTGGGTATCATCATTGTGCACCTAGTAATCTAGTTTGTAGTCATTGAGAATGTTGGATAGATGATGATTGGTAGTAGGGCAATTCGTTGCAGCACTCTGCATGTCAGTTTTTTCATGAAGTCAGTTATTGACTACAGAGGGCAGGAAAATGTGCCTGGTGGGTTTGGTAAGCTTTGAGATTGAACTTGTCTATCCCTACCTGACACTGCCCCTAGCTTATCGCGAAGTACTCTGTGGTTAGTGGTGTCATATTTTATGTAAATTAATAGTATCATGGACCTTGTCTATGATCAGCTTCTCTCTTTTGTTCATGAGGTCACTTTTGGTTTCATAGAGTGGCCAAAATTGTATTGATAATCAATCAGGTGCCATTTGCTTTAAGGAAGGAGCAGAACTCGCTTTGAGGACCAATGCCTCACAAGGACTGCCCTAATTGACACCGTAATCAGTACAAGTCTCTGGGTCAGCATTTGACCTTTCAAGAGGAGAGAGAAGAATATCATGTTTGACTTAGTGGCCTTTTCCAGATGAATGTGTTTATTAATTTTGGGATAAGGTGGGCGAGGAAGGGCAGGGATAATTTGATAACCTTTACTTTGCAAGTATCGACGAGGAGGACGTTTTCAAAGAGGTCAAGATCTGGGTTACCTCATGCTTACAGACCAGTTTGAAGAAGAAGAAGGCTGCAGAGCACAAAGGTTGCCGGAGAGACTTTGGCCCGGGATTGAGAAGGCGTTCCTCCCACTGTTAGCCCAGAGAAAAATCTTGTTGTTTTGTGAGGGCACAACGGTAGCTGGATTCTGAGTGATATTCGTCAGCTTATTGTAAGCAGCCGCGGTCCCTGCAGGTAACAGCGGTGGGGCGGTGGGGCCGCATGGGGGGGGATTTCGAGGGATGATGCTGAGGGAAAATTAAATAAATAATTAATTTTCCCTCAGCATCGACCCACGAAATCCCCCCTACGCGTCCCCACTGCCCCACCGCCCCACCGCTGTTACCTGCACGGACCACAGCTGATTGTAAGGTCGGGAGAATTCTTTTGCAGGGTCGTCAGCTTCTGACATGCACAAATGTTAGCATGTTTTTCCACTCTTTGGGCCTCATTACGAGTACCCAGTTATTTCTAAGGAGCGATAATTCCTGCTGCCGGACCTATGGAATAACAAGGACCTTCCGTTTTACTGTAGACCTAGTCTATACTTCCCAGAGCTTTCACTGCTGAAAGCAGACAAAATTTATAGGAAGATAATTGGGTAAAATAAGGAATTGCCAGGGGAACTGGGCAAAGAATTGCTGATTTTCCTGGTAATTCCTGATTTCGTAAGGAACTCTTATGGTCTCAGTCATAATCCCCCATAAACTCTGCCCTCTGGAGTTGCCGTTACCTTGGTTTCAGAAACTCGGGATTGGGTTAACAGCTGATTATTATGGAACCCGTAATGAGGACCCTAGTTTAGCTATTTGTAACTGTGGGCGTGAGCGGGACTAACAGCTCTGCTATTGGGCGTAGCAACATCTCCCAGAGCCTTTCATGTGCTCTGCTTTGCTGATGATTCGTTTGCTGAAGTTTGGTCACGAGCAGTGCTTAATTTGAGCCAGTGGTTGCTGCCGGGGCCCAGTGGCACTCGTTTGTGGGTACTGGCACTCATTTTTCCTCAACTCATAATGACAGTGAGCAACAGACAGTAAAACACACAAACGGGAAAGAAGTAGGAAGAGAAAGATGGAAAAAGAGGCACAAAGGGAGAAAGCAGAGACTGGCAAGAGTGAGAAAAAGAGTCCTGAGGTGAATTCAACACTATGCAGCCCTGGTATTCGGCTCGCTGATTTTTAAAAGCACCGCTGGAGCAGAGCTTTAGGCACCAGCATTCATTCTTTTATAAATTAAACACTGGTCGTGAGCCACATATTGTTGAACCTTTTTTTTTTTTTACCATAAGTAGTCTTGCTTTGTTTGCGAAGGGTCACTCGCTTGATATCTTGATGGAGACTTGTTTCCAGTAGGGCTCTTAAGAATGTTCTGATGAAAAAATGTGTGGCACAGCAGAATTTATGGCAAAATATTTACATAATCCTTGCTCCCTATGCAAGCATTGTGCATAGTATACCATTATTTTTCATACCATAGCATCAGAATTGCGAATATGTTGTTAAAGCTCTGAAAAAAACACACTAAGGGGCCTATTTGCAATAACCGGCGATAATTATCGCTAAGCGCAGTTAGCGCTAGGATAATTATCGCCGGCTATCGCAGGTTTCTATCGCGGAGATAGCGTGCTATCAGCAACGCTTATCTCCAAAGCGATAGAAACCCTGGAGAACAGTGTGAATATCGCTTGAAAACAAGCGATATTCACACTGTGACCAGTGTTAGCTTGGCGATAGGGCGAGGGGATTTAGCCATGTAATCCACCTCCCATTGGATTACATGGCTAAATCAGGTTTAGACTCAGGCGTCAACAAACCAGCGCTAAACGTGTTTAGCGCTGGTTCGTTAATCACCTCCCCTGCCTCGCTAACAGGCGATAGCGACCTTAGCGACTGTTTCCAGTCGCTTTTAGGTTGGGAACGCCTACTTTGCATGCCATTAGCGATAAATATCTGCTGGCATACAAAGCGGCTCGCAACCCGGTCGCTATCGCCTGAAGCTGTCGCTAACAGCAGTTAGCGACAGCTTGCTAATAGGTCGTTTGAATTATCGCCGCTTTAGCGGGGAAAAGTCCTGCTAAAGCGGCGATAGAGCCCTTGATAATATGCCCCTAAATTCAATGTGATTTAAGTTGGCTCTTCCATTTAAAACTGCAGCAAAAAAGGAGACGAGTTAAACAGAAAAACGTCTACATGATTTAACATCGGCAAAGCGTTCATGTTTTTTTATTTATTCGAGAAGCTCTCTAGTTTTTTTTAGAGACGAAAACCGTGGTACGCAGTTGCCGCCTTCAAAATTATTTCTGACAGCTGACGAAGTGCAGACAGAAGCAGGCTTTCATTTACTCTTCTTGGCCACACTGGCTATTCTCGACAGTTAAATGTGCTTTCATAGCCCTTCGTTCTGCTTCGGTGGGTAATATGGCTCCTGTTCTGAACTTTAACGGAAAGGGTGTGTTTCATTTGGTTAGTTGCATGGTGAAGACCTCATTTACACAAAAAAAAGTGGCACGCTTCATAACTTATCAAACTTCCAGAGTGAATAAAAACCTGTTTTGACGCTTGGTTTATCGATTGTTCGACGGCGTTTGACGAAGTCCATGGGGGCTTTCCTTGGCAGAAACTGCAACATCAGCGCATCCAACCTCTCTTGTTTAGGGCCAGCCAATTGCTGTGTTGGAGCACGTGGGTACGAATTTAGCTGGGGGAGAATTCCCATTGGTCACGCAAGATAATTGCCAAGAGGTCTGTTGGGGGATATTGACACCCTTTCTGCTCAATCTATGTGCATCTAACATGGAGGCGAAACTAACGAAGGCCAAAGTTTTTCCACTAAAATTAGGGTCACGCCATTTTCAAGTGTCCACAGTACCAACCAACATGAGATCGCTTGATCGCACTGCTATGGGTTTGCAGCACTGTCACAATACTATAAAACTCCAACACTTCAAAGAAACTTGTGACTAAAGCAAGGAAACCAGCAGCTGTGGTGTTTGGTTGACATGGGATCAGTGAGGAGAGATAGTAGGCAGGACATCACCCCACATAGGGCTCCAAAAGTGCATCTGGCCCAAAGGTCTGTCTTTGGATCTATATTCCATTTACCCCAATCCTGCGCCCAAAGCCAAGTCTAATTTGAATTTAACTTGCTCAGGCAGAAGGATATTGCTGAGTCTCACTATTTGTTGATTTGTTTTTGATTTTGTAGACGGTTTCCTTAAAGTATGGAATTTAGCGAGCTATAGAGAAACCTGCTAAAACTAATACTAAAAAACCTTTGTGCCATTGAAAAATGCAGATTTATTTATGGAATATGTCACAAAGGGATCAAGCCTGCTATTTAGAGGCTATGACTGCTTCTTGAAAAAATAATATTTAGGACAGGGAAGAGTTTAAATCAAAGAAGCTCTCAGAATGTATTTTTGACACTTCAATCTTCAACCTTCAAGAGGTGTGGTGCAGCGGCCAGGGCAGCTGACTTCGGAGCACAGGGTTCACGGTTCGATCCCCGGCTCCGGCGGCAGCTCAGCTCAGCACCATGTGACTCTGGGCAATAGCTCACTTAATTTCCACTACGGCCCCCAGCGCCATGAGACCCGTAAGGGTGAGTAGCTGCGCTATATAAAAACAGACTTACATTTTTTACATCCTACTATGGAATCTAACTTCCCCAATGCCTGAACCGTTAAGAATAAAGGCCCACATGTACGAATAATAGTTGCAAACTACTGGTGGCAAATTGCCAGCAATATTTATACAACTAGTGAAGAATCTTACATAGCGACTTATGTACTAATAGGCCAGTTCGTAAAATTCTGAATCGCGGTGGGTGGCAATCCGACCTACTTCATGAATTTAATTTAACTTAATTTAATGACGTAGGCCGCAGTCACTACGATTGAAGGCCATCACAGATATGGTGGTCTTCTGGGGTCAGCAGACCACCATGTGCAAGATCACTTTTAAATAAAGCAATTTTGTAAAAAACACAGGGGCATATTAGCAAGAACTTGCGATAAATATCGCAAAACCTTGCTTAGCGCCGCTTTTTTATCGCTGCCATCGCTGATATTAACATGGAAATGAACATGCTATTAGCAAGGTTTATCTCCATTGCGATAAAATATCCAGCGATAGCGGTAAACCCAGCTTTAACGCGAGAAATCCAGCGATAAAATCCTATAGCTAATTCTGGGACTTAACCTCTACAATCCACCTCCCATTGACTTTCATTGCTAAGTCATGTTTTTATCAGTTCTAGAAAACAAGCGCTAATCGGGGTTAGCGCGCTGCTTTACGCTCGCGGTATTGCTAATAGGCGATAGGTATGTAAGCGACTGCTTTCTGTCGCTTAGTTGGGAACGTTCTACCTTGCATGTCATTAGCGATAATTATCGCTGACATGCAAGGCGCATGTAAAACCCGGCCGCTATTGTCAGGTTGTGCAACGCCTGTTAGCGACAGCTTGCTAATAGGGCGCAAAAATATCGCCGCTTTAGCGGCAAAAAGTCTCACAAAGCTGGCGATAGAGCCCTTGATAATATGCCCCACAGCTCGTTTTCCATAAAAGAAATGGGGACGAATTTAGAAAGCATGTTTCTTGCTTTTGTTTGAGTTGGCAGTAACCCTGTGGACTGCTGCATATACCCAAACAAACTTTTTTTTAATTCACAAAAGGTAAGGGGGACCTTTGAGGTCTTGGTGATTCTCAAACGTTTTGTGGCCGGATTTAAGCTGCAAAACATTGATACCTAGTATACTGATTCGGTATTTGGAACGGATGCCTACACATACTCTAGTCAACATATTCAATCGGTATCCAGTCACAGTCCCATTTAGAGGAATCAGAAAAACTTTTCTGACTTCTAAAATGGGCTTTGAAAAAGCTTTTTTACAGTGACAAACATCGAATGTTTTCAACTGTAAACCTGCTTAGTACATCTCTTCCCAAGTTCTTACAAGTTTATTTTCTATTGCGAGACTTATATGAATTTAGAGTATCATGGTCCGCTCATAGAACATAAATATATTTTTGTCAAATATGCAAGTTGGGGAAGGAACCATTGGAGCATGTCGTTTGCGAATGCCCTTATCTAATGCATGCACTGTAGAAGGCTTAGGGGTGGGTTCAACAAAAATGGTGTTAGGTCATATTGGAGATCCACCTTGCTTTCTTTAAGCTGTATCAATCTTAAAATGACTGAATATATTGCAAAGTTCATGGATTATGTATTAAATTGCATTTGTTGACAAAATTCTTTTCCATGTATTTCCAATGCTGGCATTTTAATGTAGTTTGTAGGTTTCTGTGAGGAGATCTATTGTTTATGTATGCTTCACATATATTATAATGGCTCTTGGGTCAACCCCTTATTCATGAATCGATGGCATTCTTATTTAACTCGATTGTCTGCTCTTGATTCAATTCCTTTCCTTCTTATTCTTGTGTTTGCCTCGCCCAAGGAGCATTTTAGTCTTGCAGTGTTCTGACTGGATGAGTTGCATCCTTCCACTTCATTCTTGAGAGGAATCTTTTATATATTTTATATTTAGTACTCCACTGTAGTGCACGTTTCCTTGCTCTTGCCCACTGTTTCTTCTTCTCCCTGATGTGCTCCTTTCACTCTGTTCCTTTCCCCGATGCTCCCCATCCCTCTGACCATGAATTATTTCATTTTTTTTATTTTCTTTTTTGGTTTGCACACTTTTTTTAACTATTCCCCCCAACTTTCTCCTTTAATTGCTGCCCCCTCGCATTCCCACAGTCCGCACCCTGTGATTTATTTATTTAATTTGTTAAAAAATAATTTATTTAATGATGGTCTGGCACCTGCAAAGTGTTGCTAGGCCGCTTGATCTATTCTTTGCGATTCGCACGCTTTTCTTTTTAATTTTATTGTTTACATTTTAATTAACCCCAGCCATATTTGATTTTAGTTACCGCCAGTCTTCGTCATGATGCATGTCCACACATGCGTCACTATGCATACGTCACAATGTCTGCATGCACCTGCATTTTGACTAATGCATGCGCATCTGGGGCCATTTTGGAATGGGTTTTCATTGATAGAAAACCATTGAAATATTGCCAGCATTGTGTGCACATACATCTTGACACAAGCAGACGTGTAAATTGTGAAAAGCATTTTCAAAGCCAATAGCTTGGCCTTTTAGAGCAGAGGTCAATTGACTTTGCCAGTGCTTGCTATCATCTGTATTTGAATAACCCTTCACGGTTGGTCTTGTTATTGGTTTTATTTTAACATGGTGTTCATTTTTGAAGATTTGAATCAATCAACAACGAAAATTAACTGAACTTACTCACGCTTAAAAATTAAGGGCCCGATTCACAAAGGTAAGAGTTAGACAAGTCTAACTTACATTTCAGTATTCACAAAGGGCATTTACTACTCGTGAAATGCCCTTTGTGAATACCGAAAGTTGAACTTATGACTTTCTTCATCCACAAAGGGCATTTACGAGTAGTAAATGCGCTTTGTGAATACCGAAAGTCGTAAAGTTAGACTTTTGTCTAACTTTACCTTTGTGAATCGGGCCCTCTGTTCCCTGAAGTGGTGGGTGACCCACATCATGATCAACTATTTAAGGCTTGTTCAGTGGCAGGTTCGGCAAGTTATGATGGCCAACTGAGAACTTTACCTGATGCTCAGTTTTCTGCTTACACATCATCGATTCTCCTCCTTATATCTTGCATTGCTATTCTATATTTTTTTTTTTTAAATGAAAACAGCGACACAAACGTGTGTTTTTTTTTATGAAAGCAAAGCATTTTGTAGTGGCACCGATAGGAGGTTTCATATTTTTTTTATCTGTAACCACAGTTAACTTTGTTATTACTTCACTCTTTAATCCTTTGATTGGTCATTCAACCCTATCCTTACCTGATTAGGTCCAGCAGTTGTTTTGGGGAGACCAGCTATATTGGCATTTACGTTAGGGGTCGGCGGAAGATTTCATCCCGGCTGCAGAGTTGGCAGAATCTTGCGACTCTGTGTTACTCTTGTAACGCGGAGATTCAGCCAAATTGCGCCAATCACTGTGTGGCCAAACTTTTTTCCCGCGAGGCTACAGAAATGCAAGCTAGCAATCACAAGCCAGATTTTGGCATCCCCAAGTGTGATTTTCTAAAGTGGGCAGTCGCTGGCGGTCACGAGCGGTCTCGAGTAGATCAACTCGAATGGCCGCGTGCTCTTGCTCAGCGCATGGGACCAATCTCACTGATTTTTCAGAGCTGCTCATGCACCCAGTGCTAAATTGCAGCACCAGCAGCGCAACGTGCATATTTTCCGCCCTGTGGTGGAACTCCGTGGACTTTCGCAGAGTTTTTATGTAACTCCACAGAATTCTGCAGTGTCAAATTCTTCGAGTTCTGCCCACCCCTAATTTACATCCAATGAGATGGATGAGGACAAGAGACTAGACAGTAGTGCTGAAGTCTTCCGGAGAGATAGAGGGTTTTATTTTCCTTAAGAAGTATGGCTGAGATGAGTCAGTTTATATAAGCTGTCTGAACATAGACACGTCAAGCAGAAATAAAGCTTGGCTTCTTAGAACTACTTGATTGCATCTCAGGTTGAGGGGCAGGTTAAATGGAAGACTATGGGGGTGATTATGTTGGCGGGCGGATCGCCATCGCCAGCCAGGCGGTGGCGATCCACCTGCCATCGCCAGCCAGGCGGTGGCGATCCGCCTGCCATCTCTATCCGATTTACCCCCGCCATATTACAATGACGGGGGGTACCGCGGCGGACGCAAAGTGCGTCCGCCGCGCTCGCTGGCTGGCAATCGCTCCGATTGCTGGCCGAGCGGAATTGGGGCCTGATGGTGGCGGTGCCCAGCAGGCACCGCCATTCATATCAGGATGTGTGTCTGAAAGGCCTTCCACTGGCGGCGATGCCGCCATGGAAAGGCTGGCGGAGATGCTTTGGGGCCCGCGCGGGCCCCGAGGGGAGTGGGGAGGGTGGGGGTGCACTTGGGGGTACCCATGGAACCCCCTGCAGTTCCATGTACAAGGTGGCAGGCACCGCGCGGTGCCTGCCACGTTGTGCATGGGAATGCACAACATGCTCATTTGGCATTGCGGCGGGTGCTGCTGTAAGCAGCTCCCGCCGCAATGTCAAATATGCAGGATGCGACCGCCAGGGTGGCAGTCGCATCCTAATTAGGGGTGCGGGACCGCCGCATGTCTGGCAGCCGGTCCAGTTTCCACTGGGATGGCAGGCGGACTAAAGTCCGCCCGCCATCCTAATCAGCCCCTTTATTTTGATACACAAAAGACTTGTAAAATATACAATTGTGGTTGTCTTTGACATCTTGGTACAAAGGGTGCATGCCAATTATATAAATTACCCTGCAGAGCTTCTCGCGGATGTGAAGAAGTCTCCACATTAGTCAATCCTGATGAACTATACCCATCAAAGGGTTGGTGAGACACCTTTCTATTTTCCCTATTCTGCTTATCCACAGGCTGGCTACACAGCTTGGAAGGTTAAGGAGAATCTAACGAGAGGGTGGCAAAAATATTTTAGCTCACTTCAGTTCCTTTCACTCTACATGTACTCAAATCAGAAATATAGCCCTAACACTGATAAATGTGCAAAAACATTTATTTCATTTTTATAAAGCACAATTTCAAATCCTGTTCATAATCTCAATTAGTAACATTGTGTAATAAAACATATCATGTCAATATATACAGCCGATAGTTGTGGAGAGAGAAAATGGAGAAAAATAGGGTAAACTATACTTGCAATATTTCAATGACCCAGTTTTTGGAGTTTTACCTATATAATTACCTCAGGAAAGACCCAACACTTTTGAGTGACTATTTTAAAAGGGAAATTAAGGCACTCTCTAAGCCATTACCCCCAGGTCCCTCCTGTCCTCGTCCCCTTCATACTGAACAAGTGAGGTAATCTATCTCACGACAGAAAAAAGAAAAGAAGGAATGCTGGTACCCCCCTCCCCCCCCTACTGGGAGTACATAACCGTACTCTACCCAGCATTCCTCCTGTTCTTTTTTCTGTCTTCCGACAATATGAAGTGGACCAGGAGCCGGGAGGCTCCTGGGGGCTTACCTGTTGCCGGGCTTCCGGTTGCTGCTGGTTTCCTGGTCTCCCCCTCTGCCGGGCTTGGGGGGAGTCCTGCTGACGCCTCCGGCAGTTCCCGTGGATGTCGGGCGATCTTCCCGCTGTTTGGCTTCGGTCCGGCTGCGCCTCCGGGTTGCTGGGCACGTCGCGGGCGCAGTGGTTCCTGCGTTGGTCTCCGCGGAGTGCGGCGGCCCCCGTGTGGCTGGGGCGCTTCCTTCCGGGACCTGCCTGACTTCCTTTGTTTGGGGGCAGGAAGTCAGGCGTTTTTGCTATCGCGGCTGGCGGCAGTGCTCTGATGTGTTTGCCAGCCCTCGTGTAAGTACAGCATAGCGTTTTTTTGTCTATTTAATTCAGCACGCTTCTTGATGTGGGGTGTGTGCTGTTTTCTGCGGCTGAGTCCGCTGTTGAGACATTTTGGCGATGTGGTGGGCTGTTTAGTGGTGCCTGCTTTGGGTCGGTTCACTTCTGTCCAGCCTCCTGTTGCTGTTGGGTCACCCGCTGTTGGTGTCCTGGGGGTTCTAGCACGGTGTCCTTCTGGTGGGCTGGTTCGGCTGTGGCCCTCTTCCACCAGTCTTCTTGCTGACTTGCTGTGCTTCCTGCTGCAGTCCGGTCCCTGTTCGCCATGGGGAAACATGCCAAGAAGAGTAGGCATGTTGATGTTTCCTCCTCCTCTTCCTCGACTTCTTCCTCACGCTCTCCTGTTCATGACAGGCGGCGTAAGCGGGGTGGCGATGCCCAGATTAAGCCCCTCATTAAGGAGACCTTGTTGGAGATGGGTGGTGCTCCTCGGTCCAAATCCTCTGGTCGGGCCCCGTCGTTCTTCTCTTCTGCTGCTTCTGAGGATGAGTGGTTGGGGAGTGATGTACTGAAAGGCAAATATGTCGACAAGGACATGTTGCCGGACTTGTTGAAGCATGTGAAGGCGAATATGGTGTTTCCTGCTGATGATGCCCCGAGCACTTCTGGGAGTTCCTTGCTTCGCCAGTTCCAGTGTGCTGCTGCTGTGGATATGCCGGTTCATCCGTGTATCAGGGAGGTGCTTGACCGGGAATTGAAGGATCCGGATCGCATTATGCTTCCTCGTTTCATGGCGAAACTCTATCCTCTTCAGGATATGGCCAAGGATTTGCCGGACTCGTCTCCTATTGATTCTTTTGTGGCCAGTCTCGTGGAGCCGCACTTCTTTGGCTGAGGATGCGGTGGTGCGGGATCCTGTGGACAAAAGGTGGACGCTTCCTGTGGAAGGTTTATTCTGGTTCCCATCTGAGCGCTCAGGGCTGGCATTTATGGCACTCTATGTGGCTCAGTCTCTGCTTTCGGATTTGAAGTCCCTGTATGGGTCTATGGATGATGCCACTGACTGTTCGGGGCTTCTGGCTCATATTGAGAGACAGGTGGAATTCCTGTCTGATGTTTCCTTTGACGTGGTGCGGGCCCCTCGGCTCCTGGGGGTGCTTGTGTGGCTGCTCGTCGTAACTTGGTCCTGAAGGACTGGAAAACGGATTCGCCCAGAAGTCTTCGTCGCCGAGTGTTGCCCTTTCAGGGTTCCATGTTGTTTGGTGAGGAATTGGAGGGCAAATTGCATCGTCTGTTTAAGGAGAAGAAGCATTCTTCTTCTTTCAAGCAGCCTTCCTCGGTGCCGGCTTCTTCAAAGCCCAAAGCCTTCTTCCATCCGCCTCTCGCAGGCAGTTTAGCCCGTGGCAGGGCCGTTTCCAGTATGGGAAGAGTCGGGACAAGAAGGCGAAGTCCCCTCCTGCGAAGCCTCGTTCCTGACTATCTGGCGGCCGACGCCGGATCCTTGGTAGGAGGTCAGCTTCGGTTCTTTCTTCCAGCCTGGATGTCCTCCTGTTCCGACTTGTGGGTGCTGGACATTGTGCGGTTGGGGTACCTCATAGAGTTTCCAGCTCCTCCTCCGGACTCTGGGGTCCGTCCGACTCCCTGGCCGTCTTGTCCGGTCCAAGAGGTCGGAACTGTGTCTGGGGTCAAGGCTCTGCTGGACAAGGGGACGGTGCAGGATGTTCCTCCCGGGGAGAGGGGTCAGGGATTTTATTCCATAATTTTTCTGGTTCCCAAGGTGACAGGCGGGTTTCGTCTTGTCCTGGATCTGAAGGCCCTGAACAAGTTTGTGGTGCATATCCCGTTCAAAATGGAGACTCTTCAGTGGGTGATTCTCCTGGTTCTACAGGGTCATTTCATGTGCACTCTGGACCTTCAGGACGCTTATATCACATTCCAGTTCACCCCCTCTCTCGTCGTTTCCTGAGGTTTTGTCTTCGTTGCAGCCATTATCAGTTCCAGGTCCTCCCTTTCGGCCTGCGGTCGGCCCCCAGGGTGTTTACCAAGGTAGTGGCGCCCTTGGTGGCTTTCTTGCATCTTCAGGGGGTGATGGTTTACCCTTATCTGGACGATTGGCTCCTTCATGCTCCCTCCAGGGTTCAGTTGTTGAGGGATCAGGAGTTGGTGTGTTCAGCCTTGGGGGCCCATGTGTTCCTGTTGAATCTCCCCAAGTGTCAGCTGGTGCCTTCCCAGGACTTGACGTTCATAGGGGCTCGTTTCCGCACCGATCTAAATCGGGTCTTCCTGCCGGTGACTCGTGCAGTGACCTTGTGCTCCCTGGCTCAGCATTTTCTGATGGGTCATTCCTTTCCGGTCCGTCTTTGGTTACGCCTTCTGGGTCTGATGGCGGCTACGGTGTTCACTGTGCCTTGGGCGCGTTTCCATCTTCGGCCTCTTTGGTCCTTCCTGTTGGCTCGGTGGGATCTTTGTCTCGAGATTTGTCTTTCTTGGTACGGGTGTCTCTATCGATCCTTCCTGCTCTGCGCTGGTGGACGTTGTCGGACAATCTTGCCAGGGGTCTGCCTCTGCAGTCCCCTCCTCCGATTGTCATCACGATGGACGCCAGTGCGTTGGGGTGGGGGGCAACTTTGGGGACAGACTACCTTCAGGGTCGTTGGTCGCTGCTGGAGAGTCGGCGGTCTTCAAATTGGCAGGAGTTGTCTGCTATGTCCCGAGCAGTCTTGGGGTTTCGGAATCTGCTGCTGCACCGCCATGTGCTTGTTCGGTCGGACAACACTGTGACAGTGGCCTACTTAAATCACCAGGGGGGTATCCGGTCCCAGTCCCTGAATGCGGTGGTGTCCCCGTTGTTTTGCTGGGCGGAGGGCCATCTCTTGTCTCTGACGGCTGTTCATATCCGGGGGGTGGACAATGGGGTGGCGGATGTCCTCAGTCGCTTCTTTCCCGCCTCCCTGGAGTTGGCATTGACTCCGGTGGCTTTTCGTCTGGTGTGCGTGAGGTTTGGTCGTCCTTATCTTGACCTCTTTGCTTCCCGGCTCAATGCTCTGCTTCCCCGCTTTTACTCCCGGGTCCCTCAGGAGGGGTCTTGGGGGGTGGATGCTCTCACCCTCCCTTGGCCTTCTCGCCTGCTGTATGCCTTTCCTCCCCTTGCTCTGATCTCTCGGTTTCTGTCTCAGCTGGTGATGGAGGATCGGGAGGTGGTGGTGGTGCCCTTCTGGCCCCGCCGGTCGTGGTTTCCCACTCTGAAATTGTTGGCGGTTCAGGGTCCTTGGTTCTTCCCCTTCCCTCCGTCTCCCTTGCGGTCCACTCCTATGTTATCCCTCCGGCGGCTTCGTCTGTCGGTTTGGAGGTTGAAAGGCAGGGGTGGAGGAATCGGGGTATCCCCGAGCATTTAGCTTTGGCGATACAGCAGTCCCAGAAGCCGTCTACTCTACGGTCCTACGGTCGTCACCGGGGGAACTTTGAGCGTTGGTGTCTCGGTCTGGTGTTGTCTCCTTTGGTTTGTCCTTTGCCTGATGTTCTTCAGTTTCTCTGGGATGGGTTTGAGAAAGGTTTGTCTGTCTCCACTTTGCGGGCCCAGTGGGCGGCTATTCGGGCTTTCCGTTCCCCTTGGGGGAATCTGCCTGATATGGATGACCTGGTTTCTCGTTTGTTGTGCAGTTTTTCCATTTCGCGTCCTGTGGTTCGGCCTTCTTTTCCTCTTTGGGACCTCCCTTTGGTTTTGAGGGCTTTGGTGGCTGCGCCTTTTGAGCCTTTGGAGGACGTTGATTTGAAGTTTGTCACTTTCAAGGTTGTTTTTTTGGTGGCTATTACTTCGGCTAGACGCCTTGGGGAGTTGGGGGCTTTGATGGCTCGGGAGCCTTTTCTTTCCTTTTCTGACGATGGCGTTGTTCTTCGTTTGGATTCCTCCTTTGTTCCAAAAGTTTCATCCCCAATTCCATCACTCCCAGGAGCTGGTCTTGCCTGCTCTGTGTTCGGTTCAGGTGGATGAGGACGACCTTCCCTGGTCTTTGCTGGATGTTTGCCGTGCGTTACGGGTCTATGTGGACCGTACTCGTTCCATTCGGCGGTCTGACTCCCTGTTTGTTTCTCTTTGGGGTGGCCTCCAGGGTTGCAGGGCTTCCACTTCCTCCATTGGTCGTTGGCTGAAGCAAGTCATCATGTTGGCCTATTCCCTCGGGCTCCCTCCTCTGGCTGGGGTTCAGGGGGCGTTCTCTGCGGGGAGTGGCGGCTTCTTGGGCGGAGGTTCGTGGTGTGTCCTTTCTGAGATTTGTAGGGCCGCTACTTGGGCTTCTGCTAATACCTTTGTTAGGCATTACCGGATTCAGAATGTTCTGGGGGATGACGCTAACTTTGGTTTGGGGGTGCTTCGGGCTGTGTGCTCCTGATTCCCTCTTTTTCTTTTCTTTTGTACTGTTTTCAATAAATTGCTGGGTTTGCTATGGCTGTGTGTCCTGGTGGTTTGTTGTGTGATGATGGCCGGTTGCTGCTTGCGTATTCTCACTTGTTCAGTATGAAGGGGACGAGGACAGGGGGGACCTGGGGGTAATGTCCTATTACTTACTTCATTACTCTGGGTCCCGTTGTCCTCGTCCCCTTCATAGCATCCCTCCCTCCCTCCCGGGCTTTCCGGCCCTCATCTGGGGCTTGGTGGTTCAGGAGGAATGCTGGGTAGAGTACGGTTATGTACTCCCAGTAGGGGGGGGAGGGGTGTACCAGCATTCCTTCTTTTCTTTTTTCTGTCGTGAGATAGATTATCTCACTTGTTCAGTATGAAGGGGACGAGGACAACGGGACCCGGAGTAATGAAGATTACCGGTAAGTAATAGGACATTATGGAGGGATGGCTTGTGTTGTATAGTGCTTATCACAAACCATTGCTTAGCAATGCCAAGGTGGATGTATACCGGAACCATGCATGTCATTACCACGCATGTCTTTACCACGCAGCCTTTTACCATGCAATGCCTTTACCATGCATTGCCTTTCTACCACTGAAGACTTTACCACGCATATGCCTTTATCATGCATACCTTTGCAAGAAAATGTAAGTATATATCAGGTAAGTGAAAAGCCTTTTTTATATATTGTTAGACCTGGTATCTTTTGGCATCATTTCCTCTGTCTTTTTGCTGCTGACTGTGTGCTGCATTTTGTTTTTGCTGGTTTTAGGACTCTGGGCACTGTACCACTGCTGACCAGTGCAGTGAGTTTTTTTTTTAAGGGAAGGGGGCCAAGCGGCCCCCCTCCCCCAGGACATTTTTGGCCCAGAGGACCCCATCCCCTGGGGCCCGGCCATTTTTTTTAAAAATAAAAAAAGGGAGGGGAGCCGAGCGGTCCCCCTCCCTGGCCATTTTCGGCCATTTTCAACCCCATCCCCCGAGGCTTGGCCAAGTCGTTGGGGACCGTGGGGAACCTCAAGGACCAGGCGGTCCTTGCCAGCTCCCCGCCTCATGCAGGAGCCGGCATTGCTTTTGTGCAGAGGGAGCTGCAAACATGCAGCTCCCTCTGCCCAAAAGCAATTCTGCTCCTCTTCATGGAAGCGAGAGCATTTTTCATGCTCTTGCTTCCATGAACCGGAGCAGAGTTAGGTATGGCTTGGCAGGAGCAGTGCTCCCGCCAAGCCATATCAAACTGCAATGTCCCAGGGGTGGGCACCCCGGGACATTACAGGAGCCGGCCCTGGGGAGTGGCGGTCCCCAGGGCCATTTACAGCTCCAGGAGAGGGTTGCGCGGCCCCCTCTCATCTTTGAAATAGCCCTGGGAGGTGGTGGTCCCCGGGGCTGTGTGGGGGGGCTGGAGCCCCCCACACATTATTTTTAAACATAGCCCCGGGAAGGTGGCGGTCCCCGCGGGCGCATGGGGGGCAGGAGCCCCCACGCATTATTGTAAACAGAGCCCCGGGGAGGTGGCGGTCTCCAGGGCTGTGTGGGGGGGCTGGAGCCCCCCCACGCATTTTTGTACATTTAGCCCCAGGGAGGTGGCGGTCCACGGGGCTGCGGGGGCTGCGTGACCCCCCGCATTTCCAAAAATTAGCCCAGGAAGGTGGCGGGCCCCGGCATCACTATTTTTGATTGTCCCCGGGACCTGGCCCACCTAGGGGCCTTAAGGAAATGAAGCACGGGAATCCGTGCTTCGTTTTTTTTAAAAAATTCAGTCGGATTTGCGGATCCCCTGCGAATCCCGTGGATATTTTTTTAATGCTTTTTTTGGCCCTGGGGGTCCTTGTGTTTCTACCCTGCCCCCTTTACTTGTTTTTAACCTTTTTTCTTGTGACTTGGTTCAACCGAGTCACAAGATGGCTGCCAACACTTCCTGGTTTGAAGTGTTGGCAGCCAATCAGATCGCAGGCTCGAGATCGGGAGGGTTCGCGGATCCACCGCAGCCACAGTTGTATATCTGAGAAATCTTTAAATTTCTAAGGAACTACTGAACGGATTTACACCATTTAAGAAAAAGAGTGCTTTCTGAACCAAGAGCTACCTTTTTGCCACATTTGGTGTAATTCCGTTCAGCTGTTCGGGCGGAAGCTGTGTCTAAAGCTTCCTATGGAAATTAACATTGAGAAAATGCGTTTTGGGACTCCCCTTTTTGTCGGACCCTGCTTGATGAATCACCCTGAAACTTTCAACACAGCAGATGACCTGACCGCCCCATTAGTTTTGAAAATTTCGCGAAAATTCGTCAAAGGACGCCAAAGATATTGGCAAAAGAAAAAATGCTCTTCCTATAGAAACAAGGTCCTAACTATAACTACCTACTGGCGAATGGCAGTAGGTAATGTATGTGTATGTATATCTATATATATACATATATATATATATTACCTTATCAACCCCAACCCCTAATCTCAACCACCCCTAAACCATAAATATACCCTTACCCACCCCTAAACCCTAAAAACACCCTTACCACCCAATACCCTTAGGCCCTCCTTAACCCTAAAAACACCCTTACCACCCAATACCCCTACCCACCCTAAACCCTAAAAATTCCCTTACCACCCAATACTCTTACCCACCCCATAACTCTAAAAACACCCTTACCATCAATGCCCCTACCAACCCTAAACCATAAAAATACCCATACCATCCAATATCCTTAACCACCCCAAACCCTAATAACACCCTCACCACCCAATACCCTTACCCACCCTAAAACCCTTAAAATGTCCTTACCCTAATTCCTAATAAAGATATATTTATCATATATTATATATGTTATATATGATATATATATATATATTCACTGGAAAAAACCATAGGTTTCAGACATGTTATAGTTAGGAATTAGCATTTAAAAACCTTTGAAATTCACTGAAAAAACCATAGGTTTCAGGCACGTTATAGTTAGAAATTAGCATTTAAAAAACCTTACAAATTCACTGAAAAACCATAGGTTTTAGGGACAGTTATAGTTAGTTGGACATTGCACTCGTACAAAACCCGTGAAATTCCCCCGTTATAGTTAGTTCAGGTAACTATAACTCGCGCTCCGCAATGCACTGCTGATGACGTCACATATTACATCACTCATGACATGGTCAGTGACATCACTGATGACATCTCAAATGACATCACTGATGACATCATCCAGTGACTGTGTGTTTCTGTAAAGTTTAAATATGTTTAATATATATAGGGAAAGGCGAATTGAAGAATGAGTGGGTGTATAAGTGTCTGAATGGATGATTTAGTAGGTGCGTGACTAACTCTATAAGTGAGTGATTAAACGTATCTTACTGAATGCATGGGTTAGTGACTAAACTGGGTGAATGTCTGTATCCGTCTGTCTGTTGCTGTGTAAGTGGCTGCATGGGTTTGTGAATAGCTACATGAGTGTCTATATGAGTTATTGATTGGTTGTCTGAGTATCTGTATGGGTGCCTGAGTGTTTGTGTGGGTGGGGTGTGTGCGACTCTGTGCATAGATGTGTGAGTGGGTGATTCACTGGGTGGATGGTTTCAAGAGTGCATCTGTGATAGACTGTATGGGTGGATAAGTGTGTGTAAGAGTGTGTTAGTGAGTGAATGTATGTCCCAGTGGTACATGTGTGAGTAACTACATATGTGAAAGGCAGTATATATGTGTGTTGGAGTATATAAATAGCTATAAGCGAGAGTGTGTGATTGTGAGAGTGACTGTATGGATGAGTGTGTGCTTGTATCAGAGATTGTATAAGAGCGTAAGAATGTGCTAGTATTTGTATGAGTAAGTGAGCTGGTGTGTGTATAACTGTATAGGTGAGTAAATGGGTGTGTGCTTAATTTTTTGCATGACTGACTAGGTGTGTGAGTACCTCTATGGATGAGTGGCGGTGTGTGAGTGTTTATATAGGTGTATGAGTGCATATAATAGACCTGTACTGAGTGACTATAAGTATGAGTGACTGTACGGGTGAGTGAGTAGATGTGTGTGTGTAGACCTAAGAATCAGTGAGTGTGTATATAGTAATTGGTGTTGGAGTGTCTATGGTTTTGACAATGGCAGTCTGTAATTTACAGTGGGTGTATCAAAAGTTATATTAGGGTGTGAGAAGATGCATCAAATTATCACATGGATGATGTCATCAGTGATGTCATCAGTGATGTCATTTGAGATGTCATCAGTGATGTCATCAGTGATGTCACTGACCATGTCATGAGTGATGTAATATGTGACGTCATCAGCAGTGCATTGCGGGGCGCGAGTTATAGTTACCTGAACTAACTATAACGGGGGAATTTCACGGGTTTTGTACGAGTGCAATGTCCAACTAACTATAACTGTTCCTAAAACCTATGGTTTTTTCAGTGAATTTGTAAGGTTTTTAAATGCTAATTTCTCACTATAACGTGCCTGAAACCTATGGTTTTTCAGTGAATTTCAAAGGTTTTTTAAATGCTAATTCCTAACTATAACATGTCTGAAACCTATGGTTTTTTTTCAGTGAATTTCAAAGGTTTTGTAAATGACAATTTTTAAATGTATTAATTGTTATATTTATTTTTTTGATACTGATTTACTACATTTTTTTAAACTATTTATTTTTAGATATTTTATTTTTAAATTACATTATAATTACATTATACATTACATTACAAAATATACTTTCTCAGAATGAATTACTTTAGTTTAAATACTTTGCAAATAGGCAATAGACTTTTAAGTACAGTAGTTACAGTTGTTGCAATGGGCAACACAATTTCAAACACAATGCAACATTGAGCTCAATGTGAATTTCTAGTTAAATGCAATTAGTTACTTTATGGATTACTTTTCTAACCACAGGACTGGATCCTAGATTCAGTCCTGGGACATCTCCTGTAAACAGTTCAGTAAAAGCGTTTTGGTTACAGTAGTGATTTTTAAGGAATATTATTGTATTTTAAAAGTTGACACTTGAAACTTTTTCACATAGAATCACCAATGTTATCCTATGGGAGGAAATTCACTTAGCAGGTAAGTAGTGTTATTGTTACTTTTCTTTACTCAGTGGTGGATCCTGGATCCAGCACTGGTGCATCTCCTGTAAACAGTTGAAATAATGCGTTTAAGTCATACAGGCGAATTTTTAGGAATATTTGTAGTTTGTGAAAATCGACACTTTGAAACTTTTCTGCTGAAAACCAGACAATGGATTCCTATGGAAGGAAATACAAGTTACTGGTAAATACGGTTAGAATTACTTTTCAGGGTCAGTGCTGGGCTAAAAGATGCAGCACTGGGTTCTCTCCTGATAACACGTGAGTAAATCGGAATTCGTAGTTCGGCTGATTTTAGAGGAATATTATAAAGTTCCAAAACTCCACACTTAGAAGAATTTCCAAGTGAAACCAGTCAATGTTAGCCTATGGAAGGAAATTCAAGTTACTGGTAAGTACGGTTAGAATTACTTTTCAGGATCAGTATTGGGCTCAAAGGTGCAGCAGTGAGGTCTCTCCTGATAACAGGTGAGTAAATCGGAATTCGTAGTTCGGCTGATTTTAGAGGAATATTATAAAGTTCCAAAACTCCACACACAGAAGAATTTCCAAGTGAAACCAGTCAATGTTAGCCTATGGAAGGAAATTCAAGTTACTGGTAAGTACGGTTAGAATTACTTTTCAGGATCAGTACTGGGCTCAAAGATGCAGCACTGAGGTCTCTCCTGATAACAGGTGAGTAAATCGGAATTCGTAGTTCGGCTGATTTTAGAGGAATGTTATAAAGTTCCAAAACTCCACACTTAGAAGAATTTCCAAGTGAAACCAGTCAATGTTAGCCTATGGAAGGAAATTCAAGTTACTGGTAAGTACGGTTAGTATTACTTTTCAGGATCAGTACTGGGTTCAAAGATGCAGCACTGAGGTCTCTCCTGATAACAGGTGAGTAAATCGGAATTCGTAGTTCTGCTGATTTTAGAGGAATATTTGTATGTTTCAAAAATCGACACAAACTTTTTCAGCAAAAAGCAGGCAATGATATCCTATGGAAGGAAATTCAAGGTACTGGTAAAGACGGTTAAAATTACTTTTCAGGATCAGTACTGGGCTCAAAGATGCAGCACTGAGGTCTCTCCTGATAACAGGTGAGTAAATCGGAATTCGTAGTTCGGCTGATTTTAGAGGAATATTTGCACAGTGGTGAAGGGAGGGCGGGGCTTCAGGTGACATGTCTGCAAACAGGCCCCGTGGCGCGTTTTAAGATGGGGAATTAAATCCTCCTCAATCCCGAGGGTCCCTAGGGGCCAAGTAGCCCACCAGATACCTCCAGTATGCGCCAGAGAGCTGCGTTGCAGAGAGGTGTTCAGAGGCCACGCCCCTTTTGCACCTCTCTGCAACGCAGCTCTGTAGCGCTTTCTGGACGTACCTGGTGGGCTAGTTGGCCCCCAGGGACCCTCAGGATTGAAGGGATTTAATTCCCCATCTTAAAACGCGCAACTAGGCCTGTTTGCACACATGTCACCTGAAGCCCCGCCCTCCCTTCACCACTGTGCAAACGCGCCCCGTGGCACGTTTTAAGTTGGGGAATTAAGTCCCCTTGAATCCTGAGGGTCCCTGGAGTCCAACTAGCCCACCATGTACCTCCAAAAGCGCCACAGAGCTGCGTTGCAGAGAGGTGTAAAAGGGGCGTGGCCTCTGTACACCTCTCTGCAACGCAGCTCCTAGCGCATACTGGAGGTTCCTGGTGGGCTAGTTAACCCCAGGGACCCCCAGTATTCAAGGGGAATTCGTTCCCCCTCTGCAAACGCGCCAGGGCGCGTTTACAGAGTGGTAAAAGAAGGGGCGGGGCCTGCGGCACGATCGTTTTTTTTGTTCAAATGCTTTTTTTTGCCCAGGGGGTCCTTGTGGGACCCCCTGAGCAGACCTAGAGGGTCAGGGTGTTTCTACCCTGCCCCCTTTGTGCGTTTTGCACACTTGTTTCTTGTGTTGTTTTTTTAATCGGCGGGATCCGCGCACCCTAGCGCATCCCGCCGTTTAAAAAAACAAAAATGCTTTTCTGCCAGGGGTCCTTGTGGGACCCCTGAGGCAGACCTAGGGGTCAGGGTGTTTCTACCCTGCCCCCTTTGTGCGTTTTGCGCATTTGTTTCTGTGCCTCGGTTCTACCGAGGCATAAAATGGCTGCCAACACTTACTGATTTGGAGTGTTGACAGCCAATTAGCATGCAGCTCGTGATCGGGACGGTGCGCGCAGGGTGCGCTCAGGGTGCGCGAATCCGACGCGACCATAGATATATATGTGATTTTCCTTTTGATTTTTCTCAGGAACTACTGAACGGATTTATACCATTTAACAAAAAGGGTTCTTTCTGAACCAAGAACTACCTCTTTGCCAAATTTGGTGTAATGCCGTTCAGCAGTTCGGGCTGTAGCCGTGGCTAAAGTTTCCTATGGGAAAATGAATGGGGAAAACACGTTTTGGGACCCCCCTTTTTTCTCGGCCCCCGCTTAACGAATCACCCCGAGTCTTTCAGGATAGGAGCGGACTGGAGCGGGCCACAACGTTTGAAAATTTCGCGAAGATTCGTCAACCGACGCATGAGTTATTTCAAATAGAATGTTGCGGATTTCCTATGGAAAATAGGTCCTAACTATAACTATCTACTGGCGACCGCCAGTAGATAATATTTTTATATATATATATATACATATATATACGGGTTTCACTTTTCGTTGTAAAGGCATGCGTGGTAAAGACATTGCGTGGTAATGACTGCATGCATAGTAATGGTAAAGCGTTGTAATGACTACATGGTAAAGGTTGTATCTCCGCTACGGCTGTATGTAGCGGTCCGTTATAACTAAAAAGACTCTTGATCATTCAATACCTTTTAATGGAGATGTCCATGTAGCAGAGATAGGAAGGGTGGTGAACCTCTCACCAGTCCATGTAGCACTGACAGCCAAGTATAAAAAGTCTCACAGTGTCAGCTCCTTCAGGAGTTCAGGAAGGGGGCACGATGCACAATGGGAACAGCTCATGGTCCAAGGCTGCAGAATCCCCTGTGTTTCAATGGGTTCAAGTGCTGCCTTCAACAATCCGGGTTCACTGTTTTTAGTGGAACAGCTCTTCTAAGGAGCAGGTGATTGCAACAGAAGAGCAAATCTCAGCTGAGATGACCACCTCCATTTGTTTCAATATAATTCAATCCCAAGCTTGAGAAAGTTGGGTGATGGTGCTCTAAATTCCACAATAAATTTCTTGACAAGCCAAATGTCTTCCTGACCCTTTGTCATAAAAATAAAACTTCAAGCTGGTGATTCCTTTTTGGTATAGTCAGATGCCTTTTCTTAGGAAAGTGCAAATTATGGGTGTGGGAGATGAATCCTACTTTTCTGATGCTCAATTGATGGCCCTCTCACCTCTGCTCCTTTTTCTTGCAATTTAATAAAATTCTATCATTTTCCATCCCAGAGAAGCATCTGCTGCTTTGTATTATTGAGTCTGCACTCAGGACGGAAAGATTTTAATGACAAGTGGACAAAACTGAAGGCAGTTGTCTCTTGCTAGCACCAGAGTTGAAGATCTTCCATATTCGGCTTCTAAAAAACCATGACCTGATAGAAGAATTCAGAGGGTGGAATAAATTAAGCATTATGAAATTCAGCAAAAACGCAGCAGAAACTCATTTTAAGAAGTGAGAATTGTAATAATGTTACACCTTTAAAGAGAACAAATTGACTGTAGCTACAATATTTATTTAGTTTGCGGTTTTAGGAAAGTGTTGCACACCATCACAAGGTAGCCTCAGAGAACCTAATGTCTCACATATGTATGTTATTGTTTCTATTGGGACAGTTCCAAGTTCAGGGTTAAGGTAACCAAATAAGTGTACTTCGCGGTGCCAAAGTAAATTACCAACGTGGTTGTTGAGCGTGAAAATGATTAAACAAAATTTAAAAATGAATTTAATGCTTTTCCTGGGCTCGTGTCCTTTGCTCATTTTGGCTGCAATGTAAGAAAAAAAATTAAACACGCTTCATGTCACGTACTGCTCTGCAATGACCAGTAGATGTGGCCAGTCGGAGTGTCAGCTCTGTATACACTGATTCACATAACTTCGAATTTTTACTTTCTGGGTTTAATACTTCAATATTCTTTACTCCTTTAAGTATATTTTTTTTAACTCGTTATTCTTTTCCTTTGGTATTCCCCTGTTCCTTCACCCACTTTATTTAATTTTTGTATTTTTTTTACCTTTATTTTTCGCTTTGTTAGTTACCCCACAATCCCCATTTTTCCTTTGTTCTTCCTTTTTTCACCTTCTTCCCCGTCTACTTTGGTTTTGCTTTGATATTTTCTTGACTTTTCCCTCTTTTGCATTTTTCTCACATGGGCACTCCCTGTATCTTCCTTCACCTTTTATCCTTCCTCTTTTTCTGTTTTCCTGAACCTTTCATACCTTAGTTTTGACAAATTTCGATAATGTCTGGTCTAGAGAGAGAGCTTTAGACATCTCGCCAGTCTCATGGAGCCCAAAAAAATAAAAAATCATAAAAAATCAAGTATCGAGGGGATGTGGGTCAGTCTTCTTCATCCGTTGTTTTGTTCAACTCATATTCACATTTTCCTGTTACTCATTTCTGCACACAGCTTTGGACTGTGAATAAGAACACTTCGGCCATTAGCTTCTTGCACTGGTAGTTGCAGGATTTTACCTGATCATATGTGCACATCTTCCTATAATGAAAGAAAGTTCGGTGTCAGGGCCAGAGGCTAATACTTTACTATGCCAATGCTTTTTTTCTTTCCATTCTTTATGGTTTGTTACATTTTTAGTCATCCCCGTGAGCCTATGTCTTTAGGTTACAGAAATGTAAAGCCAAAGGTACGCTTTCTTTGCAACAATAATAATCATATTGTCCTGTGAAGTGCATTAAAACCAAAAAGTGTTTTAAACCTGTTCTAGTGACACCTGCCTGCTAAGAAGCAGTGCTGAGCTGGGTAATTTTTAAATAATGTAATATTTTTATTGCAAGCATATGGCTGCCATATTTAACTGGTGTAATATTTGTGGATGTTTTAATGTTTGTGGCATTCGCTTGTAGTAATAAAATAAATAAAAAATAATATATATATATATCAATCATCTTGTCACTTTGCCAAGGCTAGGCTTACTGGCTTTTCCACCTGCTTGTTTTTTTGCAGAATGTTGTGCTTTGTTTCTAGAAGTAAGGCTTTAGAAGAAATACATTGGTGAGTAAAAAGGTCTACATAGTGGCCAGTACAGCTCTGTGGGCACATTGTGGTGGCAGAAAGAAACAACTGTACTGATTAGAAACGCTCAGATCCAAAGGCCACTACATCCACTGCAGTATATGAGCTGTTTCCAGGCATGTCATTAAGGATACGAGGAGCTAGGCTGTTCCCAAGCCCTCGCATGAGGTCAACAATGAAGCAGCTACAGGAATATATATTCTGAGCTGTCATATGAAAGATGAATTGCTGACCATGATAGAACGAGATTTTTTTGGTGAGAGATAGTACTCCTAGGCTAGTTAAAAAAGGCAGTCATCATATTAACCTCAGCACTTTTAATGGGCATTACTTCTTCTAGATCAGTTTTTATAATTACATCATAGTCCCTGCTAGGGTGGACAAATGCGTCAGTTTCTATCCAACGTTACTCCTTTGTGGACATGCTTCGAATCAACTAATAACAGTTTCTTCTGGAACAGCAGAACAATGTTTTTGGGGAACAAAGCAGAATTAAATATTACTTTTAAAAAAATGCAATCCCTATCACTACTGCTTCTACTTTGATCTAAATCTGTGAAAAATCCTTAGGAGGCCACTTGGCTCAATTTTTCCAAACGTGTCATTGGACGAGAACTCCCAGTTTCCAGTCATTGGTTTCACTTAGACTGGCCTGATAGATTCACAATTACTTGTCCTTCAATTCTGGATAGCTACACTCACCCTGCCGGGGTTGGTTATCGTCCAGTTGTGAGTTACCTTTGTCAGTCAGTTGCGATAAGGAGCAAACCTGTTAGTTAATCTTACTAAACCCATACTTTTGGGTTTCTTTACCCATTCACATCACAGAATACAATGTGACTAGCATTGACGGCCTTCGACTAACAACTAATTACATGTAAAATGGTTCAATGTACTAGGTTCAATGAGTATAAATGACAACACAATGAGGACACTAAGGGGCATATTTACAAGGAAAGTGGCGAAGCGTGTCATTAAGCCAAGAAGGCTAACAACATGCTCCGACACTTTTGAAACGCAGGGCTGCACCATATTTACAAGAATGTGGTGCAGCCCTGCGTTTCCCCCTGCTCTGGCGCTAAATTTAGCTGCCTAGCGCCAACGCAGGCACCCTTGCACATGGTGCAAGGGTGCCTGCGTAGAGGGGAGTGATTGTTTGTGTGCAGGAGGTGTCCCTTCTTGCACATAAACAATCTGAAATGGCGA
The DNA here is from genome assembly GCA_963921515.1 of Calotriton arnoldi. Lineage (NCBI taxonomy): Eukaryota > Metazoa > Chordata > Amphibia > Caudata > Salamandridae > Calotriton > Calotriton arnoldi. The sequence goes on from CAWUFW010001590.1 coordinate 485,126, forward strand.
TTTGAAACTTCTATGTGTGCTGCTGAATGCAGCACACATCGAAGTTGCAAAACGTCATTTTTTTATTATTGTTTATGTGCAGGAAGGGACACCTTCCTGCACATAAACAATCAAAGGAGTTTTGCTGTTTCCATGTGTGCTGCACAACGCAGCACACATAGAAACAGCAAAAACGAGGAGAAATTAAACATTGCTCCTTGTTTCGCCGGGGTAAGACCAGGTATAGCGTATAGCGGGAAAGTGTGCCTTCTTTACAAGGCAGCGTTAAGCCATGTTAAGTGGCTTAACCCTGCCTTGTAAATAAGGCAAAGCCTGTATCGCCACCACAACGTCTTTAAAAGTGACGTTGTGGTGGCGATAGGGGTTTGTAAATATGCCCCTTATTTTCCTGATGATGCCCAAATAAAATTGCTGCAGTGGGGTCAAATGCATATGGTACAGAGGGAGGATCTTGATGTAAATTATTTGACCGATATATCTCATTAGTAACGGTAGATGGGTGTAAAGCGTTATGATTTCTAGGTTGGACAAATTGAAGTGTATGAATTACCACTAAAGGTTTACGTTTGGTGAGCACCAATTGAGTGCCTCTTTCACTTGACTAATACATCCATCCATCATATTCTGTGAGAGTAACCACATGGGGTCTTATGCAGATAAAGACTTGCTATCTTGTATATAGATTCTCAACAATGAACGTGATTTTATCCACAATGATTAATTAAATAAATGAAACAGGAAGCTTTTCTTTACACATGTATTATGGACCCTCTGTGATTAAGTTGCATTTTTGATTTTTGTGTTTTTGTGACCACTTTGGTTTATTCTTTTTATAGTACACTTTTTTTGCAATTATTTTTATTTCAGCAAGCCATAAAGTTGTTGACTCTTGATCAATCATACAGAGGAGTCAAATTAATGTTGTCACATGACCGGCTACATGTATATTTCGATACTGTTGCTTTCATTTTTTTAAACTGTTTTGGAACTCTTAAAGGATTTGCATAGGTGTGTTTGAGTTCTGAAGGTCTGGGTGATGTTCTTGTTGTACTACCTTGCAAATTTGGGCTTTTATGCAATAATGTGTTTAAATTGGACAAACAAGATTGTGTAAATTAATTTAATTCATTAGAATAATTTTCTAATATTATGGGAGCCCTTAAAGTATTTTTTGTGTGTGCCAATTCAGTTAACCTTACTGAATGGCAACAGTAAAAATAGCAAAGTTTTAGACGATCAAAGCAAAAGGACACACAATGGTCGGTCACCTTGCTTACAAATAACGTGTGCATTGATCCCATAGAGTCTCTTTATTGGTAACATTATCTGACCTGAGTTATGAAAGGTTATTGAGGTGGTTTTATTTTGGTGCACAATGTTACAGAGGATGGCACCAGGATAAGGGACAGTAGACTTTGTGAACAAAGGTACATATTGGTCATGAGCAAAAAAATAGGAAATGGCCATTCCGCTATTATTAGCATAAGCAAGGAAGGTATATGACGAAAACAGTCGACGTGCCTCCCCCTCATATTTATATAATTGGGAATTGGGAAGCAATATCTGAACTTTTTTATACTTCGGCTACCAGCTAAATATCTAACAGTTTTTCTTAGAGGATGAACACGGTTTTTACAACAATTACTAAATTTGAAGCATGGTAGTGACTGCTGCAGCCGGGTCTGGCAGCTCACAGGCCGCCAAGCTGCGTTCACCCAAAAACAAACGTTGGAATTTAGGCGGGAACATTGTTCTGACTCCCCACGGCCGCTGCCCCCGGACCCAATCAGTATCTTCTCCTTCTAACCCCTGCCTTGCCCTCGAACAGAGAGACAAACTGCAAAAATAAACACCCTTTCCTCTCCCAGTGCGGCCAGAACAGATACACAGTGTGTGTGCGGAGGTACCCTTTGCAGATAAGCCACATTCTCAGGAAGCTCGAGACATACACAGCAGCCCAGGGGGGCTTCCTTACTTTGTACACCCAGCTTCCCTGTATGACACAGATCATTGTCTAAGAATGAGACAAACACCTCCCTGTGCCCCTTTAACCTTTCTTACTCGGAAGAATCTTCATGCAAGCAGTTGTGTGTGTGCGTGTGTGTCCGAGAGAGTGTGTTTGTGTTTACCACTCTTATCTTTGAAAGGAAACCTATGGGAAGCAGTCATTCTAGTCTGAACTGCTCCCCTGTCATATATTTGTAATTCATTGCACACCACGCAACTTTATTTTGCAAGGAGAGCTGATCCGGCGAGTGCACAATAGTTGTATAGGATGTTTTGCTTTCTTTCCTAAGTTTGCGCACACGTGGGGCCTCATTTATGAGGCCCTTTGTGCACCGGGCGCAGGAGCCTGCTCCATATTTAGGAGACAGCACTAAGTCACTTTTTTTGGCTTAATTCTGCCTCGTACATATCGTTCCCTTCAACGCACTTTTCTGCGTTAAAGGGGCGTGCAATGGGTGCTACTGGGGGCATTCCCAGCAACATCCATGGCTTTTTGTCATTGCCTCAGATTTACGAGAAATTGTAAATCTGAGGCAGTGCCAAAAACTTACACCTCCCCCAGGGGAGGCATAAGGGAGGCACAACGAGGAGAAATATCTTTATTTCTCCTTGTTTTTCCTTTTTTTCTATGTGTGCTGCATTCTGCAGCACACATAGAAAGAGAAAAAAGCCTCTTGCGATTGCTTTTGTGCAGGAAGGTTTCCCTTCCTGCACAAAAATAATCATCCCCGCAGTGCAGGCACCCTTGCACTATGGTGCAAAGGTGCCTGTGTTGGCGCACAGCAGCCCATTGTGTGCTGGCGCAGGGGAAAAGGACAGGAATGCACCATATCTGATAGATACGGCACATTCCTGCTCTTTTTTTTTGCCGTAGGGCAGCGCAGGAGGAAGGCATGCGGTGCTGCCCTACGGCTAAACCTTATAAATGAGGCCCGTGGTTTTTATTAAGCAAGTAAATCATTTGAATTAAGGCAACTGCAAGATCTTCCAGAACATCTCATAGGAAGTAGTCAACAGTGTTTGTGCGCTGATGTATTTTTTTTAATTGTGCGAAAATGTGTCACTTAAATAGCAAGTTTAAAAAAAATCTTTGCGAGCTTCGTGAACTGCGAAGCTCACAAAATTCATATAGAGTTTAAATAAAAAAGATGGTCAGCCGAGGTGACCTTTATGACAGTGGGAAATTGAAGACTTGTTAAAGGCAGCGGCTAGACAGACACAATAAGGTAGCAGTCCAGTGTCAGAGCCTCCAACACAGTGGCGGCTCCTCCGCTATGGCGGAGGAGCATTGCCCTCCCGCCAGCCTGAAAATATAAAAAATAAAACGATAATAAAACAGGTTTATTATCGTTTTATTTTTCAAGTTTTAGTCTTCGGGCGGGACCCTCGCAGGGGGCAGTCAGGAGAGGGAGTGGTGGGCACTGCTATCAGTGTACATGCCGGTTTGGCCGGCCATCTCAGGCTCGCCAAACCGACATGCGCACTGAGCTGTCGCCAACCCAGCTGCGTTGCTGTGTTGGAGACAGCAAAGCACTGGCTCCCAGTCACTCTGGGAGCACAAATTCACAGCGCTCAGGCCAATCCTGACGCTGCTTTCAAACACGAAAGCAGCATCAGGATTGGCCGCAGGGGAGCCTGGGCTGCAGTGAGGACTCAGAAAAAAAGAGCGGCGGGCCTGCGTCAGGTAAGTTTTTTTCATTTCTTTTTTTAATGTTTTCGTCCATTGCCCCATGCCCCTCCGTGCCCACCCGCCCACCACTCCGCCTGCACAGCAGCCGCTGCTGCCAAACACTGTACATCCTCTGTCCTGCTCACCACACCACTTTCTTCATTCCCTTTGCATTTACCCCTCCTGTCCCATTGCGGTTCATGTGGATCATGGGTAATCGCAAGCATTTTCCTAGGTGCCAAAAAGTATTGTCTGTAGTGTGCCTGAGGGCCATACTGATGCTTGTGGTAAGTGTTCTCTGCTTGCTATTGCTACAGTGGGAGAGTCAAGAGTGCAAAGGAAGTAAAACCTTGGACCAAGCCCAACTTCCTCACCTGACCAAATTGTGTAATCCTAGACAATTGTTTCATTTCTCTTTCTCTCCTTTTGTTCATTATCAAATAAAAGACCACTTCGAAATTTATGAGTTCAGGATGTGCACTGTACAAAACCTTATCTTGTGTTTGATTTAAAGAACCAAGATGTTGACAGAGGGCTATTGTTCCCCAGGTGGAAACATGTGAAGGTCAGGAGGGCTGCAAGCGGCTCCCAGGCTGCACTTTGAGTGTCACTGATGTAAATGAAGTTTCCCAATACCCCTCCCTCATATGCTGTACACCATCACTGGAGCTTTAACACACATTCCCTGCATCCTTATGGTCTAGTATTCATAGGCTGGACACCCGGCAGCAAAGAATGGCCCAATGGGTGGGGTGACACCACATCAGAATGTCTGCACGAAGCGTAAAACTATTAATTACTCCTGACTACACAGGTCTAATAAAAAAACTGCACCAATGCCCTACCTGTCTACTTATGAGCAATAATGCAAAGGAAAGGCTGTGCCTTTTCATTGTTGAATTCTTCCAAATGAACGCCATACTTCATGCCACACAATATAAACTCTAAGAAGGTTAGCAGGTATGTAAATGTGGTGTTTAATTGAGAAAAGATAAGGATCCACAATAGCTCCATGTTATAAGGGGCGCCATTTTCCAGTACTGGCGTAATTCTGTCTGCTGTAATTGCTTGTATTTACTGCAAAATTACTCGTAATTATGCGTAATTGTGTGAAAAGTGTAATTCAGCATTTAGCACTATCTTCTTCGTGCAAAATGCACCCTAGTGTCCAGAATGGGCCAGAAGATGCATTTTGTGCTAAGAAAATAGCAATAAATGCTACAGGACACGATGAAAACTTCACCTCAAACAAGAATGCGGATGAACTAGTAAATGATGGTAGACAGGATTGAGATCTATACTACAAGATGGAGAGGGCAGTGCGGAGGCCAGTAATACACCACAGGAGGCAGCATGTTTGCAAGAGATGAAGATCTAAATGCCCTCCATGGGAGGCATGATCACAAGCAAATTTCTAAAGAAGATTGAATCAAGATGTCAGGCAAGCAAAGGAGAAGGACTCAGGACGTAATTGGCTCAAAAATGATAAAAAATGTTTTAAATAGATCACCTCATCATTTTCCTTCTCTTATCCCACCTGGGTGCCCTGAAGAGACATTTACTTTTGTTAGATGGAATTTAGTACTGGACATCCACTATTACTTAAGAGGTACAAATAGATCGAGCTTCTACTATATTGAGGAATTATACTAGTAGGAACTGCACATTTGCTCCCAAAACATCCCACTATCTGCTATGGGTTCCATAATGCAAGACTGGTAGCTCAGATAGAGACAGCATTTGGCATCTGAAATCTTTAGGGTTTGTAGATCAGAGAAACTGGGAGCATACAATATAGGATCACTAAAGAAGGTAGCAGGTGCTGATGTGGCACATGGGTCAGAAGGCAATAGATTAAACATGTGTTATACTTTCATGCTCCCAATACCAAACCTAGAAAAGTAGTAAAGTGAAGAAATAGGTACACACCTATCACCAGATGCAAGATCCCAAACACAACCTGTGAAAACACTTGATAAAATAAGCCTTAATGAGCCTGTAGATGAGCAGTGTCAATGAAGGGCATGAGATGCGACTCAGCACCCTCTGTGTAGCAGAGGTATCACAACTGTTCAGGGGTCCCATACTCTTCACTTGTTTTGCATTTCTGTCAAATAACCAGAATACGTGAATTTTTAATTGCTCCTCACATTTTTCAGGGCCACACTCATTTTTCGTTATACACTGATACCCTCTCTACTCATCTACCTCCACACCATTGCCCATCAAACCTGCCCATCCTGCATATTAAATATCACCACCTCAACCAACTCCACTACAAAAATCGTCTCTATCTCTTCAGCACCCTATACCTTCCCCTGGTATCACCTCCCATACCTTAACTTCCATCAACCTTCTTCCAGTGGCGGCTCCTCCACTAAGGCGGAGGAGCGTCACCCCACTGCTGCTGGGCAACAGTAAGATAAAATGATAATAACACGATGCTATTATCATTTTATTTGTCCCTGCTGTGGCAGCATGAGGGCAAGGAGGGGCTGCACTGCTGACAGATCAGGGGAGGAGTGGTGGACACACTAAAGTGCGCATGATGCTTTGACCGGCCCTCTCGGGCCGGCACAACAGTCATGCGCACTTTAGCATGTTCTCCATGCAGGCTGCATTACAGCCTGCATGGAGAACATGCCCAGGCCCCCAGTCCCCATCTGAGTGCCGAAACACGGCGCTCAGACCAGTCACAACGCTGCATTGCAGCATTGTGATTGGCTAAGTGGAGCCTGGCTGCTTCCTGTTTGGCGGAGGAAAGACGACATGGGACAGAGCTGAAAGGAGGTACGCAAATGTTTCTTTTTTTTTTTTTACAATTATACCTCCTTACCCCTCACCCCACTGCCCCACCACCCCAGATCTGTGCTGGACACCACTGCCTTCTTTGCCCTACCTTACATCATAACTGAATCTCTTCCATTCCCATTAAACTTGGACTAAACTAGGTTAACTCCAAACAAAAACAGTGTCCATGGCACACAAATCTGTATTTGGAGGAAGGGCACCCCCATTTGGAGCATGTGTTATTGGATTCCCCGCAACAAGCATACACACCAATTGAGTCAATAAACACTTATAAATCCACATAGAAAAGTTGAAACTTTTAATGCACATGGGTTCAAAGGTTAGGAATAGAACCCTTCCCTCCCCTTTATTGGAGTATTCTTGACAGGGTATGCTCTCCGGAAACAGATTGATCAAACATACCAGTTTGGCCATGTGTCAATCTGGAAAACGAATAAGGCAAGGAAGTTTGCTTCAGGACTACAGGCAACACATGCTGAAGACAACTGCAACAAGCACAAGAAAAGGAAGCTGTCAATTGCAATTAGAAGCAACATTTATTGAGGAAATGGAGAAACCAGGACAGGTAGACATGAAGACTGAAGACAAGGGGATTAAAAGTATATCTCCACAACATCAGTAGGCCTTCGAATTTGTTGATACACAAGAAAAATCGGGAATGGACTAACCTCATGGAAAAGTAGATTGTTGATGACAGACCAACAAATGTACAAGGGGACAGAAACAAACCATTCACATGGGTCCAGTCCAGCCAAAACTAAAACAGGAAGAAACACTGCACACAAGAAAAGCTTAACCATCAACACTCCACTACAATTACTGTAACACACACCCAAATAGATGCACGCAAGAGCGCTAAAATTGCCACTCATAAAAAAAATCTTCTAGGAACCTAAAAATCAACTTATAACACTACAGTGGCTGACTAGGTGGAGGGCAGTAAGCCCTAAACCTTCACTGTGAAGCACCGGACAGCAACAACCCATGACATACATCACATATACAAAAGTTAGGCTGCAATGTTGCACGACTTTAAACAAGAAAGGAGGGGGAGAGTCTGTATAACCCTCTAGAGCCTATGCTACACCACTAGAAAACAACAAAAACAAGGCACTCGCAGGACAGATCAATAGAAATAAAAAAAAAACAGGTAGACTTATTATTTGTCGCCTCAATGGTGCAAAGGGCACCCTTTGGGATTGAATCATTAATATTGGTTTAATCTGTGTTCAAATTGTAATCGAGGCATTGCTGTACTGCAGAAGAGGAAGACACAGGCAGCAATAGTAATTCTCTTACCAAAAGTTACTTATTCTAATTTGACTTGCATACTTTACAGTGTAAATCAATGCAAAATGATCTGGGTAGATAGTGTATCCGCAATGACGAACAATAAACCTTTGTTAATTTGACAAAAGAATAACTGTCCCCAGGTAGAAGAGCATAATTACAGTAGAGCTGCTGGTACAGAGCACAACTAAATTGCATAGGAATATGACTTTGACATAGATTTATGGAAACATTTGAATTATATGCTTGTTCTTCTCATTAGGCGCTGATCCTGGATGATGTAGGTTGACGCTTTTCGGCCTTTTGTTGTATGGCCTCTTCAGGACTTTGCGGAATATATGTCACCCAAACATCTCACCCAGTAGGACAGGCTATCAGGATGAAGGATGGACGCAAATGTTAGTGCGTCACCGTAGAACACCCACCGCAGGGGAGCAGCACAAATGTTTGCTTCTAAAGGGGACACGCCCTCTGTACGGAGGGTCGAAAACCCGGTAGGACAGACTGTGAAAGGGATCTCCCGGGGCCCTGGTGAATGTGGCTCAGGAAGGTAAAGATAGACAAGAGGGAAAGCCTCCATTGGTGAAATCCCAAATATGATAATGTTGACACTCATCTTCTAGAAACAGATCCTGTGGCTCTTTGTCAGTTCTCTAATTTTTCCTCTGGTGTATAAGCTGGTTCTTTAAGAAGAAATTGTATGCTACAAGAAAAAACATATTGTTTCGTAATCAGGGCCGGTTCTAGGATTTTCGGGGCCCTGGGCAAAAGGGAATGTGCGAGGCCCCTGAAATTTACATAAGTTACACCTTCTGGGCTCGGGAAGCTGCTTTGTGCAGACTCCTCCTGGCCGCAGCTCCTCTTCTCAGCCACCCTCAAGCACCTCTTTTACAGCCCATTTCAGACTGAAGGTGTGAGAATTGCTTGGGGGCTGAGAGTTAAAACCTGTGTGGGCTAAAGTGCTGACAATGGGCGTCCTGCTGAGTCTCTGAATGGGCAGCCCGAGAGGTGTCCCCCTCCCCTAGGCCTTCCCACCCCATCCCTTTAGAGGCCCAGGGAGAGGGCCCCCTCCCATGGGCCCAATTATAAAGAGACGCATTTCTTTCACTTTGATCGGCAGGGGTACACGAGGAATGGTGGGGTGTTGCCATTGTGCGGGGCCCCATCCTGGTAGGCAGAGTGCGAGGCCCTGGGCAGCTGCCCACACTGCCCATGCCTAGCGCCGGCCCTGTTCGCAATTATGTGTCATTACGCCTAGTGCTATTGAGTAGTCCTGTTCATTAATTCTTCTAAATCTAATTATAATGACACTATAAAGACAAACTTTCATAAGAAAGAATTAGTTGGACATATTCTATCATTTGTGGATCGCTAACAAGTTATCATGTGAAAGTTGCAATTGTTGCCAAATAGATGCAGGTGAAACAGACTGACAAAGGAAAGATGAATGGTACAGGAATAAGGAGGTTGGCTAACAGGGTAACCCTTGGGGAGCCAGCACTAAATGAGCATATGGTTCACCAGGGCTGTCCTAAGCCCTCTGTGAAGCTCTCCTTTGAATGCTACCCTGTATCGGTGGAACATCAAGGTTTTGACAAAAGGATCGAGTACTATGGACCGGAAATGGGTACTCATCCGTCCTTGTATGGCCCTGTTTTGAATGCTTCTTTTGAGAACCTATTGCCTAAGCATTATCAATGTGCTGAGTTTATGATTGCAGGGTCTGTGCTGTATAGGCAAGAAGGGCTCATCTTTAGTATGAAGGGGGTAGCAAGATAGTTTGTAACTCCTGGAATATGTCAAAGTTGTCTACGGATACAGTGAATTAACATTGCATGAAATATTAGGCAACAGTGCCCCTAATAATGCTACAGCAAACATGATTACTTGGGATTTTTCTGTTCATGTATATGAGGTACTCTCCAGTTTGACCAAAAGTGCCCCTAGATAGCACCTAAAGTGAGATCTTGTCACAGCCATTCACAGAAAGTTAAATTACTAGAAACTGGAATTTATTTTTTCTAAATCAAATTGTCCAGGATTTTCATTTAACAGTGCATATGAGCAAGAAATGGTTAGTTTAGAATTATGGGGCATATTTACAAGCCCCTATCACCTCCACAACGTCACTTTTCTTGACGTTGTGATGGCGATTGGGGCTTCGCCCTCTTCACAAGGCGCCGTTAAGCCACTTAACGTGGCTTAACACCACCCTGTGACTAAGGCATCCTTTCACGCTATACTTAGCGAGAAAGGGGTGGGCAATGGGTGTTGTGGTGGGCGTTCCGCCGCAACATACCATGGATTTTGACACTGCCCCATATTTACAAGGGTGGCATAAATATGGGGCAGTGCTAAAATTAAGACCAGGGAAAACCTGGTCTTACCCTAGTTGCAACAAGGAGAAATGTTTAATTTCTCCTTGTTTTTGCTGTTTCCATGTGTGCTGTGTTGTCCAGCACACATAGAAACAGCAAAACATCATTGAAGGTGTCCCTTCCTGCACATAAACAATCATTAAAAAATGAGGTTTTGCAACTTCTATGTGTGCTATGTGTGCTGCATTAAGCAGCACACATAGAAGTTTCAAAACGCCATTTCAGATTGTTTATGTGCAGGAAGGTGTCTTGCAGGAAGGGACACCTTCCTGCACATAAACAATCATTCCCCTCAGCGCAGGCACCATTGCACTATGGTGCAAGGGTGCCTGCGTGGGCGCTAGGCAGCTAAATTAGCGCCAGCGCAGGGGGAAATGCAAGGCTGCACCGAAATCTTCTAAATACGGTACAGCCTTGCATTTCAGAAGTGGCGGAGCACGGTGTTAAGCCAAGGAGCCTAACGCGGCACTCCGCCACTTCCTTGTAAATATGCCCCACTGTTTGCACTTTACAAATAAATGAATGAATGAATCAACAGATAAATAAAATAAACAAATAAACATTGCATTGATTTACATCGTATGCATTTATTTACTAACGTAACAAAGTATGGTACAAAAACGATATTACATTAAAAAATTAAAAACAAATGAAACGACCACCATTAGTTAACAGATTGTTTTTATTATTAAAACGTCAAGGTAATAGTTTTAGTCATTTGCTTGGGGGATTCCACTGTTGAAATGGTTGGTGGGATCAAGGGGCATGGGGATTTCCCTTGTTAGCATGGTTAGTTTTATTTTTACAGCTTTTAGTTGGTAGTTCATTTTTTGCATAGCATTTTATTACTCAGAAATTAGCCTCTACCTTGCTTTAACCTGTGTTACTACTGGTGTCTGGGTGTGAATGACTATGCTGTCCGCCTCCTCATAGACTATTAGAGAAAGCCCTTGTATCTTTGGCAGAAGATTGTTTACATCCACAGCTGGAACACAGTTTTTTGCTGCCATAAATAAAATGCAGTTGAAATTAATTTAAACCATATTATGAGATGGTCAATAAATCTACAAAGATGTGAAATGAATGTAGGCACAGATTTACATGTAAATAATGCAACGCAGAGCAGCAAGTGAATTTGTTGCACAGCATTGTGTGAACAGGAAGGAGCAGTTCTGTGCCAAATCTTGAAAGATGTGGTACTGTTCTGCACTGTTCTGCTTTCTCCCTAGGCTGCTGCACTTTATGCGGCCATTCACCAACGCAATGTGGTCAGCCTAGCTTTTCTGGAGGAAAGAGTCCCTTCCTGCACAAAAACTATGCTGAAAGGCAATTTTCTCTTTGTATCTGTGCTGCAGAAAAATATTTCTCCTCCTTTCGCCAGCATCAGGGAGGCGCAATATTTTGTCAAAATCCATGTCTACAAGTCTGCCTAGATATGTATTTTTGTCAAAATCCATGGTTGGATGCACGGGAATGCCCATGACCAACTATTGAATGTCTCCCTGATGCAAAGTAATATCATTTAGAAAATATCTCTATCTTACCATAGGATAGCAAAAAAATAAGATTGTTTACACATGGAAACCACTGATAGTTCAACCAATGAACTAGAACACAGGCACAGTGATAAGACACTGTGGCAGGGTCTAAGGAGCGTAGGCACTAGGCCGCTGACAGCGACATGGATGCTTAGTTGAAGACTATGAGACACAATCACTGGGCACAGAAATGAGGGCATGGCCAATGGAAAATTGACACTAAGACACTGACACTGGAAAACAGAGCTCAGACCTCAGATACTGTGGCACAAACTCTGTGCCACAATCATTTGCTGCTAGACATAGGGGCCTGGCGACAGACCCAAAGGCTTGGACACTGGGGCAGGGGTAATGGTGGAGAGAATGAGGGGCATAGATGCTGGAGCACTGACACTTAGATACAGGCATGGACACTAGGCACGCTCAACGAGTAATAGACAATAGGATATAAACACAGGGGGTTGGATAAATGAGCGTAGACACCAATGACCAGGCACATATCCCCACAAGGCTTGGAGATACTCTAACATACCTCAGCCCTATAAACCCAAACAAATGGCAGATAATGCAATTTGCATATGCGACCTGATAATAGGAATAAAATAGTAGTGGCTTCGGCCATTATTCCTTATCACATGGGCATAATGCGCACGATGTGTAGATAATGCATGAATTGTGGAATTCTATTATGATTTTAATTATATTATAATTTCCTTTAACCAGACCTATTTTATATGCACTGAATCACTTCTTTCACACATCTAGCAAAGGCTAGGAGGGTTAATGTAGAGCATTACACATTTCTAGCACTACCTACACCAGATGTATTTAGGAGTAAACAAGGTGCTGACGTAAGAGAAAGCATCACATGCCGTACGGGAGTTGTATGTCACTATATCAAGATCGACAATGTCAACCTACAAAAATATCTCAGCCACTACATCGACCTACCCCCACCTTGCAAGTTAAGTACATAGGTACTATTTTTTACTTTATTCTGCTTACCTTGCGATGAAACTACTGAAACAAATAACACTTTCACACACACATTACACTTTTGTGTGTAATGAATACACTCGCATATCACAATGTCCAGACGTGAAGTATACTTTCTTTACGGAGACAATAGGCATACACACTTTTGGATGGAAGCTTGAACTATGCAGGTATGAAATGTGAGAATCCATGAAGTGAGTGCACAGCAGGTTAGAGACATGCCTGCTGAGATCCCGGTTGTATGGGAGTACAGTTTCACCAAAGTTTAGTCTCTGAAAGAACAAGGTCAGCAAATGCCCTGTTCACAAATTCATTGGCTCAGCATGACACCATATAACACTGACAGTGTTAATTTATGTTACAGTGACTGGCTCTATGTTGAGGTGACAGCAGACTGCACATGTCAGATGCTTGGATGCATTTGACAGCACTTTAGGAAAGTGATACTATTAAAGAAATACGTTTTATCTAGGGGTCATCAAGGTTAATGATTAAGTGATTGACTTTAATATTGTTGATTAAGCAAGACTGGTGTATGTAGCAATGTTTCAGTTTCATTTTGATTTTTTTAAGGCACAAGTGTTAACATTCATAACATAAAGTCGCCACATGAAAAAAGTATACTATTAAATATCCCATTTTACTAGTGGTATTTCCAATGTTGTTAAGAAGAGGGACATGGTCATTATGCTGTCAGCCCGTAGAACCCTAATAAAATTCCTAACTAAAGCCTTGCAAATTCAGAGCAGCAGTTTCAATCTTTCGGAGCGGTGTAGTCCCTGTAGCTCGGACTTAGGTGCTCCCCGATTGGAACTGTCACTGTAGAATCCAATCGGCCCCATATATAACACTTCTGGAACATCCTCATAAGAATGATAGACACTAGGGGGCAGATTTACAAGCCCCTTGCGCCACTTTTGCGTCATTTTTCCCATGTTAAAAATGACGCAAAAGTGGCGCAAGAGGCTTGTAAATCTGCCCCTAGATCTTTTCAAATGCTTTATGTAAGTATTAGGTCAAAGTTCAGAATATGCCATCAGTATATTAGAAGCAGAGCATATAAATCAAAAGTAAAAGAACCCAGTACAGTTCATTATGAAATTGAGATAGATAGATTCGCCTTCTAAGAAAGGGGGTAGGGGCTCTCTCTGTTTGAGAAATGCACACTCTTATATACAGCTATTGACAATGGGGTTCATACATTTGGTGGGAACACATGAATCATAACGTTTAAACAAATAGGAGACAGTCTAAAAGAAACATTTCTACATAGAATGCAATGATTTTCCCACCACTAATACATTATGGTTTGATCATTTTCATGGTCTTAGTTATACAGTTTAATGGATACAATGTTAACAGAACTAGGACGAGCAATATTTGCATTTGGCTTAGTGCATTCAGGAGACTTTCTCCAAGAGCTTTTTCTGCTGACTTGTGCGAAACTCTAAAGTTTATTTCAGAAACGGAATAAACAATAATATCACGTGACATCGGATGATGTTCAAACAAGATGGAGGACAATGCAAACATGGTTCAGTATAGCATTAGCTCTAATACAGCGCGTTATTTTTATTAACAGAGAATTAGTGCTCACAGTTCCCCCCATAGGCGTCCGCAGGGAGGGGCAAGGGGGGGCACTTGCCCACCCTGGATCGCCGGTGCGGGTCGTAGTGCCGTGGTGCAGGTGCCATTCATTTTTATAGTGCTGGCACTCCAGCATCCCAGTGACTCACTGGGCTGCTGGAGTGCGAGCGATGTTACAAAAAAGAATGGCGCCCTTTCGCACCACGGGCCGTAACTAGAGTGTCTAGTACGGGCTACTGCCGGGCGCTGCGGGCGCCATTGTGCAGAGGCGGTGCCAGGTTAATCATGCAGCATGCTCCGGATCATGGTACGACGGCAGGGAGTGCAGTCAGGGTCCCAGGCGGCACAGGGGGTCTGGAGGAGCGGGCTGGGGCCTGGAGATGCACCGAGCAATGCTGGCCAGATGAGCTGTGGCCTTCAACGACACAGGCACCGAGTGACATCTGCGTATCTGCAGGTATTGGGCGTTTCTTGATCTGAGATTGTACAAGGTAGCGCGTTCCGTACCCCTTGCGAGGCGCAGAGCGCTTTATGCAGGGTTGGTTTCGTAACTGGCCTCAGTCTCATTTTGAAGAGGGAACTTTATTACTAAGCGAGTTGGACTTTCAGGGAATGTTCTGATCTGGCTGTTTTTTCATTTAGTGGACTCTTCAGCATGAACTTATTTAAACTTATTTTCTGTTTATTTCATCTCTCCTCGTTTTTCGTCACTTCAGACTGCTGCACGGTCGGGTTTGCCCCTCCTTCGCAGTTTACGCACGCATACTGTCCCCTCACCCTTGTGCCATAATGTCCCTATGAACAATTTAACGGCTCGCTCTGCGCCCCCTCTGTCCCAGCCCACTCCTCTCGCTTCGACTCTGCTAGACCGCCGCCCCCCGTACTCCTATCCCCTGGACCTCCGCTGGCTCCCTGCCCTCGCTGCTGTGGGCGTGGCCCCCGCCCGCTCTCCACACTCCATTCCTGCCTCCCAGAGGACTTACCATGTGGCTGGGATGTGAGTCATGTTTGGAAGCTTGTGCTGTGTTGTTGCCAGGGGGCTGCTCTGGCGGGACTCTCCCCTGCGTTCACGTCCACACCCGGTCCGGAATGAATGGGTTTTAATGAAATCATTTTTCAGTCCCCCTGTAGTCAGTGGAGGACTCGGGATTAAAACAATCCGAGACCCAGTCATATTGAGCTGAGCAGCCAATCAGCAGTACGTAATTACATAAATCGCGCTACGAATCCCTCTAGAACCTGCAATGACATCGGACTGCTCCTGGCCGTGGGGTGGGTTTCAACAGCCACCCCGAGAGGCCGTCAATCATTCATAGCGCGAACGCGCTACCTATGACGGCCCTGTTTCTTGTTTCTCGCCTGCCCCCAGAGAGAATGGACCAATGATCTCACGAGGGGCAGGCCTGTCATCATTTTTTTCCTTCACTTTTGAATCCCTGCATTTGCCTGCTTTTGGCACGGGCGCGCAGTAGACTCCAGTGCTGTGGTCTGGAGCTCGAGAGGCGGAGTCAGGAACGTCAAGGCAAGGGCTGGTTGGCCGACCCTGCAGCCTGCGTCTGTGTTCTGTTGCGCGTGGGAGTCCTTAGGTGCCAGCAGGTGTATTAAGGTAAGATTAGTGGTCGAAGTTTTCACTTTTCCTGCTATGCCGCTGTCAGCTGCCCCCTCTCTCTTTCTTCCTCTTATTCCCTCCCTTTCTGTCTCTCTCGCAGCTCCTCACTTGCTGAAAACCACGCTTCAATAAACGTCATTATTCTTATTCAATAAACGTCACTTTTCTTCATTCCTTCCTGTGTGAAATGGATCCAAAGATGAAAGAAACACTTTTGCTGGAAATGTCCTCTTTTTATTACATTTTTCTGTTACAAAGTGCAGCCTCGGGACCAAGAGAAAAATAGGTGCAAAATACGAAAAATAAATAACTAAATAAATCATTACACAGTCACTCTGTAATGATTTATTTAGTTTTTGTTTTTTGTACTTCACGTAAGAAAAACACCTTGTAAAAAAGCCCTGTCAGTCAAATAAATACAGCTCAAGTAATGGTCAAGGAATAGTTTAGACCCGGGCTTTCGGGCTGAACAAAGGGTCAATGAACTTGATGTTTATGTGCACAAAAGTTGAGAAATAAGTCCTGTGAGGTGCAACAGAATAGAACGATTCTACATGAACATCTACACCCCACAAACCTACTAATTGTAAAACCCTGCTGATTTTGAAAATCAACATCATATGGGCGAGTCGAGTCGTAAACACAATCTGTCTGTTAAACATTTTTAAAGAGGTTTGCATATCGCTAAATAAACAAATATTTTAATCGTGCCCTTCGAGATTATTTCATAATTCTCAGTTTATACTTGGGATAAGTGAAACCCAAAAGTAACGCTTTATTTCTCGGATGAAACATCCTCAATAAAGGGCAGAATAAGGCAATGTGTGTGATGCTTAGCTAGAAGTTCGTGTTTCCCACTGCACAATACAATGTGGGTTTTGCTCCCAATTTTTGGTCTGGCTGAAGATAAATGACTTCCTAAGAGGTTCGGCTTTTGTAGGAGTTTAGTAGCCGGCGCCCCCCCCTGGAAACATTTCTGCGGACGCCCATGGTTCCCCCATCTGATGATTCCATCATCACTTCAATTCTTTATTGTAGTATATAATTTATCAAATTTGGGCTCTTCTGTTTGGTCTCTTCGAAATCCTTCATGTTATCATAAAGTTCACTTTCCATCTCCTCGACTTTGACATCAAGCCTCTTTTGTTTTCTTCCTCTCGTTGCTGACATCTTCTTAACCCACATGTCATTACCCCCAGGTCCTTCCAGTCCTCATCCCATTCCTTGCTTAGGGAGATAACCATCTCCCCGACAGAAAAAAGAACAGAGGAATGCCAGGACCCCTAACCCTACCCCCTACCACTGGAAGTACTTAACCAGTCCTTACCTAGCATTTCACCTGTTCTTTTTTCTGTCTGCCGAAAGGAATG
This sequence comes from Calotriton arnoldi, assembly GCA_963921515.1. Taxonomy (NCBI): domain Eukaryota; kingdom Metazoa; phylum Chordata; class Amphibia; order Caudata; family Salamandridae; genus Calotriton; species Calotriton arnoldi. Next base: position 502,381 of record CAWUFW010001590.1, read on the forward strand.
GGACATGGTGCTGGGTGCTGCTCCTGCTGGTTGGGTGTTGCAGTCTTCGGAGATCCCCGTCAGGCTGCTGGGCTGTTCTGAACGGGGTTGGTCTCCAGTGCCTCCCGGCCTGCTGGACTTGCCGGGAAGCGCAGATGTTGCCGGCCTGCCATTTGGGGCTGGTGCGCTGGTCCTCCAGATCGGTTCCGGGTTGCCAGGGCCATTTTCCTGGTGGCTGGGCTGGGTGGAACACGCGCTGCGGCGGCTGGATGGTGGGTTGGGGGCTTTGCTGGTGGTGCCCCTGGAGTGCCTGGCGGCCGGTGTGGTGGATTGCCTGCTGCCCTGGCGCTGTGGCTTGTGGGGTGCGCCTGGGCTGGCTGGTGGGGGCATTGTTGTGGAAGACGGTGTGGTCAGGAGTCTGCCGGCCCCAGGGTGAGTACCACATACCGGTTTTCCTCTACTTTTTCCATTGCTTTGCTGGGACATATCGCACGCATGTGGGTCCTGCATATTCCCTTTCACCGTGCTGAGCCTCCTATCTTGCCTTGCATGGCGGCTGCCCTTGGGTGGCTGGCGGCTAGGGGGTCGTGCTGGTGGTACCCCTGGAGTGCGTGGCGGCCGGTATGGTCGTTTGTCTGCTGCCCAGGTGCTGTGGCTAGTGGTGCGCACCTGGGCTGGCTGGTGGGGGCACTGGTGTGGCAGACGGTGTGGTCAGGAGCCTGCTGGCCCTGGGGGTGTGTGCCGCATAGCGGTTTTCCTCTGCTTTTTCATGGATATGACTCACATGCATGTGAGCCCTATATATTCCAATTCCCCGTGAGGAGCCTCTATTCTGGTCTTGCATTACAGCTGCCCTTGGGTGGCTGGCAGCTCGGGGGCTGTGCTAGGGGTGCCCCTGGTGTGCCTGTTTGCCGGTGGGCCAATTTTGGCTGTTGCCCTGGCGCTCTGGCATTGGGGCGCGTCTGGGTGGTCTGGTGGGGTCATTTTTGTGAAGGGCGTGCTGGGACCCCAAGACCAGAGCTAATGGGTCAAGGTATTTCAGTGAAAATTTCAGTTCCAACGTAACTTTTTAAACAAAAAAAACCCACTGAAATTCACAGTTATCTCTATTAACTCTAGTAACTTTAACTCATGCCCTAAGGTATCAATAACTCGCTCTCCTGCCATACACTGTCTTGTCATCAAAGATGTCATTTTAGATGTTGCAGTCATATTATCAATGATGTCATAGAACATGTCATGAGTGATGTAATATGAGAGATAATTAGCAGTGGATGGCGAGGGCACGAGTTATGGTTACATTAAAGTCCTGGGACCAACACTCCATAGGTGGCAGTGGCCAACACCTGCAGCACATGGCGTTTGGCCATCAGGTCTTGACCACACAGCCCTGCACCCAACAGTCCACAGATGGCCTAACCAACTGCGCATAACCATTTGCCTTGCATAGCGAGGGGGACAGCAATGCCTGACCTCTGGTCAGACCCTGCAACCAACCTTCTGAAGGCAGCCAACCCCCGCTGAGCATGGCTTTCGAATGTAAGCAGCAGGATTGGCAGCAGGCTCTGTGCCCAACCCTCCATGGATGTCCAACACCTGCAGAACATGGTCTTCGGCCAAAGGTCTTTGCCACAGTTTTGGCTTGACTGGTATCTTAAGCCATTTAGGAGCTGGAGCAGCCAGTGGTGGCGCCTCCGCTATGGCAGAGGAGCGTCGCCTCACTCCTTTTAAGCAGTGCGAGAAAGCAAAAGACACACAGATGATAGACGGAATGGAGAGCAAATCAAACATTCACCCCCAGCCAATAGATCTGGGTTAAATCCATTGTTCTTTTGCTCACTATGCCACCCCAGTTTAGACCCAGCCATATGCAAATCAGTCTTGACCCTGTGCCTCATGGGAACAGTCCAGCCCGAACTGCCAAGCCAGGTCATCCCTGGATCGGAAACAAGCATCCTGGGACCAGTTTCAGGGCATCACCCCTCATCAGCCAGGCTAGCTTGAATCCAGTGGCACAGTGAGCCCGGGACCCACGTCTGGGCATACCCAGGACACTTAGGGCGAGAAAGAAAAAGACACACAGATGATGGACGGAAGCAGAGCAAATCAAACATTCACCCCCAGTCAATGGATTTGGGTTAAATCCATTGTTCTTTTGCTCACCGTGCCATCCCAGTTTAGACTCAGCCATATGCAAATCAGTTTTGACCCTGTGCTTCATGGGAACAGTCCAGCCCGAATTGCCAAGCCAGGTCCTCCCTGGACCGGAACCAAGCATCCTGGGACTGGTTTCGGGGCATCACCCCTCATCAGCCAGGCTGATTCTGTACATCAATTGTTCCTTTTGCATTTAAGCAGTGCAAAGCAGAAACATAAAATGATAATAACTTTGTGTTATTATCATTTTATGCTGGTTCCTGCTGCTTTGCGGTCGGGAGGGTGGGCGGGGCTGCTCTGCTTTTGGAGCAGCAATGGTTCCTGTGGAATAATACACTTATGAGGTTATGATACATAAGCACAATCGCGATATAGAGGGTTAGATAATGGCAGAGCGCGAAGGAACCACTAACACACTGATTCCAGTGTAGTATATTTTATGGATTTTTTAAAACAATAAAGTTAGGAGTAAACATTATACATCAAAACAACATTTGTGCATAGTGTCCCAAGTGAGAAAGGGAACCTAAACCTAAGTGACAAATGTGAATATTAAATACAAGGTTTCCACAATTTGTACAAGTCGACCATTATCAAAATAATTCCATGTGAACAGCAACTATATACAATGATATGTGCTGGGGAAATGGTTCACTTCTTCTGTTTGCCGACGGCGTTTCGACCCTCAAAACAATGTGGGGTCTCTTCAGGATTATTGATGAAGGGACATCTGAATATATGGTTGCGCAGCCTTGTGAAAATGATGTGCCACACGTGAAGAAAAGAGGAAAAGGTTTACTCACATGAGGACCCGTCCGGGTACTCAATGTGAGGACAGGCTGTCAATCCAATGGGGTATGTAGGTGGGCCAGAGGGGCTCAATTAGTTTTACGCCACAGCCGTAGCGTTGTAGAATCCCTTTGACAATGCACTCTCAGGGACCACTACCTGCCCTTAAAAAATGAAACGAAAAGGTTTCATTTTTTTCTTTTTAAATGCATCCCGTTTTCCTTTAAGGAAAACGGGCTGCAGTTAAAAAAAAAAACTGCTTTGTTGACAAGCAGTCCCAGACATGGAGGTCTGCTGAGCCCAGCAGGCCACCATCCCTGGGAGGGCCAGCCATTCCCAGTGGGGTCGCAAATTGCGAGTGGCTCATTAATATTCATGAGCCTCGCATTTTGCGACCCCATTGGAAATCGCAATCAGTGTCTCTGACACTGTTGTACATTCCAAATTGCGAGTCGCAAATTGCAACTCGCAATTGAGCGCAAATTGCGAGTCGCAATTTGGAATGGTCGTACATCTGGCCCTTAATCTCCCCATGCCTACCAAAAATGAATGTGTCCTTGTGTAACGTAACTCGTGCTAATGTAAAGCGCTCCAATACCTTCGGGACGAGTTCGCGCTATATAAAAAAAAAAAAATCCACTTCCAAAATCTGTTGTCTCTTTATTATCTCTAAGTTATTATTTGTAATATGATTTCCAAGAGCAGCATTTATGCAGCCAAACCTAAAAATGGCGTGACTATGAAAATTGGCATTTCGCCTGAAATATGGCAAAACCACCAGACAGCGCCGACTTTTAGGACTATCATAAATCAGAGTGAAAAGGTGTGAAAAGTGTAGGAAATGAACAAACTTGCAATGTGCCTCTTAGTACAATGCTTACCTGCACCCTAGAAATGCACTTGTTAATTTTTCATGTCATTTGTTTTTAGAATGCAATGTTAAATTATAGAGTAACTTAGAAAAGGATTTCAAAAGGTCTTCAGTGTAAAGCAGATCTTTCTCCACTGCAGAACTAATTAGGAAGTGATAATTAGGCCTTGGGAGGAAGTGACCGTGCCCTAGAGAGCAGCTGGATTCAATGTGCGGAAACTCAAAACCAAGGGTATCCCTGCAAAGTGATCCCACCAAAGAAATATTCTTTCACACCTTAATGAGCCCAAAGAAAACAGACCTGGTATTTGTGGGGTTAGTTGAACACCTCTCTTTCAGAAGAGTTACTTACTTCTATTGCAGCGGTTTGACTGTTTTCACACATTTTAGAAAACCTTGACTTAATTAATCTCAACCAAGAAACATACACAATTTACTCACATCGATTGATACTTTGTGATCCTCGACAAAGTGTATTATTGTTATGGGTCTGCTAATCTAATTTTTCCTCCTTTGATCCACTTTAAGATAGGTAAGCTGAAATAACTCGAAGCACGTTTTGGAAGAAAACGTATTCCCTGATTATGAGACTATTAAGCCATGTTTTGTAGTGTTTCTCAAGAAATGTAGGCTGAGACAGGGTGTTTTTTTTAAGAACAGTAGGCTGAAACTGTTATTTTTCGGAAACAATAGGCAAAAAGGGTTTTTCAATACAGTAGACTGAACAGTAGGCTGAGAAGGGTTTTTTCAAGAACAAGGGGCAGAGATTGGGCTGGTTTTCCAGAACAAAAGGATTAATGGGGTTGTTTTTGAAACAGTCGGCCGACAATGGGTCGCTTGTTGAAGACATTGGTCTGAGAAGGGTATTTTCAAGTACATGAGACTGAGATTGGGCTGCCTTTCAAGAACAGTAGGATGACACGAGGGGGCATATGTACAAGGACTTAACGCCACCAGAATGTCACTTTTTAAGACATTCTGGTGGTGTTAAGTCAATCGCCTTATGTACAAGGCGGCATTAAGCCACTTAACGTGGCTTAACGGCGCCTTCTAGATAAGGCCTCCTTCCATGCTACACTTACTGTGAAAGCGGCGGCTAATGGGTGTTGCGGTACTGATGGAGCAAGGACTCTCAATGAGACTTGCTCGGAAGCAATCCTCTCACAGTATTAATTAATTTGTACTAAAAACTTTGTAATGTCTTTATTAATAATGTGCAACACAACATTTTTATCTAGAAGATGCTTGCCTATGTGTTTTCCACTAATAAGTAATCCTTGTCTAATCCAAAATGGCCGCTAAAACGCGGGAATTCTACTGCGCATGTGTCAGCCATGTCACGTGGTATGACGTCTTTCTTTGCTTGGAGGGAATCTTTTGCTTCTGCGCAGTGTGTGCTAAAATGGCTGCTTAATGTTCTCACATGCTAAAGCTTTCGCATTGCTGCCATTAATAATGTTGTATTCTAAAACTATTAATGCAGGATAGACATTTATAAATAAACGGGATTAGTGTAGAAGTAGGAGGTATATAGTGAAAGCATTTATTTTTGATTTTAATATGTTTCTTCTTTGACTTTCTATTAGTTTGTATTTTGGGCCTGGGTTGGCTAAACAGCAGCTCGAGAGCCATGTGACCTGCGCATGCGCTCTGAAAACTAACAAAGTAAAGCGATGAAGTCAACTTGGAGGATGTCCAAGGACATGACCCGCTGATCACCTTCAGAGTTCAACTAAAATGTCCTATGAAATGATACATTTTGTATATATTTTGTATTAATATTGGTGTGAAACGGGTGGGAAATAAAGCAAATGTATTAATTGAGAGGGGCGGGATTCTAAAACAATGGGCTTAAGAAAATTGAACTAAATTGACAAGGTGTGAGGATCAACCCCCTGTCCCTGTCCAATCAGAATTAGTGGGCCCATAATTTTGAAACATTAATGGGAGGTACATGGGCGTAGAAGGGTATAATAGATATAAAATTAGCTAATTAGTTAGCTTAGAGCTCCGATGCTGCCACAGAGGGAACAGAGCAAACTGAATCGCTGTCCGAAGAGGTCGTGAGGTGGGGGCGGCGAACTGCATTAGAGGGAGACGCGGAAGAAACCACGAGGAGGAACGAAGTGTCAGAGAGGGGAACGGCGTAGGCGTCGATGGGAGAGGGGTCATCTATCCTGTCCTGAACCTGGTCCGGAGGTCTTGGTCTTCATCCTTTCTTGGGGACCCTCTTTCCAACTCCTTGGCCAAGGGGTTTGGTTTTCACACCTTTAGGTAACTATAAATGCGTAATCTTTAGTTTGTACTGCTGTCTCTATCTTCTTCTTTCTGAGGGACCGTCATTTGTGATTAATAGGTGACTATACAGTGTACTTCCTCCTTGTTATGCGATAAAGTACCATGTGGTTTGTATTTTACTCTGCTAAATAATTTAGATAAACATTTTAAAACTTCCTGAGTCAGTGGTTATTTCAGGTGTTTAATGAAATTATGGTTTGTATGATCTCATATCAACCCCAGTTATCAAAGGTCCATTGGTAAGTCATTACTCTTCAATCAGAAAAGGTAATTGGTAGCAGGGATTTTGATAAAGAGTACAACTGACTCCCACCAGCGGTGTTTGCTAGTTAGTGTTAATGAATGGGCCCAGGTGAGTATTTAGTGTATGAATGCTTGTTGCTAGTAACCCACTGGATCAGTACGCGTTCCGCCGCAACACCCAATGATTTTGATGCTGTCTCTAATTAAAAGGGTGGTGTAAATATGGGGCAGTGCAAAAATTAAGAGCAAAAAAAAAACAGGTTTTAGCATGGTAAACGAGTAGAAATGTTTAATTTCTCCTTGTTTGTGCTGTTTCTAGTGTGCTGCATTGTGCAGCACACATAGAAACAGCAAATCGCCATGAATGATTGTTTATGTGCAGGAAGTTGTGCCTTTGTAAAGAGGCGCAGGAGTCGGTAATGAGTAATAAAAAAGGTTTATTCATAAACCAATAAAAGACCCACTGGTGCAACAGAATAACACGTCCAGCTTCCACCAACTCCAACCGCTTCCCCGCTCCCGTTCCAACCCATGACATAAGCACATTCCAAAATGACCTAATGAATTGTGACATGAAACATTCTACAGAGCGAGGAGGTACTATGGTAACAATAGATAACTAAACTTTATTGTAAAGTGGAAGTGTGAACACACCACATGTCCCTTTTTTTTTTAAACAAACAAAAACAAAATAAAAATAAAACTACTCCATAAGATAATCCTCAAATCTCTTAGGTACTTTAGCAATCCTTTTTTGTAAAGGCAAATCCCTTTCCAGATTACTATCCTCTTTGGTACCCACACCCAAATGATCTCCCATCTGCTCACCAGACACTAAATCCATAAGATTCCCAGCAGAACACTCAGAACCTTCAGAATCATTTCTTATAGAAGAACTCGTCAAGAAATCATTCTTACCACCATTCTCACAAAACAAAGTACCATCACTTTCCAGCTTTTCTTTTTCAAAGAAATTCTCCTGTCCAGGCTTAAGTATAATGATAGCACTTTTGTTCCACCACCCTTTGTTTTTCAATAAAACAGCAGAATCAGTAACCCTTTCGACCAAAAAGGGTAATGAAAATTTAGATGAACCCTTAACTTGTTGAGAAGGAGGTTTGATAACTCGCACCCAATTTCCAACTTCAACAGATTTGCATTTAGCATTTTCATATGCATCATGGTAATTCTTACTAGAAGTACGAGCCACACATAAATTGTCTCTCGCTTTATCAATACAACCCTCAAAGGATAGTTTCATGCCAGTTTTGACAAAATCAGGTGTGAGAAGAGTTCTACTCCGTCTACCCCTCATCAAGACATAAGGAGATACACCAGTACTCGAGTGCGGAGTATTGTGATAGCTCCAAATTTTCTCCTTTAAAAATTCAAACACATCCAAATTGTTTTCCAAAGCTGATTGAATTCCTTCTTTGAAAAATCTATTGGCCCGTTCCACCTGACCATTGGCCTTAGGCCAATACAATGGTGCCTTCTCTGAATGTACACCAATTTTTTTTTAGAAAACTCTGCATTTTAGCAGAAACAAACTGCACCCCATTATCAGACATGATAATTTTAGGTGCTCCTTCTTGCTGAAAAATGTTATCTAAAAAAAATACCACCTCATCAGTGTTGGGATGCTCAACAAACGTGTAGTACAACCACTTGGAGAAGTTGTCAATGACCACGATTAAAAATCTCTTTTCTCTACCTAGGCAATCATAAGGACCAGCAAAATCTATAGAAATTTTCTCCCAGGGTAACTGGGGTACCTCTTGAATGCTCAAAGGTTCTGTAGACACTTTCCAATGTTTATCTGAACGAATACAAATTTTGCAATTGTCCACAAAACGTTCCACAAAAGCATCCATCCCTGGCCACCAATAATGCATTTTAAGTAATCTTTTGGTGCCAGAAACACCAGAATGTCCCGAATGAGCTAAACTGACAAGTCTGTTTCTAATCCCAACAGGTGGAACAAACAGATCATGCCTCAATAACATGTTGTTTTCAATAGTGAGCTCATTGGCCACTTGAGCAAAACTCCGAAAGCAAACCTCCAAATTTTTACTTGGTGGCCAACCATTGACCACAAATTGTTTGACTTTAGTTAAAACTTGATCTTGATCAAGAAATTCACACCACTCTTTCTCCGAAATGTCCATATTACCAACACTAATAGCATCTACCACAGCTACAACACACTCATGAAGATCAATGATCTTCTCCTCAGATGCACCTGTGGGAGGAAGTCTAGACAAACAATCAGCTGTCACATTCTTCCCTCCCGCAATATGCCTTATCTCAAAATTAAATTCTTGTAACCGTGCTATGAGTCTCACTAATCTCGAGGAGGCATTGCCAGATCTTACTCCATCCATCATATATACAAGAGGTTTGTGATCCGTAACAAGAACAAAAGGGCGTCCCCACAATTTTTTTTAAATTTTTCTACAGCCCACACACACGCAAGAGCCTCTTTCTCAATGGTACTGTAATGTTCTTCAGCTCCTCTTATTCCTCTGGAAATGAAAGAAATAACTCTCTCCCTACCGTTTACCAACTGAGTAAACACTGCCCCCAGACCTATAGTACTGGCATCAACCGTGACAAATGACTTGCCAGTAGGATCAAAAGTATTGAGACCTGGAGCTTGCGCAATGAGTCTTTTGACTTGATTAAATGCTTCATCATGTACTTGTGTCCAGACAAAACTTGTCCCTTTTTTTAGAAGTTGCCTCAATGGTTCCACCACCAAAGCATACCCCTTAACAAATCTAGCATAGTACTCCCCTAATCCTAAAAAAGAGCGTAGAGAATCTTTATTATAGGGTTTACTTGCCTTATCCAAAGCATTAACCAAATCATCTTTGGGAAAAATGCCGCGACTTGAAATCTTGTGACCCAAATAATCAATTTCTTCAACAAGAAACTTACATTTGTTCTTACTCACTGTCATACCTTTAGATTCCAGTATATTAAGGACAGCCTCCAAAATGTTGTCATGTTCTTCACACGTTTTGGCAAAAATTAAAATGTCGTCTTGAAACGACTGCACGCCTTTAAACCTTGAAAAAGAGCCTCAATAAGTTTTTGAAAAACACTGGCCGCTGACGCCAGGCCAAACGGCATTCTTACAAATCTAAAAACCCCAAACGGCGTAACAAAAGCCGTGAGGTCTTTGGATGAATCATCAAGAAGCACCTGATGATAAGCTGATCTAAGGTCAATAACCGAAAAGTACTTGGCATCATTAACGGCAGCTAATAGTTCTTGAATTCTAGGCAGGGGATAGGTTTCAACAACTATGTTCTTATTCAATGACCTAAGATCCACACACAGTCTCAGATCATTGTTTTTCTTAAGTGTGATCACAATAGCCGAAATCCATTCTGAGCTATCAGTAGGTTCAATAATACCTTCTGCCACCAAATCATTTAGATGAGTTCTCAAATTCTCACGTACACTCAACGGAACCATACGTACTTTATGTTGAGTGGGCATGGCTCCTTCCTTAAGCTTAATCCTGTGAGTAAAACCTTTTACTTGACCCACCTTATCTACAAAAACTGCACTATGTTTAGCAAGAATACAATCAACATTGGAATCCTCAACATTGATTGAGTTAACAGAAATATCCCTTAATCTAATGGGACAATCTGTACCAGGACACAACATAATCCCCAACTTGCCCAGATCATACCATCCCACAATGTTCTTTCCATCAATGGCTACATAAATTTTGGTAAGAACCTCACGTCCTTTAAATTCTAAAATCTCTTCAAAATACCCCAACATTTTGATGTCAAAATTGCCAAAGGCTTTGGGATTGATATCTGTGTGTTTAAGTTTAACATCATCAGTCCAATTCGCCTTAAAGAAAATATCGGATAATACTGTTATGGGCGGCCCAGAATCAGCCATAACATCTAGACTCACTTTTCCAATATGTACAACACCTAAAGGTGCTTTAAAAGGTACACTTACGTTGTTGATAGACCATTCTGACATGGGATCATACAATGTTAAGAGTAAATTATCCAAATCCTCTTGAACATTAGATACAGCATTTACAGAAACATTAGGAGAACTTCTTATGGACTTGCACAAAGTTTGAAAATGTCCAAACCTATTACATTTTAAACATTTTCTTTTTAAAGCAGGACAATCTGGAAAATTTGCAAGATGCGTCTTTGACCCACATCTAAAACAACTTAGCTTACTACCCTTAATAACTCCAGACCTAATTGGTCTTTGAACAGATTGAATAGCACACACATGAGAAGAGGTTTTAACTTCCTCATTCGAAATAGCTCTAGCAGATTGAATAGATCTCTCTATGCCTTTCGCGAGATCTAAAACTTCAGATAATGTAGGGTTGCGACAAGCTAAGAGTCTTTCTTGCACCTTCTTGGACTCGCAATTAAAAACAAATTGATCCCTTATGCAGTAATCAACATTAGCCCCAAACTCACAGTTGGCTGCCAACACCCTAAGAGCAGCAACATAGTCTTCAATAGACTCCTCCACATGTTGTTTCCTTTTGTGAAAAGTGTGTCGCTCTATCATTACACTAGGCTCATCTACAAATTGTTTTTGCAGTCTTGCTATTGCTTCTTGGTAAATGTCCCATCCTTCACCTTGACCAGCTATAGGAGCTAAATTTTTAAAAATGTCAATGGCCGCTGTACCTAAAAAACTAAATAAAATTGCTTTTTTCCTTTCAGGTGAAAACTTGACGCCATCAATACCCAATAAATAATTTTCAAATGTGTCAAACCACTTTTTCCACATCAATTTAGGTTTTCCTGGAACTTGAAGAAATATGGCGGGTTGATTGCAAAATTGTGAACCAGCCATGCTGAACTGACTTTTCAAAAAAAAAAATTATTTTTTATTTTTTAAGATGAGAAGTCCTAAAAGTAAAGTGGAGTGCACGTGAATAAAGTTCAATGCTAATAGTAATTAATTAGAAATAACACAAAGTAAAGCGAGGAAGTAAATTATACTTCCTTTTAAAGGTGTGCACAACCCAAGTTCAGATGAGGATTGATGATACACTGTGAAGAAGTTTACCAAAAACGATCAAGTGTGTGTATCACTGCCGAAAAACACAAAACAAAATTGTAGTGTGCACATCACTGAAATGCACGTAATAAAATTATAGTGTGCACATCCCTGAAATGCACATATTAAAACTGTCAAATACACTGTAAATAGTGTGTAGATAGTGTGCACGTCACTGAAATGCACTTGCATACACTTTAAGCTGGAACGTAACCTTAAGTGTGGCTTTAAATAGAGTAGGAATATCTCCGGCAAGCAGCTTCCGTGGAAATCCAAGATGGCCACAGCGTGACGTCTCTAGCGTGCTGAGGACGTGCGTTGTCACGTAAACACAGCAGGCGTCAGAGTGAAACGCAGCCAAGGATTCTGCCGGTGCACTAGATCGCTCGAATGAACACAGCCGAGGATTCTACTGGAGCGCGAGGTCCGCTCGAGCCACTGCGGATTTGAAATAACGAGCTGGAGTGCTTCTCAACTGCCAACGGGTAAGAAATTCAAGAAAACAGTACCTTGTCTCCGAAATACATGCCGTCGGAATAGTAGACAGGATTTAAAAGTCTTCTTTCTAAACGCCGGCAAAGATGTCGAAATGCCAAGCGAGGTGAAGGCAGCACACTCCAGCGTGTAGGAAAAACCAAAGTAGAAGGATACACAGTGGGTCAGCAAAAACCACTCGTCGCCATTGTAAAGAGGCGCAGGAGTCGGTAATGAGTAATAAAAAAGGTTTATTCATAAACCAATAAAAGACCCACTGGTGCATCAGAATAACACGTCCAGCTTCCACCAACTCCAACCGCTTCCCCGCTCCCGTTCCAACCCATGACATAAGCACATTCCAAAATGACCTAATGAATTGTGACATGAAACATTCTACAGAGCGAGGAGGTACTATGGTAACAATAGATAACTAAACTTTATTGTAAAGTGGAAGTGTGAACACACCACAGCCTTCCTGCACATAAACAATAATTAAAAAAATTATGATTTGCAACTTCTATGTGTGGTGCACAATTCAGCATTCTGGATTGTTTATGTGCAGGAAGGTACACCTTCCTGCACATAAACAATCATTCCCCCAAATGCAGACACCCTTGCACGAGGGTGCAAGGGTGTCTGCGTTGGCGCTAGGCAGCTCAATTTAGCACCAGCGCTAGGGGAAACGCAGGGATGCGCCATATCATTGTAATTACGACACATCCCTGCGTTTTTGAACTGACAGAGCGCAACGTTAGCAATTTTGGAGCTAACCCGCGCTCCACCAGTTCATTGTACATATGCTCCTAGGTTGTCTTTTGAAATCAGTTCTCCGACAGGGGGTTGTTTTTGAGAACAGTAGACTGAGAGGGGGTTGTTTTTAGAGAAAAGTGGAGGGAGACTGGCTTGTTTGTCAAGAACTGTAGGCTGATACATTGTTTTTCAAGAACAGTAGAGTAAGACTGGGTTGGTATTGAGGAAAAGTAAGCTAAGAAAGAGTGTTTTTTTATGAACAGTAGGCTGAGAGAGAGTTGTCTTCTGAGAACAATAGGCTGAGAGGGGATTGTTTTTCAAGAACAGTATTCCAAGAGAAGGTTGTTTTTGAGAACGGTAGGAACAGAGGGGATTGATTGCCATTCATAAGTATAAAAGGAGCCTTGTGAAGATTGGAGAAGTGTGGCTATTGATGGCTATGTCAGGTGCGCTAAGGGTTGGTTCTGTCATTGTTAGTAGAAGGGATTTCACAGAGTGCATGGAATTATTTGGGTGGTTTCTGTTTGAGATTTGTGTAGCAGGACTGCGGACAGTTGGAAGCAACTATGAGGGTAGCTCTCAAAGCGCTACCTTCATAGTGGTTAAAGGCTACTGCTTTCGCTAAGTTAAGCAGCACGAGCGCAGCGGTGGCAACATACCTTGTAGGGATCAGTAGGAGTGAACAAGTCCTTTTTTACCTGTGTCACAGAGTGAATGCTCCAGGCTCACTTATTTTAAAGTTACACCATTGTATGCTTAACTGACCCCTTGGCCTACATCCATTTAGTGTCTAGTGCTGCAAAGTGCATGAGTGGTGTATCTGCGCAGGGTGTATGTGTTCTTGGGAAGGGTACAATACAACGATAATGCAGTACTGAGTAATGCATGCATGGTGAGTGCATGCGCTGGGTGTATGTGTGCCTGTGAGTAGGACAGTCCATGAAGGAAGCAGTGCTGGGCAGCGTGTGCATGATAAATGTATGTACTGGGTATAGGTGTGCCTATGAGTGGTACAGTGCAGGGAGGATACAGTTCTGTGCAGTGTGTGTGTGCTGTATACATGCAAGGGGTGTATGTGTGCCTGCGAATGGTACAATGCATGGAGGACCCTGGGTTCCATTTTGGGAGATCCATGCCTACATGTTGGCACATGAGGAGAGGAGGTAGAGGAACCCCCAGACAGATTTGTGTATTGCTGTAATTCTGTAAGCTGGGTGGGACACACTGGACATAGGGAGAGCCAGGCTTTCCCCATACCCTTCAAAGGGTGCTCTTTGATTCAGTGGGAGGTCACATAGAAGGGGCCTGGGCACATCGCGGGAAGGAGATGGGGCTGATAAATGAATCCTACAGAGTTGGGCTGGGGCCCTGGGCTAACCTTTTGTTGCACACGGGAAGGAGATGTGGCTGATAAATGAATCCTAAAGAGTGGGGCTGGGGCCCTGGGCTAACCTTTTGATGCACGCATCACTGTGGCTGACATCCAGGTGTGAAATCTAGTCGCTTTCATAGTCTGTGTTGTGAGGCTACCAGATTTGGACTCGCTCCTGCTGTGAAAGACTGCTTTCAAGATGGGGCAGAGGAGTGGGCACTTCAAAAGAAGCAGACCCCCAACTTAAACTTCAAAGACTCAGGGGGAAATTCACAAGAACGTGCTCTAAACATCCCCAAAAAATGTTAACGCAACTTTACACATCGCAGTCTATCGCGGGAAAATAACCCCGGGTTAACGTGGAATTCACAACACGGCGTTACCATGCGATAGCCTCCCGAAACCGCGGCCAAAGTCCGCGATACAACCACCGCGACGGCGATAAAAACACAAACCCCAACGTGTAAAAAGACGCGATGGGCCCAAACGCGATAAGAAAACAGTGATAACCAGCGAGAGGCCAGCAATACCCACGCGTAATGCGGGAAAAAGCACAAGAACAGCATACGGAAAATGCCACTAAAAAGGAAATCAACTGCGGAGTACCACGGATGCACCCTGACCGACTGCAGAGGACAACATGAACCCCACAATCCCCACGGAGGAACACCCAGGAATCCAGGGCTCGTGGAAGGGCAATGAGAAGAGGAACAGGAAGATGGGGTACAGTCTGCAGGAAAACCCGATTATCGCCACGGATGAGATAGAACACCACCACCAACTGTACGTCACCTCCAACGTGTCATTGGCAACAAAGAGGCAAAGATGGCACACCATCTTGGACCATGTGAATGCCGTCGCAGCACCGAGGAGGACAATGGAAGAGGACAAGAGGCGCTGGACTGATGTGAATGGCAAAACCAAGCAGAAACTCGCTGCCAACACGAAAGCAGCAACGCACTTCGGAGGAGGGGGGCCAGTAGAACACCAGGAGCTGAATGAGATGGAGAAGATGGTGGCCACAGTCACCAGTCAGGAGACGGTGACAGGAGTTGGGGATCTGGACACTGCCCAACATGACCCGACACTACATCAACAGGGTGCGTACCGACCAGGGAGTGGGGGGACGGGGGAGATGGGCACAATGGTACACATGCACAATTAAGCAGAGCACACTGCACACCCACAATGACTCAGGATCATGTCCCTGATCCCACGGGAACACTTCAGCACACACACAAACACCAAGTAGTCCCACGTACACCATGTGCCCAAAGGGGCACCCACCCAACACATCAACAATCACACAACCAACACATGCACACGTGGGAAACACAGCAAACATGCATATACGTCAGCCACACTGACAATGCAAGAGACACTACATGACGAGTAGCATGGCTGCAGTCCAATCATCATGACAATGTACACGGCACGACACTGAGGTGGCTGAGTGCGGACCACAACCGAAAAGGAGCAGGTCACACTCGGACACAACCACCTGCCCAAACAACCCCTGACGTCAACGACACATCTGCGGACAAACCATGCCCAAGAGTCACAACTCGACAAAGAGCACAAGTTACCCAAGTCTGCAACATCTCAGCACTGTGGAAGCACAGAACTGAAAGGCACACCGCATGAAAGGGATAAGTGGTAGCCAAATCAGAGCCGCAGGAGCAACTCACCCACCGTGCAGCATACGCACATAAGAATAAGTGCACCTCGACATTGACAACATCCTGGTACAAACAGCAACACCTCCACAACAGAACACAGGACACAACTGGTGCCGCATATGTGCACAACATGGCCAATCACATCTGGCACAGCAGGAAACTGTGACATGACAATGTACAAGCACAACCTGTAACCTGCAAATAATTTTTATTCAGACATGCTGTGCTTGTGGACATTTTGTATTGTCCCATGATTGCCAGGGACGGCCACAATGTGACGTGCTCATGAGAAGAAATTGGCAATGAGGGTGTTCCTATGGGCCATTCCTGCCGTAGCTGCAGTGGGATGTGGGCCACCTGCCCCATCGTCCTCATCATCGTCCGGTACTTCTGGAACTTGGATCCATGGGGCATTGGTGCGTACACAGATGTTGTGCAACACACAACATGCAACGATCATCTTGCACACGATGTCTGGGCTGTACAGGAGCTTTCCACCTGTGCCGTACAGGCACCTGAAACGTGACTTCAACTTGCCAAATGTGCATTCCATGATGCCCCTGGTGCGTATGTGGGCCGCATTGTACTGCCTCTGGGCGGGTGTGTTCGGGTCTCGGAGGGGTGTCATCATCCAAGGGCAGAGTGCATATCCTTGATCACCTGTGACAGTGCAGAGAGAAAAGAGTCAATACTTGGTTCGGCATGATGTGTTGGCAGGCCCACTAGTCCAGTGACGCCTGTGCTGGCTGTGTGTGGGGTGAGTGTAAGCCAGCCCTCAGGGAGTAGCTGGTGCTGGCAACAACTTCAACAGTCATCAGGCACTCAGGAATGCAATGTTCGAACAGCAAGGGAGCATGACTTGAGTTGCACTGAGTTAGTGGCCCCGGATGCACAGCGGCCGACATGGGCCTACCGCCATGGGACGCTGACTTGCGGGAGACTGGGGTAGGGTCATGAGGGCTGAGCAGGGTCTCGTATGTATCAAAGGTGGTTTTCGCGGAGTGTCTCGGGGAGAGTGGGAGGTGTACCCCCAGGGCATGATGCAGAGGGCACATACCAGCTGTGTCCAGCAACATGGCGGATATGAATGCCACAGACTCATGCCAAACACCAAGTCCGTACTTGCCCGTTGCTGATGACATCCCCCAGGCCACAGGCTCAGACACCAACAATGTTCGGCCGGAGGCTGACGGTCACTCAAAGCGCACAGGGTTAGTGGCACCAGGTCAGTCCTTGCTACTGGTTGACCTCCTCCGTAACGGTGATCCGTGTTTCCACCGGACTGAAACGCATCTTTCACTCACTCCTCACCCTGCATTCACTGGCATGGACTCTGCCATTGATTAATGAAGACTCAGTTCTAGATGTGGGACATACTGGACTGCAGTGTAGGCCGGCTGCAGCGGTGGAGTATGTCAACGAATGAGGACTCCTGGGGGCCTGTGTCACGGAGGACAGCGATTGTCTGAGGAGGCTGCCAAGGTCGAGGGCATGGGTCTTGGAGCTAGCACCGGCATGTGGTGGGCCCTCTTTGACACACGACGGTGTCAGCAGGTGAGCAGTGCGGCCTTGGAGCGCTGGGGCGGGCAGGCCTGGTCTGGGTATCAACGGCCTGGGGTGCAGCAGGCGCACAGGCTCGCAGGCCCCGCTGCTCACGGCGTCGGCCTTGTGGCGGGCTGAGAGGCGCCGCCCTGGCAGTGACGTTGGCCATTCCGGGAGAGCACCACGCTCTGCGCCACGGGGTTTTTGTCCACACCCCTGCGCAGGCCTGGCGTAAGCCGGGCCAACCCACTACGCTCACCACACAGGGGGGGACGCAGCGAGCAACATTTCTGCGATCTGACCCACAGCCTGGGGTGACATGGTTGCGTCCACTGTTCACTACTCTCCAGACACCAGCAGTTAATGTCTGCATGGACATATCTGTGGTTTGCATACCCAGTTCCGTCCAGCACATTCACGCCACACTTGTCGTTGTGTACATTCCCATTCATGGGTCACTTGCATCCTTCACACATGCCTGCTTTCCGCCTCTCCACACGTTCAGCTGTTGTGTGGCTCTGGTGCAATGATATAGCTGGATTGTGTACATGGGAAGCCCAGGATCCCAATGGAGTTGTGTTGTCGTGTCTGGTAGGTGGGCATGCTGATTGACATGTTGTATGTGGTTTGGTTACGTGTGCATTCCCACAGTTGTGCGTTGTGTGATGGTGGCTTTGAGGTGTGTGGTGTGTAGATTTGGTACTTACCAACGAGCAGTCCAGTTCCATATGTGCCATCCTGGAAGCGCTGGTTGATGATGGACTGTCGGAAGATGTAGGAATCGTGCACACTGCCTGGGTAGTTTGCAACGACATTGGTGAACATTCCCCGGTGGTCCACTATTGCCTGCACATTGATGGAATGTGTGTGCTTTCTGTTGCGGTAGATGTGTGCAGTGTCCGCAGGGGGCACAAGTGGGACATGTGTGCAGTCAATGGCCCCCAACACGTGTGGGAATCTAGCAATGGCGTAGAAGCCTTGCTTGGTCTCCAGCTGTTCCTGCGCAGTATGGGGGAAGTGAAGGTACTGGGGTATGAAGCTGATGATGGCATCCAGGACAGGTGTGAGGAACTTTGATAGGGCTGGCTGTGAGACACCTCCGACTCTGGCAGTTGTTGGTTGGAAGGTACCAGAGGCCAACAGGTGCAGCACAGCCAGCAGCTTTGTCTGCGGAGGGATGTTGGTGGTCCGCTGTGTTGGGACCGTCAGCCTGTGGCCGATGTGGGTCATGATGCGGAGGATGGCTGTCCTTTTGAGCCTGTAGTGGGCAATGACTTCCTCGGGCGTTAGGTCTGTGAGACTGGTGCGTTTTCGGTAGGTCCACTGTCTTACTCTGCGCTGCCTCTGTGGTGGTCCGGGGGGGGGTGCGGGTCCGGGTCCTGGGGGTGGTGGCGGTCCTGGGGGTGGTGGCAGTGGGTGTTGTGGCCTTGTTGGGGCTCTGAGCTGCATGATGAGTAGCTCCATGGCGTCGGTTGTTCTTCGGGTGTGGCTGTGTGCGGGGCTCCGTTGCCTACTGCAGGTAGTCGTCCTGCTTTACACCAGCAAGAGGCAGGTGTTAAATACCTGCTGCTACCGCAGCTTATCGCGTGGTTTTGACTTGCATCGCAGATCTGGCAGTTCGTTGTGAAAGTGGTGCAGTGGTGTTTTCGTGTGTTTTTGCAGGGAACGCCTACTCTGCATCTCATTTGGGTTAGTTGGTGGTGTCACCCGTGGAGATAAATTTTGGGGCAGTTATCGCGGGAATACTGGCAATGTCTGCAGTTTGC
Organism: Calotriton arnoldi; assembly: GCA_963921515.1. Lineage (NCBI taxonomy): Eukaryota > Metazoa > Chordata > Amphibia > Caudata > Salamandridae > Calotriton > Calotriton arnoldi. The sequence continues at coordinate 521,374 of CAWUFW010001590.1, forward strand.
ACACGCTTGTGAATGGGGCGTTAAATCTATCTCCACTTTTGATGCGTTAAGGTGGCGATAACTCGGTGATAAGTCCTTGTGAATATGCCCCTTAGACTCTAAATCACATTTGGTGTTTCTGGAAATGGACTATAAGAAGGGCAGTTAGAGACCCAAAAAACTGTCATCTGAGTAGGGGAAGCTCCGCAAGACTACTGCCTGCTAGACTCCTTGCTGGGTGAGGGCACATCACCCAGGGAATCCAAGACCATCTGCCATGGAGACTGCAGCACTGTCGCCTGCCTGCTTGCCAAGACTAGTGTGCCCTATGAGGAAGTGTTGTAAATGGACATATTTTCCACAGTAAGCTTTGGATTGTGGACGGAAATTGCTCGAGTCCAAAGAGTACTGTGTGACCATGAGACTGTGGCATTGGGTTTCCCAGTAGCCCAAACAGAGTCCCTGATTCTTTATAAAATATTTTGTAACATTTCTACTTTATTAGCCTTATAATTTGGATTCTGGTGTCAAAAGTTCCAATTCAGACTCACCTTGTCAAGGGTCCTGTTGCTTAACCTCTTCTTCCAAATGATTTAGAAGCAGAGATTGGATTCAGAGTGCGGAGTCAGCGCTCCGGGACAACATTCTGCTGGAGGAAGAGCTTTGCTTGAGTTTGCTCTTCACCCACTTTCATTCCCCTGAAGCTGCACAGCAAGACTCGGTCTGAGTCTTAAGGTAACGTGCATCTCACGCACCATTATGGCTTTTTGATTTTTGTCCGGACTTGAGGTTAATAAGCGCTTTCGATTTGAGTTTTGTCAGAAAAAACTGCAAATTGTTTGTGTTTAATTAGAAAAAGACTGCAAATTGTTTTGTGTAAATACGAAAAGACTGTGCCTTCAGTTTAATGGTTTTTACATTCATGAAACATTGCTTTGGAAGATTGAAGAGACAAGAACTCCTTTTTGAGAGTCTGAGAAGGAACTTTACTTTGAAAGGTTACTGTCAAAAATGATGAGGAACACGTGATAGAGATGAACAGAAAATAAACTCTAACAAACGGTGAAATACAAGACTTTAAAATGATATGTTCGGTTGATGTTTCCTATCAATTAATAATATGTAAATCTGCTATTATTTTACAAAACTTACATGATTTAGAAAGTAAACTTTTTAATTTCCTAATCTCAGCAGCTATAAAATCCATCACTTTTTGCTGGAAAGATGTTTCTATATTATCTGTTAATGCTTGGTGGTCGTGGGTTATCTTTACTAGAAGAGGTGCTCAATTATCCATGAATGGGATTTCACATAATTTGCTCGCTTATCAATCTTTTTGGTTACCTGTTGATGTATATTTATCCTCTTAAGGTTGTATTTATATCTCCAATTTTGTTTTTAACTCAAAAAGGTTGTATGTATGATAAAATATAGTAGCTCTGTATAAATCTTATGCATCAGTTGTTATATTTGTCCCCTCCCCTCCTTTCCTTCCTTCCCCCCTTTTATGTATCTTTTCAATATGTAATGTCTCAGTACCTATTGTAATTTTTGAAATAATTTTTGGTCAATTTGCGAATTGTTAATAGGTATTTTGTTGTTAAATAATAACATTTTATGTAATGTCTTTATTAGTTGTTTATGAACAAAATTAAATAAAATATTTTGAACTCAAAATGATATGTTCGGACTTGTGGCATGAATACGTGGTGATGTGCCGAATCCCATGCACTGCCAGTTGAGAGAGTGTATATACAGAGTCCCAGTAAAGATTAGTTGTGGTATGTATGTCTGTGAAGTGGCTACTAGAAGATTTAGCAAAGTCATAAACAGCGGCGGCTCCTCAGCTATGACGGAAGAGCATCACCCCACCTGTCAGCAGTCACAAAAAATGCAAAATAAAACAATAATAAACCCTTGTTGTTTTTTCTCTCAGAGCCGGGGCTTGGGGGCGGGGTCAGGGTGATGACAGGCTGGTGGAGGAGTTCTTGCACTGTTATTCAGTGTGCATGACGGTCTGGCCAGCCGTCTCAGGCCGGCCAAACCGTCATGCGCACTGAAGCTCTCTCCAACCCGAGCTGCGTTGCCGGGTTGGAGACAGCAGGCACAGGCTCCCGGTCTAACTGGGAATGCAAATCCTAGATGCTCAGGCCAATCCTGACACTGCTTTCAGCAGCAGGAAAGCAGCGTCAGGATTGGCCGCAGTGCACTTTGGGAGCTGTGCCTGCAGAAGTGAGGGTTGCAAAGCAGCGATGCAGGTAAGTGTTTTTTTATTCTTTTTTTGTCTTGCCTGTCCACGCTCCCCTCATCCCCCCCATTTTCCCCCGCCCACCCCGCTACTGTATCAACACACCAGCCGCTACTGGTCATAAATACTGCTTCATTGAATCATTAATCCATGGCAATTCTTTTACAGCAGGCGCAACTAACTCCGATCCATCATTCATAGAGGAGTTAAACCTTGGGAAACTTAGAGAGAAAATCGGATAGAGAGAACCCTCATTTTCAGTTTTACAAGGTGAATGAAGCTCTCTTACTGATAGAATTCAGCAGGGAACAGTTAGTAAGTTTAGAAAGATTAACCTATCATTCTTTCCTTTTCAGGTCTCCATCCCCGTTTCTCCTTCCCCAAACACCCTTTCCCTCGCTCGATCACTTCAAACGTCTGAGCCATTACGGCAGGCAGATTTGGAGTAGTCATGAGGTGGACTATTGTGAGCATCCCACTGACCCCGAGGAGCATCGGTCTGACACCCCTATTGTCTGTGCCTTTTGATTAATTTCCTTTTGTTTCACTCACCCTTCCTTCTACAATGAGCATTACACTGCCAAAATATTTGTACAAAATCTTTTATTGTGACCTCAGACTCAAGTGAAATCTTGTAAGAATGCGTGTCTGTGATATTTGTTTGCTTGCATGATAAAGTATCAAGAAAAATATGGAAATATACAAATATTGCAACAAAAATATCACAAGACAAAATATCAACTTTACATATTTTGTATATAGACTACAAAAATATTGCGAAACATTGTGGACTAGAATATTGTTAAAAAATAGGTAAGTATATCAACATATCTATATATGTAGCATTACATTAATTTAATTTAACTATAAGAGTTTAAAATATTAATTTAAAATAATACAAATATATATATTGTGATCAAGGATGCTCAGGCAGTCGAAACGCGTTATGACAAGCTCCAAGTGAATAATAAAATATTGATTTTGCCAGCAAGAGGAGTTCGTGCTTTCTTCATCGCCTGGCGGAGGTTGGGGATTGCAGCTTATCGAGTTGAATATATATATATATATATACATATATATATATATATATATATATATATACAATATGTAAGCAATTAAAAAGGTGAATTATATTAAAATTATTAATAATTACAATAAAAATTAACAAACATATATATATAATAAAAACATATAGCAAATTATATTTTAAAAACTTTAATACGAAAACAATAACATTAAAATATAAATATAGAATTACAAATCATTATTATTTCTGCCCGGACCTCATCCCATTGACAGCTGAGCATGTTATATAACCTAAAGGCAATATATACTTTTTCTGCATCACACTAGTATTGGCCTTGAGGTTCTACGACAGTAGGGTGCCTACACGGGGAGGTCCTGACATGGCACAGGGGGAAGCTTGCTGGAAGGGTAGGGCAAGCGAGTCTCTTGCTGACATTGGACCCTTGAAAGCCGCTGTCTGTGAACTCCTCCTGTTTTCCAAATTGAACAAGTTCTAATGTTTTTTTAGACAGTTCTTACTTGGTCAATGCCTAGCTTCGGCAATGGCCTGGGAGTGGGAGTTGGGGCAAATGTTCAATCTGTTGTTATTGTGGAGCGACGACAAGTGGAGGACAGTATGGTTAAGAGCCTGCAATCCGGTATGACCACTCAGGGTGGGTTGGACAGCGGGTTAAGAAAGTCAAAACACCATAAAACATGGTGCCCTGATTTGAATCTCCCCCGTTGTACCGCTGGTGATAGGCCAGAGACAGGTGGACTCAGAGGTCCACTTTGTGGTACTCGAAGGCACACTAGATGATGCACCAATATCGTTGGTGGCGCTTTACTCCCCAAACGCTAACCACTCGCAGTTTCTATATAACCTGCCACCCACGTTGGTACAGAACCTATGTGCACTAAGCATTTGGAGTGTGGACTTTAACTGCGTCCAAGATGCGGTGCTGGATAGATCAACTCCCCCTTACAGGGTGCAGCAGGCACTAGGATTGCACATTTCCTTAAAGCTTGGATCAGTGAAAAACAGTCACTAGACATGTGGTACACAAAGCACCCTCAGACAGCCAAATACTCGTACTACTTCATCACTACACCAACTAAATAATAGGATCATCTTACTCACATGCAGCTCGATGATGGCTCTCCACATACTGGCCACTGAGTAATTAGGCTGCACTGTCACTCACCACAGCCCACTCAAGATGGTGGTGTTATGGGGCAGGCACATCACATATATACCCACGTGGAGATAGCATGCTAAGGCTCTATAAGTCCCTATATTTCGAGACACAATAGGCACATACATAGTCCAATATTTTGAAGACGATGAGGGCACATGTGTCAAATAGGAGGATGGAATGAGATGTGTTCAAGACACTGATTTTGCATCTATGAATTAAAACTACACATGGGGCGAAGGCCATGGTACATAACGAACTCTCACAGCTGGAAAACATAATCCGAGATAAAGAGGTACAATCGGTGATAGGTCCTAAGAGTGAACATGACATTTTGGACCTCAGAAAGGAGCAAAGGTCCCTGATGGACTGACTGGGGGAACATGACTGTAAGGAGTATAATAGGGATCGACAACATGTGGAGGGTGACAAATCCGGGCAATTATTGGCGTGGTTACTATGGGCAGAAACTGATAGAACATCGATGGGTGCCATAAAATTCTAGAGGGGGGAAATTTTGACCACACAGGTGGGCATTAATAAGTTCTTCCTGGATTATTATAGGTTCCTGTACACATAGTCATGGTGCCAGTACAGTGCTTCAATCCGCTACAGCGCCTCACTTTAAATGAGCCACTCACGATCAATGAGAAATGAACCGTAATAAATCAGATGGCACGCATCAAAACACCCGGGACAAATGGACTCCCGGTGGAGTTCTACTCCACTTATAAGACGATGCTGGCCCGAGACTTTCGCAAATGTTCAGTGACGCCAGGAGGTGGGAGCCGTCCCGCCTACCTTGAGAGAGGCGCTAAGTGTGGTACTTCCCAAACCCGGCCAGAACCCACTGGCGAAGCAATCATATAGGCCCCTTTCCCTCCTAAACACGGGGTCTAAAATACTAGGGAAAGTTATAGCCAAAAGACTGATGCCGTGTTTGGCTACTCTGGTGTACCCAGAGCAGAAGGGCTTCTTCCTGGGTCATAACACGTTCCTGAATCTAAGTCACGTATTCCATTTAATGTTGGAAGACCCACAAAAAAGCACGCGGCACACAGCGATGTTGCTCAACATTGAGAAAGTCTTTGACACCATAGGGTGGTCTTACTTGATGAAGGTGTTAGAGACAATGGGGTTGGGACAAGAAATTATGTGAGGGATAGGGCTAATTTACTCCGATCAGAGGGAAAGAGTTAGAAGGAGAAGAGAGATCTCGGATAACATAGGCAGAGGCACTAGACAGGGGTGCCCAATGTTTCTGATCATATTTGCGCTTGCCATTGAGCCTCTAGCAGCCTTCTTCTGACAGAAGGATCCGGAATGGGGGCTACCGAGTTGCACCTCCTGGGAAATCGTATTGCTATATCAGGACAACAAGCTAGTTAATCTGCAAGATGTACAAAGGTCCTTCCACTGGGTGATGGAAAGACTGAATGAATTCAGTGAACATTTTGGGCTGAGACTGAACTGGGCAAAAACATGCCTGTTCCCACTTAGGGGTTTGCCTGAAGCTAAGTGTGAGGCCCTGCCAAATGTAGATACTTGGAAGTCAATTTATACCACACTGAAAATGATCTCGTCCAGGGCACACACAGCATTCCTTGGCTTTCTGGAAATCCCTGCCTCTTCCCCAGTAGGCAGTTTGGCAATTGCTAAGATACTGGTATTGCCCAGACTACTGTACCACTTTTTAGCACTCCCAGTGATCCTAACTAAGAGTGTTTTCTACTGACTTAAATAGTGTACTAACTGACCTGACCTGGGGGACAGTTGGAAAAGAGTGGCTTTATATAAACTATACAATGCCCTGGAGAGAGGCGGGCTGAGCGCTCCGCACTGTGAACTCTACTATGCAGCAGCATAGCTGCAATGGGCCATGAGGTGGCTCTCGACTACCCCCAGCCCAGAGTGGACAGGTATAAGGAAGGAGATCAGGGGACAACCTCTGGTTGATTGGTTGATGAACCACAGTAGAGCAGAGAAACCCACAGGTAAATTGACCAGAGTGGCCATGCATTGCTGGCTCAAATATGTACAGTCCAAGAAGAATATCCCACTGTACTCCCGGAGACTTCTATTATGGGCACTTCCAATCTTTCACAAGACTGCTGACCAGCACAACATTAAGTTACCTAAAAAGGGTAAACCCAAATATAGTCTATGGGACCTGGGTGCAGAACATTACATAGGAACAAAGGTCCCAGAAAGCAATTATACAACACACAAAGTTCACATGGATCAGACCAAAAATTCGGACAATGCAAAAGATATTTGTTACAAATCAGTGTTATTTAATCACACTGGACATCGGTCTCTTAGTATCATCATTTAAACATTCTTGAATCTAAAGTGTCCCTAGAAAAAAAGCAGGAAAGGAGGGGAGACGGTGGGGTGGTTGTGGTTCAAGTGAGGTTCAGGAAAATTCGTCTCAGATATTTCTTCAATCACTCCCCTCCATCAGGAGTGACTTCACAGACTGGATTGAGGATTCCTTCGACGTTTGTCCCACCAGCCAACCGCATGACGCATAAGATTCTAGCTTATGAGAGCGTTGTTTTGAGGGATATATCTAAAATACTGAAGGAATACAAACACACTAAATATAACATCACCAAGCTGGAGAAGGAAGCATTGACATCCTTGAAGAACAATAAGGATATAGTGATCAAGCCAGCGGACAAGGGCGGGGCCATTGTCGTGCAAGATGTAATTAATTATAAAACAGAAATCCTGAACCCACTCCAGGATGGAGTGAGCTACTTGAGGATTGGCACAGACCCTTCCAAGGATCTTGCGCAAGAGATACTTACCCTGACCACACAAGGCCTTGAACAAGGTTTTCTGACTAAACATGAGTTTAGTTATTTGAATCAGAAACAACCCCGCTTGCCTACACTATATACATTGCCCAAGATCCACAAGGACCCACTGAATCCACCCGGACGTCCGATCGTCTCGGGATGTGGTTCGATGCTCGAACCCCTGAGTAGATACATTGACCATTTCCTCAAACCCATAGCTGAAGCCACTCGGCCATACCTAAGGGACACAATGCAAACAATCAACCTAGTTGACAAACGCCCGTTTGATCCCAATAGTCAACTTCTGGTGACCTGCAACGTTGTGTCTCTGTACACCAGCATACCGCAACAAACTGCCCTTGAAGTAATGGGTGAAGTACTGGATCAGCGTACGGCCCCTATGACAGTTCCGACAGAATTCATCATTGGTCTCCTACGTATTGCCATGATGAAAAAAAAAATCTTTTTCAATGGCCATTTCTACTTTCAAACCAAGGGAGTAGCAATGGGGCTGCTTTCGCCCCGTATTTGGCCATTATTTTTATGGACCGTTCCAAAAAATCTTTTATATTCAGCGAAGAAAACTCCTACTTTGAGAAGGTATCCCTGTGGAGGCGGTATATCGACGATATACTTATGATCTGGACCGGTGATTCAACTGAACTGGGCAACTTCCACTCCTGGCTCAATGAGAGAAGCCCCGACATCCAATTCACTATCCACTCCGATTCCAGTGAAATTGACTTCCTGGACATAACCATCAAGACTGAGGACAATCAACTATACACCACCCTTTATCGCAAGCCTGCTGAGAGGAACTCCCTCCTGAGGTATAACAGCCATCATCTAAGAGGACTCAGAGACAATCTCCCATTTGGGCAATTCCTGCGCATCCGCAGGAACTGTTCCAAGAAGACTGACTACCTGGCTCAATCGGATGATCTGTTGAACCGACTTATGGAGCGAGGCTACCCCAAAAGACTTACCAAAAGGGCACAGAAAAGGGCTTGGTACAGCCCCGTGAGAACTTGCTCACACCCAAGGAGAAGAATGATGGGCCTATGGAAAGGATGATATGCGTCACCACCTTCTCGACGCAAAGCCATGCTATCAAGAAGGCCATCAATAGACACTGGGGATTGATATCAGACGACATTGAGCAAGACAATCCCCCAATGCACTCTTTTAAGAAAGCGAAAAGCATCAGGGAGCACGTAGTATGTTCCTTCCTAGAGACCGCAGATGCACCATCGATCCGATCAATGTGGAACCTACCACCAATACTGGGCCACTTTAAGTGCGGGCAGTGCAAGGCTTGTCTGACAACCATCCAAACTAAAGAGTTCACCTACAAACACCATGTGATCGCTTTGAACTCCTTTACTAACTGCCACACAAATAACGTGATCTATGGCATTGTATGCCCCTGTGACCTCATCTATATAGGTCAAACCCAACAGAAAATAAAGGCTCACATTCTCCAGCACTGTAGCCGTATAAGATGTGGTACACAGGGAGCGCCGCTGGTGGAACCTTTTACAATTATGGACCACAATTCAGATGAATTGCGATGGGTAGTACTTGAAAAAGCTTCCCTGGGCCCCAGGGGAGGGAACATTGGAGCAATATTCAATCTGAGGGAATGTAAATGGATGTCCCTCCTGGACTTCATACAAAATGGCCTGAACGAATCAGAGATTAGCCATGGCCAATTTGCTTGCCTGACACTTGAATAAAGCAAACAGAATGTATTTTCTAGGATGTACTGTCTACACAATAACCCAGTAATTGAATTGTTTCCTATGTCCTGTTTATTACTATAAGAACTGTTGGAGGTCCCCTTGATCTCCTCTACAAACCTATTAATGTGATCTATCTTTCGTTGCCTCTGGCACTAAATATCTTTGAAATGCAAATCTAGCATGTGATGTAACATAGATAACACCCAAACGTACTCAGACCGTTTTGCCTGTGATATCTTGTTTATTGACGGTGTAATTATAACAACGCTAAATATGTAAATATGCCAGATGACATCATGGTTACTGATTTTGTGCATTCCAAGTCCCAACGAGACTTTGTTTATTCACGGTGTATTTATAACAACGCTAATTATGTGAATATGTAAATATGTAAACATGCCTAAAGTCACCATGGTTATCGATTGGGTCTAGTCCAAGTCCCTACGAGACTCTGTTCGTCTAGGTTTAAAATTCCCAAAATACTAGGAACCAGAAATATGACCACACCATCTCACAGCGAGTTTGCCAGCAAGAATACATTTAACATGCAGGCATTCGAAGTTATTTTATTTCCACAGCGATGGGTATGCAGTGCTTCCCTCGTTTTAATATTTAATATTTAATATTGAACAGGGTATGATTTAGAAGATTCTTTCCCTCCTAGCCATTTACTGCAAGTCTTTTTTCACTTACTCCCGCCTCCGCTGTCATTCATGCCTAGCACTGAGCGTCTGCACGCTCGATTGACACGCGTGGCTGACGGCTCTATTTAACAGCTGGCTTTTGAGCTCCGGTTCGGTAGTCGAATACAGAGACATCAGAGACGAGCAGCGGTGAGTCATCCGGAAGGGTTTGGCTTTTCACTCATTTTTCACACACAGTCTTAGTGCGAAAGCCGGCAATACTAACTGGTACCCTTTCTCTATTATTATAGACGTGAAAGAAACCAGGACCATTGTGGCCTATACATTTAAGCTCAGGTAATTTTATCCATCGATAATTACCGGTCGCACGATGCGACACGTTTACCTTACGTGCAGTTAAATACGCATGTTCCTTTTGTACTGCTCGGTCCTCCAACCTGTACTCTTTCTGTATTTGCCGACAGATTCACTGGGACCAGGGACCTCTCTGCCCAACGTCCTTTAAGTAGCCCAGGTATTTCATTCCCTTTCGCAGCGCGTGTTACTATTTAATGCGTGTGAGCTACTGTGGTGTTGTCACGTCAGTTTTTAGGTCCTCAATAGTGGTTATTCATTTGTGTTTTCAGATTTTACGAACTATGTCTGGTCCAGCCGATCATTCCGGCAGGGCCCAGCGTACATTTAACTTTGTATGCACGTGTAATAATACAACTCGGTTGTACTAGTATGGTCTTTAATAGCGTTTTTCCATTTGTATTTTCAGATTGCATTTACTATATCAGGTCCAGCCGATTAATCCCGCAGGGCCCAGCTCTTGTTTAACTCTCTTTGAAGTAAGTGACCATTTTTGGTCCTCTTTTCGCCAAATTAGCGTATGAATTTTTGTTCTGACACTGCACCTTAACCTTTCAGGTGCTGGTTCTCGCTCTCTTGATTTAGGAGCCTACCCTTTTTTACATGTGGATCCCTCGGGTTGACCCCGGTTCTAAGGTGTTTTATGCTTTATGCCTAGGTTACTCCCCCTCCCTTCCCTACCACCTCTGTCCTGAGGAAGACCCCGGCGTAAGGGATATAACAGCCTACATTTTTCTTGGGGTCGAAACGTCGACATCTATAATGCTAGCCAGCTTGAACAACAGAGATTCAACACTGTGTTACTGTTTATAATCATGGCTATTTATTGTTTTGATAAATTATTGAATAATAGACTCGAGAAATGAGCCACATGTTTTCTGAATAACGGACTTTTGTGATGTACACTTTATTCTTCATTCACTTCCCTACCCTCACTTGAACCACAACCACCCCACCGTCTCCCCTCCTTTCCTGTTCTTTTTCTAGGGACACTTTAGATGCAAGAATGTTTAAATGATGATACTAAGAGACCGATGTCCAGTGTGATTAAATAACACTGATTTGTAACAAATATCTTTTGTATTGTCTGAATTTTTGGTCTGATCCATGTGAACTTTGTGTGTTGTATAATTGCTCTCAGCACAACATTAAGCCATGAACAGAAGCGGGGGTAACACTACTGGGCAACATGTATGCACACAACACACTAATGACCTTTCAGGAGATCTGTGATCAGCACAACATCAGAGGGTGGCAATTCCTGACATATAATGCTCTGTGATATGGGGACCAGAACATAAGGAATCTCCGGTAATTGACTTTCTCTATTTAATTCTCAGCCATGGAGGCAATAGGAGGGCATTCACATTGCTATATGGGCACTCCTTGACACACACACAACAGATTTCCCGCCACTCATGGAGAACTGTGTTCCCTGTATTGAACAGGAACTGACAGAAAAGCAGTGGGTGTCCTCGTTGGAACATGTTATAAATTTGATGGGGAATTCCTGCCTCAAATATGCGCATTTCAATTATCTCCACCACACCTATTTAACCCCAAGCTTCCTGGAACCACACATAAATGCCTGCGATGCCCATGCCCAGAAGTGAACTTCTATCACATGGTGTGGACTGGTCCAGAGGTTGTGCTGTTCTGGAGCGAAACATTAGCAAAAGCCGGCGAAAATAACCGGTAAGCCTCTAACGGCACACCAGGATTCATCCTTACTAGGGGCATTGCCACGCACTAAAAATAATAAATATGCCATGATTTTCATAGACTTAGCATATGTCCTGACCCAAAGACAGACAGCAATGGCATGGAAGTCCCCCACTGCTCCCCTCATGAGGAATTGGTTATGGGACCTCTCAGTACATGGTACTCTATATACAAGAGGGGAGAAAAAGGCCCCCAAGAAATGCCTGGGACACACATATGGAAGCACTGGCAGCCAAATTGGATGAGAGACCACCCTGAGCCTCCTCCTAAGGGGAGGGCTGAGTGACCCTTTATAGTAGGGATGGAAAGGGGGCTCAAGCAAGGATGACGGGGCGGGTCTAAACCATGCTTTGAAGAGTCGAGTTTTAATGGGATCGTGGCGACAACGCCGGATTGGTGCCTCAGCCTCCTCACCTCTCTCTTGATAGATTGAGGAGGAACCTCACTGCTTCCAACTCATACACTAGGACACTGGACATACCCCCCCCATGTGGGACCCACGCATCCATGGTACAAGATGGGTGATGCCAAGGAAATCACGGGTGACCTGCTGTGAAGGTCTGGAATACGAAGTTCCTAAATTTCAAGTTTGGCCCTTAAGGCTCTGTTAATGGTTATAGCTAACCTGCACAAGTAGTGTCTGTAATGCTAAGGGTAGGACAAAAGCCCAACCATATGCCCGTCAAGTGAGCAAACATTTCCCAGGCTGGAAGGAAACAATGTAAAATAGACATGAGAATATGTACAGGGTAACACATGTTGGGGACACTGTATGACTGTACTTTGTAAGTGAAATGCTTATCTCTCCTTTTTTTGAAGTAATGAAAAATCAAAAAAAAGATAAACTTAAAAAAAAGGTAGGGAAAGTGTTGGATTTTGGAGGGGTCCGATTTACTATTCCTACTCCAACTTAAGCAACAGCAGGTAAAGTGCTGGACTTTGGAGAGGTTAGATTTACTATTTATTTATTTATTTATTTATTTATATAGCGCCTGAATCGACCCCCGAAGGGGTATCTCTGCGCTTTGGACAGGCAACAGGAAAGCTGAGCTGCTAGAACATAATCAGAAACAGAAAAGAGTAGTCTTAAGATGCTTTCTGAATTGTAGGTGGTCGGGGCATTGCCTCAAATGCATGGGGAGCTTATTCCAATAAAGAGGGCCCAGGTGGGAGAGAGCCTTCCCACCCATCCTGGCTTTCCTAACTCGAGGGACCACAAGAAGAGATTTAGATCCAGAACGAAGGGACCTAGAGGGCAGGTATGGTGTGAATTTCTCGGACAGATAGGCGGGGCCGAGATTGAATATAGCTTTATGAATAGTGCAGCAAACTTTAAACTTAACCCGTTCGCGTAATGGGAGCCAATGAAGCTGATGGAGAAGAGGGCGGGAAGCAGTCCTGGGAGGGGCATTAAGGACCAATCGCGCCGCGGTGTTCTGGACCACCTGCAATCTGCAGAGCGAGGACTCATTGGCAGAAACCAGGAGGCCATTGCAGTAGTCCAGACGGCTTAGTATTTGCGCCTGAGTCAGGGTCTTCCGAGTTGAGTCAGGAAGCAAGGGAAAGACTCGGCGTAGTAGGCCCAACGTATGAAAACAGGAGCCAGCTGTCTGAGCAGCGTGCTCCTTCAGAGTGAGAGCCTGATCCAAATGAATGCCTAAGTTCTTGACAAGGGACTTGGGGGCAGGGGGAACGCCAAGGTCCGCCGGCCACCATTCGGGAGTCCACAATAGAGGGGCATCTTCAAAGAGCAAGATCTCGGTCTTCCCAACATTAAATTGGAGGAAATTACTTCTCATCCAATTTGAGATAGCCCTCATACCAGAAGAGAAGGCCTACTGTACAGATGGAGTAAATTTATCAAAAGGAAATAGCAGCTGCGTATCGTCTGCGTAAGAGATGGGGTAGAACCCACAGGTCCTAAGAAGGTTGGCCAAGGGAGCAATATAGATATTAAACAAAGTGGGGCTCAGACAAGAGCCCTGAGGCACTTCCTTGGTCAGTTCCATAGACGCCGAACGATACGGGCCAAGATTGACGGTCTGGGAGCGAGAAGATAAAAAACTCATCATCCACTGGAAAGCAGAGTCTCTAAGTCCAATCTCCTTCAGTCTCCTGAGCAATATCTGATGCGAAACCGTGTCGAACACGGCAGAAAGGTCCAACAGCACCAGAATCGTAGATTGACCCCTGTCTAAGTTCATCCTGATGTTATCTGTGACCACTAGCAGGGCTGATTCTGTGCTGTATTTGGGCCTAAAGCCTGACTGGGAAGGATCTAAGCTGCCGTAAGTTCGACATGGTTGGATAGATGTTTATTAATGTGCTTCTCTAATAGTTTGCTCAGGAAGGGGAGTAGCGAGATGGGACGGAGATTGGAAAAATCCGTCAGAGGAGCCTTGGTGTTCTTACGGATAGGCATAACCTGTGCTGCTTTCCATTCTAAAGGAACATGACCCTCTCTCAGAGAGAGATTGAGAAGAAACTCAATGGAAGGAGACAGTTGACAGGACAGAGAGGCTACGACTTTGGCCGGGATAGCATCTAGAGGGGAGCCCAATTTTACGGTGGGAAGCAGTGATTCTACATCTACCGAGGTCACAGGGGGGAAACTCTCTAGCAACTGGGGGGTTGCCTGTTCTGGCTGATCAAATGCCGTGGCAACCGAAGGCTGGCTCCCTGGCGGAACAATTTTATCGTAGATAAGCTCTATTTTCTTCGAGAAATATTGTGCGATGTCATTACAAAGCGTTTGAGAGGGGGCCTCTAGATTATCACAAGCCTTAGGGTTGATGAAAGACTGGAGGATTCGGTAGAGGATTTTGGGAGCGTTACCAGCCTGGGCTAACTGTGATGCGATGTGAGCTTTACGTGCGGCCTTTATATTTTTATGGTAGCCAGACAGAGTGACCATAAATCTGTCTTTATCCCTCTCGTCATGGGTGCTACACCAGCGTCTTTCATGTTTTCTGCATAGTTGTTTTTGAGCTTGGAGCTGGGGGGAAAACCAAGCAGTCTGGGGACGCTTAGAGAAGTTTGGAAGTGATTTCAGTGGTGCGAGTTGGTCAATGGCGCAGGAGACAGCAGAATTATATTTAGCAAGAGCATCCTCTATGTTGTCCGGTGCAGTGTCCCAAGGCACCAAGAAGGAGGTTTGGAAGCGCTCCGGGGTGACTTTCTGCCATTGTCTACGAGTGTAGTGAGTGACAGGGTTGGAACCTTTCATCTCCCTCGGGCCTTGAATGAAGAATTCAATTAACGCATGGTCCGACCATGTCAGCGGCTGGGGAGGTTCACACAGAATACTAGAAGAGTTGGAAAAGATGATATCCAGTGTGTGACCTGCTGTGTGTGTTGGACCTTCGTTGAACTTAGATAAGCCCAGTAGAGCAAGGTCTGCCAAGAGCGTCAGTGCGTCAGTATTAGAAGTACATTCGCTATGGACGTTAAAATCTCCTAACAATAAAAAATTGTTGGTCGAAATCACGTGGGGGGCTATTAGTTCAGTAAGTTGTAGTGAGAATTCAGCTAAAGGACACACTCTAACGTAAGGAAAAGTAGGCAAATGGTTGAATTGGATGAATAGATTTACTAATCTAACTCTTAGCTCCTAACTTTTCAAAAAGATGTAAATATATAATAAAAATAACAAAATTAAACATACTTTACATAGAAATATATTCATTAAATATGAATTAAATAAAGTAAATTATTAAAATATAATTTTTATATTAGAAATAAATACCATTAGCAAAAATATTAAATAGTAATACATATTTAAAATAAATACACTTCGCTACCTACTAACGAAAAACAAACATAAAACTATTGAAATTATATTTAAAAATAATTAAAATGAATAATTATTAATATTAAACTAATCATTAAATAAAACAATTAATAAACATAACATTAATGTAAACTAGTTTATAATTAAATTACATAATTAAACAAATACCAATCCATTATAAAACAACACGTAATTAAAGTAAAACTTAAACAATTAAATACTTTTATAAGTAATCATCAATTATTACATAAAATTATACTGAAAATGAATTATTTATTTAAAAAATCATTTAGATTTTTTAAAAACTTTCCATGCTAATCATCTACAAACCCAACATCCCACTACTAAATTAAAAATCTCTAATTAAATTTTTTTGAATGAATTTCATATTAAAAATTGGAAGCTATACCAAAAATGAAATACAAATATAATTAAAATACTAATGCCTTATAACGATATAATAGCTCATATTTATCACATTGAGTTAAAAAATATATTTTATACAACTGTATTCAATAGAATTTCATCTTGGCCTTGGCTAGGATGTTACCCTTACTTATTAGCTTCTCTGTGGAATGGAGTGGTAGTGGCAATCATAACCCTCTAATGGCAGTTTAGCTGGTTTGAATCGGGGGGTAAGTCTACCACTTATTATAAGAAACCTCTGAATTTGCAGGAGCAAGGTTGTAGGCTTAAATGGGGGTAAAATTGTCCCGGTCAACTTTTTAAGTGATCTGATTCGGAAACGGTGAGCTGATTTTGAAAAGTGTTCACTGATTGACTCCTTGGATCAGATCATTTTAGCTTCTTTTTCTCACATTGGTATAGTGGTGCAAATGCCTCTTATGATAAAAGCAAGAAGGTGATGGTAACCCAGGCCCCAAAGTGGTTCAACAGGAATTGCGCATCGGCACATAGGGTGCTGATAAAGGGCTTCCAGTAAAAACCCAGTGATAAGGAGATAGTAAAAGAGGCCAGAAAGTGTTATAACTTGGACTGTAAGTTCAGATAGGAGACCCTTAAAAAGGAGGTGTGGGAAGAGCTGGTGGCCATTTGTGAATTGGTTGAAAGCTCCGCTCTTTGGCAAGTAGTAAATCAGCCCCTTTTTAATGAGGCAGCGGTACCAGAACAGAGTCAATCTATCCCTGCTCAGGACTCGGTTAGTCATTTTGAATCTATCTAAGTGGGGCTAACACTACATCTTCTAGTTCAACAGCGGAGACCCTTACGGGTAGAGGGAGCCCTCTCTAGTTTGTTATCAGGGAAGTTGCGGAAGCCATAGCGACCCTTCTCACAAATAAAGCTCTGGGGCCAGACGGAGTACCTGGGGACCTTTGCAAGTCGTGTGTGGATCTATGAGCCCTTTAAATTACTCAGCACTTTAACGCAGCTGTGCAAGGCCATTTTCCACCCTCTTGGCATAGGTCTTTTAACATACCTGTTTTTAAAAAAGAAAATTGCGCTGATTCAGCCTGCTACGGTCCATTTCTCTACTGGATTCTGAAGTGAAGGTCATAGGGAAAGTATTGTTAAACTGTCTGAGGGACTGGTCAGAGAATGGAAACCTCGTCTCAGATATTAAATATGGTTTTTGGTTTGGGAGAGGAGAGGAGCGATAGAGCAAAATCTTTATCGAACAATCTCCAAGTACATTAAGGTGAGGAAGGAGGCGATACACTTGGCCTTCATGGACCTCACCACAGCCTTTGATACAGTAGACAGAGTGAAGTTGTAGGTTGTGCTGGGGTCCATGGGGGTGGAGAGGGCTCTCATTAATCTTTTGATTGACTTGCATGAGGGGCTGGAAGCCTCAGTAAGATCTGGGCTCAATGCCCTGCCACTCTCCATCCGCTTATCGGAGACAGAACTCACTTTTCGGCGTGCCTTGAAAACCTGGTTCTTCACCAACATCTAGTCCCTCTCACGCCTGTAATCAGCCGACTGCCTCAGCGCCGGGACACCCCCGTTGGGGGTAGCTGTGCGCTCTACAAACTCCTTAAATAAATAAAATGACGAATGCACATTGCACTTTCAGTGAGGGAGAGGAGTCCATCAGTGCTGTATTTTAGCACCCATGCTTTTCATTTTATATATTAATATGCTGGACCAGCGTTTAGTGGCACAATGTAAGTACATTCCTCTGGTGGGTAATAGGAGGGTGCCAGCCTTGAGATATGCAGATGATACTGTGCTCATAGCGCGGACAGCAAAACATTTACAGCTTTTAATTGACAGTTTTTATGATTCTATGGGCGGCTTAGGTCTGAAAATTAACTCAACAAAATCTGGCACTATGGTGTTAGTGCCAAAGAAAGTAAAAACCAGAACCCATACGAATAGGTGTCAGCATATTAGCCATTCGGACAATTTTTGCTATTTAGGCATCCGGATAGATGCAAAATTAAATTGAGCTCCTCTAGCAAGGTATCAGTTGCAATCTTTTAACAGAGTGGTCCATTGCATTGACACTTTTGCAAGAAGACTGGGACGTCCGAATGTTAAATCAATATTGGCTCTCTACAGAGCCAAGTGTGTTCCTGCAGTATCTTTTGGCGCCGAGATTTGGGGCTATAAGCCTTGCCATTCCGTTCAGGTAGCGGAGAACACATTCTTCAGAAGGATTCTGAGGTTACCTCAGTCGGTGCCTGCAGAAGTTATCCATGAAGAACTTGGTGTGGGTTTTATATCAGACTATATTCAAATCAGCCCTGTTCTATCATGGCTGTCGGTTTAGCTAAAAAAAAGGCCTGGAACTTAATAGAATTATTTTGAAAGACTGCTTGGGGTTGAAACACAGCCATCTAATTCCATGGGAGTAGTGCATCAAAGATATGCCAGGCGTCCTAGGTAGGCCAGAGTTGTTTTCTCACCCCGGAGTTAATTTCAAAGGTGCACAGACATAATATCGAGTTTTTAATATCGACCTACATTAATAAAGAGTTTTAAATATCGTAGGGACAGAATATCGACATCAAGAATATCGACGACCAGAATATCGACCTAAAGGTAAGAAATATCGTTTTTGTTAATATCGAAGTTAGTAATATCGATAGCAAAAATATCGATGTTAATAATATCGATGTTGATATTAGTGTTATGTATTTTACTATGTATTTTATATGTATGTGTTCTATATTTTTTGTTAAGTATTGTACTGTTTTTTTAAATATATGTATAACATTTTTAGAAGTTAGGGGGTCATTACGATGGCGGGCGGAAACACTACCGCCGTGCTGACGGAGGTAAAAACCGCCAGTAACCGTCCGCCAGCAACTGCCCGCACTCCCGCCAAATTAGGATGTGAAAAGCCAGGCTAATACCGCCAGTAAGCCTGCGACGCCGCCCGCCATCAAAGTGCGCCCGTTTACGTTGCGGCGCCAGCCAACGGAGGCACACCGTCCGACGAAATGACGCACCGCCCGGCGTACAAATTACGATGACACAACCAAACAGCCTCATCGGGAAAGAGACACCGCACGAGAACAGGAGGCGGAAACCACATTGACGACCACAGAAACACCAACCCGGCCTACTCCGACATGAATCCTGCACTCCAGGCCATCCCAATGCTGTACCTGATGCAGCAGCTAGGAGTGAACGCGCAACGACGACGCAGGTAGGCAGACACACAACAAGGGCATGCAAATACCGCACACAATGCAAGGGCGGAAAAACTGTACATGGGCCCCCTAGACACCCCTGTGGGGACAGGACACATCCAACACTGTACCCACACATATCCCACCTGTAAAACATAATCAACCCGCAACATCTTGGGCACCCAATACCCCGGACCAGGAGGTGACGTACCCGGCACGGCACCGCAGCGCCCCGGCGATGACGCATATGCGCACAACGCACGCAAACACCGCAGGGTCACAACAACACACCACACACACCAGCCCCACCCTGAAGGCACAAGTCACGTGGTCCCCCTGCGTCAACCATGACCACAACCGACAACTCACAGTTGCCAAAACGTAGTCACACAAGTGTGCCGAACAGGGGAGCAAAGTGACGTCGGAAGAGGACACACACCTGTGTGCAAAGCATGGAGAAGCACACGGCAGCTGCGACAGAACTGCACAAACAATGGACATTGCCCGCAAAGGCACGCCAGTCACAACAAACAATATCTATGCCATTCTGCACGCAACAACAAGCCATGCCATGTCCAAAATAGAGAAACCCTGCTGGCTGAGAACAGGTGTGCACAATCACGCCGCCCACACACAAGTCCCAATGTACAGCGGGAAAGAAGTGACCCACCCACACACGGGAGAGCAGATAGCAGTGAATGTCCTTCCATTCCCACAGCCAAATCACATTGCAACATATCCTGCAGGAGAACGGAGCCATTGGAACAACCACAACCCAAACATAGCCATGCTGAGTCAACCATCCCCTGGCAGATAACGCCGAACATGAAAGAAAGATAAAACCACAAAATACAATTATACCACTGCGCCTTGTGGCTCAAATGCAAGTAATCAGGAAGGAGTCAGACACCACTGGCCTTGACCATTCATAGGAGCATGTGGGATGAGGGCCTGTGGCCGCCTCCCAAGCCATACACAAAGTCCTGCCGCCAAACATCCATACAAGAACACACAGCACCGTCCGAGGTCGCACTCAGCAGACAACCCAGGCAGCCGGAGCACGCCACCACAGCACCCAGCAGCAAAATGGACGGGGCACCAGTACTATACACCTACGCCAGACAGAAGCAGCTGTACAGCAATAGCTTGATACAGACAGTGGGCTGTGCAAATCTGGCCATGCTGAATGTAAGTTATCGAGTAACTTACCGCATTGAAATGTTCAGCTGCGTCATCCCCGTTTTCTACTGTCGGAGGTGCCCGTACCACTGGCCTGTGGATTTATGTCTCTCCAACCCGGCATGTCCAATTGGGGACCTGGTATACCTGTTCTCACCCCTGGACGCCCACGACAGGAACTGTTCAGTGTATGGGGGCATGGCCTTTGTGGCTGCAATAGGACACACACTGCAATGGAACCAGTGTGCCTCCGCACAACGTATGCTGGATCACAGTTTCATCGAATGTCACCCGACATGTCCCATCAGGATCCTACAAGGGACAACCTACGAGGAACACGTTGCAACCCACCATCCGCTTCACTGGATGTCAACCACAAATACCACCAATGCGAGGGATGCACTGCAGGAAGGTATCGCATACCTGACAACCTGTCAATTCATGGGTCCCCAAATCAATACCCACAATTGAACATACATGTGCAACACCGTAACCATGCCTGCCGACCGCACGCAGAGGCCAGTCAGCTGTGCAACAACTATACCATGCACACGGAAACAGACACCTGACCATCAACACCACCGTCATGACACCTGACATTACCGGGACATGCACCCTGTCCATCACCACATCCCGTGTCCCTGCATGAACACGGGGAGGCTGAGGAATGGGACCTGTGTACAGTGACCACATGGCCAACATTGCACGAACCACATTGCCACAATATGCATGCCGCGCACCTGAACACAGGCACCTGTAAGTGCACGCTGATCTGTCTGCTGAATAACTTGAGAACTGTCATCACACCTTCTCCTGAACTTCCGTGCAAGGACATTTGCATGGACAACAAATGCAACACCCCACAACATGTACCCGGGCATTGAGTCATGTACAGTAGCCACCATATCGCAACAACATGTGAGACTATGCTGCATGCATGTAGGCACATGCTCTGATGCCACCTCTGACGCAGGTGTGTCGGAGTCACTATTGTCGTAAACCTGTACCATGGGACTTAGATGTACTGTGCTCATGATGTCAAGCTGTCTGGTAGGGTAAACCAATACTGTCTGTGTCACAGCCTAGGGCACCTCAGTAATGAGCTAATGTACTGTAGCATAGCAAGGCCAGGGCATTCTTAACTCTGAAGCCTCGTTTCCACAATTAACGACTTATCACATCTACCTGTACCCCCTTTTGAATGTGTAACCATGCTAAGTATATCCTCCACATGCATTACGCTGCCAGTAGTGTCCACATCCTGCATCACAGAGGAAGTAAGCTTAAATACATGCCTTAAAGCTAATATCTGACTCTGGAGTATTATTGATCGTAGACAAGTACGAATGAGAGAGGATGAGAGTGTGAGAAGTACACGGGACTCGTGAGATCACCATGTAGTCAAGTGACATTGGATGTCCGCCCCTGAGAGAGAAGCACAACTGTGGAATACACACATGTGGCATGTGAAGCGGGAGGGCCTCTTGGCACAGGTGGGTCTGTGGCACGGGTGGGTGCACACATGCAGTGTCGATACAGGCTGTGTGGGGACGAACCCTGCGGGGTACATTACCACTGTTCTGGGTATGTGGAAAGACCAGCTGTCTGGGGATGAATGTGGACTAGTGTGTGCACAACAGGCGGGCACACGACCCATGCTGCATCAGGTGTGGACGTTGGCCCTCCCTCTGGGGACATGCTGGATACTGCTGTGCGTCAGCCAGGCCCGTGCCGAGACATGTACACCCCTGGCCTTCAGGTGTACCCCCTACATCGTCCACCTGCACAGGCTACCCAGGGCATGGGATGGCAGTGGAGCTTGGTGGGTGGGAGGTCATGGCACCCTGCTCCTGGTCACATCTCGCTGGCAATACATTCTCAGTGTGCAGCAGGGCACAAGTCCTGACAAAAGAGGTGGTGGCACGCAGACGTCATGACAGGTAGTGACGTCACGGAAGATGGCCTGCACCATCAGACTCATCGCCTCCCCTCGCCCACCCCACTGATGCGATTGCATCATGGGAGCACGCGCGTGTGCAGCAGCTCCAATCTCTCCCCAGAGAGGCCAAATAGTGTATGTGTGGCTCCATTCGCCCCAGTCACCGAGCTCACGGCAAAATAGGTGGTGGGACGCCGTACACCCGCATGGTACCCGGACTAGAGCCCTGGTGTGCAGGCAGAGCTACCTAATGTGCTAGCGAAGTGTGTGAGTTGCATGACACCCGTTGGCGGTGGATGGCTCGGAGGCTCCTCACCAGGTGGCCCATATCACACAGCATGGGTCCCTTGCCAATGGCAGCGTATGCTATGACATTGCGTGCCGGGGGGTGTCGACATGTCGTCTGGGATGGTGTTTGCGGCATGGGCCGCTAGGGCAGCTACAGCTGCTGTGTGTTGCATGTTGTGTATCCGGAATCCGGAGTCAGCCATGCTTCATCACTGTTGTCCAGGGCACGAGTCGGGGTACCATGCGGCTGTACGGCGTCCCCCCACCTATTGTACCGTGAGCACGGTGACTGGAGCGAATGGAGCCACACATACACTATTTGGCCTCTCTGGGGAGAGATTGGAGCTGCTGCACACGCGCGTGCTCCCATGATGCAATCGCATCAGTGGGGTGAGCGAGGGGAGGCAATGAGTCCGATGGTGCAAGCCATCTTCCGTGACGTCACTACCTGTCATGACGTCTGCGTGCCACCACCTCTTCTGTCAGGACTTGTGCCCTGCTGTTGTCAGATGCGCCACTGTCCGGGGGTGGGGAAGGTCAGGTATGTCAGCCTGACAGTGGCCCAGTTCAAGGACCACCTTGACTGGGGGGACAACTAATGGACATACTGGTGTAGCCCACCCACGCGCTAATGTAGGCCCTCCATGAACTATGTCAACTGCGGAAAGGTGTTGCCATGGGCAATAAAGTCATTGAGGCAGGCTGACTGACCCACGCACAGATGCCGCACATGCCCAACAGACACGGCACTGAGTGCAGCAGGGGTCGCAGGGGCAGCTGTGCCTGGTGTGAAAGACACTCTAACCGTCATCCTAGTGCCGACACGTGTTGCACCAGTGGAAGTAGTTGGGAGGGCGGGCATTGGCCTCCGCGTGGCTGCAGAGGAGCTAGAGTGCATGTCCCCTGTGCTAGCAGACATGGACACATGACCACTGTACTCAGTTGACGCAGCAATTGTCGTATGGGCCTGTGAGTCATCCAGCACACGTCTGCCCCCTACGATGCGCCGGTCACATTTGTCTCACCCAGCTCCTGTGCAGCTGCACCATCCGATGCCACACCACTGTTGACCGTCCCCTGTCCCTCAGCACACATGGTAGCTGACACATGAGGGACAGCGAGGTGGCCTCACTCATTTGGCATCAAATCCACATACATGTGCAAGGGAGCCAGCACAGAACATTCCCAAGTGCACATGTTGCATGATACCTGTGCAAATGTATACAGCAACCACAATCAACATGTAATGGCTGTCGTACAGGTAATGAACCCGCCAACAAGTGACACATGTGTTGTGCACATGGAACAACACCCGGACTGTCACCCTGTGGCCATAGCCACTCATCGCCTTGTACACACCCACTCTCCTGATGTTGTTAAGGATGACCACTACAGAGTTAGGCCAAGGACATACCTGCATGGAGCAGAATGTGTCACCACACACACTGACTGCAACATGACAGTCAACAATGGCCATGAGCCCATGCCAGACAACTGTCCATCGCACGGCCACAACTACTGTTGCACAGTGTGCCGGATGTGTGAGTATCAGGAATATGTGGTGAGGCATCGCACACGTGTCAAGGTCGAAATCAGAGTATGCACAGTACCACACACATACATGTGAATTGCCACTCCAGCTGACAACAGGCTGTTCCTGAGGCCTATGTCTCTGAACGCATTGACTATGCTGAGTGCCCAAATTACATCTTGAGCCTCAGGACACGCCCATGCATGTGAGTTGCACCCAGCACAGAGTACACTCACAACCCACTGCATCACACAACTAACATCACATTACCCAGAACATGTGTAGGCTGTGGTCACATGCTGCCTCTCGCTGCAAAGGACACAATCCCACAGTACTGTACACCTGCATGCTGCTGATGCCCCTACAAACGTGCATCCGCCACAGGCAGTGTGACTGTCAATAGCAGACCATTAGTGGTGACATGCAGCGCCGTGCCAACCTGTCAATACGAGGGAGCATCCCCCGATTAGTCGCCGCAACATGGCCACACATCCAGCAGATGACGTCACCCTCTTCGTGGGATCGGCTGCACTGTCGGTTACACGTACACAGAAGCATCAACGTGGATGCAATGGCTCATCACAGGGCCTTGGGCTGGTGGACCTCCAACTGCAGGGATGGTACACATGAGGGTTTGTATATCACACATACTCTTCACAGCATCACCCACATCCACCAATAACAGTGGCATGATGCTGACCCATCCTAAATGAACAGAGACGTGTAACAGAGGCAAGACGGTATGGGACATGGCATTACAGCATGTGTACACCACACGTGAATGCATGCTGGTGGGAGTGTGTACACAGTACCTGTCCATCCCATTCAATTCAGGATGCCAGCACTTTGAGCAATGTGTAGTCTGCCCACATCTACTGTCCATTGTCAGGTAGACCGACACATGGCTCACAAGGCTACACATCTTTGTGGGTGGACTCACTGTGTCCAACACTGCACAGCCCTCAACGTACTCGCCCTGTGAATGGCTCACCCCGCAATGGAGGACACAATCAGTGCCACCATCTCTCACACACATCCCTATCACAAGGCCTGGAGTGTTCAATCGACAGAGCTGAGTTAGCGCATATCAGGAGAGTCGTGAAATAATGACACATGTAACCCACTGTACAGTCAGTGTAGTTTCCTACTAGGATTGGGCGGTCAATGTGCAGCCCCGGTCTGCCGGGACTGAGAAGGCCAGCATTGAGCCAGCCAGCCATTCACACAAGCAATAGCTGCCCAGAATCATGCATTGCCAAGTGTCTGCGTCACTGGGTGTCTGACATGAAAATGCGATGTACCACCACTCGGGGGGGACATGCATGGGGAAACACCTGGGAACCTACATGCACCTTCCACCTGTAGTTAGCATGGTAAGCGGTGCATGTTGGAACCCCACAGGCTCAGTCTCATAGTGCTGCGGATGAACGACATGTGGGTCCCCCACATGCACTCCCACACACACTGTAGTTGTCTTACACACACATGACTTTTGCCGGTATTCGCCATGGGCAGTGTGCGTGGAGCACGGAATCCAGGAACTGCAGCTCCTCGCCGGTGAGTGGACATGGACATGTCATCAGTGTCGTCGACATTAAGGTGGACAGGTGGCAGCAGCAGCAGGTGTTGTTGAGGGGTGGCAGTCAGCAGTCCCTGGTAGCTGTGGTAAAGCCTGTCACCCTCCCACACTGATATAGCCCCCTTGGGGCTGATTCTGCATGACCAAGCTGCTGCGATTGGTGTACCGCTCAGCCTGTGTACGTTGTGTTGTTGGTATGTGCCATACTCACCCAGCCTCGGAAGCGGTGTCAGGCACAGCAGCTAGGTATATTGCTGTGGTGTTGCCGCTACCCACATATGCAGTCTGACTCCGTCATCATGCCTATCAAGCTAATATGGCCTCACTCCCCATGTGCATGCTCATGGCAATGGTATGTGTCAGTGGTCCTTGCTACTGGTAAGGGGATCTGTGTAAGAGTAATGTTGCTGTGCAGTCCCTACTTGTCGGCTGTTCCTTGATACTATTGCTTTGACAGTGATCTTTGTTTTGTGTATGTGTAAATGCCATGTTGTGTGTTGCATTGACATGTGTCCACTTCCATCTGTCCTAGGAGGAGACCAAACATACATCGCCCCTACCAATTGCTGTCAGACATGGAGGATGTGGAGGTCATCAGGAAGTTCCGTCTGGACCGGCCCACCCTGCATCGCCTCTGTGCCATGTTGGAACCCCACCTTCGTCCTCGCAGGGTGTATCCAACTGCATTCACCCCCTTGGCCAAGGTGATGGCTGCACTGCATTTCTTCGCTACCGGTTCATTTCAACACACGGTGGGCAGTGGAGGTGGGATGTCCCAGCCCATGTTCAGCAAGGTGCTACGGGATGTCCTGTCGGCTATGATGCGGTACAGGAACGGGTACATCCGATTCCCCAGGGCCTGTGATTTGCCTGCGGCGAAGGGTGCTTTCTATGCACTCGGACGCATCCCCCAGGTTGTTGGTGCTATTGATTGCACCCATGTTGGCCTTGTTGCACCACAGGCCACTGAGCACATCTATAGGAACCGGAAACATTTCCACTCCCTGAATGTGCAAGTGGTGTGCCTGGCGGACATGATAATTACACACGTGTGTGCGAAGTTTCCCGGTTCCACCCATGACTCGCACGTCATGCGCCACAGCATCCTCCCACGTCTGATGACCAATCTGCAACCGGACCGTGCGTGGATTGTTGGTGACTCTGCATATCCTAATGGACCTTGGCTGTTGAGTCCACTACGCAATCCTCGTACACCAGCTGATGTCAGGTACAATGAGGCACATGGGAGGACCAGACGTGTGGTGGAGCGGACATTTGGACTCCTGAAATCCAGTTTCAGGTGCCTGGACCGCACCGGGGGTGCACTGGCATACTCCCCACAGAAGGTGTGCCAGATTGTAGCGGCATGCTGCATGCTGCACAACCTCGCTATTCGCAGGCGGATCCCCCTGATAGTGGATGACGGTGATCAGCCAGGGCCCCCGCCTGCAGGCCAAGCTGTGTCCAGTGACGAGGACAGTGGAGAGGAGGAAGCAGTGAATGAGCATCAGCAGCTCATCGCCCGCTACTTCACTTGACGGTGAGTGTCCATGTACGACGGCTGATGTCGCTGTAGTTGTGTATGTGTATGTGTGCATTGACAGGGCGGCCTATTGTTGACTGAGTGCTGTGTGGCAATGGTCCATGTCCAGGGTAGTATGCCACTGAGAGTGGCTGTGACATTGTGCCCTGTTGCTCTGTGAGATTTGTATACATTGCTTAGGCATGATGACAAGTACTGTGTGATGAGTGTGTGACACACACAGTCAATGGACTCTTGTTCTGTTTGTCACCCCTAGGTCCCTACAGCCTCTCCTGGCCTATCGACAGAACACACTACAGATGAATTTCTGAACATGCAGACGTTTGTGCACCATTGATAATAAACATAGCAGATGACATAGGATGTGATTCAGGTGTATTTATTTTAAAGGTGACATGTGATTGTGCAAGAGGTGATCAAGAAGGTGGTGCATGCTGTACAATGAGTTGACGGTCCTGTCCGCGTGATGGTCAAGGTGTACCCATGTTGTACTGGTTCCGCAGTCCAACAGACATTTGCCACTCGACTGGCAGTGTGGGGTGGGATGGTAGTCCAAGTGTATGCAGGGGGTGGCCACCATGGCTGGCTGACTCACTGGCGTTTGGAGCGTGCGAAGTCCTCCCTGGACATCTGTTTCCTCTTCGGACGGCCCCTTCCACGTTTGAGGGGAGGGGGTTGTGTTTGTGGGCTGCTGGTGGTGGCTGAGGATTGCCCACTCGCTGTGGACGCAGGGGAACTGGATGTTGCACGTCCCTGCGCCCCAGCAGGTGGTGGTGCAGGTGTTGTGGTTGGCCTTGAGTGGGCCCTCACCTCCACCACTAGCTGGCCCATGAGGTCCACAAGTTGGCCCATACGGGTCACGAATTGGCCCATACGGGCGTCCATGGACCTCAACACCCCAAGGACTTCCCTCGTGTCGGAAGCTGACCTGGCCCATTGTCCCTGGGCCTCTTCATAGGCCCCAAGGACTCTGGCTATTTGCGGCAGGGCTTGGCTCCCAGGCTCTGTTGGCGTTGGCCTGACCCTGCTCCTCCCACCTGGACTGCTGCCACCAACCTGCCCACTCACCACATTGGTCACCCGGGGCCTCCTCCTGGCTCCCAGGGTAGATGTGGAGGTTTGTGCCACCTCTTGGGATGGCTGAGTGGTCAGGGAGGCCGTGGTGGTGGTGATGGTGGTGGTGGTGGTTGCGGCGGTGGTGTTGGCCGCAATGACCGTGGCAGCAGGGGCCTGGGACTGGTCACCAGCCCTGGGAGATGGGTTGGTGGGTAGGAGGGGTCCTGGTGTGCTGTTGCGCCCTGCCACGCCAGATGTGCCAGGTTGGGAGTCCTCGTCCGTAGAGGTGTCCAGGCTTTCCACATCCGTGAGTCCGTGTGGGGGCTTGTGGACTGGCTGTGATGGCTGGTGTCTCCATCCGCAGCATCATGCTGGTCGTCACCTGTGGGGCGGAGACGGAAAGTTATTGTGTTGCACCTTGCATGGTTTGAGTTAGATGTCTGACATGCACAGTTTGTGCACAGTTGTGCACTGATTTGCCGGATGCGTGTGTATGTCTCTACAATGTGTGTGCGTGATCAAGGCAATAGAATAGTGTGATGGGTGCATCTGGCATGGGACGGATTTGTAATGCCAATTGGTGTGTGTTGCAGTACCCCTACATTTTGTGGCTTTGGTGGGAACGGGGTACAGCCCCATGGACGGTTTAGTGTTGGAATATGGTACTGTGGTACATACAGTGACATAGGGGTGCAGAAGGGGACATGTGTTTTGGCCACACGTCACTACAGAGAGAAAGGTGTGTGTATGTCTGACTTGGCCAGCATATCTGCTCACTGTTGTCATTTATGGGCATTCCACAGCAGGCATTGTAGTGAGTGAGTGATGGTTGTATGCCACACGACGTATTGCAGATGGTACAATTCCTTGGTGTGCGTGCTACTCTCACCCATGTGCAGCAATGCAGTGCTCTTGGGGTGTTGACTGCATTTTGTTTGTTGTTACTCACAGTGTGACGAGCGCTTCAGACACAGCAGACACATTATTGGTCATCGGCAGGACTCTTTGCTGTACTACCGTCTATGGGGCAACTGTTTAGCTGATATACCTTTCATGTCACTGGGGCTGGATGATGGGATGGATGAGATTTTGAATGTGCATTGTGTAGCTGTGTGGTTCATGGGTCCAGTGGTGTATGTGACATTACTGGGGTTCCACTATGTTTCATTTGGACGAGACAGACTTACATGGGTGATGTTGTACTATGTCAAGGGTAGGAGCAGACACGACTACATGGACAAGACTTGGATGGTGTTGCTGATGTGTGTGATGACTGACACAGTGCACGCCATGTGGGTCAGTACTCCAGTTAGACTTGTGCATGCTGACGTGACTCGTTACGTGTTTCTGCATTTGAGATGGCTCATGTGGGATATGACTCTGTAATAGGTGACCGGGTGCACATTGGTCACATGTTTGTAGCAGGGAGCAGTGCTACCTGTCGCTCTGCTAGGTGACATGTCCCACATGTTAGTCGTAGTATAGTCCTCATGCCTGCAGACACCCCGCCCTGTACAGTAGTCTACCCAGTTGTTGATTTTGAGGGTGGAATGCAATGGCTCCTACATGGTTGTGGGAGGGAGGGGTGCTCCATCTTGCTGGTCTGTGAGTGTGGGGGCCGTGTTGTGAGTCGTGGTGATGGTTTACCATCCACAGACAGCCCTCCATGCAGGGTAACATATCTACCTGTCGGGTGTGGGTGTGCACTGCAATGGCTGGCACATGGGTGTGGGGAGTGCTCCATCTTGCTGCGCTGTAGGAGTTGGGGCCTGGGTGGGGGGACTTCTGCAGTCCCCCTCTGATACTCGGAGTTTGTGGTACGGCTCCTTACCTGTTACTTGTTGGTTAGTGCAGCTATGGCTGACACATGGGTGTGGGTGT
Organism: Calotriton arnoldi; assembly: GCA_963921515.1. Lineage (NCBI taxonomy): Eukaryota > Metazoa > Chordata > Amphibia > Caudata > Salamandridae > Calotriton > Calotriton arnoldi. The sequence continues at coordinate 551,453 of CAWUFW010001590.1, forward strand.
GGGAAGTGCTCCTTCCGGCACATCTGGGGTACAGAGGGTCCTGGTGGGAGTTGTGGTGCTGGCTGACTGTGCACATGCCCCCATGGTTTTGTTTGTTGGTACCTTTGGGCTGAGTGTGTGGGAGTGTCTGTTGCATGTGTGAGAGATGTCTGGTGTGTTGTGTGCTGGACATGGGGGTGTTTGGCCCTCGGTGCTATGGCATTGTGTTAGTGCATGTCTGTACATGGCGGTGTGCTGGTATACATTTGTTTGTACTTACCAGCCTCCACTCCCCTGGTATTCCGATGAGACTCTCCGGATGTAGTATGCCTCGCACCTTCTCCTCCCACGCCTTGAAGGTCTTGAATGGCGTGGGTGGTCCGCTGCCAGTCCTGTCAGCCAGCTCGCAGATCTTGGCCTCCTTCTTCCTGACCAGGCTTTTCATCTCCTGCCATCTCTTGGTAATTTCCCCCCGGTTGCGTGGCACGTTCCCAACTGCATTCACCTGGTCTACGATCCTTTTCCACATCCTGTTTCTGGTGGATACTGGTGTCTGTTGGACCTGGTTCCCATAGATTTGTGGGTACACCTTGATGACCTCGTCGACCATGACCGTCAACTCTGTGGCAGTGAACTTGGGCATTCGTTGTGTTGCCATGGTACGTAGTGTAGTTTTTGTGGTGCTGGTGTGTGTGTTTGGTGTGTAATGTGCAGGGGGTTTGTGGTGCCGGTGTTTAGGTGGTGGTGGTTGTGGTGATGGATGTGATGTGTGTGTGCGTGTGGTATGCTGCTTTCCTCTGTGTCTCTCCGTGTTCTCTGCTGTGGTGTTGGCTTTGTCGTGGTGCAAGGGTTTGTGGTCTGTGAGGGGGCTGCTTTTGTACTCACCTATGTGGGTGTGTCATGATGATCTATCGTTTTCAGGTGTGTTGGGCGTGGTGTCCTGGGATTTATGCTAATTCTATGTTTGGCAGGGGGATGTGTCTTTGGGATGGGTTCTGTGTATGGGTATTTTGGCATCGTTTCCTGTGTGGACTTGTTGGCCGTGTTGTGTGTATTTGTTTGTGCCGCCACTGATTTCCGTGCACGGACGTGGCCGCCAGGCCTTCCGCCTTGTCAGTTATTCATTTCAGTAGTTCGCCGTTGCGGGCGGGATATGTGTTGGTTTCCCGCCCTCATGTCGGGGGGATCATAATTTGACGGGCGGTGTGTAGTCCGTCCGCGCGGTCGTGTTAGGCTTTTTCGGGTGGTATTGCGTCCGTGGCGGACGGATTGTCTTGGACTCTGACATGGACGGGCGGTATTCTGTTATTTATTTCCGCTGCGGGCGGTGGTTGCTTAGCGTCATCATAATTGCTCGTTCGGTATTTCAATGTTGCAGGCGGGCGGTATTTTCAGGCTATGGCGGTATTTTTACCGCCGGTTATCGTAATGGGCCCCTTAGTAATTTTTTTTAAAGTAAATTATGCATTTTAGTACCGTAGCGGGTTGTGGGTTTATAGGGGAATAGGGTGGAAAGTAATTTAATTATAGTAAGTTAAATAATAATTTTTAGGAATTCATAATTATTTTTAATAAAATGTTGCGTTTTAGTTCTGTAGCGGGTTGTGGGTTTATAGGGGAATAGGGTGGGAAGTAATTTAATTGTAATTAAGTAATTATTAATTTTTATTTATTGGTATTGATAATTAATTTATAGTTAATTAATTATTAATTGGTAAATAATTTTTATTAATTGATTAATTGATAATTATATTAATTGTATTAATTTATTATTGGAGTGGGTTGTGGGTTTATAGGGGAATAGGGTGGGAAGTAATTTAATTGTAATTAAGTAATTATTATTTTTTATGTTTGGGTATTGATAATTAATTTATTGTTAATTAATTATTAATTGGTAATTAATTTGTATTAATTATTATTTATTGGTATTGATAATTAATTTATTGTTAATTAATTATTAATTGGTAATTAATTTTTATTAATTATTATTTATTGGTATTGATAAATAAATTATTGTTAATTCATTATTAATTGGTAATAGATTTTTATTAAATGATTAATTGATAATTAAATTAATTGTGTGAAATTTTATGCGGAGTGGGTTGTGTGTTTATTGGGGAATAGGGTGGGAAGCAATTTAATGTTATTAAAGTCATTATTAATTTTAATTTATTGGTATTTTTAATTAATTTATTGTTAATTTATTAATAAATCAATATTTAATTACAAAAATTATTAAGTATGTTATTTTTAACCCCTACGCTATCCAACGCTTTCCCTACTGTTGCACTCTTTGGAGTGGGAATAGTAATTTTACCTCTACGCTATCCAACACTTTCCCTACTGTTGCACTCACTGGAGTGGGAATAGTAATTTTTACCCCTACGCTATCCAACACTTTCCCTACTGTTGCACTCACTGGAGTGGGAATAGTAATTTTTACCCCTACGCTATCCAACACTTTCCCTACTGTTGCACTCTCTGGAATGGGAATAGTAATTTTTACCCCTACGCTATCCAACACTTTCCCTACTGTTGCACTCTCTGGAGTTGGAATAGTAATTTTTACCCCTACGCTATCCAACACTTTCCCTACTGTTGTACTCTGTGGAGTAAGTATATATATTATTTAAATATGTATATGTTTAATTTATTTTAACATTATATGTATTAGTTATTATTTTTAAACATGTTTTAATATTTTTAACTATGTTTCTTTTAATTATATGTATTATTTACTTTATTTTACATTATTTTTTTAACATTTAAAAAACCAATATTTTTACAACTATATTTTTGACATCGATATTTTTTTTCCAATATTTTTGTACTTACCATGATGTAGATAGGATGTCGATATTCTTGACTTCGATATTTTTGCGTCGATATTTTGGTACCTCGATATTCGGTCCGTCGATATTTTGTCAGTGATCCAATTTCAAAATCTGATGTGTTTATGGCCAAAGAGATGTATCAATTGTATATACAGGAAAGAAGGGTAGCAGGGTCTCTGGCCAAAAAAGCATGCAGGTATTACGCTATGATTCAATTCTCAAGAAATTGCTGACTGTACTTAACACTTGATATGCCGGTCTTCATTAAGCGACTTTTGTTTTATTTTTATTTAAATCTGTTCCCTCATTTGCTGGTTGGCTGGCACAGACCCTCAGAGCTTGCAATTTGTACTTGTGATAATGTGACTGCACTCAACACTTTACGCATCGTTTTTATTTGTTCCAACTTCACAATTCTCCGATCTAAGTATATTCGCCCTCTACTGCTGCCATTGGGTTTACGCAAGCGAGGCCGGCCTTACTCTACCTACAATTTTTAGAAACTTACACAGTTTGATTTTATGTATCATGGTTTGGTGGGAGTTTTTCATTCCTCCCGATGTATGGTTATAATGATTTTTGCTGTTTTTAATGATTTATTAATTGTATGTGCATTTATGGTTTAATATGGTAAATCGAATAACATGATTTGATTAATTGAGAATAGAATAAAATTATATGAAACAATATTAAACAAAATATTGTTATGTACCTAAAAAAGATATCCTTCCCTCCTTTATTCCTTGCCTCGATATCTTTGAGTTGATGTTATTTTGACACAATATTTGTGTTTCACAATATTTTTTCCACAATATTTTGCCGGAATATTATTTTTTTTGAGTGAACCTAGCTGAAAGACATTATGAAATCTCTTATCACCCACAACAATTACACATGCATTTTTACAAAGAAAATAGGAACAAATGTGTATTTTCATGATGGCATGTGGTTCCAGGACGTGTCTGACAACCTCATCCTGTTGTGGCCTTTAATCCAACAGCACTTTTCACCAGGTGACTTGCAGCTCAGCAATCTCCAATATATATGTTGTGTGTGCACCTGAAAACTGCAACAGGCAAGGTATGGTTAGATAAAAAGCCAGAGCTTGCAGAAGGAGTAGCAACACTCAGAGCGCATGGCAACTACAAGTCAATACAGACTTAAAATGTATGAAATTATGCTTCCAATAATAAACTCCCTTAGATGCCGCCCATAACTCAGTTAGTTAAATTCTCCTAAAATGTGTCAGTGCATAAGGGATGTTCATATATATTGGGCTCTATTCATAAAGGTCAATTTAGTTGTAAATGTATGTTTACCACTAAATGTACCTTTTCTACACCTGCAAGGTATTCACAAATTGATACCATGCAGACATAAGCCTATTTATGGGGGCAAAGATCTCCACAATGAGTGGGGATGCACAGATCTCCAGAGCATTAAAGGGGTGGAAAATTTGACATTTTAAGAGGTGTACTGCCTTGAAACTTTGGGCACACCTACATACATGGAAGTTCCCACACTGGGGCAGCTTTCCATGCTGATTCCAATCAAACATTTTAAAAGTAGTAATTCTGCACTCACTCATTGAAGTACATCAGCAATACTACTTTATTGATGAATAGAGCTCATTGTCTTTTGTTGTTACATACACTGGAGTGTTGGCTGGCATAGCTGTTTTTGATGGGGTCGTACCTGAAATGATATTTTTTGTCTCCTTGGTTAGAAGTGCACTTTTAGCAACTAGGTAGACATGAACAATCGAACCAATTTACCAAAGCCTGTCAAAACATTAGGCCATGATTATGAGTTTGGCGGTCTTCCTGTAGGGACCGCCACAGCGGCAGGCCCAGGAAGACCGTCGAGCCTGTGGTGAACCCGCCCGCCGGATTCCGAGCTGAATCCAGGGCTGGCGGTGTGGTGGTGTCACAGCAGTGGGTATGTTTGGCTCATACGAGAGCTTAAACAGCATACCGCCACCGTGACAGTGCCTCCAGCACATCCGTGCACACTGTGGCATGCACCATGTCATGCAGGCCACATAGTGCACACACTGCAGTGCACTTTTGGGAGGGCACATCATGTGCCCCCCGCATGCACCCCCATGGGCAGATTTGCCCGGGGACCCTGTTGGGGGTCCCTTTCCGTGCCTTTCCGCAAAGCATTTCATGGTGGGGTCCCCTCTATGAAATGCTTAGTGAAAAGGCAGGTCGGAATCTACTCGGCGGTGCCGGCATCGGCACCGCCAAGATTCCCTCCTACTTTCCCCACCACTGCTGCTGAGGGATCCTGGCGGTGGCGGCAGTCTTGTGGTGGTCCCACCGCTACCATCGTAATATGGCGGTCCCACCCCCGGGGGCCCAATACCGCTGTGCTCGTAATAAGCCCCTTAGTTCTGAAAACAAGTTTTCTCAAGTCTGCAAGCCCATATATTGACCATTTTATTCAATTTGAGCTTAAAATAGAAAAAGTGCAGGCAATTCTATGAATAGGTAACTATGTGTGCATAAATGTGTCAGACCGATGCTGCATGGTGAAGCTGGCCTATGCTCAGTTGTGAGGGAAGATGGCAACCAGCTCCACATACATTATCAATATACTAATTCGCATCTATCCAGTGTGACTAGCTATACCAGTGAGGACTCATCTAATTCTATAGGGGTACAAGCTAGCACATCTACAGGTAACTCTTCCTTTTTTTATTAGAAATGGAGAGGTATCGCAAGGGCACAAGACAAAACCAAAAGACACAGGACACAAACAGCACAGGAAAACCAGAAGGGGCAAAGTCAGACACCAGAGGAAGGCAAAAAGGAAAGGAAGGGATGACAACACGGTCGGCCACACGCAACCAACAGAATTAATGTATACAGCCAGTGAGCCTGAAGCAGTTATACTAGGGGACAATGTCACTGTTACAAACTTGTCGGAATATACTTTGAATGATGATGAGATAAAGGTTTTGGGCATGGGTCTGGGCTTCTGTCCTACATCACTTCCTATCTTCACGGTCATACACATCAATCTGTTCAAATTCGTAAGGAAACTCAAATTACATAAATTTTTTCACAGCAAGGGGTTGCCGAATGTTCTACCTACCCACACAGCCACTGAATGTGAAATGATGATCAAGGATATATACGTGGCGTTCAATTGCTCTTGTCATAGAAGAAGACGGGGTAATGCTCCCGACCTTACACAAATTTTACAAGACCTGGACATCAATGCTAACTTAGAGACAGATAGTGGTCTCAAACAGAGGTCCAGGTTTACACCATGTTTGGCTTCTGATAATGTGATTGATATCTATCATCAAGAAATGAATAAAGAACTTTATAGTTTAGAGGACGAATGCTGTACAGGTCGCAAATCCATCCGACATAACATCACTCGGGGGGGGGGGGAAACTTGCACTCCAGTCCCTCACTAGAAACTCTAACATCATTATAAAAGAAGCTGACAAGGGAGGCAATATAGTCATTATGAACAAAAATAACTACATCAGTGAAATAGACCATCAACTATCAGATGACTCAGCTCATAAAAAACTGATTTCCAATCCACTCAAGGACACCAACAACTTTTTAGAATGTAGATTAAAACATTGGAGGGACCGATGTCTGATCTCTGACTTAGAGTTCCGCTATCTGTACAATCCAACTCCTACAGCACCTTGCATGTACATTCTGACAAATGCACAAACATTGTGATTTTCCTCCTGGGAGGCCAATCATCTGTATCATTGGATCAACTACCAAAATGATCTCTGAATACATAGATCTATTTTTACAACATTTTGTATGCAGCCTCTCCTCGTATGTTAAGGATACTAAGGACCTTTTATGCAAGGTCTCAGACTTTGATTGGTCTGAGGGAAATACTCTAGTAACGTTATATGTCAGCTCCCTCTACACATGCATTCCTAAGATCAAAGGTCTGGCTGCTACACAACATTTTCTGGACACTAGAAGTGCCACCATACTAGAGCACACAGAAATGCTAATGGATTTGATCTCCGTGGTATTAGACAATAACATCTTTACACACAATGGGGAATGGAGCCAGCAAACACAAGGTGTTGCAATGGGGACAAAATGTTCTCTGTGTTTTGCTAATCTATATATGGACCTCTATGAGAAGACACACATTTGGACCCTTTGTCCCCCCAAATACATGGAACACATTCTACTTTGGGAATGATACACAGACAATGTTTTACTATTCTAGTCAGGAGACACAGACATGCTCTGTCACTTTCTACAGTACGTCAATGTCAAGGATTTTAATGTCAACTTTACCTACCATTACAGTACACAAAATGTGGATTATCTAGATGTCACCTTATATGTGGATGGTACGAACATACGTTCCAAACTGTATAGAAAACAAACTGTGTGAAATACAATTCTACATGCCACTAGTTCACATCCCCAATCACAGATCAGAACTATTCCATTTGGTGAAATGGCCAGAATCCGACGGAATTGCAGCCAGGATGCCTGCTTACAGGTGGAACTCCAGAAAATGGAAGATAGATTCAGGATTAAGGGGTACCAACACAATATCTTGAACAACGCCAAAAGTAAGATCCAGAAAGTGCAACGCATGGATTAACTTACAAACAGGAGAGGAAGCTGAAGAAGGGAGTCAAACCAAACTAAAAAACTTGCACTCATTACACCATATAGTGCACTTAGTCCGGAGCTGTACAAATCTATGCACAAACACTGGCATATCCTACTGATGGACAACACACTTAGGAGACAATCAACACCAAGCCTAGTTTGGTTCACAGCAGGGGCAGAACAATCAGACAAACACTGTGCCATAGTTATCTTTTACCATCTACCTCAAACACATGGCTGCCTACACCTCCTATAGGTTTCCATAAATGCAGATATTGCAATATGTGTCGTTTTGCCAAAGACAAAGTTACTGAGTTCCAATATAACACAAGCAGAAAGCACAAAATTACCAGGTTCTTTAACTGCAATACGAAATATGTTGTCTATTGCATTATATGTGAATGGGGATTCATTTATGTGGGCAGCACCATAAGACCTCTTAATAAACGCATCCAGGAACATGTGCGTGCTATCAAAAACAGTAACTGCAACTACCCTTTGCTGTACATTACAACTGTATGCATGGGCAAAATGAAAACCTTAAGATTGTTTTTCACGACATAGACACACTGGGTCCAATGTCCAGGGGTGGAAATAGGACACTGGCCCTTAGACAGCTGGAAAGCCGCTGGATCATCCAACTTCGGGCGGTGGACAAGGGCCTCAATGTAGATAGGGATCTTCATGTCTTCCTAATGTAATAACCGATCGCCTCAGAATTCAGTTCTCTACCATGCCTGCACTGTATTTCTTGGAATGATATTAGACTTATTTAGAAAAATATTCTTGGATGTAGATAATTATGTTTGTAATGTGTATCTATCTCTTGGACGAACCATTCACCAACAATGCATGATGCATCATTCTTTCAGATAATAATATCGTCTTCATATTCCAATGTTTTTAATACGCATGCCACTTATGAGATGTGAAAAATATCTCTTGACCAAATCATTTAGCTAAAATGTATGGCGCATTATTCTCTCAGATAAACATATTTTCTTCATATTCCAATGTATTTAACACTAATGCCGTCTATGAGACAATCACCATGTATGTAACATAAGCTATCCAAATGCGAGTTTTTCAGTAATTAATATGATGCTTGAACACTGCATTACCAGCTGTGTGACACATATTTTGTGAATATAAGTGCATCACCAGAAACATCTGTCACACTCTGGTGAGCGCACTTTCTCACCCTGTTCTTTCTCCCAACAAATCTTAATCCATTTTATATTCATTTTGTATTTTTAATTAATTTTATTCTATTACATTTTTGTTTTTTCCTCCTTTTCTTCTTTGAATGGTTCTGGGCATCTCTTAATATGAGACCTATGACAGTTCTTTTCCATCGACAGTCTCAGATCATCGGACCATAGGCAAACATGGCAACCATAGTAGAGGAAATCTCCAATTCTTAGTCCCATTTTACTTTCCACATATGCTTTCAGGATGCCTGATACTTATACTGGCCCACTGGCAATCCACGTAGCACACCGGATACTGCCTTCACTTGCTTTCCAGATGTGGATACTCTCTCAGGTAGGAGGACGGATGGGTTTTACTTTAGTATTTCCCTTCTCTCTGTGTTGCAGCTGCCACCTTTCTGGCAACTAACAAAAAATGCCTTTGCTTTTCAGGCTTACTAAGGCCACTCGCTGCCCTTTGGAGTGACTCTCTCGACCATACAGTTTTGGCCGGTAACTGTTTCTACTTGGCCTACACTTGCTTCTTTCGACTCCCGTTTCTGGACCTGATATCGAGACGCCTCACTCTCTAGGTATGGTCCGCAACACCGTAGAATGTTATTACCTGCATTAGCCTCATTAGACCACTTTGTGGGTTTGAATATTGGACCCGCAGCGCAGTACGCGCACTGTTTAAACGCTCTTTTTACCAAACGTGTGCGGGGTGGTTTAAATGATTTTCAGGCTAATTTGTTTCCAATATGTTCTGCTCTGTTGAGCAACTTATGGTCATAGTCAATTTCCACCACAGTATTGACACAAGTAATTTTTTCTCAATTTTTTATGTTATTCATTTTTCTTTATTATTGCCTTACAGTGATACTTCTTCCTGGAGATGTTTTGACTCTATGGCCAGCTCAATTTTCTTTTCATTCTTGGGTGGCAACATGGGCAGTGCTCCCAAGTTTGCTTCTGCATTTATTTGACGAGACAGCTAGATATTGTTGACTTTCTCATTTACTTCCATTTTCAACATGAGCACGTTTTGCTTGGGACAGTCTTATACCAACTTGGAGCACCAAATTAATATGCTCACCTGTCTTTTCACTCCCTTGGGATCTCTATGGTTTTCATCGCTTTTGGATTTGATTTCTATCCAATATCCTGTTTCCACATGTGCAATCCACACCTTCACTTGCTTTCCTTTACTTGAGTCTTAACTTTCGTCTTGCTATTCTTTCAAAACACTTCCATCCAAACTTTTTTTCACTACATAATGGTGGGGTTGCCTTCCAATATCATTATATTTGGTTCTATTGAACTTTGAATTTATGTTGCATACTGATATGTATATGTATATATTGTCCGCTGCCTTGAAAAAGTCCAAAGGGCAAAACTCGTGTCGTCTGCATCTGTCTGTGTACATACCAAGAATTGAAAATTTCAAGGAATAAAACGCATATGAGAAAAGAAGAATGCTATGGAGTATACAAGTTTATTAACTTTGGATTGCTTGTATTAATTTATCTTAATTATACGGATTTGTTGTGTGTGCTTCGGTAGCCATTTTAGTACATTATCAATATGTGTTGATCAGACAACAAACACTATAAAAGGCCATTGAACAGAAATGCTTTTCTATATATTCTAAGTATTCTTTTCCATGGTTCCCTAGTCTTGCATGCAAGACTGCCAAAAGACAAAGGGAGATGAGATTGCTACTTTCTGAGTTTAAGACACTGAAGGTATTTGTATCTAGGTTCTCTACTTCCAATATCAAAGTTAATTGAAAAGCGAACTTTGGGGTATTTCATGAGGCAAAAGAAGATCAAAAAGTTCTTATAAGATTTGGCAAACCAGATATGTCAAATAGATAAGGTATTGACAGATTTCTGGCTTGTAGAAAAATTAGATTGAATGGTCAAGTGACCAAGTGCTAGAGAGGGTTGGGGCAAAGGAGAGGTGGTGGTCATAGGGTAAGAGATCAATCTATTTGGAATTCTCCTTTCCCTTTCAAAGATGCTGGCTCTTCCTCGTTGAATGCTTTCCTTAGCATTTTATGAATATAGGTTGGGTATTTGGACTGGAAGGAAGGGCAGCTTGCAACACCAACGTTCCCCCACCTCCATTTTGGCAAGGAAAAGTTGTCTGTAGGTGGGGAAGATGAGAGATGGGGATGGGTTCAGGGGAAACGAATGAGAAAGGTCAAAGCTTACATATAAGTTATGCAAAATATTCATGTGGATTTTTAAGATTAGTACTTATATGTATGAATGTTTTGTTAAATGAAAAAAATGAGTGATTTATTAGTTTATCTGAAATTAACCACTTTTGAGTTTATAATATTACAGGAAGCTTAGGTTTCCAAAACTGAAGGGCATAAGATCAAATGAGTCTTTTAGCAGAAATAGACTAAGGAAACTGTATACTCTGGTGCTCCGTAGGCTCATCAAGGGCTCACTATTATCTTCTGAGGCATAAAAAAACTATATTTTGTAAAGTAGGAAACTGATAGAGAATGTTGATAGATTATGCATTTAGCCTGAATAAATGTGGTGCCCATAACTTTTCCTCATCTCATGGTCCTATCAATGATGAATGTGAAGATTGCCTTATCTGCCTAAATCTTCTTATTGGTTGTTACAGGCAATTATAATACGACATTAAGCAATCTGGAATGCTCAGGTGAACTATCTTAATGGAAATCTAGAACTGAAATTGAAGAAATTAATTTAAGGTTACCATTTGAGAATTGTTTTATGTTAGTTACAGCCTCAGAAATGACATACACATATTGAAGTAAGATATACAATATTCAGGCCCAGCACAACCTTTTTCAAGTTTCTGAGGAGGTTTTCGGAAAGAAAGTCAATGTTGAGCTAGAAATATTCTTTAATCTCTCCCTAGTGTTAGAAAGGACTAACCTTTAATCTAGATCAAATTGGAGAGATGAAATCTTCCATCCCTCATTGAGCCCATCGTCAATCCCACACAGTGAAAACTGAGAAAGAGGAACAGGATAAGAGAGAAAACAGGGACACAAGTTATCACATTCGGACATTATAGAACATGTAATGGACAGGAAAGTAACCAATAGGACATCACAATAATGACCAAAATGTGCATCCTTGGAAAACATGCAAAGCTTGATCATTGCCTGTCTCATTCTCCAGACACATTGCAACCACCTCACATTAAAAATGGCACCACCCTTCGTCGTCCTGGGTCTACCTTTCATATCCCTTTGAGGATTTTTCCTGACCTCTGCTTCGGTATATGTGATGCCATCAGTTTGAACCCATCACTAAAGTGTCAAATTAGGATCTGATGCTTGACCACCTGTTCTGTCAAACCCAAGCAAGGATTCCAGCTCCATAATGAGACAGGTCAGAGCAGGTAGGTGAGAGTGCTTCCACTGTAAATGTCCTACCATGAAGTCGTAATGCCAGTAAATGACAAAGAATAAAAAAAAACAGAAATGATAGAGAATATTTTCAACAGTAACAAAAGGGTTCTGCTTTCAACTCATAAAAGAATTGAAGAGTTGCTGGAATATCTGCGGCCCTAACAAGAAAGCATTATATAAATATGTGAGAAAGTGAATTATTAATTGGGTGAATGGTATTAATAAGGATACTATCTTGTTAGGTCTAGTTAAAGATTTCAGTAATTTAAACCTGAGCTCAACCCCTGGTAGCTATGGCACAGAGCAGACAGGCTTAACTTTAGAAAAGGTGTAAAACACTTAGGGGCTGATTACGATGTTGGTCGAAAATGCTCCAAACGGCAGTCGGATTCCCCTAAACCGTGTTGGAACCTCTGTTTCCGACTCGGTCGGAAACATTTTCGACCTACTGATTACGATGTTCTTGTCTGAAAGCAAACTGTTCAGTCAGTCCGAATCAGTTCCGACCGGCATTCGGAAACTCCGAGGCGGTCGAAGCCGAATCGTACAGCTCTACGTACCGCGTTTCCGACCGACGTATTACGATGTCGGAATCGGACAGCCTTTCCGAATCGGTCTGTCCGGTACAAAAAGGCTGTCAGAAACTGACTGTGGGGGCCGCTAGCAAGCCCCCCTTATCCTGAGTCCTCCATTTGGGGGCCGTGGGGGTACCCATGGGACCCCTCTTCAATGCCATGCACAGTGTGGCAGGCACCATGGGGTGCCCGCCACAGGGTGCAGGGTTTTCCGCAACAACCCCTTTTTTCAATCAGAGCCTGTGTTGTCGGTCGGAACACAGGCTCCCATTGAAGTCAATGGAAGACTTTCCAAACGGTGTTCGGAAGCATTGGAATCGGTGGGGCCGACTTTCCGAAAGCGAGTCGGTCGGAACCGATTCCGACAAGGAGTCGGTCAGTTTGCTTTCTGACCGACATCCTAATCTTAGTTGTACCAACACAATTAAAAAATGTAAACCAAAATATAACTACCACTACAATATTCATGAATGGAGATTAGATTATGGAACAAAATTAAACCAAAATGCTAAAAATCCAATAAGGGGAACTGGAGAGATGATTTTTAAAGTTTTAAGTAAAAATAGCATAAAAAAGTGCAAAGCGCCAAAGGAAATCAATGGTCAGGGTAGACCGGGACTTAGGCGCGATTTCAGGCTGACCACAATAGAGCGTGTGTCAGATACACCAACCTGGTTCGACCCGGTCAGAGTTTTTACCTTGAGACTTTTTTCTGAAAGCCTACATCATTCAGCAGGCAGTATCCGAAAAGGGCTCAACAATCTCAAATAGGCATTGAATTAGATATTAGCAAAACCGCTGTTTTTTGCAGGAAAAGCTTAGAGCGTGAGAAATTCAAATTTTGCATTCAGGGAAGCCCTCTTGCCGGCCGAATGCTTTTGGCGAATTTGCCCTTTCTATATTTCTACTATCCGACTTAGGGCCTGATTTATACATGGCGGAGAGGGTATTCCTTTGTAAAAGGGACAGAGTTCCCTCCCTGCCAATTTAGTGGTCTGCCTGCCAAATTGAATTGCGGGCAGACCTAAAGTTTGGGCATGACAGACACTAATCCATCTCCGCTGTGGCCAAGTTTCTCTGACAGATTAAGAGCAGTTGAAGAAGTGACTATGGGGCCGATTCCGATTCAGGCCGGAAATCTCCCCGACCAAGCCGGACCCGGAGAGATTTCCGACCGAATCGGACCCTAGCAGTCCGACCGAACGAGTACGATGCGCACGTATGCTATCGGACTCGATTCGGTCGGACTCCCATTGAAGTCAATGGGAGCCAGTCGTACGACGCGCACACGGGCTCCCATTGACTCAATGGGCACGACGCGAACAAGGGCGCCCCCTACAGCGTGTTCGCGTCGATGCGGGTCGCACCGTACATGCACGTGTAGGGGGACCCATGGGTCCCCCTGTGTGCGACTCGTGCACCTACGCTCCAGGGGTCCGACACGGACCCCCAAAGTGCGGCTCCGACAGCTCCTTGGAGCCGGACTGCGCGAGTCGGTCGCAGCGGTCGAGGTGCGCATCGTACTTACCCGGCCGGGGAACGTCTCCATTGCGCGGTGCGCGTCATCCCCGTGCGAGTCGGTCGGAGCGGTCGGGTCCTGCGAACGAGTCGGTCGGAGATTTCACGAGCGCACGCATCGTACTCGCTCGCCCGGACGCACGTACGACTCGGTTGGGAAATAGGGCTCCGAATCGGATCCGGTTAAGCCGAATCCGATTCGGTGCCCTACCCGCCGAGGGCGGAATCGGCCCCATTATGTCTGCACACCCAATCCGGATGAGCAGATATATAAAGCCATTTTTTTACTGTCCATCACCATCAGGAAAACTCTGGCAGTGAGGGACAGTGAAGAGCAAACTATGCCCCCCACCATGGGACATAACTCCCATGGCAAGGGGAGCAATACTTTTTTTTATTTTCAAAAAGAAAATCTTGCTGAAGCAGCCCTGCACCAAACAGTAAAATGCATTGACAGCAACCAGTGGGATGGCGGTTCCTGCCAATGCATTATAAATAACCGCCTGCTTGTCAGTCATTTGTAAATTTGGCGGGTGGCCTCTCTGCTGTGGGGATGGAGTAATTTACGCTGACCCCATTGCGGAATGACAGGCCATCTGTCAAAATATAAATCAGGCCCTTAGTCTCTTTTTCAGACCTTGGAATCATCCAGGGGGTAAGGCTGGTTCCACAAGGCCGGATACCTTCTCGGCAAGGTCCCTACGAATTGTATTTGCTGCTGCGGTGAAGCTCTGAGCTGCATAAACCTGTTTATCCCAGTGGCAACACAATTGGTCGGATCAGCTTGGCAGGTTTGTCCCAGTCCTCCGGAGGTCTATAAGCCAAAAACCTTCCAGGTCCTAGGTTTTTCGGGGACGTTAGGAGGAGTACACTTTGACATAGCCATGGGTCACAGGACCTCAGGGACAGTACTATGGAGTCAAGGGACACTCCAGAAGAGGCCACTGCAGGGTCCTGGCCAGTTCCAGTTGGTTCTAGTCAGCTTAGCTCATCATGGAAAAGGCCTCTTACTTCTTGTTGTGGTCTGGTAGCTTACACAGGAGGTCAACTGACTTACCCTTGGAGTCCACTTCTTTGTCATGGTTCAAGTAGGATCCCATCCAGTCCTTCAGGTCTCCTCACAGACACCAAACCCACTTTTGCAGCAGCTCTTGTGTGCCCTACTGCAAATAATCCCACAGTGCTCCTCTCTGCCTAAATCCAAAATGATGGAACCCTTCTTCCCTTGTTCATAGCCTTTGTGACCACCACAGTGACGTGGCAAGGAAAATAAGCAATGTCTCCTCTGTGGTCACTTCAAATCAGTTCTGGGGGCAGCTCTGTCCACTCTGGGATTGAAGCCTGTCAGACTGGGGAGCAAAGAAGGGGCCTGTGCAGGTGCCATCCTTTAAACAAAAGATCCAAATTCGAAAGTCTTTTCATCTGTCATAAATTCAACCTTGGTCAGAATCCATAGTTCATCCATAAAATGCATGCATGCAGTCTTTCTTTTCCTGAGTTAGCGCTAAGGCATGGAATACACCTCTTATTAATCTCTAATAAATTTATGATCATTTACAATTCAGAAGAGCCCTGAAAACATTTTAGTTCTCCATATAATTTCCAGTATGGTCTGCTGTGCTCCACAATATCATTCGTGACAGGACACCTTTTGTTAAGCTGGGACTGCTGCTCTCATTGTACTTGAATTTTAAGCAATTTACTATACCAACAACATCAATGAAGCCTCCAATTGAAGCAAAATACTTTCAAGGAAATCAGCCACTGCATGAACCACCTGCTGGACCCACCAATTCCTCACTCAACAGAAAATTGCAATGCCATCAACCTCTTCTTCAGTAAAAATATAGAAGATCCAACAGAACATCGAAAACACCAAACCTGCTTAATCTTTTATGCCTACCCCTTTCCATAGAGTTTTGCAATGGTCTACTCAACTCCCTCAAAACCACTTCATAGGAAGAGATGTCATACACTCGTACTTCATCAAAGCTCTCTCTGGAGACACTCTCCTACCCCTGTCAAAACTACTCTCACTCAAGAAATCTTCCAAGAAGCTCTAAAGACAGGCCAGATCCCCTCACTCCTAAAGGAACCTATACTAGACCCTCATGATCTCTTCATCTACTAGTCCACCACTCAGCTACAAATTATCCGCAAGATCATTGAAATAGCAGTGTATGTTCAACTCCAAAATAAGCATCATGAACTCCTGCTTGCCATGAAATGCTGAATGATTTGCCTTATCTGATATTTAATTCTAGTTTTTAATGTTTTTTATCACATGTTGCAGTTTGTAAACTGTTTTTTATGATCTTTATGGTTGTATATTCGACCAAATAAAGATTTCTATTGATTGATTGATTGATTGATTTATTGAACTCCAAAATCATATTAATGCTAACAGTCTCCTGCACGACAATCAGTCTAGCTTCAGATCACCTTGCAACATGGTGACTGCTACCTTATTCAGCATAGATGATGCCCTCCTGACCACAGAAGAAGATGGACCTTGCCTCTTGATATTTCTGGACCTCTCAACTTCCTTCATCACAGTCAACCATCCCACCCTCGTAATCACCCAGGAGTCTCAAATGGGATTCACCGACAGCGTCCATCACTGGTTCATCCCCTACCTTTCCTTCCGACCACAGTTTGTTCACATGGGCACCTCCAGGTCCCAAAAAATCCCTATCACCTGCAGTCCTCCAGGGTTCCATACCGTTCCCTCTTATCTTCTTCCTATACGTGGAGCCACTTTGTGCTCTACTCACTGCTAACTACATCACAATTCATCAATACACCACTGGCACAGAATTCTACTTGAAAGTCTCCTCTCTTTCAGACATTTAGCACCTCAAACTCTGCCTGCTGATCAAACAAGATATTACATTCATCTTGATGGTTTCAAGCTCCTACTTTTGCCAAAAGCCAAGTCACTTGGATTCCCCCTGAACACCAATCTCACTCTCAAGAAACACACTGCCATAAAATAAACAGGGCTTGGTAACAGCTCTCTCTCCTAAAGAAAGTGAAACCGTTTCTCCCAGAAAATGATTTCAAAATTTCTCTCCAATCCCTCATGCTCTCACATTTGGATGGTGGTAATATTCTGCTCCATGGTCCCCCAGACTCCACAATGGCTTAAGGACATCCTACATGCTGCAGTACTTCTCTTGCAGGGCCTGAAGAAATGTGATCACGTCATCCTCTTCCTGATGGCACATCATTGGACTGCAGAATAAGATACATAAAAAAGAAAAAACAAGGCAGCTGGTCTTTTCCATATATGCACCTAGGAACCGGAACAACATCTCAGTATCCATCAGGAACCCCCCCAATGCTGTTCCAATTTAGGAAAGAGTACAAGATGCATGTC
Source organism: Calotriton arnoldi (assembly GCA_963921515.1). NCBI lineage: Eukaryota > Metazoa > Chordata > Amphibia > Caudata > Salamandridae > Calotriton > Calotriton arnoldi. The sequence goes on from CAWUFW010001590.1 coordinate 568,959, forward strand.
TATAAAGAATACTACGTCACAATGCATTAACCATTCACACACCAACAACCTCTCCTATCACTTTTTGATTTTATGGGTGAATGACAAGACTATTGTTTCAAAAATATCAAGTTGCCTCATGAGCTGTGTTAATAAAAGGAGTTAAAAAAAAAAAAAATATCAAGTTGCATGAAAATCATACAAAAATATCATCAATGCAAAAATATTGAAGAACAGAATATAGGAGGTAACAATATTATTATATTTGTATAAAATTGCTTTAAAAATATTGATGTATATAATATTGTTTAATTTAATATAGTTGTATTAAATATTGTTTTAATGATTTATTATATACTTTATTATTATTAATTTCTAGATGTTAGCATTAATAATATTATTGTTTTATTTTTTTAGGCTAGTTTGTAATTTTTAATATGATTTTCTTTTACATGTAATTAGTAATTTAAAATTTTGGAGTGGTTTGTTGTGTTTGTAGGGGAATGGGGTTAGTTATTTAAATGATAAATATTTTTTTTATTTTACATTACATTTTTATGATACATTTATACTCTGTAAAGTATTACCTATTTTTAATTGATTACTTGTGATTTTAATTATTTAAGTGTGTTTTGTTTAATGTGTACTTTTATTTTTCTATAGTCTGATTCCTGATTTATAATTTGGCAGCAGGATGTCAGGTGTGTAGGGAAGTGGGTGGGGAGTTACTTAAATAATATTTTTTCCGCAAATTATTGTGTTCTGCTTAAATTGGAGTGTGAATAGTAAATCTTACCCCTCCCAAGTTCAACATTTTCTCTAGTATACCTTACTTCCAAGTGGGAATAGTAAATCTAACTCCTTCAAAGTCCAACACCTTCTCTACTGCTGTTTAGACTGGAGTTGGAATCATAATTCTAAACCCTACAAAGTACAACACTTTCCATTATTTTGATAACACTGGAGTGGGAGTAGTAAACTAACCCCTCCAACACTTTCTCTTTTTCTTCCTACTTTTCCATAAATTGGAGTTAAAATAGTCAGCATGACTCCTTTGAAGTCCAACACTGTTGCTAGTGTTGTCTATTTTTAATCGCTATTATTTTTAAACATTTCTTATTTTTTCTGTTTTCTTTATATTATTTATATAAAGTTGTTTTATATTTATTCTTATTTATGTTCTATAATATTTTATTGTTTAAATAAGTGTAATATAGATTTTTGTTAATATATTTGTGCTAATATAAATTTTAATTTATTGTTAATATTATTAATGTAATTATGTTTAAATTGATTCAATTCAGTTATATTTTTTGAAGTATTAATATATGTTTTGTATTTATATATTTAGTTCACAATATTTATTTAAACTATTTTATATTACTTTTGATATTTAAATTAGGTTGCATATATGTTTTGATTATATATGTTTTTTAAATTTTTATTAATGTTATTATAGAATATATATGTGTGTGTGTAATTTACATTACATATTAAAACTGTTTATCTTTAATTATATTAATATTTTGTAGTTTAATTTTTCTTTTATATAAATTACTTATAATGCTATATATATTTAAATACTTCGATTTTCTTACCTTTTTTGATGATGTGGAACAGAATGTTTTTGACATATTTTTCTCATTTACATACAAAGTATATAAATTAACTTTTTTTATACAATATTTTGACACGATATTCTGGTATGTTGATATTGTTGTTCTCAATATTCTGTAATGCTTCCAACTTTATGCTTGTCTTTGACCCTATACAGCACTCCACTGGCTTTGGTTAGGTTTGATCTGTAGAAATAACATTTATATACATAAATACATGCAAGTTACTTATGTAATCGAGAAAATTGCTAATTAATAGTGACATATTTTATATTTAGGCCCTCATTGTGATGTTGGTCGGACTGCAACCGACGGCCTGTCGGTTGCAGTCCGACTGACATCTAGTGCTGCAGTTCGACCGCCGTATTATGATGTACGGCGGTCGGAGGCAGCGTGCGGAGGGACCGACCGACGATTCTGACGGGCTCAAGGAGCCAGTCCGATAGTCGGTCGGAAAGCAATTCCCTACAATGGGCGGTGCCTGTTCAGACACGGCCACAGAGATTACGATGTCCCTTTCAGACAGCCTTTCTATGGCGGTCCGACCCCATAGAAAGGCTATTAGAAACAGACTTTGGGGGCCGCTAGCAGGGGCCTTGGGGGGCACCACATCCATGCACCTTGTGCCAGGCACCATGTGGTGATTTACGAAACCTTATGGGGAATCTGGTCTCAGCCCAAAATTTCTTGCTAGCAGATTTTCCATTTATTTCTATTGCTCAAAGTGCAACACTAAACCGGACATGTCCAGTAGCGGGTTTCTTGTGTGCTTGTTGTTATCGCTCTTACAGTGAGATTTATTTTGGAATTTAGCAAACATGACTTCAAGTAATGATCCCAGTAACTTTTGACCACACGCTTCATGGAATCCTGTTATAAAACTCATAGTGTGAACTATAAACAAGGCACACAGACTACCCATCATGGCAAGCCTCGCTTAGCTGCAGGTCATATGAAATATCCAGTTCAAGATGGTCACCCGCACCAAGTAAACCCTAGACTGTAATCTGATTGCATCCACCACCAACACCCAGCAAAAGGAAATAGCAGGTAGTTGTGCAGGTGATGTTTGTGCTACATGAACTTGTATTAACAGTTATATGTCACCATATAGCAGTTGAAAAAAACAACTTACAAAAACATTGTATCAACTAAAAGTGTATCTTAAAGGTAGGTATGTACGGGGAACTATAAATGTACTAATACCATCTCCACGTCTAGGTATCTTGAGGATACATTGGTAAAAAGAATGTAATATTTTTGTAGGTTGATATCCCAACCTCGATATTGTGAGAGATAATGCTCTGTTAATAAAGATAACGTACTATATTAGAGCTACTGCTAATATTGAAAAATATTTGCATTGTTCTCCAACTTGTTTTAACTTCATTCTATGTCACATTACATAATTGTTGATTTTGTTTCTGAAATAAACTTTAATAGTTTCACACAAGTCAGCAGAAAAAGCTTGTGGCGAAAGTCTCCAGATAGTACTAAGCCAAATGCAAATCTTGCTCATCCTAGTTCTGTTAACATTGTATCCATTGAACCAAGACTGTGAGAATGATCAAACCATAATGTATTGTGGTGGGAGAATCACCAAATCTATTATATGTAGAAATGTTTCTTTTAGGCTGTTTCCTATTTGTTTAAACTTTATGAATCACATGCTCCCACCGAATGTGTGAACCCCATTGTCCAAAGTCCTATATAAGAGTGTGCATTTCTCACACAGAGAGAGCTCCTACTCCCATTCCAAGAAGGAGAATCTATGCCGAATTTCATACTAAACTGTACCAGTACTCTTACTTATGATTTATATGCTATACTGCTAATTTACTGATGGAATATTCTGTATTTTGACTTAATACTTACATCAGGCATTTGAAATGAACTAGTGTCTGTCATTCTTATGAGAATTTTTCAAAAGTGTTATGAAGACCCAATTTGATTGTAACGTGACAGGTCCAATTGGGGAGCACCAAATTCCAAGCTACAGGGACTACATCGCTTCAAAGATTGAAACTGTGGCCCTGAATTTGTATGGCTTTAGTTAGGATTTTATAAGGGTTCTACATGCCGACATATCTTGGTAGCATAGGATGGTTCCGGTTGCAAGTGACCTTTGTCTCGATATTAATTGAATGTAGAACCGGGTATGGTACCTTTATGGTCCAAACAGTTTGCTGCGAGATTTAAATTGGCCCCTCCAACTCGATCCTGGTTCTAGAGAGACGAGAGGTGGGTGATGGGAGAACTGGCTGATGAAAGAACGACGACGTGAGAATCAATAGGAATTGCATGAAGTAAGCAGTGTCTTGCATGTTGGTCGTTGTAGTAAGCATTGTGAGAGAGGAATGCAATGGGCAATAATTGAGAATAAATATCGGATGACTTTGATTTTTTTGTCTTATTGGAGTTATAGTTATTGTGGGTTTTATTAAGTTTTTTTAAATTTTAGATGACAGGTACCTCAAATTAGAATTTGAGTTGGTAATCTTGAGGTGTACTGTGAAGCACTATCAGTCATACCAAGTTAGAAGCATAATTTTCTTATGTGAGTGTATTAACAGAGCTCAACAGTGATTTATTCCTGAGTGCACAAGGGGTGGACATGCTGAGTGGTGAATTTTGCCGGTCAATAGCGCACTTTGGTGTGAGAGCAAGTAGTACATCATTCTTTGCAGAAAACTTTTGTGTAGTCAGAGCAGGTAAATGAAATAAAGTTGGGAGAACAATTGAAGTGATTGAAGTGTTGCGTCATTGCTGTGCCATGCTGTGATTTGAGTGATTGAAGGTCTGCATCAGTGCTGAGTCACGCTGTGATTGGCTAAGTCAGTTCTATGTGTGCTGAAATAGGGTGAACTTTGACAGAGATACGCTGGCATTGCAGGACAAGTTGCACAGACTGCGAGTGCGGAAAGGTTGAAAATTTGAATTACAATTACTTGTGATTGTAATTAAAATGGGGGATCCTTTGTCAAAAAGAGAAAGAGACTCAAGTAAGGAATAGAAGTTTCCTCCAGAAGATACCTCCGCAAGGCAAATGGCAGTAAAGAAAGAGTTAAATACGTGCATCTGGCTTACCCAATGGCATGAATATAGATGTAGAGATGTGGAACGTTCCACATCCCAGGATAAGAGAATTTGAGAAGAAAAATATATGAGTTAAAACCGCAACTTAGAACTACTCAATTTGAGGATGTAAATCTTTGGGAGCAGATGGGAATGAAAAAAGAAGAAAGAAGTTTGAATTCAAAATTAGAAGTAGAACTCATTAATGAAGAAAGCAAGACGAAGAAAGGCAGAGAAAATGGAGAGAGGAAGTTATTGAAACTGTAAGAGCATATCCTCTGTTGGAAAAGGAAGAGAAAGAAAAGGTTAAAGAAAAGTCAGAGCAAGAAGCAAATGTAAAAAGCGAGGAAGAATACGCCGTCATAGAAGAATTGCTTAGTGTTAGACCACCCCCATACAATGCCACTACTTTGGAAGTGCTGAGTGCCACTGCACCAGTAATGCCTGAAAATACTGTGACTGTGGGATCCTTGGTGGAGCCTTGTGAGCCCCCAAGTTATACGGAGACCCCTGTCCCTACTTTGACTCAGACCCTTGTGACAGTTGCAATCAGTACCTTGCTCATACCTATCATATTATCAACTTCTATAGTAGAGACCTCCCCTAACCTGGCTTAAGACAACCTGTCCCGAGTATACCACGAGATGCAGCCCCAAGTGCAGGAAGTATGGCTATAGTTCCTTACCAAGGGAGAAATGTAATCAGTAGGCAGAGTTTAGGACAATGAATTAGAGCAGGTTTATCTATTGCATCTCCCAGTAAAGGGATGGCCACACAGAGAATTAATCTATCACAGTTAACAACAGAAGAGTTGCCAAAGGGAAATGTGGGATTGTATTACCTAGGATATTATGGGGAAATGAGATGCTGAGGCGAGAGAGGAGCATATGTACTTTTTCAATGGTCTCGTTCAGACCTTTTCCATTTTACTAACACTCTTCCAAAACTTAGAGAATCCCAAAAAATGGTATACCCAGATGGTGACCATTTGAAGGTCCTGTGAGAAGATATGGATGATTATTTGAAGTAGCACTCCCAAAAGACTTGTGGGCAGAATGTAAGAGAGCCGTTGATTTGCCCACACAAGAACCACAGTGGGTGCAAGGGACTAATGCTCCTTCACCCATAGTTAAGAATAACTATGAGGTAGTAATGAGACATTTAAAAACTAAGATCCCACAAAATGAAATTAATTGGCCAAGGATATTTCGAACTACACAAACACTTAAGGAATCAGTGAATGCATAATTTGAGAGATTGATGCAGGTATAAAGAGAGCATAGTGAGATGAATGATCTTATTGGTGAAAATATGGGAGGATTTCTTGCATCTTTTGTGTATGGGTTGAGACCAGAAATTAGTATTCAGATTACACAAGATGTTGTTGGCAGAGCAAATCAGCAGTTGCGATTTTACAATATGCTAAGCATTGCAATGAGAATCTAGAAGCAAATGAAAAGGATTGAAGAAAAGGTTTATGATCGCCCATACCCAATTGGCTCAGAATTTAGGGACGAAGGGATTCAAGTCTCCAGTTCAGGTACCCGAGTTAGATCCAAATTTTGAAACACAAATGCAAGGAGTTCATGCAAGCTATGGTGGAAATATACCTGGAATAGGAAGAGGTAGGGGAAATGCGACAAGGACTAACATAAGTGCCTTGAAGAAAATTGCCCTGTGTCACATATGCCACAAGGTGGGGCATTGAAAGAGGGAGTGTAGATACAATCCAGGTTGATTCACAATAGATTCCTAAGGGGTAAATCTGATTAGTCCAGAAGAAATGTTACCAGTCCCTAAACCCCTATGGCTGTTCAGAAAGTTCAAAAGGCTGGAGTGTTACCAAGCAGTTACAACCTAATGCAAATGCAGGGAAATATTCTGAACCAACAGAAAAATTACAGAGTTCACCAAACCCCATGACAATGCCAGGAGGCCCAGTCCACATGATGTTTTAAACTGCCTTAAATCAGGCCCAATGACGGGCCTGAATGGGGAGGAGGATTGCGTAGTTGCTGCAGTCCTAGAAGTGGACCAGAGTGGACCATATGTTGAAGGAGAGGTAAATGGACATCCCGTATCTGTCTTAAAGGACACAGGAGCTACTTGTTTGACTTAGATATTTTGAGGTCCCTAACCTACCCCACTTAGGAAAAGAAGTACAAGTTGTAGGCAATAGGCATCATGAATCAGCAGCGTACTAATTAAATTAATGCCCCAATGCAAGTAAAAATAGGAGATATTAAAGAACACCATCAATTTGAAACTTGTGATTAGAGTCCCGTAAACTTGTTAGGCAGAGATCTTCTTTGTAAATTGAACTGTGTCAAATATTGTACACAGGATGGTATAGGAATTCAGACCCAAGCAGCTGATGCTGAGTTTAAACTATAATCACCAAAGTCTGTTGGCGCACTCTATCCAGTCCTCACCACAGAAGATTTGACTATTGACTTAAGGGAGACAGTTGAGGAAGAAGTTTGGGATTTCACTGGAAAGGAAATCAGATTGATCAAAGGTGCTCAGCCCCTTAAGATTACCCTTAGGCCTAATGCTGTTTTCCCTCAGATTCACCCATATAAAATGCCCCCAGAAGTCATAGAACAAATCACCCCCGTTATTGAGAGTATGATAGAGCAAGGAATCTTGAAAGAAGTAATTGGGAGTTCGTACAACTCATCTTTATTGGCATTACAAAAATCTAATAAGAAATGGAGGAAAGTACTAGATCTCCAAAAGATTACTCAGATTGTCGTTCCATGCTATTGTGTGGTATTAAACCCTGCTGTAATTTTATTTCAAATTCCTTCAGATGCAGAATGGTTTACGGTCATTGATCTTTGCCTGGCATTTTTCTCTGTTCCATTGCACGAAGAGAGCCAGTATCTCTTCGTGTTTTGGTTCCAAGAGAAAAGCCTTGTGTGGTGTCATGCCCCACAGGGGTATGCAGAGAGACCTTCATACTTTAATCACATTCTCAAGACGAACTTAGAGACATTGCAGTTACCATGTAGTTCAACCCTAATTCTGCATATCAACGATCTACTGATCACCTCAATGACAAAAGAAGCTTGCAAACAAGATACCATTGCCTTACTAAATCACAAGATACCATTGCCTTACTAAATCATTTAGCTGAGAATGGACATAAGGTTTCACCTGTGAAGTTACAGTACTGTCAGGAGTAAGTCATGTACCCAGATCACCAAATTTTAAATGGTGTGAGACGAGTGTCTCATGAACGAATAGAGACAGTCCTTAAGATGAAATTTCCAGCAATTTAGAGAGAAGTAAGAATGGCTTTGGGAATGGTCGGTTACTGCCGACAATGGATACCAAATTTCTCTTTGATTGCGAAGCCTTTGATAAAGGCTGATGCATGCAGATGTCAATGACCCAATACCAAAGGATGATAAATGCATGGTAGCCTTCCAAGAGCTTATAAATGTACTTTGCAGTGCACCCGCTCTTGGAATGCCAGACTATACAAAAGATTTTGTGGTCTTTTGTCACAAAAGAGATGGGTGCATATTATATGTAATAACACAAGTCCATGGTGATACTAACCATTCCATTGGCTATTTTTCATCAACTCTTGATCCGATGGCCACAGCTTTGCTTGGTTGTCTCGAAGAGGTTGCAGCTGCTAGCCTTAGCAGTCAGCAAACAGAAGGGATTGTCTTGGGTTATCCTTTGATTTTTATGGTACCACATTTGATCGAATTCCTCATGACTTGCTCCAGAATGCAGCATAGAACAAATAGCCACCTAACCCACTATGAGAGAATTATTCTGGCAGCTGAGTATATGTCCATCCGGAGATGTAACACACTAAATTCAGCTACTTTGTTGCCTACTCTGGAGGGAGAGGATAAGAAAGATTTTGATCATGACTGGGTAAATATGACAGAGTTATGTAAAAAACCAAGACCATATATACTGGATATTTCTCTTACAAATCCTGACCATACTCTTTTTGTTGATGGTTCATGTCTAAGAGATCAACGTGGTTTTCTAAGAGCTGGATAAGCTATATGTTCTATAAGTGGAGTCGTGGAAGCATCCTACTTGTGCCCAGTGACTTCTGCACAAATGGCTGAATTCATTGCCCTTACCAGAGCCTGCTGTACCTCAGAAGGTTCACAAGTCACCACTTACACTGATAGACATTCTGGATTTGGAGTTATGGTCACAAAGAGGATTTTTAACTTCTGCTGGCAGCACTATCAAAAATGGACGTATGTTTCAAATTTAGTGAATGCCTTACAATTGCTTAAGGAAATTGCAGTCGTGCATATGTCACACACAAGAGCGGAAATTTCTTTTTAACGAGTGCCAATTGCTATGCTGATGAAGTTGCCCAATACTGCATTCTTGAGTCCAGTACCTTTCACTTAGATGAACCATGTAATATGGAAGGAGAAACAGTGACAAACATGTTAATGAATATTATACACACTTTTAATGAATTAAGAGAATTTCAACACGCTGCCCCAGAAATAGAAATAGCCAAATGGAAAATAATTGGATATATAAAAGATGCTAGTCACATTTGGGTGTGCAGTGAAGGAAAGCATGTGTTACCAGAGTTATGTAGGAAGAGACAGAATGGTTTTTAATTTCCGTACTCATTGGCATAATCATCGGTTCAGAATGATGACAGAGGATTATTGCATGAGGTGTGTGATCTGTCAAAAGCAAAATGTGGGCAAGAGAGTAGGGGTAACAATGGGTCAAATTGGCAAATCTGATGGTCCATTTATTCGCCTCCAAATAGGTTTCTTGGAGATACCTCGATGTAATCAGCTGAGGTATATTCTTGAAATTGTCTGTTTATTCTCACGATGGATGAAGGCGCATCCTACCCAAAGATGTGACAGTCTAACAGTTGCAAAACTATTGTTGCGAGAGTAAATATCACATTTCGGCATGCCAGCTAATTTTGAATCTGATCAAGGAATCCACTTTAAAAGTGAGATTATGCAGTTAATATGTACAGTTTTAGGGACTGACCAAAGATTCCACTGTAGTTATAGACTAGAAGCATCTGGAGTGGTAGAAAGACTGAATGGGACTATGAAAGTTAATTTAGCAAAAGCCAGTGCTGCTACATCACTCAAATGGCCTGACATTCTACCTTTAGTGGTCATGAGTATCCAAAGTACCCCATGCAAAGAACTGGATTATCTCTGCATGAAATATTGGTGGGGAGAGCTATGTGTATACCCTCTGTACGAGCAGTGGTCCTGTTGAATATGACAGATGACATGGTTCTCGAGTGCTGCAAAGGATTGTCTGATGTGGTACGTTCTATCGCTCATGAGGTTGACCTTGCTACTCCACAGTACGAGACTCTCTAGGGCATGATTTGAACCATTGCGATTGGATCCACATCAAGAAACACATTAGAAAATCATGCCTGTAAGAGAGGTGGCCTGGACCCTACCAGGTGATTCTGGTCACAAACACTGCTGTCATGTGTGCTGGTCTTCCGAACTGGATATACGCCTCCCATACCAAGAGGGCAAGGCATGGATGTGAACAAGTAGCATCAAAATCTGCCAATTCTCCAAGTCGCCCTAGGTTTGTGGTCTTAAAGGCTTCAGAAGAGGACGAGGAAGACTAGACCGGAAAACCACCATCTCCATTGAATGAACAACCTGCTAAATCAGAGACGGATGTGGAGGTTGCAAACCCGGTGATTTCTGTGATACCAACAACTGGCCTGAGAACACGCATACGCAGAGGCAGTGAGAATTTGTGGGAGGCTGGAACCAATCTGCTACAACAACCTACAGGAGAGACAGATGATTGCCTGACAGATTCATATGACCCTCCTTGAAACTAACAAAAGAAAAACTAAGAAACTGTAAAGAGATCAAATATTGACAACTGATAAATGTTGAAAGGACAATTAGAGAGTCACGGTAACGGTTAAAGGAAAATAGCCACTTAGGGTATCCAGTTGACGTAGAATAGAAGATTCTAATAGTTTCTGAGATAGAGTAGAGACAATAGCTTTACCATTAGAGGACACATTCTTGTTTATTTGAAAGGTTTCCTTAAATAGATCTAAGTTGATTAGTGTGCAGTCTCACTGCAAAATTATGGGTGTAAGTATGGCTTTTGCCATTTCAGTTGCTATGTTTGAATGGTTGTTGGATGTTTATTTGCTGGGGGGAGAAGACCTTCCTAATCCACAAAATATTACAGTTGTTTCTGTGACTAGCCCTCCATCTCATAAAAGAAAGATTTCACACTTCCCACAGCATGAGAATGTGTATAGCTATAATGTGTAATATCAAGTGCTATCTGAATATGTGAAGATTGTGCAAGTTGAAAATTGTTTTATTTGTTATTATCTACCTGCTTCTGCAGCTGAGGGAGCAGCTTATTTTCAACTTCCTTTGTCCTATTCCTTTTCTTGTTCAATCATTCTTAATATATATTATCCATAAAACTTGACTAAACTGTTCTATTCTGACTTTGATAATTCCTTAGAAAATGTACCTATCGTAACTGGAGAAAATGTATATCTGTGGGCTACTAAACATATGTCTTGTACATATAAAGGGTCAAAATCAAGGGAACAGCGTGAATATATGATGGCGTTCTTCACTCATAATATGCATGACATAACATGTAAAATTAATCAGATAAAAGAATCTTCATAGATGAATTGTATGAAAGGATAAAAGAAAACGAATGCTGCCCATATTATTGGGTAAGGTGAAGAGATTTTAAAGGAACCTTCTCCTAAATTGAGTCTTGAAATGAATAAGAAAGGAGCATTATGTATGGTACAACAGCTAGAAGGAAATGAGAAAGTTGAGAAATTAGGATGGAGTGACTATAAACATAGTTATTTAGTAAAGGAAAAGACTCTTTCAAATGTAGAAGTTAGCATTAAAGATATATATTATGAATGTGGTATTGCTATGCTGCATTAGTATTTTGTCGAATATACCATACTAATAATTTAGATATACCTTTATAGAATTATATTAAATGAAGAAGACAAAGCTTTAAGCAGATTCTCGTTGATATATTTGGAGCATAGAAACCATATGCAGGAGTAGCACTGAATGGTGTAAAGATTAGAAAATTGTCTACCTCAGTTGACATTTATTATAAAGAAACAGTGGTCCTGGACCAATTGTTCAAGCAAGAGATAGATTGACAGAATTGTCAACTTATTTGAGCTTACATTAATCAGCTCCCAGACGTCTGTAGATCGTAAAAATAAATGTGCAGAAAAACCACTAAGTATTATTACAATATATTTATTTAGTCATTGAAAGGAATAATCATTAGAGGGTCAAGAACAAAAGGAGAATGTTCTAGGGAACGTGTAAGAAAAAGTGCTCAAGTGTATATATAGGAGTCAAAAGAGCTCAAAGTGTGTAGAAAAGTAAAGGGCATATATTTAAAAAACTGTACAAAACTGATATCCAATAAACAGTTAGATGCAACCTGGCCACATGCAAATTATTCATTTGAATTTGTAAGGAGAATTTCCTTAAGGCTGTAAACAGGGGTAATGGGGAAGGGGAAATTGGTCCAGGTGCGGTAGGGTGTAGCGTCGACGTTTCGATCCGGCTTATCGGCAAATGAGGGACTTTAATACCTCAGCTATGCGGATCTTCCTCAGGACAAGGGGACAGATGAAATGACCATACAGAATAAAAACAAGGAACTTAGAACCGGGACCTAATAGGTTATCCAGGCGTGGTGTCTGCACATCAATTGGCGGGAGTAATGTATTAAACCCACCTCATTAATCTTGCAATGCTCAATTGGAGTCCAAAACCTGGTTACACCAATGCCTGCAATTCAATAATAACAACAGTTGTTGTTAAGGGTCCATAAGGATTGTACACTAAAAGTACACAAGGACTAGCTATAGCAACTCACCCATGAAGTGGCAAGGGCCAACTAAGGACACTTCCCGTTATTCAGTAGATATAAACCATGGCGGTGGTGCCCAAACCATCCATGGAACATAATATTCTGGCCCGTGTGTGTGGCAAGAGTTTGCTGAATGAATCAGGCAATTCGGGGCACAGCATAATTTTGCAACTAGAAAAAAGGAAGGGAAATTAATTAAAAGGCTATCTGAGGAGCACAAGGCGTTCCTAGGTGATAGTCGGTGGTGAAAGAGAATTACCTGGAGACGATCTGATCGACGTCCTTACTCCATCGCGGTAGCAGTCAACAGAGCCGCAACCTGCGGGAGCATTTATACTGAGGAAAAAAGGGGCGGTGGCCGTAAAAAGGGGGCGGTGTCAACCACACGCTAGTAAAAAGGGTTGAAAGACTCAATAGGCTCACAGTTTCTACAGCATTGAAGAGGGCCTCAAAGTGCAATGTCACAGTTTTAATATTTGTTGATACATACAAGCATTCAATGTATATTAAGACATGCCAATGTACAATTAAGCAAAGGCCCGCTCCTCTTTTTCTGGCTTCTTCAATGTAATTACAACACGCCTCGAGGTGCGATGTCACCATTCTAATATTTAAGATAGACTCAATCGTTCAATAAGTATTGAAAACATAGTCGGTGTACAATTAAACAAAAGGTGTAATCTCACAGTTCAGGTTTAGGAATCAGTGTGTATAGACATATAGCGACCAGTGTTAAAGCTTGGATATATACACAGATGAAGTACCAACCTAGTGGTACGCAATTATTCACATATGACATCACAATTACACTTCACATTAAACATAAATACAGACACTTAAAAAGGGGAAAAAGAAACAATAAATGATCACATCTAAGGCATAGCACGCCAATTTCAGCAGGAGCAAACAGGATTGGGTTAAAAAACAACAACATTTACATATGTGTTACACAGGAGATTGCCATGAGATTATGCATTTAAGACCTATTGTCAACAAACATTACTGAGTGTGGACACCTGTCTAGTTATCTCCTCGTATTCATTTAATCCTCTCGCTACAGTATCAAAGCGATGTATCCATCTACACTCGTGTAGGCTCAGAACTCTACCAAAATCCCCTCCCCGGGGGTTTCGGTGTACCTTCTCTATTACACACCAGCGTAGGCTCTCAGGTGTGTGTCCAAATGATGTAAAGTGTTCCACGAGGGGTGCTCCCTGTGTCTGGCACCGTATACGACTGCAATGTTGCAGGATACGGGACTTAACTTTTTGTATAGTTTGTCCTATATATACAAAAGCACATGGACAGGAAATGGCGTAGATTACCCCGCTGGAGTTGCAGTTAGTGTGATCTTGAAGTGTGTGTTTGTAGTTGTTGTGTGTGAAAGTTTTCAATTCATTGGCCATGTGACACGCCCTACATTGCCCACATTTAAAATGTCCCTTCACAGGCGGGATGTTCCATAGTGTCATCTGTGAAGTTCTCAATTCAATGGGCAATAAGGATTTAACAACATGTTCCCTAACATTCATGCCTTTGCGGAACGCATGCTTGGGTGGTGGTAGTCCACCAAGTTCATCTGTCACCAAATGCCAGTGGCTGTTTATGATTTTCGACGCTACCCCCTACCGCACCTGGACCAATTTCCCCTTCCCCATTACCCCTGTTTACAGCCGTAAGGAAATTCTCCTTTCAAATTCAAATGAATAATTTGCATGTGGCCAGGTTGCATCTAACTGTTTATTGGATATCAGTTTTGTACAGTTTTTTAAATATATGCCCTTTACTTTTCTACACACTTTTAGCTCTTTTGACTCCTATATATACACTTGAGCACTTTTTCATACACGTTCCCTAGAACATTCTCCTTTTGTTCTTGACCCTCTAATGATTATTCCTTTCAATGACTAAATAAATATATTGTAATAATACTTAGTGGTTTTTCTGCACATTTATTTTTACAATCTACAGACGTTTGGGAGCTGATTAATGTAAGCTCAAATAAGTTGATAATTCTGTCAATCTATCTCTTCCTTGAACAATTGGTCCAGGACCACTGTTTCTTTATAATAACCGATGCCCAGGTCCAGGGACTATTGGGGAATACCCCATTGTTTATAATGGCTACCTTGTGCAGGGGATCCCTGCGATGGTTTTGTGTTTGTTAAAATTGTCTCATTTGGCTGTAGTGTGTATTATTTTTTATCTGTTTTGTTTCAAGACATGTCTGAAAAAGAAACATTGACTTATAGTGAGGAGTACATAGATCGCCTACTACAAGCACAAGGTGGTATTGGTTTTCTGGGGAGAGCCACACCCAGTATTGATCTCTCTTTGAATGAAAAGCTTAATAGACTCGAGAGATTAGAGAAGAAACTAATCCGCACAAGGTTAATGGACATGTATTAACCAAATATCTACAGTCCAATGTAATACCAGTGGGATTAAGAGTGAGAAATGAACCTGCCATCTTCGTCGATAACCCGAAATTCAAACTGAATTTCAGCTTTGTCTCTAATAATTGCTCCAAGCACTGGATGGTGCTGGGGATTGAGACAGCACTAGAGGAGGTAGAACGTCTCATAAAGGAAATTGCTGATCTAAAAAAAGAAATATCTGATGACAAGGCACTTACAAACGCAAAAGAGGCACTAGAATGACTAGAGAGAACTCTCAAAGATTTTGATTTGTATACACAAACTACGAAACTAGACAAACTAGCGAAGAATCTGAAATTCTATGATAAGAACACCACCTATCCTTACCTACAAGAAGGACACTACGTAAAGGATTCACAAGTGATGTTTTCAACCAGAAGTAGAGGTGGGTTTAGAAAGTATACTACCTTTTCCGATTCATCTGCTGCTAGTGGTTCAGATACTGAAGCAGAGGGGCCAAGCACCAGTACAGGCACGAACAATACTGGCCAGAGATACTTAGAACAACAACCACCTTTTTTGTTGGAAGCACCATGGTGGGAGTACAGAGGGAGAGGCCAGCCCTGGGGGAGACCCAGGGCAATGAGAGAACCCACCTGGAACACGGGCAGAGGGAGGGCGAAGAAACAGGTACACTACCAACAGGAGACACACGGGGACATCCAGACTCGCCGCCAACATTACAGGTGGTAGGAAATACACTAACTACTCCTAAAAACCCTATTGTGAATTTATCCTCATACGATTTGAAGCCAGATGAACAAAAAATCCTGGAGAAAGGGTTATCATTTGTACCTACTACACTACCCAATAATTTCAATCTTAAAATGGAATTACATCAGTTTTTTCATAAAATACGGTTAAAACATTATTTCCACAAAGTCCCCTACCAACCCACTTTTTCCTGTACCGGCCTTCGTCCTCCATCCGAATTTGTCCCACCGACCCATCTTATGTCACCCAAGTTCTTGGCATATGAACAGGTGGTAATGCGTGATATCACAAAAACCCTTTCCCGTAGTCAGTATGTCAAGTACAATGTCACACGTTCGGAACGTATGGTACTTACAGCTCTCAGCAATAACGCTGAAATAGTAATCATGCCCGCCGACAAAGGGGGGGCTATTGTGATTCAAAATACTGAAGTATACAAAAAAAAGAGATCCTATCCCAATTAGGGGTAGAAGGTAATTATGAAAAATTAAGATCAGATCCCACTAAAGAGATTATGGAGGCCATCAAACATATCACACTTGAGGGGCTTGAGTCTGGTTTTCTAAATACACATGAGTTTGACTACCTGAATAATAAGTACCCGAGGATCCCGACCATATATACTCTCCCTAAAATATATAAAAGGATGCATGATCCACCGGGGAGACCCACAATCTCGGGTTGCGGCTCCATCTTAGAGCCTCTATGTAAGTATATTGATGTATTCCTTAAACCTATCTCTGAGAATACCGTCACTTACCTAAGGGATACTAAGCAAACAATTCAACTTGTGGACGATCGCCCATTTGATATGAATCGCAATTTCCTGGTCACCATGGATATTACATCCCTATATACAAACATTCCTCAGGGTGAGGCATTGAGAGTGATGAGAGAAGTTCTGAATAAATGTCCCAGGCCACATAGAGTCCCAACTGAATTTATCATCAAACTCCTTGATATAGCTATGACTAAAAACTTCTTTAGCTTTCAGGGTGACTTCTACATACAAACGAAGGGAGTTGCTATGGGGGCAAGCTTCGCTCCTAACCTAGCAATTATCTTCATGAATGTATACGAACACAACTACATCCTGAGCGAACAAAACCCCTACAGTCAGTGTATTGAACTATGGCGTCGGTACATTGACGACGTACTACTGATCTGGCAAGGGAGTGAAAACCTACTTAAGGAATTTCACTCTTGGTTGAACAACTGCTCCAAGGATATACAATTCTCTTTAGACTATAACAATTCCACAGTCAATTTTTTTGATCTAGCTATAAAAGCAGAAAAAGGCAAACTCTACACCAGCCTTTACAGAAAGGTGAGTGAACGCAACACTCTCCTGCGTTACTCGAGTCACCACCCACGCAACCTTAGGGATAATTTGCCCTTTGGGCAATTCCTAAGGTTGCGGAGGAACTGCTCTAGAAAGGATGATTATTTCTTGGAGTCAGCTGAACTTATGTCACGTCTGACTGACAGAGGCTACCCGCTTAGATTATTGAAAAAGGCACGTAAACGTGCATGGTTCAACAATAGAGATTCCCTTCTGGAACCCAAAGAGAGAGGGACTACTGATCAAGACAGGTTAGTTTGTGTGACTACATTCTGCACAAAGAGCAATACC
Organism: Calotriton arnoldi; assembly: GCA_963921515.1. NCBI lineage: Eukaryota > Metazoa > Chordata > Amphibia > Caudata > Salamandridae > Calotriton > Calotriton arnoldi. The sequence goes on from CAWUFW010001590.1 coordinate 586,322, forward strand.
ATCAAGAAAATCATAAACAGCCACTGGCATTTGGTGACAGATGATTTTGGTGGACTACCACCACCCATGCATGCGTTCCGCAAAGGCATGAATGTTAGGGAACATGTTGTTAAATCCTTATTGCCCATTGAATTGAGAACTTCACAGATGACACTATGGAACATCCCGCCTGTGAAGGGACATTTTAAATGTGGGCAATGTAGGGCGTGTCACATGGCCAATGAATTGAAAACTTTCACACACAACAACTACAAACACACACTTCAAGATCACACTAACTGCAACTCCAGCGGGGTTATCTATGCCATTTCCTGTCCATGTGCTTTTGTACATATAGGACAAACTATATAAAAAGTTAAGTCCCGTATCCTGCAACATTGCAGTCGTATACGGTGCCAGACACAGGGAGCACCCCTCGTGGAACACTTTACATCATTTGGACACACCTGAGAGCCTACGCTGGTGTGTAATAGGATTTTGGTAGAGTTCTGAGCCTACGCGAGTGTAGATGGATACATCGCTTTGATACTGTAGCGAGAGGATTAAATGAATACGAGGAGATAACTAGACAGGTGTCCACACTCAGCAATGTTTGTTGACAATAGGTCTTAAATGCATAATCTCATGGCAATCTCCTGTGTAACACATATGTAAATGTTGTTTTTTAACACAATCCTGTTTGCTCCTCTTTTTAAGTGTCTGTATTTATGTTTAATGTGAAGTGTAATTGTGATGTCATATGTGAATAATTGCGTACCACTAGGTTGGTACTTCATCTGTGTATATATCCAAGCTTTAACACTGGTCGCTATATGTCTATACACACTGATTCCTAAACCTGAACTGTGAGATTACACCTTTTGTTTAATTGTACACCGACTATGTTTTCAATACTTATTGAACGATTGAGTCTATCTTAAATATTAGAATGGTGACATCGCACCTCGAGGCGTGTTGTAATTACATTGAAGAAGCCACAAAAAGAGGAGCGGGCCTTTTGCTTAATTGTACATTGGCATGTCTTAATATACATTGAATGCTTGTATGTATCAACAAATATTAGAACTGTGACATTGCACTTTGAGCCTCTCTTCAATGCTGTAGAAACTGTGAGCCTATTGAGTCTTTCAACCCTTTTTACTAGCGTGTGGTTGACACCGCCCCCTTTTTAAGGCCACCGCCCCTTTTTTCCTCAGTATAAATGCTCCCGCAGGTTGCTGATCTGTTGACTGCTACCGCGATGGAGTAAGGACGTCGATCAGATCATCTCCAGGTAATTCTCTTTCACCACCGACTATCACCTAGAAACGCCTTGCGCTCCTCAGATAGCCTTTTAATTAGATTTCCCTTCCTTTTTCTAGTTGCAAAATTACGCTGTGCCCCGAATTGCCTGATTTATTCAGCAAACTCTTGCCACACACACAGGCCAGAATATTATGTTCCATGGATGGTTTGGGCACCACCGCCATGGTTTATATCTACTGAATAACGGGAATTGTCCTTAGTTGGCCCTTGCCACTTCATGGGTGAGTTGCTATAGCTAGTCCTTTTGTACTTTTAGTGTACAATCCTTATGGACCCTTAACAACAACTGTTGTTATTATTGAATTGCAGGCATTGGTGTAACCAGGTTTTGGACTCCAATTGAGCATTGCAAGATTAATGAGGTGGGTTTAATACATTACTGCCGCCAATTGATGTGCAGACACCACACCTGGGTAACCTATTAGGTCCCGGTTCTAAGTTCCTTGTTTTTATTCTGTAGGGTCATTTCATCTGTCCCCTTGTCCTGAGGAAGATCCGCATAGCTGAGGTATTAAAGTCCCTCGTTTGCCGATAAGCCGGATCGAAACGTCGACGCTACCCCCTACCGCACCTGGACCAATTTCCCCTTCCCCTTTACCCCTGTTTACAGCCTTAAGGAAATTCTCCTTACAAATTCAAATGAATAATTTGCATGTGGCCAGGTTGCATCTAACTGTTTATTGGATATCAGTTTTGTACAGTTTTTTAAATATATGCCCTTTACTTTTCTACACACTTTGAGCTCTTTTGACTCCTACATATACACTTGAGCACTTTTTCTTACACGTTCCCTAGAACATTCTCCTTTTGTTCTTGACCCTCTAATGATTATTCCTTTCAATGACTAAATAAATATATTGTAATAATACTTAGTGGTTTTTCTGCACATTTATTTTACGATCTACAGACGTTTGGGAGCTGATTAATGTAAGCTCAAATAGGTTGATAATTCTGTCAATCTATCTCTTCCTTGAACAATTGGTCCAGGACCACTGTTTCTTTATAATAACCGATGCCCAGGTCCTTGGACTATTTGGGAATACCCCATTGTTTATAACGGCTACTTCAGTTGACAGGCTTGCTAATAACACCGTAGGTGCTTTAACTATGATTAATAAAGAAATGCTTGTAATGCAGACTATGATTATGCAAAACCATATTGCACCGGATTTGCTACTCGCAAAGGAAGGCAGTGTTTGCAAAGTCATTAATGCTCAAGGGTGCTGTGCCTATATTCCTCGCATAGATAATCAGCTTAATGGCTATATTATTAACATTACAACTATAACGCATGAATTAACTGAACTAGAAGAGATAAGACAGAGACAGGTGCCTGGGAAGGATTCGGATCGTTTTTCAGATCAATCGTTAATGGTTTTGTAAAGATAGGTCAATGGCTAGATAATGTAGGTGGAGGAGTTTGGAGGAGTTTTGAAGTTGCTATTAACACCAATTTTTGTCATATTAATCAGCATTGCATGTGTGCTTATGTTCTTGAGATGCAACAAAGGAATTTCCTCATCGAAGGGAATGCCCTATTACTTACCGGTAATCTTCATTACTCCCGGTTGTCCTTGTCCCATTCCTTACTTTTTGGAAATAACCATCTGCCCGACAGAAAAAAGAACAGGAATTCTGGGACCCCTACCCCCTCCCACTGGGAGTACTTATCCAGTACTTACCCAGCATTCCACCTGAACTACCAAGCCACCAACAGGAAGGCCGGCCATCTGGGAGTGAGGGAGGGGCATAAGGAATGGGACCAGGACAACGGGACCAGGAGTAATGAAGATTACCGTTCAGTAATAGGGCATTAACCCCAGGTCCCTCCAGTCCTCATCCCATTCCTTACTTATGGAGCATACCAAAGCCAGAAACTCGGCTGAGAAAGAACACACAGGACACCACACCAAAAAGAGCATCCCAAGCGAAGCAAAAGGGAGAACCATAGGAAAAAAACAGGCAGGAGCACACAACCCGCAAAGCTCTCCACCGAACAATAGGGTCGCACCCCCCAGAACAAGCAGGTGATGGCCAAGGCGAACAAAAAAGCAGCAAACCCACACCGCCGCCACCCACAGAGCAGCCAATCCACACTGGGAACCCCTCGAACCAACAACGGAGGAGGAGCACCCGCCAAGGAAGCACCAGAGACCACCATCAACAGAAGGAGAGCGAGGAGGCCACACACGGAAGAAGACCCAAATCGGTCAGACACACCAGCAAGCCAGGGACAGGCCAAGAGGGACACACCAAAGGTCCAGAAGAACCAGAACCCCGGAAAGTAGAAGGCACCAATTCACCAAAGAGGCAGCCAACCACAGAAAAAAGGACAAGCAGGGCACCCAGGCCCCATCAAACCCAACCCCCAAAACCGCCAAGCAGAAGGGAGCCAGCAATGAAGGCGACAAGGCAAGGACAAACAAACCAAGGCCAGAAATGAGGCACACCACAGAGACCCCAACCCCAAAGGCCAAGCCCCAGAAGGGAAATGGGGGCCTGAATCAATCACACCATCAGAAACAACCGGCACACGGAGAACCAGAGCAGACGTAGCATCCCACAGGGCACAAAAAGCCAGAAGGGTGCCCACCGGTCCATAAGGCCGCCCCGCCCAGCACCATCAAGCACACCCATAGACCCGGCAGCAGAACTTACAGAGAGAGTGCCCAAGCAGAAAACAGAAGGAACGGCCAACATTACCGAAAAGACACACATCCAACTCCAAAAGAGAGCAGAGGGGAAGCAAGGAAAGACCCAGCAGCCCCCGCCCCTACCAAGAAATGAAGGGCGACAGGGCCAACAACGGGACAAACCCCAACACCACCGGGGAGTTCCACAGCAGAACAGCCCAAAAAAGAGAAGAGGGCCTGCAAACAGGGCCCATGCATACACCCAGAGGACCAACCAAGGGCAGGGCTACACAGACCAAACCTGGAAGGGAGGAAGCACCGATCAAGAGCAAGCCCCCACTGACCTGACTGACCCAGCCACCAGAGAGCCCAGAGGAAACCACCACAAAAACCCCCAGAGGAGGACCAGGCCCCAGGGCAGGAACAGCCAGCACCAACCTGTAGTGCCAACACAGGACGACCGCCAAGCACCCATACCGGGAGAAGGAGCCGGGGCACAGAGACCAGGCAACAGGCTAAGACCAAAGCACTCACAAAGAATGCAGGGGACACCAGGACACAACCCCCGGAACCCCACAAAGGCACCGCCACAGCCAGAAGGAGGCAGGCCAGACGAGCACCAGAACACCAGCTGCCTGAAGACCAACCAGAAGGACCAGGCAGCCAGAAACACACACTCCACCGGGGGAGGAAAAGGCAGGGGGAGTGCCAGAGGCCAAAACCCAGCGAAGTACAACACCCCACCAGGAACGATGCCAACAACAGGGCTCCACCCAAGGAAAGCCAAGGGGTGGACCCATCAGACCCTAAACCGGACCAGGACACAGCAACCAGAGAGAACCAAGAACGGGGTGAGGCAAACCCCCAAGGCCACCAAGACCAGTGGAACCCAAAGACAAAACAGGCCCAACAGGGAAGACCCCACGCCAAACAAAACACACCAAGGACAACACCCCAAGCATAATCTCGGGGGTTGACCCAAGGTGGAAAAAACAGCTCCGGAGAAGCCCAAACTGCCGGCCACCGGAGATGAGCCATACACAGAACAACACAAACAGTGAGCAGACATCACACATCCCAGAACCATTAGTCGGGCCACAAGACACTGAGCCACCCAGGAAACCAGGAGGGAGGTAACCCCCAACCGAATAACCAGCTGGCCAACCGGCCCGGAGGTAAAAGAACAACACCAAGGAACCACCCCAAGTGAGTCCCAACCCCAGACGCAGAAGGGCCAAGACAAAACCCCATGACAACCTGAGATGCAGACAGCCACCGGCCCTAGAGCCCCAGGACAAAAACAACAGGAAAACAAGCACCAGGCCAGGGCCACAAGAACAGGAGAGACAATCAGGGTGGCCTGCAGCCCAGCCCCGCCGACGTCCCCACAGGCATCCGACAAGCCAGGCAACTGACCCACAGACCCGCCAGCTGAGACAGGAGGCCACCAACACAGTACCCCGACAGGCCCACCAAACAGCCACAATCCAGAAACCCTTTAACCCCTGAAGGCAGAGAGAAAGCCGCCTGAACCAGCCACAACCAGGCCACAGAGGCAACAAAACATGGCCGGGAAGCCAGGGCGGAATCCAAGCAGCCCGCACTGGCATGCCAATGCCAGGGCCCATCCCACACCCGGGGATGGCAGGTGCAGAGTAGAGGCCAAAGAAAAATGCAGGGAGGCCGGCCCATTCCCCAGCCATGCCTGGCAAAGAACCGCTGGACCACCCAGGGGGCCCGGAAGACTAAACACCCAAGCAAGGCACCAAGAAGAGAAAGCCACAAAAGCATTTTTTTTAAAGAAATTTGCTTTGAAATTGAGAAGAATTTGCTAATTCACGGAAAAATGAAAAAAAAAAAACAATTGCAGCCTCCCGTGCTTGTTTTTAATTAAGCCCCGGGTGGGCCATGCCCCGGGGTCATGCCTCCTTTATTAAATTAAAGGAGGGGGTGCACTTGGCCCCCCTCCATGGGCATTTTCATGCCCCGGGGACTACCCCCTCCCCAGGGCTTATGTTAAACTTAATGCGAGGGGGCTGCACGAACCCCCAGGTCCCCGGGGACCACCCCCTCCCCAGTGCTACAATTAACATTAAAGAGGGGGTCCACATGGACCTCCTGACCCAGGGACCACCACCACCATGGGGCCAAATACAAGAAAGGAGGGGGGCTGCATGGCCCCTCCTCCTATAGCCATTTATGGGCCTAGGGACCACCAGCATCCAGGTCCGGCTCCTGCCATGTCCTGGGGTGCCTACCCCTGGGACATAGCTGTTTGTTTTTGCTTGGCAGGAGCTGACAGCTCCTGCCAAACAAAAGCAAACAGTCTGGTTCCAGTGGGTGGGAGCTGTCAAAGTGCTCCTACCCACTGCAAGCTGAGGTTTCATCTCTTTCCCTGCCCACTGACATGGAAAGAGATGAAACTATTGCTCTTGAAAACATGAAGCTACATTTCCAGCAGCTTCCTGTGTGCAATAGCAATGCCGACTCCTGCAGGAGATGTGTAGCTGACTTGGACCGCGGGGGCCTTTAGGCTCCCCCATGGTTCCACAGCATACTGGGTGCCCTGGGTAGGCTCCAGGGCACCCAGGGAAACATGGCCAGGCCCCGGGGGATGGGATTCCCGGGGTTGAAATCAGCATGGGGAGCGGCCCCCCTCACCCAACGAATTATGGTGGGCCCTGGGGGATGGGAGCCCAGGGCCGAAATCAGCCCGGGAAGGGGTGCCGCAAGGACCCCCTCCCCTATTGAAATTACGATGGCCCCCTTCCCCATTTAAGAGGGAAAACAAAGGTTAGAAAAACAAGCAGAAAAGGCAAAACAGAAGGCAGAAAAACGAACAGAAAAGGCAAAACAGAGGGCAGAAAAAAGCAGGAAAGGCAAAACAGAGGGTAGAAAAATGAACAGGAAAGGCAAAACAGAGCAGAAGAGGACAAAACAGAGGGCAGAAAAATGAGCAGGAAAGGCAGAACAGGGGGCAGAAAAGCAAGCAGAAACAGCAAAACAGAGCAGAAGCGGGCAAAACAGAGAGCACTCAGATACTCACACATCTACTCAGAGACTCACGCACTGACTCACAGACCCAATGAGGCACACACGAACCCACTCACAGACCAACTTAGACACTCAAACACCTACTCACAGACCCACTTAGACACTCACACACCCAAACACAGACCCATTCAGGGACTCATGCACCCACTCACAGACCCACTCAGACACGCATGTACCCACTCACAGACCCACTCAGAGACTTATGCACCCACTCACAGGCCCACTCAGACACTCATTCACCCACTCACAAACCCTCTCAGAGACTCACACACACACTCACAGATCCACTTAGAGACTCACACACCCACTCACAGACCCACTCAGACACTCACACACCCACACACAGACTCACTCAGACACCAAGGAACCCACTCACAGAAAGGGACATCATAAGGATTTCGGGGGTCCTGGGCCAAACCTATTTTGGGGGCCCCTGTTTGTGACAGCTTTGAATTTATGTTCCAATTTCAGCTCTTTCATGTCCTCTTTGGCCAGGTCATTGACATGGCACAGGCACATTTGTCCAAATTCTAAATGTATTTACATCTAATATTCAGGGATAGTGTTGTGTGTTTTCAATATTATAATTCAGCAGCAGCTCACTAATATTGCTAAAACTCTTTGTGCCCACGGCCATTTCTCATAGGTGAGGTCCTGTTTTGATCTAAAAGACATTGTTTTTAGGGCTGTGGCATGGTGTTGAAAAACAAACATTTCTCTGTCAAATATCTGTAATAGACTCCAATGCATCACAGACATTAAAAATACATTAAAGGAAAATGGTCCTTAACACAAGCTGTTAAGAATTATTCAAGGTCATCAGGGCAAGAACAGAGCTGGCTCTATCAGGGGCCACCCTGAAAAGCTGGGGCCCTGGGCCAGGGCTCACTTTTCCCATGCCTTAAAACGTCTCTGCTCACAAACCCATTCAGAGACTCACACACCCACTCAGGCACTCATGCACCCACTCACAGACCTACTCAGAGACACACGCATCCACTCACAGACCCACTCAGAGACTCACACACCCACTGACAGACCCACTAAGACACTCACACACCCACTGACTGACCCACTCAGAGACTCATGCACCCGCTCACAGACCCATTCAGAGACTCACTCACCCACTCACAGACCCAGTGAGACACTCACACACCCACTAACAGACCTGCTCAGAGACTCACGCACTGACTCACAAACCTACTTAGAGACTCACATACCCACTCACAGACCCACTCAGACACCCACACATTGACCCACTTAGACACTCACGCACCCACTCACAAACCCGCTCATGCACACACTCACAGACCCACTCAGGCACCCACTCACAGACCCACTCAGCAATTCACGCTCCCACTCACAGACTCACACACCCACTGACATACCAACTCAGACATTCAAGCACCAACTGACAGACCGAATCAGAGACTCATGCACCCACTCACAGATCCACTTAGACACTCACACACCCACTCAGATCTACTCAGACAATCACATATCCACTCAGACCCACTGAGAGACTCACACACCCACTCACAGACCCACTTAGAGACTCCCACATCCACTCATATGCCCACTTAGGAACTTACAATCCCATTCACAGTCCCACTCAGACACTCTCAGACCCTTTCAGAGACTCACACTCCACTCACAGACCCACTCAGAGACTCACGCACCCACGCACAGGCCTACTCAAATACTCATGCACTCACTCACAGAACCACTAAGAGACTCATGCACTCACTCACAGACCCACTCAGACATTCATGCACCTACTCACAGACCCACTTAGACACTAACGCTCTCACTCACAGACCACTCAGAGTCACGTACCCACTCACAGACCTTCTCAGACACCCACTGCCAGACCTACTCAGACACTCTCACACCAACTCACAGACCTAATGAGACACTTATGCACTCACTCACACACTCACTATCAAAGGTTAGCGGTTACAGTTAGGAAATAAAATTTAAAAACCCTTAGGAAAAGGTTACAGGGACGTTATAGACAGGAAACAACATTAAAAAAAATTAGAATTTCACTGACAAAATCAAAGTATTCAGAGAAATTATAATTAGGAAATAGAATTTTTTAAAACGTAGAAATTCACTGAAAAAAACCAATGGTTACAGTGACGTTATAGTTAGGCTCAGATTTCACTCGTATAAAACCAGTGAAATTCAGCTGTTATAGTTAGCTGAGGTAACAATAACTTATGCCCCTGCAATGCACTGCTTATGACCTCACATATTACATCACTCATGACATAGTCAGTGACATCACTGATGATATCACTTATGACACCTCAAATTATGTCACTGATAACCTCATCCACAGAAGCACTCATACACCCACTCACAAGCACTCTCATACAACCGCTCATGCACCCACTCACATACCCACAAAACCACTCATAGACCCATACAAGTACTCACACAACCACTCACTCATCCATAGAACTACTCATAGAACCAGTCACTTACCTATACAGCTACTCACACAGCCTCACACTCACCCATACAGCTACTCACACACCCACTTATTCACCTATACAGCCACTCATGCCCACTCACTCACCCATACAGCCTCTTAACACAGGTACTCCCTCACCCATACAAGCACTCACACTCACACACATATTTACAAACCCATTCACACATCCACACAAGCACTCACACATCCGCTCACTCACCCGTACATCCATTCACACAGACACTTACTGGACAATACAGCTACTCACATACCAACTCACTCAACCAAACACCCACTCAAACAGCCACTCACTTACCCATATAGCCAACTACACAGCCAGTCACTCACTCATACAGCCATTCAGACACCCACTCACTCAACCACACAGTCACTTACACACCCACTCAACTACCTATACAGCCACTCACACAGCCACTCACTCACCCACACCCATACAGCCACTGGCAAACCCACTCACTCACCAATACAGTCAATCACACAGCCACTAAGTCACCCACACAGCTATGCATACACCCATACAGCCACTCATACACCCACTCACACACAGATACACACAGTCACACAGCCACTCACATGATCTATGTTAAAAAATTGAATCACTCATTAGCAATACAGAAAGTGTACTATTTAAACTTTTGTAGTACCTTGGTATATGTGTTTAACACTCATAACTTTTTAGAAAACACTCACACTCACTGGATGATGTCATCAGTGATGTTATTTGAAATGTCATCAGTGATGTCACTGACTATGTCATGAGTGATGCAATATGTGAGGTCATAAGCAGTGCATTGCGGGGTCATAAGTTATAATTAACTAAGCTAAGCATAACTGCTGAATTTCAGTGGTTTTGTACTAGTGAAATCTGAGCCTAACTATAACATACCTGTAACCTTTGTTTTTTTCAGTGAATACATATATACATGAAGTAACATCAAATTCGTCCACAATAGGATACAGGAGTCTGGTGACTAAGTTACGCTCCCGTCCTGATATAGTGGTGAGACAGGCTGACAAAGGTGGAAATATAGTGCTTTGGCCACTCACCATGTATCAAGACGAGGCAATGAGGCAGTTGAGTGACAGCCAGTGCTATAAAAAAATCAATAGAGGAACCTTAGATGATGTGACAATAAAGTTCCATTCTGAGTTAGCACAGTGGAGGTCAGCAGGACTTCCAACCCAATCAGAATTCAAATTTCTGAAACTTAATTCGCCTATTACTCCCATTCTATATCTCATACCAAAGCTTCATAAGAACATCAATGTGCCACCTGGCCGTCCAATCATATCGGCCATGGGCAGCCTATTCGAGAATACTTCGAAGTATTTAGATTATTTTCTTCAAGACCCGGTAAAGAACTTGAGTTCTTATACCAAGGACACAGGAGATTTCCTAAAAAAACATCTATGATGTTGACTGGGAACACGATTATCTTATGATTACACTAGAAGTCTCTTCCCTCTACACAAGTATTTCCCACTCGGATGGCATAAGGGCAGTCCAACACTTTTTAAGTTTTCGGCCACTGTCACTGTACAAACATACAGAAATGTTGTTAGATATGTTAGGATGGTGCCTACGTAACAATATAATTTTGTTTGGTTCAGACCTATATCAACAAATGAGAGGTACTGCCATGGGCACCTGCTCCGCCCCCAGCTATGCGATTCTGCATATGGGCTGGTGGGAGGAGCAGGTGCTGGCTAATCAATATGGCAAGGACATGAATGAAAATGTGATACTCTGGTCACGCTATATTGATGATTTGTTTGTCTTCTGGTGTTGCAGTAAATCATCAGCAGAAGATTTTGTAAACAGGTTAAATATTAATGATCTGAATTTACATTTCACTTCACGTCTCAGTGACACAGAAGTACAGTTTTTAGACTTAACCATCTATGTGGCGGATGGAAAAATACGAACCAAAACATTCAGAAAGAGCACTGCAGGCAATACTGTGCTGCATGCTCGGAGTTTCCATCCCACAAAACGTAAAAATAGCATTCCCTACGCTGAAAACCTCAGTGTGAGGAGGAATTGCAGTAATCCTCAGCAGCTTCAAATAGCACAATCAGATCTGGCTAAGAGGTTTGAAGCAAGAGGTTAAAACAAAGGCATCCTTGAACAAGAAAAGTGTAAAGCAAATTTTAAACCCAGGGAGCGACTTATATTTACAGACACCAATAGAACCACATCTTCGGACGATAATGAGCGAAGGTTCCGTAGCATTACAAGTTTTAATGTGCAACACCAAAAAATTCGAGCCATCTTTCAAAAACATTGGCATGTACTATGTAGTGATCCTGTAATAGGGCCCAAAATACACAAAAAACCACTCATAACCTTCCATAAGGCATACTCTATGAGGCAAGATCTGGTGGCCATTAGTCCGGGGGTAGCACAACAAGTAACATGTTTGAGTGGGAGTAGAGGTTTCAGACGATGCTATAAATGTAAAGCATGTAAATATCGTACGAATACAACAGAGGTACCCCTGACATTTTCGGACAGGAAATGGCAGATCATTAAGCCACTCACCTGCAGAAGTGAATTTGCAATATATGTGCTTAGATGTAGCTGTCACAAGATTTACATAGGCAGCACAATTTTACAGGCGCATCAGCGCATTCTACAGCACATCAGAGCTATCAAAAACAAAGACCAGACATATCCAGTGGGAAGACACTTCGAACAGATGCACGACAGCAATGTCAATAGTTTGGAGTATTTTGTGTTGGATCAAGTGCCAGGAAGATTGAGGGGTGGCAACAGAAAAAGATATTAGAGGCAATTGGAGTCGAGATATATTTTACGTTTTAATTCAAAGAGTCCTAATGGCCTGAATAGCGAGGAAGATTTGCATGTTCATTTGTAACTTTCAGAAAATATGGTTGTATCGGTTCTGGTTCCAGCACCATATTTATATATCAATTGTGAATTTTTTAAACTTCAGCTCCGATGTCCCACTCCAAATTGATGTTGTAACTTTTTAAATCACTTTAATTCTTGGAGTTTTATTGGTTTTGCACTTCATCTTAGAACAGATTTCACCATTCATAACAGGAATTTATAGCTTAGAGAAATTCAATTATAGTTTGTAGACATGCTGGGTCAACATGGACACTTGCCCTTGATCACAAAGTATTTATAATTGGTATATTGTGGGGGTAATTTTAATTATATTTATCCTGTTGCGCAATAATGGGTTGAATTAATTTTAATGCTGCATAGTTAGCAATTGCTCCCACAGCTACATCAACACAGCATGACACATTTATGAATATGTATCTCTATAATGATTGCTGGCAGAAGCCAATGCAATATGCATGCTAGTTGAATTGGTGTTCTAGATATTTTTTTAGGCACTTGTCACTTTATTCATGTGTTTTTGAACTGTTCAAAACAATGGGATAGGGTGTTTTGGTTTTTAATGCACGTCACCTTAAATTTGAAATGTTGCACTGTTACTTTAAGTGGGTGTTTCAAACTCCAGAGAATATGTATAAATACATTTGAATATGGCGACGGCACTGGTTTGAGAAAGACCGCGGCTGTGGCTGAAACGCGTAACCTTTGTGAGCCTGTTTGCACTGAGTAAGCAGGCATTTTGAAGATATGTATATGTATGCATGTATGTATGTATATATACGGTAATGAGACAATTCAATATCACATAATGAACATTCTTTCAATTGGTGCTTATATTTTTCTATATTAGATCTCTTGACGAGTCTCTTTATACAGCTTATACAGCCTCCAGCAAACAAGTGTTTCACGCACCTGCGCTTCTTCAGGGTTTATAAATAAGGCTTCCTTCTCAAGCACTCTATCCAAGCAAATTATGTCTTCTAGACTTGAAACGTAATAATCTTTGCAATTGCTCTTTTAGTGTTAATTTGCATAGCAGATTTCTTCTTTTAGCTAGTTTCTTCTTGCACTTAAGTTAGTCTCATGTATACTGGAATCGAACAGAAGGGAGGTCATTTGGGAACACGAGACGTGTATCCCGTATCATGGGGAATGCATGGATAAGGTTGGAAACATAAATCAGGTGCAAGCTGGGACACAACGTATGAACAGAATATAACCTATTAAGATCATTTCTATCAAAGAAGAGATAATTCAGAAAGATGCTGAATATATACATGAGAATAACTTAAGTGCAAATTATAGTTAGGATCATGTTTCCATGGGAAAGCGGTTTTTTACTTGCCTATATTTTTGACGCCGTTTGATGAATCTTCACAACATTTTCTAACACAAGTGTGCCAATGATTCTCGTTGTGGATGGAATGTTTCAAGGTGATCTGTCAAGCAGGGGCTGAGGAAAAGAGCGGTAAAAAAGTGCATTTCCCCAAGTTAATTCCCATAGGGATTTTAGACACGACTACAGCCTGAACCTCTGGACGGAATGACACCAAATTTGGCAGAACAGTAGCTCTCGATTCAGAAAATACCCTTTTAGTTATTTTGCGTAAATCCGTTCAGTAGTTTTAGAGTTATTAAAAGAAATCTAAATTTGTATATGTAGCGACACAAACCCTCCCAAACTCATGCAAAGATCTGATTGACTGCCAACATTTCAACCAGGAAGTGTTGGCAGCCATGTTGGGACTTGGCTTCAGCTGAGCCCTAAACAAAAAGATAAAAAAACAAAAGGGGGCAGGGTAGGAATACCCTGACCCCATGGCCTTGGTGCTTTGGTTCTCCTGGGACCCTGCGAGGGCAAACAACTCATTTTTTGTTTTGAAATGTTTACTGAAAATCACAACGGATATATATATATATATATATTTATATAGCCCTCGGGTGAGCCAGGTCCCGGGACTCACCCGAGGGCATCACCCGAGGGATGCTGCTTTTTTGGTATAAAGGAGGGGGCACACAGGTCCTAAGACTCTATAGAGTCCCAGGGACCACCACCTCCCCAGTTTTTATTTTTAAAATGGAGGGGTGCGTGGCCAAAATGGCGGTCGGATGAGACGTGCTATTGTTTCTCTCCAACTCCGCCGATATTAGCTTTGTTCTTGCTTCCTCCCCACAAAACCTTGCTGGGGGAAAAGTTTGCTGGCCCGGTCCTGAGCCCAGTGCGTTCCCGGCGAGGCCCGCTGACACCCTAAGAAGCGGCGCTTCGAGCCCCTGGGAGAGGCGAATGGAGGAGGGCCAGACTGATCTGGTGAGGCGAGGGCTCCGGTCGACTTGCCTGCATGGTGGGCCTATAGCGAGCTAGAAGCAGGCTCTGACCTACTGCGAGGACCCACATGGGGATCGGAATACCTGGGTCCCCCAACAGCACCCACCGCCTGCTGAGAGCGCTACCGGGCTGCCTGACAACCAGCATAGCAGAGAGGGCGGGCCTACAGCCCTGGGCCGAGCCTGAGATGGGCACCGCAGCCCCACATCAAACACGACTGAGCAGCAGGCTGACGAGTTGGGCCCTAGCTGTGGGAGCCTCCCTGCCCGCGCCAACCCCAGAGAGGACTGATCTGATTCCGGGAACACCTGAGGCACCGGAGTGAAACTGAGGACGCGGCCCCACGTGGTAGGTGCTGGACATGCGTGGGGCTGGCGCTGGCTGAAGAGGGGCCCAGTTGCGACAAGGTAGGCCCCAACACCTAGCAGGATCGTGGCGTGGAGCAGACCAGACGGAGCCGCTTTGGACCTGGACGGGGCATGACTGCCGCGCCCATGGAGGGCCTCTGACGGCACAGGGACAGCTGGACCTGGCCTGAGGCATTCTCCCGCCACAAAGCTAGCCTCTCCTGCGTGCCCTGCGGGGGAGGGGATCCAATGTTAGCAGCACATCCCCACGCAAGACAGCTGACAGCCAAGGCCTAACGTGCGTTGTCAGCATTGGATTGTCCCTGCCTGGGACTCAGGTGCATCCTCTTGAGGCCGGTGAACCGTCTGGTCCGGTACATACCGTCACCCTCCGGGGGAGGACAAGCTAGGTGAGAAGTATCCGGCCCAGCTGAGGCACGCACAGGGAGACTGAAGCCATATTGCCTGACCTGTGGGAAGGGACCTAAACTACACAACTCCCTGCTAAATGAGGCCCATGCCCATCACATACCCGAAGACAAAATGAGAATCTACTACCTGGATACGGTACTTCAACACCCACCCGTGCAGCTCCAGCCCCCTAGCAGCGACACGCAGCCCAGCACACCCACGAATATTTGAAGGCTGCAGAGGGACTGAACCTTGAAGGGGCAATGCGTCTTAGCACAGAATATCTAGGAATCTAGCCATTGCATATCCAACGTCAGGGGGTCTGACATAACAGCGCCCACCGTTCCGAAGCTGAGGCAGGGGGGCCCTCCCTGGACACACACAGCACGCAGCCAGCACAATGGCGGCAGCCCGGGCCAAGAAACAGCGATCAGTGAAAGAAATGCTGTTGAAGCAGCCCTTATCTGGGACCCCTGCGAGGACTTCTCGAGATGGAGAGGTCCATCAGGAGGGAACGGAGAATGCGGATGCCCCACCACAAAAGCATTCATGACAGCACTGTTTTCATCCCTACGTGAAGATTTGCAAGAACTGAAAGGGCAGTTGTCGGGCGACTTAAAGGAGCAGAGACGCGACCTAGAAGAGTTGGGAGACCAGGTAGCAGTGGTGGCTCACAGAAGTAATGCTGTGGGACGGTGAGGCGGGGCGGGGAGGGGCTGGGTGGGGGGTAGTGGAGTCCGACATATGAAGGCAAAGGTGAACGTAAATAAATAAATACCTGCCGTCGTATGTCGGACTCCTACCCCCACCCAGCCCCTCCCCTGCCTCACGGCCCCACAGCGTTACCTCTGCAAGCCGCCACTGCCGGGTAGCGCACCTAGAAGAGCACGAATCCGGTACAGATGAGGAGCTTGAAATGATGCAGCAAGAAATCATCAGATTAAAAGACCAACACATAGAGCTTCAGGCCCTCACAGAAGATCTCGAAAACCGATCCCCGCGCAACAACATCCGCATTAGGGGTGTACCAATGAACGCGGAAGGGCAAGGACATCCGGGCCTACACCTTGGCTCTTTTCCGTCAGCTCCTCGGCGATGACAATCACCCCGACCTCAAAATCGACCGCGTACACCTCGTAGGGTGACCAAGGAATGGCAGGACCCCCCGGCAGACATTTTTGTGTGTGTCCACGATTTCCAAATTAAAGAAACAATCTTTCGTCACGCAAGAGAGGCGCATCCGGTGCAGTTCCAGGGGCATACACCAACCCTCTTCCAGGACCTTTCCGCGACTACACTGTACAAGAGGAGGGAATTCCGGTCAGTCATGACCCACCTCAGAGAGAAAGAGATTGCTTATTCATGGGGACACCCCTTCCGGATCATCTTCCGATATGAAGGCCAGACGAGGCAACTCCGCTCGCTGAAAGAGGCACATGATCTCCTGGGTCTGCCGGAATCCAATACTCAGGATGACAGGAGGAATGGCCCGGAAAGCTTCAGAGTCAGGCTCCCCCAATGGCAAAAGGTGGGGAAGCCCTCCGTCAACCTCAAGCTGGATCGCTAGACAATAGCGAAAGAAAGAGAAGCGGTCATCCACTCTTTTGCTGGATCACCAGGTCAAGCAGACTCACCCTGATTGAAGCTATGCTAACACATGGGGATCTCATCCAGGGCGGAGTGAGAGGGGCTCCTCGGCCTCCTCTTCACCCACACAGAGACCATTGGCGAAGACACCAGGGCGGAGGACTCCCTACAGACGTCCACACGGTCATGAGCCGACGCCCCCAAAGGACTCTCCTACTTCGATAAACTGTTGTCGCTACTTGCTTGTTCTTTTTGAGTAGTTTAATTGTGGGTTTTTGGGGGGGTGGGCCTTTCCTGCACCGACAGTTAGATGGCATGTCCTGATACTCCCGAACCAAATCCTGACAGTAGCTGGAGACGGCGATGCAATAACACTACATCACACTTGCCTACCTCTTGCGACCACACTTGGCCTAGGCTTCACCATGGCTCCCACCTCTACCTGGATACAATATAGGTAAAGACCTGAAGATCGTTAGCCTCAACATCAGGGGTCTTAATCACCCTGTGAAGCGCGCTGCGATCCTTTCTCTTCTCGAGAATTCTGGGGGGGGGGGATATATGCCTTCTTCAAGAAACACACTTGTTATCAAGGGATACAACACGCATGCGGTCCCGGCGCTTCCCTCACCAATACTAGTCCGCAAGTCCTTCTAAAAAGAACGGAGTCGCTATCCTCCTGGGAGCAAAATTTACAGGCAAAGTAGTCACAACGTCTTGTGAAAGGGCGCATGTTAGTGATTAGAATACAATGGGGGCCCACACATTTCACATTAGCAAATATTTATGGTCCGAACACTCAACAAGAACCCTTTATCATAAAGGCCCTCTCAGACATCCTAGCTCTCCTGATCCCACAATCCTGGTGGGAGAGGACTTCAACCTGGTAATGGACACAGACCTAGACAGGTCTTGCGCACGCTCTGCACAGTCTGGAGCATTCTCGGCCGAAAGCAAGCGCTGGCTAGCAGACAATGGCTTGCACGATGTGTGGAGGCAGCAACACCCAGAATCCTGAGACTACACTTATTATTCAGCGGCCCACAAAACGTACGCGTGCCTGGACCACTTTTTCACTTCTGCCGCGCTATCCTCTAGACTGAAAGACACGACCTTAGAGCCGAGGTCAATATCGGACCACGCAATGATCACGGCAATGATCCAGGCAGCTTCTGATCGCTCGGCTCCCTCTCGATGGAGATTGAGAGAGAGCCTCCTGCAATCTCCAAAGATTCTATCAGAGATGTGCGTGAAGCTCGTAGACTACCTTCAAATAAATGACACGGGAGAAACTTCCCTAGCCGCAGTGTGGGAGGCACTGAAAGCGGTGATGAGAGGGGGATTCATCGCTGTATCGACAGCTGAAAACCACGATAGCCGGGAAATACTGCAGAGTTTGGAGCGCGAGGTGGTGGAGATGGAATCCATCCACAAACGGACTGGGGCGCAGAGAATTTGGAGGCAACTGGAGAAGAAGAGGCTCCTGCTGAAACGCCTGATCTGGATAGGGCAGAATATGCCCTCTTCAGACTAAGGCATACATTTTATTTGAGCAGTGACCGGTGTGGAAGACTGCTAGCACAAAGACTTAGGGCCAAAGCAATGGCAAACACCATCACTTCGATAAATCGGCCTAACGGGGAAGAAGTATACTCACACGTGCAGATAGTTGAGACATTTAAAACTTTTTATCAAACCCTATACCCGGACATAGATCCTCCTAACCAACAGACTCATATGTACCTCAAAGACTGCCCAGTAACCCATCTGCCGGAATCGATCGCAGCCCAACTTGACCAACCGATACAAATAGAGGAAGTGATTTCAGCAATAGCTCGCCTCAAGGTGCAGAAGGCCCCGGGCCCGGACGGGTTCCCGGCGCACTTCTACAAAGCCTTCTGCCAGGAACTGGCCCCACTTCTGGTGAGACTGTTCAACTCATTCCTTGAAACGGGCACGCTCACAGACTCCATGTTGGAAGCCTCAATATCAGTAATTCTCAAGCCTTCCAAAGACCCCAGTGAGTGCGGGTCCTATCGGTCCATCTCTTTACTTAACATCGACGTGAAACTGTTCGTCAGAATCTTAGCGGCTCGGCTAAACCCGCTGATGGCTGGGCTTGTGGACCCAGACCAAGCAGGCTTTATTCCCACACGTCAGGGAGGTGACAACACCAAAAGACTCCTCCATCTTATGGACGGGATCCACAGATCACGTAAAGAAGCACTCTTCCTGTCAATAGATGCTGAAACAGCATTCAACAGGGTCCGCTGGAAGTACCTTTTTGAGTCACTGTGTCACTTTGGGTTCGGAGACAGGTTCATAAGGTGGGTCAGCTGCATTTACAATGCTCCCTGGGCATTCGTTTGAGTGAACGGGACGCGTCAAACTCATTCCCAATTGCCCGTGGTATGAGGCAAGACTGCCCCCTGTCCCCCTTTCTTTTTGCTCTTTATATGGAGCCGCTAGCGCAAAGGATCCGGGACAACCCAAGAACCCTCAGGCTTTAAAGTCAATCTTAAAAAATCTCAAATCCTAAATCTTTTGGTTCCCTTGGAACAGGAGGGGACCCTCTAGACCAGGTTTCCGCTGAGCTGGTCAGGAAACTCTATACCCTATCTGGGCATTCTCCTGGCCCCTACTATTCCTAAGACCCTAGCGCTTAACTACGTGGCACTTATGGATCAGATGACTAAGGCCCTAGTTGGGTGGTCACGCTTGAAACTGGCTTGGCTCGGGCGCATCGCTGCAGTTAAGATGACGGTGCTCCCCGTGTTCTGTACATCTTTCAAACCCTACCGTTGACACTACCCCCGAGAGCGCTTCGTGCCTTGCAGCTTGCGATAAATAAATTTGTTTAGGGGGGAAGAAACCACGACTCCCACTAGCCCAACTGACACAGCCCAAGCGGGTGGGGGGATTGGGGCTTCCGCTGATCCATAGGTACCTGCAAGCAGCACACCTTCGCTATATAGTTGAATGGAATCGCCCGCTCTCTGAGAAATACTGGTCCTTTATGGACCAAACAGTGGCGGGTGTAAACATCTGGCGGGAAGCCTGGCTCCCGCGTAAACACAGGGTATGGGGACTATACTCCTACCCAGTGACATCGTCCACAATGAAAGTATGAGATGCAGTGGCTGGGAAAAAGGACCTCACAACATTCCCCTCCCCGATGTCCCCGATAGTAGATAACCCTGACTTCCCCCCAGGCCGTAGATCAGAGGTGTTTCACAGGTGGAGAGAACTAGGGTGTAAACGGTGGGTTCCCTATTCGATCCTGGTGGGAGTATTTCTTTTGAGCAATTGCGGCAGGAGTACGCTCTCCCACAAACTGACTCTTTCCACTACCTACAGGTGCGACACTGGGTCACCTCGCCGGCATACCAAGAGGCGGCCTCAAGACCGCTAATGGCCTTCGAAAAGTGGTTAGTGCGCAAGAATGACAACAAACATCTCATTTCTGAGCTGTATGCAATGCTCTCCACCGAGAGGAGGGGAGTCGAAACAAAGGGCAGCTGCGTTGGGAGGAGGAACTGGGCAGAGTACTCTCTGATAAAGAATGGGCAGACATACACTACAGAACACACCACACAGCACATAACACTGCAGGGACGGAATCAGCCTACAAAATGATAACGTATTGGTATTACACCCCGGCCCGCATTCACAATTCGGACAAAAATCGCTTGGAGCGATGCTGGAGGGGATGCGGCCTGACGGGCTCTCTAGTACACTTACTTTGGCATTGCCCAAGATTGGTTCACTTTTGGGAGCTGGGCCTGGACGATATTGACAAAGCATTTAACACCTTGATTCCTCGCTTCCCTGCATACACTCTATTGGGACTGTTGAACCCTCTGACTTTCCCCCTGTGCTCTATGAGGTGGAGACAGATTGTATTAGCACTGCTAGTGGCGCACCAGGTTATCTTAGTCCGATGGGGCTCTACTTATATTCCAGACCACTAGGCATGGCTACACAAACTTTGGTTTATCCTAGCTATGGAGCACATGTCCCTGGTGGTAGAACACAAGGTGGAAACCTATGCGGAGCTCTGGACCCCCTTTCTCCAGATTCTCTCGAAAGACCTTCGGGAGATCAAGTGTCCCAAATACTTACAGATTTTGCGTCTCCGCCCAAAGAACAATAGATGCTCTAGTCGAACTCCACTATATACAAAGCCTAGAGGAGCGCGTGACTGGTGCAGGAAAGGGTGGGAGGGAGGATGGGCGGGGGGATTTTCAGGGGGTTGTTCTGTTGTCCTTTTGAGTTGTTTTGTTCTATCATTCTATCGCTGCCAGCCCCCGGGATGTAGGCGCAAAAGCTGTGTAGAATTACACCCCTGCTTAATCGCTGCCAGCCATTGGTTGTAGGCGTTCAGCTGTGTAACTGATGCTATGGATCGTGATGAATAAACAGATTGGTTTCATAAAATGGAGGGGGGGCACGCAGACCCCCCTCCTGGGGCTGTGTGAAGCCCCAGGGACCACCACCTCTGCAGGGCTAAAGTGAAATATTTAAAGGAGCGGCTGGGCGGACCCCCTGGGACCCGGGGACCACAACCTACCTGGGGCCAGCAATTAAAAATAGATGTGGGAGTGGGGGTGTGCGCCCCCCCTTCCGGGCCATACGCAGTCCGGGGGCCTACCAACTCCCCAGGACCGGCCTATGAAATTGAAAGGAGGGGGGCCGTGCAGCACCCCTCTTGGCACCATTAATGGCCTTGGGGGCCAACACCCCCCAAGACTGGCTTCTGCTATCTTTTGAGGTGCCCACCCTTGGGAGATAGCTGTTTGCTTTTGCTTGGCGGGAGCTGTGACAGCTCCCACCATGCGAGAGCAAACAGTAACTCCTCTTCCTGCAAGCGGAAGCTGTCAAACTGCTCCTGCTTGTTGGGAGTGGAGTTTTCATCTGTCTACTGTCATGAGGTTCCCCCGTGGTCCCCAATGATACACACTGAGTGCCATGGGTAAGGCCAGGGCACCCAGGTAGACGTGGCCGGGCCACGGGGGATGGGGTCCCTGTGGCCGAAATCGGCCCACGGAGGGGGGCTGTATGGCCCCCTCCCCCATTTAATTTTGGCTGGGCCCTAGGGGAGGAGGTCTCCAGGGCCGAAATCGGCTGGGGGGGCAGTGTGGCGCCCCTCCCCCATTGAGTTTTGACTAGGCCCCGTGGGATGGGGTCCCGAGGCCGATATCAGCCTGGGGAGGGGGGGGCCACGTTTTTCAATTACCCTGAGTATGCAAATGCCCAAAATCAACTACAAGCTCCGCGCTTTTGGCCACGCACCATTTTCCTTAATAGTATGCTAAGGTCTACCTGCCTTTTCCCACATTGATGGACAGCCCAACAAAAGGCCCTCGAGTACGTTTCCCGCGTTATTGATGCAGAGGAATGCGAAGACATCTCCACCAAACAAAGAAGCACTTACTTCATTTAGTTAAGGGAAAGTACCCCTGTTTGGTGGAGATTCACCACTTTGTAGTCTCGTCGTCTTCTCTTGACGAGGATTCACGTTATCACAGATTTGTGGATGAAGACGCTCGAGGAACAGTCACATTGCCGAAATTACATGCCTTCACATTTTCGTCTCACTACTTGTGCCTGAAATCATTTTTTAATTCTCATCGGGTATGTGCTATCACAGCAGGCCCGGCTGCCAGGAGCTTCAGATAAAGCCACCGGGAATCCAGCCTCTGACTATGGGCTGCACCACGTGGTCGTATCAGCAATGGTGGTGAAAAATAAACATTGCCTCCTGCAGCAGCTCGAGGGTAGGGTGGTGCCTTGCTGTAAACTGGCTTTTGACTGCATTGTTGTTGCATAGAGCCTAACTATCATCTCACACAGGCAGCAGGATAGGATGGAATTTAAGAGGTGAGCACTGTTGTGTACAGTAAAGGCTGAATGCTTCTTTCAATCGTCAAGCCCTGGGTCAGTTTCTCTGGTCGGAGCAATTAGTCAGCGATGCGTGATGACCAAAAATACATCTGAACAGCCAGATATTTATTCATTATCCAGTCAGCACTGCAGCCCTATATGAAGTGGTGTTCTGTTGCCGCCTTCTGTTGTTTCTGGCAAGGAGCCACATTAATCGTGTAGCAGGCGATCACGATTGGTCCAAAAAACAGTGGTCCTGGACATATCTATTCACATAAATACCTACTATGGACAATTATTATTTAGTAAGAATTTCGAGCATACATATAGTCAGCTCATGGTTACAAAGAATCCAATTAGTTAAAGTACTTAGATGTGCAACAACCATTAGTTTTCAAAAAAGGCATGTATTTAATCACAAAATTGGCAGACGGTAAACATATTACTTGGTTATCATTTAGAAGAGAAAAGGAGGTTGCTCCAAAGGAACGTGCAAGGCAAGTGCTCTGGTGTGAAGTGAGTGAGAAATTGGAGGGGGAGGGGGGAGAAAAATCCCAAAACAAAATCAGAAAGCAAATATAATTTTATAAATGCGATTGATAACAAATACTCAATCTCTGAGGCCTGGCCAGTGATGGTTAATTATGCAATTAATTTGTACAACATGTTTCACAAACAATAGAGAAATATATCATCTTATGCAAGGTAGGGGAAAGGACATGTGGTCCAGGCCTGCTGGGGTTGGGCGTCGACGTTTCGACCCGACTTGTGGGCAAGGCGGGTAATTGGAACCTCAGCCTGCGGGTCTTCCTCAGGACAGGGGGAAACAAAAAATCAACCTTAAGGGATAAAATAGAAGGCCAATTACTAAATTGCCAATGGATGCTGTACAATGTAAAAGTGAAAATGCCTGTCTTACCAACCTGAACACAGTGTTGGTAGATATAGTTCCCGGTATGACCACCTGAATTATGGCGAGAGAAGGCGGAAGTGCACATCAAAAGGATGTTCTAATTATTTAAAAGTGATAATGAATACTAAGGAATATTAAAAGAGTAGGCTCAACCGCCTCAATGTTGCGGTATGGTACCCGTTAGGCTCCAGAAGAGTCCATAATGTACGGGGGAGAACGTATCCTTGTCTAAATTAAACATAAAAGTTTTAGTGGCCTATATATAAGGCCACAACAGTAGTTGTGCTAGGCATCAATTAAGGATTGTATTTTCACTTATCCGCGTATATGTAGCGGTGTAGTGACCGAATTAAATCAATATACAATTCAGAATTCCATCAGCAACTGAAATTAGAAACAGAAGGAAAGGGGGGTTGATTACAAGGCTAAAAGACAACCCTTCCCCTGATAGCATCCCTTTATGGCCCGTCTTTACCTTTATCGACATGTACATCGGTCCTCACTCCAACGCAGTACCGTCAGAATGAGCCTAGCCAGCAGGAATGCTTATAGCGGCTCGGTGACGCAAGGACGTACAATTGAGCGTACCCGTGGCGTCTGACTCACTTTGGCGAAACGACTCGCTGTGGCGGGTCGGTCAGGCCAATGTGATGGAAGAAAGACTCTTGGACTACACCGCGGCGAAAATAAGTAAGCCGTGTGGTGTGTCCATGATGGCCTGTGGATAAGGCCACTCAAAAGCAGTCATTTGATAAACCGAATGGTTCTAAAGGGGAACTAATAGAAGGAAGACATAATCAATGGAAATGAATACACATGATAACATAAATTTTTCATCTACAGAACAGAGTACATACAAGGATAACATAACGATGGCCTGTGTGCCGGGACATAACGATAATTACAATGAATGAAGAGTAGTAGTTTCATAAAGACGGTGGTATTGTCATTTGTGTTTAGATAGAACCTCCACGTCCGTGAAGGATATCAATTACACAATGAAAGTAATTAGGTATGTAGTGTGCAGGAGCACATGTACAAAATAAAATAAAATAAAATAAAATTAAAACAGTTTACATCACACGACCCATGATTAAGAAGTCGAGTAGAATGAGCATGTGAGGATAGTTGTGTGGCGCTATTCCAGATGTTGTGTAGAGAGGCATATACCAAGCCTATCACCATTATTCAGAAACGACACCTGCCTGGTGATTTCCTCATACTCATTAAGGCCTCTTGCCACAGTGTCAAAGAGATGTATCCAATTACACTCACGGATATTAAGGATTTTGGAAAAATCCCCTCCCCTCGGATTGGCCTTGACTTTTTCTATCACCCACCACCTAAGACTTTCTGGTGTGTGTCCAAATGCTTTGAAGTGTTCCACGAGTGGCGCGCCCTGTACTTGGCAGCATATACGACTGCAGTGTTGCAGGATGCGTGTCTTCACTTTTTGTATCAACTGACCAATATACAAAAAGTCGCAAGGGCATGTTATGGCACAGACCACTCCAGTAGAATTACAGTTTGTATGGTCTTGTAATGGATGCGTGTGGTTATTGTGAGTAAAATGATTTAGTTCCCTAACCATTGAGCACGCCTTGCACTGTCCACACTTATGGTGTCCTTTCACTGGGGGGATATCCCATAGTGTGGATTGTACAGCCCTCGGTTCAGTGGGCAATAGAGACTTGACTACGTAATCTCTCACATTTTTTCCTTTCTTGAAAGCGTGCATGGGAGGAGGCACACCCCCAAGCTCATCTGATACCAAATGCCAATGACGGTTTATGGTCTTTTTGATCATGTTGCTTTTCGTGCAAAAGGTGGTAACACACACTAAGCGCTCCTGGTCATTGGTACTTTTTTGTTTAGGTTCAAGTAGGGACTCCCTGTGGTTTAACCACGCACATTTGCGTGCTTTCTTCAGTAGTCTTAAGGGGTAGCCCCTTTCCGCCAGGCGAGATACCAAATCCGCCGATTCCTCAAAATAATCCCCCTTCCTGGAGCAGTTCCTACGCAACCTCAAGAATTGGCCAAATGGTAAATTGTCCCTGAGGTTGCGAGGATGGTGACTTGAGTAACGTAGAAGTGTATTACGTTCACTTGTTTTTCTATATAGACATGTATTTAGTCTGTCCTGGTCAGCTTTAATTGAAATATCCCAAAAATTGACCAGCGATTTGCTGAATTCTAAAGAAAATTGGATATCCTCAGAACAGTTGTTAAGCCAGGTATGGAAATCCTTCAATTGATCCTCACTGCCTTCCCATATGACCAAGACATCATCTATATAGCGGTGCCATAGTTCAATACAATAACTGTAGGGGTTATGTTCGCTAAGGACGTAAGTTTGTTCAAAATCGTCCATATAGATGATGGCTAGATTGGGCGCAAAGCTAGCCCCCATTTGCGACTCCTTTAGTTTGTAAATAGAAGTCGCCCTGAAAACTGAAAAAATTCTTTGTCATGGCAATGTCCAAAAGTTTAATAATAAAATCAGTAGGAACCCGATGTGGTTTAGGGCGTTCTTCAAGGGCTTTTTGGATTATCCTGAGCGCTGCTCCCTGGGGAATATTTGTATACAGCGATGTTATGTCCATGGTGGCCAAAAGATGGTTACTGAGGCTGTATGGTCGATTGTCCACCAATTTGATGGTTTGCATGGTGTCTCTAAGATATGTAGTTGTATTTTCAGCAATAGGTTTTAGAAACACATCTATGAATTTACATAGTGGCTCCAAGACCGAACCACAGCCGGAGATGATAGGTCTCCCGGGTGGGTCATGCATACGTTTGTGAATCTTAGGAAGTGGTACATGGTAGGTATCCTAGGGTATTTATTATTAAGGTACTCATACTCATGTTTACTTATGAAACCTTCCTCAAGACCTTTGAGTGTAATGTGCCCAATGGTCTCAGCAATCTCTTTCGTGGGATCAGATCTCAGTTTCTTGTAATTGCCTTGTACTCCCAATTGGGCTAGAATCTCTTTCTTGTAATCCCTTGTGTTTTGAATGACTATTGCCTCACCCTTATCGGCGGGTTTGATGACTATATTGGCATTACTCTTGAGTGATTCTAAAGCTAGGCGTTCTGATTTGGTGGTGTTAAATTTGACATACTGTCTCTGTGATAAAGATTTGGTAATGTCTCTCATAACCACCTGTTCATACGCCAAAATCTTGTGTGACATTAAATGCGTCGGAGGGGTAAACTTCGATGGTGGTCGGAGACCGGTACCAGAGAAAGTGGGTTGGAAGGGAATCTTATTGAAGTAATGTTTAAGACGTACCTTCCTGAAGAACTGATGTAACTCAACCTTTAGATTGAATGTGTTAGGCAGAGAAGTAGGTACAAATGATAAACCATTTTCAAGGATCTTTTGTTCATCTGGTTTCAAGACATATCCTGAAAGGTTCACTATAGGGTTATCAGGGTTGGCAGGTGTGTGTTCTACCATCTGTAATGTTGGCGTCGGGTTTGTATTTCCCCGTGTGTCCCCTGTGGGAAGTGTACCTGTTTCTTGGCTCTCCCCCTGCCCCTGTTCCAAGTGGGTTCTCTCATTGCCCTGGGTCTCCCCCAGAGCTGACCTCTCCCTCTGTGTTCCCACCATGGTCCTTCCAGTAAAAAAGGTTGTTGGTCTGTATATGACTGGCCTGGGTTGTGTGGGCCTGAGCTAGGGCCTGGTCTGTCTGCCTCACTGTCGGACCCACTTGTTGCAGATGAGTCCGAAAAGGTGGTATACCTCCTAAAACCACCCGGGAGACCTATCATCTCCGGCTGTGGTTCGGTCTTGGAGCCACTATGTAAATTCATAGATGTGTTTCTAAAACCTATTTCTGAAAATACAACTACATATCTTAGAGACACCATGCAAATCATCAAATTGGTGGACAATCGACCATACAGCCTCAATAACCATCTTTTGGCCACCATGGACATAACATCGCTGTATACAAATATTCCCCAGGGAGCAGCGCTCAGGATAATCCAAAAAGCCCTAAACCACATCGGGTTCCTACTGATTTTATTATTAAACTTTTGGACATTGCCATGACAAAGAATTTTTTCAGTTATCAGGGCGACTTCTATTTACAAACTAAAGGAGTCGCAATGGGGGCTAGCTTTGCGCCCAATCTAGCCATCATCTATATGGACGATTTCGAACAAACTTACGTTCTTAGCGAACATAACCCCTACAGCCAATGTATTGAACTATGGCGCCGCTATATAGATGATGTCTTGGTCATAAGGGAAGGCAGTGAGGATCAATTGAAGGATTTCCATACCTGGCTTAACAACTGTTCTGAGGATATCCAGTTTCTTTAGAATTCAGCAAATCGCTGGTCAATTTTTGGGATATTTCAATTAAAGCTGACCAGGACAGACGATATACATGTCTATATAGAAAAACAAGTGAACGTAATACACTTCTACGTTACTTAAATCACCATCCTCGCAACCTCAGGGACCATTTGGCCAATTCTTGAGGTTGCGTAGGAACTGCTCCAGGAAGGAGGATTATTTTGAGGAATCGGCGGATTTGGTATCTCGCCTGGCGGAAAGGGGCTACCCCTTAAGACTACTGAAGAAAGCATGCAAACATGCGTGGTTCAACCAAAGGGAGTCCCTACTTGAACCTAAACAAAAAGTACCAATGACCAGGAGCGCTTAGTGTGTGTTACCACCTTTGCACTGAAAAGCAACATGATCAAAAGACCATAAACCGTCATTGGCATTTGGTATCAGATGAGCTTGGGGGTGTGCCTCCTCCCATGCACGCTTTCAAGAAAGGAAAGAATGTGAGAGATTACGTAGTCAAGTCTCTATTGCCCACTGAACCGAGGGCTCTACAATCCACACTATGGGATATCCCCCCAGTGAAAGGACACCATAAGTGTGGACAGTGCAAGGCGTGCTCAATGGTTAGGGAACTAAATCATTTTATTCACAATAACTACACGCATACATTACAAGACCATACAAACTGTAATTCTACTGGAGTGGTTTACGCCATAACATGCCCTTGCGACTTTTTGTGTATTGGTCAGACGATACAAAAAGTGAAAACACGCATCCTGCAACACTGCAGTCGTATACGCTGCCAAGTACAGGGCGCGCCACTCGTGGAACACTACAAAGCATTCGGACACATACCAGAAAGTCTTAGGTGGTGGGTGATAGAAAAAGTCAAGGCCAATCCGAGGGGAGGGGATTTTTCCAACATCCTTAATATCCGTGAGTGTAGATGGATACATCTCTTTGACACTGTGGCAAGAGGCCTTAATGAGTATGAGGAAATCACCAGGCAGGTGTCGTTTCTGAATAATGGATGATAGGCTAGGTATATGCCTCTCTGCACAACATCTGGAATAGCGCCACACAACTATCCCCACATGCTCATTCTACTGGACTTCTTAATCATGGGTCTTGTGATGTAAACTGTTTTAATTTAATTTAATTTTATTTTTACATGTGCTCCTGCGCACAACCTACCTAATTACTTTCATTTTGTAATTGATATCCTTCACGGACGTGGAGGTTCTATGTAAACACAAATGACAATACCACCGTCTTTATGAAACTACTACTCTTCATTCATTGTAATTATCGTTATGTCCCTGCACACAGGCCATCGTTATGTTATCCTTTTATGTACTCTGTTCTCTGGATGAAACATTTATGTTATCATAATGATCCTAACTTCTTGGGCTTGGCGAAGGCAAATCATGTGTGTTTCCTTTCGTATTCCACATTGAGAAATTATATGAAATCCTTAATGAGGAGAATTAATCATTGATCTATTGAAGCACAATCTGATGTGTAGTGACTGTGCTGAGTGGTTTTTGTCTTGTCATCTCCTGGTGAGAGCAGAGTCCATGGTTCTCCCTTTTAAATACTCCATGTATGCAAATGCTCAAAATAATAGCATCACTCACACACCCACTCACAGACACACACAAGCACTCACAGACCCACTCAAAGACACACACAGACACTCACAAAGGTACTCAAACACCCTCTCACAGACCCACACAAACACTCAAACAATCACACAGGCACTTACAGACCCACTCACAGAACCACACAGACATTAACACTACCACTCTCAAAGGTGACAGGTTACAGTTAGGATTAAAAAGTAAAAAAACTGTAGAATATCACTGGGGAATAAAACTTACAGGGACATTACAGTTAGGAAAAACCTTAGAAATTAACTGGAAAAAAACAAAGGTCACAGGGACGTTATAGTTAGGATCAGATTAAACTCATAGAAAACCATGGAAATTTAGCAGTTATAGTTACTTAAGCTCACTATAACTTACCCCCCTGCAATGCACTGCGTGTAACCTCATCTATTAGGTCACTCATGATATCTCAAATTACATCACTGATGACATCATCCAGTGAGTGAAAGTGTTTTGTAAATGTTTGAGATTGAAAGCTATATAGTAAGCTACTGCATAAGTAAAATTAATATTCTTTTCTAAACTAGTAATGAGTGATACTGTTTCTAACATACAGAGATGTATTTGTTAATGCAAGTAGGGGAGGGGGGCATGCAGGCCCCCCTCCCCAGGTTTACCCCATCCCGCCGGGCCCGGCTGAGTTTCAAAAGTGGGTGGGGGCCACGCGGCCCCCATCCCTGTCTGATTTCAGCCCCAGAGACCTCATCATACGGGGCCAGCCAAAAGATAATATGGGGAGAGCGGCTGCCCAGCCTCCATTCCAGGCGATTTGGGCCCCGGGGACCCCAACCCGTGGAGCACGGCCAATATGCAAAATAGGAAGGGGGCCCCTTCCCGGGCTGAATTCGACCCTGCGCCAAAATATAATAGGCGGAGGGCGACCGCGCAGTCACCCTCAGGGGCCTGGCCGATATACAAAATGGGGAGGAGGCCACGCAGCCCACCTCCCTGGCCGATTTTTGGCCTCAGTGACCCCATCCCCCGGGACCCAGCCATTAGAAAAATGAGGAAGGGGGCCGTGCTGCCCCCCTCCCTGGGCCGGGATCAGCCCCAGGGACCCCATCCCCCGGGCTTGGCTGTGTAATGCAAAGGAAGGACGGCCACGCGGCCCCCTCATGGAGCCATTATTGGCCCAAGCACCTCATTCCACAAGAACGGCTCAGCAATGTCCCGGGCTGACCACCCCTGGGACATTACGGTTTCCCTATCTGCACTAGTGCGGGCAGGGAAAGCTCTGTTTGCTCTCATATGGTGGGAACAATGTAAAGCTCCCGCCAAGCAAGAGCAAACAGTAAGTCCGCTCCCAATGGGCAGGAGCAGGAAAAATGCTGCTGCCCACTGGGAGCAGACTTTTCATCTGTTTGAAGCTGGCAGGGGAACAGATAAAATAATTGCTCCTGCACACAGGGAGCAGCATTTTTTGCTACTCCCTATGTACGGGAGTAATGCTGGCTACTGCTGGAGGGGAAGAGCCGACAGGGACTGCGGGGGAGTTTGGGCTCCCCCTGCGGCCCCCAACAAATAGGCACTGGGTGCCCTTGGTAGGCCAGGGCAACCACTATTGACCACTGACCTTTGCAGTAATTGACTGGGCCCCAGGGAATGGGGTTCCCGGGGCTGAAATCAGCCCAAGGAGGGAGGGGCATGGCCTCCCAACCCCATTTTTCATTGACCAGGCCCTGGGGATGGGGTCACCGGGGCTGATATTGGCCCTGGGAGGGGGCTACATGCCCCCCTCCCAAATGACAAATATACAGAGCCCTGTGAGATAGGGTCTCAGGGGCCTAATTGGCCTGGCGAGGGGGGCCACATGTTCCCTTCCCCCTCATTTTTGATGGCCGTGCCCTGGGAGATGGGGTCTCTGGGGCCAAAATCAGCCCAGGGAGGGGGGCTGCGTGCCCCCCTTCCCTTTTACTATAGGGATGGGCCCCAGGGGATGGGGTCCCTTGGTCCATAATTAGCACTGGGAGGGGGTCTGCATGTAGGGGATTGGCCACAGGGTCTGGCCGCAAGTCAGACCCTGAGGCCAACCCCCTGCCGAGCACCGCTGAAGGCCATGCACGGCGTGGGGTTGGGTGCCTGAGTGGGGTCTGCTGCAGGGCCTGGTCACAGGCCAGGCCCTGCGGCCAAATCCCGCCGTGCATGGCCATTTGACGTGCATAGTGCAGAGTTGGGTGCCTCCGCTGCGTAAAGTCGAGAACGGTGCATAGTGTGTGGTTGGGTGCCTGCAGGGTTGGACACAGCCTGGCCCTGCAACCCACCCCCAGAGCACACGGCCTAAGGTCGTACACGGTAGGGGTTGGGTTAATGTTAGATAATTAAATATGACTTAACGTTAGAAAAACCTAGATATTTACTGAAAAGAAACAAAGTTTACTGGGACGTTATAGTTAGGAAATCGAATGTAAAAAACGTAGAAATTCACTAAAAAACCAAGGGCTACAAGGACGTTAAAGTTAGGTTCAGATTTTACACGCACAAAACCATAGAAATTCAGCAGTTATAGTTATACTTTTCTCAAGAAACTTTGGCAGGAATATAGGGTATGGTATGAAAAGGGTACATTTTGTTAGTAGATCAACTCAGCAGTTTTTAAGTAATAAGGGACAAAAACTTAGTGAGGTACATATCAATGACACAACACAATATTATTGGTTAATGAAAGCCCTTACAAAATAAAAAAGCAGCCATCTTCTTTAGACCACACTTTGGCTGTGTTCTGGTTTTCTACATAAAATATAGCTTATCACAAATATTTTAAACAAAGGAAAAAACAAGATACTTTACCAAAGTCTGAATAGTTGGGAAAAAGTATTTTATTGTTTATGGAGTATCACGGTACTTCTTCAAAACTATCTAGGATGTACAGCTGTACCTATTGAAATACAAAAAAAAGAATTTGTGACAAAAGACACTAGAGGACACAACACATCATGCCACCCCATTCCACTCTACAACACGCTAGTTCACTCTACAACAAGCCACTATACTCTACAGCACACCACTCCAGCCTACGACACTCCACGCCACTCCACTCTATGACATGCCACTGCACTGTATGACTGGCCACTTCTCCTATGACATGCCACTCCATTCTACGACATGCCAGTCCACTCTATACCACTCCACTCTAAGACACTCTACAACATGCCATACTATGACATGCCACTCCACTGCACTTTACTACATGCCACTCCACTCTACGACACGCCTCTCCACTTCACTCTACGACATGCCACTCCACTCTATGTCACTCCAGTCTACTCTACGACACAGCAATTCACTCTACCACACTCCAGGGTATGCCATTCCAGTGTATGCCACTTCATTCTATACCACTACACTCTATACTACAAACACTCCATGACACAACACTGTACGACATTATACTCGCCTCCACGCCTCTCTTCCCCACTCTACAACACTCAATGCCACTCTATGCCACTCTACCACACTCTACTCCACTCAATGCCATTCAAAAACACTGTACTCCACTCTACAACACTGTATGCAACTCCCTCTGTACCATTCCACGCCAGAGTACTCCACTCTACTCTATGTTCCAGCACTCCACTCTACTCCACTATTCCAAGCTACTCCACTCCGCTATACACCACTCTATGTCACTCTACTCTACCACACTCTTCGACACTCTACTCCATTCAATGACACTCTACAACACTCCACTCTATGACACTCTTCTCTATGACACTTCACTCTATGACACTGCACTCTGAGACACTGTACTCCACTCTACTCTATGATACTCTACTCGATGACACTCTACTTCACTCTACTCCTCACTATGCCGCTACACTTTACAGCACTCCACTCCATGCCACTCAACAACACTCTGCTTGACAACACTCCACTCAATGATACTCCACCTGAAGACACTCTACTCGACGACACTCCATTGTATGACAGTCCAATCTATGGCACTTGACTCTACGATACTGCAATCTATGCCACTCCTCTCTACTCTACTAAATGCCTCTCCAGTCTACTCACTCTACAACATTCTACTCCACTGTATGCTCCTCCACTCTACACCACTCTGCTCTACTCTACGCCACTCTACAACAGGCCACTCCGCTCCACTGTATGACATGCCACTCCTCTCCATGTCACTCCACTCCACTCTACAACATGCCATTTTACTCTAATGACACTCCACTCCATGTTACAACACTCCATGCCACTCAACTCTGTGACATTCCAATCCACTCTATGACATGCCACTACAATCTACTATATGACACTCCACTCTATGTCACTTCACTCTACACCGTCCACTCTAAGACAATCTATGACATGGCACTGTATGACACACCTAGCCACTCCACTCTACAACACGCCACTCCAATGCTACTCCACTCTATGACACTCTACTCCAGTCTGCGACACTCCACTCTACAACACTGTACTCCACTCAATGCCACTCCACTCTACAACACTCCTCTTTACGACACTCCACTCGATGACACTGCACTCTAAGACACCCTCCTTGAGTCCACTCTACGACACTCCATGTTAACCCACTCTACGACATGCCACTCCACCCTACGATATGACACTTCACTCTTTGCCACTCCATTCTACACTGTCCACTCTATCACACTCTTTGACACACCACTCCACTATATTTCATAACCACACCACTCTATGCCACTCCATTATACGTCACAATACTCTATGCCACAATACTTTACACCTCTATACTCTATGACACGGCACTCTACAACATTCTGCTCTACACCACAGCATAGTATGCCACTCGACTGTATGACCCTCTACTCCACTGTACAACATTCTAGGCCCCTAAACTCTATGACACTCTACTCCACTCTACTCCACTCTATGGCACTCCACTCTACACAATATACAATGGCTCAGTTATGTGAAGACCCAGCTGGCTCGCATGAGGAGGCAGGAGTTTTTACAAACCCTTCTCTCATTACTTCTGTCACGAAACTCCAATTAAAAAGAGACTTTTAAAATATTTTAAGTGATGACAGAGAATATGTGGAACACATCAAAAAGCAGGTAGTCGACTATTTACCCCTGGTTACCACTGAAGGAATTGAGCCATATCTTTTGTACCCTTTTAGCCATTTTAATTTTTTTAATCTCCTCAGATTCAGACTCAGCATAGCTCATTTATTGGTGTTGTATCCAAGCCATACGTATCATGATGCCCATCTAGATCCCTGCCCCTGTGACAATAATTCAAGCCAGAACATGTCGCATTTTTTTCTTTTTGTGCGAGTTATACAATAAACCACAGCGGGAATTTTTTTTACCACTCCTGAGGGTTTTGAACATCAGAAAATGTAGGCCAGCTTTGTTCTTTCTCCAACTACTTCAATCAGAATATATTTGCGAAATGATATATAGATTTATTTCTGCTGCTATTCGCTTAAGGAGGTTAGTTGGGAAATAGTTGCCCTCTTTTCTCCAAGACCTTGTGTGTCTTTTTCTCACTGAGTATGTATAAAATGATTACCTGCAATTCGTGGAGGTTTTTATATTTTAAAATTGTTCTCTGGCACTGTAAAAAAAGCATTATGCACTTTAATAATGACTGTTTACAAGATAATATCTCTAGGCTGAAACCCATATTTTATTTGAAAGTAAATGAAAACAGGATAATGGATTTTTGATTGAAATCTGTCTGCCACTTTGAAAAGTCACTATGCACTTTTTTGAATGTCTATATGCTCTGTTTAAATATTTTTGTTAATTAATAAAGTTTCTGTATTAACAAAAGGCACTATGCACTTTTAAGATCGACTGTCTTACCTTTGGGGTCTGGCGCTGTGCTTGAAAAAGAGGAATTGCACTGCTGAGGTTGAACACTGTTAATGAACTTTTTCTGACCTGACCCGGATGGTCATGACGTGTTTTCTTTTATGAATTTTACGTGCGTTCAGCTGCTCTCTGTTAGCTTTATGTTTTCCATGCATTTTATGTATTCTGATGTCTGTGACTTTTATGGTTTACTAAAAAAAAACGAATAAAGTTTTATGATGATGACACTCAACTCAACAACACTCTACTGTACGGCAGTCCAATCTATGGCATTCCACTCTACGACACTCCACTCCATGCCACTCCTCACTACATCTACTCTATGACATGCCACCCCAGTCTACCCACTCTACAACTTTCTACTCCACTGTATGCCCTCCACTCTTCTCCACTCTGCTCTACTCTACGCCACTCTACAACACACCATTCCATTCCATTCCACTCCACTGAACAACACGCCACTCCACTCTATGATGCACCACTCCACTCTATGACACACTACTCTACTATGAAACTCCAGTCCACTCTATGACACTCCATGCCACTACACTCTACGACATACCACCCCACTCTATGATATGCCACTCCACTCTACACATCCAATCTATGACATGCTGCTCTATGACACACCACTCCAGTATACTTACAACATGTCACTCCACTCTATGGCACTCCAGTCTACACCATTCCCCTCTACACCACTCCATTGTATGCCACGATACTCAATGCCACAACACTTTACACCACTGCATTCTACAACACGATACTCTACAACATTCCACGCTATGCCACAACACTGTATGCCACTCCACACTACTCCACTGTATGACCCACTACTCCACTGTAAGACACTCTATGCCTCTCCACTCTATGACACTCTACTCTACTCTACTCTATGGCACTCCAGTCTACAACACTTTACTCCACTCTATGCTACTCTACAACACTGCACTCCACTCTACGACACTGTACGCAACACCCTCTATGCCACTCCTCGCCACGCCACTCTACTTCACTCTACTCTATGACACACTACTCCAATTTACTCTGCTCTATTTCACTACTCCACTCTATGCCACTCCACTCTATGCCACTGTATGCTACTCCACTCTATGACACTCTGTGCCACTCCACTTTACCACACTCTACGACACTTTACTCCACTCTACGACACTCCACTCTGCAACACTGTACTCCACTCTATGCCACTTCACTGTACAACACCGTACAACACTCATCTTTATAACACTCTACTCTACGACACTGCACTCTGCAACACTTTCCTCCACTCTACTCTACAACACTCCATTCAATAACACTCCACTCTATGATACACTACTCTATGCCACAGCACTTTACAACACTCTACTCAACTCTATGCCACTCTGCTACACTCTACGTGATGACACTCCGCTCGACGACACTCGACTCAACATCACTCCACTCGACTCGATGACACTCCACTGTACGACATTCCACTTTACAACACTCTACTCAACTCTATGCCACTCTACTACACTCTACTTGACGACACTCCACTCAACATCACTCCACTTGATAGCACTCCACTGTATGATACTCTACTGTACGACACTCCATTCTATGACACACCACTTAACTATATGCCACTCCAGTCTATGACACACCACTCCACTCTAAGGCACTCTATTCTAGAACACTCTACTCCACTGTACTACCCTCCACTCTACAACACTGTATGACACTCCTCTTTATGACACTCCAATCTACGACACTGCACTCTAGGACACTGTCCTCTACTCTACTCCATGAAACTAATTCAACGACACTCCACTCTATGACACTCTCCTCCACTCTATGCCACTTTACTCTACGACACTCTACCCAATGACACACCACTCAACAACACTCCACTCGACGACACTCCATCCTACGACACTCAGCTCCACTCTATGCCACTCCACTGTACTCTAAGACACGCTACCCCACTCCTTGCCACTCCACTCTAGAACAACCTGCTTCACTGTATGCCCTTCAATTCTATGCCACTCTAGTCCACTCTAAGACACTCTAGTGGATGACTCCACCCGACAACAGTCCACCATTCAATTTGAGAAACATTTCTATAAAAATAAACATTAAAATTCAATGAAAAAACAAAGATTAAGGACACGCTATAGTTAGGAAAACTTTATTCTATTTATTAGGAAATACTTTTTGCGTACAATACCAACTTAAACTACACAAACATTCAAATTACGAAATTTATAGTTATGGCTTGCAGTTTTAATTTGTGCCTCTGCTCGAAAAGTACTCATGCACCTCCACACACAGTGCTGTCAACTTGCTAGCCACACTACATTAACTATCAATCTATATATATATAAATACACACATTATCTACTGGCGGTCGCCAGTAGATAGTTATAGTTAGGACCTATTATCCATAGGAAATTCGTAACATTCTATTCCCAATAACTTTAGGCGTCGTTTGACGAATCATCGCGAAATTTTCAAAACTAGTGGGGCGCTCCGGTCCGCTTCCTGTCTTGAAAGTTTTGGGGTGATTCATCAAGCGGGGGCCGAAAAAGGGATTCCCAAAACGTGTTTTCTCCATGTTAATTCCCATAGGAAATTTTAGACACGGCTACAGCCCGAACTACTGAACGGAATTACACCAAATTTTGCAAAAAAAGGTAGCGCTTGGTTCAGAAAGCGACCTTTTTTTTAAATGGTGTAAATCCGTTCAGTAGTTGCCGAGAAATGCAAAAAATAAGAGTGAAAAAATCAATTTCCCATAGGAAACTTTATGCAAGGCTACAGCAAAAACTGATAAACGGAATTACACCAAATTGTAAGCAAAAAGGTAGTGCTTGGTTCAGAAAGCACCCTTTTTAAAAATGGTGTAAATCCGTTCAGCAGTTTTGAAGAAAATGAAAAATAAAGTTTTGATATTTATGGCCGACGTTGGATCTCGCGCACCCTCCTGATCACGAGCTTCATGCTAATTGGCTGTCAACACTCCAAACCAGGAAGTGTTGGTAGCCATCTTAGTGCCTCGGTAGAACCGAGGCACAAGAAATGAGAGAAACAAACGCAAAAAACGCAAAAGGGGGCAGGGTAGAAACACCCTGACCCCTAGGCCTGCTTAGGGGATCCCACAAGGACCCCAGGGCCCAAAAAGCATTTTTTTAAAAAAATCAGCGGGATGCGCTAGGATGCGCGGATTCCGCCGTGAAAAAAACGAAGCGCGGTCTCCGCGCTTGATGGTATTTGGCCCCGGGTGGGCCAAGTCCCGGGGCATGCGGGGTAAATGATAAAATTGTGTGGGGCCTCTAAGGCCCCCAAGCCCCAGGGACCGCCACCCCCGGGGCTTTGAAATACAAATGGTGCGGGAGGGCACTGCCCTCCCGCAGCCCCGGGACCGCCACCCCCCGGGCTTCTTTAAAAAAATTAAAATACCTGTGTGTGGGGGCTCGAGCCCCCACATGCCCTGGGGACCGCCAGCTCCTCGGGGCACTAAGAATTGAAATGTGGGGTCCGTTTTGGACCCAAGCCCCGGGGACCACCACCTCCCCGGGCTTTGCAGATGTAGGAGGGGGGCCGCGCGGCCCCTCCTGGAGCCTGTGATGGCCCTGGGGACCACCACCCCCAGGGCCGGCCTCCGCAGTGTCCCGGGGTGCCCACCCCGGGACACTGCTGTTTGCTATGGCAGGGCGGAGCCTCGCGGCTCCTGTCCTGCCATAGCAAACTTGTTTGAATTTTGAAGAGAGAGCAGGAAACCTGCTCTCTTCCAAAATTCAAAGCAAATTGCTTTCCACACGGGAGCTGCATCTAAGCAGTTCCCCGTGTGGAAAGCAATGCCGGCTCCCGCAGGACGCGGGGAGCCGGCGGGACCGTGGGGGGATTGGGGTCCCTGGGGGATGGGGTCCCCGGGGCAAGTAGAGGCCCGGGAGGGGGCCACGCAGCACCCCTCCCCAAAAACAAACAAAAAATAAATAAATAAATAAAAAAAGGCCTGCCCCGGGGGATGGGGTCCCCGGGGCAAATGGAGGCCTGAGGAGGGGGGCCACGCAGCCCCCCTCCTTAAGAAAATAAAAAAAAAGTCTGGCCATGCCCCGGGGGATGGGGTCCCTGGGGCCGGAATCGACCATGGGAGGGGGGCTACGCGGCTCCCTTCCCGTTTACTTTTCTTCTTTTTTTTTTTTAAAAAGGGGTAAGGCTCTGGAGGATGGGGTCCCCAGGGCCCAAAAATAGGGAAAGAAGGGGGCCACACAGCCCCCCTTCTAAAAAAAAAAAAAGATTGTGCCGCAGGCCCTCGCCTCTTCCTTTACCACTCTGCAAACACGCCCCGTGGCGCGTTTTTAAAATGGGGAATTAATCCCCTTCAATACTGGGGGTCCCAGGGGCCAACTAGCTCACCAGGCACCTCCAGTCAGCGCCACAGGGCTGCGTTGCAGAGAGGTGGTCCAGGCCATGCCCTTTTTACACCTCTCTGCAACGCAGCTCTGTGGCGCTTACTGGAGGTACCTGGTGGGCTAGTTGGACCCCAGGGACTCGTCAGGATTTAAGGGGACTTAATCCCTCAACTTAAAACGCGCCACGGGGCGCGTTTGCACAGTGGTGAAGGGAGGGGGCGGGGCCTGAGGTGACATGTGTGCAAACACGCCCTGTAGCGCGTTTAAAGTTGGGGAATTAATTCCTCTTCAATACTGAGGGTCCCTGGGGCCAATTAGCCCACCAGGTACCTTCAGTAAGTGCCACGAGAGCTGCGTTGCAGAGAGGTGTAAAAGGCGTAGCCTCTGACCACCTCTCTGCAACGCAGCTCTGTGGCGCTTACTGGAAGTACCTGGTGGGCTAGTTGGGCCCCAGGAACCCCAGGATTCAAGGTGACCAAATACCCCAACCTAAATCGCGCCACAGGGCGTGTTTGCACAGTGGTGAAGGGAGGGCGGGGCCTCAGGTGACATGTGCGCAAACACGCCCTGTGGCGCGTTTTAAGTTGGGGAAATAATTCCCCTTGAATACTGGGGGTCCCTGGGGGCCAACTAGCCCACCAGGTACCTCCAGTCCGCGCCACAGGGCTGCGTTGCAGAGAGGTGGTGCAGGCCACGCCCCCTTGTACACCTCTCTGCAACACAGCTCTGTGGCGCCTACTGGAGGTACCTGGTGGGCTAGTTGGACCCCAGGGACCCTTAGGATTCAAGGGGACTTTATCCTCAACTTAAAACGGCCAGAGGGCGTGTTTGCACACATGTAACCTCAGGCCCCCCCTCTACACCAGTGTGCAAACGCGCCCCATGGCGCGTTTTAAGAGGTAGTTTTAATCCCCTGCCCTATTATGTACTAGGGAGTTACAGAGGAGGTCATGGTAATCACAGGGGTACCCCAACGCATAGTGTTCCCTAGTGTATGTAGGTGTTTTAACTGTATTCTAAGTGTCTTTTACCATAGCACTGGCTCTAGGCCTGGTTAGTCAGAGTCAGTTACCACCAGTACCCGTCTGGAAAAGGTGTGGGCACAGGATGATTTTGCAACAAGGCCTCTTTCTGCTCCTCTGTTGGTTCTTTCTGCACATGTGTTGCTTCTTCCTGGATTTTTCTTCGTCTTTGATGGACTTCTGTTTCTTTCGACATTTCTTTTGCTTCTTTCTGTGCGTTTTTCTTCTTTCTTCACATGTCCTACTTCTGTAGGCATAGTTACAAACTAGCATTTGAAAAACCTTTGAAATTCACTGAAAAACCATAGGTTTCAGGCACGTTATAGTTAGAAATTAGCATTTAAAAAACCTTTGAAATTCACTGAAAAACCATAGGTTTCAGGCACGTTATAGTTAGAAATTAGCATTTAAAAACCTTAGAAATTCACTGAAAAACCATAGGTTTTAGGGACAGTTATAGTTAGTTGGACATTGCACTCGTACAAAACCCATAGAAATTCCCCCGTTATAGTTAGTTCAGCTAACTATAACTCGCGCCCCGCAATGCACTGCTGATGACGCCACATATTACATCACTCATGACATGGTCAGTGACATCACTGATGACATCACTGATGACATCTCAAATGACATCACTGATGACATCACTGATGACATCATCCAGTGACTGTGTGTTTCTGTAAAGTTTAAATATGTTTAATATATATAGGGAAAGGCGTATTGAAGAATGAGTGGGTGTATAAGTGTCTGAATGGATGATTTAGTACGTGCGTGACTGACTCTCACAAGTGAGTGATTAAACGTATCTTACTGAATGCATGGGTTAGTGACTAAACTGTGTGAATGTCTGTATCCGTCTGTCTGTTGGTGTGTAAGCGGCTGCATGGGTTTCTGAATAGCTACATGAGTGTCTACATGGGTTATTGATTGGTTGTCTGAGTATCTGTATGGGTGCCTGAGTGTTTGTGTGGGTGGGGTGTGTGTGACTCTGTGCATAGATGTGTGAGTGGGTGATTCACTGGGTGCATGGTTTCAAGAGTGCATCTGTGATGGACTGTATGGGTGGGTGAGTGTGTGTATGGGTGTGTTAGTGAGTGAATGTATATCTCAGTGGTACATGTGTGAGTAACTACATATGTGAAAGGCAGTATATATGTGTGTTGAGTATATAAATGGCTATAAGTGAGAGTGTGTGATTGTGAGAGTGGCTGTATGGATGAGTGTGTACTTGTATCAGTGATTGTATAAGAGCGTAAGAATGTGCTAGTATTTGTATGAGTAAGTGAGCTGGTGTGTGTATAACTGTATAGGTGAGTAAATGGCAGTGTGATTAATTATTTGCATGACTGACTAGGTGTGTGAGTACCTCTATGGATGAGTGGCGGTGTGTGAGTGTTTATATAGGTGTATGAGTGCATATGATAGTCCTGTACTGAGTGACCGTAAGTATGAGTGACTGTACGGGTGAGTGAGTGGATGTGTGTGTAGACCTAAGAATCAGTGAGTGGGTATGTAGTTATTGGTGTTGGAGTGTCTATGGTTTTGAGAATGGCAGTCTGTAATTTAGAGTGGGTGTATCAAAAGTTATATTAGGGTGTGAGAAGATGCATGAAATTATCACATGGATGATGTCATCAGTGATGTCATTTGAGATGTCATCAGTGATGTATCAGTGAGCACTGACCATGTCATGAGTGATGTAATATGACGCCATCAGCAGTGCATTGCGGGGCGCGAGTTATAGTTAGCTGAACTAACTATAACGGGGGAATTTCATGGTTTTGTACGAGTGCAATGTCCAACTAACTATAACTTTCCCTAAAACCTATGGTTTTTTCAGTGAATATATATATATGTACACACTGAAAAAACACAGGTTACAGGAACGTTATAGTTAGGCTCACATTTCACTCGTACAAACCCAGAGAAATTCAGCCGTTATAGCTACCTGAGCTAACTATAACTCGCGCCCCCGCAATGCACTGCTGATGACGTAGCATATTACATCACTCATGACATGGTCAGTGACATCACTGATGACATCTCAAATGACATCACTGATGACATCACTGATGATATCATCCACATAATCTCTGATGCACCTACACACACCCCCGCATATCTAATAACAATTGCCCCCGGGACCCGGCCCACCCGGGGTTTAAAAGAAACAAAGCATGGGGGGCCGCTCTTCGTTTAAAAAAAAAAAATTCTGCTGGATTCACGCACCCAGCGCGAATCCCGCCAAAAATACAACAAAAAAATGCTTTTTTCTGAGCAGGCCTAGGGGGTCAGGGTGTTTCAACCCTGCCCCCTTTACTTGTTTTTTTTAATCGCTTTTTAACCTTTTTTCTTGTTACTCGGTTCAATGAGATTTTGACAGAAAGTGAGCCAGGGCTCTAAAGATCAAGTCAACCAACTTGAGTCATAGATACAACCAAGGGAATGGGCAGACCACTTTAAATTGCTTTATTGCATGTGGCCGCTGTAATTGTTGTGAATATACTAAGATGAAAAGAATAGAATTCATCAGTTTTGAGGAGACTTTCACAATTTGACAATTTATGAACGCGGCCCCCTTCCCGTTTACTTTATACATTTATTTCTATTTCATTTTAATTTGAATATATTTACAGCAATATGTACGTTACACAATCCGCCAGTCAAAGAAAGGTGGAAGGAGCATACCAGAGCCAGAAAAAAATTTGATTCAAGGTATTTTATGAGGAGTCATTTTGCTTAAGAACATAACCAACATGAAATTAAAGTCAAATATGTCAATAAAAGTCAGCCACATGTTTTAAAGCCATTTGGTAAGTTGGGAATTCAATTATGATTGATTCAATAAGATATTGTATCTCTTAAGGTGAGGTTTGCCCTTATTGCTTCAGCCTTCCTAAATGTGAAAAGATGGCTTTTCTTTTGGGTGATGAGATATGGTATGATAAGTCTGGAGGAGCGCCGGGGTTCTTGGAGTCTTCACAGGTTCAGGACGACACCGCACACCCCGATTGTCGAGTCCTAGAGGCAGCAGGGAGGGTTTGGCCCCAATCTCTCCTGCAGCAGTGCTTCACTTCTCAGGCAGTGAGACTTCTTTGTCCTTCTGTTCTTCTTATCCATCGAATTTAGGTTCAAGGTCTGGGGATGCCACCTAAATACTGAATTTAGGGGTGTTACAGGGGGAGACAGGTAGTAGCCAATGGGCTACCTTCCTTTAGGGTGCCTACACCCTCTAAGTGACTACTTCCTGTGGCAAGAGGCACTACCCTAACCCTGATAGGTTGTGTCTCCACCATCTCAAGATTGTGGATTTCCAGGAGAGGTGTTCACATCATCTGCCACACCTTAGGGGTGGTGGTGGCTGAGTGTGGACACTCCTCCTCATCTAACTAATTTTCCCACCTGTCCTTCAGCCAAATGTGGAGCAGGACAGGGGGGTTGGCTTCCCCCACTATCTGGTGAAGCCTGGGCAGAACTTCAAAGGCAGCATCGCCTTTGAAGCTTTCCGCTCTGGAAGGCCATTCCGGCCTGGAGGAGGTGTGAAACACCGCCGCCCAGGGCAGGCTTTGTTCCTGGCCTCTGAGAGCACAGGCTCTCACCCCCATGAGGTCAGAAACATGTCTGGTGGTGGCAGGCTGGCTATGACTAGTCAGAGACATCACAAGGGCTTGGTAGGTTTTCAGGGGACTCTCCAAAGGGTCTCCTGTGTGCATTTATTAATAAATCCCACATTGGCATCAGTGAGGATTTATTAAGACAAGGTACAGTAAAGCTGTCATGGAGCTAGGAAATTCATAATTACAAGTATCCAGCCCATGTACTCTTTATGGCTTCCCTGTGCACTTACAATATCCAAGAATGGCTCAGATATTGTATGGTCATATCTTCTCATGCAGATATGTCCACACATGGGATATAGTGTACCCTGCCTTAGGGCTGTAAGGCCTGCAGTGGGGGTGACT
Source organism: Calotriton arnoldi (assembly GCA_963921515.1). Lineage (NCBI taxonomy): Eukaryota > Metazoa > Chordata > Amphibia > Caudata > Salamandridae > Calotriton > Calotriton arnoldi. The sequence goes on from CAWUFW010001590.1 coordinate 631,317, forward strand.
TCTCTATATCTCATGCAATGTGTAAGGGCATGGCACACAGGGCTGTGTGCCATGTCGACTATTTGGATTTTTCTGCACCAAGACACACATCCTGCAGTGGAAGTTTGTGTGGCCTTGGTGAGGGGTCTCTGAAGTGGCACAATTTGTGCTGCAACCCCAGTGGACTCTCTTCAGTATCCATGTCCTAGGTACCAGGGGTATCATTTACTAGGGACTCACAAGGATGGCTGAAGTTGTGCCAATCATGGTACAGTTTTTGGGAAAGAGATCTGGCACTGTGAACCTGGTTAGCAGGGACCCAGTGCACTTACAGTTTGAAATCACATCAGGCATCAAGGAAAATTGGGGGCTAACCATGTAAAAAGAGGCACTTTTCTACAACAGTGTTCAAATAATACAACATTAGACTGTATGAGAAGTTGTGATTGTGTGACTGGTGGGTGTGAGTAAATTTTACCCGGGGCGAGCAGCCCTGACTTTTGACTCTTAGGGCCTGATTTCTTTTTTGGCATGTGGGTATTCCATCACAAAAATCTATCTTGGCCCTGCGCTCAACCTTCACAGGTGGCCAGATTCCTGTGGGCGCCCACCCCTCCACAGCATGGCTAGTTTGCCGCATGGTGTTTCCTACTGTCAGGTCCTGTGCCCAACCCCGTGGACAGCAAACCATGCACTGTGCTTGCTACATATATTACACAGTGATGGTTGACACTGTCTAGTTATAGGTAGGTCAGGGTTTCAATAGGAGGAGCATTTCTGTTTTGATAATAACTCTGTCGACATTTGACAAATCTACACAAACCTTTCCAAAAACTTTTTATCCCGTTCATCTTTTTTAGGGAAGTTTCAAGCCGATTCGCCAAGCTAGGGCCTAGAAAAATGAACAGTCCCAAAATGTTGAATTCCCATGTTAAATTCTATAGGAAACTTTGCACTCCAAAACAGAAAAAATGGCTGAATGAAATTACACCAAGCTAGGCAAAAAGTTAGAACTTTACTCAGAAAGAGTGCTTTTTAGATTTGATATAAATCTGTTCACCCCTTTCCGAGGTATTTGGAGTTTAAATAGAAGCTCTGGTTGGGATTGACAGCATTAAAACTTAGGTATATCTAGATGGTTGTTCCAGTGGGAGTCCTGCAGAAGTGAATATTTAAAAAACTAGGGCCTTCTGATTGCCTGAGGCGGCTTTTTCTTCCATCGACCATTTTAGTACAGCGGGACTAACACCAGTCCCATGATACCTAGTGAGGTGATTGACTGACTGCAACTTGAATGAAAATGTTGCAGCCTCCATTACAGATCTCAGGGACTCGGTTCCCGTGCCCTTAAAATGTTTACAAAATATTCAATAAGTGAGCAGGATAGGGATACATTGAGCCCCAGGCACCTGAGTGGGGGCCCTTGGGGAAAGCTTGCAAAGTGGCATGGTACCACGGCATTGAAGCTTGAATTCTGGTACTACAAATTGTTTTGTCGTACCTGTAAAATTATAAAAAATAAAATAACTAAATGTGCGTTGGCTGTCCAAATGTGTTTGGGCACAGCACCTGTCCAGAGGCCATGCACAATGGGGTAGTTGCTGCCCATGGTGGGGTTTGTCACAGGGCTTAGCCAGTGGCCTGGCACTAAATCCAACCTTCTGCTGTACATGGCTGAAGTTCGTGCACAGCAGGGCACTGGATGCCCATGGGGGTAGGTTGGACACAGGGATATACTGGAGGCTGTGTGCAGACCCTGCCACTGGCCCCCTGCTGAGCACAACCAAAGGCCGCACACAATCAGAAATTGTTTGCCCATGGGCAGGTTGGCCGAATGGCCTGGATAGAGACCAGGTCCAGCAGCCAACACACTCCCCCTCACACAGCTGAAGGTTGTGTCCAGGGTGGGAGTTGGCTGAATGTGATTTTCAAAAATCACGGAAGAAAAGAAAGGTTAAAGAGACACTATAATTACATACGGTGATATGATCTTCCCTTTTCTAAAAAAACCCAGACATTTGCTGAAAAAACAAAGGTTAAAGTGGCACTATAGTTAGGTGTTCAAATATGATAAAAACTAACATCTTAAAAGCAAAAAGCACAGAAATTCACCAGTATAGTTTACAGAACTTACTATACCTGCTATTCACTTCTTCTGACCTCACATATTACATCACTCATGACACGTTAAATGATGTAATTGATGACATCATTCATTGATGGCATCTCAAATGATGCCATCCCATTCGTGGCAGATTATCGTGCACCAGTACCGAACTACCAAAATACTGTGCAATAAACATTTATAAAATTGACCACTTCAGTAAAACTACAAACTTTTTTTTCCAAAACCTCCAGTCATTTCTAACCACATAGCTGCCAAATTATGAGTACTTATTGTAAAAGCTAAAATCAAAAAAGTTCTTACAAATTAATGGATTTAGTTTTGGCATTCTAAAACGTGCTAAAGACAAAAACTTTCATAGAAATCTAATTCGATTTCGAGTTAAAATCTTTGTTCAGTTTTGAAATAAAACCATAAAAATAAAAATAACAATTCCCAGACACATCAAGAATGCCTTGTCATATCGGCGTTGCATCTGACTTAGTATGCCAACAATGAATGCTAGGTTTATCACGATGCATTAGAATGTTTCAAAACTCAGGATTGATGATATGTACAAAGATAGCGAGATGTAAAATATAATATATTAACTATAGAGTATAAACTAAAATAACAACTTACTGGCAGTAAAAACAGAATGCCACACGATTCGTAAGATATTTAAAAGCTCATCTACTGTAACAAAAAATAGCAGTGTGAACTTACGATGGCAAAATATAAGGCCAACCAACTCACTGTAAAGTGCTAATGCGATTTAATACATTTCGACCACTCCTATAGGGTCACAAAGTGCCTGTGCCGCCTAGTGTGTTGAAATAAGACTGTTTAGAACCTAACAATTACTAATGAAATTGCCATTCTATGATGACCCCATAACTTGCAAATCAGACTTAAAGTTAAAAAACCTGTAGGTTAACCTCTATACTCTTTAAAACAGAAACTTATAACTACGGTCTGCTATGTTAGTATAAAATAAAGTGGGAAACCTGCTGAAACACAACTTTCAAAAACAATCACTGCAGCAGTGCTAACCACCAGTCCCACTTAGTCATGCTAGCACCTTCATAAAAACAGAACATTGTGGCTAGACTACCAGGGCACTGCCCCACTGTGGGGCACCAATTCCAAAGTGTAGGTAAATGAAAGTTTTGGGTCATCAGTGAGTCACATATGATGCCAAAAGAGAGCATAATGCATATGATTAAGATGTTTCCAAAAAAAAATGGCTTTCCATATACAGGAGGCAACTCTAAAACACGTTTGGATCCTCCATGGAACATAGATATAAATATCGTTTCATTGTAATTCTTAATATTATTAGCTAAAACAATGGTTTTAAATAGAATTTCCTAATTCCAGTGTAGAAACTACAAAATAGGATGAAATTAATTGTTGTTTGAGTGCATCTTCCATCACATGGGTATTTAAAAGGTGCCTCTGGCCATTGTTTCATTTTTTGAAAGACTACCACAGCGTGAGCTGTATCCAAACATAGACATGCCAGGACAAAACAATGTTGGGTATTAGATGCGTGTGTAAGATACTTCTGAAGGCCCTCCTTTTGTGCCACAGAGAGGTATCTTACAACTGAGGGTTTAGTAGTATATTTGGCACATCTAGCATCAGCCTTCTTTTTAAGAAGTAAAAGTTTTAATTCCCTATTACTAAAGTGTGTTATGCTATCAGGCTCATTCAATAATGGAGGGCCATTAAACTGGGCAATCTGTCTGGAGATATACAAGAGTCACTGATTCTCAATGCATTGTCTAGTCTTAAACAATCCCTTATAATTGCTTTTGTGAACTTGTTGTCTTCTTTGCTCCAAATAGAATGCCACACCTGGACAGTCTTTATTGCTAGCAGATCTTCCAAATATTGCATGCCCAATTTCCTATCTATTATATAGGCTGCGATCCATTAGTCTTTGCAGGCCATTTATGGTCCTTGACAAAAGGACAGCATCATCAGCATAGAGGGAAACAGGGACTGCCCTTCCTTCCACTCGTGGAGAGTCAGCAGCCGCTTCCTGGAGTAAACTATCCACAAGTTTATAAACAATGAAAAAAAGAAAGGTTCCAATACGCACCCTTGCCTGACTCCTCTCCAAATGTTAAGTGGTGGAGAACATTTGCAATTGGGCCCATAGGGCACCCTGGCTGACAAATTCCTGTATAACTGCAATAACAATGACACTATTTCTGACAGTGTACCCATCGAGGACTAAGTTTGCCACAGGACTGATTTATTTACCAAATCAAAAGCACTGGACAGGTCAACAAAACATAAGTGTATTTGGCCAATCTAAGCCCTAATATATTTCCCTCATGAGGAGATCTAAATTACACACTGTTTAACTAAAAGGGAAATGAATCGTCTGACACAATAAAACGTAATTTTTCGTGGCTGCAGCTTCTTTGAGCTTTCACCGGGCCGCCTCTTGTAGCTCTTTTTTCCTGGCAGATAATGCCTCCTTATGTTCCTTCCCATGGATTGAAACCAGGGATCGATCTCTTGGGGATGCATTTAGGGCAAGTTGGAGCTTTTTTTATGCTAATGAGCAAGAATGGTCATACCAGCCCTGTTGGCCTATCTTACAATGCATAGCATTCTATGAAAGATGGACATAAATGGCGTTAGCAATCGTCTTGAATGCTATTTGAATGTCCCTGTGATTAGCTGCTTCAGATAAACAGGACTTGATACTCCAATGTTACTTATAATATTATGATGAATGAGCTCACTAGTTTGAAACCGTATGAAGAGGACCAGTGGTTTATGGTCACACAGAGTTAAGTTTGATTACAAGATTAACCAGATTTGAAATATCGTTTGTTGATAATATAATATGATTGATAGTGATATTTTCTCCCCTGCCAATAAACGTCTGATGATGACCAGACTTGGCATTACTTTCCTCTTCCAAAAGAGTTAAACTATAATTAAATAACATACTATTCAAGGCGTTCCCAAATGTGTTACGCCGAAAATGTAGCTGACCAACCCCAAGTGCATCTGTAACACCACACACTTCCTTGAGTGGTAGAGAACATTTGGAAATATTAAAATCATCAACCCAAAGGAGTGTGTATTGGGTCACTGTAGAAAGAATAAATAAAATCAGATCTTCTTCCAATTTAGTATTTACCACACTACATGTAGAATCAAAGATGTATTATAAAAATTAATGATGAGCAGATGACAATTATTTTTGTCAGAGATGAACACAAATTGGTAGTGAGGGGAACCCGTAAAGGTCTCAGTGATGTCCACTGAAAGCAGTATACAGAGAAAAATAGTTAAACCTCCTCTGGCCCTCCAGGAACTAGAAGGATTCTCTGTGGTGACCACTGAGGAAAATCCCTCAATGTGAACATCATCCAGAGCCCAGGTTTCTTGAACACAAATTATCTGAGTAGATGTTGCTAGAGTTTGCCAGTCAGGGGAAGATACCTGAGTCCAACCACATTTCATGAAATAATTTGTATATGATTAGCCATATAGGAGTGGTTATCATAGTCATGAGTGCAAATATTACCTATTTTGGTACAATTATGTCTATAAAGAACTGGGGACATATTGTATTGATTAATAGAACCTGGCAAAGGAATATAAGGCCAACCTGAAAATCCCCTATATAACCTGCTGGTTTTGGACCTATGAAAATGGCAGCAGAGTCCATGGGCAAATGTTGAGTCTCCATTGATGGATCCAGTTAATCCGTGACAATTGCGGATTTAGGTTCAGGGCCTGTATCAACCTTGCCACAAAAGATACTACTCCAGGAATTGATGGCGGGGTTAGTTGTGTGGGCCGAATTCTCCGTACTTCGCCTTCTGGATGAAGTGTCATAAATAAGAGAGCTAGCCAGGGTAGGGTCAGGCTGATCCAAAGATTGTCAGTCATTTTCAGAAAGGCCAGATAAAACAGCATAGCGATCCCTGGTTGGAATTGGGGTGTAAAGGTGATGTGCGCGTGGAAATTGACAATTGATCCTGTGTTCGCTCTGTAGGTGCCTGTAGAAATACCCTAATGGAAATAACTTGATGGAGCCCTGAGAAGCATGTATCAAGTTGTATTTGGCTAAAAGATCATTGACCAGTCTTTCATATATAAAGGTTATTACCAGACAATCGCCTTCAGAGTTCTTTTTGGATGGACCAAACCTTTTGACCTCTATGAGCCATCAGGATGTTAACAAAACATTCACAGAGACCCATTTGTGTCAAATATATGATCCAGTGCCAAATACATATATAGAGCAAACAATCAAATTCTCTTTGGACCAGGAGAGATGTAATGTTTGCTAAAATGGCATTCAAGGTGTTTATGTTTGATGAAAAAGTAAGCCATTGCAAAAGTATTCTAAGGTTACTAGATAATGCATCAGGATAGGATGAGGAAATATGTCTTTTTGAAGATACCACTGTTACCTGCAAAAGAGTTGATTGTTGGGAAGGAGTTGTAAAATGGAATGGGCATGTGACAAAAAGGAGGAAAGGTATAATAAAATGTGTAAGAGACTTCAGAGAATGGGCAATCAAGGTTCAATGAGGGTAGGAATAAACTCCTAAATGTTGGGTGGGGGAACTAGTGTAATTTGCCTTCTGTAGTTGACTTTGTGCCACCAACAGATTACAGATTCAAAAGCTGGCAGTGCCAAATTAGACTTTCATTGTTTCCTAAATTTTTTAAAAATGAATATCTTTAGTTTAATAATAGTGAAATCCAGTATCAGAACTTGGTGATGTTGGGTAATTAGTGTTACAAAAATATGTGATCCTATATTATATTTTTACACGGGCAATGCAATGTTTACATTTATGCAAACCTTCTGAAATCCACTGTTTTGTATGCTCCCCAGACATTTTGGTACTACAAAAGGTGCCCCTGGTATGCATGGCCTGCAATGGCACAGAATATCCATTTATTTATTAATTTGTTTGGTAAATCTGGCCTAACGGCTTGAGCGGTTGACCGCAAGGCTGAGGAACCGGGTTCGAGTCTCGGAAGGGACGCTCAACATCCTGTGATTCTGGGCAGATCTCTTAATCTCCCCATGGAGAAAATGGATGGGCCCGTCTGTAACGCAACTGGTGCTCATGTAAAGTGCTCGGATACCTTTGGGTCTAGTTCGCGCTATATAAAACTCTGGGGAAAAAAAATGTGGTGGTTTGTGACCGGTAGTCTCTTCGGCTGCAAAACCTAGTCAAAGGTCAGTGCTTCTATGATGAAAGAGAGGAGACTTCAAAAATACGGGGCTCTGGCACGTTGTTAAAGGGGCATTCCCCATTTGTATTGGAGTGTGTTCCAAGGAAGGGGGGAATCCCTGAACCACTCTGACTCAGGAAGAGACACATAAGCGTTTACCCTTCAAGGCAGAGTATAACATCTTTTTGGCTTAGTAACACACTATCCAAGGTAAAAGAGAAAATGCAACTACTGTAGGGCCAATGCATGAGGTTTGATTGATACCTTTCAAGAATAAATCTGCCTGCATAAAATATGGGCTTACCGAGACTTTATTCTTCTGGTTTGTAGAATTAAAGGTCATTCCACGTTTTCAAAGGAGCTTTTAATAGGATGCCTCCCTGCTCTTTCACCCATATTATGAGCTTTAATAGAGAAAAAACATGTCAGGAGTTGCTCTTACTCTATTCCACATGTACTTGGATGGTAGTTTACTAATCTCTAAACTGGAATATTTTGGAATGGCAAACACATCTGTCTCTCTCTGATTTGGCATGAATTGTGCTTTTCCTAATCTAATGCTGAAAAACCTTTTATAAATAATAAACATTTGAGTGGGCTGAAATATGTAAGTGCTGGCACATGACCTTGCTTTACGTGAATTACTCACTGCCCAAAATGGCAACTTACCCAGAGTTCCTTTTTCTGTGTCACCCTAAATATTCATGGTTTAAGATTTTGTCCCTGCATGTCTCAGTGTTGAGAAGATGCATCAGTTGCATACATTCTGATAGGTGCTGCTATGATCAGTGCAATAACACAAAATGATGGATGGTCCCCAGCACAATGTGACCAGGGGTCCATGAAACTCCCAGAAATTCATAGCCATTAGGCTAAGGGGATGGCTGAATTGTGGACCCGCCCCCCGCACCACAGGAGCCTGCGCCGTGCTCATGGCTGTGAGTTCTTACCTGGGCAGAGTTGTAATTATTGTGTTAGGCCCGCAAGCTCTGTTGTGCAAATCCCGGTGCTGTAGAGTGGTACCAGCATTGATAGAGATAAGAAACAGTCCCAAGCAGAACCCAAATGCTTGTGCAATACACTGGGGAATATATCACCCATGCGCCCAGTATCCTTGATGCCCCCCCAGTGCAGGGGCAATGGGAAGCAGGGAGGGCAAAGCCGACCTTGAGACCTGCAAGAAACTCAATGGTGAATGCATGGAACAGTTCTGTTCCTGGTGTGATGTCAGGAAGAGCTGAAAGGGTGGTGATGTTGGACAAGATAACGTTCAAGACTGTGACTGTCGTTCCATACAGCACCTGGAACATAGTAACGCAGTTCCAGCCTGATCTACGTTCACACTCATTCAGTGTTATTGCTGCTGATCTGATCATATTGCTTTAATCACATGCCAATCAAGGTACACACCACTGCAACCAGATATATACCAAAAAAAGAAAAAGCTCAGGCTACATTACTTCATGCTGAAACATAAAATTACAATATCTAACTTTACTTGCTAATTGAGTGTAGACATTTACACCTATACCTTGCCATGAGTAGATTTGCGAGCGGTGATATAGAATGCACTCGCTTATGCCTCCTCTTTGCAGGTCTTCTACATAGGGCCTGATGCACAAGTTACTAACTTGTGTAACGATATATCTGTAAGAGACAGTAGTTAGTGACAGATTCCTTACCTTAGAATATCCCCAGGCGTCAGGCTGGATCCGGAAAGTTTTTTGCGTAGCAGCACCTTTGCGCTGCCGGTAGGCGGCGTCGTGCGGCTCCGCGTCCGTCGCCGCGGCGCCGTGATCGCCGGGATGACGTCGCGGGCAGTACTTAGACGCCGCCCTGCGCGCTGACGTCAGTTCTGTACACGACTTTCCGCGCCAGGAACGCAGAGCCATGCAAGAAGCTGACATAGGTGTCTGAAAAATACTAGGGCCCTGAAAGGGATGTCCTTAACCCTAGAAATCAGTTCGCAGAACGGGAGGATGGTGGGCGGTAGGAATCTGTCACTAACTACTGTCTCTTACAGATATATCGTTACACAAGTTAGTAACTTGTGCATCTGAAAGAGACACGTTAGTGACAGATTCCTTACCTTAGAATAGATACCCCAGCAATACCAACCCCGGTGGTGGGTCTGCGAACAAAGATCAGACAAGGAAGTCCTGGAGGACAGAACGGCCAAAGAAGCCGTCCCTCCGGACCTGACTGTCAAGGCAGTAATGCTTTGTAAACGTGTGCAGCGAGGCCCACGTAGCTGCCTGACAGATAACCTGCAGCGGAACACCGCGGCCCAAAGCCGTGGTAGCAGCCGTTGCCCTGGTGGAATGGGCACGCAGCCCAACAGGAGGCTCCTTCTTAGCCAAAGAATAGCAGGCCTTGATGCACAAGGTAACCCAGCGGGAGATGGTTCTGCTTGTGCACCGCCCGACCTTTTGGCGCCCACGTAGCCAACAAAGAGCTGGTCATCCACCCGGAAGTGTTTCGTGCGGTCGATATAGAAGGAGAGCGCACGTTTTGGGTCCAGACGGTGGAGCCTCTCTTCCTCTCTGGAAGGATGCGGAGGCGGAAAGAAGGTAGGCAAAGTGATGGTCTGCCCAATGTGGAAGGCAGTAACCACCTTTGGTAAGAAGGACGGACGCGTCCTAAGAACAACCTTGTCTGGATGGACAGACAGAAAGGGAGGTTTGCATGATAGAGCCTGAGCTCACTCACCCGCCGAGCGGAGGTGATGGCCACCAGAAAGGCTGTCTTCAGAGTCAGAAGACGAAGAGGACAGTTATGGAGAGGCTCAAAGGGAGCGCACATTAAAAAGGTAAGAACCAAGTTCAAGTCCCACTGAGGCATCACAAACGGAACAGGAGGGAAGAGGTGTGTAATGCCTTTAAGAACCTGTTAACAACAGGGGACTTGAAAAGGGAGGGCTGATCAGGGAGCCTGAGGAAGGCCGAGATAGCACAAAGATAACCCTTGATGGTACCCAGGGCAGAACCCTGTTGGGCCAGAGAAAGAAGGAACAGAAGGACCTCAGAAAGAGGGGCAGAAAGGGGATTCACAGCCTTTGCTGTGCACCATGCCACAAATTTGTTCCACCTGCAGGCGTATACCACCTTAGTGGAGGGACGCCTGGCTGCCAGAATCACATCACAAACTTCGGGAGGCAAGTCGAAAGGAATCAACTGCCGCCGCTCAATCTCCACGCAAGCAGGTGTAGACTGGACAGGTTCGGGTGGAGGACCGTCCCCTGCTGCTGCGACAGAAGATCCTCCCGAAGAGGCAGACGGATCGGGGATCTACGCTCATACTGAGTAGCTCGGGATACCAAACTCTTCGAGCCCAGTCCGGAGCCACAAGGATGACTTGGGCCCGGTCGTGCCGAATCTTCTTCAACACTCTGGGTAGAAGTGGTATAGGCGGAAAGGCGTACAATAGACCGCAACTCCACTCGCGACTGAAAAGCGCCGCCGAGCGAGTGCCGCCTTGGAAATTCCAACGCGCAGAACTGATGACATTGCGCGTTCTCTTCGGTGGCGAATAGATCTAACCAAGGCTCTCCCCATTGTTGAAAGAGTCCTTGCGCCACTTCCGAGTGAAGACGCCATTCGTGATCCATCATGCACCTGCGGCTGAGTTCGTCCGCCCTGGCGTTCAGGGAACCTGCCAGGTGTTGAACCATCAGGAACATGTCCTGATGTTCCAGCCAAGTCCAGAGGCGCAGAGCCTCCTGGACAGAGGGTCCACGACCCCACCCCCGCCCTGTTTGTTGCAGTACCACATGGCGGTGGTGTTGTCTGTGAACACCTGCACTACCTTCCCTTTGACAGAGGGAAGGAATGCCTTGAGTGCAAGTCGGATCGCCCGGAGCTCCAGAAGGTTGATATGGAGCCGGGACTCCGCCGGAGACCAGAGGCCTCTGATCTCCGCTCTCCCATGTGACCGCCCCATCCCAGAAGGGACGCGTCCGTCACAACTGTGTGCTCTGGCTGGGGAAGGGAGAGGGATCTGCCCATGACCCATTGCCGGTTCGAGAGCCACCACTGCAACTGTTTTGCAGTCCCCACCGAGATCTGGACGTGATCGGACAGGTTGCCCTGGTGCTGCGCCCACTGGAACTTCAGGTCCCACTGCAGAGCCCGCATATGCCATCTGGCATGATCGACCAGCAGGATGCAGGAGGCCATGAGGCCCAGCAGCCTCAGGGTCATCCGTACCGAAACCCAGGATAAAGGCTGAAAGATCGGAATCATAGCCTGAATATCCCGGACTCGCCGTTCGGGAGGATAGGCCCGAAACTGCGTCGTGTCCAGAACTGCTCCGATGAAAAGGAGCTGTGGAGAAGGAACCAGATGCGACTCGGCACATTGATGGAGAACCCCAGCGAGTGCAGGAGTTCGGCCGTAGTCTGGAGGTGGGAGACGACTGCCTGGGACGAGCCCGCCTTCAGCAGCCAGTCGTCGAGGTAGGGGAAGACTGAAACCCCTGCCCGGCGCAGATGAGCTGCGACCACCGCCATCACTTTCGTGAACACCCGAGGGGCACTGGTAAGGCCAAAGGGGAGCACGGTGAACTGAAAGTGCTCGAGGCCTACCGTGAACCGTAGGTAACGCCGGTGGGCCGGCAGGACGGGGATGTGGAAATAAGCGTCCTGCAAGTCCAACGCTACCAGCCAGTCTCCAGGGTCGAGGGCAGTCAAGACCTGAGCTAGGGTGAGCATCTTGAACTTCTCCTTCCGGAGGAAGCGATTGACGTTCCGGAGGTCCAAGATAGGACGCATGTCCTCCTTGTCCTTTTTGGGCACCAGAAAGTAGTGGAGTAGCAACCACGCCCTACTTCTGGGGTCGGAACATGCTCGATGGCCCTCTTGGCCAAGAGGGCCGTGACTTCCTTCTGTAGCAGCACCAAGTGATCCCCTGACATGCGGTGGAATTGAGGTGGCATGGCTGGGGGGTGGTCTCGAAGGGGAGGGAGTAGCCCTTCGGACAATGTCCAAGACCCACCTGTCCGAGGTGATGGGACGCCAGTGGTGAAGGTGATGGCGGACCCTGCCTCCTACTGGCGTGCTGTGCACCTGAAAGGAGGGACTAGGAGGGCTTGGAGGCCGCGGACGGGCTGGAGGTGGTGGCCTGACCCGCACGCTGGTTGCCCGAACCGCCACGGCGGTATCCACGCCCCCGGCCACGCGAAGGCGCTTGCTGCGCGGGCCGCTGGCCGGGCTGTTGACGTGACTGGGCGCCCCTCCCATGGCCACGAAAGGGGCGAAAAGCAGACGTGAGCGGAGGGCGCACAACAGCAAGGCCCAGGGACTTGGCAGTAGCCCGCGAGTCCTTGAAACGCTCCAGCGCATGGTCTGCCTTTCGAACCAAAAAGACCGACTCCATCAAAGGGCATGTCCATGAGTGTATTCTGGACATCCCCTGAAAACCAGTGGTCCTCAGCCAGGCGTGGCGACGCAGCGCCACCGTCGTTGCAAGCGATCTGCCCAGCGAGTCGGCGGTATCAAGGCCACAGCGCATGGTGTATTTAGCCGCATCACGCCCTTCCGCAATGGCGCGGGTAAGCAGTGTCTGGACCTCCTCAGAACACTGCGGCAAAACAGTCGCCACCGAATCCCACAGGGAGTGGGTATATCGGCCCAAGAGGCAAGCGGTGTTGACAGACCGCAAGCCAGCACTGGAGGAAGAGAAAGCCTTCTTCCCAAAGTGGTCCAGGCGCTTGGATTCCCTATCCGGAGGGGCGGTAGGGAAGGCGGTTTGGGAGGCAGAGGCTTGGACAACCAAGCTCTCAGGGGTGGGGTGTTGGGAGAGAAACAGGGGGTTGCCCGGAGCAGGGCGATGGCGGCCGGCCACGCTCCTATCCACAGGAGCCCCTGTGGTGGGCTTGGACCAGGCACCCAAAAGAACGTCAGTGAGTGCATCATTGAACGGCAGCACAGTCTCCGAAGAGGAGGCCGCCGGCTGAAGCACTTCTGTCAGGAGGTTAGTCCTGACGGCCACAGTAGGCAACTGGAGATTCAAGGCTCCAGCAACTCTACGCAACACCGTTGCAAAATTAGCCCCTCCTCCGTAGCCACGGGAGGAGACAGCATGCCAGAGTCAGGGAGGTGTCCAGACCACTGGCATCCCTAAGTTCCTCAACCCAGTCCGGGTCAAACTCGCACTGTTGTGTGAGAGGGTCCTCAGACCCCTCCCAGCTCTCCTGGTCCTCCTCAGGTTCATAATATGGAGGAGGAGGGACATTAGGGACCCAAGGTCTCAGCGGCGCCGGAACCGGCGCCGGGCGACGCCGGTCCGGCTCCATGTCCGGAGCCGGAGAGAGGCGGGAACGACGCCGTCCGGGAGCCCCGGACGGGCGTCAGGAACGGCACCGGGACATCAGCGTTGGCGGAGGCGTGGTTAGGTCAACCGGCGCCGATGGGGGTTGCGGCACCACCGGAGCCGGGATCGAGGCCGGGCCGGAGCCGAGGCCGGGACGAAGGCTGGTGGGACAGGCGACACCGGAACCGGAGTCGACGGCGACGCCGGAGCAACCCCATCAGGGCCCGCGGGACCCGAAGGCGCACCGGAGTGACCTTGAGGCCCGAAGAGGCGGGCCATGGCCGACAGGAACTCCTGTACTTGGGCCAGAGTCGCCCCCGAACCCGGGAAGGACGGGTAATGCGGGGGTGACTCGACAGGCACGTCCGGGGCCGCGGGGCGGGAACGGTGCCGACAGGGGCCTCAGCCGAGTCGCGAGATCGGCGAGGCGAAGTCTTAGAGCGATGACGCCGCTTAGACTTCTTGTGCTTCGACTTACCGGAGGAGCGCAAAGACTTGGATTCCGACGAACGATGGGGGCTCCGCGACCGGCCCCTCGACCTCTCCCGTGACCGGGGCTTGGTGCGGCGCAGAGCCGACTGCCGGACCTCGAGCAGCTTTCGAGACCGCTCGCAAAGCCTCTCGGATGAAGCTTCCGGCAGTCAGGGCACGACTCGTGTCGTGGTCTCGGCCGAGACAAAAGAGACACTCGAGGTGCGGGTCCGTGATGGACATCATACGGGCACAGACCTCGCAGGGCTTAAAGCCGGGCATCCCTACGACACCTTAGGAGTCGTGAAGACTCGTAGAAGAAAACAGTGAAAAATTCACAAAAAAAGGTAGTCAAAAAGTGACTAGAGCACTGCTCTTCCCGGATCTGCGCTTACTGGCGCGGAAAAAGAAGAACTGACGTCAGCGCGCAGGGGCGGCATCTAAGTACTGCCCGCGACGTCATCCCGGCGATCACGACGCCGACGACGGACGCGGAGCCGCACGACGCCGCCACCGACGCGCAAGGGTTCTGCTACGCAAAAACTCTTCCGGATCCAGCCTGACGCCTGGGGATATTCTAAGGTAAGGAATCTGTCACTAACGTGTCTCTTTCAGATTATGATAGCGGTCGGTCGGACCACCGGCCTCTATTGTGGCGGTCAGGAGACTGCCTGACAAGCATGCGGTGGTCCGACTGCTGCATTTTGATGCAACCACTGGGAATGGCAATCACAAAGCTGCTGGAACCGTGGCGGTGGCGTGCTGCGGTCATGGCAAAGGGCCACAGCACATGCCGCTGCCATGCAGCACCTCCAGCAGGTCCATGCACCATGTGCCATGTACAATTTAGTGCATGGCACACGGTGCCAGGAGGTGAGTGGGGGCACTACATGTGCCCCAGGGCCACTTCCCAGTGGCCTATGATGGAAGGGGGCCCTGTTTAGGTCCCCCAATATCCCTTTCCGACAACCTTTTCATGGCAGTGTTTCCGCCATGAAAAGGCTGTCCGAAATGGATATCTAAATCCCGACGCGGTGCCTGCCTCAGCACCGCCGCCATTATCGGACGCTGCTCCGATCGCCACCTCCTCGGGATCTCTGGTCCTGGCGGAGGCGGCGGTCTGTCGTCCGACAGATGTCGGTCCGACCACCAGCATTGTAATGTGGCGGTCGGACCCAAGGGATGTCAGCGGTCGGACCACCACCAACGGCCTGTCGATGGCGGTCTGACCGCTATCATAATCAGGCTCTTAGTGTATTAACAACAGTTTTGAAGGCTACCTTACAAGAAATTTTACAAAACCATTTGTCCATAGACATAAAAAGAGCTACTAGTTTAGATGCGACTAGTGGCTCTGCAATTTTTCAATTCTGCAGCCATGGCATCTTCATCATAATTTAGTATTTTCCACATATAATGCAATATCTGCTGCATAATTTGTAGATTTCGCAAAATAAATAGTTTATAGTTCACAGGGATTAAAAGTTAATTAAAAAAAGTGCCTTACTTGCTGCGTACAGTGCCAGACTCTCTGCCAAGTTAACCTGTCACTTTTCGGGTGAGGATTGTTTAAATTCAGGTATTTAAACTGTAAATTGGCAATAATGAAATAAAACCTTTGCCCAAACTGTTTTCATTTATGTTAAAAGGACAAAATAGTGAAATACTTCTGTCACAGAATGTGCTATTTTGTCCCACTTAATTTGCCTTTTCTTGACACATAATTTAGTCAACCCTGTCGCATAATTTGGTCCTCCACTACTGCATAATCAAGATAAAAAGACAAACAAACATACCTAAAAAGAATAAGGCAATAAATTAGTTTGAAAAATTGAATCTACAGTGAGAACTAGACACACAGAAGTAATCAGATAGCGAAATAAATGTAGAAAAAGAGAGTCAATATAGCAGGAGCTAAACAGAGGGGCCTACCGTAAATCGAAAACAACATTCCTTACTTTGGGAAGATGGCTGCAATATTTTTAAAATGTGAATGCGGGGAAGATTTGGACCAGAGTCCTAATATTACAGTTTCGCTATAGTTGATTTAGCTGGTCATTCCCTGGTAACGTGCTTCTTACGAAGCTGGCTTTTCAGCACCAAAAAAACTCCCGTGATAAAATCCATGATGGCGGACTACATGATGTCGAACATCTCACCCTAAAGACCCGAGTGTCCACTTCCATGATGTTGTCGAAAGCTGCTGCATTCCAAATGAGCCTTTCACCACCCTGTCAGTGTTTGAACTCTAACACACAGAACAGGTGCCAAAAACAGGCAGGAGGAAAAAGAAGAGGGATTTCCCAGGACAGGCACTCTACTGGGATTTCCAGCTCAATTGACTATTTGACTTTTGGGGGCATATTAACAAGGGCTGGCGATAACATTATCGTCGCTTTAGCGTACGTTTTCGGGCGAAAAGCGGCGATAATTTTATCGCAATATCATCAGCGCCCGTTTCCAGCACGCCTAACTTCGCATCTCTAATGAGATGCAAAGTGGGCATCACTGGGCGTACCCCTGATGGACTACCTTGTTAAATATCGCGAAATGTACATCGCGATATTTACAAGGAGGCCCACGCATTTTTGCAGACGTTAGTTTTTGGCGAAAACCGCGGACTTACCTATACCTAACAATGGGGGTGGATTATGCTGATACGACCACAGGGTCGTATCAGCATGGTTATCGCTGTTTGCATGGAACATCGCTGAAAAACAGCGATGTTCCATGGAAAACACCGCTATCGCTGGAAAATTATCGCCATTGCGCTATGCGTTGTTGATACAGCGATAGCATGGCGATAATTGCTAGCGATAGCCGGCGATAAATAATTTCTCGCTAAGAGCGGCCAGCGATAATTATCGCTGCCGCTTGATAATATGCCCCTAGGTTCTTCCACGTGTCAACATGCATTGGCTCAAAAAATAGGAAGAAACCTTAGGCACTAATTTGATTTAAATGACCAATTTAGTTATAGTTTTATTTGTAACTGTGAACCGGTCCAGTAGGGGTGCACTTTGATTAAGGGTGTAGCCAGAGGGGCTTCCTGTAGTACACTTTTATGTATTCTTACATGCCTTTGTGAATGGACCCCCAAACATGTAAAATGGGAATAAAATTGAAATAGATTCCCTCTTTGCACTTTTAATAATAGGGAATTGGACGTTTTGGGGCGATTCACAAAGTCATGTAGGACTACGTAAAAGAGTACCCATGTAGCACTACTTCCTGAACTTACAAATGCTTTTGTAAATTGGCCCTGTTAGAAATGGGATCTCTAGTTGGCAGTGGTTTGCACCCTGTCCAAGTAGGGACCCTCACTCTAGTCAGGGTAAGTAAGATACACAGCTAAGATAACCCCTGCTCACCCCCTTTGTAGCTTGGCATAGAGCAGTCAGTTTTATCCCAGAGGCAATGTTTAAAGTATTTGTACACACACACACACACACGCAGTAACACAGTCAAAACACTACAAAAGGACTCCGCACCAGTTTAGAAAAATAGCCACTATTTATCTGAATAAAACGAGACCAAAACATCAAAAATCCAACATACACAAGTAAAAATACAAAGTTTCAAATATTAAATACAGTTATAACGCTTAAAAATACAAAAGCTCCAACTGGGGATGTACCACGTGGTAGACAAACTCGAATCTCAAAGTTCGGGGCGACCGCAATGGAGCGGGGGCTGGCTAAGGAGTAGTACACTCCCTGATTACAGTACCTTGGTAACAATGACAAAACAAAGACGTCGCAAGGCGCCGGGGAGGTGAGGCATCGCTGAGGCTGGTGCGGCGTCGGTCCCTTACTGTTGGTGCAGGTCGGTGGCACATCAGTGCTTGGAACAGCATTTTGCACAAAGGAGGTAAGGCGTCACTGAAACAAGTGAGGCGTCGGTTCCTGGAGGCGCTGCGTAGTCATTGAACTAGTGACGCCCGGGACGTTGCAAGGCACAGGGTAGATGATGCGACATTGGCAGCAAGATGTCAGTTCCGCTGGCGGTGTGGGGTCGATGAAGTGCTGAGAGTCACACCACGGGGCCAACGAGGCGGTGGCAGACTCGGAGTTGTGCGCCACGGACTTCGGTGACATGGTATTCAAGACTCCCTCTGTGGCAGTTTTTGGAGGCATTGCGGCAGTGTTGGGGCCTGTGTTGTAAGTCGCAGTCATTGCATGGAGCGGGGACCACGGCTCCGGTGCAGGCAGCGGCGCGTTGTCAGAGAGAGGCACCTACTCTGAAGTCACACTCGAAGTTGATGTGCTGGTTTCTTCTTGGTGAACACAGCAAACTCACTTCCAAGGGCCCAGGAACTGGAGTTGGAACCACTTGGCAGAGTAGGGCTCTCAGCAGGAAAACCTATGTGCTGCAGGTGAAGTCTTTGATGGCCCTGCGACTTCCAACAGGAGGCAAGCTCAACTCATGCCCTTGGATAAACTTTGAAAAGCAGGATGTAGAAAGCAAAGTCCTGTCATTTCACTTCCAGGACAGAAGCATCAAGCATCAGGCCAGCACAGCAAAACAGACAGCAAAGTGGCAGTCCCTCCTGACAGCAACACAGCTCTTCTTCCTGGCAGAATGTCCTCAGTCCAGAAGTGCTCTGAGTATATGGTGTCAGAGGTCCAGTACTTATACCCATTTCAGTGTTTGATTTAGGCGAACTTCAAAGGAAGGTCTTTGTAGTGCACAAGACCCTGCCCTTCCTTGCCCTGGCTCCAGATACACTACAGGGGGCTGGAGACTGCGTTGTAAGGGAATAGGCACAGCCCTATTCAGATGCACTCTTGCTTGGGAAGACTAATCAGGCGGGTGATGGGCCAGCAGGATATGCAGGGCACACCTCAGCTCACTTTATGTGTGTGATTGCCTAGAGTGAATGAACAAAGCCCAACTGTCATCCAACCAAGACATGTATTCTAGAGACAGGCAAAGGCACAGATTGGTTAAGCAAGAAAATGCTGACTTTGTAAAACTGGCATTTGCAGCCTGGCAATTTAAAAACTAACTTCACTAAAAGATGTATTTTTAAAATGTTAGTCCAGAGACACCTAAACTCCAATTTTCTATCAGCTCCCAATTAGCAGATACACTTGTAAGATGTTACAAGGCAGGTCCAGTGCTAACCTCTGAGAGAGATAGGCCTTGCTGTAGTGAAAAGCAAATTTTAGCTGTTTTTCACTACCAGGACATGTAAAACACAACAATACATGTCCTACCTTTTAAATACACTGCACCGTGCCCATGGGGCTACCTTGGGCCTACCTTAGGGGTGCCTTACATGTAATAAAAGGGGAGGACTGGGCCTGACAAGGGAGTGCCCTTGCCAGGTCGACATGGCAGTTTAACAGCACATACAGACACTGCAGTGGAATGTCTGAGACACGTTTGCAGGGCTGCTCATGTGGGTGCCACAATCAGTGCTGCAGGCCCACTAGTAGCATTTGATTTACATGCCCTGCGCACACATGGTGCACTGTACTAGGGACTTACTAGTAAATCAAATAGGCCAATCAGGGAGAAACCGAATATCATATCATTTTAGACAGGGAGCACTTGCACTTTAGCACTGGTCAGCTGTGGTAAAGTGCCCAGAGTCCTAACACCAGCAAAAATAAAATGCAGCAGACATTCAAAAGCAGGAGGTCAGAGTCAAAAAGACAGAGGAAACCAAGTCAAAAGATGCCAGGTCTAACAGGCCCCATAGTTGATACAAGAAGAGTAAGAGCACCAGCCAAGCAAAAAATGCATGCAGCTTGAAGGCAATTCAAATAGTACTCTATAGTTTAGTTTCTGTGCTACATTCCTTTTACTTCCATCCTGAGGGATTGCTGTTAGACCTCAGCCAGAAATTTCTCAGGATGCTATTTTAAATTAACTTACGGGCCTAAATCTGGTTTCAGGTTGATGTCATATAACTGATTAGGAATAAGTTGTCACTAACTGGCAAAACCATCACTGCTAATTTGGTGCATCAGGAAAAAGATTTGGCTTATATCTCAGTGACCAGGCTGAGGAATACTAAGTGTGGGAGGGTGTTACACCAAGCATCCTTGGGTGGTAGTCCCCCAAACTTTTGCCTTCACTTCTCCTAGCTTGCTGAATTTGTTTTTGCTGGCTTTAGGACTCTGTGCACTTTACTACTGCTAACCAGCGCTAATGTGCTTGTGCCCTGTAATTAAAACATGGTAAAATTGGCCTACGCCTAACTGCCACATTTAATTTATTTATAAGTCCCTGGTAAATGGTACAACATATACTGGCCTGTACATGAAATGCTTCTAGTAGCCCTGCAGCACTCATTGTGGTACTTTAAAACATGTCTCAGTCCTGCCATTGCAACCTGTGGCGCAGTTTTAAATGGCCATATCGACCTGGAAAAATGAACCTTTCACTAGGCTTAAACCCTCCTTTTTATTAATTATAGGCCTCCCATAAGGTAGGCCCTAATTACTCCTAGGGAAGGGTGCATGGTATTTAAAAACTAGGACAAGCCCGCTAAAGGTTTACAAGTCCTGGTTGTGAAAAACCCTTAAAGTGGTTTTTCACTGTGATAAGACATATCTCACCCATTGACTACCACTAGGTTACTTTATAATAGTGCTAACTTTGGATTGGGAGCAGACAGAGATATGCTGTTTAGACTCAAATGAATGGTACTTTAAAATCCTTTTTACCTGTAAAGTCAGATTCTAAGTCATAATTCTGAAAATCCACTTTTAAATAGTTGGCATTTTCTTGTCAAAACCATTTGTGCCTTCTGCCAATATCCGGGGTCACATCCCTGTGAATGGCTCTGCTGTTGGTGTTTGTGTATTCCTCTCAGATAGTGACACAAAGGAGAGTGGGTGTGGGCAGGATGGGCCATCCTGCCAGGATGGCTGAGGGTGGAGTTGTATCATGTCCCACTAACACTTCAAAGGAATTGCCTCCAGCACACAGAAAGAAACCTTACACCAGCCGTTTGTCACCCCTAGACAGTTTGGGGCCTTGACATCGGAAGGCAAGAACTTTCCAAAACCAGATGTGGGGTAGGACAGGGTGTCCCTCCACACACAAAGACTGGCACCAGGTATAAATATTGGACCACCTGAACCACTCTTAAAATCACTTCTGGACCTGTGGCAGACTCAGAACGAGTACTGCTTCGCTGCCCTGCTGCTGGAAGGACAGCCCTGCTGCCTTACTGCTGGAAGGTCTGCCATGCTGCCTGAGGAAAGAAGACTGGACCTGCTCCTTGACCCCAGTACCATCAGAGTGACTTCCCCCCTCAGAACCTGGACTCTTGGTGTCGTAATAGCCTCCTCATACTAAAATCCAAAACCTGAGACGTAGAAAATTTTTCAGCAAGACTGCTCTGAGAACTGACAAGAGACCAGGACCTACCTTCAAGCTGATCCGACGAAGGTGCATCGCCGGTAGGATTGCCATCACCACAGCTCCTGCTATGTTCTTCTCCACAGCAGCATATGCTCTTCAGCAGGAACTCCAGGCAGCAGTATCCGTCCTTGAGGATCTTCTTCAGCTACAGCCTGCAGCCTTGTCCCGCTGCGTAAATCTGAGCTCCAGAAAAATTTCTAAGTCCAATAGATAGAAAATTCACCTGGGTCAACATCGATAGCACCCCATTGACTATGATAAACTCCTCAACCTAGAAATCCAGCTTCTCCCACATGGAGCTTTTCCCACCTTCGTCGACAGCTTCATGGAGACCTCATCAAGTGGCTCCCTGTCGTTGATGACTCATCCTCAGATACCAACTGCTACCCTGCCCCGCTGAGACTTTACCTTCTCAAGAACCTTTTGAAGAATTTTTTCCAAGTCCAAAGGTGAGACTGGGCCCAATCTATCCCTGTATCCAACCAGCGCTCCTTCACGGTCAGCCTTAACTTTTGAATTTAACCTGGTCTTCTGCGACCGGATACCTGCGGTTGGGGCTTTGTTCATTTAGGCGCTAGATTTCACTAAAAACTTTAAAAATCATAAATCCAGTTCACTCGATGGGATTTAATTTGGTTTGGTGTTATTGATGTCATTTTATTTATTAATATTTACTCTATTTTTCTAATTTGGTTTGGAATTTTTCTTGTGTTATGTTCACACTTTATTACTGTTTGAGTGCTAGTAAATACTTTGCATATTGCCTCTAAGCTAAGCCTGACTGCTTTTATGGCAGGCTACCAGAGGGTTAAGCTCGGGTTCATTTAGTGACTTTTTGTAGTTCACCCTGACAAGGATTGTGTTTATTATTTGAGTGGGGCTTCCACCCCTCTCAACTAATAACCCAATTCCCTAAATTGGGCTATTAAAATGTCAGCTGCTCACTTCTTCAGTGTGGTGACAGACATTTGTCAGTCTCATGTGTAACTGAGCTTTATGGACTACACCACTGGTGTGCAGACTTCCAGTCTTTCATATGTGTCATTCTGTGGTGTTCAATTTTGTCACATGGTGGGGGAGCTTGTGGAGAGATGAATTCACTCAATTCTTCCTCCTCATCTCATTAGAGAACTTCACTCCACAAAAAACGTCATTTCTCACCCACCTCCTTTATATCATAAGCTGCTTGCTTATCACTTGGGAAACACTAGCCCATGTACATGATTGCTGTGCAATAGTGAGCATCCACATGTGCAGCTACTCACATTGTTTAAATGTAAATGCATCCAGCATGTAAGGTGCAATTCACAAAGCTGCTTCCGTAGGTAATTGAAACTTAGTTGAGCATAGAGCAGCCTTTACGTATGTGTGAGAAACTAGGTGTTCTTTGACTGGATGTGAGCCCTGGTCAAGCAGCAACCACAATCCTTGTCAGGGTGAGGCATAAGCCAACCCTAAATTAACCTGTGCTCAACCCTATGGTAGCTAGGCACAGAGCAGTCAGGTTTAACTTAGAGGCAATGAGTAAAGTATTTGCGTAATACTTCAAACAGAAATAGAGTGAAAACACCACACAAAAGAATCCCACAACAAGTTAGAAAAATATAACTTATTTTAATAAATAGAACAAGACCAAAACGCAACAAAAATCCAATTTAGTAGAACCGGAGATATGCCATTTTGAAGACTTTTGTGAAAAATAGGGCCAAAAAGCCCAAAGCACCAACTGTGGATATCTGGTCACGCCGGACCAGGACAAAGTCACAAGTTCAGGCTGACCGCGATGGAGCGCAGGCTAGGGACATGGGCCAGTTAGGCCCGCTGAACAAAGTACCTTAAATCCTGGTTTGCAGAGCCTTGCGAGGATCCGCAATGAAGATGCGTTGTGCAGCCGTATCGATCCGTTGGTTCCAAGATGTGGCGAGGCTGTGATGCATGGCCTGCGCTGTCATCAAGGATCTTGTCGAAGGGGTTTGTAATGCGAAGTCTGGAGCAGAGGAAGTGGCACGCAGTCAGGGCGATGCATCAGTTCCAAAGAGCTGCGAGACTGTAATGCGGAGTTCGGCGTCAGCGTCAAGGCTGCCGTCGACGAGGGATGTGCGGGCCTGTGCCACGGATGTATCATCCAGGAAGCGGGTCTTGGTGACTGGTCCAATCAACGCAGTAGCAGAGATGTGTTTGTTCTGCTCGGGTTTATGTCATGCAGCAGAGGAGATGTGTCAGTTCCAATGTTTCCACAGAGGCTGGCAGATCACCTTAAGCCTTAAGCCCTCTTTCAAGAGTCCAGGACTGGGGTGGCACCACTTGGCAGGATAGGCTGACAGATGGCAGAGTCCAGGTGCAGGGGCAAGGTAGTTGGAAGCCTGT
This sequence comes from Calotriton arnoldi, assembly GCA_963921515.1. Lineage (NCBI taxonomy): Eukaryota > Metazoa > Chordata > Amphibia > Caudata > Salamandridae > Calotriton > Calotriton arnoldi. The sequence continues at coordinate 655,155 of CAWUFW010001590.1, forward strand.
TGTGTCCCCGAGGCTTCAGATCAGGTGGCCAGTCAACTAGCTCTTGGAGACACTCTGGGTCCTGGGTTCAAAAGATGCAGGTTCAGTCCTTCTCACCAAGGCAAGAGGGCAGCAGGCAGCCTCAGCACAGCAGGGTGGCGGTTCCTTAGGAGGAGCAGTCCAGCAGAGTGGCAATCCTTTCAGCCGGACAGCAGTCCTTTTTCCTAGCTGAGTATCCACAGGTCAAGAAGTGTACTGAAGAGTCGGCATCTGAGGTCCAGTATTTATACCCAGTTGTGTCTTTGAAGTGGGGAGAAGCTTCTAGAGGCATACCTTTGAAGTGCACAGGTGCCCTGTATTCGTGGCTCGAGACTAACTACAGTGGGTATGCAGCCCTTTGTGTGGAGACAGGACACAGCCAATTCAAGTGTAAGTGAGGCTGGGCCCCGCTCCTCCCTCCCATACTGCCAGTGATGGCCCATCCAGTCATACCTAAACTCCCCATTTGTGTGACTGTCTAGGAGGAATACACAAAGCCCAACTGTCACCCACACCCAGTCATGTTACTCAGTGACAGGCTGCAGGCACCATATGACCAAGGCAAGAAAATGCCAGCTTTCTAAAAGTATTTTAAACAACAAAAAACCTAGCCGTCACTTTGAATGCTGCTTTTTACTTAGACAGACTCAGGCCATTCTATGATTTAAATGGTTTGTAGCATTTATTTACTTCTCATTGAATCTTTTAGATGTTCATATCATCTGTTAAACATGTCATACTGAAAGACAGACCTCTGGCTTCCATTAATAAAACATACATGTAAACCAAACTTTTACAAAAAACATAAAACTCACAATACAATACATACAATGCATAATGAAGGGGATTACAATCATAATGAATCCAGTCAATATTCAAAAATAAGCAGCATCCGTTATCTTAATTAATTTGTCAGATAATCATTATTTTGTATAAGAGGCTGCTAGCCACAAGGGACACCTTTGTGCCCCGTCGGGACAGAATTTTGCACCAAACTACTTCCTACGGGTAAGTGTGGCTCAGTTTGTGTGTTTTCCCAGTGGTAATTATTGCCGACACGTTTCGAGCCCCATTGCGATTATCGGGCTTCTCTTCAAGGCTTAGACCGGATAAGATCCGTAATGAAAGGCCCAGAAATGTTTAATTGTTACTTTCTATCCTCTCCTAATTGGAAATAAGACAACGACTTGTGCAACACCGATCAAGGATAAAAACAAAGGTAGCCATTGCCCCGATGGTGAGTCATTTCATCGAAAAGAATCACAGCGAAAAGGATTTTAAATGGACTATTCTGTGTGTGATAAAACCCAATCCAAGAGGAGGAGACACCGAGACAGCATTGTTGAGGAAAGAAGCGTATTTAATACTCAAATTCAACAGCACCATGAATGGCCTGAACAAGATGTCTGAAATAGGCAGAACTTAGGGGCTGATTACGATGGTGGGCGGAGACACACCGCCGTGTGGAATGACGTCCCGTCCGCCGTACAAATTACGATGCCGCAAACAGCCCATCACACCGCAGCAGAGAATCCACCCACCCGGAGACGGCGGAAGCACGACAGCGGAGAGCGAAACCAGACTCCCGGTCCCCTCCACCCAGTCCTGACCACAATGGATCCAGCTCTTCAAGCCTTTCCGCTGCTGTACCTCATCCACTACCAGCAAATAATACACCGTCGCGGACAACACCGCAGGTACACAAATACACCACTCCGCACACAACCACAACACACAACTCCTGTGCTGACATACGGTTCCTGTCCACATCAGACACTCTGGTGGGGACAGGAACATATCCCCCAGTGTACCCACACATGTCCTACCTGTCAGAAACTCACCCCTCCGCATCCGGGTCACCCATCAACCGCGAAATCACTGCAATGTCCCGGTCACGTCACCGCAGCGGTGAAGACGCGGGAAAACCTGCGCACAATGTAGTAGGCAGGGCCTGCGCCAGGCATGGGCAGTCCGCCCAGATTCACAGGGCTCCACCTGCACCCTTCCCACACTATGCTTCCCACACCCATTTGGGCACATGCTGTGTGCTCCTCCTGTGCCCCCCCTGCACAATTAACCTGCCAGGTGTAGCCAGACCTCGCACCTCACACATCAAAGGACAAGGTAGATTGACTGGGAAGGTGGGGGTGAAGAGGAACACCCTGCACAGAAGCTCAGGGGCTGGACATCCCTCCTCCTCACACCAACCTTCCACTCATGTGAAGCAAACTGAGTATAATCACAAAATGAAGACTCACACTGCATATGAACATCCACTGAACTGTCCACACTGCCTGTCAAGTCACTCAAACACCCAACACTGACACCCAGCCACATACTCATACCATAGGTCAGCAGCAATGGAGGACAATAAATGTGCCAGCCAAAAGTGAAGTGGACAGTGCTGGAAAACCATGGAGCAAGCCACATAGCATCTGTACATCACATGCAAGAGAAGGAACATATCACACCACCCTTAGGCCATCAAATCAGACATGGGTGGCACAGTGAGTGAAATGAAACCAAAGTGACCTCTGTGCAACAACTCAGGGATACATCAAGGCTAGCCATGCATAGACACAAGAATGATAGGAAGTGTCTGAAGTCATACAGTGACCAGCCACACATCTGTGTCAACTTACTTGACGTGTATGTCATCAGCAGAACACACGGCTCATTGTCACACTCCCTGACTGTCAAACACAAGTAGGACCTTCACACATACCCCTCATCTACCCATCTCACACCTGCAACACTCCACACCTGTGAGAAACACACATAATGGTCAAAATGATGTCCTGTGAGTTCAATGACAACCAATCACACTCCCTGTGGTGCATCCACAAATATCAGACTCACACTCAGGGATGTCTGAACCAATGCTGACACAAAAACAATAGCCACACACAAAGCTCACAAACAACATCCACAGAAGTCCAACAAGCCCAGACATGTGCAGCCAAACAGTGGAAAGGCAATGTGACCCTAGACAGAACAGGAGTACACAACATTGTCACTCAGGGCCAATGCACAGACACCATACCCCGACACAAACAAGAATTGCATCATCAAAAAACAATCATGAACACCAACTGGGATCAATGGGACAAATCAGCTAACACAGACAGAGACACCACGCCACTCATCAAGTGAACATGGTGTCATAGTGTACCACAAGCATGCACATGCACAATCCTGACAAGTGACAGGTCAAAAATAGGAGGACAAAGCACCATTGTGCACTCAAAACAAGCTCATGAACAAGAATCCACCTTGCTGCATGTGACAGACACACAAGTAATGCACACTACACTTGCAACACACATCTGAATGTATCACACAGCAACAACTACTCACACACAATGTCATGCAAATAGAACATCACACACACATAGCATCTGTCAGTAGAAAGAGCCAACACAGGCCAAACACTGCATACATCCACAACAAAAACACAACAGATGCACATACCAATCCATCACATTGCAAACTCAGCTGGACATCAGGGGGATGCACACCAGGCAAGTACAAGGCAACATACACTGACAGCACTGCATGCACACCAAGCAGTGTGTGCACACCAACCAAACCAGTAGCACACATATCTGAGTGCCACACCATGAACTCCCACAACACAAATCATCACAGCACACAGAGAACATCACACTCAGGAAGGGTAGCAGTACCTCAGCAAACACACATACAGCTTAGCCTTCACCCACAGATGCACAACCCAGGGAAACCCAGATGCAAACAACATGACTAGAGGACTGTGCTGCTCAAACATATGCACTGCACATGAGCAACCATGACAGCAAACCAGTAGAAGAAAATAACACATAACTAATTGTGAAACTGTCCTGAGTGTCACATTGGTCCTGTACACAGATCAGCCTCACACAGCATAGTGCCACACTATGAAGTGGTGGGGAGGCTCACACACTGGCAAGCCATGGGGTGGAAGACATGAGATTGAAGTGGTGTGTACTTCAGTAGTGGACAGGTGAGGAGTGTACAGTACACAAACACATAGAGGAGTTACTCACAATGTGTAGGCATCAGAAGCACATATAGGGGATGGCATGACTCCACATACCACATACCATACTGGAGCCAAAAATGGGTCAAGTGACAGCAATGCATGAGGAAACTCACAAAAAATGTCAGTGTGGCTGAGCAAGTCTGCACAGTGAGCACAAACAGTAACAAGACACATGGCTGATCAACAAAACACAACACAGACTTGGCAGTCACACACTCTGCATACTCACAACTGGCAGCAACAACAAGTAGGTGTCCCCCAGGAGTGCAAGGACACACCAACACACTGCACAGTGCCCAACCTACAACTCCTACATGTGCCCACAATCTGAGGCACATGGCAGACAATTGAAACAAACAGGCACTCATTACCTGGATCATACATGTGTGCATTTGGCATTGCAGGGGCAAACACACATCAACACTACTGACAATGACAGCCCATTCACATTGTATGACCACTCAAGTTCACATATTCAAATGTACCCATGTGACTAGGAAGACAGGCCCACACAAGATGATCACACATCTACACTGCTGTTCACACATCAAGAAAGATCACACAGATATGATGGACTCTGGCCAGCCCGCAAGTAATCCTGTGGATAGAATTCACCTCTGTTCTGGTATTGCATCCTAACATGACATTTGTACAATTTAGCAAACCTGACCATAGAATGATTAGGATAAGAGTAGATCATCACAAACAACCATCATTGCACCCTCAAGCCCCAGAGTCAAGAAGAACTAAAGTGCCTGTCACCTCTGGCAAACTCTGAAAAAGTAAAACAAGCAATTGGCAATGTTAAAGTGGCATACAGAGCATGTGTCACATGAAACCATACCCATACATAAAACCTTTTATTTAGCAAGGACATTGACAAAGCAGACAACAGGAGTAACTGTCTTTATTACATATTACCCAGATAGGTATCAAAAGTAGAAAACAGCAAGGCCATTGGCCAGTCCAAATTCAAAGTATGTACATGTGTGCATGAGAAACTGCACAGGGAATGGGCATCCAAAGTGACAAACAGCAAGGCCATTGGCCAGTCCATAGTTCAAAGTATGTACATGTGTGCATGAGAAACTGCACAGGGAATGGGCATCCAAAGTGACAAACAGCAAGGCCATTGGCCAGTCCAAATTCAAAGTATGTACATGTGTGCATGAGAAACTGCACAGGGAATGGGTAACACCGTACACTGCCATGGGAATCACCACAGCTCCGGGGATACAAATGGGCAGTCCAGGCACCGCTGTGGGAGAGATGGGTTTGGGAGGGGGACTTTGCCTCAGACTTGACTGTCAGTTGAACTGGGAGGTGGCTGATTGTCGGGGCCAGTTGGAGAACTGGACCTGGGAGAGAGAGGCCACGCAGAGGTAGAGGCATCAGTGGCTGTGGGAGCCGGAGGGCTGCTTGGACCGGGTGGCATGGTGGCACGGGGAGGCGGAGACATGCTGCCGTGAGACACAGTGTGTGAGGGTGAATGTGGAGGGCTGAGTCTACACTTCTTGGGGATTCGATAGGCAAGAATTGTCTTGGTAGGAGTGGGAAGTGGGGCGGGCACAACAGCCTCACTCACCACCAAAGGTGTATCAGGTGCAGGTGGCTCTCCCTGTGGGGATTTGCTGGATCTGGTGGTACGCTTGGGGTGGCCTTGCCTTTTCCCCTCCATCCCCTGTTGACCAGGTGAACCCCCCACATTGCTCTCCTGTCCCAGCTTCACAGGGGTGTGGGTGGGAGTTGAGGTTGTGGGTGAATCTGCCTTAGAGAGCTGTTTGTGCTGACTCTTTGCAGGCACCAGCTTCACAGCAGGCAGGGCAACTGTTTGTTTGTCTTTGGGAGCAGGTGTGGGGATGGGAGTGTCCTTGGATGGGGGTGATTTGGATGATTGTGAGCTTGAGGCCTGCTTCTTGGCCTGATGCCCCTGAGTGTCACGTGAGGGGCTTTTGCCTTTGCGCTCCTGTGTGCCTGTTTTTTGTTTTGGGGATGGTGTCTGTGCTCTGGGCCGCTTGGAGTGCTGCTGTTGTGTGCTGCGTGTGGAGTACTTGGAGCCTGAGGGCTGTGGTGTGTGGTCACTCTCGTCAGATGGTGCCACTGGCAGGGTGCTTGCTGAAGGGACTGGAGCTGGACTTTGAGCCTGTGACAGCTGAATGGCTGCCGTCACTGTGGAGGACAAAGACTGGACAGTTCTGTGTAGCCCACCCACGTCAGAATGAATGCCCTCCATGAAGGCAACTACCTGTGCCAGCTTCTTGTCATGATCCTGGAAGGCATTCAGGAGAGTAGTCTGACCCACACACAGCTGGCGCAAAAGGTCCACCGCCTCCACACTGAGGGCAGCAGGGGAGACAGGGGCAGGGGCAGCGGTGCCTGGGGGGAAGGACACTCTACCCTTCTTAGTGCTGCGGGCACGGACAGCACCGGTGGTAGTAGCCGGGAGGGTGGGCACTGGACGATGTGTGGTGGAAGAAGAGGCAGATTTCCCACTCCCTGTGCCCGCCAACATCGAGGAGTCACCGCTGGAGTCAGATGATGTTGAGGTTGGTGTTTCTGGGCGTGATTCTTCCAGGGCACTCCTGTCCCCCTCCGAGGCGCTGGTCACATCAGTGTCAGTGAGCTCATGTGTAGCAGTCGTGCCAGAAGCTTCACCACTGGTGTCCGCCCCCTGTCCTTCCGTGCCCTCGGTAGATGCTGCAATAGACAGAGACGTAGGTTCAGTATAGTGCCATACTCACAAACATCATATGCAAGCAAACCACAAAACTTGAATATGATACCCCCATGTTGTACACCACCCTGTGCAGTCTGCATATGCAACCTTGATGCAAAACTCAGAAGATGCATGGAAACATGCATAGTTGACATTAATGACCCATGTGACGTTCACACAGCCAAATAGCTGGCCCGTGCCTCCTTGTAACCTAACATACTGATCTCTGTAAGCATACCTACGTGCCTGTAGGTGAGATAGATATACATCTCAACATGTTGTCTCAGTCACATATGGAGTCACTTTAAGGGGACAACACAGATACTGACTCCAAAATGTCCTTTTACAATGGCCATGAGCTACTGATGTCCACCATGTTGTGCTTTGAAGCACAACGACCGTTGCACATTGGTGTCAGATGTGTAGTTCTCACAATTTCCAAGACAGGCACTGCACACATCGACAAAAGCACACTAAGATGATGCACACTGCTGTTCACTGCCCGGTGAGGTCTATGACACCCATAATGCAGCAGATGTCATAAGGCCACATCTCATCTTGCAATGTCAAGGGCCATTGTATTAAACACATGAGAAAGTACATGTAGCGAAAATGCATGACAGCTGCACTCAACACAGAGGCCACTTAGAAGCCATTGCATCACACAAGAAACATCACAGAGCTCCGCACTGGCTCAGGGTTGGGATACAAGCAGTCACTCACAACCAAAGTCACCCTTCGCTGAATACTCACCCCCAACTTGCTGCTGATGGGCCCTCAAACGTCCATCCAGCTCTGGCTGTGTCACTGCCAAGATGCGAGCCATTAATGGTGTCATGCTCCTGCGCGCCAACCTTCCAGTCCGAGGGAGCATCCCCAGCGTCATCTCTGCCACGTTTTTGCTCAGCCGGCAGCTGTCATCCCACCTCTTGTGACAGTGTGTGTGCCGTCAGTTGGAGACACCCAGAGCCCGCACCTTGCGTGCAATGGCCCTCCATAAGGCCTTACGCTGGTGGACCTTAAGCTGCAGGCATGGGAGACAAGAAGAGGAAGTTTCAGTGACACTGTGTTATGTACCACTGTGTCTCAGTACAGGAGCATGCACAAACTTAGCACAGCTATATAGAAATGTTGAGCAGAGGCCATACAGCATTACACGTAGTACATTTGCATCAGATAATCGCATAGAAATGCATGCAGGTATGAGGATGGACACAGTACCTGGCCATCTCATACACATGCAGAATGCCAGCACAGAAAGCAATGTGAAGAAGGCCCTCATCTGTGATGCAGTATGTGAGTGAGCAAGACATACATTACATTGGAAATGATGTGTCGGGGCAGACTCACTGTGTCCAACACTACACACCCCTCAATGTCCTTGGCCTGTGAATGGCTCACTGTGTCATGGAGGTCACATTTAGGGACATGATCTTACATTCTCACACCCTTCTCACAAGGTCTGTCTTGTGCAATCCTCAGGCCTAAGATAGCTCATTGAGAAATAGGGTGGCAGACAACACATATGTTTCACTCTGTCCATTTACTGATGGGTCCTTGTCAAATTGGGCAGTATCTGTGCAGGCCAGGGCGACTCACACTGAGGTTAAACGTGGGCCATCAGAACATTCACATGCATGTACAATATGAGAGGGCAAACAGTGCCTACACATGCGAGTCAGTACACATAATGAAAAGAATGGAAGGAGGATGTTTCAGAAGTACATTAATCTGATGTGTCATAGGTGAATTTCCACCAAGAGTGTCACCCTCAGGCATTTCAATCCTGTGCATAATGCTTACATATCCATGGTGGCAATATGAAAATTGTACACACATCCTTCAGTACCCTCTGGACGAAACACATTTGTAATGTCACAAATGAGCATGTGAAAACCTCATGGACTATGACATCCATTAGCACAGGCAATGTTTGTTCTGACTTCCACTGTCCAAACCAGCAGTGTTACTGTATGGCTGCAAAAACACTGCATGTCCCTCCCATCCTTAAATGCAGCCATGGATCTGTGGAAATAAGGCTACACACCCCATTGACATGAAGTCAGCATGCTAGGCAGTGTATCACACAAACTTGCACTCACAGGCACATACTACAGCAGAGCAACTTCATGTGAGCACTCTTTGCACTCTCCAACTTTCACTCTGAAACACTTACCATTACATCCGGAGCACCATATAGCCTCCCATACTGTGAAAGCACCTCGTCCACCAGGACCTCCAGCTCCTCTGTGGGGAAGGGACGGGCCCTGATGTTCTCAGTTCTCACCATCACTGGGTCCAGGAGACAGGAACAGCAGCAGTTGGTGGTGAAGAATGTCAGGCAGCAGTGTCTGGATGCAGTGGAAATGTTTGGCTCTCTCCCAGACATATATAGCCCCCTGGGGTTGTTTCAGTGGTACTCAGAGGCTGCAATTGGTGTTCCAGGTCAGCTTTTTTCAATTGTATCCAATGACCGGCCCCGTGGTAGCGGAGCACGCCTACCGCGATTTTCAAAAGTGTATTTCACTACCGCGATTGCAGTTCCCATTGACTGAAAGGGCATGGGCATTGGCGGTGTCACACCGCGGGGCCCAAGCGGTCGCTACCGCGAGGTGGCATCTTTCAATTGTATCCAATGACTGTGTATGCGGTGGCGGAGCACGCCTACCGCGATTTTCAAAAGTGTATTTCACTATCGCGATTGCGGTTCCCATTGGCTGAAGGGGCATGGGCATTGGCGGTGTCACACCGCAGGGGCCAGGCGGTCGCTACCGGGAATTGGCATCATTCAATTGTATCCAATGACCGTGATTGCGGTGGCAGTGCACGTCTACCGCGATTTTCAAAAGTGTATTTCACAACCGCGATTGCGGTTCCCATTGGCTGAAGGGGCATGGGCATTGGCGGTGTCACACCGCAGGGGCCAGGTGGTCGCTACCGCGAATTGGCATATTTCAATTGGTACCAATGACCGTGATTGCGGTGGCGGTGCACGCTTACGGCACCTATGGACACATCATGCTGTAGCAATGGCAATGGCCAGTTCTCAGCATTGAACAGTAGACACTTACTATGAATCATGCCACCAGATAGTTAAATTCAATGCTAGTGTGACATTTAACTCACTGATGACTACACATGCCATGTCAGTGCACAGGATTACATGCATTGGCATGTACTCCCTCACATGTGACTTATGATGTTGTTGTGCATGTACACAGATCTGTTGTGTGTTTGGACTCTCAAATATGTAAACATGTCAATGTGTGAGATGGCTAAGCAACCCACAGGAATGATGGACTGACTACATAATGTGCCTATTTCACTGTGTAGATTGCTGAACTCATGTTTACACTTGATCTTTATGCACACACTGTGCTCATTGTGTTGTTAATATGTGCCCTGTCCGAATCACGCAAGAAGGTGTGGCAGGTACAGCAGCTACGTAGAAGCCAGCAGTGTTGCTGTTTCAGACATGTGCTGTGTCAACTACTCTCAGGGCTGGTGGCACAAGATGTTGGAATGTACCATTTGGCATTCACATAGTCTGAATCTGTTTTGGGGGTACTCACTATGTACATACTGAACACGTGTACAACTACTTTAGTTCAAGATGTCTCTGCATGTGACTTGTGCTGTAAGCTGTAGTTTCAGGCCAGTCATTGTTGGCGCTGTGTCAGTCAAAACGTAAGATGTTGGACACATCTCTTAGGGGAATTGAATTGACATGTGTCCCTTTTCATCTTATCTAGGAGGCGACCAAATGTGCATCGTCCATTCACATTGCTTGCGGACATGGAGGATGAGGACATCATACGTAAATTCCATTTGGATCGACCTACCCTTCAAGACCTATGTGTTCAGTTGGAGCCCCATCTGAGGCCACGCAGAACCTAGCCGACTGCTTTGACACCAACATGTAAGGTGATGGCGGCCCTGCATTTCTTTGCAACTGGTTCGTTCCAGTACACGGTGGCCAGCGCAGGTGGGATGTCCCAACCAATGTTCAGCATGGTGCTACGTGATGTCCTGTTCGCTATGATGACCTACAAGGACAGCTACATCCATTTTCCCAGGAGACATGAATTGGCAGCTGTGAAGGGTGATTTTTATGACCTTGCCCACATCCCTAATGTTGTTGGTGCCATTGACTGCAAACATGTTGGCCTGGTTCCACCACAGGCACGTGAGCACATATACAGGAACAGGAAGCATTTCCATTCCATTAATGTGCAAGTGGTATGCCAAGCGGATATGATCATCTCCCATGTCTGTGCCAAATTTCCAGGATCAGCACATGACTCCTACATACTGCATAACAGCATCGTACCACAGCTGATGGCAAATCTGCAACTGGAGCGTGCGTGGATTTTGGGTGAGTACGCAGAGTCAAGTAGCATGCTGTATGTGTGACATGCTGTCCTCAGCTACAATTATATTACAAAATTGCTCTGTGTATCTCACACCTAGGTGACTCTGCATATCCCAACCGGCCTTGGTTGCTGAGCCCACTGAGGAATCCCAGGACCCCAGGTGAAGTCCGCTACAATGAGGCCCATGGGAGGACACGTCGTGTGTTGGAGCGTACTTTTGGTCTTCTTAAGTGTAGATTCTGGTGTCTGGACAGGAGCGGAGGTGCACTACTCTACTCTCCCCAAAAGGTGTGCCAGATCGTAGTTGCATGCTGCATGCTCCACAACCTGGCCTTGCGCAAAGAGATCCCCCTTCTCCTGGACGATGATGAGCAGCAGATGCCCCCGCCTACAAACCCACACATGTCCAGTGACGAGGATAGTGGAGAGGAGGAAGGTGTCGACCTGAGTCAACAGCTCATCAACCGCTACTTCCCTTGAGTGTGAGTGACATTGTACAACAGTGCCATTGTCTGCTGTCTTTGATGGTAGTGAAAAGGCCTAGAGGAGCTTTTTGACTGCTGCCTGTTGTTGGCTCTGTGCTGATGGCTGATGTTCGTGGCACAGTGTAGTCATGACCAGCCACATGATGTCTATGTTGATATTGTTTCTCATTGTAATGTGTGCTGGTTTGTGTACCTTGATGATTAGTGTTGTGTACTGGCTGTGATGCCATCACCTGACAAGTAAATGTCGTTCTCTTGTGTCTTTCTAGGTCCCTTCAGCCTCTCAATGCCTCGGAACAACCAGAGCTTCTGGTACATTGGAATCAGAGTCAACATTGTACATTCTGTGATAAACATGGAGCTGACACAAAAACATAGGTGTGTAAAGAGTGTTTATTTACAAAGAGTGTTTGTGACAGACAAGTGATGTTTTCAGAACTGGTGCAAAGTGAATCAATGAGTTGTCAGTGATGGTAAACGAGACGATAGAGTAGTCACCACATTGATGTGGTGACACAGTCCAACAGACACCTGCCATCAACATGGCAGCGTGGGTAAGGATAGTCAACAAAGTCAATGTCAAGGTGAAGAGAGGTGCCATCATGGCTGGCTCTTTGACTTGCGTTTGTCTGGTGCTTTGCCACGTGATCCTCCCATGGTGTTTCTCGGACTGCCCCTTTTGTGTTTTCCAGGGGGGCCTCTGCTGCGGGCTCAGTGGTGTCTGAGTAGTCATCCTGTTGCAGCTCACCCCTCTCTGTGGCCGCAGCTGAGGTGTTGGGAGTATCATCCTGCGGGACACTGGAGGGGGATTGAGCTGTCCTTTGGGCCGCATGACTGTCCTTCAGAACACCCACAAGCTGGCCCATGAGGTCCACGATTTGGCCCATACGCGTGTCCATGGACCTCAGCAGCAGGCGGAGCTCACGCACTTCTTCCACAACCTGGCCCATCTGTCCCTGGGTTTGTTCGTATGCCCCAAGGACTCTGGCGATGTTGTCCAGGGCTTCGGACCCAGTGTCATGTTGATTTTGTCCCCCAGTTGCCCTCCCATCTGCCCTGCTGTCCCGGACCTGTGGTGTTGCCACTCAACGCACCCTCAGACTCTCCCTGCCCTCCTCAGATTGTGTGGTGGTGTTGGTATCCACTGAGGCAGGGAGAGTGTTGCAGGCAGCACTGGTGGTGGTAGTGGTTGAGGCCGCACAGGTCGTTGCAGCAGGGGTCAGTGCGTGGATGTTGTTGCTGAGGTAGTGGTGGTGGGGACAGTGGGGGCCTGGGACATGGTGTGCCCTGGCAGTCCCGATGGGCCAGGTTCAGGCTCTGCATCAGAGAAACGTAGGGAGTCTGCATCTGAGAGTCCATGTTCCAGGGGAGGGGGGGGAGACTGGCTCTGCAGGTCGGTGTTGTCTTCTGCAGCAGTCAATTGTTGATCTCCTGTTGGACAGAGGTGAAATGGTCATTGAAGTGCACCCCACAAGCCTGGTGTTAGATGTTTGGATGTTACATGCTATACACCACACAGTTTACATTGATATCACTTTGTATAGCTGCACGGTACTGAGTATCATGACATGATGTGGAGGTACATACATTACTTGTCCATGGTGTGACATGTCAATGGATACCATGTTCCACATACAGATTGTGTGATTACAAGGACATGTCATCATCTAACGACTAGCAGCACAACAACTTTATGTGATGCATCTTTTTTGTTTGCTCTGCATGGAAGACGTTACATCTGAGCATGAACTAGCCATTGTAATCTTATGCATACCTTTGTCATATCATGTACTTTACTTTCTTTTTACAACTGACCATGCATGTTTTGTGTTCATATGGGCCTTGATGCTCTGCCACCATGGCACTTACAAATAGCATTCAGTGCTGTGCATGATTGTGCCCTGGATTTCGTCAACATGTGATTTGGTGAGTCAAACTTTAATTTCTGTGACAGTTACATACGCTTTGCTGTCTGCACACTGGAAGTGGCTATTGGATCTATGCCAAGTTGGATGACATGTGAGGGCTGCTGTGGTCATATGGCTCCATGCTTTTTGAGAAGAATGGCAGGGTGCATGCACTGTCTACCTACCTGTTCTGTGACACAGTTGAGGGGAATTGCTGCCACATGGTTCTGGGTGTGGGGGGTGTACCATCCTTCTGAGCTTTGGGACAAGGTGTTCTGGTGGGAATTGTAGTGCAGGCTTCCCACCCACAAACACCCCTCCCTGTTAAGATGGCTACCTACCTGTGGGTTTGAAGAGAGCAATGCAATAGCTGCCACATGGTTGTGGGTGTGGGGGGGTGCTCCATCCTGCTCAGGGCTGGGACAAGAGAGCATAAGATGGCTACCTACCTGTTAGTTTGATGAGGGCAATGCAATGGCTGCCACATGCTTCTGGGTGGGGGGAGTGCTCCATCCTGCTGAGATTTGGGACAAGGTGGCCTGGTGGGAGTTGTAGTGCAGGCTTTCCACCCACAAACACCCCTCCCTGTTCAGATGGCTACCTACCTGTGGGTTTGATGAGAGCAATGCAATAGCTGCCACATGGTTGTGGGTGTGGGGAGTGCTCCATCCTGCTCAGGGCTGGGACAAGAGAGCATAAGATGGCTACCTACCTGTTAGTTTGATGAGGGCAATGCAATGGCTGCCACATGCTTCTGGGTGGGGGAGTGCTCCATCCTGCTGAGCTTTGGGACAAGGTGGCCTGGTGGGAGTTGTAGTGCAGGCTTCCTACCCACAAACACCCCTCCCTGTTAAGATGGCTACCTACCTGTGGGTTTGAAGAGAGCAATACAAAAGCTGCCACATGGTTGTGGGTGTAGGGGGTGCTCCATCCTGCTCAGGGCTGGGACAAGAGAGCATAAGATGGCTACCTACCTGTGAGTTTGATGTGAGCAAACACCCCTCCCTGTTAAGATGGCTACCTACCAGTTAGTTTGATGAGGGCAATGCAGTGGCTGCCACATGCTTCTGGGTGGGGGAGTGCTCCATCCTGCTGAGCTTTGGGACAAGGTGGCCTGGTGGGAGTTGTGGTGCAGGCTTCCCACCCACAAACACCCCTCCCTGTTAAGATGGTTACCTACCTGTGGGTTTGAAGAGAGCCAATGCAATAGCTGCCACATGGTTGTGGGTGTGGGGTAGAGTGTTACATCCTGCTCAGCTTTGGGACTAGGGTGCCTGGTGGGAGTTGTAGTGCTGGCTGCCTGTACACATGCCCCCATGAAATATTGCTAGCTTCCTTTGGGGTGAATCAGAGGGAGTAAATGTTGGATCTGTGAGACATGTGTTGGGTAGAGTGTGGTGCACATGAATGCATTTGGGCCTGGGAGGTGTTGCTTTGTAGTTGTGCAAGACAGTACATAGCAGTGTAATGGGAGACATTTGTTGGTACTTACCACCCTCCACTCCCCCGGCTATTCCTGTGAGACTCTCTGGATGCAGTGTGGCAAGCACCTTCTCCTCCCATTCAGTGAATGTTCGTAGTGGAATGGGAGGGCCACCGCCAGTCATCTGAGCCAGATTAATGTTCTTGTTGTTCCGCTCTTTCACCTTGCTTTTGAGGTCATTCCACCTCTTCCTGATCTCCTTCTGGGAGCGCGGGATGGTCCCTACTGCATTGACCTTGTTGACTATCCTTGCCCACATTTGATTTCTGGTGGCTAATTGTGTCTGTTGGACCAGGTTTCCAAACAAATGTGGTTCTACTCTGATTACTTCATCTACCATCACTGACAACTCATTGTCAGTGAATTGGGGCATCTTCTTCTGTGACATGGTGTGTGATGTGCAAATGTGTGATGAGTGCAGGTGTGAATGTAGTGGTGGTGATGTGTGTGGGGTGTGTGTGGTTGTGATGGTGTGATGTGTGCAGATTTGCCTCTCCTTTGTGCTGTGGGGTTGGGCCCTTCGTTGTGGAATAGTGCAAAGGATTCTGGTCAGGGAAGGGGCTGGTTTTATACTCAGCTATGTGGGTGGGTCAAAATTGAGTATTCCTGTCAGGTGTGTTGTGTGGGTTGACCTGGGATTTGCCTTCTTTAGTTGCCATGGGGATGTGTCATTGGGGTGTGTTAGTTTTTTTTTGCGGCTGAGCCAGATTAATGGCCACACTTGGTAGCCTTGTTGTGGTTTTTTTTTGACCGCCATTACTCTCCCGGAGCGACCGCGGCGGTCGGAATACAGCAGCCCTTCCGCCCGCTCTCCTATTCATCAATAGTTGCGATCGCGACGGTCGGAAACAGCTGATCGTTCCGCTGTCACTGCAATCGTATTCTAATTTCACGTGCGGTCAATCCGCTGGCTGTGTGGTGGTTTTGGGTCTTTCTGCAGCAAATCCGACCACCGCGGACGGATTTTCACCTGCTCCGCACGCTCCCGGCGGTCTTTTGTGGATCTGTCCCCCGCGGTTGTTTTTTTCTGGCGGTTCATCCTAATCTGACCGCCGGTTTTCCCGCGGTACCTGCAGACGGTTAATTTCCGCTACCACGGCGGTCGGAATGCTTTTCCGACCGCCATCGTAATCGGCCCCTTAGTTCCCTATTTCCATAAAGAACAAAAGACTGTGCCTCCAGCGACCGTGCTGTACTGTGCATGAGGCTAAAAATCAATCGCACACCCGGCTTCACATCCTGGAAACCACAACTCCCAGAATGCATTTCTAGACAAACTACGGAGACGAGAGGTCAAGTACAACTGAAACCGGAAATCCTGCACTCAGCGGTTCGGAAGCACTTAACACGACTAGTCAGGAAAGAGCTCGAGAAAGCAAGTGAGTGAAATGCTACTGCGAGCGCTGTGTGAATAGTTTTAATCAATGGTGAAACTCTGAAACAAACATAGCGTGTGCTCAATTCATTACAGCATCCCATCCAAAACTACGTGCCACTTAATCCGTCTGGCTTGGATTGACGTCCACCGCCCATTAAGGAGACATCAGCAACCCATATGTAAATGCTGCAACTGACGGTAACGAGCATTTGTCACAAAGTCGACAACGCTTCAAAAGAAGCGATAGTAAGTCATGCGCCGGCACACTTTAACATCCAATGACATCAAATTAGCCTGTAGCCTTGTTTTCAGAGGGAGATCCTTAACACTAAAGGAATATCCCCTTTTCTTTATTAAAACACAGGACACTAAGGCATATACTAAACCACAACAGGCACCCTATTTACTATACTCTGTATGAGATATTGTAGAGCTTTACAAAACAAATTAGGAGAGGATAGAAAGTAACAATTAAACATTTCTGGGCCTTTCATTGCAGATCTTATCCAGTCTAAGCCCTGAAGAGAACCCCGATAATCGCCATGGGGCTCGAAACACGTCGGCAATAATTACCACTGGGGAAACACACAAACTGAGCCACACTTACCCGTAGTGAGTAGTTTGGTGCAAAAGTCTGCCCCGACGGGGCGCAAAGGTGTCCCTTGTGGCTAGCAGCCTCTTATACAAAATAATGATTATCTGACAAATTAATTAAGATAATGGCTGCTGCTTATTTTTTAATATTGATTGGATTCATTATGATTGTAATCCCCTTCATTATGCATTGTATGTATTGTATTGTGAGTTTTATGTTTTTTCTAAAAGTTTGATTTACATGCATGTTTATTAATGAAAGTCAGAGGTCTGTCTTTCAGTATGACATGTTTAACGGATGATAGGAACATCTAAATGATTCAATGAGAAGTAAATAAACTTTTGTTGTTTAAAAAGTTGTAAGGACCTACCTAGTTGCCTGTGGGCCAAAACCCTTTTTCTAATCAGCTTTCTAGAAGTGGCATTTTCAAAATTGTAATTTAAAATCTGACTTCACCATCAGTTAGGATTTTAAATTCCAATTCCAGGGACACCAAACATGAACTGGTTACCTATTCCAATTGGGAAATTACACTGTAATAAGGTAACTTCAATGTTATCCTATGGTAGAGGTGGCCTTGCAGCAGTGAAAAACGACAGGAGTTTTTCATTACCAGGATATATAAATTTTAAAAGTGCATGTCCGACTTTTCAAAAACACTGCACCCTGGCCTCTAGGCTGTTTAGGGCCTGCATTAGGGGTGACTTATGTGTATTAAAAAGGAAGGTTAATGCCTGACAAAAGGGTTATTTTGCCAGGTCGAAATGGCAGTTTAAAACTGCACAAACAGGCCGCAATGGCAGGCCTGAGTCATGCTTAAAGTGCTACTTAAGTGGGTGGCACAACCAGTGCTGCAGGCCCACTAGTAGCATTTAATTTACATGCCCTGAGCACAGATAGTGCCACTTTACTAGGGACTTACATACATACAAACAACTTTATTTTGATCACTAAGATCATAAAAGTACACCATAGAACAGGACATTTACAAACACAAGATACAAATACAACATAGCATTGTAAATGAATGTTCCCAGTCCAATTGCAATAGCAGCATAAAAAAGTGATCAAAGTGCATCATTGTATTTCATCAAAATAGCAGCCAAGTGAAACAGATTCTAATACATCATTATTTATAAATTAGAACTTCATCATAGAATACATTAAAAGCAATAGTAGAAACGTGTAAAAGTGCTTAAAAAGATTTTTTTTTAAATCAGCATTCACTTGATATAGTGCGAGGCACACAATACGAATCTAGCACACGCCATACAGTAAGGGACAACCTAAAAGCTAACAGGGGAGTACTTAATGCGCCTAATCCACATAGCCATTAAGAACTTAGCTGTACAAAATACAATCAAACGCGTAGTATTTGACTGCAATATTCTATAAGCCTCCTTGTACTTTCTTATCCCCAAATTTCTGCATTGTGGAGCTACCCATTTGGTTCGTGATTGGTAGTATGAGGAGCAAAAGAATAAAACATGTTCAAGTGACTCTGGTATCCCCTGGCAGCAGGGGCAGTGTCCTTCATCCCTCTCGCATACTTTGCCCCATTTTCTTGTAAAGTTGTTTACAGGTAGGCACCCATACCTGAACTGTATGTATAATTTTCTTGCTGTGTTCAATTTCGTCTACCATGGCCTCAAATGACAATGAATGTTTAAAATTCATAAAAGCAATTGAGAGTGAGCCCTTGCAGTTCATTATCAAATCAGTCTCAACAGTGTCCCAATACGCAACTTTGAGACTAGATTTGTTGATCTGGCTAAGGGTTTCCGGATGGCTCCAGTATTCATCTAATCCTAGTTTATGGAGCAAGTTCTTAACTGCGCACATCCACGGAATCTTGACCACACAAATTGGTGTCATTAGTTCACGGAGACCCACCGTGTAGGACGCAAGACCTGGAGTAGACCATAGCCGTTGCCAAAACATAAGCATTCTAAAAACAATTTTGTTTGCAATTCTTTTCTGGCCTAAATCTAGATAGAGCGGAATCAGTGGGGTGGACACCGGAAGGTTCAGTAGGGATCTAAGAAATTTTTGTTCGGTTGCTGAGAGACCACTACAGTTTGAGCAGCCCCATACCTCTGCCCCATATAGGGCTGCCCCAAGCGCTTTGGCGTTATATATCTCTAGCGCTGGAGCCAATTTCCTAGATATAGTTTTCCTATGGATCTTAACTATATTCACCGTTTGCTGGACTAGGGATAGTTGCACTCTTTCCAATTGTGGGAGCCAGCTCATATTTTGGGTGAATCTTATACCAAGGTAGTCAAACTCTGTCACTAGCTCTGGGGGGCGCCACCCACATACAGACGCTTCTTCCATTTTGCCTTTAAGCTTGACGGAAAAGCATACATTTTGTTTTGGAGTTGTTTAGCTCCAACTCCCGTTCCAGACAAAATGCCTGGAAATCATTTAACAGCTGCTGGAGCCCTTGCGGCGACTTTGATATGAGCAGAGTATCATCCGCAAATAGGAGAGCGGGGGCCCATTGTCCACCTATTTTGGGAGCATCACAACCATCCCTGCTCAGAAAGCTTGTAACATCATTAATAAACAGGGTGAACAGGGTAGGTGCTAATACACACCCCTGTCTAACTCCTTTATCAATGTAAATCAACTCTGTTAACCCCCCGCTATCACCCCATCTTAGGGGCATATTAGCAAGAACGGTGTTAAAATTATCGCGCTTTAGCGGCAGGAAACTGCCGCTAAAGCGGCGATAATGGGCTTGATAATATGCCCTTGAGAATTCCAATAGAAGCCCAGGATCACAGCAGAACATGGGCTTCTATTGGTATTCTCAAGGGCATATTATCAAGCCCATTATCGCCGCTTTAGCGGCTGTTTCCTGCCGCTAAAGCGGCGATAATTTTAACGTCGTTCTTGCTAATATGCCCCTTACTGGTGCCAAGGTGTTTGCGTGAAGTCTTATTAAAATGTTCAAGAGGGAAGTCGGCATACCCATGTCTTTAAGGACCTCCCAAAGTTTCGCTCTCTGTACCATATCAAAGGCGGCAGGTAAATCAACAAAGGCAACATAAACTTTGCCATTGTGAATAGTCACTTCCCTCCAAAAAATGCACATAAAGCGGAAGATCTGATCTAAGGTGCTCACTTGTGCTCTAAAACCAGCCTGCCACTCGGAAATGATATTCCCCTCACTTATCCACTCTTGGAGGTGGGCGAGAACCTGCTTGCAGAAAATGTTTTGTAAGGCGTCTATGAGGCTAATAGGACTATAGTTCGCTGGAAGTGCATGGTCCCCTTTCTTAAAAATAGTAACTATTTCTGCCAGTTTCCATGACTGGAATGTCCATACCCGACAGGATGCTATTAGAAAGTAAATTAATGTAAGGACCCCAAATTTCCAAATTTTCTTTATACAGGTAATTTGGAATTCTGTCAGGACCGGGGGCACGTTCGGGAACACATGAACTAATTGCTTTTTCTGTCTCGCTAAGTGAGAATTGCAGTCCGTTAGGTTCGGTTGGGGACCCACTCACATCTATGATGGCTCTATCGTTATCCAACCTACTCTTATCTGTATACATTTGGCTAAAATGTGCAACCCACTCTTCTGGTTGGATGCAGAAGCCAAGTGCGGGTTTGTTCCCCTTAGAAACAGCAGCTACAGTTTTCCAAAAATCTTTGGGGTCCCTATTAACCAGGGCATCATGCAGATCCGACCATAGCAGATCTTTCCACGCCTTTTTTGCATTGGAGATTACTGACCTATGATATGCTCTATATTTGGTGATCTTCACATGTGATTTGGATTTAATGGCAGCAAGAAGCTCACCTTTCGCCACTCTACAAGCATTATTGTACCAGGGTTCAGTTTTCGAAGTAAGATTCATTTTCTTCTTTCTTGGTTTACCCAGGACATCCCTTATTATTTCACCCAACTTTTCGTGTGAGTGAATCATCTTTTCATTTCTTGTATTACTAGGAAGTTTGGACAAATAATCATAATCAGCTTTAACAGTTTCCTTGATGGTATTTATGACCACAGGGTTTTTAACAACCCATTCCCACTTGATAGATCTGTTGGTATTCGTAGGCTGAAGCACTCCTATCTCAGAATGTCCCCTACTCCCAAAGTATGGGGTTTTCTCAATGCTCAATGACAGGCCAATCAATCAATCAATCATGTCACTTATAAAGCGCACTACATACCCGCGAGGGTCTCAAGGCGCTGGGGGAAGAGGGGGTGGTGCTGCTACTGATCGAAGAGCCAGGTCTTGAGGAGTCTTCTGAAGGCCAGTAGGTCTTGGGTCTGTCGGAGGTTGGTGGGGAGGGTGTTCCAGGTCTTGGCGGCGAGGTGGGAGAAGGATCTGCCGCCGGCGGTCGTTTTCCGGATGCGGGGGACTGTGGCGAGGGCGAGGTTGGTCGAGCGGAGCTGGCGGGTGGGGGTGTAGAAGCTGAGTCGTCTGTTGAGGTAGGCTGGTCCGGAGTTGTGGAGTGCTTTGTGTGCGTGGGTGAGGAGCTTGAAGGTTATCCTCTTGTTGACAGGGAGCCAGTGCAGGTCTCTCAGGTGGGGTGTGATGTGGCTGCGTCGGGGGATGTCGAGGATAAGACGTGCAGAGGCGTTCTGGATGCGTTGCAGCCGTCTCCAGGAGCTTAGCCGTCGTTCCTGCGTAGAGGGCGTTTCCGTAGTCCAGCCTGCTGGTGACGAGGGCCTGGGTGACTGTTTTTCTTGTTTCGGTGGGGATCCACTTGAAGATCCTGCGGAGCATTCGGAGGATGTTGAAGCAGGATGAGGAAACGGCGTTGACCTGCTTAGTCATGGAGAGGGTGGGGTCGAGGATGACCCTAGGTTGCGTACGTGGTCGGTGGGTGGCGGGGCTGTTCCCAGTGATGTTGGCCACCAGGAGTCGTCCCAGGCTGAAGGGTTGGAACCAAGGATGAGTACCTCCGTCTTGTCCGAGTTCAGCTTCAGGCGGCTGGTCCTCAACCATTCGGCGACGGCCTTCATTCCTTCGTGGAGGTGGGCTTTGGCGGTGTGAGGGTCTTTGGTGAGGGAGAGGATCAGCTGGGTGTCGTCGGCATAGGAGATGATGTTGAGGTTGTGCTGTCGGGCGATGTGGGCGAGGGGTGCCATGTAGATGTTGAACAGCGTTGGGCTGAGGGAGGAGCCTTGGGGTAAGCCGCAGATGATCTTGGTGGCCTTGGATCGGAAGGGGGCGAGGCGGACGCTTTGTGTTCTGCCGGAAAGGAAGGATGTGGTCCAGTCCAGGGCCTTCTCTTGGATCCCGGCGTCGTGAAGGCGTGTTCGTAGTGTGTGGTGGCAGACCGTGTCGAAGGCGGCTGATAGGTCCAGGAGGATGAGGGCTGCTGTTTCTCCGTTGTCTAGCAGGGTCCTGATGTCATCGGTGGCTGCGATGAGGGCGGTTTCGGTGCTGTGGTTGCTGCGGAAGCCGGACTGGGAAGGGTCCAGGATGTTGTTCTCCTCGAGGTAGCGGGTCAGTTGTTTGTTGACGATTTTCTCAGTGACCTTCGCGGGGAACGGGAGCAGAGAGATGGGTCGGAAGTTCTTGAGGTCCTTGGGGTCTGCCTTGGGTTTCTTGAGTAAGGCGGTGATCTCGGCGTGCTTCCAGCTTTCCGGGAAGGTTGCTGTCTCGAAGGAGATGTTGATTATTTTCCGGAGATGGGGCGCGATGGCTGTACTGGCTTTGTTGAAGATGTGGTGAGGGCACGGGTCTAGCGGTGAACCGGAGTGGATGGTGTTCATGATCTCGCTGGTGTCCTCGTCGTTGATGTTGGTCCAGGAGAGCAGGCGGTTGGTGGTTGTGGGGGCAGTGGTCTCGGTGGTTGCCGGGGCGGTCGTGGTGTTGAAGCTGTCGTGGATGTCGGCGATTTTGCGGTGGAAGGAGGTGGCCAGTGAGTCGCACAGGTCTTGCGACGGCTGGATGTCATTGGTGTTGGAGCTGGGGTTGGAGAGTTCCTTCACGATGTTGAAGAGCTCTTTGCTGTTGTGTGCGTTGTTGTCTAGGCGGTCTTTGAGTGAGGCCCTTTTGGCGGATCTGATGAGGTGATGGTGATTGCGGGTGGTGCTCTTGTGGGCGGCGTAGCTGTCCGCTGTCCGTTCGTGGACCCAGATCTTTTCCAGTTTTCGGCATGTTCGTTTGGAGGCCTAGAGGTCTTCGGTGAACCAGGTGGCTTTCTTGCTGGTGTGGCTGTTGGGAGGATTCTTGAGCGGGGCGAGGGTGTTGGCGCAGTCGTCGATCCACTGTCTGAGGTTGCGGGCGGCGGTGTCGGGGTCGGAGGGTTCGGCGGGTGGGCTCAGGGCGAGGGTTGTGGTTAGCTGGTCTTCCGTGACTCTGCTCCAGCAGCGGTGAGGCATTTGTTCGGTGCGGTGGTGCGTGGTGGGCCAAGGGCTTTATGATCACTATCTAATTGTTCGATCACTTCCATGTCCGCTATGGCAGGCCATAGCTCTACTTGGGCAAGGAAGTAATCTATTCTGCTGCAGTATCCTGGTCTATTAAAGATAGCTTTGCCCTGGCGATCTGAGATACACCTACCATTGGTGGCCCTAAGCTCATATTCGAGAGTCAGTGCCAACAGCTGTCCTGCTTTAGGTGACCATCTTACTTTGGGCAATTCTAAATGGGGTATTCCCCATTGATTATCCAGCTCAGAGGTTAAATCATGAGGGGCTGCAGCTAATGGCTCAAATGTTGCATTGAGGTCACCTGCCACCAGAAGGAGGTCTCTAGATCCGGGGTTAACTAGCAGTTGCTCAAGTTGGCAAATGGTAATAGTTTCATTATTTCTACCCTCCACTCTGTTGTAAACATTTATTAATTTTATTGATAGACCAGAGGGGAATAGGAGTCTAAGTGCCAGAATGTCTTTGGAACCACAGAGTAGAGTCCAAATGGTACATCGGAGTGTGGTCTTAATCCAAATACATAGTCCCCCTGAGGACCTTCCCTTGGAGCTCTTAGTTGCTTCAACACAGAACGATGTGTACCCATTTCTATGACAGGGGCTAAGGCACTAAGTTTCCTGAAATAGACATATGTCATAGGTGTCAATCAATTCTCCCCACTCGGCATCGGGCAAATGTTTGGCTAACCCTGCTACATTCCATGAAGCAATCTTCACCAAGGGATCCAGGGTTAAATCTGCCCCATGTAGGGTTGAAGTGTTTTTTATATTTCTGACATTTAGGGGCCGATTCCGATTCGGGTTGTAAAACGTACCGACCGACACGGACCGGGACTGGAGTCCGACCCACATGTACACGCTCCGTACAACCGTACAAGTACGATGCTATGCGTGTGATTTCCAAATGAGTCTCACGGAGCACAATCCGCACGCCCGAGCCGCACGGTAAACAGGGACTCGCCCGTAAAGGGAACGCGAAACGTATTGACGACACGGACCCGGACTGGACCCGAACGACATGTACACGCTCCGTACGACCGTACGAGTACGATGCAATGCGTGCAAAAGGAAAACGACTCTCACGGAGCACAATCCGGAAGAACGAGACGTACGGGAAACAGTGACTACCATTGAAAACAGCCCGTCGCGACCGACGCGTACGCAAACGCTGCAACAGAGCACATTGTGAGTGAGACAGACACGGAGTACCTCTCAATTGCCCCTGTCAGCGTCCTTCCCAGTCAACTGAACGTCTCCATCATGCACAACAAAACCTACATCTAAATCCTGAGAAAAAAATCAAACAAGCAATGTCCAAATCATTAAAGAAAAAAAAAAAAAAAAATCATGAACAAAGACACACCCACAACTCCACCTACATTAAGGCCCAAATCCACTACCATGATCCTTTGCTATTTTCAAGCACATGACAGCAGAGAAGACAACTACACTGCACTCTGAGCCACACCCACAACTCACTCACCACACAACATCCACACCATTATCACCTCCTAAACACACTCACAACAAGCAAGAGAAACTGACACCCACTCACCCTCACTTACACCCTCACACACACATCAATCTCCACAACCACCCAGCACCATGCCCCCAAAGAAGAATCCAAAGTTCACAGATAGTGAGTTGGTAGTCTTGGTTGATGAAATACTCCGAGTAGAGCCACATTTATTTGGAACCTTGGTCCAACAGACCCCCATGTCACAGAAAACAAAGATGTGGGAGAGGATCGTCGACAAGGTGAACGCACAAGCACCTTGCCTGCGCACAAAGGATGACATCTAGAACAGGTACTACGATGTGCGATGGAGGGTCAAGAAGCTCATAGCCAGAGAGCATGCCTTGAGCCAGCGTACTGGCGGTGGCCCTCCTGTAAAACCAACATACTTCACGTCCTGGGAGGAGAAAGTGCGGGCCATACTCCCACCGGAGGGCATCCATGGATTGACAGGAATACCAGAGCCTGGTGAGTACACAACCAATCTAGTCAATATTGTGTGGCAACACACACACATCACTGCCAAGGGGACATTGAAAACAAGTAGCGTTAGCAAAGCCAAATTACGCCCGAAAAAAGTTATTCTGTGATGTGTATGCCAGTTACACAAACGCAATAGCTGCTATCTCAGAGTAATATAGAACTAGGTCATAACATGTAAAAACCTAACAACAAATACAGCAAGGCATTGGTACTATACACCAACAAACACTGTCAGCCATCTTGCCAAACCTGTCACACTACCTCACAGGGAAGCTGATTCACAGGAAGGAAGGTGGGTATGCTGGGAGGGTGGGTGTAGCCAAAAGCTTGATGGGAGTTGTAGTCACAGACACCAGACCCTCTCCCACATGGTCCATCAAGCCCACCCTGAACCATGTTCACCTCACAGGGAGTGGAAAAGTACTGACAATATGGCTGACACTGGGCCCTGCTATGGGGAGCACAAGGGCCTGGTGGGGGTTGTGCTCCAACATACACCAGGACACCACTGTCAGCCATCTTGACAGCACTGTTACACCACCTCACAGGGAAGCCGAGTCACAGGAAGGAAGGTCGGGTATGCTGGGAGGGTGGGTGTAGTCAAAAGCTTGATGGGAGTTGTAGTCACAGACACCAGACCCCCTCCCACATGGTCCATCAAGCCCACCCTGAACCATGTTCACCTCACAGGGAGTGGAAAAGAACTGACAATATGGCTGACTCTGGGCCCTGCTATGGGGAGCACAAGGGCCTGGTGGGGGTTGTGCTCCAACAAACACCAGGACACCACTGTCAGCCATCTTGCCAGCACTGTTACTCCACCTCACAGGGAAGCTGAGTCACAGGAAGGAAGGTCGGGTATGCTGGGAAGGCGGGTGTAGCCAAAAGCATGATGGGATTTGCAGGCATAGCCAAAAGTCCACCTCCCACATAGCCCATCAAGCCCACCCTGAACCATGTTCACCTCACATGGAGAGGAAAAGTACTGACAAGATGGCTGACACTGGGCCCTGCTGTGGGGAGCACAAGGCCCTGCTGGGACTTGTGCTCCAACAAACAACAGGACACCACTGCCTGACATCCAGAACTTTAACTTGGACTCCCTGCAATGGAAGCATCCTACAGGGGGATCAGCTGGCCTCTGTGGGAGAAGGTGGGCCTACAAGTACACCAAATACCAGCAATCCCGCTAATACACACACCTTCACAGCAGGAACAAATACACCCCTTGGGACCACTCACACAAAAAGTAAATGCCCTGGCAAGATGCCTGACACATGGGCCAGATGTATGAATTGGCTGCAAGTCCCACCTATGCACTTGCCCCCTCACACCCCTTCACACTGACAGCCATCGCAACTGTATGTATCCTCTCACTGTCTGGGCCTGCAGTGTGGCAGGGGTGCCCCCTGGCCTGGCTGTGAAGGTGTGTGCCCTCTATGACAATTGGGGAGGTGCAGACATAGCACATACCAAAACCCACACCCCAAACCACATACACACCATTCACAGGTGACACATGACAGTGAATGGAATGGCCACAGCAACATAGCTGACACCGTAGCATGGTGTCATTTACACAAGGCACTGTGGTGATCTGCATTCCACTCCTACATCGTGCAGCATTGATTGCATCCCTCACACAACACTCCCCTCACTGTCATTGACACTTGCAACACAAGGAGTAACCTGGCCTGGGTAGGAGTAGGCATACAACTCACAGCAGCATAAGTCAAACACACAAACCCCTGGCCCTCACTCTCATGAGCATGGGAAAGTCTGCGATCTGCCGTGGTCAATACCCCTTACCATGGAGGACATTGACCACATAAATGACATCATCACGCACAGAACTCTGCCCCAACATCATTAGCTACGGATAACACCATCCAAAGTGTGAAATAATATGTGAACTAGGGACACACACAACAAAATAGTATCTCCAAAGTGAATGCAGCCATACCGTACTGTGACCTTGTTGTTCAGACACAACAATGTTACTCACAAATACAAGCACAAATGCCAGCACACATCGTCCAAACGTGCTACACATCGCAAGTGGAAGTGCATGTATGTCATTGTTAAAGTACAAATGTTGAGAGGAGGGAAACACCTGTGTCAGGCACATGAGGGCACATGAGTAGCAATGCCCATGTACAGTCAAACAATCATGAAATGAGATGTCCATGCACACAGCTCTACGTGCCCATCAAAATGCTCAAGCATCAAATGACATTGTGCTAAACCAAAATAGACACCTGTCTCTGACAATGTAGGACAATGCAATGTACATACACTCATCATGATGTGCAGTGGCAACTGTAATGTGTGTGAACCGTTGATGTGTGCAGAAACATTACATACATTGTGTGTCTCTTCCACCCACAGGGGATGCTGGGGACACAGCAAGAACAGAAGAGGAATCCCAGTCTCAGACTCTGGATGACCCTGAGCTCCCCGGTGTGGATGCCTCTATGTCCTCTTCGGACGAGGATGAATGACCTGGCAACTCCGGTGTGGCTCCGCTTCCAGCCCCAGCAGCTGCAACATCAGCACACCCTGCCACCACTCCTGGACCATCTGCAATCACTTCAATCACCCCTGCCAACACAGACAGACCAAGGCAACAGCACAACGACGGCACAGGTACACAGGGCACCCAGGAGCTGACGGAGAACAACACCAGTGCCAACACAGACAGGGGCCCAGTGTCACCTGTGCCTGCCAGGGCAGGTCCTGCCCATGTGGGTAGGGGTGGTGTGAGGGTGGTCAGGGCGAGGCCACGGCCTGCAGATGGGGCTGGACTGCAGGAAGATCCGCAGTTGGGACGCATCATAGATGCGTAACAGGAAAGCACCGGAAGATTTGGCCAGGTTGTGGGGATCCTCAGGGACATGCAACAACAGCAGGCTGCACATCATGCCAGAATGGACTCCCACATGTCCCGGGTGGAACAACACATGACCCGGATGGAGTCCAAAATGGACAAAATAGATGACCTTACGGCAGTGCATAGGGACATACTGACATGCCTCCGCCAGATAGCCAACAACATGACCACACCTCCCTGTGTGCCCACTACATCAGTTGCCACTACATCAGCAACTGCCACAGGGAGGGAGGTGGACTCTGGCGGAGAGTCCTCTGCACCGCAGCAGCCTGCACATGAGGGTCCCCCTGAGAAGAAGAAGAAGAGGGGTCGTCCGAAGAAGGACAAGTAAGAGGCAGATGGCCATGCATACCCAGCAGGACGTGACTACCTGTTCTAGACATCATCCAATGTGTGCAAAGTGTTCACCTTGTTGACTGTTGCTAAACTCCCACACATGTGAAGGAGGGTCTAAGTTGGACCAATGTTCCAAAGGACTGTGGACTTTACTCTAGAAATTTCATCAATCAACACTACCAACTGCACTGTGAGCTTTGGATTCCTATTGCACTGTACAGCACTTTCACTTACGTATAACTTTCAAACACATGCATGTAAATAAATTCACTACAACACAATACATGCCTCTGTTGTGACTGAAACTTGGTTTGTGTCATTGAGAGGATGACCTGTGAAAAGATGTCTGTGCATGGAAACTACTACAGCTATGTAAACACAGTCATGTGAGTCATGGTGATGTGACACATATGAGGTAGACACCCCACTACGTCAACACAACACATACTTACCATGCCCATCTAACTCATCGTCCTAACTTATGTGAACAGAGAATGCAGTGGGATGCATATACACAACACCCATCCTGAGTCTGTGGCAAGCTGCCCACAGGTACAGCATGCAAATGAATGTTGGATGTGTGGACACAGACAAAGCACATTCCAAAGTGATGCACAGGTTTATTACACCAGCAAAAGTCATAAGTCCTCAACAGATGGGAGGTAACCTCACGTGACAGTGAGCACAAAGTCAGCCACTGGTAAACCATATAAGTCCAGGGGTGTGTGGCACATCATGGTTAGGACAATGGCAGCCTGCAGTCTGCAACATGAATCTGTGATTTGGGGGTCACACGTGACCAAACAACAGCCATAGGACACTGTGGAGCACAGACATACAACACCATTAGAATCACTGAATGACAGCATACATCTCCAATACACATGCCAGACACTAAGCTCAAGATACCTGGACACAACGCAGTTACAATCCCAGCACTGTTTGGTAGTACATACTCAATAGTAGGACACATCACTGCAAGCAGCCTGTCAATGAGCACACAGACACACTTAAGCAGCAACATTGCAACACCTACACATATCAGCCAATTACAAAACATAGACAACATATCACTGTATACTCACTATCATGTGAAGAAGTTGTTGATGAGCTGTGTTCGTACATCCCCCTCACCCTCATCATCACTGGCAACATGTCCCAGAGCAGGATCCTCCACGGCAGGCGGCTGTTGGTCATCATCATCCAGGATGAGAGGCAACTCCTTCCTCACTGCCAGGTTGTGTAGCATGCAGCACACAATAACGATTTTGCACACCTTGTCAGGGCCATATTGGAGGGCACCTCCTGTCTTGTCCAGGCAGCGGAATCTGGTTTTCAGTAGGCCAAATGTCCGACCTATCACTCTCCTGGTCCGCCCATGTGCCTCATTATAACGGATCTCCGCAGGTGTAACAGGGTTCCTGAGGGGGGTCAGCAACCACGGCATGTTTGGGTATCCAGAGTCACCTACATACAAACAAACAAACATTCAATGGGTTGGAGAAGTGGGTGAATCTCTAAAGTTGCCAAAACACACAAGGGAAACAGATATTACACACCAACAAGCCAGGCACGCTGGTTCTGCAGCTGTGTCATCATGTTTGGTATCCGACTCATCCGCATGATGTAAGCATCGTGTGCAGAACCAGGGAAACGTGCACACACATGTGAGATGGTCATGTCCGGCAGACATACCACCAGGGCATTAATAGAGTGGAAATGTTTTCTGTTCCGGTATGTCTGCTCATGTGCCTGTGGTGGTACCAAAGCAACATGTGTGCCATCTATGGAGCCTATGACATGTGGCATTCTTCCCAAGGCATAAAAGTCACTCTTAATCGCAGTGAATTGTCCTGGGGTTGGGAATTGGATGTACCGGTTCAGGAATAACAACATTGCCTCCAATACATCGCGAAGCACACGACTGAACATGGTCTGTGACATCCCACCAGCACTAGCCACAGTGTACTGGAAGGTACCGGTGGCAAAGAAGTGTAGGGCTGCCATCACCTTCACCTTGGGGGTCAGCGCTGATGGATATGTCCGGCCAGGTTGCAAATGTGGTGCCAACTGCTCCGCCAAATCCTCAATTAGTGGCCTGGTGAGGCGGTACCGCCGGATGCAGTCACGTTCAGACATGGTTGCAAGGTCTGGGAACGGTCTATGGACAGCTGGTCTCCTGCAGTACATAGGTGAGCAAAGAAAGTTTGTCAGTGACCCTACATATGTGGCAATGACCATGCACAATGTCACATGCAACTTCAGAACAAGACACAATAACGTGTTGTGTGTGCTGTTGGGCATGGACAACAATGTCAGCTATGTGCCCCTCACATAACATCTCAGCTCTACATGTTTACACAACAAGTGCTAAGCTGTGCTGTGAACAATCAATGTGGTCTCTCCCAGTACATCATCACACATGTCACGTACCCAAAACACACCTCAGTGACTAGGACGGACAGATGTGTTCCCCACATGACAGGTGTTTGTCTGTCACACACACAACTATCTTGTATTGGCACAAGGGCACTGACATTATGTAGCATCCGATGTACATGTAACAACACACCCACAAAACACAAATGATGTGCTACCAGATTGTTGCACAGGCAAAAAATGGATGCCTGTGACAAACAGGCACAACAGCGACTCACATGTCAAAATCACATGGATGGTGATGACGATTGCCAACTACCACAAATAATCAGAGACATGTGTGTAGCACAATACGCACATACTCTGCATCAAAACCACAATGTTAGCTGTGGGACACCCAGTGACACACAGTCCTTTTCACCTATGAGTCAGGGTGTATGTAACATGTCAGCACACAATGGGCACCTACAACTGTGTACATGCCTCGGGGTGTGATCTGCACAGTTGCAAATGACAGTGGTGATGTGCATTACACACAATGGTGTCTGTCCCCATCACACCTTGCAAAGCCTGGGAGTGTGTGCCACTAAGTGCAACATACAATATCCCATGTGGACCCACATACTCACACAGATAATACATCCTGAGATGTCACATCATACACTGTGTGACAGGCTGTTTATATGTTGTAGAGCAACTGAGTCCATGGTAAGGTATTGTGTGTGTAGCATCACTTAGCAATTGCCTGCAATGGTGACCGATGCGTGTGAGTTTTCTAAAGACGCGTCGTCCACCTAGGGACCGATCCGTGCGCACGCCTATGCTATTGACTGCAATGGTGTCCGATGCGTGTGTGTGTTCTAAAGACGCGTCGTCCACCTGGGACCGATCCGTGCGCACGCCTATGCTATTGACTGCAATGGTGTCTGATGCATATGTGTGTCCTAAAGACGCCGCGTCCACCTAGGGACCGATCCGTGCGCACGCTTTGGAGATTTACTGCAATGGTGTCCGATGCGTGTGTGTGTTCTAAAGACGCCGCGTCCACCTAGGGACCGATCCGTGCGCACGCTTTGGAGATTTACTGCAATGGTGTCCGATGCGTGTGTGTGTTCTAAAGACGCCGCGTCCACCTAGGGACCGATCCGTGCGCACGCTTTGGAGATTTACTGCAATGGTGTCCGATGCATGTGTGTGTTCTAAAGACGCCGTGTCCACCTAGGGACCGATCCGTGCGCACGCTTTGGAGATTTACTGCAATGGTGACCGATGCGTGTGCATTTTCAGAAGACGCGTCGTACACTGACTGAGCGAGACGTGCGCACGCATAGGCTATTGACTATCATGGAGACAGACGCGGGTGAATTTTTAAAAGACGCGTCGCACACTCACGGCCCGAGCCGTGCGCACGCATTGGCTATTGGATGTAATGGAGACGGGCGCGGATTTGATCGTTGTACGAATAGTGTCCAAATAAAATTCAGTTGGCTCCCTACAACAATGTATCAACAGCAATGGGGTGATGTAGTTGAATTTTTTAAATATGCAGGAGGCGTGTACGAAGCGTACAATGCAATTGATTGGCCATTTTCTTAACATGCAAATGTGTCGGACCTATCACATAGGTCGCCTGGGACAGATTCAGCTCTGCAGCACAGATATAAGACTGTCTGTTCCCCAGAGACTTCACTTGCCTGCACCAACTGCTGCAGCATTACATCTCCGCTACCACTGCTGCTGTCTCTGCATCCTCTGGCTTCAAGAATGGCACGTACTGTGGAGAGAGCCCCAGCCTTCACCGAGGAGGAGAACCAGGCCCTGCTGGACAGCCTCCTTCCACAGTACAGCAAGCTGTATGGGAAACCAGGGGAGCAGGTGAGTGCGCAGTCCACTGTCTTCCTAATTGTGCATGGAGTCTGACTAGCACTACTAGCATTGTGTTCAGCAATGCCAAGCATGCTCACTGAGTATTTGTAACTCTCAAACTTTGTGGATACAATTACTGTACAGGTGCAGTGATGCCAATGTGTACATTTTATTTCTTGTCTGACTGTTCATGCTCAGTTTTCAGTTTGTTGATGCAGGCTTGCACACAGGACAAATGCCCAAGACCATAGTTGCCCTACCTGTATACATCATATTCCCTTGTGATGACAACATGTATGGTCAAATGTGTGATGTACAAACATGTTGCATGTGTAGTAATGGTGTCTTACATTGTCACCCTTACAGGTTGATGCCCATCACAAACAGGAAATCTGGAAGGCCATCGTACGGGCAGTTCGATCAGTGGGGGTCTACAAGCGCTGCACCCGCAACTGTCAGAAGAGGTGGCAGGACCTTCGTGGCTGGACCAGGAGGATCACCAGGGTCCAGCTGAAGCTGTCGCCTCCACGCCAACGGGGCGGAGGACGGACACTGACCCCCCACATGCTGAGGATTTTGACAGTGGTCTTCCCTGACCTGGATGGGCAGTTGAAGGCCAGACAGCAGCAAGGAGGGGGTAAGTTCATTCCTCTTTGGTGAACTATGGCTAACATGCTATTTGCACTCCCTCAGCCTCCTAACACTCCCACAGTTCGTGTGTCTACTGAGACAACACTAATGTGGACACATTTGGTGAATCCCCATTCTCATCTGCTGACCAGGTGTGGGCCTTTTGGCCTCTGAGTAGTGTCACTAGTGCTGTGTGTCCTTGCTGTTGTCCAAGGATAATGTTGGGGCCAGCATCTGCTACAGGTGCCTCGTTCTGTGCTTCATGAGTGTGGCAATTGCTTGACATGTGTCTGCACATAGACAGATGTCTGACGTACTCTGTGTGTGCAATACAAAGGTGTTGTAATTGCTGATCTGGGGCACCATAAGTGTCGGAGGTATTTAGCAGACACACATGCATCATGTGATACAAATGTTGGTGCCTCTGGTGAATGAATGTCACGGTTGTGACACGTGCATAGCCACCTGCCTACTGTTTCTGGTCATCACCTGTTGCACATGGACCAGGACAGGTATGCCAACTCCGCACAGATGAGACACTCGGACCTCCCAATCCTGGCTGTCAGCCAACAATGTGAGCATTCTGACATGTGCAATGGGGTGTCTGCCTCTGTGTCATTGTGGACTGGCATAGCTTCTTTTACTTCAAGAGTGTTACAATGTTCGTAGTGGCTTGCCTTATGATATGTGGCTGTTGTATCAGCGCATGGGGCAAAACATAGGTGTGTAATTACTTGAGTGTGCCTAATGGTGGATTGAAAATTAAAGTGCAAGCTGCTTCACTTTGTTCCCGACAGGCTGTGATGTGTCCATGTTTACTGATTTGTGTTAGCACAAACTGTCTAATTTGGATACCGTGTGATCATCTGATTCTTGGTGATGTGGGTAGCAGGGGCTGTACATGTGTACTTGAGAGCTACAGAGTTTGCATTGCCCGCTAATACATTGGTGTGACACACTGCACACAGTTGGTTTCTGTATGCACTGCCCGGGTGACAGGAGACAGTACAGACTCATTGGCCAGACAGGCCTGTGGCATGGTGTGCCACATGTAAATCAGGATACTGCAGTATTGTCAGTTGTCCTGCATGCACTCCGTTGTAGCATTGACTATCATGACATGAGGCCATCATGGTGTCTGGGAATGGAATCATATCCATCATGTTAACAGTGACTTTGGCCATCCCATTTCCGGACACATGTACAGAGTCACTGGAGAGAGATGTGATATGTGTGTAGTGACACATTACACTCACAATCCTTGCAGATCTGACACCTGGCCCTTTGTGGGGCATGTTTGCACATATACTTAGTGACATCATACATGCACCAGACGGATGTGTCCATCCCCAGGATGGGTACTTGGGGCATGGTTGACTGGCAGGATGACAAGTGGCTGGTTCACATATGTGTCAGTCATTTTTGCTATGCTTATCAGATGATGCCAGGACCTGCTCTGTGATGTGTTGCAATTACAGTCATGTGTCAGCTCAATACAGGTGACAAATGTGAATCTGTTTTTCTTCATTGTTTGCAGCAGCATCGACGACTACAGGAGGAGACAGCTCCACGGACCAAGAGGAGCGGCAGAGCCAGACTGTGTCTTCCGCGGAGGAGCTGGAGGGACCCAGTGGCACGGAGGGTGAGGGGAGACACACTGAGGAACACTCAGCTACAACCACCTCAGCTGAGGACACATCCAGTTCCAGTGATGACTCCCTTGTGGAGGCGGGTGTCAGCAGACCCAAAACAACAGCTAGCACGTCTGTCCCCGCCACCACCACCATCTCCACCCTCCCAGCTGCTCCCATCCCTGATGTCCGTGGAGGCTCCTGTGTTAGGGAGCATGTCTCCTTCAGTCCAGGCACCGCACCCCCTGCCTCCGTCGCCCCTGCTGCCCTGAGTGTAGAGTCTGTGGACCTGCTTAAGCAGATCCATGTAGGGCAGACATCGATGCTGAGTGTCCTCCATGCTCACACCGGTCTGTTGACACAATTTGTGTCCTTCATGGAGGGCATCTCAGCAAACATGTCTGCCTGACAGTGGACCAATCAGTTCATGGCCTCCTCGCTGACAGCAGCAGTGTCCCTCCTCCAACAGTCCCTCACCCCTCCTACCTCGGCCCCATCC
This sequence comes from Calotriton arnoldi, assembly GCA_963921515.1. Taxonomy (NCBI): domain Eukaryota; kingdom Metazoa; phylum Chordata; class Amphibia; order Caudata; family Salamandridae; genus Calotriton; species Calotriton arnoldi. The sequence goes on from CAWUFW010001590.1 coordinate 690,790, forward strand.
ACAATGCCCACTACCCTACCTACCCAACGCACACTCACACAGGCACAGGCAAGCACATCATCAGACCCAAGCAGCACACAGCAACGCAAGACAAAGTCTAGACGCGCAAGCAAGCACACTCCGGGGACTGACAGCACACACACAGGGGATAGGGCACAGACACACAGACAGGCATCCACAACCACTCCGCAGTCCTCAGATACCTCTCCCTCCAAAACCCCTTCCCTTGCCTCACCTTCAACACCCACTGCCCAGCAACTCTTCCTCTGTGACCTTGGCCTCTTCCCCAGCGCTCCATCTGATCCCACTCACAAGGGGAAGAGCCGGTCACCACGCACAGAGGGGAGTTCCCCTGCCACACGGACACCCTCCCCCAGGCACAGGGACACTGAGGCCCCCATCGGCAAATCCCCCAGGAACAGGAGGAGCAAGACCCCTCCCCATTCATGCACCACCACCACACAGTCTCCGTCCTCCAGCCCCAAGCCCACCACTCCTACAGTTCCCCCGCCACACCCTGCCCCAGGTTCCCCCACACACAGATACACCATCCCCGAAATGATTAGGCCCTCCCCCCTACCACATGCACTTCACCCCCCACTTCACACCCTCAGCCTGTTCCTGCGACTGCTGTGGAGTCCGTGTCCCCCCATCTGTCCTGCCCACTTCACCTTTGCCCCAAGACACTACCTTTGACATTGGCACTGCAGTGGAGACCCCTCCACCCCGTCTGACTTGGGCACTGCTGTGGTGACAGTGCCCACTGTGTCAGACACCTCCACTGCAGTTGCCACTGACACTCCTGCACCCACCACCCCTCACCTGCCCCATACTGCTATCCCCTGATCCTGTCCCTGCGGTGCCTGGCCTGACCCTATGTATGCCCCTCCAAGGGGAGATGTCCCCTGGCTGTAGCAGTGCAGGCAAGCAATGTGGGGCACTCATTTCTGTTGCACACCTAATGGACAAAAATAATGGACTGGCCATGGGTCTTTATGTTCTCCTTGGTTTCACCACATCACTAATTTAAAGCTGAATAAAGCAAATTTTTTTTGAAATGTTGTTTTGCATATGATGTACATGATGTTGTTAATGTGTATCCTGAGTTGCAGTTGTAATACTTGTAATGTAGCTATTGATTGTTTTTCAAATGTGATGGACTCCATGTGGTCCCTGGTATCTGAGTCCTATTACAATATGTATCCATGTCATCCTTTGCTGCAATTAGAGTGTGTCGTGATCCATACAATTGGACACAGGGAGCCTCACAATTCCTTTGCTGTGTCACATCTGTGGCTTGCACTGTTGCACTTATGTTGTGCTTACACTTGTGCACAAAGTCATTTCTTAGAACAGTGGGCACTTCTACACTGGACATGCAGGTTTTAGCAAAAATGGTGACCAAGTCATCTGTGGCGTCAGTGCAACTTGCCATACATGTTAATTGAGTATGTGCAGATGACTTAAATACCCTCCTATACACAGTCTGATGTGACCTGAGCTTTCAGTGTGCTGTAATTGTTGGCTCACTAACCACAATTTATGCAGACATGACAGGGCCCTGCACAGACTACTTTTTGCACACCTGACCTTCCACAGGAGTGGAGTCACCTCATGGCAGTGTGTCATTCCGTGAAATTGCCTGAGCCCATGGGGTATGTTCTGTGAGCATGTCTCTGTGTGTTACCTTCCATTTTTCTACACAGACTGTATTCCCTACAGATGTCCCTGTCTGTGATGCTTGATGAGTTGGCCTGTGTTCAGCCAAGATTTTTGCCCTGTGTTTTCTGGGTTGTAGGTGCATGGGAAACTACTGGCCATTAGCGTGTCATCCCGCAGTGTGTTTGTTGTTAGGGCCTGGGAGGTGGGCAAACGCAAGTGTGACATATTTAGGATTTGCGAAGGCAGTTTAGTGTTTCCAACATCAAGTTGATTTCCCTATGTGGTATCTTTCTGTGACTGGGTCACTTGTATGTGTGTGTGACTGCTCCCACTGCTCAGATTCAAAGCTGCACGGTTTGAAGGTTTCAACATGTGATCTTTGTGGGTCTCCTTGTGTTCCTCATTGTTCTGGGACTGTTATGTTAATCGCACTTGTAGAGCGCACGGTTACCCTGGGGTGTCCTGGCGCTAAGCACTGGTAACTAGGGACAGAAGAATGTATACTACTGAGAGAAGAGCCAAGTCTTCAGCCCCTTCCTAAAGGAAAGGAGATCCGGGGCGTTCCTGAGATGGAAGGGAAGCTCATTCCATGCCCTGGAAGCACAGTTGATAAAGCTCCTGCCTCCCCAGTTGACTCTCTTAAATGGGGGGACTTGAGCAAATTTAGCTCCTGTGGAGCGTAACATTCTACCCGGGATGTACCATTGGAATTTACGCCTAAGGAAGTCAGGTCCTGTTCCATTAATGGCCTTAAAAACGGTGCAAAGTGCCTTAAAGCGAACCCTTTGTTTCACCGGGAGCCAATGAAGTTGTTTCAGTTCCTTTTTAACAGAGACAAATTTTGGAGTTCCTGACAACAATCTGGCTGCTGCGTTTTGGGCCAGTTGGAGCCGATTGATGTGCTGCTTTTGAGCGTTGAGATATAGCCCATTGCAATAGTCCAGGCGCGACATTATAAGGGCCGTTATCACTGTCTTGAGGCTGTTATCAGACAGGAAGAATTTGATTTTTCTTATAATTCTTAAGGCCACAAAGCAGGCTGAGATAACCTTGCTTATTTGGTCACCCATGGTAAGCTTATTGTCTAACAGAACCCCAAGGTTTTTTACTTTCCTAGTGGGTAGGGGGCAGGCTCCAAGGTCTTCTGGCCACCAGTCGGGAGTCCACCCACGTGGATTGTTACCGAACTTTATGACCTCGGTCTTGCTGGAGTTCAATTTTAGGCAGTTGGAGGACATCCAGCCTGAGATGGCCCCCATACAATCATGGAAACGTGCCCCGGTTTCCTTTTCCATCCCATCCTTAAATGACAACACTATTTGAGTGTCGTCAGCATAGGAGGTAAGTTGGAAACCAAATGATCTAATGATTCCAGCCAGGGGTGCCACATAGATATTAAAAAGCGTCGGGCTTAGTGAGGAGCCCTGTGGCACCCCACATGGAAGGGAAAAGGGTTTGGACCTGTTACCATCTAGATCCACAGTTTGTGATCTGTCAGATAAAAATGATTGCAAGAGTTTCCATGCTCGTCCTTCTACTCCTATATCAGACAATCGGTCCATCAACACTTCGTGATGGACCGTGTCGAAGGCCGCCGACAGGTCCAGCAGGATCAGCACAGCACAGCACTGCCTCCCTTGTCCAAGGCCTCTCTAATTTCCTCCGTGGATTTAAGTAAAGCAGACTCTGTGCTGTGCTCTGCTCTGAACCCATATTGGGATGGGTCAAGAGAGTTGTTGAGCTGAAGAAATGCACTAAGTTGGGTGTTCATGGCCTTTTCCAATATTTTGAAGGGAATGGGAGCCGTGAGATATGCCTATAGTTGTTAGGATCTTTTGGGTCCAGGTTCTGTTTTTTCAACAAGGGAAGGACCGAAGCCTTTTTCCACATTTTAGGGAATATGCCTGAGCTGAGTATAACATTCAGCAGTGGTGTGAGTGCTGTTCCAATGATTTCTGGAATTTGCTTAATAATCCTCACTGGGCAGGGATCGGTGGGGGCTCCAGAGCGGATGGAATTCAGAATTTTAATAGTTTCCGGTATCCCTAGAAGTTTAAACTGTTCTAACACCTGTGGAAGGCAGGAACTGTCCAATTCCTCCGTAACCGGGCGGGCATGTCCCTTTTTGTCAGTTTGTGTGAACGAATTAAAAATAATTTCTACTTTTTGTTTAAAGAAGTCAGCTAATTTCTCACATAGTTCAGGATTGCTCTGACTTTTTGGGACGTTTGGGGTGGCAAGTTTTTTGATGGTTTTAAAAAGTTCCTTCGAATTTGATTTGGCCAATGCTATTTGTGTTGTGAAAAACTTTTTCTTGACTTCAAATAGTAACTGTTTGTAGGTGGTAATACTATGCTTATACCTTTCCTTATCCGCATCTGTGTATCTTTTACGCCAAGCCCGTTCCAATTGCTTACAGGCCAGTTTTTTAGCGCAGAGTTCCTCAGAGTACCATGGTGCTGAGGGTTGGGCCCGTTTGGGAGTCCACTTTTTTTCAGGAGCTAAATAGTTGCAAGTTGTACCTAGCCATTGTGTGTAGGCTAGTGTGGCCTCTTCCACTTCCAGGGGGATAGGACGCCTCAGAGTATCTCCAAGTTTCTCAATATCCACTCTTCCCCAGGCCCTGGTTGCAATCTCCTGGGTTACCTTTGCACTGGCCAAGTGGCCTTCGTGACTTTTCAGTTCAAATTGGATGGCACAGTGATCAGACCACGAAAGAGGGAGAACTGAGGTGCACACTAAATCGCAGTTGTTAGAATATATCCCATCCAGAGTGTGCCCTTTATCATGGGTTGGGACCTTCACCAGTTGCTTGAGGTCTCCAGCCCCCATAATTTGCTCCAGTCGGGCGGTATCTGGATCCTGGAGGGCCTCCAGGTAAAAATTGAAGTCTCCCAACACCGTGTATGAGTCTAGGCATAACCCTTCTTCGAGCAGAGAGCCTAAGGTATCCATAAACCCGCTTTTAGGGCCAGGTGGTCGGTAGAGTAGTATACCTTTAAAGGACCTATAATGCGCCGTGTGAATACTAAAAGCTGAGGCCTCACAGGCGGTATTGGAGGCCGTGTGAAAGATAGGTTCCACTGAATCATGGTAGATAACTGCCAACCCTCCCCCTTTTTTGTGTGATCTATCCAGTGTGTAGCAGTTGAAACCTGGAGGGGTTGCCTTCACTAGATCTGGTCCAGAAGCACCATCTGTCCATGCCTCAGTGACAAAAGCCAACTTTATCTCAAGTTCCTCCAGTAATAGCGCACATTCTGAGCTATGTTTGATTAGTGATCTGGCATTAAATAAAATGCATTTTAAAGGTCCTGCAATGGCTGCATTAACCTTTTTGACTGGTCTAACAATTGGGCCATTGGCTGGCAAGTCAAGCACATGGGGGAGGTATAGCCGGCAACTGGGGCAAGTGCTTTCCATGCCTTTGTCATCGGCCTTCAGGGAGATAGGGGGGCAACTTCGCATTCCTTTACCAGGATTCAGCCTGCATAGCTCTTCTTTAGTATATCTCATTATGTCTGCGGATAAAAGGCCAGGAGGACTGGCCCTGAGCCCAGTCCGAGCGCGGACGGGCGCAGACGGGCTTGCCTTAGGCGCGCCTTCGGTGCGCCAGCGGCGCGTCCGCTGCGCGCGTCCGCGTCAGCATGCAGCTTAAATAACCTGGCGTCCGGCCACTAGACCGCTAACCGTCAAGATGGCGGCCCGCCGACAGGGGGCGTGGCTTGCAGCCGAGAGTAATGGCCGCAACCTAACTGAGCTCCGGGCAACACGAGAACATCCCCTAGTAATCCGGACATTTATCCGCACAATAATTATCACCCGAGACCTTTTTCAGGCATCGGAACACCGGAGGCAAGTCCTGACCGAGTTTGGAGCGGGACCGACGCTTCGCAACTGATCCGTGGGCGCGAGGCGGGAAGGCAGTGCAACGGTGAGAGGCGGAGGGTGCCGCACTGCGGAGGGGACTACGCCTGGGCAGCTGATCGTCGGGACACCGTTGAGCGCTTAAGGAGCCCCCGCGGGGCCATCTAACATCGCGACGGCTCTGGGCACCGGGAGAGGCCCGGTGGTGATCACTAACCCCCCGCCCAGCGGCCCTCACGGCTCCACGCCAGAAAACGCATGCAGGGCCCCGACACCGGTTGCGGCCTCTTGATCGGCCGGGACCTGGACACTGAACGTCTGTGACCCCCGGGTGCAATATCAGTCAGGGAGGCGGTGAGCCGCGGCGCACCGGAGGCCACCGGGGAGCCGCCTCTACCGCGCGGCCAGTGACCCATACCGCTGTGAGGAGAGGGACTCGGGTGCAGCGCCGAGAACCCCGAGGTGGGGTCCGCTCCCTGATGGTGAGATCCTGAATGATTCCTGGGACACTTGCAGGCCCTAAGTTGCTAAGTTGCCTGGTTGCACTGGGCGACTCCACTCCGGTGCCTCGGTGCCATTTTCAACTGTGAGGTTCCCGCCTGGCCTACAAGGATACGCAGGCACGGGGGAAGGCGGCCGGAATCTCCCGGCATGATTACAGGCTGGTGGCTACGCCGTGCCGACACCTCGAGACCCACGTACTGCCAGGGCAGTGAATTAAGCACAGAGTCAGGCTCCACTGTGCTGGAATAGCTCGGCCGCCACTGGAACCAAAGGGCCCACAAATCGAGCAAGAAACCCGACAGGCCGCAAGGTAACGCACAGTCACGAGGCAGGCGGCGGTGAGCACTGCGCAATACCAGTAACCCCGCGGGAAAGGCACGATGGGCGGTCGGGGGCCACGAGCGACCCAGCAAGCCAAACTGGACAAATATGCCTTCTCCAAGGACGCGACAGACGCGGCCACCCAGCGGGCACCCACGGAGGTCAACGCCGCGACAGGGGGCCAGCCAGAGGTCACGTTACTAGACATAATGTCCGCCTTAACGAACCTTCAAACGACAGTGGGCTCCATTTCCTCCGATGTATCGTTCCTCCGAGCCGACTTCCAGAAAATGACTTCCAGAATGAACGAGGTGGAAACCACGACGGCGACTCTCACGAAAGACACAGCCGGCCTCCAAAGACAGGTCCAGCAGTTGGAAGCTCAAAATCGCCAGATGGCAGCCAAACTGGATGACCAGGAGGGCCGGTCGAGACGAAACAACGTCCGCATTACAGGAGTTCCGGAGTCAAAGGGGCCGCCAGCCATGGACCTCTACGTGGAGGACATCATCAAGAATCAACTCCAACCGAGGGGTCTCTCAAGCTTCTTTTCGGTGGAGCGGGCGCACAGAATACCCGGGGGTAGGCCAAAGCCTGGAGCACCCCCTCGCCCGATCCTGGCCAGGATCTTTAATTTCAGGGACCGAGACGCCATCCTCCAAACAGCAAGAGTGGCTCCACCTCTGCGCATAGACAACTCCATCATCTCCTTCTTCCCCGACTATACGGCGGCAGTCACCAAGCAGAGGAGGAGTTTTCTTGAGATCAAGAAGGAACTCCAAGGCAGAGGAATTGCATACTCCATGCTCTTTCCTGCAAAGCTCCGAGTGGTGGCGGACGGCAAGACCTGGTTCTTTGAGACACCGGCGGACGCCCACGACTGGCTGGAGAGTTGGAGACAGACCAACAGATCCAAAAACGACAATGGGTGACAACAACGCCACTCTGAGGAAGCGGCATCCCAGGGCCGGAGAAACACGGAAGGAGACGACGATCGATGCCAAACAGACACAGAGGACTAACCCCATGCGGACGGCGACTGCCGACTTGACAGCGATGGGACTTCGTTGAAGGAACTTCCGCCCACCCCATGCCGAGCTGCCTGGCTGTGGCGTGGATCACCTGGGGCGGTCCAGAAATGAACTTACAGAGACCTACCGCTGTGCCTGAACCCTTAATTTAGATGCTATACTTATGGTAATATCCTGACCCCTTCAACGTCTTGGAGTGAAGGGATGTTCGAAGTGCCCCGGATGCCCTCTCCACCCACACGCAAGTACTGTTCATGGGACTAAAGCACTCTGCACAGTTGGGGTGGCGGGTAGTTGGCAATCCGTCTAGCAGGGAGGTAGGGAGGGGGGAGGAGGGGGGGTTTTGAATAAGGTATTGTTAGAGTTCAGGTTTTTTTCTTATTTTTTGGAAATGTATATTTGTTCTATGCTGGTACCACACGCTTTAGGGTTGAACACAGGGACCCCATTGACTCACACACACGATTCCGATGTCCCAAGGCTGCCTCAACGTCCTGGGTGACACAGTTCCGGACCCCTCACAATTACGTCTGGACGACACTCACAGGCCCTGCCCCCCCCTTACCCTCATATCGTGGAATGTTAACGGCCTAGGCAACAAAATTAAAAGAGGACTCGTGCTACAATATCTTAAGAGACAAACTCCATCGGTAGTCCTCTTACAGGAAACTCACTTGGTGGGATCAGCCACTAAAGCACTGGACAGATGGGGGTTCAAAATGATAGTACACTCCGAATTTACTACAGGATCTAGAGGGGTGGGGATACTGCTACGAAAGAATTGCCCACTAATAGTACATAGCACCCAGGCGGACGATCAGGGGCGCTTTGCGGCATTATCCTGTCAATGGGAGGGACGAGCCTACAACCTAGTGGCCGTATATGTCCCCCCTGCGCTCCACAGTCTGGCCTTCCCGGCTCTTGGTAGGTTCCTGCTTACATTACCTCCTGGGGAGCTGGTGGTGGGAGGCGACTTCAATGACGTCCTCGACGCCTCTTGGGATCGGTTACCACCACGGGACCGGGGAAACTCCCCTCTCACATCTAAGTGACTTCACAGACGCTATGGGACTTATAGATGTCTGGCGTGCACGACACCCCTCGACGCGCCAATACACTTATCACTCCGGAGCCCATAATAGTATGTCAAGGATAGACTATATCCTCGCATCCCCAACAAGCCTTGCAGCAATCACAGAGATCACACACCTCCCCAGAGGCATATCGGATCACTCTCCCCTATCAGTAACTTACACATCGCAGCACAGGGGACGTAAACGCATTTATCCAATTTACCCGGGGTATTTGAAAGTCCCGACTATCAGGAAACAACTGAGCACAACCACGAAACAATATTTTCAAGAAAATACACAATCTGTGGCTTCCCCTAGTAACTTATGGGAGGCATACAAGACGGTTTTGCGAGGGCAGGCAATATCCGTGATAACCTCACACAAACGAGACAAGATCCTACAGGTACAGGAACTCGAGAGCGCAGTTAGCCTAGCCGAAGAAGAACACACCAGAGCTCAGACTGAGGAGACAACGCACACTCTGAACTTGGCCAAACAAGCATACAGGGACTATGCATGGGAAGACGCTAAGGCAAAAGCCGCAAAAACGCAATACACGATATACGAGGTAGGGGACAGGGCTGGTAAGTTGCTGGCCTGGCTAGACAAGAAAGAACGCGCTAGTCGCTGGGTGGCTCACCCACACTTACCCTCTGGGAAGGACATAACGGACCCACCAGACATAGTAACTGCCTTTGCACGGCATTATGAGGCGGTCTACACTCCCACCACGAGCACCACGGTAGAAGAGAATTTGGCCTTTCTCAAAGATATCCGTTTACCTACATTGACAACCCAAGACGTCGACACATTAGATGAACCTCTCACGGTAGACGAAATTACCGCTGCGCTTAGAGGGCTGCAATCAGGCAAAGCACTGGGTCCCAACGGTGACTCCGGTGGAACTCTACAAAACAGAAGCGGAAAGGCTAGGGCCTCACTTATTAACAATGTACGTAGACAGTCTAGATAAGGGAATACTTCCCAGAGATCAGAGGATAGCGACCATTGTGACAATCCCAAAACCCGGCAAGCCCCCTCAGGACTGCACCTCATACCGTCCAATCTCACTCCTCAACACGGAGGCGAAAATTCTAGCTAAGATTCTAGCCTCCAGGCTCCAACCACACCTCACGTCTCTTATACACCCGGATCAGTCCGGCTTTATGCCAGGCCGCAACACAGCAATGAACCTAAGACGGCTACACGGAGTGATGGCCCGAATGTCCACCATCCAAGAAGAGGCGGTCATTTTATCGTTAGACGCCAGTATGGCCTTCGATCGGGTGGAGTGGCCATTTATGTTCGCAGTACTGCAACACTTTGGCTTTGGGCCTAATTTTCGGGCGTGGGTCCGGTTGCTATATACACAACCCATGGCACACGTAGTAGTCAATGGACGCATATCTGAGGACTTTCCTCTGGGACGCGGGACCAGACAGGGATGTCCATTGTCCCCACTCCTATTTGCCCTGGGTACTCGAGCCCCTCGCGACTTGGATACGACAAGACCCAGTGATACGGGGACTAAGGTGGACGGAGGGGTGGGAAGACCGTATATCACTGTACGCAGATGATATACTACTATACATGACCTCCCCCAGCCGCTCAATTGGTCGTCTATTGGATATCTGTGCATCATACGGGAAATATTCGGGGTACATGATTAACTGGGCGAAATCGGTTTTGTTTGTCCTCCATGGCCCTCCTCCGCGCCTACCCAGGGGAGTGACAATACAGCTTGGGACGGACGGTTTTAAATACCTGGGCATCCACGTCACGCCCGACCCCACGCAATTCTATGAGCGCAATCTCGCGGCACCTCTCCTGAGACTTAAGAACGATGTGAAACACTGGCATGCACTACCCCTGACCCTTCTGGGCCGTGCAGCCTTGTTCAAGATGATGGCTCTTCCACGGTTCCTATATGCCCTGCAAAATACGCCTACTCCGGTCCCAAACTCGTATTTTAAAGCCATTGAGGCTGAAGTGGGACTGCTCCTCTGTGGGGGAAAACCACCCCGCATAGCCCTATCCAAACTCACCAGAAGCTGGTACGATGGTGGAATAGCCTTGCCCAGCGTACAATTGTACTACTGGGCCTCGCAACTTATTATAGTGAACCAATGGCTCCATGCCCCGCAGGAGGAACCGGCTCTCCGGCTTGACAGGCATGCTCTCGGGGCCGGTGGACCCCTAGCAGCACTTTACCGCAAAAGCAAAAAGGCGCATGGATTGGTCCCACTGCACATACAATAAACATATGGTTCACAGCGCAGCGAGTGCTTGGTTGGGAGGGGAGTCCTCACCCAACTTACACCACTGTGGGACACGCCTAAACTAGGTATGCTCCGCCACAGTAAGGGCTTTGCACAATGGGACCTTATTGGTATCTCGAGAATTGGAGACCTCTGGAAAAAGGGAGAAGTAGTGACATTCGCCCAACTACGAACAACATACCAAATGGCTGATTCCGAACAGTTTCGCTATACACAAATTAAACACGCACTCACAATGGCCATACCCAGAGGCACCGATCTCCCCGAATCATCGCCGCTCGAGGATCGCTCCTTACAGACCGCCTAACTAAAAAAGCTATTTCCCTCACTTATCGCAAACTAATGTATAATCAGAAAGATCCCACGCAGGCCTTGCGAGACAAATGGCGAGTTGACTTAGGGGACATGGACGACCAGGAATGGCAGGAGGCACTGGCATCCCCACGAGAGGTGGCAATCCCGTCACGACTACAACTGGTGCAACTGAAGATCCTACATAGGACATACTACACTAGAACTATGCTCCACAAAATTGGCCGGACAGAGACGCCTCTCTGTCTGCGGGGATGTGGGACGCGGGGTACTTATTACCACATGCTATGGGAATGTCCCCACATAACACACTACTGGGAGGCAGTCATGGAGACGATTACCCGGGTGTGTGGCGCTGGGGTTCCCCCTGAGCCAAAGAGGTGCCTCCTCAATGTATGGGAACCGACCGACCTTAATCACGCAACACGAGACTGGGCAACCTCGGGATCACGTTAGCTAAACGTAACATTGCACAGCACTGGGGCGCATCCACTACTCCCTTGCAACAACACTGGTGCCAAGACATGGATAGAGCAATGGTGGCCGAAAAGCAGTTTTCACACACAGAGGATGTCCCAAAAAATGGGAGCGGGTGTGGGGCAAGTGGAATTCGTTCCGTGGTAACATATGTGCCCCCCCGGCAGAGGAATCAGAACCAGACCTAAGCGACTAGCTCACAAGATTTACTACAGGGTCGGTTACAATTCCAGGGTCAGGGGTCCAGACAATAGACAATATGCTAAAATAAGACGTGAATGTCAAGTAACTATGCACAATGCATTACCTGTGTGTATACCCTATGATGAATGTACCAACTAATGGACACTGCCAATAGTAACCAGCAATGTTCTGTTTTATTTGTTGTTTATGTGACAATAAAAAGTTAAAAAAAAAAAAAAAAGATGGCGGCCCGCCGGTTCAATCCTCCTCCCTCCCTTCACATTCCCTTGTGCAAACTAGCAAAATCAGCAGCAAGTATTAGCAGCAACAAACAGTGATAAAATAACAGTAAAATTTGTTAAAATCACTCGTGTAGCATTAAGGTGGTCTTCTCCTGGCGAGCATTAAACACTGTGGCAGGGATCACAATTATTCAGATACATTTCACGTCAGGCACATATACGCATACTGTGCAGTGTGGCAGACATTCACAAGGGTTTTTAACTGGCCATGTGTGACGAGATGGTGCACCTTGGATCCCCCCTACCACCCCTGGTATTGTCATGGTGCATGTGCAATGACCCCAGTCCATGTGGGATTTGCAGATGCACATTGGTGCCGCTCACGGTGTGTGGTGTTGGGAGTGTCCTTATGTGAGTTGTGGCATGGCCATGCCCCTACCTACATTTTGCTCCTTGGATTACAGGCCATGGCCAGTGATTTGTGTTTGTGTAAGTGTGAATGTAGTTGGTGTGTCAAGACACATGACCCAGTGTGCACAGGTGACTGGGGTCCACAGTAGGGGCAACATCCCAATTTGTCTTCACAGAGGGGTTATCATGCAGGCTACTGTCACCTCAATGTAGGGTCCTTGAGGGTACAGATGGAGTGGGTCTGTCTCTTGCTGTGTTGGTTGCTGTTCCACCCAGCTTGTGTCATCTGAGTCTGTTGGGATCCCACTCATCTAACGATGCCTTCTTGCCCACAGAGGGGTAGCCAATTCATGATTTACTTTTGTATGGCACTGTGTACACATATGTGTAATTTGAGCGCAGCACACCATCATGTGTTGCATACCAGCCTGGGTACACTGACACACACACATACATGTTGTGTTTGAGATGCAGTATGAGTCAGCCTGTTTGTGTTTGTGCATCTGCACCAATGCATTGGTATGGCTTTTGTGTGCCATAGGCTGGATCTTGTTTTGAGGTTCTCCACTGCTATCCCTGTGTCTCCTACATCATCAGTCAGCGCATTCATCATGGTTGGTATGTCCCATTGGTGCCATGGTATGTGACTGTGTCACCTCACATCTACAGTCTCCACAGGATACCTTAGTTTGTGTGTCTGTCCCTGCAGATATATGTGTATGCATTCTGATGCTCACTTCTTACATAGTCTGATTGCCCACAGGAGCATTGTCAGCCCCTATGGGCAATGGTTGTCTACACATGGCTGAGTGTATATTTGTTAGACACAACAATCTTTCCGTCAACAGATCTATGTGTGTTTGGCACACAACCACTACTTTGCCACTACATTGCTTGTTGTGTACGGGCCAGGTATGATACCTGGTGTATTGAAGTGGCAGCAGAATTTGTGACCACACTCACCTTTTGGACACTGTAGTGATGGTGTGTTTAGACCCCATTACCATAATGTTCCTGATGTGCTTGATTATTGAACACCATGATCACCTTTTGGTCACTGTAGTGAGGGGGTGGTTAGACCCAATTGCCACAATGTTCCTGATATGCAGGAGTTTTTAAGACCATACTCACCTTTTGGTCACTGTAGTGAGGGGGTGTTTAGACCCCATTACCACAATGTTCCTGATATGCTGGAATTTTGAACACCATACTCACCTTTTGTGCACTGTGGTGAGTGGGGGTTTAGACCCCATTACCGATATGTTCCTGATATGCTAGATTTTAGAGCCCCAAATTCACAATTTGTTCACTGTAGTGAGGGGGGGTAGACCCCATTAGCACCTTATTCATATAAAGCTTGCGTTTTTAACCCCTTAATCACCTTTGGTTCACTGTGGTGAGTGGGGGTTAGACCCCATTACCAATATGTTCCTGATATGCTTGATTTTTGAGCCCCAAATTCACAATTTGGTCACTGTAGTGAGGGGGGGTTTAGACCCCATTACAACACTGTTACGGTGACAACTGTGTGTTTTACACTCACATTCACCTTTTGGTCACAAAGGTGATGGGAGGACATTATGTGTTCCCTTTCAGTGTCAGAGTTGCAGGCAGTTGACACACAATATACAATCTTGACATGATGGTAGGGGTGGTGTGTTTGTCCTGCAGCACCTATGACTGAGGAGTACTGGTAGTGATGGGCACCCCCCCCTATGAGTAGGGAGTACTGGTAGTGATGGGCATCCCCCCCTATGAGTAGGGGCTGCTGGTAGTGGTAGGTATCCACCACCTATGAGTAGGGACTGCTGGTAGTGGTAGGTATCCCCCCTATGAGTAGGGAGTACTGGTAGTGATGGGCATCCCCCCCTATGTGTAGGGACTGCTGGTAGTGGTAGGTATCCACCCCCTATGAGTAGGGACTGCTGGTAGTGATAGACATCCAACCCCTATGGGTTGGGCAATGCTGGTGGAGAGGGATATCCACCCCAAATGTTTGTGTTGCATTTCGCTGGTTCGTGACGTTTGTTTGTGTGGTGGGTGTCTGACTTACCTTCTGCGACGTACGCGTCGGTTCCTGTTGTTGATCCGGTCATAGATGTACAGTACAGGGATGACCTGCGCGATCGGATTCATGGTTGGTTCATCTCATAGGCGTGGATCGTTGGTTCGTCTCATCGGCGTTGTGAGTTGGTCCGTCTCGTAGCCGTGGATCGTGTTGTGGCACGAATCGGCCCTGAAATACTGTTCTTCCGGATGCCGAGACGTGCTGGAGGTGGCGACGCGTTCGGCGCATAGGAAATACGCATCGTACTTGCCCTCCCGGAAACTACTGTTGTTTTGACTCCGTGCGACTCGTTTCAGCCTTTACGGATCCGGCTCGTACGGGAAATGTGGCTGGAATAGGAGCGTATGGCTGGTTCGGGTTTTGAACACATTTGCGCATCGTACTTCCTCGCCCGGATGGACCGGCTGCCGGAACGTGTCGTTCGGAAGGTAAGCCTACGAGCAGGCTCTTTGGGGGCATACCGAGCGAGATCGGAATCGACCCCTAAGTGTTTTGGTATCAGATAGTGTCATTAGCCCATCTTGTCTATGCAAACAGACGCTAGCCTGTTCAAAATTAGGTTTCCTATCCCTGGGAAGGTCCACTTCTTGTGGGCGTAATGGCGATGGGTTCACAACCCCCCCTTCTTCGTTAGCATTCGAACTACACGGAATCATGTACTCCAGTCACTGATGTTCCCAAATGTTTGTGTTGCATTTCGCTGGTTCGTGACGTTTGTTTGTGTGGTGGGTGTCTGACTTACCTCTGCGACGTACGCGTCGGTTCCTGTTTATTTATTTTTATTTATTTTAAAAGTTTTATATAGCGCTGGCTAGACCCAGAGGTATCAGAGCTCTTTACATGGGAAGATAATATAAAGCAAACATGGCATGTAAATAGATAAAAAGATAATGAAACAACGTATGAAATATACACAACAAAGTAAATATACAGGTGCAAGAGCTATACACTTCAAGTAACTAGGTATATGATGTTCGCGAAAAGGACAGATAATACTGGACAAAATGTAAACATGGTGATTGGAGATCAGGTGCAGGTCACAGGTTAGGACCCCCAATAATAATTGAGTCAAACATGGCGTATAAGTAGATAAAAGATAATGACAACAATATGTGGATTATACAAATCAAATAGATAAATCAAACAAATAGATAAACGAATCAAATAGATAAACAGGGGCAGGAGCTATACATATCAAGTAATTAGGTCGATGATGTTCATGAAATGGACAAGTATTACTGGACTAATATAACATGGTGAAATTGGAGATCGAGTGCAGGTCACAGGTTAGGATCCCCAATAATAATTGAGGAGGTGGATTTTGAGGTCTTTTTTGAAGCTGAAATAGGAGGGGTTGCAGCGCAGGTTTTTGGGAGGGCATTCCAGATGATAGGGGCATTACCAGAGAAGGAGCGTGATTGTGTGGCTTTCTTTTATGCAGTGGTGGTATAAGGAGGAGGGAGTTGGTGCTTCTCAGGGGTCGAGTGGTGCCCGCAATGAGGAGTTTCTTGGAGAGGTACTGCGGAGTGTTTTGGTAGAGGACTTTATGGGTGATGCAGGCAGTTTTATAGGCAGATCTGCCTTCAATAGGGAGCCATTTAAGAGATTTGAGAGCCGGGGATATGTGATCGAAGCGTTTGCAGACTGTAATGAGCCTGGCTGCAAGGTTGAGCACTGCTTTGATTGGAGCAAGGTGGACCTTGGGGATTCCGTTGAGGATGGCGTTACCATAATCGATGCGTGAAAGAACAAGTGACTGAACTACAAGTTTAAAATCATCAGTGGGTATAAAGGGTTTGATTTTCTTGAGGTGACGGAGAGTGAAGAGGGCTCCTTTAGCCGAGTTTTTGATGTGGACGTTAAGGGTCAGGGTGTTGTCGATAGAAATACCAAGAGATTTGACGGAGTTGGACAGGGTGAGTGAGCAGTTGAGTGCGTTAAGGTCAGAGATCCATGATTGAACGGGGAGAGGGTTGTTTTTAGGGGAGAAGAGAATGATTTCAGTTTTATTAGGGTTAAGTTTGAGATGATTGGAGTGGAACCAGGTTTGGATCTTGGTGAGGGTGTTGTTCAGGTGTAAGATGTCGGCATGAGTTTTAATCTTGTAATAGATTTGGGTGTCATCGGCGTAGAGGTGGTAATTGATGCCTGCTTGTTTAAGAATGAGGGTGAGGGGTTCCATAAAGAGGTTAAAGAGGGAAGGAGAGAGAATAGACCCTTGGGGAACTGCAAGGGAGACAGGAGTGGGTGTGGAAAGATAGTTTTGAATTTTGATTTGCTGAGTTCGGTGTTGTAGGTAGGAGACGAACCATTTGTAGGCAGTATCATTGAGGCCGAAACGGGTCCTAAGCACATTAAGTAGGGCTGAATGGTTGACTGTATCGAACGCTGCGGAGAGATCAAGGAGGATAAGAAGGCAGGTCTCGCCATTGTCAAGTGAGTGGTGGATGTCATCGACGACATTGAGCATTGCCGTTTCGGTGCTGCAGCCTTTCCTGAAGCCTGATTGAAAGGGATCAAGTAGGTTGAAGTTTTCGATGTGTTTGTCTAGTTGTAGTAGGACACATTTTTCAAGGACCTTTGAGAGAAGGGGGAGGTTAGTGATGGGGCAGAGATTGTTTAGGTCATTGGGGTCAGCATTGGGGTTTTTGATTATGGGAGAGATTTGTCCAAGTTGAAGGGAGGTGGGGACACAGCCAGTGGAGAGAGAGGTGTTGATGATTGTGGTCCAGTATGGGGTGATGATGTGCTTAAGGGCAGGGACAAGGTTAGAGGGTAAGGGGTCTTTTGTGTGGGAGGACGGTTTAAGATTATCAATTATTTTAAGGACTTCTAGCTCAGTCACGGGGAGGAAGTTGAGCAAGGAGGCATTGTTCTTTAATTGTGAGTAAGGGTAGTTGGTTTCAGGAGAGGTAGCAGGGTCAGCTGGTCGAGGGGATGTGGAGTAGGCATTTGAGGTGAGGACGGATTTGCATTGTGAGTTGGAGGGGAGCTGTGTGGAACGGAAGGATTGATCAATTTTGGCTATTTTTTCCGAGAAGAAGTGGGAAATTTCTTCACATCTGGCTGAGGAGGCGATCAGATTTGGAGGTGCAGGGGAAGTTTGGTTACGAATGATTTTGAAGAGTTCCTAGGTCTGTTTTTGGCACGGTCAAGTTGAGTGCGGAAGAAGGATGCCTTTTCCTTGAAGATGTGTTTTTTGTACGTGGATCTAGCGTGTCTGAGGAGTGCAAGATGGGAGGGAGAGGGATGGTGTCTCCAGGTTCTTTCCGACAGTCTGAGTGACCGTCTTTCGTTGTTAAGCTCGGTATTAAACCAAGAGTTTGAGGGGTCATTCTTTGGTTTTTCAGTTTCGGCGGGGCTAATTGGTCAAGAATACCAGTGACAGTATTGTTAAAGTGTTCAGTGAGCTCATTAGCATTTTGTGAGGGGGGAATGAGAAGAAGTTGAGCTTGGAGTTTAGACTCGAGAGCACCCGGGGGGATATGTTTTAGATTTCTGGTCAGTTTCTTTGGTCTGTTAATTTTGGAGGTGGGGAGATTTGCATTGGTAGCAATGGTGAACAGTATAAGGTGATGGTCAGACCAGTCAATGGGGACGATATTGGTCACGGAGGCCAGATCTTCGTTAGAAAGAATGGCGTCAAGGATGGCTCCTTTGGTGTGTGTCGGGGACAGGCATAGTTGTTTGAATTCATTAATCTCAAGCAGATTGGTGAGGAGGGAGATGGTGGGATCATCGGAATCGTTCCAATGGAGGTTAAGATCCCCAAGAAAGAGATTTTTTGAGTTGGATAGTGAGGATTGTGTCAGGAGCTCAGATAAGTCCTCGATGAAGGGCTGGGGGGCCTGGAGGGCGATAGATGTTGTGTAGACGAATTGGGTGGGAATTTTGGGTTGTCAGTTCAGCTTCCAGGTATTCACAGGAGGAGTATCCAGAATTTTTGACAAGGGATAGCTGAAGTTCATTTTTAAAGATAATGGCTAGACCACCTCCAATTCTGTCAGGTCTATCTTTTCTAAGAATAGAGTATCCCGGGGGAGAGTAGGTCAAGTATGCTCGTTGAGTGGTCTTTGAGCCAGGTTTCTGTGAGGAATGCAATGTCAATGGATTCACTCAGGATAGTTTCTGAAATTTCCGTGGCATGTTGGACTGCGGAGCGACAGTTGACCAGCATACATGTAAGTGGTGTGGGGTTGCATAAGGTGGGTGGGCAAGTGTGGATCGACGTGAGTTGGGGGAGTGGTCTGGGGGAAGCGGAGAGGAGGGGATTCTATTAGTCCCTAAGATAACAGGGATGTGGGAGTAGGAGAGTGGAGAGTTGGTGGTTGGTAAGCTAGGAAGGTAAGAGTTGCATAGGTCGGAGAGGTCGGACGGAGAGAGATGGTTCGAGGTGCGGTGAGGTCTATGTATACGGCAGCGGAGAGGAGTCGATCTCCAATGATTGTGTTTGGTGTTAGGGATTTTCGGGGGAATTTTGGGGGTGTTTCTGGGGGGATTTTTGGGCGGGGCTGGGTGGGGATTTTATGGTGAGGGAGGGATTTGGAGCTGTGGAAGATAAAATCTTTCCTGAATTGAGAGAGTTTAGTAATCAAATTAGATAGGTCCAGTTCGATGTTGTGTAGGCTCTGGGCAATTAAGTTGAGGGGAGGTACCGAGGGGGTGTGGTCTGGGTTAGTTACGGAGGGTGGACTGATGTGTGAGGGGGGAGATAGGGAAGTGGGTGAGGAATGAGGGGTGACGTGGCTGTTAGGTGTGAGGGGTTCGGTAATAAAATTGGATAGGTCAGGTTCAGTGTTGTGTAGGCTCGTGTCAATAGGGGTTGAGGGGGGTACTGAAAGGGCGTGGGCGGGGGTAGGGAAAGATAAGGGTTATTTGCAGAGGGTGGGCTAATGTGTGAGGGGGGAGATAGGGTGGTGGGAGTGGGGTGAGGGGTGACGGGGCTGTTATATGGGAGGGGTTCAGTGATCAAATTAGATAGGTCGAGTTCACTGTTGTGTAGGTTCGGGGCAATTAGGGTAAGGGGAGGTACTGAGGGGGCGGGGGGAAGGGAATGATCTGGTGGTAGGGAGTGGGCTGGGTTAGTTGCGGAGGGTGGACTGAGGTGTGAGGGGGGAGATAGGGTAGTGGGTGTGGAGTGAGGGATGTCGGTGCTGTAAGGTGTGAGGGGTTGGGCTAGGTTAGACATGAGGTTAAGAACTTCAGGAGATGTGGTCAGAGAGGATAAAAGGGCATAGAGTGAGTGGAGAACAGATATATTAGGGTGGAGGGGTTGTGTATTTATTGGGGGTTGGGATAAAGGATTGGGAGGCGGAGTTAGGAGGACCTGAAGGGGCAGGATAGGGGGATGGGGAGGAGAAGAGGGTGTACGGGATGGGTAGGAGGAGGGGGTGAGGAGTTGTGTTAGGGGATTGAAGGGCAAGGACGGTGGCGTACGTGAGTAGTTGGGTAGGGGGAGAGAGGTTGTGGGGTCAGGCAGATGCGGGGTTATGGGAGGGGAATGATAAGTAGATGTCAGGGATTGGGGGCAACTGTTTTTAGTGGAGGGGTCCGAGGAGTGTGAGTTCCGGGTGTTAAGTGGAGAGAGGGAAATTAGAGGGGGATGAGAAGTAGGTAACGGTGGTTGGGGGATGTTATTTGCTGTAGAGAGGTCCAGGGAGGGTGATGGTGAAGTCGATTGTTGGAGGATGGTGTTAGCTGGATGGTTGAGGGTGGAGGTGGAGTGAGGGGGAAAGGGGGAGGGAGAGATTGGAGGGGCGTTATTCCGTAGGGGAGAAGGAGTGTTAGGCGCAGAGTGGTCAAGGAGGAGAAACATAATGCTGAAGTGGTGTTCGAAGATGGAAAGGTGGGGTACCGTGGCTTGTATGAGGATGTTACCTGTTTTGAAGATGGAGATATCAATATCACCAAGAAAGGCTGGGGAGGGAGTGGTGGATATTTTGAATCCATATGGAATTTTGGTTGATTTAGAGATTGGGAGGTGTTGTAGGAAGATGCTTTTCCATTTGGAAGGACGAATGGAGTAAAAGATGTAGTTGGTTATAATGGGGGAGGTGAGGCTGAGGTAGTTATCAACAATGAGTGTTTCAGGGTTACGGATAAGGAGTTTATGTTTGAAGTTTTTCTTGGCATGTTTGGAGAGATTGGGGGTGGAGAATGGTCCATGAGTTGGGGCCATGTTTGGAGAGAGTAGGGTCCTGGGGGTGGTGGTTAATGCTGTGGGGGGCATGTTGGGTAGGCGTGAGAGGAAGAAAGAGTGGAGAGAGGGAAGATAAGGAAAATGGGGGTAGAACAGGAGATGAGAATTGGGAATAAAGGGGGCACTGGGAGAGTGGGGGGTAGAAATATGGGGGCTAGACAAGGAATAGGGTGGACAGGCGAGGAATTATGACTCGGCAAAGAGGAGCAGATCAAATAGATAGACAAAATTAGATCGACAACATGGAGCAATTCAAATATATAAGCAGTCGGCACAAATGGAGCGGATCAGTATACCAGCAGCAGGTTTGCAAATAAATAGATATCAGTAGAAGACAGCAACAATGCTTGTGAGGGCGTGGAATGTCTAAATTAGAGAGGGAATGCCGTAAGAGAGAGTAATACAAGAGTAAAAATATAGACAGAGTTAGAGGGACATATGGATAAATCAATGAGCCAAGGAAATACTAGAGTCAATAATCAATAGAAACAATTAGAAAGGGAATACCTGAAGCAAAGCAAAATAATAAGCGGTAAGAAATTAGAATAAGAGGATAGAGTTGAGTGACTGTCTTGTGACAGGAGGTAGGTTAGGGAGATATATTGAACTTGTTTCCCAAGTTCAATATATTTTTTGGATCGCCCGTAACATAACCCACCATATTTGCATACTTTTGTATGGAATAAACCTGCAGCAATATTTTCCCAAACAAAAGTTGTGTTGTGTATTTATTTATGCATGCATACTCTATTGTGGTGTGGGTGGGGTGTGTTGCTAATAATGGGACTATGCGGCTGCCCGCGGCCCGCAGGGGGCCACCCTAAACGGGCGGCCCCTTTAGTCCCATTTGGGCACTTCCCCACCCCCACTACGAATGCGGGACTCTAGGAGGAGTCCCCTTACCAGGCGCGTCACTTCCGGGTCGCAGAGGAGGTGGGGAGGTATTTATGCCTCCCCCGGCCATCCTGGCATCCTCTTTGTGCCGGACACGCCGTCTCCCACCCTACCGCTTACCCGGCGTGGGGTTGGCAGGCGAAGTACGTAGAACGTTGTAATGTTTTCTTTTGTCGTTGCAGGCGGAGTTACAGGGCGATCTGGAAGCAGATGGGTGGCACAATAGGGGTGCCAGAGCCAAATCCCAGGAGCCTCATGGGAGGGTCCTGGAACAATTACGTCGGCGCCCCGTTAGTCCTTCGGGCGGTTGTGGGCCTGAACAACCGGGGCTTGCCTTGCTACGCTCCGCCCCTGAAAGGGGCGTGAGTAATAAGGGACCAATGTGTCACGTGATCCAGTAAGGGGATCACCCCCATAAGGGTAGCGCTGATTGGATTCTCCACAGTGCTTGGCTCATCAGGCGGGCAGGGCAGCATAGAGTGGTACAGCTGCCTGCCCTTGGATCGCCCGTAAGATCCAAGTCTTGATCCGGTCATAGATGTACAGTACAGGGATGACCTGCGTGATCGGATTCATGGTTGGTTCGTCTCATAGGCGTGGATCGTTGGTTCGTCTCGTCGGCGTTGTTCGTTGGTTCGTCTCGTCGGCGTTGTGAGTTGGTCCGTCTCGCAGCCGTGGATCGTGTTGTGGCACGAATCGGCCCTGAAATACTGTTCTTCCGGATGCCGAGACGTGCTGGAGGTGGCGACGCGTTTGGCGCGTAGGAAGTACGCATCGTACTTGCCCTCCCGGAAACTACTGTTGTTTTGACTCCGTGCGACTCGTTTCAGCCTTTACGGATCCGGCTCGTACGGGAACTGTGGCTGGAATAGGAGCGTATGGCTCGTTCGGGTTTTGAACACATTTGCGCATCGTACTTCCTCGCCCGGATGGACCGGCTGCCGGAACGTGTCGTTCGGAAGGTAAGCCTACGAGCGGCTCTTTGGGGTCATACCGAGCGAGATCGGAATCGATCCCTAAGTGTTTTGGTATCAGATAGTGTCATTAGCCCATCTTGTCTATGCAAACAGACGCTAGCCTGTTCAAAATTAGGTTTCCTATCCCTGGGAAGGTCCACTTCTTGTGGGCGTAATGGCGACGGGTTCGCACCCCCCCTTCTTTGTTAGCATTCGAACTACACGGAATCATGTACTCCAGTCACTGATGTTCCCTGCTGGTTGCCCTGGTTTCTTCGCCTGCTCCCCTATCGCTCCTGGCGCGCTGGGATGTCAAAAGGTCTGTTGGGGCACAAAATTTGAGCTGGATGACAGTACGCGCATTTGATATTGTGCGTGCTTCAACTGCCATAAGCCCCTCCACTAGATCATACCTCACAAAGGAAACCGGAATAAGATCTTGGATACCAGCAGATGTTTGCAGCCTTTCCACATTTAGGATGTGAATCCTAATTTATGAATAGCAGTGTCTGGTTTCCCGGAGCCAATGAATAACTTTGTTTGTCAGAGACTCCTTGTTTTCCCATGACCCAATGGGCAGCTTTGGAACATGGGTAAGATATACAGCTGCCCTGTCGCCCCCCCCCAAAGGCCTCCATTGGGCCGTGGCCGTAAATTGGTCAGGGTGGCAGCACAGGGCCACAGACCCACCCTCCAATGTTCCTTACTTACATCCCCAAGCTCTCCAAACAATCTACTCCCATGTAACCTCCGAGAAGGCATCCATTCCTCAGCTCTCCCCTCTTGGTTTAAACACATCAGTGGAGCTGTGTGAGTTTGAGCATCTGAGTTTAGTAACGAACAACACTGGGTTGAGGAGCTAGAATGGAGGGTGGCCTTAGCGCAGCACTTCTCTGGTGTTTTTGTACCTGCCCGCGGCCCCTTGCAGCTGCATGTTGGGTTGCTAGTGTACACCCCACCACAATTTCCAACAACATCAAGGAAAGTTTTAACCTGCTCTTTAAGCTCTTTAACAACTTCCATCAGACTCCGCAGCATAGTCAAAGTCTCAGTGTTCATGCAGACTCTCCCTGGTGGGGTCGGCTCTTCGGTTCAAACTCAGTATTGTCAAGTACAGAATACCTGTTACTACATTCCACCATTATCGCCTCCTGGGATGTAGATAAACTGTTGCAGTGAACATGATTGAGCGGGCCATTGTTCCCCTCTGACTCTGGCACGTGTGCTTTCGTGTGTTGTTTTTCAAACATTTTGTGGAAGCACTGGGACGGAGGACTAGAGAGGGCCACTGTGCTAGGGTTGGGTAGACTGGAGTTTGAAGTAATAATATCAGTACACTCGGTCAGTAGCGTATCAATTCTAATGAGTACATCACCGGCCACCTTCCTAGTAGGCATTTTTTTCCCCTCGGTGCCCTAGGAGCCCCATCTGTCGCCTTCTGCTTACCCATATCACTAAGCCAGCAACAGGCACTAGGGCAATGGTTCTTTTGGAGGAGTGAAAGGATGCGCCACCTGTGTAGGGGCGTCCCTCTGAGCACAGCGAGGCCCCCCGTGGGGTGAATAGATTTAAGTACCAATAGTAGTTGCAAAAGGATATCAAATAGTTCAAAGCGTTCAATAATTCATTGTGTTTGAATTTAATGATAAGCTTAAATAACACAATCTTCAGCTTGATCAAAACAATCCGTGTTGCTGCGAAACCCAATGCATTTCGGGCCGTCGGGCCCTTCCTCAGGGGCCAAAATTCTGAAATTAAAAGTACACATGAGGAAACATGCTCTCCGAGCCGTCTAAATACAATTTAAATAATATAGCAATTCCGATATCAATGCAAAGTGAAAAAAGCGGGAACATGCATTGTGTGCCGATGCGCGTAAGAGATTCAATCGAAAAAAGAAAACCACTGATGACATATAGACCTCTAGAACAAAAGAGTGCAGTGGTGTAAAAACTTAAAAGAATGGTGAGGTCTCAGTTGAAGTGTGTAACAACAGTGCATCAAATATACAAACCCAAGAGGTGACAAACAGAGCGTTCAAACAATAAAAAAGTGAAATTAAGTGACTCAGTTATAGCACTTATTTACGGTGCGGTCAGATGAAATGAAAACAGATGCCCGTGTGGGTGTTCCGTGTACAAAAGTTAACACCCCGCTTAAATATGCGCAGTCTAACATTTGTGGTTGCCAAATTCGTTGGTCAAACCGATGCTGGAGTGTATAAAGCGTGTCAATGTGCAACCTGCAACTGAAAAGTCTAAACTTGCATAGTGCAAATAGTAAAAATAACCCGGCGCTTAGCAAGTGAAATGAAAAGTGTGCTAATTACTCATGCGACGGTGAACGTTATGTGCAAACATGAAAGCGCTGGTTTTTGCAGCATATGCCAGTTGAAGCAAGGAAAACCAAACTTACGTCAGCCGATGTGAACAGTTACGCTTCTAATCAGTAAAGTGTCAAGATGTCAAAACAGTGAGACAGGTTAAATGGAGTGTAACGACAATAGAAGACAGACTCTAAAGGGTTATGTAAAAGCCATAAAAAACGGCGGCCATATTAGAACGGTAACAGAACATAAGTAGTACGTATATAACCAATAGGAAGAAGAGCAAAGTAAAGGTTGATGTGCATGTGAAACAATGAAAAGTGCAAGGGGAATGAATATGAAGGTCTGTGAAAAAAGGCGAATGAAGATTTACAGAAGAAGAAAAATAGGGAGGAAAGAAATATATGATACATGAATCCAGAGAGTAAACCAAGGGTTTATAAATAGCACAAAAACTCCATCCGATCATTCAACCCAAAAGGTTTCAATGAGTTCAGGGCTTTTATCCAAAAATTTTCACGTTGTAGCAAAAAGTTGTTATTGTTTCTGCCTTCTTTCTTCTCAATGATTTCAAGCATGAGGAATTTGAGTTGACAAATATTATGATGGTTTTCGTGAAAATGAGCTGCCACGGTGGATTTCATGTTTTTGGTTCTAATGTTGCTTTTATGCTCGTGAATTCTTGTCTTGATCTTCCGTTCGGTTTTACCCACATAGGGTAATCCGCAGGGACATTTCAAAAGCTAAACGACATTCATAGTGTCACATGTAGCTGTGACTTTTAAGTTGATGCGAGAGCCTTTCATGGGGTGAGTAGTCCAAGAACCTTTAATGACATTATTGCAGTTGCTGCAATTCATGCAGGGTTTGGTGCCTTTATAAATGTTAGTCGAGAGCTGTTCAGATTTTCTGGTGAGTAATTCTTTGAGATTTCTCCCTCTGGTGTAAGCAAAATTGGTCTGTGACAAAAAATGTCTTTGAAGTCAGGTTCTATGGCTAACATTTGCCAATGTTTGTTAATACACTTTTTGTAGCGTTGACTCATTGTGGAAAACTTGGAAACTACTACCATCTTGTTGGATTTGGGTTTGTCGATTTTGGTCAACAGTTCATTTCTGGTTGTTGAGGCAACTCGTGTCTTGGTTAGTTCTAAGATCTTGGTGGGATAACCACGATTGGTGAACCGAGTCAACATGGTTTCCATCTGTTGTGAGTATCTTTCAGGGTTGGAGACAATACGTTTCACTCTCAGAAACTGAGAGTACGGTAGGTGATTCTTGAGTGATTGTTGGTGGAAACTGTTAAAGTGTAAAAGGTTGTTCCGGTCTGTCCCTTTACGAAACAAATCAGTTTGTAACCCATTGGCAGCCTTCTTGACCAACACATCAAGAAAGGACATTTGTTCTTGGTGTACTTCAAAGGTGAATTGTATGCGGTCATTAATTACATTGAGTTTGTGAAGGGATGTCATCAAATCCTTGTGTGGCCCATTCCACACAATGAAAATATCGTCTATGTATCTCAAAAAAATCTTAGCATGAGTTTTCCAGGTTTCTTGGTTAAGAATATTGTTTTCCTCAAATTGTTGCATAAAGATATTGGCATATGCCGGTGCTGCGCAATTGCCCATGGAAGTCCCGGAAAATTGCAAAAACCATTGGTTGTTCCATTTGAAATAGCTCTGATATAAGGAAAAAATCAATAATTCCATGAGGAATGTTTGAAGGTCAGTATCAAGATCAGAATTCAACAAAACATTTTCAATGGCAGCAATGCCTGCATCATGAGGAATAGAAGTATATAAAGCTTTCACATCGATACTGCAAAGCCAAATTTCATCATCAGGGTTATAGGAAACCTGTTCTATTTTGGATATAAAATCAGTAGTATCTCTGAGATATGTGCGCATTTTGAGCACAAAAGGTTGTAGATGTTTATCCAAGAATCTTCCAATGGGCTCGTGTAGACTGCCTCTGGTCGAGACAATAGGTCTAAAGGGAGGTTGTTCGATGCTTTGTGAACTTTCGGTAGCATATAGAAGTGTGGAGATTTAGGATGAACGGTGATTAAATATTTGAAAGCTTTCTCTGAGATTATACCTTGATCCATGGCTTTCTTCAACAAGCTTGATAAGGTGCCAGCAAATTCTTCAGTGGGATTCTGATCAAGCAAAGGTAAGGTTTCAGTGTCCATGACATGGTTATCAACTTGTTGATTATAGAAAACAGTGTCCATGATGACCAGAGCACCACCCTTATCAGCATTTTGGCAAGTTATATCAGGATTCCTGGCTAAGTTTTGTAATGTTTGTTTTTCTTTCATGGACATGTTGCAATGTTTAGATCTCTTGTTGAAATTAAAAGTTTGGATGCCATGTTTGACCAACATTTCAAAGGAGTCTAAAGTCTTGTGGCTCACAGGAGCCATGAAGGTGCTAGGTGGACCTAGACCCTTAAGCAATTTATCTTCATGTTTGTCACCTTTCTCAACCACATTTTCCAAAAAATTGCGAAGACGCAAGTTGCGCATAAAGCGAAAGAAACTAATCTCCAATTCGAGAGCGTTGGTATGGCTGGTGGGTACGAATGAGGTGCCTTTTTGTAAAGTTTCCATTTCAAAAGAGCTCAAATTGTGTGTAGAAATGTTGATTACTAGATTGTCTGTGTCATAGTTGTGAGCATCTAGGTTTTCCTTGCCTTGCCCCGTCTGCCGGTAGTTGGAAGAGTTTTCGATACTGAATCGTCTTTGTCCCAAGGTGGGGCAATAGGAAAAGACAAAGACGATTCAGTATCGAAAACTCTTCCAACTACCGGCAGACGGGGCAAGGCAAGGAAAACCTAGATGCTCACAACTATGACACAGACAATCTAGTAATCAACATTTCTACACACAATTTGAGCTCTTGTGGTCGAGAAAGGTGACAAACATGAAGATAAATTGCTTAAGGGTCTACGTCCACCTAGCACCTTCATGGCTCCTGTGAGCCACAAGACTTTAGTTGATAACCATGTCATGGACACTGAAACTTATGCTTTGCTTGATCAGAATCCCACTGAAGAATTTGCTGGCACCTTATCAAGCTTGTTGAAGAAAGCCATGGATCAAGGTATAATCACAGAGAAAGCTTTCAAATATTTAATCACCGTTCATCCTAAATCTCCACACTTCTATATGCTACCGAAAGTTCACAAAAGCATCGAACAACCTCCCTTTAGACCTATTGTCTCGACCAGAGGCAGTCTACACGAGCCCATTGGAAGATTCTTGGATAAACATCTACAACCTTTTGTGCTCAAAATGCGCACATATCTCAGAGATACTACTGATTTTATATCCAAAATAGAACAGGTTTCCTATAACCCTGATGATGAAATTTGGCTTTGCAGTATCGATGTGAAAGCTTTATATACTTCTATTCCTCATGATGCAGGCATTGCTGCCATTGAAAATGTTTTGTTGAATTCTGATCTTGATACTGACCTTCAAACATTCCTCATGGAATTATTGATTTTTTCCTTATATCAGAGCTATTTCAAATGGAACAACCAATGGTTTTTGCAATTTTCCGGGACTTCCATGGGCAATTGCGCAGCACCGGCATATGCCAATATCTTTATGCAACAATTTGAGGAAAACAATATTCTTAACCAAGAAACCTGGAAAACTCATGCTAAGATTTTTTGAGATACATAGACGATATTTTCATTGTGTGGAATGGGCCACACAAGGATTTGATGACATCCCTTCACAAACTCAATGTAATTAATGACCGCATACAATTCACCTTTGAAGTACACCAAGAACAAATGTCCTTTCTTGATGTGTTGGTCAAGAAGGCTGCCAATGGGTTACAAACTGATTTGTTTCGTAAAGGGACAGACCGGAACAACCTTTTACACTTTAACAGTTTCCACCAACAATCACTCAAGAATCACCTACCGTACTCTCAGTTTCTGAGAGTGAAACGTATTGTCTCCAACCCTGAAAGATACTCACAACAGATGGAAACCATGTTGACTCGGTTCACCAATCGTGGTTATCCCACCAAGATCTTAGAACTAACCAAGACACGAGTTGCCTCAACAACCAGAAATGAACTGTTGACCAAAATCGACAAACCCAAATCCAACAAGATGGTAGTAGTTTCCAAGTTTTCCACAATGAGTCAACGCTACAAAAAGTGTATTAACAAACATTGGCAAATGTTAGCCATAGAACCTGACTTCAAAGACATTTTTTGTCACAGACCAATTTTTGCTTACACCAGAGGGAGAAATCTCAAAGAATTACTCACCAGAAAATCTGAACAGCTCTCGACTAACATTTATAAAGGCACCAAACCCTGCATAAATTGCAGCAACTGCAATAATGTCATTAAAGGTTCTTGGACTACTCACCCCATGAAAGGCTCTCGCATCAACTTAAAAGTCACAGCTACATGTGACACTATGAATGTCGTTTATCTTTTGAAATGTCCCTGCGGATTACCCTATGTGGGTAAAGCCGAACGGAAGATCAAGACAAGAATTCACGAGCATAAAAGCAACATTAGAACCAAAAACATGAAATCCACCTTGGCAGCTCAAGTGCTATAACTGAGTCACTTAATTTCACTTTTTTATTGTTTGAACGCTCTGTTTGTCACCTCTTGGGTTTGTATATTTGATGCACTGTTGTTACACACTTCAACTGAGACCTCACCATTCTTTTAAGTTTTTACACCACTGCACTCTTTTGTTCTAGAGGTCTATATGTCATCAGTGGTTTTCTTTTTTCGATTGAATCTCTTACGCGCATCGGCACACAATGCATGTTCCCGCTTTTTTCACTTTGCATTGATATCGGAATTGCTATATTATTTAAATTGTATTTAGACGGCTCAGAGAGCATGTTTCCTCATGTGTACTTTTAATTTCAGAATTTTGGCCCCTGACGAATGGCCCGACGGCCCGAAATGCATTGGGTTTCGCAGTAACACGGATTGTTTTGATCAAGCTGAAGATTGAGTTATTTAAGCTTATCATTAAATTCAAACACAATGAATTATTGAACGCTTTGAACTATTTGATATCCTTTTGCAACTACTATTGGTACTTAAATCTATTCACCCCACGGGGGGCCTCGCTGTGCTCAGAGGGACGCCCCTACACAGGTGGCGCATCCTTTCACTATTATTTACACCCCTAATCAGAGGGTGATACCCCTGAAGCACGCTACAAACTCGCATCTTCTAACACATATCGGTGTGCGCAGTCCATACTCATTTTCTTCTTTTGGAGGAGTAGAATGTGTATAAAACAAACAGGTGTCCCAAATAATCTAAAGGAGGAAACAGATGCAAAGCACAGTACCTGGTGCGCGTAAACAGGTTGATGCAGTCACTGCTCCACGTTGGAAAACCAAGGGAAGTGGGCCTGCCCTGCCTCTTCCTGGCGTGGACGGGCGCAGACGGGCCCGCCCTTACCATGCGTGTCCCGCGCTGCGGGAGCCCCTGGTGGTTTTTGAAGCGCCTCCTGGCGCTGTGGCGTGCTTCGGCTGCCGGCTGGCCGCAAGGGATGCTGGTCAGTGTGGTCCCGGGGCAGAAACAGCAGGCAAACCGGTGTCCCAGGCTGCGGGAGCCCCTGGTGGTTTTTGAAGCGCCTCCTGGTGCTATGGCGTGCGTCGGCGGCAGGCTGCTGGTCAGTGTGGTCCTGGGGCAGAAACAGCAGGCAAACAGGCGTCCCGCGCTGCGGGAGCCCCTGGCGGTTTTTGAAGCACCTCCTGGCGCTGTGGCATGCTTCGGCTGCAGGCTGGCCGCAAGGGATGCTGGTCAGTGTGGTCCTGGGGCAGAAACAGCAGGCAAACGGGCGTCCCACGCTGAGGGAGCCCCTGGGGGTTTTTGAAGCGCCTCCTGGCGCTGTGGCGTGCGTCTGCAGCAGGCTGGCCGCAAGGGATGCTGATCAGTGTGGTCCCGGGCCAGAAACAGCAGGCAAACGGGCGTCCCGCGCTGCGGGAGCCCCTGGCAGTTTTTGAAGCGCCTCCTGGCGCTGTGGCGTGCTTCGGCTGCAGGCTGGCTGCAAGGGATGCTGGTCAGTGTGGTCCCGGGGCAGAAACAGCAGGCAAACGGGCGTCCTGCGCTGAGGGAGCCCCTGGGGGTTTTTGAAGTGCCTCCTAGCGCTGTGGCGTGCGTCGGTGGCAGGCTGGCCGCAAGGGATGCTGGTCAGTGTGGTCCCGGGGCAGAAACAGTAGGCAAACGGGCGTTCCGTGCTGCGGGAGCCCCTGGCGGTTTTTGAAGCGCCTCCTGGCGCTGTGGCGTGCTTTGGCTGCAGGCTGGCCGCAAGGGATGCTGGTCAGTGTGGTCCCGGGGCAGAAACAGCAGGCAACCTGGCATCCCGCGCTGCGGGAGCCCCTGGTGGTTTTTGAAGCGCCTCCTGGCGCTGTGGCGTGCTTCGGCTGCAGGCTGGCCACAAGGGATGCTGGTCAGTGTGGTCCCGGGGCAGAAACAGCAGGCAAACAGGCATCCCCCGGGACTTGCAAGTAAATTAAATAAACAAAATTGGTATAAGCCAATTTTACCATAATTTAGGTAGAGCACAATCACTTTAGCACTGGGTAGCAGTGGTAAATGTGCAGAGTCCTGAAAGCCAACAAGAACGAATCCAGCAAAAATAGGAGGATGGAAGCCAAAAATGTTGAGGCTAAACCTGCAGAAAGAGTTAAGTCCAACAATATGCAAATGTAACATTCTCATTTTCAAAATATAAATTTACAATCATAAATGGATTTACTGTCACGTCAAGTTATACTAGCATGATATAATTTTACTCAGGAAAACATTTCCTCAAAGGACCAAACTGAAGGAATTCTAGAGGCAGCCATACACAAAAGTAGGTGAGCACCGACTCACTTGGAAGTTTTGTGAACAGTCACAAAAAGTTAGTGGTATCTTCTACCTCTGAAAAAGTCACTGATTTACACCTGTTATGAACAGGATGAAATCAGGTTTCACAGTTGGAAGTAGGGATATGCAAATATTTTGCGGCGTAGATGAAGGCATTTGTCCCTGAAGAAAGGTGTCTTCTCCATTCAGAAAAAAAGAAGTTAAGTTAGCAAGCGGAAATGCACTTATGCACTACAATTTTCCTTCTGGAAATGCACCCCTCTGCATTTCCAAATGTTTTAAGGCTTACACATGCAAGTGCATCCGGGAAGCCGTTAAAGTCCCATCTTCACAGGGGAACTTCTGGAATTCTTTGTGATTTCCAAAAACGTCTTTAATTTGTTGCAAATGTAGGATTAACCATAAAGAAGCAATATTTCCCTTTCTTTGTGAATCAGAACCACAGTGCTTACTATAGACTGCTGTTTTACTTTGAAGTAGGAGTCATGTACACCACAACGCATATTTATTAAAGATGTTTTAAAGGAGTACAAATACGTTTCTAACTTTCTGATCTTGCAGCGGATGTGCACTCTCTGCAATGAGCCATTGTGCCGCCTTACATCGTGGCATAGGATCATTTGATATATGAGTGCATTGGTGTATGCAGTGGGTAATTTGTAAAAAATGAGTGCCAGGCCTAAAGTTTTTTTCTCAGAAGCCTGTTGCCGGAACTGCTGCTGAATGTCGGCCTGCCGAATGCCACGGCTATCTAGTCTTTATTCAACCTCATGCCACTTTCATCCGGCACTCTATACTTCCTGTTTCTTTATTTCAATCTTGCAAGCTCTTTGTCATCCTTTATTTCTCCCTTTGCCACTGTTTTCCTATATTTCTTATTTTTGCCTTTTCAGCATTTCTCTCTCATGTGCTGAGTCAAACTCTGATGAGAAAAACATAATGGCCTGATTTAGACTCTGGCAGACAGGGTACTCTGTTGCAATGGTGGCAGAGCATTCTGTCCTCCAAACATTGGAACCACCCTTCCTATTTTGAGTTGAGCAGACCACCACGTGTACACCAATGGAGTAAAACTTACTCCTCCAGCATAATCCTCTAAAGCTTGAGTGAGTACGGGCCATTGGAGGTAAGCTGTCTGACCATCCGCCCTATTTAGAGTGGGTGGTCAGGTGTCTTTTTTTACTGTCCGTCACCTCCAGGAATATCCTGCTGCTGAGGGTCAGTAAAAAAAAAGAATAATCCCCACACCATGGGATAAAGCTCCCATAGTGTTGCAGCCATTAGTTTTACTTTTCCAACAGCAAACTCTCGCATCACCAATGACAACAGCACACCAAACGTTTTATTGACTTTGGCAGTTCATACAAAGTCATAGAGTTCACAGCAGGGCTGGATGTGAACTCAGATTTTGGAAGGTGGAGTAAGGGCAGGGTGCTGGACGTAAAGACCTCTGCCATCCGGACAGCCTTTACCAGTGGCGAAGCTGGGGGGAGGGGGGGGTGCTGACCTGGCTGTCTTGTGGCAGCAATAGCACCAGCTCCTCAATGCGTTTGCAACGGGGCGGCAAATGGAGAAAACTCTCGCCAGAACCCCCCCCCCCATGCTCTTCACTGCGGCCACAGGGCGGCAAACACAGGGACCGCACCGGCGGCCAGAGGGCTAGCTATGCCACTGGCCTTTACTCCATTCAACAGCCTCCAAATCAGGCCCTAAATCCTAATTCCCAAAAGTGAGTGCCAGCTGGCTCCACCTGCAAAGCCAGGCTCAAATTAAGTGTGGGGTGCATGTCAGCCGGCCTTCCCAAATTTGCAAGCTTCTTATTTGAATCAATTTGGGACAACTCTGACCTGCCACATGTTAATACCTTTCTGAGTTCACCAAACTTTGGATTTTTTTGATGGGAATACAAAAGATCCAAGCAGCAGCAATAGCACAAATGGTCGTCAAGATCCTTATCTGTTCCCCCATCACTAGTTTAATGTTTTGAGGCAGACTGAGCATGAACAAAACATTGCCCAAACAATAACATTCGTAAAATTGTATGAAACCACACAAGACTATGGAAACCCAAGCGTTTAGATGTCTCTGATTCAAATTCAGAATATAATTGGTTTTCCAATAAAAGGGGTAATCTGAGTGGAAGGACATTGGTCCGGGAAGATAACAATGGTGGTGCCAATGGTAGCAGGAGCAGTGATAAATGCTGATTCTCTGAACATATGTTGGGTGGAGTGGTATACCCGGATGGGATATGGCTCAAGTCCATAACAACTGGCCCAGGGTTCGTGCAAATGGATTTCTATGGTACTGGAACACCAGGCCCGAATTTATGTGCTGGAAAGTCCAACTGGTAAAATTGCAAGAGGCACAGGGTGCAAGCAGAGTCCCTTTGCTGTTCCTCACCCGCCCCCATCTGGCCCCCACTAAGGCTCAGGAGGAGCATACACTCCCCACTAGTGCTATCCGCCCAGGACAGGCTCCTGCAGGAGGTACATGGGAGTCTTAATCCCCAAGAGAAAGGGAATAGTGTGCAGAGTTTGACTTGGAAAAAACAGGCCCACATATTATTTCCCACTCAGGAGGGATTAACTCATAATACCTGGATTTAGGTGAAGTGATGCTGGTCAGGATGATCCACTCATAATCGTACCCAGAGTGATAATGTTGGA
Organism: Calotriton arnoldi; assembly: GCA_963921515.1. NCBI lineage: Eukaryota > Metazoa > Chordata > Amphibia > Caudata > Salamandridae > Calotriton > Calotriton arnoldi. The sequence goes on from CAWUFW010001590.1 coordinate 725,144, forward strand.
TGTTGACCACGCAATGTTTGTTCTCTGCAGTGCTCTCTCTTATAATTGGGACATATCATGGATGAACAACCCCGTGCAGAGAAGAGCTTCTAGTGCAATTATGAAACACTCCCCCTCTCTGTAGCACTGCATCAACATATTTTTTGGGTTACTCACAGAGGAGAGCCACCAAAATAATATTGAAACACTCCAAAACAAATAGGGCCCATCAGCACTTTTTCTCAGCTCTCCCACAAGTGAGACTAGCACATTTAAATAATAAAACACACCCACAAATGAGTAAGACAATTACTATTCACAAAACATACACCTAATCTATCATAGTAGTACTATTGACAAAGTAGGCTTAAATCTACTGAAGCCAGAAATTCAACAACCACATATTGCCAATCACTGACACTGCAACGCACTCTCAGAGAAATCCATTGGAGTAAGCAATAACACTTAAAATACATAGGGAAAAATAAGAAGCTAAATAGAAAAATATTTTTGATTGTATAAAGAAATTGGCTTTCAGGTAAACTTTTAAAAATATATTTATAAAATTCAGAACAACTTTTTTGAGTAAAAATAATATAAATCACATATTCTAACAAGGCTTCAAACACATGCAGCACACCAGTTACTGTAAAGGGGAGGGAGTAAATAGTCAGGACTCTGCCAAAGTCATCAGTAGCTGAAAGTGATTGTTCTTTAACCAGTCATACATAGACTGCCAACATAAAAAAGTAACACAAACTCCCCAAACATTGGTTAATCATGTCATTAAGTGTCTTTTTTCTCATGTTGAAGAAATATTATTTGAGGAGAAGAAAGAGAATTTATAGGCAGATGATTAACATATTTGGCATCTCCAGGGAAGCAGTCATTGCACTTCATCATCCCATCACAGGGAACACCACTTAGGCAAGAGATATGGGTGGCCCACCATCACAAGCAAAGCAATCTGCGATGCCAGGGGCTGCTTTAATGATGTGTAGGATACTATTCCTAGACACAACGTTGACAGGTACATCTCTTGTACAACAGATGGTTGCTTGGGATTTCAGCGACAAGTGGCTAATAGGTAGGTGTGGGCAGTACTCATGGCTTTCCACTCTGCGGAATTCTGCGGAGTAACATAAAAACTGCGAGATTCCGCAGAGTTCAGTGAGCTGGCGGAATTCGACACATCACGCTGCTTGCACTGATTTTTAGCGCTGGGAGCTTGTTCCGTGCTGTAAAATCAGCACGAATGGCACCACGCAATGCCACAGAGGGCAGTGCTTCGTTCTGCCGCTCAAGTAGATTTACTACTCGAGCGACAGCTTTCTCAACGCAAACGGTCACGACTGCTGCGACCGCCCGAATTGAGAAAATCTCGGCAGGTGGCGTTCTAGCACCCAAAAATTGCACTAGGGGACAAATATTCTTGCTCGTGCTCACCAACTTAGCATTACAGAGCAGCGCACAAGAAAAACTCCACCACGCGGCTGTTGGCAGAGTTTTGCCAGAACTCCACGTTACAAGCAAAATAGGTAGTGGGAAAACTCTGCAAACTCTGCCGGCGGAGCAGAGTTTCCTACCCACCCCAACTAATAGGTAAGTCTGACCAACTCACATTGGAGTTGCATGTATATCTAGGGAAAGACACTGCTAATTTAGTCACTCTCAACTTCACCCTATTATGATACTAGCAACTACATTTATCATTTTATGCATGTACATATAGCATGTCTGCAGCTTTTACAATGAATTTAGATCATACGAAAATATTAATTGTCTTTGTTGTAAGGTATGTCCTCTCTCATTATCTCCTTACCCTCTTCTGACATCCAACATCTCAGCTTCAACAGAGGTGTCATAGGGCACATAATCGTATGTAGGCATCCATTGAGCGTGCTTTTGGCATCCTCAAGTTGTGCTTCAGATGTCTAGATTGTACAGGGGTTCTCCAGTACTCCTTGAAGTTATGTGCAAGATTACTGTAGTCTCTTGCACGTTGCACAACATTGTATGAAACGATGAAACAGAGTAAACACGTGGGCATAACCCCTGAACTACGACCCTTTTGAGGTACCACATTTGGGCCATACTACAGAGGTCATAGCCTGCAGGTAAGTGACCAACTAGTTGTTTCATTTTTCACCTGAGCAGATACTTTATTTGCTGCATCACAGTGGTTGGACATTGTCGAGTCAATGATGAATGGTGGACTTTCACACTAAATACAAATACCATTCTGAGACAACAGTGTTACAGTACAATGATATCCCAACCAAACAAGCAGGCCTCATTGTCAAGTGCATTCAATTACACCTCACTTTCTCATTTATTCAGTCAGTACTTTCTTATTTTTAATACTAACATCATTCATATATGATGCACATTTTTAAATAGCTTGAAACTCTTTTTAATTTTGATAATGTTTTTCAAGTCCACTTTGACTATGTATGTGGAGATTTCCGCACTCAGGTTAGAGATCTCCACACTTCGGTCAGAGATCTCAGATTCTAGGCAAAAATCTCTGGCCCCGGGGTGGAGATGTCCGCTTATTGGGGCAAACAGCAAATGACATACAACAAGAAATATGCAATCCATTCAAAAGAACAGAATCCTCCTTCATTCTGCTGCTGCTTTTGCGAATTTTACACCCAAAATGGCAAAGATCCAAATGCAAAGAATTGAACATCATTTGCAATGGGGTCCTCAAGCATTTTCCTCAGCTTTATTGGGGGCCTGTGAGACTGCTAAGTAATGTAGCATGGGCCGAGAAATGAAATGTCATCAGCATGCGCTGCCGTGCTGTGGGTCTCTATTCTAGAAAAGGAAAGGAGTACTGCAAAACTGTGAGGATTTCCAGTACTAGGCAGGTCTGAAGGCATGGTACGCTGATGGTATTCCCCCATTACATTTGTAGCCCACCAGAATGACACCACTGCACAGGAGGTCCTCATAGAAACTTAAACAACCCTCCATGCTCACCTGGAGGTGCATGACAACCAGAAAGGTGGTAAATCTTACATGTCAATACAAAAAGCAAACTACATTTATGTTTTGAAAATGCTAGTCATATCTCTTGTTTATTGTGTTTTGTATATCTCCAAGTTGGCTATACCATATGTTCTCATTCTATTTGTGTTAAGCAGTGAATGTATTTTTCTGTTATTTGTTGTGTTTCTTTAATGTGACATGTTAATTATATTGTATGTTATGTAGCCTTTATCATGCAGTCTTTACTACCCATGAGCTTTACCACACAGTTTTTAGCATGCAGGAAAGTACCACGCAGGTAAGTACACATAATAGTTTTTTTCTTTATCACACATACTTTACCATGTGTACTTTACCACGCAGGTAAGTTTATATATGTTTTTAAATAACGTAATTTTTATGTTATTTACAAAAAGGGTTTTGGTACAGGTAGAGGTAAAGGGATGTTAGGGTAAGGGTAATTTTAGGGTTAAGGGGTGGAGAGGTAAACGGCTGTAAGGGTGATTTTAGGTTTTAGGGGTGGGTAGAGGAAAAGGGGGTAAGGTTTTTTTTAGGTTCTAGAAGAGGATAGAAATAAAGGGAGGTAGGGAGTGTTTAGGGCTCAGGGTAGCGATAAAGTGGGTTATGGAGTTAAAAACATAAACATATATATATGTATATATCACCCAGTGGCTGTTGCCACTGGCTAGCTATAGTTAGGACCACATTTCCATAGGAAATCAATTTTTGATTCGCTTATAACTCCGGAGCCGTTTGATGAATCTTAATGAAACTTTCCCAAAAACAAATGGTCATCCACCTCAAAGCTTCAGGGTGATCCATCAAGTGGGGGCAAAAAAGGCGGTCCTGAAACACATTTTCTCCATGCAGTTTTCCATAGGAAAGTTTTAACAGCGATACCTCAAAAACACTCTGAACTGTATTACACTAATTTTGTAGAAATCTAGATCTTGATCCACAAAGCATGCATTTTGTGATTTGTGTAAATGAGTTCAGTAGTTTTTGAGAAATTAAGGTAAAAATGTATGTATGATTAGGGACAAGGATCCTCTGCAAATCCAACAGATCTAAAGATAAGATCTGATTGGCTTCGACCACATCAACAAAGATATGGCGGCAGCCATTTTAGGACTTGGTGACTCAGTCCCCTGGCACCTGCAAAACATATTCTTAAAAACATATGAGGTGGCAGGATAGGGACACCCTGCACTCGAGGCCTGGAGGGGGTGTCCCAGAGGGATCCCTCTGGAGCCATAAATGTTTCTTTTGACGGCACCGCAGATCCTCGGCAGATCTGTGGTCTTTCAAAAAAAATGGATGGGCTCCTGCCCTTTCCAGTTTGAATCTCCAACCCACTCCTCCCCTCGGGACAGGGCCGGGCGGTTGATATTAATATATTTGGGGGGATGTGTGGTCCCTCTCTCTGAGCCATTTCGAGGCCCTAGAGACCCTATCCTGCAGGGCCACATCTTATTATTAAAGGAGAGGGGCACGTGTAGCCACCCTCCCCTGGCCATTAGGAGGCCCTAGGGACTCCCTCCCCTGGGTCATAACAAATACAAAAGTGCTGTGGGTGCCCTGGCCCTACCTGAGACACTCACAGCAAATGCAGGTCTTGGCCCTACAAGGAAAAGCCCAGGGCCCCCATGGCCCCTGATGGCTCTCCTGACTGTACTCATCCCGGTGTGGCGGGAGCCATCTGCATTTGTTTGATCTCACCCAGCAGGAGTAGATCTTCTCTCTGCTGCTGCCAGATGGGAACAAATCTGCATTCCCTGCCCACAAGAGCGTGGGCATGGAGTTAATATTTCTTCCTGTCTGCGCTCTTGTGGGCAGGGAACTGCTGCACCCCCGGGGATGGGGTTCCCGGGATACTGCTGCTACTGCTGCTGCATGAGCCCCGGGGGATGGGATCCTGTGGGCACTGGATGTCTTGGGCGGAAGCATCCCATGCCCCTCTCAACAAAACAAAAATAATTCTGCCCTGGGAGATGGGGCACCTGGAGCCCTTCGAGGCTCGGGGAAGAGGGACTGACACCCCTCTAGCCTGAAAGCACCTCTTCCCGTTAAAAAAAATGGTTCGCCTCAGGGATTGAGGTTCCTGGGGGCCTTCAGAAGGTTTGGGGAGGTGGGCGAAATGCCCCTCCCCATTAAAATGATCGGTCTCGTGGGATGGTGTTCCTGGGGCCCTTTTGCAGCTCGGGAAGGGGGCAACATTCTCTCTCCCCATCAAAAAGATATCTATCACTAGATGTGGGGTAATCACCACCATGAAAAGGTTCTGGAGTGGCGGCTGCACGCCAACCTCCCCATTAAAGAAAAGTGAATGGCCCCAGTGGATGGGGTCCCCAGGGCCATGAAATGGCTTGGGGAGGAGGGGCTGCACAAGCCCTCCCCAAATAAATAGAAAGTGAATGTGAAAGCGGAGTAACTGCTCATTTCACATTCACTGCTCCAGCTGGGGAGCACCCCATAATGCTCTGCAAGGGCCTTTAAAAAAAAATATTTGAAGCTGGTGGTGCCCCTAATTTTTTTAAACAAATGTCGTGGAAGCTGCGAAAAGCACAGCAGCTTCCCCAATTACATATAAAAATACGGTAAGTCTCCTGGGCCATTGAATCCATGACTCCAGGACGGCGAACAACCTTTACAACGCGGTTGTTACACTACGATACATTTACATCGCAGTCATTAAAACGCAAGTCGTTACAACGACTTGCGCTGGATGGCGCTATACACCAAGGAATAGTATGATTAACTATGCCAACACCTTCCCTACTGTTACGTAGGCTGGAGTTGGAATAGTAAATCATACTATTCCTAAGTCCAGCGCCCTCCAGAGCAAGTCGTTGTAATGACTTGCATTGTAATAACTGCGATGTAACGTACTGCGATGTAAATCATCGCGTTGTAACGTCACATATTCCTCCAGGACAGGTTACCATTTATTTTAAACACTTCTTGCTGGAGCTGTTTGCTCCTTAGCTGGAGTGAAAGGACCCTTGTGGTTGGTTCTATGGTTGCATTTTGTGGCCTGTAAAATGTTAAAAAAGACTCAAAGAAATGTGAATTTTTTTAAAATGCTTGATTGAAAACATTTTGTGACAACCACTATTATTAAACATTGCAATGTGTGAATTTATAAAATATACATTTATTTATAATTATTGGTGACTTGTTGATGAAGCCACTAGGTCTCCTGTATATATGTTGATGTGCTGACCCTGTGAGAAAGCTAGTAGGCCCACTTTAGCAGAGGCGTTCCCCAAGGATCAGTTCTCTCACCCGCACTGTTCAACATCTACATGGAGCCACTCACCACCATACTCAAAAAAGCCAACATACCCTTCCACCTCTATGCGGACGACACCCAGATCTACCTAGAAACCTCCACCTCGGCTGACATGCAAAGACTTAATGACACCCTAATAGACGTCCAACAATGGCTCTCCCAAAACCATTTAAAACTCAACCAGGATAAAACGGAAATCCTCCTCATAGCCAACAAAGAGCAGACCCCCCGAATCACAGAATGACTAAAGTCTATGGATGCTCTCAACTGCACTCTCACCCTGGCCGACTCCGTGAAATCACTGGGAATCACTCTGGACCCTAACCTTGACATGGTCAAACACATCAAGAACACCGCAAGGTGTGCTTTCTTCAACTTAAAACTACTCAACAAAATCAAACCCTTCATCCCTCCAAAAGACCTTAAGCAAGTCACGCAATCCCTTGTACTATCCAGATTAGATTACGGGAAGGCTACCCTCACAGGCACGGCAAAATCACACCTTGCTCCTCTCAGATCAACCCTTAATGCAGCAGCCAGAATGGTGACCGGAGTAAAGAAATTCGAACACATCTCTCCCGCTCTCAGAGAGCTAAATTGGCTCCCAATAGAAATGCATGCTAACTTCAGAACTGCCTGTCTCACCCACAAAGCTCTACATACTGGCAAACCTACCTATCTGGCCTCCAAACTCAACAGAGCTGGGCAGACAAGAAATCTCAGGAGCACCAACACTCTACTTCTCATCCCCCCGAAAACCCGCAAACAAAAAACCTTATCACGCTCATTCTCTGGAAATGCACCCAGAATTTGGAATGCCATCCCAGTACATATCAGGACTAAACCCTCCTTCAAAAAATTCAAAAGCCAGCTCAAAGTCCTCTTCCTCAATCAAACTCTCACGAAGTGACAGCGGACCCACCAAACGGAATTGCGCCCACCTGAGTATCCAGTCACTGCGATAAGAACAACTCTTACAACATCTAACTCCGGACCCGCACCTATGCCCCCCCTGTGTACATGACCTGTCACGATACAGTATATTTACTACTACTACTCTCTGTACTCGACTGCTACATGACATATGCCGAACAATTGACCCGTCTCGAATCACTGTGTTTACTATTACTACTCTTTGTACTTGACTACCACTTGACAAATGTTGTAAAGCACTCCGATACCTTCGGGTCTGGCCAGCGCTATATAAAACTCCTAAATAAATAAATAAATAAATAAATATATTTTGGTGTTCTGACCCTTTGAGAAATTTAGTAGGTCTGCCTTACTTAAAATGACAACCTTTATATTGCTACATAACATAGTCAGCCGTGACGGGGCATAGGGCTATGCCTTGCCGCCAATCCCTGGCTGCACACATCGAAGAATATCGTACTTTACATTAAAAAACCATAGATATTCACTGAAAAAAACAAAGGTGAAAGTGACGTTGTAGTTAGGAATTTTAATAATGTCTTACTTTCCATCTAAAAAAAGTAGAAGTTCACTGAAAAAAACAAAGGTTTAAGGGACATAATAGTTAGCTGAAAATGCCAGCTAAAACATACCATTATAAATGAACAAAACCACTGAAATTCACCTGTTATAGTTATCTCAAGTAACTATAACTCGTGCCCTAATGTAACTATAACTATCGCCCCCACCATGCATGGTGTTGTCAATAATGTCATTTCAGATATTGCATTGATGTTATCAATGATATCATTGAACAGGTCATCAGTGATGTAATATCTGAGGTCTTTAGCAGTGTATGGCAAGGGCTACAGTAGGGAAAGCGATGGACTTTGAAAGGATTAGATTTACTATTGCCACTCCAATCTAAGCAACAGTAGGGAAAGTGTTGGACTTTGAAGGGGTTAGATTTGCATTTCCCACTCAAGCAAAATCAAAATGAGGGATAATATTGGACTTTGGAGGAGTTAGATTTACTAATCCCATTCCAATCTAAGCAACAGTGAGAAAGTGTTAGACTTTGGAGGGGTTAGATTTACTATTCCCACTCCAATCTAAGCAATGGTTGGGAAAGTGTAGGACTTAGGAGGGGTTAGATCTACTATTCCCACTCCAATCTAAGAAACAGTGAGAAATGTTTTGGATTTTGGCGGGGTTAGATTTACAATCACCACTCCAGTATGATCAACATTAGAGAAAGTGCTAAACTTTGGAAGGGTTGGATTTACTATTGCCACTCCAATGTAACCAAAATGAGGGATAATACTGGTCTTTGGAAGGGTTAAATTTAATATTCCCACTCCAATCTAAGAAACAGTAGGGAAAGTGTTGAGCTTTGTAGGCGTTATTTTCACTATTCCTACTTCAATCTTAGCAACTGTAGGGAATGTGTTGGACTTTGGAGGGGCCAGATATACCATTCAAATTCCTAATCATTAAAGAAAATGTATTACCCAACAACAAGAAAATAGTAAAACATATTCTAAATAAAAATATATGCACTATCAATAAATACAATTAAATGTAAGTGAAAAAAGTAAATAATTCAAAAATTATTCAACAAATATAAAATGAAATAAACAAGTTTAAAATAAATACACTTCTCTTTCTACAAGCCCTCCCCAAAAAACAACCCAAAAACTTTAAAAGACATTGTAAATACAAATTATACTAAAATAGTAAATAAATAAGACTAAATTGAATAGATATAAAATGTATTTTAAAGCATTTATAATTAAATACAGTTATCACTAAATACTTAATGTTTTTTTAAAACAAATAATTAACAGAACAAATAATCAATTAAATAATGTACTAAATAAGTACCAATTAAATGTTTAGTTCACATAAAAGAATTGAAAAAATATTATAAATTAAATTCCACGGACCACCAGACTCGCAACGGCGCGGCAGTGGCGGTCTTTTACTCCCTATTATGACCAAGGTGGTCAGGCTGTCCCTGGGACCACAGCTAGCTCTGCAACCGCCATGGAGCCGCCATTCCCTGTAGTTGCGCAGCAGTCCTGAGGCTGCAATATGCTTGGAGGGGCCGCTGCAGCCCCACCAAGCATATTACGAGTTTCCTCATAGCCACACTTTTCATGGAGGTGAGAGTCCCACAGGTGAGTGAGTGATGGCGGCTGGTGGTTTTTTTTGTATTTGATATTTGTTCTGGCAGTTTTTAGCACATTATGCCTGATTCTGGCCCCCAGTGTCATGGTGTTGCAGGGGAGTTCAGCAGGGCAACATCTGTCCCCATGTGTGCTCCACACTGTTTCGATTGGGGTTATGTTGAGTGGGTAGAGCGTGGGCTCAGGGTGGGGACTGTCTCGCTGCATTGTTTGCTGGGGAGCACAGTGTGGGTGGGATGGGATTAACACAACTGTTAGTTGTGCACTGGCGAGTGCCGACTGCACTGAGTGGTCTGCAATATGCTTGGTCTGTGAAGTCTATGAGGCATGGTGATGGCTGATGGCGTGACCAGTGGCGGTGTGGACGCTAAGAGTCCACTGCTGTTGAAATGCCTCATGTTGAATGTCAGGGGGCTTAATGACTGCAGAAAGGTGCCTTAAGTGGTAGCATACTGTAGTAACCACGCTGACCCAGTGAGTGAAAAGCTGGTTATTTATTGGCTACACGGACAGCAGAGCAAAGATGACCAGCTCTGCCAACAGCTCTCAGAGCATTCAATCTCTACATTCTGTTGCCAAGACATATACATTCTAAAGGCAAATACATCATAAGACATGTTTAAAGAAGCAGTACATGAGATGCATCACAACATATCTTCTCCTCCTCCAAACGAAAAACAAAACAAAAAAAAAAAAAAAAAAAACTAAGGCAAGAAAACTTACAACCTGTATCTAGAAGGTCTAACAATGTTTCTAGAGCTTTTCCTGTAACATGTTGGCTCAGAACCACAGGGAAGGACTTCCGCTGAACCTGAAATGGCATTTTTAGTTTGAACCTTGACCACCCTATTAAGGTTCCACCAATGACCACCATCAACTTTTACAGCATTACCAAGAATCTTCCAAACTTTGACTGGTTCACTGAATTTGCTGTTCCCTTTCTTAGAATGAACAGCTGTTTTGATCTTAATCATGTCTCCCACATTAAGTGCCACTAGTTTAGCACCTTTCCGTGAGTCAAAATATTCCTTCTGTTTCGCTTGAGAAACTAACATGTTTTCACTTGCCAAGGACATGAGATGAGCAACATCAGATTCAGACCTAACCCACTTGCTCATCCAGGCAGGTCTAAAACTGGTGTTAGGCTTACGTCCCCGCAGAAGCTCAAAAGGTGAAATCTTAGTAGAAGAGTGTGGCGTAGTTCTATAGAACCACACCATTGTGTTAAGGGACTTGCAGATATCATGACCACCAGCTCTAGCCCACTTAATACACTCCCCCACCACCCGATTCATGCGCTCAACCAAACCATTGGTTTGTGGGTGGTAAAGGGAGCTCTTATGGTGTTTGACACCAGACTCCACCAGAAAAGCTTCAAATTCCGTGCTGACAAATTGTTTTCCGTTGTCTGAGACGAGCGTCTCAGGAACACCCTCTCTCATCCACACCTCTTTGAGAAATTCCACAACCGTTTTTGTGTTAGCCTCTTTCACCATCTTCACTTCTGGCCATTTCGATGTATAATCCATGAGAACCAAGATGAACCGACAACCCCCAGGAAGAACTTCGTACGGCCCCATGACATCAATGCCTAGTTTCATCCAAGGACCATTTGGACACTCAATAGGGATCAAAGGGGAACAGACACTTTCAAGCTTTTGTCAGCCGCACCACAGACACAACAATTAGCAACCACCAGATCAATGTCGGCGTCCATACTTGGCCACCAATATGTTTCCCGGATGCGCCGTTTGGTGAGAGTACAGCCGAGATGCCCTTCATGAGCCCTTTCCATGATAATTTTTCGGAAAACGTTAGGAGGTACAAACTTGTCCCCCTCAGCAATAAACCATCTTCTATGGATAACTCATCCTCAACTTTCCAGAAAGGTTGGAGAGAGGTAGCAAGAGCCTTTTCCCTTGGCCACCCATTTCTGACATAAGTAAAAACTTCACGAATCACACCGTCAGATTCCAATGCCTGGACCCAATCAGCCTCCGAACCGAGATCAAGGTCAGGAAGGTCTAACACAGCAACCAAACAGTCATCACAGTCCTCATTAGAAAAATCATCTAGATTGACTTCATCATGTTCATTCACCTTGATGGGGAAGCGTGAAAGGAAATCTGCCCGACCATTTTTTCCACCAGAAATGTGTTCCACTCTGAACTGATACTGTAAGAGTTTCGTCACCATGCGCATAATTCTCGGGGAACAGCACTTACTCACACTTCCCCCAAAATGTTTACGAGTGGCTTATGATCCGTTAGGAGCAGAAACCACTTCCCCAGATGTAAGGTCGAAACTTTTCTATCGCCCAGGAACAGGCCAACAACTCCTTTTCAATGACCGAGTATTGGAGCTCAGGAGTTCTTAGCACTCTAGATGCGAAACATACGGTATTCTCACAATTCTTGTCCCATTGGGTTAAGGTAGCACCAATACCTGCTTGACTTGCGTCCACAGTGACACAACAGGATAAACTAGGGTCAAAAGGTTTTAAAATGGGTCCATTTTTCAAAGCTGACTTAACCAACCCAAAAGCAACAGCACACTCCTCTCCCCACTCAAACTTGACACCCTTCTTAAGTAGATTACTAATGGGACGTGCTATGGACGCAAAATTGGGAATGAACTGTGAGTAGTACTCACATAATCCCAAAAGTGACTTGACCCCCGCTTTGTCTATTGGTTCGGGGGCATCTAAAATGGCCTGCAGTAAACCTGGTCGAGGACTGATACCATCATGAGATATAACATGCCCCAAGTACTCCACTTTTGAACAAAAAAATTTGCATTTCTCTTCCTTTAACACTACACCACGTTTTTTGAACAAAGTTAATACCTTCTCTAGGACATTATCATGAGATGCAATATCATTTCCAAAAATGAGCACATCATCTTGAAATACCAGGACGCCATCCACACCTTTGAGTATATTGCTCATTATCCTCTGGAAAACCGACGCTGCTGAGGCAAGGCCAAATGGCATGCGACAGTAGCGAAAAGTTCCCAGAGGCGACACAAATGCAGTCAGATGACGTGATTCTGGGTCCAATTCCACCTGATGGTACGCACTGGCTAGGTCTAGTTTGGTGAAATAACGTGCTCCCTTGGTTAATGAAAATAAGTCGTTAATTTTTGGTAAGGGATGAGAGTCTACCCATATTTCTTTATTTAGTGATCTCAAGTCCACACAGACCCGAAGATCACCTCCCCTTTTCTTGCTACAACCAAGGGAGAAAGCCACAATGAGGAGTCGGTTGGTTCGATGATCCCTCTGGTACATAACTCCTTTAATTCTTTTTCTAGGTCCTCCCTCACGCTAAATGGTACACCTCTAAGTTTGTGCTTAGTCGGAATGGCTCCATTTTTAACAATTATTTTATGTCTAAACCCTTGGATTTTTCCCAGGTTCTTGCTATAGACATCCGGAAATTTGTTTTTCCAGGAACTGCTAGCATCTTCACAGTTAACCACTAACACCTGCTCCTTGGTCCCAGGTCTCAGAATCATCCCAAAAAGCCCCTGATGGAACCAACCCAATATGTTGAGGCCTTTAACCGCAACATATATCTTTCCTTTTATCCTCCTGCCTTTAAATACCAACTCTTCTTCAAAAAATCCCATTAAATCTATCTTTCGTCCCTCGTACGAAACAGGAGAGCGGTCAGGCGGGGAAAGGGCTTGGGAACCATTCCACGTCTCGTTGAACAATTCTTGAGTAATCATAGTGATTTTTGCACCTGAATCTACTAACAACTTCACCTTGCGATTCCCAATATCGATGTCCACAATAGGATCAACGCAAGTTGAAGGGTCACCCTCCACAACATCTTGATCGTACTGACTTTTATCAGAATTGCCCTCATCAGAGTAACTGACAACAGAGATAACCTCAGGGTCAGATTCACAGTCGGATTCAACAGTGCAGACTGTAGGTTTCTTGAAATTCCTATTTTTTTTAAACAGACCTTGGCAAAGTGTCCCATCTTTTTGCAATAATTGCACATAAAATTGCTTGCAGGGCATCGTGCACCTTTACTATGTGGAGGGTTACCACATTTGATACACCTATTATTGCCATTAGTATTAGAAAAACTCCCTATATCATGTTTAGGTTTAAAGTGTTGACTTGACGATAGCCCTGGTTTACCCGTGGCCTTACAGCATTGCTGTTGTTAATAACGTTAACACTATCTATGGGTTTGTCCTCTAACTCCTTAAGAGAAACAATGGATGTCTCAATGCTTTTGGCTATCTTAATAACCTCGTCAAGAGACGGATCACCCAAACTCAATAATTTTTGACGTATGCTTTTGTCTTTGCAGTGACAAGTAAATTGGTCTCTGATCAGTTGCTCAGTAAAATTCTCAAACTTACAGTCAGCAGCTAATCTTCTCAAAACAGAGATGTATGCATCCACATCTTCTCCTTCGGTTTGTTTTCTCTTGAAGAATTTATGTCTTAAGACCATAAGACTTGGTTGTTTGTCGAACCTGGTTCTCAGCTTGATGATGGTTTCTTCATATTCATCTGTTCCATTGAGTTCTTCTTGCGAAAGAGGTGGCAAATGTTTAAATATGGATCTTCCCTCAAATCCTAATGAGTGAAGAAGAAGACATTTCTTCCTTTCTGCGCTAAAACGCAAAGCACCGATGGCACCCAGATACATTTGGAACGCATCATGCCAGACTTCCCACCGAACTGGGGGATCGCCAGGAGAGTCAAGAAATGAAGGTGGTGGGTTAACGGATTGCATACTGCACAATTCAGTCAGTGATGGTATAATGGAAGAAATGGTGCAGAGAGGAGCGACAAATTGAAAACGAATTCAAGAATAAATGTAGCTAATGAAATGTACAGGTTAAGTTTCCACTACTACATAACTACCATAAGTGTAGCATATATACACAAAATGTTAGAAGCACTAATGTAACATAGAGAAATGAGGTGTGTGTGTGTCACTACCCCCAAAAAATAGCCCAATATTCATAAAAGTGAAAATACTATAAAAGGTGTGCGTGTCACCGACGATGAGGAGACACGAGTTGTCTACTATAAGTGCTTGAACTGGTGTGCGTGTCACCGCTGATGCAAGAACACTAGTTATTGTAAAATAGTGCTTGAATTGGTGTGCGTGTCACCGCTGATGAAAGGACACGCGTTGTCATGGGGAGAGAATGCTTGATGCCTGATTTTAAACAAATAGGCCTTGAATTGGTGTGCGTGTCACCGCCGATGAAAGGACACGCGTTGTCAAGGGAACTGAATGCTTGAAATGCTGACAATGACAAGCGCGTAACTGTGATGAAGTTCCCAATTTAAAATGGCCGCCGCTTTCACACAGCGTGAAACGGCGTGATGATGTCACAGCCAGGAGCGTGAAGGATCTCGTGGATGGACGGAGGAGAAGCAGGCTCGTGCGAACTCCTCGCAAGGTAGGTGTTTGCTCGCGCGATAAAAATGACGGTTGATTTGGCGCACGAGCACACAGTCTCTCGCTATCACCCCACTTTAAAATACAATGTCCAAAAGCCCAAATTAAGCCAAGAAGGGTGCGCAGCAGACACAGTATAGGCGCAGTGAAAATAAAGACTTGCTCCTTTGTTCAGGAGTTGAAAGCGTCTTTAGGGGTCTCACAAACAAAGTGAAAAGGAGGTTCCAGACAGACACAAAATACCTCGTGTCCAGGAATCCATATAGCGGTTGTTCTTCAGTTGTGTTGAACAAGTTGAAGGAGACCGGAGTTGTGGCGCCTTTATGCTCTGACTTCTCCTTACGATCCACATGGGTTGAGGAAGGAGATTGTAGTTAGTTCAGATATCGTTCTAGTCGCTGTAGAGTAGGTTAAGATATCTTGAAAACAGCTGCGTGGGTTCCTCCATGTAGCCAAAGATCGTCGCCATAAATTTGTAGTAACCACGCTGACCCAGTGAGTGAAAAGCTGGTTATTTATTGGCTACACGGACAGCAGAGCAAAGATGACCAGCTCTGCCAACAGCTCTCAGAGCATTCAATCTCTACATTCTGTTGCCAAGACATATACATTCTAAAGGCAAATACATCATAAGACATGTTTAAAGAAGCAGTACATGAGATGCATCACAACACATACTTACATTGACATAGCATAGACGTTGCCATACTGCAGGAAACACACTTGATCCCCGAAGTGGGCCACTTGCACAGTGACGCAAGAGGGCACAGGTTACGCGGCGAGCTTCACTGCGCAGGCCCGGGGCGTACTGATTTGGATTTGCACAATTCTGGCATTTAGATTCAGGAGGTGTGTGTGGATCTAGGAGGCAGATTTGTGGTAGTGCGCCGTCACAAGGATGATTTGGCTGCGCTACTAGTCGAGGTTTATGGTCCCGATTATGATGACCTGCAGTTTTATCATGCTTTCTGCACTAAGCTTGCCCAAAGCGGTGATCTACCTAAGATATGGTTTGGTGATTTTAATTGCATTGTCATGGATCGCTGATGGGGTTCCGCTGCGGTGGCCCTTGGCTGCGGCCCGTGCCCTCAATGATATCACTGTACAGGACAGTTTGTTGGATGTTTGGCGGCACAGGTTCCCCACAGGTGAAAGGTACACTCATTACTCTATGGTGCACGATATTCACACGTGCATAGATTATTGGCTAACATCCTGGAGTCTGGTGCCTCATGTTTGCTGATGCAAGCACTTGCCACGTACATATTCAGACCACTCACCTGTGTTGTTGGTCCTTGAATTGGGCAGTCCGTGGCCTCCTGCATTCTCCTTGTGGTTCCCGCAATACTTTCTACTGGACGCTGTGTTCCAAGAGGAGTCTGCTCTGGCGAGTGATGAATATTTTAATGCTAACATTGGTTCTGTAGAGACATTTGCTATGGTCTGGGAGGCCTTCAAGGCCTATGTCGGAGGGGCCATCATATCCAAACAAGTAGGCGTGCTTCTGTCAATTCGGGCCCGGCTATCGCAGCTGGAGGTGGAACTGGCCAGTTTAGAATGGACACATAGAGAGACGGCTGAGCAGAGTTTGTTGGGCGATAGGGCCCGGTTAGAGGAGTACAACGAAGTAGGTCACAGTGAGGTCACTCATTTGAGGAAGTATGCTACTGCGAGGGTATACGGCGAAGGCAAGCATACTGGTGCCATGCTGGCCGTGTTTGTGAGTCTGCAATGTAAGGACAGTGCGGTGTTGGCAATCAAAGATGAGCACGGTGTACCCTTCTATTCCACAGAGCAGGTGACGGATCGTTTTCACCGCTTCTATATGGATCTATATACCTCGCATTTATCACATGATGAGCGGGCCATGGGAGACTATCTTACCCACATCACTATGAAGTGGCTAACGCTGGCACATAGGAAGCACCTTAAGGCGTCACTCCACCCTGCGGAGATAACGGCAGCGCTGAAGTACATGCCGGGTGGGAAAGCACTGGGTACGGAGAGGCTGATGGTGGCCTTCTACAAGGCTTATCAGGATAAACTTGGCCCACACTTGTTAACATTGTATAAGGAAATGGTGAAGGAGGGGTGTATGCCCCCTAGGTTGCCTGAGGCATTGTTGGTCACTCTACTGAAGCAGGGCAAGCCTTCTGACTGTTGCTCATCCTATAGACCACTTTCACTGTTGAACACGAACACGAAAATATTTGCGAAAATCTTGGCTAATCGTTTGTTGCGCTTACTGTCGGGCACTGTGGGACTGGAGCAGGCTGGATTTATACCAGGTCGGTCTTTGCTATGCAACCTTAGGAGCCTCTTCGGTGTGATCTCTCATATCGATTAGCATGTACGCATTACCGCCGTGTTTCTAGATGCTGAAAAATCATTTGATTCGGTTGAGTGGGGGTTTATACTAACTGTGCTGAGGAGCGTGGGTCTAGGAGATGTTTTCCTGCAATGGATTCAGATTCTCTATACTACGCCGACCGCCTGTGTCCGTGTCAATAGATTGGTTTTGAGTCCTATAGATATCACGAGGGGCACTAGGCAGGGCTGCCCCCTGTCACCACAATTGTATGCCTTGGTGGCCCTCACCACTAGCTTGCATGTTGCATGAATATCATGTGCACAGGGGAATATGTTTCCCGCCAACCAATCTAATTGTGTCTGCTTATGCAGATAATACCTCCTCAATGTATGGAACCCGGAGCATAATTTGTGCCTGGTTCTTTGAGAGGTCGTGCTGCTTAGTAGGCACTCTGGGTTGCATACTAACTGGGATAAATCTCTTATATTCCCCCTACTGCGGCCACGACACTGGTACAGATGGAGTATCCACTGCAGTGGACGACAGACTCGTGCGCTATTTGGGCATACAAGTCCATACACATCGGGCAGTGGTACTATTGGACAATTATGGCAGGGTGGTGCAGTGACTCGCGGAGGTGGTTGAGCATTGCATACATTTGCCCCTGTCGCTATGTGGCCATATCGCTATCATGAAGAGGGTAGTGTTACCCCATTTTTTGATTTTATTCACCAACATCCCGATTCTTTTACCCAGCACAGTCTCCTGCACCTTGTGTGCCTTGATGGTGTGCTTGGCCTGGGCCAGGAAGAAGCCGTGTGTGCTCTGGTATCTGTGTACTCTTCCTTATACCATGGATGGGGTGAATGCTCCGGATCTGGAGGCTAGTATAGAACGGCGCAATATATGTTCGCCCACTATTGGTTGTAAGGACCTGGCGGGCTGCCTCACCTATGGCAGGAGCCTGATGTTGGTCTGCCTCTAACTTTGCCTCAGAAGCAGTTTCAGAAACAGACGTGTCATTACAACACCTTAGACTAGTTGTGCACTACGCAATACTCATAGAAAAGCCTAGCTGATCTACAAGCCAGACCACTGCTTCACTCTCCACAGGTGCCACTAAAGTGGTGCATGTGTTTTCCCTAGGACTGGGAAGAGCAGCAATGAGTGCACTGCAGGGGATGGGATTGAGCTGTATGGGTAATTTTTTTGCAGACGGGGTGCTCCATAGTTGGGTGCAGGCATGTGTGTGACAAGAAGAAGTACACGGGCCGGTGTGTCCTTCTATTACTCGGGTGTGAGAAGGGACCGGCTTATCAAGGTCTGGCCCAACTCGAAAAGAGTGGTGTATTTTGCTCTACTGCCAGTGGGTCGTTATTGACAAGACTACGTGGGGCATTACTTGCCTAAGTTGGGGACTCTAAATTCGGGAGTATCTGTTAGAACAAGGAATAGCACCATTGGGAGTACCAAACGGGTAGAGCGGTGGACCTGCCAGATTTCCTAGGAATTAAACTATCAGCAGTGTACACTTGAACACTACTAATAAGGAGGACCTTTTGCGCAGTGGAACTTTGACATACGTTTCAGCTATTCTGCCTTGAAAAAGTCTGAATACTGATGTGTACAGACGAAACACGTGTTGGCTTCAATAATTGCTGGGAATTTGCTGTATATGAATAAATGAAAACTTTTTTTCAATGGATGTGATCCGTGGATGGTATTTCAAAATCTACAAATGATCTGATTAAGATATACTCGCCTGTGGACTTAAGGATTTCAATATTTGTTGCTAGGACATTTATTTATGTGATAAATACTTCTGTGAAATTCTTTGTGACTAATAAGGGTGTGCTACGACTGTGCTGTTATAAATGTGCGAAGGGTGACCCGCCTACTGTCCTGGCTCAGTTTTACTACTACAGGGCGAGGCACACGCTGCGGGAATTGCTTGGGGAGGCCTTGGCAGAGCCCTTGGAGTTACCTGCTTTGATGTACTTGCTGCAGACGACAATTCCCCAATGCATTATTGCAAAACTATACACATGCTTACAGAAAGCATAGCGGTCGGGAGTTGTTAAGGCCCGATTGGACTGGCAGAAGGATTTGGACCTGATTATCAGTGATAGACAATGGACCTTTTGCTGCTTCGTTCACACTGCCTCTTTGAACAGTCGACTCTGGTTGATCCGGATTCAAGTATATTAATCGGGTGCATTACACATCGGCTCAACTGTTTGCTTATGTTGCTTTTGTTGTGGGGTTGATGGAGCGGGGTTTGCGCATATGGCCTTGCTGTGCCCTGGAGTACAACGATTTTGGGCCACAGTTTTCATGGAGTTGAGGGAGATTACTGGTGCACCCATTTAATCGTCCCCCTTCCTAACACTGTTGGGCTATGATAGGGATGTCCTGAAGATCTTTAGCCGCTTAGTAGCCCTTGGATTACTGCTTCCAAGGCAGAGGATAGCGAAGCACTGGGTGAAGGGTCTGTTCCCAACACTGCAGGAATGGCACGTGGACATGTGATATTGAAACACTCAGTCTGATGCTTATCATGGCCTAATGCCGGTCTGCAGCCGCTCAAGGGATATTTGGGGACCCTATCAAGCATTTCTTGCACATACGGGAGAAGCTGGGGCTGCCAATGTGGGGGGGGGGGGAAGCAGTGTAGAGCCACCAGTGGTGGACCAGCAACTATTGCTGTGAGCCCATTGGATGGATGGGCCTGTGAACACTATGCTGTGTGGTGTGGCCCTGATGTATAGTGATGGCACTTGGATGTCCCAAAATGCAGTGGTCACTGGGGGTCAGCTGATTGGCTGTCAGAGCCGGAGGGTACAGGCATTGCGTGGACTGTGGTGGGAATATTGTACCTCTTTGTTGAGTGTTGCACCATCCATTTTTAATAGCTACCCAGACTATTAGATATGTGATCAGGATGCCTCTGCTGATAACACTTGAAAAGTATGTCACTCGCCAATGATTAACGTGCCATTATATGCTATACGGTTGTTGAAAATGCAAACAAAGATTAATAAAAAATACTCTTAACTTTTGAAGAGCAACACTACAATATCTATTAAAATGACACTTTTGCTATGAATGCTCGAAAGATTTTGGGGAGAAAACTAATAGGATCCCGCAAGTAGTCTGTCATCAGTGCCCTATGAAACCATTTGATATGAATAGCCTTTTGTGTGGATAGATGTGAGTTCAATGAGGAGGAAATATGATGGTATCACATCATCCAGCAACAAATTAAAAGCTGGATATGTCAAGATATGCCACTACAACTGATGACAGAGAATTCAAGCTCCCATCTGAAGGTAGTTTGAAGTCAAACACAGAAAAAAGTGTGTCGGGACAGCCATCGGTTGTATCCACTAGATTCAGCATTACAGAAGATATGTTACTGTCACTTCATAAGAACCTGGAGTGGAACACCACCCCAATCCGGATGCACAGCTTCATTTCCATTGCATATAACAAATGCCACAGAATCCACCTTTTTTCTTTCGATTTTATTTAGTTCGTTTTTCAATGTAATCCAATTTTATCATTCTTCATATTTTTCCTCATGTCACAAGAGAGGTGCTTACGTCTTCACTATACTCTTAATGATGCAAAAATGCCAATCCAGGCCTTATCCTGCACCACGACAGTGTACATAAGTATAGCCACGATCGTTGATCTAGTTTACCCAATGCATTTCGGGCCAATTATCCGGCCCTTCGTCAGGGGCTTTCTACAAATACAAAACACATCAATTAGACTGTATGTTTACCCCAATGCCGCTTGTTTGCTTATTTGCACATTAATTCTCTCTGATGACGTTTCCCGGAATCAAAGTTTTCCCGCTAAAAATCGTAGTGTAACACTACCCTATAGTGGATACCCATGCTTTCTATTCCCACTTAACCACCCTTCACCCCTGATTCTACCCATCAAATCCAACCTCTATTTCATTTCTCTACCCCCTCCCCGATGGTGTACAATCAATTTTTACTTAAGTTCTAACAAGTACCCCTCAGTACATCACCATTTATACTAATCCATACCTTTTAGAATTATACGTGTAAGCGTCCTCCCGACTTCACCACCAAACCAGAATGAGCCAACTGTTCAACTCTCTTTTGGACTACATATGAAGGATGACTGTATTTTGACTTCGGAATCATTTAAATGTTTATTTTAAAACAAGTTGAGTTTGCTGCAGCAGAGGGTGGCTGATTTAGTGTTGACGTTTGGAACATTGCAGGGTGGTATTCCATACAATCAACGTTGTTGATGACATCAGCGGGAGGGCGGTGCATTCTTTAATGGATACTTTGAATGATAACGAGAGGAAAGGAGAGTGTGGGAGGCAAAAGCTTGAAGGAAATGTGCTGATTCATATCGAACGGAATGGGATACCAAACGAAGTGCATTGTGGAAGTTGTAGGGAGCCACCGGGATTGGAGGGAGGAAGGAAGTAGGCTGAAGGTTGGGACGAGGTTTGATTGGCAACAGGTGAAGTGTAGGGGTGGAGATTAGGGAGGGTAATAAGGAGAGGAGAAAGAGAGTTGAACAGTTGGCTCATTCTGGTTTGGTGGTGAAGTCGGGAGGACGCTTACAAGTATAATTCTAAAAGGTATGGATTAGTATAAATGGTGATGTATTGAGGGGTACTTGTTAGAACTTAAGTAAACATTTATTGTACACCATCAGGGAGGGGGTAGAGAAATGAAATAGAGGTTGGATTTGATGGGTAGAATTAGGGGTGAAGGGTGGTTAAGTGGGAATAGAAAGCATGGGTATCCACTATAGGGTAGTGTTACACTACGATTTTTAGCGGGAAAACGTTGATTCCGGGAACGTCATCAGAGAGAATTAATGTGCAAATAAGCAAACAAGCGGCATTGGGGTAAACATACAGTCTAATTGATGTGTTTTGTATTTGTAGAAAACCCCTGACGAAGGGCCGGATAATTGGCCCGAAATGCATTGAGCGTTAAAGCAAATCAAACACTCACCCCCAGTCAACTGATCTGGGTTTAATCCATCATCATTCTTTAGCTCACTCCACCACCCCAGTTCAGACATGGCCATATGCAAATCAGTCTGACCCTGTGCCTCATGGGAACAGTCCAGCCCGAACTGCCGAGCCATTTCTTCCCTGGACCGGAAACAAGCATCCTGGGACCGGTTTCGGGTTCAAAACCCTCATCAGCAAGGCTATCTTGAATCCAGTAGCAAAGTGAGCAAGGGACCCACGTCTGGGCATACCCTTGGTAACACTTTAAACTAAGTCAGCATGGCAGTGACATGTGATAAAAAAAGCTGCCTCACATTGCCTTTCCAGCTCTGTCTTCCACACTGTGGAGAAAGCAACCGCATCAGTGACCATCTCTCTTGAATGATCTCATATTTCCTTCGCCACTCTGCTTTTTCAGATCCCGCCTTCAGCCAGGCTATCTTGAATCCAGTGGCAAAGTGAGCAAGGGACCCACGTCTGGGCATACCCTGCCAACTTAGGGCGAACAAAGCGATACCAAAGGGGATGATGGACGGAGCGTTAAAGCAAATCAAACACTCACCCCCAGTCAACTGATCTGGGTTTAATCCATCATCATTCTTTAGCTCACTCCACCACCCCAGTTCAGACATGGCCATATGCAAATCAGTCTGACCCTGTGCCTCATGGGAACAGTCCAGCCCGAACTGCCAAGCCATGTCTTCCCTGGACCGGAAACAAGCATCCTGGGAACGGTTTCGGGTTCAAAACCCTCATCAGCCAGGCTATCTTGAATCCAGTGGCAAAGTGAGCAAGGGACCCACGTCTGGGCATACCCTGCCAACTTAGGGCGAACAAAGCGATACCAAAGGGGATGATGGACGGAGCGTTAAAGCAAATCAAACACTCACCCCCAGTCAACTGATCTGGATTTAATCCATCATCATTCTTTAGCTCACTCCACCACCCCAGTTCAGACATGGCCATATGCAAATCAGTCTGACCCTGTGCCTCATGGGAACAGTCCAGCCCGAACTGCCAAGCCATGTCTTCCCTGGACCGGAAACAAGCATCCTGGGACCGGTTTCGGGTTCAAAACCCTCATCAGCCAGGCTATCTTGAATCCAGTGGCAAAGTGAGCAAGGGACCCACGTCTGGGCATACCCTTGGTAACACTTTAAACTAAGCCAGCATGGCAGTGACATGTGATAAAAAAAGCTGCCTCACATTGCCTTTCCAGCTCTGTCTTCCACACTGTGGAGAAAGCAACCGCATCAGTGACCATCTCTCTTGAATGATCTCATATTTCCTTCGCCACTCTGCTTTTTCAGATCCCGCCTTCCACACTGTGGGGATATTGAGCATGGCGCAGCAATCTCTGCTGGACTGTCCTGTGTTTCCTTCCACTATCAAGTTGTGCCACTGTTGTCACATCCCTTAGCATAGAGTGCGCAGGTTTGAGACTTGTTACCACGCCTCTACACTGCTCAAAAATATAATTTGGAAATACCCGCCTTAATCTTCATAGAAATTAGAGTAGGAACCCTACAATTGTGTACTCTTGAACCTTGCTGACTCTTTCATTGGCATAGACATTAGACTATTTTGTATTTCCTTACTTTTCCACCCTCAAGGTGGTTTTGAACCACAACCATTTTTGTGGCACATTCTCTTAGTCACTCTTCTACCACATTGCGCTTTCATTTTCTTCAACGTTTTCATCTATTTATAATTTCCTTCCAACTATGGCAGCAGCAAGCATGTCACAACCTCCCTTTTCTTAATGACGTAGGAGAGCCCACTCTTCCATGGAAAAAATGGACTAAGTTGTTTGACTACCACTGTATAGCGAATAGATGAGGACAATTCTCACCTTTCTAAAAGTAACATAATCTCATACATACATTGTTAAACTGGTCAGCCTTAGGGTGGTCTTCCCCCAAACGTTTTGCCTTCTTCCATCCTGTTTTGTTGAATACATTTTTGTTGACCATAGGACTCTGTGCACATTATCACTACTAACCAGTGCTAACATGTTTGCCATCACTCCCTAAAACATGGTAACATTGGCTTACACTTGATTGGCATATTTAATTTGCTTGTAAGACCCAAGTAAAGTGGCATACCATACATGTAGGGCTGGTAAAATAAATGCTACTAGTGGGCCTGCAAAACGTATTGTGACATCCACTTAAGTAGCCCCTTAAATCTTGTCTCAGGCCTGCCATTGCAGCCTGTGTGTAGTTTTAAACTGCCAATTTGACCTGGCAAAATAAACCCCATTCCAGGCCTTAAACTCCCTTTTTAATACATATGTTACCCCTTAAGTAGGCCCTAAACAGCCCATAGGTCAGGTTGCAGTGTATTGAAAAAGTGGGACACGTACTTGTAGGTTTTACATGTCCTGATAATGAAAAACTCTCAAATTAATTTTTCACTACTTTTAAGCCTACCTCTTCCATAAGCTAACATTGGGTTACATTATTACATTTAATGAGTGATATCTTTTGTTTGGGAGCAGGTAGAAATGACATGTTTAGTGTCTAAGGAATTGTAATTTAAAACCTTCTCTAATTGTAAAGTTGGATTTTAATTCACAATTATGAAACTGACACCATTGCAGCCTGTGTGTAGTTTTAAACTGCCAATTTGACCTGGCAAAATAAACCCCATTCCAGGCCTTAAACTCCCTTTTTAATACATATGTTACCCCTTAAGTAGGCCCTAAACAGCCCATAGGTCAGGTTGCAGTGTATTGAAAAAGTGGGACACGTACTTGTAGGTTTTACATGTCCTGATAATGAAAAACTCTCAAATTAATTTTTCACTACTTTTAAGCCTACCTCTTCCATAAGCTAACATTGGGTTACATTATTACATTTAATGAGTGATATCTTTTGTTTGGGAGCAGGTAGAAATGACATGTTTAGTGTCTAAGGAATTGTAATTTAAAACCTTCTCTAATTGTAAAGTTGGATTTTAATTCACAATTATGAAACTGACACTTTTAGAAAGTTGGCATTTTCTTGTCCCAACTATTTGGTGAGTGCAACCTGTTCCTGGATCACATGACTAGGTGTAGTTGGCAGTTGGCCTTTGTGTATTCCTCACAGACAGCCACACATTAGGTGGACTGTGTGTTGGCAGGATGGGCCATACTACAGGACGGGGGGCAGAGCTGTGCACAGCCTCACTTGCACTTCAAAGACACTGCCTCATTTCACACACAAAGAACTCCACACTAGCCTTTTGTGACTCCACACATCCTGGGACCAGGGAAGGAGGCAGGAAATTTTAGACACTTCTGTGGCGGGAAAAACTCCAGACGATTTCTCCACTTCCAAGCTGGCACCAGGTATAAAATTAGAACCCTCAGACCCACTCTTCTGTTCACTTCTGCACTTCTGGAGGACTCTCAGAGGAATGCTCTGCTGCCTGTGATCTTCTGTGTACTTCAGAGGACTTCCCTGCTGAACCAAGAGGACTGTTCTACTGCCTGAAGCCTGCCTTGTGCCCTCAGGGGACTACCCTGCTGATTGAGACCTGCTTCTCTGCTCAAACCCAAGACTTCCGAGTGACTCCAAGGGCTATTTCGCTGGCCTCCTAATCAGAGTCTCTGGGACAAAAGAAAGTTTCCAACCATCTTGAACCTCCACCTGGACCCAGTCAGAGTGAGTCCTGACCCTCCAAGTGGTGCCCCTCCAGCCATAGACCATTGGAAGTGCTGCTAAAGGTACCTAGATAGCCCAAATCCAAAACTTGGGACTTGGAAAACGTTCAGGCAAAAACTGCTCTGAGAACAGAGAGGAGACCAGGCCCTACTTGCTTGCCGATTTGCCCAAGGAGTATCGCTTGTGGGCCTGACTTTGCGGTAGCTCCCGTTATGATCTTCTCCGCAGCAGCAAATTCTGTGCAGTGGCTCCTCACAGAAGAGGTACTCGGTCTTGTGGAGCCCTCATCACTGCTGCCTGCAGCTTCATCTCGCTGGAGATTTTCGACTTCCAGAAAAAGAGACAAAGTCCGAACGTAGAAATGTTCACCATGTCTTCGTCCAGTGACTCCCCAACGTCAACACCTCCTCCTCGGACACTGCTGGCTGCCTTGCCCTGCTGAACTTTATCTTCTCAAGACATTTTTTCTTCAAATTTCTTCAAAGTCCCATGGTAAGCGAATGCCGGGCCCAATCCAGTTTGTGCATCTGAACTGCGCTCCATCATGGTCAACCCCAACTTTCAACTTTGCCCCAGTCTGGCACGACTGGATGTCTGTGATTGGCACTTTAATCTTTTAAGGGCTATTTTTCACTGTAAACTTTAAAAATGTATAACTACGGGTCTACTGATGTTTGTTGCTTTGGTATCAAATAATTTATTAACATTTTCTCCATCTAAATTGGTGGAGATTTTTCTTGTGTTGTGGTTTCACTTTATTACTGTTTAAGTGCTGAATAAATACTTTACACATTGCCTTAAAGTTAAGCCTGACTGATTTTGTGCCAAGCTACCAGAGGATTAAGCACATGTAATTTAGTAACTTTTTGTGGTTCACCCTGACCAGGATTGTGGCTATTACTTGAGTAGGGTTTTGCCTCCCTTAACCAACAACCACATTTTTCACACACATTAGCTACTGAAGGGAGAAAAATATTGAACTTGCCTAAGTTGGGAATGGGAGTGGAGAAAGACTGGAAGCTAAGTTGAATGTTTTCCAACTTCCATTCAACAGACTTCAAGAACATTTAGCAGAAGACAATTAGTGTAGCTTTGGAGTGACATACATTCTTCAGAAGAATACAGGGGAAGAATGAAAAAGTATCTTCAGATGTAGCAGTTCTTAGAGGCCTCTTGAACACCTGTGTAACTTTGGCACATTGACTGACTCTCTCATTCGTGATCAATTGGTTAGATGCATGAACAATCTGCAGGTTCAAGAAAAGCTTTTGGCCAATAATCTTGATCTAAAGAAGCAATAAACATTGCAAAAAGTGCAGAACACACAGCAGATTACATAGAATAGATGAAGGCACCTGTAGGAATAAATGAGAATGTAATAAAAAAAAACAGGAACCTTCAGCAAGGATAAGAAACTCAAGTTACTGAGATCTCTGCATACTTGCGACAAACTCAAGTGCTACTGTTGTGGTAGTAATGGACACTTAGCGAACAACATTAATTATATCTATGTAGTTATAGGGTATTTCTATAGCGTGAACCTAACTAAAAGGCACCAGAGCGCTGTACATGGTAAAAGACATGCATAAAGTCAACAAGCAATAGGAGAGGAAGCTAGGTTGTGGTTGGTTAATGCATTGTGATGGTGTGTTCTTTAAAGAGGTGTGTCTTGAACTCTCTCCTAAGTTAGAGCAGCATTGGGGTGGGGCTGGTGGATATGGGGATGTTGTTCCAGATCCTGGGTACAGAGATGGCAAAAGTCTGCTGCCTTGTTTTTTTTATAACACTTGTTAGTCTAAAGTCTGATTGGGTCCTGGCTGCAGTGTGCCGAAAACCAACAGGGATGGTGAGGTTGTCTGCAAGGTAAACGGGGATGCTGGTTATGATGACTTTCTAAATGATGCACCTGGATATGAAAATGTTGCGAGCCAGCAAGGGAAGCTAATGGACTGTCATCACATTTATTAAAGATGTTTTAAAGGAGTACAAATACGTTTCTAACTTTCTGATCTTGCAGCGGATGTGCACTCTCTGCAATGAGCCATTGTGCCGCCTTACATCGTGGCATAGGATCATTTGATATATGAGTGCATTGGTGTATGCAGTGGGTAATTTGTAAAAAATGAGTGCCAGGCCTAAAGTTTTTTTCTCAGAAGCCTGTTGCCGGAACTGCTGCTGAATGTCGGCCTGCCGAATGCCACGGCTATCTAGTCTTTATTCAACCTCATGCCACTTTCATCCGGCACTCTATACTTCCTGTTTCTTTATTTCAATCTTGCAAGCTCTTTGTCATCCTTTATTTCTCCCTTTGCCACTGTTTTCCTATATTTCTTATTTTTGCCTTTTCAGCATTTCTCTCTCATGTGCTGAGTCAAACTCTGATGATAAAAACATAATGGCCTGATTTAGACTCTGGCAGACAGGGTACTCTGTTGCAATGGTGGCAGAGCATTCTGTCCTCCAAACATTCGAACCACCCTTCCTATTTTGAGTTGAGCAGACCACCACGTGTACACCAATGGAGTAAAACTTACTCCTCCAGCATAATCCTCTAAAGCTTGAGTGAGTACGGGCCATTGGAGGTAAGCTGTCTGACCATCCGCCCTATTTAGAGTGGGTGGTCAGGTGTCTTTTTTTACTGTCCGTCACCTCCAGGAATATCCTGCTGCTGAGGGTCAGTAAAAAAAGAATAATCCCCACACCATGGGATAAAGCTCCCATAGTGTTGCAGCCATTAGTTTTACTTTTCCAACAGCAAACTCTCGCATCACCAATGACAACAGCACACCAAACGTTTTATTGACTTTGGCAGTTCATACAAAGTCATAGAGTTCTACAGCAGGGCTGGATGTGAACTCAGATTTTGGAAGGTGGAGTAAGGGCAGGGTGCTGGACGTAAAGACCTCTGCCATCCGGACAGCCTTTACCAGTGGCGAAGCTGGGGGGGCTGACCTGGCTGTCTTGTGGCAGCAATAGCACCAGCTCCTCAATGCGTTTGCAACGGGGCGGCAAATGGAGAAAACTCTCGCCAGAACCCCCCCCCCCATGTTCTTCACTGCGGCCACAGGGCGGCAAACACAGGGACCGCACCGGCGGCCAGAGGGCTAGCTATGCCACTGGCCTTTACTCCATTCAACAGCCTCCAAATCAGGCCCTAAATCCTAATTCCCAAAAGTGAGTGCCAGCTGGCTCCACCTGCAATTAAGTGTGGGGTGCATGTCAGCCGGCCTTCCCAAATTTGCAAGCTTCTTATTTGAATCAATTTGGGACAACTCTGACCTGCCACATGTTAATACCTTTCTGAGTTCACCAAACTTTGGATTTTTTGATGGGAATACAAAAGATCCAAGCAGCAGCAATAGCACAAATGGTCGTCAAGATCCTTATCTGTTCCCCATCACTAGTTTAATGTTTTGAGGCAGACTGAGCATGAACAAAACATTGCCCAAACAATAACATTCGTAAAATTGTATGAAACCACACAAGACTATGGAAACCCAAGCGTTTAGATGTCTCTGATTCAAATTCAGAATATAATTGGTTTTCCAATAAAAGGGGTAATCTGAGTGGAAGGACATTGGTCCGGGAAGATAACAATGGTGGTGCCAATGGTAGCAGGAGCAGTGATAAATGCTGATTCTCTGAACATATGTTGGGTGGAGTGGTATACCCGGATGGGATATGGCTCCAGTCCATAACAACTGGCCCAGGGTTCGTGCAAATGGATTTCTATGGTACTGGAACACCGGGCCCGAATTTATGTGCTGGAAAGTCCAACTGGTAAAATTGCAAGAGGCACAGGGTGCAAGCAGAGTCCCTTTGCTGTTCCTCACCCGCCCCCATCTGGCCCCCACTAAGGCTCAGGAGGAGCATACACTCCCCACTAGTGCTATCCGCCCAGGACAGGCTCCTGCAGGAGGTACATGGGAGTCTTAATCCCCAAGAGAAAGGGAATAGTGTGCAGAGTTTGACTTGGAAAAAACAGGCCCACATATTATTTCCCACTCAGGAGGGATTAACTCATAATACCTGGATTTAGGTGAAGTGATGCTGGTCAGGATGATCCACTCATAATCGTACCCAGAGTGATAATGTTGGATGTTGACCACGCAATGTTTGTTCTCTGCAGTGCTCTCTCTTATAATTGGGACATATCATGGATGAACAACCCCGTGCAGAGAAGAGCTTCTAGTGCAATTATGAAACACTCCCCTCTCTGTAGCACTGCATCAACATATTTTTGGGTTACTCACAGAGGAGAGCCACCAAAATAATATTGAAACACTCCAAAACAAATAGGGCCCATCAGCACTTTTTCTCAGCTCTCCCACAAGTGAGACTAGCACATTTAAATAATAAAACACACCCACAAATGAGTAAGACAATTACTATTCACAAAACATACACCTAATCTATCATAGTAGTACTATTGACAAAGTAGGCTTAAATCTACTGAAGCCAGAAATTCAACAACCACATATGGCCAATCACTGACACTGCAACGCACTCTCAGAGAAATCCATTGGAGTAAGCAATAACACTTAAAATACATAGGGAAAAATAAGAAGCTAAATAGAAAAATATTTTTGATTGTATAAAGAAATTGGCTTTCAGGTAAACTTTTAAAAATATATTTATAAAATTCAGAACAACTTTTTTGAGTAAAAATAATATAAATCACATATTCTAACAAGGCTTCAAACACATGCAGCACACCAGTTACTGTAAAGGGGGAGGGAGTAAATAGTCAGGACTCTGCCAAAGTCATCAGTAGCTGAAAGTGATTGTTCTTTAACCAGTCATACATAGACTGCCAACATAAAAAGTAACACAAACTCCCCAAACATTGGTTAATCATGTCATTAAGTGTCTTTTTTCTCATGTTGAAGAAATATTATTTGAGGAGAAGAAAGAGAATTTATAGGCAGATGATTAACATATTTGGCATCTCCAGGGAAGCAGTCATTGCACTTCATCATCCCATCACAGGGAACACCACTTATGCAAGAGATATGGGTGGCCCACCATCACAAGCAAAGCAATCTGCGATGCCAGGGGCTGCTTTAATGATGTGTAGGATACTATTCCTAGACACAACGTTGACAGGTACATCTCTTGTACAACAGATGGTTGCTTGGGATTTCAGCGACAAGTGGCTAATAGGTAGGTGTGGGCAGTACTCATGGCTTTCCACTCTGCGGAATTCTGCGGAGTAACATAAAAACTGCGAGATTCCGCAGAGTTCAGTGAGCTGGCGGAATTCGACACATCACGCTGCTTGCACTGATTTTTAGCGCTGGGAGCTTGTTCCGTGCTGTAAAATCAGCACGAATGGCACCACGCAATGCCACAGAGGGCAGTGCTTCGTTCTGCCGCTCAAGTAGATTTACTACTCGAGCGACAGCTTTCTCAACGCAAACGGTCACGACTGCTGCGACCGCCCGAATTGAGAAAATCTCGGCAGGTGGCGTTCTAGCACCCAAAAATTGCACTAGGGGACAAATATTCTTGCTCGTGCTCACCAACTTAGCATTACAGAGCAGCGCACAAGAAAAAACTCCACCACGCGGCTGTTGGCAGAGTTTTGCCAGAACTCCACGTTACAAGCAAAATAGGTAGTGGGAAAAACTCTGCAAACTCTGCCGGCGGAGCAGAGTTTCCTACCCACCCCAACTAATAGGTAAGTCTGACCAACTCACATTGGAGTTGCATGTATATCTAGGGAAAGACACTGCAAATTTAGTCACTCTCAACTTCACCCTATTATGATACTAGCAACTACATTTATCATTTTATGCATGTACATATAGCATGTCTGCAGCTTTTACAATGAATTTAGATCATACGAAAATATCAATTGTCTTTGTTGTAAGGTATGTCCTCTCTCATTATCTCCTTACCCTCTTCTGACATCCAACATCTCAGCTTCAACAGAGGTGTCATAGGGCACATAATCGTATGTAGGCATCCATTGAGCGTGCTTTTGGCATCCTCAAGTTGTGCTTCAGATGTCTAGATTGTACAGGGGGTTCTCCAGTACTCCCTTGAAGTTATGTGCAAGATTACTGTAGTCTCTTGCACGTTGCACAACATTGTATGAAACGATGAAACAGAGTAAACACGTGGGCATAACCCCTGAACTACGACCCTTTTGAGGTACCACATTTGGGCCATACTACAGAGGTCATAGCCTGCAGGTAAGTGACCAACTAGTTGTTTCATTTTTCACCTGAGCAGATACTTTATTTGCTGCATCACAGTGGTTGGACATTGTCGAGTCAATGATGAATGGTGGACTTTCACACTAAATACAAATACCATTCTGAGACAACAGTGTTACAGTACAATGATATCCCAACCAAACAAGCAGGCCTCATTGTCAAGTGCATTCAATTACACCTCACTTTCTCATTTATTCAGTCAGTACTTTCTTATTTTTAATACTAACATCATTCATATATGATGCACATTTTTAAATAGCTTGAAACTCTTTTTAATTTTGATAATGTTTTTCAAGTCCACTTTGACTATGTATGTGGAGATTTCCGCACTCAGGGTAGAGATCTCCACACTTCGGTCAGAGATCTCAGATTCTAGGCAAAAATCTCTGGCCCCGGGGTGGAGATGTCCGCTTATTGGGGCAAACAGCAAATGACATACAACAAGAAATATGCAATCCATTCAAAAGAACAGAATCCTCCTTCATTCTGCTGCTGCTTTTGCGAATTTTACACCCAAAATGGCAAAGATCCAAATGCAAAGAATTGAACATCATTTGCAATGGGGTCCTCAAGCATTTTCCTCAGCTTTATTGGGGGCCTGTGAGACTGCTAAGTAATGTAGCATGGGCCGAGAAATGAAATGTCATCAGCATGCGCTGCCGTGCTGTGGGTCTCTATTCTAGAAAAGGAAAGGAGTACTGCAAAACTGTGAGGATTTCCAGTACTAGGCAGGTCTGAAGGCATGGTACGCTGATGGTATTCCCCCATTACATTTGTAGCCCACCAGAATGACACCACTGCACAGGAGGTCCTCATAGAAACTTAAACAACCCTCCATGCTCACCTGGAGGTGCATGACAACCAGAAAGGTGGTAAATCTTACATGTCAATACAAAAAGCAAACTACATTTATGTTTTGAAAATGCTAGTCATATCTCTTGTTTATTGTGTTTTGTATATCTCCAAGTTGGCTATACCATATGTTCTCATTCTATTTGTGTTAAGCAGTGAATGTATTTTTCTGTTATTTGTTGTGTTTCTTTAATGTGACATGTTAATTATATTGTATGTTATGTAGCCTTTATCATGCAGTCTTTACTACCCATGAGCTTTACCACACAGTTTTTAGCATGCAGGAAAGTACCACGCAGGTAAGTACACATAATAGTTTTTTTCTTTATCACACATACTTTACCATGTGTACTTTACCACGCAGGTAAGTTTATATATGTTTTTTAAATAACGTAATTTTTATGTTATTTACAAAAAGGGTTTTGGTACAGGTAGAGGTAAAGGGATGTTAGGGTAAGGGTAATTTTAGGGTTAAGGGGTGGAGAGGTAAACGGCTGTAAGGGTGATTTTAGGTTTTAGGGGTGGGTAGAGGAAAAGGGGGTAAGGGTTTTTTAGGTTCTAGAAGAGGATAGAAATAAAGGGAGGTAGGGAGTGTTTAGGGCTCAGGGTAGCGATAAAGTGGGTTATGGAGTTAAAAACATAAACATATATATATGTATATATC
Source organism: Calotriton arnoldi (assembly GCA_963921515.1). Classification (NCBI taxonomy): domain Eukaryota; kingdom Metazoa; phylum Chordata; class Amphibia; order Caudata; family Salamandridae; genus Calotriton; species Calotriton arnoldi. The sequence continues at coordinate 758,665 of CAWUFW010001590.1, forward strand.
ACCCAGTGGCTGTTGCCACTGGCTAGCTATAGTTAGGACCACATTTCCATAGGAAATCAATTTTTGATTCGCTTATAACTCCGGAGCCGTTTGATGAATCTTAATGAAACTTTCCCAAAAACAAATGGTCATCCACCTCAAAGCTTCAGGGTGATCCATCAAGTGGGGGCAAAAAAAGGGCGGTCCTGAAACACATTTTCTCCATGCAGTTTTCCATAGGAAAGTTTTAACAGCGATACCTCAAAAACACTCTGAACTGTATTACACTAATTTTGTAGAAATCTAGATCTTGATCCACAAAGCATGCATTTTGTGATTTGTGTAAATGAGTTCAGTAGTTTTTGAGAAATTAAGGTAAAAATGTATGTATGATTAGGGACAAGGATCCTCTGCAAATCCAACAGATCTAAAGATAAGATCTGATTGGCTTCGACCACATCAACAAAGATATGGCGGCAGCCATTTTAGGACTTGGTGACTCAGTCCCCTGGCACCTGCAAAACATATTCTTAAAAACATATGAGGTGGCAGGATAGGGACACCCTGCACTCGAGGCCTGGAGGGGGTGTCCCAGAGGGATCCCTCTGGAGCCATAAATGTTTCTTTTGACGGCACCGCAGATCCTCGGCAGATCTGTGGTCTTTCAAAAAAAATGGATGGGCTCCTGCCCTTTCCAGTTTGAATCTCCAACCCACTCCTCCCCTCGGGACAGGGCCGGGCGGTTGATATTAATATATTTGGGGGGACGTGTGGTCCCTCTCTCTGAGCCATTTCGAGGCCCTAGAGACCCTATCCTGCAGGGCCACATCTTATTATTAAAGGAGAGGGGCACGTGTAGCCACCCTCCCCTGGCCATTAGGAGGCCCTAGGGACTCCCTCCCCTGGGTCATAACAAATACAAAAGTGCTGTGGGTGCCCTGGCCCTACCTGAGACACTCACAGCAAATGCAGGTCTTGGCCCTACAAGGAAAAGCCCAGGGCCCCCATGGCCCCTGATGGCTCTCCTGACTGTACTCATCCCGGTGTGGCGGGAGCCATCTGCATTTGTTTGATCTCACCCAGCAGGAGTAGATCTTCTCTCTGCTGCTGCCAGATGGGAACAAATCTGCATTCCCTGCCCACAAGAGCGTGGGCATGGAGTTAATATTTCTTCCTGTCTGCGCTCTTGTGGGCAGGGAACTGCTGCACCCCGGGGATGGGGTTCCCGGGATACTGCTGCTACTGCTGCTGCATGAGCCCCGGGGATGGGATCCTGTGGGCACTGGATGTCTTGGGCGGAAGCATCCCATGCCCCTCTCAACAAAACAAAAATAATTCTGCCCTGGGAGATGGGGCACCTGGAGCCCTTCGAGGCTCGGGGAAGAGGGACTGACACCCTCTAGCCTGAAAGCACCTCTTCCCGTTAAAAAAATGGTTCGCCTCAGGGATTGAGGTTCCTGGGGGCCTTCAGAAGGTTTGGGGAGGTGGGCGAAATGCCCCTCCCCATTAAAATGATCGGTCTCGTGGGATGGTGTTCCTGGGGCCCTTTTGCAGCTCGGGAAGGGGGCAACATTCTCTCTCCCCATCAAAAAGATATCTATCACTAGATGTGGGGTAATCACCACCATGAAAAGGTTCTGGAGTGGCGGCTGCACGCCAACCTCCCCATTAAAGAAAAGTGAATGGCCCCAGTGGATGGGGTCCCCAGGGCCATGAAATGGCTTGGGGAGGAGGGGCTGCACAAGCCCTCCCCAAATAAATAGAAAGTGAATGTGAAAGCGGAGTAACTGCTCATTTCACATTCACTGCTCCAGCTGGGGAGCACCCCATAATGCTCTGCAAGGGCCTTTAAAAAAAAATATTTGAAGCTGGTGGTGCCCCTAATTTTTTTAAACAAATGTCGTGGAAGCTGCGAAAAGCACAGCAGCTTCCCCAATTACATATAAAAATACGGTAAGTCTCCTGGGCCATTGAATCCATGACTCCAGGACGGCGAACAACCTTTACAACGCGGTTGTTACACTACGATACATTTACATCGCAGTCATTAAAACGCAGAGTCGTTACAACGACTTGCGCTGGATGGCGCTATACACTAAGGAATAGTATGATTAACTATGCCAACACCTTCCCTACTGTTACGTAGGCTGGAGTTGGAATAGTAAATCATACTATTCCTAAGTCCAGCGCCCTCCAGAGCAAGTCGTTGTAATGACTTGCATTGTAATAACTGCGATGTAACGTACTGCGATGTAAATCATCGCGTTGTAACGTCACATATTCCTCCAGGACAGGTTACCATTTATTTTTAAACACTTCTTGCTGGAGCTGTTTGCTCCTTAGCTGGAGTGAAAGGACCCCTTGTGGTTGGTTCTATGGTTGCATTTTGTGGCCTGTAAAATGTTAAAAAAAGACTCAAAGAAATGTGAATTTTTTTTAAAATGCTTGATTGAAAACATTTTGTGACAACCACTATTATTAAACATTGCAATGTGTGAATTTATAAAATATACATTTATTTATAATTATTGGTGACTTGTTGATGAAGCCACTAGGTCTCCTGTATATATGTTGATGTGCTGACCCTGTGAGAAAGCTAGTAGGCCCACTTTAGCAGAGGCGTTCCCCAAGGATCAGTTCTCTCACCCGCACTGTTCAACATCTACATGGAGCCACTCACCACCATACTCAAAAAAGCCAACATACCCTTCCACCTCTATGCGGACGACACCCAGATCTACCTAGAAACCTCCACCTCGGCTGACATGCAAAGACTTAATGACACCTAATAGACGTCCAACAATGGCTCTCCCAAAACCATTTAAAACTCAACCAGGATAAAACGGAAATCCTCCTCATAGCCAACAAAGAGCAGACCCCCCGAATCACAGAATGGCTAAAGTCTATGGATGCTCTCAACTGCACTCTCACCCTGGCCGACTCCGTGAAATCACTGGGAATCACTCTGGACCCTAACCTTGACATGGTCAAACACATCAAGAACACCGCAAGGTGTGCTTTCTTCAACTTAAAACTACTCAACAAAATCAAACCCTTCATCCCTCCAAAAGACCTTAAGCAAGTCACGCAATCCCTTGTACTATCCAGATTAGATTACGGGAAGGCTACCCTCACAGGCACGGCAAAATCACACCTTGCTCCTCTCAGATCAACCCTTAATGCAGCAGCCAGAATGGTGACCGGAGTAAAGAAATTCGAACACATCTCTCCCGCTCTCAGAGAGCTAAATTGGCTCCCAATAGAAATGCATGCTAACTTCAGAACTGCCTGTCTCACCCACAAAGCTCTGCATACTGGCAAACCTACCTATCTGGCCTCCAAACTCAACAGAGCTGGGCAGACAAGAAATCTCAGGAGCACCAACACTCTACTTCTCATCCCCCCGAAAACCCGCAAACAAAAAACCTTATCACGCTCATTCTCTGGAAATGCACCCAGAATTTGGAATGCCATCCCAGTACATATCAGGACTAAACCCTCCTTCAAAAAATTCAAAAGCCAGCTCAAAGTCTTCTTCCTCAATCAAACTCTCACGAAGTGACAGCGGACCCACCAAACGGAATTGCGCCCACCTGAGTATCCAGTCACTGCGATAAGAACAACTCTTACAACATCTAACTCCGGACCCGCACCTATGCCCCCTGTGTACATGACCTGTCACGATACAGTATATTTACTACTACTACTCTCTGTACTCGACTGCTACATGACATATGCCGAACAATTGACCCGTCTCGAATCACTGTGTTTACTATTACTACTCTTTGTACTTGACTACCACTTGACAAATGTTGTAAAGCACTCCGATACCTTCGGGTCTGGCCAGCGCTATATAAAACTCCTAAATAAATAAATAAATAAATATATTTTGGTGTTCTGACCCTTTGAGAAATTTAGTAGGTCTGCCTTACTTAAAATGACAACCTTTATATTGCTACATAACATAGTCAGCCGTGACGGGGGCATAGGGCTATGCCTTGCCGCCAATCCCTGGCTGCACACATCGAAGAATATCGTACTTTACATTAAAAAACCATAGATATTCACTGAAAAAACAAAGGTGAAAGTGACGTTGTAGTTAGGAATTTTAATAATGTCTTACTTTCCATCTAAAAAAAGTAGAAGTTCACTGAAAAAAACAAAGGTTTAAGGGACATAATAGTTAGCTGAAAATGCCAGCTAAAACATACCATTATAAATGAACAAAACCACTGAAATTCACCTGTTATAGTTATCTCAAGTAACTATAACTCGTGCCCTAATGTAACTATAACTATCGCCCCCACCATGCATGGTGTTGTCAATAATGTCATTTCAGATATTGCATTGATGTTATCAATGATATCATTGAACAGGTCATCAGTGATGTAATATCTGAGGTCTTTAGCAGTGTATGGCAAGGGCTACAGTAGGGAAAGTGATGGACTTTGAAAGGATTAGATTTACTATTGCCACTCCAATCTAAGCAACAGTAGGGAAAGTGTTGGACTTTGAAGGGGTTAGATTTGCATTTCCCACTCAAGCAAAATCAAAATGAGGGATAATATTGGACTTTGGAGGAGTTAGATTTACTAATCCCATTCCAATCTAAGCAACAGTGAGAAAGTGTTAGACTTTGGAGGGGTTAGATTTACTATTCCCACTCCAATCTAAGCAATGGTTGGGAAAGTGTAGGACTTAGGAGGGGTTAGATCTACTATTCCCACTCCAATCTAAGAAACAGTGAGAAATGTTTTGGATTTTGGCGGGGTTAGATTTACAATTCCCACTCCAGTATGATCAACATTAGAGAAAGTGCTAAACTTTGGAAGGGTTGGATTTACTATTGCCACTCCAATGTAACCAAAATGAGGGATAATACTGGTCTTTGGAAGGGTTAAATTTAATATTCCCACTCCAATCTAAGAAACAGTAGGGAAAGTGTTGAGCTTTGTAGGCGTTATTTTCACTATTCCTACTTCAATCTTAGCAACTGTAGGGAATGTGTTGGACTTTGGAGGGGCCAGATATACCATTCAAATTCCTAATCATTAAAGAAAATGTATTACCCAACAACAAGAAAATAGTAAAACATATTCTAAATAAAAAATATATGCACTATCAATAAATACAATTAAATGTAAGTGAAAAAAGTAAATAATTCAAAAATTATTCAACAAATATAAAATGAAATAAACAAGTTTAAAATAAATACACTTCTCTTTCTACAAGCCCTCCCCAAAAAACAACCCAAAAACTTTAAAAGACGTAAATACAAATTATACTAAAATAGTAAATAAATAAGACTAAATTAAATAGATATAAAATGTATTTTAAAGCATTTATAATTAAATACAGTTATCACTAAATACTTAATGTTTTTTTAAAACAAATAATTAACAGAACAAATAATCAATTAAATAATGTACTAAATAAGTACCAATTAAATGTTTAGTTCACATAAAAGAATTGAAAAAATATTATAAATTAAATTCCACGGACCACCAGACTCGCAACGGCGCGGCAGTGGCGGTCTTTTACTCCCTATTATGACCAAGGTGGTCAGGCTGTCCCTGGGACCACAGCTAGCTCTGCAACCGCCATGGAGCCGCCATTCCCTGTAGTTGCGCAGCAGTCCTGAGGCTGCAATATGCTTGGAGGGGCCGCTGCAGCCCCACCAAGCATATTACGAGTTTCCTCATAGCCACACTTTTCATGGAGGTGAGAGTCCCACAGGTGAGTGAGTGATGGCGGCTGGTGGTTTTTTTTGTATTTGATATTTGTTCTGGCAGTTTTTAGCACACTATGCCTGATTCTGGCCCCCAGTGTCATGGTGTTGCAGGGGAGTTCAGCAGGGCAACATCTGTCCCCATGTGTGCTCCACACTGTTTCGATTGGGGTTATGTTGAGTGGGTAGAGCGTGGGCTCAGGGTGGGGACTGTCTCGCTGCATTGTTTGCTGGGGAGCACAGTGTGGGTGGGATGGGATTAACACAACTGTTAGTTGTGCACTGGCGAGTGCCGACTGCACTGAGTGGTCTGCAATATGCTTGGTCTGTGAAGTCTATGAGGCATGGTGATGGCTGATGGCGTGACCAGTGGCGGTGTGGACGCTAAGAGTCCACTGCTGTTGAAATGCCTCATGTTGAATGTCAGGGGGCTTAATGACTGCAGAAAGGTGCCTTAAGTGGTAGCATACTTACATTGACATAGCATAGACGTTGCCATACTGCAGGAAACACACTTGATCCCCGAAGTGGGCCACTTGCACAGTGACGCAAGAGGGCACAGGTTACGCGGCGAGCTTCACTGCGCAGGCCCGGGGCGTACTGATTTGGATTTGCACAATTCTGGCATTTAGATTCAGGAGGTGTGTGTGCATCTAGGAGGCAGATTTGTGGTAGTGCGCCGTCACAAGGATGATTTGGCTGCGCTACTAGTCGAGGTTTATGGTCCCGATTATGATGACCTGCAGTTTTATCATGCTTTCTGCACTAAGCTTGCCCAAAGCGGTGATCTACCTAAGATATGGTTTGGTGATTTTAATTGCATTGTCATGGATCGCTGATGGGGTTCCGCTGCGGTGGCCCTTGGCTGCGGCCCGTGCCCTCAATGATATCACTGTACAGGACAGTTTGTTAGATGTTTGGCGGCACAGGTTCCCCACAGGTGAAAGGTACACTCATTACTCTATGGTGCACGATATTCACACGTGCATAGATTATTGGCTAACATCCTGGAGTCTGGTGCCTCATGTTTGCTGATGCAAGCACTTGCCACGTACATATTCAGACCACTCACCTGTGTTGTTGGTCCTTGAATTGGGCAGTCCGTGGCCTCCTGCATTCTCCTTGTGGTTCCCGCAATACTTTCTACTGGACGCTGTGTTCCAAGAGGAGTCTGCTCTGGCGAGTGATGAATATTTTAATGCTAACATTGGTTCTGTAGAGACATTTGCTATGGTCTGGGAGGCCTTCAAGGCCTATGTCGGAGGGGCCATCATATCCAAACAAGTAGGCGTGCTTCTGTCAATTCGGGCCCGGCTATCGCAGCTGGAGGTGGAACTGGCCAGTTTAGAATGGACACATAGAGAGACGGCTGAGCAGAGTTTGTTGGGCGATAGGGCCCGGTTAGAGGAGTACAACGAAGTAGGTCACAGTGAGGTCACTCATTTGAGGAAGTATGCTACTGCGAGGGTATACGGCGAAGGCAAGCATACTGGTGCCATGCTGGCCGTGTTTGTGAGTCTGCAATGTAAGGACAGTGCGGTGTTGGCAATCAAAGATGAGCACGGTGTACCCTTCTATTCCACAGAGCAGGTGACGGATCGTTTTCACCGCTTCTATATGGATCTATATACCTCGCATTTATCACATGATGAGCGGGCCATGGGAGACTATCTTACCCACATCACTATGAAGTGGCTAACGCTGGCACATAGGAAGCACCTTAAGGCGTCACTCCACCCTGCGGAGATAACGGCAGCGCTGAAGTACATGCCGGGTTGGAAAGCACTGGGTACGGAGAGGCTGATGGTGGCCTTCTACAAGGCTTATCAGGATAAACTTGGCCCACACTTGTTAACATTGTATAAGGAAATGGTGAAGGAGGGGTGTATGCCCCCTAGGTTGCCTGAGGCATTGTTGGTCACTCTACTAAAGCAGGACAAGCCTTCTGACTGTTGCTCATCCTATAGACCACTTTCACTGTTGAACACGAACACGAAAATATTTGCGAAAATCTTGGCTAATCGTTTGTTGCGCTTACTGTCGGGCACTGTGGGACTGGAGCAGGCTGGATTTATACCAGGTCGGTCTTTGCTATGCAACCTTAGGAGCCTCTTCGGTGTGATCTCTCATATCGATTAGCATGTACGCATTACCGCCGTGTTTCTAGATGCTGAAAAATCATTTGATTCGGTTGAGTGGGGGTTTATACTAACTGTGCTGAGGAGCGTGGGTCTAGGAGATGTTTTCCTGCAATGGATTCAGATTCTCTATACTACGCCGACCGCCTGTGTCCGTGTCAATAGATTGGTTTTGAGTCCTATAGATATCACGAGGGGCACTAGGCAGGGCTGCCCCCTGTCACCACAATTGTATGCCTTGGTGGCCCTCACCACTAGCTTGCATGTTGCATGAATATCATGTGCACAGGGGAATATGTTTCCCGCCAACCAATCTAATTGTGTCTGCTTATGCAGATAATACCTCCTCAATGTATGGAACCCGGAGCATAATTTGTGCCTGGTTCTTTGAGAGGTCGTGCTGCTTAGTAGGCACTCTGGGTTGCATACTAACTGGGATAAATCTCTTATATTCCCCCTACTGCGGCCACGACACTGGTACAGATGGAGTATCCACTGCAGTGGACGACAGACTCGTGCGCTATTTGGGCATACAAGTCCATACACATCGGGCAGTGGTACTATTGGACAATTATGGCAGGGTGGTGCAGTGACTCGCGGAGGTGGTTGAGCATTGCATACATTTGCCCCTGTCGCTATGTGGCCATATCGCTATCATGAAGAGGGTAGTGTTACCCCATTTTTGATTTTATTCACCAACATCCCGATTCTTTTACCCAGCACAGTCTCCTGCACCTTGTGTGCCTTGATGGTGTGCTTGGCCTGGGCCAGGAAGAAGCCGTGTGTGCTCTGGTATCTGTGTACTCTTCCTTATACCATGGATGGGGTGAATGCTCCGGATCTGGAGGCTAGTATAGAACGGCGCAATATATGTTCGCCCACTATTGGTTGTAAGGACCTGGCGGGCTGCCTCACCTATGGCAGGAGCCTGATGTTGGTCTGCCTCTAACTTTGCCTCAGAAGCAGTTTCAGAAACAGACGTGTCATTACAACACCTTAGACTAGTTGTGCACTACGCAATACTCATAGAAAAGCCTAGCTGATCTACAAGCCAGACCACTGCTTCACTCTCCACAGGTGCCACTAAAGTGGTGCATGTGTTTTCCCCTAGGACTGGGAAGAGCAGCAATGAGTGCACTGCAGGGGATGGGATTGAGCTGTATGGGTAATTTTTTTGCAGACGGGGTGCTCCATAGTTGGGTGCAGGCATGTGTGTGACAAGAAGAAGTACACGGGCCGGTGTGTCCTTCTATTACTCGGGTGTGAGAAGGGACCGGCTTATCAAGGTCTGGCCCAACTCGAAAAGAGTGGTGTATTTTGCTCTACTGCCAGTGGGTCGTTATTGACAAGACTACGTGGGGCATTACTTGCCTAAGTTGGGGACTCTAAATTCGGGGAGTATCTGTTAGAACAAGGAATAGCACCATTGGGAGTACCAAACGGGTAGAGCGGTGGACCTGCCAGATTTCCTAGGAATTAAACTATCAGCAGTGTACACTTGAACACTACTAATAAGGAGGACCTTTGCGCAGTGGAACTTTGACATACGTTTCAGCTATTCTGCCTTGAAAAAGTCTGAATACTGATGTGTACAGACGAAACACGTGTTGGCTTCAATAATTGCTGGGAATTTGCTGTATATGAATAAATGAAAACTTTTTTTCAATGGATGTGATCCGTGGATGGTATTTCAAAATCTACAAATGATCTGATTAAGATATACTCGCCTGTGGACTTAAGGATTTCAATATTCGTTGCTAGGACATTTATTTATGTGATAAATACTTCTGTGAAATTCTTTGTGACTAATAAGGGTGTGCTACGACTGTGCTGTTATAAATGTGCGAAGGGTGACCCGCCTACTGTCCTGGCTCAGTTTTACTACTACAGGGCAAGGCACACGCTGCGGGAATTGCTTGGGGAGGCCTTGGCAGAGCCCTTGGAGTTACCTGCTTTGATGTACTTGCTGCAGACGACAATTCCCCAATGCATTATTGCAAAACTATACACATGCTTACAGAAAGCATAGCGGTCGGGAGTTGTTAAGGCCCAATTGGACTGGCAGAAGGATTTGGACCTGATTATCAGTGATAGACAATGGACCTTTTGCTGCTTCGTTCACACTGCCTCTTTGAACAGTCGACTCTGGTTGATCCGGATTCAAGTATATTAATCGGGTGCATTACACATCGGCTCAACTGTTTGCTTATGTTGCTTTTGTTGTGGGGTTGATGGAGCGGGGTTTGCGCATATGGCCTTGCTGTGCCCTGGAGTACAACGATTTTGGGCCACAGTTTTCATGGAGTTGAGGGAGATTACTGGTGCACCCATTTAATCGTCCCCCTTCCTAACACTGTTGGGCTATGATAGGGATGTCCTGAAGATCTTTAGCCGCTTAGTAGCCCTTGGATTACTGCTTCCAAGGCAGAGGATAGCGAAGCACTGGGTGAAGGGTCTGTTCCCAACACTGCAGGAATGGCACGTGGACATGTGATATTGAAACACTCAGTCTGATGCTTATCATGGCCTAATGCCGGTCTGCAGCCGCTCAAGGGATATTTGGGGACCCTATCAAGCATTTCTTGCACATACGGGAGAAGCTGGGGCTGCCAATGTGGGGGGAAGCAGTGTAGAGCCACCAGTGGTGGACCAGCAACTATTGCTGTGAGCCCATTGGATGGATGGGCCTGTGAACACTATGCTGTGTGGTGTGGCCCTGATGTATAGTGATGGCACTTGGATGTCCCAAAATGCAGTGGTCACTGGGGGTCAGCTGATTGGCTGTCAGAGCCGGAGGGTACAGGCATTGCGTGGACTGTGGTGGGAATATTGTACCTCTTTGTTGAGTGTTGCACCATCCATTTTTAATAGCTACCCAGACTATTAGATATGTGATCAGGATGCCTCTGCTGATAACACTTGAAAAGTATGTCACTCGCCAATGATTAACGTGCCATTATATGCTATACGGTTGTTGAAAATGTAAACAAAGATTAATAAAAAATACTCGTAACTTTTGAAGAGCAACACTACAATATCTATTAAAATGACACTTTTGCTATGAATGCTCGAAAGATTTTGGGGAGAAAACTAATAGGATCCCGCAAGTAGTCTGTCATCAGTGCCCTATGAAACCATTTGATATGAATAGCCTTTTGTGTGGATAGATGTGAGTTCAATGAGGAGGAAATATGATGGTATCATATCATCCAGCAACAAATTAAAAGCTGGATATGTCAAGATATGCCACTACAACTGATGACAGAGAATTCAAGCTCCCATCTGAAGGTAGTTTGAAGTCAAACACAGAAAAAAGTGTGTCGGGACAGCCATCGGTTGTATCCACTAGATTCAGCATTACAGAAGATATGTTACTGTCACTTCATAAGAACCTGGAGTGGAACACCACCCCAATCCGGATGCACAGCTTCCTTTCCATTGCATTTAACAAATGCCACAGAATCCACCTTTTTTCTTTCGATTTTATTTAGTTCGTTTTTCAATGTAATCCAATTTTATCATTCTTCATATTTTTCCTCATGTCACAAGAGAGGTGCTTACGTCTTCACTATACTCTTAATGATGCAAAAATGCCAATCCAGGCCTTATCCTGCACCACGACAGTGTACATAAGTATAGCCACGATCGTTGATCTAGTTTACCCAATGCATTTCGGGCCAATTATCCGGCCCTTCGTCAGGGGCTTTCTACAAATACAAAACACATCAATTAGACTGTATGTTTACCCCAATGCCGCTTGTTTGCTTATTTGCACATTAATTCTCTCTGATGACGTTTCCCGGAATCAAAGTTTTCCCGCTAAAAATCGTAGTGTAACACTACCCTATAGTGGATACCCATGCTTTCTATTCCCACTTAACCACCCTTCACCCCTGATTCTACCCATCAAATCCAACCTCTATTTCATTTCTCTACCCCCTCCCGATGGTGTACAATCAATTTTTACTTAAGTTCTAACAAGTACCCCTCAGTACATCACCATTTATACTAATCCATACCTTTTAGAATTATACGTGTAAGCGTCCTCCCGACTTCACCACCAAACCAGAATGAGCCAACTGTTCAACTCTCTTTTGGACTACATATGAAGGATGACTGTATTTTGACTTCGGAATCATTTAAATGTTTATTTTAAAACAAGTTGAGTTTGCTGCAGCAGAGGGTGGCTGATTTAGTGTTGACGTTTGGAACATTGCAGGGTGGTATTCCATACAATCAACGTTGTTGATGACATCAGCGGGAGGGCGGTGCATTCTTTAATGGATACTTTGAATGATAACGAGAGGAAAGGAGAGTGTGGGAGGCAAAAGCTTGAAGGAAATGTGCTGATTCATATCGAACGGAATGGGATACCAAACGAAGTGCATTGTGGAAGTTGTAGGGAGCCACCGGGATTGGAGGGAGGAAGGAAGTAGGCTGAAGGTTGGGACGAGGTTTGATTGGCAACAGGTGAAGTGTAGGGGTGGAGATTAGGGAGGGTAATAAGGAGAGGAGAAAGAGAGTTGAACAGTTGGCTCATTCTGGTTTGGTGGTGAAGTCGGGAGGACGCTTACAAGTATAATTCTAAAAGGTATGGATTAGTATAAATGGTGATGTATTGAGGGGTACTTGTTAGAACTTAAGTAAACATTTATTGTACACCATCAGGGAGGGGTAGAGAAATGAAATAGAGGTTGGATTTGATGGGTAGAATTAGGGGTGAAGGGTGGTTAAGTGGGAATAGAAAGCATGGGTATCCACTATAGGGTAGTGTTACACTACGATTTTTAGCGGGAAAACGTTGATTCCGGGAACGTCATCAGAGAGAATTAATGTGCAAATAAGCAAACAAGCGGCATTGGGGTAAACATACAGTCTAATTGATGTGTTTTGTATTTGTAGAAAACCCCTGACGAAGGGCCGGATAATTGGCCCGAAATGCATTGGGTAAACTAGATCAACGATCGTTGATATACTTATGTACACTGTCGTGGTGCAGGATAAGGCCTGGATTGGCATTTTTGCATCATTAAGAGTATAGTGAAGACGTAAGCACCTCTCTTGTGACATGAGGAAAAATATGAAGAATGATAAAATTGGATTACATTGAAAAACGAACTAAATAAAATCGAAAGAAAAAAGGTGGATTCTGTGGCATTTGTTATATGCAATGGAAATGAAGCTGTGCATCCGGATTGGGGTGATGTTCCACTCCAGGTTCTTGTAGAATTCATAATAACGTGGCTCGGGCTGACCACGTCTCCGGGTAGCACGCCGTGGATGAGAGAACAACGCAAATTAAAGAAATGGAAAATCAAAAAACAGGTGTGCACTCTGTCGCTCTTTCAAAATGATGACTGTCACTTCATAGACATGTCCATATTCAATAGATGCTGCAAGAGTCTAAACAGATCTCCAAAAACCCTGATCTTCACCGGCTTCCCTCATGTATCTTCATGACCCACCCAGGGTTCCTCACAGCGGCGTAACACAGGCCCCAACAGCCCCCATGGTGCGGTGGGGCCCCAAGCTCCAGGGGGCCGCCTCAGCCCAGTACTCTGGCCAGAGAGCTCCTGATTGAATCTGGAGGGCCCCCCCCCCACGTACCTTGCAGTGGGAGTCCCTCAAGTTTCGTTACGCCAATGGTTCCTCATAGCCCTCCCAGATCCAGAATCCTGGAACCGGGCCTGGTCAGTGCTATTAAGAAGCTGAGCCACCGGATGATTCCACGTGTGTGTGTGTTGAGCTTCATGTGCACTATTTTCTTACCTACCTTGTTTGTAGTCATCTGCATTGCAGCCAGGTCACAGCAGCCCAACGATGCATCTGATGGTGCGTGTGTGCCAGCAGCCGTTATGGTGCCCCCTACTACTTTGGGCCTTAAGGCCACTTCACTGGCTACACCTTTGATAGCTTCGCCTAGTGCAGAAAGCTTAAAACTGAAACCTTGAGTGTCTCTATCTTTTTCGATCCTATTAGCAAGAGCATACACAGTTCTAATTTAATTCAGTGTTCCCACAACACATTTCCGTCTAGAGGTAATGAGTCTCACCTGGAACAGAAGGTTTTGCAGTGTAAAAAGTCCACATTCATTTCCTAGAGGGGAAAAAATCCCACCTTTGCTCAGCAACTATCTGTAGGCTGAGTCAGCAAGAGAATTTAGCTTTGAGAAACACAGAAGAGGGACAGGAATGCAGACGGATTCAGATAGCATGGCTTTGTTATGGTTAGCCCATAGTCACATGCTAGGAGCAAATCAGTAGCTTGGCCTTTCTTTCGTGACATTCCCTTCATTCTCACTTAGAACAGGAAGTTAACACTTCCAAGGTCAGGCAAGTGATAAGCAGAGCCGACGCTGCTTTTTAAAATCAATCACGATGCGCAAATGAGTATTTTGGACTTTCAGAAGGGGAGCTGTTAAGCATGCATATCAATTGTGGCTTGGTTTTCATACCCTAGCAAATGTGTTCAAATATGGAGGAAGAACCGAAGGATGTGGTGACTGTTGTGGCAAAGCGGACAGACAGACGAAAAAATATTAAAAAACCATTCAATTACTAATATTCCCGTCAAAGAGAGAATTTGAAGACCCTAATTCCCGCAAGAGATGATCACAGTGCAATACTTTGAGTTGCTCTTTGGTGCAGCGAACTATTCACAAATCTTTCCCTGTACAAAGGGACTATACATAGTGAGCGCAAACTTCCCATCTCATTACTATTAATGTGCCAAAATGTGCTCTGCAGTTGATTACGTACAGTAACGAATGTTAAGATGGAGGCCTGAATGGAACAGTAGATCTATACTTCAACCTTCGAATTCTCAATGCACATGCACATGTATTGCGTTCAAGATACTTAAAGGGACACGAGCCACAAAAAGTGGCACATTGTGAACTGAACCTCTGGGAGAGCCTGCAGTGGTCTATGGAAACACTGACAGCCACTCCTGTTTCTAGCAGCCTGCAGATGCAGATAGTAAGCTGTCAGTCAGGCTTTACTTTGCAAGTTGCCATCACCTGCCCTCCGTAGTCATTCCATGGTTTGCAATTGCAGGAGCTGTTACAAAGTATCTGTGCACGAGCATGACAGTAGGCCCAGGCAGAATTTCTGTTATGCTAGTGTAATGCTTAATAATTTTGGTAACTTCACATCAAGCTTGTTCGGCAAAATTCCCCAAATTAATCTATTACACCAAGTCGCATAATTGCATGCCGTTTGTGGGTAAAAATTAGTGCAAGGAACAAGACGAATGACCAGCATGTGCGAGGCTTCTGTTTGTAGTGCTGGTTTTGTGCTAATTTTTTAGCACCAAATGCTTGTGCTTTTTGTTAGCGCCAGATGCATCCACAATTCAATGGCAAAAGCCAATGTTGCATTTCACACAATTTTACATTATTTTATCAACATTTCATGTAATTACGCAGATGCAAGTTACGCAAATTTCACAAACCCTGGGGCTTATATACGCCCCTTGCGCCACCCGTACTCACTTTTCTGTTAAAAATGACGCAAAAGTGTCGCACGGGGCTTGTAAATAAGCCCCCCTGACTTTAAAGTTACAAGGGGGAAGGGAGACCTCTTTGCCGCCCTCCTGAGATTTACATAGGTTTACAATGTGCGCATTGGGATTAGCAATGGGAATTGCTATGCACTTCTGTGAAAATGCAAATTTTTACTCTGCATTCTTAAAATCAGTTGTACTGGCTTTAGGATTAGGGATGCAAAGTACAATTATGAACAGAGGTTAATTTGTAATAGAATGGGTGCCGGTAACCAGAGCTCTGCTCAGAAGTCCGCCGGTGCTAATAAATGTCGGCACGCCCAATATCAAAGCTCCGTAGTCTTGAGTCCAATTCATGTATTGTATTGTAATTGCATTTATATAGCACTAACTACCCCTGACGAGGCGTCGAAGCACTTTTTCGGCGAGTAGCACACTACTCCAGGACCCATAAAGGATTAGTGTTGAATTAGTATAGTGAAATATGAAAGTAATTAAAGTGGTGGATAGGTTAGTCAGTTATTTGGATTTGGAAGGATAGCGGAAGGATAGAAGAGGAAAAAAGGTTTGTATTTATATAGCGCTTGCTACCCCTGATGGGGTTTGAAGCGCTTTTTTGGGTGAGTAGCACGCTACTCTGGAGCCCATAAGGATTAGTGTTGAATTAGTATAGTGAAATATGAAAGTAATTTGAGTGGTGGATATGTTAGTCAGTTATTTGGATGGAGAAGGGTTGGGGAGGGGTAGAAAAGGGAAAAGGTTTGCATTTATATAGCGCTTGTAACCCTGATGGGGTGTTGAAGCACTTTATTGGCGAGTAGCACACTACTCCGGAACCCATAAAGGATTAGTGTTGAAAATTAGTATAGTGAAATATGAAAGTAGTTTGAGTGGTGGATGTGTTATTCAGTTGGATAGAGAAAGGTAGCGGAGGGATAGAAGAGGGAAAAAGGTTTGCATTTATATAATGCTTGCTTACCTCTGATGAGGTGTTGAAGCGTTTTTTAGCGAGTAGCACGCTACTCTGGGACCCATAAAGGATTAGTGGTGAATTAGTATAGTGGAATATGAAATTTGAGAAGTGAACATGTTAGTCTGTTATTTTGATTGAAAAGGATAGTGGAGGGATAGGAGAGTGAAGGATTTTGATTTTATTTTTTTTGGAGGTCATAGCAGTAGGAGGAGGCTTTTGGATGAGTAAAAAGGGGTTGTGGAGGGAAAGAGTCAGAGGGAAGAGTTTAGAAAGGTTAGTTTTGGGGATCGGTATAGTAAAAGAGGTGTCAGATGATGCAAGGAGGGGTAGAGTAAGGGAGAGTCTAGAAAGGGTTATTTTGGGGATCATAGTAGTGGTATGGGGTTTGGGATAAATGAGAGAGTGGGTGTAGAGGATATATTGATAGATGTATAGTGTGAGAAATAGGGTAGTGCATTGGAAAGAGTAGTAGAAAGAAGTTTGAGATGAGTCAGAAAGTTGGGTTGGAAGATATATTGAGAGAAGTATAGGGTGAGAAATAGGGTGGTGCATTGGATATGCTGAATTAGAAGAAAGTGATAAATATATAGATCCATAAGTACATTGAAAGTATATAGATGCATAAAGGAGGTAGGTATATGTAGATTAAAGATATTAATAGAGGTACAGGATGAGAAATAGGGTAGTGCATTGGATATGCTTTTCAGGAGCAAAGTAACAAACACACAGATCCAAGCACATGGACGGTACATAGATGCACAATGGAAGAAGTACATGTAGACCAAAGATGCACCAGATAAACTCCGGTTTTCAAGTGTTATTGTACTTTAATTTTTTTTTTTAAAACATAATTATTCTACATGTTTATACAAAGCAATACACAAATAGATAGGTACATATATATAGTAAAAATAAATGATTATATACAGAGGGATATGCTGTAAATTTCTGTTTGCGTATGGTGCTTATGTGGGGAAGAGCCAATTCTTGAGTAGTTTTCTGAAGATAAGGTGGCTCTCCTTGGATCTTATGTTGGGGGGTAAAGAGTTCCATAGTTTGGCTGCTTGAACAGAGAAGGATGTGCCACCCATGTTTTTTTTTTCTTTTATCTTGGGATTTTGAGGTGAGGTGCCATTTTAGAGCAGAGGTTCCTTTGTTGAATGTGTTTGGTGATTTTATTCCTGATGAAGAGCGGTCCCATTCCATGAATTGCTTTGTGGGTGATACAAAGCAGCTTGAACGTGGATCTCTGGCAACCGGTAACCAATGCAGGGCTTTCAAGGCAGGTGAGATGTGGTCTCGCGGTTTGATATGCAAGAGTAGTCTGGCAGCCGAGTTCTGAATCTGTTGCAGTCTTTTCATGGTCGTTAAAGGTGATCCATGGTAGAGGCTATTGGCGTAATCGAGTTTGGACAGAACAAGGGAGATGGTAGCTTGGACCTTGTGTGGAAATCCCAAATGAGGGAAAATTCGTCGCAGCGTTTTTATAGTGACAAAGCTTGATCTTGCTAGTTTGTCCACTTGGGCATTCATCGATAGCTTGGAGTCCATTGTCATTCCGAGGTTTCTTACTTCCTTCGATACTTTAGGTGGTGATCCCAGTTCATCAGGCCAGGCGGCAAGCGGGTCATAATGTTTCTAATCGCCACACGTGAGTATTTCTGTTTTGGAAGCATTCAATTTGAGGTGGCTCCAAGTCATCCACTGATGCACGGCTCTGAGACAACTGAAAATTGGGAAGATTCCAATGTCTTTGGGGCATTCCAGTTGAAGGAGTATTTGTGTGTCATCTGCATAGTTACAACACGTGAGGTGAAATTTATTGATCAGTACCGGTAATGACTTCATGTAGATGTTGAAAAGCATGGGCGAGATGATAGAGCCTTGAGGGACCCCTGCTTTTGTGGAGTATGGTTTGGATGAGAAAGGTGGGGTATGGATGACATTAGTTCTGTTTCGAAGGTAGGACGCGATCCAGTCTAGAGCAGTCCCCTCTATGCCGGCTTCATAGAGTCTTTGTTTCAGAATGTCATGTTCAACCGTGTCAAAGGCAGCCGAGAGGTCCAAGAGGAGAAGTGCAGCAACCCCGTTGCGGTCTACTGTGTTCTTCAGGTCACCACAGATGGCAAGGAGGGCAGATTCTGTGCTTCTTCCCGGACGGAAACCTGTTTGGAAGTCTGAAAGTATGTCATTCTCTTCAATGAATTGTGACATCTGGGCGAACGCTGCTCTTTCTATCAGTTTGCCCAGGAAAGGTCCATTTGTAATTGGTCTGTAGTTGTCAGGGTTCAGCGGGTCCAAGTTTGTTTTCTTCAGTAAAGGGCGTATGTATGACTTTTTGAGTTCTTCTGGAGATATTCTGGTAGTTAAGGAACCGTTGATGATTCTTCTTACTGGAGTGGCAGCAGAGGTTGTTAAAAGAATTGTCTTGAAAGTTTGTGGTGGACACAGGTCAGAAGGGCTGCCGGCAGGCCTGCTTGCTTTGACCAGGTATGATACTCCTGGTGTCCTAGCACATCAAACACTAAAATCCAGTTTTAGGCAGTCCCTGTACCGCCCCCCCGCCACCCCCCAACAAAATCCAAGGCAGAAATCTGGTAAAATCAAAGCTGAGCTTTCAGGAACCAGGCATTGGATACACACAAAGTGTTCTGTTCCCCTCCTTGGAAGCGCGCCCCAAATGTCATGAGAAGCCCCAGCAGACCTGTTAAGCAGGAAGTGGCATTCAAGCATGACTTAACACTTTAACGTCAAAGAGGATCCTTCTAGTCCGCCGTGCTCATTCTAGTCAGGTTCAGTGAGGGTCAGTCTATTGTTTTGCTTCTGGGAGCAAGTTCACACTTCACTCACAAATAATTAAATGCCAATTACTGGCTGGCTGAAGTGGGAGAAGAAAATGCAGATTTGACTTCCACTGCTGCCAGGGCAAAGTTTAGCTTTTTTTTTTTAAGTTACCTTGCCGTAATATTTAGAACAAATCCGACTTCATCATTGAATTTGATTTTTAACACTTTTAAAAATATTTGTTTCATTATTTTTCTAGCTATTCTCATTCCTGAGACACAGGATTAGAATGTAATATTTCATCCCAGTGTTTTCCAATATAACAGTCAAATTTGCTACAGTGAATATAGCTTTGAGGGCATTTTCACTGCAAAGACATGTTTAACATTCAATTTTACAATCCCTACTTTTAAATACCATGCACCCTTCCTTTATGCACAATGTTGTCTAATTATGGTGACTTATAAATATTTAAAAGAAAAGTTTAGGCCTGCCAAAGGGGGTTATTTTGACAGGTCGAATCAGCAGTTAAAACCCACACAGCTAGGCTACTGGTAGAAGCCTGCAGTCATGTTTATATTGTCACTGAAGTGCATGACATATAGGTGCTGCAATCCACATGTGACATTTAACTTACTGACCCTGGGTACGCGTTGGCACCATAGTCTACCGTCTTATAAGTTAAATATGGCAATCTGGAGTATACCAATTTTACCATGTTAAAAGCAGGCGCACAGGCACTTTACCACTGGTTAGCAGGGAAAAAGTGCATAGAGTTCTATAGCCAGCAAAAATAGGGCTCCGCAAAAAAAAAAAAAATTCAGGGTGACCCTGCAGAAAGGGCTCCAACACTCTAGTTGTTTTATTAGACAAAAGTAGACTTTATTAAGTACAATTGGATTAAACAAGTATTAGAAACCCCTATCTTTTTGCTCCTTAAGTCCAAAACATTTACCCTTACAATGGCAATAAGCTTTTACCCAGCCCTTACATGTGCTCTGATGTAACCATCACTGTGTAAGTTGTCTGTGTGTAGGTTGCCTGCAAAGATCCACAAACAGATATGAGAAGCTGGAGTGAAGGATATACTTGTTCTACATATGCTAGCAACATATTTTAGATAATACTGCTCCATAAAAGATTAAGTCCACTAGAAAGTATAACAAATTTCCCATTTAAAAGCAATTGTATTCACTTGCTTGTGGGCAACAGAGCATGCCAAACCATAAGCAACTGCATGGAGGACACATTTTTCCATTTGACTAAGGATTTATTTAGCTGAGTGTTTTACACTCCTTATTTCCCTAGTGTATTATTTGGCTAATTGTTGTCCACATAGTATATGCATTTTCTATGAAGAGGACCTTGCTGCTTGAGCCAAGCAGACAAGTGCAAGCCAGTGATTCCATGTGGATTAAAGTATGACAAGAGTTTACTAAAATTATCACACAAATTTAGAGCCATTCACGGTTCAATGGCTGTGGTGGAAGAAACATTCCACATTTACCTCCCTCACAACCAACGCCCATTAATAAGGTCTTACCAGTGAAAGAGCCATCATTCTATTAATCTTAGAAAGACAAACAGTTGACAGTGTACCCTGTAACGACCTAGCACCTGACCCACTATCCCTAATTGTTATATGTACGATGAGAATTACCCATCACTCATGTGTGCACACTGTTAAAGCACCCACTGCCACGGTGCAATCCAATACAGGATTATAACAATTTTAAACACAACGCAAGGTGCACCACTTAACAACAAACGAAGAAATAACTGGTCTATATCCATGGAATTTTTCTTATAGTTTCTTCATTTATTCACAATATTCTTGTTTTTAAAAAAACCAAGAATATTGTGAATAAATGAAGAAACTATAAGAAAAATTCCATGGATATAGACCAGTTATTTCTTCGTTTGTTGTTAAGTGGTGCACCTTTGCGTTGTGTTTAAAAATTCTATTAATCTAAGTCCAATGTTTCATTTCACACACCATTCCTTAAAAGGTAATGCAACACAACTTTCTCTAAAGAAATGTCTTGCACAACATTCATTCCCACCTCTTTGTCTCTCCAAGCTCAGTTCTGTGAACTAAGTCATTTAGCAGTCTGTCCGTCCTGTGTAATCATGGTAGCAAAGGACCTGCGCCAGTTCCACCAGGTTGACTGCCCGCTCATGAACAAACGTGCTCTCCTCTGAGCAAATCTCCAGTAAATCACAGATCACATTGTAGCGCTCCTGTCCAGTGTCTGCATGCACCGCCTTGTATGCCCTCAGCGCTTGAGAAAGCAGCAGGAACAGTGTTCTGGGCTCGAATTGCTCCACACCTGAATCAGCTAGACAGTCCTTTCTGGTCTTGAGTCGCATATGTGTTTTTAATCCACAACCAGAGGATGGTTTTTCGTCTTTCCTGTTTTTTTTTCCCTCTCTTGCTCTCAGTAAATATCTGATGAGGAAAAATAAGTACGAGTCCCCAAGAATGAGTGCCGGCGGCCCCCACTGGCATCCACCGTCTCAAATGACGCACTCTTTACGAACGAGGGAAACATTTTCATATCTGAGCTTCTGAAAGACGCAATGAGGCCTACTTATGGCTCAAATGCAGTATAAGCAGACATTTTTAATGAAAAAATATATTTTCCAAATTTATTTTTTTCGATTCCAACTTTCAAGCAGGGTTCACCGAGGAGACAACCATATTTTCCAGCGAAAATACCACATCAGATTCAGAGCAGTATACATGTAACATTAGACGGTCTGTCAGAGGCATTACAGAGCATAACCTCAACCGATGACTGAGCCACTATGGTTCGAGCATATGCATTTACTCCCTGTGAAGCGTATATTTAGAGTATGATCATTGCTCGTGGTGGCAAGGCCTCCAGAGAAAAAAAGAGCCCCTGAACCATCAAATGCCATTCCTGCAAGCCATGTCCAAGTTTTCCATCCGTTCTTATTCTAGACACGTGCATCTCTTCTACCAAGAATAAAATATGGTTAGCACAATTTTTGGGCTGTGCTTGAATTACTGCAAAAAAACTGATGTCAGGCCAGCTGACGCCTTTGTGAATGCTGCCTTTTCTAAAAGTAAGACATACAGAGTTGTGTGATTTTTTATTAGAAGGATGATCGACTGGATTTTGTACTATCAACATCAGAATTATGGCAAAAAGTTATTGATTGAAGAACGACTGCAGGGCTTGTCCAAGTCCACCTAGAATGATTGTCTTGCTTTTACACATCAATGAAGATAATGGAAAAGGGCACTTAGCAATACTCACTGTGTGGATGATGAAGGTGTGGTATTAGAATATCGGTGTCAGAATATCATCTACAACAATATCGTCCATTGGAGTAAATAATAAAAAATCTACACCCAGTAGGATATTTTTGTAAATTATATTTTAAATTCAATATTTATATCAGACCATATTTAGGTATGCAGCATAATGACATATGACTTCGTTTGAAAATATATACATTCTAAATACCTGTCTCCTGTGTCTAAGCTCCCTTCCCTTTAGCACCTTATCATGCAGCTCTCTTTCCCTTTTAGGTTGGGGGAATTGCAGAACAAGAAAAGATTGAGGCGTGGCTGCTCCTAAGTCCAAGGAAAAAGATTGGGATACAAGAAGACGGGGTGGGAGAAGAACGGAGCAGAGAAGGGGGTGCTAGATTGGAGAGTGACAGGGGTAAGTTGCAGAAGTGAAACAGAGAGAAA
Organism: Calotriton arnoldi; assembly: GCA_963921515.1. Classification (NCBI taxonomy): domain Eukaryota; kingdom Metazoa; phylum Chordata; class Amphibia; order Caudata; family Salamandridae; genus Calotriton; species Calotriton arnoldi. The sequence continues at coordinate 781,494 of CAWUFW010001590.1, forward strand.
TTCCATGTCCCCCCTTTTCTTGCCCTAGTTTTTGTTCAATTCGCTCTTATCTATAGCTCAATGCAAGGAAAGATTGGAAGGGGAATAGATGAGTATTGTATTCCACTAAAACTTCCTGTCCAAATGGTTCCTTCCCTCTCCCTGTTCCCACCTCCATTTCCTCATACCTTGGAATGATCCATAAACCAGCTGTCAACTAAGATTGTTCATTGCCTCTGACTAGCCTGGTGATTGTGAGAATATTTTTCTTGAGATTGTCCTCTGGAAGCAGAACAATTTATTTTACAACATATAGGTGACAATAGCCATGTTGTGGTTGGCTGTACTATCCCACTCAAGACAGTATCTAGTCAGGAGCTGACAAGTTCTACCATCTTTGTCACTGTTTCTGTAGTAAGACTGTTAAAATTCTTCATAGAATCTAATCCTTGTACTATGACAGCTCTTCTGGTTTTCAGTTACTCTTTCTGCATTGAGCTGAATTACCATTTCTGCACTGCTTCTTCTCTATGCTTCCACCTATGTGATCTGCTGACTAGACTACTGTATGTTCCCATGCTACAGTTCTAGCACCTATATCTGCTGCAGTACAGTTCCTTAGGTTATAGCTGCGTCGTGAAGCAGATTGTACTGCAGTGAAGTTCATCATATTGCACTTTAAAGGGGGCAACTCAAATGCTCAAGATTGCCCTGTACTATTTGAGAAGTTTATGTGTACCACACTTTAAAGTAAGCCAGCATGGCAGTGACATGTGATAAAAAAGCTGCCTCACATTGCCTTTCCAGCTCTGCCTTCCACATTGTGGAGAAAGCAACCGCATCGGTGGCCATCTCTCTTGAATTATCCCATATATCCTTCGCCGCTCTGCTTTTTCAGATCCCGCCTTCCACACTGTGGGGATATTGAGCATGGCGGCAGCAATCTCTGCTGGACTGTCCTGTGTTTCCTTCCACTATCAAGCTGTTCACTGTTGTCACATCCCTTAGCAGAAAGTGCGCAGGTTTGAGACTTGTTACCACGCCTCTACACTGCTCAAAAATATAATTTGGAAATACCCGCCTTAATATTCATAGAAATTAGAGTAGGAACCCTACAATTGTGTACTCTTGAACCTTGCTGACTCTTTCATTGGCATAGAAATTAGACTATTTTGTATTTCCTTACTTTTCCACCCTCAAGGTGGTTTTGAACCACAACCATTTTTGTGGCACATTCTCTTAGTCACTCTTCTACCATATTGCGCTTTCATTTTCTTCAACGTTTTCATCTATTTATAATTTCCCTTCCAACTATGGCAGCAGCAAGCATGTCACAACCTCCCCTTTTCTTAATGACGTAGGAGAGCCCACTATTCCATGGAAAAAATGGACTAAGTTGTTTGACTACCACCTTATAGCGAATAGATGAGGACAATTCTCACCTTTCTAAAAGTAACATAATCTCATACATACATTGTTAAACTGGTCAGCCTTAGGGTGGTCTTCCCCCAAACTTTTTGCCTTCTCCCATTCTGTTTTGTTGAATAAATTTTTGTTGACCATAGGACTCTGTGCACATTATCACTACCTACCAGTGCTAACATGTTTGCCATCACTCCCTAAAACATGGTAACATTGGCTTACACTTGATTTGGCATATTTAATTTGCTTGTAAGACCCTAGTAAAGTGGCATACCACACATGTAGGGCTGGTAAAATAAATGCTACTAGTGGGCCTGCAAAACCTATTGTGACATCCACTTAAGTAGCCCCTTAAAACTTGTCTCAGGCCTGCCATTGCAGCCTGTGTGTAGTTTTAAACTGCCAATTTGACCTGGCAAAATAAACCCATTCCAGGCCTAAAACTCCCTTTTTAATACATATGTTACCCCTTAAGTAGGCCCTAAACAGCCCATAGGTCAGGTTGCAGTGTATTGAAAAAGTGGGACACGTACTTGTAGGTTTTACATGTCCTGATAATGAAAAACTCTCAAATTAATTTTTCACTACTTTTAAGCCTACTTCTTCCATAAGCTAACATTGGGTTACATTATTACATTTAATAAGTGATATCTTTTGTTTGGTAGCAGGTGGGAATGCCATGTTTAGTGTCTAAGGAATTGTAATTTAAAACCTTCTCTAATTGTAAAGTTGGATTTTAATTCACAATTATGAAACTGACACTTTTAGAAAGTTGGCATTTTCTTGTCCTAACTATTTGGTGAGTGCAACCTGTTCCTGGATCACATGACTAGGTGTATTTGGCAGGTGGCCTTTGTGTATTCCTCACAGAAAGCCACACATTAGGTGGACTGTGTGTTGGCAGGATGGGCCATACTACAGGACGGGGGCGGGCAGAGCTGTGCACAGCCTCACTTGCACTTCAAAGACACTGCCTCATTTCACACACAAAGAACTCCACACTAGCCTTTTGTGACTCCACACATCCTGGGACCAGGGAAGGAGGCAGGAAATTTTAGACACTTCTGTGGCGGGAAAAACTCCAGACGATTTCTCCACTTCCAAGCTGGCAACAGGTTTAAAATTAGAACCCTCAGACCCACTCTTCTGTTCACTTTTGCACTTCTGGAGGACTCTCAGAGGAATGCCCTGCTGCCTGTGATCGTCTGTGTACTTCAGAGGACTTCCCTGCTGAACCAAGAGGACTGCTCTACTGCCTGAAGCCTGCCTTGTGCCCTCAGGGGACTACCCTGCTGTTTGAGACCTGCTTCTCTGCTCAAACCCAAGACTTCCGAGTGACTCCAAGGGCTATTTCGCTGGCCTCCTAATCCGAGTCTCTGGGACAAAAAAAAGTTTCCAACCATCTTGAACCTACACCTGGACCCAGTCAGACTGAGTCCTGACCCTCCAAGTGGTGCCCCTCCAGCCATAGACCATTGGAAGTGCTGCTAAAGGTACCTAGATAGCCCAAATCCAAAACGGGGGACTTGGAAAACGTTCAGGCAAAAACTGCTCTGAGAACAGAGAGGAGACCAGGACCTACTTGCTTGCCGATCCGCCCAAGGAGTATTGCTTGTGGGCCTGACTTTGCGGTAGCTCCCGTTATGATCTTCCCCGCAGCAGCAAATTCTGTGCAGCGGCTTCTCACAGAAGAGGTACTCGGTCTTATAGAGCCCTGATCACTGCTGCCTACAGCTTCGTCTCGCTGGAGATTTTCGACTTCCAGAAAAAGAGACAAAATCTGAACGTAGAAATGTTCACCATGTCTTCGTCCAGTGGCTCCCCAACGTCAACACCTCCTCCTTGGACACTGCTGGCTGCCTTGCCCTGCTGAACTTTATCTTCTCAAGACATTTTTTTCTTCAAATTTCTTCAAAGTCCCATGGTAAGGGAATGTCGGGCCCAATCCAGTTTGTGTATCTGAACTGCGCTCCATCATGGTCAACCCCAACTTTCGACTTTGCCCCAGTCTGGCACGACTGGATGTCTGTGATTGGCACTTTAATCTTTTAAGAGCTATTTTTCACTGTAAACTTTAAAAATGTATAACTACGGGTCTACTGATTGGATGTTTGTTGTTTTGGTATCAAATCATTTATTAACTTTTTCTCCATCTAAATTGGTGGAGATTTTTCTTGTGTTGTGGTTTCACTTTATTACTGTTTAAGTGCTGAATAAATACTTTACACATTGCCTTAAAGGTAAGCCTGACTGATTTTGTGCCAAGCTACCAGAGGATTAAGCACATGCAATTTAGTAACTTTTTGTGGTTCACCCTGACCAGGATTGTGGCTATAACTTGAGTAAGGTTTCGCCTCACTTAACCAACAACCACATTTTTCACACACATTAGCTACTGAAGGAAGAAAAATATTGAACTTGCCTTAGTTGGGATGGGAGTGGAGAAAGACTGGAAGCTAAGTTTGATGTTTTCCAACTTCCATTCAACAGACTTCAAGAACATTTAGCAGAAGAAAATTAGTGTAGCTTTGGAGCGACATACATTCTTCAGAAGAATACAGGGGAAGAATGAAAAGTATCTTCTGATGTAGCAGTTCTTAGAGGCCTCTTGAACACTTGTGTAACTTTGGCCCATTGACTGACTCTCTCATTCGTGATCAATTGGTTAGATGCACGAACAATCTGCAGGTTCAAGGAAAGCTTTTGGCCAATAATCTTGATCTAAAGAAGCAATAAACATTGCAAAAAGTGCAGAACACACAGCAGATTACATAGAGTAGATGAAGGCACCTGTAGAAATAAATGAGAATGTAATAAAAAAAACAGGAACCTTCAGCAAGGATAAGAAACTCAAGTTACTGAGATCTCTGCATACTTGCGAGAAACTCAAGTGCTACTGTTGTGGTAGTAATGGACACTTAGCGAACAACATTAATTATATCTATGTAGTTATATGGTATTTCTATGGCGTGAACCTAACTAAAAGGCACCGGAGTGCTGTACATGGTAAAAGACATGCATAAAGTCAACAAGCAATAGGAGAGGAAGCTAGGTTGTGGATGGTTAATGCATTGTGATGGTGTGTTCTTTAAAGAGGTGTGTCTTGAACTCTCTCCTAAGTTAGAGCAGCATTGGGGTGGGGCTGGTGGATATGGGGATGTTGTTCCAGATCCTGGGTACAGAGATGGCAAAAGTCTGCTGCCTTGTTTTTTTTATAACACTTGTTAGTCTAAAGTCTGATTGGGTCCTGGCTGCGGTGTGCCGACAACCAGCAGGGATGGTGAGGTTGTCTGCAAGGTAAACGGTGATGCTGGTTATGATGACTTTCTAAATGATGCACCTGGATATGAAAATGTTGCGAGCCAGCAAGGGAAGCTAATGGACTGTCATCACAATGGGAGTAATGTGATTATTTCTTCAGGTGCTGAATGAGACATGCTGCATTGTTTAGGATGCTCCTATGGGGTGCCATTGTGCAGTCCGAGAGGCCATGGAATAGGGCATTACCACAATTTAGATGCAAGAATATGAGGGTTTGATCAGCAGTTATGGAGTCAGTTACTGGAAGAAACGGGATACATTGGTGTTCAGCTCAACTGAAAAGGAACATAATGTCACTCCGACCAATATTCTGAGTAAACTTAGGTTGGCAGGACTCACTAGTAAAGGAGATAAGTGCTGCATTTGTGAGGGGTTAGTTGAGTACCTCAGCCATACTATCTCCCGCAATGAGATACGGCCCATATTGGGGTTGGAGGAAGCTATAGAGAAAGCTCCTGCCCCATCTGATGAAAAGGAACCTCAAGTCCTTGCTTGGACTTGCTGAAGTTTATCCCAGATTTGTCAAAGCAATTGCGACCCAAGTAGAATGGTTAGTTTTTATGGAACTTAGATTGTCTGGCTGCATTCGAACAGGTGAAAATGGCTATTGTTTGAAAAAAAGTGCAGGCATCAGGGACATGGTGGTACATATGAGACGCCAATTTAATGCAAAAACCCAGAAACCTAGTCTATGGGACCTGCTATCTAAACGGTATGGACAGGGGGAAAAAACCTAGGGAATAAATACAAATACCCATATCTAGCCAGTGAGAAGTGATGGATATTAATTGGGGGAAACTTTTTTAAGATCTATAAGTAATTTTATAAATGTGATTCACGCGATTTTTACTTATTCCACAAATGCAGAGTGTGACTACAGGGGGATGCTCCCGCTTGCACCCTAGTTTGAGCAATCTGATTGATGAAACTTGGTAAGATACAATGTGTTCTCACTTCTCTCTTTCATTTGGGAGATTCACCTACACCGTCGTTGTTCCGCTCAGCGGTGGGAATCTATGATGAGTAATAAAAAGTGATAGATGACGGTCAGGGGATTTCCGTGACTTAGCTTAAGAGTGGATACAATTAGGGTAAAATATAGGGGTGGTCTTCCCTCTATACCTAATCAAGCTTTTTTAACATTTGAAAACGTGGGTTGTGTATTGTCTTGTATTCGGATTTATGTTATGTGTTTGTCATTTCAGAAACACACAAGTGTGTCTACAGAGAAAGTGACAAGCAAGGTCATTGTATATAGAAACACTTTTTTGTCCACATCTACATATCCCCCTGAATAGTTGGAGATTGTCCAAGGGAAGGGATTTGCACAAAACGGGATCGCTAGTCCTGAGGAAGGCCAAACGACCCTTTATGGGTGACAGTAAAGGGCGAAACATGTCGACATAGAAGCAGTATGTGAGAGAAAAGGGGTCCTAACTCTCCCCTAGACCATCTCCGTTTTCTAATTTTTAATCCTACCCCGGGATCTCATGATTAATAAAACATTTGGAAGGGTATCTCAGAGGTAGTTTTACACTCACACAATCACTGTCCGTTTATATGTTACTTACTGCGTGGATCCCAAACCAGTTATGTTTGTTTTGTCTTCCTCCTCCCTTTGCTCCATCCCAGGCGTTGGTCTATGCAGGGATGGTGTAGCAGCCCTATGATGAAGCATGCCACTGCATAGTGGGTGAGGGCAATTTTAAACGATTTCACGGACTCCAAGAGAGGAGTGGAAATTTGGCCACCCTTCTTTTCCTCCTTTTCCTCTTTTTTAGTTTATAGTATGTACATGACAGGGAGGATAGAAAAGGAGTAGTACCTCTCTCCCCTCTCTATGTGTGTGATGATACAGTGAAATCCCCATCCTTGGAAAAATGCTACCCTAATAGACCGACATATGAAAAATGGAGTGGTAGAATAGATACCTGTCCAGTATGCCTATGCAAGCTAACATGGTTGATCAAGAGGAAATGGTTGAAGACATGGTCCTTGCTGTCAGCCTTACTGGTGTGACTAAAGAGGAATGGGCAGAATGGAAAAGAGAAGGTAAGAAAACAGAGATTCTAGCATCTAGCATTCAAGAGTGTCGGCCTAAAACGAGCAAGGATCTCCCTGGTTATGTGTCAAAATAGTGACAAGGTAGGTATGCGGTATGTGGTGTAATTGTGTGCTATGTAGGGGCGATAAAATAGTTATTCCATGTGGTTTGAGAGACAAGATTGTGGCTTGACACATGAGGGTCATCTAGTCTGAAGCTTCTCTAAAAGCAAGCTGCAGTCAGAATAAAGGAGGCCTGGGATAGATACATTATTTGAAAGCAAGATATAACATTGTCATGGTTTCACTGAAAGTGACAAGACATGCACTGTCAGAACAGCTCCCCTTTAGCCCCCTAAAATTGCTGATAGGCTATGAGTCTAGCTTGGGGATGTCATAACTGGACCTATCCACCAGAAAAGATTACCTTGTGGTTACATCTTGGTAATTGTGGAGTATCACATCTGCTGGTTAGTAACAAAATGAGGGCATCTTGCCGCTACAGATGTGTTAATTTACATCTTGCAGAATGTCTTCCACGATGGAGGGATCCCAGAAGTACTCATAACATACAATGATGTGGAATTCACCTCTGGTCTCATGAAAGAGTTTATAATGAGATGTCAGTCTATCATCTTAAAACAGCACTGTATTGTCCCTGTGCCAACAGGTTAGTGGAGATTATCATTTAAATGGTGAAAGAGTGTTTGCAAAGGGTGGCGTTTAAGGGTGTGCCAGCAGGTAAAGCTTTATAGGAAACTGCCTGGGCGTACCACACTGCCTCCAGTGTTACTATAGTATTAGTCACTGTATCCCTTGAAGAGAGATGTCCCAGAGCGCATTCCTGGTTGAGGAAGGGGGTCCTCGTTGATGTGAACAGGAATGCGGTTATGGAGATATCTGAGTCCCATTAATCAAAGCATTGGATACTTGTGAAGTTACCTACTTTGCGAAGTGTGATGGCAGCAGATTTTCTCGTTCGTTCATAAACCTTTATTCGGCTATCAGAAACAGCCATAAAAGTACATATGAAATAACACAAATTAAAAAACAATTAAAAGCCTTTTGATATAATACATGAGACATAGTGATAAAATTAATTTGCTGCACTATTACATAATACATTTCCTCGCATTAATAGCTTTCAAGATAAATAGGGTAACATTATAACACACAGAAGGTTCACTTAGTGTCACCAGATATTTCATAGCTGCTTTATGTGATCTAATATTCTGTGCAACAAACATAGGTTTAAGATAAAAACCCCTGAGATTCTGGTACAATTTACAAAACAATAAAAAGTGCAGTATGCTTTGTTTGCTTTGGTCATCGTAAGGGCAAAAAGCCATATCAGATGGACGGGACTTCATATTTGGGAAGGCAACTAAACGGTGCACGATGCCACATCTCAATCTTACCAACACAAAGTGATGCTGTATATTTGTCACATATGATAAATAGCTATTTTCCCCCTCCTCCAGGTTCAAACACTTATAAAAGGCGACTGTCGATTTGTTCCTATCTTCCATCAATCGTTGATCCAATCTATACTGCAAAAAGGTTTCTTTGATCCTCCTCTTAGTTAATAATAATACCTTGGTAGGGTCTGACCAGATAGATAAATTGAACAGCCTGCCAAGGGAGAAGTTGATATACAATAACCAGGGGATACTTAGGCATCATTCAAGGCTAAACAATCTGAAATGATTGTTCTGGTAAAACCAGTTTCTTCCTTAACCCATAGAGAGGCCCACAATAACAAAGGCTTGACCAAAAGAAGATCTTCCAGAAACTATAGACCGACCTCATGATGTAAGATTGTATTTGATACAGAAGAAGGTAGACATAATAAACGTTTTAAAATGCTATTTTCTTCTACATGCAGGGCAGTGCCATTAGCATAACCCTAAAGACCTGCCCCATATAAGGCTGTAGCCTCTCCTTTTGCTTTGTATATTGCAACCATTTAGCTGATGGGTCGATTCCCAATTTTGAGGAGAATTTAAAAACCCCTTGCGAAGTCCTGCTCATTTTATCTCTGATATTTAGAACGTGTTGTGACCATGATCTATTGCCCGCAAATAAAATACTCAAATAGCAAAACAAATTCACTAAGACAATTGGGGTGTTATCAATAAAAATGGTTTTGCAGGGTTTATGCTTAGGCCCACATTTTCTCAATTCCAGACCTCTGGTTGTGTAGGTCACAATGTTGGCATGCTTGAAAATTGATAAACCTTGAGCATGGACAGAGTGTAAAAGTACAAACAGATGAGCTGTCGCCCGGAGACGCACTTAGACCACGCATTTGTCTTCTCAAGGGACGGGAGGAGAACAACACTTAGGGACGTGCCTATGTGCAATGAGGTAGTGTAATGATTATGTCAGTACCTGAATCTCCATCATTGCGTATAGTGTTACTTTTTGCATTGCAATTATTTTAATCTGCTTCGCTGATGGTATCAGCATTTTATAATTTTTTTCATTGTTATTTCCTTTTTTACGTGTTTAAACACTTAGGGGCATATTAACAAGAGGGGGAGATAAAATTATCGCCGCTTTAGCGTCCGTTCTCGGCCAAAAAGCGGCGATAATTTTATCGCAATATTAGCAAGGACACGCTAGCATGTGTTTCCGTGATTTAGCACCCGCTTTGCATTGCACCGTTAATGAGATGCAAAGTAGGCGTGCCGCAATAGACTACATGGGTAAATATCGCGAAGGCAGCTTCGCGATATTTACAACAATGCCCCGGCCGGCGTAGCGATAAACAAAATCGCGCTAACCGGCCATTAAAGCTGGATTTTAACGTCTGCTAAAATCCAGTGTTAGGCATACTTTGCATGGGAGGTGGAATGTGGGGTTACGACCACAGGGTCGTATCAGGAAGGTCATCGCTGTTTTGCAGGGAACATCGCTGGTTTTCCAGCGATGTTGGGACATTTCCCTGCTATCGCTGGAATTTTCATCACCAATGCGCTAAGCGTTGTAAATACAGCGCTAGCTTGGCGATGAATTCCAGCGATAGCCGGCGATAGGGAAACTCGCGCTAGGCGCGGCCAGCGATAATTATCGCTGCCGCATGTTAATATGCCCCTTAGTTTTTGCTTTGTTTTTCCTTAGGTGAGTAAATGTGTGTTGTATTCCTCTAATGTTTAATTTCCAAATGGTTCCTTCCCTCTCCCTGTTTCCACCTCTATTTCCTCCTTCATTTCCTTGGAAAGTTCCATGATCTAGCTGGCAACTGATTGGCTCCGACCAACCTGATAATCGTGAGAATAAACCTTCTCGAAATTCCCCTCTGGTAGTAAGTAGAACGATTTATTTTACAGCAATCGGGATGGGAAGGACTGCAGCACGGAGGAATAGGGGAATGGCGGGTTCTGAAAAGAGGGTCCTTCGATCACAAACAGTTGAAAAACAGAATTCTGAAGTGATGGACAAAGGCAGGGAGGAACTGGTGGTATTCGACTCGCAATTTTTGGAGAAAAGCATTTGTTTACCGTTGTATTTTCAACTGTCTTCTTTTGCGTTATTTTTTCTATTTAACAACCTGCTCTTGTAAAATATATACAGTCTACACTGTTTCTTATTGTCATATAAAAACTTAAAAAATAAAAAAAATACTTAAAATAATAACATGACAAGATTGATGGTGACGATTTGTGTCAGTTCTTGCAGAGACGCAAGATGGAAGCTGGACTACTTTTATCCATAGCCAGGGGACACCAGTCTTGCAATGACCATGTTAATGGCTGCCAAGACCTGTTCTCTGCTTCTACGCTTTCCATAAGAATCATGCTGTCCTTCTAGTAGCCTCAAAGCTATGGTTCTGCAAAAGATAGAGCACAATGTCTTTAGAATGTCTTATGTTCGACTCTCTCTTTAACTGTCTTACTTGTTTTTTGCTTATAATGCTATAAAGAGAGCACCCTAGTAACAAGCAATGGCAAAGCCAATAAGTACGTCTTTATTGTTTGTTTGGTGAAGTTGTGTGGATGGGTGAATGTGGGATGGATTCAGTGGTTCGATGAACGGGGAAATGGATGAGTCGAATGGATGGATGTGTTATTTAGTGATTTAGTGCTCAGATTGAAAAATAAACACATTGATGGATAGTTAAGTGAGTGGAGAGCTGGTTGGCTAGGTGGAATGGGAAAGTGAATGAATGGATGAAGGAGCAAGGGCAGTGTGTGAGAAGCAAGAGTATGGTGTTGAGGTGGGGACAGTGAGGAGAACAGTGTTTGAGAAATTACCGTGTATGTGTCTGGAACAGCGAATAGGTGACTGGTTGAGTTCAAGAATTGCAGAGGGAGCGCTGGGAGATAGGGTTGAGTGAGTGCATGGATAGATGGGCACATGAATGGCTGAGTACATAAATCAATGATGGAAGCTACCGCAGTTTAGGAGAAAGGGCCGTTAAACAGAGGACTTTGTGAACCACACAGGAGAATTTTGTCAGACACGAGGAGGTGGTGTTGGGGGTAAAGGGGGGACAAATATCATGTCAGGACATTTTCTTACTTTAACCAGAACATATGTGTTGGAAATTGGGTTACTGGTTGAGGGGGTTCAAACCTTATTCAAGTAGCAACCACAATCTCTGTCAGGGGGAAACATAAGCAAACCTCCAATTAGCCTGTGCTTAACCCTCTGGTAGCTTGGCACAAAAGCAGTCAGGCTTAACTTAGAGGCAATTTGCAAAGTATTTATGCAGCACTTCAAGCAGTAATGAAGTGGAAACCCACACAAAATAAGTACCACACAAATTTTGAAACATAGAGTAAAATGTAATAAATTATTTGAGATCAAAACCACATAAATCCAATCAGTAGAATCAGATAAATAGTGCCTGGAAGCACAAAGCTCTAACTGTGGTTATCTAGTTGCACCGGACAGGGACAAAGTTACAAGTTCAGGCTAACCGTGATGAAGCGGAGGCCTGATACAGGGACCAAGTTAGGCCTGCAGAACAAAGTACCTTAAATCCTGGTTTGCGGAGCATTGTGATATCTCGCGCCGAGCATACATCCGCAGTGGCGGTTCGAGGCACCTGCAATACAGAGACCTGCGTCATAATCTAGGATGCCATCGTGGGGGCTTGTGATGCGAACTCCGGCATCGGGGATGCAATACGCAGAGGCAGTTACAAGGAAGCTGTGGGGATGCGATGCAAAGTCATGCATTGGGGAAGCAAAGCGCAGAGGCAGTTCCAAAGAAGATGCGGGGCTGCGATGCGAAGTCCTGCATCATTGTTGAGGATGCGGTCTACGAGAGGCTTGCGTTGCAAAGGCCTGCATTTTTGTATGTGTTGTGCAGTGGCAGTTCCAAGGAGACTGCAGGCTGAGATGCAAGTACCAGCATAGGGGATGCGTCACGCTGCAGCAGTTAAGAAGAACAGCTGCAAGGAGATGCGTTGTGCTGTATCGGTTCTATTCATAGGGCCACAGCTGGGCTGGCAGAGCTCCTTCAGGCCCAGTTCTAAGGGTTCAGGACTGGGAAGGTACCGCTTTGGGGGGGGGGGATAGGAGTCACAGCAGGCAGAGACCAAGTGCTGGGTTCAAGGTGTTTAGACCATTTTCTGTCCCTGAGGTTGTGAATAGGCCAGCCAACTAGCTCTTAGAGTCACTCTGGTGGTCCTGGGTTCAAGATGCAGGTTCATTCCTTTTCACTTAGGCAGCAGAGTAGCAGCCCTTCTTGCAGAGAAGCACATCAGTCCTATCAACTCTTCCACAGGTCCAGAGGTGTACTGAAGAGTTGGGTCTGAGGGTCCATTGTTTATACCTGGTCCCCACTTTGAAATAGGAGATGTTTCTAGCGGCTTCCATCCCTAGAGGTGCTTGGAATTTCCTGCCTCCATACCCTGGCCCCAGGGGCCACAAAAGACGAGTGTCAAATCCCTTTGAGAGTGTGCTGGGCAGAGCCTTTATGATGTGCAAGCGTGGTAGGTGGCAGATACACCCCCTATCAAGTCAACCTGATGCCTGACGCTTATCTCTGCTCACCGGGGGGGTGAAGCCTGTGCGTTGAAGTTCCTGCACCTCTGGGGAGACTACAGCTCCCATCAACCCCTGCTCCTGCTACTACGCAAAAAAGTGTGCCACGGTCCCGCAGGGATTGTACCCACCTGACGCTTGTCTCTGCTCACCGGGGAGTGAAGCCTGTACGCCGAAGTTCCTGCACCGCTGGGGAAACTGCAGCTCCCATCAACCCCTGCTCCTGCTACCACGCCCGTCATCGTCCGGAAGAGGCTGGGCTGGGCCCACCCTTTAAGCTGTGCTTCTCGGGAGAGTTCACGACTTGGACCATCATAGAAGGTGATTACTCACAATGGGTAAGCGTAAGGTGACAATCCAACAATCGGGGGGAAATAGTTAATACCCTCGATTCCTTCTTGACAAGGGCAGCAAACGTTCTGTCACAAGAGATCGAGTTAACAGAGTGCCATTCTCATTGGAACAAGGCAGGAAAGGTAAGGGCTTGTTAGCAGCTATCCCTGAGGTTCAGCTTGTAATGGATGGGAGGGAGAACTCCTGAGCACTCTCCAGTCGCCCCTCAGAAACTTTGCTTGAAGCTGGGTCCCTTGTATCTTCAGACTCAATAATAGAGCCAGCGGTTAAGAGCAAAAGAGGTGGTGGGAAACCGAAGCGAAAGAATCTGAAGACTCCAAAAACGATTAAAACCACCCTGGAGGCAAAGACCATGGACTCCTCGTCGTCTGATACAGACTCATTGTCGTCGAAAAATGAGGATTTATGTATTAGATTAGAAAGCATGGTCTCTTTGTTGCTCCAGCTGTCAATCCATAGATTATTGAGGATTGAAGAAAGATTAGATAGCCTCATTAAAGGTGGGATCACATGTGAAAGGGGCCCAAGCATACCATCACATTCAGCCCCAAGGAGAGTCCCCCAGGCACAAGGGTACACCATAGAGGGGTAAATTGTGCCCGACTTACCTAATCTACCTGGCCCAAAGCTGGTACTAGATTCCTCTATCCTAACCCCCCCACACCCCTCCTTGACCATTTCATGCTCTGAAAAAAATGTTGCGGGAGTAATATAATGGAGTCATTGAGTACACTTGTCAGTTCAAGTGGTAATGAAATCAGGGGGGAAGAGAAAGGGAAGTGGCATCGAGGACAGCTATGGGAGCTGCAGGGCAAAGCAGGAAACAGTTTCAAACATTAGATCTCCCCCCAGCCACCTCGCCATTTGTCTTGGTTCTGGTAAATGTTCCGGAGCTGAGAGAGGGCCAAAGGGAAGCGACGGAACAGCTTATGGCTAAAGTACTCTATTGGTTGTCTACCCATGCAAGAAGCCATGTAATAAGGGACGGCAGTTTGGATGGACATATTATTATGGCAAGGTGGGTGGAATGGGTAGGCCACTCCACAAAAGAGGAAACGGGGGATTGTGTAGTTGTCAATTTTAATGACCAATATGTGGCAAGGAATTTGCTAAGGGCATTTTCAAATGTTTTTTTATCTGGCACTCAGATCACTGTGTCCCCACTGGATTACTTCTATAGATCGATTTTACCACCATCTTTTCAATCTGTGAGAGGCCTTACTGGTATTGCCTGTCCTACCCCTTTGCCAATCCAAGGTCCTGGTAGACCTGTTAGAACACGCATTAGGGCAGAGAATCACTTCGCCCCTTTGAGTGACTTAGAGTCTTGCGACTGACTGAACCCTGATGTTTTAAATCATAACCTAGTCATTGATAAAGAGGTACAAAAAGCAAAGAGGAGCAATGGCTCTGGAGGTGACGATAAGGGAATGTAAACCAGGGTTAAAAATAGCAACCTGGAATGTTGCGGTCCTTGGCTTAAAGATGGGTAACGCACAGTGGATGTCTATTTGGCAGGAACAGGATATATTATGTTTACAGGAGACTTGGGCAACAGACCCTATATTTTTAGATGGGTCCTGATCGTATCAAACGGAAGCAATCCCATCACCGTCAGGTAGAGCTAAAGGTGGTCTATTGACTTTAATATCGAATACATTGCTCATCAAGCTTGAAAAGTTTGAATGCCCATATCCCTATTTTCATTTTTTGGTCTTTGAAGGAGAAAGTGATCAGGGCCTGCTTCTGGTAAACTTTTATAATAATAACTTTGGTGGGAATACGTCATCAGTGATAGTTTTATTGGAAAAAGAGATTTAAAAAACCAGTGGAGCATTGCTAAATAAATGTAACACTCTGTGGGTAGGTGATTTTATGTCCAGCCATGTAAACACTTAATGCACATTGTTTGTGGTTTAGTGGACCTGGAGGGTGATGCAATTTACCACTTTACACATCATGAATATGGCAATAGCCTAAATCGGATGCTATCCACCAGGAATCTGGAAATAATTAACAAGGTAGATTCAGACACAGGGGGTTTTGAAAAAACTTTTTCCCGTAGCGAGTATGAGTCTACAATCGATTTTGTAGTAGCCTCTGATTCTCTCCAAGGAATCATTTCCCAAACAGACACTAAACATTCCAACTTCAGTGACCACGCAATCCTTTTTTTAGTGATGTTTGGGGCGGGTGCTAGTATCTTGCCAACAGTAAAGGTACCGAAGCCAATTTGGCTAGAAAGAACAGTTAAAAACTAAAATGGGATAAAATCGACAAGGCAAACGTAGTTCCACAAATTTTATTTAATAAGTTGGAAACAGTTCTAAAGTGTTTAGATCCTCATTTATGCCCTGATTGCCATCACTGTTCCTGGAATTGCCTGGGGAAATCAAACTCACCTTGACTCAGTTTAAACCTCCTAACGAGGCTCCAGTAAACCAATGGTTTTATGAGGCCTGTGCAAAATCCTCAAAAGACTTGCACAGGGCTCTCAAAGCGCAACCTAGAGAACAGGTCCTGATTAAGGCACTACGCAAGGCGTATAAGTCAGCCCAGAAAACTAGGGACAGGGAATTGAGGGAAGCTGCCTGGGAAAATCTGGCACAGGCTCAGCATCTACTAAGAACAGTAGGGAATTCTGGAAGATGATTAATGATCCCTTTTTTAAAAATCACACAGAGAATACACTGGAAACTCACGTTAGTGAGGATGCTTGGATGGCTCACTTTTAACAGATTTTTGGGACTATGGACGAATCCCCGAAAGACCCAACTAGTGCAGCCCAAGCCCCAATGGAGTACTTGTTATTCAATCTGAAAGAAGTAAGAATGGGCTGGGTAAGTGCAGCAGTGCTAAAGCCCCAGGTCCAGATGGGGGTCCTATTGACTTTTTCTCAGAGCACCAAGATCTGTGGACCCCACTCCTAACCAATGTATTTAATGTCATATCTAAGTCGGCTCCCTTACCCTCTTGGGAAACTAGTATAATTGTGCCAATTTATAAAAAGGGGGCGAAAACAAAACCCCAGAACTACAGACCCATCTCCCTCGTGGATAGCACTTTGCGAAATTGATGGGCAGTATTTTGCTAAATAGTCTGGAGAGTGGGCAAAGGAGAAAAACATCATGACTCAAGCCCAGTATGGCTTCCAAAGGGGTAGAGGGACGATAGACCAGTGTCTGAACTTGAGCCTGACCATTGCTAAATACATCACAGCCAGGAGCGGTCAGACCTAAATGGGCTTTATGGATTTAATGGCCGCGTTTGACTGTGTGAGCCATTCTAAACTGTGGAATATAATGGAAGCGATGGGTATTGATGCGTGTGTTATGGTAAAAACGGGAAATGCACATGAACCTTCCAGATTATGAGGGGCATTAGACAAGGCTGCGTCCTTGCCCCCTTTTTATTTTTGATCTATACAAATGGGGTTGAGGCCACTCTTGCAGGTTGTACATTGGACGTCCCCTCTTTTAACACTCTTACACTTCCAATTTTGGCTTACACTGACGATGCGGTCCTAATAGCTAGGACTGGGGTGGCTTTACAACGCCTTACAGAGGCCTATGTGAGCTTTATGAAGTCACTGGTCTTGAGGGTTAACAATTCTGAATCCTTTGTATTAGTGACAGGGGTTGGGTCTTCCAAAAGAATTCCATCTTTTTATATCAGAAGCCGAAAATTGGATTTGAAGGATACCTTTCCCTATTTAGGGGTATCGTTTGATAAAAAACAATCTTGGTCAAATATGGTGGAAAGCAGGGCCTAGTAATGGAGTGAAGCATGGTAGCCATTTTTAGCTGTATTAAAAAATTGGGATCAAAACCAATTGTCCCCATAAAAAAGGTTTATAGTTCTAAAACCATCTCAACGCAATGTATGGGGCAGGGGTCTGGGGAACGGCATCAATGGACTCTCTCCAAAAGTTAGAGGATGGTTTCTTTAAAAGGGTCGTGTCCCTTCCTGGTACCTGCTCTAATTATGTTTGCCATCTAGAACTTGGTTTACCATATGTGACTGATACCATAAGACTTGCACATATTCTGCTATGGCACTCAATTTAGAGAAGGGACACGGTCAACCTAACTCAAACTATAATAAATAACTGCTTGTCATTGGATAATGCACACAAAATTACTTGGTGGCAGTATGTAAGGACTGATCCAGCGGGTTACTAGCAACAAGCATTCATACACAAAATACTCACCTGGGCCCATTCATTCACGCTAACTAATAGACACCGCTGGTGGGAATCAGTTGTACTCTTTATCAAACTCCCTGCTACCAATTACCTTTCCTGATTGAAGAGTAATGACTTACCAATGGACCTTTGATAATTGGGGATAAAATGAGATCATACAAATACGATTTAATAAAACACCTGAAATAACCACTGACTCAGGAAGTTTTAAAAATGTTTATCTAAATTATTTAGCAGAGTAAATTACAAACCACATAGTACTTGATCGCATATCAAGGAGGAAATATACTATAATATCACCTATTAAGCATCAAATGACGGTCCCTCAGAAAAGAGAAGATAGAGACAGCAGTACATACTAAAGGTTATGTTTCATAGTTACCTAAGAGTGTGAGAACCAAACCCCTTGGCCAAGGAGTTGGAAAGGGTCCCAGGAAGGATGAAGACCAAGACCTCCGGACCAGGTTCAAAACAGGACAGGTGACCTCTCTACCAACGACGCCTGCGTCGTTCCCCTCTCTGACACTTCGTTCCTCCTCGATTCTTCCGTCGCTTCTTTCTAATGGAATCCGCCGCCCCCTCCTCAGGACCTCTTTGGACAGCGGTTCAGTCTATAATCGATCAGCTCGTTGAGCACCAAAGCCTGATCTTGTGCTTGGCTCCTGTGCGCCCTAATGCTAACTAATTAGCTAATTCTATATCTATTATACCCTTCTACACCCAGGTACCTCCCATTAATGTTTCAAAATTATGGGCCCACTACTTCTGATTGGACAGGGACAGGGGGTTGATCCTCACACCATGACAATTTAGTTCAATTTCTTTAAGCCCATTGTTTTAAAATACCGCCCCTCACAATTAATACATTTGCTTTATTTCCCACCCATCTCACGACAAAATCAAATACAAAATGTATATACATTGTTGCAATTGATAGAACATCTCAGATGTACAGTGGAAGTGACCAACGGGTCGTGTCCTTGGATATTTTCCAAGTTGACTTCATCGCTTTGTCTTGTTATTTTCAGAGCGCATGCGCAAGTTCCATAGCTCTTGAGCTGCTGTTCAGTTAACCCAGGCCCAATTTACAAACTAATAGAAAATCAAAGAAGAAACATATTAAAATCAAAAATAAATGTTTTCACTGTATACCCCCTACTTCTACTCTTTTCCCATTTAATAAAAAAATCTATCCCGCAATAATAGCGTTAGAAATACCACTTTATTAATTGCAGCAAATGCGTAAGCTTTAGCATGTGAGAACATCAAGCAGCCATTTTAGCACACACTGCGCAGAAGCAAAGATTCCCTCCAAGCAAAGAAAGACGTCATACCACGTGATATGGTTGACACATGCGCAATGGAGTTCCCGCGCTTTAGCGGCCATTTTGGATTAGACAAGGATTACTTATTAGTTTTAAACACATAGGCAAGCGTCTCTCGGATACGGTGTAGTGTATGCACTTATTAATAAAGACATTACAAAGTTTAATTAATTAATACTGTGAGAGGATTGCTTACGAGCAAGTCTTATTGTGAGTCCTTGCTCCATCAATCCCCTCTCTGATGGCGTTTCTGAGCCATCAAAACTACCCACAACCAGATGCCAACTTCTAGCCTAATTTTGTCACAGTCTAATTTTTACATTTTCTATTCTTTTCTTCTCCTTTCAGTTTCTTGTATATTTCACTTTTCAGATCTTCTAATTCAATTTCATCAAATTTTCGTTTCTTGTCTTTTCCTGTCACTCTATATGCTTCATTCTTTCTACAACATTTGCACCATATCATTATTGACAGTACTATTATTGCTATCCCTACTGAGGGTACTAATATTTGACCTATAAGTCCTTTTCCTACATTAGTAAACCAGGTACCAATTGACGCAATGCTATTTGTCAATCTTTCCCATACACTATCAACTTCCAGTGGTTTCAGTTCATTCTCAAGTTTTGTTATATTCTTTATATACGTTCCAATTTCTGCACTTTTGTCAGGAATATACGTGCAACAATGTTTTGTTTTCAACAATTTACAGACTCCGCCCTCTTTTGCTAATATTATATCAAGCGCAAGTCGATTTTGCATAACCATAGATCTAATCGCAACCATTTCCGCATTAATCATTAGAAATCCTCCAGCGGTATCCGTTGATAAACGATCAACCACTGTAGATAACTTACATATTTTCCTTGAGTTCAGAATTATTCCAATTGAAGGTATCAATGCACCAAATATATCACCTACTATTTCTGGAAAAACTAGCTCTTTTACTACGGATTAATTCATTATTATTTTCATTGCTCCCAGTGTTTCTTTTTACATGGTATACTTTTGGAAAAACTATTCCAAAATAACAACTTCCATACCATCGTGCAGGAAGCCAAAAATAAGCCTTATTCCCACACACATAATAAATTCCAGGAAAAACTGAATCTGTTCCTCCTTTTAGTCCCCAACCTCCAAGAATTAAGAAATTATGTTCACATTCACTGGTACCGATGAAAACATTGTTATAATCAGTCTTTAACCTATGTAGACAAAATTTCCCTGTCTTTACAAAATCCAGACCCATAGCAGCTTGAGCTTTGCCAGGTGTGTAAATACCCTCTTTCTCAGCCCAAGGTGGAAGATGAGCTTTATGCTCAGACGCTTTCTTTTGGAAATTTTGTCTTCTATTCTCAACTAAATTCAAAAATATATTTTCTTCTTCATGTAATGAACATGTTAGATTGCTTCTATGTGCATGTGCTATGTCTATCGACTTCATTGTTAAGAAAGATTATCCCATAAATTGTGCATCTTGACTACTAAGCACTGGGTTCATATTCTTTCGAATCGGAACCTCTGAAAATATCACATCTATATTTGAATAATAATACTGAAGTTTCCCTGTTCTATAAAATAAACTAGTTAATACACTACATGATATGCCTAGTAGAGAGTGGGTCAAGTCCTACTATTGGAAATGGGTGGCAGAGAGAACAGTCACACAAGTGAAAGGAGGTCGACTCACGACAGAATTTATGGAGTTTAAGATGGTTGGTGTGTACGAGCCCTATATGGACTTCATCACTGTCCCGCAAGAGAGGAAGTTATTTATCCAATTTAGATTTGGATGTCTTCCCTTAAACTCCTTTACTGTGTCGTGGAATAGGGGCTCCCAAGTTAAATCATCCAACTGTCCATGTTGCCCCGAGATAGAGGAGACGACTAAGCACATTCTCTTTATATGCCCTCTGTATAAAAATCCAAGATCTAAATGGTTAGCCCCTGCTTGTAGACAACTAGGAACCCGTAGTCATTTAGAGGCCCTACGTATCCTCAGGACAGATACAAGGCCACAAATAGTATGTGCAATGGCCAAATTCCTGGGGAGGTTTTGGTTCATTAGGAGGAAGATGCTAAAATGAACTGAGTATACCATTAGATTAAGTATCATTCCTCACAAAGTATCCAGTCTACACTTGATGTTTTATGATCATGTTAATATATGCCTCATGTTTAAATTACAGAAGACTGTGCAATATTGTATTTCTGCTAATTATGCACTAGCACTTTATGTACTTTCTATGTGTTTTTAGCTTGTTTGGTTTTATCATCTTGGAAGCTAGTTCCTTTTAATTTGTTTTTTAGATTTTAATGGCTCGGGTTTTTAATACATTTTGTCACTGTATAAATAATGTCATCTATTTTGGCTTACAATTTTCAGTATGAAAATCTTGTTCTAACTACTATACTTCTGTACGCCTATGCACTTTGATGGTCTTAACGACCGAATAAAGTTTTATGATGATGATGATATGCCATAAGTTAGAGGAAAATGATGATATGTTAACCCTTCTGCTACTGATTCAGGTAACTTCATACAGACATAACAATCACTAACTTCCATTATATCTACATACTGAAACAATAATTTAGTGAAAACATTTAAACTAGTATCGTTATCTGTTACCACGTGATGAAACTCTGGTTCATCTTCTGCTTCTAATTTTACTCTATCACCTTTCAAATTATCTATCCTTCCTTTTGTTTCATTGTTAATCTTTTTATCCATTATCATAAGGTAAGGAATTGCTACAATCACAACTAACCACACTATAAGCACCACTACCAGACTACATATGCATATAACACAGCATCTTTTACAACATTTCCATTTCGGTCTCCCAGAAACTCTGTCGTCAGGCATTTTGACAAAGAAGATTTCTCTTCTTTTCTTTTTTTCTTTCAAGACTTTTACGTTATCAAGGTGGTTTCACTTCTTTTTCATAAGTCAGTTCTGCACTTGTTCCTTCATCCCCACTTTCACTGGACTCTGAACTTTCGTAGTCTTCAAGGATTATATAAGTCCAGTCAGGACCTTTAAATTTATTGTTCACAAGTTTCAATCTTTTGCTTTTTCGTTTTTCAGTTCCACTTGTTTGTCCAGATAAACTTGTTACTTCATTTACTTGTTCTGGATCTTCACTTCGTGTTTCTATATGGTATTTTACTCTTTTAATGACACCAGGCCAATGATCACCTTTTCTGGCTTTCTTTGTTTGCACTGTATCTTCACCTTCTGAGTCTTTTCCAAAAGCTCTTTTATTTTCAAAGTGTGGCACAAATTGATTTTCCTCGATTTCAGTTTCTTCTTCTATCTGCTCTTGTTCAGGTCTTGTTGTTGTTTCTTCAGTTGCCTGTGGGTGAGTTTCTACTAACTGACCCTGTTCAGGATTTACGTCTTCGTGCTTGAGGCTTTCTTGCTGTTGTTTTCTTGGTTTTCTTCTCCCTGAACGTATTTTTCTTGTTCTAACTTGTTCTGATCAGGGCTTATTGCACTTTGTACTTCTGCAGCCTGACCGCGTTCTTCTAAACCTGTCTGTCCCTGCTCAAATTTTGTTGTTTCGTTGTCAATTTGAGCCCAATTTCTTCTCCCTATCTGGGCCTGCTCAGGTTCTCTTATTGTTTCGTTCTCCCTATCCTGAGCTGCTTCTTCTTCACCTATCTGATCCTCACTAAATTCCTGTAATCTAGCTCTACTTCTTGTTTTGATGAAAACTTCTGGTATATCAACCACTGGTATCCAGTCCTGACTTGTGCTCGGTTGTTCTTCTTCAGCTTCTCCTGAATCTATCACTTGGGATTCTTCAGCTGGCCAACCTTCAGCTTCCTCAGCTATTGATGCTGACTGAGGATCTTTTCCTTCAGGAGCTGGCACCCTTTTGGTGTGGCTTACATGAATCCAATTACTCAATCCTGCACATTTCACTGCTGTGTTTGTAACTAATATAACCTGACAAGGTTCGCCCCACCTGGGTGATAAACACGTTTCTCTGGTGTGATGCTTCACTACCACCCAGTCTCCGGGGTTCAGATCATGCTCTTGTTCGGGCTGCCTGGAAACTGCGTCTTCTCCAACCTGGTGAGAGACAGAACGCACGAGGTCAGCCAATGCTTTGCAATAATCTAGAACCATATCATCAGTTATGTTCAGCAGTTTATTTCCAGGAACATGTGCTTGCCTCATTGCTCTGCCCATGATGATTTCATGTGGACTCAGTCCTGTATTTGTTATCAGGAATGCTTCTGAGTCCCATTAAGACAAGGGGCAATGCATCTGGCCAATCTAACGATGTAGATGCACACATTTTTGACAATCTTGATTTTATTGTGCCATTCATTTGTTCAACCACTCCAGAAGCCTCTGGGCGGTACGCACAGTGCAATTTTTGTTCAATTTTAAATGCTTCACAGATTATTCGAATTACATCGTTATTGAAGTGACTTCCTCTATCTGATTCCAAAGTTACTGGGAAACCGAACCTAGGAATGAGTTCTCGTAACAACAGTTTTGCGACTGTAATGCTGTCATTCCTTCTAGTTGGATAAGCTTCCACCCACCTTGAAAACAGACACACTATGACAAGTACATATTTCAGTCCTTTACATGGTGGTAACTGAATGAAATCTAACTGCAATCTCACAAATGGACCCTCGGCCTTTCCAATTTTTCCTAAGCCAATTACTGTTCTCCTTCCTGGATTATTCATTTGACAAATTAAACACCTCTGGCAAAGACTCTCTGCTGCAGCCCTAAACTTTGGATTGTACCAACTTTGTATGAAAAGTCTAATCATGGCATCTCTCCCTACATTTGTGTCTCCATGATACATTCTGGCCATTTGTGAAATCAAACAGTCGGGCATGACTGGTCTGCCATCTGAATATACCCATACATCATCATCTGTTCTTCGGGTACACCCTATTTTTATCCAAACATCTCTTTCACTCTCCTCAGCATCATGTTGTAATCTTTTCACATCATTCCATGTTTCAGGTGTTGAACATAGCATAAGTTGGCAGCTGATTCCCATCCTTTCAACTTTTCTGTTTACTGCCAATCTGTTTCTGGCACAGTGTTGAGCAACTAGGTCTGCGTATCTGTTACCGGCTACCACCCAGTCATCTCCTGACTGGTGTGCGGCACATTTCACCACTGCCAATTCTTTTGGTGATTGTATTGCCTCCAATAATTCTTTTACAAACTGCCCATTTTTGATTGGGGATCCTGAAGAAGTCATGAAATCCCTCTGCATCCACAGTTGGCCAAAGTCATGCACAACCCCGTACCCATATTGACTGTCCGTAAATATGGTTACTTTTAAATTTTTCCCAATTTTGGAGGCTTTGATCAAAGCAATTAATTCAGCTACTTGTGCAGATTTGACTCCTGGTAAATAGGATGCTTCGACTAGTCCAAAAAGTTCACATACAGCATAGGCTGCACTCAATTTGCCATCCTCATGTCATAGGCATGAGCCGTCCACAAACAGCTCTCTGTCTGGGTCTTTTAGGGGCATTTCCTGTATGTTGGGACGCGGTTTTGTACACAATTCTGTGACCTGTAAACAATCATGTTCTGGATCGTCTTTAACTTCTTCACAATATTGATCCGGCAATAATGTAGCAGGATTTACAACAGTGCACCTAGCTATGGTCACATTTTCAGCTCCTAGAATTATTTGTTCATACCTTGTCATCCGACTAGGTGTGAGATGCTGAGTTCTAGTTCTTGTCAACAGGATCACAACTGCACGTGGGACAAACACTGTAACAGGATATCCCATTACTATTGACTCACTTTGTTCAATGCTCATACAGGTAGCAGCAACTGCTTTTAAACAGCCTGGCAATGCTGCAGCCACTGGGTCCAATGTAGCAGAAAAATATGCTATAGGACGCCTGTCTAGTCCATGTCTTTGGGTTAGTACTGAAAGTGCACAATTTTCTCTTTCATAGCAAAACAGTGTGAATTCTCTTGTATAGTCAGGCATGCCCAAGGCAGGTGCCTCACACAAAGCATTTCTTAATTTTACAAATGCACCGGCACTTTCATCATCCCATTCAACTGGATCCTTTGCTGTCTTTTTGGTTAGTTGAATCAAAGGCTTTGCTAATAGTGAAAACCCTATAATCCATTGTCGACAGTATCCCACTATTCCAAGAAACATTCTCACTTCTCTTTGTGTTACTGGCATTTTCATTTTCTTGATTATTTTTATTCTATCAGATGTTATTCTTCTTGTTCCCCTTTCAATTTGGTGTCCCAAATATTTAACTGCCGTTGTAAAAAACTGAAGCTTCTCAGGTGACACTTTGGGGCCGATTCCGATGTCGGACGTACTCAGGTCCGTCCGACATCGGTCCGGAGCCGTAACCGACCGACCTGCTGTCGTCGGTTACGGCCCAGGCAGTACGATGCGACCGAACCCTGTTCGGTCGCACTCGTATCTCCCACAATGGGAGCATGCATTCCGGACGGAATGCATGCTGGCATTGGAGAAAGCAGGGGTGCAGTTCAACCCTGCACCCTGTGGCCGGCACCCCAAGGTGCCTGCCACCAGGTGCAGGGTTCAACAGAGGGGCACCATAGGTGCCTCCAGGCCGCCATTCGGCGACCTTGCACCCATGGGGGTCCCACTGTGGGCCCCCAAAGACAGTGACCGACTGCCTTTTCATGCCGGAAAGACCGGCACAAAAAGGCAGTGAAAAACTGCCATCGTACTCCCTCGGTCGCAAAGAGGCAGCCGGGGGAGTACAGAGGGATTTCCGGATGGCTGACGGGCTCGCCGAACCCGTCGTGAGCCATCCGGAAATCCGAGTCGGATTCTTTTCCGACCGAGCCCATCGGAATGGCTCGGTCGGAAAGGAATCCGAGCGGCACGTTCCGATTCGGTCAGAAGGGCTCCGACCATCGTTCGGTGCCCTTCCGGCCGAAATCGGAATCGGCCCCTTTGTGTCCTTCTTCAGCCAAATGGTTGAGTAATTCAATTGAATCTGCAACACAATCATCATGAGTTTTGGATGCTACCAATAAGTCGTCAATGTACTGCACCAGGACTGAACTCCTGGGCAGTACTAATTTCTCTAGACACCCTTTCATTATTTGATTAAAAATGGAGGGACTTTCTGTATACCCTTGAGGAACACGATTCCACACATAGACATGGTTTTCGAATTTAAACGAAAAGAGATATTGGCTATCTAGGTGCAATGGTATTGAGAAAAATGCTTGGCATAGGTCAATCACTGTAAACCATTCTGCACTCCAGGGTATCTGGTATAGGATCACTGCAGGATTTGGTACTATAGGAAAACAAGGTACCACGATTTTATTACTTTTCCGCAAATCCTGAACGATTCTATATTTTCCACTAGGCTTTTTCAAACCCATGATTGGTGAATTACAAGGACTACTCATAACTTCTTTTAATATGCCTTGTTTCACCATTCTGCCACTTTCCTCAACAACTCCTGCCTTTACTTCTGCACTCATTTTGTACTGTCTGGTATTTGGGAAAATTGCGCCTTCTTTTACAGTGATCTTTACTGGGTCTATTTTTGCCATAAGTCCTACTTCTTTTCCCGTAAAATCCCATACCGTAGAGCTCACTGTAGTTCTTAATTCTTCGGGTAATTCGTCTTTTGTTATCAAGGAGAACATCTCATCCACTTCCGTACCTTGCTTGGCTAGCATGAACTTATAAACATGATCTTCATCCGGGGTCTGTATTGCAACACCATCCGGTGTGCAAAAAATAGTGCAATTCATTTTGCACAGTAAGCCTCTACCCAATAAGTTTACTGGACTGGAATCACACACCACAAATTGGTGCATTTCTCGGAAGTTTCCTATTTTTACTTCCATAGGCTCAGTAAGGGGTGTTCTGATCTTTGGATTTGCTACACTTACAACTTGGATAGCTTCTCCAGAGAGAGGGAGGTCTGGGTTGTCTGCTGTTCTCACAGTAGAACGGGTAGCACCAGTGTCCAAAAGAAAAGTGATATCATTACCTCTTACTTTCCCTTCAACATATGGACCTGACTGATCTACAGGTAAGGATGCGCCAAGTATGCACTCCTTCTCCCCCTCTCTTAGGCACCGTCATTGATGACTATATGGATCAAATTCATCCTGTAAAAGAAACTGTGAAGTTACATATTCATTCTTACCACTTCCTCCTTGATATCCGACGTCCGTACCGTGCTTTGCTCTGCTTACATTACCCTGTATAGGGGCAGGTGGCAACTGACTCTGAGAATTTACACCCTGCTGTGAGTCATTCTGCGTCTGTGGATTTAAATTATGATTTGGGCCATTATTATTTTGAATCTTCTTACATTCGTTCTTCCAATGTCCTAATTTTCCGCATCCATGACAAGGAAATTTCTTTTTAGCCTCTTCTCTACTCATTCGTCCTCTCACTTTTCTACCATTCCCTGTGTCACCATTCGTTCCATATTCTTTTCCCTGACTTTCTGTTGGATTATCCAAATTAATTCCCTGTCGCTCAGCCATTTTCACTTGAGCCCACATCACCTTTTCTTGTAATTTCTTGTGCCTATCCTCAATGTCGTCTCCACAATATTTAGCATATTTCAAAATTTCGTCAATAGGTTTCCCTTGCCAGCATAACATGTGTTGCTTAATCATCTGACAAATCTCTGGCTTTAGACCATAAACAAATCGATAGACAAACTGACTCATATTTTTGTCTCCAATATCTTCAAAACCACTGTACTGCTTAAACACTTGTACACGCCTACTACGAACGTCTATTACGTTCGTAGTAGGCGTGTACCGATTCATTTGCCTCTTGAGTAGTCCTGTCTATTTTCACCCAATCTGTTTCTTTTGGTGGTATTTTCCCTTTCAAATAAGTTATTACCTGGTGATACTTTTTCATCACATCATTTGATGGTGCACCTGTCTTTGAATCTCTAGGATACTCTTCACTAGGCCAGTCGATTGTGATTTTACAATCTGTCCATAAATCGGCAGGTACCACTATGTCAAACAAACCATCCAAGTCCTTTAACAATACCTTTGAGACTTTCACAAACCTCTCGACCTGCTTGTACCATTCAATCGGTTTTTCTCTCAACTTTGGAAAATCATTCGTAAATGACAAAATATCTTGCCTGCTCCAAGGGACATGAACATAACCTCCTCCTGGAACCTCCCGCATCGGGTACAACTGATCTACTTTCCCTGTTTCCTTCAATAAATATCCAGAAGTCGTTCTATTGTAACGTGCCTCTTCCTTTTTCTTTGTCCATCTCGTTTTCCATTTATCTAGTTCTCCCCATTTCTGTAATACTGACATTAATTCTTTCACTTGTAATTTTCTACCAGATGTATTCATATTTTCTAAATCTTTGTCAGTAAAGTCTGCTCTATATGGTTTCGGTAGTACTTTTGACTTTCTTATTTCAATTCCCATTTCTGAGGCCAAATCCGTCAATTTTTCATGGAATATCTTTACATTTCTTGTTATGCTCCTACATACGAACAATAGTTCTTCTTCACTGTAGGTATTTAAACGATCTACTCCTATATTGCCTGCTATCATTTCTTCTAATTCGACTTTTAATTTATAAATGTCCAAAATCTTTGGTGGTGAACTTTGTCTGTCTGCTCCTTGTGCCCATCTTTCTAAATCTTCTGGAGTTACTACAGTTGCACTTTTAGTTCCTGACGATGTTATTATATTCACATCCTTTGAGCAACCAGGTGTGACTCTTATGGGTGTGCTATTTACGGAATCTCGAATAGGCAAATCCATTAGTGAAATCATAGATTCACAATCGCTGATATGGTCATCGATTATTACTGCTTCGTGTTTTGGAATCTCCACAGGTGTAGGCATAACTAGAGGTTTCGGACAATTTACTTTGTCACCATATAAAGGGACCACGGGACCAATGGTTACAGGTATGGTCAAGGAATCAGGATGTACATTCAACTGTGTTATTTTCTGTATCAATTCTGTTCTGTTTCTGTCTAAGGCCTCTCTTTCCTTATCCTGAAGTACCCAATTAACTGGTGGATTATGCAGTACTTGAGGTACCAATGGTGTTCTCAAAATTGGTGCACTTGGGGTACAACCACCCAGCCCTTCCTGGTATGGTGGAGGGTTCTTCAATATTTCCTCCATAAATTCATCTTCGGATTCTCCAAACCCTGTCAGGTGTTTAGTCTTTTCTTTGCATTTGCTCCCTAATGGCTCATCTGTCATGAATACTGGATACAAACCCTCGGTAAGCATCGCTCTTCTCCACTGTTTCATCTGACTTTCTCGGGTCTCATTTTGGTGTCTAGGGAAAAATCCCCTATAACCCCTATTGCTTCTGGGTCTATCACGTTCAAATGCCTCTGTTTCCCATTCTTCTAGGGCTTCGTATTGCGTTAATCTTGGTCTGGGTTCTAAATCATTCATTCTTATTCTTAAATTTTGAAGAATTCTCCCATTGAAAGTACCATTCTCCGGAAAAGCTAATATTCCGTCATCCTGGGTATATTCTATCCAATTTTCTAACCAGACGCAAGTATGGTAACCCCTCTCCATCATCATGAATGAGGCGGGCGTTTTTGCTGGTGTAATGATAATTCCTTCCCTAGTTTTGATTGGCTTATCCTTCTTAAAATAATTCTTAATCTTTTGTAAAAATGAAATTTTTCTCTTTTCGCCATACATTTTGGGTAAATATCTATTTATTGAATTATATTCGGCAAAACCTAGGAATCTCCTGTCTGGACGTGTTCCTATTAAAGTTGGATCGCGTTTCCACATATAATCTACACTGTCCACTAAGATTTCAACTTCTATCCTGACAACCAATAAAATTCCAGTTAACATTTGTCTCTGAACCAATCCTAGCGCGGCTCTTCTGTGACGTCTGTCTGACGACCCCTCCTTTACAATCTGCGCTTCTCTTTCCCTCGCTGTTTCAACCAATCCCAGCGCGGCACCTATGACGTCAGTATTACTCCTGACTACTGACCCCTCCTTTACAAGCTCGCTCCATGCCTGCTGTGTCAACCAATCCCAGCGCGGCCGTTCTACCGTCAGCTTTTACTCCGACAGCTGACCCTCCCTTTACAAAAATCGTACACAAAATTTTCAACTCTTCTTATTAAAATTCAGTAACGACATAAAACATTCGCTATCGTGCCAGTTTCTCTGAATTGAAAAAGATAGATTTCTCTCACTTCTTAGTAAAACCCTTCTGTTTACTAACATACACTACGAGTAAAACCCTTCCGTTTACTCTTCACTTAAGCTTCGGAAATACCTGCTACTCCTTCAATGTTACCTAACAAGTACTGATAGCCCTGCTTAACTTCTCAGTACTATTTCTGCCTGACAGATAACCTCACTGCAGTATGGCTTCCACTTACCATCCGCTATTCAAATTCCCCGGGGATTCTAGACAACATAAAACAAAACTTTTAAACAAACGGATGTTAGTTCATAAAAATAAAATTCTCATTACCCAATTAACAAAGTAAAACCAAAACCATCCTCTGCTAGCCAGAAAACTGATCCAGCGAGTTACTAGCAACAAGCATTCATACACAAAATACTCACCTGGGCCCATTCATTCACGCTAACTAATAGACACCGCTGGTGGGAATCAGTTGTACTCTTTATCAAACTCCCTGCTATCAATTACCTTTCCTGATTGAAGAGTAATGACTTACCAATGGACCTTTGATAATTGGGGATAAAATGAGATCATACAAATACGATTTAATAAAACACCTGAAATAACCACTGACTCAGGAAGTTTTAAAAATGTTTATCTAAATTATTTAGCAGAGTAAATTACAAACCACATAGTACTTGATCGCATATCAAGGAGGAAATATACTATAATATCACCTATTAAGCATCAAATGACGGTCCCTCAGAAAAGAGAAGATAGAGACAGCAGTACATACTAAAGGTTATGTTTCATAGTTACCTAAGAGTGTGAGAACCAAACCCCTTGGCCAAGGAGTTGGAAAGGGTCCCAGGAAGGATGAAGACCAAGACCTCCGGACCAGGTTCAAAACAGGACAGGTGACCTCTCTACCAACGACGCCTGCGTCGTTCCCCTCTCTGACACTTCGTTCCTCCTCGATTCTTCCGTCTCTTCTTTCTAATGGAATCCGCCGCCCTCACCTCAGGACCTCTTTGGACAGTGGTTCAGTCTGTAATCGATCAGCTCGTTGAGCACCAAAGCCTGATCTTGTGCTTGGCTCCGTTGCGCCCTAATGCTAACTAATTAGCTAATTCTATATCTATTATACCCTTCTACACCCAGGTACCTCCCATTAATGTTTCAAAATTATGGGCCCACTACTTCTGCTTGGCCAGGGACAGGGGGTTGATCCTCACACCATGACAATTTAGTTCAATTTCTTTAAGCCCATCGTTTTAAAATACCGCCCCTCACAATTAATACATTTGCTTTATTTCCCACCCGTCTCACGACAAAATTTAATTCAAAATGTATATACATTGTTGCAATTGATAGAACATCTCAGATGTACAGTGGAGGTGACCAACAGGTCGTGTCCTTGGATATCTTCCAAGTTGACTTCATCGCTTTGTCTTGTTATTTTCAGAGCGCATGCGCAAAGTTCCATAGCTCTTGAGCTGCTGTTCAGTTAACCCAGGCCCAATTTACGAACTAATAGAAAATCAAAGAAGAAACATATTAAAATCAAAAATAAATGTTTTCACTGTATACCCCCTGCTTCTACTCTTTTCCCATTTAATTAAAAAATCTATCCCGCATTAATAGCGTTAGAAATACCACTTTATTAATTGCAGCAAATGCGTAAGCTTTAGCATGTGAGAACATCAAGCAGCCATTTTAGCGCACACTGCGCAGAAGCAAAGATTCCCTCCAAGCAAAGAAAGACGTCATACCACGTGATATGGTTGACACATGCGCAATGGAGTTCCCGCGCTTTAGTGACCATTTTGGATTAGACAAGGATTACTTATTAGTTTTAAACACATAGGCAAGCGTCTCTCGGATACGGTGTAGTGTATGCACTTATTAATAACGACATTACAAAGTTTAATTAATTAATACTGTGAGAGGATTGCTTACGAGCAAGTCTCATTGTGAGTCCTTGCTCCATCAGGACCACGCTGACTTCTTGAGGATTAGTTGATTTATTCATGAACCCCAGGTCCTGCACTAATTTTCCCGAAAATGAGATTAAAGGCATTATTTTTAGCAAAGGCAGATTATGAAAAAAAGAAAAAAAACTATGCGAAATCCTTTGTAATGTTATACCAAATGACCCCGCCTCTAATGGAGGAAGAGTATTCGTATTTAGAACAAGGAAGAAACCCTCAGCATAGATTCATTCTGACGAGGCTTCGCATGAATTTAGTCCCTTTGATGCTGGGTTTCCCTGTGAAGAGGTATAGCTTTAACAAACTGACAAACTGACAACGTGCCCATGCAATAATACCTCTGAGCAATCTGACCTTCGTTTATTTTTCTTCTGTGGCTTCTATAAGGAAGAAAGATCAAGATATATTTTACCTCTCTTAAGACGTTATAATTTTATTCAATGCCGCCCTGCTTTGTATTTTCTTAAAAAACTTAATGATCCATTTGTTTGTTTCTCCTTAGCTATATTTCTATGGGCCTGTATGAAAAGGAGGAAACTGTGTTTAGCTGAGTAGCCAAAAAAACTCTAGGGTCATATTCACAAGGACCTATCGCCGATTTATCGCCACCTTAATGCATCAAAAGTGGAGATAGATTTAACGCCCCATTCACAAGCGGGTGCAAACAGCAGACATCGCCAGTATTCCCGCGATAACTGCCCCCAAATTTATCTCCACGGGTGACACCACCAACTAACCCTAATGAGATGCAGAGTAGGCGTTCCTGTGCAAAAACTCACGAAAAAACCACAACACCACTTTCACAACCAACTGCTAGATCTGCGATGCGAACCAAAAACATGCGATAAGCCGCGGTAGCAGCAGGGATTTAACACCTGCCTTATGCTGGTGTTAAGCAGGATGACTACCTGCAGCACTAAAGGGAGCCCAGCCCAGAGCCACATTGGAAGACCCACAGATGCCATGGAGCCAATGATCATGCAGCTCGGAGACCCAAGAGGGCCACAACACCCACCGCCACCACTCCCAGGCCCCCCCCGGACAAACACATACCGTGCACGACACAAGAGCCACAAAAGGCGCATGATGTCGCACAATGACAAAAAGAAACACACATGTGTGGTCAGAAGAACGAGAAACAGTCACACATCATTGAAGTAACAACCAAAAACTTTATTGCAATACAACACAAAACACCAATGCGGGAGACTCCTGTCGGGTCCGTCCAGGACAATCTTGATGTCACAGCCTGGAAAATAAAGCACAAAATCAGAACGTGTGTTATGCACACATCAAAGGAGCGAGACACAGAGAAACAGAGAATGAAAAAGGCAGAGAGAGAAAGAGAGAGAAGGAAAGGAAGTGAGAGAGAGAGTGAGAGAGAAGGAAAGGAAGGGAAGGGAGAGAGAGAGAGAGAGAGAAGGAAAGGAAGGGAGAGAGA
Source organism: Calotriton arnoldi (assembly GCA_963921515.1). Classification (NCBI taxonomy): domain Eukaryota; kingdom Metazoa; phylum Chordata; class Amphibia; order Caudata; family Salamandridae; genus Calotriton; species Calotriton arnoldi. The sequence continues at coordinate 814,721 of CAWUFW010001590.1, forward strand.
GAGAGAGAGGGAAGGGAAGGAAGGGAGAGAGAGAGAGAGAGGGAAGGAAAGGAAGGGAGAGAGAGAGAGAGGGAGGGACACTGCTGCCCCCGCGCACCCAGGCCCCACTGCTCACCTGCTGCCACAGGTGTGTCTCCAACCACGTGCCGGTATACACTGCAAGCCACCAGGTCTGCAATCTGTAATCGAGGCCAGAGTCAATCATGGCAGAGTCCATCTCACTGCACATGGCAACAACGCCTGTCCGCCTCTGCGCACACATGCAGCCGCACCCTACCCCCTCCCGCCGGCCAGCGCTGGCTGTCCGTACTTGCGCACCCAGGCCCCACTGCTCACCTGCCACCAACGGTGTGTCCACCAATGGGCACACCACGTGCCCGTGCAAGCTCCAGGCCCCGGTTCCGCCACCATGGCATGGTCCACATCATGCGGACCAGCACCGTGGCCCAGCAGTTCCCACACATGACGCTGAGTCCTGAGGCATCAATGGCAGAGACCACATCAGTGCACAAGTCATCATCGCAGGCTGCACACCCGCTCAGCAATTTCGGTGCCACTAACCCTGTGCAACCCCAGTCAGCGCCACGTGGTGGTAGGCCCGTGACGGCAGCAAGGCTTTGGGTGCCACTAAACCTGTGCAACCCCAGTCAGCGCCACGTGGTGGTAGGCCCGTGACGGCCGCAAGGTTTCGGGTGCGACCAACCCTGTGCGCAACAACTCATGGGCCCTTTATGATTGAGAACCGTGGCGCGTCCGTCATCCAGTCACCACCGGCAGTGGGGAATGTGACGTTGTCGGCCCCTTATATTGGCGGGGTCACATGGCCTGTGACGCCTGTGCCGGATGGGTGTGGTGTGTGTGCAAACCTGCCCTCAGGGAGTGGCCGTGACATGCTGACAACTAGACCAGTGACCTGCAGACCACTAGCGTTTACGCCTGCGACATGTAGCTATGTGGGCCCCCCCTCGGAGCATAAGCGGAGTGGTCTGGCCTGCCGTACGCCGGACCAGCGCAGGGCTTGCAACAATGACTCGGGGGCTCTGGGCATGGTTCAGTCCATGTCCGGACAAGGAAGTGACTAATGCCTGTGTCCCTGTTGTAGTGTCTACGGCAATGTAGCACACTGTGACTGGAATCCCACTAGATGAGCATCATTGACGTTAGGGGGAATCACTGTCCCTACATTCATCCACACATTCATACATGAACGATGTAAGACATGACACAGCAGTGCGTTTCTGAATGTTTAATGCACATCCAGTGGAGTTTTGCAGCTGGAGCAGTACAGGGCCATGCCAACCCCACTTCGCAAATGGACCCGTGGAGGGCCAGCCAGAGTCCATCCGGGAATGACAAGTACTGTGGAAGAGGTAGGGTACAGTCCGCAGTCTGGTCACCGTGTCATTGGTCATCAAACAGGATATGGCAGTCCATGTCGCGGTCCAAGGTGAGTGCAGCGGAGTGTATCGGGGGTCAGTGGAAGGTCATGGGGCTATGTGTGGCACCAAGCAGAAACAGGCCAGGTGGCGGAAATGAATGCTAGTGCCTCCTTCTGATCTCAATCCCATCCACGTCCTCGGATGTGTGCTCTGCCCCACCTGTGGGTTTTGCAGTTCCGGGTGCGGCACTGTGTGCCACTGACACATCAGGGGCCGGAGGTGGATTGTGGGCCGCACTGTGTGGCAGTGACACATCAGGTGCCGGAGTGGAGATGCCTGCCGCACTGGGAGGCACTGACACACCAGGGGGCGGAGATGTGGATGGTGTGGGGGCAGCAACATTCATCTGTGGCACTCCTTGTGGCAGAAATGCCATGATGAGGATCTGCAGGGCATGGTAGATCCCAGCTACATTTTGCTGATGTGCAGCGGTGGCTGCCATCCTTTCAGCCTCCATCCGCACCATGTCCTCCATGAGCCTCCGTGTGTGCCAGCTCACGGCTGGGATCGCTGGAGCCACTCTGAGCGGACAGGTGTTCTTGTCTCCGAGTCATGACTCCAGCGATGTCAGCCAGGGCTCGTTGGAGACCATGGAGCGGCCCAAGGGTGTCCGTTAGGGACTGGAGCTGGTCCCCGATGGGACCTAGACACCCATGGATGGTGTCCAGTTTGGTAGCCATGAGGTCGAACCCCACCCACACCTGCTCAGCCGTCTCCCTCTGGCCCTCCAGCACACGGCGTTGGAAGGCCATGTGTTGTTCGTGGGGGTCTTGGGAGACAGCCGGGGTTGTGGGTGCCTCCTGCTGGGTGGTTTGTGTAGTGGGTGGGGTCTCCTCGATGCAGCTGGGCTGCCCTGATCCTGGAGGTGAGTTGCGGATGATGTCAATGATGTCTTGGAGGGCTTGGGTGTCGATGCTGGGGGTGTCCTCCTCATCATCAGTGAAGAGTGGCTGGGACTGCTCTGCAGGAGGTGTTGACGGTGCCCCTGCAATGTGAAGGGGAGATGGTATACTACAATGTGTCCACATGTATGTAGCCGCATGGTACATGTTCACATTCAGACAGCATGGCATTGTACATTGTGACAGTCTGTGGATTAGGGCCATGATCCAGAGTCATTGTGGGTGTGCACTGTGCTGTGCTTGATTGTGCATGTGTGCCATTGTGGCCATCTCCACCCGTCCCCCCAGTACCTGGTGGTTACTCACCTTGTTGCTGTGGTGTTGTGTCATGTCGAGCAGTGTCCGGTCCCCCGACTCCTGCCACAGTCTCCACGCTGATGACTGTCGACACCAGCTCCTCCATGTCATCCAGCTCCAGCTGTGGCGCTGGGCTCCCACCTCCAGTCTGCATTGCTGCCTTCTGGTTGCCTGCAAGTTTCTCCTTGGTTTTGCGCTTGATGTCAATCCATCGCCTCTTGACCTCATCCATTGACCTCTTGTGCTCTCCGACGGCATTCACTTTGTCCACGATGGCCCGCCATATTCCATTTTTGGTGCCCAATGACACGTTGGAGGTGATGAACAGTTGTTGATGGTGTTCCATCACCTCCGTGACCAGGATCCTGTTTTCCTGTGGACTGAACTTCGTCTTCCTCTTCCTCTTGTCCTTGCCCTTCCCTGTCCCCGAGGTCCCAGGCTGGTCGTCCGGGGCGCTTGGAGGGTTCCGCTCATCCTCTGCGCCTGCTCCGGCTGCCTCCATGGTGCTTCGGTGTTGGTCATTTTGGGTTTGTGTGTTTTTTCTACTTTTGTAGTGATTTTCCCGCCTGCCGTGTGTGTATTGCAGGCCTGGCGCTGCTTATCGCTGATTTCCTCATCGCATGTTTTTTTGCGTTGAGGTTTGTGTTTTTATCACCGTCGCGGTTGTTGTATCGTGGACATTGTCCGCGGTTTCGGGAGGCTATCGCATGGTACCGCCGTGTTGTGAATTCCACGTTGACACGGGGTTATTTTCCCGCGATAGACTGCGATGTGTAAAGTTTTGTTAACATTTTTTTGAGATGTTTAGCACACGTTCTTGTGAATATACCCCCAGGAGTTTATCTGACCTATATAACTTATCACTCAGCAATTTATGGAGCTAACAAGAGGGAATCTTGAGGGGGGAGTTGCCATAACTTTTTTAAAATAAATGTTTTTATTAGTTCCTGTTTTGGTTTTTTTTAAGTGTGACGGTTGTATTGTGTATAATTAATTTTAGATATCTTAGGTGCTATACACTGTAGGGAAGATGTGGGTAGATAGGAATTCTAAACGTGGACTTGCTATTCGCACTGTGAATCAGTAGGTAGGTAATTTTCTACTGGGCGGACCTTGAGTAAAGTTTTTAGGGTTTATTCCATATACCTGTGGTATTAATTAATTAATTAATTAATTTGTTCTCCGGATAATGTTAGGTTTGAAGTGCTATCAACTCGGACTTCTTAATCACATTTTTATTTTGTATTCTCTACTAAGATTTTATGCATTGTTATTATTAACCAGTACTGAACTTTTATGATCTATGTTTTTTAATTTGATCAAATTAAGTTATTGAATTCAATTTAAGTCAGAGATGGCCTACCCTGCCAACACCTATTCCCGCTTTGTCTCACTGTCTAAGAGCAACACACAAAGACCAACTGCCAGCCACACATAGTCATGTGACCCAGGATACAACTTTCTAAAAGTGCCATTTTCAGAATTGCGACTTAACCCCTTCCATGCTCAGGACGGCCGGGAGCCGTCCTGAGCCACGGTGGTCGTGTGCTCAGGACGGCTCCTGGCTGTCCTGGCACCCACCCACGGGGGAAGCGCTGGCGCTCTCCCCGTGGGCCAGCGATCTTTGTGCCCCCACCGGGGATTGGCAGGGGAAGCCCTTCCCCTGCCTCCCCCCGCCCCCCCTTCCGCGTCATCAATGACGTCAGCACGCGAGGCGCGCTGACATCATTGAGGGATTCCCAACACGCTGGAAGCCATTTGCTTCCAGCGCGTTGGGGAACGAGGAGGTGAGTTTCTCCTCGGGCGGGTGGGGGTACTTTTTAAAAGGCATCGGAGGAAAGGAAGGGTTTCCCTTTCCTCCGATGTCTTTTAAAAAAGCATTCCTGCTGCACGATCGCGCCCCAATAAGGCCCTTTTTTTTTTAAAGGGCCTTATTGTTTTGGGGAGCGGCCCCTTGGGCAAGGGTCGCTCCCCTTGGGGGAGCAATGTTTGTAGTTTGTTCTGCCCCCCTTGGGGGGGGGCAGATTTGGGGGCAAATGTATATTTTTATTAATAGGTGCCCACTGGGCCACCAGGGATTTTTTTTTTTAATTGCCCATTTTGTTTTGGGGAGCGGCCCCTTGGGCAAGGGTCGCTCCCCTTGGGGGAAAAATTTATTTTCTTTGTTCTGCCCCTCTTGGGGGGGCATATCGATGTCCCAAAAATAATTTAATGTGCATTTATATGTGCCCACTAGGCCACCAGAGATGTGCAATGTTTTGTAAATGGCCATTTTGTTTAGGGGAGCGGCCCCTTGGGCAAGGGTCGCTCCCCTTGGGGGAGCAATGTTTGTAGTTTGTTCTGCCCCCCTTGGGGGGGGCAGATTGGGGCGCAAATTTATATTTTATTAATGGGTGCCCACTGGGCCACCAGGGATTTTTTTTTTTTTAATTGGCCATTTTGTTTTGGGGAGCGGTTCCTTGGGCAAGGGTCGCTTCCCTTGGGGGAAAAATATATTTTCTTTGTTCTGCCCCTCTTTCGGGGGCAGATCGATGTCCCTAAATTAATTTAATGTGTATTTATATGTGCCCACTAGGCCACCAAGGATGTGAAATGTTTTGTAAATGGCCATTTTGTTTTGGGGAGCGGCCCCTTGGGCAAGGGTTGCTCCCCTGGGGGAGCAATGTTTTTACTTTGGTCTGCCCCCCTTGGGGGGGCAGATCGCCTTTAAATAAAAGATATATTTAGGTATAGGTGCCCACTAGACCACCAGGGATTATTTTGTGGGGAGTGGCCCCTTGGGCAAGGGTCACTCCCCTTGGGGGCAATGTTTTTGGCTGTCTGCATCCCCTAGGGGGCAGATCTCGCCATTTTTTATGTAGTTGCCCACTAGACCACCAGGGATTAATTTGTGGGGAGTGGCCCCTTAGGCAAGGGTCGCTCCCCCTTGGGGGCAATGTTTTTGGCTGTCTGTTCCCCCCCTAGGGGGCAGATCTCGCCATTGTTTATTTAGTGGCCCACTAGACCACCAGGGATTAATTTGTGGGGAGTGGCCCCTTGGGCAAGGGTCGCTCTCCTTTATGGGAGAATGATTGGGGCCACTTCTGCCCTCTTTGGGTGGCAGATCAGCAGTATGTTTTTATGCCCATCTGCCCCCAAGGGGGGCTGAAGCCACTAGACACCATGGTTTTTTAAATTTTGGTGTTGGGGAGTGGCCTCCTGGGCAAGGGTTGCTTCCCTTTTACGGGGGTGAATATTTTATTTATACTGTTAGGCCCATCTACCCCTTAGCTTGGTTGGTGGATTGTGTGTAGACTGGTGCATTATTTGCATATGTGATTGTAATGTTTTTTCTCCTTTTTATTTTAGTGTTACGCTTTTGATTCTTTTTGCGGTTTCGGCAGCGGTTGTTCTGCAGTTTTGCGTAATTGCATTTATTTGGTAAGAAAAACATTTTTGTTGTGTTTACTCCAAATGAGTATTATTGTCATGCATGAATGAATTTTTTTGTAAGTGGTGTCATAATGGCAGCATATTTGTTAGTGTTCTGAGTATGAAATTCTTTGTGATGTGTTTTGCATTGTCTTATGTGTAATTTTCTTTTTCTTTTTTAGTGGGATATTCTTGATCCTTACTGTGTCTGTGCAGAGTAGGTGGTGGTGAGTCTAGCTGCCTCTGGCAAGTGAGTGGTATTGTGTCGGAATATACAGGTCTTTGTGCTAAAGCTACTTTTTGTTTATTTCTGTTTTTTACAAAGGGTTTGTTGTTGTTGACTTGTTTGACAAGTTACCTTTATTAGTAAGCATTATGGCTAGCCGTAGAATGACTGCTCAGCAGGTGGTTGGTATGCTTCTTGAATCTTCCTCTGAGCAGGATTATGAGACTGACTGTGCGTCTGAGGGAGAGGAGGGAGGGGAAGATTCAGGCAGTGAGTTTTCTCTCCACATGGAATCATCGGATGATGAAGCTACTCTCAGTGCGGATGAAGCTACTCTCGGTGTGGATGAAGCTGCTCTCAGTGCGGATGAAGTGCCTGTTTTAGAGGAGGACACTGCTGTGCTGATGGTGCAAGAGGCATCTGGATTGAAGCCTGAGGCTGCTAGGCTTCCTACTGGAAGTGCTGGACTGTGGGTTGATCCAAACAGGGTGCAGCCGGTGTTGCCTGCCTTTAGTGGTGATGCAGGGTGTAGAGTGGATTGTGAACATTTTTTGCCTATACAGTTTTTTCAGTTGTTTATGGATGATGTATTTTTGGGTGAGATTGTTGAGCAGACTAATTTGTATGCTGAACAGTTTTTGAGGGACAACAGTGCCAGACTTAGGCCCCACTCTAGAGCTACCCGGTGGACTCCCACAAATCTGGAAGAGATGAAGAAGTTTTTGGGTTTGACTTTCTTGATGGGTTTGATAAGGAAGCCGTCCATGGGTTCATATTGGTCTACCAGTCCCTTGATGGCAACGGCCATATTTCCTGCAGTTATGACTCGTGATCGGTATTTACTTTTGCTTCGGATGCTGCATTTTGTTGATAATGCTTTGGCGTTGCCACGAGATCACCCTGACTGTGACCGTCTTTTTAAGATTCGGCCTGTTCTTGATCACTTTGTAGATCGATTTTCAGAGATCTATACTCCAGGGAAAGAAATATCTATTGATGAGTCTTTGGTCCTGTTCAAGGGCCGTTTGGTTTTTAGGCAGTACATTCCTAGCAAGAGGGCACGTTATGGAATTAAGCTGTATATGTTGTCTAAGAGTAGGACAGGATATGTTTTTAATTTCCGTGTGTACACTGGTAGGGATTCCACTATTGACCCCCTGGTTGTCCGTCCACTTTTGGAGTTTCAGAGAAAATTGTGTGGGATCTTGCTAGAGGACTGTTTAACAGAGGCCACCATTTGTACCTTGATAATTCTACACTGCTGTGCAATTGTTTAGGGAATTGTTCAAAGTGAACACTTTTGCTTGTGGCACAATCCGCTCTAACCGTAAAGGTTATCCAAAAGAGCTTGTTTGCAAAAAACTTCAGAGGGGACAGTGCAGTTCCTTGCGTAGTGATGAACTACTACCTGTGAAATTTGTGGACAGGAGGGATGTGTACATGCTGACTACCATCCATGATGAGAGTACTTCAGCTGTGGCTGTTTGGGGTCAGATTGCTGAAGTGCGCAAACCTGTGTGCATTTTAGACTACAATAAGCACATGGGTGGTGTTGATAGAGTAGATCAGAGGTTGGAACCTTACACTGCTATTCGTAAGGCTTACATTTGGTATAAGAAGTTGGCCATCCATCTCTTCAATTTAGCAACTTTCAAGGCAATTTTGATGTCGCCTCACTACGTTTTGGGCCCTCGCCTGTCGCGGGTACTTGGGCCTCCCACACGAGTGAGGCGCCATTTTTATCGGGAGACCCGGGGGAACGCTGGGTGGTAGGAAATTTGTGTCAGCCCGGTGATGTCACAACTTTCCCACACAAAAATGTGCAAAAAAAGTGATTTTTTCAGCTAAATTTGAGGTTTGGAGGGGATTTTGCGTAGGGAAACGTTGGGGGATCCATGCAAGCCATACCTCCCTAGAATCCCCCGGGTGTCTAGTTTTCAGAAATGTGTGGGTTTGGTAGGTTTCCCTAGATGGCCGCCGAGCACGGGGCCAAAAACAAAGGTGACCCCCCTTGCAAAGCAGGTCGTTTTGAGATAGGCAATTTTGATGTCGCCTCACTACGTTTTGGGCCCTTGCCTGTCGCGGGTACTTGGGCCTCCCACACGAGTGAGGCACCATTTTTATCGGGAGACGCGGGGGAACGCTGGGTGGTAGGAAATTTGTGTCAACCCGGTGATGCCACAACTTTCCCATACAAAAATGTGTGAAAAAGTGACTTTTTCAGCAAAATTTGAGGTTTGCAGGGGATTCTGGGTAAGGAAACGTTGGGGGATCCACGCAAGCCATGCCTCCCTAGAATCCCCTGGGTATCTAGTTTTCAGAAATGTGTGGGTTTGGTAGGTTTCCCTAGATGGCCGCCAAGCACGGGGCCAAAAACAAAGGTGAACCCCCTTGAAAAACCAGGTCGTTTTGAGATAGGCAATTTTGATGTCGCCTCACTATGTTTTGGGCCCTTGCCTGTCGCGGGTACTTGGGCCTCCCACACGAGTGAGGCACCATTTTTATCGGGAGACCCTGGGGAACGCTGGGTGGTAGGAAATTTGTGTCAGCCCGGTGATGCCACAACTTTCCTACACAAAAATGTGCGAAAAAAGTGATTTATTTCAGCTAAATTTGAGGTTTGCAGGGGATTCTGGGTAAGGAAACGTTGGGGTATCCACGCAAGCCATACCTCCCTGGAATCCCCCGGGTGTCTAGTTTTCAGAAATGTGTGTGTTTGGTAGGTTTCCCTAGATGGCCGCCGAACACGGGGCCAAAAACAAAGGTGACCCCCTTGCAAAACCAGGTCGTTTTGAGATAGGCAATTTTGATGTTGCCTCAATACGTTTTGGGCCCTTGCCTGTCGCAGGTACTTGGGCCTCCCACACGAGTGAGGCACCATTCTTATCGGGAGACCCGGGGGAACGCTGGGTGGTAGGAAATTTGTGTCAGCCCGGTGATGCCACAACTTTCCCACACAAAAATGTGTGAAAAAAGTGATTTTTCCAGCTAAATTTGAGGTTTGCAGGAGATTCTGGGTAAGGAAACGTTGGGGGATCCACGCAAGTCATAACTCCCTGGAATCCCCCTGGTGTATAGTTTTCAGAAATGTGTGGGTTTCGCAGGTTTCCCTATATAGCCGCCGAGATCGGGGCCAAAAACCCAGGTGACCCCCCTTGCAAAACCAGGTTGTTTTGAGATAGGCAATTTTGATATTGCCTCAATACGTTTTGGGCCCTTGCCTGTCGCGGGTACTTGGGCCTCCCACACGAGTGAGGCACCATTTTGATTGGGAGAACCGGGGGAACTCTGGGTGGTAGGAAATTTGTGTCAGCCCGGTGATGCCACAACTTTCCCACACAAAAATGTGTGAAAAAAGTGATTTTTTCAGCTAAATTTGAGGTTTACAGGGGATTCTGGGAAAGAAAACGTTGGGGGATCCACGCAAGCCATACCTCCCTGGAATTCCCCGGGTGTCTAGTTCTCAAAAATGTATAGGTTTGCTAGGTTTCCCTAGGTGCCGGCAGAGCTATGGTTCAAAAACTACAGCTAGGCACTTTGCCAAAAAATGGTCATTTTTCACTGTGAAATTGTGGTGTGTCCACATTGCGTTTTGCGCCGTTTCCTGTTGCAGGCACTAGGCCTACCCACACAAGTGAGGTACCATTTTTCTCGGAAGACTTTGGGGAATGCGGAGTGGGTGGATATTTGTGGATCCACGCAGATTCCAGAACTTTCCACCACAGAAATGTGAGGAAAATGTGTTTTTTTTTACAATTGTTTTGGTTTGCAAGGAATTCTGGGTAACAGAACCTGGTGAGAGGCAGTCAAGTCACCCCATCCTGGATTTCCCTGGGTGTCTAGCTTTCAAAAATGTATAGGTTTGCTAGGTTTCCCTAGGTGCCGGCAGAGCTAGGGTTCAAAAACTACAGCTAGGCAGTTTGTCAAAAAAGGGTCATTTTTTACTGTGAAATTGTGGTGTGTCCACGTTGCGTTTTGCACCGTTTCCTGTCGCGGGCACTAGGCCTACCCACACAAGTGAGGTACCATTTTTCTTGGAAGACTTTGGGGAATGCAGGGTGGGTGGAAATTTGTGGATCCACGCAGATTCCAGAACTTTTCACCACAGAAATGTGAGGAAAATGTGTTTTGTTTGACAATTATTTTGATTTGCAAGGGATTCTGGGTAACAGAACCTGGTGAGAGGCAGTCAAGTCACCCCATCCTGGATTCCCCTGGGTGTCTAGTTTTAAAAAATTTATAGGTTTGCTAGGTTTCCTTAGGTGCCGGCAGAGCTAGGGTTCAAAAACGACAGCTAGGCACTTTGCCAAAAAAGGGTCATTTTTCAATGTGAAATTGTGGTGTGTCCACGTTGCGTTTTGCGCCGTTTCATGTCGCGGTCACTAGGCCTACCCACGCAAGTGAGGTACCATTTTTCTCGGAAGACTTTGGGGAATGCGGGGTGGGTGGAAATTTGTGGATCCACGCAGATTCCAGAACTTTCCACCACAGAAATGTGAGGAAAATGTGTTTTTTTTGACAATTCTTTAGGTTTGCAAGGGATTCTGGGTAACAGAACCTGGTGGTAGCCAGTCAAGTCACCCCATCCTGGATTCCCCTGGGTGTCTAGTTTTCAAAAATGTATAGGTTTGCTAGGTTTCCCTAGGTGCCGGCAGAGCTAGGGTTCAAAAACTACAGCTAGGCAGTTTGCCAAAAAAGGGTCATTTTTCACTGTGAAATTGTGGTGTGTCCACGTTGCGTTTTGCACCATTTCCTGTCACGGGCACTAGGCCTACCCACACAAGTGAGGTACCATTTTTCTTGGAAGACTTTTGGGAATGCAGGGTGGGTGGAAATTTGTGGATCCACGCAGATTCCAGAACTTTTCACCACAGAAATGTGAGGAAAATGTGTTTTTTTTGACAATTCTTTTGATTTGCAAGGGATTCTGGGTAACAGAACCTGGTGGTAGCCAGTCAAGTCACCCCATCCTGGATTCCCCTGGGTGTATAGTTTACAAAAATGTATAGGTTTGCTAGGTTTCCCTAGGTGCCGGCAGAGCTAGGGTTCAAAAACTACAGCTAGGCACTTTGCCAAAAAAGGGTCATTTTTCACTGTGAAATTGTGGTGTGTACAAGTTGCGTTTTGCACCGTTTCCTGTCACGGGCACTAGGCCTACCCACACAAGTGAGGTACCATTTTTCTCGGAAGACTTTGGGGAACACGGGGTGGGTGGAAATTTGTGGATCCACACAGATTCCAGAACTTTCCACCACATAAATGTGAGGGAAATGTGTTTTTTTTGACAACTTTTTAGGTTTGCAAGGGATTCTGGGTAACAGAACCTGGTGAGAGGCAATAAAGTCACCCCATCCTGGATTCCCCTGGGTGTCTAGTTTTCAAAAATGTATAGGTTTGCTAGGTTTCCCTAGGTGCCGGCAGAGCTAGGGTTCAAAAACTACAGCTAGGCACTTTGCCAAAAAAGGGTCATTTTTCACTGTGAAATTGTGGTGTGTCCACGTTGCGTTTTGCACCGTTTCCTGTCGCGGGCACTAGGCCTACCCACACAAGTGAGGTACCATTTTTCTCGGAAGACTTTGGGGAACGCGGGGTGGGTGGAAATTTGTGGATCCACGCAGATTCCCGAACTTTCCACCACAGAAATGTGAGGAAAATGTGTTTTTTTTGGCAATTTTTTAGGTTTGCAAGGGATTCTGGGTAACAGAACCTGGTGACAGGCAGTCAATTCACCCCATCCTGGATTCCCCTGGGTGTCTAGTTTTCAAAAATGTATAGGTTTGCTAGGTTTCCCTAGGTGCCGGCAGAGCTAGGGTTAAAAAAACTACAGCTAGGCACTTTGCCAAAAAAGGGTCATTTTTCACTGTGAAATTGTGGTGTGTCCACGTCGCGTTTTGCGCCGTTTCCTGTCGTGGGCACTAGGCCTACCCATGCAAGTGAGGTACCATTTTTCTCTGAAGACTTTGGGGAACGCGGGGTGGGTGGAAATTTGTGGATCCACGCAGATTCCAGAACTTTCCACCACAGAAATGTGAGGAAAAAGTGTTTTTTTTAAAAAACAATTCGGTTTGCAAGGGATTCTTGGTAACAGAACCTGGTGAGAGGCAGTCAAGTCACCCCATCCTGGATTCCCCTGCGTGTCTAGTTTTCAAAAATGTATAGGTTTGCTAGGTTTCCCTAGGTGCCGAGAGAGCTAGGGTTAAAAAACTACAGCTAGGCACTTTGCAAAAAAAGGGTCATTTTTCATTGTGAAAATGTGCTGTGTTCACGTTGCGTTTTGAGCCGCTTCCTGTCGTGGGCACTATGCCTACCCACACAAGTGAGGTACCATTTTTATCGGGAGACTTAGGGTAATTCAGATTTGTAAAGCAACTGTTATTACCTATTGACTTTCAATGCATTTCTGCCTTCCAAATGAAAGACAATATGTAAAAAAGAAGTCATTTTGAAAAATGACAGATAATTCTCATGCTAGTATGAGTATTCCCAATTTCGGAAATGTGCAAATATCTACTGTTTCTAAACTCTATATTTTGTTCCCATTTCAGAAATACATAGGTGTCTTTCATACCGATTTTTCCATGTATACATTTTCCCAGAATAATTTTTATATACCCGGTACATAATAAAAAGCCATTGCAAGTCGCTGCTCAGTTTTTGGCTCTGGGTTCGTCGGGTTCTTGGTGAACCTACAAGTCCTATATATCCCCACAACCAGTAAGGTCCCGCAGATGTAACAGTATATTGCTTTCACAGAGCTGTCATAATTAGAAGAAGTTACAGGTGAAAACGTTAACACAAAAGGCTGTTTTTTTCAACTAATTTTCAATTTTTCCTATATTTAACTGTTAGTTTCCATAAAGAAACCTTTAAGGATCTACACAAATGACCCCTTGCTGAATTCAGATTTTAGTCTACTTTACTCAAATGTATAGCTTTCCAGGATCCATTATTGCTTTCATACCCATTTCTACCATTAACTGGAAGGAGGTTGAAAGCACAAAAATAGCAAAAATAGGCTATGTCCCAGAAAAATGCCAAAACTGTGTAAAATGTTTTGGTTTTCTGACAAAAGTCTGTCATTCCCTAAAAGCTGAGAAAATGGTGATTTCAGCCCCACAAACCCTTTTTGATACCATTTGCAGGGAAAAACCCAGACGCTTTCATTTGCAGCACTTTTTTCCCATTTTTTCCCAAAAAACCAAAATTTAGCTGTATTTTGGCTAATTTCTGGGTCCCCTCCAGGGGAATCCACAAACCCTGGGTACTTTTAGAATCCCCATGATGTTGGAAGAAAAGGACGCAAATTTGGCGTGGATACCTTATGTGGTCAAAAGGTTACAGGGGCCTAAGTGCAAACTACCCCAAATAGCCAAAAAAAGGCTTAGCACGGGGGGGGGGGAAAGGCCTAGCAGCGAAGGGGTTAAAATCCGACTTTACCATTAAAGAGGGTTTTAAATTGCAATTCTTTAGACACCGAACTCGACATTCCTACCTGCTCCCAATTGAAAGTATTCACATATTAAATGTAATAAGCTAACCCAATGTAATCCTATGGGAGAGGCAGGCCTTGCAGTAGTAAAAAAAACAATTTACAAGTTTTTCACTACCAGGACATGTAAAATTTAAAAGCACATGTCCAACTTTTGAAATACACTTTACACTGCCCAATGAGCTGTTTAGGACATATGTCCTAAACAGCTGACATATGTATTATAAAGGAAGGTTTAGGCCTGGCAAAAGCTTCCTTTTGGCAGGTTGAAATGGTAGTTTAAAACTGCACACACCGGCTGTAATGGCAGACCTGAGACATGTTTAAAAGGGCTACTTAAGTGGGTGGCACAATAAGAGCTGCAGGCCCACTAGCAGCATTTCATTTAAAGGCCCTGGGTACATGTAGTACCACTTTACTAGGGACTTAAAAGTAAATTAAAATGCCAATGCTATGTAAACCACTTTTACCATATTTAAAGGAGATAGCAGAAGAACGTTATCACTGGTTAGTAGCGGTAAAGTGTGCAGAATAAGGTTAGCGGAGTTGGCGTAGTGCCTCTACGCGTAGCTCCACGGAGTTTGGAAAAAACTCAGTGGATCTACGCTTCGCTCCGCTCCCTCCCCCATCCCAAATTCTTTAAAAATTATAAAAGAAGGCACTTACCTGCATTTCTGCCGCCTCCCATGCCTGGCCGCTCTCCTTCCTGCTCCTCTCGCATCCTTCTTCATTGAAAAAAACACTACGTTGTATGTCTTGCGCATGCGCACCCGCAAGACGTACAACGTCGTTTTTTTTTTTCAATGTAGAAGGACGCGAGGAGCAAGATGGAGAGTGGCCAGGCAGGGGAGGTGGCAGAAACACAGGTAAGTGCCTTCTTTTATCATTTTTAAAGAACTTGGGAGGGGGGAGGGAGCGGCTAACTCCACTCCGCCACGGAGGCGGAGTTTTGCCTACCTCCGTGTTCGCAATGGAGCACGGAGTAGGCAAATCTCTGCAAACTCCGCTGGCGGAGCGGAGTTACCCGCCCAGGGTTAGTGCAGAGTCCTAATGCCCCGAGCGAGTCCTAATGCCAGCAAAAACGAAGTCAGCAAAAACAGGAGGATTGAAAGCAAAATCTTGGGAGGAAACCACACCAAGTATGTCAGGTTCAATAATATGACTAGAGGGTTTCTAAATAGATGTCCTATGACACTCATGCATTTTCAATTGCACATGGTGAGGAAGGGTTCTGCCTGTCTCCAAAGTGGTAGTTATGAACAATGCCTTATGTTTCCTCAGGTAGTATTGAGAGCCAACAGGCATAGACCTATTTGTGCTTCAATGACAACATTCAATAATTAATCCATTTGCCCCAATAGCAGTAAAATTAATGGCTGCAGAGAAAATAAACATCAATTACCCCAAGCAGTAACAAGCACCTTAATTTGTTTGATAATTTATATTAATCCCAGATCTCATTGAAACATTCATTCAAACTGAGAATAAGAAACTGATCTTATGAATAATAAATGTTTCAACCTACTATTTCCAAATGGGGGTTTGTCAATGTTTGAGAACCTTACAAATCCAACAAGGCACATGAAAGAAAAATGAAATAAAAAACACGTCTTGCTTTTCTGTGTAGTAATTGGGGGTTATGTTCCACCTCTTTGTGGATGTTTATCTAAATAAACTAAGCTCGTTTTATCAGCCCCAGTAAGAACAATCCTAAGAAAGGCCAAAGAGTTTTAGTCTTATGTGCTGCAGGAATCCTACAGATCAGTACAAACATTGATACACTTAACAATTTTTCCAGCTTAGACGGCTGCTGCTCCACAGTGTGTGCTGTGAAGGTTTTTTTTACAAATCTCTACTTCTGGGCACATTAAACCACTGAGTTTTTATATCAGCACACTGGACCTAGTAAGGACTAGGGAATGTTATACACATGCACTACAATACAATACACAATATAGTGTGTAGGCTGCACTGACATGTCTTCAGCAGTTGCAGTAGTAACTCCATGAACAACTTTACTAGCTTAGAACATCTTGGACTCAATTCACAAAGATTGGTGTATGAGTAAGTGTGGCTGTTAAAAATAGGGTCTCTAGTTGGCAGAGGTATGCACCCTGTCCAATCAGGGACCAACACTCTAGTCAGGGCAGGCTAAATACAAACTAAAAGATCATCTGTGCTCACCGTCTGGTAGTTTGGCAGAGAGCAATCAGGCTCATCTGAAGAGGCAATGTGTAAAGTATTTGTGCAACACACACACACACAGTAACCCAACGAAAACACCACAAAAATATCCCACACATTAGAAAAATAGACAATCATTGTATGAGTAAAACAAGACCAAAATGACAAAAATCCAATCAGTAGAACCGGAGTGATGAATTTTTAAAGAATAAATCAAAAAGTAGTGCTTAGAAGCAAATAGAGCTTTGGGGTTACTTGAGGTCGCGCTGGACCAGGGTAATTCCAAAGTTGAGGCTGGCAGCGATGGAGGGCCGGCCGGCTACAAGACTCACACAGGTCCTGCTGAAAAAGAACCTTGGATGGAGCAAGAGTCGACGTCAAAGATTCGCTGAGTCGGTTGCGATCCGCGCAGGTGATGAAGGCTTTGTCAATGAACTCCTTTACGATGCAGGCACTGCGTCATCGTTGAGCCATGCTGTCTGTCGTCATCGAGCTGTGTAGTCTGTCAAAGCGATGTCGTTGATTAGCTCCTGTGTCAGCGTCGAAAGGCAATGCATCTGTTCCGATCAGCGCAAGGTCTTCACTGCTTCCATTTTGATTGTTCTGTCAAGCAGAAGTCACCTTTCAAGGGCCCAAGATTGTATTGGCACTACTTGGTAGGGCAAGACTCACAGATGGCAGAGTACAGGTGAATTTGCAGGGTTGAAGAAAGTCTTTGATAGAGCTGAGACTTCAGAACAGGGGGCAAGTCAGCAAGCCATTGTATTCACTTTAGGTTCAAGTGAGATGGGTCTAGTCCTTGTCCTCAGCAGGGCAGAGATCAGCAGGCAGCAGGAAAGCACAGCAAAGCAGAAAGCAGTTCTTCCAGAGCAGCAGTAAAGCAGAGTGGCAATCCTAGTAGCACAGCAGTCTTTACTCCTGGCAGAGTTCTTCACAGGTCCAGTAGTGTACTGTCTTGGTAGGATCAGAGGCCTAGTACTTATACCCAGTTGTGCCTTTGAAGTGAGGGTCACTGCAAAGCAGGCCCTTGAAGCGCACAGGTCCCCCTTTCTTCCGAGCCCTGGCTCCAAACTATAAGTAGGGGGTAATCAGCTCTTTGTGTCGGAAACAGGACACTGCCTATTCAGGTGTAACTGTCAGCACCCCCTCTTTTCCTTCCCAGGAAGAGCTATCAGAATGTAGATGAATGCAGATGAGTTCTCTGTCACACCCACCCTTACTGTGTTTGCGACTGTCTCGAAGGAATGCACAAAGTGTAGCTGTCACCCACTCCAGGTGTGTATAAGAGACAGGCTGCAATACACACAGAGCAGTAAGAGCAGAGAAATGCCCAATAATCTAAAAGTAGCATTTCTAAAATAGTAATGTTAAATCCAACTTTGCCGTTAAAGACAATTTGTCGTTACCATTCCAAAGTTATAAAACTTGATGCAGCTACTCCTTTCTACTCAGGAATTACAGCTTAAAGGTGAATTAATGAATTCCCAGTGCTAGCCTATGAGAGGAGTAGGCCTCACAGTAGTGAAAAATGAATTGAGCTGTTTTGCACTACCAGGACATGTGAAACTTAAAAGTATACGTCCTATCTTTCACTTACACAGCACCATGCCCATAGGGCTACATAGGTCCTACCTTCGGAGTAACTTGTGTGTAATAAAAGGAGAGTTTAAGGCTTGGCAAGTGGTTTTAAATGCCAAGTCGAAGTGGCCGTAAACTGGACACACAGGCCTTGCAATGGCAGGCCTGAGACAGAGTTTAAAAGCTACATGTGTGGGGGGCCGAATCAGTGCTATAGGTCCACTAGTAGCATTTAGGTTACAGGCCCTGGGTATATGTAGATCACTTTACAAGGGACTTATAAGTAACCTAAATATGTCAGTTGGGTATACATGAATGTCACCATGTTTAGGGGAGAAGCACATGCACTTTAGGACTAGTCAGCAGTGGTAAAGTGCTCAGAGTCCCAAGGCCAACAAAAGATTCACCAAAAAGAGGAGGTAAGCAGGCAAAAGGTTTGGGGGAACCCCGCCCTAAGGATGACAGTTCTAAAAGTGGCAAATTAGCACATCTGTAGTGGTAGTTATGGTTATTGTGGTATTAGCTGTAGTAGTGGTGATGGCAGTAATAATTTTGATAGTATTCGAAGGAGTAAACATGTTTGTTTTTTTGTAGTTTAGAGAGCTTTATTGAAATATGTAAAAAAAGCAGGGTACAGAATTATAATAATAATCATAAAAAACAAGTACAGAGGATAACAAAAAAATATACATGAAAAACAAAGGATGAAAGTTTGATATATCGTACATTATCAAGATCAAATACCAATGTTAAGAACAGAATTAGACCCAATTGTACCATAATAAATTAGCATTTTTTTTTTTTAAAGATTAGAGAAGGGGTGAAAGAAAAGAGAAGAATGGAGAAAAAGAGAGAAAAGGAGAGAGGAAAAAAGGGAAAAAAGAAAAAGGAAAAAGGAAGATAAAGGGTATCAACAACCTTATCAAATAATCTAGTAAAACTTTCCTTAACAAACAATATAAACTCTCAGATAACAATATACTGTCTATAAAATATGAACAGTTGAAAAGGAATGAACGCAGCACTCACGGCGGCTGAAAAACTTTGGGGCATATTATCTAAAAAGTGCGCTAAACATCGCAAAGCGTGTTTAGCGAGCACTTTTTTATCGCCGGCTATCGTCGGAATAATTTGCCATGCTAACGCTGTATTAGCGACATTTAGCGCTATGGCGATATTTATTCCAGCCATAGCGGTGTTTTCCATGAAACATCGCTGGTTTTCCAGCGATGTTTCATGGAAAACGGCGATAACTCTTGCTGATACGACCCTGTGGTCGTATCAGCATAATCCACCCCCCCATGTTAGATATGGCTAACACCTGCTAATTGCAGGTGTTAAATAAATGGCGATGACCCCGGTTAGCGCGACTTTCACGTCGCTAACTGGGGCCATGGCCACCTTGCTAATAGGCGAGAGGCCTGTTAGCGGGTGTTTCCCAGGTTTGTTCGTCGGGAACGCCCACTTTGCATGTCATTAGCGATAAATATCGCTGACATGCAAAGCGGTAAAAACACGGGCGCTAATGCCCGAAAACTGTCGCTAACTGCTGTTAGAGACAGTTTGCTGATAGGGCGATAAGAATATCGCCGCTTTAGCGGCAAAAAGTGCCGCTAAAGCGGCGATAGTGCCCTTGCTAATATGCCCCATAATTACTATCCTTGGTACGTAATGCAGAGGAGGATATGTAAGTAGTAAGTGGAGACCAAAAGGCTTCTTTTCGAAGAAATTGCTGGTTACAGAAGCTTTATCTAGCCTGTGATGATGGCATAGAAGATTCCACCAAGCAGGAAAGGAAGCCTTGGAGGCGTCCTTCCAATTCGATGTAATTACTTGAAAAGCAATTGCAATGGACAAATCTACAAATGAGCCCAATCTGCGAACACCCAACCAATGTATGGATTACTGCCCAGAAATATGAAGTAGATATCGAAAGGGAAATTAGTGGAGCAAATGGAGGCAATTGATTTACATACTTTGGTCCAAAAAATGGAAATATTAGGGCAAAGAAAAAAGGAATGTATATATGTGCCAGGAGTATTCTTACAGGACCAACAAGTGGGAGATAGGTAAGAACTGAATTTGGAGACAGCTAATGGGGTTAAAAATAGTCTCTGGTAAAAATAATAGAGAGTTTGAGTGGTGCTAGCATTGCATGAAGTGTGATGTATCCGAGCCCAAATGGAATTCCATGTGTGTATAGAAAGAGTACGTTGTAAATCCGTTTCCCATAAAATTTCAATTTTGCTTTTGGGACGGGTGGGGAGAGAAAAATGGAGATATTTATATATGTGGGAAGCCCGGACAGAAAGGGAAGTAGGTAATGGTTCTAACGGAGGGTCAGATGAAGAGGAGGGAGTCTCGGAGATAAGAGAAAACTGTTGAGTTAAAATCAATCTTAAAGATTCAAACTTAAGGAGGAAGTAACAGGTAAACCAAACTTAGATTGAATTTCCTGGAAAGACAAAAATTGCATATTCTGCATTAGGTGTTAACCTGGATAATCCCTTTGACAATCCAATCTTTCCAGAAAATGGTACGATTAGAAATTTTAATGGACTTATTGTGCCAAATAGAGGAGTCCAGGAACATCTGTAAAAGTGAACGAGATTTTGAAAGAACCGGATAGAGGGTCGATATAAGTTGTGGAATGGTAGGGGATTTAAACGAGCGAGGAGAATGAGTAAAACTAGCTAATGAGGAGAAGGGAAGTGGGTGAATAACGGATTCCTCCAATTTATACCATACCGATACAGGGGGGTCATCCAAGGAAGAGAGATATGGCAGAACCTGACGTATTAAAAAGGTGGAGTGGTATTGACGAAAATTGGGAAAGTTAACCCCTCCCCTATCTTTAGGGGCAGACAAAGCAGACAAAGAGATACGAGCTTTCCGGTTATTCCAAAGGAATTTACTCAAAATGCCATTAAGAGTTTTAAAGAATTTTAAAGGAAGACGTACTGGTAACATGGACAAATAAAAATTAATAACTGGAAGAATCATCATCTTAGAGGTATCCAGCCTGCCCCACCAAGACAAAAATAAAGGAGACCATTTCTCTGCCATGCCAGATATCTTTAATAGAACATCATCCAAATTGGGTTGAGCTGTTCTGGAAACTGAAGAGGAATATTTTATCCCCAGACAAGTAATGCAATTGGTATTCCATCTGAAATCTGTCCCTTCGAACATACTTCTTAGACAGTACTTATTTAATGGAAGGATTTCAGATTTAGAAAAGTTTAATTTATATCCGGACAAGACAGCATAAGAGGATAAAAGGTCGATGAAAGCGGGTAAAGAAGTAGAAGGATCAGAAAGATATAACAAAATATCGTCTGCATAAGCAGTGAACTTGATTTCAACAGATTTATGTGTAAAGCCCCAAAAAGCAGAAGAATGTCTTAGGGAGTGAAGAAAAGGTTCAAGAGATAAAATAAAAAGCAAAGGTGATAAAAGACAACCTTGACGAGTGCCTCGCTGAAGAGTAAAATAGGGAGATTGAAATCCATTAACAAAAACCGAGGTAGTAGGAGAAGAATATAACAAACTGATAAGAGATAAAATAACAGAACCAAAGCCATGCCACTTAAGTGCACGCATCATAAAAAGCCAGTGAATGCGGTCAAAGGCTTTCTCCGCGTCTAGGGTGATAGCTGCAACAGGAGAAGAACTTTTAGAAGCAAGATGTATAATATTTTAAAAAGTTCTAGAATTATCTGCAATCGTTCTACCTTTGACAAACCCTGTTTGTTCATATCCAATCAAGTCAGGAATAACTTTATTAATACGAAGAGCGAGAACCTTAGCAAAAATCTTGCAGTCTAAATTAATTGAAGAAATAGGGCGATAATAAGCACAAGAAGAGGGATCCTTGCCCTTTTTAGGAATTAAACAAATCATAGCTTCAAGAAAGGAGCCACGAGCCTCCTTGTGAGAAATAAAATGTTGGAATAGAGATAAAAGGTGAGGAAGAAGAGTCTGGGAGAAATATGAATAAAACTCTGCAGTGAAACCATCCGGACCAGGGGATTTCTCCTTTGGTAATTGAATTAGGGCTGACTTAAGTTCAGAAAGGGATAGATCTTTTTCTAAAAAGGAGCAATCAGGAGAGGAGGAGGAACGTGGAGGGAGCGCTTCAAAAAAAGATTCCAATGCCTCGTCAGAGGGAGAAGATTCTGGGGTGTATAGTGCCTTATAAAAGTCTGTAAAGCAATTTAGTATTTCCTCGTCCCTGAAATGATTAACACCACTATCATCAGTGATGTTAACTATTTTAGATCTTTGGGATTTTACCTTCAAGTAGTTAGCAACTAATTTACCAGCTCTGTTGTGACCACCATAAGATTTAGAGTTAACTTTAAGTAGGGCCCCAGAAGCCTCCTCCGTCGATTTTCTATTAAAACAAAATTTAGCCTGAATTAATTTCTTAAGTGTATCTTCATTATTAGAAGAGAAATAGGCGTGTTCAAGATGCTTAATGGAGGCTAATAAGGAAACCGAGTCCTTCATGCATTGTTCCTTTTAACCGCAACATAATCAATAATGAATCTTCTGGCTGTCGCCTTGAAGGCATCCCAGATAGTGTGGAAAGGGATATCGGGATTAGCGTTCCTAAGGAAGAAATCTGGCAAAAATTCTTTAAAACGCTCCAGAAAATTGTGATCCTTAAGTAAGTAATTATTAAAACGCCATCTGCGCGGCTTGGATGGCTCGGAAGGGAGATCTAAATTAATCAAAACCGGGGCATGGTCGGAAATAAGAATAGACCCAATTTCAGCATTGATTAAGTTAGGGAGGAGATGAGGACTCAAAGCAATATAATCTATTCTAGATGAAGAGTTATGAGTAGGAGAATAAAAAGTGTATTCTAAGGTGTCCGGATGAAATATCCTCCAAGTATCCACCAAACCCCTCGAGCGAATTGTACTCGTGAAAGTTTTTTGCATTTTGTTGGGAATGTATCTAGCATTTGACTTTCTGTCCGTGAAAGGGTCCATGACTTGATTACAGTCCCCACCCACCAGTAAATTAGCGTCAGGACATGAATGAAGGGTATGTGACATGGTCAACCAAAATTGTGAATCAACACCAGTGGGGCCGTATATGTTAAGGAGGGAGATAGGGGAACCATTTATGTTGAGATGTAGAAGAAGCCATCTACCATCAACATCTCTTTCCTCCTTCTCTAGAACAAGAGAGAGGGACTTGTGAAATAAAGTAACCACTCCATTTTTCCTATCCTTAGCCGGGGAACAGTAAACATGGCCTACCCATTGTTTTTTAAGAGAATTAATGTCACTATCATTAAGATGAGTCTCCTGGAACATTGCTGTTTTACATTGCAGCCTAGACAGGTGAGTAAGTACCCTCTGTTTCTTAACAGGATTACGCAGTCCCTTCACGTTCCATGAAACTATGCGAACATTATCAGTCATGATAAAAGAAGAAAACATTAAGCAACAACATATGCAATTTATAACTTGTACAACTGATAATTAAACACATGGAAACTTGTAAGTCAATATGCAGGAAAGTGAGTAGTAGAAACCAATATGAAAAAGGAATAGTGAAATAGTAATGAGGTAGAAAAAAGAAGGAAATGGAAGTAATCAGAAAAGGTATGCTGAAGAGATTTAAGGAACAAAGAAAAGAACAGAAAGAAGAGAAGAAATGAAGGAGAAAGAAGGAAAGAAACCAAAAGGGAGAAATGGTAGAAGAAGGAAAGTTGATAGGAAGCCAAGGAGCTTCAGTCAAAAAGAGCAGAGCATATTGCCAGAGAAAAAAGAGTAACATAAAGGGGCGGGGAACCGCGAAGAGAAGACAGACGAGACACAGCAAAGACAAGGAGAAACGGCAAAGACCAAAAAATCATAAAGGGAGAAAAATATAATAAGGAGCGACCATCAAAACACCAGCATAATGGAACAGAGTAACGTGAAGCGAGAAATCTAAAAGAGAACGATATAAGTAGTGTTCATACAATTAAGGAGAAAGAAACACTTACCAAAACACGAAGAGTAATAAACAATAGGAGTAGGAGGGAAGGCACCATGAGGAGAAAAACATCAGGGAGGGGTATCCAAACTATACAAGACATATCTGTGGAAGAAGAAAGCCAAACAATCATTAATAAGCCAGTAGTTGAGAGGACGAATAATAACCAGTGAAAACAATAAATATAAAACAAACGCAGACAAAGACACACGGATGACGGCAAAATAGGGCATAAACCCTCAAAAACCTGTAAAATGAGAAAGGATAAGCCAAAAATGAGCTAAAACTCAGTATTCAGAGCTGAGCAACAAGAAGTATAACATGGTGGAGCAGTCAGTATTCATGTTTTCCCATGCTCCATTTTCTATCCTTTGTGACGAAGAATAAACTGTCTTAAGTCCTCTGGGCGGTCAAAAGAGTAAGACCTTTCCTTATGAGTAACTTTAAAAAAACAGGGCTGGACAAGGCCATATCTAGCGTTCATGGAACAAAGAGCAGGACGGAATGAAAGGAACTCTTTACGTCGAGCAGCAATAATGCGGGATACATCCTGAGAAAGAAAGATTTTTTGGCCAGACCACAACATCTGCTTCCTCTGCTTAGCCGCAGACAGGACCATTAACAACTCAGTGTATTCCAAAAATAGGACGATAATCCCTCTAGGGCGGTTGACTGACGATGCAGAAGGAGATCCACCAAGCCTGGGACCGATACCATTGGCTCGTTGCAAGTTAAGTGAAGTATTTTCCTTGAGGCCAACTATTTTAGGTATATGAAGTTTGAGAAAGGTGAACATGTCAGAACCTTCCTCCCCTTCAGGAATGCCATAAATCCTACGATTGTTGCGTCAGTTGCGGTTTTCCAAGTCCTCCGTCTGCTGTTTGAGGAGAGCTATTTCCTTGGACATAACTTCAACCCTTGGGAGGACATCTTGAGCGTCACTGATCCCCTGCTCCACCACCGATACCCTAGATTCTAGATTGGACCATTTCTCTTCAAGCCGCTGAGGGGTAGCGTTGGTATCAAGAATAAAAGGTTTCATAAGTTTAAACTCCTCCATAAGGTCCTCTAGCGTAATAGGTAGTGGAGATTTTGTAGGTGAGCTGGGGTCCTTCTTATGACGCTTTGAAGCAGCAGTAGGAGAGTCTTTGCGAAGAGAAGACATGCTTGTAGAAATGACCTTCTGGTTAGAGAGGGAGGAAGGCTCCGTAAATACACCAAGAGAAAATGACACTGCGTTACCTCAAGCCTCAAGTATAGCTGGCGAGCAAAAGATAAGTTATGTGAAACCAAGTCTCAATTGTAAATGCTCACAGACCTCTATCTTCCAAATAGCAGGTGAAGAGCCACACTTATGTTGAAAAACAGGAATACATTAAAGAAGATGCTCAAAGCATAAAAGGAAGCAGTTTATATCCAAGCCAAGGCATTACAAAAGTCCTGGGAAATTACTGCCACACGCCGCTAACGAAAACCGGCGTCTCCCGCTACAGGTAAAATGTCGGCCGGAGCCAGCGCTCGTGAAGAGAACGCGACGCGGGGGGAAACAGGCAAAAAGCTGAATAAAAAACAGAAAAAAGAACAGCTACCTGTGCCCCCGCGCCAGCCCTCCAATATTCCTCAGGTCATGTAGTCGAAACTCGGGAATAGCCGCTCTGGTATAGAAACGGTCTCTGCCGAAGCGCGGAGCTTCACAGAGTCGCGGCCATCTTGTGGCGGATCAAGCCACGCCCCCCCTGGTGTAGACATGTTGATGCGACTTTTGTTACAGTGGCGGCTTTAGTTGTGCTGATTATGATGGTAGTAGTGGCAATGGTGATGATAGTGCTGGTGGTAGTCACTGTGATGTTCTGTTGATGGTGGTAGTAGTGGAGATGCTAGTGATGGTGGTAGTATTTGTGGTGGCAGTGCTAGCAATGGCAGTAGAGAGGGCTATTGTAGAGGTGATGGGGTGATAGTAATAGTAATAGTGGTGATGGTGGTAGTAGTGGTGATAGTGATAGTAGTGGTGACGGTAGTGGTAGGGGTGACAGTGGTGGTTGGTGATAGTGGTAGTTGCCATGATTGTTTTGACAGTCATCATAGTGGTGTAGATAACACTAGGAGTAAAGTTCATAATGGTGGTGACAGTGACCAATATGGTGGTAATGGTAGTGCCATAGAGGTGATACGATTGATAGTGGTGGTGGTGATAATGGCAGCAGTGATAATGTTGGTAGTAGTGATGTTAGATGTGGTGGCGATGAAAGCTGTGGTGATGGTAGTAGTAACAGTGGTGGGGATATAGGTGGTGTGGTGACAGTGGTGGTCATATTGGTGAAAGTGATAGTGTTGTGATAGTGGTGGTGATAGTGGCGGTGATGCTGTTGGTGACAATTGTGGATACAGAGGTAGTAATGGTGATGGTGATGGAAGTAGCGGTGATCGTATTAGTGGTAATTGTGGTGATAGTGGTGGTGATAATAGTAGCAATACTGTTGATATTTTTGGTGGTGATAGTGGTGGTGGTGATAGATGTGATGAACGTGATAATAGTAAGGGTGGGAATAGTAGTGCTGCTGATGATAGGGGTGGTGTTGGTAGGTGATAGTGGTAATGGTTGTAGTGATGTCAGTAGTACTTTTGGTCTTGGATATAGTGTTGGTTGTGATGATGTTAATAGCAGGGAAGATAAAAGCAACAGTGGTGGTAGTGGTAATAGTTGTGGTAGCGGTGATGTTGGTCATATTGCTGGTTTTGGTGCTAGGGGTGGTGGGGTGATGATGGCGATGATGGTGGGGGTGGTGACAGTGATAGTGATGGTGTTTCAGATGATGATTGCAGTAGTGATGATGGTTGTAGCTGTACTGGTGGTGGTGATGATTGTGGTGGTGATAGTGGTGGTGGTGATGATGGTGATAGTGATGGTAGCAACGATCGGGCTGATGATAGTGCCACTGATGGAGGGTTTAGAGGAGGTGATTGTTGTAGTAGTGATGATGTTAGTAATGATAGAAGTGGCGATGTTGGTGACAGTGGTGGTGGTAATGGTGGTGGTAATGTGATTTTGGTGGCAATGGTGGTTATAGTAATGATACTGATAGTAATTATAATGGTATGAATGGTCATGCTGTGGTAAAGGTGGTGGTGGTAGTGGTGGCAATGGTTATAATGGTGTTGGTAATAGTCGTATATTAATAGTAGTTGTGTTACTTATAACGTTGGTAGTGGTAATACATAGTGGTAATGATGGTGGTGCTGATAATGATGGTGATTATGGTGGAGGTAGGGGTGGTGGTGATAAAAGTGTTTTTTTGGCAGTAGTGGTATTACTGATGGTAATGGCTGAGGTAATGGTAGTTGTGGTAGTAAATGATAGTGGTAATGGTGGTGATAGTAAGTGGATGTAATCATGGTGATAATGGTGGTGATGTTAAAGGCGGTAATAGTTTTGGTGATGGTGGTGAAAGTATAAAGGCAATTTGATAATGGCAATCTAGTGTTGGCACTGGTGGTGGCAATGGTAGTGATGGCAATGGTGGTAGTGATCTTGGCAATGCTAATCATGTTGGTTGTAATAGTGATGATGGTAATGGTGATGGCTATTAACATAATGGCCTGGCAAAAGCCAGGTATTTAGCTACATTTTCTCATCACATAGTGCATCTAACAGAATCTTCAAATTAAGTGCGGTAAACACAACTTGATTTTGCAGTAGTGAATATTTTATGGTGAAACATGTTAATGTGTGAAAGGCAATAATGCTTACTCTGTTTTGTCATATATTGTTGAGTTTAATGCACTGCTTACTTCCCAAACAGTACTTCGAAGTGTAGATTCAATGTAGTGAACACAGCGCAACAGCCATCATCTATAAGTCATGTTCATTGGGCACTGTTGACACGCCCCCAAGGTGCCATGGCTCAGAGGTATTCACTATGAACCTGATAAGGCTAGTATTGTGCCTGGCTCTTTCTTAACTGAGACGTAAGCCAGATGGCAAGTTGTTCAGGAAACTCTTTTGCACCCCTTGGTATTATAACTCAACACCGGGACACTGGCTTACAATTGTGGAATAACCAAGGTTATTTCAACAACTGTACCCCTCTCCCCTCTAGACTAAAGATTATATTGGAGAGGTTATCGGGAGGGCAGTGTTCACCAATACTAGGTTTCTAAAAACTTTTCTTTAAATTTGCCATAGTTTCGCCCAATCCACACACTATATTGTAGAGCAAGCGGACAGAGCTGAAAACCGGAACTTCACAAATTGAATCGTGAGATGGTGCTGGCACCTGACCCAAGTGAGATATCGATCTGAATTTGTGTAAAAAGCACACCTGACACACTCTAGTGATCCCTGTTATTTCTGTATGAGAAAGCATTCTGCATTGATTGCAATGTGCTAAGCTCTATAGGCCTTGCTAGGGGAGTGAAAAACGCCTTGCAGACAGAATGCACTTGGGGTCTAATGAGACAAACGAAAACATTTCGGGTTGGAACAAGCACTAGTAGGGAACACCAGAGGTTATCAAGCCTGACGCCCAGCCCTCAAGAACAACGGAATCTTTATTACAGAACATTTTTGTGACATTTGTAGGTAGCATTTTACTTAAAAATCATGTACATGAATTCATACAGCTATTCATTTGGCCTGGATAAAGTTTCAATGTGCTGGTTCAATTTGCATAATTCTGGGAATTTCGCATTACGCTTGATAAGCAAAATTCCGAAATATACACACTAGGGGCCGTATTACACATTTTCACTGTTTGCGCACGGGGTACCTTTCAAAAGGTGCGCCGGGCACAAACAGTGATAATGCGCCCCATTATGGTGTATGCGCTGCCCCCAGGGCAGCTTCGAAATCGCGCTGCCCTGGGGGCAGTGCATTCATGAGCAGCCGCTCCGTGTTTTCACAGTGCAGGAGGCACCCGCCTGCACTTTCAAAAGGGTTTAGAGATCCCCTTGCAGGCGGGTGCAGTCAGTGACTGCACCCGCCTGCAAGGGGATGTCTGGGGGGTCCATGGTACCACCTTTACCCCCTGCAGAGGGCTGCTCTCAGGGGGCGCACTAACAGTGCACCACCTTTTAAATGGTGCACTGTCAGTGCGCCTCCTGAGGGCTTCTTTGACTCTGCGCCCGCGTCTGTAATTTGGAGGGGGCGCAGAGTCAAAGAAATGCGCTCATTTGCATAGGGCATGCCCCTATGCAAATGAGGGTACACCCTCTGTTGATAGCGCTGGCGCTTTAAGTGCACCAGCGCTATCGGTATTATAGAAGGGGACGCACAAGCGCCTGCGCCTCCTTCTATAATACCAAAGTGCCACAGGGGCGCGCAAAGCAGGCGCAAACGCCTGTTGTGCCCCTGGGGCACCATCTGTAATACGTCCCTAGGTTACCTAATTGCAATACGTTTGTGGCAAAATTATAGTGCAGGAGCATGGGAACAACGTGAAGGGCCAAATGCGTATGACAGTCATTCGTGGTACTTGTATTTCTGGCACTATTTTTTAGCAGAAAATGTGTCGTCGCAATCGCATCCAAAAGAGATACAAGGACGTAGTAAAATATTGTGCGAAATGCCATATTGGCATTTTGCGTTTTTCACATAATTTTGTTTAATTTTCCTGAAACTTCACACACATTTACTAATGATGTGAATGGTTGTAG
The DNA here is from genome assembly GCA_963921515.1 of Calotriton arnoldi. Taxonomy (NCBI): domain Eukaryota; kingdom Metazoa; phylum Chordata; class Amphibia; order Caudata; family Salamandridae; genus Calotriton; species Calotriton arnoldi. Next base: position 843,896 of record CAWUFW010001590.1, read on the forward strand.
GTTGAGATGTGGTGCATGCTTGTTTTATTCCAGCATCAACTAGATTAAATGCATTGACACCTTCTGTATTGGCAGATGTTAAACTGGGCTGAATGAATTCTGCTTGTTGCATTCATTTTTGTCAAATCTTTCGAGGGTATATGAAGAAGAGGTTAGGGTGTCTTGTTTGGAAAGGCAAGCCTTGCCACTGCAGCAGAAAGATAAGAATACGTGTTTCAAGCATGGCATATGGAGTTTTTACCTCCTAAACCTTAATTATAATATGGAAAAATGGAAAATTACACATATCAAAAACGCAAATTCCAATATGTTTGCAAATATGCCCCGTCTCTATTGGCAGTATGTGAAAATATGGTATAAAGCAGTTATTTCTAGTGTTTTGGGCCTATTCTCTACGTACAACGGCCTCTGTTACGGTAAATGTGTTGCTCACCCAGGTAAGCCAAAAATGTATTCACTGGGAGGTAGTCCATGGGCCAGGAAGAAGGCCTCCATGCGGAGGGGACAGACTTTCCTCTATGTGGGGGGACATTTCGGACGGGCAGGGACGAGGGCGATTACTAAGACATTGGCGGTCTCTGCATCCCTACGTTCAGTGCATGCGCATGCGCGTGCTGGATTGTACAGTTCCGCAGTGCAAACGTGACAGCCTAGAGCTCCGGGGGTCCATGACGCGGAAGCCAAGGAGGAAACCAGAGAGCGGTGGAACAATGGCTGCTGGACAAGGGGCTCACTTGGTCTGAGAACGACCAGAGCGTTTCCGCTGGGCAGCATCCGCAGGGATTCCAATTGCACTACTAGTGTGTGGGTCTCCCCCGTAGAGGCGGAGACGTGGGGGTGCAAACCAAATCACAAAGAGGTCAAGCTGATTGGTCCAGCAGTAATAGGGCAACAGGCCACCCCTGCAACGAAAATAAAAGGGGGTATGGTCAGGATGTTCAAGACAGGCTGCCTCAGTGCAAAAGTGGACCACGCGCCTCAAGGGTAGGAGTGGATGGCAGATTATATATAAGGCTCCCTGTTTTCCGTTTTTACGGATTTTCACAGATAAATACAGACAGAAAACAATGTGTTTTCTGTCTGCATTTATTTTTAAAAGTGGATAAATACAGAAAATTGTACTTCTTTGAAGTGACTCTCTGTGCTGTCATTCATGTATTATAGGCCAGCAGCTGAGCAGATGGACAGCATGGGAAATTAAAAAACAGGATGAAATTTCTTTAAATAACGGGATATGCCAACATACATTTATAATATAATGCTAGTATTTACCACTGGATGTATTGTTATGTAATATTTGGCAGCTGAAATAGCTGAAACACGACAGATATGAAAGTATGAGTGCGTGTCTGTCAGTTAAATAGATATGGAAATGTACAGTATTACAACTTCGTTTATACACGAAACACAAAATAAATATGGATAAATACAGATAAAATGGCCCAAAAATAAATATGGATAAATACAGATGGAAATGGCCAAAAAATATATACTATAAAACCGGGAGCCCTAATTATATAGTGACCAAAGCCCAGGGGCATGGGTCCCCAAGCAGCAAGCTAGAGCACCGCAGCTGAACGATCAAATGAAGGTGTCAAGCAGAGCATTCCTGCTGTTAGCTGTTGGGTAGAGGCGGCAGGACAGAAATGTGAGTAGGGAGAAGGATGGAAATGGTTCCAGGATCATGAGGGGTAAGCGGAAGGATGAGCGTGAATGAACAGCAAGAGTGGGTACCTCTGGGCAGGAGAGCACCCAAATCCAGTGTTTTTTATACTATGTAGGAGAGGGAGTTTCACCGGAGCACCCGACCACTGCACCTCAGGGTCAGCAGTGAAGCAGAGAGGGAAAATGAGGGTAGAGGAGGGAAGTGCACCTGTCGCCTCAGGAAGTCTCGATCTTGAAAAGGCAAGGGGGATTAAAAGATAAAATGGAGGAAACACCAAAGGGAGGAGTTCAAGAGTTAGGGCAGGAGCAACAGGTAGAACAGGCATTGATGTGCGGCTGACTGGTTGCCTACCGGGGCAGAGATATATGAACCCGCCAGATCTGGCTTGCTGGAGGACAGCCAGAGAGGTGAGGGTAATATTGGGGAATTGGATGGTTCTTCAGAGGAAGAAGTGAGCTAGTCAGATGATGAGGTGGAGGTGCATGGGAGAGGTGCAACAGTCAAGAGAGCAAGAAGGCCTTGGCATCCATGATGCCGCTGCCAGTAGCCAGGGGCAGAGGAAGTGAAGAGGAGACTCCAGGGATGCAGAGAGTTAGAGGAGAGAGGAGAGCAATGTGCTTCAGCCCAGTGAGAAATGAAAGGGCGCTAGAGAGAAACAGCAGCTGTCAGAAGGAAGGAGGTCAGGGAGAAGAGAGGTGGGGATAAAAGACCATGATGGGTGGCATCCAGAGGAACCATAGTAAAACTGGTGGTATGTGTGGGGTCAGGATTAGACTAGAGTGGTGGTCAGGGGCAGGAAAAAAGGATCTTGCAGTAGCACAGGGAGACAGCAGTTTAATATTTGAGTCCATTCAAAGGGTATGATTGAACTCCTCCTGCGACACGTTTTAGAAAAAACGGGGCATGACGGGCCACGCAACAGTAGAGAAACAGGGGCCACAAAGGGAAGAGATGGCATCAAGATATGAGAGGCACTGGTTTCAGGCGTGGACCAAGACTTGCTGTGTTGTAGTAGATAAAGAAGAGGAAGGTGTAACAGGTAGGGAAGGGTGGTTGTGACAACACGGAAAGAGGAAGGGCAAGACAATGCACTGGAAGCAGGCATGAAGGTGGCGGTTCTCTGTGCGGGGGTAAAACAAGCTTATATGGGCATAGTGGAATCATTGAGGGGACATTTAATGGCAAGAGAATTTGGCATGTGAATATACTGACCTATTTAAGCTATTACATAGGGAGTCACATTGAAAGAAATGATCAAAGGCAGAGGATAAGGGGACTTCAAAGCATGCCAGATGCCCCACAAACATAGACACATGGACGGCGACATTCACAATTTATGCCAGCATTTTCTGTGAAATACCCAAAGAGCAATGTGACCCCTTAGACATCATTAGCATGACTCAAATTAGCCTTAAAGGTCTAGCCTGGGTGAGGTAAGATGAAGAATTTAGCACCAGGAGAGGATTAGAACTGTGAAAATCATGGGGTGAGTTTGAAAGCGTCATTGCCTTGAGTTGATGGCACCAACCTGACTGGTACCAGCGTTGAATATGATAAGTGGTTAAACCATTTCCCAGCTGTCTTTTCAGAGGTGACCTAGCTTGGCATGGGTGTGGGGGATCAGGTCAAGAGCAGACTAGTGGAAGCTTGCCTGCTCTAATAAAGGTGCATGCTTCATATTGCTGTGCTCAAAATGGTGCAAATACTCAAAATGCAAAGGGAAGGACTCTCTGTTGCAACACTCTGGTGGATAGGCAGCAGAGGGAGGTTTCCTGTTAGGAATACAGAATGAGAACCATGGGAAAAGGCCAATGTGCCAATTAGGCTACAGGTGATGGATCAGAGGTGGTTTAAAAAGTGCCCAGACAAGACCATGGTTCAATGATTGAGAGAGAGAATTACAGTAGGATCCAGGATTCCATGCACAGGAACTCCATTGGGTGGCTAATTTGATATTGGTGCAGAGGATGACAGAAGTTGTATAAGGTAAATTGAGAAAAGAAGGTCAGGCATGGAGGATGCAAACCATTTTGAGAAACAACAAACATCAAGCCACTTCATTTCTTCACTAGATGTGGTATCGAGGAAGGCAAAACGAGAGTACAGGCGATTTACCACCCATCTGGGCAAGGAGGACGGTCAGTAATTCGCTTTATCAGTCAGAGTGAGTGCTCAGCCATATTTTCAAGCGTTGATAAGTACATTATAATGGTATGAGAATCCGGAATTGGAACAGACTGACATTTTTCTGCTTACCTGCTGCAGACGTGCATCTGATATGTTTCTCTTACCAGGGGAATCATTTGAAGATCAGTAATGCCAATTAGCTGCTCAGTACCATGTGCAGTTTTCAAATTTTTCAGCTCATTTTTAGAATGGTTGGTAAAATCAGTATTGTGGTAAGAACAACTGCTGTACTACCTCAATGATTTTCTGCTAGTTGGCCGGAGGTGGGGGTCACAGGCGAATATGGACATTTGATGAGAGTACTGGAACATGTGTCCAGAAACTTCAGCATGCCTTCGGCATCAGAAAAAAAAATGACTGGGCAACAACAAAAATCACCTTTTTTGGAAGAGAGTTGAACTCCTTGGCCCTTAGGTCATATTTGTTTCCTGAAAAGATGGCAGCATTGAAGGAGCTGTTACTTTAAGATATCATCAAAAAGAAAGGAAGTGAGAGAAATGTAGAAGGTCCTAGCCATGTGAATTTTATTTGCAAAGTGTTGTCTGGGGACAGAGCTTTCTGCATAGTATGACATTCTCCATGAGCGTAGCCACAGAACCATACCATGGGATCAGCATATTCTAGAGGGCGAGGCAGGATATGCTGCTGAGGATCACATTCCTGGACAGCTACAGAGGAGTGAATATGAGGCTGCAAATGGACTCAGGAACATGGACAGTCGAACTATTTTCTGTTGCGTCGGTGCTGGGGGGTTTGGACTTTATTGGAAGGGATGGTGGTGCACGAAGAAGTGCCCAGAGGCCTGAAACAGATGCAGGCGCACCATAACTTTCTTGGAATTCCTCCCAGTGGTTCTGGTATCAAGATTATGGGGAGGGAATTGAAAAACTGGAAGGTGGCGTTTGTCATAGGCAGTCAAGCAGCAGTGAAAGTGATCAACAGTGACCTGCGGATCCTGAGGCTGTTACGAGAAATAATGTTGAGATCCCAGCAATGGATAGCTTTGAGCAGGGTACATAGCTGGTTTGGTAAACGAGATGAGGTGGCCGATACCTTGTCTGGCTTCCAGAGTAACCAATGTAACCAATCCAGCACTACCTAGTCCAGCCCGGGGCACGACCAAGAATAAAGTTCAGAATCCAGCTAGGCAAGGCTCTTCATGTCGCTCAGCTTCCATCTCTAAAAAGTAGAACAGACCAAATTCTGATACTAATCAATAACAGAACTTTTCCACTGATTTGCATCGCTATGCTTGTCATCCATATGTTGCCAGCGAGTAACCATGAGAATGATATCACCCATTGGTCACGATGGCATGAAACTCTTGCCCCCAATATAGGCCACCATGCCTCCAAGTTTGCAAATTTGAAGTGTAGTTTACTTTTCAGCACTCGATTTTCCTGCATTTTTGCTCGCTTGAATTTGGTTTCAGATAGTTTCCAAGCGGAGCAATTTCTAAAAATCCTCATGAGGGAGAACTGATACTCCTCTCGAGCTTCAAGGTTTTATTAAAAAGGCCTCTGTCATATCTCTACTTGTAATCAAAGGTTTGTCATAAGAGGATGGTTTCCCTTTCAAAGCTTATTAGATGTTGAAACTTGCAGTGTGTGTGTGTGTATATGCTTGTGTGTTTGTGTGGTGTGTGTGTTTGTGTGCGCGTGCGGTCTGATATCTAGCCTTCGAAGCACTGTTTCTCTGAGCTACCTTTACATACCAGTTCCATTTGTACATCAGTATTATCAACTTCTGTAATATTGGAAATATCCTGCGATTATTCCCTCAATTTCACGAGGGCGGGGCATTGAATCCAATTTGGTATTTTGAGTTTTCTCTCTTGCTCTCAAGAGTTAGGGCAGTTGATAAAATGATGTAGATAAATATGATTATTATCGCATTTATATCTTGGCACAGGGCACTGAGTGATGTACCTGATTCTCCTTTTTAGGTTAGGGTACAAGACAGCTACTTTCAGTTATTATGGCGGTTCAGGGGGTGGTAAGTCAGCAAATGCGCAGAAGGTGCAATGGCACCAGGGCCAGAATGTCCCACTGAACCCTGAATATTGTCATATTTTTTTAACCCAAATAGCTGTTAGAGGGCCCTTTTTTTTCTTGTTGCACAAGGAAGGACCCATGGTACACTTGCTAAGCCGCAGTGGGAGGTCACAATTCTTCATTAAATGAGGTCTCCACTCCTTCACCTCCGCCAGTGGGGGTTCCTCTGATGGCCGGATTCCAGCAGAAACCTTGGTAAATATTGCCCAGTAGTGCATGAAACTGATCTGGTAAAGAAACCCAAGGCGGTTATGTTGTGTGGCACTTAAGAGTCCCAGGGGAGCCGGAAGCTGGATCATCGAGGGCTCTTTCCTCAGGCCCCGGCGTCCTTTCAAGCGCTGCTTGGAAGCTGCGAGCTGCATCAAAGAAGCTATTCCTGGCCTGAGTAATCAGCCACTGAAAGGCCGCTTCCCTGATGAATGACGTAGAAGGGCTCGAGCTCCAAAGAGAACATTCTGCCGGCAGGAAGTGTCTCTCAACTTCTGGGGGTGGACTCTGGAAACACCAACGTGAAAATGGACGTAATTAAAGTCCACAGGCTCATTTTCGTGTTTCCTTTCATTTCCTCTCATCTCATTACCCTAAAGAACTCACTAGGACTCATCAACTCTGCAGACCTTTTCTGTCTGAAGCAAGTGCACTTGTGGGATAGTTTTCAGATTCGTGACGTTTTTTTCCACAGAGCCCCTTCTCATGTTCTTGTAGTGTTTGCAAAAGAGAACCCTAGTAACGACGAAATAATGAGAAATTGCGCTAACTAATGATCAATACGAGATTATTAGCAATTGAAACAAGCATTGGCATAGCCAATAGGTCTCGCCTTTGGGACCTTATAAGTGTTTAGCCATGCAACAGTTGGTGTTGTTGCACCAAGGATATTGTGCTGCATAACTAAATACTTATAAGGCCCCAAAGGCGAGACCTATTGGCTATGCCAATGCTTGTGGTTATTTGTCCTCAAACTGTTATTTAAACAAATTGTTGGAGTGCTCCAGTATATTGTTTTATAAATGTATGACGTGCTCTACGTGGTATAAGTAACTCACCTCACTGAAACAGTGTACTAAAATGTTTGATATTGGTTACATATGGGAAAGGAGACGTGATGAGGAGTGTGGGTAAGCAGGCCACAGTATACTGCCCTATGTATTAGAAGGGGCTTTGGTGCTGGGGCAACCCCACCTCATGGCCAAGGCATACTGCTGTGAAATGACCGCTCTATGATCTAGGGTAGGGCCTTTTCCCATTTTTTGGAGGATATTCTGAGGGGGGAGAGGTTGCTGCGTAACTCATGCACGTGGGCTGTAACCCACAGAGTTCTGCCATCTTGCATTCAAGTCGTCCAAGTATCTACAGCAGAGAGCAGACAGGTCATATTAACTTCGGATACATTGGATTCCTTCGTCTGCAACAGCTGATCCACTGACTGACAAATGTTAACAAACTGTGGTAAATCCACCAGGCTAGCTATGAAAACGTATACATTTCAACAACGGTTTACAGGTGCAACAGAGGGCATACCTCAACATCTGGTTCTTTGTGTACATCTTAAGTGTAATTATGTTTTATTTCTATGTAAATAATGGTGTAATATTCTCAAAAGTATTAGATCGGTGAGGACATTGATCTTATTGTTGTGTGTATATACTGTATCAAGCTATATCTGACTTTCTGACACCTACAACCCTCCCAGACTAAGCCTTGAGTGCTCAACATTGCTCTCTGTTACACCAGTGGAAAACAAAAATGCCCACCACGGACACCACCCAGTGGTAAACAGTACCCACCGCAGGCTGCCCAGTGGTAAATGCTAGTGCCCACTACAGATACAGCTCAGCCCAGGTCTTTAAGTGGGATGAAAAAGTGTGTGGGGGGGGTCTCTAAAAGGAGCGTAGCCTATGTAATTAAGGGTGTGGTTTATACGTGTGCACTACATTTCAGTGAGTCCCACAGTGTGCCACCCACCCAGTATTTTTGGTTTCTCTGTGAGCTTTGTTATTGCATCCAGATATATAACACAACAACTGACATACACCTAAAACCAGTCAGGACTATTGGCTTTGCAGATGGATCTTAGATGTTTAAGAGTGGCAATTATTTTGTTGTGAAGGATATTAAAAATGTTTCAATTCTAAAATTGTGAGACAATTTCATTTTACTGAGGGCCAGTAGAAGGGGTAGTAGCTTCAGAGTGTCTCAATCATTGCCGCTATGTTCACTCTGTGAGATCATATATTCCCTTTACCCCTCTCCACGTCTCCTCCATCTGTGTACCTCACACCTCATCGCTTTGCTCTTCAGCACCATCTTTTTGCTCTCTCCTGAATGCACTACTGTTGAAAGTTAGAAAGGATGATAGCTGTACTACCCATTCTTTTCACATCACCACCCCTCAAACACACAATGCACCCACTCGCCTGTAAGCACTGCATTTTCTTTTGCCCTTTCAAAATATTGATAACTCAGTACCTCCTTGGCACACATTTGCACAGAATCACAATTGCAACTGGAAAACGTGACCACTGCTCTGTGCGCTCTGCAGAGAGGCCAAGGATTGGCGGACTATGTATTCTGAACACCTTTCTGATTCACTGACAGGCACTGTGAGAAATGTCCGCTGCCTGCAGCCTCGCTGCAGTGCTCTCAGTCGTGGCCCATTATAAACATCTGAAGTTGACAAAGTTCAAAGTATGCCATACACAAGAGTAAAATGCGAGACGAAAAAAATAAAACATATAAAAGCATCCTGCAAAAAGCAAACACTCTTCGAGCATGCAGGATGAGGTAAAACATGCAACACAAACAGGACCTAAATCACTTGCATGGATTACCTTAACGTTTTTACATTTAATGCTCAGAAATCGATCCGTAGTTTTACAAATAAAATGTAAGGACGTGAAGGCAGGGCCCGATACGGACCAGTTTCAAAGTCCGTTTTTATTATTAACGGGTCTGAGACCCGGCCCACTTAAAGCCCCGACAATACCCACCATGGATCCCGCCCAGAGATAGAAGACAGTACCGACCATGGATAGTGTTAAATGTCCGTAGCCACCACAAACGCCGCCAAGTGGTAAACAACAGTATCCACCAGGGACACTGCCCAGTAGGGGCATCACTGCCCACCACGGATACCCACACCCCCTAGTGCTATACCACAATAACCGCCGACTGCACCAGGACCCAAAGAACAGACCTGACAGCGGTAATCAATCATATTTCGTGCATTCATTCTACTTTGGTTCTTCAGTTTAGTGCTGTCGTGAGTTTTAATAACTCGCAGTACCGCGGTTTTAAAACCATGACGTAACGTTATTACTTCGGACTCGTATAAAGGTAAGGCTGGACGCACCCTTGATAGTGAGGCCCGCATGGTTACGTTAACTCGGCTGTGTGGTTTTATTAAGCCACCAAAAAGTCCACTTTGCATAAAGAGGCCACCGGACGGGGTTAGAATGAAGCAGCGACAGGTGCGTGTCGGGGAAGTTTCTGGAGCTCACACACGGATGACGTGGCATTGACGGTTCCATGTAAGACAGGACCTCTCATCCCTTCCACCTCTGAGGCATGCATGTCATTTAGGGGTCGCACCTGCCTCAGAAGTGGCAAACTCAGTGCCAGGAACACAGTGGCATGGCAGCTCGTCCTTATGGACGTCAGTTGGGGGTTGGGGGTAATATTTTTCACTATTAGTGTTGTTAAATTGAGTTCAATTTGCTGAAATATCATCCTCTCTGGCCGATGAGGCATGTAAAAATGCCTTGAAATATATGTTGTGTGCGTGTTTACGGGTGACAGTGTGTTTATGTGAGGGCGTGTGTAAGTGTGAATTTGTTTATATGTTAGCATGCGTGAGTGAAAGTGAAGGTCAAAGGGGTGCGATGTCACTTTCACTACCCCTGACATTTTGGTGAACTCGCGTGCATGCCCGTGGGATGTGAAAGGTTGCCGACGCTCCCTCTACCCTTCACCCCGCACCGGACACGGGATATTTCGGGCCCTGCATTCGCGTGGGATCCATTGGACGCTTTGACCTTTCCCCGAGCAGGCGCCACTTCGGACGCGGTAACCGGATCCGGGAGCGCGCGGACATCACGACACTCAGGGCGCGGCTATAATTAACAGGCACATACCTCCGGGATCACGGAATACCGCCAAGATCACCGGCAGTGTATGGAAAACACATCACTGGCATGTATGCGAGTCTTAGGAGAGTCACAATATGTGAACTGTGAAAAACAGGAGCAAGGAAAGAGAGGGGATGTTTCAAAGAGAAGGCAGGGTGGGAGAGAGATTGGAGGGGTTGAGTGAAGCCAGTGGGACAAGAGGATGTGTAAGCAGTGTGGGGTTTGGAAGAGGATGTCTGAAAAGGGGACATTATAAGTGAGTTTTAGGGAGGCGTGTCAGAAAGGGAATAGCTAAGAGCATGCGATAGAGGAGAGCGGCAACTCTTGAAGAGATGCACGTGAAACAAGCATTGGCCGCGCACTGTGGTGGGGGAGGGGGAGCAGCCGGAGAGCAAGTGACGCGCGGCCGTGAAAGTGACACGGCCGCGCGGCCGCTAGACGCGCTCTGTGGTGGGGGAGGGGGAGGAGCAATAAAGAGGAAAGCCAGACGGCCTGGAGCATGCGAGGAAAGCGCGTTACTGTGCGCGTTCTCGCATGCTCTAGGCCAGGCCAAAAAAAAGTGGTCGCATTTCCGAAAGCCCACTCACTAAATGTCTCGCCAGACCAGCGCATGCGCTGGCTCAGGCGAGACCTAAAAAACGATTATTTCTCATATTAAAAGCAAGGGCACGGGATAAGATGTTAGCAACACAGCATAGAGAACCGGCAGCTATTCCTGTGTCGCTGAAAGGTAGATGCAGACGGTATGTTGCAAAGCCCCCCCACCCAAGGGGTTACCCCTCCAATTTCTAATGCCTCCAGGCATATGCATAGCATTGCTAATCCTAGCTTTTGTCAGGGTCCAGGCGATACTTAATTTACAGGTAATCCAGGTCTCTGTGGTGAGTTTAACAGCTGACACCCATCCTGAAAAAGCAGGGGGACTCCTCTACTGGTAACCAACATTAACCAATTAAACTTCAAGTCCATAAAATGTAGTGGGCTCCCATCTTTTTAGCATTTTATTTTCAGTTCCTCAAATGAAGGGGGCTCCAACCTTTGCAACATTCTGATTTACAGCTTATTAAATGTAAAGGCCACCAACCTTTCCAAAACGTATGTAATATATTTTAATAATAATGCTTCTATCTAGACGGAGCAAATTAAATGGAATCTCCACAGTTAGTCAGGAATCCAACTGCCCCTTGTAGGGTCAAGTAGTGTCATCACGTTCATCTCAGACCCTACAATATTGACTTACTGTAAACTGAGAAATCCCTGTACAGCTTCTAAATCCAGTATCTGCAAGCAATAGTTGTTCCATACACCTTTAGTAATGCTGTGAACCTCCGAAAAGCCTCTGGGATGGTACCTCCCAATAACCGAAGACTCCCACCTGTCCTTCCTCTCTTGCTCTCAAAAGTAGATCTGGCCTGGCCCCTCTAGCCTCTAAGGCCTCCTGGATATTGTTCAGGAAAATGCCCATATCTGTGTCGGGCAAATGCACCCCATCTGGTGCAAAGTTCAAGCTTCATGCCAGTTCCTGACAAGATTATTTCACTTTGTCCCAGGAGGGCTGCCAAGTTGGTGAATGTCTCCCTCATGGCACGCAGTAACAAGCCTCTGCCCGAGAACGTAAGGTCAGTACCCCCCTAGTGAATTAGTATGTCTGGTTTCTGCATGTCCTAAGTACTGGCACACATTATTTTGGTTCCAGCATGGCCTACCTCATCCGTGGGTTGTCCAACCCTGGTAGTTCAATTTCTGAGAATGTCCTCCCTTTGGCAGGACATGGTAACCTGGCCATGAATGGCTGCCTCATCACCGATATTCTTGATCCACCTAAATAACGAGAAGAAGTTACCACCAACATTGCCCACTTTATTTAAGCTAATTAATTCAATGGTCCAGGCCCAAGTGCACCTTAGACCCCAAGCACCAGTTTGTACATTCTTAGCAATTCACTGTAACCAGCAAGGGCACACAGTAAATGTGTGCAGTCAATGATTGTCATTGAAAAAAATACTATTCCAGCAATTCAGTTATTACCATATTGCTGATAGAGCATCCAATGTCAACTTTCCTTTGAGAAATAAATAAAAATGTACAATTTATATAACAGTATCAATTTGTATATTCTTCATAAATAACTGAACCCAGACACTGAACTCAATAACTTTGGGGATGCACTGATTGTAATTGGACAGAAATCATAATTTAAGCAACAAGATCATTACCGACTTCCTACCAATGATGCAATGGCAACCCTCCTTTAAGATTCAGGTTCAAACATACAATGTGCAAGAGTCGGTATGCCACTCTTCTATTTAATAATGGCCCTTGTTCTTAGAGCAGTTGTAGCAATTGCCTCTAAGACAAGATTGGGTCGATAACTTTCTCGCCTTGCACCCAACATTTGAGAACGCCATTTGCAAGGTTTGTCTGAATTGGATTTAGGATAACAGCTTTCTATCCTGGTGGATAGGCAAGTACCCTAGAAGGTGACAGGGTCCTGCAATTTAGGGCGGCAAAAGCTATACTAGGCAGTCCCTGGGGTCACCTTCACCGCTGTCCCATGTAGCCAGTTTTAGATTGCCTCATCCTCAGTTCTGTCCAATAATGAGGTGCAGCGGCCAAGTTTCAGTTCCCTAAATTTAATGATGTCTTCTGTCCTTGCTCACTACTTTGTGGGAACTAAGGAGGCCGAAGAACGCCAGGGAAAAGTCTTCCAAACAGCAACTTTCCACACAAGGAATCACAGACTTCTTTCCGTGCCCCCATCCTGCAGCCTTTAGAGGGTGGCCTGCTATTTCTGCTATTACCCTTCAGGACATTCTTTTGTTTAAAAACTCATTCACCAGTTGACAAAGATAGTGCCATGTACCTTGCATAATGACCTTGGTGTCCAGGGAGGTGACTGAAGCTGGTCTTCGGCCCTATATTAACCAACCTAGCAGATCTTGGAGCATCCTGCCAGCAGAATCAACCCCTATAGAGCAAGTCCACTAGAATTTGAATGCAGAGTGTTACTTTACAAGGACGGTAAATAATATCACAAGGTGAAGGGCCTTATGGCCATTCCCATCTAATAACACCCCAGAAATGCATATCCTTGCTTGTTGAAGCTTGCTTCAACCCTGGAGGACTCGATCCCTGAGGTCAATCACTCATGCAGACCACCGTTAGCTTTTTCCCCATACAAATGGCACTTCCCTTTACTGTCAATGATCAGGTTACAGCACCAGCCATCTGAAGTTATCATTATACTGTTTAAAACCACCACGCCATGGATAGCTAAATGGATTGGCTATTTTACGCAATCAAGTAATTCTGTGTTATGGGTAACAGTACTCCCAGACAGATAGAAAATCCCACCCTGTGGCCCACTGATAACAACTCCTGAGGTGGCACCTTGACAAGGGACCCTTTGAGTGTAGGTGCTTAACAAGTAGCCCATATTGCAAAATATGCCTGAAATTCTTGTATGTGTCCCTGCGAGGAAGTCGATTGCGATAATTGTCCTAACGAATTAACATATTTGGCATGGTGACTTTGAAGAATAGGCTGAGAACTGACCATCACACTCCTCATAAATCAATTGTTCAACCATTTCTAACCCTTACTCGATTGTTCCACCATTACCACTAGCATCACTAAGACAGTCTTCTTTTTTTTAGGGGTATGCATCTCTTTGTTGGCTCAAAATCTGATTAATAGTCAACTGCATTGGGGGGCATGGCTTCGCGGCGAAAGAACATGGCCGCCTGTTAGAGCGTCTCCGAGGCCCCCTCTCCTGCCCCATATATCCGGCCCAAATATCCGAACCTCCGGTGCTAGAATCGCGCGCCGGAGGTGTAGCGGTACACATTGCCGTGATCCCGAGTGCTGGCGGTCCCCGGAAAGCGGAGAAATCCCGCCCGGAATTTGCGGCCTTCAGCCCTGGGGAAGCCGGGACCTCGAGTGGGCACGTCTGCCTGACTGGGTGCCTGGAGCGATGGCAAGACCTCCTCCACATACATCCACGGAGGGACGCAGGCAACTGAGGCGGAGGGGCATTCACACCTTGCAAGAGCCTACGCGGTGGGGCGCTGCCCGACGGAAATACGGCCTGAAGACTACCGGTGGGGCCGGCTGCATCGGAGCCAGTCCCGGAGCACTGACCTGAGGGACTCGAATGATCGGCGGATGTAAGGTACATCGGCGCGCAGGGGTGGAGGAGGTGACTGACATATAAGCCCAGCGCCGGCGGGTGCGCCTGGGATTGGACCTGTGGCCCGCATTATCGGGGGCCCCCCCTCTCCCTGGCGGTGCGGAGCGGGCCCTAAGCCAAGTGTGCACACGGAGCCTACTCCTCGGCGCCTGCAAGAGGTCTACCGTTAAATTGCGAAACAAGCATTCGACTACACCGTCTGTTACCGGGAGGAATATACTCGAAGGCCCACAGTTACGGCGAGGTGAGAAAGGCACAAGCCGAGCAGAGCCCCCAGAAACTGCGCAACGCGCTGGCGGCGCGGGCCCGGCCCTGATCATGGCTAACCCGAGAAGTACGAAAACGTCTCAACAGAGCAGGCTGGACCGCTACACCTGCCCAAGGGCGGAATTGCCCGAACGAAAGGGACCTGGCGACACACAGCAAGGAGGGACAGAGCACGATCCCCCAGAACCCACTATGAAAGACCTGATGGCGGCAATCACTGGAGTGCGCACATCTATAGACAACCTCTCCTCGGAAGTGACGCTGATTAGAGCTGACCTTACAAAATACAGGGAGAAAGTCAAGCAGCTGGAGCTCACCACCACGAATTTAGTAGAGGACACCTCACAACTGCGGAAGGACATTGTGGAACTCCAAGCGTTCCGTAAAATCGCTGAAGACAAGCTGGACGATTACGAGGGGCGCTCGAGACGCAATAACAAACGCGTTATTGGAGTGCCGGAGAAATCGGAGGGGCCCGCTGCTGACCTGTTCATTGAACACCTGGTGACGACAAAGCTACAACCAAAGGGACTGTCCAAGCTGTTTGTGGTGGAGAGGGCGCACAGAGTACCTGGGGGACGCCCAAAACCGGGAGCCCCCCCGTCCCATACTGGCCAGGCTATTAAACTACAGAGACACGATCCTACAGGCCGCCAGGGTCGCCCCGCCGATAAAAGTGGATAACTCAGAACTCGCCTTCTTCCCTGACTTTACCCAGGCAGTACAGATGCGTCGACGCTCTTTCCTAGAAGTCAAACGAAAACTGCGTGATAAGGGCCTTAAGTACGCTATGCTTTTCCCGGCGCGTCTGCGAGTTGAGGCGGAAGGAAAAGCGCATTTCTTCGACCAACCTGAGTTGGTTTCTGACTGGCTGGACGGCTGGAGGACCTCACCGGAACGGAACCCAAACAACCACTGAACACTAAGAACTGCCTTTCTTGATTTGAAGCTTGAACGCTCTGTTCCGTATGTTCCTCCCAAATATAGAACAAAATACGCAATCTCTTAAAGGCCTGAAGACCTTGACTAAGAATCTCTGGTACTAAAAAGATGGGTCAATTTGTCACAGGGCGCAACACCACAGAAAAGTACCTATGTCTAGTGATGGCAGGAGGGGGGACCAGAGGGGCACTGAGGCCTCCCCTCATTTTCTTCTATTAGTACACGTTGGGCGACAGGCACTCTGCATTTGATTAATATGGGTAGTTTGGAGCCCAGAGTGCAGGGGAGCAGGGTGGGGGGTTGTTGGGAGGGATTATTGTGTTTTATTGTTTTTCTTTGTTTGAGTTTTTTCAATGGTACAGTCCGGATTTGTGCAAGTAACAGTCAGTATGCGTCACTAAGATATCAATGGGTAAGCAATGGAATAAGGAAGTCAAAATATTAAGTTGGAATGTGAACGGGTTGGGGGACAAAATCAAGAGAAGTGTAGTATTGCAATATATTAGGAGATTGTCGCCAGACATAGTAATGCTTCAGGAAACCCACCTGGTGGGTAACACATGCAAGGCCATGCATGGATGGGGTTACGCAATGGTGGCACAAGCAGGTTTCGCATCGAACTCCAGAGGGGTGGGCATCCTGCAAAAGAAATCATTCCCCCTGACTCTCACGTCCACCTATACAGACGACCGTGGCAGATATGTCGGGATCACGGGCACTTGGGAGGGCCGAACGATCACATTCATGTCCATCTATGCTCCCCGGGGCTGCAAGCTGCAACCTTTGCAGACCTAAGCGCCGTGTTGATAGCTCTGCCAGAGGGACACCTAGTGCTCGGGGGTGACTTTAACTCAGTAATTTCGGGCTCCCTAGACAGACACCCACCCCGCACACTCCCACATACAGCGCATTCTTTTTCCAGTTTCCTAGAGGCAATGGGGCTGGTGGACGGATGGAGAACCTATAATCCTGATAAGATCCAATACACCTTCCATTCAGGGGCACACAGTAGCTTCTCTCGCCTGGACTACATAGTCATCCCGGCTGCTCAGGTGATGGAAATCCAGGAGATCAGACATCTGGCTAGAGGTATTTCAGACCACTCCCCGATCTGGGTCCATATGGCCCTGGAGAGCGCACAAGTAGGACGCGTTGCCCCTATCAATCCATGGTACTTAAAACACCCCAAAATACGCAAGGACCTCACTAAAGCCGTAGATAACTACTTCCTAGAGAACGAGAATTCGGTAGACTCCCCGCAAATACTATGGGAAGCCTTTAAAACGGTGATCAGGGGCCAGGCACTCTCTCTGATTGCGGGAACAAAAAGAGAAAACATAAAAGACATATCAGATGTAGAACACGAACTTTATCGGCTGGAACAAGAAGTGAACACTGACCCGTCCCCTGAAATACTCCATACACTTCGCCTCCGACAGGCAGAATACCGAGCGCTGGTCACTGACCGTGCCAAAATAATGGGGCAAAACAGGCTGGGCCGGATCTATGAGTGGGGGGTTAAGGCTGGAAAACAAATCGCCTGGTTAGAAAAAAGAGAACATGCTAATCGGCTGGTTCCAGAAATCAGGAGCTCGGATGGCTTCCCCATAACTGACCCCCAAGGCATAGCCGAACAGTTTGCAACACACTTTCACACAGTATACAGCGCGGTGAGCCCACACACTGAAGAGGAGTCCACGGAACTCCTACAGGATATCTCCCTCCCAGGGCTATCAGCCACTGATCGGGAATACTTGGCTAGTGAGCTCTCCCACGATGAAATAGCGGCTGCAATCCGAGCGCTCCACTCGGGTAAGGCCCTTGGCCCCAATGGCATCCCGATTGAGCTCTACAAACTCCGTCCGGATAAGTTGGCCCCATATTTGAAAACTATGTTCGAAGACAGCCTTGAAAGGGGATTGCTACCCCCAGATCAGAGAATAGCAACCATAGTTACAATCCACAAGGAAGGGAAGCCCAAAACAGACTGCGCCTCCTACCGTCCTATCTCGCTGCTCAACGCAGAACCAAAAATCCTTGCCAAATTACTAGCCAACAGGCTGATTAAAGTAATAGGGGACTTAGTGCATCCTGATCAATCCGGGTTCATGCCAAAGAGGAACACGGCGTTAAATCTGCGTAGAGTACATGGAGTGTTGGGCAGGGTGCCGACCATACGAGAAGATGCAGTCATCGTCTCCCTAGACGCCACAATGGCCTTCGATACACTTGAGTGGCCCTATCTATTTGCCGTGCTAAAAAAACTGGGATTCGGAACGAACTTTAGACGATGGGTACGATTACTATACGCCACACCTATGGCACAAGTGGTAGTGAACAACAAAAAATCAGAGGCCTTCACACTTGGCCGAGGGACACGGCAGGGATGCCCTCTATCTCCTTTACTCTTCGCTTTGGCCCTGGAACCGCTTGCCGCATGGATCCGCAAAGACGTGAGGATCCGTGGAATGCGATGGTCGGCAGATTGGGAAGACCGTATTTCCCTATACGCGGACGACATCCTTCTATACCTCACGTCACCGCAGAGATCCCTCATCGTAGTATTTGATATCCTATCCGTATTTGGCCGATTCTCTGGGTTCCGTATCAACTGGCAGAAATCTCTTCTGTACGTCCTCTGTGGAAACTCTCCACCCC
This sequence comes from Calotriton arnoldi, assembly GCA_963921515.1. Classification (NCBI taxonomy): domain Eukaryota; kingdom Metazoa; phylum Chordata; class Amphibia; order Caudata; family Salamandridae; genus Calotriton; species Calotriton arnoldi. The sequence goes on from CAWUFW010001590.1 coordinate 861,986, forward strand.
TTCCCCGGCACTGCCCCGTCCCAATAGCAATAGACGGATTCAAATATCTAGGTGTATTCGTCTCCCTAGACCGCACACTCCAATATGCTCGGAACCTGGCTCCCCCACTGCAAAGACTCAAAAGTGACATTGCACACTGGAAGACCCTCCCGCTTTCTCTCCTGGGCAAAGCGGCCCTTTTAAAATGCTGTCCTTACCCCGCTTCCTATATGCACTGCAGAACTCGGCAAACCCTGTCCCAAATACGTACTTTACAGAAATAGAAGGACTCCAGCGAGATCTGCTCTGGAATGGAAAGCCACGTATTGCTCTGCAAAAACTCACGCTCAGCTGGTATGACGGCGGAATTGGACTGCCGGACATTAAAAAATACTACTGGGCAGCACAACTGGTAGCAATAAACCATGGCACCTATGGGCAGCCGGACAACCCGGGGTTTACTATGGATAAATGGATTCTCCCAAACGGGACATATGCCAGGGCACTGTACTCCAAACCAAATAGGTTCCCACTCACGGGTCCAACCAACCACACAGTTAAAATTTGGCATTCGGCAACCAAATCGTTAGGATGGCACAATAAATTAACTCTCGCCACGCCACTATGGGACTCCCAAAAACTTGGTGACCTAAGAAAATCCAAGGGCTTTAGCAAATGGGACTTAATTGGCATCTCTCACATCAGAGACCTTTGGGGTAAAGAGGGTGTGCAAAAATTTGAAGCCCTACAGGGTCAATATGCCCTTGCGGATTCCGAGCGTTTCCGGTACCTGCAGGTCCGACACGCACTACAAACAGTATTGCCCAATGACACGGCTCCATCAGACGCCTCCCCACTGGAGGATAGGATATTGGATGGGCACTTACCTGAAAAAGCCATCTCCCTAACCTATCGAAAACTCATCCATAATATGGAGAATCCCCTACAATCGCTACGAGAAAAATGGGCGGGGGACGGGGTGGAAGTAGATGATGAAGACTGGCAGGTAGCGGTCTCCTCCCCCAGAACTGTTGCTATTTCTGCACGTCTTCGCCTGGTGCAACTAAAGGTACTTAATAGAATATACATGACAGGTCCCCGATTGATGCACATGGGCTTTTCAACAGATGGGTCTTGTAGGAGGGGATGCACCCAGCTGGGCACATTCATCCACATACTGTGGCAATGCGAACAGATCCAGGAATATTGGCGCAGGATACACGAGGTAATGAGCATAGTAATGGGAGTCGAACTCACACCACAAGCCCCTAGATGCCTCCTCAACGTCTGGGAACCCACTGACCTCACCACACACGCCACGATATGGGCCACACTCGGATACATAGTGGCCAAGAGAAACATTGCGCAGCTATGGGGGGCTACAAAGGCACCTACGAGTACTGACTGGGAAAGAGACCTGGATTGGTGTATGCTGCGGGAAAAAACGGTGTATATGACAAGAGGTTGCCCGCGCAAATGGTCTAAGATATGGGCCCCCTGGAACGAATACCGAGGCAATATATGCACTCCTCCCCGATTACTGGAGTCTGATGATCCCCTCTCCCCTTGAATTCCAATGCATTATCTTGTAATATTTATGTGTATAATTGAACTCACAGTACTTCCTTCAAGTGAAATATGTGGAACTGTACCATGTTTTGAAAATTGTTCAATAAAAAGAGTTATAAAAAAAAAAATAGTCAACTGCATTTCCAGAAAAATCAAATCCAGTATCGCCAGGTTGCAATGATATGATCCTTCATGTTATGTACGTATAATAGCTAGGAAACTTAAAATGACCTCAGCCACTGGTAATTTTGTGGTAATAACTGTGACAATATCAACCAGAGTTATAAATAAGTTCTTCACCTGAAATTATGTGGAAGGGCGAAAGACTGTGAAAGTCAGCTAGACAAATTGTGAAACATGGTCTTAACAACTCTTTGCTTCAAGTACCTAGGCACCAGAAGAAGGCCGGCCAATTTAAGCCTGCAGTTAGCAAACCTGAACCTCGGATGACTGACTGACTGCCTGAAAAAACAGTATTCCTTAGCAACAACAATCAATATATACTCAAGATTAGAAGCAGAAAATGTGCAAACACCATATTCTTTAAAGCACATTTCTTTTGTATTGGTAATTTAGAATTCATCAAATTATTTATGAGCAAATCATATAAAATATGTTCTTATTATACTAAGTAACGATGCAAGGGCAGAGAGTGAAAGACCATCAACAACGTGAGAAAAAGGTTTTGTGCCAAAGTGAGTGAAAATAAAGCCTAATAAAATGTATTTAAAAATATCAATGTCATAACAACATTTTCCCATGTTGTAACACCAGTCAAGAACTCCCAAAGATGGCTGAGCTGCCTGTTATTTGAAAATGTTCTTACAGGGTCTCAAACTGCTGAGGTCAGGTTCTAGAGGTGGGAGCTAAAAGATTCACTGGGCCACCATTCCATTCCTGGTGCATTTTTGGGAGTCACTGGTAGCTGGTCTTTGGGGTCCTAATCCCTGGAAGGATAGTGCTGATGTGTTTTGATCACTGTATTTTACAGGTTCTCCTCAGGATAGGGACATGGCGTCTTCTGTCTTTTAGCTTAAAGGATCGTGAATTTTCTTATGGGTTGCATATCAACTTCATTCTGGGGACTTCTTAAGATCCATCCCTCCTGTGAGGGTAGATCAACCCTGTTGTTTGTGTATTGCTATTTAGAGACCTTCGATGACTTCCATGGGGCTGTTTTGGGTCTGATTGAGCTCTCAAAGTCAACATTCTTAGTGTGCATGCTGGGTGTATGCTTTTTTGTAATAAAAAAAGCCAAAAAAATACTAACTATAGCTAAGAGATAGGACATGCTGATACAGTGTGGGGATATGTGCTCTAGATGCTTATATAAACATATATAAAGTAGACAATCATTCTAATCATTAATTCGTTGATTGTTGGTCGACACATTAGAAGTGGTAGCAGAATATTACTTAAATTGAACTTAAATTCAACAAGTTGGTCTGAATTTATGAAAGTACTTGCAAGCATAGCACAGTAAATCTGCTCAGGTTAAGCTTAAATTCAACAGGTTTGTCTGTATTTATGAAAGTTCTTGCGAGCAAGGCACAGTAATTCTGCTCAGGCCAACTGTGGTTGCAGGCCTCTCTTGTGAAGCATTAGAGAAAGATTTTAGAGGAAAATACTCTGTAACTCTTCTACATCCTCTAGATAGACTTTCAGAGCAAGCATAACAAGCAGTTGGACTCCTTAGCTTGAAATCCTCTGACACCTTAATCGAATCTTCATGAATCTACTTCACAAGCTCAGATGTTTGTTTGTACAACCGGTTCGGTTTATACTTGAAAAACCTTACTGTGAGTTTTTATTGTATCAGGGACAAGAAGAGTGGGCTCTGCTATGTAGTCACACACTAGTAAAGGGTTTGTAGCCATTGTCAACCTACCGGCCCTTCATCATTCCGCCTGGGTTACAGACGTGTTTGCATTCCTTAGTGTGATGCAAAGGATGTGTGTAAGACGGAGAAGAATACTGAATTAATTTGAGCCCTGGCGAAGGCCTATGACCTGTATGAGCATAGAAATAGGCCAAAACATGTTGGCTAAGCTATAAGTGGACTAATTATTCATAATACTTCATTGTCTATCCCCAAGACATGATTTTAACCATATCTAGGATACCCCACTAATAACGTGACATTTTCTTCATGGGGCATACACCAAGGTATTTTTATAACAAGATCTGGATCCCTGCATTTTTCCAGTTTATATTTAAATGAACTCCTGAACATCTGTTGAGTCCACCAAAGTGGTATTCACCTATCTTGGTGTGGATAGGTCACCCATGATGAAGCATGCCACAATAAGTGGATGAAGTGACCTATCCGTATCTTAAAAGATATCTGCAGACTAGTCTGGAAGGACTAAGAAACCAGTGTTCCTCCATTCACAACCTAAGCACCTTTGAGTTTGTGTAAAATAACAGCAATGTCCATAACCTCTCTCTATTCACAGTTACATAAATGTTTGGACGAAGTATTGACATTTCTGCCTTTTTTTAACTTTCCTCTTTTGGATAAACACAAATACTGGTGTATGTGGACAGGGCTCTTTTGGGTTTTTATGTGTTAAGCCCGAACTCAAGTGCAAAAAGAACAATTGATGGACAGAATGCAGAACAATGTCATACATTCACCCCAGTACAGAGATCTGGGCCTAAATCCATCGTTTTTTTGCTCACCATGCCATTCCAGTTTGGACCCAGCCAATTGCAGGGTCAAGACTGATTTGCATATGGCTGGGTCCAAACTGGGGTGATGTGGTGAGCAAAAGAATGATGGATTTAACCCAGATCCTTGTGACTGGGGGTGAATGTTTGCATTGTCCAGCATTCCATCCATCAATTGTTTCTTTTGCATTTGTCGCCCTAAGTGGGAAGGGTATGCCCAGACGTGGGTCCCGTGCTCACTACACCACTGGATTCAAGCTAGCCTGGCTGAAGAAGGGTGATGCCCTGAAACCGGTCCCAGGATGCTTGTTTCCGGTCCAGGGAAGACCTGGCTTGGCAGTTCGGGCTGGACTGTTCCCACAAGGAACAGGGTCAAGACTGATTTGCATATGGCTGGGTCCAAACTGGGGTGGTGTGGTGAGCAAAAGAATGATGGATTTAACCCAGATCCTTGTGACTGGGGGTGAATGTTTCCATTGTCCAGCATTCCGTCCATCAATTGTTTCTTTTGCATTTGTCGCCCTAAGTGGGAAGGGTATGCCCAGACGTGGGTCCCGTGCTCACTACACCACTGGATTCAAGCTAGCCTGGCTGAAGAAGGGTGATGCCTTGAAACCGGTCCCAGGATGCTTGTTTCCGGTCCAGGGAGGACCTGGCTTGGCAGTTCGGGCTGGACTGTTCCCACAAGGAACAGGGTCAAGACTGATTTGCATATGGCTGGGTCCAAACTGGGGTGGTGTGGTGAGCAAAAGAATGATGGATTTAACCCAGATCCTTGTGACTGGGGGTGAATGTTTGCATTGGCCAGCATTCCGTCCATCAATTGTTTCTTTTGCATTTGTCGCCCTAAGTGGGAAGGGTATGCCCAGACGTGGGTCCCGTGCTCACTACACCACTGGATTCAAGCTAGCCTGGCTGAAGAAGGGTGATGCCCTGAAACCGGTCCCAGGATGCTTGTTTCCGGTCCAGGGAGGACCTGGCTTGGCAGTTCGGGCTGGACTGTTCCCACAAGGAACAGGGTCAAGACTGATTTGCATATGGCTGGGTCCAAACTGGGGTGGTGTGGTGAGCAAAAGAATGATGGATTTAACCCAGATCCTTGTGACTGGGGGTGAATGTTTGCATTGTCCAGCATTCCGTCCATCAATTGTTTCTTTTGCATTTGTCGCCCTAAGTGGGAAGGGTATGCCCAGACGTGGGTCCCGTGCTCACTACACCACTGGATTCAAGCTAGCCTGGCTGAAGAAGGGTGATGCCCTGAAACCGGTCCCAGGATGCATGTTTCCGGTCCAGGGAGGACCTGGCTTGGCAGTTCGAGCTGGACTGTTCCCACAAGGAACAGGGTCAAGACTGATTTGCATATGGCTGGGTCCAAACTGGGGTGGTGTGGTGAGCAAAAGAATGATGGATTTAACCCAGATCCTTGTGACTGGGGGTGAATGTTTGCATTGTCCAGCATTCCGTCCATCAATTGTTTCTTTTGCTTAAGCCCGAACTCACTCATCTCTCACTGCACCCCCTCCTGATCTGGCAGTGAAAAGCTCTGTAAAAAAAAAAAACACAGTTGACAGCCACAGTGTTTCTACACATACAACAATGTGACAAGTGGTTTCTACCACAGAGGCGCTTAAGACGCAACAATAATTCTGTTTTGTTCTGGGAGCAAATGTCTGGTGCAGGACCTGACGATTTACCACTAATTTCCAATGTAAGTTGTATGATATTAAGAACATTTTCCACTAATTACCAATATAACGAGTCTGATATTAAGATTATTTTCCACTAATTACCAGTGTAAGGAGTCTGACATTAAGACCATTTTCCACTAACTTCCAATGTGTGAGTCTGACACTAAGAAAACTTTCCACTAATTACCAATGTAAGTAGTCTGACATTAACAACATTTTCCACTAACTACCAATGGAAGGAGTCTGACATTAACAAAATTTTCCACAAACTACCAATGGAAGGAGTCTTACATTAACAACATTTTCCACAAACTACCAATGGAAGGAGTCTTACATTAACAACATTTTCCACTAACTACCAGTGTAAGGAGTCTGACACTAAGAGCACTTTCCACTAATTACCAATGTAAGTAGTCTGACATCAAGAACATTTTCCACTAACTATCGATGGAAGGAGTCTCACATTAAGAACATTTTCCACTAATTACCAGTATATGGAGTCTGACATTAAGAATATTTTCCACTAACTACTAGTGTAGGGAGTCTGACACTAAGAACACTTCCCACTAATTTCCAATGTAAGTAGTCTGATATTATCAACATTTTTGACTAACTGCCAATGGAAGAAATCTGACATTAAGAACATTTTCCACTAACTACCAATGGAAGGAGTCTGATATTAAGAGCATTTTCCACTAACTACCAATACAAGGAGTCTGACATTAAGACCATTTCCACTAACTGCCAATGTATGGAGCCTGACATTGAGAACATTTTCCACTAATAGTGTAAGGAGTCTGACATCAACCAGTCCATGCTCCCACTCATTCATTAATTAACTGTGCACTTCTGACGCTTTTTCATTCATCCATACACTCACTCATCCATCGAATCATTCTCATGTTCACTCAGTTTCACTTATGAGTTAGCCAGACCCAATAGCTTTTCAATACTTTCTAGAGATTACTACGGGAAGGTGATTTAGGGAAATCAGTACAATCAATCGATCATGGGAACTAGAGGACGAATTCGTTTAATTGACATGCACCATGTTCAGATAATAAGGGCTTTTGACGGGTGTGTGTATTTTTCTTCTAATCGATTGATTACTGTTAAATTAGGTCAAAACATGAATTACACATGGACTTGATTACTCTAAATTTTAAAATGCATTTCATATGTACGTCTTTTAGACTGGAAATAAAGAATACACGTTTTATCCTAATGTCTGGCTGCGCTATGTTTCTGCTCATGCATTTGTTTTCTTCGTGGCATTTATTAATGTATGTTTATGCATTTCAAAAGCATTCATTTTATTGTGTTCCGTGCAGTGATTAATCAGTTTTCTAGTTTCTGCCTGATACGTCCTGCCTTGGCATTTGATTTGTAAGTAAATGAAACTGTAACATGGGTTGTTTTCAAGCAAAAATCAATAATTATTTAAATTTACTATTATTGTAATTACGATTCTAATTATTATAAATATTGTTAGTAATAAAAGCATGTCTCTCTAATCCCAATCAGTGTTGGAAAGTTCCAGAAAGAGAAGCTTTAATGGGTGGAATAAGTAACAAACGTGGTATTTGTTTCTTTCTGTTGTGTTTCAATGAGGACAAGGTGCTTGATAGGTTTTCCAAATTAGTGGGAGCGCCATGTTTTTTCCGCTCCACTTTTCATTGAACGTGAATGGCCTGTTTCATTCTGGGAGTTGTGGTCTTCATTCATTTAAGACGAAAAGATTGGATTTGTGCATATAATGACCACTTCACTCTATGTCCTTAGGGCACTATTTCTGGCCCTGGAGTTTTCGTTTGCAAATAATCGCCATCACGCATGTTAATCTAAATAAATCAATGGACACAAACAAAGGCTAAAGTACCCAGAATTCAGTGTGTGGCGATGCAAGACCCCAGGATTCGAGAAGGTGTCCGTAATTACATGGAGTGAGGTGGTCACCCTACACGGGCACCGGGTGACAATGGCTTGTACACCGAATGGCTAAGGGTGGGGTCTCCTGAACAACGCTGCTCATGTCACACACAGTCAACTGTGATTTTTGGCTCATTGCATAGGTTCCACATACCGTTCCACATACACGTGTGAGGTGCAAATTTAAAATCGGATACGTGTGCACAGGAAGGGCGTTCTTGGGAGTCTTCAATGGAAACTAATTCAGTTGACAATCTTGAGGTCCTTAAAAAAGCCCTAGACGCCCTTTGGGCCTGTTGCACACTAGACAGACTGGAGAGCAGTGCTATACACAAAGTGCTGCCTTATTCAGTGGTTAATGGTACAACACTGCTAATGCACTCAGCAGAAGGCAATAACGCTCAAGTATGCTTGTATTCTACAATGATGATTTATAAATTACATTTTGCTGACGAAGGCCGAAGCAGTTGTAACCACTTGGTGAAATAACACACGACGAGGCAGTGGGGAAGCTGGGCATAGAATTAAGGGTCCATTTACACTGCGCCCATGCCTCCTCGCGAGCCCCGCAAAGATATCACAGAACAGTTGCTGCGGTCTCGCGCGCCCGTCTCGCGTTTCACAGTGTGGGAGACATCTCTCAGCGCCTCCTCTGTCGGACGAGTTGGGCGGCTTTCATGCGGGGGCCTTCAGAACTCCAACCGCAGCAGACACATCCAGCATTGCTTGAGGTCACACATCATGCCAGCCCCGCCCCCCTGCTCCCCCTCCACTCTCACCCTCCTTAACCTGAATCACAAGTTACAGCTGGGGACGTAATGACTCCGTACTACAGATGCCGCAATTCTGATCAGATCTGATTAAGTTGAAACAGGAGAGGCAGCCACCTCTCCGAGGGAGTTCAGGGGTTCTAGAACTTTCCACTCTCGGCAATTACTCCGCTCAGCATCACGGTTTGAGCAAAATTACACGAGTCATTCTTGGGATCATATAATATGGATCCCTCGCCATAAAATAAACTTTCTTCCTCTTGGAACACCCAAAGAATTTCCATGAACCCAATCTAACATTCCTTTTTTTCAGAACAGTAAAAAATTAATAATTCGCAGAGGCTGATTTCTCACTGTGACGCTTCACCCCAAAATCCCTGCTCTGCATTTAACATTTCTATGAATATTTCCCCAGGGCATTTCAGATGGTGCGGGGCGAACCTTTCTCTGGTTCCAAGCGAAAATGTATATGGATGAGGGCAGCTTGAAAGTGGAGTGCTGGGGCCTGCTTGTTGATGCACTGCACCGGGGGAGTTTGAAGGAAAATCTTTTTTCTATTACGATGTATATGGAAATCATCACTGGTTATAAGCTGGTTCGAATAGGGGTTCTTGTTTACTGCCCCCCCCCCCCCGTAAATACTGTTACTTGGGTGGGCATGGGGTATTTCAAAGGTGCCTGGTTACTAGTGCCCATTGTGATAATTATCACCCCTGAAAACGTCAGTCACCACGGTGTTCGGAATTTATTGTTTGTGATGATTATTGTCTTTTCTGACTTTTTGGGGAATACCATGCAGATTTTGGTGCTTACTACACAAAAATATGTATGCCCGGTAAATACCAGGCATTTTTCCTATGTTAAATTCTAGCAAGTTTGACCCTCCGAAATGTAAAGGATGGTGCAACCTTTATCGCAGCCGTTAATTACTGAGTGTGATAAACGTTTCACCACTAATAATTCTAATCTAATTGCAATTGATTGGACTGCTTGTAATACGAGCCTGTGTGTGGCAACCCTACTGTTCCAAGTTTTGAAGTGGAAAAATGAGGCATAACATGCAGAATCAGAGAGTGCCACACCGAATTCCACATTGTAGCTTTTTACCAACCCTTTTCCCAGCAAAAAGAAATCACTATGAATTTCCTTATGAAAACTGTTGGGGGAAAACAGAGAAGGGATGCAGTAATTACAGTAGCTGATAAACACTCCACCACAGGGCAGATACCCCATGCGATAATGTGGCCTGACTTGAAATTCTGATCCCTGTGAAAACTGATTTTGCACAGGTATCAGAATTGACCACTTCCAGGGTCGGATTGGTAAGGCGGGCACTCGGGCAATGTCCGAGGGGCGGTATGAAAGTTCCAGCTGTGGGCTGCTTTTTTGGCAGCCTGGGGGGCGATTTGGGCTGTGTCTGGTGTGTTCAGATGTCGCCAGTGGCCGAGTGGGGCCCTGAGTGGCCTTTCTGGAGGCAGATGGGCGTCCATTACCTCCCTTTTATCAACGGGCAGAGGTGTCACTCCCTTTCTCTCGTGGGGCCGGCCAATTAATGTGTACATACTGAGCGGGGCAGGGGGCCTGAGCAGAAGTGGCCTCCCTTGTTTTCAGGTGTTTATAAAACTTCGCCGAAGCAGTGTTTTGCGGAAAGGCAATATGCAAATGTGGGCCACTTTTTTTTTAGCGTGCCCGGGCCGATTTTTAATCCTAATCCAACCCTGACCACTTCATCCATAATCAGAAACAAAATGTTCTTTCTTTGTGCAAAAATGATAGAACAGAGAGTGCCTTATAGAAATCTTAGCTCACCACTTGGCCCTTAGGATCCCGTGGATAGCCCACGTCAAGCTATGGTTGGTTAGGCTAGGATTGTCTGATATCTGGCTCCAACCAACAGCAATGACTAGCAGCTCCGGCGGTCTCAATAAAGATAATTACTGGAATGTTGTCCTTGTCCACGGAGAATGATGAGCACTTACTGTTCTTCTGTGGCGCATACAATAAACAGCGATCTCTGTGGATCATCCCTCTGTGCCGTCTCCTCGGGCTTTACAATAGGCACCAAGCACTGAGAATATGTAGGGCAGATAGAAGCTGTGTCATTTACTTGATTGCCAGCTACCTTAATTCTATATGGCATCTCAGAAAAAGTTATATCAATACCCCAACGCACTATGCACTTTAAGTTTAATTGGACATATGTTCCTTTTCAAGTAATTTAATGTGTCTTTATTGCTTTTGTATATGAAGAGCTGTTAAAAAGCAGGGTTTTGCCAGAAGGCCCTATCAAGCTTTTTGTTAGTTGGAAACTGAATTTTTGTCAATGCTGCTTGTTGATTTGAATTTGTTTTGTTGTGCCATGCTTTAAAACTATGTGTACTTTTATGGGGATTTTTATAACCGAAATAAAGTTAAATGATGATGATGATGATAGTAGGTACCTAAAAATTGCAGGAACAAGAGATTCCCACTATCCAATGCATAACTGGCCAAAATCCAGCTCTGAGTGCCCAATTAAACTACCTCCCATCAACCTTAATACAACTGTACTGAAAAATTCCAGCACTTGTGTAAACCTATTTGCATAGGAGCCAGAATAAAGAGCTATGATGAAGCTAACGCATCCAGGAATTACCGGATGTGATAAAGTCTGCAGCCCCACAACATTCCAGGAGTATATCAGGTCAAATCTGTCAGCATTTACAGTGGAAAAATGTCTGGAAAACACCCTGCATGCGGATTTTGTTGAGGAAACCAATAAACACCGATTTTATGACCCATTTTTCAAGGCTTAACTTGAAATAGACGACATTTGGCCCTGATAAATGTAAAAAAAAACTGGGATGTCGGGTTTTATCAGGTGCGTGTTTTTCACATCCCTCAAGAGGGCCCTCACAATCAGGGCCATTTAGTAAAAGTCCTTTGGGCAAGTGGAGCCACGGTGGGACCACCAGCACCACTGCTTCCATAGGTGCCCATGCCAGGCCTCTCTATAGGAGCGAACGTGAATGTGCGTCATCCCTTTCCCGCCAGAGCGCACATTTCAATCCTGCCGAGAGGTCATCCGTGGAACACCGCCGCAGCTCTCAGGTGCTCTTCGTTTGGCCGCGTGCCAGGGTGCAGACGCAGATAAGTCCTGAAGGCAAGCTGAGCAGTTATCGCGTATCTCCTTGGCTCAGTGCAGTCTGCAGGCTGCGAGCGCGAGATCCAGGTCACAGTGACCAGGTGAAATAGCTGGGGAAAGTTTACGAACAATCAGTGCAAATGGCTACATGGCGCGGAGGCACATCTGAAATGCAATCCTTCTGGTGAAATATTGGTGCTCCCAGCATTTGGTGGGGTTGACATGAAATGCAGTAGAACAGGGACTTCGTGTTTGCATGACGCATACCAGGGTCAGACCTAAGGAGGGTGCAACTGGGTGTCAATTGAAGAGTTGTTCTGAATGAGACCAAGTCAATAGGTTTGCCCCGTGGATGGTGCATGCACACATAGACAGGCACGGCCGCAATGACCATTCGGAAATTCTGGCATTTCTCGGAGGGTGGTGGTGGGGGGGAGGTTTTCTGCAAACACAGAGTGTATTTTACAGTTCATGGGCCCTAAAAGTGCTCAGCTAAGATATTTGAACTTGTGTGCTGTTTGGACCCCTTTCTCCGAATATTTTCTTTGCTGACTGAAGAAAAACTTCAAGCCAGTGGTGAAGACCAGTTTTGCTCATTATGCTCACACACACAGTTCAACTTGGTGCTGATTTGAGCTTTTTTAAAGAGTTGCTTTGGTTCTCTTCCGAGGACTGGAGACAACATTTGTGCACATGTTGAAATAGACGTCAGACATGCATTTATGCAGAGCTGAGCTGCACATATACAGACACTCATGTGGAAGCAAACCAACACAATTACAGAGACCTTTGCACACACACCACCAGACCTACCTGCAACCAGGCACAAATGCCTGTGTAGGTGTTTCTTTAATGGGGCTCTAGCTAGAGAGCACCAGACTGATGAAGGCAGGAACCTGGAGTTTGCAATGAAGTAGGATTATTGGGCGAGAAGAGTCCTAACATTTGATGGTGTGGTAGTGACTGTTGGGTATAGTTAGTCGCTATATATCCAGGAGGCCATAATCAGCCATAATGTCATAGAGGAGCGTTCTGTCATTGCCATTGTGTTTGTCGATGACTCCCGACCTATGTAATAGGGAGATCGAGTGCTTTATTTCAGTCTTCACCCACAGCAGGGGCTGCTCCTCCGTTGGAGCGGAGGAGCATCACCCCACTTAAATGCCCCCAAGATGAAAAATAAAATGGTAATTCATTACCATTTTATTTTTCATCCGCCCGTCCTGAACAGAGCATCAGGATTCGGCTGGGCCTGCTGAGTGACAGCAGCAGGGAGAAGGGTGGGCTGTCTATGCACTGTTTAAAGTGCACATGTCACTTTGCCGGCTGTCTTGCGACGGCCAGCCACAAAAGCGCACTTTAAACATCTCTAGTCCAGCTGTTTTAAGACAGCTGGGTTAGAGCAAGTGCAGGCCTCCAGAGTGCTTTGGGGCGCCGAGTGAGGCCGCTCCCTCCCATCAGGGCACTGCTTTCATGCTGCATGAGAGAAACACCAGGATTGGTCAAGGTAGTTTCCTGGTGGCTGGGCTGTTGTCGCGACGAGGATGTCCGTCGAGTTCAATAAGTGTTTATTTTATTATTTTTATTTTATTTTCGCACGCGCACTTGCTCTGCCCTCTCCGTAGATGACAGCCGCCACTGACCCACAGCAATCTATAGTTTACACAATTTTGTGAACAATTCAGATAAGAGAGAGAGAAAGCCTAGCTTGCTATCATTGGGGCCATAAATAGTTCCAAGAATCATCGTCTTCTCTAGGGTCTTTATTTTATTAAATGCATGCCTTCCATCTTGGTCCGTCCAGGTCTTTAATATTTTATGAGGCAATGTCTTACGAATTAGACTCTGTTGGGACGGAAATGTCTCTCACAATGGTGATAGACATGCACCACCACCCGAGTGCCCCAGCTGCAATCATGTCTGGATCCCTGGGGCTGATTTTTGTTGTCATGGGTGAACACTGATCATACTTGTACTCCATGATATAGCCATATCTCACTGACTGCAGTCTTTTTGGACCGGAAGGGGCACCCAAAGCACTACCTACATAATGGGGAAGGGTTACTGTCTTTGTCAGGAGTTAAGCAGCCCAAGCGTGGTTGTGGCAGCATACTGTGTAGTGATCAGTAGGCATGAACAGGCCTTATTACCAATGTCACTGGAGTAAGGCCTACTCATTTAAAGTTCTGCTGCTGTGTGCTTAACTCATCCTTGACTTACATCGGGCTGGTGTGTCATGCTTGTGTGTTATACATGTGCTGGGTATATGTGTGCCTGTGAATCGTACAATACATGAAAGATGTAGTGCTGGGTGTGTGTGTGTTATATGTATGTACTGGGTGCATGTGTGCCTATGACTGGTACAATCCATAAATGATTCTGAGTTCCATTTTGGGAGACCCAGGGCTAACATGAGGAAAACGAGGAGGTAGAGGAATCCCCAAAGATAGATTTGAGGGTTGCTGCATTCCTGTGAGCTGGGTGGGGTACACTGGAGGAAGGGAGAGCCAGGCTCTCCGGGACACTTCAAAGGGTGCTCTTTGATTCAGTTAAAGATCACTGGGAAGGGGCCTGGCCACATCTCAGGAAGGAGATGGGGCTGATAAGAGAATAATAAAGAGTAGGGGAGAGGGCCTGGAGTAATCTTTTGATACACATATAACTGTGGATAACATTCACATGTGAACCTCTAGTCACTTCCATAGCCTATGTTGTGGGGCTATCAAATTTGGAATCACTCCTGCTGTGACAGACTGCTTTCAAGAGGAAGGGCAGAGCAGAGGAGAGGGTACTTCAAAAGGAATCAAACCCCACACCATAAACTTAAAAGACTCAGATTCTAAATCACATTTGGTGTCTGGAAATGCAGTATAAAAATGGGAGGTTGGTTTCCCCAAAATTGTCAGCTGTTAAGAAGCCAGTCGGGCTGCACGAGGAGGAGCAGCTCTGCAAGACATCTACATGTGACCAGCACTGGGGCCAAGGCCTGCCAGTCTCCCAGCTGGGTGAGGGGACATCACTGAGGGAATTCAAGCCTACTGCCCCTGGAGCACTAGTGCCTACCTGTTTGCCAAGACCAGTGTGCCCCGTGAGGAAGAGGAGAGCATTGGAGGGAGCAAGGTCCGGGGGGATCCTGGCAATTGTATTCCTGTAGCGAGGTGTGAGGAGATGACTGCTGCACCAAACAGTTCGTTGTCCATGTGCAGGGAAAAGTTGGTGACCCCTGTATGACAGAGGACAGCCCCCGTGAAGTGAAACCAACGAACTTTGCTGCACCGATCGGGTGCTCACCTGTTCACTCCTACTGATCGCTACAAAGTGTGCAGCCACCACTGCACCCGTGTGCAGGTTTGAAGTCGGCGACCCAATATGCCAGGTGGGGCTGCCGTGAAGGTTGCTGCTGTGCCGATCAGTCCGTAGCCCTTGTGCAAAGCGAAGTCATTGACCTCGAATGCCAGCTGGAATGGCTATGAAGATTGCTGCTGGTCTGATCGGGCGGTAGCCTGTGGGCAAAGTGAGGATGATGACCCCACATGCCAGGGGTTTCACCGGGGCAAGACAAGGAGTATGGTCTGGTCGAGTTCGTCGTTGTGAGGAGAAGGCTGCCATAGTGACTCTGGCGGGCCCAAGTCCTGACTGAGGAACAGCACCAGGAGCATCGTCTCTCCTCCCACCTTTGAGGAGGATCCCAGGAAATGTACAGGCATTGGAGGAGCATCGTGGACCCCCAGGCCACTGCTTCTGCAAGACTGTGTGTGAGGAACTCAATGTCACCTGATCGCTGCCCCCCCAGGCCAAGTGTGAAGAACTCACTGGACACAGCTGCTGCAGGTTCAGTGCTGCAGGTTCGTTCAGATTCTGCTGGTGTGAGTAAGACTGATTATTGGACTAGACGGTCCCGGAGGAACTTGCCTGCCATATAGTGATTCGGTGCTGGAACACTTTTGACTATAATAAAGAGTTGGACTCCAGAGACTTGGACTGCTATTGGGGCTTAACCTGAATATCGCATACAGTGAATGGGGAATAACCACTACTGCTAGTGATAGGGGAGTGGGACTCAGGGACCCGCCTATAAAACACTAGAGCCCTGACCTTAGGGGGCTATGTGTATTGTTTGTGAATGCTGTATTTCACTTTGTGTTATGATATAAATACTCTTTTTTCCATAAAAACAAGTATTTGACTGGACATTATTTTTTTGTTGCTGCTGAATGTATTTTGAGTTGTGAGCCTGTGTTCACCCCCATGTCTGCCTCCCTTCCAAAAAGCCCTGGACTGCTTGACCCGTGCTACCAATGAGAGACAAGTGCTGAAGGGGTACTTAGCCCAGTTGGTCAGGATCCTTAGTAGGTCCGGCCCTGGCACATCAGGAGTAAACGGCCTCAACACCCACGGTTGAGCCCAGTAGCTCCTGCTTGCTCCATGGCCCTCTGAACAGGGTTCTGACAGATTTGTTTCTCCACACATCTCCGAGCAGGAACAGGATGGTGGTACAATGCTTGCTGTGTCTTAGGTACAGCTACTACTTACTACTGTGCGTAACCAGAGGGGAATGTTTTTTGTACCAATGCTATGTTAGCATCTTGGGTACAAAGGTAGTTTAGGGGTAGTTTAGGCTTTTCTTCCTTTTTGCAAAGTGGGATAGCCAATTGACAGTCAGTGAAATTATGCTTGTGTCTTTCATTGTGCTGTGATTCTGTGTCATGTTTTGAGCAAGGCCGAATGGAAATCCAAATCATCCCTGGCAAAAATGATGAAACTAGCCCTGTTCACTTCCTCCTCTTCCATCTCTCTCTCTCTCACTCTCTCTCTCCCTTCCTCTATCTCTCTCTCCTCGCTCCCTGTTCTCTCTCTCTCTCTCTCTCCTGATTCTCCCATCTAGCCCCACGTGCCTGCTGAAATTAACTGTGAAAGCTCGAGAAAGTGGCAGTGGCCCAAGCAGCGACACTCTGCCTTAAAAAACAGCCCTCAATGGCTCCAGCCAATCAGAGATATGCCCAGTAGCGGTTGATGGTGGGAGTGCCGCTGGGCGCTGACGTGGGGCGGGGGAGGGGCAGGGTGGGGGGTAGTAAACTACGGATTACGGGCGATTACAGGTAAGTACACATATAAATAAATAAAACTAATTTTGTTTCTCGCGCTGCATCGCCAAATGTGATGCAGCGCGAGAAACGAAATTCGTTTTATTTATTTATATGTGTACTTATCTGTAATCGCCCGTAATCCGTAGTTTACTACCCACCACGCTGCCCCTCCCCCCGCCCCACGTCAGCGCCCGGTGGCACTCCCACCACCGACCGCTACTGGATATGCCCAGTGGAAAAAATGGACAGTCTAGGACAGGTCTTGAGCAATGTAGAACAAGATAGTGAGAGTCTTGCAGAAAGGGGTAAAAGGAGACGAGGAGAGGGATATGGAAAAATGGGCATCAGATATATGCATAAAATGAAGAAGAGTTGTTAAGTGCATTATCGACCTAATTCCGGGTGTTTTTTTGCGGGGTTCACACGCTGTCAGAGCCTCTGCACTAAATCTGTGGACTGTGGGCTGTACCCTCCACCGTGATCAGCGGTGTTAAAGGAATATAGGAACATTGTACATAAGAGCATAGACTGCCTGTCTTGGCTCCAGCTTGTCTGGTGGCACAAAAGACCAGTGTCAAGTGCTTTGTGAGTGTGCTCAGGCAGAAGCTCTGTGATGTGCAAGTGTGGTAGGTGATAGCTTCTCTCCTTATCAAGTCAGGAATGGCCCATCCTGCCAACACCTGTTCCCCTTTTGTCTCACGATCTGGGAGCAATACCCAAAGACCAACTGCCAGCTACATCTAGCCATGTGACCCAGGCTGCAGGCATGAAATGGTTGGAACAAGAAAATGCCAACTTTTTAAAAGTAAAAGAAACAATTGATGGACGGAATGCTGGACAATGCAAGCATTCACCCCCAGTCACAAGGATCTGGGTTAAATCCATCATTCTTTTGCTCACCACACCACCCCAGTTTGGACCCAGCCATATGCAAATCAGTCTTGACCCTGTTCCTTGTGGGAACAGTCCAGCCCGAACTGCCAAGCCAGGTCCTCCCTGGACCGTAAACAAGCATCCTGGGACCGGTTTCTGGGCATCACCATTCATCAGCCAGGTTAGCTTGAATCCAGTGGTGTAGTAAGCACAGGACCCACATGCTCTCCATGCCACTGGAGTCAAGCTATCCTGGCTGATGAGGGGTGAAACCCCGAAACCGGTCCTAGGATGCTTGTTTTAGGCCTGGGCGGTGAACTTCGCTCCGTTCACGGAGTTTGCAGAGTTTTCTGCACTGCGCACTCCGCGGAGCTCGCGGAGTGCAGAAAACTCCACTTCGCGATGTGCAGCTGAGTTTTTTCCGAGCGGTAAGTTCGCGAGCGCGAGCTGCCGCTCGGGTAGAATTTCTACCCGAGTGGCAGGAATACCAGCACAAACTGCAGTTCGCACTGCACTCCGCCACTCGCGGAACTTCACAGAGTTTTTTTGTAACCTCGCGGAGTTCCGCGTAGCAAAACTCCGTGAACTACGCCAGTCCAGGGAGGCCTGGCAGTTCGGGCTGGACTGTTCCCATTGGGCGCAGGGTCAAGACTGATTTGCATATGGCTGGGTCCAAACTGGAATGGCAGGGTGAGCAAAAAAACGATGGATTTAGGCCCAGATCTCTGTACTGGGGTGAATGTATGACATTGTTCTGCATTCTGTCCATCAATTGTTCTTTTTGGAATACCAATGTACACACAAACTTTTAAAAAGATATATATGTTCTATCTTTCCCTTAGATTATGATTTACTTAGAGCACAGCTCATTTTCAATAGCTTCACAAACTCACTTAATCATAATGAAAGGGGATCAGGTCACTCTTTAACTTCCTGTGACCTGGAAGCATTCTCGAGAGAGAAACTGGGAATGAGACACCATTAGATGACCTTCACAGCCGATTGCAAGTAAGACTATGCAACCTTTTACTAAACGGGCGCGCTAAATTCTTTTTATAGAATAAGACACACACTGACACGTCCTTTTCTGTTTACACAGAGAGACGCAATGCGGTCCGTTTCTGTGCGAACTTTAAAGAAAGCAACTCTTTTTACCGCTTTGTGAAACTTGCAGCGGAGCGGCGCTGTTTAAGCTATATGTTCAGCTATTGAACCAACTGAGAGCTGAAAGGAAGCATCAAAGAAAACATTGCCGGCATGGCGAAAGTAAGTGTTGCCTTTAGCCAACAAAGCTACAGTGTTTCTATTTAGATACTCTATTGATGTAGCACTCATTTCTGTTTATAGGTCGTCAAACCAAAGTACAACTAGGTTTCCATTGAAACCGACCGCAAGCATTCTTATACCTTTTGTAAAAGCACCGCCCGTCTGGCGCAAGTAAGTGCCTTTTCTTGTTCCTCCAGTTACAAAATATTTACATTTACCAAACCATGTGCATGACTGATGGTGGATCCGTTCTCATTTTAGAACGTGCCATCCACATTTTAACCTGCCTCTTCTCGCTTGCAACGTGCACATTTATTTCTCCATTCAATCAGGTACTTTTGAGAAATCACCACATAACTTGAGTAATTGGGAAGTTTAGAGTCCCTCCTCATGTATAATTCATACCCCCTTTTTGTTTCTTAGATAAACCAGTCAATGCCCTGAAAAGTATCCCACAAACCACCTTGGGAATCGAAACATGTTGGCATTACACAACGTGGGGACTTTCGCTTTTAATTAGGTCTCCTCCAGTAGAAATGGTATTTGAATTGTCTCACTACTGAGCCTAATGTCTCTTTTCCCCGTGGGTAGGAGCTTCTTGAATTTGTTACACAATGTGGATGCTAAAGGTTGTCCTAGTAGCTGCTCCGTTTGTGAACTAAGACTGGTGATATAATGTTTAAATAATTGTTGTTATGTATCCCGCTTCATGTATTGTTTTAATTTTTTTATTTATTTATCATTTTTAAGCATTTTTAAGCATAACAAAAAGAAAAATGGACAAGTCACATTGCAGTCACAGCAGGATCAGATATTGAGACAAAATAAGTGCATTCAACTATCGAAATGCTAGCGATACAGTACATCAGTCATAGTCAAACGAGATAGGGGCCACAATACAGACAGGTGGTAGGGTTCCAAGGTTGGTGGACAAGGGGGGGAGAGTCACTTTATACACTGCTCACTTGTGTGGAGAAGTTAGGGACTCATGCATAGGTATGCAGGTCGTGATGCACTAGGCTATTGACTCGGTGCCTGGGCGCATAGAAGTGGTGGCGAATAAGTAATGTGCTAATAATATGTTTGGGAGAGGTTATGGAGGTGTGCGCGGTGGCGGGGTGTGAGACGTTGTTTCAGTATGAGTAGTTGCCCATGCGATGAATGGGGCCCAACTATCCTTGGGCCGTGATGCAGTGGGCATCAGGTCCCAATATGCAGCAAGCATCTCCTGACAGTAGGTAACGTCCTTTATCCACATGGTGACATTGGGCGTGCTAGGTGAACCCCAGTGAATTGCGATGCGGTGCTTGGCCAGGAGAAGCATCATGGCTGACAGCCGGCTAGTGCCTGGGGGGGCGTCGGCTACATGGCCCAGGAGGGCTGTTAGGGGAGTGCGGGCATGATGAAACCCGGTCACTTCGTGAATGATGTCGAACACCTTCCCCCAAAACAGTGCAATGGGGCCGCATAGCCATGCTAAGTGTAGGAAGGTGGCATGTGCGTCCACGCAGCGCCAGCATGAGGTATCCGGTCTTAGGCCCATTTTGTTCAATTGCACTGGTGTGCGATACAGCCTATGCAAAAATTTGAAGTGTATCAACCGCAGCTTGTAGTTGGGAGAAAGGCGTGTAAGTTGAGCGCAGCAGAAGGCCCATTGTTTGTCGGTGGGCTGTGGGTCAAGGTCTAGGGACCACTGCGCCAGTGTATTGGGTGTAGTAATCGGGGTATAACGTTGTGTGGTGTTGTAGATGCGGGTTATCAGCTTCTTGGGCAATGGATTCGTTAGTATGTTTTCCAGTGAAAGCAAGGGTGAGGGTGCAGTGGGAAATGAGCAGTGAATTTGCCGACAGTTGGCTTTGAGCTGGTGGTAGAGCAGCAGTTCCAGGAGGGGTGTGTGTGTTCCGTCCGAGTTTTGTGGCCGAGATAAAAAAGTATTGGCTGGGTATAGGTCAGCGAAAATGGATAGTCCCATTTGGCGGGCTGTCTGAATAGATCCGGCTTCTTGCAGCGGGGGGAAGCTAGGGTGATGGGCTAGTGGTATAGATGGGGCATATAGGAACGGCAGTTTCGCGCGGCGTCTAAGTCCCTCCCATGCCCAACGCAGAGTTTCCACAGTGTAGATTTCTGCGTTTGACCTCTTGTAGGTGTAATAAAGAGCAGCTGGTAGTGGTGCAGGAAAAGCAACATCTTTTTCTACTGCCACATGGGGTTGGAATGTGATGGGGTGAATCCAGTAATGAAGGTATTGAGGCTGAGCGCACAGAGCATAGAGTTCAAAGTCAGGTGCCCCAAGACCTCCCTGTACCAGTGGCAGTGTCAGGACTTTCCAAGAGATACGTGGCTGTTTACCCGCCCAGACAAGAGAAATTAGAAGGGAGCGCACTCGCTTGAAGAAGGCCTGCGTGAGAGGAAGAGGGATGTTGACAAACAGGTACAGGAATTTGGGCAGAATGATCATCTTAGCTATTGCTATCTTACCAGCAAGTGATAGTGGCAGTTTTACTCAAATAGGGATTTTGCTTTCCAGCCAGGAGATAAGTCGGCCATAGTTCAAGCGCCAAATCTCCTGTATCTCCCTGGAGAGCCATACCCCGAGGTATTTGACCGCTGTATCCGCCCAAGTCAGCGGGAATTCGATATCCAGCACCATTGGGGCCGGTGTTAAGGCGAGGAGGGTTGATTTAGCCCAGTTAATCTGTATGCCTGACATACCTCCGAAGAGGAGGATTTCGCGTTGTACCGGGTTGAGGTTAATTTCAGGCCTGCGGACATATAGAGTGATGTCGTCAGCATACATAGATATAATCAGTCCTCTATACGTAAGCCTAATTCCCTGGTTGTGTGATGCTCGCGCATCCTGGCTGCGAGAGGCTCCATTGCTATCGCGAATAATAAAGGGGACAGGGGGCAACCCTGTCTAGTGCCACAGGCAACGGGGAACGGTTCCGACAGCAGGTCGTTTACCCTGAGTCTGGCTGTCAGTTTGGTGTAGAGCAGGTGTATAAGTTTCAGGAAGTTTGGGCTTATGCCAATCCTGGGGAGTATAGTAAATAGGAACGGCCATTCAAAGGAATCAAATGCCTTTGTCGCATCTAGGAACGCAGAGAGCGCAGGGAGGTCAGGGTCTAGTTGATGAAGTATAGAGAAAAAGGTGCGTAGATTGTGTGAAGTGGACCTCCACGGAATGAAAACGGATTGATCTGGCCGTGCGACAAGGGGTAGGAGCGGCTGCAGTCTATTGGCTATCAGTTTGGCCAGTATTTTCGCGTCTATGTTGATAAGGGAAAGCGGGCGGTACGAATCGCATTTATTTGCCGTTTTATCTGGCTTCAAAATTGTGACAATCACGGCCTCTCGTAGCGTCGGAGGGAGGTGACCTATTTCTAGGGATTCTTGGTATACCTCTAGTAGGTAGGGGTCTAGTTCGGTGGCATAAGTTTTATAGAATGTTGGTGGTAGGCCGTCTAGGCTAGGCGCTTTGTCTCCAGGTAAGCTGTTGATAACTTGGATAATGTCCTCTTTGGTGAATGGCTTGTCTAAGTATTCGCGATGGGCGTTACTCAGCCAGACCAATTCGATGGAGTCAAGATAAGGCTGCAGCTCCGAATGCGGGCCTTCTTGGGTCGAAGTGTAGAGGGATTCATAGAATCTCCTCATTCTGTCTTGAGTAGCAGACTGTCCCCGAACAGGGCCGGAGTCATCCTCCAAGAGCTCTGTGATGTAAGCTGAGTTGCGTGGTTGTTTGAGTGTGCAGGCTAAGGCTTTACCTGGGCGATCTCCCTCCCCATATCTACGGGCTCTGGCGTGCTTCCCCAGAAAGTTTAACTCGCGGAGCGCTTCGTCATCGTATTCTGATATTTTCCCGCGGATAGTGGCAAGGTGTGTCTGTAGACCTGTTTGAAAGTATAATGTCTCCGCTTGTTGTATGTCCTTCTCTATCTGTTCCAGGGTGGAGTGGATGGATTTTAACACCCCCGATTGCTTGGCTATACATACACCTTGCACGACGGTCTTGAAGGCTTCCCATAGTGTGGAATGGGAGTCAACAGATTGTACATTGATGGCAAAGTATTGCAGTATTTCCTCACAAACCTCCTCTCTAAATACGGTATCACGCAGCGCATGCAGTGGCAATCGCCAGCTGAAGGCGCACGGCTTAGCTAATGGTACAGTCCAGGTGAGTTGGACCGGAGCATGGTCTGAAAGCGTGCGCGGAGTGTGTTTGATGCTAGTGGTCCAGGAGGCTACATCCTGTGTGACTAACCAATAGTCCAGACGGGACCAGGCATTGTGGCAGGATGAGATGCACGTGCCCTCGCGGGTGTCTGGGTACCATGAGCACTAGATGTCTATTAGGCCACAGTCCAGCGCTATGGAGTTGAGTGCTGCAGTGGTTTTGGGGTGTAGTTGCCTGGATGTCCCCACGTGGTCCAAGGAGTCCTGCATGACAGCATTGAAATCGCCCCCCCCAGATAATCGTGTCTTCTCCCATAAGAGTAATCTTTGACCATATGGTTTCAAATAGAGCCGGGTCATCAACGTTAGGGCCGTAGACAGCCGCTAGGGTCATAGGTGTTGTGTGCAGTGTGCCTTTTAACAATACATATCGCCCCTCCAGGTCAACATAAGAGTCGATTGTAGTCCAACTCATATTGCGTCGGATAAGGATGGCAGTGCCTCGGGCGTAGTTAGAATACGTGGCTGAGTGGATCTCCCCCCAATATCTATTGTGTAGCTTAGAATCCGTGGCATGCATAAGATGAGTTTCTTGCAGGAAACATATGTCAATTTTGTGTCTGATGAGATAGGCGTGTGTGAGTCTCGCCTTTCTATGGTTGTTCAGACCGCATATGTTTCAAGTTAGGAGCGATACTTTAGGCATTTGACGTAATGTGTGACACGGTGTGAGGATTGCCAGCTTGTAGTGAGCGGACTGTTGGTTGAGCGATAAGTGGCATCGCGCTTTGGTCCTGTGTATCGCAGAGGGCGGTAGGAGCTATGTCCCGTCGTACTAGGTGGAGGAGATAGAATGAGTGACCACAAAGTGACTGCAAACCTCCAACTATACTTACACGAACCCGTGCCCTCCCCCCTCCCACTCCAACCCCCAATTAGATTGAGAATCCCATTCCTCCCCCCAACCGAACAAACCCAAACTACGAACAAACAATTGAAACCAAGGGAGATCTCCCTGTGGGGGCATGGGTCACCGGTGTACTGCCCTGCACAAAAGGCAGGGTGGCCGGGTGTTCATAGTAACGTAGAGGTGCAGTTATAAGATGTGTACAGAAAGCGGTAATTGTTCAAGCGATAGGAAGCGGGCTTCTGTTAGGTAGCGAAAAGTCATCAGCGTGGGTAATGAACTCAGGGCGCGGTAGCCGCGTTTGTCTGACATGATCCCAAGTTCAATCATTGTCACTGAGTCTATCTGCCGCCCTGGCCTGCGTAGACGTTTTGGGCGAGGATCGACCCTGGCAAATGTGTTTGGCGAATTTGAGTGCAGATTTGGCGTCAGTGAAGAAGTGTGCCTGGCCGTCATGGGAAATCTTCAACTTTGCCGGGTAGAGCATTGCATAAGGGATGGCAGCGCGCTGGAGTAGGCGTTTCGCAGCCAGAAATTCTTTTCGTGTGGCTTGTACCATGGGCGTGAAATCCGGAAATATGGAAATGTTATTGCCCTGGTGGGTTATAGGGCCATGCTCTCTGGCCGCTTTTAAAACTGAGTCTCTGTCTCGGTAATTCAATAAGCGCGCAATAATGGGCCTAGGTGTACCGCCAACCTGTGGTTTGGGGCCGAGCGAACGGTGCGCGCGCTTCACCACAAAAACCGCAGATAGCGCTGTCGGGAAGAGGTCGGGGAGCAGGGTTTCGACAAAAGGCTCCATTTTTTAGATCGCCGTGGTTTCCGGTATTCCCGCTATGCACAGGTTGTTGCGCCTAGACCGCGCCTCCAAATCCTCGTTTTTGGCTTTTATCACTGAGAGAACCTTTTCCATGTTAAGGAGGTGTTCTTTGGAGTCAACTTGGTACTCGTGGGCTTCTTCCGCGCGGTTCTCAAGAACGTCCAGTCTGGTTTTGTGGGTGTTCACTTGGCGTTTCACCATATCTAGCCCCGCTGTCAGGGCGTCAAGTTTGGTGTCCATAGATTTAAGGTTAGAGCGGATCTCTAGCATGATAGGGCGCAGGTCGTCATCTTGTTTGCCACCGGCTTGTGCAGGTTCATTGTCAGGATCAGCAGTAGTGTCTCCTGTGCTGGTGAGACGCTTATTCTCAAATGGCAGCTTCGCCTGCTTGGGATCGGTTTTTACCATGGCGTAGAGCGTAAGAGATGGGCAAACCAGCTAGGGTGTTAGTCACAGAGGGTCCCCGCACGAGAGTTGCTTCAAGCTGTTGCACCCGCAGGCGGAGGCACCAGTACAGCCCCAGTGGCCGTCGAGCGTTAGGCTCCTCTGACGGGCCGGAATGCGCCTAGGGGGCCCAGGCAGGACCGCAGGAAAACTGCCAAAGCAAAGGGGACCAGCGCGTAGCAGCCCTGGGGGACGGCGGGAAGTCTCACCACCCAGAGCCTCACACACCACCCCGCTTCGGCATCCCCACAGCCCGCGCTCAGCACCCTGCAGCGCCGCGCCCCAGGACCCGCCCAGTCCCAACCCAGCACACAGCAGACCGGTAGCCCACAGTGGCCAGGGGGTGCCTGGCGGCAGTCCCACAGACCGTGGAGCCCTCGTCAACCAGTGCCCGGTAGAAGAGAGCTAGGGCCCATTGGCCTACTCACGGCCTCGCAAGTCTGATCAGCTGGGCGTCACCGCTCCACAGTGGGATCGAGTGCCGCCGCAGGAAATGGCTCTCCCTCTTCGAGTTCTGGCAGCGTCGGCCACCCGCTCCCTGGTGGTCTCACGTAGGGCGCGCGCCAGCTCTGGCCGCGGAGCCCCTCGCAGTCGCCGGCAACAGGCGGGGTTTCAGCAGTCAGCGCCGCTCTCCCGGGCACCCTACAGGGGTGCAGAAATGTCCGCAGCAACCGGGATTGTCAGGCGCCTCCTCCCAGGCTCCGACGTCTCCCAGGTCGCAGCGCGGGCCGGCAGCGTGGCCCCCAGGCTGGCACCGGCCCGATGGACGCCCGGCACCCGCGCCTCACCGCAGCATACGGAGTGTGGAGGACGGCCCAATCTGACGGCTATCCGCACCAGCCCATGGCTCAGCAGGGAGGAGAGGCGTAGGGGTGACAAGCCTCGCCACAGGCGCCCCAGTCCAGGCCGGCCTCGTGGATTCTCCGCTACGCGATGATCGTAGCCGCCGTTCTAGTTCACCAATCCGCCCGAAAAAGGTACGGGCATGCTCTGCTTCTAACTTAGAGTCAATCCCTGTAAGGTAGGGAGTGCAGGCACTTCATTAGCAGAAGAATGCTGTAGGATAATGTGCCCGGCCGGCAGAGCCCCTTTAGAAGGTGGCCATCTTGCTGCACGGCCAAACCACGCCCAACGCTTCATGTATTGTTTGTTACATCACATTACTTCATCACAAAGTCTGTATGTCTTTGTTTTATTTGTTGCCTTAATATGTATAATTTGCTCTTGACTGAAACGTATCCGCACTTACCTGACCCATGATTAAATGTGGAGTAAAGTGTACAGAACGAAGTAGCAAATAAATGCTTCAAGCCCATATCAATTGAATTGATGGCCTTTAGTCTGTTAAATTGGTTTAGCAGCATTTGAATGTGAGGGCTAGGACCCCCCCCCTTTTTTCTTAGTTCACTACGGCCCCGTCCAGCCGCCTAGGGCCAAGGCCCTTGTTGCTAGTCCACTAGCAGCATTTAATTTACAGGCCCTGTGTACATGCAGTACCACTTTACTACGGACTTATAAGTACATTAATGTGCCAATTGGGTATAAGCAATTTTATTTTAGGGAGTGAACACATACATTTTAGCCCTGGTTACCAGTGGCAAAGTGCACAGAGTCCTAAGGCCAACAGAAAAGATATCAGCAAAAATGGAGGAGTAAGGCAAAAAGTTTGTGGGAAGACCACCCTAAACTTGACAGGTCTAACAATTGTTATCAGGTGTGTTGGTCCAATTGGCTAAATTAAAATGAACCAAGATTACAACTCTGAGAATGAGCTGTTATATCTAATCAAAACATAGAACTAGAAAAGTAGTGTCCCAGTGACATGGAGTCTTTTGGGCACCCTAAAGCCGTGATTTGTTTATGTCGTCAATTAAGGCTTCAGTGACCTCATGGACCCGAAGGACCTCTCTGCCAGAAAGCTTGTGCATCGAACCGGATTCAGCAGAAACTGTATTACTGGCTGAATCAGGAATTACAACAAATTGCAACTGAGTAATAAAAAAAATGAGTGGATGGTGTAATCCCTTTTTTTCCTGTCTGTCACTACCAGGAAATACTGGTACTAAGGGACAGGAAAAAAATCCCAAATGGCCCCCACAACAAGGGAGAAAAGTCCCAGGTGTGGGGGCATTAGCTTTTTTTTTATTTTTAAAACACAAATTTTCAGTCTGGGTGTTAGTTTTTGAAAAACAAAAAACTTTTCAAAAGTTTGACAGTCAGCCATCATGGCTGACGATGCCGCCTATTATACTTTACCTAAATTAACAGAAACCACTATGACGGGATTTCCTGTCAATGTAAAGAATCATCTGTGGGTCCGGCAGACATCTCAAAATTTGGCAGGCCAAGGTTCTCTAGGATAGCAGAGGTAATGTCCTCCGCCATTCTGATGGAGTAAACTCCGGCTACCAAACTCTAAATTGACTGCTCAGCTTCTTGCTGACCACCCATCTGGTTTAGTATGGCCAAATACTCACATTACTTCTGACCCAAGAAAACGTCAAGTTTTTGGTGAAATTAGAAGACTTCACTGGTAGCCCTTTCAATTTTTCTGCTGTCATGTACAGCCATTTTTAGGTCTTGAGAGACATAAAATGATGTTGGAATGACATTCGTACTTCTATTGTGACTGAATGGGCCCTGGTACACAGCATTAAGCGTCATGTTCTGAGACAGGGGCTTTTATTTTTTCCAGATAACCTCACTTTTAAATCTCTGCTAGCACATATGCATCCAAGTGAGGTGAGTTCTTAAGTAAGTGCTCTGAGAACAAACTCTTTATTAGGATCATGTTAATTACCTCAAGGAACGCACAACCAAGCAGAAAATACTGAACGTAATTATGAGATACATGGGTAAATGCCAGGCTCCGTGAGCACTGGCTGAGGTTTACAGCTAGGTAAGCTTGGCATCAGCCGAGGACGATGTGTTCACAGAGCAGTGTTTTGAGATCTTACGGGGAGTAGCCCAGATAACGGTTTTGCAGATTCTTCTTATCACAATTTGTTTTTGGGAATGGTTGTTGCATTTGTTTCCAAATGCTACAGATGTTGTTTAGTTCTAACAGGTTTTCTTTGAGGAAAAGTGTTCCTTCGGCAACATTAGACTACCGGTTTTCAAACTTTTTATGCCTAACCCCCTCTTGAATGAAAAAACACAAATGTCTATGGATCCTCCTAGTGACATAAACGTCTAAAATATTTAACTGTAATGGTTGAATAAGTTTGGCAGAGCAAGCTGAAAGTTAGAGAGGGGTTTATTTACGAGCCCTTGCACCTCCTTTGCGTCACTTTTTGTGATGCAATGGTGACGCAAACCACCAAATCATGTTAATGAGGCCATGTAAAGCCACTTTGCGTGGCTTTGAATTGCCTCATAGAAATGGAGTAAGGCAAGGAAGCGCAAATCACTACGTTGCCTTACTCTGCGCTAGGGAGGGGGTCCACGGGCTTTGCAGTGGGTGTTCCCACGCAAAACCCAAGTATTTTGACGTATCCCCAGATTTACAAGACCATGTAAACCTGGGGATGCCCCAAAACCTTACGCCTTCTGCAGCACACATAGAAGAAGGAAAAAGCCTCCTAGGATTTTTTTTGTGCCGGAAGGTGCCCTTTCCTTCACAAAAACAATCCTGCATGCAACGCAGGCACCCTTGCACCATGGTGCAAGGGTGCCTGTGTTGGCTCTAGGATGCCTAAACGGCGCCAGCACAGGGCGAGAAGACATGAATGTACCATAAGTTCTATATACAGCGCATTCCTGCCCGTTCACTTTGATGCAGGGCTGCACAGCAAGGTGGCAAGCTGCGCTGCCCTACGCCAGCTTCCCATAAATATGCCCCTGAGTGTGTGGGGCTGAACTATGGGATAGAGAATAAACATGATATTCAGTGGTACGTGTCCCACCCCTCCCCTCTAAGAATTAAATCTAAAATGTGGCCAAGAACTTAAACTACTGAAGCAGCAGTGGTAGCTGCCTTCTTACATCCTGAACATACACTACACAAACTAGTACAATGCAAGCTTCACTAATACTCAAAGACCAGGTAAGGTATAGCAGCTGCACTGCACAATCTCCCTCAAATATAAAGCAGTTTGAAGAAAGAAAGCAGCAGAATTCATCGAGAAGGAAAATAGGTACACCATAGGCAGTAGCTAGCCAACCTTAACGCAGACACAGAGTATGTACAACACATGCAGCCGAATGCCAAGCAGCATGGGAAAATGAGGGTTCTTTTGTCCAGGGACCTGTTATGGGACCTTTGTTACCTCAGCCAGTCCGCACAAACCATCTTTTGACCCTCATAGACCATCCTCTACTTCTAAGTGATCACAATGAGGTAAGCAAAAGCTAGCCCCAGCCACCTTCAGCAGCCGTATGCCAGTCCAGACGCACCCTCAACATACCCTTTGGGGATAATGTTCTAACATCAGAAATCCCCAGCTGGCAATGAGATGCTGAACTGGTCCTCAGTCACTCTTATTCAACACTTTGTAAACCTTTTCTACTAGGCTTCAGTGTTCTCACAGAAACCTTGAACCCAGTCCACTAGGCCACCCTCTACTGGTACTCAGGTGAGGAAATACCTTAACCAGACCTTTTGCTTGACTCTCAGAAGCACACATCCCCTCAACTGGCTCGTAGCAACCATCTGCTAGCAATGACAAACCCATAGCATCACCTCATCACTCAGCAGAGTCAATGAAACACGTTGACTGAAATTTACAGCCTTATTTAAAGTTTGGTTATGGTATTCTCCATCACAAACATGGTGGATGTCCCGTCTGCCATGTTACAAGCGCATTACAGTCTATGGTACTTGTAATAAGGCAGACGGGATATAGTGAATGTCAGTTACAAAACAAATGACCTACTACGGGCATCTTTTATCTGTATCAAACCCCTGAAACTCACCAAACCTACATTGAGAAACAAAGTTGTTATCAGTAGGGAATGGCTATTGTAAACAGTGCTTACTCTATGGCGAGAGTTTACTCTGTACCACACTGCTTGCAAACAGTGAAACTTTCATGAGAAATACACCACAGAGTATTAAAAATTATCTGCTAAGAACAGTGTACACCATATGCAACTGTTGTCAAAAAGACACTGTTTGCTAAAAATAACCAAGATCTGAAGGTGCTAAACATAATACTATCTGCACACTTCATACTGTGGTGAAAACTTTACAGATAGCCCATCTTCTCAAACAAACCAAGTACACATACATAGGTTAGTACCTGGTGCACACAGTCCTCTATTTTATGTAGAAATTGACATGGGGACACAATTCTGTCTAATAACTCAAGCCTGCTTACAAAAGTTAGTAGCTAATATGTAGAATCTTACTCCTGTTGAAAACTTTTTTATTTTAGAAGTTGAGCACCACAAAAAAAGTAAAAAATAAAGAAAAGGGAGTAGGCTAGGAATACCCTGACCCCCCCAGGGGTTAAACAATATTTTTCTTACGTTTCAGCAGGAGTCGTGCTGGATCCGTGAATCCCGCTGAAAAAAGAATTGTGTAAATAAAGGAGAGGGGGCGTACGAGCCCCCCCTCCTGGGGCTCATTATGCCCCAGGGACCACCACCTCCCCGGGGCTTCTTTACTATTTATTTCAGGAGAGGCCTGGAAGGCTTCCCCTGCTGCCCAGGGGACCGCCACCTCCCCGGGGCATCTTAAATTTTAGTAAGGGGGGGTCTCTTGGACCCCCCAGCCCCAGGGACCCAGGGAATGCAGGGGGAGCTGCTCAGACCCCCCGCAGACCTAGGGGCCACCATCTCCCCAAGGCTTTAATTTTGAAACAAAGTGGGGGCCACGCTGACCCCTTGCAGCCCCGAGGATCGCCACCTCCCCGGGGCTTTTGCAAATTTGAATGCAGGGGGGACGCATGGCCCCCGCAGCCCGGGGGACCACCGCCTCCCCGGGGCAAATGACAAAAAAGGAGGAGGGCCATGCGCTCCCCACCCTGGAGCCAGTAATCGCCCGGGGACCACCACCCCCCCCCGGGTCAGCTCCTGCAATGTCCCAGGGTGCCCATTCCCGGGACATTGCACTTTGCTACTGCTTGGCGGGAGCTTTACCGCTCCCGCCAAGCCATAGCAAACTCTGCTCCGCTTCTAGCAAGCGAGAGCATAAAACATGCTCTTGCTTACTAGAAATGAAGCAGAATTGCTTTTGTACAGAGGGAGATGCTGTAGGAGAGTAGGATCTGCTTCACATGGGTACCCCCACTTTTTGCTGATGCTTCACTGTTTTTCGACATTAGTCTGGCTGGGGCCCTGCTAATCAGAACCCCAGCCTAGCTGCTTCCTCTCTAAAATGGTTTCCATGTGCCTTAGGCACATCACTGATTGGGATCTGGAGTGCCCTTATAAGTCCCTAGTATATGGTATACTATGTACCAAGGGCATAGGTACCTCAGAGGCCTGCCAGGGGCTGCAGCATGTATTATGCCACCCCTGGAAGGCCATCCAAACTGACACCACAGGTCTGCTACTGCAGCCTGGGTAAGGTGGTGCATGCACCCCTTACTGTGATATAGGTTACCTATATCACGAAATACATACACACATATAAACCTATAAGTCACTCCTAAGGCAGGCCTTATCAATCCTAA
This sequence comes from Calotriton arnoldi, assembly GCA_963921515.1. Taxonomy (NCBI): domain Eukaryota; kingdom Metazoa; phylum Chordata; class Amphibia; order Caudata; family Salamandridae; genus Calotriton; species Calotriton arnoldi. The sequence continues at coordinate 893,905 of CAWUFW010001590.1, forward strand.
AGGCAGAGTGCGTGGTTCCTATGTGAGAGGGTGCCCCTGCATGAGCAGGGCCCCTCTGCAGTGTTTGGAGACCATCTCTGATGCTGTTTGTAGTGCAGCCTGACCATATACTCTTAAGCGCATTATATCCTCGCGGTAAAATGCTAACTTTGGAATGGCTGCACCTAAACATGTCGTGTTTGGTGTCAAACATGTTGGAATACTACCCCCCGCCAATCCTGGCGGCAGGGGTAGCATTCCACCCTTCTAGAGGGAAAGACATGTTAACTCTGACTAGTCCGGTAACTTCTTTCCAGAGCCCTGGCATCACAAAATGGATGCTGCTGCCACAGACACGAGTCTGGCCTCCTGCTGCTGGACGAAACTCCGGCAGGGGAGGCCTGGACAATAGGTTTCCTGTCCCAGGGAGGTGTGACCACCTCCCCAGACAGGATAATGTGTATTGGGGCTGGGCGGGAGCACTTTCGGGTGCTTTGAAGTCCTGCACTGGGGGCACATTTGGTGTCCCTGTGCATACCCCAGTTCAAACCGGATCAGGGGCTTGTAGCCCCTGCTTTGGCGCGAACTGGACAAAGGGAAAGGGGTGTAGCCACCCCTCTGCCCTGACCCACCCATAGGTGGGGCCACAGAGTAGTCCAACCCCTACCTTTAGTATAAAGATAGGAACCCCGTCCTTAGGACTTTAGATTATCCCTGGACGAAACTCTGAAACTGAATCCTGGACCTTCGACGCTCTACTCACGATTAGAGGACTGAAGAATCTCCCTTGGGGTCAAGGAGTGACTCCCCTGCATGGCAGGCACCAAAGAAGCATCTGTCCGGTTCGCATTTCTGAAGCTCCCGTCGGACGCCGAAGTCATCGCATCACCAGAGGTGGATTCTCAGACTTCCCCGAGGCTACCCTGAGTCCCCAGCAAAGCTGAGGCCCGTGGCTATCGTGGGTGACTTGAGACCGTGACCCCTGGACACCGAGCACATTTGCAAGTGCATCCTCTTCTGGGTCTCCCAAGAAGTCGTGCTTTGGGCTCCGAGTAGCCCTAGCCTCCAGCACCACCTGCACCGAAGATCACTGGCCCCCACTCCACGAGTGTCCTGTAAGCCAGATCCACGTGCGGCGTCATGAGGCTCCTTCGCGGTCGCTAGCCCGTTGGCTAGTAGCCCTTAACGAAGGCCAATCCTTTTCTTACTTGGCATCCTGGTTGCTCCAGGCCTGCCCTCACTTGGGTGAGTTCCACAGACCTTGCTGGTCTGCACCATCGACGATCTACATCTTCACCGAGACTTGCCGTTGCCAAGGCTTGTTGGGTCCAATCCGGTCGCCGACACCTCAGCACTCGACAGACATCGTGTACCAGCCCGAATCCTGCTCCTGGTCGCCGACAACGCCTCCTGGACCTCGTGGCTGAAGAGTCAAGATGACCGTCCACGCACCTGAAGCACTCGACATCGGTGGGCATCTGTCCATCGCCTTCCTGGTCACTGGCTAGTGACCCAGACTCTGTCCCCTCTGCTTTCAGGTTCTTCAGAACTCCGATCCACTCTTGGATCCACCCGGACACTTTTCTCTTGGCCGCCAGCAGCACTTTGCAGCAGATCGCCATTCGAATCGACGACGAAACCCGACCCCGAAAGGCACCTATGCAGCCGGCTTCCCTGGGTGAGGTAACACGAGTACTCCGGTGCTCCCGTGGGTAGAGACTCTTCAAAGTCCTAGATCTCAAAGGGTTTTGTCCTAGTCCTCTTCTAAGTGTCCCTTTTCTCTATTTTCCCGATCCCGACTTTCTCCATAGAAGTCAACGGCGTATCGCGGTTGTGTATTTACACTGCACGCGTCTCCCGTAGGTCCCCTGTGTCACTACCTTGGGTGGTTCCTTGTGGTCCAAGCACTTCTAGAGGCTCTAGGCCTAGTGTCTAGTTCAGTCGTGGTTCGCATACCACTTTATTGGTATATGGTTTGGTACGCCCCTAGGGCCCAAACGTGTATTTGTGCTATTACTGTGATTTAATAACTTATAACTTATGTACTTCAAACTCTAGCCTCATAAAGAGACTAGAGGGGTGTGTTTAGCAATAAATACATATATTTTGAATATATACCTGGTGTGGTACTCTTTCATTTGATCACTCAAGAGATTATAGACTGGTAAAACAAGCTGCTTTACATTCCTTCAAGACTTAGCCTGAAGGCTGCTCTCCATAGCTACCACTAGGATAGCTTTCAATAAGGTTGTCTTTAACCTATCTCCAATAAGGGGTTGTTTGGACTGGTGCAAGGTGCCCACTATAATTAGTGGACAGCATATGCCAGGCCAACTTCTCACAGATGCATGTTCAGCAGCTCCCTCTGTCCAAAAGCAATGCCTGCTCCCGCGGGATTCCAAGAGCCGGCAGGGACTGTGGGGACTTTGAAGCTCCCCCCCCCCAGTCCCAATAGAGAGTGGGTGCCCTGGAGGCACCCACTTTAAACAGCCTGGCCCAGGGAGATGGGGTCCCCGGGGCCAATTTTGGCCTGGGGAGGGGGTCCGTGCAGCCTCCCTTTCTCATCTTTAAATAACCGGGCCCCGGAGGTTGAGGGTCCCAGGGCCAAAATCGGCCCAGGGAGGGGGGCCATGCGACCCCCCACCCTCAAAAATAAATTACAAAATTAAAAAAAGCTGTGCCCCATGGGATGGGTCCCCGGGGCCAAAATCGGCCCAGGGAGGGAGGCCAAAATCAGCCCAGGGAGGGGAGCCACTCAGCCCCCCTCCTTTTAATAATTTTTTTAAAAAAAAGGCCATACCTCAGGTGATGGGGTCCCCGGGGCCAACAACCGGCCTGGGAGTGGGGCCACTCGGCCCTCCTCCCCTTATTTAAACTAATAAAATTAAAATATAAAAGGGTCCTCGGTGATGGGGTCCCCGGGGCCAAAAACATTTGGAAGGTAGGGAGAGGTACCCAGCAGGGCTGCCCTCTTTCACCACTCCTTGAGCTTGAGCCCTTGGTTGTTCGGGTGGGTGGATCCAACCATATCATCTCGTACTCAGATGATGCACTGATTTATGTTCACTCCCCCAGTGAGGACGTGCTGCTCCTAATGAGACTTTTGGCTGACTTTGGTGTGATCTCTGGTTTGAAAGTCAATGTTAAGAAGACACTATTATTTCTGCTGGGGAGGCTGGTGGGGACACCCCATGAGCAGCTCCCAGACCTAAGAATCCATTGGCAAACAGATAGATTCCGCTACTTAGGCATCATGGTCACGCACACAAAGGTCGTCCACCAACGTCTGAACGTAGATAGGGTTGCCCCTGTCAGTAATGAGTAGGGCGACTGTCTCCAAGATGGTCTTTCTCCCATGCTGCCTCTATTTGGGCGGAATTTGCGGTTTCCACTTAGTCCATGAGTTTTTCAAAGACTGAATAGCCTGTTGATCTCATTGACATGGGTTGGATGGAGGAGCAGGGTTGCTCTGTCGGTTCTTAAAAGAGACATAGGATGGCGGCTTGACCCTTCCTTGCCGCTCGGTGGCTGGCTGAGCCTAACAACTGGGAAACTAGACTTTTCTTAGACATACTTGGGGAGGACACACTGGCATGTTTACTGATGCGAGGAGGCCATTCAGATCATTCAATTTCGTATCTGGTTAGGCACACGGCTGTGACGTGGGAAATGGTGGTTAAAAAGGTGCTCTGCAGGACTCCCTTTGACAGGGAACTGGGTCGCTGGGATCTTGCAACATTTTGTACAATTGACCTGGATATGTCTATGGACCAATGAAGGGCGGGTGGTTGTCTTTTGGCTGGGGACTTATACCTGGGCAAGATCTTACTCACTTTCTCTGCTGCGCAGGAAGCTTTTTGACGTGGGGTCGGGACAATTCATGCACTATACCAAACTGGAAACACAGCGAGGGAGGTGTTGTGCGACTTCCAGATGGCACAGCCGTCTTCCCAGGTACTGAGTGGATTTCTTAGATGGGGGGGAAAGTAGACACCTGATCACCCTCTTCTATAAGACACTTAAAGGGGATATGACACGACAACTCTATAGAGCGCAGCAGGCATGGGAGAGTGAGCTAGAGGAACCCTTCGCAGATGTAGATTGGGGGAGTGCCTGTGAAGTGGTGAGGACTGTTTCCTGTAATAGCAGGTTTAAATTGTTGCACTTTAATTACCTACACCGCAAATATGTGACCCCATTTCAGCTGAATAGGATATAGCCCACTAGGGCAGCGAAATGTGCCCGTTGTGGAGAGGTGGGTGCCACTTTTTTACACCTTGTTTGGTCCTGCGACACAGTTCAGGGGTTTTGGAAGGCGGTGGTTCCTAAGATTGAGACTGATATTGGTCCTGCAATCCCCCTCACTCCTGGGGCCTGTCTGCTGGGAATGGTGGTGAGACCTGAGGGGTGGAAGATTCCATACAAGATTTCACAGCTTGCACTTCTCCTGGCTAAGCAGCCAATGGCAATTGGGCGGCTGGATCCTGAGCGCCACAGGTGTCACTCTGGCTTAAAAAAGTGCTTGAATAGGGGGTGGTGGAAGAACATCATCTGCACCTGTCTTGCTTTGATGAAAAAGCTGCTGATGATATGATGACTCAGGGGCTCTTACTGGACAGATTTAATGGTTGAGAGAATTCAGACCATGACTCCTGAAACGAGCGGTGATAGCTATACATTGCACCATGATACTACAGGAGCTGTGGCAGCCAAGTGTAGTTATGATTTGTCTGTACTAGACTAACTTCGTGACTTAGTGTATATTGTATTGTGTATCGCGTTATGTATCCTTATGTTGCACTATCTTACTATGTTATGAAACACCTGTCTCTGGGGACTGTTGTAATACTTTGATATGTTACGAAGCACCTGTAGCTGGGATCTTACACGGCTTATTGTGTTGTTCTGCATGAAATATTAATAAAACAAAGTTTTGGGTTTTTTATTTAAAAAAAGGATAATATCACAAAGCTTTATCAATATAGATGATGAAATGTCTTCCTGCAAATTATGAAATAATAACCTAAGGAATAAGTGCCCCCTGGTACCAATGAACCAATATCAGCAATAATTCTCCTGATTTCAACATAACTTATTGCTTGAATGCTATCCTTTCAATATGTCTCAGAAATGCAGCTATTTTATCTGAAACATCAGCTTTCAAGTTTCTGAGAATGCAGACATTTCACCATGAAATACAGCTTTTCATTTTGGATTATTAAGCGTAATTACCCCAGAGAGAATCTTGTCTCTCTCGTGAAAAAACATTGTGTTCTGAAATAACAGATGTTTAGTAAATAAATTGTGCACCAACAGAAATCTGCCTTTCACGTTCATGTATCATCCTTATCAATCATATGGGAAGAATTTTCAACACCATGATGCCAGGGATACCCATATGTTTGGCAAGAATGGCCACAATAAGTAAAGAATGTGCTGTTGTCATGAAAGGAATAGCTAGAAGTCTGCCAAGAATGCCCACCGTGTGTCATGTATGAGCCAATACTATTATGTAGTGAGTGTCAGCATGTTGCCAAGAATGCCCAAAATATGTAACTGACAGCTACTAACTATTATGCAGACATACCCACCATGTCACCAAGAATGTACACACATTAGCCACTGATACCACTATAACGCAGGGATAGCCAGCATGTCACCAAGGATGCCTACTATATGTCATAGGATGCTCCAATATTTTGCATGGGATAGCCAGCATGTTACCAATAATGCCCACAAGACGTGCTGTACTCCACCTATAATGGCAAGCCCACTGACCCACTTCCAAACCTGACAATACTGCCCGACCTTCCAAAACACACATCTGCACCCACTCACTAATGCTCACTCATGCACACATACAGTCACAATTACTCACACACACTCTCACAGATGAACATTTCACTCTCTGCAACTGCCTACCCACTACCTACCTTCCAGGCAGCAGCAATGGTCCTTGCTCTGCAGCTCGGCTGCTACAGGTGTGGCCCTCACAGCTTCCATTGCTCTCCATGCAGGTGACAGCTGACAGCACAAGAAGGGAGCTGCAGACTCCAGCATTTAGCCAAGTCATTGATGACATTACTTATAACATCACCACTGACATGACTGATGTATTTCTTCTGTTTCTGTTTCTGCAACTTAAAAGTGGTGATTATTTATTGCCTACAAAAACATGTTATACAATAAACCTGTCAGGGAGGGGTGAATGGATGAGCTGGGTGTTTTTTGATATGGTTATTCAGTGAATGGGTAGGCCAAATGTGATGTCATCAATGATATCATTTATGATGTCATACACAGTGCATGGGGATGGTGCAAGTTATGATTTCCATTCAAACCATAAATGGTGACTCCTAGTTGTTTTACATATCTGAGCCAGAACCATAATTCAGTTTCTGTGGGGTTTTTTCTTGTTCATTGGTTGTGGTAGGTTTGTGCTCTTGATTTCATGCGTGGTTAGTAGAATTTGGCGTAGGTGTAGAATTATAAGGATGGGTTTGAAAAGGGGAGATTGGAGTAGGAATAGATTGATAGGAATTGATTTGTAAAGGCGAAGTAGTAGGTTTTTGTATGTAGTGTTTGTGTGTGTTCTTGCTACTCGTGTGGGATGCCTAAAGGAAGGTTGAACTTTTGAACTTTTGTAAAGGATGTTTAGGAGTTCATAGTAGTTAGAAAGGTTTGGTATGAGATGGAGGAGGTGGATGGGAAGGATGGAAGGGTATTTGTTTATAACAAAATGTAAATAATTTATATATATATATATATATATATATATATATATATATATATATATATATTCACTGAAAAAGCCACAGGTTTCAGGGACGTTATAGTTAGGCTGACATTTCACTTGTTCAAAAACAGAAAAATTCAGCTGTTATAGTTAGCTGAGCTAACTATAACTCGCGCCCCTGCAATGCACTGCTGATGCCGTCACATATTACATCACTCATGACATGGTCAGTGACATCATTGATGACATCACTGATGACATCTCAAATGACATCACTGATGACATCATACACTTAATATCTGATGCACCTCCTCACACCCTAATATAACCTTTCATACACCCACTCTAAAATACAGACTACCATTCTTGAAACCATAGACACACCAATACAAGTTAGTACATACCCACTCACTGATTCATAAGTCTACACACACATCCACTCACTCACCCATACAGTCACTCATACATGCAGTCACTCATCAATACAGCCACTGATATATGCACTCATACACCCAAACAGACACTCACACACCGCCACTCACACATAAAGTTACTCACACACCTAGTCAGTCACCCAAAGAATCAATCACACTGCCATTTACTCACCTATACAGTTATACACACACCACCTCGCTTATTCATACAGATACTAACACATACTTACTCTCTTCTACAATCACTGACACAAGCACACACTCATCCATACAGCCACTCTCACAATCACTCACTCTCACATATAGTCACTTATATACTCCAACACTCTCATATACTGCCTTTCACATATGTAGTTACTCACACATATACCACTGAAACATCCATTCACTCACCAACATAGCCATATGCACACTCACTCACCCATACAGCCCCTCGCAGGTGCACTCATGAACCCATACATCCAGGGATTCACCCACTCATACATCCATGCAGGGAGTCACACACACCCTCACCCACCCACACAGACACTCAGGCACTCATACAGGTACTCAGACAACTAATCAATAACCCATATAGACATTCATGTACCTACTCACCAACCCATGCAGCCACTTACACACCAACTGATGTCACTCACCCATGCATTTACTAAGACACGTTTAATCACTCACTTATACAGTCAGTCATGCACCCACTAAATCATCCATACAGACACTCATACACCCACTCATTCTTCAATACACCTTGGCGTATAAATATTTAACATTCTTTAACTTTCTAGAAACACTTAGTCACTGGATGATGTCATCAGTGATGTCATTTGAGATGTCATCAGTGATGTCATCAGTGATGTCACTGACCATGTCATGAGTGATGTAATATGTGATGTCATCAGCAGTGCATTGTGAGGGCGCGAGTTATAGTTAGCTCAGCTAACTGTAACAACTGAATTTCTCTGGTTTTGTACGAGTGAAATGTCAGCCTAACTATAACATCCCTGAAACCTGTGGTGTTTTCAGTGAATAACTAAAGTTTTTTAAATGCTAATTCCTAACTATAACGTCCCTGAAACCTGTGGTTTTTTCAGTGAATTTCGAAGGTTTTTTAAATGCTAATTTCTAACTATAACATCCCTGAAACCTGTGTTTTTTTCAGTGAATTTCTAAGGTTTTTTAAATGCTAATTTCTAACTATGCCTACATAGGTAGAACATGTACAGAAAGAGAAAGAAAGGTGCAGAAAGAAGCAAGAGAAATGCAGAAAGAGGGAAGAGAGGTGCAGAAAGAGGAAGAAAGGTGCAGAAAGTAGCAAGAAAAATGCATAAAGAGGCAACAGAAGTCCTGAAAGAGAAAGAAAGGTGGAGAAAAAAGCAAGAGAAGTGCAGAAAGAAGCAACAGAGGTGCAGAAAGAGGCCTACTTCGACTGTACCTTACCACAGACTCATAGAAAGTAGCCTAATCACTAATCCTTCTCCCAAGATGCATTAAACCTCACTTTTCTCTTGAAGGTTCACTATTCATCGACTACTCAGAAAGTTAGCCTACCAAATGTAAAACAGCAATCCTATCCATATCACTGTTGTAAGTCTGACCAAGTTTGTGAAGGTATACATGCGTGTGTCTGTGCTTTTACCTAGTGACATGTTACATAAAAATAAACATAGAAATACTTGAATACCTGTGTTTCAAACAGCATACTCTGTAAATTTGTATCCAAAAAGGTGTATGTATTTCTTTCTGCTCATAATACAGGGCACATGGGTATTCAATCCTATATTTGAGGGGCTCTATGACACCTATATACATAAGACATGTCTGCCCGTGCAACCGAATGACAGATCAGAACTAAGAAGATTTGACCACCTATAAGAGAAGCTACCCGCTTTTTAAGCTACCATCTTCAGTTGCATAACACATATGAGAATACATGTACAAATAGACATATACCTCAGTCACGAGAGCACGCAGACCTTTAAACTTGACAGCTTGCACTTCCCATTTGAATTTAGAAACAGGCGGGAAAAGTACAGAAAGAAGCAAGAGAATTGCAGAAAAAAAGAAGAGAGGTGCAGAGAGAGTAAGAAATGTGCAGAAAGAGGCAAGAGAAGTGCAGAAAGAGGCATGAGAAGTACAGAAAGAGGCCAGAGAAGTGCAGAAAGAGGCAAGAGAGTTGCAGAAACAGGCAAAGGAGGTGAAGAAAGAGGGAACGGAGTGCAGACAAAGGCAAGAGAGGTGCAGAAAGAGGGAAGAGGGGTACAGAAAGAGGCAAGAGGGGTGCAGAAATTTACAAGAGAGGTGCAGAAAGAAGCAAGAGCAGTGCAGAAAGAACCAACAGAGGTGCAGAAAGAGGCAAGAGGGGTACAGAAGGAAGCAAGAGAAGTGCAGAAAGAAGCAAAAGAGGTGCAGAAAGAGGCAAGAGGGGTGCAGACATGTAGTGTAGTTCCTATTTCCCTAATAGGCTCTGCGCATTGGAATAATATACCCTATAGGTTTGACATAGGACTGAGGTCAGTGTGTCCCTATCGAGTATATTAAACTTAATTACTTTGTGCCAGCTAGCTCAGAGGCCACTAGAAACTCCTTGTAAGCAAGAAGGGAGTAGTTTCTGGCAACCGCATAAACATGACAACTTTGTTTCCCTTTAGAATCGGAACACTCTCAGAATTGTGGAAACAATAGATAACAGTTTCACTCAGCTAATCGTGCATGCTTAGTTTCTTCAGAGTTACACAGAAAGAATAGACGGGCGTTTCAATAAAAAGGATTTCTTGAACAGTCTTGTTTCTCGTGTAAGAGATATGAGCTGTTATGATCACAGGACAATATGCGAGATATATAATGTACAGCGTAAGCAGTAGAAAGAAATAATACTGGGCTAGCATTATCTTTTAACTATGACACATATATTCATATACATAAATAACATAAGCTAAAAATGCGAGTACTCATAAGATGCTTCTCTAAGCTAGTTTTACCCCAGTGTACCTAACCTAGCCTAGGTGTAGGACAAGGTAAGAAGAGGTGAAGTATTCTATAGTATGATATACTAAGAGTCAGGTCTGCCAAGAGTCCCTCTAGGTTCTAGTCAGCTCCATACCTTGAGAATGAGAGAGGTGGGAATCTCCTTCTGAGTCTCGAACTCTAACACCCCGCGAAGGGAGTCAGAAGACTGGGAGCTGGATTCTCTGCGAGCAGGGATGACAGCGTCTCTTCTCAGTGCGTCAGGCCGGGACACGGGCTCCTCTAAAGTCGAGGTCTCCTCCTAACTTGCTTGGGCAAGGGAAGGTATATTTATACCTGGTAGGTGCCTTGGAATGTTAGCATTGACGTGAAGTCGGACACAGGAAGACGTCAGGAATTAACCCTTAAGGAATAGCGGTTCATGCATAATAGATGAGTTCTTGGAGAAATCAATAATCCTGTGCTAGGGGAACTCCCAAGAGCTTAAGTGTCTGGTTTCTAAGAACTCGTTGTGACGTTAGGGTGGACGGATGTTGGTGACCATGCCTGTATTTGGAGTGCATGGCTAATGCCTAAATAAGGACTGCGATTTTATGCCTATATAAGGGCAATGCAAATTGTGCCTATATAAGGACATGTTTCAGAAAAGCCTATATACAGACACCTAAAGCGGAATACAACACCCACTCCACTTTCGAATGAACGATAATACTAAATGCTATACATTAAATGCTAAACATAAAACTGAGTACCACATGTTGCTAACAACATTTCTAAAAGCATATTAAAAGAAGTTTTAAAATAAACTGTTGAATGCAATAGGTACTGTACATTTTAAAGCATTTTTTCATTCTAAGCATATATTATAAATAAAATGCAACATGAATGAATAAACAGAAATATACGAAATGGTTGACAAGTTTTCAAAAAAATCAAAGCCATTTCATAACATGATGCTAAAATGAAATTATAGTAAAATAAGGTGACAATGTGTCCCTGGAAGTATTCAAAGAAGTCTGTTTTATATGAATAGTTCTACTGTAAGCAGATTGAGTTGCCATATATTTTCAAAAAATAGAGAAAAAGAAAAAGTAAAATTTTAGGAAGAGTTCCAAGTTTTGTTCTGTTTTGAAAATATGGAGGCCAAATTTCATTGCGTCCCTGGTACACTGTGAGTCGAATCAAAGTCAGTGTATGGGTCTGGTGTAAACATGAAATCATCTATTTCTGTAGATAAAAGATCGTCTACCGATGTCGGTGACATTTGGAATACCTCATTTAGAAGGTTAACTGCACAGAGATGTGAAGCATCGCCTTCAGCATAGGATGCCGTAGCAATGTCCGCGTCCGTTGTTACCTGTGTGCCTGTTGATCCATCTCGTACCTCAGCAGCAGCAGGAAGCGTCTGTGAGATCTCAATGAATGCCGTCATCAGGATTGGTAGCCTTTGGGGACCCCACAGAGCATGGGCCGTTATCGGGTCCAGCAGAGTATCGATATCCGTTGGCATGACTGATGGGAGTGTTAGACAGGTGTCTAGCACGCATTCTTCACCGCAAAGCAGGCAGCATAGAACAGGTAAGATGCAATCTTGTCAGATTGGTCTGAATGACAGAAACCATGTTGTATTAAGTTCCCGTAGACGAGGTATGCACAAAAGTTGCACTATGCGCTCACGGCACTTCCGTTCTAGGAGAGCTTTCTCCACATCGCTCGGAGTGATGCCGGTGAATAGGCTTGCCATAGCGTAGTAGTAGGAATAGAAACAGGATTCCTGCAACAAGTGCTAGAATTAATGGCACACCACCAAACACCGAATGTGCGAAGTTTGGGATGATTCCGAGGACTGCCTGGAAGGGTGCTAACAGTCCTGAACAGATGGTCTTAAATACATGTACAATTCCGCTCGTATCAGACATGTTTAAGATACGTCCCATCATTTCTATGAAATGTATAGGGCAGTTTGTACGAATTAAAGCCTGTATCTCAGCCGAAGTCCTTGCAATTTATAAATCATAGGTTTCTTTCGCCGAGGTCAAAGGCACGGTCTGTTGCAAAAGCATGGCTTTCATTCTGCTTAAAGTATCAAAACGTATAAAAGAAACATTCAATGAAGGCCATAGAGGCGACTCCCTGACTGTCTCTGTTTGGAGGAACAATACTTGCATACAACAAGTAACCCTGGAGTCGACCGTTACCAGATATGGGATTCCTGGCAACATGCCACAGCAACTCTGATCATTCAACATGAGGTAACTCCCATTAGAAAGTTGGCCAAACGTTGGATTAATCACAGCAGCCGGTGTACCTTGCAGGTGGCAGGACAAGTTTGCCACAGAACCATTACAAGCCCCGTGTGAAGAAATGTCCTGACATATGAGAGAACCGCTTAATGCCTTTTCACAGTTTGTACCGCTTAGAAACACTTCACGATCCCCACTCCAACATCTGTATTCGTAAGGTAAATCCCAGGATGTCTTAATGTATTCTTTACCCAACCTTTCATATTTGCCTGCTTGCATTTGTTTGAGGCAATACTAAAACTGAAAAGTAGTGACAGGCAGAGTTATTTTGCCATGAATAAGCCATTCTGTAGCTGGTTTTTCTGCCACTGTGAATGGTAATTTTTCCAGTTTTTCAATGCTCAGCACTGTATACTTTGCTCCCCTTTGTGCCAGTTCGATCTGTTTATCTGTTAGATTGTATTCTGAAAGCAGAGACGACGTGTTGATAAAATGCCAAGGCACATAGCCCGCACGCAAAGATTGCAGCGTCCAGCTTAATAACATAATAGAACGTAACTGAGATTGGTCTTGTTGTAACATGGCTAAATCTTGTTCCAGTATGTCAATAGCAGAGGATACAATGTTGTCCAATGAATAAATTCTGGATGCCAAAGTTGTTAACCCATTGTCGACCACAGTGAGAGATTTCTCTAAGTTAATACGGTCAAGTTCACGTATTCTTTCTGCGGCCTCTGCCTGTGAAACCTTCCATATCTCATTATAGGCAGCATAAATGCCGGCATATATGAAACGTTTTTGATGCGGTTTTCTTGGTCCTAGCAAGAATTCCCTAAGGTCTGCGTCTTCTTTAAGTAAAGATAAGTGTTGTTTCACATCCTCGAGTGTAGATTTTTGTAACCAGTCATGGCACAATTTTCCTACACTGTATGTTGTTACTACCCCTGGATGTTGTCGTTGAACATATCGTGGGTCTGGCCTATGGATAGTAAAGCCCTATATTCTATTCAGGAATCTTTCTTGACAGATGTTTGTGTCTGTGGGCCAGAGTAACCATTTTTTCCAATCTGGATCTGATCTGTTGTTTTGTAGTATAGTGTCTACTGTGACCGCTCCCTGTGTAGTGCTATTACTTGCAGATGTTGGTACAGAAGGTGTATTCATGTCTTTGATCTTGGCTAAACCAAGGCAAGACGTTTGTTGCACAGTGTCATTCAAAAACATTATTTGACGTGGGATGATACATGCTCTAAACAAAGCTTCAACCCCCTGCACTTGCCAATCTTTAGAACCCCAGACAGATTTTGTGTCTATTGTGTCTTTCCAAAAGTCAAATCCTTATCTAGACAGTTGGGTAATAAAGGCTGCAGAATAAATCTGTTTTGTATTAGTTAACATAATTATCTGTCCTGTTTTGTTTACATTTTTATAGTAAAATGTTTCTGGATCAGATGTATTGTACCCTGAAAAATCGGGAAACTTTTTAGCAAACGTTTTTGAACTACCTTTTGGTGGTGTAGGACAATGTTCCCATTGGTTAAACATAAACACATTTCTAGGTGTTGCAGATTTATGCAAAAAATTATGACCATAGTGGTAATAACAATAAAGCTGTTCGTAGTCTGATGAACCCTCTAAGTATTCATTGTTAGAGAACGCAGCAGACCTTTCTAGATCAGACATCATATCATTTACAGTCTCAAAGTCTCAATCATCAGAATAGGTACTGGAGGTAATAAAATCACTTAATGAAATTTTAAATAAATGTGGAATGTTCAAAAGTTCCGTCGGGCCAAATATGTCGAAATCGGTTTTGTCCCACACTATACCATCCTGTATAGGAACGGCTGTGATGTTCACTGCTGACAAGTCTCTTGTTTCACGATGGGAAGATTTGTGTGGTTTTAAAAGTAAGTTCACATTTTTACTTTCAGTGTCCATACGGATGTATCTGCCATTAATAAGCACGCTAAGAGTCATAACCAAAGCTAGCCAAACCAGAAAGAAAAATATTCCAGAAATAATCCATAGTTCAATCCATGGTGATGATCCAGCGGGTTACTAGCAACAAGCATTCATACACCAAATACTCACTTGGGCCCATACATTCATACTACGCTAGCAATTTCCGCTGGTGGGTCAGTTGTACTCTTTATTAAAATCCCTGCTACCAATTACTTTTCTGATTGAAGAGTAATGACTTACTAATGGATCCTTTGCTAATTGGGAAGTTTAAAATGAGTGACATTCAATACAATTCATAATCCTGAAATAATCACTGAGTCAGGAAGTTTTAAAATGTTTATCTAAAGATTTGGCAGAATAAAATACAGAAACCACATGATACTTAATCGTATATCAAGGATGAAGCATAATCAATTTGTCGATCAATGACGGTTCCTCAGAAAGAAGAAGATAGAAACAGCAGCGCAACTAAGGTTTGCATTTATATTTACCTAAAAGTGCAAGAACCAAACCCCTTGGCCAAGGAGTTGGAAAGATGGGACCCAGGAAGGATGAAGAGCAAAGACCTCCTCCAGGTTCAGGACAGGACCGGTGACCTCTCTATCAACAACGCCTGCGTCGTTCCCCTCTCTGATACTTTGCTTCTCGATTTCTCCCGTGTCTTCCTTCTAATGGACTCCACCGCCCCCGCCTCAGGACCTCCCCAGACAGCGATTCAGTCTGCAATCGATCAGTTTGTCATGGATCTCGAACCTCCAACTCCACTCCGCCTGAGCGTCCTCATGCTAACTAATTTGCTAATACTATATCTATTATACCCTTCTATGCCCATGTACCTCCCATTAATGTTGCAAAAATATGCGCTACTACTTCTGATTGGACGGGGACAGGGGGTTGATCCTCACACCATATTGATTTAATTCAATTTCTTTAAGCCCATTGTTTAAAAATACCGCCCATCACAATTAATACATTTGCTTTATTTCCCACCCGTCTCACGACAAGTTTAATACATTGTTCATATAAATTGTTTCTTTTCGGTAGGGACATCGTGGGTACAATAGTGTTGGCCATCAGGTCATGGCCTTGGACGACATCCAGGTTGACTTCATCCTCTCTTCTGGGCAGCCACTCAGGGCGCATGCGCAGAACCAGTGTCTCTCGAGTTTTTCAGTTCACCAACCCCAGGCCCAATTTACGAACTAATAAAAAGTCAAAGAAGAAATATTAAAATCACAAATAAATTATTTCACTGTATACCCACTCTTTCTACTCTACTCCCATTTACTTATAAATTCTATCCCGCGTTAATAGCGTTAGGATACCACAGTTTTAATTGCAACATATGAGCAAGCGGTAGCACATGAAAACATTAAGCAGCCATTTCAATACACACTGCGCAGAAGCAAGGGTTTCCCTCCAAGCAAGAAAGACGTCACACCACGTGATATGGTTGACACATGCGCAATAGTTTTCCCGCGCTTTAGCGGCCATTTTAGAATAGACAAGCATTATTTATTAGTTATAACACATAGGCAAGCTTCCTTTCTACTTGTAGTCGTGTATGCAATTGTTAGTATGAACAATACAAGGTTTAATAAATTAATACTGTGAGAAGATTGCCTCCGAGCAAGTCTCATTTGTGAGACCTTGCTCCATCAATCTCCTCTCTGATGGCGTTTTTGAGCCATCAAATACTACCCACAACCAGATGCCAACCTTTTAGCATAAAATTGTTTCAGTTTCATTTTTACACTTTCTATTTTTCACATCCCCTTTCAGTTTCTTGTATAATTCACTTCTCAAATCTTCTAGTTCAATTTCGTCAAACTTTCGCTTCTTTCCTTTTCCTGTCACATTATACGATTCATTCTTTCTACAACATTTGCACCATATTATTATTGAAAGTACTATTATTGCTATCCCTGCTAAGGGTACTAATATTTGACCTATAAGTCCTTTCCCTACATTAGCAAACCAGGTACCAATTGACGTAATACTATTTGTCAATCTTTCCCATACACTATTAACTTCCAGTGGTTTTAGTTCCTTCTCAAGTTTAGTTATATTCTGTATATATGTTCCAATTTCTGCACTTTTATCAGGTATATAAGTGCAACAGTGTTTCGACTTCAATAATTTACAGACTCCGCCCTCTTTTGCTAATATTATATCAAGAGCAAGTCGATTTTGCATAACCATAGATCTAATCGCAACCATCTCCGCATTAATCATTAGAAATCCTCCAGCAGTGTCTGTTGATAAACGATCAACCACTGTAGATAATTTACATATCTTCCTTGAGTTCAGAATTATTCCCACTGAAGGTATCAATGCACCAAATATATCACCTACAATTTCTGAAAAACTAGCTCTTTTACTACGTGTTAATTCACTACTATTTTCATCGCCCCCAGAGTTTCTTTTTACGTGGTATATCTTTGGAAATACTATTCCAAAATAACAACTTCCATACCACTGTGCAGGAAGCCTAAAGTAAGCCTTATTCCCACACACATAATAGATTCCAGGAAAAACTGAATCTGTTCCTCCTTTTAGTCCCCAACCTCCAAGAATTAAGAAATTATGTTCACACTCACTGGTACCGATGAAAACATTGTTATAATCAGTCTTTAACCTATGTAGACAAATTTTCCCTGTCTTTACAAAATCCAGAGCCATAGCAGCTTGAGCCTTGCCAGGAGAGTAACTACCCTCTTTCTCAGCCCAAGGAGGCAAATGAGCCTTATGCTCAGAAGCTTTCTTTTGGAAATCTTGTCTTCTATCTTCTACTAAATTCAAAAATATCTTTTCTTCTTCATGTAATGAACATGTTAGATTGCTTCTATGTGCATGTGTTATATCTATCGATTTCATTGTTAAGAAAAATTCTCCCATAAATTGTGCATCTTTACTACTAAGCACTGGATTCATATTCTTTCGAATCGGAACCTCAGAAAATATCACATCTATATTTGAATAACAATACTGAAGTCTCCCTGTTCTATAGAATAAACTAGCCAATACACTACATGATATGCCATAAGTTAAGGGCAAGTGATGGTATGTTAACCCTTCTGCTACTGATTCGGGTAACTTCATACAGACATAACAATTACTAACTTCCATGGTATCTACATATTGAAACAATAACTTTGTGAAAACATTTAAACTAGTGTCGTTATCAGTTATTTCATGATGAAATTCTGGTTCATTTTCTGCTTTTAGTTCTACTCTATTACTTTTCAAGTTCTCTGTCCTTTCCTTAGTTTCGTTGTTAATCTTTTTATCCATTATCATAAGGTAAGGAATTGCTACGATCACAACTAACAGTACTAAAAGCACCATTACCAGACTACATATGCATATTGCACAGCATCTTTTACAACATTTCTGTTTTGATCTCCCAGTAACTCTATCGTCAGGCATTTTTGACAAGGAAGATTTCTCTTCTTATCTTTATTTCAAATCTCTTTACGTTATCAAGGTGGTCTTGTTTCTTTCTCATAAGTCAGTTCCGCACTGGTTCCTTCGTCACCACTTTCACTTGACTCTGAGCTCTCGTAGTCTTCAAGGATGATATAAATCCAATCAGGACCTTTAAATTTGTTGTTCACAAGTTTCAGTCTTTTACTTCTTCGTTTTTCAGTTCTACTTTCTTGTCCTGTTTGGCTTGTCACTTCGTTTACTTGTTCTGGATCTTCACTTCTGGTTGTTATGTGGTATTTTACTCTTTTAATGACACTAGGCCAATGATCACCTTTTCTGATTTTCTTTGTTTGCACTGTCTCTTTACTTTTTATTTCTTCTTCAGAAATTCTTTTATTTTCAGGTTGTGGCACAGTTTGGTTTTCTTCAATTTCAGTTTCTTTTATTTGTTCTTTTTCAGGTCTTATTGGTTTTTCTTCAGCAGCTCCACTGTGAGTTTCTAATAACTGACCTTGTTCATGATTTATGTCTTCATTCTCAAGATTCTCGAGATCTTCTGTTTGAATGTATTTTCCTGGATCTAACTGGTTCTGATCAGGGCTTATTGCATTTTGTACTTCTGCAGCCTGACCGCGTTCTTCTAGACCTGTCTGTCCCTGCTCAAAATTTGTCAGTTCGTCGTTATTTTGAGCCCAGTTTCCTCTCCCTATCTGATCCTGCTCAGGTTCTCTTATTGTGTCTTCTTCCTCTTCCTGAGCTGTTTCTTCTTCACCTATCTGATCTTCTTCAATTTCTTCAAAATCTGCTCGACTTCTTGTTCTGTTGTAGACAGGTATTTCCACCACCGGTATCCAGTCCTGACTTGTGCTCGGTTGTTCTTCTTCAGCTTCCCTTGAATCTCGGACCTGAGATTTTTCAGCTGGGCAACCTTCAGCTTCCTCAGTTATCGATGCTGACTGAGGATCGTCTTCTTCCGGGTCTGGTACTCTTTTGGTGTGGCTTACATGAATCCAATTAGGAAATCCTGCACATTTCACTGCTGTGTTTGTAACTAGTATGACCTGACAAGGTTTGTCCCACCTCGGTGATAGACACGTTTCTCTGGTGTGATTCTTCACTACCACCCAGTCACCGGGATTCAGATCATGCTCTTGTTCAGGCTGCCTGGAAACTGCGTCTTCCCCAACCTGGTGAGAGACAGAACGCACTAATTCAGCCAATCCTTTGCAATAATCCAGAACCATATCATCAGTTATATTCAGCAGTTTATTTGTAGGAACATGTGCTTGTCTCATTGCTCTTCCCATCATTATTTCGTGTGGACTCAATCTGGTATTTCTATCAGGAATGCTTCTGAGTCCCATTAAAACAAGTGGCAATGCATCCGGCCAATCTAACGATGTTGATGCACACATTTTTCCCAGTCTGGATTTTATTGTGCCATTCATTTGTTCAACCACTCCAGAAGCCTCTGGACGATATGCACAGTGCAATTTTTGCTCAATTTGGAATGCTTCACAGATTATTCTAATCACATCACTGTTGAAGTGCCTTCCTCTATCTGATTCCAAAGTTACTGGGAAACCAAATCTAGGAATGAGTTCTCGTAGCAACAACTTTGCGACTGTAATACTGTCATTCCTTCGGGTAGGGTAAGCCTCCACCCACTTTGAAAACAGACACACTATGACAAGTACATATTTCAGCCCTCTACATGGTGGTAACTGAATGAAATCAAGTTGCAATCTCACAAATGGGCCCTCTGCCTTTCCAATTTTCCCAAACCCAATTATTGTTTTTCTTCCTGGGTTATGCATTTGGCAAGTTAAACATCTTTGGCAAAGACTCTCTGCTACGGCCCTAAACCTTGGATTGTACCAATTTTGTCTGAAGAGCCTAATCATTGCATCTCTCCCTACATGTGTGTCTCCATGATACATCCTGGCCATTTGTGAAAGCAGACAGTCGGGCATGACTGGTCTGCCATCAGCATAAATCCATACATCGTCGTCTACCCTTTGAAAACATCCCATTTTAATCCATGCATTCCTTTCACTCTCATCAGCATCATCTTGTAATCGTTTTACATCATTCCATGTTTCAGGAGGTGCATACAGCATAAGTTGGCAGCTGATTCCCATTCTTTCAACCCTTTTATTAACTGACACCCTGTTTTTGGCACAGTGTTGAGCCACCAAATCTGCATATCTGTTACCGACTACCACCCAGTCATCTCCTGACTGGTGTGCGGCACATTTCACCACAGCCAATTCTTTTGGTGATTGTATTGCTTCCAATAGTTCTTTTACGAACTGTCCATTTTTAATGGGGGATCCTGAAGAAGTCATGAAATCCCTCTGCATCCATAGTTGGTCAAAATCATGCACAACCCCGTAACCATATTGGCTATCTGTAAATATAGTTACTTTTTGATTCTTCCCAATTTTGCAGGCTTTTATTAACGAAATTAATTCAGCTACGTGTGCAGATTTTACTGCTGGTAAATAGGATGCTTCGACTATTCCAGTTAATTCACATACTGCATATGCTGCAGTCAGTTTACCATCTTCATGCCTTTGGCACGAACCATCAACAAACAGCTCCCTGTCTGGCTTCCTGAGGGGTAGTTCCTGGATGTCAGGACGTGGTTTTGTGCACAATTCTGTGACTTGTAAACAATCATGTTCCTCTTCGTCATCTTTAACTTCCTCATGATATGGGTCTGGTAGTAAGGTAGCAGGATTTACTATTGTGCACCTTACAATGGTCACATTTTCAGCACCCAATATTATTCTTTCATATTTAGTCAGCCGACTAGGAGTAAGATGCTGAGTTTGGGTTCTTGTCAACAGAATCACAACTGAATGTGGATCAAACACTTTAACGGGGTGTCCCATTACAATTGATTCACTTTGTTCAATGCTCAAACAGGTAGCAGCCACTGCTTTTAAGCAACCTGGCAACGTGGCTGCCACGGGGTCCAATGTAGCAGAGAAATATGCTATAGGACGTCTGTCCAAACCATGTCTCTGGGTTAGGACTGAAAGTGCACAATTTTCTCTCTCATGACAGAATAATGCGAATTTTCTTTTATAATCAGGCATGCCTAGGGCAGGTGCTGCACACAAAGCGTTTCTCAATTTTACAAAAGCTCCTACACTCTCATCATCCCTTTCAACTGGGTCCTTTGCCTTCTTTTTCGTCATTTGAATTAATGGCTTTGCTAGCAGAGAAAACCCTAGTATCCATTGTCGACAATAACCCACTATGCCAAGGAACATTCTCACTTCTCGTTGGGAGACAGGCATTTGCATTTTCTTGATTAATTTTACTCTTTCAGAGGTTATCCTTCTTTTTCCCCTCTCAATTTGGTGTCCTAGATACTTAACTGCTGTTGTACAAAACTGCAACTTTTCAGGTGAAACTTTATGCCCTTCTTCAGCTAAATGATTTAATAATGCAATGGAGTCAACAACACAGTCCTCTCTGGTGTTAGATGCCACCAGTAAATCATCTATATATTGTACTAAGACTGAGCTTCCTGGCATCACTAGTTTCTCTAGGCACTTTTTCAATATCTGATTAAAGATAGAAGGACTTTCCGTGTATCCCTGAGGAACACAATTCCATACATAGACTTTGTTTTCAAATTTGAATGAAAAAAGATACTGGCTATCCGGGTGCAATGGTATTGAAAAGAATGCTTGGCATAAATCAATCACGGTAAACCATCCTGCACTCCAAGGAATCTGATATAGAATTACTGCAGGATTTGGCACTATAGGACAACAAGGTTCAACAATCTTATTTATTTTGCGTAAATCTTGAACAATCCTATATTTTCCACTAGGTTTCTTCAAACCCATGATTGGTGAGTTACAAGGGCTACTCATTACTTCTTTTAGTATTCCTTGTTTTACCATTCTGTTAATGTCTTCAATGACTCCTGCCTTTACTTCTGCACTCATTTTGTACTGTCTGGTATTTGGGAAAATTGCACCCTCTTTCACAGTGATTTTAACTGGGTCTATTTTGACCATAAGTCCTACTTCCTTTCCCGTGAAATCCCATACCCTAGAATTTACCGTAGTTTTTAATTCTTCTGGCAACTCATCTTTTGTTATCAAAGAGAACATCTCATCTACTTCTGTACCTTGCTTTGCAATCATAAATTTATATACATGGTCTTCATCCGGGGTCTGAACTGCCACACCATCCGGCGTGCAGAAAATTGTGCAGTTCATTTTACACAACAAATCTCGGCCCAATAAATTTACTGGACTGGAATCACACACTACAAATTGATGCATTTCTCTAAAATTTCCAATTTTTACTTCCATTGGTTCGGCAAGAGGTGTTCTAATCTTTTGATTAGCTACACCCACAACTTGGATAGCTTCTCCAGAGAGA
The DNA here is from genome assembly GCA_963921515.1 of Calotriton arnoldi. Classification (NCBI taxonomy): domain Eukaryota; kingdom Metazoa; phylum Chordata; class Amphibia; order Caudata; family Salamandridae; genus Calotriton; species Calotriton arnoldi. The sequence continues at coordinate 916,062 of CAWUFW010001590.1, forward strand.
GGAAGGTCTGGAATGTCTGCTGTTCTCACAGTAGACCTGGTAGCACCAGTGTCCAAAAGGAAAGTAATATCATTACCTTTCACATTCCCTTCAACATATGGACCTGACTGATCTACCGGTAAGGATGCACCAAGTATGCACTCCTTTTCCCCCTCTCCTAGGCACCGTCATTGACTATGTGGACAGAAGTCGTCCTGTAAAAGAAATTGTGAGGTTACATAATCATTCTTACCACTTCCTCCTTGATATCCGACGTCTGTACCGTGCTTTGCTCTGCTTACATTACCCTGTATAGGTGCAGGTGGCAACTGACTCTGAGGATTTACACCCTGCTGTGAATCATTCTGCGTCTGTGGATTTAAATTTTGATTTGGGCCATTATTATTCCGAATCTTTTTACATTCATCCTTCCAATGCCCCAATTTTCCGCATCCATTACAAGGAAATTTCTTTTTAGCCTCTTCTCTACTCATTCGTCCTCTCATTTTTCCACCATTCCCAGTGTCACCATTCGTTCCAGAATCTTTTCCCTGATTATCACTTGGATTGTCTAAATTAATTCCCTGTCGCTCAGCCATTTTTACCTGAGCCCACATCACTTTCTCTTGCAGTTTCTTGTGCCTATCCTCAATGTCATCTCCACAATATTTTGCATATTTCAAGATCTCATCGATCGGTTTCCCTTGCCAGCACAACATGTGCTGCTTAATCATCTGACAAATCTCTGGTTTTAAACCATAAACAAATCGGTAGACAAACTGACTCATGTTTTTATCTCCAATGTCCTCAAATCCACTATACTGTTTGAATACCTGCAATAAACGTTCGTAATAGGCATGTACCGATTCGCTGGCTTCTTGCGTAGTTCTGTCTATTTTCACCCAATCTGTTTTTTTTGGTGGTATTTTCCCTTTCAGGTAAGTTATTACTTGCTGATACTTTTTCATTACATCACTTGATGGGGCACCTTTCTTTGGTTCTCTAGGATATTCTTCACTAGGCCAATCAACTGTGATTTTACAATCTGTCCACAAATCGGCAGGTACCACTATGTCGAACAAACCATCCAAATCCTTCAACAATACCTTTGACACCTTCACAAACCTCTCAACCTGCTTGTACCATTCAATTGGCTTTTCTCTCAACTTGGGAAAATCATTCGTAAATGACAAAATATCCTGTCTGCTCCATGGGACATGTACATATCCTCCTCCTGGAACTTCTCGCATCGGGTACATTTGATCTGCTTTCCCTGTTTCCTTCATTAAATATTCAGAAGTGGTTCTACTATACCGTGCCTCTTCCTTTTTCTTTGCCCATCTAGTTTTCCATTTATCCAAATCTCCCCATTTCTGTAATACTGACATTAATTCTTTTATTTGTAGTTTTCGGCCAGAGGCATTCATGTTTTCTAAATCTTTGTCAGAGAAGTCTGCTCTATAGGGTTTCTGTAACACTTTTGACTTCCCTATTTCAATTCCCATCTGCAAAGCCAAATCTGATAATTTTTCATGAAATATTTTTACATTTCTTGTGATGCTTCTGCATACAAATAATAGCTCTTCTTCATCGCAAGTATTCAGACGATCTACTCCTACATTTCCTGCTATCATTTCTTCTAACTCGACCTTTAATTTGTAAATGTCCATAATCTTAGGAGGTGAACTCTGTTTGCCTGATCCTTGTGCCCACCTTTCTAAATCTTCTGGTGTAACTACTGTGGCACTTTTTGTTCCTGATGATGTTACTATGTTTACATCTTTGGAGCAACCAGGTGTTACTCTTCTGGGAGTACTATTTATAGATCCTCGAATAGGCAAATCCATTAAGGATATCATAGATTCACAATCACTAAATTGATCCTCAATTATTACAGGGTCTGGTTTTGGGATTTCTACAGGTGTGGGCATCACTAATGGTTTTGGATAACTTACTTTGGCACCATACAAGGGAACTACTGGACCAATTGTTACAGGTATGGTCAGTGAATCAGGATGAACACTCAATTGTGTTACTTTCTGTATTAATTCTGCTCTGTTTTTATCTATTGCTTCCTTTTCTTTATCATGAAGTACCCTACTAACTGGGGGATTATGCAATACTTGAGGTACCAATGGTGTTCTTAACAGTGGTGCACTTGGGATGCATCCACTTGTCCCTTCCTGATATGGTGGCGGGTTCTTTAATATTTCTTCCATAAATTCATCTTCAGAATCTCCAAATCTAGTCAAGTGTTTTGTCTTTTCGGTGCATTTATTCCCTGATGATTCTTCTGAGATTAATATTGGATATAAACCCTCTGTAAGCATCGCTCTTCTCCACTGTTTCATCTGACCATCCCTTGACTCATTTTGATATCTAGGGAAAAATTCCCGATAACCTCTATTACTCCTGGATCGGTCACGTTCAAATGCCTCGGTTTCACATTCCTCTAAGGCTTCGTATTGAGTTAATCTAGGTCTGGGTTCTAAGTCATTCATTCTTAATCTCAAATTTTGAAGAATTCTCCCATTGAAAGTACCATTCTCAGGGAATGCTAATATTCCATCATTTTTGGTATATTCCAACCAATTTTCTATCCATACGCAAGTATGATAACCTCTCTCCATCATCATGAATGAAGCGGGCGTTTTAGCTGGTGGAATGATAATTCCTTCTCTAGTTTTGATTGGTTTATCCTTTTTAAAATAATTCTTAATCTTTTGTAGAAATGACATTTTCCTCTTCTCTCCGTACATTTTTGGCAAATCTCGGTGTATAAAATTATATTCTGCAAACCCTAGAAATCTCCTATCCGGACGAATTCCTATTAAAGTTGGATCACGTTTTAACATACAATCTCCACTAGGATTTCGACTTCTATGGTAACAACCAATCAGATTTCAGCTAACTTTTGTCTCTGAACCAATCCTACATTTGCTTTATTTCCCACCCGTCTCATGACAAGTTTAATACATTGTTCATATAAATTGTTTCTTGGGTACAATAGTGTTGGCCATCAGGTCATGGCCTTGGACGACATCCAGGTTGACTTCATCCTCTCTTCTGGGCAGCCACTCAGGGCGCATGCGCAGAACCAGTGTCTCTCGAGTTTTTCAGTTCACCAACCCCAGGCCCAATTTACGAACTAATAAAAAGTCAAAGAAGAAATATTAAAATCACAAATAAATTGTTTCACTGTATACCCACTCTTTCTACTCTACTCCCATTTACTTATAAATTCTATCCCGCGTTAATAGCGTTAGGATACCACAGTTTTAATTGCAACATATGAGCAAGCGGTAGCACATGAAAACATTACGCAGCCATTTTAATACACACTGCGCAGAAGCAAGGGTTTCCCTCCAAGCAAGAAAGACGTCACACCACGTGATATGGTTGACACATGCGCAATAGTTTTCCCGCGCTTTAGCGGCCATTTTAGAATAGACAAGCGTTATTTATTAGTTATAAGACATAGGCAAGCTTCCTTTCTACTTGTAGTCGTGTATGCAATTGTTAGTATGAACAATACAAGGTTTAATAAATTAATACTGTGAGAAGATTGCCTCCGAGCAAGTCTGATTTGTGAGTCCTTGCTCCATCAGTGAAACCAGATAAGTCTCTTTCAGGAAATGAAAAAGGTCTTGTACTTGTTGCTTGAAAGTTTTTGATGCTGGCATCGTTTCAGGCTCACTCGGATCCTCAGAAAACGTATCAAAGTTAATGAACTAGCCAGAAGCAGTTCGGTCAATTGCTGGAATTGCATCAGAATTTGTTGAAATCGCTGGAACCAGTTGATCACTTGTTACGTTGGTGTAGACAGGTGTATTTGGACGAACTGTTACTTGAGTTTCAAGAGGGATGAGTTCCATAGCGTTGTTGCTTAGTCCTTCATCTCTTACTGCTGAATTCTCGATGGTTATGAGTCTTTCAGTCTGAACCTCTTGGATAGTAGCGAGAGGAGTGCGTCTGCTACTAGGTCGGTGTCCACGAGGCCTACTATTTAGTATTGGCCACACACTGTGGTTTGATGAGGTCGATTGACACAAATCTTTTCTCCTTTTTTCCAGCAAGGGGCGGCAGTAGTACTGTTCTTGTTCCGTGGACGGCTAGGACAGGTACTGGTTGTCTGTAAGAAGGTCCAAATTCCTTCTTGTCCACAATCTTCTCTCTGACTAGATCCCCAACTTTTGGGATCCAGACAGGCCTTACTGGGACTGCTGGTGTTTCCCCAGTGGTGGTTGGCTTCAGGAACACGTTGCTTTGTTTCAATCTTAGTTCATTTAGATCCTGTAAAACAGCCAAACGATCTTTGATATCAAAGGGTTTATTTTCCACCACTGTGCCTTTACATTCGAGATCAGGAACCCACATTCTTGTCCCAAATAGGACCTCATATGGAGTGACCCCCTAGAGAACTTTTTGGCAAATTATTTAATGAGCGTTGGACCCCATAAAGATGTTTGACCCACCCATCACCCGAACCTAATACTCTAGCTGTTATAGACTGCTTTATGTCCCGGTTTTCCTTTCCACAACAGAATTTCCCTCAGGATGAAACGGAGAGAGTACCGCAATGCAACGCCCAAACTGGCCATGGCTTCTTTGTAAGCCCGAGAGCTAAACGCAGGGCCCTGGTCAGAATGTAGTGTGCCTATTGCGTATGTGCCGATAAAGACTCGCAAATATTTTATAACAGTTCGAGCGTCAGCTGAGCGCAGAGGCCATATCCATAGGAACCTTGACTTAGTGTTTGCGGGATTGCATTTGTCCAAAAGGACGCCTGCGCGTAGATAGTCTAATGCTGTCTAACAATGGTGTCTGTACTGGGCAGGCTACTTCGTAGTCTGGTGTCTGATGGCTTTCTGCACCACGCTGTTTATTGCAGTCTATGCAGTCATCGATGAAGATGTGAATCTGTGTATTCATTCCAGGCCACCAGTACATCTCTTTTAATGTCAATATTGTTTTAGAGATCCCTTGATGTGACAGACCCTCCCCCAGATGTGCTTCATAAATCATAGCTGCTCTACGTTCCATGTTTGGAATTACCCTATCCCCCACGCCAGGGATTCGAGCAAAAGGAACGTTGTTTGCATCAATTACATAAGAGTACTTGAGTGGAAATTTCTTTGGTAACGCTGCACCACTGCCTTTGCTTGAAGCATTGACAGCCGACAGTATCTCACTGTCTATTCTCGTTTTTGAACGAGTGATCACAGCTACGGAAGCCGTCTGAACAGCCCCCTTTGCGGCTTCATCAGCCAATGAATTCCCTGCAACGTGAACGCCATCACGTTGATGACTCAGCGTGTGTATCACGTGAGCTTTTGGTAGTTAGTTTTTCAACTGAACTACTTGTTCCCAAAGCGTTTTATGCTTTATTGTGCCACCTTTTGCATCTTTGAACCCGTTTTCAAGCCAATTTTGTATATATTTATTAAACGACTGAACACAGTAAAAAGAATCGCACACTATAAGTGTGGGGAATTCGTGATCTGTACTTTCAAGTGCCAATTTGAATGCTTGTAGTTCAGCTCGCTGAGCTGTACAATCTCCTAGAGATTGAGTTTTAGTGATCATTGGTCTGAAGTTACCATCTTGCATGCAACCTTTAACGATTGCGCACGCTGCACTGTAAGCTTGCTTACTCCCTGTAGCGGGTTGTGCTGATCCGTCAGTGTAAATTATAAATTCGTACTGATCGAGAGGCAGAATTTCAGTGGGCAGAGGACATTCATGTTCATATTGCAGGAACGCTTGTGTTTTTAAATCAGGATCAAAAACATATTCAACATCTGTTGCAGCAAGATAATTAACCCATTGTATCCATCTAGGATGTAAAGCTTTTGCATTTGGAATGCTCGCTTTTGTAACCGCCTCTAAAGCTGGTACTGGGGTTACGACAATAATGCGTTTCCCTTGAGCTAGAGCTCTTTCTTTTGCTAGAGCGGTTTGAACTGCTGTCAGTATTTTTTCTGTTGAAGTGAAGCGCATTTCTGCTTGTGTATACAAATGTGATTTGTATGCTACTGGTACTTTTTCACCCTCATTAAATGTTAAATAGGTGAATCCACATTGACCCGAAATTATTCGGATCACTAAATTGCGTGTATTTACACGTGTTTGTAAGTGATTTGTTGCTAACATGTTAGCTTGGAGTGAACGCAGGATTTCTGTGTGTTCCTGTGTCCAATGTTTTGTTGAAAAATCAGGTTTGATTAATTCGTAGAGAGGTTTAACCCTTTCTGCGTAATTTAGAATGTAAGTTCTTCCAAAATTTAGGAAACACAAGATGCATTGTACATTTTTCAGCGTTTTTGGAGGTTGGAGCAGCGCGCACTTTTCTAAAAAGTTAGCTGCCAGGCTCTTGCCTTCACTTGAAAGCTCATATCCTAGGAAAAGGACATTGAGATGGGCAATTCTGGATTTTTTAAAGTTGAATTTATAGCCCTCTGAGGCGAAGCCCAATATTATGGTACTCCCCCTGTTCAAGTGCCTATCCAGGTCATCGTTTGTCAGATAGATGTCATCGACATATGACAATGCCTCATTATCATAAATTTGTAGTAACTCTGTTACCCTCGCTGAGAATAACCCTGGGCTATTCTTGAACCCTTGTGGGAGTCTACAAAATTGACGCTGGGTCCCCATTATTGAGAAAGCTGTTAAGTACCTGCTTTCAGGTGCTATGTTTTGACAAAAGAAACCATTTGAAATGTCCAATGTGGTTTTATATTTTGTAAGCACAATGTTATTCAGTAATGCTGTACCATGTGCATTTTGCACTGCAAATGTTTTGGAACAAGTGTTCAAGTGTCTGTAATCCAAAACTAGACGATATGTATTGTCTGGTTTGGATACAGGAAACAAAGGATTGTTCATTGAGGAGGTGCATGTTTCAATCACCCCTTGGTATTCAAGTTGATCTAAGATCTCCCTGACCTGTTTTTAGCTTCTTGCTTTATTGGGTCCTGCCTTTGTGCAGTAGGTTCATTTTTAACTGTATTTTGTGGTGAGGTGAATCCTCATCCCATCCTACATGATTTTTATATAATGCTGGGGCCTGGGCAACTGCCCATTTCCTGGCATAAGTATATTTTAGGTGAATTGGAATATGGTTGGAGAAGGCAGGCATAATAATGTCCTCGCCATGTGGGCACTCCCTGAAAAAGTGTGGTGGCCAGTCTTTTTCTGCTAGAAGTATATCATAACCCCTTGAAAGTTTTTCCCAAAAGAGTATTTTCACTTTTCTTGGTATGTCTCCCTCCATTCGGAGTGTTATTTCATATAACTTTTGTGGAGTACTAACCCTGGTGTCTACAGTTTCTACTGTGATGTACTCATTCAAGTCCACTATCTCCAGAAGTTCCTTCAGGTTCTGGCGAGCTATTGTGACTTTTGCTGCACTGTCCAGCATTGTCTGAGCCCATTCTCCGTTCTTGAGCTGTGTTCTCAGTATTCTCGGCATGTCTGATCTTCAGACCTGCTACCTTCTTTTTTGAGAATTGAGGTTTTGATTTATTTTTCTGAACGTGTTTGTCGTTTTTCGATTTCACGCGTTCTTCTCTATGTTCTGACCGTCCTCTTCTTTCCGATGTCTGTGACGATATCTGAAAGGTACAAGAGGAACGTGTATCAGTATCTTGATACCTGTCAGGTTTTCTTAAATTATCCCTAATCCTGAGGTTATACCTCCTTTCAGAGGTCTCCTTTTGAGGAGACCTACCTCGGGATTGAGAACGTTTCTCGTTTGAATTTTGTTTATTAGTTTCCCACTTCTTTTTAGAAGATGTAGGAGTTTGTTTAATAGAGTCCTTCTCACGACTTTCAGATAGTTTTGGCTTCAAAGGTTTTCCACCCAAACTATCTCTGCCTAATTCTGCATAAGATTGTTCTATTATTCTGGGTAGTTCATGTTGATGTTCTGTTACATCAAATTCCCTTAAGCGTTGGCGGATCGCCACTGATGCTGCCTCCCCTTTAATATTAGATAATATTATTGTTGAGACCTGGTCGAAGTTTTTCAGTAATTTCATACCTAAATTCAGAGCAGGTTCTGCCCCGTATTTGTTTTGAATTTGTTTCAGGACATCTGGTATTACTGCAATTGACGGAACACCATGTGTTTTAGTATAGATGGCAGCAAAGACTGCGCCCCAAGTGGTGCAATCTTCCAGTTGTGGTGTGATCCCCTTTGGTAAACAGATTGTTATGATTCTGTGTTTCTCATAAGGGCTAGTATTAGGAAATACTGCTTCAATTTGAGTAATTTTTTGAGCTATCCAGAATGGAATTTGCTCACGTTTTGTGGGCATTTTACCCATGACTGCGTGTAAAGTCTGTGGAGTAATTTTTAGTGTATTCCCCTGTTGAGGGGTTTGATTTGGAATGGTCAATGGTGGTTGGACTGTGAAAGTCCGCATGACAAATTGGACTAATTGTCTGTAAATTTTTATTAACTCTTGTAGTTGAGTAAGTAATTCCTCGTCTGACATTACTTTGATGTCAGGATGAGACGTGTAGCCGGCTAGAATCGGTGATGTTGCTCCTGGTCTACCTAGTGGACCGAGCCTGGTAATGTTTTTGTGATATTTTTAGGGCGCCTTTAAACCAGAGATGATGCTCCTGGTATGTGAGTGGAATTTCAATATCCTCGAAAGGAATATATTCCTCTGGTGGTTCATCTTCTTTGTAGAAGTGAAACACTCTTGTGACTGGATTTGATTCTGGGAATATTATCCATGAATAGAATACCTCTGTCTGAAAGGATTTGTGTGCCTCTATCACGAAAACTGCTCTACCCCCTCTTGGTGGTAGTCCGTGTTTTATAAGTTTTAGAGTGATGGCTCTCCTTAAATTTGGAGCGATGTCTATAACACCCTCCTCGGTTTCATTTAAACCTGTAAAATTAAAGCTGTTATGACTGGGTCAGTCGCAGCTACACCGTTCTCGGTGTCATTGTCCCTGTGTATGGACATTTGTTTTTTGAAAAATGTAGAACAAGTTTCAAGGAAACAAAAGATAAGGTGCACAATATTTTGGAACACTGTATCCTTCAAACGTTGAACAAACCAAACAGCTAATATATAGGGTTTTTTGTCCTATTTAGCTTTGGCAGATACTTAACCCTACCCACTCCAGGCGTCTTATGGAGTATGTGAGTAGGGGTCTCTGAGAGAAAAGCACGACTGAGTTACTCAGTATCTAGCATTAAATTACTGCCTTACCAAACGGTTGGGCGCCATGTAGTGTAGTTCCTATTTCCCTAATAGGCTCTGCGCATTGGAATAATATACCCTATAGGTTTGACATAGGACTGAGGTCAGTATGTCCCTATCGAGTATATTAAACTTAATTACTTTGTGCCAGCTAGCTCAGAGGCCACTAGAAACTCCTTGTAAACAAGAAGGGAGTAGTTTCTGGCAACCGCATAAACATGACAACTTTGCTTCCCTTTAGAATCGGAACACTCTCAGAATCGTGGAAACAATAGATAACAGTTTCACTCAGCTAATCGTGCATGCTTAGTTTCTTCAGAGTTACACAGAAAGAATAGACGGGCGTTTCAATAAAAGGATTTATTGAACAGTCTTGTTTCTCGTGTAAGAGATATGAGCTGTTATGATCACAAGACAATATGCGAGATATATAATGTACAGCGTAAGCAGTAGAAAGAAATAATACTGTGCTAGCATTATCTTTTAGCTATGACACATATATTCATATACATAAATAACATAAGCTAAAAATGCGAGTACTCATAAGATGCTTCTCTAAGCCAGTTCTACCCAGTGTACCTAACCTAGCCTAGGTGTAGGACAAGGTAAGAAGTAGGTGAAGTATTCTATAGTATGATATACTAGAGTCCCTCTAGGTTCTAGTCAGCTCCATACCTTGAAAATGAGAGAGGTGGGAATCTCCTTCCGAGTCTCGAACTCTAACACCCCGCGAAGGGAGTCAGAACACTGGGAGCTGGATTCTCTGCAAGCAAGGATGACAGCATCTCTTCTCAGTGCGTCAGGCCGGGACATGGGCTCCTCTAAAGTCGAGGTCTCCTCCTAACTTGCTTGGGCAAGGGAAGGTATATTTATACCTGGTAGGTGCCTTGGAATGTTAGCATTGACGTGAAGTCGGACAGAGGAAGACGTCAGGAATGAACCCTTAAGGAATAGTGGTTCATGCATAATAGATGAGTTCTTGGAGAAATCAATAATCCTGTGCTAGGGGAACTCCCAAGAGCTTAAGGGTCTGGTTTCTAAGAACTCGTTGTGACGTTAGGGTGGACGGATGTCGGTGACCATGCCTGTATTTGGAGTGCATCGCTAATGCCTAAATAAGGACTGGGATTTTATGCCTGTATAAGGGCAATGCGAATTGTGCCTATATAAGGACATGTTTCAGAAAAGCCTATATACGTACACCTAAAGCAGAATACAACAGACAGAGGCAAGAGAGGTGCAGAAAAATGGAAGAGGGATGCAGAAAGAGGCAAGAGGGGTGCAGAAATCTGCAAAAGAGGTGCAGAAAGAAGCAAGAGAGATGCATAAAGAAGCCAGAGAAGTGCAGAAAGAAGCAAGAGAGGTGCAGAAAAAGGGAAGAAGGATGCGGAAAGAGGCAAGAGGGGTGCAGAAAGAAGCAAGAGAGGTGCAGAAAGAAGCAAGAGAAGTGCAGAAAGATGCAACAGAGGTGCAGAAAGAAGCAAGAGGGATACAGAAAGAGTCAAGAGAGGTGCAGAAATAGGGAAGACAAGTGCAGAGAGAGGCAACAGGGTGCAGAAAGAAGCAATTGAGGTGCTGAAAGAAGCAAGAGAAGTGCAGAAAGAAGCAACAGAGGTGCAGAAAGAGGCAAGATAAGTGCAGAAAGAGGCAAGAGAGGTGCAGAAAGAGGCAAGAGAGGTGCAGAAAGAGGCAAGAGGGGTGCAGAAAGAGTCAAGAGAGGTGCAGATAGAAGCAATAGGGGTGCAGAAAGAGGCTAGAGGGGTGCAGAAAGAGGCAAGAGAAGTGCAGAAAGAGGCAAAAGAAGTGCAGAAAGGGGCAACAGAGTTGCAGAAACATGCAAAAGAGGTGAAGAAAGAGGGGTGCAGAAAGCGGCAATAGGGGTGCAGAAATATGCAAGAGGGGTGCACAAAGAAGCAAGAGCAGTGCAGAAAGAACCAACAGAGGTGAAGAAAGAGGCAAGAGAGGTGCAGAAAGAGGCAAGAGAAGTGCAGAAAGAAGCAAGAGAGGTGCAGAAACAGGCAGGAGAGGTGCAGAAAGAGAAAGAGAGAACAGGGGTGCAGAAAGAGGCAATAGGGGTGCAGAAATATGCAAGAGAGATGCACGAAGAAGCAAGAGCAGTGCAGAAGGAAGCAAGAGAGGTGCAGAAACAGGCAGGAGATGTGCAATAAGAGGGAAGAGGGGTGCATAAAGAGGCAATAGGGGTACAGAAATATACAAGAGAGGTGCAGAAAGAAGCAAGAGCAGTGCAGAAAGAAGCAAAAGAGGTGCAGAAAGAAGGCCAATTGGGTGCAGAAAGAGGCAAGAGAAGTGCAGAAAGAGGCAAGAGAAGTGCAGAAAGAAGCAACAGATGTGCAGAAAGAGGCAAGAGAAGTGCAGTAAGAAGCAAGAGAGGTACAGAAACAGGCAGGAGAGGTGCAGAAAGAGGGAACAGGGGTGCAGAAAGAGGCAAGAGAGGTACAGAAAGATGGAAGAAGGGTGCAGAAAGAGGCAAGAGATGTGCAGAAAGAAGCAAGTGAGGTGCAGAAAGAGGCAACAGAGGTGCAGAAACAGGTAAGAGAGGTGCAGAAACAGGCAAGAGAAGTGCAGAAAGAGGCAAGAGAAGTGCTGAAAGAAGCAGCAGAGGTGTAGAAAGAAGCAAGAAATGTGATGAGAGAGACAAAAGAGTTGCAGAAAGAAACAAGAGAGGTGCAAAAAAAAGCAAGAGAAGTGCAGAAAGAGGCAAGTGATGTGCAGAAAGAGGCAAGAGAGGTGCAGAAAGAGGCAAGAGAGATGCAGAAAGAGGCAAGTGAGGTACAGAAACACACAAGAGGCATGCAGAAAGAAGCAACAGAAATACAGAAAGAGGCAATAAGAAATAAGGGGTATAAAAGGGAAACCGCGTTCATTTGTGCAAATATTGCACTATTTGGATAACGGGAGTTTTACTGAATTCTTATGTCCTTAATTGAAGCGGACAATTTTAAGATTTGATAGATACATTGAATGCATATTTTATTGATTTTTCTATGAATATTTTATTCTAAGTTGGAAGTTTTAAATAATTGCGATTTTGCACAATTAGGAATGGCCACGGGTTGGGAATAACCTCCCTATACTGTTTTCCTAGTAACCCAAATTAAATCCCTCTGAGAAGATCAGCTAGCTAGGGAAATATATAACAGCTTTTTCCAAACTAATATTGCCTGTAAGCATAAAAGTGGTATACAGATGAACTGAAATGTATAATGGAAGTGCATAGTTTTAATGAATTGTATATATGTCTATTGTATTTTAACGTGTTTCGTACTTTAATGGTCTTGTAGGCCGAAATAAAGTATATTGATTGAAGAAAGAGGCAAGAGAAGTGCAGAAAGAGGCAAGAGAGGTGCAGAAACAGGCAACAGAGGTGCAGAAAGAGGGAAGAGGGGTGCCGAAAGAGAGAAGGGGTTGCAGAAAGAAGCAAGAGAGGTGCAGAAAGAAGCAAGAGAAGTGCAGAAAGAAGCAAGCGAGGTGCAAAAAGAGGCAAGAAAAGTACAGAAAGAGGCAAGAGAGCTGCACAAAGAGGCAAGAGGTGCAGCAAGAGGGAAGAGGGTACAGAAAGAGGCAAGAGAAGTGCAGAAAGAATCAACAGAGGTGCAGAAAGAGGCATTAGAGGTGGAGAAGAAAGAAGCAAGAGAGGTGCAGAAAGAAGCAAGAGAGGTGCAGAAAGAAAGGAGATGCAGAAAGTGGAACAGATGTGCAGAAAGAGGCAAGAGAAGTGCAGAAAAAGGAAGAAAGGTGCCGAAAGAAGCAGGAGAAATGCAGAAAGAGGCAAGAGAGGCGCAGAAAGAAGCAAGAGTGGTTTGCACACCATTAGTAGCAATTTAACACCCACATTTAGCAATAAGTAACAGGTGACCATTCTATGTTTGCAAAGGGCCTTCCACCACGCTGTAACATTTGTTGCTGCATTTTTGGTAACGTTTGAGCCATTTGAGTTAGAAACAAGGTTTTTTTTGTTCAAATCTGCAGATTATGCAGCAGATGATGGATTATGTGGTAAATGCAGAAAATGCATAATTGTGCGAAAGTCGGTGCAACCAAACAGTCGCATAATTCCAGTGGCCCTGCTCATACCTCTGACTAGGTCCAGAAGTGCTCCTCAGTGGTTCCTTCTTTTTTTTGCCTCATTGAGTTTATAGTTTAGCTTCTATGTAAACGAGGAAGACTAAACCTGAGGTTACCACTCCACAACACAGACTACCATACCGCATAATTACTCTCCATAGCACATAATGCCACTCTACATAATTCCTATACACTAAATACCACATACTTTCTATCCACATAATTTCACTGCACAACATACCACATAATTCCACTACACACAACGTACATTCACTCCACTCCAAAAAACATTAGTAAAAAACTTTTACATTTACAACACCAATAGCTCTAACTCTAGCAAATGCGAGACCTATTACATTGCAAATGCTTCTTTAACCAGTAGTCATGTTTGCAGAGTGGTGGAGAAAGGGGGCTGGGCCTCTGCCCAACGCTCAGGAATTCTGCTGCGTAGGACTTACAGGAGGTACCAGGAGGGCTTCTTGGCCCCCAAAGTCCCTCAGGAGTAAAGTGGACTTCATCCCCCAACCAATAGTTTGCCAGGAGGCATGTTTGCAGAGTGGTGGAGAAAGGGGGGACGTGGCCCCCGAAAACCTCTCAGCAATCCCACTGTGTGGGACTTACTGTAGGTAACAGCAGGGGTAGTTGGCCCCCAAGAACATCCTTGGGACCAACTACCCCCCTATTATCTCCAGTAAGTCCCACACAGCAGGAGTGGTAAGTTCTCATAGCAGGCCACGCCCCCTTTGCCCACCACTCTGCAAGCACGCTCCCTGGAGTGCTCTTGGATGGGGATTAAAGTCCCCTTTGCTTGTGGGGATCCTTAGGGGCCAACTAGCCTACCTGTTACCTCCAGTAAGCCCCACACAGTGGGATTGCTGAGAAGTGGACACAGGCTACACACCCTTTCTCTACCTCTCTGCAAACATGCCTCCTGATGCGCTCTTGGTGGGGGATGAAGTCCCCTTGCCTCCTGAGGGTCCCTGGGGGCCAACTAGCCCTCCTGTCACCTCTAGTAAGCCCCACACAGCTGGATTGTGAGACTGGTCAGAGGCCACGGCCCCTTTTTACACCACTCTGCAAACGCGCCTCCTGGCGCACTGCTGCTTGGGGGATGAAGTCCACTTTAGTCCTGAAGTCCTCAGGACACAAGGGGAGCTCATCACCCCACCAGCACTGCCCCAAGAGGCGCGTTTGCAGAGTGGTGTAAAAAGGGGTGTGGCCTGCACCCCCCTCAGCAATCCCACTGTGTGGGGCTTATTGGAGGTATCTGGTGGGCTAGTTGGCCCCTAAGGACCCTCAGTAGCAACGGGGATTTCATCCCCGAGCCCAGAGCGCACCAGGAGGTGCTTTTGCAGAGTAGTTCAGGGAGGGGGCGGGCCCTCCAGCGAGATGCTGGCTTCTCTTTTTTCCCTTCTTTTAGGAAGGAGGGCTGTGTGGCCCCCCTTCCCTTAATATTTTGTGGGCCCTGGGGACCCCATCCCCCAGGGCCTGACCCATTTAAAAAAATAAAAAAAATAAAAACAGGAAGGGGGTCGCGCGGCCCCCCTCCCGAGGCCGATTTCGGCCCCGGGGACCCCATCCCCCAGGGCATGGCCACTTCTATTGAAAAAAAACCCTATATTTAAAGGAGTGGGGCCACGCGGCCCCCCTCCTGAGGGCATTTTCGGCCCTATCCCCCGGGGCTTTGCCTCTTTTTTTTAATATATTTTTTATTTTATGGGAGGGCACTTCTATTGAAAAAAAAAACTATATTTAAAGGAGTGGGGCCGCGCGGCGCCCCTCCTGAGGCCATTTTTGACCCCATCCCCCGGGGCTTTGCCTCTTTTTTTTAATATATTTTTTATTTTAGGGGAGGGGGCTGCGTTGCCCCCCTCCTGGGCCATTTTTGGCCCCGGGGACCCCATCCCCTGGGGCATGGCCTCACTGTTGGGGACCATGGGGGAGCCCCAATGCCCCCGCTGTCCCTGCTGTCCCTGTCGGCTCCCCGCCTCCTGCAGGAGCTGGCATTGCTTTTGGGCAAAGGGAGCTGCAAACATGCAGTTTTCCTGCTCTCGCTTCCATGAAGCGAAGCAGAGTTTGCTATGACAGGGCAGGAGTGCTCCCGCCCTGTCATAGCAAACTGTGCAATGTCCCGGGGGTGGGCACCCTGGGACATTGCTGGAGCCAGCCCTGGGGGTGGCGGTACCCAGGGCCAAGGAGGGCTCCTGGAGGTGGCCCCCCTCCCACCAAGTTTAAAGCCCAGGGAGGTGGTGGTCCCCAGGGCCGGGGGTCCGCAACGGACCCCTGCCCTTAATTTATGTATGCCCCGGGGAGGCGGTGGTCCCCAGGGCAGTGTGGAGGGGGGCTGGAGCCCCCCACACTTGCTAATAAAAATTGAAGCCCCAAGGAGGTGGCGGTCCCCAGGGCTCGGGGGGCCTGCGAGGCCCCCCCACCCATAATAAAGCAATGCCCCGGGGAGGCGGTGGTCCCCGGGGCATTGTGGAGGGGGACTGGAGCCCCCCCACACTTGATAATAAAAATTGAAGCCCCAGGGAGGTGGCGGTCCCCACGGCTTGAGGGGCCTGCGAGGCCCCCCACCCATAATAAAGCAATGCCCCGGGGAGGTGGCGGTCCCCAGGACTGCAGGGGGCACGTGCCCCCGCATATTATTAACAAATTCCCAGGTAGGTGGCGGTCCCCGGGGCTGCAGCGGCCCCCACGGGACCTCGCATAACATTTATGCATTGCTCCCGGGACCTGAACCACCCGGGGGCTTAAAAGAAATGAAGCACGGGAGACCACTGAAAATTTTTAAAAAAATGTTTTTTTGGCCCTGGGGGTCCCTGAGCAGGCCTAGGGGGTCAGGGTGTTTCTACCCTGCCCCTTTTCTTTTTTTTTAACCTTTTTTCTTGTGACTCGGTTCAACCGAGTCACAAGATGGCTGCCAACCCTTCCTGGTCTGAAGTGATGGCAGCCAATCAGAGTCAAGCTTGTGAACGAGGGGGGATCTCGGATCCACCTTGGGCACCAGATACTAATATTTTTTATATATGAATTTCTCAGCAACTACTGAACGGATTTCCACCATTTAAACAAATGCCGCTTTCTGAACCAAGATCTACCTTTTTGCCAAATTTGGTGTAAATCCGTTCAGCAGTTCGGGCTGTAGCCTTGTCTAAAGTTTCCTATGGAAATTAACATGGAGAAAACGTGTTTTGGGACCCCCCCTTTTTCTCGGCCTCCGCTTGATGAACCACCCCGAAACATTCAAGACAGGAGCTGACTGGAGCGGGCTAATAGTTTTGAAAATTTTGCGAAGATTCATCAAACGGCGCCAAAGATATTGGCAAAAGAAAAAAAGCTATTTGAATAGAAACAAGGTCCTAACTATAACTACCTACTGGCGACCGCCAGTAGGAAATATATATATATATATCAGGAAAAAATCCCGTAATACAGCAAACAACTTCTTGACAGAAGTGGGCACGGACTGAAAAATGATACGGTGCAAAATTAATTATTTATTGAATTTCGAGTGCTGTCCTTGACGCGTTTCGGCCACGCCCTTGATCATATATATATACACGCACAAACACACACCCACACACACACACACACACACACACACACACACACACACACACACACACACACACACACACACACACACACACACACACGATACTTGGTAAGGTTAAGCTTGCTTAAATCCCTCTATATAAATACCCATATGTAAATTGAAGCAGCAATATTTACATGGTCTGTTGTGCACATTTATCTTGTGGTACATTTTTGTGGTTTGCAATAAGTGTAATTAAATTACATATATATATAAATATACACATGGCACTCATTGTAGTTATCAGTAGCAGGCATAACCCTCTATATATGCACCTATTTGTATATAAAAGCAGTAATTTTGACATCATCTGATATTCACATGTATCTTGGGGTGCAATATATCGTTTTCCCGTAATATAAATGAATCTACTTATACTAGGAGGCATAGTACAAAGTACAATGACATGAACTTGTATAATGACAGCTCTTCTCCTTTACTGTGATAAGTATAGTTTGTCATGTATGATTATACAGTTGTGGTATATTCTTGAATTGTTAGTATAGTCGTCTTGTGGGGAAGAGCCAGCTCTTGAGTAATCTTCTGAAGTGGAGATGGTTGTGTGTGGGTCTTATGCTTGTAGGTAGGAAATTCCATAGCTTGGTTCCTTGAACAGAGAAAGATGTTCCACCCATGGTTTTTTTCTTGTATGTAGGAATTCCGAGTCGAGGGGCGATTCTTGAGCATAGGTTTCTTTGTTGTATGTGCCCGTTGATTTTTTCCCGATGAAGTGTGGTCCTTTGCTATATATTGATCTGTGTGTGATACAAAGCAGCTTGAAGGATGGTCTTCTTGCAACCAGTAACCAGTGTAGTGCCCTCAAAGCAGAGGAGATTTGTGCTTGTGGCTTTACATTTAGGAGGAGTCTAGCAGCAGTGTTCTGACTTTTTGAAGTCTTCTCATAGTTGACAGAGTTGAGCTATGATACAGACTATTAGGATAGTCCTGTTTTATTAGGACAAGAGAGATGGTAGCATGAACCTTGTGTGGGATTCCTAGGTGTGGGAAGATGCATTGCAGTGTTTTCATTGAGAGAAACCTTGATTTGGCTACCTTATCCGCTTGTGGATTAATTGATATTTTGGTGTCCATGGTAAATATAAGGTTTTTTTTATCCTTAGATACTTTAGGTGGGGATCCTAGATCATCAGGCCAGGTGAAGAGAGGGTCGCAGGTTTTCCAGTCACCAAAGGCCAGGATATCAGTTTTGGAGTCATTCAATTTGATGTGGCTCCATGTCATCCATTGGTCAATAGTCCGGAGGCAATCAAAGAGGTTTGATGTGTTAATTTCCTTTGGGCTTTGCATTTTGAAGAGTATTTGCATGTCATCTGCGTAGTTCTATAGCAGGTGATGTCGAACCCCTTGATCAGACTAGTAAAGATTTCAGGTAGATGTTAAAAAGTATGGGTGAGGTAATTGAGCCTTGAAGGACTCCTGGTTTAATGTTGTATGTTTTAGAAGAGAAGCATGGGGTATTTATAATATTTGCTCTATTGTGTAGGTAAGATGTATTCAAATGAGAGCTGTGCACTCTATTCCGACTTCCTTAAGCCTTTTGAGGAGTGTATAATGATCCACTATGTCAAAGGCCACTGAAAGGTCCAAGAGAAGAAGGGCAACAACTCTGTTCAGGTCCACTGGTCCCAGATAAAGACTAGCACCAATTCAGTGCCTCTTCCTGGGTGGAATCCAGATTGGAAGTCGGAAAGTGTGGAATTATCTTCCAGGAATTGTGACATCTGGGCGAAAGCTGCTCTTTCTATAAGTTTGCCCAGGAATGGGTCTGTAGTTATCCAGGTTAGGACTTTTTAGATTGGCAAGTTTTATGCAAATCCGTCCACTGAGTCAAAAGTTATAAACAAATCAAAAAAATGCCTTTTCAATTGAAAGTGACTGAATCATAACTGCACTGTGGTGACACTGTGATATATATTGAACATTTCGGGGAGGGGTGAATACATACGTTTTTTTTTCTCCAGAGGGTGAGTCAGTGAGGGGTTGGGTCAAATGTGATGTCATCAATGATGCCATGTATGAAGTCATACACAGCGCAAGGGGATGGTGAAAGTGACGATTTGTGCCACAAACCACAACTAGTGACTCTTACATGTTTGAGCCAGTACCATAATTCAGTTTTGATGTTTTCCTGAAAAAATATGGGTTTTACTTTGCTGCATTTTGCAACGCACTGTCTCCACTTTTTTTCTGTATTTATGCCTATTATGCTTATTTTCCTCAGAGCTGTTCATTGGATGTGAAGGGTAGCAGAGAAAGGCCACCGCACTCTCTTCGAGTCAGCTTTCCCAGCAGGAGATGATGTAGAAACTGGTAAGTAGTGTCTACAACTAAAACAGTGTATGCCATATGGCTAACACACTTTTTCCATCATCATTTGGTGTTTATTGGTCACAGTTTACTGACATCTTGCATACCCTATACATTTTGGTAAAAAGAGGTATTTTATGCCTGTTTGCAGAACTATTTCATTATGCCGCTTGTGATTGCGCCCTTTCGGCTATCACATGTAGTCCTTGTTAACCAACTTTCTTTTGAGGTTTGTAAGAGTTTTCAAAACTTCTCTTCCATACATGAACTGAAGGTACGTGAAAAGAATTACCACATTTTGCAGATTTAAAAGTATTATGCAGGAGAACAGATATGCAGCAATGGATTTTGTGCAAGGAAAACCTGGTAAAATTTGCAATTTTCAGACTTTTCTATTTGTTAAACTTACCGTGCAAATCCCGATTTGGGTGCAAAAATGATGTTGCTCCTGTTTTGGGATTATAACTGGTGCAGTAATAGCGCACCATGTGGAGTTTGCTTGCAGGATTTTCACCTCGTTAAACCTGGTGCAATTCCTGCAGGCAAATACTGCACATTCTGAGTTTCTCCTCGGAACAGGTGAATACAGGTGGTCTTTCTGCATTATTCACCATTCCAGGTCCTGAAACACAATGTAGCTCAGCATCCGGTAAATTCTGCACCAAGTGCTGTTGGTATTTTCCATGTGTGCATTACCACACAAGATTACAAGGGGTCCACAGTGAGCCCCTAGTTGTATGTTTTAGAAGAGAAGGATGGGGTATGTATAATATTTGCTGTATTGTGTGGATAGGATGTATTCAAATAAGACCTTGCCCTCTATTCCGACTTTCTTAAGCCTTTTGAGGAGTGTATAATGATCCACTGTGTCAAAGGCTGCTGAAAGGTCCAAGAGAAGAAGGGCAGCAACTCCGTTCAGGTTCATTGGTACCAGATAGAGTCTAGTGCCAATTCAGTGCCTCTTCCTGGGCGGAATCCTGATTGGAAGCCATAAAGTGTGGAATTGTCTTCAATATAGTGTGGCATCTGGGCGGAAGCTGCTCTTTCTATAAGTTTGTCCAGGAATGGGTCTGTAGTTATCAAGGTTAGGTCTTTTTAGATTGGCAAGCTTTATGCAAATTCGTCCACGGGGTCAAAAGTTATAAGCAAATCAAAAAAATACCTTTTCAATTGAAAGTGACTGAATCATAACTGTACAGTGGTGACACTGTGATATATATTGAACATTTCAGGGAAGGGTGAATACATAAAAAATGTTTTCCGGGGGGGGGGTGAGTCAGTGAGGGGTTGGGTCAAATGTGATGTCATCAATGATGTCATGTATGGTGCAAGTTATGATTGATGCCACAAACCACAACTAGTGACTCTTAGTGGTTTTACATGTTTGAGTCAGAATAATAATTCAGTTTTGATGTTTTAATGGAAAAATATGGGTTTTACTTTGCTCCATTTTGCAACGCACTGTCTCCACTTTTTTCTGTATTTATGCCTATTATGTTTATTTTCCTCAGAGCTGTTCGTTGGATGTGAAGGGTAGCAGAGATAGGCCACTGCACTCTCTTCGAGTCAGCTTTCCCAGCTGGAGCTGATGTAGAAACTGGTAAGCAGTGCCCGCAACTAAAACAGTGTATGCCATATGGCTAACACACTTTTCTCCATCTTCATTTGGTGTTTATTGGTCACTGCTTACTGTCATCTTGCATATCCTATACATTTTGGTAAAGAGAGGCATTTTCTGCCTGTTTGCAGAACTACTTCATCATGCCGCCTGTGATAGCGCCCTTTTGGCTATCACATGTAGTCCTTGTTAACCAGCTTGCTTTTGTAGTTTGTAAGGGTGCACAGACAGAATATCGAGTTTTTTATTTCGACCTACCCGAATATCGAGTATTAAATATCGTAGGTCAAGAATATCGACATCAAGAATATTGTGGTACAGAATATCGACAGTAAGGTAAGAAATATCGTTTTATTTAATATCGAAGACAGTAATATCGTTTGTAAAAATATCGTTGTTAATAATATCGATGTTTATATTAGTGTTCTGTATTTTAATATGTGTGTTAAAAGTATGTTAGGTAATTTTTTGGTATAAGTGTAGTTTATTTTTTTAATGTATGTGTTAAATTTTTAGCAGTAAATATTTTTATGTAAAATAATTTTTGCGTAATTTAGTTCTGTAGCGGGTTGTGCGTTTATAGGGGAATAGGATGGGAAGTAATTTAATTATAATAAAGTAATTATTAATGTTTATTTATTAATATTTATAATTAATTTATTATTAATTAATTATTAATTGGTTATTAATTAATATTATTAGACAATTATATAAATTGCATAATTTTTTTAGGAGCGGGTTGTGGGTTTATAGGGGAATAGGGTGGGAAGTAATTTAATAATAATAAAGGGGCCCATTACGATACCCGGCGTAAATAAATCCGCCAGGCATGGAAGCGGCAAAAATCCGCCCGCACACACCGTCTGAACACCGACCACGCCATTACGATTACACAAACCGAAAACCGCCATCGGCGGAAAAATCACACAAAATACCGCCCGCCATCGTCCGAGTCGGAGTCAAACCGCCCGCCACGGACGGAAACACGCACGACAACACAAAACCGCCCGCCCTCACGGCCGACACACCGCACGTGAAATTACGATCGCACCGCCATGAGCGCGGGAAAACTACAAATATACCGCCCGCCAGCGCAAACTACGCCGATGAGAATCGACACGGCAGAAGCCATGGCGCCCACGTCCCTGCACAGAAACCATCCGCTCACAAAACCAATAGCACACAACATGGCCAACAAGTCCACACAGCAAGGCACGCACAAATACACAAGCACAGTACACATCCCGAAAACACCCCCGGACAAACAAAAACTACAAAGGCCAGAACCCCAGACACAACACACCTGAAAACAACAGACCATGAGGACACACCCACATAGGTGAGTACAAAAGCAGCACTCCCACAGACCACAACCCCTTGCAACATTGCAAACCAGAGAGGAGAGGAGAGGACACAGTGACACAGCAAGGACAACAGCACACCACAGAAACGCACACATCACAACCACCACCACCACCACCACCAAACACCGGCACCACAAACCCCCTGCACATTACTCAACACACACCGCACCAGCACCACAAACACCATGGCACCACAAAGAATGCCCAAGTTCACGCCCATTGAGCTGACGGTCATGGTCGACGAAATCATCAAGGTGCACCCACAAATCTATGGGAACATGGTCCAACACACACCACTAGCCACCAGAAACAGAATGTGGAACCGGATCGTAGACCAGGTCAATGCAGTCGGGACCCTGCCCAGGAACAGAGTCGAAATTAACAAACGGTGGAATGACGTCAAGAGCCTGGTCAAGAAGAAGGAGGGCAAAAACAGAGAGCTGGCTGCCGTCACTGGCGGAGGGAATCCCGCGCTCTTCAAGACCTTCAAAGCGTGGGAGGAGAAGGTGTGAGTCATCATCCATCCCGAGATCCTCGCCGGATTAGCAGGGGAGTGGAGGCTGGTAAGTACAAACTAATGTATACCAGCACACCGCTATGTACTCACATGCACTACCACCATGCCACAGCTCCCAGGGACAAACACCCCCATGTCCAGCACACAATACACAACACACACATGCAACAGACACCACCACACACAGCCCAAACAGAACAACTGTAAGATGCGTGGGGACATGTGTACATTCAGCCAGCCACGTAACCACCAACAGGTCCCCAAATATGCCAGAAGCGCCACAACGAGCACCCACCACACCCATGTGTCCGCCACAGCTGCACAAACCGACAAGTAACAGGTAAGTGGCAGGAACACAAAGTGCAGTGGGTGGGACGGTGGACAGCCCAAGTACAACACACACCAGGCCCCTAGTCCCACAGCACAGCAAGGAGGAGCATCCCCCACACCCCACAGCCACGTGTCAGCCACCGCAGTGCACAACGACAGCCGAAAGGCAGACATCACGGTCCACAGCAATCGGTGTCAGTGGGTGTCCAGCCACCCCCACGACCCACAACACCCCCCACCCCCACAGACCTGCAACATGGAGCACCCCCGCTTAGAGCCATGTGGCATCCAGTACAGTGCACGCACGAACAACCTGCAGGTGGGAAACTGGACAGGGCTGGATTACTGGAGGCATGAGGACCGGTACACGACCAACACATGGGACATGTCACGTAGCAGACGAACATGCAGCACCGCCCACCGTCACGAACAAGTGAACAATGTGCACACGGACATGAACAACAGACTCACACCCCACATGACCCATCACAGACATAGCAACACCCAAGGAGCCACGTCTGCATACACAAGCCACACTGAATATAGTACCACACGGCAGCCACTGTGCAACTCATCACACACAACCGAAACACCATTGAAGTCCTGTCCATGTAGCCCCTACTGCCTGTCAACCACACACCCCACAACTACGCCTATGTAAGACAAACAACACTAGACGCAACAGAGCGGAACAACAGAAATGCACACGAACACCACTGAACCCATCAAACACACAGACACACCATGCACATACAACATACCATCCATCCCATCCGTCAGCCCCAGTCTCATGAAAGGCATGTCATCCGCACAACTGCCACACATACAGCAGTCACGCTAAGATACATGCCCATGACCAACCATGTGCCAGAAGTCAATGAAGCGCACGACACACTGTGAGCAACAACACACAACATGGGCCACACCCCCCACGAGCACTGCAGTGATGCACATGGCACAGGGCAGCACGCACACCAAGGAGATGGGACAACTGCAATACGTTGGCTTTCACACACAACCATCACTCACTCATAACGATGCGTCCAATGCCATGTCCAGTAATCACAACAGACAGCAAATATGCAGGCCATGTCAAGCATTCACACACCTCAAACCATGCACTGTCATGCTGCCACAACACATGTCACGTTCGGCACCCATGGCTCACAGCATGTACCCCAAAAGCATATTCCCTCCCAAATGCGAATCTGGGGCATGGCCCCCATGTTGCCATATGCGTTCCTAAGCGTTCCATTTGAACCCCAAAAGCATATTCCCTCCCAAATGCGAATCTGGGGCATGGCCCCCATGTTGCCATATGCGTTCCTAAGCGTTCCATTTGAACCCCAAAAGCATATTCCCTCCCAAATGCGAATCTGGGGCATGGCCCCCATGTTGCCATATGCGTTCCTAAGCGTTCCATTTGAACCCCAAAAGCATATTCCCTCCCAAATGCGAATCCGGGGCATGGCCCCCATGTTGCCATATGCGTTCCTAAGCGTCCCATCTGAACACCAAAAGCAAAGTACAAACCAGACCCAGGATGGGCCAGGAGCCCTCATACACCAGAGTCACAATGAGTAGGGGCACAGCAACACACCCATCGGCATGGCCAATCCGTCCCATGCCACATGTGCACAGCACACAGTCCCATTGCCAAGCACACACAACTACAAATGCCACAGCCACACACACGCCTCCGGGAAACCCATGTACGAGATTGCACGAACTGTCAATGTCAGACGACAAATACATACTTCGCCAGGTGCAACACAATAACAAATCTCATTCTCTCCACAGGTGACGAACTGCCGGATGCTGGGGATGGAGACAGCAGCCAGCACAGCCAGCCCACAAGCCCCCAACGAGGACACACAGATGTGGAGGATCTCACCTCCTCTTCGGACACGGACCACCAAGCAGGCCCATCTGGTGTGGCAGGGCCCAGCCGCTCCCCAGGACCCCTCCTACCCACCAACCCATCATCCAGGGCTGCTGAACAGTCCCAGCCCCCTGCTGCCACTGTCGTTGCGGCCACACCCACGGTCATTGCGGCCACACCCACGGTCATTGCGGCCACTACCACTGCCGCAACCGCCACCATCGCCGCACCGACCACCACCGCCGCCACCACCACCACGTCTTCGCTGGCACCAGCCCCAGCGCAGGTGGTGGCCCGGCCGACTGGATCCACCCTGGGAGCCACAGCGAGGACCGTGGTGAGCAATGTGGCTAGTGGGCAGGCCGGTGGCAGCAGGACTGGTAGGAGGAGCAGGGTCAGGGAAACGCCAGCCTCCCCTGGGAGCCATGCCCTGCCTCAAATGGCCAGAGTCCTTGGGGCCTATGAGGAGGCCCAAGAACAATGGGTCAGGTCTGCTTCAGACACGCGGGAGGTGCTGGGGGTGCTGAGGTCCATGGACGCCCGTATAGGTCAACTCGTGGACCTCATGGGCCAGCTGGTGGTGGCGGTGAGGACACGGCCAGGGATAGCAGCTCCCCTCCGCCACCACCTGCCGGGGCGCAGGGTCGAGCAGCAGTGTCCAGTTCCCCTGCGTCCACAGCCAGTGAGCACACCTCAACCACCAGCATGTCGCAAGCAGGCACCCCCTCGCAAACGTGGAAGGGGCCGTCCGAAGTGGAAACCGATCTCCCGGGAGGACTTCGCACGCTCCAAACGCAAGTGAGGCAGCCAGCCAGCCTTCCTTGACCAGCCACTGCATTGACTTGGACTACGATCCCACTCCACACAGCCATCTGGATGGCATGTGTGTGTTGGACTATGGACATAGAACCAGTGGGTACACCCTGAGCATCACGCAGCCA
Organism: Calotriton arnoldi; assembly: GCA_963921515.1. Taxonomy (NCBI): domain Eukaryota; kingdom Metazoa; phylum Chordata; class Amphibia; order Caudata; family Salamandridae; genus Calotriton; species Calotriton arnoldi. Next base: position 941,929 of record CAWUFW010001590.1, read on the forward strand.
TGACCGACAGCTCATTGTCACTGCACGCACCACTTTTGTCATCACCTTACACACAATCACATGTCACAGTTTGTAATAAATGCACCTTTTTCACTAACTGCTGTTTGTGCCCTGTGTTTTATTTGTACGGAATACAACGGCCACCTTGGGCGGAAAGGCACCTGATGCGTGGCATGGCAATGGAATCCGGAGGGCCTGTAGGGACCTAGGGGTGGGAGACAGAACAGGAGCACATTCAATGAGTGTGTCACACACCCATCACACAGTACATGTCAACAACTACAAGCAATGTACACACATCGCACAGAGCAATAGGGCACAATGCCACAGTCACCAACAGTGGCATACTACCCTGGCCATGGAGCGTTGACACACAGCACGTAGTGAACAAACGGCCACCCTGACACAGCACACACACACCTGCAGAGATACAGCCACATCAGCCGTCGTACATGGACACTCACCGTCAAGTGAAGTAGCGGGCGATGAGCTGCTGCCGCACATTCCCAGCTTCCTCCTCTCCGCTGTCCTCCTCACTCGAGCTGTCCTGGTCTGCGGGCTGGGGCCCTGGTTGATCTCCGTCATCCACAATGAGGGGGATCTGCTTCCGAATGGCCAGATTGTGCAGCATGCAGCACGCCACCACTATCTGGCACACCTTCTGTGGGGAGTACGCCAGTGCACCCTCGGTGCGGTCCAGGCACCTGAACCTGGACTTGAGGAGGCCAAAGGTACGCTCGACCACACGTCTGGTCCTCCCATGTGCCTCATTGTATCGATCGTCTGCTGGGGTGCGAGGATTCCTCAATGGACTGAGCAGCCATGCCCCATTCGGGCACGCAGAGTCACCTGGGTGTGAGGGACACAGAGAACCGTTGCTATTCCAACTGGACAGGGGACAGCATCGCACAACCAGCACGCTACACCACTCCACATACTCACCGACAATACAGCCACGATCCTGTTGCAGATTGGCCATCAGTCGTGGCAAGATGCTGTTGCGCATTATGTGTGCGTCATGGGCCGAGCCTGGGAACTTTGCACACACGTGGGTGATCACCATGTCCGCAAGGCACACCACTTGCACATTCAGGGAGTGCGTGTGCTTCCTGTTGCGGTACAGGTGCTCAGTGGCCTGTGGTGGAACAAGGCCAACATGTGTGCAGTCAATGGCTCCAACGACGTGTGGGATTCTGCCAAGGGCATAGAATGCACCCTTCACTGCCGCCAATTCACGAGCCCTGGGGAAGCGGATGTACCTGTTTCGGTACAGCATCATGGCTGCCAGTACATCCCTCAGCACCTTGCTGAACATGGGCTGGGACATCCCTCCTCCACTGCCCACTGTGTGCTGGAATGACCCAGTGGCGAAGAAATGCATGGCGGCCATCACCTTAGCCGTGGGGGTGACAGCAGTCGGATACACCCTGCGGGGACGGAGATGGGGTTCTAACATGGCACACAGTCGATGCAGGGTTGGCCTGTCCAGCCGAAACTTCCTAATAACCTCTGTATCGTCCATGTCCACCAGCAATTGGTATGGGCGGTCAATGTTCGGTCTCCGCCTAGGGAAATTGCAGAGGACACATGTCAAAGCAACACAACACATAGCAATTTTGCATACACATCACTGACATGACTGAGCAAGCACATGAGCCACAGCCCAGCTGTCAAGCTGGGACGGCACGGCCACAATACACTTACACAGGTCTCCCAACAATGGCAATGGCTAGTGAGACATACCACTGCCATGTGCATGCACATGGGGATCTAGGCCCCAATGACTTGCGGGCGTGCTGATGGGGACTGACTGCATATTCGTCAAGCGGCAACGCCACGGCAACATGAGTGTCTGCTGAGCATGGAACTGCTTCCGAGGCTGGATGAGTATGGCACACGACGACGACGATGTGGGCACAGGCTGAGCGGCCAAAACAAGTGGGACCTGTGGCACGAGGGGATATGAGACAGTAGTAGGTGTCAGCACTGCACCCTATGTACAGCACTGTACGGATCACACCTCCCGAAACATTGACAGGTGTCCACATTGACAGCCACATGCCAAGACGGCTGTGTGCTTGCAGTCACACGTCACAGGTGAGAGGTTACATTGCACGTGCCAGGTGGCAGACGTACATAGTGGGAGCTGGCATGTGTGTGCATGTGTCTCCTGTTCAGGATCCACCAGATGGGCGCTGACTCTGTACTGACCATTGGACACAGCATGTTCTGTGGAAGGCTTGTGTGTGTGGGATGGTGGCACTGGATGTGCCTCCGTTGGGTGGGGGCCATGCACAGGGCGGGTACGTCGATGATTGCGCATTGTTGGTCACGGTGGGTGCACCAACTAAGATGTGTTGCCCTGTGTTCAATTCCTATGTCCGCATGATGATGGACTGTGGATGTGGGCAGACTACACATTGGTCGATGTGCTGTCTATATGCATGTGCCTTCACACCAGGCACAGCTGCCCCTGCACATGTGACCCCTGCTGGACTCGCTGCTGGGTCTGTGGAGCTGATGCACCTTCTGTGCGTGGGGCGGACAGCTCTCCTCACTTCCCTCATTGCGCATGTCATGTCTTTGCCGCAGGTGACATGGATCATGGAGGGCCCACATGTACGCGTGGGTAGGCTACACATGATTGTTCACTGGTCACCACCCCCAGTCAGTGTTTCGAATGGGAAGGTTGTCGTGCTGGTTGTATGTTCGATGTGGCGGATGGGCGGGCCTAGGTGCGGGCTTACATTCCGGACATGGGGGGTAGTTGGATTGGCGAATAGTTGCAGTACACACGGGACACGTCTCTTCCTTTCCACATCTGGGTCATCCCTTGTACTAACTGACAGTGATACAGTCATCTTCGCCCCAGCCCTCATGTCCTCCCCTCGCCCCCCAATATGCATGCTCACCTGCGAGGCTAGCGCTTGCACAGGCAGCCCCAAGCTCGCACCAGAGAGGGCAAGGAGTGTATGTGTGGGTCCAGTTGCACGAGTGGGCTGTCTCAGGGTATGATGTGTGGCGGGACGCCGTCCACCTGCGTGGTGCCCCAAATGGAGACCCGGCCTGCATGGACTATGCATCACAGTCTTCGCCTTCCGGATCCGCCACCTGCGACACCCAGTGGCTGTGGCTGCCCTTGCGGCTAGGCCGCGTCAGTCTGTGGCTGATGGCCCACACATTCACTCTTTGGCCTCTCTGGGGAGGGCTCAGGGGTGGTGGCGCACGCGCTTGCACTTAGTCGCAATGGCATGTGGCGTGGTTGGTATGATGGGCAATGGATGGGATGGTGCGAGCCACCTCCCGTGACGTCAGTGCTGCTCGTGCTGTGGTGCGTCCCCCTACACTTCCATTTGACTTTTTGCCATGCTAGACGTTGAGGTTCTATTGCCTGCGTGATATGACCAGGAGGAGCGCGAGGAGACCTCTCACACACCATGCTCCACTGCCATCCCGTGCCCTGTATCGCCTGTGCGGATTGACTATGTTGGGGTTACACCTGGTCGACTGGGGCTGTGTGTGCCTTGTCAAGGGGCATGGCGGGTGCACAACAGGATCCAGCTTGTCCACAGAGGGTGGGCTGAGGTGCGCCTGGTACCGCTTTGTACGTGTGCCCGGCTGCTGTGCACACACGTGTTCACTCCCCCGACAGGTGTCCTCTCACAATGCCCAGGGAAGCGGTGGTGTACTGTTCATGACCCCTCCCAACACGGCGTGCTCCAACTTGGCATGTGCGCATCTACCCGTCACACCCACCCACCTGAGCACTGCGTCCATACGACTTCACACGACACATGTGTGTCTTCCACAGTTGTGCTACTCATTTGCGTTGACATCCAATACCAGTGGACTACATGGTCATGTCACGACTGCCGTGTACTTCACATACTCTCATCCTCTCTCATTCGTACTTGTGAAATGAGTCAGTGGAGACAGTTTTGGTTTCAAACATTATATTGAGTCTTCTGTCCTCTGTGATGCAGTATAGTGGACACTACTGGCAGCGGAATACATGTTGAGGATATACTGAGCATGATTGCAAATGGGATAGGTTGTGGGGTTACATGTGATTGCTGTTGCATGTGGGATGTGGGCTTCAGAGTGACATCTGCTTGGCCAAGGCTGTGCTAATGTACATTTACGTATAGCTGCGGAGCTGCGGACTTTGACACAGACGGTATACATGTAGCCTACCAGACCGCTTGGCATCATGGGCACAGTCCATCTCAGTTCCATGTGACAGGTTTGCTGCGGTTGTTCCTCATGCACGCGTGCATGTGAGATGGCATCAGGGCATGTGCTTGCGTGCATGCAGCGGCGTGCCACTTGTTGTTGCACTGTGGTGGTTACTGGACATGTCACAGTCACTGGGGTTGTGTTGTTGTTGTATGCACTTGACGTCCATGCAAAGGTCCTGGTATGGGATTCCCGGGGCGGGGGTGGGAGGGGTGCAGCACCCACAGACTCCAGGCGACCTATTCATGTCCACTGAGCGGTGTGTGTGTCCATGGGCGCTGGATCCATGTCGTGTCCTGGTTGTTCGTGCAGTTCCGTCCATGTGGGTGCGATACACAGAGCCCATGCCACTGCCTCCCACGATGCATGCGGTGTTCCTGGATGTGATGGGGAACAGTGTGCATGTCCCGGTCATATCCGATGTCATGGCGATGTCGTTGATGGTGTGGTTACAGTTGCCGGTCGTTTGGTATGGCTGTTGTGGTGGTGACTGGCCAGTCCGTGCGGAAGCTAAGCATGGGTGCGGGGTTGGACATCATAGGTCACTCGGGGAACCTGCGTTGTGGTCCGACGTATTTACAGGTTGTCAGGTATGCGATGCCGTCCAGCAGGGCTTCCATGTCATTGGTGGTGTACATGTTTGCCAGCCAATGTAGCGGATGGTGGCTGTCAAGGTGTTGTTCGTAAGTTGTCCCTTGGAGGACCATGATGGGGCATGCTGGGTGACATTCGATGTAGCTGTTCTCGATGATCCGTCGTGTGGAGGCACAGTGGTCCCATTTCAGTGCGGGTGCGATGTTGGCCACATACGCCATGCCCCCATAGGCAGAGCAGGCCCTGTCGTGTGCGTCCAGAGGGAGGAGTAGTGGTAGCAGGTCCGCCTTCAGACATGCCGGGTTGGAGAGGCATATCTCGACGGGATGCTGGTAGGGACACCTCCGACAGTAGAAGACAGGCATGACGCAGCTGAACAATGTGTTGCGGTAAGTCAGTCGGTAACTTACGTTCAGCAGGGACAGGAGATCGCATCCCAATGTATGGAACAGGTTGGTTTTGTACAGCTTGAGCTGTTCGGCGTAGTTGGGTAGGTGTGTTGCGGTTGCCATTTCGCAGTGGTGCGTTGTGGTGGCGTGCTCCGGCTGTGTGTGCAGTCTGCAATGTGCACGCTCCGAGGTTGCTGTGAGCTCTGTGTAGTCGTAGGGAGACAGGACTTGTGTTCTGTTTGCTTGTTTGGAGGACACGGGCCCTCTTCCCACATGCTTCTCAGACAGTTCAAGGTCAGTGATGTGTGACTCCTTCCAATTAACTTGCATGTGGCCAACATGGGGGAGTGTTTTCTTCTTTCTTCCCCGTCCGTTGTGTGCTTCTGTGATATGCGCTATCTGCCCTGTGGTCGGTCTCCTCGGCATGCCTGTGTTGGTCTATTCTTGGACAATGGCTGTATTCACCGGCTTCTGTCGTAGGGCTGTGGTTTCGGTGTTGGAATGGAAGGTCATTCAGTGCTGTCTGCTCTCCCTTGTGTGGGCGGCAGGCTGCCTTTCCGCTCTGCGTTGGGCCTTGTGTGTGAATGTTATTCTTGGGCCACCTGTTGTCGGTCCCCGTGCTCTTTGGTGTTCCATTTTATATGTCTTGTTCATATGTGCAGGGTGGTATGGGTTTTTCAGTGTGGTACTGGCGTTCCTCTTCCCGAAGGGGCCCTGCTTCTCCTAGTTGGTGTTGCCGCCGCTGTGTGCTACGCCATGTTTGTTACACTGGGGTGTGTCCTGCTGTTGCGTGACTTCACTGACATGTGTGCGTCGGTTGTGTGGCGTTGGGTGTTGTCCGTGAATTGGGCGTTGGGGACATGTCTGTGGCAGGCCTGTCACGTGTCATGTGCGTTCGGGGTGGGGCTGATGTGTGTGCTGCTTGGTTGTGTCCCTGTGTCTGTGTGCGACGCATGCATGGCGCTGCGGTTGGCCTCTGCGTTGTGCGCATGTGTGGCGGCGTCATCGGCGCTTTGGGGCCGTGACGGGGTGGTTGGTTCCTAGTCCCAGGTGGTGTGTACACATGTGTTCCGCGATGTTACGATTTGGCCTGTGTGTCATATGTGGATGCAATGGTGGATGTGTAGTGTACACGCGCTGGTGGGGGGTTGTCCGCTTTTTCCGCCCTTGCACTGTGTGCGCTGTTTGCGTGCACTTGTTGTGTGTGTGCCTACCTGCGTCTCCGCGGTACGTTGCGTCCTTGGTGGTGCATCAGCAGAAGCATGGGAAGGGCCTGCAGTGCTGGATTCATGCTCGGGGTGCCGCTTCTTCGTTGTCCGTGCTCTGCGTCCGTGTTACCGCCTCTCTTTCACGTGCGGTGTCTCTTAGCCGTGGGAGCCGTTTGTTTGCGGCATCGTAATTTATGCACCGGGCGGGACGTGTTTCGTCGGACGGTGTGTGTCAGTTAGCTGCGCCGCTACGTGTACGGGCGCACTTTGATGGCGGACGGTGTTGCTGGCTTGCCGGCGGTGTTTGGCCTACTTTTCGCATCGTAATTGGACGGGCGTGTGGACTGCTGCGTGCCGGCGGTAACTGGTGCTTTTGCATCCGCCAGCACGGCGGTGGTGCTTCCGCCCGCCATCGTAATGAGCCCCAAAGTAATTATTAATGTTTATTTATTAGTATTTATAATTAATTTATTATTAATATGTTATTAATTATTATTAATTAATTAATAGATAATTATATAAATTGTTTAATTTTTTAGGAGCGGGTTGTGGGTTTATAGGGGAATAGGGTGGGGAGTAATTTAATTATAATAAAGTAATTATTAATAATTATTTATTAGTATTTATAATTAATTTACAATAATTTTTTTTATTTTTTATTTCTTTATTTCTCAAAATTTTATAAATCAAACAAGAAGCAAATTGCGACATCCTGTCCATATTGAAGCGCACACATATAGCATAATTTAATACAATCCAATGTGATACTAACAGATCAATCGCTTTACGGCCCATCATCTTGTGTGAGTACCATGGTGCACACTGGTGTAAGTGAAATTGTTGGTCTGAACCTTTCCAGCGCTGGATATGTGGACTCCCTATCTAGGGGCGGCCCCGGTTCTACTATCATGGTGCCCGCCTGACTGGGTCTCAAGTGGGGTTAGACCGCAAGTGTTGTGTGGGCTTGTGACTGTTCGTCGTCGTCTGTCTCAGTCTGATCCTGTCCCCTGGTCGATATGTATGTCGTATAGAGTCCCCAGAAGTTCTTAGGGCGGCTCCTGGGGGGTAGTAGTTCACTAAAATTCTCCGTCTGCGTGCAGCAATAAAGCATATCACGGGACCACTGTGCCATAGTTGGGGTGGGGCCACGTAACCAATGGATTGCTACATTCCGTCTCGCCAATAGCAGACCCATGTCTACCAGTCTGCGCACCCCTCGTGCGACATTTTGGGAATAGCCCAGCAGGGCCAGTGCTGGATCCGGGACAAGTTCCACATCTATCATTTTCGCTAGCTCCTTAAAAATCAATTCCCAAAATTGGTATATTCTTGGGCAAGTCCAGGCCAGATGGAAAAAATCAGCCATGGGCTCCGCACATCTATCACAGGCTGACGTTTCCCGAAGTCCATATCTGCGTAATCTCTCCGGTGTGTAATACGCCCTATTAAGGAACTTAAAGTGGATTAGTCTGTGCCTACCATTAAGTGAAATTCGACGCGTACTGGTACAGCAATATGCCCTCATGGCATCATCTATCGGCTGCTGTAAATCCCGCTGCCAATCTAGCCGTGCCTTCGAGTATTGGTTTGCCCTATGTGACATGGCTATCTTATACACATTGGAGACCACCTTACACGGCGACTGTGCCTTGATGACATACGTGAGGTCCGCGACCTCGGGAGGCTCCGCGAGGTCGTCACCCAGTATACCTCGCAGAGCGTGCCTAGTTCTATGAAACTGGAAGCGCTGCAGCAGGGTGTAGGGAGACTCCCGCTGCCCCAAATCCTCCCAGCGTTTAACTGCGCCGTCGTGAAAAAGGTCACCAACCGTCTGAAAGTGTAGAGAGTTTAAGGCGCATATCACCCCTCTGTCTCTGCAGGGGGGCAACCAGCGAGCCCACTCAAGCAGCATATCTGGGGAATACAACAGGGCTCCCGCCTGCGACCGCAGCATAAAGTGCCAGGCATGCCGTGTAGCATTGATCGAGTCAAGTATCCCTGTCCTGCGATCCGGTTCTTCCATCAGTAAAGCTGGGAGTGGCAACGGTTCCGCCACTATCGCCTCAAGACGGAGGTGGGGAGCGTCTGTAGGGCCATGCATCCAATAATATGCGTGCGCACACTGCGCAGCTCTATAATATAGATTTAAGTCCGGGGCCCCCAGGCCCCCCATGTGGTATGGCAAGGTCAGTGTCCGCCATCGTATTCGAGCGTGTTTGCCTGCCCCGGCTAATTTTATCAGTAACGTCGTAACCCGACTAAAAAAAGAAGCTGGTAGTACCATGGGGATATTTATGAATAAAAACAAAAACCGTGGCAGCACCACCATCTTCATTATGGAGACTCTGCCCAGCAGAGACAGTGGCAGCTTAATCCAGGTCTCAACGTCATCCTCCAACCTGCTGACAGCTACACCATAGTTGTCCCTAAAGACCACTTCTGAATCTGGATGGACCTGAATACCCAAATATCTGATAGAATCCGTAGACCACTGCAAGGGATACTCCGGGTCATACTGCTTAGTAGCAGGCGTGAGCGGGACCGCAACTGACTTTGTCCAGTTGACTCTTAACCCCGACAAGGCGCCAAAGCGCACCACCTCGCGTAAGACAGGGGAGAGGTTATTCTCCGGGTCGCGGACATACAATAAAGTGTCATCAGCATAAGTTGACACTATTAATTCAAGCTTCGACAATCTAATCCCCCTATGTCCGTGGTATTCTCTAAGGGCACAGGCCAGCGGCTCCGCCACTAGGGCGTAGAGCAGTGGGGACAGTGGGCAACCCTGCCTCGTCCCACGTGTAATATTAAAGGGTTCCGTCACCAGTTTACCGACTCGTACTCTGGCCGTCGGGTGGTTATACAACACCCCTATCAGTTGCAGAAATACCGGCCCCAAACCCATCCTAGTTAAAACCTGGCGCAGGAAGGGCCACTCAACTGAGTCGAAGGCCTTCTCCATGTCTAAAAAAACCGCAACGGCCTTCGCATCTTGTCGGGTATGCTGTAGGGCCCCAAATACCGTGCGTAAATTGTAAGTAAGATTCCTATCCGGGATAAACCCAGCTTGTTCGGGAGCAACCAGTATTTGTGCCAGGGGAGCTAACCGATTAGCAAGGATTTTCGCAAAGAGTTTTGTGTCTACATTTAACAAGGAGAGCGGGCGGTAGGACCCGCACTCCTCCGGCGGTTTGCCAGGTTTAGGTATAGCAACTATCACTGCCTCCCTCAGTGTGGGCGGCATTTCGCCTGTTTGGCACATGTCGTCAAAGAGCGCAGACAGGTGTGGCAAGAGAATGTCAGTAAAGGCTCTGTAGAAGGACACAGTGAGGCCGTCTGCCCCAGGCGCACTGCCTGCGCGCATTCCCGTCAGAGCTTGGACTATCTCGTCTCTTTCTACTGGTCTCATCAGGAATTCCCGATGGGTATTCGTGAGGAAGGGCAATTTAATGTAGGCGAGATAATCCATGATTTCTTCGTCCGACCCCGCAGAGCGCGCCGAGTACAAGTCTGCGTAATACCTTCTAAATCGCTCCGCTATCTCTGCCTCCTCTGTCAGCACCTCACCGTCGCCGATTTGAGTTCCGTTACTAAGACTTTACTGCGACGCCTCCGAAGCAACTGTGCCAGGGCCGCTCCCGGTCACTCCCCTTCCCCATACGCTCACGCCGTGGCATATTTACCTAAGTGTTTAAGTTCAGCGTCCGCTGTTTCCTGATAGTCCTCCAAACAGGATTTTATTTCAGAGGACACCGTGTCGTCTGCACACAACAGCTGATGCCGCTCCAGTTCTCCCAATTTCTTCTCTAGTTCAGCTAGGCGCCTGCGTATGTCACGCAGGACCCCCGAGTGCTTAGACATGGCAATGCCCCGAATGTAAGGCTTAAAGGTTTCCCATATAACTTGGGAACTGTCCACAGACCCCACGTTAGTCTCAAAGAACGTCTCTATGGCTTCTGCGAGTTCGGCCCTGAAGGCCGAGTCTAGCAGCGAGTATGGGGGGAATCACCATGTGAACGGCGGGATGCCTTCCTTAGGAGTGGCTATCGCTATCAGCAGGGGGGATTGGTCTGACAATGTACGGGGTAATACCCTGCATTCCCGAACGTCTTCATAAAGAGTAGTAGACGCCAACCAATAATCTATCCTGGTATGGAGATTGTAATAAGCAGAGTAATGTGTGTACCCCCCCTTAAGCGGGAATCTCGAGCGCCATACATCGCGCAAGTCCAAACGTACCAAAGCGCATTCCAGTGCCCGGGCAGCCGCTGTAGGACGTCTCTCCGGGCCACCCGACCTGTCTACCTCCGGGTTCCTGACCAGATTGAGATCCCCACCCCAGAGGAACCGGCTGTCCATGTATTTGGTGGCAGTGGTCACCAGGGCGTCGAAAAAATCAGGGCAGTCGTAGTTTGGGCCATAGATGTTCACTAAAATCAAGTCCATTCCCCTCCCTTGACATCTTGATATGGTATATCTACCGTCCCTATCCGTGTCCAGTGGGGTCCATGTGTACTGTGAGTGAGGATTGAACCATGTGATCACCCCCCTGGCATGTGTGGTGAATCCCGAGGCGTGAATATTGTCCCGCAGGCCTCTGCTGCGGAGGATGGGGCTATCGCTTGGGAGGTGCGTCTCCTGGAGAAAGGCAACGTCTATAGCATGATTGCGCAGATAGTGTAGCACCTTACGGAGTTTCCTGTGATCATTTAAGCCCCTGACATTCCATGTGAGCGCACAGAGCATTCCTACTGGCTGGTTTGTGCAGTTGGTAGTAGGTGCCCCCATCCCACTCTATTGGTCTCATCTCGCAATTCGATCTGTGCATTCGACTATATTCCCTCACATCATGTATGTGTGCATGAAAACCTTCTCTCTGCAAGGACATCCAGTTGCTTCTGAACCCCCACCCACCCCCTCCCACAGCTGACCTCCCCCAACATGGCCGCGAACACTCCCCAGCACCCTCCCACTCCCCCCCTCCCTTCCCGTCCCACAAGTACAAGAAACCATCCCAGGTGTATTTCACGCGTGGGCAGAGGTTGCTCATCTAGCAAGGCATACTATCCGGCCACTATGTAGCCGCTCTCTGGGTACCGTCTCCTGCATCTCGTGTAACTGCCCGTTATACAGTGCTCCCCCCCTCCCGCTCCCCTTTCCACTGTCCAAGTTCCAAAGTCCTGGATATCGCGCAATGTCTCCTCGTGGAGCAGGGTCCGCCGGGCCTTGCGTCCCTATCTGATATCAATTTACCCCATAGACATTCAGTGTGGTAGCTCAGTGAGCGACCCCGGTTGCTCTCAGTTAGCTGCGCCTTCCCCCACACCGGTCTCATGTGTGTAAGGTAGCACAGCCTTTATTCATCTCCCCCCCACCCACATATTAAGCTCTGAGCCCCAACCCCCCGCTCAACAAACAGCATGTCCAAGTGTGTCCCAGGGCAAAGACCATACTTATCGCACTCAGCCTCCAGTCGTATCTCAATCTTGCTCCTCCAGCCGCCCTCCAGCCGCCTCGCCGAGGAGCTGCCGCTCCGGACTTGGACGTTGTTCTCTCGACCATTCTTTCAGCGCTTCCTGAAGGGCCCTCGGGTCCGTGAAGATGTGAGATCTACCTTGCCTGTTGACGCGCAGCTTTACTGGGTATAGCATGGCGTAGTCCACTCCAAGTTCGCGTAGCTGTCTTTTCATTGGGACAAACTGTCGGCGCGCCTCCTGTACACGCGCCGTAAAGTCCGGGAACATCGAAATCACTGAACCTTCATATCCCAGAGGCTGCTTCTCCCTGGCCAGCTTCAACGCGACGTCTCTGTCCCAGTAGTTGAGTAACTTTGCTATGATTGGGCGGGGTGGGGTCCCCGGGGGCGGCCGAGGCCCTAATGAACGGTGCGCTCTTTCGACCACACACATATTCGAGAATGAGTCTTCCCCCAACAAGGTCTTCAGCAGCTTTTCTATGAATTGCTCCATATTGCCAGTTTGTGTTGTCTCCGGAAGACCTGTAATTCTGAGATTGCAGCGTCGTGAGCGCGCTTCTAAGTCCTCAGCCTTGTCCTGTAGGACTCGCACCACTTTACCTAGTTGTTTGTGGTCAGAGTCGAGTGTGGTATGCGCCTCCTTGACTTCTGTCAGCCTCCGTTCGGACATGTCGAGCCTCTCGGCGTGTTTATCCAACCTCTCAGCCATACGATCCATTCTATAAGACAAGGCATCCATTTTCGTGCCGAGGGATGAGATGCCACTCTGCAGGCTTTTCTCCATAGCTACTAGCATGCCTCGGATGTCCGGGCGGTGGTCCTCAGCGGACTGGTCTTGCGATCTGGAGGTATCCTCTGTGGACACGTCTCTGGACTTGGAACTCTTCTGTTCGAACGTTAACTTCGGTTGTGTCCTGTCCACTCTCCCCATCTTGGCCACTGGCCGACCACACAGCCGGTTGACTTCACCAATTCTGGGGGACTGCTCCGCAGTAGAAGGGGTCACACGCACTACACTGCAGACTCCCCGAGCCGTTATCCCAGAGAGCACCTCGAGCCCGGGGCACCCTCGTGCTGTGTTGGATCCGCTGCACTCTCTCCAGAATGCAATCTTGCAGTTAGCGCAAGGCCTTGGGTTCGCGCTACTGTGCTTAGACGTGTGCGTCTGCCCACTGGACTTCCTGCCTCTGCGTGGGTGGGCACTGGGGGGGGTCACTCCGGTCCTTCGCTAATGCTCCGGGCAGCCACTCCTTCGCCTAATGGGGCACCGCGATGGTATTCCGTTGCAAGGTCATCAGCAGTCCACCGTAATGCGCGGCTGCTGCACCACCGATTGCCAATTCCCACAATCCGAGACAGCGCCACGTCTCCTAGTGGGGAGTGAATTCTCTAGCCCCACCGACTCAGCACAGCTTCCACCCGAAGCGTCTCCGGTGGCACCGCAACTCCTGGCGCGGGCAGTCTCTCAGTGGTGTTGCACCTGCCCTGGATCCTGGCCTCCTAAAATAGCGGCCCCTCGGCCGTCGCAGCTCCCAACTCACGTAGTCACCACAGTCGGGGCCGCGGATGGTGGGTCCGCCACTGCCGCCCGCCGCAGTATGCCCGCCTGCCGTCCCGAGGGCTGAAGCAATACCTGGGGCGCTCCCCGCTCACCACTCAGTGATGATCCTCTCACTGCACCTTTCACTCCAGCACGTGAGCCTGGTCCGGCCGCGGCAACCCTGCTGTGTCCCGCAGCGGCGCAGCCGCGGGCGGGACGCTCACCTCCAGCCCTCGCTGTAGTATTCCAGGCTAGGTTGACGCTGCACGCATCCGCCGCGGCTCCACGTATTCGCCGCCCGGCTGTAGATCTCAGCAGGTCCGGGCGCGCGCCGCTCTCTTCGCGCACTCGAGCCCGGGGACTGAGGCCCAGCCCGGCCGTTCCTCTCTGTCGCTTTAACTTCGGCCCAGTTCGTGGTACAGCGGTCGGGAGTTCCCCGATTCGCCTCTACGGGTCTCCGGAGCACAGGAGGCACAGGCTCTGGTCACTTGCTTGGTGCAGTTACAGGATAAATGTCGGATAATCTGACGGTATTACGGAGCGCTCGGCTCAAGTGGCCATCTTGGTCGCGAGCAAGCTCCGCCCCCCAATTTACAATTAATTATTAATTGGTTATTAATTAATATTAATTAAATAATAGATAATTGTATTCATTTTGTTATTTTTATAGGAGCGGGTTGTGGGTTTATAGGGGAGTAGGGTGGCAAGTAATTTAATTTTAATAAAGTAATTATTATTATTTATTTATTATTATTTATAATTAATTTATTATTAATTAATTAAAAATTTGGTTATTAACTAGTATTAATTAATTTAGTGATAATTATATTAATTGTGTTTTTTAAGAGTGGGTTGTGGGTTTATAGGGGAATAGGGTGGGAAGTAATGTAATTATAAAAAACTAATTATTAATATTTATTTATTAGTATTTATAAATAATTTATAAATAATTAATAATTAATTGGTTATTAATTTGTAATAATTATTTAATTGATAAGTATGTAAATTGTAACCCTCTGCTGTCCAACACTTTCCCTACTGTTGCACTCACTGGAGTGGGAATAGTAATTTTTTCCCCTACGCTATACAACCCTTTCCCCCCTACTGTTGCCCTCACTGGAGTGGGAATAGAAATTTTTACCCCTACGCTATCCAACACTTTCCCTACTGTTGCACTCTCTGGAGTGGGAATAGTAATTTTTACCCCTAAGCTATCCAACACTTTCCCTACTGTTGCACTCTCTGGAGTGGGAATAGTAATTTTTACCCCTACGCTATCCAACAATTTCCCTACTGTTGCACTCACTGGAGTGGGAATAGTAATTTTTACCCTTACACTATCCAACACTTTTCCTACTGTTGCACTCTCTGGAGTGGGAATAGTAATTTTATCCCCTCCCTATCCAATATTTTCTCTACTGTTTTAGTTAATGTAGTGTAAAATGTATTTTAAAAAGATTAAAAATATTGTAATAATTTAATTAGTTATATATATTTTTTAATTTTAATTTATATTATTGGTGTATGTGTATATATATGTATTTATAATTTTTAATATGTTTTAAAACAATTTATAAGTTATTAAAATAATTATTTAAAAATATTAAGTAGGTATATATATATATTATATTTTATAGATATATATGTTTAATTGATTTTTACATTATATGTATTACTTATAATTTTAAACATTTTTAAATATTTTTAACTATGTTTATTTTAGTTATATGTATTATTTACTTTATTTTACATTATTTTTTATACATAAAAAAAAACGACATTTTTGAAAACGATATTTTTAACAACGATATTTTTTATCGATATTTTTGTACTTACCATTATGTAGATAGGACTTCGATATTCTGGACATCGATATTGTTGTGTCGATATTTCTGTAGGTCGATATTCTGACTCTCGATATTCTGTCAGTGATCCGTTTCTAAGAGCTTTCAAAACTTCTCTTCCGTATATGAATTAAAAGGTATGTGAAAAATTCACCACATTTTGCAGATTTAAAAGTATTATGCAGGAGAACAGATCTGCAGCAATGGATTTTGTGCAAGGAAAACCTGGTAAAATTAGCAATATTCAGACTTATCCAGTCAATACACTTACCGTTTAAATCCCGAATCGGGAGCAAATGGGATGGTGCTCATGTTTTGGGATTATGAATGGTGCAGTAATAGCGCACCATGCCTGGTTTGCTTACATGATTTTCACCTCATTAAACCTGGTGCAATTCCTGCAGGCACAGACTGCACGTTCTGGGCCAGATTTAACAGTTTCTCACGTAGCGCAGTACAGCAGCCACAAATGCTGCGCTGTGTGAGAAGGAGAGAGCAGGAGAGCACCATATTTATAGAACTATGGCACGCTCCTCCCCTATCCCTAGCACCGGTGGTGAAATCAGCTGCCGTGTGCCACGGAGACACCTTTGCGCCATAGTGCAATCTTGTCTCCCTGAGTCAAGCATAGGTTTTTGTACTGGAAGGATATCCTTCCAGTACGAAATACTATGCTTAGACTAATTTTAAAAATGTTCCCTCTTTGTATGTGTGCTGTACAGTGCAGCACACAAGCGAAGTCAGAAAATAAAGGAGGAAAAAAACATTTCTCCTTCATAGTGCCTGGTTTCAGTGTGCGCTATTTTCTGACTCTAAACCCTGTCTACTTTTTTTTAGTAAATTGAGTTTAGCGGCAGAAACCTTGGGTGGTTGCATGGAAATGCCCATGCACCACCCATGGTACGCCCCCATGGCACTAAGTAATTTTATGCGCTGCTTTGCGTTACTTTCACGTTATTTCCAGTGCTAAAGTAAATTGGAAAAGAAGATTTTGGGCCGATTTGCAAACACGGTGTAAAATCTTAGTAAATCCGCCCCTCTGAGTTTTTCCTCGGAACAGGGGAACGCAGGTGGTCCTTTTGCATTATTCACCATTCCAGGTTCTGAAACACAATATAGCACAGCATCCGGTAAATTCTGCACCAAGTGCTGTTGGTGTTTTCCATGTGTGCATTACCACACAATTTTGCAAGGGGTCCACAGTGAGCCCCTAGTTTTCAGTAAAATAACCGAAGTTTTGTTGCTTATTTTTCCGAAATAAAACTTACAAATTCAATTGTGGCAGGAGAATTTTCGTGAAAATTGAGATTTGCCAAATGTTTAGTAGTAAAAGAAGTTTATAACTTCTGGCTCTATTCCTGTCTCAGTGTGGTGATGGGCATATGTAACACTGCTTGACAACAGAGCTGGCTACTAAGTTCCATAGGCATTATGAAACTGACAGCAGAACATTGTAAATCAGCAGTAAGAGCGATCAGTCTGCTGGGAAATGAAAGATGATAGTTTACAAGTCTTTTTCCTAGGCAAACCGAAAACAACTGCCTGAGATTTAAAGAAAATCTCAACGTTTTGTCAAAATTAGTTTTAGGTTCCATGACTACAAAATCAAATTTACATTCTTGTTTCTTATAAAGAAGCTTCGCAGCTGGCTAAATGTGACTCATAAAATAACATGCTGGCGCTGCTTAGCCAGTCACAGCATTGTGTTTACATACTCTAACGAATTTAGACGAACAGTCAATGGTACTTTGTCAATCATTTCATAGGATAAACTTTCTCATGAGGTCTATGTGGCCTGGATGATATTCGGTTCAATATTAAGCTTTTAAGATGACTGTTTCTAGGTCGACTCGAGCCTACAAGACAGTGCATGGGCTGTCTGTTGTGAGGCATATCGTGGCTTACCATGAATACAGAAGGGCTTGGAGCACGCATATTGCTTACCATTTGTTCACTTTCCTTGTCATAATCAGTTGTCTGCTTTTTATTTGTGTCCCAGCTTCTCAACCTTGTGTTTGTCGCTCCCATGGAGTATTTCCTCTTTACCACATGTGTGTTTTCCTGGTGTCTATACTCGATGTTAGGGAACTACTTTTTTCTTTTTGTGTAAACACTCAAAGAGGTGCATGTGTTTTTGCGCTGCCTTCCTAATATACTCCTCTGGCCCCTCGTGCTGGTGTCTGTCCTCTTGTTCTTCTCTCAGCCCCTCCCGTTTTTCTTGTCTCTATGCTTCTCTGTGTTGCATCTGCCCCTGCCATACCCTGTGTGCTTCAGTGTCCTCCTGCCCTTTCTCATATTGATTCCACGTAACCCACACTCCCCTTGTTGCTTAAGTGTACCAACAACCCACCTGTGTTTCTTCCATGTCCCCCACGCCCCTTCGTGTTGCTTCTGTATCCCCTTGCCCTCCCTGTTTTGTGGTAGACTCACCCTGTTACTTCCACCCCCACTGATTCTGCCCCCTGCACAGTTTAAAAACATTTTAACAATGCTTTTCTGTTTTTTGTTTTGTTCTTAGTTAGAGGTCTCCTTGATAACTAAAAACAAAAAGCGTCTGTATCATTTTGTAGGCACATGCAAGCCTATAAAATGACTCAAGCAGCCAAAACATTTTATTGTTTTACTTTAGCCATGCTGCACAGCATCAAGGTTCCTGTGTAGCGTGGCTACAAAACCATTGGCAAGTTAATAGGTCATAAACGGGAGGCCTACTGTGTTTGTGAATGCTTGCCTATTTTTTGTTTTGCATTTCAGTACATGAAAAAGCAAAAGCAATTCAAACTATTTGTCTCTTGCAGAAACAACACATACTTGGTTACCAAGGCATTAAAAAAGAACAAAAAAGACCCAAAAGCATTGCCGTTTTACAGGCGTGAACTCGATCACGCCAACTTGTGAACAAGCAGGAGCACACAAATATAATCCCAAAAAGGCAAAAGTATAGGTACTGTAAAGGAAAAATGACAGGATTACAGTAAAAGGGAGTGGTTTCTATTGTCTTTAGAAAGGTGTGGCACAAACATATTTCACGAAACAGTACTTGCGAAAAAGAATGCTCACATTCTTCCTGCTGCAAACTGAAAAATATTGTTTTTTGATTTTTATGACAGTATGGCCAAGCACCACCTCTGGCACTTAGGTTTGATGGTGGAGACCTGACAACGTGGTCTCAGTACTTTCAGCACCTCACACTTCTAAGCATTAGTGTTCTTCATCAGGAAGCCTGCAAAGCATGCAGCTACATATTGGGAATACCTCAAAAAGTCATGTCATGAACACGGTGGCTTCATTGCAAGCTATGTGGACAATAGGGTCCACCATGTCTCACCCTCCGACTTGAACAATGAGTGCCTTTTCTGAGTTGCATTAGAACTTTCAATTTATAGCTGCCTCAGCTCCTTCCTTGCCACCATTGCAAGTCAATGCCTTCCTTGTGCAGGGCGCATTCAACGCCTCACTTAAGAAGCCAATCAGCTCCATCAATAAAGCAGGCCCCAAGGAAGCTTCTACTGCCAGGCTGTAGAACTTCCCAGATTTGTGAGCCTGAACCTGGCAAAGGGGAGTTCATGTTTAATACCCCGACAATAGAGCACAGAAAGGTTCTTGATTGCCGTTGGTGTTGGATTGCAGATTCTGGTAGAGAAATCCTGGAACACTAGCTTGAAGATTGTGTATAATTTTTATGCTGAGGTTTCAAAAAGAGCGTCTATTCCAAGAGTGCAGCTCTAGGGCCAGCTTGGGCTATTCTGGCCTTTTGCTTATTCTCCCAGACTAGTACAGCCATAGTCTTTGTTCTTAAGTGTGAGAAAGAAGGCCGAGTGGAGTTGAGAGTCTCCTGTAAGGGGAAACCCAAAACAAGGGCACAGAAGAGGGAGAGGCTGCCCCACTTAACTACCAGGTAACCTGGAGGGGAAATCCTCATAGTGAACAGCAAAGAGCAGAGAAATTCCCCTAAACTTCCAAAGTACCTTCTGTCACCTCCACTTTACAATCCAGCATCAGGCCAAATACAAAGGACCCTAGGAATGTCCTGGAGGAGTCCTGCCCTTCACATTGTAGTCTGGGGCTCTTTCTAACCTTCGTCTTAAGTGCCACTCGGAATCAGAAAGTCAGAATGGATTCCTGTGTTGCCACGTCCACCAGCAGCAGATATACTCCATGCATGACCTCTACACACGGATGTTACACATACATATGCGTCATTCATGTACCACATGAATGAAGCAAAGAGCTTTGTTGCTGGGGACTTGTATAACAATTCGAAAATATAGAAAAGATAAAAAGATGAGATAACATTTATAGAGCGCACTAAAACCCAAAGGTGCCAAAGCGCTTTAGCGGAACAGATGAGTCAGCAGGAGCAGTGCAGCCAAAAATCAAGGATTCTAAGAGGAGAAGAACCAGGTTTTCAGATGTTTTTAAAAGGACAAAAAAGAGTCCGCTTCTGAGATATAGGTAGGCAGAGTGTTACATAGTTTGGCGGCAGCTACCGAAAAGGCGCGCCCACCCAATCTAGTCTGCCGAAATATGGGGATCCTACATTTTTTACAGCATGAGGATCTAAGTGGTCTGCCAGGAATATATGACGCTACTTAGCATGCTATTATTACGCATGCTTTTAGTGCGATGTTTTTACTTCGCAACTACCATTACTTCTCATATTTTTACTGCGCATACCATTACTACGCAAATGCATTTAGAATATAACAATCTTCATTTACTGCGCATATTATTACTTCGCATACCACTACTACGCAAACATGGACAATTTTAAATATTTTTTAAAAAGTAACCTAACCCCTGGGACGGGATTGCAGGGAATTAGGGGTTTTGGGTGGGGGAGTAATTGTTTTTCATAAATATATTTTATTCTCTGCATGCATAAATTTCGACGAAAAACACAGCTTGTTCGCCATTTATTAATCCATCAAATTAATCATTAATTCATTTAATATACGTTATTTTCCAGTACGTGAATCCACTAACTATCATGGATACCATGTCAAACTATTAAACTATCTTCCATATATTCTTTCCTCCATCTCTTTTTCTCTTTTTCTCACTATAATTGCATTGCTTGCCATTCTGTTTTTTTTTCTTGATAAGCACGCAGAGTTAAATGTTTTCTATACCTTCTTCAAATCAAGCTAAAAGAAGATGGGATCTCTGTAACTCACTTACACCACATGAAATAACACATATTACGGATTCTTATAATTATGAATCTATATTTAACTATTTTCTTTTTTTACGGCGAGAATTCCTATTTTTATTAAACCATAATTTAATGCCAATGTCACTAAATAACACAATACGCAACCAAGTTGTATAGAGTCAAATCACTTTCTGTTTTTTAAAACCTTTATTTGTCTCGAAACCAATGTAAACGCTAACCGATGGATCGACATATTTTTTCTTCCTAAATATTCCAAAATATGATCCTTCAACAAAATCATTATTCTTTAATTCTTTTCATTTAATCATTTCAATAATCTTAAATGTGTTCCCAAAAAAGCCCAGAAAAACAGTTCACCTGCTTTCATCCTTGAACCTGCCTTTTTTAACAACATTTTTCTCTTTTTTTTTAACTAAAATAGCCGATATTCTCTTTATCTAACAATTTTACATTTTAATAAGTTATTTTACATTTAAATGAATATATAAAATGTTCTTACCTTCTCCGCGTGTTATCATGATTCATCACCTCTCGCCTTCGATACTCCGTATTACGTCTAAACGCAATTGCGTCGCGTTTTTCTTCCATCGCTAAAATAGAAAAAGGACTATGTTAACCATTGAAAACAATAGTAAACCGTGGGAAATCAATGCTAGTCAATACTAAAAAAACATTTTTTTTTACTTTTTATTAATTTTAATATAGTGACTATTTTTACTTTTTTAAACAAATCATAATTTTTTTTATACTCTTTTTTTAAACTTTCCTCCTTTTTTTTTTTACAAATAAAGCAGATAAAATAGATTACTTTTTAAAAAATATACTTAAACTCATACTTTTAAAAGGTTAGGGGCCCATTACGATGACTGGCGGATGCACCTCTGCGATGCTGGCGGTGGGAGAAAACGCTGTTTTCCGCTCGCGAGCAGCGGTGCACACGTCCGCCATATTACAATGGTCAAACACAGCCCATTTTCTGACCGCCGCGGTGCGACGTGAACCGCCATCAAACGCGCCCGCCACCGCGGCGGAGTTAACCAATCGAGAGCCACCGCCGTACGGAATGACGTCCCTCCCGCCGTACAAATTAGGATGCGCCAAACAGCCAGGCACACAGCAGCGGAGAAACCGGCCAATCTGAGCAGGCGGAAGCACCACAGCGGAGCGCAAAAGTGAATACCGGAGCCGACCGCCATGGACCCGGCACTACACGTCTTCCCGGCGCTGTACATGATACACCTCCAGAAAGCCATGGACCGTGGCGGACGCCACCGCAGGTATGCCATCACACAACTCTGCACACAAACACAACCCACAACTCCATGGCTGATGTAAGGTTCCTGTCCCCACCAGACACCCTGGTGGGGACAGGAACACAACCACAGGTGTAGCCACACATGTCCTACCTGCCACTAGTTCACCCCTCCTCATCCAGGTCACCATGTCCGCGATCTTGAAATAATGTTCAGTTCACGTGACCGCAGCGGTGAATCCGCGTTAAAAAATGCACACAACGTAGTAGGCAGGGACAGCGCAAGGCATGGGTAGTGCACAAAGTACACAGGGCAACACCTCCACACTCCACACACTAGGCCCACCCACAACATGAAGGGACATGCCATGTGACCCTCCTGTGCTCCCACATGCCCAATAACCAGCCAGGTGAACACACACACTGCACCACACAACAAACAACTAGGGAGACAGCCTCATCAGGTGTGGCTGCAGAGTAACACACAGCGTAGAAGCACAGGGGCAGGGGAACCCACACACCACAACAACACCACACTCATGGCAAGTAAACTGAGTCCAAGCACAAAATAAACACACACAGATAATGAACAAACACTCTAATGGACACACAGCCTGCCAAGTCACACAGACATACCCCACACTGACACACAGCAACAAACACAGACCACATGCCAGCAGCAATGGAGGACAACAAATAGGAAACCTAAAGTGAGGTGCACACAAATGGAATGGCAAGGAGCTGAACACCCAGCATGTGTACATCACATGCAAGGGAATGAACATATAACAACAACCCCAGCCTAACAAATCACGCATGGCAGTCACAGTGAGTGAAGTCAAACCACAGTCACCTCACTGCAACAACTCAGGGAGACAGCAAGGCAACCCATGTATAGGCACAGGGATGAAAGGAAGGGTATGAAGTCTAACACTGATCAGCCACACATCTGCATCCAAATACATCACAGGAGTATGTCAGCAGCACAACACACAGGGCCCATTGCAACACTCCATGACTGTCAAACACAAGTATGAACCTTCACACAACCCCCACTGTCAGGGCTCACGGGAGGTTTCCTCCTACTAATTTCAGCTTGGCTGCTACTTCCCCAGTATTAACTAATTCGAGCATTGTGGGCCCTCTCAGTTGGAGTGCAAGTTGGCACCGTAGAAATACTAAGATGGCTGCCAATACTGCTACAGCATACCACTGTTTAGCAGTCTAGTCTTGCGAGTTCCTGACACCCTGGTGAAGTGCTTCCCAACATTCTACTGCGCACTTCACTGAAGAGATTCCTGGAAGAGCATCTGTTTCCTAGCGTCGTGGAAGTTAGACAGGGTAGTTGCGTAAATATTCGCGTTTAGAATCGTCGGAGAATACCTTCCAACTTGAATGAGGTCAGTGCCCAAACCTTTAGTGTCAAAGAGAAGATTAACATAGAGGAATTGTGGTTTTAAAACTAATGACAGCCTAGCTATTCTCTGAAGTACTTCAAATTAAAAAGACTCTGTAAACCAAGAGACGAAATTCACCTCTTTCGTTTCCTTTGGAGATTAACATTAGTTTTCCCCTGCAGTACCCGTGTGTCTCAGGAACGTGTGCCGGGCTTTTGGCAGTCAGCTGAGACTTGACAGGCGCGTTAGATTAATTGCCAACTCCAGCGCCGACTAAAATGTAATGTTAGTGTTATTTCCTTTTCCCTAAGCATTTAAACTGCAGGCTTCAGAGAAGGATTGCACGGGCGCGATTGTTAACGCGCCGTGCTTCCGTTCATAATTAGAGTTTGAGGAGAGCAGCGCGGGCGCGACCTGTCAACGCGCCGCGCTCCGTTAATGAATTAAAACTCAGAGGAGAGTAGCGCAGCGCGATCTGGCAATGCGCTGCGCTTCTTTATTTTAAAAATCAGTTCTTACCAACTCTGGAGAAAGGTGAACTGGAGGCTGGTCCTACTAATCTACAGAACCCCACATAAAGTCATCGCAGCTGCTTCAGTCAGTGAGTACAGGAAAAAGGCAGGAGAGAGTTACAAAACAGTTTACAGATTCGTTAAGACAATGTACTTACCCACATCTTCTTAAATACTGCAGACAGATTCAGGCGCAGGACGTCCCTACGAAAGAAAGAGAGAGAGAGAGAGGGTGAAGAAACATTTAAACATTCTCACAAACACAACAGCTGAAGTAAGAAGAGTAGCAAGCTCCATTAATCCTCTGGTAAGATAAGTAATACATAATTGAGAATAAAAGTAAGTTACTGAGTTCTGAAGTATAATTGACATATATATATATACATAATTACAGTCTTGAATATAAGAAGAAGAAGGAAGAAGACAAGCAGAACAGGCAGAGTTACCCGGAGCGGTCTCTTCTCTGTCCCCAACCCCTTTCCCCCCAGCACCTATTAGCGATGGAATTCTAAAGTCCGGGCTGGAAGGTGCTGAGGAAGGAATTGGGACCTAACGTCATTCTGCTCCTGTGTGGTTAAAACTGAGAGAATACTAGTTCTGACACCCACACCCATCAAACCTGCAGCACACAACACCAGTGACAAACACACAGAAGCTTGCCAATAATGTCCAGTCAATACACTGACAAGCAAACACACACCCTGGGGGGTATCCACAAACATCACACACACACAGGTATGGCAGAACCACTGTAGGCACAAAAACAACAGTCAAACACAGAACACAATCAAAACACACACACAGAACTACTACAATAACAGACAAGACCTGTACAGTTAAACAGTGGAAATTCAATGGGAGCACAGACACAACAGGAGTACACAACCTCATTAGTCAGGAAAAATGCACAGACAACATACCACAACACATATAAGAAGTGCATCCACACAAAACAATAATGGAGACAAACAGGGAGAAATGGGCCTACAATGACACACAGACAGACATACCACACCACCCATCAACTCAAAATGGTGTCATAGTGTACCACATGCCTGCACATGCACAACAATGACAAGAGACACATCAAATATGAGAGGAGAAAACACCAAGGATGCACCTAAAACAAGCACGGGAAGTACAATAGACCTCAGTCCATGTGACAGACACACAAGTAAGGCACACCACAATGGCAACACACATCTGAATCAAACACAACAACAAAACACACACACTGACAGGCAAATAGAACACCACACACAGAGCATCTGTCAACTGTATGAGACAACACAACACAAACACTGCACACAGCCACATCAGACACAACACATGCACATGCAAAGATATCAATATGCTACAACAGCTAAACATCAGGGGGTGCACACCAGGCAAGGACAAGGCAACATACACTCACAGCACTGCATGCACACCAAGCAGTGTGTGCACAACAGACATACCAGTTACAAACAGAGATGAGTGACACACCATGAACACACACAACAACAATCTAAACATCACACAGACAACAACACACCCAGGAAGTTAAACAGTCCACAGCAAACACACCTACATCTAAGCCAACACACACAGATGCACAAGTCTGGGACACCAAAGTTGAAACAACATGATCAGAGGAAACAAGACATTGGCAATGTTGAAGTGGCATATAGAGCATGTGTCACAGTAAACCATACCCACACAGTAACCCTTTATTTAGCAATGACACTGACAAGGCAGACAACAGGAGTAAATTTCTTTTTATTTACATTTTACACAGTTATGTAGCAAAATTTAGACAAGAGCAAGGCCAGTGACCAGTCCAAAGTGCAGATGAGGTACATGAGAAGCTGCACAGGCAAGGGGCAAACTGCAGTGAACAGCAAGGCCAGTGACCAGTCCAAAGTGCAGGTGAGGTACATGAGAAGCTGCACAGGCAAGGGGCAAACAGCAGTGAACAGCAAGGCCAGTGACCAGTCCAAAGTTCAGGTGAGGTACATGAGAAGCTGCACAGGCAAGTCTAGAACATCAGTCAACAGCAAGGCCAGTGGCCAGTCCAAAGTGCAGGTGAGGTACATGAGATCCTGCACAGGCAAGGGGCAAACAGCAGTGAACAGCAAGGCCAGTGGCCAGGACACCGTGCAGGTGAGGTACATGAGAAGCTGCACAGGCAAGGGGCAAACAGCAGTGAACAACAAGGCCAGTGGCCAGGACACAGTGCAGGTGAGGTACATGAGAAGCTGCACAGGCAAGGGGCAAACAGCAGTGAACAGCAAGGCCAGTGACCAGTCCAAAGTGCAGGTGAGGTACATGAGATCCTGCACAGGCAAGGGGCAAACAGCAGTTAACAACAAGGCCAGTGGCCAGGACACAGTGCAGGTGAGGTACAGGAGAAGCTGCACAGGCAAGGGGCAAACAGCAGTGAACAGCAAGGCCAGTGACCAGTCCAAAGTGCAGGTGAGGTACATGATATCCTGCACAGGCAAGGGGCTAACAGCAGTGAACAACAAGGCCAGTGACCAGTCCAAAGTGCAGGTGAGGTACATGAGAAGCTGCACAGGCAAGTCTAGAACATCAGTCAACAGCAAGGCCAGTGGCCAGTCCAAAGTGCAGGTGAGGTACATGAGATCCTGCACAGGCAAGGGGCAAACAGCAGTGAACAGCAAGGCCAGTGGCCAGGACACAGTGCAGGTGAGGTACATGAGAAGCTGCACAGGCAAGGGGCAAACAGCAGTGAACAACAAGGCCAGTGGCCAGGACACAGTGCAGGTGAGGTACATGAGAAGCTGCACAGGCAAGGGGCAAACAGCAGTGAACAGCAAGGCCAGTGACCAGTCCAAAGTGCAGGTGAGGTACATGAGATCCTGCACAGGCAAGGGGCAAACAGCAGTGAACAACAAGGCCAGTGGCCAGGACACAGTGCAGGTGAGGTACATGAGAAGCTGCACAGGCAAGTCTAGAACAACAGTCAACAACAAGGCCAAGGGCCAGTAAAAAGTGCAGAGTGAGGACATGATATCCAGCACTGGGATTGTGTGGTACTGTACCCTGCCATGGTCAGCAACACACTCAGGGTGTCAAAAATGGGCAGTCCATGGCACCACTGTGGGAGAGACATGTGTGTGAGGGGGACTAACACTCAGACTTGGCTGGCAGTATGGTTGGGAGGTGGCTGTCTGTCGGGGCCAGTTGGGGTACTGGCTCGGGGAGAGAGAGGCCCAGCTGGGGTAGAGCCATCAGTGGTCTGGGAAGCCTGAGGGCTGCTAGGTCCAGGTGTGGCAGAGCCATCAGTGGTTTGGGAAGCCTGAGGGCTGCTAGGACCAGGTGGGGTGGTGGCATGTGGAGATGGACTCATGCTTGCACAAGACCCAGTGTGTGTGGGAGAATCTGGAGGGGTGCCCTACCGCTTCTTGGGGATTTGATATGGCTTCCCTGGGATTAATGCAAAGTGGGGTGTATACAACAGGCACACTCATCACAAAAGCAGGATCATGTGCAGATGCTGGTCCCCCCTCTGGGGACGTGCTGGATTCTTTGGGATGCTTGGCCCCGGATTGCCTCTGCCCCTGCATCACCTGTTTACCAGGTGTCCCCCCTACAGTGGCCTCCTTTCCCTGCTTCACAGGGCTCTGGATGGCAGTTGATGTTGTGGGTGAACTTGCCTTGGAGCTCTTCTTACGTGTACCCTTAGCAGGCACCTGTTTGTCACTGGGCACGGACACTGTGTGCTTGTCTATGCGAGACACTTTTGGGACAGGTGAGTCCTTGGCTGGGGATGCCTCTGAGGCATGTGAGCCTGAGGCCTGCTTCTTGCCATCCTTGCCCTGGGTGTGGCCTGAAGGGCTTTTGCCTCTGCGCTCTGGTGTGGGTTTACCTTTCTGTGGGGATGGTGTCTGCGGCCTGGACTGCTTGGGCTGCTGCTGCCGTGTGCTGCGTGTGCCGTATCTTTCTTTTGATGTCTGGGGTGTGTGGTCACTATCATCAGATGTGGCCACTGGCAGGGTGGTGGGCCTAGGGACTGGAGCAGGACTATGGGATTGGGCAAGTTGAATGGCTGCTGTCACTGCAGAGGACAGAGACTGTACAGTCCGGTGTAGCCCACCCACATCGGAATGAACGCCCTCCATGTAAGCCACCACCTGTGCCAATTTTTTGTCATGATCCAGGAAGGCATTGAGGAGAGCTGTCTGACCCACACACAGCTGGCGCAAAAGGTCCACAGACTCAGCACTGATGGCAGCAGGGGGACAGGGGCAGGGGCAGCGGTGCCTGGGATGAAGGACACTCTTCCCTTTTTGTGGTGCGAACACGGGCAGCAACAGTGAGAGTAGCAGGGAGGGTGGGCACTGAACGCTGTGTGGTGGACGAGGAGGCAGAGTCCCCGTTTCCTGTGGCCGAAAACATAGATGCATCACCGCCGTCGTTAGATGACGTAGAGGTCTGCGTCTCTGGCTGTGAGTCCTCTAGAAGACTACGGCCCCCCTCTGATGCGCTGGTGACATCCGTGTCACTATGCTGGTGTGCAGCAGTTGTGCTTGATGCCTCACCACTGGTGTCCGTCCCCTGTCCTTCCGTGCCCATGTGAGATGCTGCATGAGAGAGAGAGAGAGGTAGGATCAGTACATTGGCATCAAGATTACAAATATGTGCAAGGAAAGCATCACTAATGATGAACAATCATCCATGTTGGACAACACCATGGGCAGTAACATTGTGCAACCTCAATCCAAACATCGAAATTACCGTGTCATAATGCAAACTTGGCATAATTCACCCATGTGATGAACACACAGCCAATTAGCCTGTTGGTGGCTCTGTCTAACCAGACACACATATCCCTCTGTGCACACCTAGGGCCCTGAGGGGGTAAAAGCTTCTACTCACAACATGTTGCCACTGTCACATCTTGAGCCAGCAGAAGTGTCCAACACAGAGACAGACTCCAGCATATACGCCCACAATGGCCATGAGCACATGCCATCCACCATGTCGTATCTTGGGGCACAACTACAGTTGCACATTGGTGTTAGATGTGTAGCCAGCACAAATCTGAAGTCAGGCAATGCACACATTGATGATGGCACACTCAGATTATGCACTCTGCCGGACCCGTGACTACCCCAATGAAGATGATACCAGAAGGCCACAACTACAAATGTGAAGTCAAGTGCCATTACACCAATGACATGGGAAGGTACATGTAGGGGGAATGCATGACAACTGCACCCAACACCGCGGCCACTTACACACCATTGCATCACACTAGCAACATCACAGCCCTGCACTGGCCCAGGCTTGGAGCACATGCAGCCAAACAACACCCAAAGTCACACTCACAGAATACTCACCACCAGCTTGCTGCTGATGCCCCTTCAGACGTGCATCCAGTTCAGGCTGCGTCACAGCTAAAATGCGTGCCATTAGTGGTGTCATGCTGTGCCGCGCCAACCTGCCGGCCCGAGGGATCAGCCCCAGTGTCATCTCGGCCACGTTCCTGCTCAGCCGGCAGATGTCATCCCGCCTCTTGTGACAGTGGGAGCGCCGTCGTTTGGAGACACCCAGAGCACGCACCTTGCATGCAATGGCCCTCCACACGGCCTTGCGCTGGTTGACTTTGAGCTGCAGACATGGGAGACAAGAGGGTGCAATAATCAGTGTAACCTACCACCATTTCCCAGGGCAGGAGCATGACACTGACTCATCCCAACTTCAGCCATAACTTTAGCAGAGACAATAAATCTGCGACATTCAAACATCCTCATGTGGGAAACACACATTAATGCATGCAGGTATGAGGGTGGACACAGTACATGCCCATCTCATAGCCATGCAGGATGCCAGCAGAGAGCAAAATGTGTATGCTGACCACATCTACTGCAAATGTTTGGGAATATCAAGACATGCAGGACATTACTACATATGTCACTGTGAATACTCACTGTGCCCAACACTGCGCAGCCCTCAAAGCACTTGCCCTTAAACTGCCACACTGTGTCATGGAGGTCACATTGAGGGACATGACCTCACAAACACAAACCCTCATCACAAGGCCTGTCGTGTGCAATCTACATGTCTGTAATGGCTCATTGATGGAGAGTCAAGAGGAAAAGCACAGATTTGACACTCTGTACATTCAGTGTTGTGTCACTGTCAGATTGGGCGGTGAATGTGCAGGCCAGTTGGGGTCACACAGAGGTCCAACGTGAGACATCTGATCTTTTAAATGGAGGGACTATTTGGAAACACAAACAGTGCCAACACATGCGAGTATGTGCACATGCTGGTGGTGATGGAAGGGTCTGGGCACAATAATGTTGGAATGTACAGTGTCATAGGTGAATGACCAACAAGAGTGTCACCCTGGGGGATTGAGGTCCTGAGCATAGTGCAGAACTAGAGATGAGGCACATATTGAGTCAGAAACAATTCCCTCACTACCCTCTGGACAACAACCCTAGCTAAGGCCACAGATGGGCCTGTGAAGGACATCAGGGACACACACAGACATTCAGACTGGCAATCACTGTCCTGACTCCTAAATTGAAAAGTTGCAGCCTCACTGTATGTCTGACAAGACATTACATTTCCCTCACATCTGGATGTGCAGGCAGGGAAACGTGTGGAATAGGCTAAACACACCTTTCCCCTGGAAACAGCATGCTAGGCAGTGCATGACCCAACCCCACACTCTCACACACATACTGCAGCAGATCAACTTCATGTGTGCCCCCCCTGCACTCTCACTCACACTCTGAGATACTTACCACGACATTTGGCGCACCATATAGCCTTGGATACTGGGTGAGCACCTCGTCCACCAGGACCTCCAGCTCCTCGGTGGTGAAGGGAGTGGCACGGATCTTCTCAGTCTTCGCCATCACTGTGGGCAGGAGACAGCAGCAGCGGCAGTTGGTGGTGAGGGGTCTCAGGCAGCAGTCCCTGGAGGCAGCAGCAGGTGAGGGGTCTCAGGCAGCAGTCCCTGGAGGCAGCAGCAGGTGAGGGGTCCCAGGCAGCAGTCCCTGGAGGCAGCAGCAGGTGAGGGGTCTCAGGCAGCAGTCCCTGGAGGCAGCAGCAGGTGAGGGGTCTCAGGCAGCAGTCCCTGGAGGCAGCAGCAGGTGAGGGGTCTCAGGCAGCAGTCCCTGGAGGCAGCAGCAGGTGAGGGGTCTCAGGCAGCAGGCTCAGTGAGCTGTGGCAATGTGTGGCTCTCTCACACACATATATAGCCCCCAGGGCTCGTTTCTGTGGTTCTAAGCTGCTGCAATTGGTGTTCCAGGTCTGCCTCATTCAAATACATCCAATGACCGCCTCTGTAGTGGCGGAGCACGCCTACCGCGATTTTCAAACTTGCATCAGGCTACCGCGATTGCGCTTCCCATTGGCTGTCAATGCATGGGCCATGGCAGTGACACACCGCTGGTGCCAGCCGGTAGCTACCGCGATATGGGTGGCATGCATTGCTATGAGTGACCGTGATTTGTGTGGCCAGACATGCCAACCGCCATTTGATCATGTGTATATGCCTAGCACTACGGTGAGTGTGTCTTGGGCCATTGGCGGTGACACACCGCTGGTGCCAGGCGGTAGCTACCGCGATTCCGGGCACATGCATTGCTATGAGTGACCGGGATCTGGGTGTTGGAGCATGGCAACCACCATTAGCCATGTGTATATGCCTATCAATCCCGCTATGGTGTCTTGGGCCATGGCGGTGACACACCGCTGGTGCCAGGCGGTAGCTACCGCGATATGGGTAGCATGCATTGCTATGAGTGACCGTGATTTGTGTGGCCGGACATGCCAACCGCCATTTGATCATGTGTATATGCCTATCACTACGGTGAGTGTGTCTTGGGCCATTGGCGGTGACACACCGCTGGTGCCAGGCGCTCGCTACGGCGAGGGTGCAGCATGACATTGTTGACTATGGGCGTGATAGTGTTGTTTGAGCACGTTTAAGGCACCAATGGACACATCGTGCTGTGTCAATGTCATGGGTCATATCTGTACTTCGAACAGTGGTCACTTACAAAATATCATGGCACTGGATGTAATTTAAATGGGCTATAGTTAGTAATGACAGCCTTAACTTCATATCTAACACCAAATGCCACACTGAAAGAACTAATGGGGCATATTACTTCTACACAATTTCATATCTGAGCCCACATTTACACACATATTCATATCTGTCAACAAAATTTAGCCCCAATTTCATATATGCTATGAAAAAACAAGGAGACCCAAATACAATTGGTCAGGGACCTTTGGGTAATTGAACTATTTCTAAAGACAGTGGTCCCCAGACAGAAAATAAGTTATAAATCAATAAATATAGACCCAATCAGTACTATATTGTAGACATCTGTCCAGCCGGACAGATATTTAATATGCAGTCAAATAATGTTTACAGACAATAAACACGGAACAGGTTAAGTGGGACAGAAGCCTGCATCCAACTTAGCAAGAAAGACGTACAACATAAAGTAAAGGGTTCAGGCAAAGGGAATTGTTTGTTTCAAGCACATTTCTAATAGAACAAACAGAATATACATGAGACACCATTACATAGAAATTAGAACATTTTCACAGGGTGTGTATGGTGTACAAGGTGTCGACGGCGTTTTGATCCCTTAAAAGAATAATGGGATAATCCTCAGGACATTATAAATAACATGCCTGTTTTCATATGGCTTAAATTGCTAGAACCATGGAAAAAATGGAGGGAAGGAAAAGGGAAAAAAATAAGTTAAAATTAGACAAATGAAAGTGGCGTATATCCGAAGTGCTCGTGAGATTGTCTCTAATGTGCTGTCCGACGTGATGCGAGGCACTCCTGAACATGAGAACATGCACGTGGATTTAACGTGCAGTGAAAAATATATATAAAAAAGGTGAAGCGAAGGGATAGAAAAAGAGAGGGAAGTTAGGCCGACGATCAAGATGGAAGCGAGATCTGGCGTAGGTGTTGGAAAAGTGAGATATCTCTTACAGTAGCCGTGTAGTGGGTGGCCGGCAAAAGGAAAAGACAGAGCTGAAAGTACTGAAGGGTAAGGGGGTGCTAGTATCTATGTACGTATCATAAGGGGAGGTAGCGCTACAGTACACAATGGCACAGGGGGAGGTAGAGGACAGATTGGGCACGTAAGGGGAGCTATGGCTTACCCAACGTGAAGAATGGAGCTGTGACAAAAGGTCTTGAGAATCAAGAAGAGCGGAAGGCCACCGGCATAGGATCTGTAGGGATGGTGGTCTTAGTTATAATCCTGGGGAGTATGTACCGGAGTCAAGGTTCCTGCAGTAGGTAGAATGGGGCAATTGAGCAATTGAGGTTATTGAGGGGGAGGAGGGGGTTGAGTATGGAAAGGTAACCGCGGTGTGCAAGTCGAGCGCGCTTACCGGTTAAGGGAGTTCCATTGTGGACATAATTCCAATGAAAAGCAAGCCGCATTTGCGGTCTTGAGCCGTAATACAGGCCAGTGCTAGAAGGAAGGAGCAAGGAGGAATTAGGATAATGCAAGTGTCAACGGTGGTAGAGGAAAACGGCGTGCAGGGCTATCACGCTTACCGTATGTAATCTAGGGTCCGTCACAGCCTTGGTGTTTCCGGTCACAGAATTGAGTGAACCAGGAGGGAGCATTATATATGGGGCCCTCCAATTGGGAGAAGTGGGTCAGGTGACCAAGAATAGTAAAAATGGAGGAGAGACTGGTGGTTGCCAAACCAGCGGCCATCTTGGAACATGAAAGAATTGATGTGCACATACTTAAAGTGGCTAAAAAACCGAATATAGGCAAAAAGGAAAGTTAACAGGAGTGGCAAATCTGGCCACCTTAGAATAGCATAGAGCAACATGATACTCTGTACATTTCTGGAGCGACAAAATCGGTAAAAGGACCTACAAGAGGCATCAATAGAGAGAAGCACATTGGACATTTAAAATGACATAGCAGGGCAGTTCAAAGAGTAATTGTCTATGTTTAGGACCAAGAGCGCTAGATACTCAAAAGCAGTCACAGTTAGATCAATGAAGTCCAGTCCTCCAGAAGATTGAGACCTGTATGAATACTTCCAGTCCTCAAGATCCATTTCAGTTCCTCCTTGTTAAGGAGCTGCGCCATGTCCGCACCCCTTGGCGGTGGCTTTATCACGCTAATGATTGTCCACCGTATGTCATTTTCAGTGTGACCTGCTGCCTGAAAATGTTCGACAAGAGGAGCATTTGGAGTATTGCAGCGTATTCTGCTGCGGTGCTGGCAGATCCGTATCTGTGCCTTTTGTGTATTTTGTCCAATGTAGATTTTATTACAAGGACAAAAAATAGCATAAATAACATTATTAGTGTTGCAATTCGAAAAGGTTTTCAGTTCAATCCTGATTTTATCAAAGACAAATTCTTTCCCCTCAATTGTAAACTGGCAAACAATACAATCACCACATTTAGCATGTCCTGTCAGGGGCGGCAGACCCCAGAGTTCATTAAGTGTTCCTGCGTTTTTGGTAGATGGTAGGGCCGCACGTACTAGGTGATCTTTTATGTTTTTTTCTGTACGGAATGCGAACAGGGGGCGTTCTAAATTAAGTACCCCTGCATTCAGAACCTCCCAGTGTTTGATAATGCTCTTTCGGATGGTGTGTGATACTGGTGAAAAAGTGGTCACACAGACCATACGGTTCTGTGGTTGTTTTTCTTTAGGTTCCAAAAGTGCATCCCTGGGACAGTACCAGGCTCTTTTAAGGGAGTTACGAACTAGCCTACGTGGGTATCCCCTTGATGTCAGTTTATTGCTGAGGACTTTTGCCTCGCGAAAATAATCCTCTTTTAGTGAGCAATTCCTCCTGATGCGGAGAAACTGTGAGTAAGGGAGTGAATCCCTCAGGGCACGAGGATGGTGACTGTCATATCTGAGGAGTGTGTTCCGCTCTGTAGGCTTCCTGAATAAACTTGTAATCAGTACCCCGTCCTTATGCTGAATGTTCAAATCAAGGAATGGGATGGTGGTCTTACTATGTGTTAAAGTAAAGTTGAGTCCGTCACAATTGTTATTGAGCCAGTGGAGAAATTGTCTCATGGTGGTGTCAGAGTCCTGCCAAATCATAAAAACGTCATCTATGTACCTTCTCCACACCGAGATCCCAGTGCGGAATGGGTTCATAGGTGACAGTATGCGACTGGTCTCGAGGTCGTCCATGTAAAGTATGGCTAGGTTTGGGGCAAAAACGGCCCCCATAGAAGTACCCTTCACCTGCTGATAATATTGTTCATCAAAAAGGAAAAAATTCCTAGTGAGGCAAATCTCCAAAAGTTGAAGTATAAAGACCGTGGGTACAGCATGGGGCCTTGGTCATCTGTTGAGGACTCGTTCAATGACGAGGAGGGAATCAATTTGAGGAATATTGGTGTAGAGCGACTCCACATCCAACGTGCAAAGGGTGTCGGATGTGGGGTCGAATGGGTGTTCATCAACTAAATTGATCATAGCCATACTGTCACATATGTAGCATTCAGTCTCAGGTACAAAATCCTTAATGAAAAAGTTCACATATTGGCCCAATGGTTCCAAGATGGAGCTGCAGCCCGATACTATGGGTCGGCCAGGTGGCTTGTCCTGGCTCTTGTGAATTTTAGGGAGAGTGTAAATCACAGGTGTATGAGGTGACGTGGTGTTCAGAAATTTGTGTTCATGTTTGCTAAGAAACCCATGTTTTTGCCCCAAACCTAGCCATACTTTACATGGACGACCTCGAGACCAGTTGCATACTGAAACCTATGAACCCATTCCGCACTGGGATCTCGGTGTGGAGAAGGTACATAGATGACGTTTTTATGATTTGGCAGGACTCTGACACCACCATGAGACAATTTCTCCACTGGCTCAATAACAATTGTGACGGACTCAACTTTACTTTGACACATAGTAAGACCACCATCTCATTCCTTGATTTGAACATTCAGCATAAGGACGGGGTACTGATTACAAGTTTATTCAGGAAGCCTACAGAGCGGAACACACTCCTCAGATATGACAGTCACCATCCTCGTGCCCTGAGGGATTCACTCCCTTACTCACAGTTTTTCCGCATCAGGAGGAATTGCTCACTAAAAGAGGATTATTTTCGCGAGGCAAAAGTCCTCAGCAATAAACTGACATCAAGGGGATACCCACGTAGGCTAGTTCGTAACTCCCTTAAAAGAGCCTGGTACTGTCCCAGGGATGCACTTTTGGAACCTAAAGAAAAACAACCACAGAACCGTATGGTCTGTGTGCCCACTTTTTCACCAGTATCACACACCATCCGGAAGAGCATTATCAAACACTGGGAGGTTCTGAATGCAGGGGTACTTAATTTAGAACGTCCCCTGTTCGCATTCCGTAAAGCAAAAAACATAAAAGATCACCTAGTACGTGCGGCCCTACCATCTACCAAAAACACAGGAACACTTAATGAACTCTGGGGTCTGCCGCCCCTGACAGGACATGCTAAATGTGGTGATTGTATTGTTTGCCAGTTTACAATTGAGGGGAAAGAATTTGTCTTTGATAAAATCAGGATTGAACTGAAAACCTTTTCGAATTGCAACACTAATAATGTTATTTATGCTATTTTTTGTCCTTGTAATAAAATCTACATTGGACAAACTACACAAAAGGCACGGATACGGATCTGCCAGCACCGCAGCAGAATACGCTGCAATACTCCAAATGCTCCTCTTGTCGAACATTTTCAGGCAGCAGGTCACACTGAAAATGACATACGGTGGACAATCATTAGCGTGATAAAGCCACCGCCAAGGGTGCGGACATGGCGCAGCTCCTTAACAAGGAGGAACTGAAATGGATCTTGAGGACTGGAAGTATTCATACAGGTCTCAATCTTCTGGAGGACTGGACTTTTTTGATCTAACTGTGACTGCTTTTGAGTATCTATGCGCTCTTGGTCCTAAACATAGACAATTACTCTTTGAACTGCCCTGCTATGTCATTTTAAATGTCCAATGTGCTTCTCTCTATTGATGCCTCTTGTAGGTCCTTTTACCGATTTTGTCGCTCCAGAAATGTACAGAGTATCATGTTGCTCTATGCTATTCTAAGGTGGCCAGATTTGCCACTCCTGTTAACTTTCCTTTTTGCCTATATTCGGTTTTTTAGCCACTTTAAGTATGTGCACATCAATTCTTTCATGTTCCAAGATGGCCGCTGGTTTGGCAACCACCAGTCTCTCCTCCATTTTTACTATTCTTGGTCACCTGACCCACTTCTCCCAATTGGAGGGCCCCATATATAATGCTCCCTCCTGGTTCACTCAATTCTGTGACCGGAAACACCCAGGCTGTGACGGACACTAGATTACATACGGTAAGCGTGATAGCCCTGCATGCCGTTTTCCTCTACCACCGTTGACACTTGCATTATCCTAATTCCTCCTTGCTCCTTCCTTCTAGCACTGGCCTGTATTACGGCTCAAGACCGCAAATGCGGCTTGCTTTTCATTGGAATTATGTCCACAATGGAACTCCCTTAACCGGTAAGCGCGCTCGCCTTGCACACCGCGGTTACCTTTCCATACCCAACCCCCTCCTCCCCCTCAATAACCTCAATTTCTCAATTGCCCCATTCTACCTACTGCAGGAACCTTGACTCCGGTGCATACTCCCCAGGATTATAACTAAGACCACCATCCCTACAGATCCTATGCCGGTGGCCTTCCGTTCTTCTTGATTCTCAAGACCTTTTGTCACAGCTCCATTCTTCACGTTGGGTAAGCCATAGCTCACCTTACGTGCCCAATCCGTCCTCTACCTCCCCCTGTTCCATTGTGTACTGTAGCGCTACCTCCCCGTATGATACGTACATAGATACTAGCGCCCCCTCACCCTTCAGCTGTCTTTTCCTTTTGCCGGCCACCCACTACACGGCTACTGTAAGAGATATGTCACTTTTCCAACACCTACGCCAGATCTCGCTTCCATCTTGATCGTCGGCCTAACTTCCCTCTCTTTTTCTATCCCTTCGCTTCACCTTTTTTATATATATTTTTCACTGCACGTTAAATCCACGTGCATGTTCTCATGTTCAGGAGCGCCTCGCATCACGTCGGACAGCACATTAGAGACAATCTCACGAGCACTTCGGATATACGCCACTTTCATTTGTCTAATTTTAACTTATTTTTTTCCCTTTTCCTTCACTCCATTTTTTTCCATGGTTCTAGCAATTTAAGCCATATGAAAACAGGCATGTTATTTATAATGTCCTGAGGATGATCCCATTATTCTTTTAAGGGATCGAAACGCCGTCGACACCTTGTACACCATATACACCCTGTGAAAATGTTCTAATTTCTATGTAATGGTGTCTCATGTATATTCTGTTTGTTCTATTAGAAATGTGCTTGAAACAAACAATTCCCTTTGCCTGAACCCCTTACTTTATGTTGTACGTCTTTCTTGCTAAGTTGGATGCAGGCTTGTGTCCCACTTAAACTGTTCCGTGTTTATTGTCTGTAAACATTATTTGACTGCATATTAAATATCTGTCCGGCTGGACAGATGTCTACAATATAGTACTGATTGGGTCTATATTTATTGATTTATAACCAATTTCATATATGTCACCACATTTTAGCCCCAATTTCATATCTGACCCTCAAATTTATCCCCAATTTCATGTATGTCACCACATTTTAGCCCCAATTTCATATCTGACACCAAGAACTTACCCCCAATTTCATGTCTGATCCCAATATTTACACACATATCCATGTCTCACACAATATGTCACAATACATTACATGATTTTACAGACATTTCAGCATCATTTTCATTACTCACCACATATGTCACACTGTTGTCTGTTTGGTAACACCTATTACAGCCTTCATGTAATGTTATTGTTCACAGTAGCAAATCCAACAGTATATGTCCACATGGACATGTGTGTGCTCTACATACTCAAGGATGTTAATTACATCACCAGCACACTTGGGATTCTGTACATCCTTATTATTGTTAACTTGTATCTATGCCTTTGTGTATGTTTTGTCTCCATATCTGCCAAATGTTATCACCATTACTTGTGTCATTGTGTCTGGTATGTGCTCATGTTGTTCGGCCTGTCATATGTGATTTTGTTACATGTATATTTACACAGTTGTGAGTATGTTGATAGTGGATTTGATGTGTGTGGTGTGTTACGTTGGTACTCACCAAGGAGAGGTGCATTGACCTTGTTCACATGAAGATTGTTGGCTTGGATGATGGACTGTAGCCAAAAGTGGTGATGGTGCTCACTGACTGGTAACTTTGATATGGCACCGGTGAACAGTAGACGGTGTGCCACACTTGGCTGCACATTGATGTAATGTGTGTGCTTTCATTTGCAGTAATTGTGTGCACTGTTGGCAGGGTGCACAAGTAGGACACGTGTGCAGTGATTTTAAACCAACACAAGTGGATAAGCCTGCTATGGCGTAGTAGCCTTTCTGGGGCACAAGCTGTTCCTGCGCAGTGTGGGTAAACTGAAGGTGCTGTTGAATCAAGTTATTGATGGCATCCAAGACAGGTGAGATATACCTTGATAGGGCTGGCTGTGACACTCATCCAACTCTAACTTTTGTTGTTTTGAAGGTACCAGAGGCCAACAAGTGATGCACAGCCAGCATCTTTGTCTGTGGAGGGATGTTGATAGTCCGCTGTGTTGGTCCTGACAGCCTGTGGGGAATGTGGCTCAGGATGCTTTTGATGTTTGTCCTTTAGTACCTGTGTTGTGCAATGACATCCGCTGGTGTTATGTGTATGAAGCTGTTGTGTTTTTGTTATGTACTCAGTATGTTCATGCGCCGACTTGTAGGTATACTGGTGTGGGTTTGTCCTGGTGGTGTTGTAGGTTGTTTTTGTGGCACTGTTGTGTCTCCAAGCAGCTGGATGATTAGCTCCATGGCAACTGTTGTACTTCAGTTGTGTGTTTGGGCAGTGCTACCTTCATACTGCATGTCATAGTGCAACTTAAGTGCAGATTAACGTTTGTCTCTATTCCTTTTGGATCACGTACCTTATAAACTTTTTGTGTGCCACATTGACAATCTGTCTGCTTGTTGATGCTATTGTGCAGTGGTGTCATTGTGTCGTGATCCACGGCGACACAGAATCTGCAAATGCATTTCATTATTGGTCATTGACTGACTTTGAATTGTGATTACCAGCATGTATGGCATGTCTACTGATGACAGTGGATATTAGCACAGGCTTGTGAATATGTATGTGAATGTCTCTAAACTTGTGTGGATTTGAAGTGGCTCAAATTCCATAATGAGTCCTTCAGAACTGAACAAATTGTGTCGTTCATGTGTTCCCTGTCATGATTGCACAATAATGTGTGGCAGGTACAGCAGCCACTTGGAAGCCAGCAGTGTTTCTGTTTCACACATATCCTGTATCATATACTGTCAGGGCTGTTTACACAAGAGTTTGAAATGTGACTATTGGCATTCACAGAGCCAGTTTTCATGTTGGTTGTTCTCACTGTGAGAATACTGAACAAGTGTACAACAATGTTTTCTCAAGGTGTCACGACATTTGACTTGCACTGTATGCTGCATTGTGATGCCAGTCAATGTTTGCGCTGTGTCAATCAGAAGCTACAGATTTGTGCACATCTCATGTTCTGTTGCAATGACGTGTCCCCTTTCATCTCACCTAGGAGGCGACCTAATGTGTATCGTCCAGTCACCCTGCTGGCTAACATTGAGGATGATGACATAATACGCAGATTCCGTCTGGACCGCACAAACATCCAAGACCTGTGTGCCATGTTGGAGCCACACCTGCGGGCTGGCAGGACATACCCAACAGCATTAACAACTGAATCGAAGGTGATGGCAGCACTGCATTTCCTGGCTAGTGGGTCATTCCAGGAGACGGTGGGCATTGCAGGGGGGATGTCTCAGCCCACCTTCAGCATGGTGCTACGGGATTTCCTGCCGGCCATGATGCAATACAAAGACCGATACATAAGTTTTCCAAGGAGGGTGGCTTTGGCGGCTGTGAAGGCGGATTTTTATGCCCTTGGTCACATCCCTAATGTTGTAGGTGCTATTGACTGCACACATGTTGGCCTGGTTCCACCACAGGCACGGGAACACATATATAGGAATCGTAAACATTCACATTCCATCAATGTGCAGGTGGTGTGCCAGGCCGATATGATCATATTGCATGTCTGTGCCAAGTTTCCCTGCTCTGCACATGATTCCTACATCATGCGCAACAGCATTGTGCCCCAGCTGATGGCCAATCTACTTCCGGAGCGGGCATGGATTGTGGGTGAGTTGGCAGAGTCAAGTTGTGTGCTGTGTGTGCCATGCTGTCCTCTGCCACAGTTGTATCACTTAATCTGTATGTGTTTTTCACACCTAGGTGACTCTGCATATCCCAACAGACCTTGGTTGCTGAGCCCACTACGCAATCCTAGGACACCGTCTGAAGTCCGCTACAACAATGCCCATGGGAGAACACGTCGGGTGGTGGAGCGAACCTTTGGTCTCCTAAAATCGAGATTTCGCTGCCTGGACAGGACCGGAGGGGCACTCATGTACTCACCCAAAAAGGTGTGTCAGATAGTGGTAGCATGCTGCATGCTGCACAACCTGGCCTTACGGAAAGAAATCCCCCTGATCCTGGAGGATGATGACCAGCCGAGGCCCCCACCTGCGATCCCACAAATGTCCAGTGACGAGGATAGTGGAGAGGAGGAAGGTGTCGACCAGTGTCAGCAGCTCATCAACCGCTACTTCACTTGAAGGTGAGTGACAATGTACAACTGGTCCATTGTCTGTTGATGTAGTTGTTTGCGTAAAGGTCTATGTGATCTTTGTGACTGCATCCTGTTGTTGACTCAGTGCTGGCTGCCTATGTGTTGGGTACAGGGCAGTTTGGCACAGCTACAGGATGTCTATGTTGGTACTGTTGCACATTGTAATGTGTGCATTTTGAAGTACGTTGATGACATGTGTTGTGTGATGGCTGTGATGCCACCACCTGACTAGTGACTTTTGTTCTGTTGTGTTTTGCTAGGTCCCTTCTGCCTCTCCTTGCCTATAGAGAATCCATGCTCCTGTGACATTGTGACCATGGTAAACATTGCACATACTGTGATAAACATGGAGCAGACACAACTACGTTGGTGCGTTATTGTTGTTTATTTTCTATGGGTATATGTGAGAGGGAAGTGGATATTTACATAAGTGTGAATGGTGAATCAATGAGTTGGCAGTGATGGTAGATGAGACAATCGAGTAGGCACCACATTGATGTGGTGACACAGTCCAACAGACGGATGCCATTACCATGGCAGTGTGGGTAAGGACAGTGTACAGAGTCAATGGCAGGGTGAAGAGTGTTGCCATCATGGCTGGCTCTTTGACTGGCGTTTGGCAGGTGCTTTGCCACGGGTGAGTCCCAAGTTTTTCTTTGGACGGCCCCTTCTTCTTTTGGCAGGGGGAGCATCGTCTGCTGGGCCAGTGGGGTCGGAGGAGTCACCCCTCTCCGTGCCCGCAGGGGTGGATGATGAACTGTCATCCTGCGTGGCAACGGGGGGAGGTGGAGGTGTGGTATGTGGCACTGTCCTGTCCCTCTTTACCACCAAAAACTGGCCCATGAGGTCCACGATTTGTCCCATACGGTTGTCCATGGACCTCAGCAGACGTTG
The DNA here is from genome assembly GCA_963921515.1 of Calotriton arnoldi. Lineage (NCBI taxonomy): Eukaryota > Metazoa > Chordata > Amphibia > Caudata > Salamandridae > Calotriton > Calotriton arnoldi. Next base: position 984,254 of record CAWUFW010001590.1, read on the forward strand.
GAGCTCCAGGGCATTTTCGTGGACCTGGCCCATTTGTGCCTGTGTGTGTTCATAGGCACCAACAACTCTGGTGATGTTAGCCAGGGCTTCGGTCACAGTGTCCTGTGGTGTTGGAGTCCCACTTGTCCTCCCACCTGCCCTGTTATCACTGACCTGTTGCCTCACCACTCTAGGCACACGCCTACTCTCCCTGCCCTCTGTAGTTGTTGGTGTGGGCTGGGCATCCTCTGGGGCAGGGCGAGTGTTGCAGGCAGCAGTGGTAGTGGTGGTGGTGGCGGCACAGGTTGTTCCAGCAGGGGTCAGCGTTGATGTTGTTGCTGATGGTGGGGGGGCAGTGGGGTCATGTGACCGGTTGCGCCCTGGCACACCAGATGGGCCGGCTTGGAGATCCTCATCCAAAAAATCCAGGAACTCCGCATCAGAGTGTCCATGTTCCGGGGGAGGAGACTGGCTCTGCAGGTTGAGGTTGTCGTCCTCTGCAGTCAGTTGTTGGTCACCTGTGGATCAGAGGGTACATAGTCATTGACTTACACCCATCAGGCTTGCTGTGTTTGATGTCTCTTATTTACATGTTATGCAACACACAGTTACGTATTTCATGAATTGTATGTCTGCACAGTGATGTGCGTCATGACATGATGTGGAGGTACATACATCTTTTTCCATGGTGTGACAAGTCATTGGATACCATGCCCCAAGTGAAGCTCTTGGTATTAAACTGAAAGGTTGTCATCTGACAGCTGGCTGCTATACAACTTGATGTGATGCATCTTTGCTGATTACTCTTCCTGGCAGATGTTACATATGCACATGTACTAGCCATTGTACCATTGTTATCTCATGCATACCTTTGTAATGTTCTGTGCTTGGATTTCATTGTTCAACAGACCATGCCTGTTTATTGTTACTATGGTCCTTCATGCTCAGCACCCATGGAATTTACAGATAGCATTCAGTGCAGTGCATATATGGTCCATGATTTGCTTACACATGGGTTTGGTTGAGTCACAGTTCTGTTTCTGTCACAGTTACATACGCTTAGCTGTCTGCATACTATCAATTGCTATTTTATTGGGGTGTATTTTGTTGTGATGTGAGGCCTTGTGTTGTCATTAGCTCAATGCTTTTGTTGAGGAATGGTGGGGTGCATGCACTGTCTGCTTACCTGTCCAGTTGTCATTTTTAGGTGGACTTTCTGACACATGCTTCTGGGTGGGGGGAGTAGTCCATCCTGCTCAGCTGTGGGACAAGGGGGCCTGGTGGGAGTTGTGGTGCAGGCCTCCCACTCCCAAACAGCCCTCCCTGGGAAGATGGATACCTACCTGTCAGTTTGTTTGTGGTGATACAATGTCTACCACATGGTTCTGGGTGGGGGGAGTAGTCCATCCTGCTCAGCTGTGGGACAAGGGGGCCTGGTGGGAGTTGTGGTGCAGGCCTCCCACCCCCAAACAGCCCTCCCTGGGAAGATGGATACCTACCTGTCAGTTTGTTTGTGGTAATACAATGTCTACCACATGGTTCTGGGTGGGGGGAGTAGTCCATCCTACTCAGCTGTGGGACAAGGGGGCCTGGTGAGAGTTGTGGTGCAGGCCTCCCACCCTCAAACAGCCCTCCCTGGGAAGATGGATACCTACCTGTCAGTTTGTTTGTGGTGATACAATGTCTACCACATGGTTCTGGGTGGGGGGAGTAGTCCATCCTGCTCAGCTGTGGGACAAGGGGGCCTGGTGGGAGTTGTGGTGCAGGCCTCCCACCCCCAAACAGCCCTCCCTGGGAAGATGGATACCTACCTGTCAGTTTGTTTGTGGTAATACAATGTCTACCACATGGTTCTGGGTGGGGGGAGTAGTCCATCCTGCTCAGCTGTGGGACAAGGGGGCCTGGTGGGAGTTGTGGTGCAGGCCTCCCACCCCCAAACAGCCCTCCCTGGGAAGATGGACACCTACCTGTCAGTTTGTTTGTGGTAATACAATGTCTACCACATGGTTCTGGGTGGGGGGAGTAGTCCATCCTGCTCAGCTGTGGGACAAGGGGGCCTGGTGGGAGTTGTGGTGCAGGCCTCCCACCCTCAAACAGCCCTCCCTGGGAAGATGGATACCTACCTGTCAGTTTGTTTGTGGTGATACAATGTCTACCACATGGTTCTGGGTGGGGGGAGTAGTCCATCCTGCTCAGCTGTGGGACAAGGGGGCCTGGTGGGAGTTGTAGTGCAGGCCTCCCTATTCCAAACACGCCTCCCTGTTAGGTGAGGGTGTAGCACACAATGGCTGCCACATGGTTCTGGGTGGGGGGAGTGGTCCATCCTGCTCAGCTGTGGGACAAGGGGGCCTGGTGGGAATTGTGGTGCAGGCCTCCAACCCCCAAACAGCCCTCCCTGGGAAGATGGATACCTACCTGTCTGTTTGTTTGTGGTGATACAATGTCTACCACATGCTTCTGGGTGGGAGGGAGTGCTCCATCCTGCTGAGGGATGGGGCAGGGTGTGCCTGGTGGGAGTTGTGGTGCAGGCCTCCCTATTCCAAACACACCTCCCTGTAAAGATGGCTACCTACCTGTTAGGTGAGGGTGAAGCACACAATGGCTGCTACATGGTTCTGGGTGGGGGGAGTAGTTCATCCTGCTCAGCTGTGGGACAAGGGGGCCTGGTGGGAGTTGTAGTGCAGGCCTCCCTATTCCAAACATGCCTCCCTGGGAAGATGGATACCTAACTGTTAGGTGAGGGTGAAGCACACAATGGTTGCTACATGGTTCTGGGTGGGGGGAGTAGTCCATCCTGCTCAGCTGTGGGACAAGGGGGCCTGGTGGGAGTTGTAGTGCAGGCCTCTCTATTCCAAACACACCTCCCTGGGAAGATGGATACCTACCTGTTAGGTGAGGGTGTAGCACACAATGGCTGCCACATGGTTCTGGGTGGGGGGAGTAGTCCATCCTGCTCAGCTGTGGGACAAGGGGGCCTGGTGGGAGTTGTGGTGCAGGCATCCCACCCCCAAACAGCCCTCCCTGGGAAGATGGATACCTACCTGTCAGTTTGTTTGTGGTGATACAATGTCTACCACTTGGTTCTGGGTGGGGGGAGTAGTCCATCCTGCTCAGCTGCTGTGGGACAAGGGGGCCTGGTGGGAGTTGTAGTGCAGGCCTCCCTATTCCAAACACACCTCACTGGGAAGATGGATCCCTACCTGTTAGGTGAGGGTGTAGCACACAATGGCTGCCACATGGTTCTGGGGGGGAGTAGTCCATCCTGCTCAGCTGTGGGACAAGGGGGCCTGGTGGGAGTTGTGGTGCAGGGTTCCCACCCCCAAACAGCCCTCCCTGGGAAGATGGATACCTACCTGTCAGTTTGCTTGTGGTGATACAATGTCTACCACATGCTTCTGGGTGGGAGGGAGTGCTCCATCCTGCTGAGGGATGGAGCAGGGTGTGCCTGGTGGGAGTTGTGGTGAAGGCCTCCCTATTCCAAACACACCTCCCTGGAAAGATGGCTACCTACCTGTTAGGTGAGGGTGAAGCACACAATGGCTGCTACATGGTTCTGAGTGGGGGGAGTAGTCCATCCTGCTCAGCTGTGGGACAAGGGGGCCTGGTGGGAGTTGTAGTGCAGGCCTCCCTATTCCAAACACGCCTCCCTGGGAAGATGGATACCTACCTGTTAGGTGAGGGTGTAGCACACAATGGCTGCCACATGGTTCTGGGTGGGGGGAGTAGTCCATCCTGCTCAGCTGTGGGACAAGGGGGCCTGGTGGGAGTTGTGGTGCAGGCCTCCCACCCCCAAACAGCCCTCCCTGGGAAGATGGATACCTACCTGTCAGTTTGTTTGTAGTGATACAATGTCTACTACATGGTTCTGGGTGGGGGAGTAGTCCATCCTGCTCAGCTGTGGGACAAGGGGCCTGGTGGGAGTTGTAGTGCAGGCCTCCCTATTCCAAACACACCTCCCTGGGAAGATGGATACCTACCTGTTAGGTGAGGGTGTAGCACACAATGGCTGCCACATGGTTCTGGGTGGGGGGAGTGGTCCATCCTGCTCAGCTGTGGGACAAGGGGGCCTGGTGGGAGTTGTGGTGCAGGGTTCCCACCCCCAAACAGTCCTCCCTGGGAAGATGGATACCTACCTGTCAGTTTGCTTGTGGTGATACAATGTCTACCACATGCTTCTGGGTGGGAGGGAGTGCTCCATCCTGCTGAGGGATGGAGCAGGGTGTGCCTGGTGGGAGTTGTGGTGCAGGGTTCCCACCCCCAAACAGCCCTCCCTGGGAAGATGGATACCTACCTGTCAGTTTGTTTGTAGTGATACAATGTCTACTACATGGTTCTGGGTGGGGGGAGTAGTCCATCCTGCTCAGCTGTGGGACAAGGGGGCCTGGTGGGAGTTGTAGTGCAGGCCTCCCTATTCCAAACACACCTCCCTGGGAAGATGGATACCTACCTGTTAGGTGAGGGTGTAGCACACAATGGCTGCCACATGGTTCTGGGTGGGGGGAGTGGTCCATCCTGCTCAGCTGTGGGACAAGGGGGCCTGGTGGGAGTTGTGGTGCAGGCCTCCCACCCCCAAACAGCCCTCCCTGGGAAGATGGATACCTACCTGTCAGTTTGTTTGTGGTGATACAATGTCTACCACATGGTTCTGGGTGGGGGGAGTAGTCCATACTGTTCAGCTGTGGGACAAGGGGGCCTGGTGGGAGTTGTAGTGCAGGTCTCCCTATTCCAAACACACCTCCCTGGAAAGATGGCTACCTACCTGTTAGGTGAGGGTGAAGCACACAATGGCTGACACATGCTTCTGGGTGGGGGGAGTGCTCCTCCTTCTGAGTGGTGGGACAGGGGTGGCTGGTGAGAGTTGTATGCTGCTTGCCTGGACACATACAACACAGTTGATGTTGTGTACATTCAGATGGGGTGAATGTTAAATCAGTGAGACCTGTGTTTGGCATTGGGGTGCAGATGAATGTACTTGTGCCTCAGAGATGTAGCTTTGTAGTTGTGCAAGACAGTACATGGCAGTTTCATGGTATACATTAGTTGGTACTTACCAGCCTCCACTCCCCCGGGTATTCCTTCAAGACTCTCTGGATGCAGTATGGCAAGCACCTTCTCCTCCCACGCAGAGAATGGTTTTGGTGGAATGGGAGGGCCTCCACCAGTCGCATCAGCCAGCTCACGGTTCTTGGCACTCTTCTTCTTGACAACACTCTTCAGGTCATGCCACCGCCTCTGGATTTCATGCTTGTTGTGGGGCACGTTCCCTACTGCATTGACCTTGTCCACTATCCTTACTCACATGTTTGTTCTTGTGGCTAATGGTGTCTGTTGGACCAGGCTACCAAAGAGTTGTGGTTCTACTCTAATTATCTCATCTACCATTACTGTCAACTCAGTGTCTGTGAATTTTGGCATTTTCTGTGGTGCCATGGTGTGTGCTGTGCTGATGTTTTGAGGTGCAGTTGTGAGGGTGGTGTGGGTGGTGTAGGTGGTGTGTGTGTGTGTTGTGGTGGTGGTGTGATGTGTGCAGGTTTGGCTCTCCTTAGTGCTCTGGTGTTGTTTCCTTCTGTTGAGTCGTTTTGCAAAGGATTGTGGTCAGGGAAGGGGCTGGTTTTATGCTCAGCTATGTGGGTGTGTCAAGATGGTGTTATGCTGTCAGGTGTGCTATGTGGGTTGTCCTGTGATTTGTATGTTTGTATTTGCCATGGGGGTGTGTCATTGGGATGTTTCAGGTTATTTTGGGGGCAGGGCTAGATGCCTGTGTGCATTTGGTGGCCTTATTGTGTGTTTCTTTCCTTGGCCGCTATTTTGTTGACGGAGCATCCGCAGCGATGGCTATGCTGCAGGCCTTCCGCCGTATCTCACATTCATTACTGTTAGCGACCGTGGCGGTCGGATACAGTGGAAAGTACCGCTGTGACATCGGGGATATCATAATATCATTGGCGGTGACTCCGCGTGCATGGCGGCGGTTTTGTGTGTTTACGCTGTGAACCCGACCGCCGCGGTTGGATTTTCCCCATCTCCGCCGTCTACGGGCAGTTTTTCGATGCCTCCTACCGCCGGGGTTGGAATATTTTGGCGGTTGATCCTAATAGGGTCGGCGGTGTTTCCGCGGTACCTGCGGCCGGTAATTTTCCGCTACCATGGCAGTTGGATTTTTTTCCGCCAGTCATTGTAATGACCCTCTTAATTTGCTTTTAAATGATTTTTAAAATGTTCTTGCCTGTTCCGCGTGGTATCATGCTTCTTCACCTCTCGCCTTCATTCATCCGTATGACCTTTTTACGCATTTGCGTCACGGATTTCTTCTATCACTAAAATTTTAAAAGAACTAATTTAACCATTGAAATCTATTGTAAACCGTGGGAAATCAATGCAAGTCAATTCATAAATTACTTTTAGAGTTATTTTTTTATTTTTTATTTAGATACTCTTTTAATTTATTTTTAAAATGCATACAAATTTTTAACACATTTTTTTAAAATTAAAAATTAGTTATTAATAATTAATCAAACAACCATTTTTATAAATAATAGTAAGACACATAACTAAAATCGCAATGTAAAATAATGCGCACTAATAGCATTTGCGAAGTAAAAGCATGCTATGTAGCAGCATGCGAAGTAATGGTAAACGCGGACTAAAAAATGCGTAGTAAAAGCACATCGTACTAATAACCGCGTAGTAAGTGTGTATTACCGTCTGCCAGGAGTATACCAATGAAAAAGAGCATTCATTGGAATGGGGCTCTTGTGCTGAAGAGCCTTAAAAACTAAGCACAATGCCTTAAAAGAAATTTGCCTCCTGAGAGGGAGCCAATGAAGGGAACAGATCCCATCTCTAACCGAGTGCTGCTTGGAAATGTTCAGAATAAGGTGACCTGCTGCGTTCTGTACAACCTGAAGTTTATTCAGAGAGGAACTATTGATGTTAAGGTAAAGGGCATTTCAGTAATCCAACCGTGAGGTGACAAGGGCTATAGTTGTCGGGGGACAGATCCCTAGGCAGAAGAACCAATATCCTCAGGAGCGAAGAGTGAGCCTTTCCTCTCCCCTGAGGTACAGTCACCTCTTGCCAAGTAAGGCACACCGAAGAATAGACTAGTACCCCTAGGGAGCGAAGAGACGATGTAGGACCACCAAGAGAATCTTCAATCAAGACCAGCAGGAAGGCGGGGCGGACCTGTAGGTAGTGTAACCCTGCAGAAATAGACAACAAGAGGTAAAAATGAGAAGGTTTAAAGGAGACTCGTCTCCTAAGGCGAGGGTATAGAATAGTACTATACATCAAAGAACTCAGGCTGTATACTTTCCCATACTCACTTATTCAATTGCTTGTATTCTACATAAATGAGGTCTCTTCTGCAAAACGATGGGAGGAGGAGGGGAAAAAGTAATGCTCTAGGCTGTGAGCTTTTAAGTTCAACAAAACAGTTCAAAGGCATACGTCTGCCAACAGTCAAAATCTCAAGATATGGAACTGGAAACACTGGGGCAGACTTCCATTAATAGCAATTCTGTACGATAGTTCAACCACAGGAGGCCAGAGTACACACACGCTCTATTTCCAGCATAGAGCGCACAGGAGTTAAAGTCAGCGCGAGCAGAAGCAAGCGGCAACAATGTATCCGCTTCGTTCCGTCTTCGCGATAATAAATAAAAAAGTTTAAAAAAAATGAAAGGTGAAAGACGCGCTGCTCGTCAGCAGCAGAAACTACAAAACAAAAATGCAGTAGCGCAACCTTGCGCTTTGAAGCAAACCAACCTGGTCTCAGCAGATTAGTCCCCGGGAGAAGGGAAGTGAACACAGTGCGTCCTCGCGCTCAAATGGCGGGAGAAGGGAAAGAAACTCAGCGCGTCCTCGCGCTCAATGACGGGAGTAGGGAAGAGAATGCAGCGCGTCCTCGCGCTCAATGGCAGGAGAAGGGAAGGGAACACAGCGTGTCCTCGCGCTCCATGGCTGGATTACCAGTAGCCACAGAGAAATCCTCAATGAGCTTCCAAGCAGTTCCAGGATCCCAGATAGCTCTTAAGCAGATAACAGATGACAGGAGGAAACAGTAATGTTGATTTGAACAAGAGAGTGAACTCAGGGTGGATCCAAACAAAGGGAAGGGCGTGGTCCTAGCAGGAAAGAAAGCCAAGCACCTGAGAACGGGGGCAGGCAGCTTATAAGCCATCTTGGTCACCTGACATTAGCCCAGTGCAGCATGGGAAAGCATACAACCCGGTACCTCTCTCAATGCATTATGGGAGTGGTAGTTTTCTATCATGAAACAGAGACAAGGTGCAGGAAGCCTAGCGGTTAACAATAGTGACTGTCTGGTGCAATTCCGATGGAATGTGAGGGAAGATCTTTTTCAGGGTCCTAATGATGTAAAAACAAGTGTTGATAATGCGACTGACCTGTGCATCAATACTCAGAGTATTATCAAAGATGACCCCAAAGATTTTAGCTAACTTGACGGGGGTGGGGTGAGGTCCGCAGACATGTGGCCACCGAGTGCTTGACCAAATGGAGTTTTGAGAGCCAAACACGAGCACTTCCACCTTGTCTGCATTAGTCTTCAGGGAATTATCCTTCATTCAGCAGATAATGCTGTACATGCACTGGCATAGAAGAGGCCAGTAGGCAACGCTTCCTGGAAGGTCACAGGAAAAAGACCATGTAGCCACTATAATCTGTTGCTGCCATTTTTGTCAGTCCTCAGCAGCCCTGCGAACTGACAGTAGTACTGCTCAGCAAAAGGTGGAAGAGCATGATCTGCCCCTCCAAATCAAAAAGTTCACTCTGCACGGCATTCTGTGTCACAGGAAGCCCTTGGGGCACACACATAATTGTGGGTACTGAGGCAAAAAATCAAACACCTGCAGAACTTGATATGGTAAACTTTAAACATGAGTGCACAATCTCAGGAGCTTTGAACTGAACTTTTTCTGTCCCAACAGACAGCCTCTAGATCCGAATGCCACAGAGCATAATCCACAATTGTAGAAGGCTGGTCATTGGATTAGGAAAACTGATGTAAAAGTGCATCTGCAAGCAATAAAACTGTCTCTAACTTAATGGTGAAGTGAAATCTCTGAAAAGAGATTTCCTCCTTTAATGGCCACCAGCTACATGATAGGTTTGTGATCTTCCAGGACCACAAAACTGGCACCAAACAATAAGGCCTGAACCTCATGATTGCCCATGATATATATTGAACACTACATGAGTTTATGCAAATTAAAAAACTTAAAATGTTTTTCCTACAAGTTGAGCCACAGGCCCAGATTTAGATGATAATTCCTGTTCAATCTCATGCGTGGAACCGAACACGCCTATGCATCAACTTGCTGCTCTTGGGGAATTGAAGCAAGGACTAAACACATCTCCCCCAATGCATGCCACTGTAGGGGCTATGACACAGACCCAGTACATGGCCACAGAAGAATAATACCTTATCAGTTGGCTAAAGGCTGCTCTCTAGTACCATACCAGACATAAGACAATACACAAGTGAACCTTATTGACTTCTATACAGCCTTGAAAATAACCTAAGCCAATTGGTGCTAAGGGGCAAATAGATGTCAGCTACCCTTACAGTGGAAACAAGCTATAGAAACAATGAGAATTGTTAAAGAAACAATTTTCTGTTTCTAATAAAACCCTCTGGACAATGCATAACAGTCTCATCTTGTATTTATACCAAGAATCCTGCAACACTTTGCAAATAACTACTATACGTTCGACAGAAATTGCAGATGATTAGATATTTTGGTCTGCAACCCATTTATTAAGAATCACATGAATATTCAGGTTAAGGGTCACCTGGCATGACTAAACCCCACACAAAATACTAGCATTGCAAAAGTGGAGCTTGGGCACCCAAATAAACCCTTCAAATAAGTAGTAATGCAGGTGACTGGAAATATTAAACATTGCTTTTTCTGCAACTGAAGTTCTGGAAAAGCGTGCTCAAGGACTCAAGAATTCAAATACTCACCTCACCTATGTGCAAGTTTGGGGGTCTAAATTAGAGTCTGTGAATCTTAAATAGTGAAATACAGAATAATATTAGTTCCTTAATGTTTTCATCCCATTACCAAAATAGTGCACTTGTTGTCTTTGCAAAGCATTTTTCACGTTATTGCTTTTAAAATATCTCCCTGTGGTAGGATCCTCATTCCCTTCACTATATATTTTTCACTTCTCAAGTGACCTCTCGCATCTAGAAACACTGGTTACATGGCACAATATTGAGCACCAAAATATCTATTCACCAAAATATCGCCAACAAATATATATTTTACCAAAATATTGTCACTCTGTACACAAACAAGAAATACAGAAATATCGATAACAAACATATTGCAACTGAAAATATCTAAAATATCACAACATCGAACACAAAAAGAAAGTATAATAAATATTGTTAAACAATTAAAAATATAGAAAATTTAGAAAATACAGCATAAACAATATCAACCAGTAAAATATAGTTGAAGCTAATTTAAATAAATTAAATTAATACATTTTCAATTAATAACTACTATTAAAAACCTATACAATTTACAAGCACAAGCAAAACTATTTAAAATAATAAATATACTAAATAAACATAGAATGAAATATTAAAAATGGTATTCAGATCCATGATAATTCAAAAAAACTTTAAAAAATATGAAACAATGTTAAGTTAGTCAATATGTAAAAATAATATAAAATTAACAACATAATATATATAAACAAAATACTAGCTCAAAATATAAAATATAAATGTATACACACTTAACAAAATAATCTTAAACCATGAAAATGTCTATTAAACTGAAATGTAAGCCTTAATTAGTGGCCACTAAATAAGGAATAACTGTCAAAAATATTCAAACTAAGCATAAACTAATAAAAGTACACAATGAACAAAGTCACTAACAGAATTCTTAAACTAATTAAAGAAACACTATAAAAAGGAGCAAAAAATCAACTTAAACCTTACAGCAAAAAAGCTACACATACGAGAATGCCGCACAGAAACTAACCCCGAACAATCTCGAACATCTAGATTGGAAAGTAAGAAAAAAATAAATAGATAACTAAAAATTAAGCTAAATTTTTTGCCTAACACTTAACTAATATAAACCACTAAAATACATTTTTCTCTTTATCTCCAAACTCTAGCTGCCATTTCAAAATTACAAACAAGAGCATCATCCTATTGACCAAAAACACCAACTTCCACAACAACAAACTCAGTAAATAGAGTAAAAATGTTAATATTCGCTAAACCTCCTAATGTTAAAGTCCAAACTAAAAAACAAACACCCTTAAAACTAATGTAACTATTTTTGTAAAAGTAAAACTGAAACAACCCTGCTTTATCCAACAGACTAGAAAGCATAATCTTGAACCATATATCGACTCAAAGCAGCAGACAAGGAAAAAAGTTGCACATTAAAACAACTGGCTTACTCTTCTGGAAACCTTAACCGGAGGAGTCAGAGAAGCGTGACAGAAAGTTTGCTTATTCAAGATTTTACATGACTGGCATTGGTCTCCATCAAAACTGCATAAAGCTGGACTTCTTCCTCATACTAATTGTTGGAGATGTGCTACTTCTGGTTGTGACATAGTCCACATCCTCTGTTCTTGCCCTATCATCCAGTCCTATTGGTCTTACATAGGTCAGATTTTAAAACACACTCTGCCTTTGGATTTACCGTTAACACCAGCCATCGTTCTTCTGCATGATTTACGAACTTTACCACACCTTACCAAACCTCAATGCCGTCTTTTATATATCGCTCTAACCACAGCTAAAATATGTATACTATGGCAATGGAAATCTTCAACTCCACCCTCTCCGGAATCTTGGCTGGTGCCTATGGTTCAAACTGCCTCTTATGAAAGAGTTATCTACAATTTGCAAGATCAGACACAATCATTTAATCAAATTTGGGCCCCCTTTTTACAACTGAATAATCCTTCTGTGATAGACAATTCCGGTCACCCCATAGTGGATTCCACTGTATCGTAACTTGTTCTCTCTTTCTATTTTACTCTCGCTTCTACTTTTCTTCTCTTCTTTCCTTTTTCTCATCTTTACTATCATGCATTTACATACCAACACTGAAAACCTGTCCTAAATCCGCTCTTATCGCGCTTCCTCCAATTTCTTCCTTTTTATCTTTGGTCAATTTCCCTATATACTTTTCTGTACTGTACGTTCTATTCTTTTATATTTTTTACTGCATTGGCGCCTCTCCATTATTATTCTTCACTATCTTTCTATTCACATTTCCTGCTTTTCTCTCACTTACACGTTTGCAATTTTATGTTTCACTTTGTATCACGTTTTTGTTCTTTTTGGCTTTAAATTTACTTTCTATTTCACCATAAGTCATTAGAGTTTTTCAATCAAATAGCTTATTGTTTTACTCACAACTGAATTCTTTTATTCTTCTTACATCTTATTATTGTATTATCTGTACTTAAATACGATACAGTCTTCATCCTTATGAATTCATATATATTTAACTTTTTGTACTACTTCCAATATCATTTATGTTATCATATTGCACATTTCTGTATTTTATTGCTTTTACTCCATTATATTTCCTAAATGCTAATAAACAAATTCAACACAAAAAAAAAAAAACAACAGCAGGCATGTAGGTAAAAAATTAAAACAGTAAAAACACATTTTAAAATGCTAACTGTAAATTTCAAACATTTCCAACTTAAAGTATAAATATATACTTCTAACGAAGCTGTCTTCTGTTGCTGACATCTGGGGACGGAGTAATCCGTGGCACTCCACACCAGGAGTTGGGCAGACTTGTGACGCTGTGCAGCTCGGTCCGGTCCTGCTAACTGCTGCTATCTTGGGTCTCCTTTTAACATCACCCGGGGCGAGGACTACAGCCCCCAGGGTGCACCAGGCCATCTCCAGCTGCCTCGAGTGAGGGGGAGGTGTGGCCATCGCGCTTAAAGCGCTGCCTCTCCACCCGTGGCACGGGAGCTGTCTTCTGTTGCTGACATCTGGGGACGGAGTAATCCGTGGCACTCCACAACAGGAGGTGGGCAGACTTGTGACGCTGTGCAGCTCGGCCCGGTCCTGCTAACTGCTGCTATCTTGGGTCTCCTTTCAACATCACCCGGGGCGAGGACTACAGCCCCCAGGGTGCACCAGGCCATCTCCAGCTGCCTCGAGTGAGGGGGAGGCGTGGCCATCGCGCTTAAAGCGCTGCCTCTCCACCCGCGGCGCGGGAGCTGTCTTCTGTTGCTGATATCTGGGGACGGAGTAATCCGTGGCACTCCACAACATGAGGTGGGCAGACTTGTGACGCTGTGCAGCTCGGCCCGGTCCTGCTAACTGCTGCTATCTTGGGTCTCCTTTCAACATCACCCGGGGCGAGGACTACAGCCCCCAGGGTGCACCAGGCCATCTCCAGCTGCCTCAAGTGAGGGGGAGGCGTGGCCATCGCGCTTAAAGCGCTGCCTCTCCACCCGCGGCGCGGGACGGAACCCGGACGAAGCCCAGACTAAGGGCGGACCCGTCTGAGCCCATCTGGGGCCGTAAGAGGCCGGGCTGGGCCACCCCCCTTTATTCTCTGAAATATCCATCGGATTGCCCCGTACATACACTACAGTCCAGGAAAGAAGGTACTGTTACGAATGACTTTATCTACTCATATGGACTGAGCATAAAAATATCGAGATAGGATCCTAACAGACTGAATTTGGTAGGGCACAGGATTTGTATGGGCAGGAATACAATCTTGGGACTGGTGGTAGCCAATTGTTATCAATTGTGCAGTGTTTTGTTCAAATTACTGTGGAGGATCTGTACTTTATAATGAATAAGTGTAAACCTCTTACTGGGCGGGGGGTGGTGGGAACTTTAGATGCGTTCTTAACAAGGGCAGAGTCAGCGTTAATCCATGAAATACAGCTCACTGAGCGCAGACTCTCGTTGGAGCCACAAAATCGAATAGTATGTCCTGCAGAAATCTCCCACGCAGGAGAAAGCCCTCATAATAGTAACCCATGTATAACCTTAATGTCCCAGTCTATTGTGGAGGAGCCCGAGGATGCAGTCTCAAGAGAAAATCCAGAGACTAGTAACAAAAGGCCTAGGTCTAGGCCAAATGTGACCACCAGAGGCCAAAAGGCTAAATCCGCTGATTGTGCTAGACTTACCCCCCATCCAAAAAGAGAAAGGGTAAGGGCATAAATAAACTAAGAAACGGTGTAAAAAATCAGGCCTGTAAGGGTAAGCCTGTGGGTAAGACACCACATCAAGAGCAGGTCCTAATTACGAGTGGTCAAGATAGTTCACGCCCAGGATTTCAGTTTGAAACAGGGTGGGAGGACTTTTTGTTAAAATTTGAATCTAGAGTGGGGCTTATGCTGGATCCATTAAAGCAAATGCTAACACAAATCAATAACAGATTGGCATCACTGGAGAGCTCAATGAACACCAACCCGATGATGTGCAGCTGCTGTAGTCAAACAGTTCATCCGAGCTCAATTAGAGCATTGCAAGGAAGCCATGTCCTATCTAGCCATGAGAGTGGGGTTGTACGACAGCAGCAGATACAGCCAGATCTAAATAATCCAAACGCCCGGATTAGTTGAGAGCCGTTGAGACTAAAAGCACCAAACATTTCCTATAATCAAGTGCAGGCAATTCATGAAAGGGAAGGTACACCACTAGGGACAGGGAGAGGGAGGGTGGCAGAGGATTCCATGCAGACCACCGCTACGGCAGATATGCCCGCTAATATAATAGGCAATGTAACATCAAGGCAGGAATGTCCATTAGAAATTAGGAATTTGAATCTTCCGCCCGAAGCAACACCATATACCGTAATCCTAGCGAATGTCCCCCAACTTCCAATTGGAACTGTAGAGCACTGGACAACTTTGAGAAATAAGTCTCTTCATTTCCTGGGGGCAAGGACCGGGCTTACCAATGCCTTATTTGCTGAATTTAAAATGGCGAGAAGAATTGCCTGGGTAGGAGGCTCTAGTAAATCCCTGTTAGGAGATTGCATAGTGCTAACATTTGGCACATCTAAGTTGACTAAAACCATACTGAAGAGAGTGGGATCTAGATACGTCTCTACACGGGGGATAAATATCTTACCACTGGGCTTTTTTTATCAACTTCCCAGGCGCCCACAGTATAGTGAGACAGAGAACTGGCTGGGAGGGTCTCAACAAAGATTCCCTATTCCAACTAGTAATCGATTTGAAGCTCTAAGCTCTCTGGGGGAAATTGACTGACTGAATATGAGGGCTTATCATGATGCCGAGATTATTGAGATAGAAGGGTTCATCGGGGAGGATCTTTCTTTATCTGGGAGAAGTAATAAGATGCGGGAAGTTAGCAATTATTTAAGGCCAGGGGATGAGCGAGCGAGGGGTCAAGTGAACGGTAATGAGGTATTCTTACCTCTTAATGCAACTCCTATTATGCAAACATTAGAATTGAGGTGCTCTGGTGATAGTAACTACAACACGCACACTGTTTTGCCGCAGTCTTTGAATGGTGATGTGCCCCTCTGTGACATCATTTCCTGGAATATCGCGGGGCTGCGGGCGAAAATAGATAACCCAGAGTGGCATAAGTTCATTCAAGACAGAGATATAATAGGCCTACAAGAAACCTGGGTCAATGAGCCACTTTATATCAATGGTTTTAAAAAAAATGTAATACACCGGCCGTGAAAGGCCTTGGGGGCAGGCTTAAGGGTGGCCTGAGCCTGTATATTTCTAATAAGTTGGTAATTACTAAAATACAGGCATTTTTGAGTAGCAGCTTTTATCAGATTATTAAGGTGTCTATACCCATGAATCAATGTGTAATATTAGTACATTTTTATAATAATGTGATTTCAACAGAACTTTGTCTGGTACTAAAAAATTTAAGTGAGGAACTACATGTAATTTGTAATGCTTGTCCTACTAATGTTGTGATAATTATGATGGGCGATTTTAATTGTGCAATGTGCCCCTTTGAGGACAAGAGATTATGTGGTTATATACATGAGGATTCAACTCATTTAACTCATTTTTGCCATTCTCCGGCAGGAGATCTGTTTAATGAATTTTTAGCTACATATGACCTAGGCTTTGTAAATGAGCTTATGGAGCCCCCAGTAACGATGCCTTATACCTATAATGGAAGAGGTGCTTCTGTAATTGATTATATATTGATCTCCCATAATCATGCTCTAAGATTACATTGTTTTGAGGTCGACCGGAATTCTTTAAGTGACCACTTCCCGCTACACCTGGTTGTTGCTTTACCTGTAAAGAAGGTTTCCAGTATAAACAAGGTCAGAGAGGAAGCAGGTGAGTTTACATTAGACAAAATTAATGGGTATACAATTAAATGGTCAAAGGTGGATCCCTCAGAAATAACTAGATCTCTTGTGGTTAACTGTAAGTCAGCAATTGAAAAATGCCCGTCTGAAACAGCACCTGCGAAAAGTATAGTAGCATCTTATGCTGAAATATCGAATGCCCTTAAGAAATTATTATTAGTGCAATACCGCAAGAAATATGAGGATTTAGGCTGGTTTAATTCAAGATGTACCCAAGCCTACTCCAACTTAAAACTAGAATTACATAGGCAGCCTAGAATATTGGATAACATTAGACTTGCAAGACTGGAATACCGACAGGCTCTAAAGGAAAGGAAGAATACCCTGAGAAACGAAGCATGGGAAGCCCTGCATACTGCGGCAGTTTTGAAGGATAGTGCAGCTTTTTGGAGGGCAGTGAAGACACCATTCCTAACCACACACGAAGGTCCAACAATAGCCATTGCCATTTAAAGGAGTAGTGGATAACCCACTTCGCAAAGGTATATAATGGTTCTGACGCTTCTTATTTTAGACCTGATGATGAACAAGAGAATGACCACCCAAAAATGAATTTAAATTTCACTTTAGACGAAGTGATTAGAGCATTACATGGGAGTAAGACCGGTAAAGCACCCGGCCCGGATGGCATTCCGATAGACTTGTTTAAATTTAATGTTGCTTTATGGGGGCCTATTATAACGCAGGTTATAAACGCAAGTTGTCAAACAAAATTGCCAGAAACCTGGGGTGGGTCATTAATAGTACCGATTTTTAAAAAAGGGGATCGTCAGAATCCGGGCTGCTATAGACCGATTTCTTTATTAGATTCAACGGTGAAAGTGGTGGGGCGTGTGATTTTAGAACGCTTGCAGGAATGGTCAGAAGAAAATAAGATTTTAACTGATTTACAATATGGCTTTCAAAAGGGGCTTGGAACTACGGAGCAGTGCTTAAACTTGTCCCTACTTATAGGAAAATATACGAGGGCAAAAAATAGTAGATTGTATATGGTCTTTGTAGACCTAACCGCTGCTTTCGATTCAGTAAAACATGCAAGGTTGTGGGAAGTTCTTGAGGACATGAAAGTAGATCCTCAAATTATCGTCTTTTTAAGGAATCTTTATAGCAGCGCATCTGCCAGTGTACGTTTTGGAACAGGGGGGGAACATACAGCTAATTTTCCCGTTAGAAGGGGGGTGAGGCAGGGCTGCGTGCTGGTCCCCTTTCTTTTTAACTTGTATACGAACGGGTTAGGAGAAGCACTGGCTAGAACAACACATGACTTTCCCCATGTTGCTGGCCGACCCATTCCGGTAATCCTTTATGCGGATGACGCAGTTATGTTGGCAAGAACTCAAATTGCCCTCCAAAGGGTCCTTAATGTATTCTTTGTTTTTATGAAGGATCTAGGACTTAGTATCAATATCTCAAAGACATATGTAATGAGATGTGGCCATGGACCTATGCGAGCGAAGGACATTTTTGTTGAGGGGCAGAAATTAAGCTCAACTAAGAGCTTTTCATACTTGGGTGTCTTGTTTAACCAAAACGATTCGTGGGTCCAAACTATAATGGCCCAAAAATTGATGTTTATTTGTACATCGAATGCTTTGATGGGGTTCTCTAAAAAATTGGGCCGGAAACCCCCTGCGGAGCTGATACAGATTTATAAAGCGAGGTGTATCAGCTCCACGATGTATGGAGCAGGGGTTTGGGGTCTAGCAAATATAATGCAGCTGCAGCAAGTGGAGAACTCTTTTTTAAGATTTATATTATCTGTTCCCCCGAGTACATCAACTTTTATTTGCCACGAAGAGTTGGGCCTCCCTTTTTTATCTGATCTAATTAAAATAGAGCCGATACTATTGTGGCACAGTATTTGGACTAAGGAGAAGACACAGTTAAATCAGGATGTTCTTGCTGATTGCCTTAAATTAGATGGAGTGCTAAAAATACCATGGATCAGTTTTGTTCGGGATTTTATGACTGATTTAGGGCACATAGAGTATTTTACAAATCCAAGCTCCTTACAGAAAATTTTGCGGGAGACACTAAAAAGGGAGGGGCTATGTATGTTAGAAGAGGCCAGACTGTCTAGTGAACTTATTAAACCCACTGTTAACTATCATCAAGTAATTTCAACTACTTTTGGAATGGAGCCATACTTGTCATATGTAACTGTTACATTTGATAGAATGTTACTGGCTAGATGTAGGTTAAATATATTCCATAGAATGGTCTCGTGGCCCAAAATGAATGATTGGTCGAGACAACTTGCACTGTGTC
Source organism: Calotriton arnoldi (assembly GCA_963921515.1). NCBI lineage: Eukaryota > Metazoa > Chordata > Amphibia > Caudata > Salamandridae > Calotriton > Calotriton arnoldi. Next base: position 1,002,880 of record CAWUFW010001590.1, read on the forward strand.
CATGTGATAACCACTCACGCCAGTCTACAATCCACACCGTTCTTTTCTGTAAATTTTATTCTGAATTAAGAAAAGTCTGGCTGGTCCCGCTCTTAAAAACTTATGGCCTTAGACAATGTCGTCCTGCTTTTTTAAAACTTCAGTTACTGGACAATGATCGTGTTGTATGGAGACTTGTCATGTTTTTAAAGAGAGTTTTTTATTGAAGGAAAAGTTTAATTATTACTGTTGAATCATAACATTGATTTGAATGGTTTTAATTTTTTATGAATTAATATTGTCCATTTTTATGATCGCGTTCTGCCTATTATGATAGCTGCTATTAATGATTTTTAAACTTGTGCTTTTATGATTGTAAATTTGTAACAGTCGAATAAAGCTTTATGAATTGAATTGAACACTTCTAACGTATTCAGATACAATGTCAGAAATAGCCAAGTACATCACCTCCCAGAAAGGAAAGAAATTATTATCATACATTGGATATACATGCAGCCAGGAGAGCACAGTGAACAGACATTGGAAATGTACTAAGTGCTATGCTAATGCTCGTTTTGGGAGAGCTACAATGAGAATTTTTTTTGTAATTAATGTTAGAGAGCACAACCACCCACCAAATATAACAGAGATAGAAGTAAGAAATATACTACAAGACTTGAGAGAGGCAAGCACTAACTCCCACTAACCCACATCAAGAATCTTAAAAAATATACTGCGCAAAATTCCTGAGCACAGCACATGGCAAATTCCAGGCATCCCCAATTTAAATAGAGTAATTACATGAGCCAAAGAAATACACAAGGGAAACCCCTGCCGCCGCAAACGATAGCAAGATAAATTAATTCCTGAAAATCTAGCCATTAAATGACCTAAAAAAGCCTTCTTCCTGCATGCCAATAACAATAATGACAGGAGAATAATATTATATTGAATAGACAATAATATTCTCAGACTAAGCCATACCGAAACGTGGATGATCGATGGCTCTTTAAATCGTGCCTTCCACCATTCACACAGAGATACATCATTCTTGGGGCCTGATTCATAAAGGTAAACTTACACTGTAGTGTAAGTTTACGATTGTATGCTATTCACGAAGGTATTTTATGAGTAGTATCTTTACGAGTGCAGAGTCTCCACATATAAAAAGATAGGACAAGGCTAACTTTTTAGGTGCAGAAACTCTGCAGTGGTAAAGATACTATTAGTAAAATACATTTGTGAATAGCAAACAATCATAAACTTACACAAAAGTGTAAGTTTACCTTTGTGAATCAGGCCTTTGGTGAATATCATAACAGTTACATACCCTAATAGATGCTCTCCATCCCAACAAGCAAAGTGCTACTTACTACAAATTATTGAGCTAAATTAAAATAAGGACTAACAATTACTCCCCCCTAAAAAATCATAATAGGCTTTGAGCAAGCAGTGAAACAAACGATTTTAAAAATCTTCCCCGTCAAAGCCATACAAGGCTGCTATTACCACTTCAATCAAAGCATTTAGAGCCACCTTCAAAACTCTGCAATAAGTGTAGAATATGCAACAAACAACCTATTTATTTTCAAGGTTATTGTCAATGGCACATTCCTCAACTTTTTAATGTTTTGATCGACATGCATTACCATCACCATCACCACCTCAACCCCCATACTGATTGTTCCATCCATTTCCAGGACATCCTTGGACATTCCCCCTCCCCCTCCCCTTTTCCTTCCCCCTCAGCAACGGCAACAGCTATGCCCCAACCCTACAGACAACCCACCCAGAAGTAAGAAAGCACCCTGCATACAAGCAGAGCCATGCTTAAGGGAGCTTCAGCACCACTGATCTCCAAGCAAGAAGATAACAAGCCTACTTTTGCCTAATAAACATTTTTACACCGTGCCATAGCTGCGAATCCCTAGTGCTCCCTTCCAGAAATGTATAAACCCTAACTCACATTTATTATCTCATCTATAAGTATGCATAATCTTCATCCAATCTTCCACTGAGATTGTTTACTTCAATGAATCTAAAAAGAGTGAGCCTTTCTTTCAGAAATAAACATAAAGTGTGTGCTGTCCTTGATTGCTTTGAGCCATGCTGAGGCCTGCAGAAATGTGTGACAGTTCTTTGCCTGTAGGGGGTTTATCAGTCGTTGAAGACACCACCTTCTCTCTATGGCTGTGTGGCTATAGTCTAGTCTAAAAAAGAAGAAGAATCATCGGTTTTGATTTGGATTTCAGGTTGGGATTGTTTTAAGATCTTCTGCTGCAGCAAAAAAAATTCAAAGATAAATCAATATGGCTCTAGGCCTTTGCCCATGTTCTGTCCTATGGCTCCTAAGCAAATGAAACAATTGTCTCAGCTACCAGTAACATGAGTGCATAACTCTGGGTACGTCAATGCTAGGAAGGAGGAAGAGCAACAAGGTGGTGAGGCTTCATCAAGAAATGTACAGAATGCTACAATATAAAGTAAAAAGTTTTATAAATAACAAAGGCCTTCACTATCTAGAAAGAAGAGCAACAGCACTAATAAAAACCACCTAACAAATTAAATTACAATTACATTCAAAGTAAACCTACAAAAACCAATACAATGTATATACTTAATTATATTATTTAAAATATTTTATTAATCAGTCTAACCTGAAAATTGTATTTAAACACTATACAGAAGATTGACAAATAAAAATAGTTTACAAAAAATAATATATGAATACAATAAGAAATATAATAACATATATATTAAAAAAACTCCATCACAAGAAACATAATTAAAAATACAAAACATTTATATTTAAAAATAACAGAATAAAAAAACAACCATAACAAACATTTCCCACCCACAACATAAAATTAAAATCTACTTACAGTTCTGTGGCTAATCTTCATGATGCTTCTCCAATCCATCAAAAACAAATCCATAAAAATAGATAGAAAGTCACCCAAAAAGGCAAAATCTAAAAAAAACAAAAAGTAAATTCTCCACATTATTCCACAGTCCTAGGAAACCAATAAAACAACAGAAAAATTAAAAACCGCTCCTGGAAAACAGACAAATGAAAGAAAATTGAAAAGTTACCTTGGATAAAATATTACCAAAATATTTTCCTTTAAAAAATGCATCCAAATATGAGGAGAGGCTTGCACGCTGACCAAAAAACCTGTAAAAAAACAACATACCCTCCCTCACACAATAAGCACCCCGACACCATTACAGATAAGACAAAACATATTTACAAACTATACTCACTTTATAAACATAAGTAATTCAACTAAGAACACTTCAAATACTATAGTACAGCCTACCACACTTTACTACATAAGTGGAAAATGCAAGTTAACACAAACAAAATTACCACAATAAACCAATATAAGAAATTGGGATGGTGACTGCATGTGGGGGTTACCCCTGCTCAAGCAATAGACCCAATCCCTGTAAGGGTGAACCACAAAAGTCCCTAAATTAACCTGTGCTTAACCCTCTGATAGCTTGTCACAAAAGCAGTCAGGATTAACTTAGAGGCAATGGGTAAAGTATTTATGCAGCACACAAAGAGCGATAAAGCGAAAATACAACACATGAAAAAACCCACATCAGTTCAGAAAGCAAGAGTAAATTTTAATCAATTATTTTGCACCAGAGCGACAAAAATCCAATAAGTAGAATTGGAGTTATGAGTTTTTAAAGTTTTAAGTAAAAACTAGTTGCTAAAAGATCAAATCAGACATCTAGTCATACGAGACTGGGCCAAAGTTTAAAAAATATGGCCGACCGCAATGGTACACGAGTGGGATATACAAAGTGGATTGCTCCCGGTCGGCACTTACCTTCGGGCTTCAAAGACATTTTCACATAAAGTCTACGAGAAGGTAGAAGTTCACCGAGCAAGGCTGCAGGCGGTGTCCAAGGAGGAGGCGCCGAGGTCGTGGAGCTGATGGGCAAAGTTGGTGTGAAGATTTCTTCGTTTGGACTTAGTCTGTTTTTGGGAAGTGGCCATTTTGTGTAGGCAGCCAGTGAGCTTTTTCCATAGACCTGCATGTTCTCTTTGTTATGGCCATGCCTCCTTGCTGGTTGTTGTTGTTTGATCATGTGGCCGGTGGCTATTTTGAGCAGCCGGCCAGTGGCTTTTGCCATAGGCCTGCATGTGTTCTTTGTTGTGGCTATGCCTCCTTGCTGGTTGTTGTTTGAGCATGTGGCCAGTGGCCATTTTGTGTAGCCAGCGAGTGTGCTTTTGCCATAGGCCTGCATGTGCTCTTTGTTGTGGCCATGCCTCCTTGCTGGTTGTTGCTGTTTGGCCACGTGGCCGGTGGCCATTTTGTGTAGGCAGCCAGTGTGCTTTTGCCATAGGCCTGCATGTGTTCTTTGTTGTGGCCATGCCTCCTTGCTGGTTGTTGTTGTTTGACCATGTGGGCTGAGGCCATTTTGTGCAGCCACCCTTTTTTCCAGTTTTCAAAGAGAGATTGATAGCAGAGGGCTATGCCTTTTTGTATTTGTAATTTTTTTTAACTTTTCCCTGATATCAGTTTAATTTTATGCTTGAGGATCATTGTAGTATTTGCATGTTTATTAACAGTTTTATATTATATGCTTTTTGCATTTTTCACCTACACCCTCTTGTCTCCCAATGGGTTTCTCATAGTCCCCTAGTATCCCCTAGTACACCAGCAATTAATTATTGTTTATATTCTTATTTGATTTTTAATTTTAAATTGTTTATTTTAATTTTTTATATTAATTTCCTGTTCTTTATTTACATTTTTAATTAATTTTTTTTAAAATTATAATTGTTTTTTAACATTTTTCCACCATCCATCCACCACCTACGCACTCTAGGTGCACAGCCGCACAACAGCAATCATTTATTTTAGTATTATTCCATTTTCACCTGGACCCCCTACCTGCCATAGGTGCACAACATACACCAGCATTAATTTTTTATGGATTATTCCATTTTCCACTGGACCCCCTGTCTGCCATAGGTGCACAATACACACCAGCATAAATTTTTCAAGGATTATTCGATTTTCCCCTGGATCCCCTGCCTGCCATAGAGTAGACGCACACCAGCATTCATGTTTTAAGCATTATACATTTTCCCCTGCACCTCCCTGACTGAAACAGGTTTCTCCCTTAGATGCACACAAAGCAAGCAGTTAACTCTGTATGCTGTTATCCTGATTATAAATGAAATATTACATTCTGGTGGTGTGGTTTGACTTTGAAATGCACTGTTGTTGTTTATTATTTAGGATAATGATAACTTAAGTAACCACACTAAATTATATTGTCTGTACTAATTCAAACTGCAACAATGCCACGTTTCACTAAATGTTTTTCTTGCTTGTTTGCTCCTAGGTGCACAAGAGACATCCCCCACAGTACTGCCAGTCACGTGAGTCCTCCAATCTCTTCCTCTTGTGTAGCTAAGTGCAATTGCCAACTCACAGCTACAAGATTGCCCCAAAGACAGGTGCTGCCAAAAAGTGGCCAGTGAGGAGGTGAAGAAGCTTTTTTGGAAAACTTGTGCCTGATGCACCGGCCTCTGGGGAGCAAGCTGGGAGCAGCACTACCGCATCAACGGCACAGCCCCAACCTTAGCCCAAGCCCATGTCTCTCAGTGAGGCAGCCACTGCAATCATGTTGATGCCGACGTGCAGTGACATTGAATTGGATTTGTCTCTTTTGCAAAGTAGTACCCAATTATTGAAGGAAAGCGGACAGCAGCCGTAGCCAGCAATGGATCTTACTGAAGTAGGAGCAGAACAGGAGGTTGAGCTTCCTGCTGAGCAAGAACCTCTTCTTTTACAACCATTGACTGCCAGATCTCCAACAAGAAAAAGGAAGAGTACTCGACCATCTTCTCCAAGCCCCTTCTGATGATCTGGACATGGATTGGATCCCGGTTGAGTCAGAGACACGCCAGGAGAGGCTCAGGAAAAGGAAAGTTCCTGAAAGCCTTACAATTATGGAAGGGGGTCAGGATGATGTCGAGCCAGTCATTGTGGAAGCTGGCAGAGAGGACACCAACATTACCCCTCCTATCAAACCTGCTCCAAGGGATGTGGCACCACCACCTGCACCAGCTCACTTATTTGTAAGTCCCATGCTGAGACCTGCATCCATCACTAGCTCTGTAGAAGTATGCACTGAAGAGAGCCAATCGTCGACACACCTGCCTACCTGCAGTTCTTCGGGCACTGGCAGGGGCACCAGTGGCCCGATGAAAAGGTACTCCTCCCTAGTTTGGGACTTCTTTAGGGTTAGCAAGCAGGAGGACAACATTGCAATATGCTCCATTTGCGATGCTAGTGTTTGTTGAGGTAAGCTTGGTATACACAATGGTACTGGAGACCAAGTGACCCATTTGAAAAAACATCACACACTCCACTGGGAGGCACACCTTAATCAACTTTTTGCACATGGTGCTGGTCAAGGTGATTTGTGAGGGGTATCGGCTCCGGAGCCTCTGATGAGGGTGGGAGGTGTAGATGGTGATGAGGAAGAACAGGGTGGCACCATTATGCAAAGAAGCCCTGTCCCCAGCAGTGCGCCAGTATCACCCGTCTCAGCAACCTCGCAATGGCACAAGAGTCAGATGGAGACAACAAAGCAACAGCATGCTGTGGCTGCCCCAAGACACGCATTGAGTCTACCACCTCCTGGTCCTCTCCAGAAGTCACCTGCATCAGTGGCACCACCAACAATAAAAAATCCATGCTACTATTATGATCATTTTTAAGCAGGAGGGGCCCTACGAATGCAACCACCCAACAGCACGTTTGTACAATGGGAAGCTGGCTAAAATGTTAGCATTGGACCTCCTCCCATTTTCTTTTGTGGAAGGAGTGGTTTTTTTTAGAGTTTGTGGCGGCCATCTGCCTGAAATGGAAGGATCCCAGCTGGGCCTACTTTGTCAGAGTGGCTGTTTCAGTGCTCCATCACGATGTGCTAGAATTAGTTGGAAAAAGCTCTACAGCAGAGTGCTGTTGAGACTATCCACCTGATTACAGATATGTGGATCAGTTGTCAAGCCACTGATTACATGTGTATCACTGCACACTGGATATCTTTTGTGGGGGTTAGGGCAACAGCTATCTACAGGTCTCAGCACTGAGGAAACTTTTAAGGGCATTCGACATCATGTAACAGTAGCCATGTTCGCCATGGAGAAATTCCATACTGCTGCAAACAACTTGGATGACTTTACCAGCAAGGTCTTTGGACGGCGGCTACCAAGAGGTCTCAAAATTGGGTTTGTTGCCACGGACAATGGCAGTAATATAGTTAAGGCCATGGCAGATGGTGGCTATTTCAGGGGCCAGTGTTTGGCGCATTGCATCAATATCATTGTGAGGGCTTTCTCCAAAAAGAAGACCTAGTCAGCAACTTACTGACCATCGGCAGAAGAATTTGCATTCATTTCAGCCATTCTTTTAAAACCCGTAAGCAGTTGAGGATCATTCAACGTGCTAATAGAGTACCAGTTAAAGCTCTCATACAGGAGGTGCCAACATGCTGGAACTCAACCTATTATATTTTACATCTGTTTGAGCAGTACAAATCAATCAATGAGTATGTCATGCAAAGAGGAGGGATGTAACTAAAAGCATGACCATTGGGCTGAACAAATGGAAACTAGTCAAATGCCTGACCCAGATGATACTTCCTTTTGAGGTTTTCACACAGGAAGTCAGCAAGGAGGACAGTTCGATGGGCCAAGATATCCTGTTGTTGTACCTGCCAAATGAGCAGTTAAAAAATGTGTCTGACAGGTTCACAGCTGTGGGCGTTGAATACGAAGATGTGTATACCTTGATTCATAGCTTAATCCTTTGCTTGACTGAGAATACAAGGCTTCAAAGAGACACTGTATCATCCAAAGAGTACATCTGTGCCACAATACGTGGATTGTTGAGCAATCAGAGTCCTTGAAGAAGAATGGCTGGAACATAGAGTCCCACTCATGGAGAGCAGTTCTGGGGTGCTGCCTTCAACTTCCAGACAGGACAGTCTTGTTGTGTCGCAGCAGCTAACACCAGCAACAAGAACACCGGTGGCAACAACAACAGGAACACAAGAATCATCCACAACCCGTGCATTGACTTGGTATCAAATGGCAGGGTTAAGTCCTGTGCAGAGGTGAAGGCAAAACAGGTTGAGCAAGTGGCAGCACCAATGACCATTGAGAGAATGTTCATTGATTATCTGGATAACCGAAGTGAGGTCTATGTGGATCAAAACCCATTAGTTTATTGGTATGCGAAGATGAACCAATGGCCACAGCTCAGCAGGCTGGCAATAAAGTATCTGGCCTGTCCGGTAGCCAGTGTGTCTGTTGAGCATGTGTTCAGTAAAGCTGGTGCAGTCTTCACAATGAGAAGGACCAGTCTCTTGCCTCAAAACGTGGAGAGATTGACCATGATCAAAATGAGCCAACATTTTATACCACCGAATTACACTGTTCCTGAAACACTATAGGAGGAGGATGAGGGTGATTCGCCATACTTAGATCAGAGTTTGTTAACTGACCAACTTCTGGGTGAACCACCTGAGTTTGAATATGAACTCTACTTCACTGACTGTCCCCTTCGCCTAGGTCTAACAGGGAATGTGGTTCCAGAGGCTGCCCCCCAAATCTTCTTCTGGGTCCCTGGGGATTTCTAAAGCACTCTAATAGGCTCCAAACCAATTTTCTATGTCCTCTCCAACAACAAAGTTAGGCACTTGAGCCTTTGAGATGTAGACTCTCTTTTCTCCAGGGGACACTGGGGTAATGCTGCCACCAGTACTACTGGACTCTGCCTGCCTGGCTCTGATGTCCAGCTCTCTGAGACTGAGCTCATGGGCCATTTTTCTCCCTGGCCATGGCTCCTCAGCTTTAGCCTTGCTCTCCTCTCCTCTACTTCAAATTTCAGTTTGGCCAGCTGCAGTTTGAGCTCCCTCTCCGCCCTCCTGTCCTCCAGCTCATTTGGCTACAGGCCCCGGGCAGACACATTGCTTCCTGCCCCATCCTGGGCATCCTCTGAGGGTGAGTTGTGCTGATCATGCAGCTTAGGACTCTTGTTTGGGTCCTTCTTATTCACGTTTGCTCCCTCCTCCTCTGGGTCATCCTCCCCTGGGGTGAACCTCCACCTGTGGGTTTCCTCATAGGTTCTGACGGCTACCTGGATGTTCAGCTTAGTAGCCTTCTTGCTTACCTTCAGCCCCCTTTCTTTACAGAGCCTCTACAGCTCAGCCATGATGAGGGTATTGAATTTGATCAGATCAATGTCCATGATGAAACAAAGGGAGGTAGGGCACTTAAATTTAGAAAAGGAAAAAACAACCAATGGAAAACTAAGAAGAATTTAAAAAGAGGTCAACTCCAGTGTCAAATTATTTATATGAGATTTTTGTTTTACACAAATCACTGAATGACACTGCACAAACACAAGTACTGGACTCCAACACTGATCACCAATGTGATAAATTGGTTTGTTGATTGAATGGGGGGAATTCTTGTTCAAGCAACAGCCACAATCCCTGTCAGGGTGAACCACAAAAGTCACTAAATTAACCTGTGCTTAACCCTCTGATAGCTTGGCACAAAAGCACTCGGGATTAACTTAGAGGCAATGTGTAAAGTATTTATGCAACACACAAAGAGTGATAAAGCGCAAACACAACACATGAAAAAACCCACACCAGTTCAGAACCGCGATGGAACAGGAGTGGGATATACTAAGTGGATTCAGCCCGTCGGCACTTACCTTCAGGATTAGAAGACATTTTGACAAAAAGTCTCTGAGAAGGTAGAAGTTCAGCGGAGCAAAGCTGCAGGCGGTGTCCAAGGAGGAGGAGTCGTGGTCGTGGAGCTGATGGACAAAGTTGGTGTGAAGATTTCTTCGTTTGGACTTAGTCTGTTTTTGGGAAGTGGAAAATCTCCAGCGGGATGAGGCTGAAGGCTGTAGCTGACGGGAGTTCTATGAGGAAAAACAACAAGAGAGGGAGGGAATACAAAGTAAGGACCACTCTCAATCCCCCAGGGTAGATATGATTATAAACAACGAAAGAGTGTGCCTTATATTTACAAATAGAGCACAACAGTAGAATCCAAATAGGTTCTTAATAAAGCCCTCACTCACCAACCTGGTTGGTGACATGCTTCATCATCGGGCCCCACCAGGAGCGGCCGAATGCCAGGAGCGGCCGAATGCCACCCTGGTGTGCTTCGACGCCAGAACTACTGCGGAACTACATTCGGCCGCTCCTGGTGGGGCCCGATGATGAAGCATGTCACCAACCAGGTTGGTGAGTGAGGGCTTTATTAAGAACCTATTTGGATTCTACTGTTGTGCTCTATTTGTAAATATCGGGAGTTCTATGAGGCCAGATACCCCTTTGGCAAAGGACTACTGAACAGGATTTACTGCTGCGGAGAAGAAGGGTACTAATTTCAGGCTTCTGCAGCTCAGGGCAGGGCTATAAGCAGGACTGGTGATGTATGGATGAAAGTCTCTAATGAATTGTGTAGCTCGCCTGTCCCCCAAATGTTTCATTTGACACTGATAATCTGTTGTATTTTTTCATTATAGTCACAGTTGGAGGGGAATTCAATGCAAAATGATCACTCCAAACTATAAATATAGTACGTTCTATGGACATCTTCTGCATTTCCTAGGTCAGAGGAGACCTACAATTGGCATCTACATCCTGTAGTTGTGAGAAGGTACTAACCTCGACCCTTTGCTGAGGTCCTCGCTGTAATATCCTTTATGTAGTTTCGGAGTTCAAATGCTGCTCCCTTAGGTGATGCCTAAAGGCCTCAACTTGCAAATTAAGTCCACTGATACCTAATAAGTGTGGCAAAAGAAGGAAGCAGGTATGTTGCTCAACAGTGCAGTCCTGGAGTAGTGTCTGACTTCCTCTTAGTAGACACCTTCTTGCTAACTTCTTCTCCATTTCTAGTTGGTTGGCAGGGAAGTCCAGGCTCCAGAGTCAGCCAATTCATGAAGAGGGAAGGAGATACTTGTCACCATCTAGTTTCCAACTTCGCTTTTTCTACCCGGAGGAGGAGGCATGGACAACAAAGAGAAAATGAATTTCTTTCACACACACCTCCCCCCAAAAACACACACGCATGCACACGCTCGCGCACACACACACACACACAAGACACATGCCCATGCCCCCCCCAGACAGCAGCAGCAAGGATATTAAAAATTGATTCAAAATAAAAATAACATGCATTGCCTTCACTGTACAACCACAAGACCCCAGACTTGAGCGCTTTAGCAGTAAATTTAAAAACTCTAAAGGGCCATAGTATTCCTAATACTCCCAGCAGAAGGCTTTTAAAAGTGACAGAAAATTCACAAAATTGCAGAAGAGCACATTGCAAGGAAGGAACCATGAAAGAAGAGACAATGGCTGCAATCTTCCGCACTCAAACACCTTCAGAAAAAATAAGTAATTGGTGGTGCTCAGCATCAACCATCAGCTCATCAAACAGAAATATCTCACAAAGAACTGAGCGTACTTTATTTTCCTGAACAATGCAGTGAATAATGCAGCAGACATTGCAAACAAAAATGAGTGCTGCTTTCCTACCAATATCCGAATACAAAATGAGCAGTCTCACAAAGGAATAGGGATTAGTCCAGAGGAAGGGAAGAGAAAATTACTACAGAATGTTCATTAGCCTCACACTCTGTGGCACTTTCTCATTCCACAAATGGTGCTTTTGGTGAAACCACCCACTTTGAATGAATATTAGTCATCAATTTTATGTTTGGCATGAAACCACAATATGTAAACCCACCTACTTGCTGTAAGTCTGAGTGATCAACAGCAAACACATGTACTGGATCACAGTATGGATTCAAATAATTCCTTCAATTTTCCACCTTTAACAGGCTCATGTAATGCATGTTTAGCATAATGGCGAAATATCAGGAGTTTTACATTGTATATGTGACCCTAAATTCCCATGACACACGAGAATATACCAAGCTAAAAATAATGCATGGGCGTACTCCAGATGTTGTAAGTGTGAGGGCCACCTGTAGAACTCTAAAACAGCCACATATCTACTCAGGTTAGAGAGTTCTACTCACTAAAGGAATTCCACACCAGTGTACGGAATTGTGACCAATATTTCCTGAAGGCAAAAGACACACAAATGATGGACGAAACGCAGAACAAATCAAACATTCACCCCTAGTCAAGAGATCTTTCGTAATCCATCGTTCTTTTGCTCACCATGTCATTAGCTTGGCAGTTCGGGCTGGGCTGTTCTCACGAAGAGCAAGGTGAAGACTCATTTGCATATGGCTTGGTCCAAACTCGTGTGGCTAGTGAGCAAAAGAACGAAGGATTTAGCACATAACTCTTGACTGGGGCTAAATGTTTGATTTATTCAGTATTCTGTCCATAATTTGTTGCTGCAGCAATATCTCCTGAAGGTACAATAGTATCTCTTATCCAATTTTTAAATATGTTCATAACATTGATTCTTTGCTGGCCCCTTGTAAGATAGGCATTGAGATTGATGTTTGATACGGCCCTTCCCATTGTAATATGGCTGATATTTAAAACCCTTATTTTGAATTATATAGTTACATGACAGGGCATACTTGTAGCTTCTTTTGCCAGTGACGTGGAGTCTACAAGAAGTGTTGTTTTTTTACATTCTTAAACTCGACTGTGAAAGGGCCGGGCCCATGAGTTCTAGACCTATTCTAGAATCACACTCCAATGGTTCTTTTTCACAGCATGGAAGTGTAAAGGGGAGAAAAGTCATTAATCAGGCAATCAATTTACCAATGATTCTCCTGGACACACAATAACCAACGGACATCTACTGAAGTTTAGTTAGTTTATTACAAGGCCAAAAATAGCTGGACATAGAGATACCTCAACATGAGGGTATAAAGATACAAAGGAATTAGCATGAAGCCAAATCTGCGCATCCAATTTAGATGATGTAGCATAAGTAAAACAATTAGTTCAAGAAGTTAAATACAGAAAATCAGGAAGCATGAGTCCACATTTCCCTGCATCGAGGGTTGGTGAGTAAAAGGCATAAATTCTATCCCTACTCTAATGCTAAGGTGACATCCCTACATAGTATTCCCAAGGAATCGAATAAAAGGGTATCAGTTCATGTAGTCTTCCTAAGAAGTCTCTCCAGCATCAATGGGTCAAGTAGCATAAAGCTACCATTGCAAGGAAAGAGCTCGTTCTGGGATGCTCTCTCTCTAAAGGCAAAGGAGAAGTGGCACACTATCCCTAATTCCAACAACTAGTAATCCACAGGTAGAACTCCCTTGGTGCATATCAAATCACGGCATCCATCCTGGGTACAGTCCTGAAGTATTTTTACACGATGTTGAGGGTGTACCTTCCTCGCTACAGTGTGTCCTTGGTTCCCAGGCCTTCTCCCGTGTGAAGAGCAACGACCTTCCTTTATAGACTCAGGCCACACGATTGTAACTTCTTCTCTCCTCGTCTAACTAATAAAACAAACACAATATTCTACCTAAAAGAGCGCTTCTTCACCTGCCACACAAAGCGTGAGAAAGAACAGATTCCACGGCACACATGAAATTCAAACTGTTAATTCTAAAGCTAGAGTTTTCCAGGGACTTGCATTTCAGGCCTACGAATTTCAGCTAACATAAGAAAGCAACATATAAGTTTTACGAGTTCACATAACATTAATGCAATTTCAACTGATGCATCTACCTACGTATGAAATGACATAATTCATAAGCACATCTAATACATGAATAATTGTCAGTTGCACAACACAAGTTCTTCATGTCAATTTTTTCTACGTGCTACATTAATTTTCTATGTTGATTCTTCATGCTACTTGTCAATGGCCTAATATACATCACGTTTTCGTGTTAATACATTCCACAATTCTAACATTTCACGTTAATACAGCAACGATTACATGCCGGTGCGCTCTACACGTGATTATAATTAACCCCTACGAATTAAATAAGATTTCCACTCTATCAACTGCATAGTTTGATTTAAACCAGTTGCCCAACACAAATGGTTTCTGCTAGACTCAGTAGGAGGCACAAGGTTTTGGATCTATAACCGACTGCTGTGGGCTAAGTTCCAGTTGATTCCATTTGTAGCATGCAACTGCCTTTTGTCTAATGCAGTCTATAGCTTTCAGTTGATATTTTAAGAGTGGAACTTCCCCTTTCTTCTGCCCCTTACCTGACTCACAAAGGTATTACCAGAAAGTTGGACACCTTCAGTAATTGGTGTATCACATCCAGCAGTGCGTTTGGATTGCATTTCATCCTGTAGGAATGCTGAGATTTTGTGAATGCAAAGGCAATATTCAAAATAATCAGATCCTATAATCCAAAGGACCAATGAAATGGCAAAGAAATGTATTAATCTTCTTAATCGGGCAGTAGATAATAATACCTCTATTGAGGACCAGTTGGAAACTGCAGGCATCTTGCACCCTTTCCCCTGCAGTCTTATCACAACCATTCTCTGCCTCTGGGGAAGCCATGCAGGAGTCTGGGGTTTGGCACATGCTGGTCATGATACTGCCAGCAGTTTGATTGGCCATAACTGGAGCAGTGGCCACAGTGCAACCAAGCTCTCCACGGATTCTCCATACAGAGGAGTCAGCCGGAGAGGCATCTGGGAGCCAAACACACACGTCATCACCTGTTCAATCCACCAGGGAAGTAGATAGGAATCCAGACCACACTCTGGGTTGATGACTAGGGGCCTCTCATGTCTTGTACGTGGACTTTGAAGGAAGAGAAGACTTCTGTTAGCAACCTAGGGGATAGCCATTGAAAAGATGAATAGTAGGCGATGGGGCACTCCTTACTTTTTGATAAATCTATCTAACCGACCGGCAATATTTTCTAAATAAAACCATGTATTCTTTTAAGTCTACAGAAAAATATATCAATCTAATGAATTATTTAAATGTTGTTGTTTGGATTTTATCATACTTGCTCCTCTATTATTGTACTGTAACCAGTATGGTTTTATTAGAGCCACAATGGATGATATTTAAGGGATCTGCCACTGGCCAGTTCCCACAATGCAATACTCTGACAACTTCATGGTTTTGATCACATGGGAAGTGCCCTCCAGAAACAGAGGGATGGTGCAAAAGCATACTTCATCAATAAAACGTTACTCAGCTAGAAAAATCACAAACAGAGCCAGAGCAGCTGTAGAGTGCTGTCAGAATGTATCAAAGCTATCATGTATAAACAACCTCTTGTAGTTGGGTCTGACAGCCACTAAAAATCTTTCCTGGGAGTAGTACATAAGCTCACTGTTTACAACAAGCAAATGAACAGCATGGTTTGTGCTCCAATAACCTGAAACCTATTGCCATGTTCCAAGAGAAACAAGGAGAAATGCGCTCTTGTGCAAGTGACATTTAGGGCTACAAAACAAATGTGTATTTCATGCATGTCTTGGGCAGGTCATGCTGGAAAACATACTGGGGGCACCAGTCCAACCTTACACTCTGTGATTGAACTTAATAAGGGTGTGTAGTAGCAGTAAAAAAAAAAAATCAAATTACCCCTAATTAAAATGGACAATGATACTTTGGCTCTTGAACAGACCTATTAGATGGAGCCCAGTGTGAAATGCAACTTCTGAGGCTCAAAAGTTAATGCAAAATTTATCTTAATATGGTGACAACATTCTACTCGTTTGTCCTCCTGGAAAACACCCTGGTTTCACCATTGTCAGCTCTAAAAATGATTGTTCAGGCAAATTGAGGGCTAAAATTTGCAAAGTTGGAAGGGAAAATTTGCAACTTGCCCGCAACTCAGAAGAGGTGCATTTTGTAATCTCCTAATTTAGCACGACCTTACTTTACAAACCTCCAGCAGGGTAGGTGTGCTAATTTTGAAGAGCCTGAGCAAATATGTGATTGAATTCAGGCCCAGTAAAGGGCATCAGTATAACACAATGACTAGATACATTATTGCCCCTTTATAAAAGCTTGCAAATTGCATGATGTTAAAAATAGAAAGAAAACACCCTGCTTCTGAAGACAGCAGCTACCTCTGACATTCAAGAGGTGATGTAGTTTATACTGGGATCGTGAGATCCAAATGCCACAAAAAACACAGTGCAATACGTGGAGAAAATAAAGAGCATTTGTCCCAGTCTGTTGGTACAGACTCTTCTCGTTAGATATGAAGCCGTCATGTAGAATTTCTTGGACGTAAAATTGAATGACTACTCATGATCTTCCAATCACATTTGGAACCAGAAGAAAATGAAATGACAAATGGATAACTTGTATTTCATTCTTTGTTCTATCTCTAAACACTTGGCTGCATCATCTGCCAGTTCTCTATCACGCAGATCTGTTTTTCACAATTTTTAATTTGTTGTAAATTTTCACACATGATAAAATCCTAATCGTGTAAGATACTGACAAGTGAAAGTACATCATAAAGCTCCAAACACTACAAAGATTTAATAAAGGGTCCATGAAGTGGTCTATAAATGTCATCATCATTATCATAGTCACATTTAATGTTTAAAGCAATTAAGTCTCTCCTCTTATATGTGGTATCAAAATACTTGACTTGGTTAGAAATTAAAGGGGATGTAAAAATGACACTTGTGAGCTTCGCCCATGTGGAAAAGAAGACTGTGAAGCTGGACCAGATTAATGTAAGATTAGTGGTATAAAGCTTGACAACAGTCTCTGCCGTTAGAAAAAGGATGATTACTGTGCTCCTAATGTCATGATGTGGATAGCGAGCCATTACAAAATGGGGAAGCATGTTAACAAAGTATCTAAGGGCAGTTTCATGAACTTTCTTGAAGAGGAGTAATTCGATAAGGTGGGAAGTTGGATCTTTCTCAACAGATGTGAAAAAAGTGTTATATATACAGGGTATTCCTACAGTTAGTTCATGTTGACACAACAACAATTACTCCAAGTCTGGAGCAGACACAAATGCCTACATTTGCAGGAGCTTATATCATATGTCCCAAGGAACCAAGAGACAGAGGGCCTGATTCTGATCTTGGTGGATCTAGTCCCGCAGTGGCTTTTTCAGCAGTCTTCCCACCCACCGGCTTGGCGCCCTATTTAGGGGCCGATTTCAATATCGGACGGGCCTGAGTCTGTCCAACATCAATTGGGTACTGGAACTGACCGACCTGTCGGCGCTCCCAACACAGCAATAAGGATGTGACCGAACACTGTTCAGTCGTAGTCCTATTCTTTACAATGGGAGCATGCATTCTGACCGGAATGCATGCTCTCACTGTAAAGAGAAGAGGTACAGTTCATCCCTGCCCCCCTTGGTAGGCACCTCAAGGTGCCTGCCACGGGGTGCAGGGATCAACAGGGGGCACCATAGGTGTCCCCTCGGCCGCCATCCGGAGGCCTTGCACCCATGGGGGCCCTTCTGGGGGCCCACAAAGTTGACTTCCAACAGCCTTTCTGTGTCTGAAAGGCCGGCACAGAAAGGCTGTCGGAATCCAACATTGCAATCCCTTGGCCGGAAAGATCCGCCCTTGGGATTACAGAAGGCTTTACGAATAGCAGACGGGCTCTCCAAACCCATCAGAATCCATTCATTAATCCAGTTTGGATTCATTTCTGACCGACTCCATCCAAATGGGTCGGTCGGAAATTAATCCAAACTGCTGACTACGATGCCGTAGGAATGGCTCTGACCGAGGGTTGGAGCCGTTTTCTACGGCATCGTAATCAGCCCCTTAAATGTTAGTGGGTCCATAGAAGAAAGACTGCCGTGGTCCAGCCGTCACTGCCAGGAAATCTCGATCACATTGACGGCCGGATAGGCAAAAGCGACCGCCAGAGGGAGGGCTGCCAGTTTCCTTGCCGGCCCAATCACGATGTGCCTTCCTGCCGACATGACCGTAAAACCTCCACACCTGAGTTGGCGGAATGGAAGGGATGTAAGGTAGAAACTCACCTTTTCTCTCTTACACACTTCTTGTTCCACCATGGATCCGATTTTACAAGTCCTGCCGCTGCTGCTTGATGACGAACAAAACCAACACTGTTGTGGACGCAATTGACAGTAAGTTCCGCTTTTACCTGTTACCTATTGATTTGTCTGGTAAAATATGCACAGGACTCATGCATTTATAAATCTCTCTTACAAGCAATAGCATATCAATGTGCAATGCATATGTCTGTAATATTGACATGAAAGACATTTAAAGAAACACGCCTGTATGATCACCCTGTTTGTATAAATCTGGTGCAAGCTATCTTAAAAAAAATGGAGA
This sequence comes from Calotriton arnoldi, assembly GCA_963921515.1. NCBI lineage: Eukaryota > Metazoa > Chordata > Amphibia > Caudata > Salamandridae > Calotriton > Calotriton arnoldi. The sequence continues at coordinate 1,021,153 of CAWUFW010001590.1, forward strand.
CTTCTGTATGGGTGTGCTGCTTGTGTTTGTGTGTGCAAATGTGTGAGTGTGCTTGGGACTAGTCTGGGAATTGGGAATTTGGATGGGGATGGGATGGGAGGTGGGGCACAAGGTTGGGATGGTTGGGAGACTGTGGTCAGTGAGTAGGGTAGACCTTGAAAAGACCTCTGTAGGCCAGACATAGTATTGTGAATGCCTTCCAGGTAGGCTACCGTTTGTTGCAATTGGCAGCCAAGCTCCTGGATGGCATTCAGTAGTGCAGTCTGGCCTACAGAGATGTTTCGGAGGAGGTCAATAGCCTCCTCGCTCAGCACAGCCGACGGGACAGGAGCAGGAGGTGAGGTGCCTGGAGTGAATGAAATACCACCCCTTTTAGGGGGGGCGGGTTTGGCCAACTGGGGGGAGCAAGAGGGAGGGTGACTATGGTGCTCTGGGTGGCGAACAAGGATGCAGGTATAACAGAAGCAGTAGGGTCTGCCACCACTAGGGAGTGCTCGCTGGAGTAGGCCTCCAAAGAAGATGTTGAGGAGCTGGTCACCTCCGTTGCACTCCCTTCACCATCCATGCCACTGGGTCCCTTGGTGTCTGTGGTGTCCACACCGGAAACACAGTGGCCAGCTGCTTCCCCGCCTACGTTGGCAACTTCTCCTTCACTGCACCGGATGATGCTGAAATGATATATACTATAGTGTTATTGAATCAGGGTAAACAGAACTGATCATGAACTTTGATCACAAAACAGTTCCCAAGTTTTCATATTTCACTTGCTTCAAGGCTCTTAGACTTTGGTTCTACATTATTATAAGCTCATGCATGTAGGCAACATTTTCAGAAAACATTTGGTCACAGTTATGTCATTCTCCATGATATCTCCTATATCATGTATGCTCTTGTCTCTTATCCATTATTATGTCTTTCCAGGAACTTTTTCACACCTCTGAATGGTTGGCCTTTGTTGTTTGGAATAGTGAACTGATGTCACCAAAAAGGATATCAACCCAAAATACCTTTGTACAGTGTATTCGCTAGGCCCTAAAATCTGCATACCTTTCATTCTCAATAAGTAGAATATGAATCAATGTGTGTCAACAAATACTGCAATGTTGTACCAATATTAGCATATACTTAAAGCAGTTTACAATTGTTTGGGTATTTCACAATGGTAACACTTACTTCAAGTCACTAAAGTATATGTCAATTGTCAAAAAATATAAATGAATTCTCTACTGAAGTGGCTTAGCAATGTATCACATACCATGTAGATACCTACGTGGATTGACAAATGACGTCTACAGCATAAGTAAATACATAGCCCTTGAAACATTTCTAATCCTCTTCAGTACATAGCAAAAAACATCTTCACATTTGACTCCAAAATGTCTCTAGATATTTGAACTTTGTTGTACCTGTGTGAAATTGTTTCCCTAAATATGCTGGATTTCCTCGTAGTTATAAAGTTGTAGAACATCGCAGCAATCTTTACAAACAGTGATTCATATATAATAATTACTTCAAAGATTCAAATGTAAATCACAAAATGCAACATATTACACCTCGATGAATTTCAACATTTGCCTAATGAGTCATGAGTTTGGCCTGATTCTGAGTGTTCCTGATGGGATACTCTACATATATGAGATGGAACATTCCATCTTTCAAAATACCTTTAGGTTTCCCATTTTCGCCATCATTGATTTTTCATCTGGACATGACAACGGACATTGAGAAATTAATAGACAAAGTACATCATCATGCACATTGTTCTAAACCTACACCTTAAAGAACTCTTCTTGTGTGTTGGACATGGGTCACCCTCAATGGTGATGAGAAAAATCCAGGCTGAAACATGTGAAAATCTGATAAGAACTTACCCCCTTGTTGCTGCCCTCAACTGCCCATCAAGCTCTGGATAGGCCACTGCAAAAATGCAAGGTTTTAGGGGGTCAGGGTGCGGCACACGCTTTTTGGAAGGACTGCCCAAGATGGACTTCCTCTGACTTTCAAGTCTAGCATCGTAGGTCCTCCCACCTATTGCGGCAATGGATGCTGCACTGCTTGTAGGGTCTGTACCTTCCTGGTGATGGCCTTCCAAATGCCCCGCTTCTGATAGGCATTGACCTGTATGGACACAAAATATGAAAGGAAAAAAATGGTTTTGTGACTTTTTGTTTGTCTGTATTGATGTATCAAAATGTTTCTATCAATAACATGACTCAGAAACTAGCATACAACATGCGTATTTTCACATGCTGACCAAAACAAATATCCTAATACATACTTTTGTAGTGACCTGTTGACTAACCTCATCCCATGTCACGGCCTAAACTTACCAATCTAGGCCTGTGACATCATCTAGCCCAGGGGGATCCTACATATTCTGTGATGTGACCTACTTCTGATCAGTGCAAAAGATTGGGAGCTACTGAAGGCTAAACACAATTACTTGTGGCACAGTGAATACTGGCCACTGTGAGTAAGGAGCATGCTGTTTGGACGTGACAGACTTTGAAATGGGAGTAAAATTAAATCAAGTGTTAGCTCAAGAAGTTTGGTAACACTCCCTTTCAACTGTCATCCATTTAAAAGCTTGCTTGAAATAACTTTATTTGTTTGTTTTGTTTAAACCATCAAAGTATACAAAGATAAAAAGGTTAATCATTTTGCAATAAAATAAATTTCAGAGACTGAGTTTAAAATATACAATAAAATGACTGGGATAAAAACGTGCATTAAAAACATAAAAAGACGAGGTTCAGATTGACAACCTTCCAGTTAATAGTCACACCACATACAAGAGTATTAGAAAAGACCTCATATACAGTACACAAATTCATTATTTCCATTAGCCGACATATCACAGTCAAAAAAGGTTTGTTTTCTGGTACTAGCAATCAGTGCAACCTAGGATAAAAACTTCTGACGAGTAATCCAAAAGGAGAATAAAAAATGACTAACAGCAAAGACTATTGGCCCAGATGTATCAGTTTTTAGAATTCTATATGCAGTCTTGTATTGCCTAGCTCCAAGGTTTAAACAGATCGGTCTTATCCACCTCCTGCGTATCAGTTGGTATTTAACACAAAAGTAAAATACGTGTTCTTCAGTCTCTTTTGTTCTGACGCAGGCAGGACATAGGTCTGATAATATCCTAGTAGCCTCCTTGCTGGGAAACTTTAGGAGCAGGTTGCCATATATAAATCTAGCATATAAACTTTTATGGTGGTGTGATTTGATCCAGGAAAGGTTCAAATCGGGGGCATGGTTTGGCATTTAAAAATAGCATTGTTAGGCGGCCATTAGATGACCTAGTAGCGTAACACTCGCACCACAACCTCCCAATACCTGGATTTCATTTTTGGTAGGTCTCCTCTGGTTGCTTTCTCTGGGTGTTCCCATAAATCCAACATATTCATTGATTTACACCATCTTGCGATATGTTTGAACCACGGTAATTTTTTGGCACCGCTGGTCATCAATACCTCCCTCATAGAATCACAGTAGTCAGAGAGCTGGGGAGTCGTCCACATGCGTAACCAATAAATAAGAGGTTTCAGTGAGGCCATATCACCTATTCTCTTCATCCCTAGATCACAAAACAGGGGAAACAGTGGGGTGGTAGTGGGCACCGAAATGAGTGATCTGACAAAAATATTTTCACAGATCGTTAATTTATTTACATTGCTGTGGCCCCATATCTCTGCTCCATACAGAGCGCCACTTTGGGCTTTAGCACGGTAGACTTCCAATGCTGGAGTTAAAGATTGAGTGTAAGACTGTTTATGAAATCTCAGTATTGATTCAGACCTGTGGCATAGGATAAGATAGCTCTTGTCTAGTTGTTGTTCCCATCTAAGTGAATCACTTAATCTTATCCCAAGGTAATCAAAGTTTTTTACCCGCTCAAGAGGTTCACATGCAATCCTAACCTTGCGTAATTCCCCCTGTACTTTCCCAAACACCATATATTTTGTTTTGGCAACATTAAGTTCCAAACTCCTGTCCCTGCAGAAATCTAAAAATGTATCCACTAAAATTTGTAAACCCATCGGTGTTGTGGATATAAGTAAAGAATCGTCTGCGAAGAGCAGGATTGGGACTTTCGCGCCATTCATGGTGGGAGAATCATTCTTGCAATCCAGCAGTCTACATGCCACGTCATTAATAAACAGAGAAAATAGTGTGTGGGCGAGCACACACCCCTGGCGCACCCCACACTGTATTGGTATCCTCTCTGTTAATTCCCCATTTTTCCCCCACCTGACCTGGGCATAGTTGTCCTCATGTAGTCTAGCTATCAAGGTTACCAGATCGACTGGGGTGCCTAGATCAAGCATTATTTGCCATAGCAACTCACGCGGTACCAAATCGAATGCGGCTCTCAGATCGACAAATGCTACATAGAGTTTCTGTTTTCTTAGTAGCACATACTTCCAGGTTAACAGGGTAAACCAGAAAGCCTGATCGCATGTGCTAATTTTCGATCGAAAACCTGCTTGATCTGGAGACAGTATCGCATTATCCTCTATCCAGACTTGAGGTTTATCCCAAACTTGTCTGGCAAAGATCTTTTGTAAGTTGTCGATCAGGCTTATGGGTCTATAATTGGAAGGGATAGAGACATCTCCCTTTTTGTGTATGGTGATTATCTCAGCTCCTCTCCAAGTTGCCGGAATATCCCCACCAGCCGATATACAATTTGACAAGAGGTTTATATACGGGTCCAAATCGTGGGTTCTGACTTATATAAGTCCCCTGGTATCTGATTGAGGCCAGGGACTTTACCTGCCTTTAGTCTGTTGATTGCTGACATGGTATCATCTAAACTGAAAACCAGTGCAGTGCCAATCGTATTCGTGATGGGGAGGGTGTTAACAGTGGTCTGATCGTCTATAGATCTATCCTTACAGCCAGAACCCCCTGCCTTGGAATATAGTCTGGAAAAATGTTCCACCCAAACCTCCGGCTGGATATGGTAACTAAGGGTATTTGCGTTCTCCAAACTACCTTTTGCGATAATGTGCCAGAACAAGCGACTGTCTTTACATTTCGCAGCTCATACCAGATCTTGCCAGTTTTTGTCTGCGAAGTCGCGCTTGGCTTTGGTAAGTGCAGCTTTGTATCTTTTGCGTGCCAAGGCTACCTCAGACTGACTATGTTCCTTGACAGCTAATTGTAGTGCCCACTTTGTTAGCTTGCATTCGCTGTTGAACCATTTATTGTCTGTTATGCTAGCAGGCCTTCTACCAGAGCTATTTTTAGTGAAAACTGTTTGAAGGGCATCGTAGAATTCCCTGTGCACCGATAGTATTGGAATTAATTCAAAGAAGTGTGCACAGTCCAAGCTGCTGCTCAAGACTGACAAAAAAAGTATGAATAGCTCATAGATCCTGGTGTATAGGTCCTGGTCTGCTAGGACTTTAGGCCAGGAGACTCTTCTGCGATTGTTGGTTACAAGAGGCTCTTCTGCTCTAGAAATGCAACTAGGTGGATTCCTATCAAGGGCAGTGCCCGACATTTTTAGCAGCAAAGGGTTGTGATCGCTGTCGAACCTCTGAGCAATTATCATATCCTCCACTAGAGACCAGATTCTTACATCAACTAAAATATAATCGATAACACTAGTGCTGGCACCCCGTTTGAAAGTGGCCTGCCTGTTTAAGTCAGATACGTTTCTCCAGTTGCATGCCCTCAGGCTCCTTCCTGTAATCAAGGCTGCAATCTGCAGGGAAACAGATGTTAAATGGTGGCTCTGGTTGCTAGCTGCCAGACTAGGTATGCCCCACAACTCATCCTCTTCCTCAAGTAGAGTGCTTAGTAGTTGAGAAGGCTCAAAAGAAGCATTGAAGTCCCCAGCAACTATAATTTTGGAGTTAATTTGATAAACTCCTACCAGGTCGTCTAGTAAAGATAGTACTGGAGATTTGTTGCTATAGGACTCAGACCTAGCATAGACATTAAACAAAGTCAAGTTTAGGCCCGACGGAAAAGCAAGCTGAATCCCCAGGATATCTTGAGATTTTATTGTTAATTGCTTGTACTTGCAAGCTAGAGTATTCCTCACAAAAATTATCTGCCCCCGCTGGCTTTGCCCGTTGTTTTAGGTGGATTGGCTTCCACACTAAATGTGGAATAACCATTTATATGGACCCTATCTACAGCCCAAGTCTCCTGGAAAATGCAAATGTCATTTTTGCCTATATAGGAATACCATTCGGGATCTTGAAGCTTGGAATGGATCCCTGCCAGATTCCAAGAGATTAAGATTAAGTTATTATTTGCCTCTGTACTTAATGTGGATAGACATCCTTGGATATCTACATTACATAGCGACATATTGCCACTAATCGAACAAGCCAGTCGGGTGGATGAGTAAAGTTTCAACGGGGGTTCAACCTTGGCTATGCTAGTGGTATTGTTAGATAGTGCATCAGTATTTGGTACCGAAAGCAGATTACTAATAGACAGTTCGGTAGAATGGCTGTCACCCCAGGATTTAAGAATAAGATCACTTTCACAGGCCTTATGGTCTAGCAGGGGATGCAGAGAACCTTTTAATTTCCTTATTTGGCCTCATGCTGAAGTAGTCAAGTTTACTTCATCCCTTATGCTGCTACAAGATGGTTGGGTTTGGGTGATTTCGTCTGGCTTTGCTATGCGTATACTGCTGCGTTTTGCATAAGACGGTAAAGGGTTAGGGAGTAAGAGGCTGGCAGTATTCCCGAGTCAATCCACATCTTGTAATTGGGATAAGAACCCCTCCCTTGACTTGCAACCCTGTAATACATCAGCTCCTGGCCTGCAATACTTAAATCTAATGGATGATTTATTTGGAGGGTTTGTCCTGATATCTAAGGTCACCAAGTCGTCAACCATTCTAGCATCTTTTAGTGTGAGTTCTATCACATCCAAAGCTAAATTCTTGGGGGAGCTCCTTTGGGCACGGAGGATGTCATCTCGAATAACCGAGCGACAGCCTCTGATGTGCCTAATCCAATGGATAGATTTATTTATAAGCGAATCTTCAGGTTCAAACTTTGCATAGGACTGCAATTTACGTACATTTAGCATAATGACTTTGGTTTTTAAATCATTTGGCCTAGTTCTGGGGCAAGGGGCTGGGATATTGTTCCATCCTCTGCTAGTTAAGTTACATTGGGAGTTAAAAGTCCTTAAGGGATCCAGTTGCTGCAATTGACGAGGATTAAAGGTACTAGGGTTACTCGGAGCACCATTGCTCCGTTGATGTTGAAGATTGGCCCTAGTATTTTGCTGGAGGTGCTGAGGGTGCTGGAGGTACGATTGATGGGATAGGGACCTACAATTCCTGCTTTCTACCTTTTGTGCTTCATGAGTCCCCTGTAAATGATGAAAATCGTGTAAAAGGATAGGCTGTTGTATTTCTGATTGTTGCGTAATCTGAGCAGTCTGGGTGAACTTGCTATACTGGGTAATTGACTTGTCAGTGTCTTTTGCGCATTTAAGCTTTTCTAGTGTAAAAGCATTCTGGGGTATATTTTTATGCGCACCTCAAAATTTGACCTGGCAAGGATATATGTTTATGACAGATATACCTCAGTGCTTCTGTTGTTTATCCCTGTGACTCAGCCCCAGCCTAGCCCATGATTCTGACTGAGCACTGCTCATTGTCAGGACTTGTCATCTCCAGCCTGAATTATCATGATGTCACATTAACACAGCCTTCCCTTAACAGTTACATCGGAAAATGACCTTGTGCCCATCTAATAAATGACCTCAAGGCTGTTTGGTACTCTGAAGGGGTCTGGGAGATACTGGTAGCTCCCAAACAACTGTTTGGAGTGATTTGTGAGACCATACACATAGCTAACATCATTTTCATTTGGTTTGTACAGAATTTTTTTATGTACAGTTGTATAGAGTATATAATGTGTTGTCTAATTTCCATTATGTGAGTTTTCAACGTAGCACATGTAATTCAAACATATCAGTCAATCAATCAATCAATCAGGGATTTGTAGAGTGCACTACTCACCCGTGAGGGTCTCAAGGCGCTGGGGGGAGGGGGTATCGAGCATCCCTGGATATATATACACATAGATATATCTCTACATACACACCGATTAAAATCTAGGGCTTTAAACACAGAACTCATACTAATGTTGTTGGTTGTTTTCACATTGTAAAGTGCTTAGAAATCCCCAACATCATTGTCCTCTGTAAAGAACAAAATTATATGACACTTCACATCACTAACTACACTTCCCTCAGGAACTCAAAAGGACATTGTAGCCTGTGTTAATGGAAAAATAACAGTTAGACAGATTCCCATATTCATTTCAGACATGCACCTGTTCCTTTGGTGAGCCGTAGAGCTGGCTACACAGAGTGGACCTTCTGTGCCAGCAAGTGCAGATCCTCTGGTGAGAAGGCCGGGGCCCTCTCATTTATTCAACCATCCATCGTTGCTCCCAGAGGTAAGTAACAGCAGCAAAATTGGAGGAGGTCTTGATGGCAGCAGTGTTAGGAGGCAAATGAAATCTTTTTCCAACCACTGCGGGGACGGACACAGCCATTGGCCTTCGTATGTTACTTCAACCAGAGTTAGCCTATGGTTGTGTCAATCGTTGAGTTTACCCCCCACTACGCACTCAACTTCTGCTGCAGGCATCTGATTCCAAATGTCCTATCGGCAAGGTCAGGCACCCACCAATTTAGGAGTTCAAAATAGTGTATTTGTGACTGTTAAGTGTGTCACCACCACTCACAATGGGGGCTAGTTTGTTTACATATTCAAACGTCAATGGATACTCATTCTTTTAAAAATAAGCATTTATATGTACTGCATTACTGTGCTGAAAAGCGATATTAGAGCGGTGTTGTTTACACCTCCGTCAATGGTATTTTTAGAGGAAAAAATGTAAAAAAATGCGTCAATAATGCATTTGAAATATATTATTCACACAATTTTTTTAACATTTATTTTAGGCTATAAATGTAATTTGGGAAGAATAATTGACAAAAAGCAAATGTTTTATGAAAATATGTAGCAAAACCATATATTCTTTTAACAACTACATGACTTTAGTGTTAAATATCAAATATGTTGCTGTGGAAAATGTGAAAAAAGTTCAAATGTTTTACCAATGCAGATATATGAACCCTGGGAGAGTGAGCACATGACAGCCTTAGGTATACTGCCCATTTCCAGACCTTGCCACCATGGAAGAAAAGGATATAATCAAGAAGTTCAGATTGAATAGGCAAACTATCCTCGATTTATGTTATCTTCTTCTGCCTATCACACAAAGCCCTACACTTCAAAACCCCCATCTACCTCGCACAAAAACTAGAACTATCTGGAGGGGGTAGACCGTCAAGGAGTGCAAATTCCCTCCTCTTAAAACCACAGATCTTCCGCAAAAAAAGAACATGCCAACGAGCCTTCTCTGGCGCTGCTCCAAAAATTTGGAACTCTCTCCCGCCGGAAATTCGGAGGATCTCCTCAAAGGATGCTTTCAAACTGGAAGCAAAAAGATTACTCATAAATAAGTTCTTACCTTAACACAAGGGACATTTGTTAGCTCTAAGCGCATTGGACATGCCATAGCATTTGTTATTATCCCTGTATATGTCTATTATTTTGTTTTGTTTATTACTTCTGTACATGATTATTGTATTTACTCCCCTTAAGTCAGTATGCCCCATCGCCTAGCCCACTCTTCGTTCACCCAGGCGTATATATGATCTGGTAGGTGTTCACCATCTGATTCAATGCCATTAGACTCACCATTTGACTCTTGTTTTGTTTATTGCTTTGGTATTGGTTTTTATTCCTGTATAAGATTACTGTACTTACTCCCCTATGTCACTTTGCTCCATCGTATAGCCCATTCCTCGTTCACTCAGGTTTATAAAGGATCGGTTATGTGTGCACTATCTGATTCAATGCCTATTAGATTCACCATCTAAGCACATCGGACATACCATAGCATTTGTTATTATCCCTGTTTAAGTTTATTATTTTGTTTGGTTATTATTCCTGTACATGATTATTGTATTACTCCCCTAAGTCATTATGCCCCATCGCCTAGTCCACTCTTCGTTCTCCCAGGGGTATAAATGATCTGGTAGGTGTTCAACATCTGATTCAATGCCATTAGACTCCCCATCTGACTCACGTTCTGTTTATCGCTTTGATATTGATTATTATTCCTGTATATGATTATTGTACTTACTCCCTTACGTCACTTTGCTCCATCGTATAGCCCATTCTCCGTTCACTCAGGTTTATGAAGGATCTGTTATGTGTGCATTATCTGATTCAAAGCCTATTAGATTCACCACATTAGACTCATGTTTTGATTTGTTACCTTCCTTTCCCTCAAACTGTAAAGCGCTCTGATATCCTTCGGGATCAAGTTCGCGCTATATAAAACTTTATAAATAAATAAATAAATCAGCTGGAGACAGATCTAGAGCCTTGCAACAGAAATCCCACATCTATTACACTATTTGTCAAACTCATGTCAGTACTTCATTTTGGGCCACAGGATCCTTCCAATACACTGTGGTAGTATCTGGTTGAATGTCACAACCAACTTTCAGTGGTGTGCTACAAGAAGTTATATCTTCAATGATGAGACACATCAATAGCTTCATCTAGTTTTCCACAGCAGCAGAATTTAGCTAATGTGAAGGGGGACTTTTATGGATTGGGTCGCCTACCACATGTGGTTGGAGCAATTGATGGCACACATATCGCCTTAGTGCCACCACAAGCCAGAGAACAGGTTTACCAGCATCAGAAACACTTCCATTCAATCAACGTGCAAGCTGTCTGCTTACCAGATTTGTACATCACAAGCGTCTGGGCACGTTTCTTCCGCTCGGCCTATGATTCCTTTGTACAACGGAACAGCTCAATACCCCTGCAAATGTCACAACCTGCACCTGAGAGAGTCTGGCTTGTTGGTCAGTAAAATCTTTCATAATATTGTTTGGGGAATTTCTAGTTGAATAATCTGCAATTGTGTTACATTTGTTGGCACTTTTTTTGTCTTCCATTTAGGAGGCTCAGCTTATCTCAACGACCATGGTTGTTCGCACCGCTGAGGAATCCAACAACATCTGGGGAAGTATGCTTCAATCAGGCCCATGGAAGAACACGCCTGCCAGTGGAGCGGGCTTTCAGGCACCTAAAGACAAGGGGGCATATTAGCAAGACCGGCGATAAAATTATCGCCCTTTTAGCGGCAGGAAACTGCCGCTAAAACGGCGATAATGGGCTTGCTAATATGCGTTATAGAATTCCAATAGAAGCCCAGGTAAGATGTCCTGCACATCTAACCTGGGCTTCTATTGGAATTCTATAACGCTTATTAGCAAGCCCATTATCGCCGTTTTATCGGCAGTTTCCTGCCGCTAAAACGGCGATAATTTTATCGCCGGTCTTGCTAATATGCCCCAAGATTTCTTTGTCTTGACAAAAGTGGTGGAGCCCTCATCTACTCACCAGATAAGGTGTGCCAGATCACAGTGGCCTGCTGCATGTTCCACAACATCGCCCTGCAATGTAACATCCCTTACATCACAGAGGATGGAGACCATGAAGAGCCACTGGGTGAGGATCCTGAAATGGCAAATGAAGATGATAGTGGTGAAGAGGAAGGAGTTGACTTACATCAAAATGTCATTGACAACTTCTTCTCATGAGCATACCTTTACGTTTTATCACTTTCGCCATTATATCAAGTATTGATGTGATAATTAGAGAAGTATGTGGTGGTAATTTGTTAGGCAGGGCAAGTTCAGGGAAATTCAAGCCAAAGTTGTTTGTTGAGCAAGGTTTTGAAACATTGACTACTGTGTTCAGTTACATTGTTTATCTCTTATTGTTTTGTGAAACTGTGTCCTCCAAAAGTTGACTTTGCAATGTGTCTATTATGTTATGTTTGATTGGTAATCTTTTTGTTTTAATCTGTTTTAGGTTTCTTCACCATGTCATCTTCATTTGGTAATTTCAGAGTTGTAACATTTCAGGTATATGGTGCTGTTTCGAAGTACAAAGGGAATATGAGTGGATCCTGGGAAAGACAGACACAGACTTTGGGTGTACAAATCTTGTACCAAGCCAACTTGCACTGTTGCTGAATGGAAGATTTGAAGATTACATTGGACTTGTTTTCTGTCATATGTTGGCACTAAGGCAATATGGGTGCCATCATTAGCTCAAGCCACATGTGGTAGTGGAGTGAAATCATGCTAATCTCCCTTCACATTGACAAAATCCTCATTGTGTGAAAAGTGTATATAGCTGTTGATGTGTCTCATCATTGTAGGACATACTTCTTGTGGCACACCACTGAAACTTGGTTGTTACATTCTACCACATACTGGAACAGTGATTGGAATGATCCTGTGTCTACAAAATGTAGGACTGCCATGTTTTTGTCTATTGGCGTTACTGATGGGGGATTTCTTATGTGAGCCAGAGGATCTGGCTCCAACTGATGACATGAGTCAATGCTAATTTGCCTAGTCAATCTGATTGTTTCGGATATATCCCCTTCTTCCATGTTGGCAAGGTCTGGAACTTGAAATGTAGAAACTGGCACTGAGTATTAGTGTCATGTATGGATTGTTATCTTAGTGAAAATGTAGACAGACAATTATTGGTCAAATGGAATAAATGTAGTAGTAGATGATTTAATGGTATATTTTATTGGGAGTGAGGGTTGGGAACATGAGAAAAACATTACCTACATGCAAATTATTTATGTTTACACAATACTTTTATTTTTGTCATTGTAAAGTTATGATGGAAGAAAACAAATACATTGATAGAGTTGATATATACAACACCAGTCTATAAGTTTTTGAGTTGTTAATTTATTTAACTAAACATAAAGAAATTAAACAGGGTAAAAATGACAAAGCAAACCAAAAAGTGAAGAAGTCAGACATGGTGAATGAAACCATTGTTGAAGAGCCAAAATTGTTTGAAGTCCAATGTCCAAAATACGAAGTGGCACCAGAAAGGCAAATGTGTCCATAATTAGTCCACAAAGTGAATGCTAGTCACAAAGTGGAGGAAATTAGGTTTGGGGCTTCTTGCCAGTGGTGGCAGAGGTCTTGCCATCCTCACCTCCTGATAATTTGGATGGACGTCCCCTCCTGTGGGTGAGGGTGGGATTCACAGTTGCAGGTCCTGGGGTGGCTGTTCGTGGTTCTTCTGGTTGCCACCCGACCAGGGCCTCCCTTCCTGTGGCTGTGGCAGATGGGCCAGATGTTATAGGGCCATAGAAAGGAGTAGATGGTGCTGGGAAAGCCCTGCACATATGGGTGTAAATGTCCTACAGCACCCCAGTCAGGGAACCCATATTGGAGTTGTGAGCCTCCATCTGATAATTGAGCTCCCTCAGGAACTGCTTCATCTCCCGGAGCTCAGTGAGTACCTACCTGGCCCATCATGTCTTGGGGCTGATGATAGGCTCCCAAGACTTGGTCAATGGGGGTCTGGGTGAGAGTGACCCCAGTAGCCTCATTATGATGGCCCACAGAATCCGTTCCATGACCACTAACCTCACTACCCTGTGCCCTTGGCCCAGTGTGCCCCATCTGACTGTATCCTGTGTAAGCTGGAGCTGGTGGTGCTGTGGTGTCAACATTACCCAGGACTGGGGGGCACGCGATCGTTGTTACAGTGGTAGGAATACAGGAAGTGGAGCCTTCGGTTAGCTGAGTAGTTACAGCTGGGGTGGGAGGTGTTGATGTTGGCCCAGTGAGAATCATTGGAGTCATCTGCCCATGTTGACCAAGGGACTAGGATCCTCATTGTCATCCATATTACCAGGAGTATTATCCTCACTGAAGGCTTGATCCTGGGCTGGAGTGGAGGTCTCTTCAGTGGCAGATTCTTGGCCTCGTGCTCGGGCAGTTGGACCTATTGAGAGTATTTATATTAGTAAATGTGTTTATTACATAGCAAAATCTTTTGAGACAAACAATGTAGATTCCTAGAAGTAAAAAGAGGTAGAGATTATTATGATGATAGCTTTCAGTGGTATTAAACATATTACCCTAACATTTATCAATTTCAAACAGTACAGCTTCAAATAAGCAGGTAATAAGATGTCCTGAAATGTTATGAAGTGATTAGGAAGTATACCTAACATCTCCCAACATTCAACCCAACACAGTGGAGAGGTGAAATGTGTAATTGACAATTCCAAGGCCTAAGAGACATTAACACAACTTGGATGGATGTTTGGCTTTAGTCATCAAGTGAACAGTTCAGAATCAGTTTTTGCAATTACCACTTATATTCAGCATGGTAATTTTCATACATTACAATGTTTTGGTCAACACAATTTGATTTGTGAAACTCATGACATCAATTCAATTGGTTGAGAAGAACAGGACAACATTCAGAAAACAACACAAACCATTTTCAGAATAGAGCACTGAATAGGAATTGATCACTACATGACACTTTACCATTTATGTTAGACAAGAGAGAATGATCAGTATGACATAGCAATATTCTTTTGACGAAACAGAAACATGGCAACATGATACTTATAGTAATTTCAAATACAACTTCCCAACACTTGCAAATGGTTAGTGGATGATACCTGTGGAAATTATGCAGTTGAAATGGGACAAACATTTACAATATGACACATATATGGGTCATGGGTTATTTGATGTTGCAACACTCACATGTACCATAACATCATGTGACATGTAAAGTAGATTGACATCTGTAATCTTAGGTGCAACACAATTCATTCACTCAAACAATCCAAGTTATCTGCTATTGATAGTTTGAAGTTTCTATGTTATAAAAATACGTGCAGAACTCATTGGCAACAGCTGAGTTTAGAACAAACAGGACAATGGGGTTTATTGAGACTTTGTAAAGTGTAACCTATCAGACTCCACTCTACTCCAGCCTTTAGGATGTAGGATCTGCAAGGCATTCTCCTCCCAGGGAATGAGTTGTAAGGGGGCTTGGAGAAGCACCACCAGTCCTCTAGGCCTCCATGTGACATTTGGAGGCCAGGAAACACACCCTCCCCCACAGGTCATTTTACCTCTTGCTAATTTCATTCTGTGTTCACAAGTTGCTAGCTACAGCATTCACTCTGTTGACAATTGTGGGCCACATTTGCCTTTTCTGAGTCAGGGGTGTATTTTTGACTTGGGCTCCAAACAATTGTGGCTCTTCCCTTAGGATTTCATCCACCATGACTGACAAGTTTCCTCAGTAAAACGTGGATTTTTGGGGCCTGGCATTGTGCAAAGAAATAGGATTAAATAAAAAAATTAACCACAAGTTAATAAATGAAAGAGGATAGAGGGAGAAGAAAAAGGGAAAAAGAACAAAATAACCTCAATTAACTGGCAAAAGCTCTGCTAGAAAACGTCGTGGTGCAATGGAATGGCAAAAGATCATGGTCTAATGATTTGGCCAATGGACATTAGGGGCCAGATGCACTAACGTTTTTTGCGGGCGCAAATGGGTTTTAGACCCGTTTGCGACCACCAAAAACATGTGGCTCATGTACTAATCATATTTTGCGAGTTACAAATCAATTTGCGACTCGCAAAATAGGATTAGCGACTCGCTATAAGAAGGGGCGTTCCAAGGGGGTCCCTTACTAATAGAGTCTCCTGAAGCTATGTATGACTGTTTTGCGACTGCAATTGCGGTCGCAAAACAGTCGCAGTTTACCACCCTTCACAGAAGGGTGGTAAACCACTCGCAAATGGGAAAGGGTCCCCAGTGGACTCCTTCCCCTTTGTGAGAGGCTCTCAATATATTAAGGGCAGGCAGTGGTCCCAGGGACCACTGCCTGCCCTTAAAAAATGAAACTGGAAAGTTTCATTTTTATTTTTTTAAATTTATCCTGTTTTCCTTTAAGGAAAACGGCTGCATTTAAAAACAAAACTGCTTTATTTAATAGAAGTCCCAGACATGGTGGTCTGCTGACCCCAGCATGCCACCATCCCTGAGAGTGCCATCTATTCCCAATGGGGTCGCAAATTGCGACAGCCTCATTAATATGCATGAGGCATGCAATTTGCGACCCCCATTGGGAATCGCAAACAGTGTCTCAGACACTGTTGAGCATCCCAATTTGCGAGTCGCAAATGCGACACAATTTGCGACTTGCAAATTTGTGGGTCATACATCTGGCCCTAGGTGTGTTCTACTAGCATCAATCCAATGGCCACATTGATGGTGCATTGTTGAGCGCATACTTCAACGGAATCCCGCTGTCAGGGAACCGCCGCTAGGAGACCACCAGCAGAACTGTGAAATCTAAATCTGCTCAGCGGTATCCCACAGAGAACAGAGTTGTTGGTGGTGTCCATACTGGATGACTATGACTACAGATTGAATGTGGCATTTGGATCCATTTAGGCCTCTCTTCAGCCTTCAACTGCATTGACCATGCAAATCACCCAAATTGCCTATGAGAAACCAGTATTAGAAGGACCTGCAGTGAAGAACAGGCAAAACACAGTCAACCCCCACTGGCTGGAATGATAGAAACCAAGACTCGCTTAGCTCCCGAAGTGGAGGTGTGCCCAGATGGAGTACCATGCGATCATGGTAACGACACTCCAAGAGCGTTTTTTCTATCTCCTTGGTGACTGGGACGTCCATTGTGTAGCAGAAACATTTAAATCAGGATCCCCACTACCAGTAGCAGGATTAGCAGGAGCCCTCCAAAGATGCTTCCGAATACGGAGTGTAGAAAAGGTGGAATCACTCCGAAAACTGTCTGAAAGGTGCTTAACAATCCAGAATATATGGTCTTAAATAGGTGTACTATGCCTTTCGTATCAGACACGTTAAATATACGCTTTACCATTTCTCTGAAATAGAAAGGGCAGTTAGTTCATACCAGTGCCTGTATCTCTGGTGAGGACCTTGCGACCTGAAGATCAAAAGTCTCTCGGGCTGAGGTTAAGGGCACATTTGTCTGTAAAAGCATGGTTTTCATTCGGCTCAGAGTATCAAACCATATAAAGGAAACATTCAACGAAGGACAGAACGGTGCCTCCTTGACTGTGTGGGTCGATGGAAACAATACTTGCATACAACAAGTAACCCTGGAACTTACTGTGACTAGATATGCGATGCCTGGAAGCATCCCACAACAACCTTGATCATTCAGCATTAAGTAACTCCCATTTGAGAGCAGCCTGAACACTGGATTAATCATAGCAGCTGGGGACCCTTTCAAATGACAGGACAAGTTTGCAACTGAACCATAACAGGCCCTATGAAGCATAATATCCTGGCAAATGAGAGATCCACTCAATGAATTCTCGCAGTCTATACCGCTGAGAAACACTTCAGTGTCTCCATTCCTGCATCTAAATCTATAGGTAATTCCCAAGATTCATGAATGAATTACTTACCCATTGCTTCATACCTGCCTACCTGGTGGTGTTCTAGGCAATATTGAAACTGGAAAGTCGTTATCGGCAATGTTATATGGCCATAAATTAACCATTCTGTGGATGGTGACTCTGCCACGGTGAAAGGTAATCGGTCTAATTTTTCAATGTGAAGCATTGTATATTTTGCATCCCTTTGTGCCATTGTTGTCTGCTTCTTAGTCAAATTATATGCAGAGAACAGAGACTTACTGTTGATATATCGCCAGGGCACATAACCAAAGCGCAAGGATTGTAGCATCCAGCTTAATGACATAATAGAACCTAACTGTGATTGCCCGTGTTGTAGAATGGACAGATCTTGTTCCAGTATATCTATAGCAGAAGATACAATGTTGCCCAGTAAATAAATCCTGAATGTCAGTGTGGTCATACCATTGTCAACCACAGCCAAAGGCTTTTCTAAGTTAATTCTGTCAATTTCACAAAGTCTCTCTGCAGCTTCCTGTTAAGAGATTTTCCAAATTTCATTATAGACAGCGTATAAGAAGCGTTTTCGACGTGGTTTCCAGGGACCTAGCAAAAAATCCCTTAAATCCATGTCTTCTGATAGTAAGAACAAGTGTTGTTTCAGCTGGGACAGTGTCGCGGTTCTTAGCCAATCGAAGCATAACTCCCCAACACGGTATGATGTCACCATGTCACCACCCCGGATGTTCTCATTGTACATAGCGTAAGTCCGGCCTATGTACACTGAACCCTTTGGTGGTACCCTTAAATCTTCATTGACACCTATTTGAGTCGATAGGCCAAACTAAACATCCGTTCCAATTGGGGTCTGTTGTATTGTATATAGGCCTGGGCGGAAAACTACGCTACGCTCGCGGAGTTTGCGCTACTACGCGCTACGCGAATTGCACGTAGCACAGTGGAAAAATGCATAGCGGGCATTTTTTGCTTGCTCGCGGTCCTCAACGTCAAGTTGGCGACCGCAAGCGAGCAAAATCAACATCCCGGCGAGACTTTTTCCTCGTTCGCGATCAGCAACATCAAGTTGCCGATCGCGAGCGTGGAAAATAAACCTCCCGGCGAGATTCTCAACGCGGGAGGTCAGGTTTCTCATTGCGAGTGGTCGCGTATGCTCGCGACCGCTCGCGATGAGAAACTACCAGTCCGCGTTGAGAAAGCTGCCGCTCGAGTACAAATCTACTCGAGCGGCAGAAAACGACTTGCTTGCACTGTGCAAGATGCCGTTTGCAATGATTGCACAGTGCGGACAAGCATCCGGCACTGTGCAATCAGTGCGAACAGCATTTCCCTACCCACTACGCAGTTTGCGTAGCTACGCGTAGCGTGCATAGTGCGAGTGCACTCGCGTAGCTACGCGTAGCGCCACTACGCGAACTACGCCCAGGGTTAATTGCATATAACTCCCTGTATGATGTCATCTAGTGTACCCTCACCATTTTCTCTATAGTTTTGCCAACCCTCAAAGTGTGAAAGCAAGGGAATACGAGGTGTGTTCAAGTCCTCAATCTTGGCTAACCCAAGACAGGAAGTCTGTTGCACAGTGTCGTTCAGGAAGATAATTTGTTGTGGTATGAGGCATGCTCTAAAGAGTGCCTCCGTTCCCTGAACCTGCCAGTCTTTAGTACCCCAGACAGATTTTATGTCTATAGTGTCATTCCATAAGTCGAAACCCTGTTCAGACAGTTGGGCAATAAAAGATGCAGAGTATATCTGTTTGGTGTTTGTTATTTTTCCGTGCAGGTGTAGATGCAACCTTATAATAATATGAGCTCAGATCTGATGTATTAAACCCAGAGAATTAAGCAAACTTCTATGCAAACGTGTTTGAACTACCTTTCGGCGGTGTTGGGCAATGTTCCCATTGGTGATACGTGAAAACATTACGTGGTGCACTGGTTTTATACAGAAAATTATGACCATAGTGTTGGTAACAATACATGGTGTCAAAATCAGATGACTCATCAAACATTTCATTTTTCGAAAATGCTGCAGACAGTTCTAAATCAGACAGCATGCTATTTACAGTTTCAAAATCCCAATCGTCAGAGTATGTCCTGGAGGCGATGATATTATTCAAAGAAATTTTAAATACAAGTGGTATTTTCAAAAGTTCAGTGGGACCAAATACATCATATGAAACTCTGTCCCAAACTACTCCGTCAGGAACTGGAACCGCTGTAATGTTCACATAGGACAGGTCTCTCTGTTCATGATGAGTTGACGTATGAGGTTTCAGTACCAAGTTCACATGTGATACTGCAGAGCGTTCTGAGAGATAATTTCCATTCACTCGTAAGGAATAGACAGTTACTAAGCCTATCCAGAAGAGTAGGAACAGTATGCCAGTTCCTATCCAGAGCTGTAGCCATGGTGACACTAGGTATGTCTTTTTCAGCCAAAGGTAGAAATCATGAAGTTGTTTTTTGTGGGAAACTGCAGCTGGCGGTGACTCAGGTTCACTTGGATCAAGAGAAAAATTGTCAAAATCGATGAAGAAGCCAGATGCAGTCCGATCTATCTTTGGTAGCTCATCAGGTTTTGTCAAACTTGCAGGTGTCTCTTGTAGAGGCATATTTATGTAATTGTCGGTGGTAGGCCGAATTGATATCTGTGTTTCATCCGCTTTTTGTTGCTGTTTAATTGTAATAGGAACAAGTTCCATTTAATTGCTGGTAACTCCATTATTACGTATAGAAGACTCTTCAAAGGTTATCAGTCTGTCTGTCTGAACCTCCTGTATGGTAGCGAGAGGAGAGCGGTGGCTACTCAGGCGTCCACGCGGCCTACTATTCAGGATTGGCCACATAGTGCAGTTTGATTAGATCAATGGAGACAAATCTTTCTTTTTTGCCGGCAAGAGGCAGAAGAAGTACTGTTCTTGTTCCTTCGACAGCCAGGACAGGTACAGCCATTCTGTAGGACTGCCCAAATTCTTCCTTGTCCACAATCTTTTCTCTGACCAGATCCCCGACTTTTGGGATCCAGAGAGGTCTTGCCGATACTGACTTTACTTCGCCAGTGGTGGTGTGTTTTACTTGGACGTTGCTTTGAAGTGCCCGGAATTCATTGAGTTCCTGTAAAACAGCCAAACGGTTATCGATATCAAATGGTTTTTCATCCGCTACTGTGCTCCCACAATCGAGGTCAGGTACCACATTCTCATCCCAAATAGGACCTCGTAAGGAGTACGTCCTCCTTGGGAACTTCTTGGTATGTTATTAAGTGCCCTCTGAACTCCATATAGGTGATTGACCGAACTACCACCCGAACCTAATACCCTTGCTGTTAAAGAATGCTTTTAGTCCCGATTATTCCCCTCCACTAACAAATTTCCCTCTGGATGGTACAGAGAGGAGGACCGCAATGCAACACCCAAACTTCTCATGGCTTCCTGTAAGCCCGAGAGATAAACGCGGGGACACGGTCAGAATGCAATGTGCAAACTGCGTATTTCCTATGAAGACTCGCAAATCCTTTATAACAGTTCAGGCGTCAGCCGAGCGCTGAGGTCAAACCCACAGGAATCTACAGCATGAATCCACTGCCACCAAGATGTACTTGTAAGCCCCATCAGATTGTAAGGGGCCGCAGTGGTCCAAATATACACAATCGAGAGGTCTGTCTGATATCAGTAGTGGTGGTTGAGGTGGACGTCCTACGGTTGAACCCTTCATCTGTTGACAGATGTCGCACTTAAGGACAAATGCTTTTGTCTGTTTTGTTAAACCTGGCCACCAATAGCGTTGTTTCAGTAGTGAAATTGTCGCAGTAATCCCTGCATGCGCTGAACCCAGACCCTCGTGTGCAGCTAGCATTAAACCTAATCTGCAATCCATGTTTGGTATTACTCTATCCCCCACTCCTGGAATTTGAGCATACAGAATATTTTGCGCATCTAACTAGTAGGAGTACTTGAGTGGAAAACGTTTTGGCACAGCTGACCTGTTTTTGCATGAAGCAATGACAGCTACCATTATATCTCTGTCTATTCTCGTGCGAGAATGAGTTATTGCAGCTACAGCAGCAGTACGCACTGTTGCCTTGGCGGCTTCATCAGCCAATGCGTTCCCTTCAACGTGAACGCCATCACGTTGATGACTCAGCTGTGAATTATGTGAGCCCACGGGAAGCCTTTTTTCAGCTCTCCCACTTGTTCCCAAAGTAGTTTATGCTTAACTGTGCAACCTTTTGAGTCTTTAAACCCATTCTGACCCCAGTAGTGTAGATATTCATTGTAAGACTAGACACAGTAAAATTAATCGAACACTATAAGTGTGGGGAATTCCTGATCCGTATTTATCAGTGCCAGTAATCGGGCTTGTAATTCTGTCAGCTGTGCCGTGCAGTCTCCTAGAGACTGTGTCTTCGTACTGCCAGGATGGACCTTGCCTTCCTGCATACGTCCTTTTACAATCACACAAGCTGCACTGTATTGCTGTTTACTTCCTATGGCAGGCTGAGCAGAACTGTCAGTGTAAATAATGTATTCATACTGATCTATAGGCATTATTTCATCCAGGAGAGGATATTCTTGTTCGTATTGCAGGAATGCTTGTGTTTTTAATGTAGAATCAAATTTGTAGTCTACATCTGTTGCAGTGAGAGAATTAGCCCATTGTATCCATCGCGGATGTAAAGCTTTAGCATTTGGAATGCTTGCCTTTGTAACAACCTCTAAGGCCGGTACTGGAGTTACGAAATTTATTTGTTTCCCCTGAGCCAGTGCTCTTTCTCTCACTACGGCAGTCTGTACTGCTGTTAAAATCTTTTCAGTGGATGTAAAGTGCATCTCAGCGTTTGTGTACAGATGTGAGTTGTATGCAATGGATACAGTTTGCCTTCATTGAAGGTTAGGTAAGTGTACCCTGATTGACCCGCTATTAGACGGATCACCAAATTGGTCATGTTTACACATGTGTGTAAGTGCTTGGAAGCTATCATGTCAGCTTGTAAGGAACGAAGGATATCCGTGTATTCCTGTGTCCAATGTCGGACTGAAAAGTCAGGTCTGATTAGGTCGTAGAAAGGTTTCACTTTTTCTACGTAATCCAAAATGTATGCTCTGCCAACATTTAGGGATCCTAAAATGGATTGTAAATTTTTCAGTGTCTTTGGAGGTTGAAGCAGCACCCATATTTCTAAAAAGTTAGCTGCTAGGCTTTTTCCTTCATTTGATAACTCGTATCCCAAAAATAGGACATTGAGGGGGGCTATTTTTGATTTTTTAAAGTTTAATTTGTAGCCCTCATAGGCGAACCCCAGAATTATGTTGCTCACCCTAGTCAAATGATCCAATAAATCATCATCCGTCAGATAAATATCATCTACATAGGACAATGACTCCTCATCAAAAGTTTGAAGTAACTCTGTCACCCTAGCTGAGAACAACCCGGGGCTATTCTTATACCCTTGGGGCAGTCTCCAAAATTGACGCTGAGAGCCAAGGGCTGAGAATGCTGTCAAATATCTGCTCTCAAGTGCTATATTTTGGCAGAAGAATCCATTTGAGATATCTAGTGTTGTTTTGTATTTTTTCCACATGATGTCATTCATCAATGCGACACTGTGTGCATTCTGTACTGCAAATGTCTTTGTGCAAGTGTTCAAATGTCTGTAGTCTAAAACTAGACAGTATGAATTGTCAGGCTTCATTATGGGAAACAAAGGATTATTCATGGAGGAGATGCAATTTTCTATTATACCTTGATATTCAAGTTGAACTAAGATCTCCCTGATTTGTTTTTTTCGCATCTTGCTTTATTGGGTACTGTCTCTGTGGAGCTGGAGTAGTTTTTACTGGGATTTCATGGTGAGGTGACTCAGCATCCCACCCTACATGGTTGTGATATAATGCTGGAGCAAGTGCTATCGCCCACTCCTGCGCGTATGAGTGTTGTAGTGATTTGGGAACGAGGTCAGAGAAAGCTGGTAAAATTACAGTTTCCCCTTTTGGGCAATCCATAACGAATTCAGGTGGCCAATCTTCTTCAGCCAAAAGGATGTTGTATCCAAAAGTCAAGTTCTCCCAAAAGAGACCTTTAACTTTCCTGGGTTTGTCCCCCTCCATTTGGAGTGTTATTTCATATAACGGGTGTGGGACACTTACCCTAGTATTAGGTGTTTCCACCATGATATATTCATTCAACGCCGCTGTCACCAGAAATTCCATCAGGTTCCAGCGAGCTATCGTTACTTCTGCTGCGCTGTCTAGCATCGTCAGAGTCCATTCCCCATTCAGAAGATGAGTCCTCAGCAGCCTGGGCATTTCTTACTTTAAGGCCTGCTACTTTCTTCTTTTTAAATTGAGGTTTTGATTTTGGTTTATCTTCTTTTTTGATATTATAGTCCGAAGTACGATATGTATCTCTGGACTTTGTTCTTTATTCTGATCTGTATTGTGACCTTCCTTCCCTCTCAGAGTTTTTTGATGAACCCTGAAAGGAACGAGAGGAACGTGTATCAGTATCCTGATAACTGTCAGGTTTTTTAATGTTATCACGATTCCTAAGGTGGTACCTCCTTTCGGAGGGCTCCTGTTGAGGAGACCCACCCCTTGATTGTGATCTATTCTCTCCATTCTTGTGTTGTTTATTATTCCATTTCTTCTTTGAAGAATCGGGTGCTTGCTTGGTGTTATCCTTTTCAGGTCTACCCATCAGGTGAGGTTTTGTAGCTCTAGCTCCCAAATTATCTCTACATAATTCGGCATATGTATCTTCGATGATTTTAGGTAATTTGCGCTCCTGTTGTATAGGAGTGAAATCCCTCAGGCATTGGCATATGGCCGCCGCTGCTGCCTCCCCTTTTATGTTTGCCAACATAATCGAGGATACCTGGGAAAAATGTCCTAACAATTTCATCCCTAAGTTCAGAGCAGGTTCTGCTCCATACTCATTCTTTATCTGTCTCAATACGTCTGATATCACTGCTATTGAAGGGATACCATGAGTTCCGGTATAGATCGCAGCGAAAACTGTACCCCAAGATGTACAATCCTCTAGCGGGGGAGCTATCCCCATTGGTAAGCAAATTGTTAGCCTTCTGTGCTTTTTTGGGGGGCCTGTGTGTAGAAACACTGCCTCTAACTGTGTTATTTTCTGAGCTATCCAGAAGGGCAT
Organism: Calotriton arnoldi; assembly: GCA_963921515.1. Classification (NCBI taxonomy): domain Eukaryota; kingdom Metazoa; phylum Chordata; class Amphibia; order Caudata; family Salamandridae; genus Calotriton; species Calotriton arnoldi. The sequence continues at coordinate 1,045,695 of CAWUFW010001590.1, forward strand.
TTGCTCACGTTTAGTGGGCATTTTTCCCATAACCGCGTTCAGCGTTTGTGGGATGATTTTAGTTGCAGTCCCTTGAAGTTGCCCTGCTGTGGTAATTTTAGTTGGTTGAAGTGTGAGTGTTCTCATGACAAACTATGTTAAATTTCTGTAAAGTTGTATTACTTCTGTATGAAGTGGATGTAGGACTGCGATTGGCATTGTGTCAATGTCTGGATGCGGCGTGTATGCCGCTAGGACCGGCCAAGTCACTCCGTCTCTGCTGAGCGGACCGAGTCTCACTGTATCTGTTGTGTGTGGGAGGGCACCTTTAAACCAGTTTATGTGCTTCTGGTAGGTGAGCGGAATTTCAATGTCTTCATATGGACAATATTCTTCCAGTGTTTCATCCAGAGTGTAAGTATGAAATGTATTTGTGCGTGCATCTGCAGGTGGGAGTTTGACCCATGAATAGAATACCTCTGTCCTGAATGACTCGTGTGCCTCAACCACAAAGGTAACAGTCCCACCTAATGCTGGGACTCCATATTCTGATAGTTTTAAAGTAAGGGCAGTTCTGACATTTTCTGAAATGTTTATAGCACCTTCCTGCTCTCCAAACCCCGCTGCATTCAAGTGCTGGACCAACATTGTCATCGTCAGACATTGTTGAAAGAGTTTCAAGGAAACTGCAGTAAGGTTTTACGCACAATAGGGAACTATTTATCCTTCAAGCTTGAATAAACCTACATCCAATACCTAGGATATGCCTACTCAGCTGAGGCTGATTTTTTCCCTCCCACCCCAGACGTCTCTGGGTATATGTGAGTAGGGGTCTCCGAGAAAGCACGACAGAACTACTCAGATTTGACAGTTTAATAAGAGCCAAACCAATGTTGGTGGCGCCATGTCGTGTAGTTCATATAAATCTATATAGGATCTGTGCATTTAGACAACATAAACTGTGGGACTGGTGTCCAGACTGACTCCAGCCACCCCCACCGGATATTTTTGCCTGTATACCAGCTAGCTCACAGTGCCACTATGAACTCCTCTTGCCAAGGAGAAAATAGTTTTGGGCAACTATCGAACATGACAACCCTGATCCCTCAGGGATCATGGAAACAGTACAGTACTTTTCGCTCAGTCACTCGTGCTCACTTTGTCTCAGAGAGATACACAGAATAAACGATGGGGACGTTTTCAATAAGCATTTATTGAGCAAGTGTCATTCTAGTGTAAAATATGTGTGGTGCAACAACCATAAGACAGAAACAGATATAAACGGTTAAAAGCACCAAAAGAGTAAATGGATGGTAGATGTCTACCATAGTGCTATAACAATAGATATTTGCAGGTATATAGATACATGACAGTAATAATGCGTACTCCTACGATGCTAACCCTAACCAGATGTACCTAAATGTACCTAGCATGTATGTAGGTGTATAGCCAAGAATCCCCCTAGGATGAAGCCAACCCCATTACCTGAAGTGAGAAACTGTAGGACCCTCTCTTGGTCTCGAGATGGACACCCCGCGAGGGATGTCAAACCACAGCGTGCTGGAGTGTCTGTGTGCAGGAACCTCAGCGTCTCGCGTCAGTGTGTCAGCATGGAAGTCTTTCTCCTCTGCCTGCCCCAGCAAAGATATGGTGTTTATATACCCAAAAAGGTACCCTCAGGGGTTCTACCTTGCAGTGTCATGTCGGCCGAGGATGACGAAAGGGATGACCCTTATACATAGTTATCATGCAGAAGATGGTAATCCTGCTGTGATTCTGAGAATCCTTATGCATAATAAATGAGGCTAGTTTTCGGGGAAAACCACACAACTTTTATGCAACACCTAACTAGGTAAAAGGTCAGAACAAACCCGTTATGTTATATTATGGCACAGTAAAATGTAGGTGAAAGGTTAGGTGACTACCTATGCCTATGTTGGGGTGCATTACAAATCATAACATTCCAACATGAAACTTTCAAGCATTCACATTCAGAACTGAGTCTAGGCAACAAGGAATTTTCCCTAATGTTTGCCCAATAAGTCAACAGTGTATGTCTGAGACTGGTAGTCTTCCTTATATATTGGTTGCTAACAGGGTCGGACTAGCCTTTAGGGCAATCAGAGAGTGCCCAAGTGGTTGGTCTGGCAAATCAGTGTGTGGGCTGGGCCTGTTTTATGACCAGGTAGGCTGGGTTTTGTGCTTATATTACAAGCATTGCCTGCAGCTAACACAGTTGCATTAACTTTCCCATACCTTGCAAAAGACCCATAAAGCATGTCTTTACACATTCAAAACTAGCCTGATTTGCAAATGTGGGCCACTTTTTTTGCTATTTGTCTCACTAATGGGGGCCCCTTTTATTTCAGTTCCAGGGCCTATTTATTGTCCCAGTCAAATCCTGGTTGCTAAGGGTCCTATTACTAGTCTGGCGGTCCTCGGACCGCCAGACTCGTGGTGGGCCGGCGGTAGCGGATCCAGCCACTGCTGTACCGGCGGTCGGACCACCCCAATAGAAGATGGGTGGTCAGACCTCCCTGAGACCGCTGGCTCTGCCAGGGAACCGCCGCTCCCTGGCATTGGAGCAGCAGTCAGAGGCTGCAATATGCTTGGTGGGACCGCCATGGTCCCACAAGCATATTACGTGTTTCCTCTCCTTCAGGGTTTACATGGAGGTTCTTCCTCCATGTAAACCTTGGAGGAGAGGAAACAAAGGGGGCCCTGCAGAGCCCCCCTGTGTCTCAACCACATGTGGATGCACACAAGTGGGAATAACATGTGCCCCCCTGTGGGCGTGCACATAGGTTCCTGCACGGCATGGACTTTCAAGTCCATGCCATGCAGGAACCTTGCAGTGCGGTCCCATTGCTGTGCCTTTTTCAAAGGCACCGCCTCCTTTGAAAGAGGCACCGCCTTGGGACCGCCACACTGCCCGCGAGCCAGAGCACTGAAAAGTCGTAATCTGGCAGGCGACCGCCACCTTCGGCAGAGCTGTAGCGTGGCGGTGTGCACCGCCGCGCCACCGATGCACCAAAAGTCATAATCGTGCCCTAAGTCTTCAGAATGTGGTGACACAGGTCATGCTGCTTGAGCTATAGGAACAGAATATACTGCACAAGCACTGTTATCATTGTTTTGGTTCCTTGTATGAAGCACATCAACATTAAAGGAGTATGAATTATGCATTAATAAGTGCTCAAGGGACGTCCATCTTTCATAGGCCATGATGCACAGCACCATGCTCCCAACGGAATGCTAAGACTTTCATCTTTGCATCAACTGTCCATCACTCAGACTCAGAAGAAAATAACAGAACCTGCAGTCTTAGCCCTTGTATAAACTTGGTAGTATTCACTGCTTGTGCATTTGAAGACCTGGTGAAATTTACTGCCTATCCATGTGATGACCTAAAATGCATATAGATCATTAAAGTCAGACTCTTCCTCCAAACCAGTGAATATGTAAACTGCAGATGTACCTGTATTTACTAACAAGTACTACACAGAGCAGGGTTGGTGTTACATTGTCAGTTGGCGGATGTTTAATGGGGCCGGCATAGGAGAAAGGTAGACTGCAACTAATGGCTTTACATAGACTGTACTTTTTGGGGGGGATCTAAAAAGCCTTGCACCAAAGCTAACCTAGAAGTCTTGTCAATGGTGAAAGAGCACTCTATAAACAATAAATGCCACAACATACCCAATAGTAAAACCAGCACTTGAGTATGCTCAAACTGAGCAGATTGGCCACGGAGATAATGAAGAGCAGGTGGACACGATTATTTCTGTTGTATGATACAATATTGACCACAACAATATCAAAGTACATCAATATGGCCAAAAGAATATTGATTATAAAAATATCGTTATTCTATAGTAAAACAAGAAAAATACAAATATGAACTACAAAAATATTGCCGAACTAAGGGTCTTATTACAAGTACAGCGGTCCCAAGACCGCTGTACCTGTGGTGGCAGTTCGACCTCGGCGGTGCAAATGCCAATTCTGACCCTGGAGGGCAGACTGACAGAAGACGCCTACCACTGCCAGGATCCTGGGGAGGAGGCGGTGTGGAAAGTGGGGGGGAATGGAGGTGGTGCTGATTGCGGCACCGCCGTGCCTATTCCAATCTTCCTTTCCACCGAACTATTCATGGTGGAGATCCCGCTATGAGAAGGTCGGAGGAGAGGCAGGGAGGGGGCCCCAAACAGGGCCCCTGGCCATTTTCGCTCATTGGGCATTGTGGCTGGGGGCTCATGTTGTGCCCCCCAAAGCCTGCACTGTCGTGCGCGCATTGTGTGCCATGCACAACAGTGCAGGTGCTGCAGTGTGGCGGCATTGCCTTCAGGCTCACTGTGTGAGCCGAAGCATCCCGCCACAGCAAGACCGCTGCTGGTACACCGCTGGCCAAGCGGTCAACTCAGAATGTGGCGGTCGGGATGCCACCGGCTAGGCAGCTTTCTCCCTACCGCCGACGCTGCAGCCTGGTGGTCTGACCGCAAAGGTCAGAATCAGGCACTAAATATCTAAAATGCCATAATATCATAAACAAAAATACAAAATATCATCATATCGTTAAATGCGTAAAAAACAACCAAAATATCAAAACTAACAATATAAGCTGCAACAAGCTCGTCTTTACCATATATATTAAAAATGTCTATATTTTACTTCTGTTACAAAAATCATTAAAACCCATAAACTCTAATTGGCCTCCACCAAATAAGGAGTAAACTGTCAAAAAAATGCAAACACCACACAAAATAACCAATAACATTTAACTATAAACAAAGTAACCAACAGAAACACTTTACAAATTACATTACCACTATAAAAAGGGCACAAAACATGCTTTTTTTCCATGAAAAACACCAAATCTTCACAAAATTGACACTGCCAGATTCCAGAGAGAACAAACAAAGTCTCAACCCTCAAAAAACTAAAACAAATGATTTATTTTTAACAGGCTAAAATTTGGCATCTCTCCCTCACCTCGTCAAAAATAAAGAAAACCTGAGGAAAGAAATCTACTAATTAAGACAACAGTAAATATGTAAATATAATATGTAAAAATGTGTAATGCATATTTAAATATTGAAATTACCTACCATTATAATTTTCCAACCACTCAATAAATATATAACTCTAATATTTATAGAAATAGTGGCATAAAGAGACACTTACATCACCTCCTAAGAAGGAAACTGTTATTATCGTACATTGGATATATTAACAGTTAAGAGAGCACAAGCACAGATAATATACATTGGAAAAGTACAAAATACTATACTAATGCTTATTATGGGAGGGCAACTACAAGAAATGATAGTGTAATTAACGTTAGAGAGCATAATCACCAACCAAATGTGACATAATTAGAAGTCAGAAATGTTTTGCAAAACCGTAGAGAAGCAAGCACTAGTTTCCAAGAACATACAGGAACCATTTACAAATATATAACCAAACATTCTTTCGCACACTACAGGACACTTACCAGGTATCCCAAATGTAAATGGCTGGTAACATGCACCAGAAAGGCAGCAACAGAAACCCCTGCTGCTCCTTAAAGAATCCAAGACATAAACATTCCTGATAATTTAACTACTATGCATAGTGAAGAACCCTTCCTAATGTACAAACACACTAACAATGACAGGATAATAGTAATTCATACTGCAGAAAACAACCTTCTAAGACTAACATAAAGCCAGGCATGGATGACAGATTGCACTTTTAAATTCTGCCCTTCACCATTCAAGAAGATTTCTACCATTCATGGTGAATATCACAACACAAAAATACAGTTACTGTACACATTGCTTCATAACAAGTGCTACATACCATGAACTACTTACCTAAATTAAACCCGAAACTAACATCTACTACACCCACACAATTATCATTGACTTTCCACAAGAATGATAAGCAAAACATTACAAATATATCCACACACAGCCATTAAGGCCTCTTACTACAATTTCTACCAGATCATTTGGAGACACCTCAGAAAATCTACACTAACTGTAGAATACTCAACAACTGCCAAATTTTCCAACAAGATGCATTGATAGCCCTAATATATGTGCCAGTCAATAAAGTAGCTAACCACTCCTACCTCCTCATAGAGACCCATACTACCAAACCCATGAACACAGACTGAGTCCACTAATGGACTACTTTGACTATACTAAGGTTCTCAGACTGCGCCATTCTGGCAACAGATGCCAAACCAAGTATCAACTACAATGGTGGAACATATATGACAGAACTATGGCTCAATAAGCCAAAACAAACAACATTTTGGGAGGAAGACACAATGCCTTCTAAGTCACAGTAGGCTGAAACCACCCTACAATCTATCAATTCCTACAAATCCTACAAATAGTAGAAAGCTACCAACAACTTATACTAGAACAATCTATTACACAAATTAAACCTAAAATATCCAAACAAACTAAAGAAATGTATGAAATCCTGCAACACAAAGTACAAATGTTATTAATAGCAAAGGCATACACCACCTAGAATACACAACAAGAACACTGCTGTAAAATATCTAATAGTCCACCTAAAACTAAAACAACAACAATAAACATACTGAACACAGTTACCTATAAATATTATTTAAATTGTTTTTACTAATCAGTCTAAATTAAGTATAACTATATAAAGAAAACATTGAAAGACAGAAAAGTAAAATAAGTCAAATATAAATAATGAATAAATAAATACATACAAAATAATAAAATTATATACCATAAAATAAGAACTAAAAACCTACTCACAGTTAGCAATAAATACACAAAATACATAATTAAACATCACAATTAAATAAATAACTGTAAAAAAAATGTTTCCCACACATTTAATATAAAATACATATGACTTCTAGTTTTGTACTTAATGCCCATGATCTTTATTGAAATTAACATAAACCAAATGCACAAAAAGATATAAAATAAGTCCCAAAAAATGCAAAAACAAAACATATAAAAACATATCCACTGAGAGAATCCAGAGTCCTTCAAAGCCATTAAAAACCCTAAAAATAAAAACAAAAACGCTCCTGGAAAACTGAAAAATAAAAGGAAATTGAACTAAATGTTTGTTCAAATATACCCAACTTAATTTCGTTTATTAAAAAGGCACGTCCAAAATAGGCAAATCACCCAGTACGATGAGAAACACGTAAAAAACATAATATACCCTCCCATGCAAAACAATTACCCCAAAAAAATAACATTAATTATAAAACAACAAATGACTAATACAATTTATGAAGAAACTGTACTATACTACACATATTAGACTGAGGGCTACCACACTGCAAAAAATCAAACGACCTAGTAAACCATATCAAAGCACTAAACAAATCTAACTTTACTAGCAGTAACCACATTCCTTCAAACACCAAATCCCTAAAAAGAAACAGAAAATTAGTTTTACCTGATCCGTAGAGCAACAGCAGGGAGCCACGACCAACAGGAACCAGGAGCGACCAATAATTACAATACAGAGTAAAAAATAAAGGTAGCTTTTGAAAAGAAATGGCTGCTAAATAGAAATAAAAAAAAGACTATTCATCAATAGGAGTCAATGAGTTTAAAAACATAATGGGTAATAATATTTTGTTTCAGAATAAATAAATGTTTATAAAATGTTATAAAGGCATACAACATATAAAAAAGTGACACAATATATATTGAAAAGTATTATAAAATATATATTATTAATGTATAGTACTTATTAATATATACAAAAAACATGTGTATGTTAATTAAAAAATACAACTATTTTAAATAGTACAACATATTACAATGTAAAGTGTAGATATAACATGTTATGTGAAAAATTATACTAAAAGATGTACCCAATATATAACAAGAAGTGTATAAATGTCTACTAAGTACAAAATGGGGTACAAAGTGTTATGAAAATATACTTCTAAAACATTATTTGTAAAAATTATCAATGTAAATGTCATATGTATGTAATCATGAAAGTTATGTTAAAAAGTCAATGTGTACCTATTATTTTTAAAAACAGAACACACCACCCCACATTAATAAACTTGCACATGCTCACTAAATGTTATTTATTATTCTAATTTGCGCTACACTGGGAAAAGCGTTGGACATTGAAAGGGTTCTTCTTACTATTCCCACTCTAATATGAGCTACATTGGGGAAGATGCTAGACATTGAAGGTGTTAGATTTACTATTCCCATACCAATCTAAGCTACTTTGGGGAAGGCATAGGACATTAAAGGGGTTACATTTACTACCCCCACTCCAATCTAATCTAACCTACATTGGGGAAGGTGTTGGACATTAAAGAGGTTACATTAACTATTCCCACTCCAATCTAAGATAAATTGGGGAAGGTGTTGAAATTAAATAGGTTAGATTTACTATTCCCACTCCAATGTATGCTACATTGGGGAAGGCGTTAGACCTTTAAGGGGTTACATTTACTAGTCCCCTCCAATCTAACAGCAAAAATGTTACATTTACTATTCCCACTCCAATATAAACTACATTGGGCAAAGCGTTGGAGATTTAAGGTGTTATACTTAATATTCACTCCTCTATCTAGGCTACATTGGTGAAGGATTTGGACATTAAAAGGGTTGCATCTATTCCCACTCCAATCTAACATACATTGGGATTAAATGCTTCTATACAAAGTCTGAAGCAAACTACATTTATTAAAACATAACACTCTAATACTTGTCGAACATATAAACAAATTTTAATGTGTACGAATACATTATACAATATATAAATCTATCCAGTAAAATGCAATCATTTTTACAATTGTCTCTGTAAAATTGTCTAAATGTTTTCAGAATTTTAAATTAATAAATAGTATGAAACATAAACATTAAATATAGTATTAAAATAGTCACTACATACTAATATCTACATTTCCTAACTATACAAAACAACGAAGGAATCCTTAACAATTTCATTTTACAAATAATTAATTAACAAATATCATTTCTCAAAGGCCACGCTCTAGATGATCTACTTATCCTACGCATGAGATGGGTTCCGTCGCTGCCAAGATTTTCTATTGTTAGGTTATACATTTCATCACTATTCTTTCAACTTACTCTGGATAATACTATGAAAAATATTGTTGCACGCACTGATCCACTATACTAAACACGGGGAGGGGGTCATATACGGTACAAATATTCATAATATACCTCAAGACAGACCTATAAAGTGGACCTACAGATAGATAAAGGGGTTGCCAAAGATATAATTACATATTATGATCCGTTTATGGCATACTGTACCCTGTATATGGAGAATGTGTAATATGATTCCTGTACAATGTTATGAATAAAGACAAGTTTAAAAAAATATACATATATAATTTTTATTTTTTTAAATGTAAATAAAATAAAACTAAAAACACACTAAGGGCCTCATTACGATGTCGGTCGGAAAGCCTCCAACCGGCAGTCGGATTCTCCTAGACATAGGGGCCGATTCTGATGCGGGTTGGAAAAGCTTCCCGACCGAATCGGTTGGGAAATGGTGTCCGACCCACTCGGATCGGGAAAGTCCAACCGGCGGAGTAGGATGCATCCGGATGCTTCCAGATACGATTTGGTTGAACTCCCATTGACTTCAATGGGAACATTTGTTCCTAACCGCATCAGAATTGGGCCCTCGGTCGGGAAGCTTTTCCAACCCGCATCAGAATCGGGCCCCGAGTTGGAACCCATCCGCCCGAGTCAGTCGGAATCCCCTTCCGCCAGACCGATTACAATGCTCGCGATCGGAAGGGGAACCTTATGTCATTCCAAATTGGTCCCGACCGGCAAACGGAGAATCCGAGTCGGTCAGAGGCGATCCGTACAGCTCTACGGACAGCGTTTCAAATCGACCGATTACGATGTCGGATTCTGACAGCTTTTCTGACTCAGTCTGTCCGACACAAAAAGGCTGTAGGAAATTGGCTTTGGGGGCCACTAGCAGGCCCCCTTCATCCTGAGTCCTCCGGTTTGGGGTCGAGGGGGTCCCCAAGGGACCCCCCTGTAAAACCATCCACAATGTGGCAGGCATAATGGGGTGCCCGCGACAGGGTGCAAGGTTTTCCGCATAGGAGTCTGTGTTGTCGGTCGGAACACAGGCTCCCATAGAAGTCAATAGGAGTCCTTCCGAATGGTGTTCGGAAGTATCGTAATCGGTCGGGTGGAACCGCAGATCGCGAGTTGGTCGGATCCCGAATCCGAGATGGTGTCGGGTGGAACGTTTCCACCCAATATCATAATGAGGCCCTAAATAGTTAAATTATATAAAATATAATTTTTGTGTTTTTATATATTACTTTTACAAAGGACGAAGGGCCTCATTAAGAGTTTGGCAGTGTGGGAGTGGGACCGCCCCGCTCCTGCACCACCAAACCCATGTAGGAACTGCCCGCCAGATCAGGAGTTTTCTCCTGTCTGGCGGCTGTTTTTTGGCATTCCCAAGGCGGTGCCTATGAAATAGGCAATGCACTGGGAATGTCAAAATCAGTACCTGAATGATGGATTAAACCCAGATCAGTTGACTGGGGGTGAGTGCTTGCAATGTTCAACACTCCGTCCATCATCCCCTTTGGTTTTGCTATGTTCGCCCTAAGTTGGCAGGGTATGCCCAGACGTGGGTCCCTTGCTCACTTTGCCACTGGATTCAAGATAGCCTGGCTGATGACGGCTGTAAGCCAGAAACCGGTCCCAGGATGCTTGTTTCCGGTCCAGGGAAGACATGGCTTGGCAGTTCGGGCTGGACTGTTCCCATGAGGCAAAGGGTCAGACTGATTTGCATATGGCCATGTCTGAACTGGGTTGGCGGAGTGAACTAAAGAATGATGATGGATTAAACTCAGATCAGTTGACTGGGGGTGAGTGCTTGCAATGTTCAACACTCCGTCCATCATCCCCTTTGGTTTTGCTATGTTTGCCCTAAGTTGGCAGGGTATGCCCAGACGTGGGTCCCTTGCTCACTTTGCCACTGGATTCAAGATAGCCTGGCTGATGACGGCTGTAAGCCAGAAACCGGTCCCAGGATGCTTGTTTCCGGTCCAGGGAAGACATGGCTTGGCAGTTCTGGCTGGACTGTTCCCATGACTGCTGCAGTCCATGCCGTGCAGGTACTGGTGTGCATGCACACAGGGGGCACATGTTGTGCCCCCCCTGTGTGCATCCACATGGCGTGAGGCCCCACTGTAGGGCCCCCTTGTTTCCACACTGCCACACTTTTCATGGCGGTTGCATTGCCATGACAAGTGTGACGTGAGGAAACTTTCAATATGCTTGGCGGGACCGCAGCAGCCCCGCCAACCATATTTCTGCCTCAGGACTGCCGCACAACCACCAGGGAATGGCGGTTCCCTTGCGTTTGCAGCAGATACGGTGGTCCCAGGGCAGCCCGACCCCCCTAGTCGTAATAGGGTAGTCAGGAGACCGTCACCATGAGTCTGGCTGTCCGTGGACCAACAGACTCATATTAAGCCACTATATGTTTACAAAATACAATATAAAAAATAAAATACACTTTAACAAAATTATTTTAACGTTACACTAAGAATCACTATATCATTAATTGTTTTATTATAAGAAAATTATTTACATTTTAATAAACCCCCTACCTTTTCCCCTATAAACCTCAAATTCCACAACAAAAAACAATTAACTCAATTACAAAATACATACAAAAATGAAATATAAATCTGATTTCAAATTAACATTTTTAAAATATTTTTTTCAGATAAACGGAGACAAAAAAGATCATTCATAAACAAAACTATTTTTTTTCTAACCAATAACTTCCCTCAAACAGTTAAATACTGGAATCCAAAAACATTAAAAAGACTTATAATACAACAGTATTTTTAACAATACTATTAAAAGTAACACTAAAAACAATATTCATACCATGATACTCCTGACAATTATATTTTTGATGCCATAATATTCTTTCAATTATATTATGATAAGACAATATTTCTATCTAGTTCGATATTTTGACCAAACGCCATTGTAAAAAAAAGCTTACAATCTCCTTGTTCCAGGCACAAGACACTGCCGCCATATGTACTACTGCGTCTAGAGGTAGTGTGCTGCAGCATGACCTTAATTTAAGGCAGAAATCATCTGTCCAATTCAACACTATGCCAGATTATAGAGCAATCAGATCATATTACTGAAACTTTGCAGTGGTGCGAAGAAATAGGCCTGGCTTTCATGCCAAACTGCAGAAGTACAGAAAGACCATAAGTGTATAAGTGCACAAGCATGTTTCTGTTGTTTTTTGTAGGGTTATTTCCCTGATTTACTCAAAAGGTGGCAAGGTTTGTGATTGCAGGGGCTCTGAAAGCTCTGTTGACTCTGTAGACTCGCATTGGCTACAAACTGGAGTCTGAGTAAGGGGGTTAGTGACTCTTCTGGTATTTGTTGTCACGCATTGGCCCGACCAAATAAAGATTATGAGGCTTGAGGAAATTAGCCATCCTCTGTTAGCTGGGCCTTCTCACAAATTGATGCCAATATGTAGGAAGGTAGGTTATTAGTAGGTCTAGGTAGGTACCTCAGCTAGTAATAATACCACAATCACTAATACGGTCCAGTCAAGTCTCAATAAATTAATCCTTGCTCTATTAGTTTGGCAGACGAGCAGTCAGACTTTTCTAAGGAGACAGGTGTTTAAAGCATTTAATATCACCAAAACGATAACTAAGTAAAAGAACCAGCACAATAAAAATCCAACACCAATTTACAAAAATAGAGACCTCACTGATTGCGAATCATATTGCCCACTGTCAATAATAAATGTGGATGAATCGGGGAAAATATTAGCACAATGCCTAGCAAAGACAGCAGAAGGGATAATACTCGCTGATCAGGCAGGATTTGTAGGCGGGCGCCCCACCACCACCATCAATATCAGAAAGGCATTTTTAATTATGGAACAGTCCGTGCAAAGAGAGGAACCAAGTGCAATTGCTACTCTAGATGCCCACAAGGCTTTTGATATTGTTAATTGGATATTTATGGACCTATGCCTTAGGGGCAGATTACTTGCGAAGGGTAAAGCTACTTTACATTGCGAGCAAGGTAAGAGTGAAAGTAGGCAATAGAGTGTCAGACAGTTGGTCGATAGAGAGAGGGTCTCTGCAGGGTTGTCCTCGCTCTCCACTGATATTTACAGTAATTATAGAGCCACTGGCGCAAACTATACGTATCTGACACGCAAACAATGGTATAATGGTTAGCAGTAAGCCAGAAATCATTTCACTATATGCTGACGATATACTGTTAACACTGAGAAATCCGATGACCACATGGATGGCTGTACACGGTACATTAGCGTGGGTGGGGGCGCACTCAGGGTTCCGGCTAAATGCAGACAAATCGGTGTTGTATCCTATACAATTGTCTGTAACAGGGGAGGCACATCTCCAAAACATTAATATCAAGACCCCAGTGAAGTACCTAGGAGTGTATTGGAGCTCAGATTGCAAAGAAGCATATGATTCTAATGTGGGCAATTTACTGACATCCCATAAGCGAAGTGTACATAAGTGGCTGAGGTTCCCAATGTCCTTAATGAGGCATATGGCAATTAGTAAAATGATCATGCTGCCTCGAGTATTATATGTATTGCAACACATGCTGATGCGCATACCGGAATCTTGCTTCTGCAAACTGGATGAATTGCTTCGATTGCTTTACTGGAGGACAGGAAGGGCACGGATAAGTTTGGAGGTACTGAAACTAGTGTGGGATAGTGGAAGGTTACAGACACCAAATTTCGAGGCCTATTATTGGGCAATTCATATTCACCATATAGTGCTGTGGTTCAGGAAGGGGGCACTGGTCCAGTGGCAGGGATGTTGGCACGTTTGGTACAACCATGGACACTACTGGCATTGCCCTTAGTCCCTTACAAGAAACGGACAGCTATACTGTTACAGGTTAAGATCCTACTAGATATATGGGGACAAACAACTAAAAGAGAATGGGACAAGTACATTTATATGCAGCCTGGCATTCTGGGATTATCCCAATGAGGCCATCTTACCTGACACATAGAGGTGAGAGTGATACCCCCCATGACATGGGAGACCTGTTTGAGGATGGTTGAATTGTGGGCTATGCCGAGTTTTGTAATGAATGGGGGATAGCTGGTGGATGCCTCCTGGTATTTGCTGGTTTGGCGGCAGCTGTTCGCGAGGCCTGGGCAGGGTTTCCACGACAACCAGAAACACATGTTAAACCAGACCCTCTCAGACATTGGAGGTGAGGGCAAACTCATTACTTGAATTTACTCATGCAGATACCACGCACAACTACCCGTATAACTACATTGAAAACACAATGGGAGGGTGATATGGGCATGGAATTAAAGGAAGGGGACTGGACATCTATATTGGCTAACACTGCTGCCATCAAGACCTCCTCCACCTTTGCTGCTTTTTGCCTCTGGAAGCAATGATGCCGGGACGAGCAGGTGAGAGGGTCTCTGCCTTCCCACCAGAGGAGCTGGATTTGCTGCCACATGAAGTCCTCTCCCTGTATGGCCAGCTCTATGGCTCACCAGAGGAACAGGTACATGTCTGAAATGTATATGCGAATCTGTCTTACTTTTTTTTATATTAACACAGGCTACAATGTCCCTTTGAGTTCCCTGAGTGAAGTGTAGTTAGGGATGTGAACTGGCATATATATTGTTCATTACAGAGGACAATGAAAGTGGGGATTTCTAAGCACTTTACCATGTTGAGAAAGCAACAACATTAGTATAGGCTGTGTGTTTAAAGCCCTAGAACGTAATTGGTGTGTATGGAGAGATATATCTATGTATATTTCTGATTGACTTGTGCTACATTCTAAACTCATGCAAAAAGAACTATTGATGGACAGAGTGCTAGAACACTGTCAAATATTCACCCCCAGTACAGAGATCTGGGTTTAAATCTATCGTTTTTTTGCGCACCATGCCATTCCAGTTTAGACCCAACCAAATGCAAATCAGTCTTGACCCTGCTCCCCATGGGAACAGTCCAGCCCTAACTGCTAGGCTAGGTCCTCCCTGGACCGGTAACAAGCATCCTGGGACCGGTTTCAGTGTATCACCCCTCATCAGCCAGGCTAGCTTGACTCCAGTGGCATGGTGAGCACGGGACCCAAGTCTGGGCATACACTTTCCACTTAGGGCAACAAATGCAAAAAGAACAATTGATGGGCGGAATGCTGAAACAATGTCAAACATTCAACCCCAGTACAGAGATCTGGGCCTAAGCCCGGATCTGTTGACTGGGGTGAATGTTTGCATTGTTCAGCATTCTGTCCTTTATTTGCTCTTTTTGCTTACGTTCTAAATTCACATCATGGCAAATTGAGAGCTCATTTTAGATTCTTTACAACTGTACATAAAAATGTTTGCTGTACAAACAAAATGTAAATGATGTTAGCTATGTTTATCGCCCAACAACTCACTCAGCCAATATCTGGCTTCTCTAAACATTGTATGGGAGCTACCTGTATCTCCCAGACCCCTTCAGAGCAGCACACAGCCTTGAGGACATTTATTAGATAGGCACAGGGTCCATTCTACATTGAAAATTTAAGGGAAGCCAGTGTTGATGTCACATCATGATCACCAGGCTGGAGATGACTGGCCTGACAAAGAGAAGTCCTCAGTCAGAATAATAGGCCAGGCTGGGGCTGAGTCACATGGACAAACAACTGAAGGCCTGAGGTACAGCTTTCATAAACATATAGCCTTGCCAGGTCAAATTTTGAGGTGTGGTTAAAAATATGCCCCTGAATGCTTTGAAATGGACGACAGTTAAAAGGGAGAGTTACATAACTACTTGAGCTAATGCTTCATTTCATTGGACTCCCATTTTAAAGTGTGTCAAGTCCAGACTGAGGGCCCCATCCTCCCAGTGGCCAGTATTTACTGTTGCATATGTATTAATGTTTAGCCTTCAGTGGTTCACAATCTATTGCACTGATCAGAAGTAGGTCATATCAGAGATTATGTAGGAGTCCCCTGGGCTTGATGATGTCACAGGCCTGGAATGGTGCGTGTAGACCATGATATGGGTTGAGGGTAGGCAACAGGTCAATTCAATTCTTCTTCTTTATTTCGCATCATTTAAATGCATAGAAAGTGCATATACAAAAACAAGTTAAAACCTTACATCAATAAAAACATCTAAAACCATGGATCTTTTAAAATAATTCCCATAACATCACAATGTCTTGATTCCCAGATAATTACAGTCCATTAAAACATCTGTAAAGATAGACGTCTATGTCTGGCCACTGCCCATAAATAAGAGGCGAGGGTATAACACACATAGGGATCTGAGAGCTGTTGTATAAAGTGCAGTGCAGGCTTACATTGGACAAGATTGTATTTCCCTAACATTGGAACTAAAAAAAACTTTCCTTTGGGGACCATAAAAGGTACAGAAAAATAGAATATGTAACGTTGTTTGAGCTGCTCTCCCATTACATGGACAAAATGGTAAATCGTTCACCGAGTGACTGTTAGCCGGAAAACCAAACATTACAGGAATATAATTCAGCCTAAATCTAATCAAGATGTATCTATGCTGAAGGTTCCATACAAATGAGAGGTATGAATGTAGTATATCTTTGAAAGGGGGGGAGGAAGCTGCATGCAATTATTGTAGATTTTTCTTCATTTGCAGCTTTTTCTACAAAAATCTTTTTTTAATTTCGCCTTTGAGAACGAAGCACACCACACTGGCGACTCAAATGGGTCTTGGAGTCCTACCTCAGACAAAATGTTCTCTACATATTTTAACCAGGGGATCCTATGGGCATAATCCAGTTTTAGACAATCCCTCAGGATTAGTGGTTTAGCTGTACACATTGTCTTTTCCATATGAAAAGCCATAACAACAGTGGGGCCAATCTAGTTACATTCTCAAGGTATGGTAAATCCAATTCTAAGTGTGGTAGATAATTTGCACATGAGCACGGGAGGTAAAGCATTTTCTTACAAAAGGCATCCTCCACAAGTTGGAGCAGAGCCAGATTTACCGTTCCCCAGATTGCTGCCCCATACATGGCACTTGTCAGCGTTTTTAGTTGCTATATATTTAATATTTCTGTTAAAGGTTTCAAACCCAGTTTTGTAGAAAGGCTTGCAAGTGCCCTGATTCCATTTTCCAAGAGGGCCTTTCTACTTAGCACCCTCTCTTTCCAAGAAATGTTATTGTTAATTCATACCCCGTAATAGGCAAATGAGTCAACTACCTTCAGTTTCTGCTCCTCTATATGGAAATTAAAAGATTTCTTAGAACATCCTCCTGCAATTAAGACAAAGGATTTCAGAACATTTACACGCAGGTCTAGCCTAGCCTTACAGCTTGTATACTCCTGTATGAGTTTCTGCAGCGCCATAGGAGTTCTAGCCAGGAGCACTGAGTCATCCGCATAGAGGAGTATAGGTAAGGGGGATGACTCCACATAGGGGATATCTTTCGTTGTTCGTCCCAGGATTGCCCCTAGCCCATTAGTGTACAGAGAGAACAAAAATAGGGCAAGTATGCAACCCTGTCTTATCCCTCTCTCAATATTAAACACTCTTGTGCATTCTCCGTTCCTTCCATACCGAACAGATGCTGTCACTCCTGTATACAGCTGCCTAATAAAAGCAATAATAGGGGGATCCAATCCCATTTCTTCCATTATTACCCATAACTTGCTATGAGATACGCAATCAAAGGCGGAAGTTAAGTCCATAAAAGCCATATATAGCTGGCCTTCCTTGGCTAGAGTATATTTAGAAATAATCATAGTCAGGTTTAGGCACTGATCAATTGTGCCCTTTCCATTTCTGAAGCCATACTGAGCCTCTGCTAATATGCTTTTCTCTTGAGCTCAATCCTCTAACCTATTTAAAAGCACTCTCCCCATTAATTTTGCAGTGCTATCAATTAATGAGATAGGTCTATAATATTTTGGTTCTGCCTTATCTCCCTTTTTATAGATTGGGACAATTACAGACTGCTTCCAGGACCTAGGGGGACCTCTCTTAGATACAACATTGAAGACATTAGTCAACACCGGTGCCCAAGCACATTAGTTTCCAAAAATATGTCTGCCGGAACCCCATCTGGGCCAGGTGCCTTCATTGAGTTGGTCTGGGCCAGTGCACAATCAATTTCTTTTACCTCAAATATTAGATCAGGGGGTCGGTGATTATCTACCTTGGGCCGTTATTTATAGGTACAGTGGGATTTTAAAATATATTTTGAAAGTGGGATACCCATCCTTCTTCTTCAATGTGTGTGTCTAACGTTGGAGCCCCCTCATCCTTTAGGAGTGGCGCCTTTAGCGACCCTCCAAACATCGCGGGAGTCGCGGGAGTCCTTTTTATGGAGTGTCAATCTCAAATCTTCCCACGCTTTGAGGTTTAGTTCTCTTACTCTCGCCCTGCTTGCTTTTTTATAACTTGCTCATTGAATTCATATACAACCCTGATACCTTGGGTTTGCTCGTAAGGCATTATGCAATCTGGAGGCGGCTTTTGTGCAATTGTGATCAAACCACGAGTCTTGGGTCATATCTTTCTTCTTAGAGTAGCGTGTTAATTGGTTTTTAAGCCCTCTCATAAGTTCTTCAAAAGCTAGTATAAACTGATCAGGAGGGACTCCAATATCGAGGCAGATCATAAGCTCTGAGTACTTAGCAACAAGCAAGGTGTGGAGAAAATCATATCCCTCCACCTTATCCCATTTTAAAATGTACCCATTATTTCTTGCCAAAATTGGTTTTGGTACTAGGTCTAGCTGGGTATGCGGCTTAAACTCCCACCGCATATTGCAGGCCAAGTAAGCATGATCACTAAAGACTGTAAAGTCCATTCTTTTGTTATTAAGCCTACAACTTAAGGGTTCAGAGATGATTATAAAATCAATTATGGAGCCTAGGTTGGGGGAGCCAAAAGTCTTACCCATAGTTCCTGTGATAGCATTTACACTATTTTCAACCCCCATATCGCATATGACTAAGGCCATATTCAGTGCCTCCCCATAGGTGGAGTGGTTGAAATGTACAATTGGATCTCCACGACAGTCTGTAACCCAACAGGCTGTATTGTCCATTAAATGACACACTCTGCTATTAAAATCACCCACCCAGTAAATCCTTAATATTCTTCGGATGGTCAGCAGAGACTTCCTCAATTGCTTTTTCTAGCTCTCCCATCACAATGTCCATCCTCCCCTCAAATTTGTTGTTATAGAAATTAATTAACAGCAAATCCCAGTCTTCTTGTCTTCAATTATTAAATAATGGAAATATAAAGACACATAGAAGAACTTTAATACTCTAACATTAAGGGTATTTGCCACAAACGTTACTAACCCGCCCTTTGCCGTGCCTGCTCTTGCTATAACCGCCAGGGTCTGATAAGTTCTGAAGCCGTCCATCGATATTACTCCTGTCTCCCAAGTTTCTTGCAGACAGGCTATATCATATTTATTTATTTCATTTTGCCACTCTGTTACAGCCCGCTTTTTACTAAAGCCTGCTATATTCCAAGAGACCATCTTGATTTCCTTTGGGCCTTCACTCTTATTCCCATGTTCACTACCTTTACTCCCATTGTCTATAACATTGATCGCCTCCTGGAGTCAATCACATCATTCCAGGCTTTCTAAAGGGGCTAATCGGTTCCTGGATCTTATCCCATTAGGGTTTCTCTGTGGTATTAACTCGCTTTGGGCAGATAATAGATTGTCTCCTAGGTGAACCCCGGTCCTGCAGACCTCATGTGGTTTATAAAAGAAACCCAATGGTAAGACGTATAGCTGTGTACTCATTGAGGGTGGCATAGGTAAACATCCCAACAAGTCCCTCACCAGTTCTTGAACATTAAAATTTATCACAATGCAATATCCCGGGATGGACTTCCGCGAAGGACCCACCCAAGAGATTCTCCTGGCCATGACCATATGCCTATGTATATATGTGCTCATTCTACAAATTTTGGCAACCAATGAAGAGCTTTCCCCATAAGCTGCTCTGTGGTTTCGTATTGGGTCTTTCTTAATTCCGGCACATTTACCAAAATAAGCACCAGGGAGCTGGCTTCCGGTGGAAGAGCGAGGGTCGTGGCACTGATTGTCTCCCCTTCCACTCTTTGCTTATTGCTCCCCCTCACCCAATCGATTGGATGAGCCATTGTTTGTCTACCCCCATATGGTGCCTTAGCTCCTTGGGTTACACTAGGAATCTGGCTATTCTGGTTATTAAAGGGAGCAGATGTAGACCGATTACTTATGTAATTGTATCCTTCCCCCACTGTGTGACTTTCTCCTACTAATACCAAATCTGTATCATGGGTCGTTTGTTGTATAGTTGCATGTATTGGGTAGTTCTGTGAATTATGTGTATTTGAGGAACCCAGAATGTTAGCCGGATCAATTACATTAGACGCCGCTTTTCTAGATTTAGGTAGGTGAAGTTGTCTAGCCCTACCCCTCTTTCGTTTAACTGGTGGTTCCTTTGGTGAGGTGACACTATTATTTAAAGCCCCCTGGGTCACTTGCAAAGGATCTGGAGACCTAGCATCTAGTGAATCAGTGATTAGATTGCTGGGGAGACAGTCTCTACTAGTGACACAACCATTAGGTTCTCCGAGGGACAGTCTGCATTCTGTTAATTTAATTTCTTTTGACAGTACATTTGCAGCCCTTACCAAGAAGGAGTCAAGCATTGCGATAGT
Source organism: Calotriton arnoldi (assembly GCA_963921515.1). Lineage (NCBI taxonomy): Eukaryota > Metazoa > Chordata > Amphibia > Caudata > Salamandridae > Calotriton > Calotriton arnoldi. The sequence continues at coordinate 1,066,449 of CAWUFW010001590.1, forward strand.
TTCCCCTCCTGTTTCCAGTTGCTTGATCTTTCTTTTCCTCATGGCAACATGATCATTGGTTCCTGGTGCTCGACGTTAAAGGGGTGGCCCAGCCCAGCCTCTTCCGGGCTGAAGGGCGCGGATGGGCCTGCCCTTGGCCGCGTGAGCACATCGTGCTTAAGAGCGCGAGAGGGGCGTGTCCTTCTCCGGGGGCTTGTGGTAGTTATGGTCCTCTCCTGGACCGGAATGAAGGCTGCAGGGATCCTGGCACTAGCGGCTACAGGTCACTGCAAAAGTGTGTATTATGATATTGTATTTGGTGAGCATGTGACAATACACATGGTGTATGCTAACTTATGAGTTATGCTAGTGATAGATGTAGGAAAATTGTGTTACATCAATACAGACAAACAAAAAGTCACAAAACCATTTTTTTCTATCATTTCCATACAGATCAACGCCCATTAAAAGTGGAATATATGGAAGGCCATTGCCAGGAAGGTGCGGACCCTGGGGATCTTTAAGCGGCGCAGCATCCACTGCCGGAAAAGATGAGAGGACCTAACATGCTGGACCCAAAAGTCAGCTGAAGCCCAGCTCTGCCAGTGCTCCCAACACGCGAGGCCCGTGCACAGCACCCTCATCCCCCTAATGGCCCACATTCTTGCGGTGGCCTATTTGGCGCTTGATGGGCAGTTGATGGCCCAACAGCAGCAACAAGGGGGTAAGTTCTTATCAGAGTTTCACATGTTACATGACTCATTTTTTGTTACAGCTAGGATTTTTCACATCAGCATTAAGGATGGCCCATGTCTAACGCACAAGAAAAGTTCTTGAAGGTGTAAGTTTTGCACAATGTGTATGATGATGTGCTTTGTCTATTGATATGTTGGAAAGGGTTCACTGACACAAGATCGATGTCACAAATATCGATAAAAAAAATATCGATGAAAAAATATAGACTACAAAAATATCGACCCCCTATACTTAAACAGGTAAGTACAAAAATATCGACTACAAAATATCAATGTAAAAAATATAGATGTACAAAATAGCGATTTACATATATATATAAAAATAAGAAAATAAATAATAAATATATTAAATATTAAAATTAATTTTAACAAATTAAAATAAATGTAATATACATTTTAACAAACTATAACAAATAAACTTAATTTAAAAAAGTTAAACACACAAATATAATAATTTATACATATATATATATTTACTTTAAAACAATTATTAAACTATTAATTTTAGTTTATTTTATAAGTTTAAAATTATATAAAAATATACATATATATCAATAATTTAAAATATAAGAAAAAAACATTCTATAATAAATTAAAACATTAATCTATTAAAAAACTATTTAAACTTAAATTTCCCAATACAGTTAGTGCAACAGTAGGGAAAGTGTTGGATAACGGAGAGGTAAAAATGATTATTCCCACTCCAATAAGTGCAACAGTAGGGAAAGTGTTGGATAGTGGAGGGGTACAAATTACTAATCCCACTCCAGTGAGTGCAACAATAGGGAAAGTGTTAGATAGCGGAGGGGTAAAAATTACTATTCCCACTCCAGTGAGTGCAACAGTAGGGTAAGTGTTGGATAGGGGAGGGATTAAATTTACTATTCCAACTCCTGTCAGTGCAACAGTAGGGAAAGTGTTGGATAGCGGAGGGGTAAAAATTACTATTCCCACTCCAATATGTGCAACAGTAGGGAAAGTGTTGGATAGCGAAGGAGTAAATATTACTATTCCCACTCCAATGAGTTCAACAGTAGGGAAAGTGTTGGCTTGCGTAGGGGTAAAAATTACTTTTCCCACTCCAGTGAGTGCTACAGTAGGGAACGTGTTGGATAGCGGATTGGTAAAAATTACTATTCCCACCCCAGTGAGTGCAACAGTAGGGAAAGTGTTGGATAGCGGAGGGATAACATTTACTATTCACACTACAGTCAGTACAAAAATAAAAACAACAAAATTAACAAAAAAATAAAATAAATAAATAAGTAAAAAAATTAAAATACCAATATATTTAATATAAAAAACATAATATTAATTACATATGACAAATACCTACAAATATTATATAAAATAAAATAAAAAATAAATTAAAAAAAAGTATTTTTAACTAGAAAATATTTACAAACAAAAACATTAATTATTACATCCATTTATTTATTTTATTTCCTACCCTATAACATCACACAAATTACAACACACTTCTAACTTTTTAAAAAAATATACTGCCATAATTAACATAATTAATTACCAATTAAAGAAATAATATTAATTAAAATAATAAAACTAATAAAAATTAATTAACTACCCACACTTTAACCCTATAATCCTCACAACACATACCTAAATGAAACTGTAAAGTAATAAATTACACAATTAAAACTTATTTTTAAATTAAAAACTATTACTATTGAACAACTAATTATAAAGTAAGTAAAATGTATTTAGCACCTACGCTTTACCCCTTTAAAAGTAAAAACCACACACAAAAAAATAAACAATTACCCATAATAAATATCAAATAATTAATAAACATTAATGAACTATATATTAATCAATTAAACTCAAATTATATCCTGCCCTTTATCCCTATAAACCCCACAACCCGCACCTAAAATTAATTACACAATTGCCATAATTAATTTTAAATAAATTAATTAATATCAATTAGCAAATAATTATTAATCAAAAATAAATTACTTGCCACCCTTTACCCCTATAAACCCCAAAACGAACACCTAAAATTAATTACACAATTACCATAATTCATAGCCAATTGAATAATTAATATTAATTAACAACCAATTATTAATTAATTAATAATAAAATGTGTTACACAATTAACACTATAACATCTCAATTAAATAAATATGAATAAATAAAAAATTATCATTAATTTAATATAATTAAATTACTTCCCACCCTATTCCCCTATAAACCCACAACCCGCTACGGAATTTAAAAATGCCAAATTCAATTAAAATAAAATTAATAACTATTAAAAATTTAACACATATATTCAAAAATATAAACAATTCTTATACAAAAACAATATTATATGCACTACCCTATTTCCCACCCTATAACTCTATCAATATCTTTAATCTACATATACTTACTTCCTTTATGTATCTATAAACTTTCCATGTACTTATGGATCTATATATTTATTACTTTCTTCTAATTCAGCATATCCAATGCACTAACCTATTTTCACCCTATACCTCTCTCAATATATCTTCTACCTCAACTCTCTGACTCATCACAAACCTCTTTCTACTACTCTTTCCAATGCACTAGCCTATTTCTCACCCTATACCTCTATCAATATATCCACTATCTCCACTCTCTCATTCATCCCAAACCCCATACCACTACTATGAACCCCAAAATAGCCCTTTCTAGACTCTCCCCTACTCTAGTCCTCCCTTAACCACCTGACACCTCTTTTACTATATTGATCCCCCAAAACAAGCCTTTCTAAATTCTTCCCTCTGACTCTTCCCCTCCACATTCCTTTTTACTCATAGCAAAACTCCCACTACTGCTATGACCTCCAAAAAAAAAAAAAAGTCTAAAGCCTTTACTCTTCTATTCCGCCACTATCCTTTTCAATCGAAGTAACAGACTAACATGTCCACTTCTCAAATTTCATATTTCACTATACTAATTCCCACTAATCCTTTATGGGTTCCGGAGAGGCGTGCTACTCGCCGAAAAAGCGCTTCAACACCTCATTAGGGGTAACAAGCGCTATATATATATGCAAACCTTTGTCCCTCTTCTATCCCTCTGCTACCCTTCTCAATCCAAATAACTGACTAACATCCACCACTCAAATTACTTTCATATTTCACTATACTAATTCAACACTAATCCTTTAATGGGTTCCGAAGTAGCGTGCATTTCGCCCAAAAAAAAAAAGCGCTTCAACACCCCATCAGGGGTAACAAGCGCTATATAAATGCAAACCTTTTCCCTCTTCTATCCCTCCGCTATCCTTCTCAATCCAAACAACTGATTAATATCCACCACTCAAATTACTTTTATATTTCACTATACTAATTCACCACTAATCCTTATGGGTTCCGGAGTAGCGTGCTACTCGCCAAGAAAGTGCTTCAACACCCCATTAGGGGTAACAAGTGCTACATAAATGCAAACCTTTTTTCCCTCTTCTATCCCTCCGCTATCCTTCTCAATCCAAATAACTGACTAATATCCACCACTCAAATTACTTTCATATTTCACTATACTAATTCACCACTAATCCTTATGGGTTCCGGAGTAGCGTGCGACTCGCCAAGAAAGTGCTTCAACACCCCATTAGGGGTAACAAGCGCTATATAAATGCTAACCTTTTTTCCCTCTTCTATCCCTCCGCTATCCTTCTCAATCCAAATAACTGACTAATATCCACCACTCAAACTACTTTCATATTTCACTATACTAATTCACCACTAATCCTTTATGGGTTCCGGAGTAGCGTGCTACTCGCCGAAAAAATCGCTTTAACACCCCACCAGGGGTAACAAGCGCTATATAAATGCAAACCTTTTTCCCTCTTCTATCCCTCCACTATCCTTCTGAATCCAAATAACTGACTAACCTATCCACCACTCAAATTACTTTCCTATTTCACTATACTAACTCAACACTAATCCTTTATGGGTTCCGGAATAGCATGCTACTTGCCGAAAAAGCGCTTCGACGCCTCGTCAGGGGTAGTAAGCGCTATATAAATGCAATTATGATTACAATACATCACATGCATTTAAAATATATACTAAAATACATAACACTAATTAAACAATCGATATTTTAAACATATATTTTTGCAAACGATATTAAACACTTCGATATTTTTAAAATCGATATTAGTTACCTTAATTCGATATTCTTGACCACGATATTCTTGCTGTCGATATTTCTCACTAGCGATATTTATGACTCGATATTTCTGTCAGTCGATATTAAAAACTCGATATTTTGTCTGCACACCTTTGGAAAGGATCCCACCTGATTCCTGTTAGCAACCAATGGACTGTTCTGAGCAGACACATGGCTGCCTAAACTCCACATATGCATGATGTTGTTTGATGTCATGGCGGGTAGTTGTACCAAACAGGCCAATAGTGTTTATTGTGTCAGGTGTGATGCTCCTTCACTATTGGTGATGATGTAATGAAAGCCCTCTTACATATAACATAGCATACTAGGCAGTTATGATACAGTGGATGTACCAAACATCACATTGGTAAGTTGGGATTCTACACAAACAAGAGTGAGCATGTGATCCAAAATGACTAGTGACATCAGTACTAATGGCTACATTTAGGATTGAAAACATATCCAATTTGAGTTTTGCATCAGAAAGACCGTTTCAAACATGTTAAAAGTGGCAGATTAGCGCAATGTCTCCTTCACAAATATGCTTGTGAAAGCCAGTCTGTTTTTTGACAAATAATTGTAATAGGCATACAATTTTTTGGGAAAAACAGTCCGGAATGTGTACACATTGGTGACAGAGTAGCACATACCCTAAAGCATTTATCAATGTCCTTTGTCATGTCCAGATGATGAAGCAATGATGGAGATAAATGGCAAACCTAAAGGGATTTTGCAAGATGGATCGTTCCTTCACTTATATGTAGGAGTATCCCATCAGGAGAACTCAAAATCAGGCCACACTCATGACTCATTAGGCAACTGTTTCAATGCTTCAAGGTGTAATATGTTGCATATTGGGATTTATATGTGAGTGTTTGAAGTAAGTATTATATAGGAATTAGTGTATGGAAAAACTATAGTGATGTTCTTAAACATTTTGCACTACAGTGAAAGGCAGCATATTTAGTGAAACAATTCCACAAAGACATAACAAGGTTCAAATAATTATAGGTATTTAGGAGTGAAATGTGAAAATGTTTTTGCTTTGTACTGAAGTGTATTAGAATTGTTTCAAGGGCTATGTATTTACTTATGTTATAGAAGTCATTTGTCAATCCCCCCCAAATCTTTGTTTCTAACTGTCTTCAACAGCCTAGGAATCTACACAGTATGTGATACATTGATAAGCTACTTCAGAACAGAATTCATGTATAATTTTTGACAATTAACATATACTTTAGTGACTTGAAGTGTTATCATTGTGAAATGCCCAAAGGTAACCTGCTTTCAGTTTAGGCTAATATTGGTACAACATTGCAGTATTTGTTGAAACACATTTCTTCATAATTTACTTTGTGAGAATGAACAGTATGCAGATTTTAGGGCCATGTGAACACACTGTACAAAAGCATTTTTGGTTGATATACTTTTTGGTATCATCAGTTAACTATCCTAAACTACAAAAGCCAATCATTCAGAGGTGTGAAACAGTTCCTAGAAGTACAAAATGATGGATAAGAGACAAGATCATACATGATATTGGCATTATCATGGGGAAAGTCATAACTGTAACCAAATGTTTTCTGATAATGTTGCATACATGCATGAGCTTATGCTCATGTTGAAGCAAAGTTTGAGAGCCTTGTAGCAGGTGAACTCTGAAAACTTGAAAACTGTTTTGTGATCAAAGGGCATGATCGGTTCTGTTTATAAAGATTCAATAAAACTACTGTTTATATGTCACTTCAGCATCATCCGGGGCAGTTGAAGGTACCACTACTGGTGGGAAAGCAGCTGGCCGCAGTGGTTCAGGTACTGACACAGAGGAACCCAGTGCCTGAAGGGTGAGGGAGTGCAATGGAGCCCATCAGTGACACTACATCTTCTTTAGAGGCCTCTTCCAGTGAGCACTCCCTAGTGGGGGTAGACCCTACTGCATCTGTTACACTTGCATCTATGTCCACAACCCAGAGTACCATCCCCACCCTCCTTCTTGCTCCTCCCATGTTAGCCAAACCCGCCACCCTAAAAGGGGTGGCATCTCGTTCGCTCCAGGAACCTCACCTCCTACCCCTTTCTCCCCTTGGCTATGCTAAGTGACTATCTCTGTAGGCCAGACTGCACTACTGAATGCCATCCAGGGGCTTGGCTGCCAATTGCAACAAATGGTAGCCTCCCTGGAAGGAGTTCACAGTGCTATGTCTGGCCTACAGAGGTCTTTTCAAGGTCTAGCCTCCTCACTGACCGCAGCCTCCCAACCATCCCAATCTTGTGCCCAACCTCCTGCCCTGTCCCGTCCCCATACAAATCCCCTATTCCCAGACCGGTCTCAAGCACACTTACACCTTTGCACACACTCACCCACACAGACACAAGCAGCACACCCACACACAAACACAAGCAACTAAAAAAACACAGGCAGGCATCCAAACAGACAGACACCATCCCCACCCCCAGCACAACCACAGACACTTCACCCATCACCACAGACACATCCACCACCACCAGTACACACCCAGACACTGCACCCACCAACACAGACACATCTACCACCCCCAGCACAACCACATACACTGCACACACCACCACAAACACATCCACCACCCTCAGTACAACCACAAGCACTGCACCCATCACCACAGACACATCCATCACCCCAGCACACGGTTAGACACTGCACACACCACCACAGACCCATCCACCACCACAATCACAGCCCCAGACACTGCATCATGACCACACCTAGCACTTTCACAGCACACACACCCACACAACAAAAAAACCACACACACCCATACAACACACACAAACAAAGCAAGACACACCAAAATGTTCATGGCATACACCAGACACCTGCACCATCAACAGACGCATCCACTCCCTCTACCTCCCAACCCCAACTCCCTCCCCACCATCCCACCCATTTTCCATGTGAAAGTCTTCTGTTTGCCCTTGCCCTGACCCCTGCCACACCCACATCCACCCCTCACAAACGCACACCTACCACTTCCACCCCCAACCCATCCCTTCCACATCACATCCCAACCCACACCTCAAAAGACAGGACCCACCACTTCTACCCTCCAAGGTACCCCTGAAAAAGGCAAAGGCCCCCATCCCAAAATCACCCCCCTCCCAAACCCAAGACCACCCTCCCAAAACCACCCCTCCTCCCAAACACAAGGGTACCTATCCCAAAACCACCATCCCTTTCAAACCCAAAGGCACCCCTCCAAACCCAAGGGCATCCCTCCCAAACCCAACCCCCCTCCCGCGTAAGTCTTGGAAGTGCCTGGTCTGCCCATTAGATGCCCCTTCCTGAGGAGGTTCCCCTTGGTATGTATTTGGGGGCAAGATTTGTGCCACTGCACAACAGTGGTGATGTTTGGACTTATGGACTGCCATTTGGCTGTGTTCTTATTTTGAGAGCTGTATCTCAATTTGTAGCATTAATACATACTTTGGAATTGACCAAATTTGTCCTGCCATTATTTTTCCTTAGCAATTGTATGATTCCTAGAAATGTTTCAGTGTAAAATGTGCAGTACATATTTTTCTTTAGTGCGATGGCAGGAAATACTACATACTTTTAAACGTCTACTATGTTAAGTGCATACACTGGTTCACATGGTATGTGATGGTCATTGGATTTTAGGTGGAGTCATTCAACATAGTAGTGGTCACTTACACCAACAAGTGGATGTTGAGACATTATTTAAGGATATTTTACTACAGGTGTGTTTGTTTCACCTTGATTACTGATAAGTATGTACATGTATGCATTGTGTCTTGTAATATTATGTGCAAATTGAAATTGAAACTGTATACAATACAGGACTTGCACTACACAAGGGGAAATGTTACATGGATAAATATGTAGAGTGCTTCAAATTTGGGACTGCCATTGATTTTCCAGGTATTCTATGAGGTGAGGGCTACAGCTTGTCTAGTACAATTTCTACACGAGGTTACATTGCTCTTATCCCAATGATGTGTGATGCATATGTTGTTATTGTGACGATTTTCGTATTTAATTTACACACAACTGTATGGTGAGTTTTTGATTATTAATTTGATATCCTTTTTTGTGCAAGTGTCCTTCTTTTGGAACAAAATGTATGAATACAATGTGGTTATACAGGTGTGTTACTTTAAATTTGTAAAATGTCAACATTAGAGACATATGCACATTGGTATGCTATTGCTTGTGTGAGTAGTTTAATACTGCACGAGTCCTGAGCATATGTGAACAGCCAAGTGTAAAAGGTAACAAGTAATGGGGGAGGTTACCTTCAGTTCCGGCAACAACAGTGTCGATTTGCATCATGATCAGCCAACAGCAGCAGAGGCAGGATGTGTAGGATCAGGTCCAAGGCGGTGCAGGAAGAGGGAAGGTTAGTGAAGCTGAGTTTCTGCCTTATATGCATTCCATTCCACCAATTCAGGTGTGGAGGTTTCCCCGCCACAATTGCGTCGGCAGGAAGGCACATCGTGATTGACCCGGCGGAAGAACTGTCGGTCCTCCCTCTGACAGACGATTTTACATATCCTGCAGTCAACGAGGTCGAGATTTGGTGGCAGTGATGGCGAGACCGCAGTGGTCTTTTGCCTATGCAATAGCCAACATCTACATAGGGTGGGCGGACGGCCAAGTCGGCGGGCGAGAAGACTACTGAAAAAGTGATGTCAGGACCCGATCTGCCAAGATCTAAATCAGCCCGTAAGTTTTTTGCTGAATCAGGTTTTGTTTGTTTAAATGGCGATTTTAAGTGTCATATTACCTGCAGCACAAACCTATGCATATGGTAATCAGAACTTCCCAATAGATTACATATTTGTCCATGCATGGTTTTTCAATCTGTGTAAGCATTTGAGTATTAAAAATCATGGGAAGTGATCATTGGGCACTAAGAGCAATATTTTATTCTGTTATTCTACACAGGCAAACCGTGATCCCTTTAAAAACCTCTTTTTCTAAATGCATAACAACTCAAATAGATGATAAGTATATGGAATTGTTGGCTCAATATCAAGTATCAAATGTTTCTTTAACAATGGAGGAAGCTTTTGCTGTTTTTTTAAAGACGTATGAACATACGATTGCAGCAGTGGTAGACTGTCTGACTCCAATGATTGTGTGTGCAATGCCTTTGCCTCAAGAAGGTGGGCCATCTTTTTCTAAATAAAGAAACCCTGGTTTGATGGTCAGTGCGAAGAGTTGAAAGAAAGGCTCCAGAAATTGAACCACATTAAGGGGCTTTCTAAGGGCCCCGCATAGAGGAAAAAGCTGCAGAATTTTAAAATGGATTATGTTGCTTTGGTAAAGGCAAAAAACCATGGCTATTATAAAGCAAATTTGAACAAAATGCTAGGTGTGATAATGGCAAAAGATATGAAAACATTTTGGAAGCTAGTACAGTGGGGATGTAAGAAGGAAAATGAAATAATTTGCTGTACGGTACCACAGAAAGTCTTGGAAACTTATATAAATAATATTTATAAGACAAGTGAAACCTTAGGTAGAAGTGTGTGGGTTTACCCAGATAAGAGCCTGTTAAACTATCTGAGTGAGGCCTCATTGGGAGAAAATGCATCTTCCTATAATTTGTCAAGGTTGGCCGGCCTAAACAATCTCCTGGCAGTTATTTTAAAGTCAAACTGTCTGTTGGGCTTGTTTCTTCTCAAAGATATTTATTTTGTCTAATCAAAACAGGAATCTTTCTGGGAAGTTAGAAAGGTGCAGTAATTAAACCAATCCTTACCAAAATTGATCCTTCAGACTCAAGCAACTTCTACCTGATTAGCCTGATTGGTGTGGGGGCCAAGCTTTACTCAAAAGCAATATTGCTGCATGTGAAAGAGTGGATAGAGGATAATGGTCTGGTCCCCGTTGAACAAGGGGGCTTTAAACAGAATTCTATGATTGATCACTATTTTAGCTTGTGGGCCATGGGGCAGAAGGTTATTGAAACAACAGAAAATCTATTTTGCCACTTTGGGGAATTCTGCTCAGCATTTGACCTTGTGAGTCATAAGATGATTTTGTGGTCCAAGTTGAGGGATATTGGTATGCTGAACTGCTTATTGGGAATCTTAGAAGAACTCCATCTGGATAACTAGCTGTGGTTGAAGTGGATATGAAGGGATCAGTTTCGATGAAAATTGCTTTGGAGAATGGGATGCCTAAGGCTTTGATGGAGGTGAAGGCCTTCCCACCAAAGACTGGGGAGTAGACATTTTTTCTCTCTCCTATATGCTGATGACTTGGCTATTGTAGATTTGACACAGGTAGGGCTTCAAAGAAAGCTTGAAGCCTTTAGTAAGTATTGTGTGTCAAAGAATCTAACCATTATTATAGAAAAAAACTAAATAATTAAATTCAGGAGGAAGTCCAGGCCTTTTACGTGGTTCCTGGGGGATAAGGTTGTGGAAGTGGCCCCCGTGTGTAAGTGCCTAGGGATAATATTTAATTAAACATTTCATTGGAACTTACACCGGGAAGCGTTGGATTTCAAGGGGATTAACTAAATTGAAAAAAGAGTTTGTTGGGGGTTCATTGGCCCCGGTATTTGCCCCCACAATGCTTATATGGGGTGGAGCTCATGGGTTCAAATTTAAGTTGGGATAAGAGCAAAGGTAAAAAGAAAATTTCTAAAACTACTTTGTTTACCTAATGGTTTTACGGCTCCAGCTATAAGAGTAGAATCCAGTTTTCAGTCCTGGAATTTCCTATCATGGAAATCAATTGCACAGTTTTGGGCCAAACTCCGTAGCTTGGATAATTAAAAAATGTCAACCTTTTGCACAATGGAAATTTGCAGTACTGAACTGCAATGGGCTACAAGGATCAGAGCCAAACTATCTAGAATGGCGTTTAGTCTGAATATGGTCAACTATAATGTGGTGAACCCTCGGCCGCTCTCAAAAAAAGATTTAAATAAAATATGTGAAAGAGAATCTAGGCTTTTGGATTTACACTGTTTGGCCACATACAAATCTACTAGCTGTTTGCTGGAATCACAGTTGGCAGCATCAGTGTACCCCTATTAGTCAATGTTAGCCAGACTGCAAATATGTATGTTGATATTGAAATTTTGCATGTCTTTTAATTTTTTTTGTATTTAAACCCAAATAAATGTTATGGGTTATTGGATGCTAATGGTCAGTGTACCTGCAGTTTTCGCTGTGATAATTTTAATGTACATTTACTGTTTGACTGTTTAAAGTTTTTATAGGCCAGGTGGAACATTTTAATACTTATTTTTAGAAAATACAAGATACAGTAGAGAAGATAAGCAATTTGCCTTTTATTCAACATGAAATATTTTGATGTAACGTGCAGTTAGAAGAATTTTAATGGAGGTCCTTACCTAATGGTATTATTTTAATGTATTGCTGATGTATTTAATTCTGGTTTTACAGACTACGGTCTAAATAAACTATATTTTTTACTACTACTATTGGCTATTTTTTAAATGAAAGTACTTCTTTATTGATTGGCACCTTTCGTGTGTGTAGTTTTGTGAATGGGTAGGTGATTATGAGAAAAAGTAAACACCTGGAGAAAGTGCATAGGGAATGACTGAGTGCAAAGATACATTTTGAAAAAAGTCAGTGCATGGGTAGTTATATAGGTGTGTGAATAGACAAATGTCTCAGCCCTCAACAACTTACATCTGCACATCGAAGAATCAAGGAAAGCAGCCATCACCACCCGCATTGACTCTGCGGCCAACCACACAAAGGAACTCTTCAAAATAGTCAAAGAATTCTTCAACCCGACAGCCATAGAGAACACTATCCACCCCTTCCAAGAAATCTGTGACACCCTCTCAGACTACTTCCACAGCAAGATCACCAACATCTACAACAATTTCAACCTCCAACCTGCCATCCTCAACCCCAACGACCTCAACCAACCAGCAAACACCAGCCAAACCATTACCACCTGGTGTCCGCTCACTGCCCTGATCACCTCAGCCATCATGTCTTCCATCCACTCTTGGATGCCCACCGACCCCTGCCCCACCACCTCTACGACCTTGCAACAAACCCAATCAGCATGCAGCACACCAGCATCCTCAACACCTCCATCTCCACAGCTACCTTCCCGGAGAAATGGAAACACACAGTCAGCAGATCCCTCCTAACAAAAGCCTCCGCTGACCCCAGCGATCTCAAAAATTATTGTCCGATTTCCCTGCTCCCCTACCTGGCCAAAGTACTCGAGAAAGCCATACACCAGCAGCTCCCCAATTTCCTGGAACAAAACCACCTACTGGATGCCTTACAACCAGGATTTCGTGCCGACCACAGCACTGAGACAGCGCTGATTGCCGCCACAGAGGACATCAGAACACTCCTCGACCATGGAGAAAATGTGGCCCTGATCCTTCTCGACCTCTCTGCTGAGTTCGACACTGTCTCCCACAACACCCTCATCAACAGACTCTACAACATAGGCATAAACCAAGATGCCCTCAAGTGGATCACCTCCTTCCTTGAAGAACGCACACAGAGCATCCGACTGCCTCCCTTCACCCGCATCCCAAAAGACATCATTTGCAGCATATCACAAGGATCTTCCCTCAGCCCTACCCTCTTCAGCATCTACATGATCCCCTCGCAGATGTCGTCAGATCCCATAGACTCAACATACATGACACTCAACTGATCCTCTTGCTCACCAAGGACCCCTCCAACGCCAAGAGCAACTTCTGCATTGCCATGAGCAACGTAGGCGAATGGATGAGAGACAACTGCCTCCAGCTCAACATCAACAAAACTGAAGTACTGATCTTAGAGAAGAACACCTCCGCATGGGACCACAGCTGGTGGCCTGCAAAACTCAGACCCACACCCTCACTGACCGACCATGCATGCAACCTCAGCATCATTCTCGACAGCCAACTGGCACTGAAACAACAAGTCAACGCAGTTGCCTCCTCCTGCTTCCACACACTTTGCATGCTCTGTAGAATCTTGAGATGGATCCCACCCAACACCAGAAAGACCGTCATCAATCAGGCCCTCATCACCAGCCACCTTGACAATGGCAATACTTTCTACGCTGATATCTCCAACCAGCTCCTCTGAAGACTCGAGACCATACAGAACGCTGCAGCCAGACACATCCTGGAACTACCCAAATTAACCAAAATTGCCTCCCACTTGAGAGACCTCCACTGGTTACCTATCCAGAAGAGATTCCAGTTCAAGATTCTCATGCACACCTACAAAACCCTACATGACCTAGGTCCTGCCTACCTCAACAATAGATTGAACTTCCACCAGCCCTCTAGACACCTGCACTCCTCTTCACTCGCACACACCCCTGCATCTGTCGCAGCTGCAGTGGTGGCCGCTCCATCTCCCACCTCCCTGCCAAGAGCTGGAACGACCTTCCCCTCCAGCTCCGTACAGCCCCCTTGCTGGCAGACTGCAGAAAGAGACTCAAGACATGGCTCTTCGACAGAGATACAGTGCCCAGATACCCTTAGGGGTGACAGTGTTGCACTCTACAAATGCCGTTTGATTGATTGATTGATTGATTGATTGAATGGTTGACCTGTCACCATGAACACCCAGACCATGCAAAGTACATTATTCTCAGAACAGACGGAAAATCCAAGATTTCTGAAAAACTTGCACACAGTCTTTCTTTCATTCAAAAATTACATGGAAGGCTCGATTCACGAAGCAGCAACTTGAACTGCCAACAATTATCTATTCCTTCATGTAATAGGACATGGAGCCCTGGGTAAATGTATTTACAATGAGACTTCTAGAGATATGTTGCTAGTTGGGTGTTCCCATTACACATAAATTTGGTTTACGCACCAAGGGACATCAGTTGCCTAAAGTAAGTACTTCTTTTAAAACAGTATTCTCTTATTAGACCCCACTGATGCATGCTGAAAACACATTCCTTGGTTGTCAGACATCCTTGCGGTAGCCACTTTCTAGAAACAATTAAGAGAAACATTTCAGTTCAAATACAGACAAGTCACTGGCATGTGCAAAATGTTGCTGCGCTGAATGGATTGAAATGCAAAGAAAATTACACCCAGGGGTGATAGTCATTTGTCACAATATAGGGACTGTTTTTCGAAAAACCCAAGGGGTGAAAACCCATTTCAGAAACATTTCTAGCAACTCCTACGCGACCCCAGAAACTGAGGTTGGGCCCAGAATAAAATTATTTAGAGGATAAATTAGCATTTAAAAAATTCTTTAATTCAGCAGCTCAAAACAGTTCAGCCCTTGTAATTAACAGTCCATGTAGCCCCTTTGCTGTGATAAAAGTACATGTGCAGCAGGCTGGTTTATAATCTATTAATCTACATCCACTCAAAAAGCACTACCCGAGGGAAGTCAGTGAAGCTCTCTCTCTCTCTGTCAAAAAGACAAATGTTTGCATAAAATTCCAAATGTAGAAAAGAAATTCAGCATACATTAAATGAGAAGTGACAAGGAGGTCCAAGGACAGACATAAGGAATGGACATAAAAAAACAGACAAAATCACATTTCAGCTGCATGCCTCTGAGCAAGACGTCTGCCTGCTAGAGAGAACATTCTTGTCAGTCTGTGTGCGCAGCATATGCCTCAGACGGATTGCCCCCCTCCGCTCTGCCTGCGGTACCTGGGTGGTGATGGGGTATGGATCCCTGCACTGCATTCCTTTGGGGCATATGTACAAAAGCATTTTTGTAATCAGAAAAGGCCTTATTCGCAGAATCAGGCCATTACCAACTGCAAAAATGTTTTTCCATATAGGTAGAGCAGAAATTGCGATTCGGTAATGCTACTGAATCACAATTTGTGTTTAGCAATCCGGTATTTGGAAGGTGCGTGTTTAGGGCATCCCTTCCTAATACAGAATTGCAATGGTATGTATAAATGTTTGCCACTGAATTACGGTTGCAAAACATTCATTTTATACCGACACCTCAGCGTTGGTGGTCACCATTCACAAAAAGGAAGGGGTCCCCATGGGTCTCTTACCCTTTGTGAATGTTGAAACAAATATTTTTTACGAGCTGGCAGTGGTTAACCACTGCCTACACTTAAAAAATGAAACTTCATAGTTTCATTTTTTTCTTTCTAAGCTTATCCCATTTTCTTTAAAGAAAACGGGCTGCATTCTAAAAAAAGTTTACATTATTAAAAAGCAATCACAGACATGGTGTTCTGCTGACCCCAGCAGGTCATCATCCCTCTGATGGCCGTAATTCCTAATAGGTCGCAAATTGTGACCCACCTCATTAATATTCATGAGGTAGGTCGATTGCGAATCCATTAGGAATCGCTGAATGAAACTCAATGGGTTTCATACATTAGGAATTGCAATTTGCAAAGAATCGCAATCCCTAAAATGTGTACATATGGCCCTTTGTGAGCTAACGGTCTCCAGAGGCTGTATGGAGAAATTGCCACTTGCAGTTACAGCTGGTACAGGGAACTCTGGTTTCCCTCAAACTGGTGGAGTCTACTGCTCAACCTATTGGGGGGTACCAAGACCTCCTACAGCGATGCTGTTGGTGCAGTACCAAATGCTTGCATATAGGCAGCTTGCCCATGATGGTTCCCCTCTGGAAGCCCTCAGGTTTAGGAGCGGCCTGGCCGCCGTGGCAGAGTGGATGAACTCTAATTGCCTTCAGTTGAACGCCACTAAAACTGAGGTATTGTTGGTAGGGAAGGACAGGAACCTCTGGAATGAGCAGTGGTGCCCAAGTGTGCTTGGAGACACCCACACCCCTAAGTTGGCGGTTAAGAACTTAGGGGTCTGGATGGATTCCACCCTCAGCTTCCAAGAACATACTAAAAAAGTCGCGGGCACTTGTTTTGGTCTCTTGCGGGGTCTCAAGCCGCTGCTGAGGTTTTTCAACCCGCCTACTCGCCAGCTGATTGTCCAGTCTGCTATTCTATCCAGACTGGACTACGCTAATTCGCTCCTCTTTGGAGCCTATCAGGCTGAGGTAATGCGATTACAGCGTGTGCAGAATGCGGCTGCCAGAGCCCTCTTAGGGCTCCCACGTCACTGTTCCGCCACTGACGCCGTTCGGCGGCTTCACTGGCTTCCGGTGGCCAAACGGATCCAATTTAAGGCACTTTGCCTATCCTTTAAGATCCTGAAACTTGCCTCACCCGGCCTCCTTGCCAATATGTTAACCCCCTACAAACCCACGCGCGAGCTGCGATCCTCGGGGCAGTATTTAGTCACTGTCCCCCGGGTGAAGCGTGTCCGGGCCGGTGGTCGATCTTTCCACTACACGGCCGCTAAGCTATGGAATTCTCTGCCCCCTCAGATCCGCTGCCTAAATCACTTGTTGGCTTTCAGGAAAGCTATTAAAACCTTCCTCTTTCCACTAGCTTAGGCCGCCTACTCTCTTCTCCTGTTGCCTACCAGTCTCTCCTTTACCCTGCTACTCTCTGTGGCTGGCAGCGCCGGGACGCTTCTTCGCTGGGGCAGCTGCGCGCTTTATAAATCTGGCTAACAAAAAAAAAAAAAAACAAAGATGTTATGACCTGCTATTTCTGTTGGCTGGGACTGCCATGCTTGTGAGGGGCACACTGATACATACACAATGCATTGTATATATTAAAATAAAACAAACCCTGTACTCACAGACATCTTTTACTCCTGGCTTTCCCCTTCGGAGACGTTGCACTGCCTTTGTGACTTCAGGCCTCGGAGGTGACGAAATCAGTGCCACAAACACAATCTTATGCTCCAAACTCCTTGTTTTCGGTTCATTTTTTATTGCACTAATAGTAAATAGTAGTCTATTAATTACTATTAGTGTAATACAAAGTGGAGCAGCAGGATCTGTATATTAGGTCAAAATAAAATGCTTTAATTGTAGGTTGTGCACATGCATGTGGGTGAGAGTGTGTCTGTGTGATAGAGCATGTGTCTGTGTGAGCATGTCTGTATATATTTGGGAATGTGTGAGTGAGTGTGTGTGAAAGGTAGTTAACGAGAAAGAATTACATTGAGTGTCAGTAAATGAGTACTAGTGATTCAGACTTTAGAGAAAGAGTGAGAGTTAGTGAAAATGAAAATGAATAAGAATGAGTGTGAGAGAGTGTTAAAGAGTGTGAGGGAGTATGAGTGAAAGTGAGTAACAATAACTGTGTCTGTGAGTGAGAGTCGAGTGAAAGAGAATAAGTGAAAATGAGTGTGACTAAGAGTGAGTGCAAGTAAATGTGAGTCAGAAAGTATTAGTGATTCAGAGTCAGTGAGAGTAAGTCTGAGTGCAAGAGAATGAGTAAAAATAAGTGAGTGAAAGTGAGACAAAATGTATAACTGAATGTAAGTGAGTCAAAGTGAGAATGTGTTGTTATGCTTGCTAGTCTGCTGTTGAACATGGGATAATTCTTGGCGTATAGAGTAACCAATAGCAAAATGGTTTTGCTGCTATATTAGAGGCAATACTTGCATATGGGATATCCCCTGCAAAATGCTGGCACTGGAATACTGGAAAAAAACTCTTGCCATAGCTGGTACTGGTATATTGGATAACATTCTTGGCATAAAGGAGGACAAATGTGGCATATGTCAGGGGGGCATCCATGACAAAATTCTCTCTGATATATTAGACATAACTTTTGACATAAGGCATAATTCTGACACTTGCATGTTGTATGTAATGTTTGGGCTGAAAAGACACCCGTGACCAAATGCTAGCCCTGGCAATGGAGGTCTTTTTTGACATTTGGGGCACCCATAGGACATGTGGTAAAACCATCAGGCTTCATTAGCTTGGCACACCAGGAAAGGACTTGAAGATTTAAAGAGTGTCTTTTGAGAGCCTATGACTTTTTAGCAAATGTCTGTGAAAATTCTGTTTTAAATGCACTAATAGAACCCATTGTTTTCAAAATTGTCTCAGATAAGAGAACCCCAATCACCTTCTTCAGCCCTTTCCTTCCCAGAAGAGGTCAGACTTACTTGCTTCACTCACTCGCTACATATCAGGTAATTGTTCCCTTTGCATATCGCTCTGGCACCTTAAAATAGATATTTCAAAAATAAATGTGTCTATGTTCTGTTGTTTTAATAATCATGCAGGTATTATGGAACGTTTGAGTTGTTATTTATTTTGATGCCGTCAGGGTTAAGGTCATGTGACCACTTCCTGGGGAGATGCAGAGTCAAAGGTCAAATGATGTAACTTCCGCTACCCAGAGCATTGTGGTGAATCGACGTCCATGCCTGTACTGGGATCCACCTCCTCAGCCCATATGATGTGTGCAGAGGTTTGTTTCAGCCATGGAGAGCTCCGACACCAGTTTTTCTTTTAGGAAAGTACGTTGGTGTGATCGCAAAAAGGAACTACGCTAAGCTCTGTCACAACTGCAAAAACACAATGCTAAAACAACAATGAAACTCCCATCACTATATTTTTTTTGTCTCGCTCATGATGATGCTGGCAACAGTTAAAGCTGTCTCTGGCTACACCTGAAAGCAGGGGAACTGTTTTTGAAAAATGTTATCCCTTGTGTAATGAAGAATGAACAAGTGGGATTGTGCCAAGGCAAACATGGCGGGAGACAGCGTTTACAACGCTGCTAATACCACGCGGGTAGATAACAACGCGGACGTTACATCGTCCGCGTTGTTACCACGCATGGCATTACATCGCAAGTCGTTTCAACGACTTGCGCTAGATAGCGCGTAACACCAGGGAATGTGTTGGATTTTAAATCCAACACCTTCCCTGCTGTTGCGCTAACTGGAGTAGGAATAGTAATTTATACTATTCCTAAGTCCAGCATGCCATCTAGCGCAAGTTGTTGAAACGACTTGCGATGTAATGCCATGCGTGGTAACAACGCGGACGATGTAACGACCGCGTTGTTACCTACCGCGTGGTATTTGCTCGCGGTGTAACATCACATATTCATTTTCAAATGTGAACGATATAACTATGTTTGAGGCCATAGAAATGTGTTACATTTATTACTACATTAGTAGCAAAAACAGTACAAAATCAGTTTGCTTTATTTTTTACAGGAAGATTCGTGGACTATGGCTTCATTGTCAAAATCTCTTATACATTGAAAAAGCTTCATAAACAAATTGTTATTGTAATATGATTAAGCAATTTTTGCATAATCAATTTGCTCTGTTTTGCTCTATTGCAAAAACATTTCTGTTGCACTGACCGGACCATCTATTTTCGCTCTAATCTATATTACACAAACTGAAAATAGTGTATAATGGTTTGTTCTGCCTATGCACTTTTGCAAAATGCAAGTACCCTCCCCCAGATCTTCATGTTGATACACCATTCATATTGCTTTATTGTTTGAGCTGTAATACTAATCTTTACATATACCGAGACCACACATAAAAACACAGTTGAGAAATGGCTATACACCCTTTACTTGTGATCTGTCAGCCAATTTCCTGAAATAAATTGCGAACAAGCATCCTTAAGAAAAAGTAGATTAAACACATATATTATTTAAATCCTTTTGATGTGAATCTGCAATTGAAAATAGCATCAGTGCACATATTACAAAAACTTTGCAGTGGTGCAAAAAATAAAATAATAAATATAACGTATGGCCTTTTGCACAATTCTTGATACTTTAATATTAAGGAATGTAGTAAACTAAACTTTTAGACCCGGGAAAAACATGCACCAAACAGATTTCATTCTATTTTTGCTGTCACTATCAATCAATGAGCAGAAGACCTTAGATAATATCAAGGATCTCCTATCTTCCTTGTCCCCAAAATTCATATCATGGTGGTGGAGATTAGAAACTTTGAAAATGATTACGCCACTTTTTAAACGTTTTGGCCATGATGCTTCCTGTACGTTTATCCCCAAGCTTTTTCATTACAGTCGATAATCAATCCTCTAGCTTCCATTCGGCCAATAACAACCCAGAATGAGCCTTAAGAAGCTCGAATTGCCATGCACCATGGGAGGATGCGGTCTCCCAAATTGAGTCAATTACCAAACGGCTTTTTTTTCGGTGCGCGCTAATTTGATACTCAGCCCACCACTATAGCAGTTTGTTGGCTCACGGTGGAACTTCACCTTATCTCACCTTTCTCTTTACTTGCGGCGTTGACAATGCATACTCTGGTGCTACCCCGCTCCACCCATATCTTCCTTGATACCATTTGTGCTCTTAAGATGGTGGACAAATCCTTGTCCCCATCCTATCTAAAGCCACGAACCTCTCTTTATGGAATAATACAAAAGTGGTAACATCGGTCTCAGCCAAAGTTGGCCCTGTTTGGGCATCAAAAGGATTTAGGGTGGTATCCGACCTGTTGACTGATGGTATCCCACTCTCCTTTGCCTCACTCCAAGAGATATATTCCTTATCCAATATGGATTTCTACAGTTTTCTATAAATATTAGCAAAGCTCTCTAAATTAGGTACACTTTTTCCTTCAAGTCTCCCCCAAATCAGTCAACAAATGAGTAGAGCTGGCCATGTGGGGTCAAAAATGTACAAGGTTTTACATAGCGGTTTAGTCACATCTTCCTCACCCATTCAGAAACGGTGGTCTAAATATCTTCAAACGCTGACTCTCCTATTCTGGACTCCAGCTGGTCTCAGATCTCTAACAATCTTCTTAGAAATAAAAAGATCCCTCTTTGTCTCTGACACGATTCTATACTGTACATCTCTTATATTGGACATCTAGAATTTTCAAGCTGAATTTGATTGGATCTGATCTTTGCTGGTCCTATAAAGAAATTACTTGTTTTCTTGATCACAGTTCCTGACATGCAAGCACCTCTCTGCATATTGGGCTGAGTCAAGAACCTCAGCGCTGTTTTTGGGGTGTCTTTTCCTCTAACTGTGCCTCTTATTATGTTGGGCCTATATGCATTAAACCCCTCTCTGGACATATGTGACAGAGATCTGGCACTATTGGACTTATTGTTGATGGTGGCCATTAAAGTAATTTTACCAGAGTGAAAAACACTAAATTTCCTAAAAAAAAAAATCATAAAATCTTTGGAACATTCTATTTTTTGTGTTTACATAATAATAAAAAATGCAAACAAAAATGTTATCTATTGTAAAAAGGCAAAAGATTGCTTTTACACATTTAAAATAAACTGTAAGCAATACACGTGAAAGCATGTCTACCTTTTTCTCACAATCACCTTCCTCCATTATTGCCCTGAAGCAAAAATATTTCTATAATACGAATATAGGCAAAATGTGTTCATTCAGAATCACAAAGTGGCAAAAATGTTGCAAATTGATTAAGTCTGTTTTTGTACCAGTGCATAATTTCCGTCATGATGATCCAGTAGTCATTTTCAAGTGACCAGTGGCGGCTCCTCGAGGGAGTGCTGCGGGGCGGTGTGGCAGGGTTGGGGCAGGGTGGGGGGTAGTAAACTCCGGCATACGGCCGAACCGAGTTAAGTAGATGAATAAATAAATAAAACTAGTGGCGGCTCCTCGAGGGAGTGCTGCGGGGCGGTGGGGCCGGGCGGGGGAGGGGCAGGGTGGGGGGTAGTAAACTCCGGCATATGGCCGAACGGAGTTAAGTAGATAAATAAATAAATAAAACAAATTACATTGCGCGCGCTGCATCGCCAAATGAGATGCAGCGCGCGCAACGAATTTCGTTTTATTTATTTATTTGTTTACTTACCTCTGTTGGGCCGTATTCCAGAGTTTACTACCCCCCACTCTGCCCCTCCCCCGCCCCGCGTCACTGCCCGGCAGCACTCCCACCAGGAGCCGCTACTGGGCTGATGTAGGGCTGCTTGCTTCCCCGGTGGTTGCTCTCTGCTCATCCTCTTTCAACTCCTGCTTTTTTAACATTGTTTTTTTCTGTGAGGGTCTGGCAGCTGCCCACTGCTGCTGGGCTGCATGCTTTTGCGTTTGTTGCTCCCTGCCGCTTCCCTTGCTCCTCAACATTTTTTTTAAATTTTATATTATTATTTGATCGAGGGCCCAGTAGTTTCACATTGTTACTACGATGCTCACTTCCGTGCTCGCTGTTGCTCCCTGCCCTTCCCCTTCACATTCACGCTTTATTTTTTTTATTAAAAAAATTAGAATTATTTCACCGAGTGCCTGGCAGTGGCACAGTGCCATAGGGCTGTTTTTTTTTCCTTTGTGCAGAACTTTACATACTTTGTTTTTCTTTTTTTATTTAGTGGTCATAAATGGCCGTCAGCCATTTTGAAATGGTAAACTAAAGTTTGGAACAGTAGCGGCTCCTGGTGGGAGTGCTGCCAGGCGGTGACGGGGGCGGGGGAGGGGCAGGGTGGGGGGTAGTAAACTCTGGAATACGGCCCAACAGAGGTAAGTAAACAAATAAATAAATAAAACAAAATTCGTTGCGCACGCTGCATTGCATTTGGCGATGCAGTGCACGCAATGAAAATGCTCAAGAAAAATTTGGAATCATATTAAAATGTTTACAAAGGGATTGGGCCATTTGTCTACGGCGTCAGTTCTAGATTGTGTATTATATATACTATATTTTATGTAACCGATAATATTGTATTATTTTTCAAGAGCACAGTTTACAGCCCCAAGAAGGGGCTGGCGAGGTCTCGAAAACGAAAGCAGTTCAATTTTTGAAATTATTTTGATAGTCAAATAAAATCCATATGTAAAAGACGTATATGAACATTGGCATTTATGGTTACTGAGTTTGTTATATGGTAGAACACGCAAAAGATTCCTAGTAGGGTGTCTAGTGTTGGACGTGGAGAGCTCTGCGCTAAGGCAAAGCTAAATAGTTGATTTGGCACAAACAGGGATCTTGTATGCCAATAAATCCAAAATGAGACTGTTCTCATAAAAAGGCCACTCTGTAAATACAATCATTATATTTTCCTAACTAGATTGGTGCCATTTTATAGAAAATGTACAATTGTGCAAAAATAGTTTGCACCATGTTTACAGATTCTGAAAATAAAAGTCTGAATTTACACAAGAGCAACCACGACACAAAATGATTACACACTACATGTCCTACTACATAATATGGATTGAAGAAAATATATTGTCTTCACTTTCTAAATGTGAAATATGAAACT
This sequence comes from Calotriton arnoldi, assembly GCA_963921515.1. Lineage (NCBI taxonomy): Eukaryota > Metazoa > Chordata > Amphibia > Caudata > Salamandridae > Calotriton > Calotriton arnoldi. The sequence continues at coordinate 1,090,397 of CAWUFW010001590.1, forward strand.
ACATGTGATTCAAAATCAGTTTGTTTGGGCAATCTTATAAGCAGTAAAACAGCATATAAAATATTGCAAATCAGTGTGCTATAATAGCTTTAAAAAATGTGTTTCAAAAACTGTAACGGCCTCCTTAACATTTCTGTTGCACATGTACATTTATCTACAAGCAATAATGTGCTTTTTGTAATAATAAATTCTGGCAGATGCTATTTCCTCCTATGTTTGGTGTGGTGTAAAAATCTTTCTGTAGTGTGGAATTGAGAAAAAGATGTTTTGTCTCTTCCTTTATACAGAAGCAGATGAATAGTGCAACATTGATTTGCCCCTTTTTCCACCAGTGCACAGTTTCTCTTATACAACATTTAATTATTTTTTTTACATTAAAACAAATGTGTTTTCCCACTATATCAGCTAATGCAAACGTCATCTTTTATTTCTTTATCTGTAAAAAGTAAAGGACGAAGTTTAAAAAAGTGCCAGAGGCCATGTCCCCCCCCTCAGTCATCACTGCCCCTAGGTTCTTGCATTTGGGCAGGTAAGGAATTTTCTCAACCAATTAGCTCTGACACCTTTTACTACAAACTTCCATCTTCAAACAATGAGCGTTCAGGAACCAGGGTTCACGTCTCGAGTTGTCATCATATCTTGTTATGACAAAGTATGCAAAAACTTCCTCCAAAGGCTGTTTTTCTCCCATACAAGGCTCCTCATGTTTTGTAAACTGATTCATTAATCATCCTTGAAGTACCTGGTGCCTGAGGTGTTCAAACCCCGCTGATTTGGTGCGTTGCACAAGTACTCTCAACTCTGCCCAGGGTAGAAGAAGTCTTACATATTTATTGAATAACGCAAATGTACGAGCGATGCACGGGTTTAAACAAATAAACGGACGATGTTGCAGGTTTGTGTAACTAACCTGCTACATATATTAACAATTTAGAAACAAACAACAAGAAGGTACGGGTAAACCCAGTTGAGACCTGGGTAGATAATATGTAAAACAAACAACACTGTCTCAACAGGTATTATTTAGAAGGCAATTACACTTTCAAAGAAGCATGCACATAAGAGTTGCAAGGGGAGGGAAACAGAGAGACAAAAAACACTAATAGCCAGTAAATGCAGCAATTAGTGTGTATTGAGCAGAAATGGCATCAGTAAGGGAGGACAAAATGGCAGCACTCAGTTACATTAAATGTACATGCAACCTGTATAGACTTGTGCACATTAGTGCTCATGAAAATTAAAGTGAACGGCGCAAGTGACAAGTGAAAATATAATTCCTTTCCTTGCCTTCTAAATAATACCTGTTGAGACAGTGTTGTTTGTTTTACATATATTACCAAGGCACAAATGAAGTTGAGCCAAATACTCTTTGGGGGTAATTCACAAAATCATTTACGTTCGTCAAACTACGCTAACAGCCATAAATGGCTTCATTTACCTTGAATGCAATCCACAACAGGATAGCTGAATGGTGTAAATGGTTATACTACTGAATAATTCTTCACCTTGAGCACATAGGATTACACAGTAGTAATCCCCATACAAGCAGTGGTGAGTGGGAGGAAAAAGGCAGGGCTTACCCCGTAAGCTTGTGAACTCTCACAAATAAGTGTGTGTTTGTGGCCATTCCAAAACTCCAAGCTGATCGTTTCCCACCCCGATGCAATCAGCATTTTACTCCAGTAAAGAGCTGAAGTAACTTGAAATAACTCCGTCCCTTTCCAGGGTGGGTGGGGGAGTGGATAAAACCCAAATCTGGTGAAGTACCAGGAAAAGGATTCCGCCCTGTGGAAAATGTTTTCCTGTGGAGAAAAATAACAAAAAGTAAAAAATATGCATTTGTACTCAGGGCTGGCTTTCAACAGTGCCTAATTACACACTATGTACAATTACACATTGGGGGAATGGTAACTTTTACAAAAATCACATGAGTCACTGTATGCCTGGAGAGCTTTGCCTGATGCAGCTTTTCAGTTGAACTACTGTTGAGTTTTGCGAATAAGGATACGTCGTAAATCTGCACCAGGAGGAACAGCAGTGGCGACTCCTCCGCCAAGACGGAGGAGCATTGCCCCACTGCTTTTAAGCAGTGTAACTAAAGTAAAAATAAAATGATAATAACTCAATGCTTTTAAGCAGTGTAAGTAAAGGAAAAATAAGCAGATAATAACTCAGTGTTATTCTAATTTATTTGCTCCTACTGCTTTGCAGTTGGGGCCGATGGGCTGCTCTGCTCTCCGAGCAGGACAGGGGAAGAGTGGTTTGCCCACTCCAGGTGCGCATGAATATTTGACCAAACAGTCTTGCGCACTTTGCATGTTCTCCATGCAGGCTGCATTACAGCCTGGGTGGAGAACATGCCCAGGACCCCAGTCCCTGTCTGAGCACCGAACCACGGCATTCAGACCAATCACAACACTGCATTGCAGCCTTGTGAATGGTCAGGGGAGTCTGGGTGTTTCCTGGGTGCTTCCTGCTTCCTGTAGCCCGAGTCCGACGTGGAGGAGAGACGGAGAGACGCAGCGATAAGGTACGGTTTGTAAAAAAATATTTTTTTACATTCCGTCCCCCCCGCCCCGCCCCTCCGATCCGTGCTGGGCACCACTGACTCAATATTATTATCATTTTATTTGTTCCTGCTGCTTTGTGGCTGGGGAGGGCGTGCTGCTTTGTTCTCCAAGCAGGACAGGGGAGGAGTGGTTTGCCGACTCCAATTGCACATGAATGTTTGGCCAGCCCTCTCGGGCCGGCCAGACAGTCTTGCGCTCTTTGCATGTTCTCCACGCAGGCTGCATTACAGCCTGGGTAGAGAAAATGCTCAGGCCCTCATTCTGCATCTGAGCGCCGAACCACGGTGCTCAGACTAATCACAATGCTGCATTGCAGCGTTGTGATTGGTCAGGGGAGCCCGGGTGTTTCCTGGGTGCTTCCTGTTTCCTGTAGCCCAAGTCCAACGTAGAGGAGAGACATGGCGACAAGGTAAGTTTTTTTGATTATTATTATTTTTTTACATTCCACCTACCACCCCGTCCCCCGCCACCCCGATCCGTGCTGGCCGCCACTGAGGAACAGTAGTCTTACAAGTTCAGATTTATGATTCCCATTGTGAATCTCCACCCTCATTAACTGTAATTCACTGGAACTACTACCAATATATTTAAGGAAGTTATTCAAGTTTGAATTGGGACGATATGTATTTTATGGTCATGGAAAGCTCCTCGGGTTTTGCTCAGGTTTTCTAAGATTACATGTAACTTCATCTCATTGCATTCTACTAGAAACATTCTGAGTTTCTAATTAGAATACACAAATAGCGCAATGACAGTGTCCAGCATCTCAGACAAGAGTCACTGATGAAATTCCAGTTGACTAGTTACAAAAGGTTCATACTGGAACTCTCCACACCATATGGGGATTTGAACATTGGACTATATATCTTTAGCTGTATAAAATAGATTTTGCAACCAGAAAGGTGGATCAGTAAGGTAACTCTTGACTCTGACGTGTGGCATGGTTAGGTAACACTTGCCTTTGACATCAGGTATGATGTTCAGAGCATGCGACTGAATACAGTCAAGGCCAGTTTACCTTCCATCATTCCAGGCTCATTAAATTGAGTAACCGTAGCAAATAGCAAAAGTGGGGTACGAACGAGAGGGCCCAACTGGGGAACCAAAGTTGCCCTGACAAAAATGCTCAAACCAGTCCACTCCCTTCATCTCCTCGTGCAATCTCTCTCTGTCCATCCATCCAGTCTATCTTTCTATCCTCCCCTCTCTCTCTTCTCCCTGTCTTCTCCCATCTCTCTCTCTTCTCCCTGTCTGATCACTTTCTCTCTATCTTCCACCTCCCTCCCTCTCTCTTATAGCCTCACTGTGCCTTCTGCAATTGAACTCAGGGAGCTGGAGAAAATGATAGAGGCACCAGGAGTGGCCCCCTGTCCTAAACACCGGCCTTCCCGGGCTTCACCTCATAGGAAAATGTTCAGTGGAATGAAAGGCCTGTCCGACCCTGATGGAGCCTATACAGAACACAGGTTTTTAATGTGAAATGAAAAGAACTAAGACTAATAAAGCACCAAAGCAAATTGTAAGATGCAACTGGAATCAAGGTAAATTCCTGTATAGTCCATTCGATGTTACAATAATTGTATGCAACCATACGGATCTAGTAGAAACATCTTTTAACCGGTCTACTGGAACTTCAACACGGGTACTTACAAATTTAGAGTTGTAACAAATAAATAGTCTTTATTTGTGGTAGGTGTTTGGACAGAAGATACCCAAATATCATAACTTGTATTCTTGTTGGGCTAGTCTTCTATTGGCTGCCCCACAGTGCTTGTTTTTGAAAGTTATTATAGGGTGTGGGCAGAAGTTATTGAAATCTTCAGAACTCAAATTGAGTTACAGGTTTACATGTGAATTAATGGATTTTTGTTATTTCTATAATTAAGTTGATTGTTAAGTTCTGATTATAACTGTATTGGCCCACACGTGATTTACTACAGTGCACTTTCCCAAAGCCTAAGTGGTGCAGGAGATCTACCAGGTAACTAGAAGGAATAAATTATATGTATCTTGGGCAGGGGCGTCTAGTTCATATGAGGTGAATTGTTTCCACATTTCCTATGTGTCAACATGGATTTTAAGGACTGACATTAGCCGTCACTTGTTTTTAATGAAAATATGTATCCTATTGTTAGACGTGGTATCCTTGGTGTGGTTTCCCCTTAACCTTTTACCTTCAGATCTCCTGGTTTTGCTGACTTCGTTTTGGCTGACCTTAGGACTCAGCTCAGTTTACCACTGCTAACCAGTGCTAAAGTGCTTGTGCTCTTTCCCTAAAACATGGTCACATTGGCTCATACCCAATTGGCATATTTAATTTATCTGTAAGTCCCTAATAAATTGCCACTACGTGTACCCAGGGCCTGTAGATTAAATGCTACTAGTGGGCCTACAGCACTGACTGTGCCACCCGCTTAAGTAACCCTTAAACATGTCTCACGCCTGCCATTGCAGAGCCTCTGAGTGTAGTTTTAGACTGCCATTTCAACATGGCAAAGTAAACCTTTTGCTAGGGCCCAAACCTTCCTTTTTAATACATATAAGTCACACCAAGGTAGGCTCTGGACAGCCCAGAGGGCAGGGTGCAATGTATTTAAGATGTAGGACATGTACATTTAAGTTTTACATGTCCTGGTGGTGAAAAACTCTTACATTTGGTTTTCACTACTCTTGCCTATCTCTCCCATAGGATAACATTGGAGTTGCTTATTACGTTTTGTGAATTTAATTTCTGAATGGGAAGAGATAACCTATTCATGTTTGGTGTCTCTGGAATCCTAATTTAAAATCCTAACTTATGGTGAAGTTGAATTTGAAATTACAATTCTGAAAATGTAACTTTTAGAAAGTTGGCATTTTCTTGCTCTAGCCATTTGGTGCCTGCAGTCTATCTCTGGGTCACATGACTGGATGTGGGTGACATTTGGGCTTTGTGTTTTTCTCCTAGACAGCCACACACAAAGGGAGCTTATGTGTGACTGGATGGGCCATCACTGGTAGGATGGGAGGGAGGAGCTGGACACAGCCCCACTTACACTTCAATAGGCTATGTCCTGCCTCCACATGAAAGGGCTGCATCCCCCTGTAGTTAGTCTTAGTCTGGAGCCAGGCCCAGGAAGGCAGGGTATCTGTGCACTTCAAACGCATGCCTCTGGAAGCTTTCCCTCACTTCAAAGGCACAACTGTGTATAAAACAAGGACCTCAGACACCAACTCTTCAGTACACTTCTGGGCCTGTGGATACTCTGCCAGGAATTACTGCTGTGAAGCTACAGGTACTGCCACTCTGCTGCACTGCTGCTCTAAATGAACTGCTGCCCTGCTGTGCTGACCTGTTGCCCTCTTGCCTGTACGAGAAGAACTGGGCCTGCAACTTCATCTTGTACCCAGGACCCCAGAGTGACTCAAAGGGCTAGTTTACTGACCTCCTGATCTGAACCTCAAGGACATAAAAAGCACCCCAACAGATCCCGGGCCCAGCTGCAGTGAGTTTCTGACCCCCACGTGATGCTTCTCAGGTCCTGTACCTGTGGTGTGGCTCACTGGCTCTTTAAATCAAGCTTTTGGGCTTTTTGCCACCGCAAATGTTCCCCTTAGCATCGGAACCGCGCTGCTCGCACTGAAGTTCAGCGCGAGCCGATGCCAGGCCATCTCTTCACACAGCAAGCATTGATCGCCCGTGGAGGACCCCCACCACGAAGCTCCAGCCCTCCTGTCTGTGACGCTGGCCATCTCTTCGCACCACACCGATCACCGCCTGTGGGCTCTGCTTGCTCCCTGCGATCCTCTCCAATGCGAACATGACTCTTAGCAGAAAACTTGAAAGGCAAACCTTCAGCAGGACTTATCTTATCTTTGACTAAACTTTTGGCTTCAACCCAGACCAGCGCGACCAGATGGCTGGGGTTGGTACTTTATGCTTTTAGGAGCTAGGCAGCTTGCGCTTACCACTGCCATCTTGCTTTTTTTCTGCTCTATTTTGTGGTATTGTTGTACACTCTGTTGGTGTATACTTTGGTTGTATGTAAATTAGTTTTGATATCTGTTCAAATATGGCAACCTTCAATGATGACAGGGATAGACTCTTGGAGGAACTTTTTCAGAATAAAAAGATTACAACTGCTGTTTTAACATCAGAGAATAAAGAGGGACCGGGAGGCAAATTTCAAAGGCTAGAGAAATTACGTAAACAAGAGGCATCTAAATGGTGGGATGCCATAATTTCGAAGAAATATATAGAGATGAAACAAGTACCCCGTGGTCTGAGGATCATTATCTTTCCATCTTTTGATGATCTGAGCGAGGATCTTTTACTGGAATGGGAGGACCTACTACATAGTTCCTCTTACAGTATGATTTTTTGTTTAAATGTGTTGTTATTGATTTTCAATTTTGCATTATATCAGTACACTTCAGGCGATACTATTACAAAACATTCGTAATTTGATACCAGTATTTCCCCTGTATCAGTTTTCTAATAAAGCGCATCTAGATTAGACATCAATACATCATAAACGTAACTGGTATTTTCTCTTAGTACAAATTTTTCAGCCTAAGGGATAGAGAATTAGACTGTTTGCAACACAACATTAATATAGCCAACTGTAACCTCACATTGACTCCTGTGTTTGAAATTATAATTTGTTAAACATAATACCACGATGCACTTCCAATATCTAGTAACTGCAAGTTCTATTTGCTCGCTTGCACGCAGCGCTTGGGCATGTTTTGATCGTACTACACCCTACCCTACAATATGCCTACTATGCTATGATTGCATGTTATGTACTGCGTTGACTGGCTTGGACAATAGTCAGTGAAGGGTTATGCATCCGTCTCCGTATACTCGTTTCTGGACAGGTTAGCGACATGGGTCTTGCAACTTAGCTATGCCTCCTGGGTCTGGCCCACATTTCGGTTAGGTGAAGGAGTGGGTTCGTCAGCCTGGTTCTGCCATATAGTGCGAAAATCCGCCAGGATCGCATCCCAGCACCCTGCGAGTGGCTGTTTACGAATGCCTATCACATCCTCACGACGCAGTGCTATGCTCTCGGCCTATGCCCAGCAGAGTAGCGATTGGAACTCGGCCCTCTCTGCTGGGAAGTCAGGTGACTTCCAGATTCGCGTGATCAGCCGCTTGGCCACTATGAGACCCAGATCTATATAACGGGACGTCACTTTGTGCTTCCTAGATCTGCGGTATAATCCCAATATGCATACCTCCCAGGTCCAACTCAGCGCACGCTCCGTGCACTGCATCGGGGTCGCAGTGACCGTTCTCCAATACTGCTTTAAGATCGGGCAGGACCAGACCATATGAAGCAAGTCAACCCCTACTTCACCACATCTCGAACAGCCTGCATCAGCACGATTAAAATATTTATTGATTTTGGCTGGTGTTAGGTAGGCTCTGTGTACTATGTAGTACTGGATGAGCCGAAATCTTGCGTTACGGGGGATTCGAGTGGGACCCTCGAGGATGGCCAACCATTCACGCTCAGTGCAGGGACGCAGCAAGTCTGCCTCCCAATGAGCACGTAATGAGCTCAATTGTGGCACCGTGTGCGTTCTCAGTGCCCCCGCAAACCATTTGACAAGGTGTCGGCCTGTACCCAATTCGTGCAAATATTGTACATCTAGATGCGTGGGTGGTTCCTGTGCTATGTTGCCCCATGTAAGTTGCAGCATGTGTACCACTGCTGCATGCAGTAAAAATTGGCCCTGCGGCAAACCTGAGCCCTCCACTAGTACTTCAAAAGGTAATAGTTGACCCTCATTGAAAAAGTCCTCGACTGTCAGAATGCCAGCCTCCTCCCAGTGCACCAGCTCCACTCCCGTACCAGCGCGATGTCTCCTGGGCGTGCCCACTATGAGAAGGGACGGTGCATATGAAATCACGCTGCGCGTGAGCTGCAGGCTACGGCGATAGCAATAATGGGCCACATCAAGCATTAGCTGGGCTGGCGGCCTGCCCTTCTTGCTGGGGTGGAATAACTCAACCACCTGCGATTGAGTGAGAGCCGGTGCTTGAGTCGCCAAGTCCTCCAGTTGGCGTGCGCTTAACCATCGCGCCACCCATTGGAGTTGAGCAGCTAGGTAGTATTGCTCTATATGTGGCAGTGAAAGGCCTCCGCAAGTTGTTGAGGTGTACATTTTAGTCATGGCCACTCTACTGCGTGATGTGCCCCAGATAAACTTCCTCAGGTGTGTTTCTAGATTTTTGAACAGCGCCGGCCTAAGGCAGGATGGCAGGTTTACAAAATAATACAAAAGGCGCGGGAGCACCACCATCTTTATCAGTGCGATTCGGCCCATAACTGTTAGTGGCAGTGTGCTCCAAAAGGCCATCTGTGCTCGCACCGCAGTGATAGCGCGCAATAGATTGCCATCGTGGAGGTCTGTCGGGTCTCTGTATATGTGTACACCCAAATACCGAAATGTCAACAGTTGCCAATGTACTGGTCTACCATCAATGGTCAGGCATGGGTTCGGAATGGTGGCTGCAAAGGGGTACAGGCATGACTTATCCCAGTTCACCTGGAGTCCCGAAACGGCCGCAAACTCTAACAGTGTTCACTCCACAACCACGCAAGGCAGTCTAACGTCTTTTAGGTATATTAGCAGGTCGTCTGCATACAATGACACTCCGTGCAGGCCATCACCTAGTGGGATTCCCCACTCCTCTTGCGAGCTGCGCAGCAAAGCGGCCAGGGGCTCGATGGCCAGCGCAAATAGAAGCGGTGATAGCGGGCAGCCCTGCCTGGTGCCCCGCTCGATAGGAATCCCGTCGGATAGGTATGGGCCTGTTTTTACCCTGGCTATTGGCTGGGTATAAAGTAATCAAACGAGACTCAGGAACTCATCACCTAAATCATATTTGCGCAGTGCGGCGAATAAGAAGCCCCACTCCAGGGTGTCAAACGCCATTTCCAGATCTAGCACTAGGCATCCTGAGGATTCCCAAGCAGTTCCGGAATAGTGTGCCACTCTAAAGAAGCGGCGTAAGTTTAATGACCTACTGCGCGTGGGTACAAATCCGTTTTGGTCTGGATAGATCAGCGATGGGACCAGTGGGGCCAGTCTGCAAGCTAAAATGTTTGACAACACTTTGTAATCAGTATTTAGAAGCGCCAGCGGATGGTTGGAGCTAATTAGCTTCGCATTCCTATTTGGCTTCGGTAGTGATATCAGGAGAGATTCCCATAGGGTGTCAGGCAGGGCGCCCGCCTCTCGCGCCTCATAAAACACTTTGAGAAGCTGCGGTGCCAAAACTTGTCGGTAAGCTTTGTAATATTTGATAGGGGAAACCATCAGGTCCCGGTGATTTGCCTGTGGCCAATGAGCGTATCGCCTCGTGGACTTCTAGCAGAGTTAACGGCTCATTCAGCTCAACACGTTGTTCGTCAGTAATTTGTGGCAAGGTCAGTGGAGTAAGGAAGGAGCTCATGTCTGGGGGCCTTGCATTATCCGCCGAGCGGTACACTGTAGTGTAGTGTGCCGTAAGCTCTACATGTATATCATGTTGTTTAGTGAGGATGCGCCCATTTGCTGATTGCAAACGCACTATGGGCGCTTGTGTCTGTTCCTGCTTGATCATACGCGTGAGTAGCCTATCTGCTTTGTCTGCTGCTGCGTGCGTACGTGCTGCATGAGACGCATAATTTAAGCAACGCAGTCTCTCTAACACCTCTGCATGTTTCTGCTTCTGCGTTTCTATTTCATGTTGAGTGTCTACGCCTCGCGCTAGTTCAGCTTCCAGCGTCGACAATTTATTTTCTATGTGCATTATTTCATTGTCTAGCTGCTTTCGGGCGCACCAACTCAGACCCAAACATTGACCTCGGATCGTGGCTTTGCCCGCATCCCACAGCATCCCCGTGTCAGCCACCGAGCCTGTATTCTCTGCAAAATACTTGTTGATCACCGTGCCAACTGCTTCTCTAAATGGGGGATCCTCCAGTGCCAGAGGCTGCAGCCTCCATACGTGTGTAGTGAGCCCCGCTTCCTCCCCTTGCAGGTGCATTATATGTGGGTTATGATCTGAGTGAGTTTTGCCCAGGTAGTCCGCACCTACGCACTGGGTCAGTATCTGTCGATTTGCAACAAAGCGCTCAATACGAACATGCAGGTCATGCGGGTGAGAATAGTGGGAATACATGCGTGTCAGTGGGTTGAGTGATCTCCAAACATCCAGCAATTCCCAACGATGCATCTATTCCCCCAGCCCTCGAGCATTAGATGTTGCTGCTGTCTGCAAGAGTGGTGGGAACGATCTGTCTAGCGTGGTGTCAAGTACTGCATTGAAGTCTCCGCCCAGTAACCAGGGAACATCACACCAGCGCGAGAGCTGACCTGTCAGTGCCTGCCAAAACTCCTTCTGATTAGTGTTTGGGGCATAGATGGAACCCAGCACCAACGGCTTCCCATTTAGGCGCCCTTTGGAGAGGACATATCTACCATGTGGGTCGGCGTAAACTGCGTTCCCGGTCTGACCCAGATCAGAGCCCCCCTAGCAAAAGAGGAGTAGCCCGTTGCTAGTATCCGCCCCCTCCAGCGCTGCTGCAGCCTCCCTATCTCTGGCTTGGCGATGTGGGTCTCCTGCAAGAATGCAACATGGGCTTTATGTCGCTTGAGATAAGCGTAGACTTCGTATCTACGGGACGGTGTGTGCAGCCCCCTGACGTTCCAAGTAATTATGTTAGTGTGCAACATGCATTGTAGAGATAGAATGGCGCTGCGTGCGTGTAACGTAGTGTGTTTGGCCATGGACAGTCGATTAGCGTATCCACGGCAAGTGCATGATGCATCTTTAGTGTTCGGGTGTTCGTGTGCATTTCGTGTCGAGGAGTTGTGAAAACGGGCAGCCATGTGCGGCTGAACTGAGAGAGAGCAGAAGGACAACAGGTATCTGCCCAAACGAAGAACGATGCCATGTGGCAACTAACGGCAACGTGCGCCGAGTTAAACATATTGGGGGCGGGGGATGGGTATCAGAGTTTGGTGCGCAGTGAGTGCTATAATATTGTGGACTCATTATACAAAGGTGTAATCACACGCTTCGGCTCGGTTTCCACCAGGGAGTGGTTAGCTGGCGGTCAGCACTGGGCATAGATGAGCGGGCGTGTGTCGGCGCGATGCATAGCTACATAAGCTAGGGTGTCCCATGAATCGTGTGTACGTCACCCCCCTGTGTTTGCACATGCTGACTCAATTACATACGTATAGGATGTCTAGAGTCCAGGCAGTCCATCACATCATGTCATCAGCAGTCTGCGGAGTCACCACGGGAAGCGGCTGCGAATCCTCGCCCACCGGCCACACCGCCAAAGAGCTGCTCTCACTGGATGAATGCTCCGAAGAAGCATCAGTGTCTTTGCTGGGGCCCCGATCTCTCATGCGTGCCACTGCTCTCAAAACGCCCTGCCGTTCCTGCAGTGCCTGCTCTGGGTTGGGAGCAGTCGCCAGCTTGCTCGGTGGTTCTCCTGAATGTGTTCCTCGACGTCTTCTGCGTCCTCTACGGATTCTTGGTCGCAGTTCCGCATTGTTTCCCCTCTGGCTCGGCGAAGTGTGATGGTCCGCAGACTCGAGCCAGTCCCATGTTTCACTGACGTCATTGAAAACATGAGTGGATCCATCTGCAACCACTCGTAGACGAGCCGGGAATATGAGGGAATACTTTATCTTTAGGTCCCGCATGCGCTTCTTTACCGAGAGAAATGTATTATGCTGCCTCTGTATCTCCGAGGCATAGTCCGGAAAGTACAGGACCTGAGAGTTGTCCACCTTAACTGTTTCCATTTTTCTGGTGGTTTCGCGGAGAACTGCATCTCTATCCTTGTAGTTAAGGAGTCGGAAAAGGAAAGGACGAGTTCTAGCTCCCGGTATCGGCCGGCCTGATGGTACTCTATGTGCTCGCTCTACTGCGAAGTACGAAGAGAGAGAGTCCGTCGGCATCAAGGACTTCAACCAGGCCTCCGTGTATGTGGGTGCATCCCTGCCCTCCACGCCTTCTCGTAGTCCCACCACTCTGACATTGTTCCTGCGGGAGCGACCTTCGGCATCGTCCACCTTGCGTTCTAGGGACTGTACTCGTGCCTTCAGTTCACCCACCTCCATGGAGAGGTCCTTGGTGATCGGAGCGATTGTTGCTGTTTCCGCTGCCAACTCGGTCACTTTTCCGGCCAATGTCTTGTGATCCACATGTAGGAGCGTGAAGTCAGACGTGACTTTGTCTATGCGGTTTTCTAGTGACGCTCTAGTCTGCAAAAGTGTTTCACTCATGTTGGTTACTGCTTGGAGTACTGAATCGATTTTCGACTCCAGTGTTGAGGACCCAACTGCCCCCAGGTCTCCAGGTGGCCGGGTTGGCGCCATGGTATCCGGTGCCAGTTGTGTACGGGCGATAGTCGATCCCACTCGAGGCTTACCCATCACGGATCGGCCACTATGTGCAGCCCACAAGTTGACCAGCTCAGCAGTGGGGCCCCAAATGCGTTTATTAGGTTGGGCAATGTCCACTTCCCGCAGCGCTACAGCTGCACTCCTTTAAGCGGCCCCAGGACAGTGTGCCTATCGGGCAGTAAGGTTCAGGGCTTCAATGCCAGCACATTCCATGTTCTGCGTCACTGCCCGGTATCCAGTAGCTTAATAGTGCGCTGACGATAGAAAGATTCCGCAGGTGTTCTCATGATCAGCTTTATGACTGGCTGCGAACTTTCACCACTGGCTAGTTTATTACACATGTGAGGCAGGCAAGAAGCGACCCACGCTCTCTCGACATCACCACCAGGATCACCGGGTGCAGTGCGCAATAACTCCAGACTCCTGCATTGTGGTATATGCGCAATAACTTGTGAACGCCGCTCTTGTGCCTCGGATGTCGCTTTGCTTCGTGTCGTCTGACAGTGGCGAAGGTGCAAGGCCTTTCAGGGACACACAGGTTATGTTCCGCAGTCAAGCAGCCTCTACTGGGACCGCAGACAGACTCACCGGATAGTATGAGCTGTATACAGTCTGGTGCGCCCCCAAAAGTGTTAGCAGGCCCGAGCCCCCGCACTATTCATTAAGAGAGTCGTATCAGGCCTCCTGATCACGGCCACATGCACAGTCAGCGGCCGCTCCTGCTCCTGCCAAATCTCGCGCCACTGCCTTACTCCCACAGTCTCCTCAGTAGTCTGCCTCACCCACTGCGCATCTCAGCTCGCGGCCCGGGGAGGCCGCAGATCACAGCCAGTCACCTGTAAGGGCTCAGCGAAGCCACCCCGCTCAGCTCATCTGCTTCAGTGCTGCAGGACCGCCTTCCGTTTCAGTTGTCAGAGCCCGCTGCGTGTGTCGGCGGCGCCCTTGGGGCCTGTACGCGCTGTCCAGTCAGGGGCGCTCACCTGTTGGCACTGCCACAGCTCACCAGGGTCCGGGCGGAGTCCCCTCAGCTCACAGAGGTACGCGCAGCGTCGCTCGTTTACCGCTCACTTCACTCTTCGCCAGGGGTGGAGCGCTGGTACCGGCCACAGTTGGTGTTCGTGCACTCTCCGCACCCGTCTCTTTGGCGACTGTGTCGCTGCCGCAGCTCCCAGTTCCCGCGCCGTAGTGCTGCACCGAGATGGTCCGCCGTCCATCGGGCACATAGAAATGTCAGGAGCACACCGACTTGATCACGGCGTCTCAGGGCATCAGCTGAGGTACAGGAGACAGCACGATTGCCGCTAGCGGTGCAGGATAAGTGTCGGATTCCTGAGTCAGTGGACGGAGCCTCTCAGAGCGCGTCCGCCATCTTGGCTGGCTAGCCACGCCCCCTTCTTCCTCTTACAGTATGATGACCATTCTTATTAAACATGGAGAAAGGAAAAGGGAACAGATACTTATTGAAATTCAAACACTTGAGGAGGAGATTAGTCGACTAAATTTAGTTGACGCACCACAGAGAAACTATAAGATCCTAGAAGAGGTGTTTAATAAACACCAGCTTTATTTGAAAGTTAAAAAATCACGTAGACTAAAAAGAGATGAAAATGATTATAGGACAGGAAGAGTGTTCACCTTTGCACGCAAATTTGATATTATACAGGTAAACCCACAGACTGAGTTAATTAATATTGGTGATCTGACAAGTGGGGCCTCAAATAGTGAATCTGATGCATCCAACATTAGAAGTGATAACAATGAGGGTCCAAATATAAGTGGGAATATTGGCAACACATCACAGGCACCCACATCTTCCTCTTTTTTAAGGGAGGTAGAGAGATACAGAAAAGGCATAAAGGCATAAAGGCATATTACAACAAACGCCCAAACGCAGTAAGAAAACTAGACAGGGCTCCAACAGGTTGATTAGAAACAGGAAAGGAGGGTGTAAATACGGGATCAAAAACTCAGAAAAAATGAGGGTGTTACAGTTTGCAGACAAGATCCCGGGAAGTGATAATGAGTTGGTTGGTGTAACGGTGGATGCTATTTCAATTGTAAATTTGTCACAATATGAATTGGATGAGGAAGAAATAAAATTGTTGTCCAAAGGCTTGAATTTCTGTCCCGCCTCGAAACCTGATTTCAATCAAATGCATATTGATATTTTTAAATTTGTGCGCAAGTTGAAGTTAGAAAAATTCTTTGCACTTAACCCCAAGACAGAAAGGGATCCAGTACCATCTTTTACAATGTGTAGTGATAGAACCATTCAAGACTTAAAAGACATACAAACATTGTTGTCCTTGACTAGTGAAGAAGAGGATACTCCGTCTCTCTCACATATTTTGATCGATCTTGACATTCCAACTGACCTAAGTTCAGATAGTGGCCTTAAACCCAAATCTACTTTTTTACCAACATTACACAGTGACAATGTTATTGACACTTTTTTATCAAGTTGTCACTAGAGAACTCTATGCCTGGGAGGATACCTTTAAACCCTAGTCCTTTCATGGTAGGGATAATCTCACAATGGGTGAGAGACAGGCACTCTCCAGAGTTAACTCACTTCCAGGGGTTATTGTGAAGGAAGCTGACAAAGGGGGTAACTTGGTCTTGATGGATACCATGGACTATATTGCAGAGATTGATAGACAACTGTTGGACACAGTTGCCTATGTAAAACTGACTCAGAACCCAATGAGAGACATCACAGACTCATTAGAGACGAATCTGAAGAGGTGGAGAGACCTTGGCCTTATTAATGATTCGGAATACAAATACATGTTTGTACCATATCCAGTGGCACCATGTATTTATGTCTTGTCTAAGATACATAAACGGGTGCTTTTCCCCCGGGTAGACCAATTATCTCAGGAATAGGTTCACCTACTGAACACATTTCTGAGTATATTGATCATTTTCTACAACCCATGGTGAAAAACCTTCCATCTTATGTTCGTGATAATAAAGACCTTCTGAACCAACTTATGGATTTTAATTGGTCAGAGGAGTGCTGGTTTGTTACCTTGGACATCAGTTCCCTATACACCCCTATTCCCACTGCTCTTAGGATTGAGGCTGGTAAACATTTTCACTCTACAAGGGATGCCTCTTTATGGTAACATATATCCATGCTGATTGAGACGATCACTCTGGTTCTTGACAACAATGTTTTTTTACACAATGGTATGTGGTTTAAAGAACACCAAGGAGTTGCCATGGGGTCCAAATTTTCACCTTCATTTGCCAATCTGTTCATGGGTTGGCTAGAGAAAACGTTTATATGGTCAAAGTGCCGTGATGTATTGATTAACCATGTGGTATACTGGGGCTGCTATATAGATGATGTTTTGATGATCTGGACCGGTAATGTTAACCCCTTCGATGCTCATGACGGAATGGTTCCGTCATGAGCATCGGTGCCCCTGTGCTCATGACGGAACCATTCCGTCATGAGGCCAGGGGCACGAAATCCCTCTGCTGCAGACAGCAGAGGGATTTCTATTTCTCCCCTGTGACCTTGGGAGCTGGCTCCTGAGGCCCCCTCCCTGGTTTCTGTGCCATGATGATCAGCGCGCACGTCGCGCTGTCCTCATTGCACAGAAACCGAAACTGAAATGAGCCTTTAGGCTCATTTCAGTTTCACTTTCTATGTGTTCAGGGGGCTATCTCAGCCCCCCGGGCACGTAGAAAGACAGGAGAGGTATCATTGGAAAGGGGAGAATCTCCCTTTCCAATGGTACCTCTCCTCAGTGGATCCCTGCTTGGGGATCGCCCCAGGAGGGCGATCCCCAAGCAGGGATCCACCCACTAGACACCAGGGAGGGGGAGCGGCCCCTTGGGCAAGGGCCTTCGCTCCCCCATAAAGAAATGGGCACAATTCAGTCTTCTGCCCCCCTGGGGGCAGATGGGGCAGTATCCCCCAATCTGCCCCCCGGGGGGGCAGAAAGCCCACTAAACGCCAGGGATTTTTTTGGGTGCTTTGTTTTTAGGGCGGGGGCTGCCCGAAATGGCCACGCCAATGCCTCCACTCCCCGCCACCATTACAGCCTTTCTGTACCCCCTGGGGGGCAGATGGGGGAAGTAGCCCCCAATCTGCCCCCCCGGGGGGGCAAAAAGCCCACTAGACGCCAGGGATATTTTGGGGCAAATTTGAATTAGGGTGGGGCTGCCCAAAACAGGCATGCCCATGCCCCCACCCCCTCCCCCGCAAAAATTACAGCCTTCCTGCCCCCTGGGGGCAGGTGGGGCAGTAGCCCCCAATCTGCCCCCCCGGGGGGCAAAAGCCCACTAGACACCAGGGATTTTTGGGGCAAATTTGTATTAGGGTGGGGCATTGGCATGCTCGTTTTGGCAACCCCCACCTAATTAAAATTTGCTCAGAAAATCCCTGGCGTCTAGTAGGCTTTCTGCCCCCCTGGGGGCAGAAAGCCCACTAGTCACCAGGGATTTTTTTTGGGCAAATTTGAATTAGGGTGGGGGCTGCCCAAAACGGGCATGCCCATGCCCCCACCCCCTCCCCCGCAAAAATTACAGCCTTTTTGCCCTCCCTGGGGGGCAGATGGGGGCATTAGCCCCTGATCTTCCCCCCAGGGGAGCAAAAAGCCCAGTAGACGCCAGGGATTTTTTGGACACATTTTAAATAGACTGGGGGCATTGGCATGCCCGTTTTGGGCAGCCCCCACCCTAATTAAAATTTGCCCAAAAAACTCCCTGGCGTCTAGTGGACTTTCAGCCCCCCTGGGGGGGGTAAGATGGGGGCATTAGCCCCCAATCTGCCCCACCAAGGGGGGCAAAAAGCCCACTAGACGCCAGGGATTTTTTGGGGCAAATTTTAATTAGGGTGGGGCATTGGCATGCCTGTTTTTGGCAACCCCAAACCTAATTAAAATTTGCTCAAAAAAATTCCTGGCATCTAGTAGGCTTTCTGCCCCCCCTGGGGGGCAGATGGGGGCATTAGCCCCCAATCTGCACCCCCGGGGTGGGCAAAAAGCCCACTAGTCGCCAGAGATTTTTTTGGAGCAAATTTGAATTAGGGTGGGGGCTGCCCAAAACGGGCATGCCCATGCCCCCACCCCCTCCCCCACAAAAATGACAGCCTTTCTGCCCCCCCTGGGGGGCAGATGGGGGCATTAGCCCCCAATCTTCCCCCCGGGGGCAAAAAGCCCAGTAGACGCCAGGGATTTTTGGGCAAATTTTAATTAGGGTGGGGGCATTGGTATGCCCGTTTTGGGCAGCCCCCATCCTAATTAGAACATGCCCAAAACTCCCTGGCATCTAGTGGACTTTCAGCCCCCCTGGGGGGGCAGATGGGGGCATTAGCCCCCAATCTGCCCCGCCAGGGGGGGAAAGCCCACTAGACGCCAGGGATTTTTTTTGGGCAAATTTGAATTAGGGTGGGGCTGCCCAAAATGGGCATGCCCATGCCCCCACCACCTCCCCCGCAATAATTACAGCCTTCCTGCCCCCCTGGGGGGTAGATGGGGCAGTAGCCCCCAATCTGCACCCCCCGGGGGGGCAAAAAGCCCACTAGACGCCAGGGATTTTTTTGGGCAAATTTTAATTAGGGTGGGGGCTGCCCAAAACGGGCATGCCAATGCCCCCACCCCCCACCTGCAACAATTACAGCCTTTCTGCCCCCCCCGGGGGAAATATGGGGCAGTAGCCCCCAATCTGCCCCCCCCCAGGGGGGCAAAAAGCCCACTAGATGCCAGAGATTATGCTGGCTTTTTTATGTCTGGGGGTGGGGGCTGCCCAGAATGGGCATACCAATGCCCCTATCCCCCCAAAAAATAGCCACAGTGTTTCTGCCCCCCTTGGGGGCTATATCGGGGCAACCCCACCCCCCGATATTGCCCCCCAGGGCGTCTAGAAAGCCGACTAGGCACAGATTTGTTTTTAGCAATATGCCTACCTGTGGATTTTGGGCCCTAGCGCAGCCGGCACATAGCGAAACCTAGAAAACCTGTACATTTTTGAAAACTAGACACCCAGGGGAATTCAGGATGGGGTGACTTGACTGGCTCTCACCAGGTTCTGTTACCCAGAACCCCTTGCAAACCTCAAAATGTGTATTAGAAAAACAAATTTTCCTCACATTTCTGTGGTGGAAAGTTCTGGAATCTGTGTGGATCCACAAAATTCCACTCACCCCGCATTTCCCAAAGTCTTCCGAGGAAAATGGTACCTCACTTGTGTGGGTGGGTCAAGTACCCACGACAGGCAAGGGCCCAAAACCTAGTGAGGCGACATCAAAATTACCTATCACAAACCAACCTGGTTTTGCCAGGGGGGTTACCTGGGTTTTTGGCCCCGGGGTCGGCGGCCATCTTGGGAAACCTACCAAACCCACACATTTCTGAAAACTAGACACCCGGGGGATTCCAGGGAGGTATGGCTTGCGTGGATCCTCCAACGTTTTCTTACCCAGGATCCCCTGCAAACCTCAAATTTAGCTGAAAAAAATCACTTTTTCCACACATTTTTGTGTGGGAAAGTTGTGGCATCGCTGGGCTGACACAAATTTCCTATGACCCAGCGTTCCCCCAGGTCTCCCGATAAAAATGGTGCCTCACTCGTGTGGGAGGCACAAGTACCCGCGACAGGCAAAGGCCAAAAACGTATTGAGGCGACATCAAAATTGCCTATCGCAATACGACCAGGTTTTGCAAGGGGGGTCACCTGGGTTTTTGGCCCGTGCTCGGCGACCACCTAGGGAAACCTACCAAATCCACACATTTCTGAAAAGTAGACACCCGGGGGATTCCAGGGAGGTATGGCTAGCGTGGATCCCCCAACGTTTTCTTACCCAGAATCCCCTGCAAACCTGAAATTTTGCTGAAAAAATCACTTTTTTCACACATTTGTGTGTGGGAAAGTTGTGGCATCACCGGGCTGACACAAATTTCCTACCACCCAGCGTTCGCCCAGGTCTCCCGATAAAAATGGTGCCTCACTCGGGTGGGAGGCCCAAGTACCCGCGACAGACAAGGGCCCAAAACGTATTGAAGCGACATCAAAATTGCCTATCACAAAACGACCTGGTTTTGCAAGGGGGGTCCCATGACTTTTTGGCCCGGGGCTCGGTGGCCACCTAGGGAAACCTACCAAACCCACACATTTCTGAAAACTAGACACCCGGGGGATTCCAGGGAGGTATGGCTTGCGTGGATCCTCAAACGTTTTCTTACCCAGAATCCCCTGCAAACCTGAAATTTTGCTGAAAAAATCACTTTCTTCACACATTTGTGTGTGGGAAAGTTGTGGCATCACCGGGCTGACACAAATTTCCTACCACCCAGCGTTCACCCAGGTCTTCCAATAAAAATGGTGCCTCACTCGGGTGGGACAAAAGGGGATGATGGACGGAACGTTTGAGCCAATCAAACACTCACCCCCAGTCAACTGATCTGGGTTTAATCCATCATCATTCTTTAGCTCACTCCACCACCCCAGTTCAGACATGGCCATATGCAAATCAGTCTGACCCTGTGCCTCATGGGAACAGTCCAGCCCGAACTGCCAAGCCATGTCTTCCCTGGACCGGAAACAAGCATCCTAGGACCGGTTTCTGGCATTCCAGCCGTCATCAGCCAGGCTTGCTTGAATCCAGTGGCAAAGTGAGCAAGGGACCCACGTCTGGGCATACCCCCGCCAACTTAGGGCGAACAAAGCGATACAAAAGGGGATGATGGACGGAACGTTTGAGCCAATCAAACACTCACCCCCAGTCAACTGATCTGGGTTTAATCCATCATCATTCTTTAGCTCACTCCACCACCCCAGTTCAGACATGGCCATATGCAAATCAGTCTGACCCTGTGCCTCATGGGAACAGTCCAGCCCGAACTGCCAAGCCATGTCTTCCCTGGACCGGAAACAAGCATCCTAGGACCGGTTTCTGGCATTCCAGCCGTCATCAGCCAGGCTTGCTTGAATCCAGTGGCAAAGTGAGCAAGGGACCGACGTCTGGGCATACCCCCGCCAACTTAGGGCGAACAAAGCGATACAAAAGGGGATGATGGACGGAACGTTTGAGCCAATCAAACACTCACCCCCAGTCAACTGATCTGGGTTTAATCCATCATCATTCTTTAGCTCACTCCACCACCCCAGTTCAGACATGGCCATATGCAAATCAGTCTGACCCTGTGCCTCATGGGAACAGTCCAGCCCGAACTGCCAAGCCATGTCTTCCCTGGACCGGAAACAAGCATCCTAGGACCGGTTTCTGGCATTCCAGCCGTCATCAGCCAGGCTTGCTTGAATCCAGTGGCAAAGTGAGCAAGGGACCCACGTCTGGGCATACCCCCGCCAACTTAGGGCGAACAAAGCGATACAAAAGGGGATGATGGACGGAACGTTTGAGCCAATCAAACACTCACCCCCAGTCAACTGATCTGGGTTTAATCCATCATCATTCTTTAGCTCACTCCACCACCCCAGTTCAGACATGGCCATATGCAAATCAGTCTGACCCTGTGCCTCATGGGAACAGTCCAGCCCGAACTGCCAAGCCATGTCTTCCCTGGACCGGAAACAAGCATCCTAGGACCGGTTTCTGGCATTCCAGCCGTTATCAGCCAGGCTTGCTTGAATCCAGTGGCAAAGTGAGCAAGGGACCCACGTCTGGGCATACCCCCGCCAACTTAGGGCGAACAAAGCGATACAAAAGGGGATGATGGACGGAACGTTTGAGCCAATCAAACACTCACCCCCAGTCAACTGATCTGGGTTTAATCCATCATCATTCTTTAGCTCACTCCACCACCCCAGTTCAGACATGGCCATATGCAAATCAGTCTGACCCTGTGCCTCATGGGAACAGTCCAGCCCGAACTGCCAAGCCATGTCTTCCCTGGACCGGAAACAAGCATCCTAGGACCGGTTTCTGGCATTCCAGCCATCATCAGCCAGGCTTGCTTGAATCCAGTGGCAAAGTGAGCAAGGGACCCACGTCTGGGCATACCCCCGCCAACTTAGGGCGAACAAAGCGATACAAAAGGGGATGATGGTATGCCCAGATGTATTGAGGCGACATCAAAATTGCCTATCACAAAATGTTTTGGGCCCTTGCCTGTCGCGGGTTCTTGGGCCTCCCACCTGAGTGAGGCACCATTTTTATCGGGAGACCTGGGCGAACGCTGGGTGGTAGGAAATTTGTGTCAGTCCGGTGATGCCACAACTTTCCCACACACAAATGTGTGAAAAAAGTGATTTTTTTCAGCACAATTTCAGGTTTGCAGGGTATTCTGGGTAAGAAAACGTTGGGGGATCCATGCAAGCCATACCTCCCTGGAATCCCCCTGGTGTCTAGTTTTCAGAAATGTGTGGGTTTGGTAGGTTTCCTAGGTGGCCGCCGAGCCCCGGGCCAAAAAGTCATGGGACCCCCTTGCAAAACCAGGTCGTTTTGTGATTGGCAATTTTGATGTCGCCTCAATACGTTTTGGGCCCTTGCCTGTCGCGGGTACTTGGGCCTCCCACCCGAGTGAGGCACCATTTTTATCGGGAGACCTGGGGGAACGCTGGGTGGTAGGAAATTTGTGTCAGCCCAGTGATGCCACAACTTTCCCACACACAAATGTGTGAAAAAAGTGATTTTTTCAGCAAAATTTCAGGTTTGCAGGGGATTCTGGGTAAGAAAACGTTGGGAGATCCACGCAAGCCATACCTCACTGGAATCCCCCGGGTGTCTACTTTTCAGAAATGTGTGGGTTTGGTAGGTTTCCCTAGGTGGCCGCCGAGCTCCGGGCCAAAAAGTCATGGGACCCCCCTTGCAAAACCGGGTCGTTTTGTGAAAGGCAATTTTGATGTCGCCTCAATACGTTTTGGGCCCTTGCCTGTCGCGGGTACTTGGGCCTCCCACCCGAGTGAGGCACCATTTTTATCGGGAGACCTGGGGGAACGCTGGGTGGTAGGAAATTTGTGTCAGCCCGGTGATGCCACAACTTTCGCAAACACAAATGATTGAAAAAAGTGATTTGTTCAGCAAAAGTTCAGGTTTGCAGGGGATTCTGGGTAAGAAAACGTTGGGGGATCCATGCAAGCCATACCTCCCTGGAATCCCCCGTGTGTCTAGTTTTCAGAAATGTGTGGGTTTGGTAGGTTTTCCTAGTTGGCCGCCGAGCCCCGGGCCACAAAGTCATGGGACCCCCCTTGCAAAACCAGGTCGTTTTGTGATTGGCAATTTTGATGTCGCCTCAATACGTTTTGGGCCCTTGCCTGTCGCGGGTACTTGGGCCTCCCACCCGAGTGAGGCACCATTTTTATCAGGAGACCTGGGTGAACGCTGTGTGGTAGGAAATTTGTGTCAGCCCGATGATGCCACAACTTTCCCACACACAAATGTGTGAAAAAAGTGATTTTTTCAGCACAATTTCAGGTTTGCAGGGGATTCTGGGTAAGAAAACGTTGGGGGATCCACGCAAGCCATACCTCCCTGGAATCCCCGGGTGTCTAGTTTTCAGAAATGTGTGGGTTTGGTAGGTTTCCCTAGGTGGCCGCCGAGCCCCGGGCCAAAAAGTCATGGGACCCCCCTTGCAAAACCAGGTCGTTTTGTGATAGGCAATTTTGATGTCGCCTCAATACATTTTGGGCCCTTGCCGGTCGCGGGTACTTGGGCCTCCCACCAGAGTGAGGCACCATTTTTATTGGGAGACCTGGGGGAACGCTGGGTGGTAGGAAATTTGTGTCAGCCCGGTGATGCCACAACTTTCCCACACACAAATGTTTGAAAAAAGTGATTATTTCAGCAAAATTTCAAGTTTGCAGGGGATTCTGGGTAAGAAAACGTTGGGGGATCCACGCAAGCCATACCTCACTGGAATCCCCCGGGTGTCTACTTTTCAGAAATGTGTGGTTTTGGTAGGTTTCCCTAGGTGCCGGCAGAGCTAGGGTTCAAAAACTACAGCTAGGCACTTTGCAAAAAAAGGGTCATTTTTCACTGTGAAAATGTGGTGTGTCCACGTTGCGTTTTGCGCTGTTTCCTGTCGGGGGCACTACGCCTACCCACACAAGTGAGGTACCATTTTTCTCAGAAGACTTTGGGGAACGCGGGGTGGGTGGAATTTTGTGGATCCACGCAGATTCCAGAACTTTCCACCACAGAAAAGTGAGAAAAATGTGGGTTTTTTGACAATTCTTTAGGTTTGCAAGGAATTCTGGGTAACAGAACCTGGTGAGAGCCAGTCAAGTCACCCCATCCTGGATTCCCCTGGGTGTCTAGTTTTCAAAAATGTATAGGTTTGCTGGGTTTCCCTAGGTGTTGGCAAAGCTAGGGTTCAAAAACTACAGCTAGGCACTTTGCAAAAAAAGGGTCATTTTTCACTGTGAAAATGTGGTGTGTCCACGTTGCGTTTTGCGCTGTTTCCTGTCGCGGGCACTAGGCCTACCCACACAAGTGAGGTACCATTTTTCTTGGAAGACTTTGGGGAACGCGGTGGATCCACGCAGATTCCAGAACTTTCCACCACAGAAAAGTGAGGAAAATGTGGGTTTTTTGACAATGTTTTAGGTTTGCAAGGGATTCTGGGTACCAGAACCTGGTGAAAGCCAGTCAAGTCACCCCATCCTGGATTCCCCTGGGTGTCTAGTTTTCAAAAATGTATAGGTTTTCTAGGTTTCCCTAGGTGCCGGCAGAGCTAGGGTTCAAAAACTACAGCTATGCACTTTGCAAAAAAAGGGTCATTTTTCACTGTGAAAATGTGGTGTGTCCACGTTGTGTTTTGCGCTGTTTCCTGTCGCGGGCACTAGGCCTACCCACACAAGTGAGGTACCATTTTTCTCGGAAGACTTTGGGGAACGCGGGGTGGGCGGAATTTTTTGGATCCATGCAGATTCCAGAACTTTCCACCACAGAAAAGTGAGGAAAATGTGGTTTTTTTGACAATTCTTTAGGTTTGCAAGGGATTCTGGGTACCAGAACATGGTGAGAGCCAGTCAAGTCACCGCATCCTGGATTCCCCTGGGTGTCTAGTTTTCAAAAATGTATAGGTTTGCTAGGTTTCCCTAGGTGCCGGCAGAGCTAGGGTTAAAAAACTACAGCTAGGCACTTTGCCAAAAAAGGGTCATTTTTCACTGTGAAAATGTGGTGTGTCCACGTTGCGTTTTGCGCTGTTTCCTGTCGCGGGCACTAGGCCTACCCACACAAGTGAGGTACCGTTTTTCTCGAAAGACTTTGGGGAACGCGGGGTGGGTGGAATTTTGTGGATCCACGCAGATTCCAGAACTTTCCACCGCAGAAAAGTGAGGAAAATGTGTTTTTTCTTGACAACTTTTTAGGTTTGCAAGGGATTCTGGGTACCAGAACCTGGTGAGAGCCAGTCAAGTCACCCCATCCTGGATTTCTCTGGGTGTCTAGTTTTCAAAAATGTATAGGTTTGCTAGGTTTCCCTAGGTGCCGGCAGAGCTAGGGTTCAAAAACTACAGCTAGGCACTTTGCAAAAAAAGGGTCATTTTTCACTGTGAAAATGTGGTGTGTCCACGTTGCGTTTTGGGCCGTTTCCTGTCGCGGGCACTAGGCCTACCCACACAAGTGAGGTACCACTTTTATCGGGAGACTTAGGGTAACACAAAATTGTAGAGCAACTGTTATTATCTATTGACTTTCAATGCATTTCTGCCTTCCAAATGAAAGACAATGTGTAAAAAGAAGTCATTTTGAAAAATGACCTATAATTCTCATGCTAGTATGGGTACTCCCAATTTCGGAAATGTGCAAATATCTACTGTTTCTAAACTCTATATTTTGTTCCCATTTCAGAAATACATAGGTGTCTTTCATACCGATTTTTCCATGTATAAATTTTCCCAGAATAATTGCTATATACCCGGGACATAATAAAAAATCATTGCAAGACGCTGCTCAGTTATTGGCTCTGGGTTCGTCGGGTTCTTGGTGAACCTACAAGTCCTATATATCACCACAACCAGAAAGGTCCAGCGGATGTAATGGTATATTGCTTTCAAATAGCTGTCATAATTAGAATAAGTTACAGGTGAAAACGTTGACACAAATGGCTCTTTTTTTCAACTAATTTTCAATTTTTCCTATATTTAACTGTTTGTTTCTATAAAGAAAACTTGAAGGATCTACACAAATGACCCCTTGCTGAATTCAGAATTGTATCTACTTTTCAGAAATGTATGGCTTTCCAGGATCCATTATTGCTTTCATACCCATTTCTACCATTAACTGGAAGGAGGTTGAAAGCACAAAAAATAGCAATAATA
Source organism: Calotriton arnoldi (assembly GCA_963921515.1). Classification (NCBI taxonomy): domain Eukaryota; kingdom Metazoa; phylum Chordata; class Amphibia; order Caudata; family Salamandridae; genus Calotriton; species Calotriton arnoldi. The sequence goes on from CAWUFW010001590.1 coordinate 1,116,604, forward strand.
GGCTATGTCCCAAAAAAATGCCAAAACTGTGTACAAAATTTTGGTTTTCTGACAAAAGTCTGCTTGTCCCTGAAATCTGGGAATATGGTGATTTCAGCACCACAACCCCTTTTTTGATGCCATTTGCAGGGAAAAAACCAGATGCTTTCATCTACAGCCCTTTTTTCGCATTTTTCCCCAAAAAACCAAAATTTAGCTGTATTTTGGCTAATTTCTGGGTCCCCTCCAGGGGTATCCACAAACCCTGGGTACCTTTAGAATCCCCATGATGTTGGAAAAAAAGGACGCAAATTTGGCATGGATACCTTATGTGGTCAAAAAGTTACAGGGGCCTAAGCGCGAACTACCCCAAATAGCCAAAAAAAGGCTTAGCCAAGGAGGGGAAAAGGCCTAGCAGCGAAGGGGTTAAGCTTTTACATGATTTCTGTCGTTTCTGAATTCAAATCAATGCAATATTGTATTCACTTATCAGTTTGATAACAATGAGATTTTGTTTCTGGATCTGAAACTTTATGTCAAAAATGGTTCGATTTTGTCTGCTCTGTATAGGAAACCGACTGCCTGCAATTCAATACTGCATGCTCTCACGGAACACCCTAAATTGCAGATTCAGTCAATTCCTTTTGGAGAATTAACACGCATAAGATGGATTTGCAGTGAGGAAGAGGTGTTTAGAATAGAAATGAGTGAGGCAATTAAGAGATTCACTGCTAGAGGATATAGCCAGGAGATAACCGACAAGTCTCAGAAGAGGGTAATGGCTTTGGATCGCAACTATTTACTGACCAAAAAAACTAAGAAAGGAAACAATAAAAAACAGACAGTGTCATTCATTACTCCCTACAATTCCATGAGCCACGTGTTGTACAAAATCCTCAATAAATATTGGTATATCTTGAAAGTCGATCCTATAGTGAACAGTGTTATTGCAAATAGACCTAGTGTTATCTATAAAAGGGGGCAAACAATACGTAATATACTTGGTTCAAGTTTTTATAATCCTTAAAAAACAAAAGGAGGACACATACTGGTTACGGTCTCCACCAGTTGGTTTTTACAAATGTGGACATTGTAATGTTTGCCCTTACACTTTGGATAGCATCAAAAGGTTCAAATTCAACACTATCACGGAGCACAAAACACAAACATTCATGAATTGTAATACTAAATTTGTGGTTTATTGCGTCATATGCGTGTGCAACATCATTTATATTGGCAGTACTGTTAGACCTTTAAAAGAAAGGATACAAGAACAAATAAAAGCTATTAGAAATGGCAACACTAACTATCCTATGGCTGTCCACTTCAATACAACTCATGGGATAGCAGAGCTACCACAAATTAGATTTCATGGCTTGAGGGTGGCCGTAGACCACCCTAGAGGTGGAGATCGGACACATTCATTGCAGAAACTTGAAGCTACTTGGATCACCAAACTTAGGTCAGTAGTTCACGGCCTTAATATGGATAGGGAATTGTTTGTATTTTTAAATGAGTGAATATGGGGATTTAACAAGGGAGCTAACTTTTTGCTAACTGTGTTTCAACAAGATGTGGTTCATGTAACAATCTATGGCCACGTGTTAGTTCCCCAATTCCGTGTTGATTAGGTAGATGAACTGTGGTTCATGTAACAATCTATGGCCACGTGCTAGTTTCCCAATTCCCTGTTGATTAGGTAGATGAACTGTGTGTATTGTCAAATGTAAATGATATGTCGGACAAGATATGCATCGATAATTTGCTCATTATGTATTCTGTTGGTTTGACTAATGGGAAATACTTTTTTACATCTGATATGAAGTGCATTTGCAGATTTTCTTTATAAATGAATATAATGTTCATATAAAACAGAAAAGCACACAACGGCTGACCAAGGTCAAGCACTTCAATTCCACTTGTTCCATATATCACAAACGGGTGCAACTACTCCGGCATCCGCCGTTGAAGGATGCCAATTTAGTAAGAAAGTCCACAAAGAAGGAAGGTGCACTCTGATAGAAGTCAGTCAGGAAACACACGTATAATCCAAAAAATCTTCTTTTTATTTAAAGTTGTTTGTTTAAAACCGGCACACAGCCAACGCGTTTCGTTCCCTAGTGCCACGGGAACTTCGTCAGGGCTTACTCGTAAAGTCTGACAATTAAATACAACCGAAATTGACAGAAATAGTCCCCTTGAGGTGTGTATCACCACCTATTCATAAATATCCAATTATAATGAGTCCAAGGAATTCTTGATCATTAAAGCAATTATCCGAAGTGGATCACAAAGGTTCAAACAGTGGCTCTCAATTGTAGAAAACCAGGTGTTAGATGAAACCTGATATCAATTTCTTTACGATGGTAGACGAGTAACGAACAGCATGATAACCGGCAACAGCGTGGAATCTATCAGAGTGCACCTTCCTTCTTTGTGGACTAATGTTCATATAAACTAAATGTGTCTTTTAAAACTGGCATGTATGAGAATCATGAAACAATTATCATGCCCATAGGGGCAAGTCTGCTTCACTACTGAGGGGCCGATTCCGATCTCGGCCGGTAGTGCTCCGAATCGGATTCGGATTCACCGGATCCGATTCGGAGCCCTGTTTCCCGACCGAATCCTACGCGGGTCCGGCCGAGCGAGTACGATGCAAGCACCCGCGAAATCGCCGACCGACTCGAACGCGGCTTCAACACGTTCCAACCGACTCGCATGGACACGACTCGCACCGCGCTATGGAGACGTTTCCCGGCCGGGTAAGTACGATGCACGCCGCGAGCAGTCCGATCGATTCGCGCCGTCCGGCTCGAAAAAGCTGTCGGAGCCGGACTTTGGGGGTCCGCGTCGGACCCCCCTGAATGCGTAGGCGCGCGAGTCGCACACAGGGGGGACCCATGGGTCCCCCCTACCTGTGCATGTACGCCGCGATGTGCATGGACGCGTACACGCTGTAGGGGCGCCCTTGTCCGCCTCGCACCCATTGAGTCAATGGGAGCCCGCGTACGCGTTGTACGACAGGCTCCCATTGACATCAATGGGAGTCCGACCGACTCGAGTCCGATAGCATGCGTGCGCATCGTACTCGTTCGGTCGGACTGCTAGGGTCCGATTCGGTCGGAATTCTCTCCGGGTCCGGCTCGGTCGGAGAGATTTCCGGCCCGAATCGGAATCGGCCCCTCTGTCTTTTCTGATTCAAGGCTTATCAAAAAATGATTACTATCACTGATTCGTATGTCTGTGGGGACTAACTGGTAGTACTGCGAAAGCTTGACTAACCGACACTTGTGTGATGTGACTAATTTATTCACTATATTTTTATTTTTTATGTTCTCGCCACATACTCTAACCCATCTGCAATGGTTTTTGTAACTTAGACAAACGAAAAACTGCAGGCCAGCTAACATGATCTCCAGTAAACCATGGGACGGTTGATTCCTTATAGATGATATGTACACTAGAAAGTTTCTACAATTTTGTTTCACCATTACAAAATGGCGCCCATGGTTTCTACATGTCCCCCCACTCCATGGACTCCGTTTTCTTTGTTTACGCTTTCGCGGCGGCTGGTGAGCTCATAAGAACGAGCCAATCATGCAGGCCACAAGATACTTATTCATTGAGCTACTTACAGAGCCGCTACAGGTGAGTTCATTCTTGATTTAACTTTTGTTGGTGGTCTTACCGTAAACTGAGAAGTATGCTCCGCTTGCTTGTGGGCAATTTAGTTACCAATGCTTTATTGCAGGCTGTTTGTCAGTGGACATCGGGCCGAACAGAGACTACGTCCTTCCTTAATGTTCCCACTCTAAATAGTGGTGAACCGCGGACAAGTGCGAGGTATGATAACTCTGAGTTCTAATTCGCATTGCATAACTGTTTTTGCTCGTGCAAGTAGATTTGCAACTTGCCGTTTGGATTATTTGGTGAATTTCAAAATGTTAGATATGTGACGGGGTTTCGTGGTTATGCAGTGTTTCCTGTATATTGGGACTAAAGGGTTTTTTCACTAAAGAGTTATTGTACTAGCTTATTACGACAATTAAGCTACTTGGTGGGGGTCAATGGTAGCGGTTGGCCCAACGTACTAGATTGCATTAAGTTACGGTCCTGTGTCCTAATTCCACTTTAGATTTTAGACTTTAAGGAGTCTTAAAATGCTTTATTTGTTTCCCTCCTCTTCCTGTACCTGTTAAATTTTACCAGAGGTCTTTAATAGAGACTTATCCAGTCCATCCTGGTCTTGGGGATCCAAAGACAGGACTCCTTGATCGTTCGTTTACACAAGAAAGGAGGTGCTGACGGTAACTTCTTCCTATTGAAAAGAACAACGAGGTGATTTGCAGTTCAAGGGGTTAGCGCTGAGTTGATTACTTAGAAGCATGATATGGTGGGTTGGGTAGCACTTTTTATTGATTACATATATGAATTGAAGAAAATGGCTCATTTATGTGTCACGAGCACAGTATTTGATATGATATCACCGGGTGTTCTGTTTCTTTCCCTTTTTCTATTTCTTCAGTAACTGCAACTCTTCTTCACAGTGCAAAGTTTGTGCATGTTTTCCAGCATTGCTTGCATGGGATATTAATACCTTATGGGCACTGTTTGAGACCATTTTCGACTTTCGGTGAGGTAGTAGGTATGATATGTAACTCTGGTACCAAGGCGGTATTTATACAGCAGTTTCATCTAATGTATGGAACTTATCTTTGTTAACAGCCTTGAAAAAGTCGTCAACCCGACGAAACACCTGTCGGCTGTGTGTTCCATCTATTGACCTGCGTGACAACATAATTTTGGTTGTCAGTGTTTTTCACTCATGGACTTGTGTACCAACAAGCTTTGGACCTGTATGTTTAAAAAATTAAAATTGGATCTGTAACATTGGCGGATCTAAAATCACTATATTTGTGTAGTGCTCTGGATTGTTAAAAAACTTTTAGGAGCTATATTGCAATTTATTCGATTAAAAACTCACAACTCCGGTTCTACTGATTGAAGTTTTGTCGTTTTCATTATGTTTTATTTACTAAATTCAGATCTATTGTTCTGACCTGGTGTGGGATCTTTTTGTGTTGTTTTTCCACTGATTTACTGTTTGAAGTATTGCACAAATACTTTACACATTGCCTGTAAGTTAAGCCTGACTTCTCTGTGCCAAGCTGGCAGGGGGTTTAGCACAGGTTAATTTGGGGTTTGCTTGTGCCTTACTCTGTCTAGAATTGTGGTTGATGCTTGACCAAGGCTAACATCCTAGTCAAACAGTAACCTATTTCTAACACCTATACATTCTTGCAAATGTGGATTTTCAACCTGCCCTCTTCATCCATTGGCCATTCATCATTGTCTTTCACATTTTATTTCGCTCTTTTACAGCCTACTGGATGGGAAACAGGGTCAGTCCACTTTAGCCTTTGGCTTACCTGACTGTGAGTGACAGCATTCTGGTCTTTCACATCTGCACAATAAATTGTCCCTTTCAAAGGCATGTAATACTGGTACAATGTGTGTTTCCTCTTGGTTTTCATACAGTGCTTGTTTTACAAAAGTGAAGGACCTAAATCTTTCTCAACACTGCTACTGGGCTGTTTGTAAGTCATGTATTTTCATGCAAAAAAAAAAAAATCACAAATAAAATAAGCACTGGCAAAGCCAAAGGCAAGCAGCCAATGCCAGACTATTGCTTTTGCCAATGCTTTTTTGAATAAGAATTCCATTAAAGATCCCTGTGGGCACCCAAGAAACACAGAAACAATTCCAGTCCAAAACCCAGCTGTGAAACAAGAGCAAAAGTTGAAAGCCTACACATATACATTCTCCAAATGTTCAGTGTTAGTCTTCACTTCTATCTCTGTGTAAAGCATACCGAGTATCAGACTTCAGACTCTCAGAAGGTCAATGCATGCCAGAGCAGACATTCTTACATTTGTGAAAGTTTTTTAAAATTCATAATTTTGGGTGACAAATAATATTGAAAACCAATGTTTTTTTGTGATAAGTCAGAGATGCAAATGTTGAATTTATAATATTGCTGTTAAAACAAGTTTAACATGATATGCAGACATATGTTTATTTATGTGATTTAGTTGTGCCACATTTTCATAAAATCGCCATATTGGTTAATGCGGACACTATTTTGATGCTGCTCATTTCACTCCTGCTCTTTACCCCTCCCATATTGTTCCCCTGTATATCTTCTCTCCTAAGAGGCTCAGCAGAGCAAAGACAAGCTGATATAATAGTAATTTTCCTAATCTGCTATGTATTCAGTTTCAGTTTCAAATAGCTTTATTCGACAAATTAAGTCATAAAAGCATATAGGAACCATCCATCATAAAATACATGACCTAAAAAGAATATTTTAAAATATATACAGTGTTGTAAAAAGTAATATATTAAAACCAACTTTTAAACCATATAGCATATACATTTAATAATACATTAAAAGGACCTTCCCTTCAGAAATTTTTATGATTACAAGACTTGCAGGGCAGCTCTTAGTATAACTCGCTTATGCATGTCGTAGGTGATTTGATCTTAGGGCCCACGACCACCCTAGGTATTTCGCCATTGCTATGACAACAGGTGCTGTAGTATCCGAGCGCAATATTCTTTCAGCCTCCTGCGCCCTTCTTGTACCTATGAGCTTACAGATTGGCCGTAACCAAACACGGCGTGGTCTTTCGTATCCGACACAGACAAATAGTAAATGCGTCAAAGACTCAACACTATCTTTGCAAAAAGGACAAGTTTTATCACTAGATACTTTCCAACCCGCAGTAAAGCTCTCAAGGGTAGGGAACCTACCCTAAACTGGAAATACAATTTCCGGTCCAATGGCTTTGTAATGAGGTCCCAATAGGACTCCATCCTCGGGGTGGCTTTGAATTCCAAAAAGAACCAGTCAAAGTGAAAGAATCACTGGATCTAAAAACATTAAAATAAACCCATTCCCAATATAACTCCTTCATACATTGTTTTGAAGGGAAGACAGAATTTTCTGGATCATTCCACAACTGGATCATGCCAATATTAAATAAAATATCTCTAACTGTCCGTAGCCACTTTATTGAGTGAAAGGTGTTGGCTCTAATTATATCCAGAAACCCTGCTGCATAACCTACAAGTTCTGGTACACTCCATACTCTACGCCAATACAGTAAAGGACGCAGTTTCGCTAGAGCTGCAATCGGTTTTCTCCCAAATCATTCAATAATGGGCACATTGGGGTGCTTTGGGGTAGTTTAATAATATTCCTCAAGAATCTATTTTCAGAGGATGTAAGCACCACCAGATTTTCACAGCCCCACAGCTCCGAACCATAAAGGGCTGAACTAATAACTTTTGTGTTGTAAATCTCCAGGGCAGGACTTATGGGTTTTGTATATGATTTATTATATTCAAGTTGAACCGCCCCGCGAGTTGTCTATGCTTAAGGGATGCCAATTCTATCTGATGATTCCATTTCAGATTATTTTGGATGTTAACACCCAGATAAGTGAACTCTTTTACATATTCTAGCGGTCTATTATTCATAACAATTCCGCCCTTCAATACCTTTTGTGTATTAAATGCCATCAATCTTGTTTTCGACACATTAACCTCTAATCCACGCAATAAGCAGAACTCCTCAAATTTTTTGAGGGCCTTTCGCAGTCCGCTAGGGGTCTTGGAGATGATTAAAGTGTCGTCCGCAAACAACAGTATGGGGATTTTTACTCCAGCTAAACTTGGGGCATCCGTAGGGGTAGAGCTCATACTACTCACTATTCCATTAATATATAATGAGAATAGTGTCGGGGCCATCACACAACCTTGTCTCACCCCTCTTTCCACAGGGAACGACTCAGTCACTTCATCTTGATTCCCCCATCTTATCTTAGCACTATTCTCAACATGCAGCCTAATAATAAGTGACAAAAGCTCATGTGGCATCCCTAACTCATGTAGCACCTTCCATAGTTTTGCTCGGGGAACTAGATCGAATGCTGACTTGAGATCAACGAACGCGGCGTATAATCTACCCTTACCCAAAGTAACAGTTTTCCAATAAAGCAAAACAAATCTAAACACCTGATCGATGGTGCTGGTTAATGCCCTAAACCCTGCTTGGAAGGGAGATAAAACATTGAGCTCATCGATCCAGGTCTGTACTTTATTCAATACCAATCTCCCCGTAACCTTTTGCATACAGTCAATCAGACTGATTGGCCTGTAATTCCCGGGGCATGACCTATCCCCTTTCTTATAGACTGGTATAATTATTGCTCCTCTCCAGGATTCTGGTATTGGCGCCCCTGAGCGATAGCATTTGTCAGCAAGAGGATGTAACGGTTCCACTTGTCTCTATCATAAAGGAAAACATCCCCCAGTATGCCATCCGGCCCTGGTGCTTTTCCCGCTGAGATTGCCCTGAGTGCAATGTTGACCTCTTCCTCACAAAAGACTGGGCCTTGATATGGTGTAATGGTGAAGCCACCTTCATCATGGACTATTTCTGAGGCATACTGGGGTCTAAAGTGAGTGCTATGTATTGAAAATGAATGTTCTAGTGCTCCCAACTGTAGCACGAGATCAAGGTCTTCCACTGTAATTCCGTTATTGGGTCTAGTCTCTTCAGCTGGTGTATACTCCATTGTTCAGATATGTTGCATATTATTGAACTTCCTATGATAACGTGACACTGAAGATAATCTCATTTTTCTTAGAAAATGGGATCAAAGTAATGATACATTGGATCATAGCATGCTGAATATGTGGTTCAGCTAATGTCTTATGCAAGAATTATGTCTATAACCCCTTAATTTTGAGGGTTTGAGGGTGAGCCAGAGATTTTTCTGAACATCTAACAGCTAGGGTTACTGTCTGTTTATCCTATTATTTTGCTGTTCATTTGTGACTTAGAATAATTCTGATTTCTAATTATGTACTTTGCATTTGAGCCGTCATGCCATTTTAACCTTTACTCAGTAGCGCTTGATTCTGAGATTTTGCAATAAAACCTTTCATCTTTTCCTCATCTAGTACGCGGGTATTGAGTGGTCCAAATTAATTCTTTGTTACTCTGCTAACTAATGTTGGGTTTGATACTGAAGAGGGTGCATTTTAATGCAAGATCAACCCCAGAGCAGAACCTCCAGAAGTAAATTTTCGATAATTAAAATTTTGCTGTGTCTTGAATTTTGTGGTTTGGGGTTCTGCTCCCACACTCTGCACGCGTCTCACTTCCTATTTTATTACAAGGTTTTGTACTAGTCTGTTTGAGTTGACCCAGAAGCTCCTACTTGTCATTACTGGAAGACCCCCCTCTGTCTAACTGTAAATTCCATACCCACTTGCATTTCTAGGTGAGGACCTCAGTAGCAAAAAGTTGCTACACCTACATGGTTTGGTTTATTTTAGCGCCATGAAGTTTCGACGCAAGCTCACAGATATTGGATAAAAATGCAAATACTTCTGATATTGAAATAAATCTGATAGAGTTAAAAAATAAAGTAAGACATTGGCAGAAGGTGATATTCTGAATATTGAACATTGAATGTGAACACTGATGAAATGTTAACAAAAAATATAGGTATTTATTACTATGCCAAAAATATGCTCATCAGAATGCCTCTGCTCACCTATCTACATATTAAAATTGTCATGGTAAATCAAATTTCCCTTAATAACAAGGCTACCATACTTGCCTTTCATAAATCGTCATTCTCCCTTTCGGAATTACCCTCTCTTTTTAGTCTCTGAGGACCTACTTTAATCCACTGACAAAAGATTTAGGATATTTGATATTTCGCGTTTTGTATCCGTGTGACCCGATTCATGTGAAACTATTGACCAAACTGCCATGCCTTTAAAAGCAACACAAATGCAAATTATAATTGTTTTATATGTTATTAAAAAGCATGAATCATGATTGCTGACTCATCGGGCTAATGTATTTTGTATATAAATGCTTTGCAGGGCAATACAATGCCATTTTATGTCCTGTACTCTTCATAGGGCGGCTACTGTGTCTGAATGGTTGGCATGTGGCCTGCCTGCTGCGACAGTTGGAGGCCTGCACTGCTACGCCAACAAAAACAGCACAGCTGTAGACTATATCGTTTAGCGGAGTCGCGCGATAGGAGAATGGAGGAGACCCATCAAATTGAGCCGGAGTATAGAAAAGAACATCCCAATTATAAAAAGAGAGCAGGGAAATCTGGGACCACCCCGCTATAAAAAAGAGATGTGGATCGCGGAAGCCCATGATTATATACGGGTTGCAGTTCGGCCCAAAAAAAAAAAAAAGAGAGCACCTCGGTAACAAAAGGACAAAGGAAGAGCAGCAAAAAACAGGTAAGCTGGGAAATGGAGGGTAGGAAGCAGATACAATTAGAGAAACAGAGCTGTCACTGCAGGACTAACACATGGGTCGGGTTGGTAAGGTGGGCACTTGGGCATTGGCCGTGGGGCCGGTATCCGAGTTCCAGCTGTGGGCTGCTTTTTTGGGCAGCCTGGGGCCCGATTTGGGCAGAGTCTGTGTTGTTCGGATGCCACCAGCGGGCCAGTGGGTGCCTGAGTGGCCTTTCTGGAGGCAGATGGGCGTCCATTACCTCCCTTTTATCAACGGGCAGAGGTGTCACTCCCTTTCTCTCGCTGGGCTGGCCAATTAATGTATGCAGATTGAGTGGGGGGCCTGAGCACAAGTGGCCTCACTTGTTTTCAGGTGTGTTTCACCAGTGGGAACTAATCCATGCATTTTTTTAAATCTAAGCAAAGTTAACAAAACATGATAATGCATCGGTTTCGCCTATATGATGAATTATGAGCTTGGTCGGAGTCCGGTCAGAAGGGACGAAGGAAAGAGCTCCCTGGCAAGCATCATGGGAGTGGAGAGGATGTGGACAGTGGCCAGAGCTGCTAACTCGAGAGCTGGGTATCCCATTCGAATTTCGGTGGCGCAACATCCTGAGATTAATTCATCTCTCCGGATAAATTGCGCTATATAAATCTGCTGCAAGACAAAAAAGCAGAAAAAGGCAAGACATTATGAAAAAATTGTTCCACCAAAGCAGATGTTAACAGTATTTCGACTACGGGAAACTGATAAGAGAAGCAGACGAGGCACAAGCATTGGTAAATGCAGAACAATATGCTACAGCCAATAGAAATGGAGGAAAAGTAAGTGGCAAGCACATGAACCAATGAAAATCCAGGAAAGAGAGGGGGCAGGATGTAAGCCCCTTTTAAGTTTATATTAAAAATAATAGATTTCACAAGCGTTGAGCAGGCAAAACCTAAAAAGGAAGTCATGCAGGCAAGACTCCTTTGCGGCATGCATTTGTAAATGCCAGCACAGCTATGAAGTGCTCGTACCTCCCTGTTCCTGCTTGCACTCTCACAGGCTATGTGCAATATAACGTTCTCAAGGGCCAATAAAAGTGAGACTCCTCGATAGCTCACAACAATAATTACCAGCACTGTTCTCCCAATACCAACAAATCTCAATAATGTTCCTTTTAAGAAATTGATACAAGGTCTTAAAACATGAAATGGAAATGTAAGCAAGATTCCTCGGTGGCATACATGATAGTCATCAGCACTGTTCTCCCAAAGCTGTTTATCTGTATTCTCCCAGATTACATGCAAAATAATGTTTTATTGGAAGACCACTAGTGCATAAAGTGAAGCAATGCAAATCAGACTCCGCAGTAGCATGCTATATGCAATATGAAGTCTTTAGAGAATCACCAATGCATAAAAAGAGACCATGCAAATCAGACTCCGCAGTAGTATGCTACATGCAATATGAAGTGTTTAGAGAATCGCCAATGCATAAAAGCGACCATGCAAAGCAGACTCCTCAGCTGCAACCCGTTATGGTTACCAACATTGTTCTTCCAATGACCAAACAAAAGGTCTTGCTTGTGTTCTTTTGCTCAAAATTCTCACAAACTGTGCACAATGCGGTGTTATGAAGAGTCACTAGTCCTAGATGGTGCATCTGCTTTGGATTAAATTGTGAAATGGCAGCATGCACCAGTGAAAAGCCACAGGAGTTTGCCTAGTCGTTTGAGTCCTCCGTCTCCAGCAAACTGCTTGCTCTCCGATTCCACATAACCTGGACTACGTAGCCTCAATATTTTCTCCCCGAAATAGCCGTGCAAGTGTTTCAAAACATCTTCCTTCAACGTGGTCACTTTACGTTGTCGACGGCCTGACGATGTCAGTGCCTGCGACAGTCCACGGCTTCCCTAAAATTACCAGCAACAGCAAGTAACACAGGTGTGTGGAGAGGATGTGGGCAGTGGCCAGAGCTGCTGGCTCGAGAGCTGGGGATCCTGGTTCAAGTCTCGGTGATGCCACACAACATCCTGTGAGTCAATGCAAATCACTTACTCTATCCGGGTGATAAATTGGTAAATAAATATGCTACAATAGTAAAAGGCAAAACTTTATGAAAATATAGTTCCACCAAAGCAGATGTTAACAGTATTTCGGCTGAGGGAAACTGATAAGAGAAGCAGATGAGGAACAAGCTTTGGTAAATGCAGGAAAATATGCTACAGCCAATAGAAATGGAGGAAAGGTAAGTGGCACGCACAGGAACCAATGAGAAGCCGGGAAAGAGAGGAGACAGGATGTAAGTCCCTTTTAAGTTTATATTAAAAACAATATATTTCTCAAGCACAGCGCAAGCACTGTGCAGGCGAAACCTAAAAATAGAGTAAATATTAATAAATTGTTTGGCACAAAAACAACAAAAATCCAATCAGTAGAAACGGAGTTATGAATTTATAAAGTTTAAGATCAAAACAAGTGCCTAAAAGATCAACGACCTAACCGCAGAGATCTAGCCCCGCAAGACCAGGTCAAAGTAAAAAATATGGCCGATCGCTGTGGAGCGTGAGTCCGATACAAAAAGTGGTTGGGGCCCAGTCTGTGCTTACCTTCAGACTTAGCAGAAATTTCAGCAAAAAGTTGTCTGACAAGGTTAAGTTCAGCGAGGCAAGGCTGCAGACACTGTCCGAGGGGGAGGCATCAGCGTCATGGAGCTTCTGGGCGAAGTCACGGTGAAGATTTCTATGTTTGGACCTTTTGGTCTCTCTTTTGGAAGTCGAAAATTTCCAGTGAGATGAAACTGGAGGCTATAGACAATAGGAATTCTGAAAGGCCTGATATTCATTTGGCAGGACAGCTGAACAGAATTTGCTGTTGCTTTGGAGAAAAATGTAGCGGGAGGTGCAGCGAAGGTAGGCCAACCTGCGATGCACCTTGGGCAGATAGATCAGCAGGTTAGTCCCGGTCTCCTCTCGGTTCTCAGAAGCAGTTTTCAGCTAAAAATCCTAAGTCCCAAGTTTTGGAGTTTGGCTATCTGGGCTCCTTTAACCACACCACCAATGGTCCAGGACTGAAAGGGCTCCATTTGGGGGGGGTTAGGACTTATTCAAGCTGGGCCGAGGTGCATGTTCAAAATGGTTGGAGCCTTTTTTGGCTCTATGGCTCTGATAAGGAGGCCAGCCAAGTAGCCCATGGAGCCACTCTGGTAGTCTTGGGTTCAAACAGTGAACAGTGCTCAAGCAGCAGGGCAGGCCTCTGAGTGTTCAAGTATAAACTTGGAACATGTGTTCAGATGGAACTCATTTTAGAAGAACAAAGTATAATACAACAGGAATTTCCTATCTTGAATCAATCAGAGTTAAAAGCTTACTTATAAGACGGAAGGATTCTGTCAAGAATCAATCTAGGCACAACACATGAAAGTCATCCAGTATGTCATTGCCATATTCAATTCGTACGAATTGAATTTTATTTTAGATAGACATATAAAATGCACAACAATCAAGCATATGCGATCAGGTGAGTGGTGAGATACTTTGTTCAGGAACCCCCAAGTGAAAAAACCATAACCAAACAAAAGAAAACAAGTGACAAAATGCATGAGCATGAATGGCATATTGGTATTTTACATAAAACAGCCTGTTCTGTTGAATACAAATAGCCACGTCAGGGAATGCCCCGCATGCATATTTAAACGAGAGATCTGTCTTTGGATGGTGTCAACGGTGTTTCGACCCTACATGGGATATGAGGGTCTCATCAGGACTGTAAATAATCTGGGGGATGGTTGCAATGGCATGCAGGGCCTAAATGCTGGGTAAGCATCACAGCCGCAGGACGGCTGGAAGAATGGATCCCAAGGAGTAACCAAGGGCTGTAGTGAGTGGTACATGCACTTAATGCCAAGGTCACCAGAGTGCAGATAAAATTATATATAGTAAGATACTCATAGGCTATTGGCCTATGAATGGTATGCCAATTGCAGGCGGAGGCCCTGTGAGGGAGCTGGTAAAGTGCAGCGTTTCTGGTGAATTTCTGATCGGAGAATTGCCTTTTCTTTATTGAATAAACTGTTCACATGGACTTTTGGGTCGTTCTTGTACTTCCAGACTCTGAGGGTTCAAGGCAGGCCCCAAGCAGCAAAGTAGCCCTTCCAGGTGCAGCAAAGAAGTCTTCTGAAGTATAAAGCAGGCCACAGTTGCACGCAGTCCTCTGAGAATCTTACCGCAGGTCCAGAAAGTAAACTGAAGAGTGGGTCTGAGGGTCCTATTTTTATATCATGTGCCTTCTTTGAAATAGAAGTTTCTTGAGAATTCCCTTTGAAGTGCTTGAAGTTTAATGCCTCCCTTGCCCTGTCTCCAAGCTGGCTGACTGAACAATGCAGTAGTGACAAGTCCTTTGTGTGAAGGCAGGGTACAGCCTATTCAGTTGCAAGTGAGGCTGTGAGCTCCGCACCTCCATCCGGCCAGGGATGGCCCATCCAGGCAAACCTATTCCCTCTATAGCGTGGCTGTGTGGGAGGAATAAACAAAGTCCAACTGCCAACTGAACCCGTCATGTGACCCAGGAAGAGGCTGCAGGCACCAATTAGTTAGGGCAGGAAAAAGGAAACTTTCCAAAAGTGTAATTTAAAAATTGTGACTTAAATTCCAACTTTACCATTAAAGAGTGTTTTAAAATACAGTTTCTCACACACAAGTCATGAAATGTTTATCTGTTCCTGATCAAAAGTTAGCACTTCTTAAAAGTAATAAGGCAACCTAATGGTATCCTGTGGAAGAGGTAGGCCTCACATTAGTGGAAAACGAATTTAGGAGTTCTTCACTGCCTGGACATGTAAAACAAAAGTACATGTCCAACTTTTTCATTACGATGCACCCTGCCCTATGGGCTACCTAGGGCCTACCTTATGGGCAACATATATGTAATAAAAGGAGAGTTTAAGGATTGGCAAGGGGGTTACTTATTTGCCAAGTCGAATTGGCAGTTTAAAACTTCATTCAGGCTGCAGTGGCAGACCTGGGACATGTTTTACAGGCCCTGGGTATATGGTCAGAGCCACTGGAATTTTGTGGCAGGGGTGGGCCAAATTATGCGGTAGAGTTGGGTAAATGATGTGGTAATTTAAGGTAAATTATGCAGTGTAATGCAGCACTTTTTGTTAAAATATGACTTCAGTATTTTGTCATTTTAACACTTAACACTTTTAGTGCAATGGGTGCACCTCATCAGCCACAGTTTAACACCCAAATATAGATATAAGCAACATAAAGGTGGCAGGTCAAGCTTTATAAAGAGGCTTCCACTGCACTCAGCGATTATTCCTCTGCGTGGTAACAGATGTCTCTAACTTTTTAGTAACCTTTGAACAGTTTACACTAGAACCAAAATATTTTTTGTTAAAATCTGCAGATTATGCAGCAGGTGATGGATTATGTGGCAAATGTGGCAAATCTAGAGTGGAATAGCATAGAGTGGAGTAGCGTACAGTAGATTGGCAATGAAGTGGAGTGGCGTACAGTGTATTGGCTTAAAGTGGAGTGGCGTACAGTGGAATAGCGTAGAGTGGAATAGAGTTGAGTGTAGTGGCATAGAGTGGAGTAGAGTGGAGTGGGGTAGAGTGGAGTAGCATAGAGTGGAGTGGCATAGAGTGCAATAGCATACAGTGTTGTGGCGTAAGGTGAAGTGGCGTAGAGTGAATAGTGTAGCAAGGAGTGGCATAGTGTGGAGTGGCGCATAGTGGCATGGAGTTGAGTGGCATAGAGTGGAATAGCATTGAGTGGAGTAGCGTACATTAGAGTGGTGTTGAGTGGAGTGGCATAGAGCTAAATAAAGTACAGTAGAGTGGCATAGAGAGGAGTGGTGTAGAGTGGTGGAGTGTTTAGTGGCATAGAGTGAAGTGGTGTAGAGTGGAAAAGAGTAGAGTGGAGTGGCATAGAGTGGAGGTGCATAGAGTGGAACTGCATAGAGTGGAGTGGTGTAGAGTAGAGTGGCGTAGAGTGGAATAGCATAGAGTGGAGTGGTATAGAGTGTAGTGGTGTAGAGTGGAGTGGCATAGAGTGAAGTGGCATAGAGTGGAGTGGCATAGAGTGAAGTGGCATAGAGTGGTGTACAGGTGAATATCGTAGAGTGGAGTTGGGTAGAGTGGAGTGGTGTATAGTGGAGTGGCATGCAGTAGAGTGCCGTAGAGTGGAGGGGAGTAGAGTGGATTGGTGTAGAGTGGAGTGGCATAGTGGAACAGGGTACATTGTTGTGGGGTACAGTTAAGTGGCATAGAGTGGAGGGGTGTAGAGTGGAATAGGCTGGAGTGAAGTGGCATAGAGTGGAGTGGCATAGAGAGTAATAGTGTACAGTGGCGTGACATAGAGTGGCATAGAGTGGAATTGTGTAGAGTGGAGTGATGGAGTGAGGAGTGGCGTAAAGTAGAGTGACAAAGAGTGTAGCGGCATAAAGTGGAGTGATGATGAGTGAAATACCATAGAGTGGAGTGGTGTTTAGTGGATTTGCGTACAGTGGAGTGGCAAGTAGTGCAGTGGTGTAGAGTGGAGTGCCGTAAATGAAGTGGTGTAGGGTGCAATAGCTTACAGTGTCATGCCACACAGTGAAGTGGCATAGATTGGAGTGGTGTAGAGTGAAATAGCATAAAGTGTAGCAGCGTAGAATGGAGTATCATGGAGTAGAGTGGTGCACAGTGGAATAGTCTGGAGTGGAGTGGCGTAGAGTGAAGTGGCATACAGTGGAGTGGTGCAAAGTGGAGTGGCGTACAGTGGAATAACATGAAGTGGAGTTGCATACAGTGGAGTGACATATAGTAGAGTGGTGTTTAGTGGAATGATGTAGAGTCAAATAGCGTAGAGTGGAGTGGCTTAGAGTGGAGTTGCATATAGTGGAGTGGCGTAGTGTTTAATTGTGTACCGAGGAGTGGCATAGAGTGGAGTGGAGTAGAGTTGTGTGGAGTTGAGTGGTGTCGATTGAAATAGCATAGAGTTGAGTAGCGTACAGTAGAGTGGCATACAGTGGAGTGGTGTAAAGTGTATTGGCTTGGAGTGGAGTGGCATACAGTGGAATAGCGTAGAGTGGAGTGGTGTTGAGGTGAATACCATAGAGTGAAGTGTGGTAGAGTGGAATCTGGTAGAGTAGAGTGGCATGGAGTGGAGTGACTAGAGTGGAGTGTCATAGAGTGGAGTGGTGTAGAGTGGGGTGTCATAGAGTAGAGTGGTGTACAGTGGAGTAGCATGGAGTGGAGTGGCCTACAGTGGAGTGACATAGAGTGGTGTTTAGTGGAATGGCGTAGAGTCGAATACCATAGAGTCGAGTGCCATAGAGTGGAACAGTGTACAGTGTCATGGTGTACAGTGAAGTGGCATAAAGTGGAGTAGCATAGAGTGGAATAGCATAGCATGGAGTGGCATAGAGTAGAGTGCCATAGAATAGAGTGGCATAGAGTGGAAAAGACTGGAGTCGAGTGGCGTAGAATGGAGTGGTGTAGAGAGGGACAGTGTACAGTGGAGTGGTGTAGAGTGTCATAGAGTCAAGTGTCATAAAGTGGAGTGGCATAGTGAGGAGTGGTGTAGAGTAGAGTGATGTAGAGTGTAGTGGCGTAAAGTGGAGTGGTATTGAGTGGAATACTGTAGAGTGGAGTGGCATAGAGTGGATTAGTGTACAGGGGCGTGGCAAAGAGTGGAGTGGCATAAAGTGCAGTGCCTTAGAGTGGAATAGCGAACAGTGTCATGGCATACAGTGGAGTGACATAGATTGGAGTAGCGTAGAGTGGAGTAGCATAGCATGTAGCAGTGTAGAATGGAGTGGCATAAAGTAGAGTGGAATAGCATGGAGTGAAGTGGTGTAGAGAGTGCAGTGGCATAGAGTGGAGTGGTGTAGAGTGGAATAGTATGGAGTAACATACAGTGGAGTGACACCCAGGAGAGTGGCATTTAATGGAATGCCGTAAAGTCGGATATCATAGAGTTGAGTGGTGCAGAGAAGAGTGGCGTACAGTGGAGTGGCATAAAGTGTAGTGACATACAGCAGAGTGGCGTGGAGTGGCATAGTGTGGAGTGGCTTAGTGTGGAGTGGCATAGAGTGGAGTGGTACAGACTTGAGTGCCATAGAGTGGAGTATTGTACAGTACAGTGGCATAGAGTGGATTAGCGCACAGTGTCATGGCGTAGAGTGGAGTGACATAGAGTGGAATTGAGTAGCAGTAGTGACAAAGAATTAAGTGTCATTGATTAGAGTGGCGTAGAGTTGAACAGTGTAGAGTGGAGTGGCACAGAGTTGAGTGGCCTTAGAATGGAGTGGCATAGTGTCAAATAGCATAGAGTGGTGTGGCGTAGAGTGCTGTAGAGTCAAGTGGTGTAGAGTTGAATAGCATAAAGTAGAGTGATGAAGGGTGGAATGGTGTAGTGTGGAGTGGCGTAGAGTGCAGTGGCCTAGAGTGGAGTGGTGTAGAGTTGAATAGTGCAGAGTGGAGTGGCATACAGAGGAGTGGCATAGAGTGTAGTGGCATAGAGCAGAGGGGCATGTGGTGTAGTACAGTCTAGTTTAAAGAGACGTAGCGTAAAACAGGTATAGTTGAAATTTCCCAGGAATTTCGATTTTGGGGCAGACAGGATAATTTTTGGTAGTAGGACTAAATTGCTTAAATAGTGTTAAAGTTATAAGCCACAAAACAGTAAGGGGATATTATCAAGAAGTGGCGATAATTATCGCTAACCACCGTTAGCGTGACTTTTTTTATCGCCTTCTACAACGGGAAATGATCGCCGTGTTAGCAGCGTATTAACAACACGCCGCTAACAGGCGATAGTTTCTCTTACCGGCTGAAATGTCCGGCGATAAAATTAGCGGGACGGCAATGAAAATCCTCGCGCTAACGTTAAAAAAGTTGCGATAAGCCCATTAGCGATAAGAAAACTCACGTTAGGCAGCCCAACATGAGTTATTCTTCCCTCTAACCTAAAAAATAGCTTAACAGTCCAACTCCCATAGAAAAGATGCCCCAAAAAAAAAGTTTAATGCAGATTGGAGCAGCCAGGGCCAAGTGCAGCACACATCAGCAACCCCCTCAAGCCACCCAACATTCAGGATGACCAGGATGAGAGCCTGGATGCCCCTTTGGACCTGCGTCTGGAGCCTGGATGCCTCGCTGGACCTGCGTCTTGAGCCTGGATGCCTCCCTTGACCTGCGTCTGGAGCCTGGATGCCTCGCTTGTCCTGCGTCTTGAGCCTGGATGCCTCCCTGGACCTGCGTCTGGAGCCTGGATGCCACGCTGGACCTGCGTCTTGAGCCTGGATGGCTCCCTGGACCTGCGTCTGGAGCCTGGATGCCTCACTGGACCTGCGTCCTGAGCCTGGATGCCTCCCTAGACCTGCGTCTGGAGCCTGGATGCCTCGCTGGACCTGCGTCTTGAGCCTGGATGCCTCCCTGGACCTGCGTCTGGAGCCCGGATGCCTCGCTGGACCTGCGTCTGGAGCCTGGAGTGGGATGTGGAGGAGCTGTGGAGTCGATGAGCCGTGGCGGGAGACATTGATGCGTGACGATCGCCCGTACCTGGTGGTGAAGTCTGGCAGGTCGCATGGAGCCACGTAGCTGACCTGTGTGAGAAGACCACCTTGCGCACCTTGGAGCAGTCCATGGCAGAGGTGCTCCTGCGCACCAATGTAGTGAGGTCTGCATTGCATACTACAATCCACCACTACACTGGGGTGCACGGAGGGGATTTCCAATGGTGGGTGCTGTCTCCCTGCATCACAGGCCGGATGATGTTGGGCTGGCCGTACGCTGTAGAGGGTGAGGCCCCTGTGCTACGCCAAACTTGTGTGGTCTGAGCCCTGCAACTACACGCCTAAGGGAGCCCCGCTGCATTAACTGCATCGCAAGGTCCACCAGTGGACTACGCGGTGACTGCTGTACCCAGCCCAGTGAAATCATACCTGACTCTGGCTCCTGCTGGCTGAGTCACATATTTGGAGAGAGTGCAGTGGATTGCGCCACGGTGTCAATGTCCAGGTAAGGAGAAGGTGGGAAGCGTAGTGCAGGTGGGCCCGGGGGTGAGTTGCTCATGCCTATCACACGTAGATGACGCACCCCCAGTGGCGTCTCTATCCACTATGGCGGAAGAGCGTTGCCTCACCGCTGCAAGCAGTGCAGAAGAGGAACATTCATCACATGATGACAACTCAATCAATCAATCATTCAGGGGAATTGTAAGTGCGCCACACATCCGTGAGGGTCTCAAGGCACTGAGGGGGGGGCCGATGATATGTTAGCCGAAGAGCCAGGTCTTAAGGGTCTTCCTGAAGGTGTTCAGGGAGGGGGCACCTCTAATGTCTGCCGGTAGCTCGTTCCAGGTCTTGGATGCAATGTGGGAGAAGGAACTTCTGCCTACTCTGGCTCTGTGAATGCGCGGGGTTTTGGCCAGTGCGAGTCTTGAAGATCGGATGTTTCTTTTGTGTACATGGAAGTTGATTCTGTCATTGAGGTATATGGTTACGTTGTTGTGTAGGCATTTGTAGGTGTGAGTGAGGATTTTGAATGTGACTCTTTACTCCACGGGGAGCCAGGGGAGTCTAAGTAGGTGTTGGCTGATGTGTTCATGCCGGGGGATGCCGAGGATGAGTCTTGCAGCAGTGTTCTGTACTGTGTGGAGTTTGCGGAGTAGGGACTTGTAAATGCCGGCGTAGAGTGCGTTTCCATAGTCCAGTCTCCTGGTGATGAGTGCATGGGTGACTGTCATCCTTGACTCTGGGGGGATCCATTTGAAGGTCTTGCGGAGTATGCGTAGGGTGTCGAACCAGCTAGAGGTGATGGTGTAGACCTGTTGGTTCATGGTGAGGGATGAGTTGAGTATGATGCGGAGGTTATTGTCGTGGTCCGAGGGGGTAGGTGGGCTTACGAGGGCGGCAGCCACCAGGTGTAGTCCCATGCTGAAGGGGTGGTTCCAAGGACATGGACTTCTGTCTTCTCGGCATTGAGCTACAGGCAGCTGTTGGTCATCCAGACTTCGACGTCTTGCATTCCTTTCTGGAAGTTGAGTCTGGCGGTGGTGGGGTCTTTGGTGAGGGAGAGGATGAGCTGGGTGTCATCAGCGTAGGATACGATGTTGAGGCCGTGTTGTCGGACAATGGTGGCTAGGGGGGCCATGTAGATGTTGAAGCGGGTCGGGCTCAGAGATGACCCCTGTGTGACTCCGCAGGTGATTGACGTGGGATCGGAGAGGAAGGGTGGCAGTCTGATCCTTTGGCTTCTTCCGGTGAGGAATGTTCGGATCCAGTCTAGGGCTGTTCCTTGTATGCCGGAGTCCTGTAGTCTGGCGACTAGTGTGCGGTGGGAGACGGTGTCGAAGGCCGCTGAAAGGTTGAGTAGGATGAGGGCTGCGGAGTGGCCTTGGTCCAGGAGGGTGCGGATGTCGTCTGTGGCAGGGAGTAGGGCGATCTCGGTGCTGTGGTAGATGCGAGGAGGGCAGGGGTCGGTGGGGGCCCCCGAGTGGATGCCTTTCATGGTCGAGGCTGTGTATTCGGCTGTGACCGCATCCAGGTGGAGATGGTGGGCTGGCTGGTGTGTCGGCGGGCGGGGTGCCGGCTGTGGTGTCTGGTGGATGGTTGGCGAAGTAGTTGTAGAGTTTTTTTCATCTTGAGGTGGAAGTCGGTTCCACGCTTTTCGCAGAGGTCTTGGGACGGGGTGATGTCTGTGGCTTCACTGCGCGGGTAGGTGAATTCATGAATGATCTTGAAGAGTTGCTTGGAGTTGGTGGAGTTGTTGGGGATTTGGTTGTGGTAGTCCGACATGGCGCCCTTGTAGGTGGTGTAGATTTCAGGTGTCTTGGTGTTACTCCAGTTCTTCTCCAGGCATCTGCAGGTGCGTCTTGCTTCTTGGAGAGCGGTGGTGAACCAGGCGACTTTCCTGGGGCGCTGTTTGTTGGGCTTGCGTAGCGGGGCGAGCTTGTATGCGCAGTTGGAGATCCAAGTGTGGAGTTCTCTGGCTGCGACGCTGGCGTCGGCTGTGTTGGAGGCCGGGGTGGTGGTTAAGGTCTGGCGGCAGTGGAGGAAGGAGAACTGGCCGTGAGTCGTGTTTGGCGAGGCCTGTTGTCAGTCTCTGAGATTTCCGTGGTTGAGTGCGTGGAGGGTGGCTGAGCTGTAGCAGTGGCTGGCTCGAGATCCAGGGTTCCTGGCGCTGGTCGAGGTCGGGTAATGGACGGATGCAGACGGGCTTGCCTTAGGCGCGCCTTCGGTGCACCAGCGGCGTGCGTCTGCTGCGCGACCGCGCAGCGGCCGCTAATTAGTAGGGGAGGGGGAGGAACAATAATCTGGGATGCGGGAATGTGCGAGGACAGGGGTGCGGGGCCGCAGGGACAGCAGCGGTCGGAAGCGGGAAGTGCGGGCTCAGAGAAGCCAAAAAAACAGATTGAAAAGGGAAAAACAAGGGATTACTAACTGATGTGATCATGCTATGTATCCTCAGGGGGTGGGAGGGTGGGTAGGACTGCTCCAAACACGGAGCAGGGCATGGGCGGATTGGCATGCCCACTCAAGTGCGCAATGACTGTTTGTCCGGCCCACTCAGGACGCCCAAAGCTGTCATGCACACTTCCCTGTTTGCATTGCAGGCTGAATTACAGCCAGCATGGAGAACGTGCCCACCCCTCCGGCCCATGGCTGCATGACTTGTCCCATTGCCGATTACCAATCCCACCACCGCATTGCAGCATTGTGATTGACTCAGGGGAGGGAGCCTGGCTGCCTACTACCTTTTCCTGGTAGCAGACGCAGGAGAGCCGGAGCTACGAAGACATGGGACATGGCTTCGAGGTAAGACTTCCCTCAATAAATTTTTAGCAACACCTGCTCACACACACATCCCCGCGTCCACGCACCATCCAGTGGTCTTTCCGGCGTTTACAACCTCACAGCTGTCCAGCCCACCCCCGCACTTCTCAATGGTGGCCGCTGTGCGCCCATGCACAGCGGGCGTACCACTCGTGTGCCAAAGGCACATACGTAGTTGCGACGCATGCCATAACATTGCATTCCATTCCAATGCATACTAATACTAGGCACATTGCAACAGTAGAGTAGGTGTTGCATAGCGGAGACGTGAAGATCACTGTTCCCACTTCAGTGAGTGCAACCCAAAACTGACCTTTGCACCACAAACCCAACCGTGAAGGCTGGAATTCCTTTTTCAGCCCCCACAACACACCCACAGATCTCATTTGAGACTAATGCACACCCCATTTCTCATATTTTACCCCAAAACGCACCCCATTTTTCATATTTTACCCCAAAACACACCCCATTTCTCATATTTTACCCCAAAACACACACCATTTCTCATATTTTACCCCAAAACACACCCCATTTCTCATATTTTACATCCAAAACCCATACCCACCCGAAAACTTTAAATTACCCCATTACTGACCTCACAATGCGTTGTATTCCAATGCCATGTTAAGGTACCTGCGTTGTCAGAGTTGCGTTGTTCAGGATGTACTGCCTGCGTTGTAATGGTCGTCTCCCATGCCAATGGCAACCATAGGCTAGGCCGTTTGCGTCCGTCTGCCCCTGGACCGCGCTCAGCACCAAGGATCATTCCTCTTGGACACTCCACCGATACGACGCCAGCAGCCTCCTCGCCATCAACCCTGGACACCACCTCGCCTGCCAGGACCAACCTCTGCTCTAGACCAGACATCGCCATCGCTGTCACTGACAGCTGCAGTATCACCCGAAAGGAGCACCCCGACCGTCAGAGAGGAGGAATTGCCATCACCTACAGAAGCACACTCCGACTGACCACGCACTCTAATGACCCAAGGGTGACCATGGACTACGGCAACTCCAAGATCCAGACCAGGCCCAAGAATATCCTCTGCGGCACCCTCATGTGCAGGCCCCCCGGGCCATGGCCCCCCATTCTCCAATACCATTGTAGACCTCATTGCACCCCAGGGTCTCCCATCCACCGACGACATCCTACTCGGTGTACTCAAGTTCCACCTGGACAACCCCAGTGAGCAGGACACCACCCCCTCATGGGGAAGGTCCCCTACATCAGACGCAAGCAGCAAGTCACCGCAACAAGCCACATGGCAGGACACATGGTCAAGCACGTCACCTCCGCCAGCGTGCACTTCAACTGCAGCCACAACACCGGACTCTCCTGGACCGACCATCATTGGTAACATCACGTCTTCACCTTGCCCACCGGATGCCACCACCATCATCGCACCCCCTCGCAGCTGGATCAAGGGCCACCGAAGAACATCTCGTCAACTCCCTCCGCACCAACACTCCACCTATGCTTCCAGACGATGACACCACAGCGCGCAACCACCACCGATGGATCTCCAACAGCGACAACATTCGGGCACCCCTCATGAACAGCACTGTGTCAGTACGTTCCGCCTGCCTGATGGCAGGCGTGAGTGTGAGGCAGTGCCACAGGGATAGGCTGGCCCCATGCATTGCTGGAGTTGCGTCATGATTGTGACACGACTGCTGCAATGTGTGACTTTAGCGCCGGCAGATATGTCAGGATTCCTGGCGTTTATGTCATTACTTGTGTCGTGGAGCACTGTCCAGTGATTACAGCGCATCCATGCTGTCCCAAGCAGGGCGTAGTGAGAAGTGTTGCAACGCTGTCTTGTCACAGCGCAGCAACACTTTTCATGACTGGGGCACAGGAATGCGCACTATCTTATTGATTGTGCGCATTCCTGCACTGTAGTTTTGTCGCAGGGCAGCGCTGCAACATTGCTTGCAGCGCTGTCCTGCACCAAAAGCTGCATTAATGAGGCCCCAAGTGTTATCACCATTTTTAAGACCTGGTTTTTTCTGGTCTTAAGTCCCTGCAGCTAACGGGCCTTAGCGCGAGTTTTTTTATCGCTTCGCGGGTCCGGGCATCCTTGATAATAGGGCGAAGTGGTGTTAGCGTGAGTTTTTGTGATATTTTGAGAGGGAACGCCTACCTTGCATGTCATTAGCGAAAAATATCGCTGGCATGCAAGGCGATGGAAATTCCGGCTGCGATTGCCAGAAAGCTGTCGCTAACGCCTGTTAGCGACAGCTTGCTAATAGGGCGATAAAAATATCGCCACTTTAGCGGCAAAAAAGTGCTGCTAAAGCGGCGATGAGCCCTTGATAATATGCCCCTAAGTTATTTTATTGGGCCTCAGTATATCGTGGCAACGTCATGGTATACCATGATACTTGTCTATCACAAAGCAGTATTTCATTGGCTAATGTCTGCCTCTCAAAAGTAAAAAGCAGCCACGTAGTTTTAAACACACTTTTGCTGCGTTCTGGGTTAGAGCCTTAGATATAAGTAAGTAATAAGCTGTATTGTTGCTCCTTACCTATTTCCACTTTATGAAAGTAGTAATAGGTAGGGAGATTTCATTTATATTTTTCAAAATACGCTTTTTTTTGTGGAGTTTTATATAGCGCGAACTATCAGAGCGCTTTACATGAGCACCAGTTACGTTACAGATGGACACATTCATTTTTGTTAGGCACGGGGAGATTAAGTGATTTGCCCAGAATCACAGAATGTTGAGCGTCCCTGCCGAGACTCGAACCAGGTTTCCCAGCTCCAAGGTCGACCACCCTAGCCGTTAGGCCACATTCTTTCCCCAATTACCACTGCAGTTATAGGAAAAATAAAAAAATAAATATGTAAAAAATAAAAAATGTACTGCATACACACACACATATGTTATACAAGACATAAGAGAAGCAAGTACCAGCTCTCAGGAACCCACAAGTAGTATTTTAAAAATAACAGTGCCTAGACTTCTAGACTTTTCGCACACCTATAACACCAACGTCCACCAATTTCCAATCTAAAAAGATTAATTGCACGCACTAGGAAAGTCACAAGCCAAACATCACATGCTCCTAGAGCTTACAAAGACATTGACTTATGAGAACTCATAATATAACACACCATGAAGAACCCTTTCTCCTGTGTGACAATAAAAACAATGATAGGAGAATATTAATTTATTCCACAAAAAACAATATACAACTCACCCAAGGGGAAAAGTAGATGATGGAACACACCTTCCAATCTTGCCCTCCACCATTTATAAACATATATACAATTCACGGCCAATATGAAAATCTAGCATTCCCCTAAATTATGCACTATTACCTAACAAACAATGTGCAACATATTATGAACTTCCATCCCAACCAATAACTACAAACCTCAGAAAATGATATTCGATTTTGAGCAGGTAATGATCCATACCATACTGAAAGTATGCCCACAAACAGCCGTAGAAGGCTGCTATTACCACTTTAACTAAAGCCATTGAAGGCACTTGCAAAAATCTGCACTAAGGGTCCGATTATGATACGGCCCGTAAAGGCTTCGACATACAGTCGGAGCCTTTAGGGCCGCATTGTAATGGGCCAGTCGGTTTACTTTCCGACCGCCTCATTATGTTGGGGGTGGTCGGAAAGAAAACCGGCTGGTCATTCCGGCTGGTTTCCAATGAGCTCGGACAGCCCGTCCGCCAGTCGGAATCCGGCCTGTAATCTCAAGGGCGGGCCCTTCCGCCCTTGAGATTACAATGCACGGTTTCTGACATGGCTTCCATGCCGGCCTGTCCGACATGGAAATCTTGTCAGAAAGCGTGTTTGGAGGCCCACAGCAGGGCCCCCTTTGGTGTAAGGCCTCTGGTTGGAGGCCAAGAGAGGACCTATGGTGCCCCCCTGTTGACCCCTGCACCTTGTATCAGGCACATTGAGGTGCCTGCCACGGGGTGCAGGGATGAACTGCACCTCCCTTTCCTCAATGGGAGCTTGTGTTACGACCGGTTTACGGCCGTAACACGAGCTCCCATTGAGGAAAGGGACCATGCGACCGAACTGTGTTCGGTTGCAATGAAATCAGTCGGTCGGGACTGCCGACTAGGTGTAGGTCGGTCCCATGACCGAGTCCGTGTCAGACGGAAGTTATTCTGCCCGACATCATTATAAGCCCCATAGTGTAAACTATGCAACAAACAGACAATTTGCCTATGAAGTTTCATGGCATTCATGCCTTTCACTAAAGTTGCTCACCATTACAATTTAATAATTGAATATTGTCGAATACATGAAACAAAACTAAGCCCACTCATGGGCTACTTTGAAGACCCCTGGTTTGGCACACTGCACCACACAAGGCACAGACTCCAATCCAAGTTTCAAATTCAATGGTGGAATATATAAAATCAAAAGATATGTACAAAATACTACAATTTAAAGTAAATCTCTTTGCAAAGTAACCAAAGACTACACTATCTAGAACTACTAGCTACATCAATCCTCTAAACAAACTATCAAGGTAAGGAGACAACAAACCCAAGACAAATCACAATAATTTTATAATAATAATAAAACATAATATATTAATTTAACTGTCAAAAAAGAATAAACATTAAACACTACGACTAATAAATACAATTATTACATTATATAAAAGTAATGTATATTTTGAGGTATCCATTAAAAAAATTCTAAAGATACACACTCCAAGAAACCCAGAAGAAAATGCAAAATAATGTTGTTAGAAATATAAACAACAAATATTCCTAAAAAACAAAAATTGAAGATTAGTAAAAATTCAGTACTCCAAGGCAACTCTCAAAAACCCTCCCAAATATAATGAATAAATGATCCTGGAAACCTGAAAAATAAAAGTAAAAATAAAATTATGGTCTTAAAAACAGAGCCAACTTAGATTCCTTTAATTTATTTATTCCTTTAATTTAAAAAAAATGTAGCCAAAGACATAAAGAGATGCAGTACTAAGACTTGAAAATCTGCAATAAAAAAAGAAAACAACCACCCGCAAGACACACAGAACCAGCAAAACAGGCAAGCACAAAAATAAATGCATAAGGCATTTAAAAAAAATATCAGGAATATTTCGCAAACCAAATGTAAGGAAAAATTCAAATGTCTATTATATTTATAATGTATAAGTCAAAATATATATAAATAAAAAAGTTGCAAATATATCTGATATCTTATGTCTCAAAGAAAATTGTTAAAATGTATATAACTACATAATCTGCTATTGTACTTATTTTAAAGAAAACATAACACAACAATAGAGCACTAAAGTAAAAGTGCTGCAACACTCTCCTATTGCTAATAAATCACACATGACCAAACAACATCACTTAATAAAACAGAAACACTAATAAATAAATACAATATCACACAATACAATTCATTGTTTTTAAACTTAGATAATAAACAATCATAATAAACTTCAATAATCACAATATAAGTAACATAAATACAATTACATATTTTTTTAACAAATATAAACACATTTCCTATACTACAGAAATCCACTGTACCTAAAATACTTTCCAAACATACATTCTAATGCACTATTACCACTCTTATTTAAACCATCATAGGTAAGGTGTTGGATAGTAATGGTATCAGATTTACTATTCTGACTCCTATCTAAGCCATGTTGGAGAAAGTATTGGACACTAAAGACGTCATATTTTACAATTCCCACTCCATTCTAAGGGCCTTATTATGACTTTGGCGGTCTTGGAGCGGGCCCCATGCTGCCGCCCAGCTCGGAGACCGCCAAAACCATTAAAGACCGCCCGCCAGAGTATGACTTATTTTTACTCTGGTGTGTGGTTCGTTAGTGGTCCCACTGCAGTGCCTTAGAAAAAGGCACCACAATGGGAACGTCAAAGGCAGTTCCTGCAGGGCATGGACTGTCAAGTCCATGCCTTGCAGGAACTGGGGGGCATGCACACAGGGGGGCAAAACATACGCCCCCCTGCATGCACCCCATGGTGGAGAGGCACCAGAGGGCTCTGTAGGGCCCCATTTGTTTCCTCACTGCCACACTCTTCATGGCACTGCCATGAAAAGTGTGGTGGTGAGGAAGCTCCTATTATGCTTACCGGCGCCGCAGTGGCATCGCCAGCATATTAGAGGCCTCAGACCGCTGCGCTACAACCAGTGTTTGTGGATCCCTGGCGGCAGCAGCAGTCCCGTGGCAGTCCAACCGCCACAGTTCTAATGCAGCAGGCGGACCGCCACAATGGGTTCGCCGCTCCATTGGACCACCAAACTCATAATAATGGCCTAAGCGATTTTGGGGAAAGTGTTAGGCACTGAAGGAGTCGGATTTACTATTCCCACTCCAATCTAAACTATATTGGGGAAGGTGTTAGACACTGAAGTGTTCAGATTTACTATTCTCACTCCAATCTAAGGGCCTGATTATGAGTTTGGCGGTCTTGGAGCAGGACACCACGCCTGCGCCCCGCTCCAAGACCGCCAAACTCGACTGCCGCCCGCCCTCCAGATTACGAGTTATTTCGTGGTCTGGCGGGCAGGCGGCACGGAAGTCCTACAGCGGTGCAGGTCAAAGGCTCATATGTGAGCCTTAGAACTGCACCACCATGGGACCGCCTATGCACATTCCTACACAACATGGACTGAGCAGTCCATGCTGTGCACGAACAGGGGTGCATGGACACAGGGGGCGCAACATGTGCCCCACTGCATGCACCCCCATGCACAAGGGCGATATGCCCTTTGTTTCCCCACCACCAGCCTTTTCATGGCGGGATCACCTCCATGAAAGGTTGACGGTGAGGAAACTCGCAATATGCATGGGGGTGCTGCAGCGTAATTTGGAAATTACGCTAAACTTGTAATTAGGCCCTAAGTCATTTTGGGGAAGTCTTGGACACTAAAGAGGTCAGATTCACTATTCCCAATCCAATGTAATCTACCTTGGGGAAGGTGTTGGACACTAAAGGGGTCAGATATATAATTCCCTCTCCAATCTAATCCAACACATCTTGGGGAAAGTGTTGGACATTAAAGTGGCCAGATGTAATATTCTCCTTGGGGAAGGTGTTGGGCAATGAAGTTGTCATGATTTACTATTCCCAATCCACCCTAATCCATTGTGGGGAAAGAGTTGGACACTAACCTGGTCAGAGTTACTAGTCCCACTCCAATCCAAACCACCTTGGGGAAGGTGTTGGACACTGAAGGGGTCAGATTTACTATTCCCACTCCAATCTAAGCCATCTTGGGGAACGTGTTGGACACTAAAGGGGTTAAATCTACTATTCGCATTCAAAGAAGGAATCGTATTTAATATTCCCACTCCAATATAAACCACTATGGGGAAGATGTTGATCGCTGAAGGGGTTAGATTTACTATTACCACTCCAGTCTAAGCCATCTTGGGGAAAGTTTTGTACACTAAGGGGGTCATTACGATGGCGGACGGAAAAAAATCCGCCATCTAGCCATGCCCGTAAGAACCGTCCGCCTGCAACATGGGAATAGCGACCGAGCAATTATAATGCCGTGAAGCAAACTACGCCCACGGCGGAAAAAACACACAAAATCCCGCCCGTCCAATCCAGAGTAGAAGATCATCCGCCCGCCACGGACGCAATGCCGCACGAAAACCCAAATCCGCCCGCCCCGCCGAGCAAGACAACGACCGGGAAATTATGATCTCCCAGACATGAGCGCAGTAAATCCACAGATTCCCCGCCCACCACCGTTAACAACAGCAATGAATAAATGACACGGCGGAAGGCCTGGCGCCCACGTCCGTGCACGCAAATCATTGGCGGAACAAAGAAACACACATGACATGGCCAACAAGTCCACACAGCAAACTACGCCAAAATACCCAAACACAGAACACATCTCAAAGATACCACCCCCCCTGGTAAAAACAAATAAACTACAAATCCCAGGACACCAGACACAACACACCTGAAAACGACAGCCCATCATGACACACCCACATAGGGAAGTACAAAAGCAGCCCCTTCACAGACCACAACCCCTTGTACCATTACAAAGCGAAGACACCATTAGAGAACCCAGACAGCCTCAAAGGAAAGCAGCACACCACACGCACGCACACATCACACTCATCACCAACACCAACACCACCATCACCACTCACACAACGGCACCACGAACACCCTGCACATCACACACCGCCCACCCACCACATATACCAAACCGCACACCATGACAACACACAGAATGCCGAAGTACACTGCCACTGAGTTGACGGTCATGGTCGACGAGATCATCAAGGTGCACCCACAAATCTATGGCAACCAGGTCCAACAGACACCACTAGCCACCAGAAACAGAATGTGGAGAAGGATAGTAGATCAGGTGAATGCAGTTGGGAACGTGCCACGCAACAGGGATGAAATTACAAAGAGGTGGCACGACCTGAAACGCGTGGTCAGGAAGAAGGAGGCCAAGAACCGTGAGCTGGCTGACAGGACTGGCGGCGGGAATCCAGCGCCATTCAAGACCTTCAAGGCGTGGGAGGAGAAGGTGCGAGGCATCCTATATCCGGAGAGTCTCACCGGAATACCAGGGGGAGTGGAGGCTGGTAAGTACAAACAAATGGATACCAGCACACTGCTATGCACTGTCATGCACTACCAGAATGCCATAGCTCCGAGACCCAAACACCCCATGTCCAGCACACAACACACAAGACATCTCTCACACATGCAACAGACACCCCCACACACTCAGCCCAAAGGCACCAACAAACAAAACCATGGGGGCATGTGTACAGTCAACCAGCACCACAACTCCCACCAGGTCACCTTGCACCCCAGATGCGCAGGAAGGAGCACTCCCCACACCCACACACGTGTGTCAGCCATAACTGCACAAACCAACAAGTAACCGGTAAGTAGCCCTACCACAAAGTCCGTGCATCGGATGTGGGACTGCAGAAGTACTACACCCAACAGGCCCCTAGTCCTACAGCGCACCAAGATGGAGCACTCCCCACACCCATGTGTCAGCCATTGCAGTGCACATCTTCTCCCGACAGGTAGACATGTGTCCCTACATGGAGGGGTGTCTG
Organism: Calotriton arnoldi; assembly: GCA_963921515.1. NCBI lineage: Eukaryota > Metazoa > Chordata > Amphibia > Caudata > Salamandridae > Calotriton > Calotriton arnoldi. The sequence goes on from CAWUFW010001590.1 coordinate 1,148,831, forward strand.
TGGGTGCCAAGCCAACACCACAACACACAACAAGGCCCCCACTCCCACAGATCAGCAAGATGGAGCACCCCACCCTTCCATAACCATGTGGTAGCCATTGCATTGCACCCTCCAAAGCAACAAGTAGGTAGACTACTGTACAGGGCGGGGTGTCTGTAGGCATGAGGACTGTACTACGACTAACATCTGGGACATGTCACGTAGCAGAGGAACAGGTAGCACTGCACCCCGTCATAACCATGTGACCAATGTGCACACAGACATGAATTACAGACTCATAGCCCACATGAGCCATGTCAAATACACTAACACATAAGGAGTCACGTCTGCATGCACAAGTCTCACTGGAGTACTGACCCACATGGCGTGCACTGAGGCCAGTCATCACACACATCAGCAACACCAACGAAGTCTTGTCCATGTAGTCGTGTCTGCATGTTCCCTTGACATTGTACAGCATCACCCATGTAAGTCCATCTAGTCTCAATGTAACAGAGTGGGACCCCAGTAATGTCACATACACCACTGGACCCATGAACCACACAGCTACACAATGCACATTCAAAATCTCATCCATCTCATCCCTAAGCCCCAGTGTCATGTAAGGTATATCATCTAAACAGTTGTCCCACATACAGTAGGACAGCAAAGATCCCTGCCGATGACCAAACATGTGTCTGCAGTGTCTGAAGCGTACGTCACACTGTGATTTACAACATACCTAAAATAGTCTACACACCAAGAGCACTGCATTGCCGTACATGGCTGAGGGTAGCACGCACAACAAGGAATTGTCCCATCTGCAATACATTGTGTGGCACACAACCATCACCCACACACCACAATGCTTGCAGTGTAATGTCCCCAAATGATAACAGTGAGCAGATATGCCGGGTATGTCAGACATACACACACCTTTGTCCCTGCAGTGTCGTGTGGCCAAAACACATGTTTCCTTCTGCACCCATATGTCACAGTATGTACCCCAAAAACATATTGCATCCCAAAAGCGTTCATGGGGCTGTACCCCTTTTGCCATCTGCGTTTCTAAGCATTTCATTTGAACCCCAAAAACATATATCAGCTCAAAAGCCACGAAATGTAGGGGTACTGCAACACACACCCATTGGCATTCCAAATCCGTCCCATGCCATATGCACCCATCACACTATTCCATTGCCTTGATCACGCACACACATCGCAGAGCCATACCCACGCATCTGGGAAATCAGTGCACAACTGTGTACAAACTCTGAATGACAGACATCTAACACATACCTTGTAAGGTGCAACACAATAACCTTTCGTCTCCGCCCCACAGGTGACGAACAGCATGATGCCGGAGAGGGAGACAGCAGCCATCACAGCCAGTCCCCAAGCCCTCCACACGGACTCACGGATGTGGAAGACCTGGACACCTCTCCGGACGACGACACCCGACCAGGCACATCTGGTGTGGTAGGGCGCAACCGCTCCCCAGGACCCCTCCTACCCACCAACACATCTCCCAGGGCTGGTGACCAGTCCCAGGCCCCTGCTGCCACGGTCATTGCGGCCACCACCACCGCCGCAACCACCACCACCACCACCAGGGCCTCCCTGGCCACTAACCCTGCGCAAGGTGTTGTACGCACGTCGACATCGACCCTGGGAGCGACAACGAGGCCCCGGGTGACCACTGTGGCGAGTGGGCAGGTCGGTGGCAGCAGTACAGGTGCAAAAAAGCATTTTTCACAGTGCTGGTATTCTGGAGTAGATTATGGAGTATTGAAGGAGTAACTGATTATCAATCTGCTTTAGAAGATGTTATATCCCTGTATACCTCCAACAAGATCCACTGGCCTAACCTGATACGCTTAAAGCTAACCAGTTTGGGTTTGAGGAAGCTCTGGACCAACCCGGGGAATGTTCACAGAGTATCCAAAAAGTTGGTCTCAGTATGGTACTGGCAGGTTGCCCTTGAAAACATTTATGCGACAACCTAACATTATTCATTTATGGGAAGTTTCTTAAACTGTAAACTAGATTTTTATTTTGAACCACTTATGAACTATATGACACCACCTTTAGCAAGGCAATTGTTTTTAAAATTTAGATTTGGGACCCTCCCTATTAATGATTTCTGTGCAAAATGGTGAATCTTGCATACAGAAACCAATCTTTGTCCAGTCTGAAATGAGATAGGGAAACAATAATGCATTTGCTGTGTTTTTTTGGGAAGCATATGAGCGTCCCCAAAAGCGATGGTTAATCCCAGTTTGCAGGCTTCCTGGTGTAAAGAAATACTTAGTAGCTTTGAGGATTTTGAGATCAGATACCTGTGAAGTGATTGCTATTAGTTTAGCAAAGAATTAACATGCTGCATGGATTTTGGAGTGAGAGTACTGCAATTAGATACATTTGGAAAGGGTGATATGTGTAGCTCTTTTTTAACAGTTTTGATGAATTGGTTCTTAATGGTATTATGTTTAGTGTTTTATGTAATATGTGTTTTATGTAATTTACTGCTGTAAATATTAATGTATTATCCTTTTTTATATTTTTTTAAGGGGAAACCCCCATTTAAACTAAATTTGATGGTGATGGTTATTACTAATTACATAAAAAATGATAAATTATACTTTTTAATAAAAGCAATAACACATATATTTAAATAAAGACAAATAATATACACAAATGAACATCTATTTTAATATATAGTTAATTATTAATATTTCCATATATAATATAAATTAAAAATATTATAAGTTTTTAACAAGTAACATAAATAAATAAATAACAATAAATAAAATATTTGTTTTAAATAGCTAACACAAATACTACAAATAATATTTATATATAACTGTAAAAAGTACATGTATATATTATGTCTATAATTTTAAGATCAAATTTATAATGTATATAAAAATAAATAATATATTTGATATATATATTATTTTTAATGAATTGATATTAATAATGTTAACTTTTAAATATTTATATATGAACCCCATATTTATTCAATATTATATACAAAACATATATAGTTTATTTTTTATTAGTATGATAAATATATACATTTAAAGAACATTCAAAATTATTTGAAACTAATTATAAATAAAACATATAATTCATCATTTGAAAGGATATTTTTACACAAAAATCAAAGAATAACACAATATTTAAAACTCCCCATCCTTTTCCCCTATAAACCTTATATCCCACTGTTAAAAATATTATGATTTTTTAGAATATTATTATATATTTTTATTTAAAAATGACAATTATATTAAAATAATTTAAAATCATACAAATTAATTAAAAATAAAAATAAAATTACAGTTAAAAAGCATAACATTACAATTACTTTATCTAAACAAAAATTATAAATAATGGGACATTATTTAAAAATCCCATATAAACCCTCTTTCCTGCTACTAGCAAAAATCATAATTCTATTATTATAAGTGTTCCACAAATATATTCACATTTTATACAAATACAGTTAAAAAACAGAACTACAAAATACTATTATAATATAAAATATAACTTCAATAATCGTATAACATCAAATAAAAGCACAGTTAAAACTTAACAAAAATATTGCCAAAAATAATATTACTAACAACAATGGGGCTCATTATAATGACGGGCGGATCGCCATTTCCCACCGCCCGCATGCCATTTCCCCACGCCATATTACGATGGCGGGGGGGACCCCGGCGGACGGAAAGACCGTCCGCCGGTCCGACAGGGGACCGGGCGGTAAAGGACCCTAATATGGTGGCGGTGTCTGCTAGACACCGCCATCCATATTAGGATGGCGGCGGAGAGCAGCCTTTCCATGGTGGCGTTGCCGCCATGGAAAGGCATACGGTGTTTGCTGTTGGGGGCTCGTTGTGGGCCCCCCAAGATGTTGGGGGGTGGGGGGTGCACATGGGGGGTACCTATGGTACCCCCCTGCATTTGCATGCACAAGGTGGCAGGCACCGCGCGGTGCCTGTCACGGTGTGCATGCAAATGCACAACTTGCATATATTGCATTGTGGCAGGTGCTGCTTACAGCACCGCCCGCCGCAATTCAATATATGAGGGATGCCACCGCCACCGTAGCGATGGCAACCTAATACTCACAGCGGGACCGCCACTCCTATGGCGGACGGTCCCATCACCGTTATGGTGGCGGGGGGACTTTGTCCGCCCGCCATCTTAATGTCCCCCAGTGTTTTGGCAATCAACACATATTACTACAATAATAAACACCAAAAAACCTTACCTGCAATATTACTTATATTTACTCCTTTTGATGTTCTTGCAACAATATTACCTTCTTATGATATTTACAACTCGATATTTTAAGCACTCAGAGTTTGTGGTGGTTTGGTTAACAAAAGACAGGACTCTCTTTTACAATGTATTGTCCTTGCATCAATTGTTTTCTGACCTTCATATGCTCGGAGGTAAAAATAATTATCTTTCTCTCTTTCTCAAGAAGATGGTTAGGGACCCTAAGGCTCATGCACTGTTCACAAAGGTGTGCCAAATCCGAGCTACATCACAACGTGGAAGTCCTATTATTGCCTCAGATAAGTAAAGCCCTTTATTAATGTGCTTGCAGTTCTCACAAATAAAGAGAATATGGAGGCACACCGATTATGTGGCTTGTTACTTCTGTTACCCCTTCAGAGAAAAAGCAATGTGAACTACAAATCCTTCGCTTGATGTGATGCTATAAAGGGCCCATATGGTGTCGTATTAACGCTATTAAAAAAGACTTGGGGTATATTTCTAAGAAGGTTTGCATAGTGTTAGCACCACGCAACGTGGTACATTCGCGACACAAACCTTAAGTAAGATTTATGAAGCCACGCAAATCCATTTTGCGTGGCCCTGAGGAGCTTAATAAATATGGAGGAACACAACACTGCGCAAATCGCTGCACTGCTTTACTCTGCACTGGGAAGGCATTCCATGGGCATTGCGTGGGTGTTCCCACACAACTCCCAAGGTTTTTTACACATTACTAGATTTACCAGAACTGGTAAATCTGTGAATGCACCAAAAAGTTACGCCTTCCCTGGGTAGGTGGAAAAAGGAGAAATATCTCTATTTCTCCTCATTTCTTCCTCTTTCTATATGTGCTGCGTTATGCAGCACATATAGAAAGATGAATATGCCTCCCAGGATTGTTTTTGTGCAGAAAAGTGTCCCTTCCTGCATGGAACGTAGGTACCCTTGCACCATGGTGCAAGGGTACTTGCGTTGACGTTAGGCAGCCCATTGTGCTGCAGTACATGGGAAAGGACAGGAATGTGCCGTATTCCGTTAAATATGGTGCATTCCTGCCCTTTCACTGTGGCGCAGCGCAGCAACGTGACTTGCTGCGCTACACCACATCCTCAAATATATACCCCTAAATGTATACATATAAGCAGCTTTTGGACACCTGTCTTGTAAATTCATGCACAGGGTGAATTTGACCATGTACCTTATTTATTAAGCTAAAGTTTGTAATCTACGTTCCTTGCTTGCAATATTAGTTATTAAGTGTCAACTCCACAAGGCTTTTACAAGCTAAACCTGACTTGCACAAGCAAAAGAAAACATAACTTATTGGTGCCTCACACAGAAAGAAACACCCAAGTTGGACACTCAAATCTACAACGGAAGTGTGCAGAAGTTAGAAAAAAAGCAATATTTCAGAGTTTACCATTGTTTCCCGAATACGTACATATGGGTGTTCCCAAGGGAGTGTCAGAATACTGTTCAGGAAAATGTAGTGCAAATTATCTAAAGATGCTCGCCGTCATAAAGAACATTTCCCATGAATTTACTGCACTCATCTGCATGTTTACACTTATACCTTGTAAGTACATTACACCAGATGATGTATTTCAGCTCCCTTCGCAGTAATTCTTATCATTATTTTCTTTGGCACAGTAATTCCAATGAGCCTATTCAATGGCTAATATTTCTGTAAGCATAGTCACTGACATAAGGTAAACATCGTTTACAATGAAGTCGATACAACGCATGCCATTACAACACGGCCATTACAACGACCGCGTTGATACATCACATACCATTACAACGCAAGTCATTACAACGACTTGCTGTAGGGGGCAGAAGGTGTTGGATTTTAAATCCTGTTGCACAGACTGGAGTTGGAATAGTAAATTATACTATTCCAAACTCCAGCGCCCCCCCCTACAGCAATTCGTTGTAATGACTTGCGTTGTAATGGCATGCGTAGTAACAATGCGGTCGTTGTAATGACTGCGTTCTAATGGCATGCGTTGTAAACGCATGCACTGTAACGTGTCCTATTCCTGGCATAATAATGTTGTTGTGGTTATTTTAAGGTACTGCACTGCTGCTAAGCATATATTCGTTGACACATTATTTTCTGTGGGCATTTTCCGTGGCATAGTAATTATTATGGGCATATTTTATGGCACAACACTCCTGATGGGTGGTTTAACTGCACTGACAATGCAATGTCTTCCCTGAAACCTTTTGCCTTCACCTTCCCATTTTTCTGGATTTGTTTTTGCTGGCCTTAGGACTCTGTGCACTTTTCCAATGCTAACCAGTGCTGATGTGCTTGTGCTTACTCTCTAAAACATGGTAAATTAGCTTACACCTAATTGGCATATTTAATTGACCTATCGGTCCCTAGTAAAGTGATACATTATATACACCGGGCCTGTAAACTAAATGCTACTAGTGGGCCTGCAGTGCATCAAAAAGAAAGTGATGGATGGAATGCTTGAATTAATCTTAGCACTAGCGATTGCTGGGACCAAATTCCAATCCATCGTTTTCACCCACCATGCCACCTCAGTTTGGACCCAGCCATATGCTGATCAGCCTTGACCCTGCTCCGTTGCGATCAGTCCACCACAAACTGCCAGGCCAAGTCCTCCCTGAATCAGAATACAGGCAACCTAGAACTGGTTTCGCCCTTCTTATGGGCTCATCAGCCAGGTATAGCTTGATTCCAGTCGCACAGTGAGCACAGGACCCGCGTCCGGGCATACATGTCACACTTAGGCCATCATAAAACAAAGTGATGGACAGAATGCTTGAATTAATCTCATCCACTGGTGTTCGCATTTTGTATACTTTTGAGTGGGTCTGAGGCACTTATTTTGCCACCCACTTAAGTTGCCCCTTAACCGGTTTGGATCTGAGGATGGAACGGTTCTGTCCTTAGCCATGGTGTTCATGTGCTGAGGACGGAACCATTCCGTCCTCTGTACACGACCAGGAAATCCATCTGCTGTTTACAGCAGAGGGTTTCCTTTTTAATTTTTCAGTCTCGAGAGCTGGGGAAGAGCTTCCCCAGCCGCCCGAGGCATTTTTCTTTTTTAGCGTAATGACAATCGGCACGCAGGGCCTTTGCTCCCCCCAAAGTTTTTATGGGCATGTTCATTCTTTCTGCTCCCTCTGGGGGGCAGATGGGGGCAACCTGGCCCAGGGGGGCAGAAAGCACACTAGGCACCTGGGATTGTTATTTTTTAATACATAGGGGTGGGGGCTGCCCAAAATGGGCATGCCAATCCCCCCACACCCCCAAACACAAAAGGAAAAGTCTTTCTGCGCCCCGGAGGGCAGATGGAGGTTATTACCTTCGATCTGCTCCCACGGGGACAGAAAGCCCACTAGACACCAGGGATTTTTTTAAATGAAAGACGGGTGGGGCTGCCCACAATGGGCAAGACCATGCCCCCACCAAATATATATTACAACTAAAGTCTTTCTGCCCCCGGGTGCAGATGGGGGCAGAAAGCCCACTAGGCACCAGGGATAATTTTTTTGAAAATGTAGGGGTGGGGGCTGCCCAAAATGGGCATGTCAATACCCCCACTCCTCCAAACACAAATGGGACAGTCTTTCTGCCCCGATTGGGGGCTGATGGGGGTTATTTCCCCCTGATCTGCCCCCCCCGGGGGGCAGCAAGCCCACTAGATGCAAGGGATTTTTTAATATAAAAGAGGGGTGGGGGCTGCCCACAATGACCATGGCCATTTCCCCACCCCACATAAATCGGGACTGAAGTCTTTCTGCTTCTCCTAGGGGGCAGGTGAGGCAATAGCCCCCAATCTGCCCCCAGGGGCAGAAAGCCTACTAGGCACCAGTGATTTTTTTTTCTTAGTGTAGGGGTGGGGGCTGCTCAAAATGGGCATGCCAACAACCCCACCCCCCAAAAAAATGGACACAGTCTTTCTGGGGCATATCGGCCATTAGGCACCGATTTGCCCCTCAGGGGGGCAGAAAGCCCACTAGGCGCCAGGGACTATTTTCTACTTTATGCAGGGGTGGGGGCTGCCTTGAAGAGGCATGCCACTGCCCCCACCATCCCCCAGAAATGGGCCTAGTCTTTCTGCCCCCCCTGGAGGGCAGGTATGGGCAACACCCCCTGATCTGCCCTACCTGGGGCGGCAGAAAGCCCACTAGACACCAGGGACTATTTTTACTTTGGGTAGAGGGCTGCCCACAATGGGCATGCCCATGCCCCCACCTCAGGTAGTGGCCCCATAGTCAAGGGTCGCTCCCCTTTTTTTAGGCACACATTGTAGCCGTTTCTGCCCGCCGTTGGGGTAGATCAGCGATATTTTTAGGCTCGTCTGCCCCCAAGCGGGGAAGAAAACCACTAGATACAAGGGAAAGTTTCTGTGTTTGTGTTTGAACTGGAGTTCGGCTGACGGTCTGCATGTACCGGTGTTTGGCTAGCTGTGGGTGTACTGGCATTTTGCTGGCGGTGTGTGTGGTCTTTTCCTTGGATGGTGGTGTGTGTGGACTAGTGCTTGGTGGCAGTGTGTGTAGACTGGCCCTTGCCTGGCAGTGTAGCTTGGGTAGATCCCCCAGTATTTTCATACCCAGAATCATCAGCAAACCTCAAATTACAAAAAAAGACACATTTCCCTCACATGTCTGTGAGGGAAGGTTGAAGGATTACCTTGCTGGCACAAATTTCCTACTGCCCAGCGTTCCCCTTGATCTCCTGCTAAAAATGATACCTCTCTTGTGTAGGTTCCCACTGCCTGAAAACGTATTTAAAAAAACTGCCTTTATGGAAACGCTTTGGTGCCCCTTCAATCTCTACACGTTTTTGGCCCTTCCCTGTCGCAGGCACTTCGCCCACCCACACTGGGTTGGCACAAATTTCCTACCACCCAGCATTCCCCCTGATCTCCCGATAAAAATGCTACCTCACTTGTATGGGTGGGCCAAGTACCCGCAACAGGGAAGGGCCCAAAACGCATTGTGGAGGCATCAAAATTATCGATCACAAAAAGACCTGGTTTTTCAAAGGGGGGTCACCTGCATTTTCGGTCCCGGGCGCGGCAGCCATTTAGGAAAACCTACCAAACACAGACAGTTCTGAAAACTAGACACCTGGGTGAGTCCAGGGAGGTGTGTATTGGAAAGATCTCCTAACGTTTTCTTACCTAGAATCCTCTGCAACCCTCAAATTTAGCTAATAGAAACACACATTTTCCTCACATTTCTGTGTGGGAAAGCTGTGTAATCACCAGCCTGGCACAAATTTCCTACTACCCAGCCTTCCCCCAGGTCTCCCGATAAAAATGCCACCTCATTTGTGTGGGTGGGTCAAGTGCCTGTGACAGGGAAGGGCCCAAAACGTATTGTGGAGGCATCAAAATTATCGATTTAAAAAATGACCTCGTTTTGCAAGGGGGCACCTGCATGTTTGGTGCCGGACTTGGTGGCCATCTTGGGAAAACCACCAAACACAGACATTTCTGAAAACTAGACACCTGGGGGAGTCCAGGGAGATGTGGCTTGCAAGGATCCTCCAACATTTTCTTACCCAAAATCCCCTGCAAACCTCAAATTTTGCTAAAAAATCACATTTTCCTCACATTTCTGTGTGGGATCACCGTAGCCGCACAAATTTCCTACCACCCAGCGTTCCCCTCAGTCTCCCGAGTAAAATGATACCTCACTTGTCCCAAGCAGTGGGAGTCAGGCTAACATTATATAGAGCAAGATCTCTGTGGTCTCTGTGGTGGGAGGGGTCCTCCCCTCCAGAAACCTAAGTGTCTTCTGCTGAATAGAGTCCCCTGCAACTGGTCCCGCACAGCGGGAGACAGGTGAGCGCTATATAGTTCAAGATCTCTGTGGTCTCTGTGGTGGGAGGGGTCTTTCTTACAAGTCAATAGGCTGTGCCTTGCCTTATCACAAAGGACTTCACACGGCTTCATTGTTCATGCAGTCAGGCTAGAGCCAGAGCAGGGAAGGCAGGAAACTCCAAGCACTTAAAAGGGAATTATCTGGAAACTCCTTCTACTTCAAAGAAGGCAGCAGGTATAAAAATATGATCCTCAGACCCACTCTTCAGTTCACTTTCTGGACCTGTGGATGGACTCTCAGAAGACTGGCTGCTGCTGTGGCCTGCTGTGTACTTCAGAAAACTGCTTTGCTGCACCTGCAAAGACTGCTTTGCTGCCTGAACCTTGCCTCGAACCCTCATAAGTCTGCCCTGATGCTTGGGCCCAGATCCACCTCTTGAACCCAGGACTACCAAAGTGACTCCAAGGGCTAGTTTGATGGCCTCCTGGTCAGAACCTCATGGACAGAAAAGGCTCCAACCATCTTGAACCCGCACCTAGACCCAGCCTGAGTGAGTCCTGACCCTCCAAGTGGTGCCTCTCCAGTGTTGGACCTTTGGAAGTGATGCTAAAGGTGCCCAGATAGACTTAGAATTTTTTTGGCTAAACACTGCTCTGAGAACTGAGAGGAGACCAGGACCTACCTGCTCTTCGATTCACCCAAGGTGCATCGCCGGTCAACCTGACTTTGCGGCAGCTTCCAATACGTCCCTCTCCGCAGTAGCAAATCCTGTTCAGCTGCCCTTCGCCAAAATGGTATCTGGCTTTGTGGAGCCCTCATTGGCTACAGCTTGCAGCTTCGTCCTGCTGGAGGATTTCAACTTCCAAAAAAGAGACTAAGGGGATGATTACGAGTATGTTGGTCTTGAGACCGCCGTACCATTGGTGGTGGTCCGACCACCACCTCCTCGGCGGTCCGACTGCCCAATTACAAGTAGGGTGGTCGGACCGCCACAAGACCACCGCAACCACCAGAATCATGGATCCCGTGGCAGCGGTGGTGGAACAGCGCTGGCCTACAGAGGCGATGCTGATGCCGGCACCGCCGTGGCAATTACTATCTGCCTTTCCGCCGGCTGTTTCATGGCAGGGACCAAGCCATGAAAATGTCTGCGGAAAGGCAGGGAAGGGGCCTCAAATAGGGCCCCAGGGCAATTTTGCACAGTGGGGACTGTGCATGGGGGCACATGTTGTGCCCCCCTCTGCTTGCACTGTTGTGCATGCACTGTGTGCCATGCATGACATGGTGCATGGTACACAGTGCACCCGACATGTCAGTGGTGCTGCACTGCTGTGGCATGTGCTTCAGGCTGTCTATATGAGCCGAAGCATGCCGTCGCAGTTCCACCGCTGATGACGCACTGCCAGCATGACGGTAGTGTCAGAATACGGTGATCGGGATGCCTCCAGCTTTGCGGCGTTCTCCTGACCACCACAACAGCGGTCTGGCGGTCGGTCCACCGATCTCAGAATCAGCCCCTAAGTCTGAATGTAGAAATCTTCACCGCAACTTCGGCCAGCCGCTCGCCAACGACAATGCCTCCTCCTCAGACATCGCCTGGAGCCTTACCCCACTGAAATTTACCTTCTCAGAAAAGTTTGGTGAAATTTCTTTTGAGTCCAAAGGTAAGAACCGAATGGGTCCAATCCACTTTTCTTCCAATTTGACCCAATCTTGTGCCATTAGATGTCCACGGTTTGCACTTTGATCTTTTAGGCCATGTGCGGTCGCATTCCGACCTTTCCCTATGGGAGCGTGTGTTACGGCCGTAAACCAGCTGTAGCACATGCTCCCATAGGGAAATGTGAGGTGGTGTTAATCCCTGCACCCCGTGGCATGCACCTCAAGGCCACCAGCCACCAACCAGAGACTGCAAAAGAAAGGGGGCCCTGCTAGGGACCCCCAAACACGCTTTCTGACATGGTTTCCATGTCGGAAAGGCCGGCATGGAAACCGTGCCGGAAACCATACGTTGCAATCCAGACGGCGTAAATCGCCGTCAATTTGGATTACGGGCCGGTTCCAACTGGCCGACGGGCTCCTTGAGCCTGTCGGAAGCCAGCCGGAATGACTGGCCGGTTTCAATTCCGACTGGCTGAATCAAAATCAGCCGGTCGGAATTGAAACCGACGATGTCGGTTTTAAGGCCTGCGACCTGAGGTCGGAGGCCTTACGACCAACATCGTATTAGGCCCCTCAGTATTATTTATTTTATTTCCTTTTGTGTGGTAAATGTAATTTTAAAATGGTTGTGTTAATATTGTGTGAATGTTATATGGAATTGATTGGTTCATGTGGTGTAATTATTAATATTTTTTAATTTTTAGTTGGTGCTTGACACATTTTATTTTAAATGATTCTTATTATTGTTATTTTATTTGTGTTTGTGACTGATGTAATAAAATATAATATTTAATAATCAAAATAAAAAATGTTTGGTTTGTTGGTTTAGAATTGATCATAGTTTTTGAGGATTTTGTAGGTTACTATTTATTTTTTAATTTGGTTTTAGCAATCATTTCTAAGTTATCTACTCCTTTCTTATTTAGGAAGAGTTTGACTTTAAATTTTAGACTATCGTACATTCTTTAGGTTTGTTTGCTAAGTTTAGGGAAATTTGGGTAACGGATGGTTTCATTCTTAGGGGCCGATTCCGATTCGGGCCGGAAATCTCTCCGACCGAGCCGGATCCGGAGAGATTTCCGACCGAGCCGGACTCCCGCAGTCCGACCGAGCGAGTACGATGCGGCCGCATGCTGCCCGACTCGATTCGGTCGGACTCCCATTGAAGTCAATGGGAGCCGGTCGTACAACGCATACACGGGCTCCCATTGACTGAATAGGTACGTCGCGAACAGGGGGCCCCTACAGTGGGTACGCGTCGGTGCGACTCGCACCGTACATGCATGTTTAGGGGGACCCTTGGGTCCCCCTGTGTGCGACCCCAAAGTCCGGCTCCGACAGCTCTTTGGAGCCGGACGCTACGAGTCGGTCGGGCTGTTCGAAGCGCGCATCGTACTTGCTCGGTCGGGAAACGTCTCCATTGCGTGGTGCGAGCCGTGTCCGTACGAGTCGGTCGGAGCAGTTCGGACCCGGGAACGAGTCGGTCGGCGATTTCGCGTCCGCTCGCATCGTACTTGCTCGCTGGGACGACTGTACGAATCGGTCGGGAAAAAGGCCTCCGAATCGGATCCGGTTCAGCCGAATCCGATTCGGAGCCCTACCAGCCGAGATCGGAATCGGCCCCTTAGTTGTTGGTAGCCTTGCTCTGTTTGTAATGCTTCTGTAAATTTGTAAAGTGTAGGCTGGATTCTGCCTAATGTGGATTGGAAGGCATTGTGCCACCCTTCCACTAAGATGGTTGTTTTGGCTTACTGTGCCAAGGTGCTTTCATAGACATTCCACCAAGATATTTGGATTTTGTGTTAGCATCTGTGTCCTGAGCAATGCATTCTGCCAACTGAAGTGTCTTTGAAATAGTCCATTAAGGGGCTAAGTTTGTCTTCATTTTGCTGGTAGAAATGGCATTTTTTAGTAGATTGTAATGGTTGGCTACATCTGTGATAGGGACAAAGGCTAGTGCTATCAGTTTTTTTATTTCAAAGGCAAATTCTCGGTTTGTAGAATATTCTACACTTAGGGGCCGATTCCGATCTCGGTCGGAGGCGCACCCAATACCATTCGGTCGGGAAAAAGCCATGCGAAAGCCAGTTTCCCGACCGATCCGTACAGCACACCGAACGAGCAAGTACGATGCGCACAACAGCAAAAATTCCGGCCGAGCCGTACTCACCCAAACCAGGTCCTGTTCTCCGACCGAGGCGAATCCGGAAACGCCGAATCGAGTCGCACGGAAGGGAAAATGCAGCCCCGTCCGGCCGGACAAGTACGATGCGCTTCCCGTACGCGCCGAACCCGTCGCTACGCACGGCACGTCAAAGCATCCGGGAGAGGCGCACATAAGCTCCGAATCGCGCCACAACACGATCCACGGCTACGAGACGAACACGGCACCGACGAGGACGACGCGAAGCGACGAGGACGAAGCGAAGCGACGAGGACGACGCGAAGCAACGAGAAGGACGAACGACACGAACCAACCATGAATCCCTTCGTCCCGATCATACCAATATTCTACATCTACTACCGGAACAGGCACGGACGCGTACGGCGCAGAAGGTAAGTCAGACACCAACCACAAAACACATACAACACGTACACGACACATCACACACATACACGGGGAATCTGAATATACTTACACCAGCAACAGCAGCACCATAGGGGCGGGATGCCCATCACCAATGCCACATATGCACACAGGGGCCTGAATGCGCGCCACCACCCCAACCCAGGGGGGCTGGATGCCTACCACTACTACCACCCTTAGCCAGGGGGGCAGGATGCCTACCACTACTACCACCCTTAGCCAGGGGGGGCAGGATGCCCACCACTACTACCACCCTCACCCACGGGGGGCAGGATGCCTACCACTACTACCACCCTTAGCCAGGGGGCAGGATGCCCACCACTACTACCACCCTTAGCCAGGGGGCAGGATGCCCACCACTACTACCACCCTCACCCACGGGGGGCAGGATGCCTACCACTACTACCACCCTCACCCACGGGGGGCAGGATGCCTACCACTACTACCACCCTCACCCAGGGGGGCAGGATGCCTACCACTACTACCACCCTTAGCCAGGGGGCAGGATGCCCACCACTACTACCACCCTCACCCACGGGGGGCAGGATGCCTACCACTACTACCACCCTCACCCAGGGGGGCAGGATGCCTACCACTACTACCACCCTTAGCCAGGGGGGCTGGATGCCCACCACTACTACCACCCTCACCCACGGGGGGCAGGATGCCTACCACTACTACCACCCTTAGCCAGGGGGCAGGATGCCTACCACTACTACCACCCTTAGCCAGGGGGCAGGATGCCCACCACTACTACCACCCTTAGCCAGGGGGGCAGGATGCCCACCACTACTACCACCCTCACCCACGGGGGGCAGGATGCCTACCACTACTACCACCCTTAGCCAGGGGGCAGGATGCCCACCACTACTACCACCCTTAGCCAGGGGGCAGGATGCCCACCACTACTACCACCCTCACCCACGGGGGCAGGATGCCTACCACTACTACCACCCTCACCCAGGGGGGCAGGATGCCTACCACTACTACCACCCTTAGCCAGGGGGCAGGATGCCCACCACTACTACCACCCTCACCCACGGGGGGCAGGATGCCTACCACTACTACCACCCTCACCCAGGGGGGCAGGATGCCTACCACTACTACCACCCTTAGCCAGGGGGCTGGATGCCCACCACTACTACCACCCTCACCCACGGGGGGCAGGATGCCCACCACTACTACCACCCTCACCCACGGGGGAAGGATGCCTACCACTACTACCACCCTTAGCCAGGGGGCAGGATGCCCACCACTACTACCACCCTTAGCCAGGGGGCAGGATGCCCACCACTACTACCACCCTCACCCACGGGGGGCAGGATGCCTACCACTACTACCACCCTCACCCAGGGGGGCAGGATGCCTACCACTACTACCACCCTTAGCCAGGGGGGCAGGATGCCCACCACTACTACCACCCTCACCCACGGGGGCAGGATGCCTACCACTACTACCACCCTCACCCAGGGGGGCAGGATGCCTACCACTACTACCACCCTTAGCCAGGGGGGCTGGATGCCCACCACTACTACCACCCTCACCCACGGGGGCAGGATGCCTACCACTACTACCACCCTTAGCCAGGGGGCAGGATGTCTACCACTACTACCACCCTTAGCCAGGGGGCAGGATGCCCACCACTACTACCACCCTTAGCCAGGGGGCAGGATGCCCACCACTACTACCACCCTCACCCACGGGGGGCAGGATGCCTACCACTACTACCACCCTTAGCCAGGGGGCAGGATGCCCACCACTACTACCACCCTTAGCCAGGGGGCAGGATGCCCACCACTACTACCACCCTCACCCACGGGGGGCAGGATGCCTACCACTACTACCACCCTCACCCAGGGGGCAGGATGCCTACCACTACTACCACCCTTAGCCAGGGGGCAGGATGCCCACCACTACTACCACCCTCACCCACGGGGGGCAGGATGCCTACCACTACTACCACCCTCACCCAGGGGGGCAGGATGCCTACCACTACTACCACCCTTAGCCAGGGGGGCTGGATGCCCACCACTACTACCACCCTCACCCACGGGGGCAGGATGCCCACCACTACTACCACCCTCACCCACGGGGGCAGGATGCCTACCACTACTACCACCCTTAGCCAGGGGGGCAGGATGCCCACCACTACTACCACCCTTAGCCAGGGGGCAGGATGCCCACCACTACTACCACCCTCACCCACGGGGGGCAGGATGCCTACCACTACTACCACCCTCACCCAGGGGGGCAGGATGCCTACCACTACTACCACCCTTAGCCAGGGGGCAGGATGCCCACCACTACTACCACCCTCACCCACGGGGGGCAGGATGCCTACCACTACTACCACCCTCACCCAGGGGGGCAGGATGCCTACCACTACTACCACCCTTAGCCAGGGGGGCTGGATGCCCACCACTACTACCACCCTCACCCACGGGGGGCAGGATGCCCACCACTACTACCACCCTCACCCAGGGGGGCAGGATGCCTACCACTACTACCACCCTTAGCCAGGGGGCAGGATGCCCACCACTACTACCACCCTTAGCCAGGGGGCAGGATGCCCACCACTACTACCACCCTCACCCACGGGGGCAGGATGCCTACCACTACTACCACCCTCACCCAGGGGGGCAGGATGCCTACCACTACTACCACCCTTAGCCAGGGGGGCAGGATGCCCACCACTACTACCACCCTCACCCACGGGGGCAGGATGCCTACCACTACTACCACCCTCGCCCAGGGGGGCAGGATGCCTACCACTACTACCACCCTTAGCCAGGGGGGCTGGATGCCCACCACTACTACCACCCTCACCCACGGGGGGCAGGATGCCTACCACTACTACCACCCTTAGCCAGGGGGGCAGGATGCCTACCACTACTACCACCCTTAGCCAGGGGGGCAGGATGCCCACCACTACTACCACCCTTAGCCAGGGGGGCAGGATGCCCACCACTACTACCACCCTCACCCACGGGGGGCAGGATGCCCACCACTACTACCACCCTCACCCACGGGGGGCAGGATGCCTACCACTACTACCACCCTCACCCAGGGGGGGCTGGATGCCTACCACTACTACCACCCCCACTCATAGGATGGACAATGCATGACACAACAAGCACACCACAACCTAGGGAATGCAAGATTAAGACATCCCCCCACCACCATGACAAGCGTGTGTAGGCTGTGTCAAATGCCTACAACACCGAACATGACTTTCAACATACAATGTGACCCCCTAGCACATGTGCCACACATATATGTGTGTGGCACCCACAATGCAAGCAGCCCATGACCATTGTGGCAATGGGGCCTAAACCCCCATCATCACAGTGACCAAAAGGTAAGTGTGGGGTCCATAGCTGAAGCACATTTTGACCATTGTGGCAATGGGGTCTAAACCCCCATCATCACAGTGACCAAAAGGCAAGTGTGGGGTCCATAGCTGAAGCACATTTTGACCATTGTGGCAATGGGGTCTAAACCCCCATCATCACAGTGACCAAAAGGCAAGTGTGGGGTCCATAGCTGAAGCACATTTTGACCATTGTGGCAATGGGGTCTACACCCTCATCATCACAGTGACCAAAAGGTAATTGTTGACAAAGAAAGAGCTGCAACTGCCAAACTGCATGGATCATTCCTGGTCACAGAACCAAAAACTCATCTGTGGCAAAGTAGTGTATGTGTCCCATTGCAACATAAATTGGGGGAGCCAAATACTGCAGTGCAAATGAAACATTCCTTTGGCCATGTGCAGACAAACAACACCCATGGGGGCTGAGACCGTCAACAGTCATCAATGACACAATGACAGAAGTGACCATCAGAATGCAGAACCACATATTTGCACCAATGGGCACACAAATGCAGATACCCTGTGGAGACAGCAGATGTGAGGTGAACAGATACCATACCATGGCAGCAATGGGACACACAAACCATGATCACTGTGCTGACCGATGACCTAGGAGTCCCAGGGACAGCAGGGGAAACACACCAAACAACATACAGCCAATGGCACACCCAAGATATGCCAATGCAGTGGTGCAGATGCACAAACACAAACAGGCAGACCAACACTGTCATCATACACAGCAGGTGAGGGGTGGGGGTGCCAGTGTCCCCAGGCAACCACACAACACATGAGGAGAGCTGAATACCAATCATACAGATGTGCATACACTGCCACACTAAGGTAACTCATGGATCCAAATCCCCTATGTGGGCAAGCAGGCATTGTCAGGTGAGAGGGAGCACAAAACACACATGTCACACAGGCACGTAGGAACAACAACTGACACAGCAAGTCACAGACACACCACAGCACCACCCCCAGGGCCCCCACAATGTGGTGACCCTGGGCTGAATAAAAATACCACTGTGATGACAAAGCTAAATGTCGTTCACACTGTGAACCACAGTCAGGTGTCCTGAGCAACAAACTACCATCACACCTACACAAGCACAAATCAATCAGCATGGCCAGTAAGCCAAGGCCAACATGGAGGCAGGGGCCTAGCCGGGCAACAACTCTCATCTGCACACACTCAACACCACACCCCTCGACCTCCAACAATGTGCAGCAGTGAAGTACACATGCACTGGTGACATTGCACATGCACCCATGACTATTCCAGGGTGGTGGGTGGGAACCAAGGTGTAGAAACACATCACACATGGACACTCAACAAGACTCCTGAATGTCTGACACACTGCACACTACGCTGTACATGGACATGACGGCAATACCACACCGACCAATGGGATCCCAGCCACAGTCACACACCAATGAAGAAGCCAAGGTCACCCACAAAGAACACACATAGACAACAACCAACATTGCAGCCCGGACCCTGAGGAGTGCCATCAGTCACACACACAACGTGTCACAATCACTGAAAGATAACACAAACTGGAAATCACATGACAGGGGCAAACAACAAGTGCCAAGGGGAAACCTGACTGTGACCCATCTGCGTCTGCACACAAACTCAGCCCTGACAGCAAACACACCTATGGGTGACACCCTGATGACCAGTAATGTGCCATGCACCCACATCACAGAGAACACAGGGAGAAGACTTTGGGGGAACATAGCTCAAGTCAGCAAGCATCACAAACAGGTACAACACTAGGGATCACAGCATGCGCAGATGAATGAAAGTGAACACACAGACATGCACATACAACACACACCTTGGGCGCAGGCAATGTCACACGTGTACACACTGCCATGAGGGGACTCCACTCCTGTGTGAGGAAAGCTGTGCCATATGTTGCCTCAGTAGGGCCCCATCATGTCAGCTGAGCACTTGGTCACACAATCAACAATTAGCACCAAATGAGGGCTCCCATCACATCAGCCTGGTCATGGATGTGCCAACGGAATCATCAGCACAGATCCAACACACTTGTATAGCAATGTTGCACTGACTACACGGATGAGTCCCTCCCCATTGATGCCCAAACCTGCATGTCCACTGGAGATGGCAACACGGTCAGGGAAGTAGACAAATGCAACGATGGCAGGCACAACAGATGTGCAGGGGTGGAAGCCACAGATATGAAATTGCCAATGTAAGTAGGAAACCCATTGCCAAATACTGAACACATGACACCCTCAGATGCTGCTATTGATGACATGGATACACCACATGATAGGACACATTCCCCCTGGACCACATGGGTTCCTGCACAGTAACACTTCATAATCATGATACCAGATATCACCATCACTGCAGCAAGGGCATGGTTAGCTGCACCAACAACATGTACATCTGAAACATGAGCACTAGAGAAAAGAAAGTTGCTTTATTCAGCATATGTGTTGTTTGATAACGACGTCCAGAAGAAATTAGAGCAAAGGCCAATGGCCAGTCCATTGTCAAAGTTCAAACAGGGTGACACTGGCAGATGTCACCCTACGCATGCCTGCACAAAACCAGGGACAATCCACTAGGAGGGGCAACCGGGGGGCAGGCCAGGCACCGCAGGGACAGGATCAGGGCTCACCAGGGGGAGTCAGGGAAGGGGTGGTGGGTGCTGGAGAGCCACTGACAACTGCAGTGGAGGTGTCTGACATGGTGTGTGCCGGCACAACTGGGGGCATGACTCAGATGTCGTGGGTGCCGGCACAACTGCAGTGGACCCTGCAGATGGGGTGGACAGGTCCGCCACTGCAGTGCCCAAGTCAGACAGGGCGGTAGTGGACTCCACTGCAGTGCCTACCTCCAGGGGAGGAGAATGGGGAACAGGCAAGGTGGGTTGGACAGAGGGGGAGGACACCCTCACCACATCAGTGGCACAGACAAGCGCAGCGGGGGTGTGGTGCTGGGAGAGCAAGTGGCAGGGGGAGAAGGCCGGATCCTCTTGGGGATGGTATATCTGTGGGTGGGGGAACCTGGGGCAGGGTGTGGTGGGGGCACCTGTGCAGTGGGGGCCTGAGGGATGGAGGACGGAGACCTTGTGCCTGAGCTGCAGGGCGGTGGCGGGGTCTTGCTCTTACCACTCCGGGGGGACTTGCGGGTGGGGGCCTCAGTCCGTCTGCGCCTGGGGGAGGGTGTCCGGGGGCGAGGGGCACTCTGCTCCGTGTGGGTGGGCTTCCTCTTCCCCCGGGATGCTGGAGCAGCTTCATCGGTGGGGAAGAGGCCGAGGTCACAGAGGAAGAGCTGCTGTGACTTTGGGGTTGCATGTGAGGCAAGGGAGGGTGCTTTGGAGGGAGAGGGAACTGAGGACTGCGCAGTGCATGTGGATGCGTGTGTGTGTTCCAGGGCCCCATCCCCTGTGAGTCTGGCTTCAGTCCCCTGAATGTGCGTGCGTGTGCGTTTTGTCATTGGCGTGTGTGTCAGTGTGCTGGATGTGTGTGTGCTGGTGTGTGCCTGTGCCGGTGTGTGTGTGCTTGGGACGGGTAAGGTGCTGGGGAGTGTGGATGGAGCAGAGGCAGGAGGGGTGAGGGACCGTTTGAGGAGGGACACTGCTGCCGTCAGGGAGGAGTCCATGGACCTATTGCCCCTCTGTAGGTCAGACATGCCCGATGAGATGCCCTCCATGAACGACACCAGCTGAGTCAACAGCGCGGTGTGCGCATGGAGGACACTCAGCATGGCTGTCTGCCCTACATGGAGCTGGCGAAGGAGGTACACAGACTCCTCACTCAGGGCAGCAGGGGACACAGGGGCAGGGGGTGCGGTGCCTGGCCCAAAGGAAACACGCTCCCGGACATGGGAGCCTCCACGGACCTGGGGAATGGGAGCCGATGGGAGGGCGGTGGTGGTGCTGGTGGTGGCGGGGACAGCAACACTAGCTGGGGTGTGGTGGCTGCTGACACCCGCCTCCACAAGGGAGTCATCCTCCGAGTTGCTCTGGTCCTCAGCTGAGGTGGATGCTGCTGAGGACTCCTCGGTGTGGCTCCCCTCGCCCTCCGTGCCACTGGGTCCCTCCGACCACTCCTCGGCTGCTGACCCAGTCTGGCTCTCCGGCTCCTCCTGGTCCGTGGAGCTGTCCCCTTCCGTGGCCGTGGATGTATCTGCAAACAATGGGGATACAGACAGACATCAGTCACCTGCACATAACGCACACACCACTGTGAGCACAGCACATCACAGAGCAAGCCCTGGCATCATCAGTTGTACATTGCTAAAAGTGCCCTAACTGAACAGGAGAAGTCAATTGTCAGTCTGATGCCAAGCATGGCACTCACATCCCACATGGCCTTGCACCCATCTGTCTGGTGTCTGTTGGATTGCAACACCCCAGTGTTGACACATGCACCAAGTACACAGTAGTTGGACAGTGCAGAGGACACGGTGTGGACACATCACAGCTCTTGCCACTGAGTCAGTACAGGTTTCCGGATGAAAGGGATGCCCAGAGTCAAATAGGAAATGCATGTGATGCATACCAGCGACAGACACCATGATGCACCCATGTCCTGATAGCCAGCGCCACTATGGTGTGCATGTAGCACATGTCACTCCCCTGCAGGCTCACCAATCAGTAGACACATGCCATGGCGGAGGCATGACTGCAAAGTCATACATCACTGTCTCAGTGATGTATGGCTTTGCAGCCAGACAACAACACTCTGCACTGTGTCACAATAGTAGGTCATGGGGAATGCAAGTCCTGGAGCTGCACAAGTGCACATGTACATCCCCCCCACAACACATCCTCTTAACCCTCATCTGTCCAGGTCATACCTATTGGACATATGGGAGACCTGTGACACTACCCTCTGAACCTGAGCCCCTCACACTCTGCTGTGCATGGGGAACAGCTGCCTGAACTTCACATTTACATGCCCCAGTCTGCATGGGCAGCTGATCAGACACCTATGTGTCACACAAGTATCGTCTCCTATGGTCACATCTCCAGTGGCATGCTGAGCCCCTACCAAGAAACTCCACAGCAGTCCTGGCGACTAATCTACAGCACACTGACACAGAGGCAGACACCTGAGGGGTCAAATCACTGTGCACAATGTGTCCGCTGATACACGGGAGTGGGAGTACAGAGTGTATTGTATGGCCTGGAGTAGGCATGACTGTCCAGCCCCACATGAATGAGGGATGAGCCCTGGACTGTAGGCAGCTGGCTAAGTATGTGTGACACACGTCATATACATACTCCTGGGGCCCAAACATTGTTCCCACCCGCAGCATGGGTGTGTGCCAGATACCCCAGCCACATGTGGTGGATCAGCTCAGCAATTGGACCACAGATCAAAGTAACACGCTGAATACATGTCAGAATACAGGCATTGTGTAAGCAATGGACCCACCCATGATGCCCACCACAGAGTCAGGGAAACAGATGCTGTCTCCCACCTTGAGTCAAGCAAACTGCAAGGACACAGTCCTAAGTGACAGAATTCCCTGCATGTAAGGGCCACACCTGGGTATCAGATGAGGAGTGGGCAGTGCACAATAGAGGGACATGGCTCCTGGACAACATGACTGCTGTACTGTGGCAGTTTAACCAGGCCCGAGGAGGGCACATAGCATGTTAGACAGAGTACACAGTGCAGTCTTTGACTCACCCCCTCCTTGCTGCTCTCTGGCCTTCAGCTGCCCATCCAGGTCTGGAAAGACCACCGCCAGGATCCTGAGCATGTGGGGGGTCAGGGTCCGTGTTCCGCCCCTCCTGCGAGGAGGCGACAGCTTCAGCTGGACCCGTGCAATCCTCCGGGTCCAGCCCCGAAGGTCCTGCCACCTCTTTTGGCAGTTGCGGATCCGGCGCTTGTAGACCCCCACGGACCGGACAGCCCGGACGATGTCCTTCCATATCTCATGCTTCCGATGGGCAGAAGCCTGTCAGGATGACAAAGTGATAAGGCCATTACTACACATGCAACATATCCGTGCATGACACAGTTGCATATACATGTCGCAATCACAGGGGCACATGGTGTACACAGGCAGTGCACGGCTGCCCATGGACAGTTTTCCAGAAGTCACTACATGGTATCATTGCATGGGGAGTAAAACCCTGTTCAGAAGCACTGTCACTGCACCATACCTGTCCAGTGCAAGTCACCACACACTATGGGGGGTGACAACTACTCAGTGAGCCTGCTAGCCAGTGGCGTGCTGACTCTCAGCCTTGCTAGTCAGACAAAATGCACATTCAGAAAGGCAGTGCACAGAACACTCACCTGCTCCCCTGGTGTCCCATACAGCTTGCTGTACTGTGGAAGTAGGCTGTCCAGCAGGGCCTGGTTCTCCTCAAGGCTGAAGGCTGGGGCTCTCTCCACAGTACGTGCCATTGCAGGGTCCAGAGGGGCAGAGACAGCAGCAGTGCAGTGGCAGATGTCGTCCTGGAGCATGTAGTGCAGGCAAGTGGGCTCTCAGGGGAACAGGCAGCAATATATATGTGCTGGAGAGGCAGATACTGTCCCTTGTGTCCAAAGTGATAGGTCCAAGTCGTTTGCATCTTCTGAATCTGGCCAATCCATGGAATAGCAGCACCAAAACACGCCCACAGCATCCTTCAAAACTTCAACTTCATGACATACATGATTTTGCAACATTGTTGTGGGTGACCAACTGATTTTCCAGCAACCGACTCGTTCGAAATTCGAAAACGCGTCCGTTGCCAGGCAAGCCCATTGTCAATGGGTGCGCACCGATCGGTCCATTGCGGTACAACGCGCACAGGGGTACAACGCGTACCCGCACACATTGAAAGCAATGGGCCGGCCGGAGGCACCGATCGGTCCATTGCAGTTCAACGCGCACAGGGGTACAACGCGTACCCGCACACATTGAAAGCAATGGGCCGGCCGGAGGCACCGATCGGTCCATTGCAGTTCAACGCGCACAGGGGTACAACGCGTACCCGCACACATTGAAAGCAATGGGCCGGCCGGAGGCACCGATCGGTCCATTGCAGTTCAACGCGCACAGGGGTACAACGCGTACCCGCACACATTGAAAGCAATGGGCCGGCCGGAGGCACCGATCGGTCCATTGCAGTTCAACGCGCACAGGGGTACAACGCGTACCCGCACACATTGAAAGCAATGGGCCGGCCGGAGGCACCGATCGGTCCATTGCAGTTCAACGCGCACAGGGGTACAACGCGTACCCGCACACATTGAAAGCAATGGGCCGGCCGGAGGCACCGATCGGTCCATTGCAGTTCAACGCGCACAGGGGTACAACGCGTACCCGCACACATTGAAAGCAATGGGCCGGCCGGAGGCACCGATCGGTCCATTGCAGTTCAACGCGCACAGGGGTACAACGCGTACCCGCACACATTGAAAGCAATGGGCCGGCCGGAGGCACCGATCGGTCCATTGCAGTTCAACGCGCACAGGGGTACAACGCGTACCCGCACACATTGAAAGCAATGGGCCGGCCGGAGGCACCGATCGGTCCATTGCAGTTCAACGCGCACAGGGGTACAACGCGTACCCGCACACATTGAAAGCAATGGGCCGGCCGGAGGCACCGATCGGTCCATTGCGGTTCAACGCATCACTGTATATGTGACTGGCATAGGTCAGCATGCCTGTCTCAGATGGACATATGCCAGCCACAGATAGCTCCCAGGGAGTGAGGGGCACACCTACATCACGACAGCCTGTCCAAACCTTATCATAAGGCATGTAAGGCTGCATTTCCTATTGTGTGTATGTTGGTGTACATGTTGTCCTGTGGGTGTCACCTGTGGGCAGCCACCCCCAGGCTGTGCACGTGTTCATGGGGACAGGATCCTGGGTGTTACGTGTACGTGACCACTGTGATGTGCAACTGTTCATATCTGTGCATGTGTCATGGTCACATTTCACAGTGGTGTTTGTGTATGTCATGTCACATACCCCGTGAGTCCCATGTGGGACGGTATGTTTGAGCCAGGGTGTCCCAGTGGCACAATAGTGATGGCCCTCCACAGTCTTTGTGCATGTAGTGTTTACAATGTCTCTGATTTCATGTGCACAATGGGAGACAGTCTCCACATCCACGTTGTGTGTGCATGGACTCTGATGTTGTGCGTGTGTGTCACAGACGTCCATGGCTGTCCTGCCATGGCAAGTGTGGCCACTACCTGTGGGGGTCATGTTTGTTTTGCTGTGGTGTACACATGATACTCCAGGTGATGCCAGTGTCCATGTGGCATTACAGGGTCCCTGGGAATGTGCCTGTCGTTGAGCTGTGGTGCCTGGGGCACATCTGTCCTCACATGTCACTGTGGGGGGTGACTGTGACACAGCATCATGATATCCAATGGGCCAACCTGGGACAAATTGATGCCACCTGTAGGACCGTGTTGACAGATGTTGGCCATGTATGTACCATACATGTCGTTCCGGTACTGCACACTTCATGTAGTTGTGCCTCATGATGATGTATGTTGGGATCTTGAGTGTGTTCAATGCCGCATATGTGGGGTGACTGACGATCTTGCTTACTTCTCCTCTGCACTGCAGGGCTCCTGCTGTCCATCGGCCATTCCCAGACCTGGCAACGATGGTGGAACGGGACAGCATCCGACGGTACCGCTTCACCAGGCAGCTGATTGAGGATTTGGCAGTGCAGTTGTCCCCACATTTGCAGCCTGGCCGGCCGTATCCTACAGCGCTGACCCCCAAGGTGAAGGTGATGGCAGCCCTACACTTCTTTGCCACCGGTACCTTCCAACATACTGTGGCGTCTGCTGGTGGGATGTCACAGACCATGTTCAGCCGTGTGCTCCGCGATGTTTTGGCGGCAATGTTGCTCTTCCTGAACCGGTACATCTATTTCCCTAGACTGCGACGACTCACTGACGTGAAGAGTGACTTTTATGCCCTGGGGAGGATGCCGCATGTCATTGGCTCCATTGATGGGACACATGTGGCTTTGGTACCACCACAGGCCCAGGAGCAGGCCTACAGGAACCGCAAGCACTACCACTCGGTCAATGCACTGGTGGTGTGTCTTGCAGACATGACCATCACACACGTGTGTGCCCGTTTCCCTGGTTCAGCACACGATGCCTTTGTGATGAGGAGTAGTCGCATCCCCAGGATGATGGCACAGATGCAGAACCAGCGTGCCTGGCTTGTCGGTGTGTACTGACTTTGTGCCATTGTGTGTGATCTGATCTGTAGTATTCCGCCCACTTTTCCAAGTCAGCTGATGTGCACTTGTCTGTCCGTAGGTGACTCGGGATACCCCAACATGCCGTGGTTGCTGACACCCCTCAGGAACCCTGTGACACCTGCCCAGATGCGCTACAATGAGGCACATGGTCGGACCAGGAGAGTGATTGAGCGGACCTTTGGTCTCCTGAAGAGCCGCTTCCGCTGCCTGGACAAGACCGGAGGGTCCCTCCCATATGCCCCTGCGAAAGTGTGCAAGATTATCATCGTCTGCTGCATGCTACACAACCTGGCAGTGCGGAAGGAGTTGCCTCTCATCCAGGATGACGATGACCAACATCCGCCACCTGTGGAGGATCCTGGCCTGGACCACGATGCCAGTGACGATGATGATGATGATGATGGTGATGGTGATGTCCGCACACAGCTCATCACCAACTTCTTTAGCTGAATGTGAGTATCCTGAGGTGTCATGTGAATGATGTGAGTTGGCATGATGTGTGGGTGGTGCTCTGGTGCTGTTGGAGTGTGTCCATGGGCTACTTGACAGGATGTGTGTTGCGATGTGTGGTGACAGGTGGGCTGTACTCCCCAACAGTGTTGACATGCTAACTTGGTTCTGGGTGGGTATCTTGTAACATGTATTGTGCATGAGTTTTGCTGATCTGTCCTGTACTGCATTGCTTTTGACTGTGTGTCATTTCTGTCCTTCACAGGGTACTTTCAGATTCGTTTGGTCAACTGTGTCCACCGACGACGTGATTGCACATCCAGGCTGGTAGCTGTTGTGTCCCTACAGGTGATGTGCGCCACACCCATGGACTTCCTTCCGTCTACAGTTGTTGACTGTGTGCCCGCTACCAGGTGGGGTTACCTTGCATCTGTAGTGGTTACGGCATGTTGCTACTGTGTAATAAACCTGTGCTTCACTTAGTGATGTGCGTTGTCTGTGGTCACACATTTGACTGCCATTTGCTTACTGCACCTGTGGGCTACTTGACTACAACTGGGAATGGGTGTGGTGTCTGTGCATTGCACCGTCTTCCCTGGCAACATCAGTGTAGGCAATGAGTCAGATGGCCTAGGTGTGTATGTGTTGTGTACCCCTGGTGGTGTGTCTCCCTCATATGTGTCACGTTGCCTGTACTCACATGCCTGTGTTGTCCTTGCTGTTGCAGTTCGCATACACAGTGTAATTTTGCAGTTCATCATCCCCATAACAGCACCCACGTTGGAATCACGACAGAGGCAAGTATGGTGTATTAGTGTGTTTATTGTGATACATCTGTGTTAATAGTGCATAGGATGGGTTGTGCTGTACATGAATCTTGCAATCCCAAGTTCCTAGGTGAATTGAAAGTCCAGGTAGACAGGATCCCCAGTATCGGGGCCACAGTTGTCTGACACATTGTTCCAACTTGTACTCCCCATGCAATGTGTGGGAGTAGTGTTGCCATCAACAGGGTGAACAGTCTGTGCACAAAGGCGAAAATCCAGAACAGGTTCAGGCTTCCTGGGAGTTGCGCTTGGCCATCAGCCTCTCACTTTCCCCTCCTCGGACGACCCCTCTTCTTGGGGGGGGGCCCTCAAGTGCAGGCTGCTGCGGTGCAGGGGACTCTCCGCCAGAGTCCTCCTCCCTCCCTGTGGCAGTTGCAGTTTGTTCGGTACCAGATGTTGTTGGCACACAGGGAGGTGTGGACTGGTTGCTGTTCATCTGGCGGAGGCATTGTAAAATGTCCCTGTGCACCGCCGTCATCTCATGTAGTACATCCCACTTGGACTCCACGCGGGACATGTGGGAGTCCACACGTGACATGTGTGACTCCACGTGGGACATGTGGGAGTCCAAGCGGGCATGATGGGCAGCCTGCTGCTGTTTGATGTCTCTGAGGAGCCCCACTACCTGGCTGAGCTCTCCGGTGCTGGACTGGTACGCATCAGCTATGCGTACCAGTTGTGGGTCTTCATGCACACCAGCAACGTCTGCAAGCAGCGACCTCTGTCTCCCACCCCTCCCACCACCCCTGCTGACATGTGCAGTGTGTGCAGTTGCACGCACAGATAACCCTGGTCCACCTTGGGGGTTGGTGGTGGTGGTGGTGTCCATGGCCCCAGGTTGGTCCAGGGTCACTGCGCTGGTGTTGCTCCTTATTCCGTCCATGTCGGCAGGGATGGTATTCGTGGTGACAGTCGTTGGAGGGGTGGGTGCAGGGGGTGCAGCTGGTGGACCTGCTGGTGCTGCAGCTGGTGGTCCTGCTGGTGCAGCATGTTGACTTGCACCGGATGTGCCAGGTTGTTCATCGTCCGAGGAGGACAGAGGCTGTACGACGCCAGTGAGCTCGGCATCCTCTTGAGCCTGGGACTGGGACTCCTCAGCGTCTGCTGCTGTGTCCCTATCATCACCTGTTTTTGGGAGACACAAACAATGTATGTCATGTTTCTGCAGGCATCAGTGGTTGACACACCTGACAGTTGTGACTGTGCCTCGGGGTGCGGGCCTGTACATTGTATTGTCCTAAGTCGTCACAGTCAGGGGTTGATATTGGTGTGGCACATTGTCCTGCATTATTTGGGCATTTCTATGTATTCTCTGGGGTGTGAACATGGTCTGCATTGATTGTGTTTGGTTGACAGCCAGACCTCCTTCCCACCCACCCACCCAGCCAGTCAGTTATCCCACCATGGAACGTGCTTGCATTGCAGGGAGTGTAAGTTGTCTCTCAGGATGTCAGTCAGTGGTGTCCTGCTGTTTGTTGGTGCACAGTTGGCAGCAGGGCCTTGTGCTCCCCACAGCAGTAGCCAGTGTCAGCCATCTTGTGAGTCCTTCTCCACTCCCTGTGATGTGAGCATGGTTCAGGGTGGTGTTGATGGGACAGTTGTGAGGGTGAGCAATGTCTGTGACTACGACTCCCATCATGCCATTGCCTCCACCCCACTTGCCAGCATTCCCATACTTACTTGCTTTTGTGTGGAGTTCAGTGGGTGTGGGTGTGAGGGCAATGGCAAGATGGCTGACAGTGGTGTCCTGCTGTTGGTTGGTGTGCAGTACCCAGCATGCCCTTGTGCTCCCCACGACACAGCAACAGTGTCAGACATCTTTGATGGGCCTTTCCACTCTCTGTGGGATGTGCATGCGTGAGTGTGAGCTTGCTGGGCCATGTGGTGGGGGATGTAGGGCTGTGACTACGACTCCCATCATGCTATTGCCTCCACCCCCCTTCCCAGCATGCCCATGCTTCCTTCCTTTTGACTCTGCTTCCCTGTGGGGTGGGCTGGCTGTGCTGACAGGATGGCTGGGAGTGTTGTCCTGGCAGTTGTTTGGCTAAGAGTCCCAGGAGTGTCCCTGTGCTTCACACAACATAACCCAGGGTGGTGGTGCTTTGTGGGATCTTGTGTTAGGATGGAGGGCATTGCATTCTACCAGGTGGGTACTGTGGAGTTTGTGTTGGGGGGGGGTGAGGGGAGGTGCTGGTGACTATAGTCAGTGCTGCAAGTCCCCCTTCCCACCCAGCCAGCCAGATATCCCACCATGGAACGTGCTTGCATTGCAGGGAGTGTAAGTTGTCTCTCAGGATGTCAGTCAGTGGTGTCCTGCTGTTTGTTGGTGCACAGTTGGCAGCAGGGCCTTGTGCTCCCCACAGCAGTAGCCAGTGTCAGCCATCTTGTGAGTCCTTCTCCACTCCCTGTGATGTGAGCATGGTTCAGGGTGGTGTTGATGGGACAGTTGTGGGGGGGCAATATGTGTGACTGCGACTCCCATGATGCTATTGGCTACACTGACTTGGCCAGCATACACAGAATTCCTTCCTTTGAGTGGTCTTCACTGTGTGTTGGTGTTGTTGTGGTGGCTACATGTGTGGATGTGTGTGTTAGTTCTATTTGTGCCACTGCCTAGCTGTAGTTGTGGTTGTGTTTGTACATGTGTTGGCACAGTTGGATGTGACTTTTTTGATGGCATGTGTTGTGTTTATCTGACTGACATACACATTTTGGGATGATTCTGTTCTAGTTGCTGTGTAATTGCTATGAGTGCATGGTTTGACTCTCCCCTTGACAGTGATGTGTGTGTTTTGTGGCAGTTTATTGTGTACATTTGTTGTGTACTCACCAGGCTCTGGGATGTCCTCTAGTCCATATACGCTCACTGGCGGAAGGATGGCCCGCACCTTCTCCTCCCAGGGCCTGAGGTATATTGGCTTGGCAGGAGGGCCACTGCCGGTGTGTTGGCTGTTGATGTAGTCTTTCTTCAGCATGTCCCGTACCCTCCTGCGCACGTCATACCACCTGTTCTGGATGTCCGTCTTTGTGCACCGACATGGTGATTGGGCGTTCACCCTGTTGATGATCCTCTCCCACATCTTGGTTTTCTGCGACATGGGGGTCTGTTGGACCAGAGTGCCAAACAGCTGTGGCTCCACCCTGAGGATCTCGTCTACCATGACTTCCAATTCACTATCTAGGAACTTGGGATTCTTCTTGGGGGGCAATGTGATGGGTGGTGATGGTGGGTGATGTGTGTGTTGGTGTGCAGGTGAGGGTGTGTGGGTGTGTGTTGTGCTGGGTGTATGTGAGGTAGGTATTTGTTGGTGTGTTGATGGTGTGTGGCTTGTGTGAGGGATGAGCTGTGGGTGTGTGGTTGCTTTCTCTTGGGTGCTGGCAGTGAAATGGCATTTGCAAAGGCTCATGGTAGTGATTTGTGTCCTTTATATAGGTGGAGTTGTGGGTGTGTCTTTGTTCTCTGTCCCCACCCCCCCAGTATTTATTGGCTTGGTAATTGCTTGTTTGGCCTTTTTTTGGTTGATTTTTCCTTTGTGCTGTTTGTGTATGTTGGAAACGTTCTTGTGACCGAGTCGGACCCTGCATTGGTCTCGTACGGTGTTTTCCGTTTCGTTCACGCTGTGTTTGTGCAGTTTTCTATGCTGCGTACGCGTCGGTCGCGGTGTATTGTGTTGCTTCGGCTCGGTTTTGTATGCGTGTCGGTCGTACGGCTTGTCCTCCGTCCGACTCGGTCGTGTTTTTCGCGCCTTGCATCGTACTTTGCGGTTTGGAGTTGGCGGGTACGATTCGGTCGGATTTGTTCCGGGTGCGTGTCGGTCGGTTGGATTCGCGTGTTTTTCCGGCCGGATTGCTATTTTCCGAGCGGCTCGGTCGGTCGGCTTGGTTTCCTAACGTGTCGGTCGGATTTATCGCGGCTTGCATCGTACTTGGCGTGTCGGGCGCCACTGGTACGTGTCGGTCGGTAATTTTTCCGGCTCCGTGTCGGTCGGTGCTTTTTCCGGCCCGAATCGGAATCGGCCCCTTAGTGCAGATCTTTGGAGGTGTCTCCATATACTTTGATTTAAATGATAGTAACAGCCTTGTATGACTGTGTGGGTATAAATGTTTAGAATGGTTTGAATAAATCATGGCTTGCTCAATATCTAGGATTATTTTTCGGGGTAGTAATTATTTGTTTTGTGGTTGTTATGGTTTAGGCACTCATAGTAAGTACTGATTTGTATATGTGGTAGTAGAGCATATAAAAAAGGGATATTTGTGTTTTGATCGTCACCATGTATGGTGTATATCTGAGTGAATGGTTTGGGACACATTTTAAAGGTCCCATCTATCATCCATGTGCCACATTGTCTTCGTTTTAGTAAGCTATGTAGGAATTGTTTTTTGTTATTTAGATTGTCATGTAAAAGGAAAGGTTCTTCATTATGAGTCACTGTTAAGTGTTCAGGTATATGTATGTCTTGGTATCTTCTAGGGGAAGGTGGGGTTTCGCTGGTGGCTCTTTTAGTTTGTGCAATTAAACATTTAAAAACTGGGATAGGTGACAGTTGGTGTTAGAAATTGGGTTTCTGGTTGACAGAGGTATGCACTCTGTCCAAGCAGGAACCACAATCCTAGTCAGGATAAGTCACAAACACACCCTACATTATCCTGTGCTCACTCTCTGGTAGCTTCGCACAGAGCAGTCAGGCTTAACTTAAGAGGCAATGTGTAAAGTATTTTTGCAGCACTTCAAACAGTAACATAGTGAAACCTCCTCAAAAGACTCCACACCAGGTTAGAACATAGAGCTTAATTTTATGAACAAAACAAGGCCAAAACAACAAAAGTTCACCAAGTAGAAGTCAAGATATGAATTTTTAAAGATAGGGGCTCTGCTATACCTTGGTTGAGACATGTTTGCATAACTTTGGCCTCCCCAAATTGTTTAGCGCCCCTGATCTGATCACTAAAACTCCCATGCTGTCAGGATGAGTCATCAAGGCCCATCTAACAGTGGCATTTTCAGAATTGTAAAGTAAAAACCGACTTCACCATAAGTTGTGACTTTACATTGTGATTCCAGAGACACCAGACTTGGAGGTCTTATCTCTTCGCAATTGAAAATTACACTTAAAAATGTAATAAGGTAATCCCAAAGTTATCCTATGGGAGAGATAGACCTTGCAATAGTGAAAACGTCATTGGGAGTTTTTCACTACCAAGACTTGTAAAACTTAAAAGTACATGTCCTGTCTTTTAAATACAGTGCACCCAGCCCTGTGGGTTATACAGGGCCTACCTTAGGGGTGACTTATATGTATAAAAAGGGAAGGTTTAGGTCTGGCGCTAGGTGAACATGGCAGTATAAACTGCACACACAGGCTCTGTAGTAGCAGTCCTGAGGCATGGTTGAAGGGGCTACTTAAGTGGGTGGCACAATCTGTGCTGCAGGCCCAATAGTAGTATTTAATGTACAGCCCTGGGTACAAGTGGTACCACTTTATGAGGGACCTATAAGTAAATTAAATATGCCAATTGGGGATGAATCAATAGTGCCATGTTTAGGGGAGAGAGCACAAGCACTTTAGCACTGATTAACAGTGGTAAAGTGCACAGAGTCCTAAAGCCAGCAAAAACGAAATCAGAAATTTGAAGGAAGTAGGCAAAAAGTTGGGGAAATACTACCCTAAGGCTGTCAGGTCTAACAGTTGGCCTGTTATGTGTTCAGGGACTTTATGTAGTATATCATTAAGGATTTTGCTTGTGGGTTTCTGGGAGCTAGTGCTTGCTTCTCTTATACCTTGCAGTATCTCTCTTACTTCTATTTCTGTTACAATTGGGGGATGGTTGTGCTCTTTTACTTGAATTACATCCTTTTTTGTGGTTGCCCTCCCATAGCATTCATTAGAATAATATTTAGTAAATTTCCAGTTTATAGTTTCTGTTGATGTAGTTACTTGGTTGTAGGTGTGATTTACTAACTGCTTTCCTTTCTGAAAAGTGATATACTTTGCAGCTTCTGTCACTGTATCTGAAAGTATTGTAATAGTATAAATATATAGAATATTTTAATGATTGTATATTTATTATTTACATTTAAAATTATGCTATCACTATTTTGTATACTTACATGTATGTTGTGTATAGATGATCTTCACGGTTTTGCAGCTTTTCCATTGGGGGTGTTCTTATGTGGAGCTGGTGCTATGTTTTCTGTTGCATGAAACAAAATCGCATTCCGACCTTTCCCTATGGGAGCGTGTGTTACGGCCGTAAACCAGCTGTAGCACATGCTCCCATAGGGAAATGTGAGGTGGTGTTAATCCCTGCACCCCGTGGCATGCACCTCAAGGCCACCAACCACCAAGGCCACCAGCCACCAACCAGAGACTGCAAAAGAAAGGGGGCCCTGCTAGGGACCCCCAAACACGCTTTCTGACATGGTTTCCATGTCGGAAAGGCCGGCATGGAAACCGTGCCGGAAACCATACGTTGCAATCCAGACGGCGTAAATCGCCGTCAATTTGGATTACGGGCCGGTTCCAACTGGCCGACGGGCTCCTTGAGCCTGTCGGAAGCCAGCCGGAATGACTGGCCGAGTTTCAATTCCGACTGGCTGAATCAAAATCAGCCGGTCGGAATTGAAACCGACGATGTCGGTTTTAAGGCCTGCGACCTGAGGTCGGAGGCCTTACGACCAACATCGTATTAGGCCCCTCAGTATTATTTATTTTATTTCCTTTTGTGTGGTAAATGTAATTTTAAAATGGTTGTGTTAATATTATGTGAATGTTATATGGAATTGATTGGTTCATGTGGTGTAATTATTAATATTTTTTAATTTTTAGTTGGTGCTTGACACATTTTATTTTAAATGATTCTTATTATTGTTATTTTATTTGTGTTTGTGACTGATGTAATAAAATATAATATTTAATAATCAAAATAAAAAATGTTTGGTTTGTTGGTTTAGAATTGATCATAGTTTTTGAGGATTTTGTAGGTTACTATTTATTTTTTAATTTGGTTTTAGCAATCATTTCTAAGTTATCTACTCCTTTCTTATTTAGGAAGAGTTTGACTTTAAATTTTAGACTATCGTACATTCTTTAGGTTTGTTTGCTAAGTTTAGGGAAATTTGGGTAACGGATGGTTTCATTCTTAGGGGCCGATTCCGATTCGGGCCGGAAATCTCTCCGACCGAGCCGGATCCGGAGAGATTTCTGACCGAGCCGGACTCCGCAGTCCGACCGAGCGAGTACGATGCGGCCGCATGCTGCCCGACTCGATTCGGTCGGACTCCCATTGAAGTCAATGGGAGCCGGTCGTACAACGCATACACGGGCTCCCATTGACTGAATAGGTACGTCGCGAACAGGGGGGCCCCCTACAGTGGGTACGCGTCGGTGCGACTCGCACCGTACATGCATGTTTAGGGGGGACCCTTGGGTCCCCCCTGTGTGCGACCCCAAAGTCCGGCTCCGACAGCTCTTTGGAGCCGGACGCTACGAGTCGGTCGGGCTGTTCGAAGCGCGCATCGTACTTGCTCGGTCGGGAAACGTCTCCATTGCGTGGTGCGAGCCGTGTCCGTACGAGTCGGTCGGAGCGGTTCGGACCCGGGAACGAGTCGGTCGGCGATTTCGCATCCGCTCGCATCGTACTTGCTCGCTGGGACGACTGTACGAATCGGTCGGGAAAAGGCCTCCGAATCGGATCCGGTTCAGCCGAATCCGATTCGGAGCCCTACCAGCCGAGATCGGAATCGGCCCCTTAGTTGTTGGTAGCCTTGCTCTGTTTGTAATGCTTCTGTAAATTTGTAAAGTGTAGGCTGGATTCTGCCTCAATGTGGATTGGAAGGCATTGTGCCACCCTTCCACTAAGATGGTTGTTTTGGCTTACTGTGCCAAGGTGCTTTCATAGACATTCCACCAAGATATTTGGATTTTGTGTTAGCATCTGTGTCCTGAGCAATGCATTCTGCCAACTGAAGTGTCTTTGAAATAGTCCATTAAGGGGCTA
This sequence comes from Calotriton arnoldi, assembly GCA_963921515.1. Taxonomy (NCBI): domain Eukaryota; kingdom Metazoa; phylum Chordata; class Amphibia; order Caudata; family Salamandridae; genus Calotriton; species Calotriton arnoldi. The sequence goes on from CAWUFW010001590.1 coordinate 1,185,043, forward strand.
AGTTTGTCTTCATTTTGCTGGTAGAAATGGCATTTTTAGTAGATTGTAATGGTTGGCTACATCTGTGATAGGGACAAAGGCTAGTGCTATCAGTTTTTTTATTTCAAAGGCAAATTCTCGGTTTGTAGAATATTCTACACTTAGTGCAGATCTTTGGAGGTGTCTCCATATACTTTGATTTAAATGATAGTAACAGCCTTGTATGACTGTGTGGGTATAAATGTTTAGAATGGTTTGAATAAATCATGGCTTGCTCAATATCTAGGATTATTTTTCGGGGTAGTAATTATTTGTTTTGTGGTTGTTATGGTTTAGGCACTCATAGTAAGTACTGATTTGTATATGTGGTAGTAGAGCATATAAAAAGGGATATTTGTGTTTTGATCGTCACCATGTATGGTGTATATCTGAGTGAATGGTTTGGGACACATTTTAAAGGTCCCATCTATCATCCATGTGCCACATTGTCTTCGTTTTAGTAAGCTATGTAGGAATTGTTTTTTGTTATTTAGATTGTCATGTAAAAGGAAAGGTTCTTCATTATGAGTCACTGTTAAGTGTTCAGGTATATGTATGTCTTGGTATCTTCTAGGGGAAGGTGGGGTTTCGCTGGTGGCTCTTTTAGTTTGTGCAATTAAACATTTAAAAACTGGGATAGGTGACAGTTGGTGTTAGAAATTGGGTTTCTGGTTGACAGAGGTATGCACTCTGTCCAAGCAGGAACCACAATCCTAGTCAGGATAAGTCACAAACACACCCTACATTATCCTGTGCTCACTCTCTGGTAGCTTGGCACAGAGCAGTCAGGCTTAACTTAAGAGGCAATGTGTAAAGTATTTTTGCAGCACTTCAAACAGTAACATAGTGAAACCTCCTCAAAAGACTCCACACCAGGTTAGAACATAGAGCTTAATTTTATGAACAAAACAAGGCCAAAACAACAAAAGTTCACCAAGTAGAAGTCAAGATATGAATTTTTAAAGATAGGGGCTCTGCTATACCTTGGTTGAGACATGTTTGCATAACTTTGGCCTCCCCAAATTGTTTAGCGCTCCTGATCTGATCACTAAAACTCCCATGCTGTCAGGATGAGTCATCAAGGCCCATCTAACAGTGGCATTTTCAGAATTGTAAAGTAAAACCGACTTCACCATAAGTTGTGACTTTACATTGTGATTCCAGAGACACCAGACTTGGAGGTCTTATCTCTTCGCAATTGAAAATTACACTTAAAAATGTAATAAGGTAATCCCAAAGTTATCCTATGGGAGAGATAGACCTTGCAATAGTGAAAAACGTCATTGGGAGTTTTTCACTACCAAGACTTGTAAAACTTAAAAGTACATGTCCTGTCTTTTAAATACAGTGCACCCAGCCCTGTGGGTTATACAGGGCCTACCTTAGGGGTGACTTATATGTATAAAAAGGGAAGGTTTAGGTCTGGCGCTAGATGAACATGGCAGTATAAACTGCACACACAGGCTCTGTAGTAGCAGTCCTGAGGCATGGTTGAAGGGGCTACTTAAGTGGGTGGCACAATCTGTGCTGCAGGCCCAATAGTAGTATTTAATGTACAGCCCTGGGTACAAGTGGTACCACTTTATGAGGGACCTATAAGTAAATTAAATATGCCAATTGGGGATGAATCAATAGTGCCATGTTTAGGGGAGAGAGCACAAGCACTTTAGCACTGATTAACAGTGGTAAAGTGCACAGAGTCCTAAAGCCAGCAAAAACGAAATCAGAAATTTGAAGGAAGTAGGCAAAAAGTTGGGGAAATACTACCCTAAGGCTGTCAGGTCTAACAGTTGGCCTGTTATGTGTTCAGGGACTTTATGTAGTATATCATTAAGGATTTTGCTTGTGGGTTTCTGGGAGCTAGTGCTTGCTTCTCTTATACCTTGCAGTATCTCTCTTACTTCTATTTCTGGTACAATTGGGGGATGGTTGTGCTCTTTACTTGAATTACATCCTTTTTTGTGGTTGCCCTCCCATAGCATTCATTAGAATAATATTTAGTAAATTTCCAGTTTATAGTTTCTGTTGATGTAGTTACTTGGTTGTAGGTGTGATTTACTAACTGCTTTCCTTTCTGAAAAGTGATATACTTTGCAGCTTCTGTCACTGTATCTGAAAGTATTGTAATAGTATAAATATATAGAATATTTTAATGATTGTATATTTATTATTTACATTTAAAATTATGCTATCACTATTTTGTATACTTACATGTATGTTGTGTATAGATGATCTTCACGGTTTTGCAGCTTTTCCATTGGGGGTGTTCTTATGTGGAGCTGGTGCTATGTTTTCTGTTGCATGAAACAAAATCGCATTCCGACCTTTCCCTATGGGAGCGTGTGTTACGGCCGTAAACCAGCTGTAGCACATGCTCCCATAGGGAAATGTGAGGTGGTGTTAATCCCTGCACCCCGTGGCATGCACCTCAAGGCCACCAACCACCAAGGCCACCAGCCACCAACCAGAGACTGCAAAAGAAAGGGGGCCCTGCTAGGGACCCCCAAACACGCTTTCTGACATGGTTTCCATGTCGGAAAGGCCGGCATGGAAACCGTGCCGGAAACCATACGTTGCAATCCAGACGGCGTAAATCGCCGTCAATTTGGATTACGGGCCGGTTCCAACTGGCCGACGGGCTCCTTGAGCCTGTCGGAAGCCAGCCGGAATGACTGGCCGGTTTCAATTCCGACTGGCTGAATCAAAATCAGCCGGTCGGAATTGAAACCGACGATGTCGGTTTTAAGGCCTGCGACCTGAGGTCGGAGGCCTTACGACCAACATCGTATTAGGCCCCTCAGTATTATTTATTTTATTTCCTTTTGTGTGGTAAATGTAATTTTAAAATGGTTGTGTTAATATTATGTGAATGTTATATGGAATTGATTGGTTCATGTGGTGTAATTATTAATATTTTTTAATTTTTAGTTGGTGCTTGACACATTTTATTTTAAATGATTCTTATTATTGTTATTTTATTTGTGTTTGTGACTGATGTAATAAAATATAATATTTAATAATCAAAATAAAAAATGTTTGGTTTGTTGGTTTAGAATTGATCATAGTTTTTGAGGATTTTGTAGGTTACTATTTATTTTTTAATTTGGTTTTAGCAATCATTTCTAAGTTATCTACTCCTTTCTTATTTAGGAAGAGTTTGACTTTAAATTTTAGACTATCGTACATTCTTTAGGTTTGTTTGCTAAGTTTAGGGGAAATTTGGGTAACGGATGGTTTCATTCTTAGGGGCCGATTCCGATTCGGGCCGGAAATCTCTCCGACCGAGCCGGATCCGGAGAGATTTCTGACCGAGCCGGACTCCCGCAGTCCGACCGAGCGAGTACGATGCGGCCGCATGCTGCCCGACTCGATTCGGTCGGACTCCCATTGAAGTCAATGGGAGCCGGTCGTACAACGCATACACGGGCTCCCATTGACTGAATAGGTACGTCGCGAACAGGGGGGCCCCCTACAGTGGGTACGCGTCGGTGCGACTCGCACCGTACATGCATGTTTAGGGGGACCCTTGGGTCCCCCTGTGTGCGACCCCAAAGTCCGGCTCCGACAGCTCTTTGGAGCCGGACGCTACGAGTCGGTCGGGCTGTTCGAGCGCGCATCGTACTTGCTCGGTCGGGAAACGTCTCCATTGCGTGGTGCGAGCCGTGTCCGTACGAGTCGGTCGGAGCGGTTCGGACCCGGGAACGAGTCGGTCGGCGATTTCGCATCCGCTCGCATCGTACTTGCTCGCTGGGACGACTGTACGAATCGGTCGGGAAAAAGGCCTCCGAATCGGATCCGGTTCAGCCGAATCCGATTCGGAGCCCTACCAGCCGAGATCGGAATCGGCCCCTTAGTTGTTGGTAGCCTTGCTCTGTTTGTAATGCTTCTGTAAATTTGTAAAGTGTAGGCTGGATTCTGCCTAATGTGGATTGGAAGGCATTGTGCCACCCTTCCACTAAGATGGTTGTTTTGGCTTACTGTGCCAAGGTGCTTTCATAGACATTCCACCAAGATATTTGGATTTTGTGTTAGCATCTGTGTCCTGAGCAATGCATTCTGCCAACTGAAGTGTCTTTGAAATAGTCCATTAAGGGGCTAAGTTTGTCTTCATTTTGCTGGTAGAAATGGCATTTTTTAGTAGATTGTAATGGTTGGCTACATCTGTGATAGGGACAAAGGCTAGTGCTATCAGTTTTTTTATTTCAAAGGCAAATTCTCGGTTTGTAGAATATTCTACACTTAGTGCAGATCTTTGGAGGTGTCTCCATATACTTTGATTTAAATGATAGTAACAGCCTTGTATGACTGTGTGGGTATAAATGTTTAGAATGGTTTGAATAAATCATGGCTTGCTCAATATCTAGGATTATTTTTCGGGTAGTAATTATTTGTTTTGTGGTTGTTATGGTTTAGGCACTCATAGTAAGTACTGATTTGTATATGTGGTAGTAGAGCATATAAAAAAGGGATATTTGTGTTTTGATCGTCACCATGTATGGTGTATATCTGAGTGAATGGTTTGGGACACATTTTAAAGGTCCCATCTATCATCCATGTGCCACATTGTCTTCGTTTTAGTAAGCTATGTAGGAATTGTTTTTTGTTAATTAGATTGTCATGTAAAAGGAAAGGTTCTTCATTATGAGTCACTGTTAAGTGTTCAGGTATATGTATGTCTTGGTATCTTCTAGGGGAAGGTGGGGTTTCGCTGGTGGCTCTTTTAGTTTGTGCAATTAAACATTTAAAAACTGGGATAGGTGACAGTTGGTGTTAGAAATTGGGTTTCTGGTTGACAGAGGTATGCACTCTGTCCAAGCAGGAACCACAATCCTAGTCAGGATAAGTCACAAACACACCCTACATTATCCTGTGCTCACTCTCTGGTAGCTTGGCACAGAGCAGTCAGGCTTAACTTAAGAGGCAATGTGTAAAGTATTTTTGCAGCACTTCAAACAGTAACATAGTGAAACCTCCTCAAAAGACTCCACACCAGGTTAGAACATAGAGCTTAATTTTATGAACAAAACAAGGCCAAAACAACAAAAGTTCACCAAGTAGAAGTCAAGATATGAATTTTTAAAGATAGGGGCTCTGCTATACCTTGGTTGGAGACATGTTTGCATAACTTTGGCCTCCCCAAATTGTTTAGCGCCCCTGATCTGATCACTAAAACTCCCATGCTGTCAGGATGAGTCATCAAGGCCCATCTAACAGTGGCATTTTCAGAATTGTAAAGTAAAAACCGACTTCACCATAAGTTGTGACTTTACATTGTGATTCCAGAGACACCAGACTTGGAGGTCTTATCTCTTCGCAATTGAAAATTACACTTAAAAATGTAATAAGGTAATCCCAAAGTTATCCTATGGGAGAGATAGACCTTGCAATAGTGAAAACGTCATTGGGAGTTTTTCACTACCAAGACTTGTAAAACTTAAAAGTACATGTCCTGTCTTTTAAATACAGTGCACCCAGCCCTGTGGGTTATACAGGGCCTACCTTAGGGGTGACTTATATGTATAAAAAGGGAAGGTTTAGGTCTGGCGCTAGGTGAACATGGCAGTATAAACTGCACACACAGGCTCTGTAGTAGCAGTCCTGAGGCATGGTTGAAGGGGCTACTTAAGTGGGTGGCACAATCTGTGCTGCAGGCCCAATAGTAGTATTTAATGTACAGCCCTGGGTACAAGTGGTACCACTTTATGAGGGACCTATAAGTAAATTAAATATGCCAATTGGGGATGAATCAATAGTGCCATGTTTAGGGGAGAGAGCACAAGCACTTTAGCACTGATTAACAGTGGTAAAGTGCACAGAGTCCTAAAGCCCGCAAAAACGAAATCAGAAATTTGAAGGAAGTAGGCAAAAAGTTGGGGAAATACTACCCTAAGGCTGTCAGGTCTAACAGTTGGCCTGTTATGTGTTCAGGGACTTTATGTAGTATATCATTAAGGATTTTGCTTGTGGGTTTCTGGGAGCTAGTGCTTGCTTCTCTTATACCTTGCAGTATCTCTCTTACTTCTATTTCTGGTACAATTGGGGGATGGTTGTGCTCTTTTACTTGAATTACATCCTTTTTTGTGGTTGCCCTCCCATAGCATTCATTAGAATAATATTTAGTAAATTTCAGTTTATAGTTTCTGTTGATGTAGTTACTTGGTTGTAGGTGTGATTTACTAACTGCTTTCCTTTCTGAAAAGTGATATACTTTGCAGCTTCTGTCACTGTATCTGAAAGTATTGTAATAGTATAAATATATAGAATATTTTAATGATTGTATATTTATTATTTACATTTAAAATTATGCTATCACTATTTTGTATACTTACATGTATGTTGTGTATAGATGATCTTCACGGTTTTGCAGCTTTTCCATTGGGGTGTTCTTATGTGGAGCTGGTGCTATGTTTTCTGTTGCATGAAACAAAATCGTAAGTTTCAGTTTAAATGTTAATTTGTTGCTAGTGTCTAGACGTTGAGGTCGTTAGGTTTATTTTTGCTCGGTTTTTGAGAGAGTTTATACTTTTGTATTCATTTATGTATACTGAGGGCCCAATTCCGATCTCGTTCGGAAAGCAAACCAAACGACTCATCTCCGGAATACTTTCCATACGACTCGTGTCAGGGGAGTCCGACCGAACAAGTATGATGAATTTGAATGCATCCGGATACGATTCGGTCGGACTCCTATTGACTTCAATGGGAGCCTGTGTACCGAACGCGTACACAGGCTCCCATTGACAATAGGGGTGGTTGGGGATCATCGTGCACCCTGTGGCGGGGCACCACTTGGTGCCTGCCACACTGTGCATGGTCTGAAAGGGGGGAACAATGGGTACAACTACAGGCACGATTCGGTGGGCCCTGGGTGAAGGGGGTCCTGCTATGGGCCCCTAAAGACTGATTCCGGCAGCCTTTTCAATCCGGGCAAAACGAATTGTAAAGGCTGTCCGAATCGTTCATCGCACTTGCTCGCTTGGAAAACTTCTCCATAGAGCTGTACGATTCGGCTCCGGAGGGCTCTAGCTCTCTGTGTGCCTTCCGGAACCAATTCGGTCAGCGCTAAGGGTTTCCAGGCATCGTACTTGGTCGTTCGGAATTGGGAACGAGTCTGTCGGAAACAAGGGCTCCGAATGAGTGTAGGTAAAACCATATCCGATTCGGAGCCCTTCCGACCGAGATCGGAATCGGGGCCTTAGTTTCTTATATGTTTTTAATAGTTGGTATTTTCAGGCACTTTATCGCTGTTTCCAGGCATGGGTTTTTTCTTTTAGGAAGTCTATGTAAAAAGATAGAAGTTGGACACTATTTTATTAATTAATTGTCATTTAAGATTTTTAAGTTTATTAACAATTACTTTTAGTGTAAATATATGTTTTACTTACTTGGTTAAGTAGTTATTGAAATGCATATATTTTTTCTGTGAGGGTTTGGTGAGATAATCTGGCTGATTTTCCTTGTCTTGCAGCGTTTGTCATTTTAAAGTAGTTAGTTGTTTAAATTAGTATGCCTTTTATATTGTTGATTTAATTTGTTTGCTCTATTTGATTGAAGAAAGTTGCTTATAGTTTTATTTAATTGTTCGGTTTAGCTTTAGTTTGAAATTTTTTTTTCATTTGGTCCTTTTATGGTAAACCCTAATTTAGGTATTATTTTTGTCGTATAATATATAGTTTTTAAATTTTTTATGTAAGTTAATATATTAAAACATCCTTGACAAAGCAAGTTAATCCGGTGCTGCAGATTTATAATGCGAAGGTAGTGAGTTCAGTCTTATAGGGGGCAGAACTTTGGGGCCTTGAGAAACTTACACAGCTAGCCACAGCGGAAAATAGGTTTCTCCAATCGATCACCAGCCTACCACAAAGCACCCCGGTGCTACCTTTGCTGAATGACATAGGCAGTAAAGCACTGGTAGACTTAGTTAGGTTACGTCCTATTTTATATTGTCACAGGATCTGGTGCACCCCGGAATTGGCCACCTTTGCAGAGGGTCTCAGGAATATCATCGAGGCGGATCGTTTCCATAAAATCAGCTGGCTACGTGATATCAGATGTACCCTCATCAGCAGGTGTCTGTTGAACCTGTGGAAAACCCCATCCAGTATCCAGTTCCCATCAAGAGATATAATTAAGGAAAGATATTGGGAACTGGTCGAACAAAATACTATTAGAAAAAGTGACTGTACAACGCTGACGGGGAGCTTTTAAACATTTAAATCCTGGCCAAGCCTTGAGCATTACTGGGATGCAATTTTAAAACCTTTTGATCGCAAACTGTATTTTCAATTCAGAGTGGGATGCTTAACATTAAAGTCTTTTACTGCTAAACGGGCCACATCAGGCGACAACAAATGCCCTACCTGTACCGGCCCGCACCCCCAACCCCCCTCCCCCGGGGGCCCGCCGAGCAGTTTGCCAGGGCCAGTTGCGCTTCCCAGTCCGGCCCGGCTCCCGATGCCCTGGTCGCAGTATTCTACCATACAGAGTTTGCATTGACCACAAAGAAAAATAGCTGATGGATGAGTTAAGTATCTCTAGTCACCATTAATTGCCCAGATTCACTATCAAATGTATGTTACCCAAAACGCCACAAGAGAAGCTTTTCATCAGAATTACTTGCCTCGTATATTATTCCAGTTTGTATCTATCTATCTATCTATCTATCTATCTATCTATCTATCTATCTATCTATCTATCTATCTATCTATCTATCTGTCCATCTACCTGCCCAGCTGGCTATGTATCTTTCTATCTATTTATCTAAATGTCTATTTAATTATCTGTTTATCTAATTACTGCAAAGTGTAACAGCATATATCCTTTGGAGGTACTGTGCTACAGCAAATGACAAGCAGAAAACGTTCTCGCTGAGTATAACTATTAATGCTATTGTGGGCTATTGGTTAAGTGGTTTGGAAGCCCTTCTCAAGCAATAGTCACAATCCCTGTCAGAATGAACAACTAAAGTTACTAAATTAACCTGTTCTTAACCCTCTGATAGCTTGGCACAAAACAGTCAAGTTAAACTTAGAGGCAATGTGTAAAGTATTTTTGCAGCAGACTAACAGCAATAAAGTGAAAACAAAACACAAGAAAAACCCCACACCAATTTAGATTAATAGAGTAAATTGTAATAAATTAGAATCATTGACATATCGTTGCATACAATATCGACACATAAAAAATTGAAAATTAAATATTGATCACAAAAATATAAACCCCCTATACCTAACTAGTAAAAGCACAAATATCGAGAATAAAAATGCTGTTGCTAAAAATATCGACTTTTACCTATATCGAAAACAAAAATATTGTTCTTTATAATTTTGTTACCTTTAAATAAAAATAAAAAGACAATAATATTGCCAAAATACCTAAGCAATCACTAATAAATATGTAAAAAAACACTTTTGACATAAAACAATTACTTAAAATAAAACAAAAAAGTTTAATACACATACTTAAATGAAACAAAAATATATTACATTTACTTTTCACCCCAAAAAAACTATAACAAAAAAATAACAATAGAACCCAAAAAAATATAAGCATAAACTTGAAACATTTAAACTGCAACCTAAATATTACTAAATATATATATATCAATTCAAATAAGCTTTATTCGACAATGCATGTCATAAAAGCATTGTTACATAAAATACATTTAAAAAAAGTAAAACAGTGAATTAAGATATTTTAAAACATGTGCAAGTAATCTTAAGAGAAAATCAATTCGTCCTAAAACGTTAAAAAAATAAGTTCATGAGATAAAAACAGGGGTTATTGCAGATGGGTGACAGAAGCATTGGGGTATTTGTGGTTCACCGAAGCTCAGGAATAAGGTGCTAATATCACATCCACGGTTGGGCATAATTCCAAGTTCAGTGGATCGCAGGCAATAGTTGTGATCTTATAGTCCACATCCATCTCAAGAACTTGGCTACCGGGATTCCATAACGAGTTGATGAATCAATACGCAAAATTCTCAAGGTGACGCTACTTAGTCTAGTACCCAAATTCCTGCAGGTGTGCGCGAGCCATACTTTACAGGGCCCAGCGTAGACGGGGCAAACAAACAATACATGCAGGACCGGACTGGGAACCCAAAGCAGCCCTGCCAATTTGGTTGGACCAGCCCCGGGGCGGAGGGGGTGCAAGTGTGAAAGCACTGCTACTTTTGTTACTGGGGGCCGATATTGCAACGCTGCAAAACCGGCCCCCAGTAACAAAACCGGCCTCACACCTCCAGCCTCCTGGGGAAATACCCGATGCCTGGCACGGCGAGTCTGGCCCTGCTCAGGGAAATGCAAAATAAATAGATTCTAGAGAATTCTCAAAGATATATTAAAGATTTTGTTTAAAAAAAATTGATTTTGCAGTTTCAGAATTTAAAACCAAATAAACGCAATTAAATGGGAAAATTGTTGTTTAAGGGTGCTGTGTTGAACAGTTAACCTGGGGTTCCCGCTGATAGTGAGAAGTGTCGCCTGCTGGCACTCTTGGTAGCTGAGGGCGTTGGTCTTTGATAACATTGGCGACTACTCACCAGTGCTAATCAATGCTAGAAACTAATTCTTATGGTGTGAATCCTATTGTTTTTCCTATCATTTCAGAGCTGGCTGTTTTCCCCAAATCAAAATGAAACTATTTTCTACCTTAAATTTCCCCCTAATGTAACCCCCAAACCAAAATCTTATGCTACTACAATTATTAACCAAGGAAGAATGTAGGAGTATCTCATTACTTTTAAAATTGAAGTTTGCCTTTATTTTCTAATTTGAGGTTTAACGTTTTCCTATTTCATGTGCCCCATGCATGGTTTCAGCACATTATTCACAAAGCAAGTTGCCTAGTTGAAAGTCATACGATTTTTCATACAGTAAGCTAACCGAGGACCCCTAAAATTATGCTATTCTGTATTAACAGCGTTTTCTGCATAATTGAGGGTTCATTAAACTTGCCACATAATTGGCCTGGATATAAAAAAGTAGTTTCCAGCTCAAAGCGATAACAAGTAAATAAAAGAAAGTGCCACAAATGGTGCCCTACAGTTGCAGAACCTGTGCACATTTTAACTAATCTAAGTTCAGTTGCAAATTTCTGTATTCGGGTATTAGATTTGTACTAATGACACGAACCTTTTGCCCAGGCAGTAATTGGTAAATTAAAAACTAGCAAATATACTGCCACAGAACGTACATATGTCGCTAAATAATTTACCTTTGCTTGCTGCATAACTGAGTCAAGATTGCAGCATAATTCTAGTGGTCTCGCTTATAAGTTATATTGTTTTTGATTTTAGATCTGAGATATGTGCCCCTTGGGCCAATCTTATTCGAAGACCTGAATTATTCTTCTGTTAGTTCGGTGCAAAAAAAAATAGTGAAAAAATATTAAGGAAACTTTACATAGCACTCATATGCAGTACCACTGCCCTCATCATTAAGTCAAACATTTTAGGGGGACTAGCTTACTGTATACGTTAGCATGAATGATCTTTATTACCATAAACCTAACCCTATGTTTTGGCCCACATTTCCAAGCAGGGCTGAGTGAAGAGTGTGAGATGAAATGCAGCCCAATCATTTGATTCTGCATGATAATGTTTGTAGCACTCCTAAAATGGCGGCCAAGTCTCAAATATCAGGAGAGTTGTGAAAAACATTTCAAGGCTAGCTTGAAACAGCAACTGCTCCATCAGTGACATATTGATTTGTGAATGAAGCAAAATGACATTGTGAATGACTTTAAGAGGACATGAGGCAGGGTACTCGGATTACATTGTTTTTTTTATAGATTTTAGTGGTTGGTACATTAAGAAGGGGCATATATGTTTGTTTTCATAAAATGGGTGGTATGTGCCACAACCAGGACCTGCCATGATAATGTTCTGAGTTTATTTGATCTGTCTATTGCCCAGTCCAAATTTTCTAAATACTGCGAATTTGATGTGTTCCTGATTTGCAGAGGCTTTTCTCTGACTTCTGTGGTTGATCAATTCTCTGTCTGTATTTAAAATGTCTTATGAGTCTCAGGCTTAGGCCATGGGGCTATGGTTACTGTGACAGTATCACATACCCTAAATGTGATGACCAGTGTCTGCCTTTTATGTCAAAATCTGATAGCCCCGTAAAACAGCTCTGTTGATTAAGTGCTCTCTACTGCCATCTATTGTGAACTGCAAGTCACAAGGTGGAAATGCGACCTTTCATGCTTCTGAGATTGACAGATTTAGTATCATTACAATGGATAATAACAACACATGCTATTTACAATACTCTGCAGGAAAAATACAGATGTGTCTCGTTGTGAAACCCATGTGAAGTACTTACAAATAAATGTTTTATTGCGAATCCATGTCCCTTGACAAAGCACCATGGGCATGACCCACTTTGGTAAAGTTTTGTATGTATGGCACAATATTTTGAAAATAAAAGATGGGAATCTCAAACGCCGTGTTTTTTTGGGGAAAATTACAACCCACCTGTGCTGTGTTTACTGCTTGTATCCGATGGCGGATTACATTGCGAAGCAATGGATGCTAAAGAGATTATAGAAAACAATGTATGGAAGTGAATAATGGGCCCATTCAGACTTGATCAATCTGGATTGAGAGGAAAACAAATTTGGGTTATCATTATTAGCTCTCCCCCAGAGTTGCCCCTTGCTACCTGTACGATTTGTTCTTGGACTAAGGCCTTTGGGCCTGGAAGCCAAATCGCGCCCATTAGTTTAATGGCTGCATATCTGGAAGTCGGATGTGCTGAAGCAGTATAGGGAGGGACTTGCTGACATTCTTGGAAGGCCCAAAGCTTTGAGAAAGATTTCTTGGCCAAGATTGATCAAGGTGAACTTGATGGAGCTCGACCTAGAAGTTGTGTTGGAATTCTCCTGAACTTATTGGTCAGGGCTCCTTGGAACTGTTAAAAGCAAGGATCTGGGAAAGGCACTGTTCTAAACTTACGGCCCCAAAAGCAGCAGGCGTGTTAATTTATTTTTCTATTAACTTTTAAAGTGCTTCCTTTTTATGAATTTATTTTAGATACCATTTGCCCTGCCTTTGCGAGATCTCTACTTAAAATTTCGCTACAGCATCCTTTCCCTTGCCGCATTTTTAAGCACTTGGTTAGCTAATGCCGAGAGTTCTATGGCATGCCGTGTCTGTTCCTATTACAATGAGACCTAGGAACATTTCCTTTTTTTTGTCCAGTATATTCAGCAAGTTGCTCTAAATGGATAATTCCGCATGCCGCACATTGGGTTTACTCGATTGGACATCTGCGCTGTCAGCTTTTATGAAAGGACAAAGCCTACTTGATGTGTGTGCGCTGTAGTGAAGTACTTACAGAGTGCATGGTATAAGCAGACAAGTCTCTTAGTGTAACTTTTAAATTCATCTTGGTTGCACTTTCCTGTTCATTTGAACATGTTTTTGCATTTTATCTGCCATGTATTGTTGCACAGCTGTCACTCTTGTGTGGTATCTGAGTATTACACGGTTTCCTAATTTCTGGTTTTATGATGTTTTAGCTTTGTACTGTAATATGTTTTAAAAATGGATCTTGAAGTCAAGGACTTCTTTGAAGCCGTCCTGGTGAACAGGAAGAGGTTTTGCGATGACCTCCGCATATGATCGGATTATAGTTTGCCATTCTCCCTTTGTCAAGTGGTCCATTTAAGACTTGTTATTTGTTTTTTTATATCTGTTTTTGATTACTTGTATGTGTTATATTATACTGTTTTATCATGTTTTTTGCACTTTAATAGTTTGTAATAACTGAAAAAAGTTGTGATGATGATTATAGATTTACTATCACTACAATGGGTAATAACAACACATGCTATTTACAATACTTTGTGCAGTAAAAATGCAGATGTATCTCGACGTGAAAACCACCCATCATTTGGTTCCATTTAATTTCAAAGTTTTTTACCTTTCAAAATGAAGTACTTACAAATAAATGCTTTATCTGGAATCCATTTCCCTCGACAAAGCACACTGGGCATGACCCACTTTGGTAAGGTTTTGTCTGTATGGCACAATATTTAAGTTGGGAATCACAAACACTGTGTTGGGATATTTTTCTTTTGGAAAATTACAACCTACCTGTGCTGTGTTTACGGCTTGTATCCGGTGGTAGGCGATGTTGTGAAGCAAAGGATGCTAAAAAGATTACAGAAAACAAGCGGGTAGTTACATATACACATTTGCTGTAATGCTGTTAAACAAGTCTGATGTAACGTTTAGCAGTCATTTAGTATTTTTGAATAAATAGATTCTTGTTGCTATTTTGCAATATATTTGCAATGCTAAATTTATCAGTCTCTTGAAATTGCAAAAATTAGCTAAATGAATTTACTGATATCTTGTGTGAAAATTGGAACATGAGGATATACCTCACATTCAAAAGTCAGGCGAAATACTAGTTTAAGACTAGTTCAAGTGGAATATGCCAATTGCTTTTCTGTGAAACATTTTCGGGGTTGCACTCTTGTATGGGTGGAAATCACTTGAAATTTCACAAGATTTTTCCTAGTTAGGGGTGTATCAAACTCACATAATTTTCTGTAGCATAATTACATGAAATTACTGCAAAATTACTCAAAAGTATCCATAATTACGCTAAATACACCTTGCATTCAAAAAATTACTCAAGCGCATCGTTTGGGTAAAAATTCAGCTCAAAATGTAATTTTGAGATGATTTCTGATTGCTCATGGACATGATCACAACACATTCATATTTGTACTTTGCACTCAAAAATTATCCAAACAGTCTGCTTGTGTAAAAAACTACCCGAAATGTTTGTTGACTGCCCCGGTTAAAGAAACTACAGCTTGCATTCTAAACACTTTAACTCACATTCAGATTTGTAGTTTTGCCCTAAAAAATTACCTAAACAGGGTTAAATATCTAGCTGAAATGTTTGTTGACTGCCTGCTTTAAAGGAACTGCCGCTCGAATTCAAACCACTGTTGCTTGAGCTGAAAAATTACCTGAACAGTACATCTCGCTTTACAATTTCTGTCTGAACGGGAGTCTTATTACACAATGTGGTGTACTGGCATAATCGCTGTAATTTTGAGTCATTTTCATTGCACAAAACCCCCAAATTATGCCGTTAATAATTGGCGTAATTAAAATTTCATCCAGTCTTCCTTAAAAAGAATTTACTGTGGCCTAGTATTAAGTAACAAATCAGCATAGTTGTTAGACTGTAGTAATTTCTTCAACTTCTTTTTGTCAATTCATTGGTTGAGTTCTTGTATCATAAATGCATGGTATAAATTATTAATGCATTCATGCCTTATTTTGCTCCACAGAAGAACTGTATCACCTCCCTTAAAAAAACTGCTTTCCCAAGAATATGAGTCTTTAATATTTTACACTAATAGCAGCCTTTTTTTCTATCTGTTGATAATCTGGTTTGGTTTGGACCCTGGCTCTTCCATGTTGCGGAAAAAGGTACTGAACATTGAGGAAGCATTGTAGTGGTGCAGGTAGCACCCACTTCCCATTAGGCACAAAAAAACACATCATTAAGGGGGACAGGAACAATGACTCAACCACAGGGGTGAGCATCCTCTTTACTGGGATCATGGGAGCTTGTGAGACAAAGGAGTAGTCTAAGGGCCTGATTACAACTTTGGTGGTGCTGCTCCGGCTTTGCGCCGGCACGGCACCGCAAAAGCTGTGCATTGTCCGCCCACGAGAGTACGAGTTCAACTCGTGTCTGACGGGCTTTTCTTACACTATTCCCACCGCGGTGCCCTGAAAACAGGCACCGCAATGGGAATGCAAAAGCAATTCCAGCACAGCATGCACTGTGAAGTCCATGCCATGCTGGCATGTGGGGTGCATGCAAACAGGGGGGCACATATTGTGCCCCCCGAATGCATCACGATGGCGGCGGGAACATGGGGTCCCTGTAGGGCCCCATTTGTTTCCCCACCACCAGCCTTTTCATGGTGGGCTCACCGCCATGAAAAGGCTAGCAGTGGGGAAAATCGTAATATGCTCGGCGGACCGTGGCGGTCCCGCCTTGTATATTGTATACCCTTGTCCGCTACGCCATCACCAGGAAACGGCGGTTCCCTGGCGCAGCCGGCGCTGCGGAAGCGGTCCAAATGGCTGCCTTGGAATACAGCAGCTACAGGAGCGCCACCGCTGCGCCACCGCGACTCTGGCGGTCAAAACCCCCCAGACTCATAATCAGGCGCTATGTACAGAACCCAGAAGGGGCTTAGACACAAGAACCTGGCACTATTTTTTGCAGTTTTATCTTCTTAGGGCCTAATTATGAGTCTGGCGGTCCGAGGACCACCAGACTCGCGGGCCTGCAGCAGTGGTGGCGCAGCCACCGCCGCATCAGTGGTCCGACTGCCCAATTACAACTTTGATGGTTGGACCACCATCGCACTGCAGAAGCCGCCAGGAAACTGCCATTCCCTGGTGGTGGCGCGGCAGTCAGAGGCTCAGCAATATGCTGGTGGTGCCTCTGCGGCACTGCCATGCATATTATGAGTTTCAGGACCGCCAGCGGTGTCATGGAGGTCTTTACTCCATGAAAAGGCTGGGGGTCCTGAAACAAAGGGGGACCTACAGGGCTCCCTGTTGCCCATGTACATGGGGATGCATGCAGGGGGGCACAACATGTGCCTCCCTGTGTGCATGCACCCCAGTTCCAGCACGGCATGGAATTTACAGTCCATGCCGTGCAGGAATTGTTTTTGGCATTCCCATTGCGGTGCCCATTTTCAGAGACACCACCAAAAAAAGCCTGCTAGACACGAGGAAACTCGTAATCTGGTGGCCAGTGCGCACACTGGTTTGGCTGCCATTTGCGCCTGAATGGGTATTTTGGCTTTAGAGGGTTCCTCCACACGATTCGAAGGACACAAAATTGTGCTGGGCAAAGATACATCATTCTGAGTTTTCACATCAAAGAACAGAGTGAAACATGTAGGCCCTGGCTATGATTTTCACAGTACTGGCGAGATGCAAACTCTGCACACACAATTAACAGTATTGTCCGGTAACACCCTGCCAGTACCATGCAGTTATGAGTCAAAACCCCATTGAATGAAAACTAACTGTGTGGACCAGGTTTCCTCCGGCAGCATTCCACACAGTATATAATGTACCATGCTGTTTAATGCTCACATTTATCACCTGCTCGGGGCAGGTGGTAAATGTGAGCTGGGAGTCAGGTGTGGAGTGGAAGTTGTGGCAAGTCAGTTTGGACTGTATAAGAGGGAAGGGTAAAGGAGCACTGACGGGGAAGCATACTTGCTGTTAAAAAAAAGGCTGGACATAGGGGACGGAGGTTTAACTGCTGTTGCACTAAAACCATCAAGCAATTTTATCAGATTTTTTTCCAGGTGGTAAAATCAAGTCAGGTGTTCCCACACCCTGTAAATCCAGGTGCCGGAATACCAAATCACCCATGATTGGGTGGAATGGAATCCCACACCTGAATTCTGCTTCTCCCAACTTTTAACCTGGCCTTAGTATTAATGCTTTATCCCCCATTCTGAGGTTCGAAATTCAGAATAGTTAAGTATTACCACATCTGATAAATACTGCACCAAATGGTGTCAATATTTCCCGGGTGTTGTATTACCGCACCTACATTTGGCGGGTCGTATAAATGCTTTATCATGAAAGGGAGTGCTCATTTCTCTGCTTACTTCAGGGTAGCAGGATTAACAACATATTCTACTGTGGGCGGTAAATGTAGCTTGATAGGCCGACTTTGAAGGAGATTATATGCTTTGGCCTGAAAGCTTTAAGCCATGTACACTTGTATCACTGTCACTGGACCGGAGATTGTTTCAGCGGTCCAGCTGTTGTACATACTTAAGAGTGTGTGGCGGGGCCTCTAGACTCGGCGGCCATTTCCCGCCAATGGCGGGACAGCGCGCGCTCCAGTTATCATTATGGTAGCATGTCAAAGGGAGCGTATAAAGAAAGCCCCTGATCCGAGCACAACTCGATACTGTAACATTATAACAACATATATGATGAAAAATGTCCCCTTGCCTCCTACAGGCCTGGTCTGGATTCTTGCTCGAGGATTTCAAAGGCTTTCCCGTCTCGCCAGAGCAGCCACTCGCCATCACTCGTCGCCTGTTTAAGAACCAGAGGAGGGCGCGGGTTTCAACAGCTTTCCGTGCCCTTCGTTTGGGGTTTTCAAGTTTGAAGGTTCTTATCCCCGCTAACTGCCCCTTCCATTTTCAAGTAAGCTTGTTTATTCTGTGTTTACATGGGGGGCTTCGGGTTGCAGAACGAGAGGCACTCGGCACTGCTTTAATCTAGCTACTTAAAGGGGAATGCTTGCCATGTCCGCTGGTGGAATTAAAGTCTTGAGCACATCTTCGGCTTGATGGTTGTCAACCGCCACCCTCCCCAAAACAGACGGAAGGTACTTAGACACTCCCAGGCTTCGCCACCACACACAGCGCACACGACTTAGATGGTTGCTCTTAAAACTGAATAGAAGCGCGAGCGTAGGCAACCACTCCAGAGGCAGGCTGTCGGAATTGTTCTTTTTGCAGTAATGGCAGTTCACACTGTTTGCTAAGTCAGTGAGTGGTACTCCTGGTACTAAAGCTAAGTCAGTCTTTCGGTTACTGAGACATCTATGCAGCTGGTGCATTAACCCACTTTTCAAGGATGCAGGTTTTCATGTGTTTGAGTTCTTCACTACTGAGAGGCAATAGACAGGTAGCACGGTTGATGTGTTAGTATAGCTACATACAGCGATATCCCACAGTTAAGTCAAAGTCAAAAAGAACTTTGGGGCATATCAACAAGGCCAATATCGCCGGGTTAGCGGCACTTTCGTGCCGCTAACATGGTAATTTTAAAACGCCTTATCAACAAGATCGCGATAACCTGTGTTAGCGCTAATTTCCGCGATTTAGCTGCCGGTTTTTTATCGCCCTGCATGCCATCGCTAATGACATGCAAAGTAGGCGTTCCGGAGCAAAACAACATGGAAATAGCCGCTAACACGGCTTCGCCATATCAACAAGCCTGCAGCAGACCCGCGAAGCGTCAAGAAGAATCGCGCTATGCACCCTTTATCGCAGGTATTTAACGTCTGCTATTTTTCTGACTTAGCCATATGTTTAATGAGAGGTGGATTGCATGGTTAAGGCCACTGGGTCGTATTAGCGAGTTTATGCTTTATCTCACAAAATTATCGCTGGATTTGCAGCGCTGTTGGGGGTTTTCGCCGCTATCGCTGGATTTCATAACGCCAAGGCGCTAATCGTTGTTGATAGCGCGCTAACAAGGCGATGCATTCCAGCGATAGCCGGCGATATGTAGAATCGCGCTGACCGCGCCTTGCGATGTTTATCTCATGTTGTTGATGATATGCCCCTTTATTCGGTTTCAGAAAAACCCCATAAACGTTTATAAAATCAACATTACAGTTTATAATTCCAATGGTCAATTAATGTAACAACACCAGGAATAATTCACACAATTCAATTAATTAATAAGTAGAGGTAAAAGCAATACAATCCTTAAAATCAATCTTTGATAAAAATAGAGGGCATATTAGCAAGACCGGCGATAAAATTATCGCCGTTTTAGCGGCAGGAAACTGCCGCTAAAACGGCGATAATGGGCTTGCTAATATGCGTTATGGAATTCAATAGAAGCACAGGTTAGATGTGCAGGACATCTAACCTGTGCTTCTATTGGAATTCCATAACGCATATTAGCAAGCCCATTATCGCCGTTTTAGCGGCTGTTTCCTGCCGCTAAAACGGCGATAATTTTATCGCCGGTCTTGCTAATATGCCCCACAGTCTATATTACAGAGCACTAAGGGGCTCATTACGATGGCGGGCGGAAGCACAACCGCTGTGCTGGCGGATGCAAAAACCACCAGTTACCGCCGGCACGCAGCAGTCCACACGCCCGTCCAATTACGATGCGAAAAGTAGGCCAAACACCGCCGGCAAGCCAGCAACACCGTCCGCCATCAAAGTGCGCCCGTACACGTAGCGGCGCAGCCCAACTGACACACACCGTCCGACGAAACACGTCCCGCCCGGCGTATAAATTACGATGCCGCAAACAAACGGCTCCCACTGCTAAGAGACACCGCACGTGAAAGAGAGGCGGTAACACGGACGCAGAGCACGGACAACGAAGAAGCGGCACCCCGAGCATGAATCCAGCACTGCAGGCCCTTCCCATGCTTCTGCTGATGCACCACCAAGGACGCAACGCACCGCGGAGACGCAGGTAGGCACACACACAACAAGTGCACGCAAACAGCGCACACAGTGCAAGGGCGGAAAAAGCGGACAACCCCCACCAGCGCGTGTACACTACACATCCACCATTGCATCCACATATGACACACAGGCCAAATCGTAACTTCGCGGAACACATGTGTACACACCACCTGGGACTAGGAACCAACCACCCCGTCACGGCCCCAAAGCGCCGATGACGCCGCCACACATGCGCACAACGCAGAGGCCAACCGCAGCGCCATGCATGCGTCGCACACAGACACAGGGACACAACCAAGCAGCACACACATCAGCCCCACCCCGAACGCACATGACACGTGACAGGCCGGCCACAGACATGTCCCCAACGCCCAATTCACGGACAACACCCAACGCCACACAACCGACGCACACATGTCAGTGAAGTCACGCAACAGCAGGACACACCCCAGTGTAACAAACATGGCGAAGCACACAGCGGCGGCAACACCAACTAGGAGAAGCAGGGCCCCTTCGGGAAGAGGAACGCCAGTACCACACTGAAAAACCCATACCACCCTGCACATATGAACAAGACATATAAAACGGAACACCAAAGAGCACGGGGACCGACAACAGGTGGCCCAAGAATAACATTCACACACAAGGCCCAACGCAGAGCGGAAAGGCAGCCTGCCGCCCACACAAGGGAGAGCAGACAGCACTGAATGACCTTCCATTCCAACTCCGAAACCACAGCCCTACGACAGAAGCCGGTGAATACAGCCATTGTCCAAGAATAGACCAACACAGGCATGCCGAGGAGACCGACCACAGGGCAGATAGCGCATATCACAGAAGCACACAACGGACGGGGAAGAAAGAAGAAAACACTCCCCATGTCGGCCACATGCAAGTTAATTGGAAGGAGTCACACATCACTGACCTTGAACTGTCTGAGAAGCATGTGGGAAGAGGGCCCGTGTCCTCCAAACAAGCAAACAGAACACAAGTCCTGTCTCCCTACGACTACACAGAGCTCACAGCAACCTCGGAGCGTGCACATTGCAGACTGCACACACAGCCGGAGCACGCCACCACAACGCACCGCTGCGAAATGGCAACCGCAACACACCTACCCAACTACGCCGAACAGCTCAAGCTGTACAAAACCAACCTGTTCCATACATTGGGATGCGATCTCCTGTCCCTGCTGAACGTAAGTTACCGACTGACTTACCGCATCACATTGTTCAGCTGCGTCATGCCCGTCTTCTACTGTCGGAGGTGTCCCTACCAGCATCCCGTCGAGATATGCCTCTCCAACCCGGCATGTCTGAAGGCGGACCTGCTACCACTACTCCTCCCTCTGGACGCACACGACAGGGCCTGCTCTGCCTATGGGGGCATGGCGTATGTGGCCAACATCGCACCCGCACTGAAATGGGACCACTGTGCCTCCACACGACGGATCATCGAGAACAGCTACATCGAATGTCACCCAGCATGCCCCATCATGCTCCTCCAAGGGACAACTTACGAACAACACCTTGACAGCCACCATCCGCTACATTGGCTGGCAAACATGTACACCACCAATGACATGGAAGCCCTGCTGGACGGCATCGCATACCTGACAACCTGTAAATACGTCGGACCACAACGCAGGTTCCCCGAGTGACCTATGATGTCCAACCCCGCACCCATGCTTAGCTTCCGCACGGACTGGCCAGTCACCACCACAACAGCCATACCAAACGACCGGCAACTGTAACCACACCATCAACGACATCGCCATGACATCGGATATGACCGGGACATGCACACTGTTCCCCATCACATCCAGGAACACCGCATGCATCGTGGGAGGCAGTGGCATGGGCTCTGTGTATCGCACCCACATGGACGGAACTGCACGAACAACCAGGACACGACATGGATCCAGCGCCCATGGACACACACACCGCTCAGTGGACATGAATAGGTTGCCTGGAGTATGTGGGTGCTGCACCCCTCCCACCCCCGCCCTGGGAACCCCATACCAGGACCTTTGCATGGACGTCAAGTGCATACAACAACAACACGACCCCAGTGACTGTGACATGTCCAGTAACCACCACAGTGCAACAACAAGTGGCACGCCGCTGCATGCACGCAAGCACATGCCCTGACGTCATCTCACATGCACGCGTGCATGAGGAACAACCGCAGCAAACCTGTCACATGGAACTGAGATGGACTGTGCCCATGATGCCAAGCGGTCTGGTAGGCTACATGTATACCGTCTGTGTCAAAGTCCGCAGCTCCGCAGCTATACGCAAATGTACATTAGCACAGCCTTGGCCAAGCAGATGTCACTCTGAAGCCCACATCCCACATGCAACAGCCAATCACATGTAACCCCACACCCTATCCCATTTGCAATCATGCTCAGTATATCCTCAACATGTATTCCGCTGCCAGTAGTGTCCACTATACTGCATCACAGAGGACAGAAGACTCAATATAATGTTTGAAACCAAAACTGTCTCCGCTGACTCATTTCACATGTACGAATGAGAGAGGATGAGAGTATGTGAAGTACACGGCAGTCGTGACATGACCATGTAGTCCACTGGTATTGGATGACAATGCAAATGAGTAGCACAACTGTGGAAGACACACATGTGCCGTGTGAAGTCGTATGGACGCAGTGCACAGGTGGGTGGGTGTGACGGGTAGATGCGCACATGCCAAGTTGGAGCACGCCGTGTTGGGAGGGGTCATGAACAGTACACCACCGCTTCCCTGGGCATAGTGAGAGGACACCTGTCGGGGGGAGTGAACACGTGTGTGCACAGCAGCCGGGCACACGTACATAGCGGTACCAGGCGCACCTCAGCCCACCCTCTGTGGACAAGCAGGATCCTGTTGTGCGCCCGCCATGCCCCTTGACAAGGCACACACAGCCCCAGTCGACCAGGTGTAACCCCAACATAGTCAATCCGCACAGGCGATACAGGGCACGGGATGGCAGTGGAGCATGGTGTGTGAGAGGTCTCCTCGCGCTCCTCCTGGTCATATCACGCAGGCAATAGAACCTCAACATCTAGCATGGCAAAAAGTCAAATGGAAGTGTAGGGGGACGCACCACAGCACGAGCAGCACTGACGTCACGGGAGGTGGCTCGCACCATCCCATCCATTGCCCATCATACCAACCACGCCACATGCCATTGCGACTAAGTGCAAGCGCGTGCGCCACCACCCCGAGCCCTCCCCAGAGAGGCCAAAGAGTGAATGTGTGGGCCACCAGTCACAGACGGACGCGGCCTGGCCGCAAGGGCAGCCACAGCCACTGGGTGTCGCAGGTGGCGGATCCGGAAGGCGAAGACTGTGATGCATAGTCCATGCAGGCCGGGTCTCCATTTGGGGCACCACGCAGGTGGACGGCGTCCCGCCACACATCATACCCTGAGACAGCCCACTCGTGCAACTGGACCCACACATACACTCCTTGCCCTCTCTGGTGCGAGCTTGGGGCTGCCTGTGCAAGCGCTAGCCTCGCAGGTGAGCATGCATATTGGGGGGCGAGGGGAGGACATGAGGGCTGGGGCGAAGATGACCGTATCACTGTCAGTTAGTACAAGGGATGACCCAGATGTGGAAAGGAAGAGACGTGTCCCGTGTGTACTGCAACTAGTCGCCAATCCAACTACCCCCCCATGTCCGGAATGTAAGCCCGCACCTAGGCTTGCCCATCCGCCACATCGAACATACCACCAGCACGACAACCCTCCCATTCGAAACACTGACTGGGGTGGCGACCAGTGAACAATCATGTGTAGCCTACCCACGCGTACATGTGGGCCCTCCATGATCCATGTCACCTGCGGCAAAGAGATGACATGCGCAATGAGGGAAGTGAGGAGAGCTGTCCGCCCCACGCACAGAAGGTGCATCAGCACCACAGACCCAGCAGCGAGTCCAGCAGGGGTCACATGTGCAGGGGCAGCGGTGCCTGGTGTGAAGGCACATGCATATAGACAGCACATCGACCAATGTGTAGTCTGCCCACATCCACAGTCCATCATCATGCGGACATAGGAATTGAACACAGGGCAACACATCTTAGTTGGTGCACCCACCGTGACCAACAATGCGCAATCATCGACGTACCCGCCCTGTGCATGGCCCCCCACCCAACGGAGGCACATCCAGTGCCACCATCCCACACACACAAGCCTTCCACGGAACATGCTGTGTCCAATGGTCAGAACAGAGTCAGCGCCCATCTGGTGGATCCTGAACAGGAGACACATGCACACACATGCCAGCTCCCACTATGTACGTCTGCCACCTGGCACGTGCAATGTAACCTCTCACCTGTGACGTGTGACTGCAAGCACACAGCCGTCTTGGCATGGGGCTGTCAATGTGGACACCTGTCAATGTTTCGGGAGGTGTGATCCGTACAGTGCTGTACATAGGGTGCAGTGCTGACACCTACTACTGTCTCATATCCCCTCGTGCCACAGGTCCCACTTGTATTGGCCGCTCAGCCCGTGCCCACATCGTCGTCGTCGTGTGCCATACTCATCCAGCCTCGGAAGCAGTTCCATGCTCAGCAGACACTCATGTTGCCGTGGCGTTGCCGCTTGACGAATATGCAGTCAGTCCCCATCAGCACGCCCCGCAAGTCATTGGGGCCTAGATCCCCATGTGCATGCACATGGCAGTGGTATGTCTCACTTGCCATTGCCATTGTTGGGAGACCTGTGTAAGTGTATTGTGGCCGTGCCGTCCCAGCTTGACAGCTGGGCTGTGGCTCATGTGCTTGCTCAGTCATGTCAGTGATGTGTATGCGAAATTGCTATGTGTTGTGTTGCTTTGACATGTGTCCTCTGCCATTTTCCCAAGGCGGAGACCGAACATTGACCGCCCATACCAATTGCTGGCGGACATGGACGATACAGAGGTTATCAGGAAGTTTCGGCTGGACAGGCCAACCCTGCATCGACTGTGTGCCATGTTAGAGCCCCATCTCCGTCCCCGCAGGGTGTATCCGACTGCTGTCACCCCCACGGCTAAGGTGATGGCCGCCATGCATTTCTTCGCCACTGGGTCATTCCAGCACACAGTGGGCAGTGGAGGAGGGATGTCCCAGCCCATGTTCAGCAAGGTGCTGAGGGATGTACTGGCAGCCATGATGCTGTACCGAAACAGGTACATCAGATTCCCCAGGGCTCGTGAATTGGCGGCAGTGAAGGGTGCATTCTATGCCCTTGGCAGAATCCCACACGTCGTGGGAGCCATTGACTGCACACATGTTGGCCTTGTTCCACCACAGGCCACTGAGCACCTGTACCGCAACAGGAAGCACACGCACTCCCTGAATGTGCAAGTGGTGTGCCTTGCGGATATGGTGATCACCCACGTGTGTGCCAAGTTCCCAGGCTCGGCACATGACGCACACATAATGCGCAACAGCATCTTGCCACGACTGATGGCCAATCTGCAACAGGATCGTGGCTGTATTGTCGGTGAGTATGTGGAGTGGTGTAGCGTGCTGGTTGTGCGATGCTGTCCCCTGTCCAGTTGGAATAGCAACGGTTCTCTGTGTCCCTCACACCCAGGTGACTCTGCGTATCCGAATGGGGCATGGCTGCTCAGTCCATTGAGGAATCCTCGCACCCCAGCAGACGATCGATACAATGAGGCACATGGGAGGACCAGACGTGTGGTCGAGCGTACCTTTGGCCTCCTCAAGTCCAGGTTCAGGTGCCTGGACCGCACCGGGGGTGCACTGGCGTACTCCCCACAGAAGGTGTGCCAGATAGTGGTGGCGTGCTGCATGCTGCACAATCTGGCCATTCGGAAGCAGATCCCCCTCATTGTGGATGACGGAGATCAACCAGGGCCCCAGCCCGCAGACCAGGACAGCTCGAGTGAGGTGGACAGCGGAGAGGAGGAAGCTGGGAATGTGCGCCAGCAGCTCATCGCCCGCTACTTTACTTGACGGTGAGTGTCCATGTACGACGGCTGATGTGTCTGTATCTGTGCAGGTGTGTGTGTGCTGTGTCAGGGTGGCCGTATGTTCACTGCGTGCAGTGTGTCAACGCTCCATGGCCAGGGTAGTATGCCACTGTTGGTGACTGTGGCATTGTGCCCTATTGCTCTGTGCGATGTGTGTACATTGCTTGTAGTTGTTGACATGTACTGTGTGATGGGTGTGTGACACACTCATTGAATGTGCTCCTGTTCTGTCTCCCACCCCTAGGTCCCTACAGGCCCTCCGGATTCCATTGCCATGCCACGCATCAGGTGCCTTTCCGCCCAAGGTGGCCGTTGTATTCCGTACAAATAAAACACAGGGCACAAACAGCAGTTAGTGAAAAAGGTGCATTTATTCCAAACTGTGACATGTGATTGTGTGTAAGGTGATGACAAAAGTGGTGCGTGCAGTGACAATGAGCTGTCGGTCATGGCTGCGTGAAGCTCAGGGTGTACCCACTGGTTCTATGTCCATAGTCCAACACACACATGCCATCCAGCTGGCTGTGTGGAGTGGGATCGTAGAGCAAGTCAATGCAGTGGCTGGTCAAGGAAGGCTGGCGGAAGGCTGGCTGGCTGCCTCACTTGCGACTGGAGCGTGTGAAGTCCTCCCGGGAGACCTGTTTCCTCTTCGGACGGCCCCTTCCACGTTTGGGAGGGGGTGTGTGGTGGCGACCTGCTGGTGGTGGGTGAGGTGTGCTCACTGGCTGTGGACGCAGGGGAAGTGGACACTGCTGCCCGACCCTGCGCCCTAGCAGGTGGTGGCGGAGGTGGTGTTGCTGGCCTTGCCTGTGACCCCACCGCCACCAGCAGCTGGCCCATGAGGTCCACGAGTTGGTCCATACGGGACACGAATTGGCCCATATGGGCGTCCATGGACCTCAGCACCCCCAGCACCTCCCGCGTGTCTGTAGCAGACCTGACCCATTGTTCTTGGGCCTCCTCATAGGCCCCAAGGACTCTGGCCATTTGAGGCAGGGCATGGCTCCCAGGGGAGGCTGGCGTTTCCCTGACCCTGCTCCTCCTACCAGTCCTGCTGCCACCGGCCTGCCCACTAGCCACATTGCACACCACGGTCCTCGCTGTGGCTCCCAGGGTGGATCCAGTCGGCCGGGCCACCACCTGCGCTGGGGCTGGTGCCAGCGAAGACGTGGTGGTGGTGGTGGCGGTGGTGGTCGGTGCGGCGATGGTGGCGGTTGCGGCAGTGGTAGTGGCCGCAATGACCGTGGGTGTGGCCGCAACGACAGTGGCAGCAGGGGGCTGGGACTGTTCAGCATCCCTGGATGATGGGTTGGTGGGTAGGAGGGGTCCTGGGGAGCGGCTGGGCCCTGCCACACCAGATGGGCCTGCTTGGTGGTCCGTGTCCGAAGAGGAGGACAGATCCTCCAGATCCGTGTGTCCTCGTTGGGGGCTTGTGGGCTGGCTGTGCTGGCTGCTGTCTCCATCCCCAGCATCCGGCAGTTCGTCACCTGTGGAGAGAATGAGATTTGTTATTGTGTTGCACCTGGCGAAGTATGTATTTGTCGTCTGACATTGGCAGTTCGTGCAATCTCGTACATGGGTTTCCCGGAGGCGAGTGTGTGGCTGTGGCATCTGTAGTTGTGTGTGCTAGGCAATGGGACTGTGTGCTGTGCACATGTGGCATGGGACGGATTGGCCATGCCGATGGGTGTGTTGCTGTGCCCCTACTCATTGTGACTCTGGTGTATGCGGGCTCCTGGCCCATCCTGGGTCTGGTTTGTACTTTGCTTTTGGGGTTCATATGGAACGCTTAGGCACCCATATGGCAACATGGGGGCCATGCCCCAGATTCACATTTGGGAGGGGATATGCTTTTGGGGTACATGCTGTAAGCCATGGGTGCCGAACGTGACATGTGTTGTGGCAGCATGACAGTGCATGGTTTGAGGTGTGTGCATGCTTGACATGGCCTGCATATTTGCTGTCTGTTGTGATTACTGGACATGGCATTGGACGCATCGTTATGAGTGAGTGTTGGTTGTGTGCCAGCCAACGTATTGCAGTTGTCCCATCTCCTTGGTGTGCGTGCTGCCCTGTGCCATGTGCATCACTGCAGTGCTCGGGGGGGCCCATGTTGTGTGTTGTTGCTCACAGTGTGTCGTGCGCTTCATTGACTTCTGGCACATGGTTGGTCATGGGCATGTGTCTTAGCGTGACTGCTGTATGTGTGGCAGCTGTGCGGATGACATGCCTTTCATGAGACTGGGGCTGACGGATGGGATGGATGGTATGTTGTATGTGCATGGTGTGTCTGTGTGTTTGATGGGTTCAGTGGTGTTCGTGTGCATTTCTGTTGTTCCGCTCTGTTGCGTCTAGTGTTGTTTGTCTTACATAGGCGTAGTTGTGGGGTGTGTGGTTGACAGGCAGTAGGGGCTACATGGACTGGACTTCAATGGTGTTTCGGTTGTGTGTGATGGGTTGCACAGTGGCTGCCGTGTGGTACTATGTTCAGTGTGGCTTGTGCATGCAGACGTGGCTCCTTGGGTGTTGCTGTGTTTGTGATGGGTCATGTGGGGTGTGAGTCTGTGGTTCATATCCGTGTGCACATTGTTCACTTGTTCGTGACGGTGGGCGGTGCTGCGTGTTCGTCTGCTACGTGACATGTCCCATGTGTTGGTCGTGTTACGGCCCTCATGCCTCCAGTAATCCAGCCCTGTCCAGTTTCCCACCTGCAGGTTGTTCGGGCGTGCACTGTACTGGATGCCACATGGTTCTAAGCGGGGGTGCTCCATGTTGCAGGTCTGTGGGGGTGGGGGGTGTTGTGGGTCGTAGTGGTGGCTGGACACCCACTGACACCGATTGCTGTGGACCGTGATGTCTACCTTTCGGCTGTCGTTGTGCACTGCGGTGGCTGACACGTGGCTGTGGGGTGTGGGGGATGCTCCTCCTTGCTGTACTGTGGGACTAGGGGCCTGGTGTGTTTTGTACTTGGGCTGTCCACCCTCCCACCCACTGCACTTTGTGTTCCTGCCACTTAACTGTTACTTGTCGGTTAGTGCAGCTATGGCGGACACATGGGTGTGGTGGGTGCTCGTTGTGGCGCTTCTGGCATATTTGGGGACCTGTTGGTGGTTACGTGGCTGGCTGAGTGTACACATGTCCCCACGCATCTTACAGTTGTTCTGTTTGGGCTGTGTGTGGTGGTGTCTGTTGCATGTGTGTGTGATGTGTTGTGTATTGTGTGCTGGACATGGGGGTGTTTGTCCCTGGGAGCTGTGGCATGGTGGTAGTGCATGTGAGTACATAGCGGTGTGCTGGTATACATTAGTTTGTACTTACCAGCCTCCACTCCCCCTGCTAATCCGGCGAGGATCTCGGGATGGATGATGACTCGCACCTTCTCCTCCCACGCTTTGAAGGTCTTGAAGAGCGCGGGATTCCCTCCGCCAGTGACGGCAGCCAGCTCTCTGTTTTTGCCCTCCTTCTTCTTGACCAGGCTCTTGACGTCATTCCACCGTTTGTTAATTTCGACTCTGTTCCTGGGCAGGGTCCCGACTGCATTGACCTGGTCTACGATCCGGTTCCACATTCTGTTTCTGGTGGCTAGTGGTGTGTGTTGGACCATGTTCCCATAGATTTGTGGGTGCACCTTGATGATCTCGTCGACCATGACCGTCAGCTCAATGGGCGTGAACTTGGGCATTCTTTGTGGTGCCATGGTGTTTGTGGTGCTGGTGCGGTGTGTGTTGTGTAATGTGCAGGGGGTTTGTGGTGCCGGTGTTTGGTGGTGGTGGTGGTGGTGGTGGTTGTGATGTGTGCGTTTCTGTGGTGTGCTGCTGTCCTTGCTGTGTCACTGTGTCCTCTCCTCTCCTCTCTGGTTTGCAATGTTGCAAGGGGTTGTGGTCTGTGGGAGTTCTGCTTTTGTACTTACCTATGTGGGTGTGTCCTCATGGTCTGTTGTTTTCAGGTGTGTTGTGTCTGGGGTTCTGGCCTTTGTAGTTTTTGTTTGTCCAGGGGGTGTTTTCGGGATGTGTACTGTGCTTGTGTATTTGTGCGTGCCTTGCTGTGTGGACTTATTGGCCATGTTGTGTGCTATTGGTATTGTGAGCGGATGGTTTCTGTGCAGGGACGTGGGCGCCATGGTTTCTGCCGTGTCGATTGGCATCGGCGTTGTTTGCGCTGGCGGGCGGTATATTTGTGGTTTTCCCGCGCTCATGGCGGTGCGATCGTAATTTCACGTGCGGTGTGTCGGCCGTGAGGGCGGGCGGTTTTGTGTTGTCGTGCGTGTTTCCGTCCGTGGCGGGCGGTTTGACTCCGACTCGGTCGATGGCGGGCGGTATTTTGTGTGATTTTTCCGCCGATGGCGGTTTTCGGTTTGTGTTATCGTAATGGCGTGGTCGGTGTTCAGACGGTGTATGCGGGCGGTATTTTGCCGCTTCCATGCCTTGCGGATTTATTTACGCCGGGTATCGTAATGGGCCCCTTAGTGTCATAACAGTGTAAAACTCTCTCTATGAAAATACACCAGTACTTATATTTTGTGTTTTGTGTAAAAGAATTACACTATTATGGTTCAACTACTATAACTAATACCGTTTCCTGATGGCCATTGCGACTTTAATATAGTTGGGAACCATAGTGCATATATCATAAGTAGCCAAGGAAAGTAAGTAGTTAAAACCTTCAATATAGGAACATGGCCTAATTTCTTTTAAAATCGGGACTAAAAGTTTCCTCTTGGCTCTTTATAGAGAGGGCAAAATAACATAAAGTGCAAGGTGCTTTGAACTGTCAAATTATCACAGGGGCAAGGCTCTAATTTATCTACCCACCCTGATTGTTTCGGGAAAGCCACTAGAAAGTGCAAGGTAAGTAGACGAAATCTTGTTAGATAAAATCGTGTCTGTACATTTATGGAGAATGTTAAATAAAATTGCTGTCAGACAGAGGCTAAGTAAGGGGGCCTATTACCTCAGGCTGAGGGCGGCGTATTTTCGCCCCTGTAGAGTGTGCCTCTTTTATAATATTTTTCGCATTTTCATGAATACCAGCCGGACAATCAAAAGAGTGCCCCAAACCTAACTTATAGAGGCAATCCCTTACAAAATGTAGCCAAGGAATAGTTAGTGCTCCGTCAAGATTAATACAATCTTTGATGACTTCTCTGGAAAAAATTAACTCCTCAGTCAGCCAAATTTTGGCCCATAATAGCAAGGGGGCAATATCTATACGATCCTCTACAAAATCAAGCCCCAACTCATGATGACAAAAAATTGTTGGGCACTATTTGGAGCCATCAGTAACCTCTTTATAAATTTATTTTCCGTAATCTGTAGTTGCCGACTGTTATGATATCTCCACACACCTGCTCCGTATGTTGCAACAGGCACACATTTGGCTTTATACAGTGTAGCCAACTCAGTCACTGGCTTGTGGCCCAGCTTACATGCAAAACGAAAAATCCCTTCAACGACTCTACCCATTTGTTGCGCCCTTACGTAACAAGCGATTTCCAATTCATCTTGTTGTTGAAGATATTCCCTAAATAATTAAAATTATTCAGTTTGTCAATTCTCTTATCTCCTACAGCAAATTTCCTAGTTTTAGTCATTTTGGAACCACACACCATAATGTATGATTTAATAAAAATAACTTTTAAATCAAGTGCCAACATAAAATCTGTAAACGCGTTAAGTAATTTTTGGAGGCCGTTAGCTGTCAGGGCCATTAACATGGTGTCATCCGCATAAGAAAGTAGCGGGGCCCGTGTGCCTCTAACCCATTAGTGTAAATCAAAAAACAGAAAAGGGGCTAAAATGCATCCCTGCTGGACGCCTTCTGCGGAGGCTATGGGCCTAGTTTTTTCCCCCTGTGGACCGTATCTTATAACAACAGAGGTGGATGCATGGAGCCTACGAAGAAAAGAGATCAAAGCCCCCTCGACTCCCATTTTCCCCATAAGTGCCCACAACTTCTCCCGATTTACAGTATCGAAAGCACTGGACAAATCCATGAAGGACAGGTGGATAGAACCCTTCCTGGCCCTCATGTACTTGCCCATAATCAGAAACAAGTTGAGGCATTGTTCCGTGGTGCCCATCCCTCTTCTAAAACCAAACTGCGCTCTTGCCATAACCCCTGCATGAGTCGCCCATGTTTCGAGTCGGGCAAGGACTACCCTCCCCAACAACTTTGCTGTGGCATCAATCAGGAGATTGGCCTATAACAGGCTGGGTCACTTCTGTTACCTTTTTTGAACACAGGGACCACAACTGCCTCCCTCCAGGTAGCTGGGATAGGGCCAATCATCACTGCTTTAAAAATGTTTGTTAATAATGGAGCCCATAAATGAGGATTACTTTTAAAAAGATCTAATGGCACTCCGTCCGGACCGGGAGCTTTCATATTAATACCTTTTGTTATGGCTTCCTCAACCTCAACTACAGAAATTGATGCACTTAAGTAAGAGGCTGATGTTAAATCTAGGGGCAAATCCCCACTGATTACCTCAGGCTGGCAGCCATTAGGATTAAATATAGCCATAAAGTGAGCTTCCCACACATCCCCCAGGATCAATGAGTCTGTCTTCATTGCCTCTTCAGTGAATAAGGGACGATTTATGATGTCCCAAAAGCTTTTCGAGTCCTTAAGGGAACTGGCTCTCACTAAATCGTCCCAGGCTAAACTTCTCAATTCCTCCTTCCTCTGCCTAACTATACTTTTATAAGCTTTCCTAGCATCTTTAATTTGGGCCCTATCACGAGGGTTAGCATGGAGAGCCAATTTTTGGATTTTTGGGCTCGTGAGCATTCCGCATTGAACCACCTTGTCTCCGGGAAATCCCTGACCTTAATCAATTTGATCAGGTTTTTAGCTACATCTGAACAAATCTGTTCGAATTCACAAATGATCTCAGCTGGGGGCAAATCACAATCTAAACACCTCATAATCGAATCATAATTAGTTGTTACAAGTTTTGCCTCAAATTCGGAGGGGTTTACTTTATTCCAATTAAGTATTACCCCTTTATTGGAATTAAAATGGATCAGGCAGTCGTCTACTTTTCCCCTCTGAGCTATTATACTAAGGGATGCTATGAGGGGGTTATGATCGCTAGCATTATTTGGCTCCACCTCAAAATCACCAATAAGGGGCAGAAACTTCCGTGAGATAAACATAAAATCGATAAAACTTTCCCTACCCCCTCCTATATAGGTACGACACTGTCTTACAGAATTGCTAGCTAAATCATTAATGAGGCCCAAATCATTCTCCATAATAATAGAGTTTAGGGCCTCACCCTGAGGGGTGTGAATAAAATGCGAAAGGGCTTCCCATCTATATTTAGCAGCCCACAGACTTCATCAGAGCTATGGGGGCAAGAGGAGCAATTAAAATCACCAACCCAAAGGATGCATAATGGTTGCCATTTCTCAGAGGCATTATTAATTTCCGCCTGCAAAGACTCAATAACCTGGCAGCTGTTTGAATTAAAAATATTATAGTACCAGTTCACCACTAGTAGCTTGGCCTGTAGCATATTGGAGATCAGGATAAGTTGAAACCAGGGAGATGTACCAACAACGGTAATTTTTATGGCCTCATATTTAACTGAAATTAACATTACCAACCCTCCTTTCGCCCTCCCTGCTAACGTGGGTGTAGCATGGACCATGTAGGAACAATAACCATTCAGCACAACATCTTCCTTGTACCACGTCTCCTGAAGACAAATAATGTCAAAACCTCCAATATAATTTAGCCATACCTCATCAGTCAGTTTGGGGCGAATTCCTGCTATTTTTCATGAGATGAAATGAATTTGTACTTGTAAAGCGCACTGCTACCCTGAGGCTTCCTGGCGCTGAACGCATACCGCTGTGGAACTCTTCCTGGCTTTTCCCTGTGAAATGTCCACTCCTGGGCACCCCCAAGGTGAAGCCAGGCATCCCAGCGCTGGTGGGGCCGTTGTGGAGATTAAGCAAGCTATTGCCCAGAGTTGCAGAGTGGGACCCATGATTAGAATAGGCACCGAGGCGAGAATTATCAGGTCCGAGGAAGTTGAGCCCAAGACCCGCCGAGGCGGGAATTGAACCCTGGTCCCAGGCCAGATCTCTGCATCAGGGTCTGCCGCTCTAACCATTGAGCCACACTACATTTAAGTAGAGACTAGTATGACCCTGATTTGCCAATCCAGCAATTTAGCTATTTATGGCTTGCGCAGCTATTATGGTAGGCACAACCAGTTCCTCCTTAACCATAGTATCGTTTGTGTTTAGTTTAAGACGCAGCAAATCATTTTCGGGTTTGTCTTGGGTCTCCCTAATTATATTTGATATGGGAGTAGAGGATTCTAATAGATTCACAAAGCCCCTATTACTGAGTTCGTCCCTATAGAGTCCTCTCCCTTGAGCACTATAATACGAGCCCGTTCCCGTCATAACAACTGGTTGTCTAGAGCAGCCAATTAGTCAGTCTATGTGAGACAACCCAGAGAGGACATCGAAACGATTTGGATGACTAAATGATGGAAACTGTGTGGGGGGAGGTACACTAGAATACAGCCACACAGACTGGTTTCTCGCGATGAATTCATGATGTGGAGGATGGAAGAAGCCCAGCGGGTGAACCTCTATCAGATCACCAGGTAAATCTCTAAAGTGTGTTAGTGCAAAACGGGCACACCATTCATTACTAAAATTAAGTACAACACAATCCCTTTCCCCACATTTGGGCATATATGACCCAACCAGCTCACCCGCCTGGCCATAATTATTTTATCTGACCAGTTTACCTTTGGCAAAATTCTCTTAGAGCACCAATGAGCCAATTTATTAACAAGACTTTGACAAGTTTATTGTTGGCCAGGGACCAAACGGGGAACCCCCTTCAAGATCAAAGTATATGGTGTACATTCTGGAGGTAAATTTAATACATCTTTTGCACCCCGCTCACTCTGTGAATTGTGCACTGAGCCATTTGTATGCACATTTTCTTGTGATCATCTACCCCTATCTGTCATGAGTGGTTTAGATTGATTTGTGACCCCCTGCCCCAACTTTTGGATGTTCCTATGAATGGGGTCCTGTGATGTTGAGGCCCTCAGGATATTACCAACATTTATACTGGGGGACTCTGTACTGGGGGCCCGACCGTTTACAGTGGGCATTATACTTAAGGAAGTCAAGCTGTTCATCGGAACGCTAGGGATGGCATCATCTTGTTTTAGATCTCGTATTTTTGGACAGGTAGCATTACCAATCAGTTTGATGGGTGCTACGTTGTTACCTAGGCCCGCCAATACTTGGACAAGATGCTCTTCAATGCCAGCTAATCTAGATATAATAGGTGCCAAGGCCTCTTGTACAATTCTACTGAATTTATCAACAGTGCTATCTAATTCATTTGATACATTATTTCTCCCTCCTCCCACCCGAGTCCTCAGTGTGTTTCCTGTTAAATGGGTTTGTTTAGTTCTCTTAACCCTTGGAGAGTGACATTTTGGTTTGCAATCAGCCCCTGCCTGGTCAGTTTGTTTCCTTTTCCCTCCGAGTGCAGCTTGCGGTAGTGTAGATTCCATCACTTGGCAAGTGCTAGAGGCAACTCCTTCACTGGAGACATGTAAAACATCCTGACTCACAATAGTTACAGTAGGCGAAAGGGGCATTTGCGGCCTCTGTTCGGAAACTATTCGTGGTATAATTGCTTGAGAGTCAGTTATGCCAGATGTACTTGGGCATGGTGCTAGTGAGAGTCTTCGTTCCGCAATTTCTATCTCCTTAGTTAACACCCCTACTGCTTTTTGGAGATAACCATCCAAAGTTGAATCCATTGTCTTTGGTATAGTACTTAATTTCCATTTCCCCATAGTGCAAATTAGCTTAATAATAAACAGATAGGGAAGTATAAATCAAAATGTTTTACCCTTGTGCACTGTACCTGTTGTCCCCAAGTCCAAATGGAAAAAAACCAAGAGGATTGGCCCAGTCCAGTCTCCTCCAGGCTCTGACGGGCGCAGACGGGCCCGCCCTTGGCCCGGGCATGCCCGCGCGCGTCCCGCACTGCGGGAGCCCGAGACCGCTTTTATGCGCCCCCTGGCACAGGCAAAGTAACACTGGCGCCTCCTGGCGCAATGGAATATGCAGGATGCAGTCCCCGGTGGCTTCTGGCATTTGGCAGCAAAGCGGCAGACAAGGTACGTGAATGACGGGCTCCCCGCCCACAGTTAAGTCTTTTTAACAATATCCTGCCAATGGACATAGCTTTTCGTGATGGAGAGGAGGCAGCCAAAAAGAATATATATACAGCAGTGAGTAAGTTTAAGAAACAAGACCGGAGACTGTAGGACTCGGACCATAAATCCCAGTTTTGGACCATACCAACACACTCTCACAGTGTCCACAGTTCCCATCCAACCCACAAGTATTGATAAATCCATTGAACTTTTTACTGGTATATCCTTGCACCAGCATTTTTCACGGTGGGGAAGTGGATGTGCACTGACTACCAATAGTGAGAAGGAGTGAGGTAAAAGACCGGAAACCGGTCTTGGTTCATAGCCCTGTTGAGCAACCCTCAAATATTATTGTTGCAATAGGATAGATGGAGCTACATGTTGGGTAACTAATGTTAACAATGAAAGGAGTACCCCCTTTGATGGGAGTGGTGCAAAATATCCCAGCGAGCTATAGGGAGAATCCTTCCTCATCTTGTCCAGGAGTAAATATAGGCAAAGGCCCACCTTGGGACTCACCCAAGACACATTTGGAAAAAACACATATCGCCACAAACATTGGATGGAATATTGCAACAGGGTTGGGGCTTTCATATACTTTGGATTACATAATTATTTTTCATTCTGTCTACGCTAGGATGACAGTCTCCGAAGCTATATTCTAATTAACCTGCTTGAAATCATCGCCTCACCTATTGCTACATTGGATCATGCATGTAAAGAGTCTGGATAAATTAAAGGTTTCAAATCACGTTGTGTAGCTAAAAAATAGTGATATATTTTATTATTATAGCATTAGCGTGACCTATGAGAAAGCACCAGACTTTGGTGAACTGCCGCTACCTAGTACAAATTAAAAGTACTTTGCCAAAGCCATCAGGTCTGTAGTTGGCTGTCAGCCATTTGGCTTTGTTAATGCTTGTTTTGTTATGCCTATTTTATTTTTAAGGAGCTGTTGGATCCATGTCAATATAACAAAAAACAATTTGCTAAAAACAAAAAGAAAATGAGTCTCAAGGAGCACACATTGCTATGGTAGTCTCTGGCATTGAAGGGAACTACTCTGAGTGTGAATATGCTCCTTGAGAAATATCG
This sequence comes from Calotriton arnoldi, assembly GCA_963921515.1. NCBI lineage: Eukaryota > Metazoa > Chordata > Amphibia > Caudata > Salamandridae > Calotriton > Calotriton arnoldi. The sequence continues at coordinate 1,222,624 of CAWUFW010001590.1, forward strand.
GAATGCCATCCCTTACAGATAGCCAATCGCTGAAGTGGTCTGACCCATAGCCCCTTGCTGTATGCTGTAGTGGTAGAAAGAAACATGTGAATGGCACAATAACAAACCAATGGCTGAAGTGGGCTGGCTGAAATCACTTGTCAATAGGTATTTTAGGTATTTTTGTTTATACATGTTCGATTAATAAAAATCATTACATGTGGGTAAACGGGATGACGCCGTTACCCATAAAAACAGATAGCCAGTCAGTAATTAAAAGCCATATAAAAAGCTTTACAAACAATCCTTAAAATCAGGTTTTTTTTTTGTAAAATTGAAATAATAAATTAGATTTTTTTTTTCTTAAAGATAAGACAAGGGGGTCGATTATGATGTTGTTTGGAAAGGCTCCGAATCGGATTCGGATCTGCCGAATCCAATTCGGAACCTGTCTTTCCGACCGATACAGAAAGCTTTCCGAACGACTGATTACGATGTTCGGAAAGCGTTCAGACTTTCCGAATCGGTTCCGGATGGCATTCGGAAGAAGATTGCAACATGGTTGGGGCTTTCATATACTTTGGATTACATAAATGTTTTCCATTCTGTCTATGCTAGGATGACAGTCTCTGAAACTATATTCTAATTAACTGTCTTGAAATCATCTCCTCACCTATTGCTGTATTGGATCTTGTATGTAAAGAGGCTGGATAAATTAAAGGTTGCAAATCACGTTGTGTAGCTAAAAAATAGTGATATATTTTATCATAATAGCATTAACGTGACCTATGAGAAAGCACAGACTTTGGTAAACTGCCGCTGCTTAGTACAAATTAAAAACTACTTTGCCAAAGCCATCAGGCCTGTAGTTGGCTGTCCGATTACGATGTTTGGAAGGTGTTCCAACTTTCCGATTCGGTTCCAGATGGCATTCGTAGGAGCCGAGTCGTTTGGAGCCAACTCGGACAGGTCTAGGGCCGCGTTTCAGACCGAACGATTATGATGTCGGATTCGGACATCCTTTCTGAATCGGTTTGTCTGACACAGATCGGCTGTCGGAATCTGACTTTGGGGGCCCATAGCAGGCCCCCCTTCACCCGGAGCCTTCCGAATGGGACCTGTGGGGGTACCCAAGGGACCCCCCTTTCAGACCATGCACAGTGTGGCAGGCACCAAGGGGTACCTGCCACAGGGCGCACGATTTTCCCCAGCCACACCTTTCTTCAATGGGAGCCTGTGTATTCGGTCGGAACACAGACTCCCATTGAAGTCATCATAATCGGTCGGTCGGACTCCTCGAATCCGATTCGGTCGGAAACCATTCCGAGACCGATTCGGTCGGAATGCTTTCCGACTGACATCATAATCTAGCCCAAAGTGTATAGGTGCAATTTAGGCAGTCCATATAAAGTTATAATACTCATTGAGTTTAACAGGTGGTGCGTCAGGATATGCATCATGTCAGATATTAATGGGTGCTTGGATGGTCCTCTGCAGGACTATCTCTCCTCCTACCTTTATCAATGTTTGCAGTGCTAGGCTATGTGCAGTGCCGCTTGGATGATGTTGGTGAATTTCCCCAACCTTGTGAGGGTTTGTGCTGTGTTGTTCTCAATAAGTCTAATATTTATATATAATTTTAGTTAATCAAAAGGACTTAGCCAACACCAGATCTAATGAGTGTTGAAGTACACAAGGTTTTAGAAACAGTGGGGATGACAGGGCCCTCTGAGCTCCTGTGAAAGTTCTGCTCCTCCCCTAGCACTGATAATTGGCAATTCAGTGATGCCAGGAGAGTAATCCAGAGTAGATGAACATACTATTAAGAATGTAACTCAAAATTCCTTTGGGAATCATGAGGACCTGGACTCTCTCTTAAATAAGTATCAATTATTTATAAGCAATCTAGGAAGTGTGTATCTTGTGTGAAATAAAAAATATAGAAAGTTAAAACGTAAAAAGGCGTACACCAAAGTATAGCAGACCATCTGTTCAGCTCTAGCCTAGCTCGCAAATATCTAACTGACAATGCTGTGATTTCTTTAGAAACTAGAGCCTCTAAGTCGAGTATGAGAGTAAAAATGTGGCTTCTAATTCAAACAAGCTAGAAAAAGTGGATGACAACACTGGTTGTATAAGTATGTGTTGGATCTGAATCACTGCCAGCTCTTGACGTAAAAACACATTTTTATGCACCTGAGTTGGTGCAAGGCAATTGGTACACATTAAGTAAATCTAAATCGTGATGCTTATCAAACAGTCTGTTTCTGCTGCAATGCAGATGTATAATTTGGGGGAGAGGGGGCGCAGCACAAACCACTGACACAGGCTTTGTGTGAAAAAAGCTGCTTTATTGAAACAAGTGCACATCACATATAATCCCTGGGCCTTTCGCCTTACAAAACTAAAACCTCGTTATACAGATATGTTCACCTATGTTAAACTACTTCCCACCCCTAAATGTCCTCCCCCACCCAAAACTTAAACCTGTAAGTCTGTACCTCTTCCTAGGCCGATCTTCAGCAATTGAGATCTTTAACCTCTCATACAGTTTTACTGCAACTATCAATCTCTAACAAATTTAACTTCCTAATGAACCTTATACTTCCTGCCTCGTCCAGGCATGAGCCTGTCCACCCGTTCCCTTTCAGCCTGGCTCACCACTGTGTACAACAACAATAACATTCGCTAAAAATCATGGCAACATCTTGGCCAACTGCCTCTGCACCTGCTTCAAAGCGACGACAACATACATGTTTCCCCAGCCCTGCACACCTGTTCCAATGTCCGCCAGACAAAAATAGGCAAACCCGCCGAATAACACCCCAAGAAAACCTCCAATAAAAGGAGTGGGAGGGTGGTAAAAAAGCACTCATGTAAAATACCAGCAACTGTGTCAACTAATAACAAAATGGTGTCTGGTAAACCTAATGGCCGTTTATGTAGGGAAACAAAGTGGGCCAAAACCAGGCTAAAACCCGGCCGCAGTCGTTGGACTGCACCAACTCTCCCAATCTTCACGGGAGGCAAACGTCTCTCCGGTTGGCTGCCACCCAAAACCTCCTTGAGAATAATTTGTCAAATCCATTATTCTCAATATTACAAATTAAATGCAAAGCAGCCACATCTAGATGCTGATAGAAGATCCCAATTAAATCCAGAAGGTGTGTTTTGGCTTCAACAGCAACTACATCAAGTGATTCTGCACATGATGAAGAAAAAGTTTCTATTTAATCAAAAATACTTTTTGTGAGTTTTATCTTTCCGAGGGATCGCACAACAGTAGGTGCATCAGTAGCTATAGTTGGATACAAATTGGTTTACAGGGAGATCTAGGGCATTAATGCATCTTGTGTTCTAAGTAAAAAGAATAACCAATATGACATTATGCCTACCTTAAGTGACACATTTGGTCGAATTTCAGATGGCCAATCAAGAGAGAATCTTAATGAAGTGGATGACAAAGAAATGCAACCTTGATGAATATTCTTTAATATACATATAGGAAAGTACAATTGGCTTTACAGAGTTGGATTAAGAGATTTTTAAATAAAAGTAAGATTAATAATACTGTATTCAGATTATTGAACCTCACATGAATGAATATTGAGGCACTTTCAATTGGCTAGTTTTAGAGGATATGTGTATTCCAAAAAATTGGGTCACTGTTCCAGAAAGATATAAGAAAGGAGAGTCTAGGTACTGGATACATTGTAAGAGACAGTCAACAAGACTGTTTCTTGTTGGCCTCACACATCCTTAGGGATGTCATGCTTCATCATCGGGTGGGTGCTCCCCGTCGGGCCAGTGCTGCAATGCCCTACAGGTCCCCGAAGGGTCACTTTGGCAGGGATCTTTTAATTTTATCGCCGTTTGATGAGTGTGAGAGTGTCCTAATGGGATGGTGAGTGATGTGTTTGAAGGAGTGGATTAAAACTGGCTAGGGGATATCAAATTAGTATTTAATACTGTCAGATTAAAAAACCTGGTAGGTTGGTGCTACTATAGGAGTTGCAATGTCCCCTTGTAGCTTAGTGTAATTTTCTTTAGTGAGATAAAAAAAATGGGTTAACATGTTTCGTACCCCTATTGGTCTAAAGAGAACCCTGGTGCTTCTTCAGGACCAAGAAAAGAGGGAAGGTGAATAGCCTACCCCACACATAATTCAAAGGTTAGTGGTCCCTCTCTAACAGGGTGGTACCTACTCTTGAATAGTTTCACTGGTTGTCCGACCTAGAAGAAAATGGAAAAGAGAGAAAACAGAAAAAACAGAGACAAAAACAGTGTTAATGTTTCTGGCATAAGAGCTTCTTATTGGCCAGAAGGTCCCTTATCGCGGATCACTATGTTCGTCTGGAGCTAGAGTGGTCACCAGAAGTCAAGACAGGTACATAAACACAGAAAACGACAAACAGAATTTTCTCCTTTTTCTTGTGTTTGTCCCACCTGGAACAATTGTGCCTCACTCTTTTGAATGAATCTGTTGTATCTCTTCAGTGCAAACCTTTTCTTTTCTCTTGAAACGTAAGCCCTCTTTGGAAGTGCATGTGTTTCTTTGCTCTCTCCCCTTGATTTTCCTCTCCCCGCCTCTTACTTTTAACTCCTTCCTTTGCCACTCCCCAATACTTTTTGCCCTGCTCCCTTTGTTCATTTTTTGTAATTTATCTACTTCATACTTATTTCTCTTTTGCAAGGGCCTGATGGCTGCAAAGTGCTACCAGGTGTTTTGCATCCTGCTTTTTCTACTTCACCCTTCTGCAAACCACACGCACTCTGGTTGTACTTCCCCTCCCCCACAACTTCATTTTCCTATTCCGCACCCCACCCCTTGTTATTTTTTTATCTTATTTTAGTTTTTAAGAGGGCTCCAAGTCTGCAAAGTGCTGCTTGACCGCTGTCATCCTTTTCATGTTTTGCACACAATTTCTATCCCTTTTTTGTATATATTATTTACAAGACCACTGACCTCCTGGTCAGGGTAACTGCTCTCCCCTCGTGCAGCTCTGTCGTTAAGGCACTGCCCCACTGCCTTCTGGTCCCAGGAAGGTGTTCAAGGCCCTCCTCTACCCACAGGCTCCTGCCTGCGCCTAATCCCTGGTGGTCCAGTGGAAGAGCCTGCTCTTCTGCTGGTCCGCTCTGTGGTTGTCAGCCTTTTTCTGTTTTTATGTTTATTCTGTCTTTTTCTGTCTGCCTTTTTAATCTGCCTTTTTGCCTTTATATTTGCCTCCATTTTTCTTGCCTTTTGCCTTTCTTCCTGCTGCTGCTGCTCCCGTGGCCCCTCCCCCAGGGTGTTCCCGCTCCCGCCTCCCAGCTGATCTCCCTCCCCCGGACCCCTACTTAATGGCAGCCGTTGCGCAACTGCGCCATGCCACTGGTCCCCCGACCCCCGCCGCTACGACCCCAGCACTCTCCATGCTCTCAACCCTGGACGTGACAACAACTGCCAGCTCTCGACGCCGAGCTACTCCCAAGGCCCATTCTCCTGCCAACACTGTCGCCACATCTTCACCCACCTCCGGACCCAGACATCCACCCCCAACCCACCAGACGCCATCGTACACAAGCCCCTGAGCTGCATCCTCCTCAACGTGCGCTCCCTGCACAGACACTCAGTAGAAGTTTGGGACCTCCGCAACACTCACTCGCCCGATGTCACCTTCCTCACACAGACCTGGACCAATGCCAGCTCCGCACCCGACATCTCAACCGCCATCCCCGACGGATACAAGATCCTGAGGAAAGACCACTCCAACCACCCCGGAGGAGGCCTTGCCATCGCTCACAAAAGCTCCCTCTGACTGACAACCTCCAACTCGGACAACGCCTCACCCCCCATGGAACACATCCACTTCCAGATCAAGCCCAACCCCAGAACGACACACTGCGGAACACTCACCTACAGACCGCCGGGACCCCATTCCCCGTTCACCAACACCATCGCAGACTACATCGCTCCCCACACCCTCGCCTCCACAGACTATATACTGCTCGGAGACCTAAACTTCCCCCTAGACAACCTCAGCGACCCCAACACCACAGCCCTCCTAAAGAATCTCGCCAACATTGGACTGAAGCAACTCGTCTCCGACCCCCACCCACACGGCAGGACTCACTCTCGACCCCATCTTCATCAGAGGAAACAACATTTGCTGCAGTCACACCACGCAACCTCTCTGGACGGACCACCACTGCGTCCATTTCTCCTTCTCGAAACCCACCGCACACAAGCTCACGCCACGCTTCCCAAGCAGAAACTGGAGCTAAATCACAGAAGAACACCTCACCTCCGCCCTCAGCTGCACTCCTCCCCCTACCACGACAGACACCAACACAGCAGCAAGCAACCTTCACCAATGGATCACCAACTGCACCAACACTCTCGCCCCCCTCCAGAACTCTGCCAGACGACACAACGCGAAAGCCACCTGGTTCACCACGGACCTCTGAGAATCCAAGTGCTCGTGCCGACGACTGGAGAAAGCATGGAGAAACAGCAAAACCCCAGAAGCATGCTCCGCCTACAAAGCCACCACCACGGCACACCACCAACTCATCAAACCAACTAAGAGAAACTTCATTCAGGACAGAATCCTCTCCAACTCCCACAACTCTAAGGGACTCTTCGCCATCATACAAGAGTTCACCAGACCCCACAGCGAAACTACCAACGTCCCTCCCTCCCAAGACCTCTGCAGCAAACTCAGCTCCTTCTTCCACCACAAGATCAGGACGCTCTATGACAACTTTGACGACCAAGACCACGGCACCGACCCTACACCCTCCACCAGCGACGCCACCCAGCTGACCCTCCTCACCTGGACCACTGTCACCACAGAAGACACCGCAAAGAGTATGAAAAGCATCCACTCCGGAGCACCCACTGACCCCTGCCCGCCGCACATCTTCAACAGGGCCGCCACTGCCATTGCACCCGAACTACGATGGACAATCAACTGCACCCTCGAAACAGCCACGTTCTCCGACGACTGGAAACGCGCCAAAGTCAAACCCCTCCTCAAGAAGCCCTCCGCAGACCTAACTGACCTCAAGAACTACAGGCCCATCTCTCTTCTCCCCTTCGCCACCAAAGTCATCGAGAAAGTCATCAACACCCAGCTAACACACTTCATAGAAACCAACAACATCCTCGACTCCTCTCAATCCGGATTCCGCAGCAACAACAGCACCGAGAGCGCCCTCATAGCCACCACTGATGACATCGGCACCCTCCTTGATCAAGGCCACACTGTAGCCCTCATCTTACTAGACCTCTCAGCAGCCTTTGACACTGTTTCCCACTGCACATTAGCCGCCAGACTCCACAACACCGGTATCCAGGGAACTGCCTTAGACTGGATTCGATCTTTTCTCACAGGCAGAACACAAAGAATAAGACTCCTGCCCTTCCTCTCCAAACCCACAGAGATCAGATGCGGAGAACCCCAAGTATCCTCCCTCTGCCCCACGCTCTTCAACGTCTACATGGCCCCCCTCGCAACCATCGTCAGAAAACACGGACTCAATATAGTATCTTACACCGATGACACCCAGCTCATCCTCTCCCTCACCAAGGAACCCAACATCACCAGGCACAGTTTCCAAGAAGGAATGAAGGACATCGCATCCTGGATGAGCAACAGCTGCCTGAAGCTCAACTCGGAGAAAACGGAAGTCCTCATCCTCGGGTCCACCCCCTCCTGGATCGGACAACATCTGGTGGTCCCCCGCCATCCCACCCACCCCTACAGACCACGCCTGCAACCTTGGCATCATACTCGACTCCTCACTCACAATGAACCGCCAGATCAACGCCGTGTCCTCCACATGCTTCAACACTCTCTGCATACTCCGCAAGACCTTCAAATGGATCTCCCCAACTCCAGGAAGACCGTCAACCACGCACTCATCACCAGTAGACTGGACTATGGAAACGCGCTCTACACCGGAATCAACAAAACACTCGTCCGCAAACTCCAGACCGTCCAGAATGCCGCAGCCAGACTCGTCCTCAGCATCCCACGACATGACCACATCACCCAGCACCTCTGCGACCTCCACTGCCTCCCCGTCAAAAAAAGAATAACCTTCAAACTGCTCACACACGCCTACAAAGCCCTCCATAACACTGGACCCCAATACCTCAATAAAAGAATCTCCTTCAACGTCCCCAAGAGAAACATCCGCTCTGCCGACCTAGCCCTAGCCACGGTCCCCTGCATCCACAGGGACAAAACGGGTGGCAGATCCTTCTACTACATTGCGGCCAAGACCTGGAACAAACTCCACCTCAGCATCAGACGAAGCCCAACACTGCACCTATTCAGAAAGGACCTCAAAACCTGGCTCTTCGGATGACCACGGATCTGCCCGCACTCCCCCCCCCAGCGCCTTGAGACCCTCACGGTTGAGTAGTGCACTCTATAAATCCCCGATTGATTGATTGAGCATGGGTTTGCAACATGTATATAAGGTAAATTAAAAATGGCCGCCTTGCATCATGTGTATGCACGTGCCATGAGGCATGCGTGCTCATAGGAAGTCATCTTGGAATGGAATTTCTTTAATGGAAAACCCATTGCAAGTTTTGCCAGCCATTTGTGCACATGCATCTTGAATGTATGTGGTATTTCTATGGCGTGAACTTAGTCAAAAAGCAACAGAGCCCTGTACAAGGTCAAATATAAGCATAAAGTCAATGAGGGATAGGAGAGATAGCTGGTTTGTGGACTGTTAATGTATTGTGATTTAGTGTTCTTTAAAGAGATGCGTCTTCAACTCTTTCCTAAATTAGAGCAGCTTTAGGGCAGTTCTAATGGATACAAAGGTTCCTTTCAGATCCTGGTTGCATAAATGGAAACGGCCAGCTGCATTGCTTTTCTTTTTATAGTTCTTAGCCTGAAGTCTGATGGTGTCCTGGTTGGTGGTCTGCCAAACATCATCACAAATAGTGAACTTGTCTGCAAACTAAGCAGGGGTGCTCGTTGCGATGTTTTTGAAAATAATGCAGCTGGTTTTGAAGATGGTGCAGGCCAGCAAGGGTAATCAATAGAGTTCCATCATGATGGGGTTGATGTGATCATATTTCTTCAAGCCATGTTTTGCGGCATGTAGGATGCCTATAATGTGTACCAGTGTGGAGTCTGGAGGGCCATTGATATTAGGACATTGCCACCATACAGATTTGGGAGTAGGAGGGCTTGAACAGCCATTCAGAAGTCCCTTTCCGAAAGAATGATTTCACTTTCTTTAGAAGAAAGAGCTGGTTGAAGTGCATTTGTTGAGGAAGTAGATTTGAAAGCATGATGTCAGTTTTATTCAGATCAAGAAACTATGCTCTGACCGGCATCCTGACAAGCACACAATCCCTTTACAACCGTCCAAATGACATGTTCAGACTTAACGTTCTAAGCCTTTCTAACTGGAAAGGAGAGGGAGGGTGGACAAGGATGGGAGGAAAACATGGGCAACAAACTACAGGCCATCTTTTTTTGGCAGTTTTTCCTTGAGGGTAAGGTAGGTGTCCAGGGTGATTCCAAGTGATTTGGAATTTAGTAAAAGTTGGGGTTCGAAACTGTTAAAGTTCATGTCATTGACAAAGGTTTGTGCTGTTTCTTGTTCTTGGAAAATAAAGTGAATTCTCTATTGGTTGGGTCGAGCTTCAGATAGGGCCAGATCTGGATGATGTGGAGGCAGTGTTTGAGGACTGGATGTCTGAAGAAGAGGAGACTTTCATGCAGAGTTGCGTATCAACAGCATATTGGCACATCTTGATTCTGTTATCTGTGAGAAGAGCACAAAATGGATCCATGTGGAGTTTGAAGGTGACATTGAACAATATTGAAACCCCGGGAGATTCTGCCGGTAACAGGGATCTTTTGGAAAAGGTCCCATGTGAACAAACTGGTGTCAGTTGGAAAGGTGGGTGAGAACCAGTGAAGGGCATTGTCAGTGAATCCCATTCAAGACTCTAGGATGCGTATGAGGGAAGGGTGGTAGACTGTTTTGAAGGCAGCTGACCACCAATATCAGAAGGCAGGAGTCATCTTTATTTGTCATCAGGAGTGCATTGTCTATGATGTGTGGGGTAGTAGTCTCCATCTCCGTGCTGTAGTGTGATCTGAAGCCTGACAGCTAGTGGTGCAGGAGATGGTTAGCATTAATGTAAACTCGGAGTTGAACATAGACTGCTTTTTCAATGATGTTGCCAATGAATGGTAGGCGTGTGATGGGCTAGGAGTTGGCAAGTTCATCAAGGTGTTGAGTAAGTTTCTTTAGGAGTGGGATGATCTGTCTTTAGAGTTTCTGGAAGATTCCTTCAGTGATGGAGGCATTGACAATGATGAGTAAGGGTGAAAAAGCACCACCAGAGAGAGCTTTTATGAAGGACGTGGGTAAGACCATCTTCATAAGAAATGGCTTTTAGGTTATCTTGATACATGTGGTCTCATGCATTTAGAAACAAATATTGACAAAACCTGTACAAATGGCTAAAAACATTGACAAAACCAATAGTTCTTGCAAAGGCAAGACCTATTGGCTGAGTAAGCAAGGCTACATTGTAATGTGCCAAGAGCAACCACACTTGAGGTGTTTTTTTACATTTCATGTTGTGATGGTGACACCAAGGTTCTGGATGAATACATTGCCTCTGTTAATCTGTACAGCAGCAATGACTTGTAGTATTGAGCGACAGTCCGAAATTATGAATGAAGAGGGTGCTTTACTGTTGTGCGGTGCTAAATTACTGTTTTTGGCTTACCTGCTTGGAATTCTAACTCTAAAAAAGTTTGAAAAAAACTGCCAAGACGCAACACGAAAGGGGAAGAAGAAAGAAAAATAATCCCTCAATCACAGCTCAAGCATTAGAAGGACACTAATCAAAATGAAGCAATACTTGGTCAATGCTCCACACAAAAGAATAGGAAGTAAAACTGGTAAGCACTGGTGTAAGGCAATGCCTCTTTTTGCATGTTCACCCCTATAATTTTGGACTGATGCGGTTGGTTTATCGACTGTGAGAATGCACTGAGGTCTGCTAACCAGACCTAAGGGCCAGTGTTCGAACCCATTACAAAGTATATCTTGAATTGGCTATCCCCAATTGGCAAGGACTAACTTACTTAGAAGTCCCTAGTATTTGGTACCCAGGGTACCTAGGGCATGTAAAGCAGAGTGTCTACCCAGGGCTGCAGCACTGTTTGTGCCACCCTGTGTGTGACAAAGTATAGAATGGCTCCCAGCCTGCCATGGCAGACTGGAAGGGCAGTGGTAACACTGCTAGTTCGACGTTGCCATTTAAACAAATGGCAAAGCCCCCACTTCCCCTAACAATATATGTAAGTCTCCCCTAAGGAAGGCCTATAGGACCCAAAGGCAGGGAGATGTACATTATTAAGTAGGAAATATATCTGTATATATTCCTTAACAGCATTACTTCTAAATTGTAATTTTGCTATGCAAAGGCTAGTAGCCCTATTGGCTAACACAGGGTTATTGGCTGATCCTTCACCCTGGCTAACTTATGAATGGGATTACATAGCTGGGTATTGAAATGTATCAAATTAATTGGGGCATTAAACCAACCTGATGGTTAGGACAAATTTAATACCTATATTAAAGAAATGCAACTTTTAGAAAGTTGCTACTCCGTGACCCAGATGTCCAGTAGCTGCACACAGGCACTGGGCAATAGACACCATTCTGCCCACCTGGGGAGTAATGTGAATGACTCCCATGCTCAGGAACAATAGCAGCCTGAAACAGGCAGGCGAGGTGTAACTTCACTTTTGCAGGAAGCCACTCAGGGTGTTAGCCCAAAATGCAAGCTTCAAAGTCGAAGTCACCTTTGGTGGGCAGATGGCATTCACACTTCTGAAGGGCCGCCCTTTGGTCAGGTAGTCAGTCTGGAGACAGGGACAGAGAGGGATACCCAGTACCCAAACCGGCTTTCACATGGATGTGCATCCCTCAGTAGCCACACCTCTAGGGTGGGCTACCAAGCTCTTGACATCTGAGGAAGGGTCCTGACATCTTGAGAGGGAACAGAATAGTGTACTCTGGGATTTCTAGATGCCACACATAGCCGGAAAGTCATCACCAAAGATGGAGGTGACCTGGTAGCCCTTTGACTAGTGACTGCGTCATCCCCCAGGACACTTCTGGGAATAAATATTGCACCCCTGGCACCCTCCACCTCAGATCACATTGGAACTGGAACAAGGTCAGAAGAAGGTCTGCCCTGCTGCCCCCTGGACTACACAAAGAGAGGCTGCACCGTCTGCTGGACTGCAACTTCTGCACCTTGGGCTAGCTAAGAGAGGACTGTGTCTGTGACTCCTGGCTTGGGGAAAAGTTGTGCCCCAGACCAAAAAATTGACTCAACGAAACTGTGGATTGACCCTCTGGAAGCTGCACCATGGTCAGCAGAGCTCAAGTAGCCCAAACCGGCAAGTTGCTAGCCACCACAGTAGAGTTTCTGTTAGCTGCCGTTGGGTGCCCCAGGAGACAGATCCTCGAAAGCCAAAAGTTTCACCCAAGTTCACTGGACCCAGGAGTTTTTTCAAAGTCCAGATTGATGACCCAAGAGGAATACCAGCCCCCACTGAAGGATTTCGCAAGGACCGCTGTATATGGAGACTGGTAGCCCAGCCTCAGTTGGTCTTCCATGGTCTCAAAGAGGATTTCGAGGGACCCTGATGTCTGTGGCCAAAGTTGCCCCACACGACCTGTGGTCGGAAGGTCTGAGGAATCACCACAAAGGCACCCCAGTCAACTGCACCACAACTGGAGCATCCTTGAACATCTTTTTATCCTTTATCCTCAAAATCAGGACCACTTGTAGGAAAGTAGGATCTGCTTCTTATGGTTACCCCCACTTTTGCTAAATGTAATACTGTTTTTGACTAGTCTGACTGGGATCCTGCTAATCAGGACCCCAGTCTATCTGATTTCTCCTTAAAATGTTATGCCATGTACTTAGGTACACTCCAGATTGGATACTGGGGTACCCTTGTCAGTCCCTAGTATATGGTACACATGTACCCAGGGCATAGGAACCCCAGAGGCCTCCCATGGGCAGAAGAATGTATTATGCCACCCATGAGAGGCCATGCAAAATGGAACTACAGGCTTGCCATTGCAGCCTGTGTAAGTTGGTGCATGCACCACTTACTTAAGATGTAGGTTTACTATATCTAAGGGTCACTGCACTTAAAACCTATGTCACCCCTATAGCAGGCCTTTACAATCCTGAAGGCAGGGTGCTTGGTTCTAAGTGAGAGGGTGCCACTGCATGAGCAGGACACCCCTGCAGCCTACGGAGTCCATTCTCTAGGGTTGTCAGTGAAGCAGCCATATACGACATATAGAGGGGCATTACGCAACCACGTAATCACCAACTCTAAAATGGCTGAAACAAACCCTATCGTGTTTGGTGTCAAACATGTTGGAATCATACCTCCCACACCGGTAGCCGGTATGGGAGGTATGATTCCGCCCTTCAGAAGCGAGCTTTATGGGATCCCTGGTGTTCCAGGTACCAGTCTTCTAGACCCGAACAGCACAAAATGGTTGCTGCCGACCAGAGACACATTTCTCAAGCTCAAGCAGGGGAAGGCAGAACAATAGGCATCCTGTCACAGGGAGGTGTGACCACCTCCCAGACAGGACTTAGTGTATTAGGGCTGGGTGGGTGCGCTTGCCAGTGACTGAAAGTCTGCATGAGGGGCACATTTGGTGCCCCTGTGCATAATCCAGTTCAAACCAGTCTTGGGAGCCGTTGGCTCCCGCTCTGGCGCAAAACTGGACAAAGGACATGGGAGTAACCTCCCCCCTGTCCAGACCCTCCCCTGGGAGGGTCCCCTGAATCTTCCCAACCCTCTCCTGTGGGTACATAAGGGCTTACCTGGCTGTAGGCCCTTAGATTCGTTGTGGATAAGATTCTAACCTGGAACCACTGCACTTCGACCGTCTGGGCACTCTGGTTTCGCTGGACTTCGTTTGGGCCTGACTCCGTCTACCTCTCAGTCTGCTGCATTGTCTGTGCCTGTGCACCATACAGGATCCATGCAGGACCTGTGGAGCATCAAAGACACCTGAAGATAATCTCCCTTGGAGTGAAGGAGTCACTCCCCTGCATTCGCAGGCACTGCAACACTGCTGACCGGTCTGCTGATCCCAAGCTCCTACGGACTCCAAAAGGCTCAGCAACACAAGAGGTGGGTTTCTACGTTTCTGGAGGTCTGAGCTGCCCTCTCACCAAGTTTGAGGTCAGAATCCCTCGTGGGGGCTGCAATACCCGAACCCCTGTGTACTGCGTACTTTTGCAAGTGCATGTGCTTGTTGGCACTTTCTGAACAAGTGCATTGGGCTCCGAGTAGCCCCATCCTCTGTGTGGGAAGTTGGCCTGGTATATGCTGTTCACTAATTAAAGTGGACACCTTGCACCAGTCCAATTCAACTCTTATGGTAGGTAGGTTTAAGACAACCTTTATAGAAAGCTATCCTAGTGGTAGCTGTGGAGAGCAGCCTTCAGGCTAAGTCTTGGAGGAATGTAAAGCAGCTTGTTTTACCACACAATCTCTTGAATCACCAAATGAAAAGACACCACACAGGTATATATATCAAATATATATGTATTTATTAATAAACAACTCTCTACTAATCTCTTTATGAGATTAGAAGCCAGGAACATATGTACAAGTCAATGTTTTATCAAAATAAGTTAGCACAAGTAAATATCACAATCTTATCTTGGCTAGACCATGGTCTAGAGCATTTAGAATCGAGGGACCCCAAAGAACCACCCCAGGTAGTTGTAGGAGACCCACAGGGGACGGACGAGGTGTTCAGACACTGGTGCGAGTCCTGTACGAGTCTATGCGAGAGAACGCGATTGAGTTATCAATTTTACAGGTCCCTGGCGTGTTCGAGGCGAACACACCGATCGGTCAGTACGAGTCGAAGGACGCGGATGCTGATAGAGTCACAAGGGAGTTCGACGCGATGTGTCTAACACAGACGCGAGCCCTGTACGAGCCAGTGCGAGAATCGCACGGGGAAAATAGGAGTTTTAGGGCACTTCTAGGGTAGCTACAAGCAAGCCACTTACAGGGTAAGTAGTTCTAGGGCCCACACCCACAGGAGCACCGTAGTGCTGAAGTTACCTCACCCAGGGGAGCCGGGTGCATAGGTGTCCTTTGGTGTCGGGTCGCGGCGTCGTTTTCAATGGGAACCAATGAAGACTTGCTGCTTGCGACGACAGAAGAAGTGTCTGTTGGAATTCAAGCCTGGATTCGGAAGGAGGAAGACCTGAAAGCAGAGGGGACAGTGTTCACAGTCACTTGGCAGTGACTCTGGGCAAGGAAGATGAATGCCCACCGTCGTCGACAGCTTTGGGTCGTTCACAGGTGTCTTGACTCTTCGACCACGTGGTCCAGGAAGCATCGATGATGACCAGGAGCTGGATTCGGTGTGTCCCATGACGTCTGCAGCTTACTGAGGTGTCGGCGACTCGATTGGTGCCAACAAGCCTTGGTAGCAGCAAGTCTCGTGGTGATGAGGAAAAGTCAATGGTGCAGACCAGCAAGGTCTGGGGGACTTACCCAGCAAGGGTAGGTCAGGGCAGGCCTGGAGCAACTAGGGGAGCCCTTTGGTTTTGTTGGAAAGTCTTCTGGGGACCCACAAGCCGGCTGGCAGGGGATCGCAAAGACACCTCAGGAAGATCCACTCAACAGGGGCCCACGGTCACTCGGGCGGTGTAGGCCTCTGAATTCGGGAGGGATCTCTGCTAGAGGCTGGGACCACACGTGGTCTAAAGCACAAGTTCGTAGAACGTCGTGAAGGGGTTGCACTCGACAATAGTGCACAGTACCCAGGGGCTGCGGTTCCTCGTCGCTCGTGGGGTCCACTTGCCTCAGCTTCACTGGGGACTCACGATGGCCTTGGAGAAGTCAGGAAATCCTCTTCCTGGGCTGCAGGGACTTCGGGCTCCGGCGGGAGTGGCGTAGTTTGCGACCGTCGTTGTAGTTTTTGGTGCCTGCCAAGCAGGGGAGTCACTCCTTGACTCCAAGGGAGATTCTTCAGTCTTCCAAAGGTAGTGGAACGTCGAAGGTCCAGGATTCTTCTGTAGAGCGTCGTCCAGGGAGATCTGGGTTGCAATGCACAGGTTCCCCCTCTTATACTAAAAGAAGGGAGGGACTAGCTCTATGACCCCACCTATGGGAGGGTCAGGGGAGTGGGTGGCTACACCCACTTCCCTTTGTCCAGTTTCGCGCCAGAGCAGGGGCAGGTAGCCCCTGAGCCGGTTTGAACTGGGGTATGCACAGAGGAGCCTTCTGCTCCCCCAGTGCAGGACTTCAAAGCACTCTGAATGCACCCACCCAGCCCCAATACACTAAACCCTGTCTGGGAGGTGGTCACACCCCCTTGCGACAGGATATCTATTGTTGGGCTTCCTCCACTGTGAGTTTCGGTCATCAGCAGGAGGGCAGCCCAGTGTCTGTGACTGGTGGCATCCATCTTGTGATGCCAGGGCTCTGGAAAGAAGTTACCGGTTAGGCCGGTGTGTATATGTCTCTCCCTCTAGAAGGGTGGAATGCTACCCCCGCAGCCAGAACTGGCGGGGGGGTAGTATTCCAAGATGTTTGACACCAAACACGACATGTTCCCGTGCAGCCATCCCAAAGTTAGCATTTAACGCAAGGTTATAATGCGCTTAAGAGTATATGGTCAGGCTGCACTACAAACAGCATCAGAGAAGGATCTCTGAACGCTGCAGAGGGGCTCTGCTCATGCAGGGACACCCTCCCACATAAGAACCAAGCACTCTGCCTTCAGGATTGATAAGGCCTGCCATAGGAGTGACTTATAGGTTTGTATGTGTGTATGTATGTAGTGGTATAGGTAGCCCATACCACAGTAAGGGGTGCATGCACCACCTCACCCAGGCTGCAGTAGCAGACCTGTGGTGTCAGATTTAGTCTGCTTCCCAGGGGTGGCATAATA
Source organism: Calotriton arnoldi (assembly GCA_963921515.1). Lineage (NCBI taxonomy): Eukaryota > Metazoa > Chordata > Amphibia > Caudata > Salamandridae > Calotriton > Calotriton arnoldi. The sequence goes on from CAWUFW010001590.1 coordinate 1,239,607, forward strand.
CATGCTTCAGCCCCTGGTAGGCCTGTGAAGTACCTATGCCCTTGGTACCTAAGGTACCATATACTAGGGACTCATAAGGTACCACAGTATCCAATCACTAGTGCACCTAAAGTGCACTCCAAGTGTTTTAGAGAGAACAGAGAGGCGGGGGCCCTGATTAGCAGGGACCCAGCCCGACTATAGCCAGAAACCAGTGTAAACATCAGAAAAAAAGTGGGGGCAACATAAGAGGCAGATCCTACTCTCCTACACAACCCCCCCCCCAAACGCAGGGACACTAAACTAACCTTGACCAGTTAAGTCTTCGTGCTCTAAGTGGAAATACCTTGAGAGTCCATCTGCATTGGCATGTTGGGTCCCAGGTCTATGCTCCACTGTGTAGTCCATCCCCTGTAGGGAAATGGAACACCTCAAAAGTTTTGGGTTTTCTCCTTTCATTTGTTTAAGCCATAGGAGGGGCTTGTGGTCGGTCTGAACTATGAAGTGAGTGCCATACAAGTATGGCCTCAGCTTCTTCAGGGCCCACACCACAGCAAAGGCCTCCCTCTCTATAGCTGACCAACGTTTCTCTCTAGGGGTCAGCCTTCTGCTAATGAAAGCTACTGGCTGATCTTGACATTCATCATTCAGTTGAGACAGTACAGCTCCCACACCCAGCTCAGAAGCATCTGTTTGGACAATGAACTTTTTGGTGTAGTCTGGACTCTGTAAGATGGGGGCAGTGCACATGGCCTTCTTTAGGTCTTCAAATGCCTTCTGACAGCTAGCTGTCCACTGAACCTTTTTTGGCATTTTCTTTGAGGTTAGATCATTCAAGGGGGTCACTATAGATCCATATCCCTTTACAAACCTCCTATAGTACCCAGTCAGGCCTAAGAAGGCTCTCACCTGTGTCTGGGTGGTTGGAGCAACCCATTCCATTATGGTTTGGATTTTGCTCTGTAAAGGCTGAACCTGGCCTCCACCTACAAGGTGGCCCAGGTACACAACCTGACTCTGCCCTATCTGGCACTTAGTGGCCTTGATAGTGAGGCCTGCTTTCTGCAGGGCCTCCAAAACATTTCTGAGGTGGACCAGGTGATCCTGCCAGGAGGAACTAAAGACAGCAATATCATCTAGATAAGCTGAGCAATAAGTTTCCATCCCTGCCAGAACTTTATTCACCAACCTCTGAAAAGTGGCAGGTGCATTTTTCAATCCAAAGGGCATCACCACAAAGTGGTAGTGCCCACCAGGAGTCGAAAATGCTGTTTTGGCTTTTGCATCATCAGCTAATCTGATCTGCCAGTAGCCAGCTGTTAGGTCAAATGTACTTAGATACTTGGCTGAGGCCAAAGTATCAATCAGCTCATCTGCCCTTGGTATGGGATAGGCATCAGTCCTATTGACTGCATTGAGGCCTCGGTAGTCTACACAAAACCTCATTTCTTTCCTACCACCCTGGGTATGAGGCTTGGGTACTAGGACTACTGGGCTAGCCCAGGGGCTATCTGATGGCTCAATCACACCTAACTCCAACATTTTCTGGACTTCAGTCCTGATACAGTCCCTGACATGGTCAGGTTGCCTGTAGATTTTACTCTTGACAGGCAGACTGTCCCCAGTGTCCACCTCATGGGTGCACCAGGTAGTCTGACTAGGGGTCAGGCTAAACATATGTCTGTACTGTTGCAGAACCTGCCTGCACTCAGTTTGCTGATGGTCAGTGAGGCTGCTTGCCAAAGCAACACCATCTACTGACCCATCATCAGGGTACTGTGAGAGAAGGTCAGGGAGAGGGTCACTCTCCTCCTCCTGGTCCTCATCAGTTGCCATGAGCAAGCCCATGTCAGCCCTGTCAACATATGGTTTCAATCTGTTGACATGGAGCACCCTCAGGGGGCTCCTGGGAGTTCCAAGATTCACCAGATAGGTGACTTCTCCCTTTTGTTCAACTATTGTATGGGGGCCACTCCACTTGTCTTGGAGGGCTGCTGGGGCCACAGGCTCCAACACCCACACTTTCTGTCCTGGCTGGTACACAGTCAGCACAGCCTTTGGTCATGCCAAGCTTTTTGTAATTCTTGGATGGCTTCCAGGTTTTGGTTGCCTTTTTCATGTATTCAGCCATCCTGGAGCGGAGACCAAGTACATAGTCCATCACATCCTGTTTGGGGGCTTGAGAGGTAACTCCCAGCCCTCTTTGACCAAACACAATGGACCTCTTACAGGATGCCCAAACAGAAGCTCAAATGGGCTGTAACCAACCCCCTTCTGTGGAACCTCTCTGTAGGCAAACAACAGGCAGGGAAGAAGAAGGTCCCATTTCCGCCTAAGCTTCTCTGGGAGTCCTTTAATCATTCCCTTAAGGGTTTTGTTGAAGCGTTCAACCAAACCATTGCATTGTGGGTGATAGGGGGTGGTGAACTTATAAGTCACACCACACTCCTTCCACATTGCTTTCAAATATCCTGACATGAAGTTGGTACCTCTGTCAGAGATGACCTCCTTTGGGAAACCCACTCTGGAGAAGACTCCAATGAGGGCTCTTGCCACCACAGGGGCTGTGGTGGTCCTCAGGGGAATTGCCTCTGGGTACCTGGTGGCATGATCCACTACCACCAGGATACATCTGTGCCCAGATGCAGTTTGAGGGTCAAGGGGACCAACAATGTCAATCCCTACCCTTTCAAAGGATACCCCCACCACAGGTAGTGGTATCAGGGGGCCTTTGTGGTGCCACCTGCCTTGCCACTGGCTTGGCATGTGACACAGGAGCGACAAAACTCCTTTGTGTCCTCTGACATATGTGGCCAATGAAAATGTGGAACAAGCCTGTCCCAGGTCTTGTTTTGGCCCAAGTGACCTGCTAAAGGGATGTCATGTGCTAGGGTCAAGAGGAACCCCCTAAACTTCTGAGGTATTACCAACCTCCTGGTGGCTCCAGGGGCTGGATCTCTACCTTCAGAATATAGGAGTCCCTCATCCCAATAAACTTTATGGGACCCACTAGCACTCCCACAAGCCTCAGCAGCAGCCTGCTGTCTGAGGGGTTCAAGAGAGGGGCAGCACTGTTGCTCCTTACTCAGATCTTCCCTAGAAGGGCCCCCTGCCCCCAAGAACCCAACCTGATCAGGGTCAAGTTCCTCTGGGGCAGTTCCTTCTTCAGGGTATGCTCCTCCTCCCTGGGGAGGGGAATCTGTGATCTGAGACAGAGGGAAGGCACTGCCTTAACCCTACTGCTCCTCCTCTTGGGAAGCATCTGGTCCATAATTTCAGGATCCAGAGCTGATTCAGTGTCATGCATTTTGGCTTGTGACCTGGTCACAGCAAATACCTCTGCAGGGATGCCCAACATCTCAGCATGAGTCCATAACTCTACTTCAGACCAGGCTGAAGTTTCTAGATCATTGCCCAATAGACATTCTACAGGGAGGTCTGCACTGACTACAACCTTCTTGAGGCCAGTTACCCCTCCCCAGGAGAAATTCACAACTGTCAGACTATGGTTGGTCCTGACATTGCTTGCATTGGTCACCTGGTACATTTCGCCCAGGATGATCTGTCCAGGGTCCACAAGATCCTCTGCCACCATGGTGACACTAGCACCTGTGTCCCTAAATGCCAAAGCCTGTTTGCCATTTATTACAGGCTGCTGTTTGTATTTGCCCAGATTACTGGGGCTTACTAGGAAGGACATGTCAATGTCTCCATCACAAATCAGCATGGCCTGAGTGGGTACTCTGACTAGGTCAGCGTCCACTTCAGAACCCAGGGTCAACCCTACTACACCCTTCTTCTGTGTACCACCTCCACCAGTAGCTGGACTAGGGGGAACAGTTGCCTTAGGGGCAGGAGTGGTGGTGGTTTGGTCTTTGGACTTGTTACAGTCAGAAGTCCAGTGCCCTTTCTGTTTACAGAATTTGCACCAGGGCTTCTTTTGGCCTTTTCCCTTGTTGGATTGTGACTCCCCACCAGATGCAGATTTTGGGGCCCTTGTGAAGACTTCTGGTCTGTTGACTTATCCCCACCTTTCTCAGAGCCCTTAGAATCCTGCTTCTTGGTGTCACCCCCTTGGTTCTGGGTTTTCTGCCTCACCCTGGTTCTGACCCACTTGTCTGCCTTCTTTCCCAATTCTTGGGGAGAGGTCAGATCGGAGTCCACCAGGTATTGATGCAACAACTGGTTCTGGCAATTATTAAGGATCTGTTCTCTCATCATTAGATTATACAATCCCTTGAAATCAGTAACCCTACTGCCAACCAGCCAACCCTTCAGAGCCTTGGTTGCACAATCTACAAAGTCAGTCCAGTCCTGAGTCTGTGCCTTCTGGGTGTCTCTGAACTTCAACCTGTACTGCTCAGTGGTTAAGCCAAACCCATCTATCAGTGCACTCTTCAGGACTTCATAGTCATCAGCATCCTCTTCTCTAACAGTGAGGAGCTTGTCTCTACCTTTATCTGAAAAGGAGAGCCACAAGATTGCTGCCCACTGCTTTTGGGGGACCTGTTGTACTCTACAGGCCCTTTCCATAGCAGTTATCCACTTATGAATATCATCCCCACTCTGGTAGGGAGGAACAACCTTGCTCAGGTTCCTATGGTCTGGAATATATTCTCTGCCTCTAGGTACACTGTTGCTGCCACCAGGGGGTTCTAACCCCTCTTTTCTAGAAGCTCTCTGGAGCTCAAAGGCTTCTATATCTAATGCCAACTGCTTGGTTTTGAGGGCAAATCTTGCTTCCTCATAATGCAGCAGTTTGCACAGTCTTTCAGAGGAGGTCTCTCTTCTTGGGAAGTACGAGTTCCTCTGCTGGACAAATTCTCTGCCAGAGTGATAGGAGCTGTCAGAGTCCCTAGAAAGGGACCTGTGCCTCTCCTCCACTGTGTTAGTTCTCTTAGGGAGAATTCCTCTGTCCTTTTCAGACCCTTTGGGGCCTGGCCCTACAATCACAGAGTCTTGGTCAACTTGATGTTCATCATCTGACCCAGACACTGTAATTGACACACCCCCTGATTCAGACCCATTAGCTCCTAGAGCTAATCTAAGATCATCTGCTGTCAGCAGATCTATCAGGTGTAGTGTGGAGGGACTCTGTCCTATCTTCAGGTGCCTCTCAGCACACATGGCTTTCAAGTCAAAGAAAGTCATGTCCTTATACTGAAGCTGGGTGGATCCACTGGGTCCATCCCTTAAGGACATTCTAGTGTTGTGCAGTGTTGTACTACCTACACTAGTTTGTGGCCTACTGATCCTAGCTTGAGCTGTAGAAAGGGTGTGCTATCCCTTGGCACACAGCTCTAAGTTCAGTAGAACTTATTGATACTAAGCTTGACTTTATATGTACCTTGAGTACCTATAGTGGTTTTCAGTTAGTAATTCAAATAGAGATTTTCTGGTAAAACAATAGCAAGCTGGAATCCCACACGCTGCCACCAATGTGGGAAGTTGGCCTGGTATATGCTGTTCACTAATTAAAGTGGACACCTTGCACCAGTCCAATTCGACTCTTATGGTAGGTAGGTTTAAGACAACCTTTATAGAAAGCTATCCTAGTGGTAGCTGTGGAGAGCAGCCTTCAGGCTAAGTCTTGGAGGAATGTAAAGCAGCTTGTTTTACCACACAATCTCTTGAATCACGAAATGAAAAGACACCACACAGGTATATATATCAAATATATATGTATTTATTAATAAACAACTCTCTACTAATCTCTTTATGAGATTAGAAGCCAGGAACATATGTACAAGTCAATGTTTTATCAAAATAAGTTAGCACAAGTAAATATCACAATCTTATCTTGGCTAGACCATGGTCTAGAGCATTTAGAATCGAGGGACCCCAAAGAACCACCCCAGGTAGTTGTAGGAGACCCACAGGGGACGGACGCGGTGTTCAGACACTGGTGCGAGAGAACGCGATTGAGTTATCAATGTTACAGGTCCCTGGCGTGTTCGAGGCGAACACACCGATCGGTCAGTACGAGTCGAAGGACGCGGATACTGATAGAGTCACAAGGGAGTTGGACGCGATGTGTCTAACACAGACGCGAGCCCTGTACGAGCCAGTGCGAGAATCGCACGGGGAAAATAGGAGTTTTAGGGCACTTCTAGGGTAGCTACAAGCAAGCCACTTACAGGGTAAGTAGTTCTAGGGCGCACACCCACAGGAGCACCGTAGTGCTGAAGTTACCTCACCCAGGGGAGCCGGGTGCATAGGTGTCCTTTGGTGTCGGGTCGCGGCGTCGTTTTCAATGGGAACCAATGAAGACTTGCTGCTTGCGACGACAGAAGAAGTGTCCGTTGGAATCCAAGCCTGGATTCGGAAGGAGGAAGACCTGAAAGCAGAGGGGACAGTGTTCACAGTCACTTGGCAGTGACTCTGGGCAAGGAAGATGAATGCCCACCGTCGTCGACAGCTTCGGGTCGTTCACAGGTGTCTTGACTCTTCGACCACGTGGTCCAGGCAGCGTCAATGATGACCAGGAGCTGGATTCGGTGTGTCCCACGACGTCTGCAGCTTACTGAGGTGTCGGTGACTCAATTGGAGCCAACAAGCCTTGGTAGCAGCAAGTCTCGTGGTGATGAGGAAAAGTCAATGGTGCAGACCAGCAAGGTCTGGGGGACTTACCCAGCAAGGGTAGGTCAGGGCAGGCCTGGAGCAATCAGGGGAGCCCTTTGGTTTCATTGGAAAGTCTTCTGGGGACCCACAAGCCGGCTGGCAGGGGATCGCAAAGACACCTCGGGAGGATCCACTCAACAGGGGCCCACGGTCACTCGGGATGGTGTAGGCCTCTGAGTTCGGGAGGGATCTCTGCTAGAGGCTGGGAACACACGTGGTCCAAAGCACAAGTTCGTAGTACGTTGTGAAGGGGTTGCACTCGACAATAGTGCACGGTACCCAGGGGCTGCGGTTCCTCATCGCTCGTGGGGTTCACTTGCCTCAGCTTCACTGGGGACTCACGATGGCCTTGGAGAAGTCAGGAAATCCTCTTCCTGGGCTGCAGGGACTTCGAGCTCTGGCGGGAGCGGCATAGTTTGCGACCATCGTTGTAGTTTTTGGTGCCTGCCAAGCAGGGGAGTCACTCCTTGACTCCAAGGGAGATTCTTCAGTCTTCCAAAGGTAGTGGAACGTCGAAGGTCCAGGATTCTTCTGTAGAGCGTCGTCCAGGGAGATCTGGGTTGCAATGCACAGGTTCCCCCTCTTATACTAAAAAGAAGGGAGGGACTAGCTCTATGACCCCACCTATGGGAGGGTCAGGGAGTGGGTGGCTACACCCACTTCCCTTTGTCCAGTTTCGCGCCAGAGCAGGGGCAGGTAGCCCCTGAGCCGGTTTGAACTGGGGTATGCACAGAGGAGCCTTCTGCTCCCCCAGTGCAGGACTTCAAAGCACTCTAAGAGTGCACCCACCCAGCCCCAATACACTAAACCCTGTCTGGGAGGTGGTCACACCCCCTTGCGACAGGATATCTATTGTTGGGCTTCCTCCACTGTGAGTTTCGGTCATCAGCAGGAGGGCAGCCCAGTGTCTGTGACTGGTGGCATCCATCTTGTGATTTTTTTGCACCAGAAGGAGTAGGGAGTAATAAAATCTGTAACGTACTGGCATATACGATACGTTCTAATACTGCCCTCACTCACACAAATGTGTGACATGCTTCATCATTGGGCTGCTACAAAAAACACCCCGGCATAGCCACGCCTGGGGTGGAGCAATAGGGTGGGGGAAGACAATACAACACAGAGAAAGACACAAATAAATTCTGTAGTGACTGGGAAGGACGGTAGTGAAAGTGCAGTTAAGTGAATTAAAACTAGCTCGGAAGTATCGCTGTGCCTGAAACTTTAATTCCTGGATCTTCCGGCCAGAATAAAAAGTGTGAAGGATGATGGTGAATGGGAGATTCTATGTGCTCCTAACACCCCTCCTATACTGCGAAGTGGTCAACATGTTTCGGCCGTCAATAAGTGCCCCTCATACCGGGTCACGCCGGCCTTCTTCAGGACTCTACCTTTCCCAGTGAGTTCTCCCTCACCTCCAATTGAGATGAGAGAAAATTAAAAATTAGTTCCTTACGTATTCAGGGTTTTTTTCTCCCATGGATCGTGTAGTTACTACGGAACCAACAAGACAAACAAAACAAAAAAGGAAAACCCATCAGGAATAGTAATCTCCTGTAGGTCAACACTAAATCATATTGAAAAATTAACGCAAGCCATAGTACCAACCACGGTGTCATTCATACTCCAAGGAATGACTATTATATCTATCCCATCTTGTATTTACTTGTGCCAAAGAAAATCAAATAAAATCTGCGATCATATCTACAATAAAATAGTTCATATAATCATATACATATTGATTATATATATATATGTATTTCTATATTTTGTTATTGTATATCTTTCCAGCATCATCAACCAACAGGCATTAGTACACACAACCACAGTCATTGTCCAATAGGGGTCCGGTGTATCTCTTTACTCACCGAGTTTACCCTAAAGTCAAATTTGAACTGGCGGCGGGCAAGGAGAGACCCCCTATGGTCACACTCTTTCCAAGAGGAGAATAAAAACAAATGAAATCATTACACACAAAGTAGAGATCCATACTACGGAACTTTTCTCTCTATCTAATATGTGTTAACAGTTTTACGAAGTCAAGGTTATGTCAAATAGGGTAATTTCAAATGCGTAACTGGCGTATATTAGCAGATGATGATAGCTGCTAGTCCCTGAGAAGCCAAACGCGGCTGGTGGTACCCTGGGGCAACTTACTACTACATCTCCAGCCCTGGATATATCGTTTGTCCTCCTCTCTAACATTCAGCCATGTCAACAGGGTGCCTCTCACTTCCTGGTGTTCACTCGATAATGACTACGCCACTCAGTAATCCCTTGGGTGTTCCATACAGTAGGTGAAATCAAACCCACATATATCAGCCCGTTAGACTCATGTATGCACCCACAGCACACCAGTCCCCCTCCTTACTACATCAAGGGTGGTTCTCCGCAAATACTGCTCGTCTCCGTCCGCCGTGAAGAGTGGCAGCGGAGTGGAGCGTACGATGTTTTATCCCTACTCAAGCGGAAGTTCATAGTTCCGGTCACCTGATGTACGTAATCCACGTAATTCCAACATCCCTTGTGACCCTGTCTCAGTATATCATCTAGACCGCTCGCCCTCCGTTCCAATATATTTCATACGCCTGATTCTCAACAGACACCGTGCAACGTGCACGTGGTGACGTCACCCATGGCAGAATCAATGCGTATAGAGAATTTTATTCAAAAAACATCTAGAAAGGGTGATCCTACCCGAATTAAATGTTTAATTAATTCACTAATGAAGGGGACAAATCCATATCATAACTTAATGAGACAAACAGACAGGTATTAAAGTATACTGCTATAAGGAGAACTCCCCATTTGAAATTAAACCTGAACTTGACATATACCCCGGTTAGAAACACCCGTAGTAAGATGCCATCAAGTGGATAAATCCCCAAGGTCACAATATAGTTCATCTAAGGGGGTGATAGAAAAGTACATAGGACGGAGAAAGGCGATATACCATGAATTGGGACTAATCATTAGCAATTTAGAGCATTCCACGGAATATCATCATTGAGCCCCACTTCATGGCTCCGCAGGCGATACACCCATTTTTGTTCCCTCAAAAACAGGGCTCTGGTCTTATCCACTGCATAGCTATTGACTATCAGTTTCTCTATAACAGTCCATGTTAGCTCTTCAACAGTATGATTATGTTCCAAAAAGTGTGCTGTCAGTTTCGTGTTAGACCTCCCACACCTTATGGTACTCCGATGTTCCATGATGCGTGTCTTAACCCTCCGGTTAGTCATACCTACATATCGCATCTGGCATGGACAGGTAATGAGGTAAATAACACCCTCTGAGTTACAATTCGTCTGCGTCCTTTGTTCCCAGGGGTACGCAAGGCCAACATCAATAAATTTTGTGTTGTTTGTGAGGTGACAGACATTGCAACTCCCACATCTTGAATGACCCCGTACTGGAGGCAACTGACCTATAGTTGTTATTTTACTTGATGGCAGAAGAATAGGTCTCGTGTGTACTAACATGTCTTTTAGATTGGCGCTTCTCTTGTAAGAAAATAAAGGCTTATCAATTTTCATTCCATTGGTATTAAGTATTTTCCAGTGTTTCAATACTACTCGTCTGATTTGATGCGACGCCGTATTGAAGGTAGTGACACATACTGGTTGATTCACATTGGGTCTCGTTGCTATCTCCAGGAGATTCTCTCTATTAGTATTTATAGCTCTTTTCCTGGCTTTCTTAATACTCCGTTCTGGATATCCCCTCTGGGACAGTTTCTTAGAGAGGGTGGTGGCTTCTTCTTTAAAGCAAGATATATCTGTGCAGTTTCGTCTCAGACGAAAAAATTGGCCCACTGGTAGATTTTCTCTTAGAGATTTCGGATGGAAACTTTCGAAAGAAAGTAAGGCATTCTTATCGGTGGGTTTATGATAGACTCTTGTATGTAATTTTCCTCCCTTCGGTACAATCATTAGATCCAGGAAGGGTAGTCCTGTCTTCGTAACCAAAGATGTAAACTGAAGTAAGGGATTCCTCTGATTCAACCACTCCAGGAAGAGGGTTACTGATGGTTCATCACCTTTCCATACAAGAAGCACATCATCAATATACCGCCGCCATACCTTGATGTTCTCTCTCCACGGGCAAGCCGGGTCAAAGATCACTTCTTTCTCAAAGGCACCCACATACAGACCCGCTAGGCTTGGGGCGAAGGTACTGCCCATCGAAGTCCCATGGGTCTGTAAAAAAATGGTGCCCTCGAACTCAAAGTAATTCCTGGTCAATGCTATCTCAGCCAGGTTCAATATGAAAGCCCGTGGTGTTTGATACTGCCAGTCTTCTGCGAACAGGATATCCTCCAGAACCCTCAGGGTTTCTCTCTGTGGTATGTTGGTGTATAGCGCCTCTATATCAAGACCTATAAGGAATTCACTAAGAGGATCGAAATCCAGATCTTTCAAATGATTTAGGATGTCCAACGTATCCCGCAAATATGCTGGTAACTTCTGAACAAGCGGTTTGAGAAAGAAGTCGCAAAATTGCGATAGCGGCTCCAAAAGGGATCCGATCCCCGACACAATAGGCCTACCCGGTGGTGGTCGGGTAGGTTTATGTATTTTGGGAAGAACATAAAAGTATGGTACTCTCGGTTGATTCTTGATAAGATATTCTGCCTCATGTTTGGAAATCCAATTATTCACTGCTCCTTCCTCCACCAAGGTGGCAATTTCCTTAGTAATGTCGGATGTAGGATCTACTCCTAATCTTCGGTAGTTTCTATCATCCGAAAGTAAACGTAGACATTCATTGTCATACGTGATTTTATCCAAAACCACTATCGCTCCTCCCTTGTCCGCCGGTTTCAAAATAATGGTCGGATTGTCATGGAGTTCCTTCATTGCCGCCTTCTCAATGTTGGTCATATTGGAGAAAGAGCGTCTATCCTTGGTTCGTAAGTTCTCCAAATCATGAATCACAGCATGTTCAAAAGTGCCTATTTCCTGCGGGAGATTAGAAAGCTGTGGTGTAAAAGTAGATTTAGGACGCAGGGTTGTATCTCCTGTTGCCAGATTCCTATCCTCCCTGTTCTCAAAGAAAACTCTAAGGCGGACACTTCTAAAGAAGGTTGCCAGCTCTTGACGTAGTAGGAAATGATCCAGGTTATTCGTGGGGACAAAACCCAGGCCTTTGTTAAGAAGATCCTCCTGAGTCTTGGTGAGAATTAATGACGAAAGGTTAACCACTAAAGATGTTCCCTGCTTGTTCCTGGTTGTGTGCTCTGGGCCATGCTCCTGGTCACCCGTTGGTTCAATTCCTGGTCTTGGTCGTCCCAGGTAACCCTCTGTTGCCCTCTCTGTTTCCCCCTGCCCGTATTCCTGCCTCTCCCTAAAAAGGCATTTGTGGTTGTTGGAATTGACCCGTTTGGAAATGGGGGTTCTGAAAACCTGGATGTTGAGGGAAACCCATCACTGGCCAGTTGTAACCCTGATTAGGATAGTTTTGAAAGGGATTAGGAAAGAAAGGTTTCGGTCCCCTTTGATATCCCCGGCCTCTCCCTCTCCTACGTTGTGGAAAATCATAGTCACTGCTATCACTGGAGCTGCTCGCAGTATCTCGACGTTTCCTACCTGGCAAGTTGCCCTTATTCCCATCTGCTAACTTTTGTTGGGCATATTCGTCAGTAATGTAGGGGTAAACCTTCTCTTTAGAAAATTTCCTCAAGTCTTTCTGCAACTTGGTTATCTTAGACTGCATCAAATACTCACGGTATTCACTCAATTCCGTATTGACTACATCCAGCTTATGACTGAATGTTGACATAATTATTTCCGCCTTCAGACCTGTCTCAGTGGTCTGTATCTGGATCAACAGAGTATCGGCCAATCTCTTAGCCGTACTAATGATCAAGATTAGCCAATCTCTGGTGCATTTCCATGCGATCAATGCCCAGTCCCTTCTAAACGAAGCATCCTCTAAGAAAATGAGGGGTTCATTGGTGACCAGGAGACCACGTGGAGCCGCATTACCCCTTAGATACTCAGTGAGGATAGCCCCATGGAGTATGGTCTTCACATGGGACCTCTTAAGTTCTAAAAGTGTGTCCCAGCCTTCCCCCTGTGTAAGGACCCTTTGTACTGCAGGGTCCCCCAGTAGGGACGGGCCCGCCAAGATCTCAGTCGCCACTTCCTCTCCATATGACAAGCCCTGTTCCTGTGCCATATCCAAACGAGAAAATAATGGATATGTATCTAAGTGTAAATATATATGTGTGTGTATATGTCTAATAGGTTGACCAACGCTGGAAAGAAATTATTTATTTTATATTATTTATTATTTATCTTGCAAATAAATTCCGTTTTCCCCTGCAGCTGAACCGCTGCTCAATACAATAATACACACAAAAGAAGGGGTGAGGGTACGGACTCACCTACTCCGAACCCCTGTAAACACTTTATGCACCAGAAGGAGTAGGGAGTAATAAAATCTGTAACGTACTGGCATATACGATACGTTCTAATACTGCCCTCACTCACACAAATGTGTGACATGCTTCATCATTGGGCTGCTACAAAAACACCCCGGCGTAGCCACGCCTGGGGTGGAGCAATAGGGTGGGGGAAGACAATACAACACAGAGAAAGACACAAATAAATTCTGTAGTGACTGGGAAGGACGGTAGTGAAAGTGCAGTTAAGTGAATTAAAACTAGCTCGGAAGTATCGCTGTGCCTGAAACTTTAATTCCTGGATCTTCCGGCCAGAATAAAAAGTGTGAAGGATGATGGTGAATGGGAGATTCTATGTGCTCCTAACACCCCTCCTATACTGCGAAGTGGTCAACATGTTTCGGCCGTCAATAAGTGCCCCTCATACCGGGTCACGCCGGCCTTCTTCAGGACTCTACCTTTCCCAGTGAGTTCTCCCTCACCTCCAATTGAGATGAGAGAAAATTAAAAATTAGTTCCTTACGTATTCAGGGTTTTTTCTCCCATGGATCGTGTAGTTACTACGGAACCAACAAGACAAACAAAACAAAAAAGGAAAACCCATCAGGAATAGTAATCTCCTGTAGGTCAACACTAAATCATATTGAAAAATTAACGCAAGCCATAGTACCAACCACGGTGTCATTCATACTCCAAGGAATGACTATTATATCTATCCCATCTTGTATTTACTTGTGCCAAAGAAAATCAAATAAAATCTGCGATCATATCTACAATAAAATAGTTCATATAATCATATACATATTGATTATATATATATGTATTTCTATATTTTGTTATTGTATATCTTTCCAGCATCATCAACCAACAGGCATTAGTACACACAACCACAGTCATTGTCCAATAGGGGTCCGGTGTATCTCTTTACTCACCGAGTTTACCCTAAAGTCAAATTTGAACTGGCGGCGGGCAAGGAGAGACCCCCTATGGTCACACTCTTTCCAAGAGGAGAATAAAAACAAATGAAATCATTACACACAAAGTAGAGATCCATACTATTTACACTTAGATACATATCCATTATTTTCTTGTTTGGATATGGCACAGGAACAGGGCTTGTCATATGGAGAGGAAGTGGCGACTGAGATCTTGGCGGGCCCGTCCCTACTGGGGGACCCTGCAGTACAAAGGGTCCTTACACAGGGGAAGGCTGGGACACACTTTTAGAACTTAAGAGGTCCCATGTGAAGACCATACTCCATGGGGCTATCCTCACTGAGTATCTAAGGGGTAATGCGGCTCCACGTGGTCTCCTGGTCACCAATGAACCCCTCATTTTCTTAGAGGATGCGTCGTTTAGAAGGGACTGGGCATTGATCGCATGGAAATGCACCAGAGATTGGCTAATCTTGATCATTAGTACGGCTAAGAGATTGGCCGATACTCTGTTGATCCAGATACAGACCACTGAGACAGGTCTGAAGGCGGAAATAATTATGTCAACGTTCAGTCATAAGCTGGATGTAGTCAATACGGAATTGAGTGAATACCGTGAGTATTTGATGCAGTCTAAGATAACCAAGTTGCAGAAAGACTTGAGGAAATTTTCTAAAGAGAAGGTTTACCCCTACATTACTGACGAATATGCCCAACAAAAGTTAGCAGATGGGAATAAGGGCAACTTGCCAGGTAGGAAACGTCGAGATACTGCGAGCAGCTCCAGTGATAGCAGTGACTATGATTTTCCACAACGTAGGAGAGGGAGAGGCCGGGGATATCAAAGGGGACCGAAACCTTTCTTTCCTAATCCCTTTCAAAACTATCCTAATCAGGGTTACAACTGGCCAGTGATGGGTTTCCCTCAACATCCAGGTTTTCAGAACCCCCATTTCCAAACGGGTCAATTCCAACAACCACAAATGCCTTTTTTAGGGAGAGGCAGGAATACGGGCAGGGGGAAACAGAGAGGGCAACAGAGGGTTACCTGGGACGACCAAGACCAGGAATTGAACCAACGGGTGACCAGGAGCATGGCCCAGAGCACACAACCAGGAACAAGCAGGGAACATCTTTAGTGGTTAACCTTTCGTCATTAATTCTCACCAAGACTCAGGAGGATCTTCTTAACAAAGGCCTGGGTTTTGTCCCCACGAATAACCTGGATCATTTCCTACTACGTCAAGAGCTGGCAACCTTCTTTAGAAGTGTCCGCCTTAGAGTTTTCTTTGAGAACAGGGAGGATAGGAATCTGGCAACAGGAGATACAACCCTGCGTCCTAAATCTACTTTTACACCACAGCTTTCTAATCTCCCGCAGGAAATAGGCACTTTTGAACATGCTGTGATTCATGATTTGGAGAACTTACGAACCAAGGATAGACGCTCTTTCTCCAATATGACCAACATTGAGAAGGCGGCAATGAAGGAACTCCATGACAATCCGACCATTATTTTGAAACCGGCGGACAAGGGAGGAGCGATAGTGGTTTTGGATAAAATCACGTATGACAATGAATATCTACGTTTACTTTCGGATGATAGAAACTACCGAAGATTAGGAGTAGATCCTACATCCGACATTACTAAGGAAATTGCCACCTTGGTGGAGGAAGGAGCAGTGAATAATTGGATTTCCAAACATGAGGCAGAATATCTTATCAAGAATCAACCGAGAGTACCATACTTTTATGTTCTTCCCAAAATACATAAACCTACCCGACCACCACCGGGTAGGCCTATTGTGTCGGGGATCGGATCCCTTTTGGAGCCGCTATCGCAATTTTGCGACTTCTTTCTCAAACCGCTTGTTCAGAAGTTACCAGCATATTTGCGGGATACGTTGGACATCCTAAATCATTTGAAAGATCTGGATTTCGATCCTCTTAGTGAATTCCTTATAGGTCTTGATATAGAGGCGCTATACACCAACATACCACAGAGAGAAACCCTGAGGGTTCTGGAGGATATCCTGTTCGCAGAAGACTGGCAGTATCAAACACCACGGGCTTTCATATTGAACCTGGCTGAGATAGCATTGACCAGGAATTACTTTGAGTTCGAGGGCACCATTTTTTTACAGACCCATGGGACTTCGATGGGCAGTACCTTCGCCCCAAGCCTAGCGGGTCTGTATGTGGGTGCCTTTGAGAAAGAAGTGATCTTTGACCCGGCTTGCCCGTGGAGAGAGAACATCAAGGTATGGCGGCGGTATATTGATGATGTGCTTCTTGTATGGAAAGGTGATGAACCATCAGTAACCCTCTTCCTGGAGTGGTTGAATCAGAGGAATCCCTTACTTCAGTTTACATCTTTGGTTACGAAGACAGGACTACCCTTCCTGGATCTAATGATTGTACCGAAGGGAGGAAAATTACATACAAGAGTCTATCATAAACCCACCGATAAGAATGCCTTACTTTCTTTCGAAAGTTTCCATCCGAAATCTCTAAGAGAAAATCTACCAGTGGGCCAATTTTTCGTCTGAGACGAAACTGCACAGATATATCTTGCTTTAAAGAAGAAGCCACCACCCTCTCTAAGAAACTGTCCCAGAGGGGATATCCAGAACGGAGTATTAAGAAAGCCAGGAAAAGAGCTATAAATACTAACAGAGAGAATCTCCTGGAGATAGCAACGAGACCCAATGTGAATCAACCAGTATGTGTCACTACCTTCAATACGGCGTCGCATCAAATCAGACGAGTAGTATTGAAACACTGGAAAATACTTAATACCAATGGAATGAAAATTGATAAGCCTTTATTTTCTTACAAGAGAAGCGCCAATCTAAAAGACATGTTAGTACACACGAGACCTATTCTTCTGCCATCAAGTAAAATAACAACTATAGGTCAGTTGCCTCCAGTACGGGGTCATTCAAGATGTGGGAGTTGCAATGTCTGTCACCTCACAAACAACACAAAATTTATTGATGTTGGCCTTGCGTACCCCTGGGAACAAAGGACGCAGACGAATTGTAACTCAGAGGGTGTTATTTACCTCATTACCTGTCCATGCCAGATGCGATATGTAGGTATGACTAACCGGAGGGTTAAGACACGCATCATGGAACATCGGAGTACCATAAGGTGTGGGAGGTCTAACACGAAACTGACAGCACACTTTTTGGAACATAATCATACTGTTGAAGAGCTAACATGGACTGTTATAGAGAAACTGATAGTCAATAGCTATGCAGTGGATAAGACCAGAGCCCTGTTTTTGAGGGAACAAAAATGGGTGTATCGCCTGCGGAGCCATGAAGTGGGGCTCAATGATGATATTCCGTGGAATGCTCTAAATTGCTAATGATTAGTCCCAATTCATGGTATATCGCCTTTCTCCGTCCTATGTACTTTTCTATCACCCCCTTAGATGAACTATATTGTGACCTTGGGGATTTATCCACTTGATGGCATCTTACTACGGGTGTTTCTAACCGGGGTATATGTCAAGTTCAGGTTTAATTTCAAATGGGGAGTTCTCCTTATAGCAGTATACTTTAATACCTGTCTGTTTGTCTCATTAAGTTATGATATGGATTTGTCCCCTTCATTAGTGAATTAATTAAACATTTAATTCGGGTAGGATCACCCTTTCTAGATGTTTTTTGAATAAAATTCTCTATACGCATTGATTCTGCCATGGGTGACGTCACCACGTGCACGTTGCACGGTGTCTGTTGAGAATCAGGCGTATGAAATATATTGGAACGGAGGGCGAGCGGTCTAGATGATATACTGAGACAGGGTCACAAGGGATGTTGGAATTACGTGGATTACGTACATCAGGTGACCGGAACTATGAACTTCCGCTTGAGTAGGGATAAAACATCGTACGCTCCACTCCGCTGCCACTCTTCACGGCGGACGGAGACGAGCAGTATTTGCGGAGAACCACCCTTGATGTAGTAAGGAGGGGGACTGGTGTGCTGTGGGTGCATACATGAGTCTAACGGGCTGATATATGTGGGTTTGATTTCACCTACTGTATGGAACACCCAAGGGATTACTGAGTGGCGTAGTCATTATCGAGTGAACACCAGGAAGTGAGAGGCACCCTGTTGACATGGCTGAATGTTAGAGAGGAGGACAAACGATATATCCAGGGCTGGAGATGTAGTAGTAAGTTGCCCCAGGGTACCACCAGCCGCGTTTGGCTTCTCAGGGACTAGCAGCTATCATCATCTGCTAATATACGCCAGTTACGCATTTGAAATTACCCTATTTGACATAACCTTGACTTCGTAAAACTGTTAACACATATTAGATAGAGAGAAAAGTTCCGTAGTATGGATCTCTACTTTGTGTGTAATGATTTCATTTGTTTTTATTCTCCTCTTGGAAAGAGTGTGACCATAGGGGTCTCTCCTTGCCCGCCGCCAGTTCAAATTTGACTTTAGGGTAAACTCGGTGAGTAAAGAGATACACCGGACCCCTATTGGACAATGACTGTGGTTGTGTGTACTAATGCCTGTTGGTTGATGATGCTGGAAAGATATACAATAACAAAATATAGAAATACATATATATATATAATCAATATGTATATGATTATATGAACTATTTTATTGTAGATATGATCGCAGATTTTATTTGATTTTCTTTGGCACAAGTAAATACAAGATGGGATAGATATAATAGTCATTCCTTGGAGTATGAATGACACCGTGGTTGGTACTATGGCTTGCGTTAATTTTTCAATATGATTTAGTGTTGACCTACAGGAGATTACTATTCCTGATGGGTTTTCCTTTTTTGTTTTGTTTGTCTTGTTGGTTCCGTAGTAACTACACGATCCATGGGAGAAAAAAACCCTGAATACGTAAGGAACTAATTTTTAATTTTCTCTCATCTCAATTGGAGGTGAGGGAGAACTCACTGGGAAAGGTAGAGTCCTGAAGAAGGCCGGCGTGACCCGGTATGAGGGGCACTTATTGACGGCCGAAACATGTTGACCACTTCGCAGTATAGGAGGGGTGTTAGGAGCACATAGAATCTCCCATTCACCATCATCCTTCACACTTTTTATTCTGGCCGGAAGATCCAGGAATTAAAGTTTCAGGCACAGCGATACTTCCGAGCTAGTTTTAATTCACTTAACTGCACTTTCACTACCGTCCTTCCCAGTCACTACAGAATTTATTTGTGTCTTTCTCTGTGTTGTATTGTCTTCCCCCACCCTATTGCTCCACCCCAGGCGTGGCTACGCCGGGGTGTTTTTTGTAGCAGCCCAATGATGAAGCATGTCACACATTTGTGTGAGTGAGGGCAGTATTAGAACGTATCGTATATGCCAGTACGTTACAGATTTTATTACTCCCTACTCCTTCTGGTGCATAAAGTGTTTACAGGGGGTTCGGAGTAGGTGAGTCCGTACCCTCACCCCTTCTTTTGTGTGTATTATCCATCTTGTGATGCCAGGGCTCTGGAAAGAAGTTACCGGTTAGGCCGGTGTGTACATGTCTCTCCCTCTAGAAGGGTGGAATGCTACCCAGAACTGGCGGGGGGGGGTAGTATTCCAAGATGTTTGACACCAAACACGACATGTTCCCGTGCAGCCATCCCAAAGTTAGCATTTAACGCGAGGTTATAATGCGCTTAAGAGTATATGGTCAGGCTGCACTACAAACGGCATCAGAGAAGGATCTCTGAATGCTGCAGAGGGGCTCTGCTCATGCAGGGACACCCTCCCACATAAGAACCAAGCACTCTGCCTTCAGGATTGATAAGGCCTGCCATAGGAGTGACTTATAGGTTTGTATGTGTGTATGTATTTAGTGGTATAGGTAGCCCATACCACAGTAAGGGGTGCATGCACCACCTCACCCAGGCTGCAGTAGCAGACCTGTGGTGTCAGATTTAGTCTGCTTCCCAGGGGTGGCATAATACATGCTTCAGCCCCTGGTAGGCCTGTGAAGTGCCTATGCCCTTGGTACCTAAGGTACCATATACTTGGGACTCATAAGGTACCACAGTATCCAATCACTAGTTCACCTAAAGTGCACTCCAAGTCGTTTAGAGAGAACAGAGAGGCTGGGGCCCTGATTAGCAGGGACCCAGCCCGACTATAGCCAGAAACCAGTGTAAACATCAGAAAAAAAGTGGGGGCAACATAAGAGGCAGATCCTACTCTCCTACACTCTGGCACAATTTTCTACCAAGAACTTTGGCCTCCTCACACTGAGTGCTCCGTGGGCTGTTGTTTGGTGAAATCGTGCGAGGTTCTCTCGCGACTCCTGTGCCTCTGGCCTGTGGGCCCAATTGATAGGTCAACTTTGCTTTTCTTGGGCTCCCCTGGTTGCTCCAGGCTCGCCCTGACTCCCCTGTGTGTGGTGAGTCTCCTGGGCCTTGCTGGTCCGAATCGTACAATGCCTTGACCTTCTGCGTGGGTTGCCATTGCCAAGGCTTGTTGGTGCTCCCGCCGGACACCGACCCCTCAGCACTCGACATCCTTCGTGCGACAGCTTGCATCCGGCTCCTGGTTGTCCTCGACGTCTCCTGGTCCCCGCAGCTGCAGAGTCAAGGACTCCATCAACCAACCTGAAGCACCCGACATCGGTGGGCATTCGTCTACTGAGCCCCTGGTCACTCCCAAGTGACCCAGACTCTGTCCGCTCTGCTTTCCTCTCCTCAACAAGAATCCACCTTTGGATTCCAGCGGACACTTTTTTCCCTTCCAGCAGCGGCTCTTCTTCAAAATCCTCCTATGGGTTCGACGGCGGTTTCCGACGCCACTTCCGACCTATGCACCCGGCTCCCCTGGGATAGGTAACTTGGGTACCTCAGTATCCATGGGCGGGGTGGCTCCCCAACCTTCTGTCTTCCATGGAGTTTCTTCGAAGTCCACCGGGAAGGGTCCTTAAACTCTAAAACTTCAACCGCGACTTTCCCATAGACTTGTACGGAGTACGCGTTCGTGTTCCCACACTGCACACACACTCCGTGGGGTCCCTATCAACTCACCTTGGGTGGTTCCTTGGGGTCCCAGCAATTCTACATCCTCTCGACACTGTCTTGACTCGAGTCGGGGTTCTTATACCACTTATTTAGTATATGGTTTGCCCCCCCCCCCCGGGCCCACTGTGTATTAGTGCTATTTACTGTAATTTCTTTGCTTAAGTATTGTGTGCTTTGTGATTATCTCCGTGTAGGAGATACTGTGTTGTACTAGATAGTGTTATATTAGTAAATCACCATAAGGGTTGTTTGGAATGGTGCAAGGGGCCCACTTTAATTAGTGGACAACATATACCAGGCCAACTTCTCACACCCCTCCATTATAGTCTATGGCGGTCGTGCTGTATAGTTTGGAACTGAACTGGAAAATGCTCTGGTGGCCAGGTAACTGTCCAAATCTACCCCATTGGCAGCCCAGACCTTCTCCCTGTCAGATGTGGTTGTCCAAGCTGTGCTGGAGTAGCTGAACTAGCTTTTACAAACTTTTGAAAAGTGTGCAAACTTTTGATTGACCAATAATTGTTTGCGGTTGAATTACAAAGTGATAAAACCTTTACAAATCTGATTCTCCAGAACCCTCTGGTGGATTTAACTCATCAAGTACTCTACAAATTCATAAAAATATGATCTATTTTTATAAATTGGTGTTGTGTTTCTTTCATGTTGTGTGCTTTTCTTATTTTGTTGTTTGGTACTGTTAAATGCTTTACAGTAAGTTCCTTTATTCAAGCCTTGCTGCTCGAAGCCATAGCGTCCCAGGGTTGAGCTTGAGGTTGTTTAAACGAGCTTGACTGGACCCAAGACAGTTTTTGTGAGTGTTTTCCACGGTAAGGCTGCATGGCCATACCATATAATACACTAAAATCCTCACAGCTGGCCAATTAGGAGGCAGCACATAAGAGTAACAATGAATCAAATGAATAATAAGCAATGGCCGGAGTCCAAGCTCCTTGTAGTAAACAAAATCACTTGTACACAACAGCGCATATGCACTGTCTTAGGTGAGACCTAAAAAAGAACAACTGAAAGAGAATGTCGAAATTGGAGAGAGAAAAAGCAGGGGAAATAACCAAACAAAACTCTGAACCAACTGAGGAAAAGAAGGATGCAAATGGCATGGAATTCAGAGGGAAGCAAGGGAGATGAGGGTTTTCCGTAATAAAAAATATTTGCAAAAAAGATAAAAGCTAACAACATGACACCGGACAAAAACGTAACTCTTCTTGTTTGGGTCAATCTACTGTTTTCACCAAATGACTTACAACCTTAACAAGCTAGTAGCCTTGCTATTTTCTGAAATAGAAAGACATGCATGTTTTATTAAAACAGGACTAATGATGGACTGATTAATTAATATAAGCATTCTATACCCTTCCCTACAAGCTATTTTTAGTGCCCCAAGGTCAAAATATTTTATGTAAATCATTTGAGAGATCCTACCAATGTTCAAACTCATTAGTTGGGTATCATTTGTTACATCTTTCAGTGTTGTCATGGCTGAATACTGCAATGCTGTAACTTGATGTTGTTGTCATTGGACTCTGCACATACTAGTGTTGAACAGATCAAAGCGCTCCTCCTTTCTGCCCTGTCTCCCGTGTGTTAACCCTTGTTTTCAGGTATGGCAACTGACAATTGTATCTATTGCCAGATTTCATATCAGCACAAAACACAACATAAGATACAGAAAGAGGTTTGGGTCAGCCCCATTCACCCCCACTTGCATTTGGTCCATGGGGTGTCCATCAGTAGTTTATCTCCATACCTGCGGATCTTCCACCTATTCAAGCAGTTTTTGGCTTGCATGTGGACTTATACACACAATGATATGATACTGTAGCCTAAAATGTTTGTGGCTGGTGTCTTTCTGTAAATGGTTACACTTTGTTTGGTTACATTTTGTATTTGTATTGATGATGTAGATTGTGTAGCCTCCCACTCCTTCACCCACACATGTAACACAGGCATTACATGCAGAAACTTGTGGGCACCACTCAGCCCAAAATGTCTAGCAGGCTCACATATGAACTATCCTTATTTGCAAGTGTAGGTGGATGGGGGTAGCAGCACATAGGGGCAGTGAGCAGTGATGTGTGACACTGTGCTCTCCTCTCCACTCTGAGGCCAGGAACAATTACTTAGACACAATCTTGTAAGGGGCATGCAAATGTTCGGCCACCTGTCAGGCTGCAGAACAGCACCTGGAGTGTAGAGCAGTTAAAACAGCCTGGTCGCTCTAAATGCCATGTAGGAGGAGGAGGCAAACCCTCACCTCAGTGCTAACTCATTGCCACTTCTGTGCAGTGCCAGAGGTAGCATGCATATCTCTCATGAATTCAAATGGACAACATGAACTAGGTACATTGCCAAGCACTTTCTAAAACCCCACTTTCCTCACCAGTCCCACCCGATCAATGGGCTTTGAATAGTATTGTATTGTAGCATTTGTATAGACCTCACCTCCCTATAACACCAGCATTATTATTACATAACTCAACGTGGTGGTACTCAGTTTATCACCCTCAAAGGGAGGTAAGTTGTGTGAAACCTGAAACCAGCCGGCTACCGAAAAACGCTACCATGCACACATTAACCCACTGAGTTGCACCACACAGCTTGCTCGAATCCAGTGCAGTATACAGAACTGGGAACATAAGAATGCATGAATGCTTGGTATTTAAGTGGTAAGAAAGAGTGCACTATAAACTTTGCATTATATCAACATGAAAGTGGGTGTTATTTAAAACTTGATACATTATCTATATTTATTTGGATTCATGGTGCTGATATGCTATTTTTACTAGTCATGAGGTGTCAAGAGCTGGTCTTCTGGGCAACGCTTGAAGTGTCTTCTTTGTGCAAGGATAAGGCTGCTTACTTCCAGAGACAGTAACGGAAGCCAGATTGGAACAGGAAGTCTGAGACTGCTCCAGAAAATAACCCAGCAGGAAGGATAAAAAACTGGAGACCGGAAAAAGCCTTCCTGCTGACCAGGCCAAGCGACATAGAGAACCAGAGAGATGAGAAGTCCAAGGAGTCCAGTTAATGAGCAAAGATAGAGGAAACAATTGTGATGCAACTGGACTACCAATTGGAGTTCCTTATATAGTGGGAAAACAGGAAGTGACCAACTAGGAAAAATGGGTTTGGGCATCTTGGGTTGGAAAAAGAAAACAAATCAAATAAGGTCATAAATATCAAATTAAATGTTATCTGTGAACATGGTAAAGAACTGCTCAATTATGTATACAAAATAATAGCCAATACTTTTACAGATGCACTTCCTGCATGCAGCGTATACTAGGAGCCAACATGCAGGAAATCGCCCAGAATTCTGTGCACAATTGGGAAATCTGACGGGAACAACAGAAACAAATGATGGTGCTGGTTGGGGACACTGTCACATCCTCACCAAAGAAGCTCTTCGGACTCCAGGCAGCCCCGTAACCCACTGTGGCATACCCCGCATGCGGAAAAAAGGTAAGGAGAAACTCCTTACATGAGGTGCGTTTGTGCTTGTTTTGCCAATTCCTTTGGTGTTCCCTTCAAGATTTTGCCACGTCATACATTTGCTTCTATGAAGACACAGGCGCCTTAAGTTCAACCCTCTTTTAAGTGGCACAATCTCTGTAATCTTGTAGTTGTAAGTAATAAGAAAGACAACAAACCATATTAGAGCCTCTGCTCATTCCTGTATTACAAACAAAATCCTAACTTGATAGCATTGTATTTATACAACTCTGTTTTACCATACATACTCTTTTAATGTCTTTTCTGCATAGTATTCAAGGAAGGTGACCAAATGTGTCTTCTTGACCCCAAATATCACGTGCAGAATAGTAAACTTTTCCTGATTTGTATACCATTTCCACCTCTGCAAGAACTCTCCTAGCCTGACCATAAAACCAGACTAATGCAACAAGAAAGGCATCTGCAGTGAACTATTCCATAGTGGAATTGTTCACACTGTGAGGTTGTATCTCATGCCCTTAGCATTCGTTTTTACAAGGGCCTGATGCACATAGAAACACTGGGACTCAGTCAATTGACACAAAACTACTCTCAGCGATTTAGGCATCTCCTGCTCACCAGACTAAGGGGCATATTAACAACCAGGCGATAGTCAATTATCGCCGCTTTAGCGTCCGTTTTCGGACGGAAAGCGGCGATAATTCTATCGCCTAATCAGCAAGGTCACGCTATAGCGTGAATCCCTGCACTATCGCCTCTTTCCCCCAACGCCCATCCTTGCATCTCTAATGAGATGCAAAGTGGGCGTTACTGGCGTACCCCAGATGGGCTACGTTGTAAATATCGCCGATGTGCACATCGCGATATTTACAAGGCAGCCCACAGGATTATAGCAGACGTTAGATTTTGGCGAAAACGGCAGTTTTCGCCAAAATCTAACATCTGCTATAATCCCGACTTAGCCATCCCTAACATAGGGGTGGATTCTGCTGATACGACCACAGGGTCGTATCAGCAGGTTATCGCCGTTTGCAGGGAACATCGCTGGAAAACCAGCGATGTTCCCTGCAAAACGGCGATAACCTCGCTATCTCTGGAATTTTTATCGCCCTGGAGAAGCGTGTTGTTAATAACGCGCTACCAGGGCGATAATTTCCAGAGATAGCCAGCGATAAGAAATCTATCGCTAAGCACGGCCAGCGATAATTATCGCTGGCCGTTGATAATATGCCCCCAAGATCCTTGTTCATCTCCAGTGACCCTGCATCTCTTGCAGGCCTCCACAGGTCTTTGAGATCCACCTCTCTGCAGTTCTTGCATCTCTCCAATGTTTTTCCACTTCTCCAACTCTTATACAGCCCTCATGAATTTAGTAGAACTGTGTATTAGGTAAACAAAACCTCACAATATAGAGATTGAGTCCACTCATATCATCAGTAAATGTTGGTTCGGCTAGCTCACAGTGCCACATCTAAACTCCTAAAGTTCCAGAGTTGTAGATGCTGTTGGTAACCTCTAACACGACCACTCCTATTCACAAGG
This sequence comes from Calotriton arnoldi, assembly GCA_963921515.1. Classification (NCBI taxonomy): domain Eukaryota; kingdom Metazoa; phylum Chordata; class Amphibia; order Caudata; family Salamandridae; genus Calotriton; species Calotriton arnoldi. Next base: position 1,265,587 of record CAWUFW010001590.1, read on the forward strand.
AATTTGTGGAAACAGATCTAACCCTGTAGTTTGTCACTTTTTGCATGCCCAAAGTTTAACAAAGAAAAGAAACAATAATACATTTTGAAATGTTTATTGAAAAGATCTAATCCCTGTAAGTAAAACATGAACTGCGATTATTAGAGAGTATTATTAGACAGATGAAACACATCATTGTTATAAGCATTATTAGAATGGGGAAAAACAAACAATTCAACCATGTTAATTTTTCTTAATGATACTCCTATCTATCGGAAATAACCCTACTCTATCGAGAGCATGATGGGAGTATCCTTCTGCCAGACCCAGTTGGAATGATCCAACCCCATACCTTGGTGTAATGTCTCAGGAAGCAGGTCTCAGTGCATTAATGAATCCACTCCATCTCAAGGTGCAAGCCTGCACACATCACTGCTTGAGGATGAACGTTGGGGGCTGCAGAGCTGCTTGTCATTCACAGATCTGTGCAGCATTCATGATAACTCTTGTGTGAAGTGCTTCTCACCAAATTCAAAAGGGACATTGCTTAAATAGTAACACACCGGCCTTATCATATTCTGCTAGAGACGCAGTATAATAACTTTACTTAGGGGCCGATTCCGATCTCGGCTGGTAGGGCTCCGAATCGGATTCGGCTTAACCGGATCCGATTCAAAGCCCTATTTCCCGACCGATTCGTACGCGCGTCCGGGTGAGCGAGTACGATGCGAAATCGCCGACCGACTCATCCGGGCGTCCCGACCGCTCCGACCGACTCGTTCCCGGGTCTAACCGCACCGACCGACTCGCTCGGACTCGACTCGCACCGCGCAATGGAGACGTTCCCCGGCCGGGTAAGTACGATGCGCGCCGCGAGCAGATCCGACCGACACGCGCCCGTCCGGCTCGAAAGAGCAGTCGGAGCCGTACTTTGGGGTCCGTGTCGGACCCCCTGTACGTGTAGCCGCGCGGAGTCGCACACAGGGGGACCCATGGGTCCCCCTACCTGTGCGTGTATGGCGCGAGTCGCTTTGCCGCGTACACGCTGTAGGGAGCGCCCTTGTTCGCCTCGCACCCATTGAGTCAATGGGAGCCCGCGTACGCGTTGTACGACCGGCTCCCATTGACTTCAATGGGAGTCCGACCGACTCGAGTCCGATGGCATACGTGCGCATCGTACTCGTTCGGTCGGGCTGCACGGGTCCGAATCGGTCGGAAATCTCTCCGGGTCCGGCTCGGTCGGAGAGATTTCCGGCCCGAATCGGAATCGGCCCCTTAGTCTGGAGGAAAAGAGTCATCTCCTACGAGCACATAGTAAAGCAAGGACATCTCATTCTAGTATGTGTGTCCCTGGAACTAATAGTGCAGACTACAGATCAACAATGTCTACTAAAATAAATGCGTGTGTGGCATTCTCTCGTGTTAGTAAAAAACATGTGCAAACCACCATCTTAAAAAGATGCTAAGTTAAAAAGGAAAACTAAAATGGGGTCTAAATATAATCCCTGTAATACAACCACTACACCGGTTCTAGACAGCTTGGCTTCTGCACTCTACACTTGAGGTTCCAAACCTTCAGCTCAATGCCCTTAGGTAGGCTGCAGCAAGTGAAGTGTTCTGGTGCCATCACCTAATCTGGGACTTTAGGATGAACCTGCCTTTAAAACACCAAATGAATGATGCTGCTCTGCAGCGTGCACACATTGCATGATCCAGAGGTTTCTGGTAAGGTGTGTGAGCATGCTTAGTGTGCACACACCAGAAAAGGCTCATAGCCGAGCCCGTAAAAAAACCCACTATTGGTGAAATGGCTTAGCCAACTAATGCAGCTGCTGCAAACATCTGCGGGAACAACTGCAAATGCAAAGTTTGATTCCAGGGAAGAGAGCTGAACTGGTTAATATTCCTGCTGCTGTTATCTGTGCTTAAAACTCACTTCACATTCCAATAAAGGAGCTGTGCAGTTTAATATGCCTGCTGCAACTGTTCACATGCAACTAAAACATCACAGCTATGAATCAAAGCTGGGGTGGGTGGAATTCGGGGAGCTCTACTCCGCGGAATTCCATGGAGTTAAGGATTTTGCTTTAGTGTGAATATAGGGGTTAGTTATTATTATCTCCGTTTTAATATTTTGAAGAGAGGTGACAATCTTGACTGTGTTGATAGTTGGCGAGGCAGAATGTAATGAGCCTGCTGAGGCTGTGCAAGATATTGAAACATAAGTTGTTAAGCCATCAAGTAGTTGACCATGTTTTGCCCCCTTTACAGCTGGCGTGCAGAAGCACATGAAACCCTGCAGGTGGTATGGTTCAGCCAGCCAAGTTTCCTGCATCAGAATTATGTCAAATGATTTTATGTAGTGAAGGAAGTCCCGGTCTGATATTTTGCCGACAAGGTTGCTAATTTTCCATGAACACAATCAGAGGAGGCCTTTACAGCTGCATCCTTGTTTAAGCCTTGTCATTGGCTGCCAGGTGGGCAATTTATTGTTCTAGAAATCCACCTACGACCAGAGTCCAAGAAATGTGGCCCAGTAGTGCTCAGGTGCCAGCTGTGTCAGTTAGTGCCCCCTTCTTTTTTGGTGACTGCCCAAAGTCCCTTTGAGCACAGAGCGAGTAGGATTGTTACAGCCTGCAAGCCCTCTGCCCCGGGCGGGCAAAAGCAGTGGTGTGGGGTAGCCTGGCTCATGATAGGGAGTGATGTTTATCCCTCAGTTCTTAAAAACAAGCCTTTCTGTGAGAACTTTTTGGGCGATTGTAGGTGTTCACCAGGAGGCCTTGGTGGCTTCACATGCCGAAGGTATTTCAGAGCAGATGAACTCTATTGACAATAGATCAGTTGACCTTAGACCAGCTAAATTTGTAATGGATGACAATAGCAGTATGATATTGCCTCTGTTCAGTACATCACAGTTTCCTCTGGGTTTGTACTCAGGTTTAAAGATTAAAGTTTTTGTGTCAGGTGGCAGAGCAGGTAAAGCCTGTATTGGATAGTTCATCACTCTGGAGTCCTGATAGCTAATCTGAGTCCTTCTGGCGGGGATTGGTACCTTTCCTCTGGCATCCTGGAGCCTACTGTAATGGCGATGGAGATATTATTTGATGAGCAAATGTTAGCCTGCTCTGAGAAGGGTGCTTCTTCCGGTCTGAAGTCCCTAATTAATGGTGCCTGCTTCCCACCAATTGTTGCTTGTGATGCTGTGCTCGAGGCTGGAATGCCTGCTGTTGGGGTAAGAAGGTGTTTGGTTGCAATCTGGGCATCAATGGACTTGTTGCTGGGCCCACCTTCTGCACTGAGGCTGTTTTTTTGGCTGCGCTTCCCTCCTTAGTGGGCCAAGAAGGGGCAGTGGTTGAAGATGTGCCCCTGGTGTGGGGGCCAGTGTTGTTTCCAGGGAATTGCCCTATGTGCCCACGGGCTTCTGTGATGCTACACTTGTGCTCTTGAGTGATGATGCTGCCCCAGCTTCATGCCTAGCTTCCCCCCTTATGGTTTGGTGGGGGGGACTCTTCGGAGGAGGTTGCCTAACAGGCGCTGGCACATTCGTGCTCTTGGAAGATGGTGCTGATGCAGCTTCCGGCCTAACTTACCCCTCTGTGATTAAATAGGAGAGGGACTCTTCATAAGAGGTTTGTCTAACACGTACTGGTATATCCGGTGGTTGAATGTCTGGATCTGAGGGTATGTCGTCTGGTTGTCCAGATGAAGGCCTGAAGAGAGGGTAAATGCCCAGTTAGGACAGTCTTTTTGTTCTGACCTTTCCTCCTTTGGTCCGCCTATGCCTTGCATTTGCTTTTGTTCCCGGGCGCTTTCTGGAGTCGGGTCTCCTTCTGTATTAAGATCCGAAGGGTCCAGTGGGCGGTGAGGGGCTGATCCCCACAGTGATCTATTGAGATTTTGCAGCTGGCTACTTGCTGAAGTGACTGACATGAGTTGCTTCTCAGTGTGGAAGAGCTCTTCTGAAGGCGATTGGCCACGGGTACCATTGGGCTCTTTTTTGAGTTCATCAAATAGGTTACTGAGCTAGAGGGGAGAGGGGATAATTTGTCCATGATCGGACTACACCCACAGCTTAGTTGCACCTCAAGCGTTTGAGGAGTGGGTTCAAGTCCCCTAGCTTTCCACCAATGCCAGCAACGAAGCCCCCCAGAGTGTTGAGCAGTGTCAGCTGAATGTCCATTTTGTCTGATACCGGAGAGCCTCCACCAAAGGCTGCATAGTATTCAGAAAAGAGACCAATGCACTATCCTATGTGTTTGATTGCTCCTGCCATGGTTGGCCCTAACCTCACGGGCCAAATTGAGAACTGCCTGTGCAGCCTTGCGGCTCAGCTGCAGAGTTGGTACCTTGGGGTGGGTCCTGCAGGTATGAAGCATGCATGTCCTCCCATTCTTGTGTGCCAAGATACAAGAGCATCCCTTGTGCTCCCTCCTGAGGCTCTTGGTGCTCTGAAGGAAAGTTACATAATTTGTCAATGTTAGCCAATGGGGTAAGCTGAGGTGATAGGGCCTTCAGGTCGTAGAAGGACCTAATCTGGGGTCTGATTCCTTGTTTCCCAGATTGATCTTATTGTCCTCCTGGATTATAATTAGGGACTCATTTATTTGGCAGTTCTGAAGCCTTTCACCCTGTCTTTTGCCCTCTTGCGTGTTGCATGAGACTAAATCCCTGCTTTGGTCAGCCAGAGTGTGGGAATCAGTTCCCCATGCTGATGTTATGAGGAGCTGGCAAGCCTCACTTTCTGAGCCTGGTCCCTGCCTATGGTTTTGGACAGTAAGTCCGTCCTCCGAGACCATGGTCCATGTTTGCCTGAAAGCAGACTGAGCATGTCAGAGGGATGAAGGCCACACAACAGTGTCATACCTGGGCCTCGTCACCCTTCCAGCTTAGCTTCAGCAGGGAGGAGGCTGGGTGGCTGAGTGGAAGCCCCCCTCTCTTGGTTACCTGGCTCTTGTGGCTGTAGAGGTGACTATAGGCCTTGAAGCCCACTGCTGCTTAAAAAGTGAGTGGAGCCTGCATCTTTCAGAAGGCAGAATTTGGAATATATTTTTGGCTGAAAGGAGTGAGTGAGCCTCTTCTTGGCTTTGACCTCAGCTGCACTCCGCTTAGTGTGTCCTCCATGTCTGTCTCAATTTCAATTTGTGGTGCTCCTGGCTGGTATTGTGATTGGGATTGTGCTGTCTGCGACCTCCTCTTGCACTTCTTCGCCTCGGTTTTTGTGGGGGTGACCAACTTGTTCTCCCCGAATTCATTGGGGTCTGTGCTGGTGCTCCCAGGGCTGGGGCTGCTTGCAGATTTTGTAATACTAAGGGGAGAGCAGGTACCAAGAACCTAAGGGCTCCTCCTCTAAAGCCTTCTGGTGAGGTAAGATGTCCTGTTAGTCGGAGGGACACCACCTAACCCCCCGTGGAGTTTGATCTTGGCATGGTGGGAGAGGGGGTACAAGCACACACATCTTTGTGATGAAAAATTCCCAGCCCGGGAAGCAAGGGGGGGAGAAGGGCAGAGGATAGTCCAGGAGGGGGGTGGGGCTGCAAGCCGCACCAAGACCTAGCTTGGCCGTTCTGCTGCCACCTCATGCCGCCCCTAGAGAGAGACCCCCACCAAGAACTCTGACCTCCTGGTCAGGGAAACTGCTCTCTCCTCTCGCAGCTCTGTCATTGCACCGCTGCCCCCAGCACCTCTCTCGTTCCAGGTAGGTGTTCGAGGCCCTCCTCCACCTGCAGGCTCCTGCCTGTGCCTCATTCCTGGTGGTCCAGTGGGAGAGCATTGCTCTTCTGCTGGTCCGTTCTGCCAGCCCCTCTGTGGTCTTCTGCCTTTGTCTGTCTGCCTTTGTCTTTCTGCCTTTGTCTGTCTGTGCCTTTTTTTGTGCCTCGTTTGTGCAGTTTGTGCGTTTTTTGTGCCTTATTGTCTATTTGTCTCTTTGTGCCTTTTTTCACTGTCCCTCCCTGTTTGCTGTTTTTCACTCCCTTTCTCACCGCTGCCCCTGTGGCCCCTCCCCCCTGTGTGTTCCCGCTCCCGCCTCCCAGCTGCTCTCCCTCCCCCGACCCCTACTAATGGCAGCCGCTCCACTGGCACGCCAAAGGCAAGCCAGTCTGCGCCCATCCGCAACCCGATCAGCGCCAGGGACCCTGGTCCACTGACTACCCACTGCTATGACTCAGTAAGCCTCCACGCACTCAACCCTGGAAGAAAGAACAACTGCCAGCTGTCAACACCGAACATCACCCAAGGCCATTTCTCCTGCCGACACTGCCGCCGCACCTTCACCCACCTCCAGACCCCTACAGCTACCACCAATCCACCAGATGCCAGCACACCCAAACCCCTCAGCTGCATCCTCCTCAATGTACGCTCCCTACACAGACATGCAGTAGAAATCTGGGACCTCCTCAACACCCTCTCACCCGACGTCACCTTCCTCACAGAGACCTGGACCAACGCCAGCTCTGCACCCAACATCGCAACCGCCATCCCCGACGGGTGCAAGATCCAAAGGAAGGGCCGCCCCAACCACCATGGAGGCGGCCTCACCATCATACACAAAAACTCCCTCCAACTCACAACCACCATCTCGAACGACTCCTCACCCCCCATGGAACACCTCCACTTCCAGATCCAGATCAACTCCAGAATGACTCTAGGCGGAACTCTCACCTACAGACCTCCCAGACCCCGGTCCCCATTTACCAACACCATCGCAGACCTCATCGCGCCCCACACCCTCGCCTCTACGAACCATGCACTGCTCGGAGACCTGAATTTCCACCTCAACAACCCCAGTGACCCAAACTCCACCGCCCTCCTGGACAACCTCGCCAACATCGGACTGAAGCAGCTCTTCACCACCCCCACTCACAAAGCAGGACACACCCTTGACCCTATCTTCGCAGGAGGAAACAACATTCGCTTCAGTCACACCATGCAGCCCCTCTGGACGGACCACCACTGCGTCCACTTCTCCTTTTCGAAACCCACCGCACACAAGCCTACACCACGCCCACTGTGCAGAAACTGGAGCAAGATCACCGAAGAGCACCTCAACTCCGCCCTCCGCCGCACTCCTCCACCCACCACAACCGATGCCAACTCTGCAGCCAACTAACTCCACATATTGATCGCCGACTGCTCTAACACGCTCGCTCCCTCTAGAAGTCCGACAGACTATGCACCACGAATGCTACCTGGTTCACCACGGACCTCCGAGAATCCAAGTGCAAGTGCTGATGACTCGAGAAAGCATGGAGGAACAGCAAAACCTCGGAAGCACGCACCGCCTATAGGACTGCCATGACAGAATACCACCAACTCATCAGATCCATGAAGAGGAACTTCATCCAGGACAGAATCCTCTCCGACTCCCGCAACTCGAAGGAACTCTTCAACATCATACAATAATTCACCAAGCCCCCAGAGAAACCTCTGACATCCCTCCCTCCCAGGACCTCTGCAACAAACTCGGCTCCTTCTTCCATCACAAGATCAGGACTTTCTACGACAACTTAGACGAACAGAACCAAGGCACTGACACAACACCGGCCACCAGCAATGCCACCCAGCCGACCATCACCACCTGGACCCTCTGTTACCACGGAAGACACCGTAAAGGCCATGAGGAGCATACACTCCAGAGCTCCCACTGACCCCTGGCCGCCACACATCTTCCACAGGGCCACCTCCGCCATAGCGCCTGTACTACGACACACAATAAACTGCACCCTCGAAACAGACACTTTCCCCAATGACTGGAAATGCGCAGAAGTCAAACCCCTGCTCAAGAAGCCCTCTGCAGACCCGACGGACCTCAAGAACTACAGACCCATCTCTCTCCTACTCTTCGCCGCCAAAGTCACAGAGAAGATCATCAACAACGAGCTCACAAACTTCATAGAATCCAACTTGACCCTCGACACTTCCCAATTCGGATTCCGCAGCAACCACAGCACTGAGCCCGCCCTCCTAGCCGCCACGGATGACATCCGCACTCTCCTCGACGAAGGCCACACAGCAGCCCTCATCCTACTAGACATCTCAGCAACCTTCAACACTGTCTCCCACCGCACACTAGCCGCCAGACTCCATGACGCCGGCATACAAGGAACTGCCCTAGACTGGATCCGCTCCTTCCTCGCCAGCCAAACTCAAAGAATGAGACTCCCACCCTTCCTCTCTGAACCCACAGAGATCAGGTGCGGAGTATCCTAAGCATCCTCCCTCAGACCCACGCTCTTTAACATCTACATGGCCCCACTCGCAACCATCATCAGAAAACAGGGACTCAGCATAGTATCCTACGCCGACAACACCCAGCTCATCCTCTCCCTCACCAAGGAACCCAACATCACCAGACACAATTTCCAGGAAGGAATGAAGGATGTCGCATCCTGTATGAGCAGCAGCTGCCTGAAGCTCAACTCGGAGAAAACAGAAGTCCTCATCCTAGGATCCACCCCCTCCACGTGGGACAACACCTGGTGGCCCCCTGCCCTCGGCAACCCTCCCACTTCCACGGACCACACCTGCAACCTTGGCATCATACTCGACTCCTCCCTCACCATGAACCGATATATCTTCCACGTGCTTTAACACCCTCTGCATACTCCGCAAGCCCTTCAAATGGATCCCCCTGAATCCAGAAAGACCGTCACCCACGCACTCATATCCAGCAGACTGGACTACGGGAACGCACTCTTCGCCAGAATCAACAAATCACTACTCCACAAGCTCAAGACCGTACAGAATGCCGCAGCTAGACTCGTCCTCAGCACCCCACGACAAGACCAAATCACCCAGCACCTACTAGACTTCCACTGGCTCCCTGTTGAAAAAAGAGTGACGTTCAAGCTACTCACACACGCCTACAAAGCCCTCCACAACACCGGACCTCAATACCTCAATGAAAGAATCTCCTTCTGCGCCCCCAAGAGAAACCTCCACTCCGCCGACCTTGCCCTGGCCGAAATCCCACGCGTACGCAGAACCAGAGCAGGAGGAAGATCCTTCTCTTACATCGCGGCCAAGACCTGGAACAAACTCCCCCTCAGTATCAGATGAACCCGCACACTGCAAGCATTCAGGAAGAGCCTCAAGACATGGCTCTTTGGATGAGCCAGAGCTGCCCGAAATCCCCACTCCCCCAGTGCCTTGAGACCCTCACGGGTGAGTAGTGCGCTTTAAAAATCCCTGATTGATTGATTGATTACCCCCTGCCTGGTGTCACTCTACCTCTTCCTCACCACAAAGTTCTCCTTTCCTGCCAAACTGGTGGTTTCCAGTGGTTTTCCTCTGAGTTGGAGGTTGTGCAGACTGAGTTATGCGGCTGGGTGGCAACAGTCATGTGGCCCAGTGGGCAGGCAGTAGAGAGCTGATGAAGCTGAATGCTCATGGGCTGATGCCCCCGTAGCGCTGTGTCTGTTTAGTTCTGTTTTGGTGTTAGAACTTGTGCAGCACACAGCGTGCTGCACCTGGGCCATGTCCACTGCCTATGCCTTAGGTGAGCCTCACTGCCACTCTGGGCCCGCTCCGGACTTCCTGGTTATTGCAGAACTGTGGAAAGGGAGTATCAGGCTTGAAAAAACCAAGTCCAAGGTGAAGCTGGTGGGGCTGGTGGGGGTTTGCAGGGCTGGCGGGGGCCCGGTGTCAGATGTCGGCTATCTGAACCCCCGGTTACCTTCCTCTTGCCTTCCTGCCGCCTGCAGCTCGGCTCGTTCTCGCCATGCATCTCATGCACTCCACTCCTCAGTGTTGCAGATGCCGATTGGACCTCATCAGTCAGTGAGTCAGTGCTGCGGAAATACAGTGGTGCCTAGTGAGATGCCCACACCATGATGATCCTCCTTCTGCAGCTTGAGGGATTCCACTGTCTGATCTGATAGTGCCAAGTGTACTCAATGCTCCTCAACTGCAACCAAGTCAGTTAGTGTTACCTTATCCAGTTCTTCTCATGCCTATATTTAGATCTCCTGTGACCCAAGCTGTGGTGCAGGAAGCACCACAAGGTCTTCTGCCTCAATGCCCTAACAAATCTCTTGATTTGGCCACCATTCTCTACCTCCTTACACATCAGGCCGGCTAGTTTGGACTTTGGAGTTCAATGTTAGGGCAGAGTCAGTGTGTTAATACTTGGTTTCAAGTTTACACAAAGGATTTGGGGGCATTAATTAAAAGACCCCTTAATTAACATTTATCATTTTATCAATCAAGAAACGTCCCCACACTACTGTTCCTAATTGGATATGAAGGGTAATTCCCTACCCATATGGCCAACAAGTGATATACCTGGGAGTTGGTGCCTATAAAATGGAGCACTACAGCCAAACAAATGTAGCAATATATTTCATTTCATTTTCATAGCTTTATTTGGATAAAACATATCCATAAAAGACAAATAGTATAATCAATAAAACATACAAAGTCACAGCACATAAAATATACAGTACTTACAGAATTATTAAAATACAATCATACAGTGTTCATCGAGTTACGAGCTCGGATAGCAGTTTTCAGAGAAGCGCCTACACGGATAGTTAACTCATCATCGCCCAGTTCAAGAAGAGTCCTGTACACATTTCTATAGTCTACATTAAAAAAAGGGGAGTAAAAAGAACTTTGTATATTGCACATAATACCCACAAAAAAATAAAAAATGTAATAGAGATTTGCCCGAACGCCCATCACATGGGCCGGGAGAGGAATCAAGGTTAGCGCAAAAGCCCAGAGGAAAGCACAATAAGTACTTAATCGTACCTGCCCTAAGGCGAAAAAGGAGGATACGTTCCCAGTGGCTCATGCGTTTAGTCAAATACCCAGCTAATAAATGATCATTCTCAATGTTTAAGAATAGGGCCATGCTTGGTTTACTAGCCTCTTTGGCCACTGTGTCCTCGTGTTAGCACTTGTATAAAGCTGCCCGTACCTCCTTTTTGCTTACTGTGTCCGAATCCTCGGGTTTGCCAAAGGCGTATCCATAGCCAGCCCTACACAATCTGGTTCTCACCCCAGCTAACCATGGGATATCCATACCTTTATCAAAATTAAGGCAGTCCATTATAATGTCTCAGGTAAGAGCCGCCGCCTTATTTTTCCATATAGCGAGCCAGAACAAGGCAGGGCGGGCTCTGATATAATCTTCAATATAGTGTATATTTAATTCACTATGGCACACATATTGTGGTGAGAAAATCGGGGCCCCTAAGATCTTATGACAGAACCTATTTTCCTCATTCTGAATGTTATGGCAATTAGAGGTGCCCCAAACCTCAGCCCCATAGGTTGCTGTGGGTCTGCACCGAGCCTTAAAATTTGTAAGATGGGTAAAATGTCCCCTCCCTCCTCGGTTGTGGTAAACTAAGTACTGCATTAATGGACATCAGAACACTTATTCCTGCAATGGGAAGTGTGATCCGTCCACAGGCCGTTAGCAGCAAAAATCTATCCCAGGCAAGAAAAAGTGCTTGTGCATTGTAAACTTTCATTACCGGCAGAAAGGGTGTTCATTTGATACTTCCTGGGCCCACTGGGACATGATAAAAGATTTTGTATAATTAGTGCGTAAAACTAGGCTATAAAATCCACAAAGCCCTTTACTAAAAGGCGCAAAGCTCTTGGGGTGGGCCCATTAAGACTGCATCGTCTGCATACAATAAAGAAGGCAGAATAGACCATTTAATTCTTGGGACGTCCTGCGTAAGGGTCATTAAAAACGGATGCAAATTATTAATATACAAAATAAAAAGTAGTGTAGCTAAAACACACCCTTGTCTTACCCCCCTAAAAACACAAATGTCGTTAGAACCCCCCCATGTGTATTTATTCTAATCCTGGCCTTCATGTCTCTGTGTAAATGGGCTAAAAAGTGCACCAGTGTCTCATCCATGCCACTCTCTAAAAGGATTGACCACAGCTTTGATCGGTTGACATAGTCAAACGCTGAGGTCAAATCCATAAATGCTAAGTAGATCGGTGAGCGTTGGGCAATGGTATATTTTCCGATAATTAAATTTAGGTTTAGACACTGCTCTACTGTGCCCACATTATTTCTAAAACCGTGTTGACAAGGGTGCAAAATAGAATTATTCTCAGCCCAGTCTTTGATCTGATTGTACAAGACCCTGCCCAGGATTTTCACTGTGGAGTCTATCAATGAAATTGGTCTGTAACAACCAGGCTGAGAATGATCACCCTTTTAAAAAATTGGTACAATAACCGAAGTTGACCAGGTACATGGTGAGGGGGAACAGGTTAAGCTATTAATAACTTTGAGTGGGAGCCGGGCCCAAAGAGCAGGGTTATATTTGATAAGATCTATTGGTACCCCGTCAGGTCCTGGGACCTTGCTACCCACGCTCTGGTTTATGGCCTCCTCTACTTCGACCAGGGACATCTTTACCACTTAAGAGATGGACACTAAGGGTGTCTCGCTTTCTAATGAAGTGGGGCATATATTGTTGAGAAATGCGCCTCCCAGGCCTCACTAGTTATATTGCAACTGATTGGCGTTAACATCTGATCTATTGCTCGTATGTCTTTGACAGCCGCCCAGAAAGATTTGCTGTTCTTTTTACATGCCACGTTAGCCAGTAAGTCTCATCTTTGGTCCAGTACTTCTTCCCTCCTCAAGGAGGTGACCGTCTTATATTTTTTCCTTAAGGAAGTAACTACTTGTGGATCCCTAGGCTTAGACGCAAGAGCCTATCGCAACAGGCGATACGCTATTGAGCATTCATGGTTAGACAATCCAGAGTTATGGGAGGTTAGGTGGGCGGGTGTCATTAACTGTGTTTTAATATTAGAAAAAAGTTGTGAAAATGCTGTTGTTAAATCAGAGTTAGCTTCATACTCTGTTAAACAAATCTCAAACAGTGCAAGATTCTCCTTGACCAATTTGTGGAATAATTGGGCAGGGTCAATACCTCTCCACACTAATCACAAATTATCCGTGGAGGGTTCCAAATTCCCAGCACTACATTCAATTCTGAACTTCGGCTTTGGGGACAACTTAAGTGCTACTTCAATCGGGTTATGATCCCTACAATGAGTTACAACAACCTTGCTATACAGTAAAAACTCCTCTAAATTAGACGAAATAAATATAATCGATTGCGGTGGATTATAGTGTGATTGTCATGGTAGGCCGCAACATCCATAACATTACTCAGATTTTGAGATGCAACGTGTTCCAATAGCTCTACGCCCCTATGACAGATTTGGGTTGTACTAAAATTCCCAAATAAAGGATCCTGTGGGGCCAGCTTTGCGTTAAAGTCACCTCCCAAACATATGCCAAATGGATTAGCATTCACATCATGCAGATCTCTTAGTGTTGTGATATAATCAAAGAGACTTAGGAAATTAATGTTAGGCCTTGATTGGAAATCGTTGTCATAAAAGTTAATCAGGTATAGGGTCATACCCCTTTTATATCTTATAACCTGAAAGTTTTCATTATGGGCAGGTATGGCCTCAACGCAACCCCCCGCTGCAATATTTACCCATATGGCCAAGCCACCAGAAGCATGTCCCATTTTAGATGATGTTACAAGGATATTATGGCACTCAAACCCATCAAGACATATGTCACTAGTAGCCCAGGTTTCCTGAAACATTAAAATGTCATATTGGCTGATTAGTTGTACCCAGTCAGTTAATGTTATCCTTGATTGTAGACCGGCCACATTCCAACTAAGTATTTTCAGGACCTGGTTATCACATGCTGGACCCCCTTCCACACCCAAGTGATCATCCATCAGGGGCTCACGCGGTGAACTTAAAGGTGAAAGATCGGACTCAGCAGCTATTGTTGGACTCAGTCAATCCAGGTCCTCAAGGTCGGTCAGCACTGCAAATTTATTCTGATCAGCAAGGATAAATGAGTCTGGCGTAGCTCCCCATAAAGATGGTTTATAGAAATAACCATGGGGAAGTAACCAAATTTTAGTGTTCCTACAATCAGAGATCCCTTGCTGTGTCAGTATGGCCCTAACTAGGGATGGTCTACGATTTTTATTACAATACAATCCCCTTCGATGTTCTTAACAGATCCACTTACCCAACCCACTCTTCGCACCATTATGATGTCATTCATATTCATAATGTTAAACTTTTTATTCTTACATAGCTAGTCGACACATTTGTTACGCAACTCTCCCCATGATTCATTATGGTGTTCCTTAAGTGGGGGCACTCCTGCCAACACCAGGACATACAGGCAGGCAGCTGGAGGCAAGTTTAGCACGTCCTTATTACTTTCAAAATGGGTACAAATTACAGAGCGATGAGTAGCACCAGCATTAGCATTCACACTCTCACAAGAAAATTCGGGTATAGCTTTAGGTGCAATGTTAGATTTAGATTTGTGATTAAGGGGTATGGCCAAGCCAGTCCGTTCTAGTGTGAACTGGTCTCCACTGCTTACAGAATTGTGTGCTGCTCTGGTGTTTAGCCGCTGCTGATCACTCCACTGAGTACAACTATTAGAATGTGGTGCAATTCTTTGTGAGGAGGTACCCTGCGGTGGACTATGTAGAACTGGAATACTAGTCAGGTGGTCACTACACCCACTAGTAGCACAAGTATCTGCGGCTACAACATGATTGTGGATCCTGCCTATGAGGACCTCCATGTGTTCCAAGCGCTCCAACAGGGGTTTAAGTTTCCCATCAATTATGACACCAACCCTAGAGCAAAGAGCATTAAAGAGGGGCAGTTCTGCATCTGATATAGCTTCAGACTGGGAATAAAAAGATCGAGTAGCATTAGTCGCTGAGGGTTGGCACAATGGTTGTGATACGGGTTGTGGCTGTATCCACAAGGTCACGTCACTCTGGGGTGTACCAGTGCGTAGGGGCTGTTTCCTTTCTGCACAAAGGGGCATTCCCATCAATCTTTTCCGTTTCATGCTCTCAGTCACAGCTGGGACAGAGGTGAGAATGGGCTGTTGGATTGAGGAAGGACCACATCTAAAACCATTAGTGTTGCCTGTGGGAGATTCAAGATAATCACAGTATGCAAAGGGTCACCATCATCTGCCATCAAGACGGCATAGGATCACAACCAGGTAAGGTTTGTATTACCCCACATTCCAAGGACAGTCTACGCTCTCTTAATTCAATTTCGTTGGTGACAATGTCAACCACCCTCTCCAACATACTGTCAATAGTGACAGGAGGACATGTAGCAGTTATAGGAGTTGTTTGTTTCCCCATGGTTGAACAAAAAAAGGGTGAAATAATTCTCACCTCAGACTACAGCTGCTCCAGTTGAAAGAGTTGTGGCCGGACCCGCTCTTGGTCCGGTCTTTGCCCGGGCACGCACCCAGGTGCGCCCTGAACAGCGGGAGCCCCAGGGATGCAAATAGGCACCTCCTAAAACGTAGCAGGCAGCGTGGACGGCGACAGCTGCAAGAGCTCCTGGGGCCTGTGGTCCTCTGCCCCTCTCCATGCACAACCGGGTGTCCCGTGCAATGGGAGCCCCAGCGATGGATATAAGCGCCTCCTGGCGCGTAGCAGGCAGCGTGGGCGGCGACAGCCACGAGAGCTCTGAGGCCTGCGGTCCTCTGCCCCCCTCCGTGCACAAAAAGGGTGTCCTGTACAGCGGGAGCCCCAGCGATGGAAATAGGCACCTTCTGGCGCATAGAAGGCAGAGTGGGCAGCGACAGCCACGAGAGCTCCTGGGGCCTGTGGTCCTCTGCTCCCCTCTGTGCACAAACAGGCAATATATAAATGTACCAACAATGCTGTTAATTTGTTCAGGGAAAAATAGGATTCCATTCTAATCACAATAGCCTCTATTAATGTGGCACATCTTATGAAGACCATTAAAGCAATAACACGTTATATTAGAGGCAAAAAGGAAATGAAAGCCTCCAAATTGTGACACAGTTGACCATCACAATGCAGAAAAATAAACCATTGCCAATGAGAATTCCGTCACTCCACTTCCTCTGGACTGTTAGCTGTATTGGGTGTGACATCTTTTTTGCCTCTTCTCCTCAATGATCTCAATATGTTAGTGTTAAACTCAGTGTCAAGGTGTTTTTTTTAATCCATTTATTTATGTATTTGAAAAGTTTTATATAGCGAGAAGGTGACCCATGCGGGTATCAGAGCACTTTACAAGTAAATGAGGCAATGACATCAAAATCTTTAAGCTTAGTGAAAGACTATGGATAGGAGAACAAATCCATGATCAAGCCATTGCCTTCGTATCTGATTAAAGAGGATTTTGACACACTGGCACACTGGGATGCCATTGATTAAACCTAGGAATTGAACTTAAAAAAAGCATTATCCTGGATCCCTCTTAAATGCTAATAATCAACAACTGGATTCATTAAATTTATCTTAACTATGAGCCAACCTCAGTTCTTATTTTTCTGGCAAAAGTTCTGGAACCACTGCTCCCTTGTATCAGCTAAGCAAATTTAAAGCATTTCTAAGCAATGTAGGGGGCAGTAGGCGGCTGCCTTCTAAGTGCAGAGCCCCGTCATTTGGAATGCTGTAACTGAGAAAATTTCCTTCTTCTATCTTAGACGTTTAAATACAATATGATACAGTATGGAAACTCTCCAGTTAATTAATGAGGAATCCTGCTGAGGAACATTTGAAAAAAATAAGTATCCTACTCAAATAAGGATACTCTTCTTTTGAGATCCTCGTTCTTTTGAAAATATGTTTTGTATTTTTGTATGAATTATATGTTTTAAAATTTTAAAATTCTCAATTACATGTTTGCATGATTATTTCTAGGGACTGCCTGAGAGTCCCATGGAGACAATTGCTACTCATGCAAACTTTTCACCAATACTTACCAAAGTCCCTGTGTGCCTGTACAAATCTTGTGCATAATGCTGAACTGCGGTGCTGCACAAACCTCACTAACACACAAAAAAGCTAAGCAACTAAGGGGCATATTTACTAAGGGCTTGCGTTGCCCTTGCGTGATGCAAGTCATCGAAGCCAACGCAAGTCCTTAATGGTGTTTATTAAGCCACGCGAAGCCACCTTGCGTGACTTTGCGTGGTTTAGTAAACCCAAAGTAACGGAAGGAGGCCCATATTGCTACTTTGTGTTATTGCCACAGGGAGGAATTCCATGGGTGGAGTGTGGGCATTCCTCTGCATCTACCTATGATTTTTGACACAAACCCAGATTTCCTACAGTCAGCAAACTTGGGATTGCGTCAAAATGCTATGCCTCCCTGTCCCAGGCGTAAAGTGGAGAAATATCTTTGGGCCACATGTATCATGCATTTTACTGGTCGCAATCAACCCAATTCACAGAATCGGGCCATTTGCGACCAATAATATGCATTTTGGCATGTATGAATTCCAATTTGCGATTCGGGAAAATGTTACTGAATCGCAATTTGGAATTACGAATACATACAGATTCGGTATTAGGAAGTGGCGTGTTTAGGGCGTCCCTTCCTAATAATGAATCACAGTAGAATGTAGGAATGTTTTGCCACCGAAATGCGGTCGCAAAACATTCGCATTTTGCCATCTACTTCAAGTAGGTGGTAACCCATTTGCAAATGGGAAGGGGTCCCTAAGGGACCCCTTCCCCTTTGTGAATGTTCATAAAAATGTTTTTTAAGAGCAGGCAGTGATCCCACGGACCACTGCCTGCTCTTGAAACATGAAAAGAAAACTTTTAATTTTTCTTTCTTAAATGCAACCCGTTTATTTTGAGGAAAACTGGCTGCATTTAAAAAATATATTTTTATTTAAAAGCAAACACAGATATGGTGGTCAGCCCTGTGATTTTAGTGATTCCTAATGGGTCGCAAATTGCAACCTGCCTTATGAATATTAATGAGGTAGGTTGATTTGCGACCCATTTGAAACGCTAAATGAAACTCATGGAGTTTCATACATTCAAATAGCGATTACCTAATTGTGATTCACAGAGAGTCACAATTAGGTAACCACTGTTTGAAATAATGATACATGTGGCCCTTTATTTCTCCTTGTTACTTCCTCTTTTTTTGTGTGCTGCATTCAGCAGCACACATTGAAAGAGAAAAATGCCTCAAATTATTGTTTTGTGCAGGCAGATGTCCCTTCCAGCACAAAACAATCCTGCTCGTTACACAGGCACTCTTGCAGTATGGCATAAGGTTGCCTGCATTGAAACTAGGCTGCCACAAGTGCACCAGCACTTAGAGACAGAAGAATTGCACCTTATCTTTGTATATGATGCATTTTCGCTGTCTCTCTTTCAGGCAGCACAGCACAGCAAGTTGTCTTGCTGCGCTGTGTTGCGTGAAATATTGGTATATATACACCCCTAAGTAAATATCTAAATGAAATGCAAACATAGAGCAAATCACACCTGTTAACAGTTCCCCAAAACGCTTTGCAAAAAAGTAACCATAATGTGGGGCATATCTCTCATTATTGTCGAAGGTGCAGTAGGCGCAATGGCAGCAGGGCCTAGGTGAGTGAGAAGCCCAATGCATCACAGATATGCCTGTCTTTTCACTGTACTGAACAGTTTCTTAGTGTAGTGCATGGTCTTTGAATTTTTCCAGTTCTGTACAATTTCAACTTATCCTGAGAAATTGGCCCACTTGTAGATTATTCCTCAAAGCTCGAGGATGAAAGCTGCCATAACAGAAAAGTGAATTTTGTGCCATGGGTTTTCTATAAAGCTCAGAGCACAACCTTCCATCTTTGGGGTAACGTAAAAGGTCTAGAAAAGGTAATGATGTCTTGCTGTATTCACAGGTGAATCTGAGGTACTTGCTCTTTTGTTCAACCATCCAGAAAAACTCAAAAGGGAATCCAAATCGCCTTCCCAGACGACCAGTATATCATCTATATACCTCTTCCATGTTCTTACATTCCTTGTATATGGATTGTCAGGAGGACCAGTAATATCAGAAACTGATCATTAGTTACAGCATGGTGTGTAACACACATAATCCTAATATCGCTTGTTTTCTGTTTTCAGTTAGTGTAGTCTCTCTGTAGGGACTATAACATCCTCAAAAAAACCAAGGTGGTATTACACAACTAGGGTTCACCTCTTTCGATACATAATTGCATGGATACCTGTCCACTTTCTTCAGATAATTGGGACTACGAATCTCAGATACCTTAGCGGGTCTTCTGACCCACGTGATTTGCGTCACACGTTTTTTGACGTGTTTGACGTAGGCTTTGTTTTCTCCTTGTTTTCCCATCAAATAACGTCCGGGCGGCTTGAGTTTCACTCTCGCTGGGACACCCAGATAGTTGTGCACCACACAAATGAGGTAAGCAGACAAGTGTATTACCTCTCGTAACGTCGCATTGTGCAGTTTGGGCATTCAGGGAGTGATTTCTCTCGTTATTAAGTTGGGTGCTCTCACTTGATTGAGTCTTAAGCAGACAAGTGCGTTACCGTTCGTAATGTCATATTGTGCACTTTGGGCTTTTAGGAAGTGATTTCTTTCGATATAAAGCTGGGTTCTCTCACTTTATTCATTTTTAAGCCGCTACAACAGTTTATTGAAGTATTACTGTGTTAAAGAGTAAGAGATACGGAAAAGTTTCCCCATTAGCCGGTTCGGCGTATGTATGCACACAAGCTAGCACAACTTTTGTGTGAAAGATACGGTGCAACTAATGTCTGCATACCCTGTTCTAGATATTGACTTTCCGTTGAGATACTATAGATATATGGAGATGATTTATACGTTTTTTTCAAATGTCTCTAGATGTTATACATGAAGACTACATAATGCATATGGACATAAGCCTACATGAAATAGACACTGAGCTGTGATCTGTTTTTTATAGTTGGGCATAATGAGGCATACCTAGAGCTTAGAGAGTTGATGTGGTACATCATTTTATAGGTAAGCGAAACCAACACAAACAATGACAAGTTTCCTTTGGTAATTTCAGAACATGAAGTCATGATTGTTTTATTTGGTTTACAGAACAGATGAACCCCTTTGAAGGTACTTGGGTTGTTGATCACCTGACCGCCGTGTTCCTGTGGTGGCCAGTATATTTACATTTTTCTTTTTACACATATGCAGAGTGACTATTAAAAATAAAGGTCCTGACGAATGCCACTGGATCCCTTTATGGGACCAACTTATGGCAGAAACATGTTGACCTACATTTAGGGATATATTGGTTTGATCCCTAGTCCTCTCTCTCTTTTTTTAACTGTGTCCTTGAGGCCACCCAATAAAGCTTTAGTGGACCCATAGAGACAATTTTAAGTCACCACTTTTTTTGCACTCTGCCCCTCATTCACCTCTTCCCAACGCTCAGCTTGAGAAAACACCTCAGCTCCTCCCTTCGGGGAGTTGGAGCCCACACCGGTGTGAGGAGGGAACCCATATGATGATGCATGTCACCTAACGGTGAGTGAGGGTTCTCGTCCTGAAGGGCATTTCTCCTCCCCTTCCTTTTTCGATCCTCTGACATTACACGATTTCTATTTTTTTCCTTTCTTTTTTTCCCCTTCTTTCTCACATATAGCCGGGCGTATTCTGTGCGATATTTAGTAATTCGTAGGGATCACTATCCCCTGGCTTTTTGATCCCCAGTGATCCTTTTTGTGTAGAGTATTATGAAATAATCAGCCACTCTATATACATAAATACTTTCTCCTCTTTTCTGCCAACGCCGCCACATTTTCCCCTATCAGTCATGATGTTTACTACTATTTTATTTTTGGTACAAGGGCATCTTTTCTCTTGAAGAGTCCTGTGGCTACAACAAGATCAAAATTAAAACAACTACAGAAGCTGACCTTCCTGCAACAATGTGCTGGCGGCATCTGTCCCTGTAGCCAGAACATAAACAGGCTGCATTGAGGCTTAGTGCAAGGTTTTATTTTAAATCCTTTTTTAGGGAAGTAAATATTTTATTGCCAATGGAATTATAATCAAATTATAATAATGCAAACACCACTATTAAAGTAAGACTAAACAAGAGGATTTGGCATGCCCCTCCAAAGCAGAAACATAATGACAGGGCCTTCACCTCATATATAAGCTCTAATAGATTTAGCTGTTATCCATAACTTGGCTAAATATACATTAGCACTTAAACCACAGCAGCAAATTGTATGATAAAATACTGGGAACAAATAAAAGTAATTAGATATAATATTTTAAAAAATATTATGAAGTGCCATTAAAAATATATATACTTCAAAAACTTAAAACATTTAACAATTAATACAAATGCATTGCATTAACATTATTATTAATAATAACAATAATATTTATCAAACATATATCTAGAACACAAACATTTAGAAACTAATTATATAAAAACATAAAAAATAAACCTGGTAAAGTAAAGTATAAAATAACAAATTGCTAATTATATAATTTTATAAATAATGTTAAAAAAAATCATAGAGCAAAATAAAATAAATATTTCCACTCCTCCTAAGCAATAGTACAGAAAGTGTTGGATGTTAGAGAGGTCAGATTTAGTATTCCTACCCCAATGTAAGAAACAGTAGGGAAATTATTGGACTTCGGAGGGGTCACATTTACTATTTCCACTCGACAGTAAGCAAATTTAGGGCAAAATCAGATCCGTGTTCAAAGATGTATTCCTAAAGTTCTTCTTTTATTCACAAAGGATTAAAAGCGATCAGGATGAACTGAACAGCCGACGCGTTTCGTCCATACACATGGACTTCTTCAGGGCTGTTGATTTAACAAATATATATGCACACATCAATATGATATAAAAGACATTACAAAACATGAAACACATAACATATAAATACAATGTTACTGAAACAATGAGTAACGTTTGTGACAGGACTGCTATATACATAAGTTAACACACGTTAAGGATTCGCATGTGAAGAAACCATTCATGATAAACAACCTAGTCATAACACATGACATCCATATATTAGCCAAAAAAACTACACATAGAATATTATACATGACATTGGGGAGTGAATGGAAAGGAAAGTGAGAGAGGAAAAAAAAAAATGAGAAATTGAGAGACTTGTGAAGGAATTTCACAATAGAGACAAGATCAAACAAGATATTTAATATATCCTGGTATATAAAACATGACTTCCATGAAAGGGAGAGGAGGTAGAAAAAAGATGATAAAAGATTAAGTCGTAGAGGCTTCATGCGGAAGGGGTGAAAGTAACAAGACCCAGAACAAACGCGCACCAGTGAGGCATTCTTGAGCGATCCATAATTAACAAATCAATGAGACGAGACCGGGGTGAATATACCAGTATATTCACTATACCCACCATAAATAAGGCACTCATGAGATGTGACATCAATGTGTCCATGGCGTACCAAGGCAGCAGGGGATGTCGTAAATGCCGTCCACTTATACTATGTGAAATAAAAGAAAATGTAACTTAGTGACCCCCTAATATGTAGGAACTTAGTCCGTAAAAAAGGCATCAATGCTATCCGAGCCTGGATACTCACTTATTTGAGAGAGCGAGGTAAACTTCACGTAGGTGAAATAAAACCAAAGCAGGCTAAGTGCAGGTAGTGCTAAGATGTCAGTCACACCAAGATAAGGTGGACCCAATATTTAGGGCAAATGCCAGTTCCAACCTATACCGGAAGAGATCATTTAATAAATCAGTTCCAGGCCAAAAACTAAAAATAGAGGTAAGGAATACATCCATATCCATGAGGAAAGGATAAATATTACGAAACCACAACAGCCAAGTGGCCACATCATAGTCAAAAACACCCGTGTCGCAGGTCCCAGACATATGGTTAGACAATAAAAGACATGGCCGCGGCGCTAGACAGGCCTATCCCCCCATCAGCGGGGGGGTGGATAGTGTGTCCCCCATCCACCGAGTAGCATTGATCATAATAACCCCAAGGACAAGTCCGCATACTGAGTAAAACACCATAGTCTTTACACTAGCTAAATTGGTATCCCCAGAAGTGGAGTAGAAAAAATATATATATATATCCCCCACATAATGCATATGCGGGAGACAGTTCAGAACGGAAAATTTAACAAAGGCCCATCCTAATAGACTAGGCGTGAGTCGTATACAAAACCTAACTAATATCAAGTGCTAACCATAACTATGGACACAGAGTCTGTCTCCTTACCTCAATAAGTCGGAAATCGTGGCCGGAACGTCTCCTGTCAGGTAGCCTCAGGACTACACCATTGCATGATGGCGGCCAGACATGCTTTACTTTACGTGTCCTACGTGACCCCCGGTACTCGGGACACACCCCTCACAGCTGTCCCAACTCCTGGAATTAACGCAGGCTATTTAAACCGGACGGGAAATGACCTGCTAGTCCATCCTGACGCTACCTGACAGGAGACGTTCCGGCCGCGATTTCCGACTTATTGAGGTAAGGAGACAAACTCTGGGGCCGATTCCGATTCGGGCCGGAAAACGTACCGACCGACTTGGTACGGGAATTTAGTCTGACCGACACGTATCGGCACTGCCCGATCCGCCTAGTACGATGCAATGCACGTGGAACACGACCGACTCGTACGGAACACAATCCGAGCGACCGAACCGCACGGAAACCAGCTACCCGTCCGGAAAAACACACGATTCGAACCGACCGGCACGCAGCAGGAATGAAGCTGACAGAAACGCACCCGCGAACTCCGACCCGCGCAGTACGATGCAATGCGTGTAAAACTAAACCGAGTCGCACGGAGCTCAAGCCGTACGACCGACACGCATACAAAACGGAGCCGAAGCAACCCAATACTCCGCGACCGACGCGTACGCCCCACATAAAACACAGCCTGAAAGACTCGGAGAAGCTCGCACGAGCCAACTGCAGCGTCCGACTCGGTCAGGAGAACGTCTCCTACATGCACCAAAACTACAAATGAAAAAATACAAAAAAAAGGGCCAAACAAGCAATGACAAAGTCAATAAATACTGGGGGGGGGGGAATGGAACAAAGACACACCGACAACTCCACCCATATAAAGGCCACAAATCCCTACCATGATCCTTTGCAAATCCAAATGACCTGCCAGCACAGAACACCATCAGACTGCAACCACAGACACACCCACAACTCATCCATCACACAAGCCACACACCATTAGCAACTCCCTAATAGCACCCTCACATACACCCAGCAAAACCTACACACACCTACCCTCACTTGCACACTCGCACACACACCAATCCCCACCACCACCCATCACCATGCCCCCAAAGAAGAATCCAAAGTTCCTAGACAGTGAATTGGAAGTGTTGGTAGATGAAATCCTCAGGGTAGAGCCCCAATTGTTTGGTACACTGGTCCAACAGACCCCCATGTCGCAGAAAACCAAGGTGTGGGAGAGGATCGTCGACAGGGTGAACGCACAATCACCATGTTTGCGCACAAAGGAAGACATCCAGAACAGGTGGCATGCTGTGCGCAGGAGGGTCAAGGCCCTACTCAAAAAGGACTACACCTTGAGCCAGCGCACCGGCAGTGGCCCTCCTGCAAAACCAGTATACCTCAGGCCCTGGGAGGAGAAGGTGCGGGCCATCCTACCACCAGAGAGCGTACATGGACTATCAAACATCCCAGAGCCTGGTGAGTACACAACCAATATACCCAATATCGTGTGACAATTCACACACTTCACTGTCAAGGGGATAGTCAAACCATGCACCTTCAGCAAAGCCACAGTAACCAAAACAGAATCATCCCAAGATGTGTATGTTAGTTAGACAAACACAATACCTGCCATCCCAAAGTGAAATGTAACTGTGTCATGACATGTACAAACCCAACAACAAATAGAGCAAGGCAGCCGCACAAATCTAACCAACAAACACTGTCAGACATTTTGCCACCACCTCACGGGGAAGCTCACTGAAAGGAAGGAATTCTGTGTATGCTGGTGAAGTCAGTGTAGCCAATAGCATGATGGGAGTGGTAGTCACAGATATTGGTCACCCTCACAATTGGCCCATCAACACCACTCTGAACCATGCTCACATCACAGGGAGTGGAAAAGAACTGACAAGATGGCTGACACTGGGTACTGCTGTGGGGAGCACAAGGCCCTGCTGGGAACTGGGCACCAACCAACAGCAGGACACCACTGACTGACATCCTGAAAGCAAACTTGCACTCCCTGCAATGGAAGCACGTTCCATGGTGGGATATCTGGCTAGGTGGGAAGGAGGACTGACAGCACTGACCATAGTTACCAGCAGCTCCTCTCACACACACCCTTAACACAAACTCCTCACAACTCACCTGGGAGAATGCATTGCCTCACACTCTAATTAAATATCCCACAAAGAACCACCACCCTGGGTTATGCTGTGTGAAGCACAGGGACACTTTTGGGACTTGCAGCCAAACTAACGCCAGGACAACACTGTCAGCCATCCTGTCAGCACAGGCACACTACCCCACAGGGAAGCAGAGTCAAAAGGAAGGAAGTATGGGCATGCTGGGAAGGGGGGTGTAGGCAATAGCATGATGGGAGTGGTAGTCACAGCTCAACATCCCCCACCCGCATGGCCCAGCAAGCTCACACTGAAGCATGCACACCTCACAGGGAGTGAAAAGCCACTTCAAAGATGTCTGACACTGGTGCTCTGTTGTGGGGAGCACAAGGCCCTGCTGGGAACTGGGCACCAACCAACAACAGGACACCACTGTCAGCCATCTTGCCATTGCTGTCACACTCACACACAGTGAAGTCCACTCAAAAGGAAGGAAGTATGGGCATGCTGGGAAGGGGGTGGAGGCAATAGCATGATGGGAGTGGTAGTCACAGACATCAATCATCCCTCACCCGCATGGCCCAGCAAGCATCACACTCAAGCATGCACACCTCACAGGGAGTGAAAAGCCACTTCAAAGATGTCTGACAATGGTGCTCTGTTGTGGGGAGCACAAGGCCCTGCTGGGAACTGGGCACCAACCAACAACAGGACACCACTGTCAGCCATCTTGCCATTGCTGTCACACTCACACACAGTGAAGTCCACTCAAAAGGAAGGCAGTATGGGCATGCTGGGAAGGGGGTGTAGGCAATAGCATGATGGGAGTGGTAGTCACAGCTCAACATCCCCCACCAGCATGGCCCAGCAAGCTCACAGTGAAGCAAGCACACCTCACAGGGAGTGAAAAGCCACTTCAAAGATGTCTGACACTGGTGCTCTGTTGTGGGGAGCACAAGGCCCTGCTGGGAACTGGGCACCAACCAACAACAGGACACCACTGTCAGCCATCTTGCCATTGCTGTCACACTCACACACAGTGAAGTCCACTCAAAAGGAAGGAAGTATGGGCATGCTGGGAAGGGGGTGTAGGCAATAGCATGATGGGAGTGGTAGTCACAGATATTGGTCACCCTCACAATTGGCCCATCAACACCACTCTGAACCATGCTCACATCACAGGGAGTGGAAAAGAACTGACAAGATGGCTGACACTGGGTACTGCTGTGGGAAGCACAAGGCCCTGCTGGGAACTGTGCACCAACCAACAGCAGGACACCACTGACTGACATCCTGAAAGCCAACTTGCACTCCCTGCAATGGAAGCACGTTCCATGGTGGGATATCTGACTGGGTGGGAAGGAGGACTGACAGCACTGACCATAGTTACCAGCAGCTCTTCTCACACACACCCTTAACACAAACTCCACACAACTCACCTGGGAGAATGCATTGCCTCACACTCTAATTAAATATCCCACAAAGAACCACCACCCTGGGTTATGCTGTGTGAAGCACAGGGACACTTTTGGGACTTGCAGCCAAACTAACGCCAGGACAACACTGTCAGCCATCCTGTCAGCACAGGCACACTACCCCACAGGGAAGCAGAGTCAAAAGGAAGGAAGTATGGGCATGCTGGGAAGGGGGTGTAGGCAATAGCATGATGGCAGTGGTAGTCACAGCTCAACATCCCCCACCCGCATGGCCCAGCAAGCTCACACTGAAGCATGCACACCTCACAGGGAGTGAAAAGCCACTTCAAAGATGTCTGACACTGGTGCTCTGTTGTGGGGAGCACAAGGCCCTGCTGGGAACTGGGCACCAACCAACAGCAGGACACCACTGACTGACATCCTGAGAGTCAACCTGCACCCACTGCAACGGTGGCATGCTTCATGGTGGGATAACTGGGCTGGGGGGAGAAGGAGGGCCGGATGTCAACAAAATACCACCAATGCTGGCCATGCACACACCTCAACATTCACATTGAAATGCTTCAGGTTGGCAGGACAATGTGTTACACCAATACCAACCTCTGACTGTGACAAATTAGGACAATGCAATGTACAGGCCCGCATCCAGAGGTACAGTCACAACTGTCAGGTGTTTGAACCATTGATGCCTGTAGAAACATAACATACATTGTGTGTCTCTTCCAAAAACAGGTGATGATGGGGACACAGTAGCAGACAATGAGGAGTCCCTGTCCCAGGCTCTGGCTGAACCTGAGCTCTCTGGTGTGGAACAGCCTCTGCCCTCCTCGGATGGCGAAGACCTACCTGGCACCTCCGGTGTGAGTCATCATGCAGCACCAGCAGGACCACCATCTGCACCATCTGCACCCACTCCTCCAACAACTGCCAACACACAGACCACCCTCGCCGACACGGACAGACCAAGGACCACCAATGACAACAGCACAGTGACCCCGGCCCACCGTGAAGCAACGGACAACAACCCCAGTACCAACCCCCAAGGGGGCCTAGGGTCACCTGTGCGTGCCACCGCAGGTCCCGCATGTGTGGCCAGGGGTGGTGGGAGGGGTGGTAGGCAGAGGTCACTGATTGCAGAGGGGTCTGGACTGCATGATGACCCACAACTGGTATGCATTGCTGATGCGTACCAGAATAGCACCGGAGAGGTCAGCCAGGTAGTGGGGATCCTCAAGGACATTCAACAGCAGCAGGCTGCCCATCATGCCCGCTTGGACTCACACATGTCCCGTGTGGAGACACACATGTCCTGTGTGGAGACACACATGGCTGGCATGGAGTCCAAGTGGGACACATTGCAAGAACTGACAGCGGTGCATAGGGACATATTGACATGCCTCCGCCAGATTAGCACCAACATGGCCACACCTCCCTGTGTGCCCACAACATCTGGTGCCGCAACAACTGCAACTGCCACAGGGAGGGAGGATGACTCTGGCGGAGAGTCCTCTGCACCGCAGCAGCCTGCACGTGAGGGTCCCCCCCAAAGAAGAGGGGTCGTCCGAGGAAGGAGAACTGAGAGGCCGATGGCCATGTACATCCCCCAGGAACCCAACACCTGTTCTGGAATTCCACCTTTGTGTGCAAACTGTTCACCCTGTCAAATGCAACCCAACTCTCTCACATGACATGGGGAGTTTAAGTTGGACCAATGTATCAGATGACTGTGGACTTTACTCAGGACATTTCTGCTACCAACACTTGCAACTCATCTGGGAACTTTGGATTACAATCCCAATGTACAGCACCCACCATCCTGTGCACTGTCCCCACACATGTATGTAAATAAAATCACTAATACACCATACTTGCCTCTGTAGTGATTCCAACGTTGTTTCTGTCATGGAGATGATGATCTGCTAAATGACACTGTGCATGCTAACTGCTGCAGCAAGTTCAACACCGTCATGTGAGTCATGGCGACGTGACACATATGAGGGAGACACACCACTAGGGCTACACAACACATACACACCAGGGCCATCTGACTCATCGCCTACACTGATGTTGCCAGGAAATACAGTGGAATGCACAGACACCACACCTATTCATAGTCTGTGTTAACTAGCCCACAGGTGCAGTAAGCAAATGTCAGTCAGATGTGTGACCACAGACAACGCACATCCCAAAGTGAAGCACAGGTTTAATACACATTTGCAACATGTTATTTCCACACATATGCAAGGTAATCCCACGTGGCTGTGGCCACACAGTCAACAATTGTAGAAGAAATAAAGTCCAGGGCTGTGGGGCACATCACCTGTAGGGAAACGACTGCTTCCACCCTGGAAGTTGAACCATGGTGTCGGGGGATCCGAGTGGACCAAACAACTCTGAAAGCACCCTGTGAAGGACAGACATGACACACAGTCAAAAGCACTGAAGAACAGGACAGAACTGCAATACTCATGCCCAATACAAGTCACAAGATACAAACACAAAACCAAGTTAGCATGTCAACACTGTTGGGGAGTACAGACTACCTGTAAGGACACACCGCTGCACGCATCCAGTCAAGTAGCACATGGCCACACTCAAACAGCAATAGAGCACCACCAACACATATCATGCAAACTCAAATCATTGACATGACATCTCTGGATACTCACATTCAGCTGAAGAAGTTGGTGATGAGCTGTGCGCGGACATCACCATCATCATCATCATCATCACTGGCATCGTGGCCCAGGCCAGGATCCTCCACAGGTGGCGGATGTTGGTCATCGTCATCCAGGATGAGAGGCAACTCCTTCCGCACTGCCAGGTTGTGTAGCATGCAGCAGACGATAAAAATCTTGCACACCTTTGCTGGGGCATATGGGAGGGCCCCTCCTGTCTTGTCCAGGCAGTGAAAGTGGCTCTTCAGGAGACCAAATGTCCGCTCGATCACTCTCCTGGTCCGACCATTTGCCTCATTGTAGCGCATCTGGGCTGGTGTCACAGGGTTCCTGAGGGGTGTCAGCAACCACGGCATGTTGGGGTATCTGGAGTCACCTACATACAGACAATTGCACATTAGCTGAGTTGGAAAAGAGGATGGAATACAACATTGCAGAACACACACAATGGTACAAAGTCAGCACCCACCAACAAG
Source organism: Calotriton arnoldi (assembly GCA_963921515.1). NCBI lineage: Eukaryota > Metazoa > Chordata > Amphibia > Caudata > Salamandridae > Calotriton > Calotriton arnoldi. Next base: position 1,295,343 of record CAWUFW010001590.1, read on the forward strand.
CCAGGCACGCTGGTTCGGCATCTGTGACATTATCCTCGGGATGCGACTACACCTCATCACGTAGGCATCGTGTGCAGAACCGGGGAAACGTGCACACACATGTGAGATGGTCATATCTGCAAGACATACCACCAGAGCATTGATCGAATGGTAATGTTTACGGTTCCTGTATGCCTGCTCATGTGCCTGTGGTGGTACCAAAGCCACATGTGTCCCATTAATGGAGCCAATGACATGTGGCATCCTCCCCAGGGCATAGAAGTCACTCTTGACGTCAGTGAGTTGTTGAGGTTTAGGGAAATAGATGTACTGGTTCAGGAATCCCAACATTGCCTCCAAAACATCGCGTAGCACACGCCTGAACATGGTTTGTGACATCCCACCAGCAGTCGCCACAGTGTGTTGAAAGGTACCAGTGGCAAAGAAGTGTAGGGCTGCCATCACCTTCACCTTGGGGGTCAGCGCTGTAGGGTATGTCTGGCCAGGTTGCAAATGTGGGGCCAACCGGACCGTCAATTCCTCAATCAGTGGCCTGTTGAAGCGGTACCGTCGGATGCAGTCACGTTCAACCATTGTTGCAAGGTCAGGGAATGGTCTATGGACAGCTGGTGCCCTGCAGTGCATAGGTGAACAAAGAAAGATTGTCAGTCACCCCACATATGTGGCATTGACCATACTCAATATCACATGATACATCATTACAAGACACAAGTACTTGATGTGTGTGCCGTTCTGTATGGACATATATGGCACCTACATGGCCAACATCTAACATCACAGTTCAACATGTGTTGACAACAAGTTCCAGGTGGTGCTATGGGAAATCATTAGGCTGTGTCACAGTACCCATGTACTCCTGTCACGTTCCAAACACACACCACAGTGACAAGTGAGGACAGATGTGCCCCAGGCATCACAGCTCTTTGACAGGTAGATTCCCAGGGACCCTGTATTGCCACATGGACATTGGCATGACATGGCGTATCATGTACACGTCAGCAATACAAACATGACTCACACAGGTAGTGGCCCCTGTTGCCTCTGCAGGACAGACATGGACGTCTGTGACACACACACGCACAACATCAAAGTCGATGCACAAACAACGTGGATGTGGAGACTGTCTCCCATTGTGCACATTGAATCAGAGACATCTGAAACACAACATGCACACAGACTGTGGAGGGCCATCACTATTGTGGCAAAGGGTCATCCTGTGATGTACATACCTTCCCACATGGGACTCAGGGTGTATGTGACATGACATACACATACACAACCTGGAAATGTGACCATGCAACATGCCCTGAACTGAACAGTTGCACATCACAGTGGTCATGTGCACAACACACAAAGGAATCTGTCCCCATGAACACGTGCACAGCCTGGGAGTGGCTGCCCATAAGTGCCACCAAAAAAAACACATGTTGACCCCCATACACACACAGGTAATGCAGCCTTACATGCCTTAGGATACAGTGTGGACAGGCTGTGGTGTTGTAGGTGTGCCCCTGAGTCCCTGGCAAGTAATTGTGGCTGGCATACGTTCACCAGTGACAACCATGGTGACATATGCGAGTGACTTGTACAGGGACGTGTTGTACAGCAATGGACCGATCGGTGCGCACGCATTGGCCATTGCATATGATGTGTACGGGTACGCGTTGTACAGCAATGGACCGATCGGTGCGCACGCATTGGCCATTGCATATGATGTGGTCAGAAATACGCGTTGTACAGCAATGGACCGATCGGTGCGCACGCATTGGCCATTGCATATGATGTGAACGGGTACGCGTCGTACAGCAATGGACCGATCGGTGCGCACGCATTGGCCATTGCATATGATGTGAACGGGTACGCGTCGTACAGCAATGGACCGATCGGTGCGCACGCATTGGCTATGGCCTGGCATGGCAACAGACACGTTTTCAAACCTTTAACGAGTCTGATGCAGTGAATTCAGTTGGCCACCCACAACAATGTTGCAAAATCATGGGTTTCATGAAGTTGAACTTTTGAAGGATGCTGTGGGCGTGCATGAGTGGTGCAATTCCATGGATTGGCCAGATTCAGAAGATGCAAACGACTTGGACCTATCACTTTGGACACATGGGACAGTATCTGCCTCTGCAGCACACATATAATTCTGGCTGTTCCCCTGAGAGCTCACTTGCCTGCAATACATGCTCCAGGACGACATCTGCCACCACCACTGCTGCTGTCTCTGCATCCTCTGGCTACTGCAATGGCACGTACTGTGGAGAGAGCCCCTGTCTTCAGCACTGAGGAGAACCAGGCCCTGCTGGACAGCCTCCTTCCACAGTACAGCAAGCTATATGGGAAACCAGGGGAGCAGGTGAGTGTGCTGTCCACTGCCTTACTAAATGTGCATGTTGTCTGACTAGCAAGACTTACAGTGTGCACGCCACTGGCTAGCATGCTCACTGAGTAGTTGTCACCCCCAAAGTGTGTAGTTACATGCACTGAACAGGTATAGTGCAGTAACAGTGCATTCCAACAAGGTTTTACTTCCCAGGCAATGATACCATGTAGTAACTGCTGGCAAACTGTTCATAGCCATCGTTGCACTGCCTGTGTACATCATGTGCCCCTGTGATTGAGACATGTATATCCAAATGTGTGATGCACGGATATGTTGCATGTGTAGTAATGGCCTTTTCACTTTGTCATCCTCACAGGTTGATGCCCACCAGAAGCAGGAAATCTGGCTGACCATCGCCCGGGCAGTGAGATCCGTGGGGGTCTACAAGCGCCGGATCCGCAACTGCCAGAAGAGGTGGCAGGACCTTCGGGGTTGGACCCGGAGGATCGCAAGGGTCCAGCTGAAGCTGTCGCCTCCTTGCAAGAGGGGCGGACACCGGACTCTGACCCCCCCACATTCTCAGGATCCTGGCGGTGGTCTTCCCTGACCTGGATGGGCAGCTGAAGGCCAGACAGCAGCAAGGAGGGGGTGAGTCCATGACTGCACTGTGAACTTTGTCTGACATGCTATGTGCCCTCCTCTGGCCTGGTTAAACTTCCACAGTACATCAGTCTTGTGGTCCAGGACCCATGTCCCTCAATTGTGACATGCCCACTCCTCATCTGTTACTCAGGTGTGGCCCTTTCAGTCAGGAAATTGTGTCACTTGGGTACTGTGTCCTTGCATTTTGCTTAGCTCATGGTGGGGGACAGCATTTGTTCCCGTAACTTTGTGGTGGGCTTCATGGGTTGGTCAATTGCTTACACAATGCCTGAGTTCTGACATGTCATCTGCGTGTAACTTTGATATGTGGTACAATTGCTGATCTGACTCACCACATGTGCCTGGGGTATTTGGCACACACCCATGCTGCGGGTGGGAACAATGTTTGGGCCTCAGGAGTATGTATATCAAGTGTGTCACACATACTTAGCCACCTGCCTACTGTCCAGGGCTCATCCCTCTTTCACGTGGAGCAGGACAGTCATGCCTACTCTAGGACATACAATACACTCTGTACTCCCACTCCCGTGTATCAGCTGACACGTTGTGCTCAGTGAAATGTTCCCTCAGGTGTCTGCCTCTTTGTCATTGTGCGGTGGCTCCGTTGTCAGGACTACTGGGGTGTTTATCGGTGAGGGCTCAGCATGCCACCTGAGATGTGACCATAGGAGACGATACTTGTGTGACATATAGGTGTTTGATCACTTGACTGTGCAGACTGGGGTATGCAACTGTGAAGTTCAGGCAGCTGTTTCCCATTCACAGCAGATTGTGAGGTGCTCAGGTTCAGAGGGTTGTGTTTCATGTCTCCCATATGTCCAATTGTTATGACGTGGACAAATAAGAGTTCAGATTATGTGGTTTGTGGGGGATGGACATGTGCACTTGTCAGCTACAGAACTTGCATTCCCCATGACCTAGGATTGTGACACAGTGCAGACTGTTGTTGGCTGGCTGCCCTGCCCATGTGACTGGAGACAGTGATGTATGACTTTGCAGGCATGCCTGTGCCATGGCATTAAACTCCCTAAGAGTGATCCTGCAGGTGAGTGAAATGTGCTACATGCACCCCATTGTGGCATTGACTATCAGGACATGGGTGCATCATGGTGTCTGGTGCTGGTATGCATCACATGCATTTCAAAATAGACTCTGGCCATCCCTTTATCCGGACACCTGTACTGACTCAGTGGCAAGAGAAGTGATGTGTGCATGTTCACATACTTCACCGTGTTCTCTGCAATGTCCAACTACTGTGTAGGTGGTGCATGTGTCCACACTGGGGTATTACCCTCCGACAGGCCCCAGACAGATGGGTGCAAGGCCAGGAGGGATGTGAGTGCCATGGTTGACCATCAGACTGACAATTGGCTTCTCCTAATCTGTTTGAGCACTTTTGGCAATGTTCAACTAAGGATGCCAGGGCTTGCTCTGTAATGTGCTGTACTTACTGTGGTGTGTGCGGTCAGTGCAGGTGACTGATGTTTGTCTGTTTCCCTAATTGTTTGCAGATACATCCACGGCCACAGGAGGGGACAGCTCCACGGACCAGGAGGAGCTGCAGAGCCAGACTGGGTCAGCAGCCGATGAGTGGTCGGAGGGACCCAGTGGCACGGAGGGCGAGGGGAGCCACACCGAGGAGTCCTCAGCACCATCCACCTCAGCTGAGGACCACAGCAGCTCGGAGGATGACTCCCTTGTGGAGGCGTGTGTCAGCAGCCACCACACCCCAGCTAGTATTGCTGTCCCCGCCACCACCACCACCACCGCCCTCCCATCGGCTCCCATTCCAGAGGTCCGTGGAGGCTCCCGTGTTCGGGAGCATGTCTCCTTCATGCCAGGCACCGCACCCCCTACCCCTGTATCCCCTGCTGCCCTGAGTGAGGAGTATGTGTACCTACTTCGCCAGCTCCATGTGTCATTCATGGAGGGCATCTCATCGGGCATGTCTGCCCTACAGAGGAGCAATAGGTCCATGGACTCCTCCCTGACGGCAGCAGTGACCCTCCTCCAACAGTCCCTCACCCCTCCTACCTCTGCCCCATCCACACTTCCTGGCACCCTACCTGTCCCAAGCACATGCACACCTGCACAATCACCCAAACACACAGACGCGAGCAGCACAGGAACACCCAAATCAAAAACAAAACGTGCACGCAAGCATCCTCAGGGGACTGATACCACACCCACAGGGGATGAGGAACAGACACACACACAGGCATCCACAGTCACTCCGCAGTCCTCTGATACCTCTCCCTCCAAGGCCCCTTCCCTTGCCTCACCTGCAACCCCACCCACAAAGCAGCTCTTCCTCTGTGACCTCGGCCTCTTCCCCTCCGATCCAGCTGATCCAGCATACAGGGGGAAGAGGAAGTCCACCCACACAGAGGGGAGTGCCCCTAACCCCCGGACACCTTCCCCCAGGCACAGACAGACTGAGGCCCCCATCCGCAAGTCCCCCCAGACCCGGAAGAGCAAGACCCCGCCGCCGCCCTGCAGCTCAACCACCAAGTCTCCTTCCTTCATCCCTCAGGCCCCCACTCCACAGGTTCCCCCACCACCCCCTGCCCCAGGTTCCCCCACCCACAGATGCACCATCCCCAAAATGATCCGGCCTTCTCCCCCTACCACTTGCTCTTCCAGCACCACAGCCCCCGCTGCGCATGTTTGTGCCACTGGTGTGGAGACCGTGTCCTACCCCTCTGTCCTGCCCACCTTACCTGAACACCATTCTACTCCCCTGGAGATAGGCACTGCAGTGGAGTCCACTACCACCCCGTCTGACTTGGGCACTGCAGTGGGGAACCTGTCCACTCCACCTGCCCAGCCCACTGCAGTCGTGCCGGCACCCACACCATCTGACTCATGCCCCCCAGTTGTGCCGGCACACACCATGTCAGAAACCTCCACTGCAGTTGTCAGTGACTCTCCAGCACCCACCACCCCTTCCCTGCCTCCTTCTGGTGAGCCCTGATCCTGTCCCTGGTGTGTAGCAGTGCAGGCATGCAAAGGGTGACATCTGCCACTGTCACCCTGTTTGGACTATTATAATGGACTGGCCATTGGCCTTTGTGTTTTTCTGTACTTTTGCTTTTAAAGACACATATGCTGAATAAAGCTACTTTCTGTTCTCTAGTGGTTTTGCTTCTGATGTACATGATGTTGATGATGCTAACAATGCCCTTGCTGCAGTGATGGTGATTTTTGATATCAGGAAAATGAAGTGTTACTGTGCAGGACCCCATGTGGTCCAGGGGGAATGTGTCCTATCCTGGTGTGTATCCATGTCATCCTTTGCAGCAATATGAGGGTGTCATGTTTTCAATATTTGGCAATGGGATTTCCTACTTTTATTTGCAATATCACATCTGTGGCTTACACCCCTGCACATCTGTTGTGCTTGCCATTGTTCAATTTGTCTATTTCCCTGACCGTGTGACCATCTCCACTGGACATGCAAGTTTGGGCATCAATGGGGAAGGACTCATCTGTGTTATCAGTGCAACTTGCTATACATGTGTGTTGGATCTGTGCAGATGATTTCGGTGACACTCCCATGACCAGGCTGATATGACGGGAGCCTTCATTTTGTGCTAATTGTTGACTGAGTGACCAAGTGTTCTGCTGACATGATAGAGCCCTACAGAGACAACGTATGGCACAGCTTTCCTTACACAGGAGTGGATTCCCCTCATGGCAGTGTGTAATTCCGTGACATTGCCTGAGCCCAAGGTGTGTGTTGTGTGAGCATGTCTGTGTGTGTTCACTTCCATTTTGCTAGGCAGGCTGGGATCCCTAGTGATGTTCCTGTTTGTGATGCTTGCTGAGTTGACCTATGTTCCCCCAAAGTCTTCTCCCTGGGTTCTCTGGGATGTGGGTGCATGGCACATTACTGGTCATCAGGGTGTCACCCATAGGTGTGTTTGCTGTCAGGGCTGAGTTTGTGGGCAAACGCAGATGAGACACAGTCAGGATTCCCCTTGGCACTTGTTGACTACACAAGTCATGTAATTTACAGTTTGTGGTAGCTTTCAGTGATTGTGACACGTTGTGTGTGTGACTGCTGCCACTCCTCAGGGTCAGAGCTGCAATGTTGGAAGTTGTCTATGTGTGTTCTTTGTGGGTGACCTTGGCTTCTTCATTGGTGTGTGACTGTGGCCGGGATCCCATTGGTTGGTGTGGATTTGACGTCATGCCCATGTACGGCGTACTGTGCAGTGTGTCAGACATTCAGGAGTCTTGTTGACTGGCCATGTGTGATGTGTTTCTGCACCTTAGTTCCCACCACCACCCCTGGGATTGTCATGGGTGCATGTGCAATGTCAGCAGTCCATGTGAGCGTCACTGCTGCACATTGGTGGAGATCAAGGTGTGTGGTGTTGAGTGTGTGCAAATGAGAGTTGTTTCACGGCTAGACCCCTGACTCCATATTGGCCTTGGCTGACAGGCCGTGCTGATTGATTTGTGCTTGTGTAGGTGTGATGGTAGTTTGTTGCTCAGGACACATGACTGTGGTTCACAGTGTGAACGACATCTAGCTTTGTCATCACAGTGGGATTATCATGCAGGCCAGTGTCACCACAATGTGGGGTCCCTGGGGGTAGTGCTGTGGTGGGTCTGTGTCTTGCTGTGTTAGTTGCTGTTCCTACAAGCTTGTGTGACATGTGTAATTTGTGCTCCCTCTCATCTAACAATGCCTGATTGCCCACATAGGGGAATCCGATCCATGAGTTACTTTTGTGTGGCACTGTATGCACATCTGTGTAATTGGGATTCAGGCCTCCTCATGTGTTGAGTGGTTGCCTGGGGACACTGGCACACCCCCCCATCACCTGTGTTTGATATGCATTGTGGGGCTGCCTGTTTGTGTTTGTGCATCTGCACCAATGCATTGGCATATCTTTAGTGTGCCATTGGCTGTATGTTGTTTGGTGGGTTTCCCCTGCTGTCCCTGGGACTCCTAGGTCATCAGTCAGCACAATGATCATGGTTTGTATGTCCCATTGCTGCCATGGTATGGTATTTGTTCACCTCACATCTACAGTCTCCACAGGATATCTACATTTGTGTGCCCATTGGTGCAGATATGTGGCTCTGCATTATGATGGTCACTTCTGTCATTGTGTTATTGATGAATGTTGACAATGTCAGCCCCCATGGGTGATGTTTGTCTGCACATGGCCAAAGGTATGTCTCATTTGCACTGCACTGTTTGCCTCACCCAATCTATGTTGCTATGGGACACAAGCACTACTATGCCACTGATGTGTTTGTTGTTCTGTGACCAGGAATCATACATGCTGTTTGGCATTTGCAGCTTTTTCCATGACAACACTTACATTTTGGTCACTGTGATGATGGGGGTTTAGACCCCATTGCCACAATGTTCAAAATGTGCCCCAGCTATGGACCCCACACTTACCTTTTGGTCACTGTGATGATAAGGTTTAGACCCCATTGCCACAATGTTCAAAATGTGACCCAGCTATGGACCCCACACTTACCTTTTGGTCACTGTGATGATGGGGGTTTAGACCCCATTGCCACAATGTTCAAAATGTGCCCCAGCTATGGACCCCACACTTACCTTTTGGTCACTGTGATGATGGGGGTTTAGACCCCATTGCCACAATGTTCAAAATGTGCCCCAGCTATGGACCCCACACTTACCTTTTGGTCACTGTGATGATGGGGGTTTAGACCCCATTGCCACAATGTTCAAAATGTGCCCCAGCTATGGACCCCACACTTACCTTTTGGTGACTGTGATGATGGGGGTTAGACCCCATTGCCACAGTGGTCATGGTCTGCTTGCATTGTGGAGGCCACACACATTTATGTGTGACACATGTGATAGGGGGTCACATTGTATGTTCAATGTCATGTTCAGTGTTGTAGGCATTTGACACAGTCTACACACGCTTGTCATGGTGTTGGGGGATGTGTTTTTCTGACATTCCTTATGTTGGAGTATGCTGGTTGTGTCATGCATTACCCATCCTCTGAGTAGGGGTGGTGGTAGTGGTAGGCATCCAGCCCCCCCTGAGTAGGGGTGGTGGTAGTGGTAGGCATCCAGCCCCCCATGAGTAGGGGTGGTGGTAGTGGTAGGCATCCAGCCCCCCATGAGTAGGGGTGGTGGTAGTGGTAGGCATCCAGCAACCCATGAGTAGGGGTGGTGGTAGTGGTAGGCATCCAGCCCCCTATGAGTGGGGATGGTAGCAGTGACAGGCATCCAGCTCCCCCTGAGTAGGGGTGGTGGTAGTGGTAGGCATCCAGGCCCCCCTGAGTAGGGGTGGTGGTAGTGGTGGGCATCCAGCCCCCCATGAGTAGGGGTGATGGTAGTGGTAGGCATCCAGCCCCCCATGAGTAGGGGTGGTGTTGGTGGTAGGCATCCAGCCCCCTATGAGTGGGGATGGTAGTAGTGACAGGCATCTAGCACCCCATGAGTAGGGGTGGTGGTAGTGGTAGGCATCCAGCACCCCATGAGTAGGGGTGGTGGTAGTGGTAGGCATCAATTCCCCTATGTGTGGGGGTGGTAGTAGTGACAGGCATCCAGCACCCCATGAGTAGGGGTGGTGGTAGTGGTAGGCATCCAGCCCCCCCGAGTAGGGGTGGTGGTAGTGGTAGGCATCAAGCACCCCATGAGTAGGGGTGGTGGTAGTGGTAGGCATCCAGCCCCCATGAGTAGGGGTGGTGTTGGTGGTAGGCATCCAGCCCCTATGAGTGGGGATGGTAGTAGTGACAGGCATCTAGCACCCCATGAGTAGGGGTGGTGGTAGTGGTAGGCATCCAGCACCCCATGCGTAGGGGTGGTGGTAGTGGTAGGCATCAATTCCCCTATGTGTGGGGATGGTAGTAGTGACAGGCATCCAGCACCCCATGAGTAGGGGTGGTGGTAGTGGTAGGCATCCAGCCCCCCTGAGTAGGGGTGGTGGTAGTGGTAGGCATCCAGCACCCCATGAGTAGGGGTGGTGGTAGTGGTAGGCATCCAGCCCCCCATGAGTAGGGGTGGTGTTGGTGGTAGGCATCCAGCCCCCTATGAGTGGGGATGGTAGTAGTGACAGGCATCTAGCACCCCATGAGTAGGGGTGGTGGTAGGCATCCAGCACCCCATGAGTAGGGGTGGTGGTAGTGGTAGGCATCAATTCCCCTATGTGTGGGGATGGTAGTAGTGACAGGCATCCAGCACCCCATGAGTAGGGGTGGTGGTAGTGGTAGGCATCCAGCCCCCCTGAGTAGGGGTGGTGGTAGTGGTAGGCATCCAGCACCCCATGAGTAGGGGTGGTGGTGGTGGTAGGCATCCAGCCCCCCCTGAGTTGGGGTGGTGGTAGTGGTAGGCATCTAGCCCCCCATGAGTAGGGGTGGTGGTAGTGGTAGGCATCCAGCCCCCCATGAGTAGGGGTGGTGTTGGTGGTAGGCATCCAGCCCCCTATGAGTGGGGATGGTAGTAGTGACAGGCATCTAGCACCCCATGAGTAGGGGTGGTGGTAGTGGTAGGCATCCAGCCCCCCATGAGTAGGGGTGGTGGTAGTGGTAGGCATCCAGCCCCCCATGAGTAGGGGGGGTGGTAGTGGTAGGCATCCAGCCCCCCCTGAGTAGGGGTGGTGGTAGTGGTAGGCATCCAGGCCCCTATGGGTGTGTATGGCCTTGGTGATAGCCATCCCGCCCCTTTGGTTCTGCTGTTGCTAGTGTAAGTCATTTCTGCATCCCTATGTGTGTGTGTTATATGTCGGGTACGTGTCGTTTGTTTGTGTAGTGGGTGTTTGACTTACCTTCTGCGCCGTACGCGTCCGTACCTGGTCCGGTAATAGATGTAGAGTATTGGTAGGACCTGCGCAATGGGATTCATCGTTGGTTCGTCTCGTTCGGCTTTCTCGTTGCTTCGACTCGTACTCGTGGCTGGCGTGTTCGTCTCGTAGCCGTGGATTGTCTGGTGGCACGAATCGGAGCTTATGTGCGGCTCTCCCGGATGCTCTGACGTGCCGGACGTAGCGACGGGTTCGGCGCGTACGGAGTGCGCATCGTACTGGTCCGGCCGGAAGGTGCTGTATTTTGGCTTCTGTGCGACTCAATTCAGCGTTTACGGATCCGGCTCGGGCGGGGAACAGGGGCTGGATTGGGTGAGTACGGCTGGGTCGGGATCTGGGCAGTAATGCGCATCGTACTTGCTCATTCGTACAAGTGTTCGAATCGGTCGGGAAACACGCGTTCGGCTCAGTTTTTTTCCGGACGAATAGTGTTAGGTGCGCCTCCGCCCGAGATCGGAATCGACCCCTCTGTGTCCATAGTTATGGTTAGCACTTGATATTAGTTAGGTTTTGTATACGACTCACGCCAAGTCTATTAGGATGGGCCTTTGTTAAATTTTCCGTTCTGAACGGTCTCCCGCATATGCATTATGTGGGGGATATATATATATTTTTTCTACTCCACGTCTGGGGATCCCGATTTAGCTAGTGTAAAGACTATGGTGTTTTACTCAGTATGCGGACTTGTCCTTGGGGTTATTATGATCAATGCTACTCGGTGGATGGGGGACACACTATCCACCCCCCCTGATGGGGGATAGGCCTGTCTAGCGCCGCGGCCATCTCTTTTATTGTCTAACCATGTGTCTGGGACCTGCGACACAGGTGTTTTTGAATATGACGTGGCCTCTCGGCTGATGCGGTTTCGTAATATTTATACTTTCCTCATGGATATGGATGCATTCCTTACCCCTATTTTTAGTTTTTGGCCTGGAACTGATTTATTAAATTATCTCTTCCGGTATAGGTTGGAACTGGCATTTGCCCTAAATATTGGGTCCACCTTATCTTGGTGTGACTGACGTCTTAGCACTACCTGCACTTAGCCTGCTTTGGTTTTATTTCACCTACATGAAGTGTACCTCGCTCTCTCAAATAAGTGAGTATCCAGGCTCGGATAGCATTGATGCCTTTTATACGGGCTAAGTTCCTACATATTAGGGGGTCACTAAGTTACATTTTCTTTTATTTCACATAGTATAAGTGGACGGGATTTACGACATCCCCTGCTGCCTTGGTACGCCATGGACACATTGATGTCACATCTCATGAGTGCCTTATTTATGGTGGGTATAGTGAATATACTGGTATATTCACCCCGGTCTCGTCTCATTGATTTGTTAATTATGGATCGCTCAAGAATGCCTCACTGGTGCACGTTTGTTCTGGGTCTTGTTACTTTCACCCCTTCCGCATGAAGCCTCTACGACTTAATCTTTTATCAACTTTTTTCTACCTCCTCTCCCTTTCATGGTAGTCATGTTTTATATACCAGGATATATTAAATATCTTGTTTGATCTTGTCTCTATTGTGAAATTCCTTCACAAGTCTCTCAATTTCTCTTTTTTTTTCCTCTCTCACTTTCCTTTCCATTCACTCCCCAATGTCATGTATAATATTCTATGTGTAGTTTTTTTGGCTAATATATGGATGTCATGTGTTATGACTAGGCTGTTTATCATGAATGGTTTCTTCACATGCGAATCCTTAACGTGTGTTAACTTATGCATATAGCAGTCCTGTCACAAATGTTACTCATTGTTTCAGTAACATTGTATATATATGTTATGTGTTTCATGTTTTGTAATGTCTTTTATATCATATTGATGTGTGTATATATATTTGTTAAATCAACAGCCCTGAAGAAGTCCATGTGTATGGACGAAACGCGTCGGCTGTTCAGTTCATCCTGATCGCTTTTAATCCTTTGTGAATAAAAGAAGAACTTTAAGAATACATCTTTGAACACGGATCTGATTTTTCCTTGTGTGTTTGTCTCTAGGTGGTGAACCTTTGCTTCTGTTTGAAATTGTGACATTCCTGTTTTGGACTGCACCGTGACAGTGGTTGCGCTAACAGTGTGCACACAGATCTCTGGGTATTTCCAGTGTAAATATATTACATAGGGATAGCAGGTCAGGTGCTGTTTCTTATAGGATTCCACTGTCTAGGTTTGTTTGTTCCAAATTTAGGGCAAAAGTTGAACTTTTGACAGGTGAGATTTACTATTCCACTGCAACGTAAGCAAAAGTAAGGACAGTATTGGACTTTGGAAGTATCACATTTATTATTCCCTCTCCAATCTAAGCAACAGTCGGGAAAGTATTGGACTTTGGGGTGGTCAGATTTACTGTTCCCACTTCAACACTAGCAAAAGTAGGAAAAGTGGTAGACTTTGGAGGGAGTTAGATTTACTATTCCCACTCCTATCTGAGAAACATTAGGGAAAGTTTCATAGTTTAAAGGGGTTGCATTTACTATTCCCACTCCAAAGTAAGCAAAAATAATGAATGTTTTGGACTTTGGAGGAGCCAAATTTACTATTTCTACTCCAAAGTAAGCAACAGTAGGGAAAGTGTTGGACTCTGAAAGGGTAAGGTTCACTATTCCCACTCCTATTTTGTTTTCAGAAAGACATTTAAATTGGAACCAAAAAATGTAAATAGATTTAAAGTAAAAAATGTAGTCATTAAATATAAAATTTTTAAAAAATACAAATATTAAATTACAAATAAAATATATAAAATGTACAAAAATATTAAACATATTTTAAATGAAAACTCTTCCCTCCCTTCTACCCTACAAATCTATATTGACAACAAGTAAAATGTAAAAAAAAAAATAATATTGGATGTTTTTAAAAATATTAATGTTACATTAATTATTAAATAAAACTATTTAAATTAAAACAATTAAAAATATCCAATTAATTACCACTATTAAATAATTAAATAAACTTTTCAACCAATTAACAATTAAGGGGCTCATTACGATCTCGGGCGGAGACACGGACCGACTTGCGGTCGGCAGTTCCGACTGCCGGATTATGATGCGACTGAACACTGTTCGATCGGATTCCCCTTGTTTCCTATGGGAAGTCGTGTTACGCCCGAGAACCGGCTGTAACACAGACTCCTATGGGGAAATGGGGTGTGTGTGTAAAACACTGCACCCTGTCGCAGGCACCCCATGGTGCCTGCCACACAGTGCAGGCTTTTACAAGGGGGTACCCTAGGTACCCCCTCGGCCACCAATTGTAGGCAACTATTAAAAAAAAAGATATTAAATACATAAAAGGAGATGTTCTAATCTTCAAAATTAAGTCCTATGATATTTTTGAAATCACTTTATTCTGGCCACAATATTTGTGACCCATAACATTGAACATTGTGGAGTCACTATTTTGGTAAAACACCACAGCAGAGTGTTGAATACCTCAGGGCATGCATTATTTTTAATGTTCCCTCTAGATACCTTCGTTCAACCAAAGCCCTTTTAGCAAGCACTCCCAAGATTAGGCACGCTAGGGCTGGCGACAGATTCTTTTCCTTTTTAGGGCCGTCAAAACTGCCCTCTGAGATTTGGAGCATTTCAGACATTTCTCAGTTTAGGATGAGACTGAAGACATGGCTGTTTAACCAAAACCAAACAGATTAGCCCTTCTATGTGTGCGTTGGTAGAGGTGCAGAGTGCCAGGAACTCCTTGGAATATCAGAGTGCTTTATAAATGACCATTCATTCATTCATTCAGAGCTGTACCAACCTATAATGGAATTGATGTTCATATGAATCAAAGCTAGAAGCAAATCTGTAAAAGTAAATGATTCCTCGATGAGCTGCATGTTTTTGCCTTTTAGGCAGTGCATCCATATCACTGTTTCAGTTTTAGAATGGGCGTGCCTTTCAAGTGAGATGAAGGCTCACCTCTAATTGAGTAAGGACTGGGACTAAGAGTAGGGAGAGGTGATATGGTCCCATTATGCATTATGCTCCTGGATTTAAAAACAAAAGTTACAGATTTTCTGACTCCCATGCAAAGGAGGAAGGACAGACATTCATGTTTGCAAAGCTCTCTTTCTTTGAATGAAACATAATTACAGCTCTCAAGTTTCTTAGGCCCATGCTTCAATTGCTTAACAAGTCCTGATGTTTTCTTTGTTTTCTGGGAATTGTAGTCCTCATTTTATAATGGTATCAACATGACTACAAATCACAGAATGCAGAGAAAAGAAACCTTGGTTCCAAGAGTTTAATGGGACTGGAAAGTTTAAGTGACATAACCATTGTATTTTTTTATGTAGTAGATAAGAAGAAACATAATTCTGAAGGGTTTGGAAATAGAAATTGTGGGACTATAAGTGAGAGTTCAACAGAAGTGAACAAAAAGTTGTCCCAAGCCCATTTGAAGTCTAAAACATGTTTATTATGCACAATTAAGCAAAACTAATAGCAATGTCTCAGCACAGACAAACAGAGTTTTGCCTCACCAAGCAATTGAGAATCTAATGCTAGCTCCTCTTCATATATCCCCAGCTTTTATACTGTTTTTCTTTACATAGAAAGCTGAAGGAGCATGCAAGTGACAGAAACTGAAACTTTAGATAATCGTACTAACATGTGCTTGGCTGTCTCATGAGAAGAATGAAAAGGGATATTGATAAAAGATACAGCAGTGGGATCTCAGACATTGAGGTAGCTTATTTGAGAATTATTTCTTTGCAGTGTCAGGCATGGAAATGAAGCTCTGTACGTCAGAGGTGAGTGAACTCAAGGAAGCTAAAATAACATGGGTATGCAAAATGTCTCAACATGACAGTTTGTCAATATTTTATTAAATCATTATAAAACAGCAAAATCAAGTTCACACATAGATACCAGTGCTTCAGTCTGATTCCTAGTCAAGTGGAGATAGTCCAGTCCTGATTGTTCATTTGTGCCAAGCTATGTGCTAGTTAATTGTGAAGAATCGTTGAGAAGGAAGACATCAATTCACTGATGTAGCAAGTGAGAGATAGCCTTTAATGTAAGCAGTGAAAATTGGCCTAATTCAGAGTGGTAGTAAATACAGTATTTATTTAGAATACAATGGGGCACTCTAACGTCCTGCTCCCACTTCACCTGCTGATTATAATGACCGCTATGCCCCTGCTTTGAGTCTTCCTTTGTAAAACTTAGCATTTAAAAATGTAGCGCCTGACTTAGATCTTGGTGGACCTGGTCCTGCCGCTGCTTTTTCAACGGTTACCCCACCTGCCTACTGGGAGGTCGGCCCTCTCTATTTAGATGTTGGCGGTTCGACGGACAAAAGACTCCACCAGGTATGTTCACACGCATTGACGGCGCAATGGGCAAAAGCAACTGTCGGAGGGAGGACAGCCAGTTTGTCCGCCAGGCTAATCATGATGTGCCTTCTCGTTGACGTGACTGTGGCGGTAAAATCTCCACACACAAGTTGGTGGATTGGAAGGGATAGGAGGCAGACACTCACCGTTTCTCACTTTCACACTTCCTTTTCCACCATGGACCCAATCTTCCAAGTACTGCCGCTGCTGCTTGATGATGAACAAAATCAACACAGTCTTGTACGGAATCAACGGTAAGCTGCACTTTTACTTGTTACCTTTTGACTTGTCTGTTAACATTTGCACTGAACTCGTTCATTTTTACATCTCTCTTACAAGCAATAGCATACCAATGTTCGATGTATATGTTGGTAATGTTGACGTATAACAACTTTAAAGAAAAACACCTGTATGATCACATTGTATGTATAAATTTGTTGCAAGCTAGCTTAAAAAAAAGACACTTTCACAAAAAAGGATATCAATACAAAAAAAAGTCACCATACAGGTGTGTTTAAATAAATTTAGAAAATTTTCAAATTAAAAACATATGCATTACACATCATTGGGATAAGTGCAATGTAACATGATGTAGAAATGGCACTAGACAAGGTGTAAACTTTAGCTTATTAATTACCTGTCAAATCAACATCAGTCCCAAATTTGAATTATTCAACATATTCATCCATGTAACATTACTCCTTGTCTAGTGCAAGTCCTTTATTTTTTCCAATTTCAACTGTTACATTATTTTATAAGGTGTAATGCATATGCGTTCATTCTTATCAATAATCAAGGTGAAACAAACACACCTCTAGTTAACTTCAAAAAATAAATTTAAACATCTATTTGTTGGTGCAAGTGTCTATTATCATGATGTATTCCTGCACCTAAATTCAAATCACCATCACATACTATTGTAACCAGTGTATGCACTTAATAAAGTAAGCATCAAAAAAAATATGTTGAATTTTCTGCCATAATGGTCAATAAAAATATGTACCTCACGTTTTAGTCAGAAACATTTCTAGGAATCAAACACTTGCAAAGGAAAATTAATGACAGGACAAATTTGGTGAAAAGGGAACAAGAGATTTATTAAAACAAACGCTAAACAAATGGCAGTCCATGTCAATAGAACAAAATGTCCAGTGCACTGTTGTGCTGCGGCACTAAGTTTGCCTCCTGTATCACTGCCAATGGGAACCTTCTCAGGAAGAGGCATCTAATGGGCACAGAGCAGGCACCTCAATGATCTTTCGTGGGCGAGGGGGTTCCGGGGGTGGTCTTGGATTTGGGAGGTTGCAGATGCCTGTGTGTCTGGTGTATGTGACGTACATGTGGATGTGTGTTTCTTTCTAGGTGTATGTTGTTTGGATGAGTGTGGGCTTTTGTATTTTGTGAGTGTGGTTTCTAATGTATGTGTGTGTGTGTGGACGGGTGTGCTGGTGAGGTGCTGGGTGTAGATGTGGTGCTTGTGGATGTTTTGGTGCATGTGGGTGTGGTGGTAGGTGTGGTGTCTGTGGGTGTGTTGGTGGTGCATGTGGATGTGGTGATGGGTGTGGTATATGTGGGTGTGCTGAGGATGGTGCATGTGGGTGTGGAGCTGGTGGTTGTTGTGGGTATATGCCTGTAGATTTTGTGGTGTTTGTGTTTCTGTGTGGGTGTGGTGCTTGTGTCTGAGTGGGTGCGTGCAAAGGTGTGAGTGTGCTTGGGACAGGTCTAGGATAGGTAATTGGGATGGGTAAGGGGTGGAGGTGGGGCACAAGGTTGGGATGCTGCGGTCAGTGAGGAGGCTAGACCTTGAAAACACTTCTGTATGCCAGACATAGCACTGTGAATGCCTTTCAGGTATGCTCCCATTTGTTGCATATGCCCCTGGATGGCATTCAGTAGTGTAGTCTGGCCTACAGAAATGTTCTGTAAGAGGTCAATAGCCTCCTCACTCAGCGCAGATGGGGGACAGGAGAAGGGGGTGAGGTGCCTGCAGCAAAAGAGACGCCACCCCTTTTAGGGGGGCGGGTTTAGTCAACTGGGAGGAGAGGGAGGGTGGAGATGGCTTTCTGGGTGGTGGACAAGGATGCCGTTGGTAGAGTTCCTGTTGGTTCTGCCACCACTAGGGAGTGCTCGCTTGAGTAAGCCTCTAAAGATGAAGTTGTGGAGCTGTAGCACTCCCCTCACCCTTTGTGCCACTGGGTCCCTCGGTGTCAGTAGTGTCAGCACCCAAACCACAGTGGCCAGCTGCTTACCCGCTTACATGGCCAATGTCTCCTCCACCTGCTTCTGATGATGCTGAAATGACATATAGAATAGTTTTATTGAATCTGTGTAAACAGAAATGATCATGAACTTTGAACACAAAACAGTTTCCACGTTTTCATACTTCACCTGCTTCAAGGCTCTCAAACTTTGTTTTTACTTTAGCATAAACTCATGCCTGTAGGCAACATTTTCAGAAACCTTTTGGTCGTAGTTTTGTAATTTCCCATGATAGCTCCTATATCATGCATGCTCTTGTCTCTGATCTCTTTGTATGTCTCTCCAGGAACTGTTTAAAACCTCTGAGTGGTTGGGCTTTGTTGTTTCGAATAGTGAATTTATGTCATGAAAAAAGATATAAATCAAAAAAACCTTTGTACAGTTTGCTCTCAAGGCTTAAAAATCTGCATTATTTTCATTCTCAAAAAGTAAAATATGAATCAATGTGTGTCAACAAATACTGCAATGTTGTACCATCATCAACAACTTTATTGCGGTCAATAGACCATAAAATTGCAAAATAAGCAACAATACAATAAAAACATGCTCAGATACATGGACTCGAGACACAAGAGTCCACGATTACAGGTGCAAATTATTACTAGTACCCCTTCCCCGAAAAAAGGACAAAATCCATAGCAGCATATACAAAAAGACCATATAGTAAAAAGCATATACAATAATTAGGAGGAAAAAGGTGCTGATAAATTTCATGAACTACAGTATTAAAAGGTCTCACTAAAATCACATATATAAAAGTTCAATTTAAAAAGAGAAGGAAAAAGGGAGGCAAGCCAACTAAAAATAGGGGAGGTTTTGTCAGCTATGCCCTATACAGATATATTTTTTTAAAGCGACCTGAGCACACACCACATAGATAGTAAAAACGTGACACCGCAAATACAATAGGGAATAAGGTGTTGTACTTCAGTAGCCTAAATACCTCTACACAGCGTCTGGTTCTCAAATTTCTACAGAGCTGCATCAACCAGCGGTGCCTAGATGTTCTATAACCAGGGCAAAAAAAGAAAACAAGCAACTCTGATTCCTCTGCGTGGTTACAAGCAGCACAGCCTAGAGCAAGTGTACCTGCCCATATATTGGAAAAGGCGCGTAGTGGGAGGGCCACAATGCCTAAATTTAACATATAATTTCCTCGCTAACGTGGGTTGGATCTCGTCCAGGGCAGGCTCTAGGCAATACTGATCTTTTGTTCTCATAAACGTAACTGTTAGTGAACCTGTTGCTGAACACCCCTGTATTCGGCAAGTTTGTCCTCCCTGTAGCTCTGTACCAGTTCCTTTCGGGAAACTGTGACGCATGCTTCCTCAGGGAAATGCCATAGGCTTGCTCTGCCCATGTTCTGAAAAGTGTCCCTAACATAGGCTAGCCACGGTAATTTCCCGGCACCATGCAGGGCCAGAACCTCCTTAGGCTCATCCCGGTAAACAACCAATTCTGGGGTTACCCATAATCGACGCCAGTAAAGTAGGGGTCTGAGAGCAATTTCATCAGTGATAGGCCTTATCCCCAGATCTAAACGCAGCAGTATAAGAGGGGTACTAGGGGGAAGACCAAAGAGCTGCCTAGTAAATGAGTTCTCGGTCTTTGTGATGTTTCTCAGTGAGCTATACTCCTAGAGTTTGGTCCCATACATAGCAGACACCTAGTTTGCATTTTATAAATTTCCACTATTGGTCCAATGGGTTTAAAAGAAGAATTCCTGAATAGGTTAATTAACCCTCCTGTACTCTGTGCTAGCTTCAAACTAGTCTTATTAATTTGAGCCCCCCAGTCCATTTTTTCAGTTAGGGTGACCCCAAGGTATTCAAAGACAGAAAACCTCTCCAAAGAGCCGTGCAGGCTGGGATTGGGGCAGGTAGTGATGGTTAGATTGAAGACCATATATTTGGTCTTCAAACAATTAATCTCAAGTCCCCTACTATCACAGAAGGCCTTAAAGTTGTCAAGAATCCTCTGCATGCCCATTGGTGTATTTGAGAGCAACAGAGTATCATTGGCAAACATCATTGCCGGTATTTCCTACTTGCTATCTTGGGTGCATTGTTATCCTTCCGTGCATTCAGTGCATCTACGAGTGCGTTTATAAACAGGCAGAAGAGGGTGGGTGTGAACACCAACCCCTGTCTTACCCCTCTATCTATAGATATGGGTGAGGTGAGTTCCCCACACTTGCCGAATCTGATTTGGGCATAGTTGCCTCAATGCAAACACCTGAGCAAATGGCAGAGATAAAGAGGCACCCCGGAAACCGGATGTGAGGGAATCTGGTTGAGACATCTTTAATCCCCCCATTGATCGCTAGATTAAATTCAACTGATCTGGTAAAGTATTTGGGTGTCCCCTTCCTTCCTCTCTGTGGCAACCTCTCATGAAGCTTTGCGCTCAGGAGAGAGGATTTCTGCCACAGTACTGGAGTACTGCACATTGGCAATGGGCTGTAACTACCTGCTTCCCATGCTAGTTCTTCCAATATTGTATCAATATTTGTATAAACTGAAAGCCTATTTCCTTTGCATGGACATTTCACAATGGTAACACTTACTTCAAGTAACTAAAGTACATGTCATATGTAAAAAATATTACATGGATTCTGTACTGAAGTAGCATATCAAAGTATAACACACTATGTAGATACCTATGCTGTTGAAGACATTAAGAAAATATTGGTTGGTGGATTGACAAATGACTTCTACAGCATAAGTAAATACATAGGTCTTGATACATTTCTAATCCACTTCAGTACAGAGCAAAAACATGTACACATCTGACTCCAAAATATCTCCAGTTAGTTGAACTTTGTTATACCATTGTGAAATTGTTTAACAAAATATGTTGGCTTTCACTTTAGCCAAAAAGTGGTACCACATTACAATACATATTACATACACTGATTCATATATAACTTCTACATCAAATATTCAAATGAAATTCACAACATGCAACATATTACATCCTGATGCATTCATACATTGGCCTAATGAGTCATGATTTGGGCCTGATTTGGAGTTTTCTAGGCGGAATACTCTAACATATATGTGATGGAACATTCCTACTGCAAAAGTCCTTTTAAGTATCCCATTTTTCTCCATCACTGATTTATCATCTGGACATAACAAAGGACGTTGAACAATGGCTTGGGTATGTGTTACTCTATCACCAATGTGTAAACAATCCTGTCTGTGTTGCTATAAAAATGGTATGCCTATCACAATCATTTGTCCAAAACAGACAAGCTTACATACACATTTGTGAAGGAGTAAGACATCATGCAAATCTGTCACTTTTACATGTATGAAACAGTAGTTTAGATTCCTAACACATTTGGGATATGTTTTGAATCCAAAATGTAGCAATTAATTCTGATGTTACTAGTGATTTTGGTTCACATGCTCACTCTGGTTTATGTATAATCCCAGTTTCCCAATGTTGGGTGTGTAACATCCATTGTATCACAATAGCATAGCATGGTATTTCACAAGTAATAGGGCTAAGAGTACATCATCCACAATAATGAAGGAGCATTACACCTGAGACAATAAAGACTAGTGGCATGTTTGGTACAACTGTCCCTTATGACATCAAACAACCTGATGTTATTTGTAGTTTAGGCAGCCATGTGTCTGCTCAGAACAGTCCTTTGGTAGTGAACCGAAATCAGGTGGTATCCTTTTCTACAAGTTCATATTACAACTTGTGTATAACTTACACCTTCAAGAACTCTTCTTCTGCATTGAACATGTGTCAGCCTTAATGTTGATGGCTAAATTAGTTGCTGTAACAAAAGGTTAGTTATTTAACATGTTGGACTCACACTAGAACTTACCCCCTTGCTGCTCCTTTTGGGCTCTCATCTGCACATCTAGGTCCGGATAGGCCACTGCAAGTATGCAGGCCGGTTCACTGATAGAATATCGATGTTAAAAATATCGATGTTCCCAAATATTTAAAAAATACATAGACTACAAAAATATCGACTCCCATACCTACACAGGTAAGTACAAAAATATTGAATCAAAAATATCGATGTAAAAATATAGATGTAAAAAATATCAATTTAAATATATATATATATATATAAAATAAAATATTATACAATAAATATATTAAATATGAATATTAATTTTAACAAAATAAATCAAATTTAATATACATTTTTACAAAATATTACAAATAAACTTAATTTTAAAAAAATAAACACACAAACATAATAATTTATTCATATATATATATATTTATTTTAAAATAATTAATAAACTATTATCTTTAATCTATTTTAAAACTTAAAAATTATATAAAAATAAAAAAATATATAAATAATTTAAAATATTTAAAAAACATTCTAGAATAAATTAAAACATTAAACTATGAAAAAATATTTAAACGTAAATTGCCCAATACAATCAGTGCAACAGTAGGAAAATTGTTGGATAGCAGAATAATGAAATTTACTATTCCAACTCCAGTGAGTGCAACAGTAGGGAAAGTGTTGGAAGCGGAGGGGTAACAATTACTATTCCCACTCCAAAGAGTGCAACAGTAGGGAAAGTGTTGGATAGCGGAGGGGTAAAAATGATTATTCCCACTCCAGTGAGAGCAACAGTAGGGAAAGTGTTGGATAGCGGAGGGGAAAAAATTACTATTCCCACTCCAGTGAGTGCAACAGTAAGGAAAGTGTTGGATAGCGGAGGGGTAAAAATTACTATTCCCACTCCAGTAAGAGCAACAGTAGGGAAAGTGTTGGATAGCGGAGGGGTAAAAATTACTATTCCCACTCCACTGAGTGCAACAGTAGGATAAGTGTTGGATAGCGGAGAGGTAAAAATTACTATTCCCACTCCAGTAAGTGCAACAGTAGGGAAAGTGTTGGATAGCGGAGAGGTAAAAATTACTATTCCAACTCCAGTGAGTGCAACAGTAGGGAAAGCGCAGGATAGCGGAGAGATAAAAATTACTATTCCCACTCCGGTGAGTGCAACAGTAGGCAAAGTGCTGGATAGCGGAGGGGTAAAAATTACTATTCCAACTCCAGTGAATGCAACTCTAGGGAAAGTGCTGGATAGCGGAGGGGTAAAAATCACTATTCCCACTCCAGTGAATGCAACAGTAGGGAAAGTGTTGGATACCGGAGAAAAGAAAATTACTATTCACATTCAAACACTAAGAAAAATATATTTATAAAAAAAAATTAAAAAATAAGGGGCGTGGTTTCGGCGCCGAAGGTAATGGCGGCGTTTTAGCAGAGCTCCGTCGACCGGGTCCTTGAAACATGTGCATCCGTCCAGCCAGCCGTACAAAACAGCATTATAAATGCCCAGACAGTGTACCGGAACATCGAGGGCATGAGATAGCGGCCCGTAGTTTGAATAAATAGAGTAAATGGAGTGAATATCGTGCATCCAGCCGGGGAGTCGGACTGCGATCCTGAGGAACACTACGCAAGTCCGATGGGGCGGCTACGGCCCAGAGTGTGCGAGTGAATCACGGCGCAGTCAAAGACAGAGACCGCGGCCACAGCTGAAGGACGTCGTGTGGCCGTCCCAACGGAATAACAGAGCCAACAGCCGAGGTACCGGGGAGTGAAGCGGGAGGAGACCAGGCCTGGTATCAACGGGCGGGAGCCTACCACGATCCGGAGGAAAGCTACGCCAGTCCGGAGGGGCGGAAACGGCCCAGAGTGTGCGGTTGAATCGCGGCGCAGTAAAATACAGTGAGCGCGGCCGTGACTGAAGGATATCGTGTGGCCGCCCCAGCGGGCCAACAGAACCGGCAGCCGAGGTACCGGGGAGTGAAGCGGGAGGAGACCGGGCCTGAAATCAGCAGGCGGGAGCCTATCACGTCCCCTGGCGGCTGGGAGCAGAGCGGGCCTCTGGCCTAATAATCCCTGGCTGAGACCACTGGAACGGAGTGGCGCCGCCATAGAGGAGGATCCCGGTGGGGGGTGCCTTAGCCCTGCGGACGTGACCGGAGCCTGAGGCCTTGCCTGGCGCGCCCGCCTCATGGGGCATCTGTACTTCAGGCCTCTGATGAGTGGCCTCCTGGAGCCAGGACAGAGCCAGTCACCGTGGCATTAGCACTCAGGTGCAAGAGTGAGGACTGAACCAATACTGGGCGCCGTGGGGGCCCCGCTGTGAGAGGTGGCGGGCAGAAGGTGAGCAGTGGCGACCTCTGTGCGTGGGATCATTTAATAGACGTGTGGACTCTGTCTTCTGCTCCTACCAGGGGGGGCACTTTGGCAGCATCCATTCCGGGAGGTGAACCGTCTGCGGAGCGGGGGCGCCAGACACCGGGAGGCTGAGAAGAGCGAACCGCGGTAAAAGGGAGCTCAAAGTTAATGGGAACAGCTCCGTGAAGGCCGAGGGGCGTACCTGCTACTGCGGAGACTGGTAGAGAGGCGCCCAAGACAGCTGTGGGGCCAGGGCCCCATCGCGGAAGAGATCCCATACGGGTGCAGCCGATAAAGAAGAATCATAACAGCGGACCCTCTTCTGCAGGGCTGCCCCTGACGGCATAGCCCCGACCGTGGGATCACAACACGCCGCATCAGAGGGAGGCGACTGCCCGCCAGACCCACGACTGGGCCAGGAACTGCGGGAACGCACCCGAAGACGTGACAGACAGCTGGGAGTTCAGGCAGTGGACCGGACGTCGAAAGGCAAGTGGATTGATTGGCGCCGCACGTTTCAGTAACATAGTAGGGGCACAAATCAAATACAGGACATCCAAATGAAACCCAAAGGGCAAGCAGGGGCGCAGACAAACAAAATGGACAAATAAGCAGTGCCAGTCCAGGCTGCGATGCCCCAAGGGAACCCCAAAGAGGAACAAGCAGAGCCGTCATTGAGTGCAATTATGGCTGCCATAGAGGAACTTAAGGGTACGTTGGACCCTAAGATAGATGCAGTGACGGTGGACGTGAATCTCCTCAGGGCGGACTTTCGTAAAATGTCCGAGAAAGTGGCGGTCACGGAACAGGATGTGTCGCAGTTGCAAAACGCCACAAAAAGTTTGGAGACGCGGGTCCAGGCCCTAGAGAAGCAGTAGGACGCCATGGCAGCTAAGCTGGAGGACCAGGAATGGAGGGCAAGAAGAAACAACATAAGGGTGGTAGGAGTGCCGGAAGGGATGGAGGGCCCTAGCGTCGACCTCTTCCTGGAGGATTTAATCCTAAATCACCTGAAACCGAAGCGTATCTCCAACTATTTTACGGTCAAACGTGCTCATAGGGCGCCAATCCCAAAGCCCAAACCGGGGTCCCCGCCCAGAACAATCATTGCCAAAATACTTAACTTCCGTGATAGGGATGCAATCCTACAGGCGGCTCGTCAACATGGAGACCTGCACCATGAAAACGCTGTGATCCGTTTCTTTCCGGACTTCACCCTAAATGTCCAAAGACAACGGCGGGCATTTGATTCAGTTAAAAGAGAACTCCGTGCCAAAGAACTGAGATACTCCATGGTGTTTCCGGCAAAATTGAGAGTGGAGGCTGAAGGGAAAACATGGGACTTCGGCTCCCTGGAAGACGCATGGGAATGGCTGGAAGGGTGGCGCACGGTGGAGTCTAGCTCGCAACGAGGGAGAAGGCGAGAGCAACATAAGACGGCGATGGACAACACCGACTGAGCAGGCGAGAAGCGGCGGCCAGAAGCGTGACTGACAGAGGGTCTGGAATTGGGAATACAAGCATTGAACTGCGCCAAGAACAATGAGGTCCAGGTCGTATGTTGGGGATGGGGGGTGGGGGTTGGGGGGAAGGGGGGGTTTCCTCGACTTCTTTGACGTAAAGACATTTGGCACAGTCTTCTGAATAATACTGCTGTAAAGTGAACGCAATGGACATCTGACGGGTGGCAGGTGGAGGGGATGTCCCCGGGGGGGGAGCTAGCATGAGGTAGCGCCGACCTACTCCACTTTAGGTGTTTCATTTGGGATGACAGGCACTCTGCGAGTTGGGGAGGTGGGACTTGTTATGCCCGCCAGCAGGGTAGCAGGGAGGGGGGTTAGTTTTACTGGGGAACTGTTGAGTTTAGTTCTTTCTAATTGGGATATTGTTAGTCATATGCATCTTCAATGGCAGTGTACACGGGCACGACCACAGATGGGAGGGGGGTGGGGACAACACCATAGGAATGGCGGCAGAAGAGACAAGGACAATACAGGGTAGAGGTAACACCTCGAATAGCAAACATCCGGGTGAGCTTCACGGGAAAACCGATTTAAAAATCATCTTGTGGAATGTCAATGGCTTGGGGTGCCGCATTAAGCGTAAACTAGTGTTGCAATACCTGCATCGTCACTCCCCAAGCATAGTGTTTCTTCAGGAAACTCATTTGAAAGGTCACAAATACCGGGCATTAGATAGATATGGATTCAAACTGGTTGCGCACTCAGGCTATACGACCGGATCCAGGGGAGTGGGAATATTGGTAAAGGCGAGTCTCCCCTTAGTAATAGACAAGATTTGGCATGACCCCCTGGGACGATCAGTGGCCCTCACAGGGAAATGGGAGGGGCATACACTTAACATTGTGTCAAGCTACATCCAGCCGGCGCTGCAGTCAGATGCGTATGCGGCACTGGGGACCCTATTGGTCGATCTCCCGGCCGGGCTGCGGGTGCTGGGTGGAGACATGAACTCCGCCTTGGACCCAGAGGTAGATAGAGCAACATCCGCCGCTGGAGAGAGGGGGGTTGAACCACTTCGAGCATTTACAGAGGCGCTGGGGCTGACGGACCTTTGGCGGATGCATAACCCGGAGGTGCGCCAGTATACCTTCTACTCTGCAGCACCTCATAGTTACTCCCATCTTGATCATATATTAATGCACAGGGGGAGCAAACAGTGGTTCACTAGTGCCAGAATTGGCCCCCGGGGTATATCGGATCATTCCCCCGTAGAAGTAGTAGTGAGAGGTCCTACTCGGAAGTTCACTCTACCGCCCAGACTGAACGCATGGTTCTTCAAAAATAAAGACAATGTGCAGAAGGTTAGGGAGCGTTGCCAACTTTACTTCCAGGAAAACGAAGGGACAGTGCCGAGGGCCTGCACACTGTGGGAAGCGTTCAAGCCAGTGATGAGGGGATATGTACAGGCGTGTATTGGGGCCAGCAATAAAGAAAATAAACTCTAGTGGGATGCATTAGAAACGGAGGTGACCGAGATGGAGGCAACTTATCTAGAGGGGGGGCGACAGGATGAAGAGCTAGCACACCGTCTAGATCTCAAACTGCAAGAATTGCAGGATCTAGCACATAATGCGGCAAGGGCTGCAGCTCTAGCCATGCAACGCCGAGTGTATGACCTCGGAGATAAGGCAAACAAAATGATTGCCTGGCTCGAAAAGAGGGATAGGGATAGGAGCTGGGTGGCCGAAGTGCGTGACGAGAACGGACAGACGTACAACACCGGGGAGGAATTGGCGCGAGTATTCGCAGATTATTATGAAAAAATATATGCGTCCCAACCTGAAAGGACAGCAGTGGATTGCAGCGAATTGTTGGCCGAGATGCGGCTACCGGAATTGTCCGCTGAAGACGCAGAACAAATAGACAAGGATATTACCACAGAGGAAATAATCGGGGCGATACAAGATCTGCAGGCAGGGAAGGTGCCCAGGCCAAACGGGCTGCCGGTGGAGCTTTTTAAGTGTACAACGAGTGTAGTGGCCCCGTACCTCCGGGAGATGTTTAATGAAGCGAGAACACAGGGGCGGCTACCGGCAGACCAGCGGCTGGCAACAATCGTTGTGATTCCGAAGCCGGGCAAGCCGGCCGGTAACTGTGGCTCGTACCGGCCAATATCCCTGCTGAACATAGAAGTTAAAATCCTAGCTAAGGTATTAGTGAACAGGCTACTGGTACCAATCACAACCCTGATCCATCCAGACCAGTCTGGTTTTATGCATCGCAGGAGCTCCAGGCTCAATCTCAGACGTTTATATGGGGTGATGCATCTAGTGAAAACGAGCCCGGAGGAAGAAGCGGCACTACTATCCCTTGATGCCCGAATGGCATTCGATAGCATAGAATGGAACTATCTATTTGAGGTTCTGAAGCGATTCGGGTTTGGCCCCCTTTTTCAATCTTGGGTTAAGTTGTTATACACAGCCCCCTTGGCCAGGGTTAGAGTGAACGGATCGGTGTCTCGTTCTTTTGCCCTCTATAAGGGCACCAGACAAGGGTGCCCTCTATCCCCGATGTTATTCGCACTAGCGCTGGAGCCGTTGGCAGCCTGGGTGAGGGGGGATCCTGTGTCGTCCGGTATATACGGGGGGCCAATGGGAAGAGAAAATATTGCTCTACGCGATGATGTCCTCCTGTACGCGACGCGGTAAGCTTCACGGTGAACCGGCTCCTACAGATCTTTAACTTATTCGGTAGTTACTCGGGAGACCAAATTAATTGGAACAAATCCCTGTTGTTATGCTGTCAGATGGTCACCCGCCACTATTAGGGGCAGGAACCCAACTGCAGGTTAAGGATAACTTCAAATATTTAGGCATACAAATTACAAAGACAGATACTGACTTTCTCGCACAGAACCTACAACCGCAACTAGACAGGTTAAGACGTGATGTGGCCCACTGGAGGACCCTGCTGATCTCCCTTATGGGAAGAGCGGTTCTTTTTAAAATGATGTCCCTTCCCCGATTATTGTATATTTTACAGAATACGCCGTGTCCAGTCCCAGATAAATTCTTCAAGGAAGTGGAGAGTGAACTACGAACGTTACTATGGGATGGCGGGGGGGCAAGGATTGCACTAGCTAAGCTACAGAGAGGCGTATTTGATGGTGGTCTGGCCATACCAGACATCCGAAAATATTATTGGGCCTCACAGTTGATGGTCATTAATGACTGGATGTTCATGGACAGAGACGACCCAGCATATCGAGTGGACCATTGGGCGATGGGTGCCAGAGGGTACATGAGGGCGTTATACTCCCGGGCTGTAAACAAACATATGCCACCTCACACGCAAACAGTGATCAGCGTGTGGGCAAAAGCCACTAGATATCTTGGGTTTGACAATAAGTTGACGGAGCAGACCCCCCTGTGGGATAGTGACATGCTCAAAGAAGTAGGTAGGTTGCAGGGGTTTGGTAAGTGGAAAATGATTGATATTATGCGTCTGGGGGATGTATGGTGGGGCCAGGCCCTGTTCCCATTCGCTACACTGCAAAGGGAGTTTCAATTAGCAGAATCAGAGCAGTATAGATACCTACAGTTGGGGCATGCGATACACAGACATATCAAGGAAGGGGTACATCTCCCTGAATACAGCCCACTGGAAGATAGACTATTGCCGGACCCGATACCCAAAAAGGCACTGTCTTATACATACAGGAAAATCATTAACAATTCGCCCGACCCCCTTGTGAAGTTAAGAGAGGCATGGGAAACAGATGTGGGCCTGCTTGAAGATGACGACTGGGTGGAGGTGGTGCAAATCCCCAGGGAGGTGGCAATCAGGGCGCGATTTCGGCTGGTCCAGTTGAGAATCCTGCATAGGTCCTACTCCCCCAGCACACTAATGTACAGACTGGGCCCACAGAGGAATGCCAGAGAGGCTGTAAACAGAAGGGCACCTTCTTCCATATATTGTGGGATTGCCCGATTATACAACAATTTTGGGGGAAGGTGACGCGAGTAATGTCAGAAGTCCTCGGAACTGTAATACCTCTGGAGGCACGGTGGCATGTTCTATGTGTATCCGGGGAACAAACATGGCCCAAATATCAAAGAATCTGGCTCCTAGTGGCCGCAATGGTGGCCAAGAGAAATATTGCAGGGGCTTGGGGTGCTAGCCAGCCACCGACAGTGGCGCGCTGGAAAATGGACATGGACTGGTGCTGCGCTGCAGAGAAAACGATATATGAGAGCCGTGGTTGCCCAAAGAAATGGGAAAAGATATGGAATCAGTGGGAAATGTACAGGGGTATCTGAAGGAAGCCAGAAGGTAATGGCGGGAGGGGGTGGGAGATCTCGATTGCTGCGGGGACAGCGCCTGGAGTCTAGTCCAATCGGAAGAGATAATATGTTCTGGAATGTATAATGTACTGAATGATGTGTACTGTCAAGATTGTTATGTGGGAATGTTGTCTGCTAACACTGCTGATGCATCAATAAAAAGAATTTTAAAAAAAGAAAAAGAAATTAAGAAACAAAATTAAAAATAATAATAATATCGAACATATAAAAAGAACACATATTATATTATTATTTACATATAACAAAAACCTACAAATATTATATAAAATAAAATAAATAAATTTATTAAAAAAATAATTCATTTAAACTAGAAAATATTTACAAACAAAAAATTAATTAAAACATAAATGTGTTTATTTTATTTCCTTCCCTATAATACCACACCAATAACAAGACACTCCAACGTTTTTAATTACATTTATTTACATAATTAACATAATTAATAATTAATAAAAAAATATTAATAAAGAAACTAACAAACATTAATTGACTACACACACTTTAACACTATAATATCCACAACACACACCTAAATTAAACTATAAAATAATAAAACACAATTAAAGCTTATTTTTAAAATAAAAACTATTACTATTAACAACTAATAATTAAATATTTAAAATGTATTTAATACCCACCCTTTACCCCTTTAAAAGTAAAAACAACACACACAAAAATAAACAATTACCCAAAATAAATATTAAATAATTAACATCAATTAACAACTATATATTAATTAATTAAACACAAGTTACTTCCCACCCTTTACTCCTATAAACACCACAACACACACCTACAATTAATTACACAATTTCCAAAATTAATTACCAATTAATTAATTAAAATTAATTAACAACCGATTATTAATTCATCAATTAAAGATAAATTACTTCCCACCCTTTACACCTATAAACACCACAAAACACACCTAAAATTAATTACACAATTACCAAAATTAATTACAAATTAATTAATTAAAATTAATTAACAACCGATTATTAATTCATCAATTAAAGATAAATTACTTCCCACCCTTCCCACCCTTTACACCTATAAACACCACAACACACACCTAAAATTAATTACAGAATTACCAAAATTAATTACAAATTAATTAATTAAAATTAATTAACAACCAATGAATAATTCATAAATTAAAAATAAATTACTTCCCACCCTTTTCACCTATAAACACCACAACACACACCTAACATTAATTACAAAACTACCAAAATTAATAACCAATTAATTAATTAAAATTAATGAACAACCAATTATTAATTCATAAATTAAAAATAAATTACTTCCCACCATTTACACCTATAAACACCACAACACACACCTAAAATTATTTGCACAATGACCATAATCAATTACCAATTAATTAATTCAAATTAATTAACAACCAATTATTAATTAATTAATAGTAAACTACTTTACACATTTAACACTATAACATCTCAAACAAATTTTAATGAATAAAAATGTATCAATAAATTTAATATAATTAAATTACTTCCCACCCTATTCCCCTATAAACCCACAACCCGCTACGGAACAAAAAACACAACATTAAAAAAAAATGTTTTAATAAATTTAATATAATTAAATTACTTCCCACCCTATTCCCCTATAAACCCACAACCCGCTACGGAACTTAAAGCGCAAAATTCAAATAAAAAAAAAATAATAACTACTAAAAATTTAACACATATATTAAAAATACAAACAATTCTTATACAAAAAAAATACATCACATACATATAAAATGTATACTAAAATACATAACAATAATAAAAACCGATATTTTTAACTACTATATTTTTGCAAACAATTTTAAACACTTCGATATTTTTAAAATCGATATTACTTACCTTAAGTCAATATTCTTGACCACGATATTCATGCTGTCGATATTTCTGACCCACAATATTAATGACTCAATATTTGTGCAACTCGATATTTTGTACTCGATATTCTGTCTCTGCACCATGCAGGCCATTAGGGGGGTCAGGGTGCGGCACACACACTTTCCACAGTGGGAGGACTTGCTGAGCTGGACTTCTGATTACTTCTTGGTCCTGTGCCGTAGGTCCTCCCACCTCTTGTGGCAATGGATGCTGTGCCCGCTTGCAAACCTTCTTGGCAATGGCCTCCCATATCTCCTTTTTTTGATGGGCATTGACTGGTATGGATACAAGAAAGGAAAGAAAGAAAAAAATGTTTTGTGACTTGCTTGTCTGTATTGATGTAACGCAATTGTACTACATTAATCACTACCATTACTCAAAAGTTACTACACATTGCATTTTATTCTTCAATCTGCCAAAATAAAAAATAATCAAGAATGTTTTTGTAACCTGTTGACTATCCTTAGCCCTTGTCATTTCCTAAATTGAATATTCCAGGCCAGCTACAGCAACCAGGCCAGGGGGCTCCAACAGTTTATGTAATGAGAGCTACTTCTCATCAGTGAATCTCACCGTGACATACTGAAGACTATACAACTAGCACATTGTAATCAGACACCCTCACGCCCAGTTACATTGACTTGAATCCTAATGTCCATAGAGCCAGATACTATGGTTTGAACTATATACTATTACTAAGGGTACTATGAAAGGGCTGCCATGCATGTCTTTGAGAGCGTGGTCTGTGGGAATGTATGAACATGTGTGCATATGAAGGGGAAATATGTGTACGGGTGACTGCGATCCTGTGAAATTTGAACTTTGTTTAATTAATTACTCTCCATTTCATTTGTCTTCCATTAAAAAACATTCAGAAGCATTATTTTGTTCACAACTCCAATTTTGAGGTGGCAAGGATTTTTTCTAAGAGTCCAATACCTCAGTGCTTCAGTTGTACACCTCTGTGACTCAGCCCCAGCCTGGTCCACAAATCTGACTGATCACTGCTCATTGTTAGGCCCTGCTATCTGCAGCCTGATGATCATGATGTCACATGAACACAGCCTTCCTTAACTTTTTAATGAAAATATGACCTTGTGCTCATTTGAAAAATTGCTCAAGGCTGTGAGCTGATCTGAAGGTGTCTAGGATCTACTGGTAGCTCCCAAACAACTGATCTAGGCTGAGTGATATGTGGATTAATTCAAATTGCAGACATAATTTTCATTTGGTATGTAATACATGATATATATGGACAGTTGTAAATGAGATCTAATGTGTTCTCTATTTTTACATGATGTGAAATTTCTGCATTTCACATGAAATACATACATATACATATATATCTCAAAATACACACCAAATAAAATGTAGGGCTTAAAACAAACAGCACATACTAATATTCTTGTTGTCTCTATTCACACAGTGCATAAAAATTCACATCATTATTTCTTAATGTAATGTAAAACAAAAAATGACACTTCACTGCAATCACTACCTTTCACTCAGGAACTCAAAGGGACATTGTAGGCTGTGTTTGGAAGAAAAAAAACAGTTAGACAGATTTACAAATACATTTTAAACATGTACCTGTTCCTCTGGTGAGCCATAGAGCTGGCTGTAGAGGGACAGGACCTCCGTTGCCAGCAGATCCAGCTTCTCTGGTGAGAACTCTGGAGCTCTGTCACCTTCTTTTCCAGGCATGCTGGCTCCCAGAGGTTAGAAACAGCAGCAAAAGTTGAGGAGGTCTTGTTTGCTGCAGTGTTAAGACGCATGTGAACCTTTTTCAAAACGCCACGTGCATGTACATGATGTATGCGATCGTCAACGGCGATGGACACAGCCATTGGCTTTCCGATGTTCCTTTTACACATGTAAGCCTATGCCAGTGTCGTCGTGGAGTATTCCACCCACTACTCAGTCAACTTCCGCCACTGCTGCCTGATTCCAAGTGTCCTGACGGGTAGGTCAGGCGGCCGCCACTTGGCAAGGCCAAAAAGTGTGTATGTGAATGTTAAGTGCACCACCACCACTCAAAATGGTGGCTACTTTGTTTACACATACAAAATGCTAATGTTACTGAATTATTAAAAAAAACATTTATATGTAGTGTGATACTGTGGTTTAATGTGATAGTTGTGCGATGTTGTGCCGCTGATGGTATTTTTTTAACAAAAATAAAAAATAATGTGTAAATAATACATTTGAAATGTATTATATACATATTATTTTTTTTTAAATCAATAGACATGTAAAGAATGATGATTGCAAAAATAAATAATAATAATTGACATGTGTTAGGATATGTAAAAAAAATGTTTTGGGCTAAAAATGACATTTGTGTCATTTATCTAAAATGAAATTTGTACATGTTTTAAAATGTGTTGATTTTTTTTTAAGTAGACATATGAACCCAGGGAGAGTGAGGAGATGACAGCCTCAGGTGTTCCGACCATTTCCAGAACTTGCCACCATGGAAGAATGGGATATTAACAAAATATTCAGATTGAATAGGCAAACTATTATGGAGCTATGCCATCAGCTGGAGCTAGATCTTTTGCCTCACAAGAGAAATCCCACATCTATTACACCAATTGTCAAAGTCATGGCAGTACTTCATTTTGTGGCCTCAGGATTCCAATACACTGTGGCAGTATCTGGTGGAATGTCACAACCAACTTTCAGTAGTGTGCTACAAGATGTTTTTTCTTCAACAATGAGACACATCAACAGCTTCATCCAATTTCCACAACATGAGGATTTTGTGAATGTGAAGAGCGATTTCTATGGATTTGTTCGCCGACCACATGTGGTTGGAGTAATTGATGGCACTCATATTGCCTTAGTGCCATCACATGCCAGGGAACAAGTCTACCAGAAATGGAAGTCCTTCCATTCATTCAATGTGCAAGTTGTCTGGTTAGCTGATTTGTACATCACAAGTGTTTGTGCGTGTTTCCCCAGATCAATTCATGATTCCTTGGCACTACGGAACAGCAGCATACCCTTGCAAATGTGACAACCTGGACCTGAAATGACCTGGCTTGTAGTAAGTACAATCAGATATACAATTGTTTGAGTAATTTCAAGGTGAATAATCTGAAATTGTGTTATACATCTTGGCTCTTCCCTTATTTTCCATTTAGGAGACTCAGCTTATCCTAACTGACCCTGATTGTTAGCACCGCTGAGGAATCCGATAACGCCAGGGGAAGTCTGTTTCAATGAAGTCCATGGAAGAACACGGAGGCCAGTGGAGTGGGCTTTCGGTCTCCTAAAGGCCAGATTTCACTGTCTGGACAAGACTGGTGGAGCCCTCCCCTACTCACCCAATACTTGTGCCAAATCACCATGACCTGCTGCATGCTGCTCAACATAGCCCTGCGACGGAACACCCTTACATTGCAGAGGATGGAGACCATGAAGAGCCACCGGGTGAGGATCCTGATATACCAAATGAAGATGATAGTGGTGAGGAGGAAGGAGTTGACTTAGGTCAGGGTGCCATTGCAACTTCTTCACATGAGTGTAAGGATCTCTTTCCATATTATCACATTAGCTGTTAAACCAACTATTGATGTAATGAAAGAAAAACGTATGTGCTGGACATTTTTTAGGCAGGACAAGTTCAGAAAAATCCAGGCCACAAGTCTTTGTTGATCAAAAGTTTGACACATTACCTTTTGTGTTCATTTTCATTGTTTATCTCTGATTGTGTTTTTGAAAATGTGCCTTTAAAAAGATGACCTTGAAATGTGTCTATTTTATTAAGTTGCATTACTCATCTTTTTGTTTAAATTTGTTTTAGGTATCTTCACCATGTCATCTTCATTGTACATTTCAAAGCTGTGACATTTGCAGTGAAATGGTGCTGGGAAAGACACACACAGACTTTGGGTGTACATATCTTGTACCAAGATAACTTGCACAGTGATTGAATGGACGTTTTGAAGATTGCATTGGGCTCATTCCCTGATGTGTGTTGGCACTAAGGCAAAATGAGTGCCTTCAATTGCTCCAACCACATGTAGTAGAGGAGCATACTAACCTGCCTTCACATTGGCTAAATCCTCTTTTAGTGTAAAGTGTATGAAGCCGTTGATGTGTCTCATCATTGTAGAACAAACATCTTGTAGCACCCTACTTAAACTTGATTGTGACATTCCACCAGATACTGGAACAGTGTATTGGAATGGTCCTGTATGTATAAAATGTAGTACTGATATGATTTTGTCTATTGGTGTTATTGATGTGGGATTCTTAATGTGAGGTAGATGAACTAGCTCTAGCTGAAGAAATCAATTAATAATAATTTGCCTATTGAATATGATTGTTTTTGTTATATCTCTTCTTTCATGGTGGCAAGGTCTGGAATTGGCAATGTGAAAATGGCACTGAGTATTTGTGTTTTGTATGGATTGTTATGTTTGTGAAAATGTTGACAGACATATTTTTGCCAAATGTGATAAATTGCTAGTTGATGAGTTATTGGTATTTGTATTTTGTTGTCATGGTGGAGAACTTGAGAGAAACATTACCTACTTGCAATTCATTTATGATTACACAATCATTTGCTTTTTGACATTGTAAATTTATGATGGAAGAAAACAAATGAATTAATTGAGTTGATAAATACAACACCATGCTTTGGGTTTGTGATTTGTGAATTTATTAAACAAAACCTAATGAACTAAAACGGGATGAGAATGAAAAAGCAAAACAAAAAAGAAAAAGTTAGTCATGGTGAATGTAACCATTCTTGAAGAGCCAATATTGTTTGAAGTCCAATGTCCAAAATACAACTGGCATCAGAAAGGTAAATGTGTCTTACAAAATAGTACGCAGAGTGAATGGTAGTCCCACACTGAAGGAAATTGGGTTTGGCGTCTCTTGCTGGTGGTGGTATAGGTCTTGCCATCCTCTCCTGCTGGTAGTCTGGATGGATATCCCCTCCTGCGGGGAGGGGATCCACAGTTGCAGGGACTGGGGTGGGTGCTGGTGTTTCTTCTTGTGGCAGGGCCTTCCTTTCTCAGCTGCGGCAGATGTACTAGGGCCAGATGTTATAGGACAACAGAAAGGGGTAGACGGTGCTGGAAAAGCCCTGCACATATGTGTGTGAATGTCATTCAGCATCCCAGTCAGGGAGCCAAAATTGGAGTTGAGATTCTCCATCTGTACATTGTGCTCCCTCTACATTTGCTTCATGTCCCGGAGCTCTGTGAGTACCTGGCCCATCATGTCTTGGGACTCATGGAGGGATCCCAAGACTTGGTCAATTGTGGTGAGGGTGACAGTTAACCCAGTGTCCTCACTTTGCTGGCCCACTAAATTTCTCCCACTACCCCTACCCCCACTACCCTGTGACCTTGACCCAGTGTGCCCCATCCCACTGGTTCATGGGTGAACTTGAGGTGGTGGTGTTAGCTGACCAGCAGCCAGCTGGGGGACACAAGATTGGGGTGATGTTGCTTTGGACACAGGAAGTGGAGGTATCCATGGCCTGAGATGTGGTAACAGCTGGGATGGGAGGTGTAGGTGTGGACCGAGTGAGACTCACTGGAGCAGTCTGCCCAGGCAAAACAGATGGGCCAGCCAGCTACTCCTCATCCACAGTTGCAGGAGTTGAGTCCTCATCGAAGGCTTGTCCCTGGTGTGAAGTGGATGTCTCCTATGTGGCAGATGTTTTCCCACTGACTCTCGGAGTTGGGCCTATTATGAATGCAAAAAAACAACTATTAAAAGTCTGGATTATACATCAAATGTGTTTGAAGCTAAGAAAGTAGCAACCTACAAGGAAAAAGATATTCAACATAATGACTGTGCATTTCAGTGGTATTGTAATCAATAACAGAGACAGTTTAAATGACACACAGAAGTTAATCAGAAAAGCAGGTTAAAAGCTGTCCTGAAATGTTGAAAAATAACTAATTAGAAACTATACATTACATATACCAAACATTCCAAAGAACACAGTAGAGAGGAGAAATGTGAAATCAACCATTCCAAGGCCTAGCATGCAAAGAATCTGACTATTACACAACCTAGAATTATATATAGCATTAGTCATCATATATATATATATATATTACCTACTGGCAGTCGCCAGTAGGTAGTTATAGTTAGGACCTCGTTTCTATTCAAAAAGCGTTTTTTCTTTTGCCAATATCTTTGGCGCCGGTTGACGAATCTTTGTGAAATTTTCA
The DNA here is from genome assembly GCA_963921515.1 of Calotriton arnoldi. Classification (NCBI taxonomy): domain Eukaryota; kingdom Metazoa; phylum Chordata; class Amphibia; order Caudata; family Salamandridae; genus Calotriton; species Calotriton arnoldi. The sequence goes on from CAWUFW010001590.1 coordinate 1,333,869, forward strand.
AAACTAATGGGGTGCTCCAGTCAGCTCCTGTCTTGAAAGTTTCAGGGTGATTCGTCAAGCAGGGGCCGAGAAAAAAGGGGGGTCCCAAAACGCGTTTTCCCCATGTTAATTTCCATAGGAATTATTGGAACCGGCTACAGCCCGAACTGCTGAACGGAATTACACCAAATTTGGAAAGAAGGTAGCCCTTGGTTCAGAAAGAGACCTTTTTTTAAATGGTGCAAATCCGTTCAGTAGTTTCAGAGAAATTAGAAAAAGAAAAATATCGATATCTGAGCACCGAGGAGGGTTCGCGAACCCTCCCGGGCACGAGCTTCACTCTGATTGGCTGCCAACACTCCAAACCAGGAAGTGTTGGCAGCCATCTTGTGACTCGAGAAAAAGGGTGAAAAAAAGATGAAAAACAAGAAAAGGGGGCAGGGTAGAAACACCCTGACCCCCTAGGCCTGCTCAGGGAATCCCACAAGGACCCCCAGGGCCCAAAAAAGCATAAAAAAAAAAAAAATAGGCAGAATTCGCGCTGGGGTCGCGAATCCGGCCGAGAAAATAAAAAAAAACGAAGCGCAGCCTCCCGCGCTTCGTTGTATTTAAGCCTCCGGGTGGGCCAGGTCCCGGGGGCATGCTTAATTATCTGGCGGGGGCCGGCGGGGGCCCCCGCAGCCCTGGGGACCGCTACCTCCCTGGGGCGTTATTTATGATGTGCGGGGGGCACACAGCCCCCCCGCAGCCCCGGGGACCGCCACCTCCCCGGGGCATTGTACAAAAAGTGTGGGGGGGGCTTCATGGCCCCCCCAAGCCCCGGGGACCGCCACCTCCCAGGGCTTTTTTTTATAATTAGGGTGGGGGGCCTCGCGGGCCCCCCAAGCACCGGGGACCGCCACCTCCCGGGGCTCTGTTTTTAAAATAAAAAAATGTGTGGGGGGGCACCTCCCCAGGGCACCAAATATTCAAATTTGGGGGTCCATTATGGACCCCCAGCCCCGGGGACCACCACCTCCCCAGGGCTTTGCAAACATGGGGAAGGGGGCCGCGCGGCCCCCCTCCTGGAGCCCTTGATGGCCCTGGGGACCGCCACCCCCCAGGGCCGGCTCCTGCAATGTCCCAGGGTGCCCACCCCCGGGACATTGCTGTTTGCTATGGCAGGATGGGAGCACGGCTCCCGCCCTGCCATAGCAAACTCTGCTTTGCTTCATTGAAGCGAGAGCAGGAAAACCTGCTCTTGCTTCAATGAAGCAAAGCAGGATTGCTTTTGAGCAAGGGGAGCTGCATGTCAGCAGCTCCCCTTGCTCAAAAGTAATGCCGGCTCCCGCAGGAGGCAGGGAGCCGGCGGGACCGTGGGGGCATTGGGGCTCCCCCCACGGTCCCCAATGCAAAGGGCCGGCCCCGGGGGATGGGGTCCCTGGGGCCAGAAGTGGCCCGGGAGGGGTACCACGCGGCCCCCCTCCGCATTAATTTTTTAAAAAAACATAAAGGCTGGCCCCGGGGGATGGGGTCCCCGGGGCCATAATTGGCCTGAGGAGGGGGGCCACGCAGCCCCCCTCCAAATAAATTATTTTTAAAAAAATAACAAAAGTCTGGCCATGCCCCGGGGGATGGGGTCCCCGGGGCCGAAATTGGCCTCGGGAGGGGGGCCACGCGGCCCCCTTCCCGTTTACAAATTAAAAAAAAAAAAAATAGGGGTCAGGCCCTGGGGGATGGGGTCCCCAGGGCCACAAAAAAGTTAAAAAAAAAGGGGGGCCACACAGCCCCCCTTGTTAAAAATAGAAAAAAAAAGCTGGCATCTCACCGGAGCCCACGCCCCTTTCTCCATCACTCTGAAAATGCGCCCCTGGCGCGTTGTTAGATGGGAATTAATTCCCTTGAATACTGAGGGTCCCTGGGGCCAACTAGCCCACCAGGTACCTCCAATATGCGCCACAGAGCTGCGTTGCAGAGGTGGTCCGAGGCCATGCCCCTTTTTACACCACTCTGCAAACGCGCTTCTTGGCGCACTGTTGGTGGGGCGATGAGGTCCTCTTGTGTCCTGAGGACCTCAGGACACAAGTGGACTTCATCCCCGAACAGCAGTGCGCCAAGAGGCGCGTTTGCAGAGTGGTGTAAAAGGGGCGTGGCCTCGGACCACCTCTCTGCAATCCAGCTCTGTGGCGCATATTGGAGGTACCTGGTGGGCTAGTTGGTCCCAGGGACCCTCAGTATTCAAGGGGAATTAATTCCCCAACTAACAACGCGCCAGGGGGCGCGTTTGCAGAGTGGTGGAGAAAGGGGGCGTGGCCTTTGTCTATCTCTCAGCAATCCCACTGCGTGGGGCTTACTGGAGGTAAGAGGTAGGCTAGTTGGCCCCTAAAGGACACCCAGCAGCGAAGGGGACTTCAATCCCCATCCAAGAGCGCGCCAGGGAGCGCGTTTGTAGAGTGGTGGGCAAAGGGGCGTGGCCTGGTACGAGTACTTACCAATGCTGCTGTGTGGGACTTACTGGAGGTAATAGGAGGGGAAGTTGGCCCCCAAGGATGTCCTTGGGGGCCAACAACCCTCTTGTTACCTCCAGTAAGTCCCACACAGTGGGATTGCTAAGACGTCTTCGGAGGCCATGCCCCCTTTCTCCACCACTCTGCAAACGCGCCTCCTGGCAGACTACTGGGATGGGGGATGAAGTCCAATTTAGTCCTGAGGGAGTTTGGGGGCCAAGAAGCCCTCCTGGTACCTCCTGTAAGTCCTACGCAGCAGAATTCCTGAGCGCTGGTCGGAGGACCAGCACCCTTTCTCCACCACTCTGCAAACATGACTACTACTTAAAGAAGCATCTTTCTGCACCTCTGACTTAGAGGTAGTTTTAATCCGCCTGCCCTATTATGTACTAGGGCCTTACAGAGGAGGTCATGCTAATCACAGGGGTACCCCAACGCATAGTGTTCCCTAGTGTATGTAGGTGTTTTCACTGTATTCTAAGTGTCTTTTAGCATAGCACTGGCTCTAGGCCTGGTTAGTCAGAGTCAGTTACCACCAGTACCCGTCAGCAAAATGTTGGGTGCACAGGAGGACTTTCTGTTCCTCTGTTGGTTCTTTCTGCACATCTCTTGCTTCTTCTTGCACTTTTCTTCGTCTTTCTGGACTTCTGTTGCCTCTTTATGCATTTGTCTTGCTTCTTTCTGAGCCTTTGTTCCTCTTTCTTCACATGTCCTACCTCTGTAGGCATAGATAGAAATTAGCATTTAAAAAACCTTTGAAATTCACTGAAAAAACCATAGGTTTCAGGCACGTTATAGTTAGAAATTAGCATTTAAAAACCTTAGAAATTCACTGAAAGAACCAGAGGTTTAAGGGACGTTATAGTTAGTTGGACATTTCACTCATACAAAACCTGAGAAATTCGGCCATTATAGTTAGTTCAGCTAACTATAACTCGCGCCCCCGCAATGCACTGCTGATGACGTCACATATTACATCATTCATGACATGGTCAGTGACATCACTGATGACATCTCAAATGACATCACTGATGACATCATCCACGTGATAATCTGATGCACCTCCTCACACCCGAATATAACCTTTGATACACCCACTCTAAAATACAGAGTACCATTTTCGAAACCATAGACACACCAACACCAGTTACTACATACTCACTCTCTGATTCCTAGGTCTATACACACATCCACTCATTCACCCATACAGTCACTCATACATGCAGTCACTCATCAATACAGCACTATCATATGCACTCATACACCTATACAGACACTCACACACCGCCACTCACCCATACAGTTACTTACACACCTAGTCAGTCATGTAAAGAATCAATCACACTCCCATTTACTCACCTATACAGTTATACACACACCACCTCACCTATTCATACAGATACTAACACATACTTACTTGCTTATACAATCACTGACACAAGCACACACTCATCCATACAGCCACTCTCACTATTACTCACTCTCACATATAGTCATTTATATATTCCAACACTCACATATACTGCCTTTCACATATGTAGTTACTCACACATATACCACTGAGACATCCATTCACTCACCAACACAGCCATACGCACACTCACTCACCCTTACAGCCCTCCGCAGACACACTCTTGAACCCATACACCCAGTGAATCACCCTCTCACACATCTATGCACAAAGTCACATACCCCCCACCCACCCACACAAACACTCAGGCATCCATACAGTTACTCAGGCAACCAATCAATAACCCATATAGACACTCATGCAGCCACTCACAAAACCCATGCAGCAGCTTACACAACAACAGACACACTGATACAGACATTCACACAGTTTAGTCACTAACCCATGCATTCAGTAAGACACATTTAATCACTCACTTATACAGTCACACATCCTACTAAATCCTCCATCCAGACACTTATACACCCACTCATTCTTCAATACACCTTGGCATATATATAAAACATATAAAAACATTACAGAAACACACAGTCACTGGATGATGTCATCAGTGATGTCATCAGGGATGTCATTTGAGATGTCATCAGTTCAAATAACTATAACGTCGCTGAAACCTCTGGTTTTTTCAGTGAATATATATATCTGTGAGCAAGGACATTCTGTCCGAAACGCGTCAGATTGCAGCTCTGTAAATAAATATCACCAGTGCCAAATTCTTGGGATTCGTGTGGTCTCTGTTCGCCTGGCAGTGCGTGGAAGTGCGGAGACGGCGTGTTTTTATCTATCTATATATATATATATATATATTCACTGAAAAAACCATAGGTTTTAGGGACAGTTATAGTTAGTTGGACATTGCACTCATACAAAACCTGTGAAATTCCCCCGTTATAGTTAGTTCAGCTAACTATAACTCGCGCCCCGCAATGCACTGCTGATGACGTCACATATTACATCACTCATGACATGGTCAGTGACATCACTGATGACATCACTGATGACATCTCAAATGACATCACTGATGACATCATGCAGTGACTGTGTGTTTCTATAAAGTTTAAATATGTTTAATATATATGCCAAGGTGTATTGAATAATGAGTGGGTGTATAAGTGTCTGGATGGATGATTTAGTAGGTGCGTGACTGACTCTATAAGTGAGTGATTAAACGTATCTTACTAAATGCATGGGTTAGTGACTAAACTGTGTGAATGTCTTTATCCGTCTGTCTGTTGGTGTGTAAGTGGCTGCATGGGTTTGTAAATAGCTACATGAGTGTCTATGTGTTATTGATTGATTGTCTGAGTATCTGTATGGGTGCCTGAGTGTTTGTGTGGATGGGGTGTGTGTGGCTGCACATAGATGTATCAGTGGGTGATTCACTGGGTGCATGGTTTCACGAGTGCATCTGTGATGGACTGTATGGGTGGGTGGGTGTGTGTATGGGTGTGTTAGTGAGTGAATGTATATCTCAGTGGTACATGTGTGAGTAACTACATATGTGAAAGGCAGTATATATGTGTGTTGGAGTATATAAATAGCTATAAGCGAGAGTGTGTGATTGTGATTGTGAGAGTGACTGTATGGATGAGTGTGTGCTTGTATCAGTGATTGTATAAGAGCGTAAGAATGTGCTAGTATTTGTATGAGTAAGTGAGCTGGTGTGTGTATAACTGTATAGGTGAGTAAATGGCAGTGTGATTAATTATTTGCATGACTGACTAGGTGTGTGAGTACCTCGATGGATGAGTGGCGGTGTGTGAGTGTCTATGTAGGTGTATGAGTGCATATGATAGTCCTGTACTGAGTGACCGTAAGTATGAGTGACTGTACGGGTGAGTGAGTGGATGTGTGTGTAGACCTAAGAATCAGTGAGTGGGTATGTAGTTATTGGTGTTGGAGTGTCTATGGTTTTGAGAATGGCAGTCTGTAATTTACAGTGGGTGTATCAAAAGTTATATTAGGGTGTGAGAAGATGTATGAAATTATCAAATGGATGATGTCATCAGTGATGTCATTTGAGATCTCATCAGTGATGTCATCAGTGATGTCACTGACCATGTCATGAGTGATGTAATATGTGACAACATCAGCAGTGCATTGCGGGGGCGCGAGTTATAGTTAGCTGAACTAACTATAACGGGGAATTTCACAGGTTTTGTACGAGTGCAATGTCCAACTAACTATAACTGTCCCTAAAACCTATGGTTTTTTCAGTGAATTTCAAAGGTTTTTTAAATGCAAATTTCTAACTATAACGTGTCTGAAACCTATGGTTTTTTCAGTGAATTTCAAAGGTTTTTAAATGCTAATTTCTAACTATAACGTGCCTGAAACCTATGGTTTTTTCAGTGAATTTCAAAGGTTTTTTAAATGCTAATTTCTAACTATAACGTGTCTGAAACCTATCGTTTTTTCAGTGAATTTCAAAGGTTTTTTAAATGCTAATTTCTAACTATAACGTGCCTGAAACCTATGGTTTTTACAGTGCATAGAATCACCAATGTTATCCTATGGCAGGAAATTCACTTAGAAGGTAAGTAGTGTTATCGTTACTTTTTCTTACTCAGTGGTGGATCCTGGATCCAGCACTGGTTCATCTGTAAACAGTTGAAAGAATGCGTTTAAGTTATACAGGCGATTTTTAAGGAATATTTGTAGTTTGTGAAAATCGACACTTTGAAACTTTTCTGCTGAAAACCAGACAATGGATTCCTATGGAAGGAAATACAAGTTACTGGTAAGTACGGTTAGAATTACTTTTCAGGGTCAGTGCTGGGCTAAAAGATGCAGCACTGGGTTCTCTCCTGATAACAGGTGAGTAAATCAGAATTCGTAGTTCGGCTGATTTTAGAGGAATATTATAAAGTTCCAAAACTCCACACTTAGAAGAATTTCCAAGTGAAACCAGACAATGGATTCCTATGGAAGGAAATACAAGTTACTGGTAAGTACGGTTAGAATTACTTTTCAGGGTCAGCGCTGGGCTAAAAGATGCAGCACTGGGTTCTCTCCTGATAACAGGTGAGTAAATCGGAATTCGTAGTTCGGCTGATTTTAGAGGAATATTATAAAGTTCCAAAACGCCACACTTAGAAGAATTTCCAAGTGAAACCAGTCAATGTTAGCCTATGGAAGGAAATTCAAGTTCCTGGTAAGTACGGTTAAAATTACTTTTCAGGATCAGTACTGGGCTGAAAGATGCAGCACTGAGGTCTCTCCTGATAACAGGTGATTAAATCGGAATTCGTATTTTGGCTGATTTTAGAGGAATATTTGTATGTTTCAAAAATCGACACTTAGAAACTTTTTCAGCAAAAAGCAGGCAATGATATCCTATGGAAGGAAATTCAAGTTACTGGTAAGTACGGTTAAAATTACTTTTCAGGATCAGTACTGGGCTGAAAGATGCAGCACTGAGGTCTCTCCTGATAACAGGTGAGTAAATCGGAATTCGTATTTCGGCTGATTTTAGAGGAATATTATAAAGTTCCAAAACTCCACACTTAGAAGAATTTCCAAGTGAAACCAGTCAATGATATCCTATGGAAGGAAATTCAAGTTACTGGTAAGTACGGTTAAAATTACTTTTCAGGATCAGTACTGGGCTGAAAGATGCAGCACTGAGGTCTCTCCTGATAACAGGTGAGTAAATCGGAATTGATAGTTCTGCTGATTTTAGAGGAATATTTGTATGTTTCAAAATCGACAGAAACTTTTTCAGCAAAAAGCAGGCAATGATATCCTATGGAAGGAAATTCAATTTACTGGTAAGTACGGTTAGAATTACTTTTCAAGATCAGTGCTGGGCTAAAAGATGCAGCACTGGGTTCTCTCCTGATAACAGGTGAGTAAATAGGAATTCGTAGTTCGGCTGATTTTAGAGGAATATTTGCACAATGGTGAAGGGCGGGGGCGGGGCCTGAGGTGACATCTGTGCAAACGCGCCCCGTGGCGCGTTTTAAGTTGGGGGATTAAGTCCCCTTGAATCATGAGGGTCCCTGGGGTCCAACTAGCCCACCCTGTACCTCCAGTATGCGCCAGGGAGCTGCGTTGCAGAGAGGTTTTCAGAGGCCACGCCCCTTTTGCACCTCTCTGCAATGCAGCTCTGTGGCGCTTTCTGGACGTACCTGTTGGGCTAGTTGGCCCCAGGGACCCTCAGGATTGAAGGGGATTTAATTCCCCATCTTAAAACGCGCCACGGGCCTGTTTGCACACATGTCACCTGAAGCCCCGCCCCCTCCTTTCACCACTGTGCAAACGCGCCCCGTGGCGCGTTTTAAGTTGGGGGATTAAGTCCCCTTGAATACTGAGGGTCCCTGGGGGCCAAGTAGCCCACCATGTACCTCCAAAAAGCGCCACAGAGCTGCGTTGCATAGAGGTGTAAAAAGGGGCGTGGCCTCTGTACACCTCTCTGCAACGCAGCCCCCGGGCGCATACCGGAGGTTCCTGGTGGACTAGTTGGCCCCCAGGGACCCCCAGTATTCAAGGGGAATTACTTCCCCTTCTTAAAACGCGCCAGGGGGCGCGTTTGCAGACTGCTGCAGGGAGGGGGCGGGGCCTCGGCACGATGCCGGTCTTTTTTTTTCTTTTTTTTTCTGCCCAGGGGGTCCTTGTGGGTGTTTCTACCCTGCCCCCTTTGTGCGTTTTGCGCACTTGTTTCTTGTGTTTTTTTTTTTTAATCAGTGGGATCCCGCCGATTTTGAAAAAAAAAATGCTTTTCTGCCCAGGGGTCCTTGTGGGACCCCTGAGCAGACCTAGGGGTCAGGGTGTTTCTACCCTGCCCCCTTTGTGCGTTTTGCGCACTTGTTTCTTGTGCTTTTTTTTTTTAATCGGCGGGATCCGCGCACCCTAAGCGCATCCCGCCGTTTAAAAAAAAAAAAATGCTTTTCTGCCCAGGGGTCCTTGTGGGACCCCCTGAGCAGACCTAGGGGTCAGGGTGTTTCTACCCTGCCCCCTTTTGCGCTTTGCGCACTTGTTTCTGTCCCTCGGTTCTACTGAGGGACAAAATGGCTGCCAACACTTCCTGATTTGGAGTGTTGACAGCCACTTGACAGCCAATTAGCATGCAGCTCGTGATCGGGACGGTGCGTGCAGGGTGCGCTCAGGATACGCGGACCCTACTCGCCCATAGATATATATGTGACTTAACTTTTGATTTTCTCAGGAACTACTGAACGGATTTACACCATTTAACAAAAGGGTTCTTTCTGAACCAAGAACTACCTCTTTGCCAAATTTGGTGTAATTCCGTTCAGCAGTTCGGGCTGTAGCCGTGTCTAAAGTTTCCTATGGGAAAATGAATGGGGAAAACACGTTTTGGGACCCCCCTTTTTCTCGGCCCCCGCTTGACGAATCACCCTGAGACTTTCAGGGTAGGAGCGGACCGGAGCGGGCCATAAAGTTTGAAAATTTCGCGAAGATTCGTCAACCGACGCAAGAGTTATTTCAAATAGAATGTCTCGGATTTCCTATGGAAAATAGGTCCCAACTATAACTATCTACTGGTGACCGCCAGTAGATAATATATATATATATATATATATATATACACATGAAAATCCAAGAGTGTCCAGTCACACCGGCACTACACAAGGACACAGACTCCACAGCAGTTGAAGTGGCAAGGTGTTTATTAATTAACCATCATTGTCCAAGACGCGTTTCGGCCGCCAGACATGCGGCCTTGTTCACATCTATATATATATATTGCATAGTCAATTTAAGAAAAAAACATTTAGATTCAGCATACAAATTTACATACCTTACAATTTTGAATTCAACAAACTTTGCTTTGTGACCCACATGACATCAATTCCATAACATACCAAGGATAGGACAACATAGAAATTTAAACCTTACAACATTTCTAAACTTAGCATGGGCTATTGATTAATAATTACACTACACCATAACATATGTGGAAATGTTGTAGAAAAAAGAGAATGAGCAAGATAACATGGCAATCTTATTTTCACAAAACCAAATCAAGGCATCATTGTAGTCGTAGTCATTTTAATTATATGTTAATGACACTTGCAACATTGAAAGGTAAACATACCTAGTGAAAAAATGCAGTTAAAAAAGACAAACTTTTACTATATAAGAAACATACATAAGTGAAATATGTTATTTGGTGTAAAAACACTTACAAAGAACACTGCATCATGGGAAATGTAATGGAGGTTAATACATGTAATCATAAATAAGAGATAATACATTGAAACACACAACCATGACAAAAAATAGATTGCTACAAATATATGTAGGTTTCTATGTTTGCAAAAGGTGCAAAACACATTAGCAATAGCTAAAGGAAAAGTAATAAGGACATTTAGGTTTAGTGAGCAATCTAACTTACCAGTCCCCACTCCACGAGGGATTCCTGTCGAACCTTCAGGATGTAGGATCTGCAAGAACTTCTCCTCCCAGGGAAAGAGTTGTGAGGGGGCCCTGGAAGAACCACCACCAGTCCTCTGGGCCTCCTGGAGATGCTTGGAGGCCAGGGAATGCACTCACCCCCGCAGGTTGTTCCACCTCTTCCTAATTTCCTCCTGTGTGCACAGCTTGTTAACTACAGCATTTACTCTGTCAACTATTCTGGCCCACATTTGCCTTTTCTGAGATATGGTAGTATTTCGGACATGGCTCTAAACAATTGTGGCTCTACTCTAATATTTTCAACCACCATGACTGACAATTCACCCTCTGTAAAACTGGGATTTTTATTTCCTGTCATTATCTAAATTAATAGATTTGAAATTAATTATTTAACCCACAAAAATATAAATGAAAGAAGGAAAAAGAGAGAAGAAACAGTGAAAATAAACAACTCCCCTGACTTAACTGACAAAAGTTCAGCTTTGAAATGTTGTGATGCAGTAGAATGGCAAAAGATCCTGGTCTGAAATGGAGTGTAATTTATAGTGTGGTATGAAGGTATTAACAATTAGGCAAAACACATCTGGTGTGTGATGCTAGCATCCATCCTACAACCACAGAAATAGTCCTATGCTGACCGTTTCCCATGACGGATTCACTCCGTCTGCAAACCGCCACTAGAACACCGCCAGCACAACTGTGAAATCTAAATACGCTCGACGCAACCCCGCCACCCTGACGGTGATGGAGTACTATTCACTATCATTGGAGTCCGCTGCATTGGTGAGCTGCGTACGTGGCGGTAAACGCTCTGTCAATGCGAACGAAGAGTCAGCCAGCCTGAATAAGGCGGGTGGGCTGCCATCAGCTTGACGAAGTACTTGGAACAGCCGCTGTGGCGGGATGATGGTATTACCACCAAAATCTAAATCAGGCCCGTACATTGGAGTATTGTGTGGAACAAACTGGCATGAGTGGACACTAAGGCCCTGATTATGAGTTTCCTGGTACTGACAGGGTGCAAACTCTGCACACATATTTACCATTACTGTGAAGTAAAACCCCTCCAGAACCATACAATTTTGAGTTAAACCCCTCAGAAAAGGAACCAGCTGTGTGGACACAGAAATACTGTGCAATATTCTACAGAGTATTCCCTATTACTAAGTTTACTGTAAACATTTACCATCTGCACTGTGCAGGTGGTAAGTGTGTGCAGGTGCCTATGCATGGGGCAGGGGTAGCAGAATATGGGTAAGAAGAGTACGGGATGGAAGGAGTAGAATAGTTCTGGCATAATGGAGCAATGCATGCTCTCCCCTTGCGAGAGAAAATGTCAAATGGAGTCACGTTCTGAGGCCTGGCTGCTCTTGCAACACCAGGCCGTTGACAGCAGGCACAGCCCAATTCCACACGGGAATTCTACTCCGTTTCACTCGTATTCTAGGTCTAGTTCTTTGAGCCATGCACAATACCAGGACAGAGGGTCAGGTTTGGCGTATGGTTTCCACTTTTCAGTAGGAACTGTTCGCTTGGTGGACAACATAAACATTGGGATGGTGCCAGACTGATTCCGTGCACCCCCCCATGATATGTTGGCCTATAGTCCTGCTAGCTCACAGTGCCACCGTAAGTACCCTTAAACCTGGCAAGGTAACGAATGGTTTGGGCAACCTCAGAACATGACAACCCTGACTCCCAAGGAATCGTGGTAACAGATCTAGAACCTTTTTGCTCAGTCAGAGAGATATTCAAGAAATACACAAAGGGACGTTTTCAATATTTATTGAACCATTGCGATTCTTGTGTAAAATATATGCGCTGCAATGATTAATAGACAGAAGTAGACAAAAGTGATTAGCAATATAAGAACAGTGAAAAGAATAAACAATTCCAACATCGTGCCAATACAGTGTGTGTATATATTAGCATATAAGTACTGGGTATAGTGCACTCCTATTATGCGTTCCCTAACCTTGTTGCCTAGGGTGGGTTTTCTGCCAAGAATCCCCTACTGGATGATCTAAATCCCCATTACCTGAAGCCAAGGTATGTAGATCCCCATCTTGGTCACAAGTTGGACATCCTCCTCGTAGAGGGTAAACAGGAATCTGCTGTGCTGAGACGCCGACGATAGCGATGACCTCGCAATGACCGCAGAGTGCTCCTCTAATCTGAGAACAGAAGAACGTGTGAATTTATAACAACAGCATCCATGCTTACTTGTCGAGGCTTCAGCCAATCTGACATTGTTTATTGTCTCTGTGATATCGCCGTTGCTTTATGGACGAATAATAAACAACAACATTTGCACAAAGTGTGTTTAGGCCATGTAATGAATGTTCAAGGTGTCGCGATATGGTACTTACGAAGTGGTGTGGCAAGCAATGTGGTTTCAGAGAAACTAATCCTGCACTGTCAAGTAAGCAAATGTGTGTCAAAAGTCATCATGTGGGAAAAGAAGCCAACTTTAGAAATGTGTACACGTAAAATGGCAGTGTTGCTTCCTGGGCCTAACTTAGCCACATGACAAGATAGAGACGGGTACTATCCCTACATTACGTGACCAACAGAAACCTACAAAGTCAAACCTAACCCCCCAAGGAGTCTTTATGCAGATACAACATGGAGGCAAATCCATTGACCCAAAACTGTGGAACTCATTGAACCAAGTCTCAGGGTAGAATCTCCTTGGAATTCAGGAAAGTCTACAAAACTGAATTATACAGGCTTGCTTATAAACTCCATACATCCCTGAAGTTCGCGACTGATAAATAAAGGCTTTACACCCTCCCGTCACAGAATTTAGTAAACACACCCTTTCTTTTACCTTGCACTTATTCTAGTTCATTAACCGAACTCAGACACATACTGCTCTATAAAAACCCCAAAGAAATCCATATTTACACAAGGAAGCAGCAGTGCAAGTCTGGACCAAGCTGTAATGGAATAGGGGTTGACTAGTACTTTAGAGCTCTGGATTTGAATGTGGAAAATTGAGATAATAAATGTCAAAATGTGTGATCTTGCCTGAAACGTTGTTGTTTTGATTTGGCTCAGTTACTTAACTGTAGCTGGTTGCGACCAAGAAACTACATCAGCATACATAATACACAGGTGTGGTCAGCCCTAAGACACTCTGATGAGGTTAAACTGTCCTCTGTAGTCTTTCACAATGGAACTTGGACGGCGGCCTCAGGACACTTCATTGGTTGAGGATAAATATTCCACCATTCGAAGAAACTACAGAAACAGCTATGTTTACCCAACAAGTCTCTTTTAGCTGCGTAATGTATATGCCTAGTTAGCACAGCTGCAACTGTATCACCTCTGGAAGAGTGTGACCCAGACCAACTACGGTGGCGCGGTGGGCAGTCCAGCAAAACAACATGAACTTATGAGGTAAACATCCTTTTCATTCATGGTGGCAAGTCATGTGATTCTTGAAATGAGTAGAGCAGCAGAGAATGGCGAGGTCCCTATTTTGGAGATTATATTTGTTTTCCTGAGGGCTTAAAGGTCCTGATGTCCTCGATGTAGCCAGGCCTGAAGACCTTGGGTCAGCCCCTGCTGTGCCTCTACCACCCCAAGCATAAAGGGCTTCTTCAATACCACAAGCTGCCGCATCAAAACGCAATATGCGATGGCCCCGCCCTCCCTCCATGTTTATTTTCCCTTTTCCGCACACGTGTGGCTTTTCGGGGTTAGAAGAAGACGCTGGCAGGAACGAGGCCGGATGATGGCACGGTCACCCCCTCTGACATGGCGGCCGTGTTTTGAAATGTGCCACTGCGAGGCATTTTAATAAGGCGTGTTTTGGTTCTCGCTGATTAATAGCACATTGGCTGGCAATCTGTCTGGGATGCGGGTCTGCAGCCCTTTCCTCCCAACGCCTTAGAACTCCATGGTGGCAACAATGGAGCCGACGCTCGTGGGACTCTCCCGTGGCGAGCTGACCGGGCCCTGGCTTTGTCCAAGTAATTTTAGTCACACTAACACGCTTGACCCTGGTGTCTTTGATAAACTCCAGAGCACGGAGTGAACGGCTCTGAAAAGTCTGAGAGGTTTTTTTACGTAGAGAACAAAACAAGTGTTGTACCTTCCTACGGAGCCTGTTGGTGTTTATTTTGATTGCAAGTCAAGATGCCTCGATACTGGGCCTCGCTGCCTTTTCCGTTAACCACTGGCACGTTTAATTAAGATGCACGCGCACTTCCACGTGGAACGGAGCGCATTGAGGGACAAAACAATCTGCACAGCCAAAGGAGAAGTTATCCACATTAGGCACTTCAACTAGGCTAGAATTGTAATCATTGATAAGAAACTGCTTTGAAAAATATTGGTTAAAACATCAAACAAGGTCAAAGGAAACCTTCATTTTATCAGCACAGCAAACTGGCCCCATTCATTCACGAGCACTAAGCCTGCTGCCTGCCACTTAAAGGCCACGCTTAGTACCGCTGAAAGGCAACCACAAGATGACAGCAGATATCAGCGTGCAGAGTAATGCCATCAGAATGAGAGACAATAATGTTTCTGGCAAGAGCCTAAACATAGATTCCAGTTGGTCAATGTCTATGAATATCATGCACAGGCTTCACAATTGCCCAATACATTTACACTTAAGTTATCAACCTCGGAAGGGTGACATGCCGATTTGACCTTGCCAGAATTAAAACTCAGGATCTGCAGAATGGCTGCAATGCAACAGAGAACATAGAACCTCCTGAACCATTTTGCTTGAGCTATAGGTTGCTTTGTTTTAATTTCAAGCAGTGCTGGAAAGGAGGGAGATCCTGTCGGATCCTGGTTCTGGCATTTATTTGTGGTCCCGATCTGGGATCGGGCTGACCCAAGGAAATATGCTGAATTTGTATGGGTGTCATTTTCTGATACCGGGACACAATCTGTGATTTGAACATATTTTAGGACTGTATAAAGTACACATGATTGTTAATGTGACAAAAATACACAGTTTTTGGGATATTTGTGCAAATTAACTTTATTCAAATATAAAGAATTTGAGAAACAAGATAAAATTGTTAGCATTTGCTTTCTCACTACAGTGCACATTGGCACAAGTACATGTACTTGATTGTTTGATTCAGATATTTGTTAGGCATGCTGGACATCATGCCCTCCAATGGAGCATGCTAAAGGTTTAGAAGTATTATTATTTTCAAGATTAAATTCAGTTTTGAGTGCTCCACTGATTTACATAACGTTTATGGCCCTTTAAATCAGGCCTTTGTTTGTGCCCACTGGATGTGAAATTAAGAAAGACATGCTGCCTGTAGTTTGTTGCACCAAACGGAATGCAGACAACGTGTGGGCGCTGTTGGATTACACATTATAACCTGTAACAATCACATAGTGATTTTTTGAGAGGATGTAGGACGGTTCACCCTGCTCATTGTTTTTATTTTTCACAGATTGGCCACTGACGAAGGGACAACAGTCCCGAAATGCATTGGGATTGCCTATGGAAGAATGACTATGTGGTTGTTACAGGTTATGATGCGTAATCTGTGACTGTATAAAATACACGTTATTGTTAATGTGACAAAAATCCACAGTTTTTAAAATATTTGTGCAAATTATTTTTATTCAAATATAAAGAATTTGAGAAACAAGATAAAATTGTTAGCATTTGCTTTCTCGCTACAGTGCACATTGGCACAAGTACATGTACTTGATTGTTTGATTAAAGGGCCATAAGCCATTCTTTTGTTCAAGTATCATCCAGACTCCGGGCCATCTGAAGCCTAACATTCTGCTGTTAATGCAATGGACATAAACAAAGGAACACAGCTCATCACTTCACAAGTACTTTAGAGAAACTATGACTTTCAGGCAGATTTTTTACTTTGTTCAACCCCAGCATGTAGGAGATGAGCAAGCACTGTAAGAATCTAATATTTATCTGTGTTTATGATTAATTACACTAATAATGACCTAATATTTGTTTGTTTTTTATAACTCTACTCATTCCAGTTTATGTTGTCTGTGTCAGAGGGCTTTACATCACATACAGAGACACAATAAATCATGCAAGTGTGTAAATCAATTTAAAGGAAATGTTACATTAGACAATGAGGGTTATAAGGTGTAGGAAACACATATCGTCCATACTTGTAGACAGTAAATGTTAAGAGTCAACGGTTGGAAGAAACACAGAATCACAATAATAAACGTAACACAGTGATTGGGGTTGTCTGTACTAACAAGACTTTATTGATTCAAAGAGGAGCTTTTCTTTGCAATCTTAGAATAACAAGAGATTGAGAAAAAACCCAATAAAGATCTAAACCCATGACTTACAGTCTGCATGCAGCTCCTTGAGTCCTGTAAATAGATCAATGTGCTATGTTAGAAAGATTACAACTTATGAACTGGAAGTACCAAAATGATCTCTGTGTCAAAAGCAGTAGCCCACTTACCTATCTACATAAAATACAAATATGTGATCTGCATGTTACACACTGTGCTTTGCAGGAGGAACGTTAGCCTTTAATGCTACTTTGAGTGAAAACTATGAGTAATAAAAACACAGAGATCTCCCAGAACTGCATTACCCACCAGAGTTATCTTACTGCTGTCATAATGCCCTCAAAATTGCTGGGCACTAAAAGATCTCTGCAGCAGGTGTCTTAACCCTGCAAGATATGTTAAAATGCAACCTCTTTGTGACCAAATAACTGCACTAGAACAGATGTGGCGTCTAATTTGTCCTTGTTGACAATTTCTTTGCAGTAGAACTTTTTTAAATAAATGTATATGTTGACTATCAGAGCATGCTTGTCAAAACCCGCCTCTCATGACTCCACACCTTTTCCTCTGCCACACCGTAGCCTGCTTACAGGACAGTCGAGTTGATAAGTGAGGGCTGTGAGCATGCAGACAAGTTCATAGATGCTTGTGTGCTCATGCGAATGTGAGAAGCCTCATTAGTTTGAGCCTACTAAACAGTGCATGTGCTGTCTGTTACAAGGCATAGTGTGACTTAGACTGAACACAGAGGGGCTTAGAGCCTGCCTATTGCTTACCATTGGTTGGTGTTCGTAGTCATTCTCATTTGCCTGCTTCTTATTCGTGTCCTAGCTTATCAATCTTGTGTTTGCCACTCCCATGGAGCATTGACCCTTTACAATGTGTGTGTTATTTTTCTGTTTAAAGATGCTTTATTGATCAAGAAGACAGTATTATGTTGTCAACAGTAACACCAGAAGCAGAAAATCTTAGAAAAATTGATTTCTAATACATTACCCAAGTAAAACATGAATCAAAATATGAAACAATATAACAGAAAATGATTCAATATATGAGTGATCTAGACAACATCATGTGTTTGTTTGCCTGGAGTCTGCTCAATGTCAGGAAACTACTGTTTTCTTTTTCTGTAAGCACTCAGAAAGTGCATGTGTTTTTGAGCCGTCTCCCTTTTCTACTTCTCTCCCCAATAGTGCTACTGCCCGTCACTGTGCACTTCTTCCCCACCCTGTTGCGCTCATCTATGTGCTTCTCTGTGTTGCATACACCCTTCATCCTCCTCGTGTTGCTTTCATGTGTTCTACCTTCCCCCATGTTTTTTCTGCATCTACCACCCTACCCTTGTTGCTTTCATGTCTCCCTGACCTCCCCGTGTTGCTGCTGTGACCCCGCCCTCATCCGTGTTGCTTCCGACCCCCGCTCCAAGTTGCTTCCACCCCACTATTGTTCCCTCTCTTCTTCGCACCATCAACTTTGAAAAAAATTAAAGAAACCTTTCTGCACATTTCGTTTTTAGTTACTGATCTGACTCGGATGAGTAACTAAAAACAAAAAAAATAGCTACATCATTTCGTAAGCGTGTGCACACATGGTGCTGGCAATTACCCGCAAAGCCAATAGGTCACAAATATAACACCTATTCACTTTGCTAATGCTTGTTTATTTTGCTATATGTGGTTTATAACTGCCTGTCTTTTCACATTAACATTGACTAAACGGTTACAACTGCAAATGCATGCCAAAATACTGTAAGCAGAATATTTTACATAGTATTAATTAAGAATATAATTTTTTTGCATGCAAGATTGCAGCACATGCCATTTTTGCTTTTTTTGCTTTTTTTGCATTTTTTGTTTTAATATAGCATGAATTTGGCCCAAGGGCATTACAGCACTTTGTATGCACGCCAAATTACATTACACAAGATCAGATTCATTTTTAAAAAAAAAATAGGCATGGGGAGAATAAGTTATTTTCCCAGAATCACAGGATGGTCAGCCGATGCAGGGACTGGCACCTCGTTTCAAAGTCAGCAGCTCTGGCCATTTGGCTACATCTCCTCCCATGAACTGCTATGATATTTTTGCATTCAAAATTACAGTTTGAAGCAATTTTGCATTTGAAAAACCTAGATTCTCCTTTTAAAAGTCTATTTTGAAGCACCCAAACAAGGGGAATTAGTCCCTAGAACACCCTTCACCTCAGAGCAGGTTATTGAGATTAACATTAAAAACTGTAAACAATTCAAAAGGTGAGATATCAAGAAATAGTAAACAATATGGTACAAAAACATTATTAAACAGTCAAAGCCCCAAATATTTTTGTGTAATCACATCACTGTGTAACATTTCCTTGAGGACTATACTGAGTGACATCTGAACTTTACTAATAAGCAGTTGAGTCCAATTTTGCATTAAGGCCTATAGGGGCGGTCCACAACACTCACATTCATTTACAAGCAGCACCATGCAGGCACTTTACATCAAGTACTTCTCCAGGTTTCAAAAGGTTTAAGTGCATATGCAGCATAGCATCTGTAAGAACTTGGGTTCTTGGTTGAAGTGGATGGAACCCTTACTCAAGCAGCAACCACAATCCTTGTCAGGGCGGAGGCAGAGGCAAACCCAAAATTAACCTGTACTCAACCCTCTGGTAGCTTAGCATAGAGCAGTTCCACTTAACTTAGAAGCAATGTGTAAAGTATTTAAGCAGCTCTTCAAGCAGTAATAAAGTGAAGACACAATACAAGAAAAATCCCACACCAACTTAGAAAAAAAGAGTACATTTTAATAAATAAAATAAGACTAAAACAACAATGAATTGTAAAGATTTCAGTGAGAATAGTGCCAAAAAGCACAGAGCGACAACTGTGGATATCTGGTCGCACCAAACTGGGACAAAGTCACAAGTTCAGACGGACCACAGTGGAGCACAGGCCAGCTATGGGGACCCAATTGGTCCGCTGAACAAGAGTATCTTAAATCTTGGGTGCGAAGCGTTGCGAGGTCCTGCATCGAGGATGTGTTGCACAGCAAAGGTGATGTGTAGTTTCTGAGGAGCCACAAAACTATGATGCAAGGTCCTGAGTCATCATTGAGGATCCCATCGACAAGGGCATGCGATGCGAAGTCCTGTGTCGAGGATGTATTGCACAGTCGAGGCGATGCTCTGGTCTCGAGGAGCTGCGAGGCTGCAATGTGAGAACCTGTGTCATCATTGGGACTGCCGTTGGTGAGAGATTTGTGATGAAAGCGCATGCATTAGGGATGCTTCACACAGTGGCGGTTCTGATGCGGGCTGCGAGGTCCATACTGAGTCTTAGCGCTGGAAGAATCCTCACAGCAGAGGCGATGCATCGGTTTTGTTCATGGTTGCACCGACCAACAGAAGAGATGCATCGGTTCTGCTGGTTCCACTGTTGTGGACCACATCTGTGCGGCACCTAACCTTAACTTGCTCACAGATGCATCCCAGTAGGCAGACAGTACCATCATGGCCAAGAAAGTGATGTGGCCCATTCCACCCCTTGGATCAGACTTCTGTCCCCAAACCAAGGACAGCAATCAACAGAGGCCACTGACAGCCTGTATTGTAAATTTATATATGTTGAGTGTCCGTCTAGAAATAAATATACTTTTTGCATTGTGTTAAAGGATGAGAGGTAATTTGAATATTCTAGGTTTATATTTATGTTTAAATAAAATTGTATTTAATATTTGTATTTTTTATTATAAATGTGTAGCCACAATATAATTATTCTGTGTCTTTCACAGTTTTTTGTGTTATAGACGGTTTTCCTGACGAAGGCAGAAGTGCCGAAACGCGCGTAGTTGTTATCTACCGCTAGTCTTCATCAAAATTGCCAAGTCTTTATGAAAGACACAAGTATTGATTGTTTTAATGGACTGATTTTTGTCCTTTATGTATATATTGTATGTGTGTATTTTTTTGTATTTATGTATATTTAAACAATTGATTCAGCATGTAAAATATATGATCAAAAGAGACTGAATAGTAAAATAAAAATATTTTCATAATATAAAAAATAAGAACTTGTCTCAGTCAGTTGTTATCAATGGTTAGTTGTGTGGTTACATTTGGTTTCATGATGCCTAGAATGCCTTAACCCCATAATAAATTGAAAGCTTGCTACTGTTTCCTTTACCTAATAGCTTTTTCCCTGTGACTAGCAAGCATATTGTATTTGTAGGGGTCCCCCCTTTTACAAAAATATATTTCTCATAGCCTGTCTATGAGGGGATTGTTGCTACTGCATTGGTTTCTTGTGTATCATTTATTGGACGGCAATTCATAGTTTTAAATATATTTTTCTAGATTGAATCACTAGTGATCTTTACATTTATCTTTGCTTCTTCCGCCTACCTTCACTTATTTATCTATTTCTTCTGGGCCCTTTATTATTTTAACATATACATATATAATTTTCATTATATTGTAGATGACTGATTAAAGATACTTCCCCAGTGTATATATTCGTGGGCATAAAAATAAAAAACAAGTTCTACACATATAAAGGCATTATTGCCTTTGATCTTAATCATGGCTACCCTTCCCACCTTTGGATTTACTGATGATGACTTCGCATCTATGGTGGGAGCATCTATGAATTTTGACAATAGAACAGCAACTAATTCTGGTAAAAATGAGGACCTCAATAAATTGATGTCGCTCAAGAAAAAAACTAAAAGGATTGAACTACACGGCCAATTTATGCTTGAGTATTTACGTGCCAGCATTATCCCACAGGGGTTAAGAGTAAAAAATATCCCCGGATTATTTGTACAATTGAAAGAGTTTCTAGAAAAATGGTCAAGGATAGCGAACAGATGTTCAAGGGACCTGATGATGCTGATAGTAGAAACAGCAAAGGAAATGCTACAGCAATTAATGAATGAAATTCTAGAATTGGAGAATAAAATCAAAAATTCTTTAGCTGTGGACGAGGCTAAGAAAAAGTTGGAAGAATTAGATTCAGAAATGAATTCGTATTCAGATTACTTACTAAAGCGAAAAACTGAAAAACTAAAAAAAGATATAAGGTTTTTTAGTAAGGAGAACACATATCCCTATCTGTCTGACACCTACTATACACAGTCTGACACCTACTACATGCAGTCAGACACATATGAACAACAACCTTATCAACAATCTTACCAACAAAGACCATATAATAGGAAAGTGACCACTTTTTCTGATACATCAGACTCTGACAATGAAGGAACGTCTGCGCCCTATGAGAATAGAGGTAGAGGTTATATATCTCGATACAATCAAGGATATCAACCTTTTTTAGGCAGACGCTACCAGAGAACAGGAAACTGGAGACCACAATATCAACCACGTCCACAACATCAAACCCAATTCCGGGGACATCAACCGATAAATCAGAACCAATATCTAGAAACTCGCAATGCCAGGTATTGGAGGCAGTAAAAGAAATTCCTATTTTCAACTTAAGTACTGCCCAAGTAAATGAATCAACCTATTCCCTATTATCCAAAGGATTAACATATGTACCACACTCGGGACTCAACAAATTTGAATTGTTCAGTGATTTAATGTCATTTTTTCGTAAAATTCGTTTAAAATCCTTCTTCTCTAACGTAACTAGTACTAGTACAGAGATCAATAAATCAGGCTTAGCACCCAAGTCCATCTTTACGCCTACAACAGATCAGGTGCCTCCAGAGATTTTAATATTTGAGCAAGTGGTATACAATAAGTTAAAAATGCGACCAATTTTGTACCTAAAACACCATTTAATATCACCACTGATGAGTATCTAGCTCTGAATGACTTAAAACACTCTTCCGACATCACAATTAAATGTTGTGATAAAGGTGGAGGGATAGCCCTACTAGATACATCAACATACATATCTAAAATAGAGGAAATGTTAGGGGACGAAAGATTTTACATCAAAATCATGAGGAACTCAACAGATAAGACCAAAAACAAAATACTAAAATTAACTAGTAAGGCTTTAAGAGATGGACATATCTGTGACAAAGAGTTCGCATTTATGAACATTAAAAACCCAAGATTAGCGAGTTTGTATGGCATACCCAAAATACACAAGGATGAAACGAACCCCCCATATAGACCTATTATAACAACTATAGGATCTGTAACTGAACCCATCTCTAAATATTTGGATGCTATACTGCGTCCATATATCCAGGATACCCAGCCTATGTACAGGATACGCGACATATCATCAACCTACTGGAAGGAACAGCTTTTAATCCAGATAGACAATGGTTAGTCACCTTGGACATTGAAAGTCTGTACAGCAATATACCCAGTGAAGGAGCTATCGTAGCAGTAAAATGGTTTATACAAACCATGAATATCGATTGTAACCTCACTTTTATCATTGAGTGTCTGACTATCGTTCTTGAGGAAAATATATTTGAGTTTCAAGGCAAACTCTACAAACAAGTAAGAGGAGTAAGTATGGGCGCATCTTGCGCTCCTACTATAGCGAATATCTACATGACTCACTTTGAGCAACAATTTGTCTTTAATGAAATTGCACCATTCTTTGTATCTACATTGAATTAGTCCCGATTTATAGATGACATTGTCTTCGTATGGGATGATAATGAGGATATCTTGGCGGAATTTCTTTCATGGCTTAACCTTTGTGATTCCAACATGAAATTTACTTCGAACTTCAGTAATATCGAGATCGAATTTTTAGATCTTCTAATCAAACATGACGGAGGACAGCTTGTAGTAGATTTATACACAAAACCGACAGCACGAAACACCTTACTTCATTATAAAAGTTTTCATCCTACATCCCAAAAGAACGGTATACCGTTTGGACAGTTTCTGTGCCTTCGGCGCAACTGTACTAAAATAGAAGATTATGACCTTAGATCCATCGATATGAAAGAAAAATTCCTAACTAGGGGTTACCCTCATAGACTCGTTCGTGAGTCCTATAAGCGAGCCAGATTTTATGACAGGCAACACCTTCAACAAAGTGACCATAAAGAGCAAAATTCTGAATTAGTTTTTGTGACCCGGCATTCCATGCTGAACGAAAAGATCCGGCAGATTATATGCTCTAACTGGCACTTGTTGAATACCAACAAATCACAAAGAGACAAAATTCAGAAACCTCTTTTTGCATATCGAAAAAACAGAAATCTCAAAGACTTAATTGTTAGATCATGTATGCCTAAGAAAAAAGAGCCAGTACAGAGCAATATTGAAAGTCTTTTGCCTGTTCAAGGTAATTTCAAATGTGGGATGTGCAGAGTATGCCCCCTTGCCATAGAAACAGACAAGTTAGTGTTTAATGGCAAAACGTTTACATCTACTGGAATGACTAACTGCAAAACTAAAAATATAGTTTATTTGCTGATTTGCCCCTGTAATAAAGGGTATGTGGGAGAGACGTCACGCACTCTAAATGTAAGATTGACGGAACACAGATCAGCAATCCGTACAAAAAAACTAGCGTCCCCCATGGTATTTCACTTCATAGAAAATAACCACACACCTGATGACATTCGGTGGTTCATTGTAGAAAAAATCCAAATTAAACAAGGACAGTGCTCAGATTCCATTAGAAAGAAACGGGAAGTCTTTTGGATTTTTATAATAGATACGTTCAACAATGGGCTAAATTTAGACATGCCATGGGAACAGGCCATTCTGTAGTTTTTGTCTGTTCTTGCTTAAACATTCTGCAGTTTCTATTTATTCGTGCAAGTAGGTATCTGTGAGTAGTAGCTTCTCTATGACCATCATGCAGTATCGTGATTAGGGTTATAATCTATTTCTCATCTTTTCATTGCTCATTATTTATAAAACTTGTGGAAATACATATACATCTGCATTTATTATTTTTGCCCATTATGCTGATATATTTTTTGTAATGTAGTTGGGAGTGATACATTACTTCTATTTCTATTTTTGTCTTTATCATCAGTTTCTCCTATGGTATAGATTTAGTGCAGCCCATTCTTGGTTGCTTATGAAGTCTCTTTCCTATTTTCTATACCATTACGTCACACATAGGGCTTAGAGTCCTTTATCCATTTTTTCTTCATGTTTTTCCTTTTACAGATAATTCTTTTATCTAGATGTCATTTTCTGTCAGCTATCTCGGTTCGCACATGCAGTGCCTTTTTCATTCATGCACTTTTAAGCATGTTAGTAATTCTGTAATTCGTTTTATTTTATTAATATAACTGTCCTGTTTTATATATATTTTTTCTTAGTCTTTTGCCATTTTTGGCAACCGTAAAAATTAGGAGGACGATTTAGACGCTATGCATTTAAAAATTAATCAGGTCATTCTAACTGAATATGGCGAGACCCATTGAATCATGCAGTCCGTTTTCTCCCTCATTTACGACATACATCTATGTATGTAGTCCGTTTTTTCTTTTACCTTTTAGTGCAGAAAGTCCGCTTTCTATACCTTAGCTAATTAAGACGATATGCCCGCCAAAACATAGACGGTATAAATAGACCTGCAAGTAAAAAATAACTCGAGCGCGCGGAGGCCACATCACAGACAAACTTGCTGTTATCTGCAGGTAAGTGGGACATGAATACAGAGCCATCATTGCATCTCTGAATTCTAAAACTTAAAACCAGGTATTAGATTTAATACACCTTTTGTTTAAATCTTTAGCACGGAGGGTGTGATTCTTGGAGGCTGCGATTCTTCCGGTTAACCCCAGCCCTTCTTTGGAAAGGAGTAGAAAATGGAAAGTAAGTTTCTTAGTAAACTTTTGTTGTAATAATTAAAAGTATCCTCTAGGTTATTGAAGTTACCGCAACTGTGTCATTATCTTCCTTTTTTCAGAACTATCGTCCCTAGTTGTGCTAAAGAAATTGAAATGATGTAAGCAACCAGGCAGACCTTTTTAAGTAAGAACTTTCTAAACAATTATTTTCCAAAAATTAACACTTAGCATTTGGCACTGGGCTACCTAATGCTATGTTCATCTCAAAATTTTGTTGATAGATATATCGCACTTTGTGGCGTCCCTATGGTATTCCACCTAGAATCAATTTGGCTCTGCGGCACATTCAGTATTCGTGACATCTAGGATATATACCATTTCTTCGCATTATTTATAAAGTAAGTTCTGCAGGCTGTATTATCGTTTCATAAGGATAGCTCAGATTAAATTATTAAAAACAACAAGCTATATTAAAAGGTCTTTATTTATTTTTTGCCTCTAGAATTTTTTGCACTAGAAGTCCTTATCTCTCCCTTCATTATTATCACTGCACTTCATTCAGGCTTGTAGAATCATCATAAAGGTTGGAAGTAAGTGAAATTTCTTCACGATTAAGGGGTCGATTCCGATTCGGGCCGGAAAACGTACCGACCGACTCGGAGCCGGAATTTATTCCGACCGACACGTACCGGTGCAGCCCGACCCGCAAAGTACGATGAGAAGCGTGCAAAATCCGACCGACTCGTACGGAACACAAGCCGAACGACCGAGCTGCGCGGAAAACAGCTATCCGGCCGGAAAACCACGCGTAGCGAACCGACCGACACGCACCAGGAAGAATCCCGAACGAAACGTTCCCGCGAACTCCTACCCGCCAAGTACGATGCAACGCGTGGAAAACACGACCGAGTCGCACGGAGCCCAAGCCGTACAACCGACACGCATACAAAACTGCGAGCCGCAGCAACCCAATACACCGCGACCGACGCGTACGCACATAGAAAACAGCACAAACACAGCGTGAACGACTCGGAGAAGCTCGTACGAGACAACTGCAGGGTCCGACTCGGTCACAAGAACGTCTCCTACATGCACAAAAAGTACAAAGGGAAAAACACACAAAAAAAGGCCAAACAAGCAATTACAAAGGCAATAAATACTGGGGGGGGGGAACAGGGAACAAAGACACACCCACAACTCCACCCATATAAAGGACACAAATCCCTACCATGATCCTTTGCAAATCCAAATTACCTGCCAGCACTCAACAGACAGCAACCACACACCCACCCACAGCTCATCCATCACACAAGCCACACACCATCAGCACCTCAACAAATAGTACCCTCTCATACACCCAGCAAAACACACACTCACACACCCTCACCTGCACACCAACACACACATCACTCACCATCACCATGCCCCCAAAGAAGAATCAAAAGTTCCTAGATAGTGAATTGGAAGTCCTGGTAGATGAGATCCTCAGGGTAGAGCCACAGCTGTTTGGTACACTGGTCCAACAGACCCCCATGTCGCAGAAAACCAAGATGTGGGAGAGGATTGTCGAGAGGGTGAACGCACAATCACCATGTTTGCGCACAAAGGGAGACATCCAGAACAGGTGGTATGACGTGCGCAGGAGGGTCAGGGAGCTGTTGAAGAAGGACTACCTCTTGAGCCAACACACCGGCAGTGGCCCTCCTGCCAAACCAGTATACCTCAGGCCCTGGGAGGAGAAGGTGCGGGCCATCCTACCACCAGTGAGCGTATATGGACTAGAAAACATCCCAGAGCCTGGTGAGTACAAAACAAATGTACACAATATTGTGCGACAATACACACACATCACTGTCAATGGGAGAGTCAAACCATGCACCCTTAGCAAATACACAGCAACCAGAACAGAATCATCCCAAAATGTGTATGTCAGTCAGATAAACACAACACATGCCATCTCATAGTGATATGTAACTGTGTCATCACATGTACAAACACAACTACAACTACAGCTAGGCAGTGGCACAAATATAACTAACAAACACATCCAGACATGTAGCCACCACGACAACACCACCTCACAGTGAAGCCCACTGAAAGGAAGGAATCCTGTGTATGCTGGGCAAGTAAGTGTAGCCAATAGCATCATGGGAGTCGTAGTCACAGATATTGCCCACCCTCACAATGCGCACATCAACACCACCATGAACCATGCTCACATCACAGGGAGTGGAAAACAACTGACAAGATGGCTGACACTGGCTACTGCTGTGGGGAGCACAAGGTCCTGCTGGCAACTGTGCACCAACCAACAGCAGGACACCACTGACTTACATCCTGAAAGACAATTTGCACTCCCTGCAACGGAAGCACGTTCCATGGTGGAAAATCTGGGTGAGTGGAAAGGAGGACTGACAGCACTGACCATAGTTACCAGCAGCTCCACTCACACACACCCCTAACACAAAATTCACACAACTCACCTGGGAGAATGCATTGCCTCACACTCTAATCAAATATCCCACAAAGAACCACAACCCTGGGTCATGCAGTGTGAAGCACAGGGACACACATGGGACTTGTAGCAAAATTAACCCCAGGATAACACTGTCAGCCATCTTGTCAGCACAGGCACACAACCCCACAGGGAAGCAGAGTCAAAAGGAAGGCAGCATGGGCATGCTGGGAAGGGGGGTGGAGGCAATAGCATGATGGGAGTGGTAGTCACAGCCCAACATGCCCCACCCGCATGGCCCAGCAAGCTCACACCAAAGCATGCACACCTACCAGGGAGTGAAAAGCCACATCAAAGATGTCTGACACTGGTGCTATGTTGTGGGGAGCACAAGGCCCTGCTGGGAACTGGGCACCAACCAACAGCAGGACACCACTGTCAGCCATCTTGCCATTGCTGTCACACTCACACACAGTGAAGTACACTTAAAAGGAAGGAAGTATGGGCATGCTGGGAAGGGGGGTGGAGGCAATAGCATGATGGGAGTGGTAGTCACAGATATTGGTCACCCCCACAACTGTCCCATCAACACCACCCTGAACCATGCGCACATCACAGGGAGTGGAAAAGAACTGACAAGATGGCTGGCACTGGGTACTGCTGTGGGGAGCACAAGGCCCTGCTGGGAACTGGGCATCAACCAACAGCAGGACACCACTGACTGACATCCTGAAAGACAACTTGCACTCCCTGCAATGGAAGCACGTTCCATGGTGGGATATCTGGCTGGGTGGGAAGGAGGACTGACAGCTCTGACCATAGTTACCAGCAGCGTTTCTCACACACACCCCTAACACAAACTCCACACAACTCACCTGGGAGAATGCATTGCCTCACACTCTAATCAAATATCCCACAAAGAACCACAACCCTGGGTCATGCTGTGTGAAGCGCAGGGACACACATGGGACTTGTAGCAAAACTAACCCCAGGATAACACTGTCAGCCATCTTGTCAGCACAGGCACACAACTCCACAGGGAAGCAGAGTCAAAAGGAAGGAAGCATGGGCATGCTGGGAAGGAGGGTGGAGGCAATTGCATGATGGGAGTGGTAGTCACAGCCCAACATCCCCCACCTGCATGGCCCAGCAAGCTCACACCAAAGCATGCACACCTACCAGGGAGTGAAAAGCCACATCAAAGATGTCTGACACTGGTGCTATGTTGTGGGGAGCACAAGGCCCTGCTGGGAACTGGGCACCAACCAACAGCAGGACACCACTGTCAGCCATCTTGCCATTGCTGTCACACTCACACACAGTGAAGTACACTCAAAAGGAAGGAAGTATGGGCATGCTGGGAAGGGGGGTGGAGGCAATAGCATGATGGGAGTGGTAGTCACAGATATTGGTCACCCCCACAACTGTCCCATCAACACCACCCTGAACCATGCGCACATCACAGGGAGTGGAAAAGAACTGACAAGATGGCTGACACTGGGTACTGCAGTGGGGAGCACAAGGCCCTGCTGGGAACTGGGCATCAACCAACAGCAGGACACCACTGACTGACATCCTGAAAGACAACTTGCACTCCCTGCAATGGAAGCACGTTCCATGGTGGGATATCTGGCTGGGTGGGAAGGAGGACCGACAGCTCTGACCATAGTTACCAGCAGCGTTTCTCACATAAACAAGCCCGAGATGAGACTACTGTGCAATCATTCTTAGGTCTCCCTCCTGTAGTAGGACATTTTAAATGTGGTAACTGTGTTGCATGCCCACTCACGAGAAACACAAAAACTTTTGAATATGGCACCACTACGCACCAATTGAGCTTCTTCTCAAACTGTAACTCAATGAATGTAATTTACTGTGTCAAATGTCCTTGCAACCTCATCTATGTGGGACAAACCACCCAGAAAATAAAAGCGAGAATCAGTCAACAAAAAAGCCGGATACGCTGCGGTATCACGACGGCCCCATTGGTGGAACATTTCATTGAGAAAGGACACTCTGAACAAGATCTACGCTGGCAAGTGATTGACAGCCTTCGCCCACACAAGAGAGGGTGTGACCCCCAAGCAACTCTTAACAGGCTGGAATGTAAATGGATGTTCAACTGTCGTTCCATCGAAAATGGACTCAATACTGTTGAAGAATGGAACATGATCCTGTAAAATCCCTCAGCTTAATGTATATATTTTTTAATTTTTAATTGTGTCTGTATTCTTCTAATATCATGGAACCTTGTTTTCACTTTGATGCAAATGTCTATTATTTCAACACTTTATTCTCCCCTATATACGGGCTCTTCTACAACCCTTTAGATTCCTCTCTTTTACTTCACTGGTACTCTGGGTTAGTCCCTTACAACAGATCAATAACCAGTGTAGAACTCAGCTTGATTTATTCTGCACATGCGCGTTAACTGGCTCTTCCTTAGTGTCTTCCTAAGATGGCGGCGCTATGCAGTCTAGCTTCCAGCATCGCCACTTCTGCCCATGCGCGTCACCCGTGGCACACCATTTAAGTTACTCAGCTGCCACGGTTCAGTATCGGCTCCACGTTCGAGCAACTCACGGATCCTTCGCTCGTCACCAGCAGGCTCTCACTAGTAAGTACCTATCCGTTCAGCCTTCCGCCCTTCCAGTAATCAGGCTTCCGATTCCTCCCTTGAATCACTCTCCGACACACGGCAATCTGATCACTGTGCCGTCCTCCTCTTTTTTTCCCCCTTAGAGATTGATTCTCCTGCTTGTCTCTTCCGGAACTAACGTCCGAGCCACCCATGGGCTGTGACCTTGAAGTAGAGATTGACTCTCTTGCCTGTCACTTCCTGCACTAACGCCCTAATTTCCAGGGTCTCTCCTCCGGCTGCGGCCCCCTCCTGGCCTTGAAGTAAGTACTGCTTCCCCTCACGCCGCTCGCACTTCAGTAGCTCAGGCCCCAGGCCCCACACTAACCTCTCTTCCTACCTTGCAGAACCCAACAGGTTCCGTCCTGCTCGCATTACTTGCCAATCTTCAGAACTCACGATGCCCCTTGGATACTGAACAGCCTAAGTAAGTCCCTCTCCTTGGAACACTACTGCCCACTCCGGTTTCTCAACCACCTTGTTGCCCCTGGGCCCCTGCCCATATCGCATTACTCTTGCAGCACTTCCCTAACTAGTCGTGCCTCACTTGCCTCATTCTATAGGCGGCTCCCTGCGC
Source organism: Calotriton arnoldi (assembly GCA_963921515.1). Lineage (NCBI taxonomy): Eukaryota > Metazoa > Chordata > Amphibia > Caudata > Salamandridae > Calotriton > Calotriton arnoldi. The sequence continues at coordinate 1,364,858 of CAWUFW010001590.1, forward strand.
GCATCCACTTTCCTTGCGCTGACACCTCCCCAATTACAGCGTAACCTTACTATCAAGTATGCCCTTCGCATGCCTACTTCTACAGGAAGCTTTGGAACTACCTCCAATACTGAGGCCTCATTATATGGTACCTCTATATTTTTCATTCAGTGTTTCCTACCTATTTAATTACCTTTCATTAGCAGTCCTTAACTCACTATCTACTCAGGTGAATTTCAAGAATCCCTTATTAATATAGGTAATGCTCTTAAATTGGTTGTTTTTTTCGGGACCATTGTTTGATTTTTGGTTTTCCTTTTAATAGATTCTACTTGTTCACACTTGTTCCGTCCTGATGATGATCTTACATTCATAAGATCGAAACGCCGTCGACCTATACAACTTAAAACTCCATTACTGCAACTAATTACTTAGGAGTTTTTTACATTGTTGTTTTCAATGCGATGTAAAGTTTTTAATGTCACAAACACTCCTCACTTCACGCACTTTCACTTTTATGTGTGAGCACCAGAACTATTATTATGCAATTATGTTATGATACTCCATTTATGCCGTTAATAAATGTGATACCATATCTACTTTGTGTCCCAGCATCTATTGCGTAATTAGTCCCGCCTGGACTACACTACCTTGTGCTATCTGATTAATGCTGCCTAAAAATAATTCAGTAGCCTAGGCTACCCGAGGACCCAAGCGGCCTCTCCTTGACCTTTGTCTTTACCATATACCTGCTGGGAACTGGGCATCAACCAACAGCAGGACACCACTGACTGACATCCTGAAAGACAACTTGCACTCCCTGCAATGGAAGCACGTTCCATGGTGGGATATCTGGCTGGGTGGGAAGGAGGACTGACAGCTCTGACGATAGTTACCAGCAGCGTTTCTCACACATACCCCTAACACAAACTCCACACAACTCACCTGGGAGAATGCATTGCCTCACACTCTAATCAAATATCCCACAAAGAACCACAACCCTGGGTCATGCTGTGTGAAGCACAGGGACACACATGGGACTTGTAGCAAAACTAACCCCAGGATAACACTGTCAGCCATCTTGTCAGCACAGGCACACAACTCCACAGGGAAGCAGAGTCAAAAGGAAGGAAGCATGGGCATGCTGGGAAGGGGGTGGAGGCAATTGCATGATGGGAGTGGTAGTCACAGCCCAACATCCCCCACCCACATGGCCCAGCAAGCTCACACCCAAGCATGCACACCTCACAGGGAGTCAAAGCCACTTCAAAGATGGCTAACACTGGTGCTCAGTTGTGGGGAGCATATGGCCCTGCTGGGAACTGGGCACCAACCAACAGCAGGACACCACTGTCAGCCATCTTGCCATTGCTCTCATACTCACACACAGTGAAGTCCACCCAAAAGCAAGTAAGTATGGGCATGCTGGGAAGTGGGGTGGAGGCAATAGCATGATGGGAGTGGTAGTCACAGCCCAACATCCCCCACCCACATGGCCCAGCAAGCTCACACCCAAGCATGCACACCTCACAGGGAGTCAAAAGCCACTTCAAAGATGGCTGACACTGGTGCTCAGTTGTGGGGAGCACATGGCCCTGCTGGGAACTGGGCACCAACCAACAGCAGGACACCACTGTCAGCCATCTTGCCATTGCTCTCACACTCACACACAGTGAAGTCCACCCAAAAGCAAGTAAGTATGGGCATGCTGGGAAGTGGGGTGGAGGCAATAGTATGATGGGAGTGGTAGTCACAGATATTGGTCACCCCCACAACTGTCCCATCAACACCACCCTGAACCATGCGCACATCACAGGGAGTGGAAAAGAACTGACAAGATGGCTGACACTGGGTACTGCTGTGGGGAGCACAAGGCCCTGCTGGCAACTGTGCACCAACCAACAGCAGGACACCACTGACTGACATCCTGAAAGACAACTTGCACTCCCTGCAATGGAAGCACGTTCCATGGTGGAATATCTGGCTGGGTGGGAAGGAGGGCCGGATGTCAACCAAATACAACCAATGCAGACCATGTACACACCCCAACATTCATATAGAAATGCCCAAAGTATGCAGGACAATGTGCTACACCAATATCAACCTCTGACAACTTAGGACAATGCAATGTACAGGCCCGCATCCAGAGGTACAGTCACAACTGTCAGGTGTGTCAACCATTGATGCCTGCAGAAACATAACATACATTGTGTGTGTCTCCCAAAAACAGGTGATGATGGGGACACAGCAGCAGACGCTGAGGAGTCCCCGTCCCAGGCTCAAGGGGAAACGGAGCTCACTGGTGTGGAACAGCCTCTGCCCTCCTCGGATGACGAAGACCTACCTGGCACCTCCGGAGCAAGTCATCATGCAGCACCAGCAGGGCCACCAGCTGCACCCCCTGCACCCACCCCTCCAACGACTGTCAACACACATACCACCCCTGCCGACACGGACAGACCAAGGAGCACCACCACCACCAGCACAGGGACCCTGGACCAACGTGGGGCTATGGACACCAACACCACCAACAACCCCCAAGGGGGCCCAAGGTCACCTGTGCGTGCCACCTCAGGTACTGCACGTGTCGCCAGGGGTGGTGGGAGGGGTGGGAGACATAGGTCGCTGATCGCAGAGGGGTCTGGACTGCATGATGACCCACAACTGGTACGCATAGCCGATGTATACCAGTCCAGCACCGGAGACCTCAGCCAGGCAGTAGGGCTCCTCAGGGACATTAAACAGCAGCAGGCTGCCCATCATGCACGCTTGGACTTACACATGTCCCGCGTGGAGTCCAAGTGGGACACACTGCAAGAGATGACGGCGGTGCATAGGGACATATTACAATGCCTCCGCCAGATGAGCAGCAACCAGTCAACACCTCCCTGTGTGCCCACAACATCTGGTGCTGAAACAACTGCAACTGCCACAGGGAGGGAGGATGACTCTGGCGGAGAGTCCCCTGCACCGCAGCAGCCTGCACTTGAGGGTCCCCCCCAAAGAAGAGGGGTTGTCCGAGGAGGGGCAACTGCGAGGCCGATGGCCATGTGCAACCCCCAGGAAGACAAAACCTGTTCTGGATAATCACCTTTGTGCGCAAACTGTTCACCCTGTTGACTGCAACACAACTCCCCCACATGACATGGGGAGTACAAGTTGGACCAATGTATCAGATGACTGTGGACTTTACTCAGGACATTTCTGCTACCAGGACTTCCAATTCATCTAGGAACTTTGGATTTCAATCACAATGTACAGCACCCACCATCCTGTGCACTATACACACACATGTATGACAATAAACACACTAATACACCATACCTGCCTCTGTTGTGATTCCAACGTGGTTTCTGTCATGGAGATGATGACCTGCGAAATTACACTGTGCATGCTAACTGCTACAGCAAGTACAACACAGGCATGTGAGTCATGGCAATGTGACACATATGAGGGAGACACACCACCAGGGCTACACAACATATACACACCTAGGCCATCTGACTCATCTCCTACACTGATGTTGCCAGGAAATACGGTGCAATGCACAGACACAACACCTATTCACAGTCTTTGTCAACTAGCCCACTGGTGCAGTAAGCAAATGTCAGTCAGATGTGTGACCACAGACAACGCACATCACAAAGTGAAGCACAGGTTTATTACACATTTGCAACATGTTGTAACCACTACAGATGCAAGGTAATCCCACCTGGCAGCGGGCACACAGTCAACAAGTGTAGAAGGAAGGAAGTCCATGGGTGTGGCACACATCACCTGTAGGGACACGACAGCTACCACCCTGGAAGTCGAATCACGGTGTCGGGGATCACAGTTGACCAAACGACTCTGAAAGTACCCTGTGAAGGACAGAAATGAAACACAGTCAAAAGCACTGAAGAACAGGACAGAACTGCAATACTCATGCCCAATACATGTCTCAAGATACCCACCCAGAACCAAGTTAGCATGTCAACACTGTTGGGGAGTACAGACTACCTGTAAGGACACATCGCTACACGCATACAGTCATGTAGCACATGGACACACTCAAACAGCACCAGAGCACCACCAACACATATCATGCATACTCACATCATTGACATGACATCTCTGGATACTCACATTCAGTTGAAGAAGTTGGTGATGAGCTGTGTGCGGACATCACCATCATCATCATCATCATCATCACTGGCATCATGGTCCAGGCCAGAATCCTCCACAGGTGGCGGATGTTGGTCATCGTCATCCAGGATGAGAGGCAACTAATTCCGCACTGCCAGGTTGTGTAGCATGCAGCAGACGATGACAATCTTGCACACCTTTGCTGGGGCATATGGGAGGGCCCCTCCTGTCTTGTCCAGGCAGCGGAAGCGGCTCTTCAGGAGACCAAATGTCCGCTCAATCACTCTCCTGGTCCGACCATGTGCCTCATTGTAGCGCATCTGGGCTGGTGTCACAGGGTTCCTGAGGGGCGTCAGCAACCACGGCATGTTGGGGTATCCGGAGTCACCTACATACAGACAATTGCACATTAGCTGAGTTGGAAAAGAGGGTGGAACACTACATTGCAGAACACACACAATGGTACAAAGTCAGTACACACCAACAAGCCAGGCATGCTGGTTCCGCATCTGTGACATCATCCTCGGGATGCGACTACTCCTCATCACGTAGGCATCGTGTGCAGAACCGGGGAAACGGGCACACACGTGTGAGATGCTCATATCTGCAAGACATACCACCAGTGCATTGACCGAGTGGTAGTGTTTGCGGTTCCTGTATGCCTGCTCTTGGGCCTGTGGTGGTACCAAAGCAACATGTGTCCCATCAATGGAGCCAATGACATGCGGCATCCTCCCCAGGGCATAGAAGTCACTCTTCACGTCAGTGAGTTGTTGGAGTCTAGGGAAATAGATGTACTGGTTCAGGTATATCAACATAGCCTCCAAAACATCGTGGAGCACACGGCTGAACATGGTCTGTGACATCCCACCAGCAGTCGCCACAGTGTGTTGAAAGGTACCGGTGGCAAAGAAGTGTAGGGCTGCCATCACCTTCACCTTGGGGGTCAGCGCTGTAGGGTATGTCCGGCCAGCTTGCAAATGTGGGGCCAACCGCACCGTCAATACCTCAATCAGCGGCCTGGTGAAGCGGTACCGTCGGATGCAGTCCCGTTCCACCATGGTTGCAAGGTCAGGGAATGGTCTATGGACAGCTGGTGCCCTGCAGTGCATAGGTGAAGAAAGAAAGATTGTCAGTCACCCCACATATGTGGCATTGACCATACTCAATATCACATGATACATCATTATGAGGCACAAGTACATGATGTGTGCAGTTCCGTAAGGACATGTATGGCACCTACATGGCCAACATCTAACATCACAGTTCAACAAGTGGCATCAACAAGTCCCAGGTTGTGCCATGGGATATCATGAGGCCGTGTCACAGTTCCCATCTCCTGCTGCCACGTTCCAAACACACCCCACAGTGACATGTGAGGACAGATGTGCCCCAGGCATCACAGCTCATCGACAGGTAGATTCCCAGGGACCCTGTATTGCCACATGGACACTGGCATGACATGGTGTATCATGAATACACCACAGCAAAACAACCATGACCCCCACAGGTAGTGGTCCCTGTTGCCTCGGCAGGACAGACATGGACGTCTGTGACACACACACGCACAACATCAAAGTCCATGCACAAACAACGTGGATGTGGAGACTGTCTCCCATTGTGCACATGGAATCAGAGACATTGTAAACACAACATGCACACAGACTGTGGAGGACCATCACTATTGTGGCAATGGGTCACCCTGGGACGTACATACCGTCCCAAATGGGACTCAGGGGGTATGTGACATGACATACACATACACCACCGTGAAATGTGACCATGCCACATGCTCAGAAATGAACAGTTACACATCACAGTGGTCATGTACACAACACACCAAGGATTCTGTCCACATGAACACGTGCACAGCCTGGGAGTGGCTGCCCCCAAGTGACACCCACAGAACAACATGTTCACCCCCATACACGGAATAGGTAATGCAGCCTTACATGCCTTAGGATACAGTGTGGACAGGCTGTGGTGTTGTAGGTGTGCCCCTCACTCCCTGGGAAGTATATGTGGCTGGCATATGTTCACCTGTGACAGGCATGGTGACATATGCCAGTGACTTGTACAGGGACGCGTTGGACAGCAATGGACCGATCGGTGCGCACACATTGGCCATTGCATTCAATGTGAGCGGGTACGCGTTGTATTCGCAATACGCGTTGGACAGCAATGGACCGATCGGTGCGCACACATTGGCCATTGCATTCAATGTGAGCGGGAACGCGTTGTATTCGCAATACGCGTTGGACAGCAATGGACCGATCGGTGCGCACACATTGGCCATTGCATTCAATGTGAGCGGGTACGCGTTGTATTCGCAATACGCGTTGGACAGCAATGGACCGATCGGTTTGCACACATTGGCCATTGAATTCAATGTGAGCGGGAACGCGTTGTATTCGCAATACTCGTTGGACAGCAATGGACCGATCGGTGCGCACACATTGGCCATTGCATTCAATGTGAGCGGGTACGCGTTGTATTCCCAATACGCGTTGGACAGCAATGGACCGATCGGTGCGCACACATTGGCCATTGCATTCAATGTGAGCGGGAACGCGTTGTATTCGCAATACGCGTTGGACAGCAATGGACCGATCGGTGCGCACACATTGGCCATTGCATTCAATGTGAGCGGGTACGCGTTGTATCCCGGGTACGCGTTGAACAGCAATGGACCGATCGGTGTGCCCGGCCGGCCATTGCATTCAATGTGTGCGGGTACGCGTTGTATCCCGTGTACGCGTTGAACAGCAATGGACCGATCGGTGTGCCCGGGCGGCCCATTGCATTCAATGTGTGCGGGTACGCGTTGTATCCCGGGTACGCGTTGGACAGCAATGGACCGATCGGTGTGCACCCATTGGCTATGGCCTGGCCTGGCAACGGACGCGTTTTCAAATCTTGAACGAGTCTGATGCTGGAAATTCAGTTGGTCACCCACAACAATGTTGCAAATTCATGGGTGTCATGAAGTTGAACTTTTGAAGGATGCTGTCGGCGTGTGTAAGTGGTGCTATTCCATGGATTGGCCAGATTCAGAAGATGCAAATGACTTGGACCTATCACTTTGGACACATGGGACAGTATCTGCCTCTGCAGCACACATATAATGCTGGCTGTTCCCCTGAGAGCTCACTTGCCTGCACTACATGCTCCAGGACGACATCTGCCACCACCACTGCTGCTGTATCTGCACCCTCTGGACCCTGCAATGGCACGTACTGTGGAGAGAGCCCCAGCCTTCAGCACTGAGGAGAACCAGGCCCTGCTGGACAGCCTCCTTCCACAGTGCAGCAAGCTGTATGGGAAAGCAGGGGAGCAGGTGAGTGTGCTGTCCACTGCCTTACTAAATGTGCATGTTGTCTGACTAGCAAGGCTTACAGTCTGCACGCCACTGGCTAGCAGGCTCACTGAGTAGTTGTCACCCCCCATAGTGTGTAGTTACATGCACTGAACAGGTATAGTGCAGTGACAGTGCATTTAAACAAGGTTTTACTTCCCAGGCAATGATACCATGTAGTAACTGCTGGCAAACTGTCCATAGCCATCGTTGCACTGCCTGTGTACATCATGTGCCCCTGTGATTGAGACATGTATATCCAACTGTGTAATGCACGGATATGTTGCATGTGTAGTAATGGCATTCTCACTTTGTCATCCTCACAGGTTGATGCCCACCAGAAGCAGCAGATATGGCTGACCATCGTCCGGGCGGTGAGATCCGTGGGGGTCTACAAGCGCCGGATCCGCAACTGCCAGAAGAGGTGGCAGGACCTTCGGGGCTGGACCCGGAGGATCGCACGGGTCCAGCTGAAGCTGTCGCCTCCTCGCAGGAGGGGCGGACACCGGACCCTGACCCCCACATGCTCAGGATCCTGGCGGTGGTCTTCCCTGATCTGGATGGGCAGCTGAAGGCCAGAGAGCAGCAAGGAGGGGGTGAGTCCATGACTGCATTGTGAACTTTGTCTGCCATGCTATGTGCCCTCCTCTGGCCTGGTTAAACTTCCACAGTACATCAGTCATGTGGTCCAGGACCCATGTCCCTCAATTGTGCACTGCCCACTCCTCATCTGATACACAGGTGTGGCCCTTACAGTCAGGGAATTGTGTCACTTGGGTACTGTGTCCTTGCATTTTGCTTAACTCAAGGTGGGGGACAGCATCTGTTCCCCTAACTCTGTGGTGGGCATCATGGGTGGGTCCATTGCTTACACAATGCCTGTGTTCTGACATGTAATCTGCGTGTTACTTTGATATGTGGTCCAATTGCTGAGCAGATCCACCACATGTGCCTGGGGTATCTGGCACACACCCATGCTGCGGGTGGGAACAATGTTTGGGCCCCAGGAGTGTGTATATTACGTGTGTCACACATACTTAGCCAGCTGCCTACTGTCCAGGGCTCATCCCTCATTCATGTGGGGCAGGACAGTCATGCCTACTCCAGGCCATACAATACACTCTGTACTCCCACTCCCGTGTATCAGCTGACACGTTGTGCTCAGTGATATGTCCCCTCAGGTGTCTGCCTCTGTGTCAGTGTGCTGTGGCTTCGTTGTCAGGACTGCTGGGGTGTTTCTCGGTTGGGGCTCAGCATGCCACCGGAGATGTGACCATAGGAGACGATACTTGTGTGACACATAGGTGTTTGATCACCTGACCGTGCAGACTGGGGTATGCGAATGTGAAGTTCAGGCAGCTGTTTCCCATTCACAGCAGATTGTGAGGTGCTCAGGTTCAGAGGGTTGTGTTACAGGTCTCCCATATGTCCAATCGGTATGACCTGGACAGATAAGGGTTCAGATGATGTGGTGTGTGGGGGATGTACATGTGCACTTGTTCAGCTCCAGGACTTGCATTCCCCATGACCTACTATTGTGACACAGTGCAGACTGTTGTTGTCTGGCTGCCCTGCCCATGTGACTGGAGACAGTGATGTATGACTTAGCAGGCATGCCTGTGCCATGGCATGTAACTTCCTATGAGTGATCCTGCAGGGGAGTGACATGTGCTACATGCACACCATTGTGGCAATGGCTATCAGGACATGGGTGCATCATGGTGTCTGTCGCTGGTATGCATCACATGCATTTCATATTTGACTCTGGGCATCCCTTTCATCCGGACACCTGTACTGACTCAGTGGCAAGAGTTGTGATGTGTGCATGTTCACATGCTTCACCGTGTTCTCTGCACTGTCCAACTACTGTGTAGGTGGTGCATGTGTCCACACTGGGGTATTGCCATCCAACAGACACCAGACAGATGGGTGCAAGGCCAGGAGGGATGTGAGTGCCATGGTTGACCATCAGACTGACAAATGGCTTCTCCTATTCTGTTTGGGCACTTTTGGCAATGTTCAACTAAGGATGCCAGGGCTTGCTCTGTAATGTGCTGTACTTACTGTGGTGTGTGCGTTCGGTGCAGGTGACTGATGTCTGTCTGTTTCCCCATTGTTTGCAGATACATCCACGGCCACAGGAGGGGACAGCTCCACGGACCAGGAGGAGCCGCAGAGCCAGACTGGGTCAGCAGCCGAGGAGTGGTCGGAGGGACCCAGTGGCACGGAGGGCGAGGGGAGCCACACCGAGGAGTCCTCAGCACCATCCACCTCAGCTGAGGACCACAGCAGCTCGGAGGATGACTCCCTTGTGGATGCGGGTGTCAGCAGCCACCACACCCCAGCTAGTGTTGCTGTCCCCGCCACCACCACCACCACCACCACCGCCCTCCCATCGGCTCCCATTCCCGAGGTCCGTGGAGGCTCCCATGTTCGGGAGCGTGTCTCCTTCGGGCCAGGCACCGCACCCCCTGCCCCTGTGTCCCCTGCTGCCCTGAGTGAGGAGTCTGTGTACCTCCTTCGCCAGCTCCATGTAGGGCAGACAGCGATGCTGAGTGTCCTCCATGCACACACCACTCTGTTGACTCAGCTGGTGTCGTTCATGGAGGGCATCTCATCGGGCATGTCTGCCCTACAGAGGGTCAATAGGTCCATGGACTCCTCCCTGACGGCAGCAGTGTCCCTCCTCCAACAGTCCCTCACCCCTCCTGCCTCTGCCCCATCCACACTCCCCAGCACCTTACCTGTCCCAAGCACACACACACCGGCACAGGCACACACCAGCACAGACACGAGCAGCACACAGACACACACGCCAAAATCAAGACGCACACGCACGCACAGTCAGGGGACGGAAACCACACTCACAGGGGATGGGGCCCAGGCACACACACACACATCCACGAGCACTGCGCAGTCCTCAGTTACCTCTCCCTCCAAAGCCCCCTCCCTTGCCTCACCTGCAACCCCAAAGACACAGCGGCTCTTCCTCAGTGACCTCGGCCTCTTCCCCTCCGATCCAGCTGATACAGCATTCAGGGGGAAGAGGAAGCCCACCCACACGGAGCGGAGTGCCCCTCGTCCCCGGACACCCACCCCCCAGGTGCAGACCGACTGACGCCCCCATCCGAAAGTCCCCCCGGACCCGGAAGAGCAAGACCCCGCCGCCGCCCTGCAGCTCAGGCACCAAGTCTCCTTCCTCCATCCCTCAGGCCCCCACTCCACAGGTGCCCCCACCACACCCTGCCCCAGGTTCCCCCACCCACAGATACACCATCCCCAAAATGATCAGGCCTTCTCCCCCTGCCACTTGCTCTTCCGGCCCCACCCCCCCGCTGCGCTTGTCTGTGCCACTGGTGTGGAGACGGTGTCCTCCCCCTCTGTCCTGCCCACCTTACCTGATCCCCATTCTCCTCCCCTGGAGGTAGGCACTGCAGTGGAGTCCACTACCACCCGGTCTGACTTGGGCACTGCAGTGGGGAACCTGTCCACTCCATCTGCACGGCCCACTGCAGTCGTGCCGGCACCCACACCATCTGAGTCATGCCCCCCAGTTGTGCCGGCACACACCATGTCAGACACCTCCACTGCAGTTGTCAGTGGCTCTCCAGCACCCACCACCTCTTCCCTGCCTCCTTCTGGTGAGCCCTGATCCTGTCCCTGTGGTGCCTGGCCTGCCCCCCCGAGGGGATTGTCCCTGGTTTTTATCAGTGCAGGCATGCGTAGGGTGACATCTGCCACTGTCACCCTGTTTTGACTTTCAGGATGGACTGGCCATTGGCCTTTGCTTATTTTTTACTGGACTTCAACTTTTGAACCCACATATGCTGAATAAAGCAACTTTCTGTTCTCTAGTGCTTTTGCTTCTGATGTACATGATGTTGATGATGCTAACCATGCCCTTGCTGCAGTGATGGTGATATTTGGTCTCATGAAAATGAAGTCTTACTGTGCAGGAACCCATGTGGTCCAGGGGGAATGTGTCCTATCCTGTAGTGTATCCATGTCATCCTTAGCAGCATCTGAGGGTGTCATGTTTTCAATATTTGGCAATGGGATTTCCTACTTACATTAGCAATGTCACATCTGTGGCTTCCACCCCTGCACATCTGTTGTGCTTGCCATTGTTCAATTAGTCTACTTCCCTGACCGTGTGGCCATCTCCACTGGACATGCAGGTTTGGGCATCAATGGGGAAGGACTCATCTGTGTTGTCAGTGCAACTTGCTATACATGTGTGTTGGATCTGTGCTGATGATTTCGTTGACACTCCCATGACCAGGCTGATGTGACGGGAGCCTTCATTTGGTGCTAATTGTTGACTGTGTGACCAAGTGTTCTGCTGACATGATGGAGCCCTACTGAGGCAACATATGGCACAGCTTTCCTCACACAGGAGTGGAGTCCCCTCATGGCAGTGTGTACTCCTGTGACATCGCCAGCGCCCAAGGTGTGTGTTGTATGAGCATGTCTGTGTGTTCACTTCCATTTTGCTGTGCATGCTGGGATCCCTAGTGATGTTCCTGTTTGTGATGCTTGCTGAGTTGACCTATGTTCCCCCAAAGTCTTCTCCCTGGGTTCTCTGTGATGTGGGTGCATGGCACATTACTGGTCATCAGGGTGTCACCCATAGGTGTGTTTGCTGTCAGGGCTGAGTTTGTGGGCAGACGCAGATGGGACACAGTCAGGATTCCCCTTGGCACTTGTTGTTTACACCTGTCATGTGATTTCCAGTTTGTGTTAGCTTTCAGTGATTGTGACACGTTGTGTGTGTGACTGCTGGCACTCCTCAGGGTCAGGGCTGCAATGTTGGTAGTTGTCTATGTGTGTTCTTTGTGGGTGACCTTGGCTTCTTCATTGGTGTGGGACTGTGGCTGGGATCCCATTGGTTGGTGTGGTATTGCCGTCATGTCCATGTACAGCGTAGTGTGCAGTGTGTCAGACATTCAGGAGTCTTGTTGAGTGGCCATGTGTGATGTGTTTCTGCACCTTGGTTCCCACCACCACCCATGGGATTGTCATGGGTGCATGTGCAATGTCACCAGTGCATGTGAGCTTCACTGCTGCACATTGTTGGAGGTCGAGGTGTGTGGTGTTGAGTGTGTGCAGATGAGAGTTGTTGCCCGGCTAGACCCCTGCCTCCATGTTGGCCTTGGCTTACTGGCCGTGCTGATTGATTTGTGCTTGTGTAGGTGTGATGGTAGTTTGTTGCTCAGGACACATGACTGTGGTTCACAGTGTGAACGACATCTAGCTTTGTCATCACAGTGGGATTGTAATGCAGCCCAGGGTCACCACATTGTGGGGACCCTGGGGGTAGTGCTGTGGTGTCTCTGTGTCTTGCTGTGTCAGTTGCTGTTCCTACATGCTTGTGTGACATGTGTGATTTGTGCTCCCTCTCATCTAACAATGCCTGATTGCCCACATAGGGGATTTGGATCCATGAGTTACCTTTGTGTGGCACTGTATGCGCATCTGTGTAATTGGTATTCAGGCCTCATCATGTGTTGTGTGGTTGCCTGGGGACACTGGCACCCCCCTCACCTGTTGTGTTTGATGTGCAGTGTGGGTCTGCCTGTTTGTGTTTGTGCATCTGCACCACTGCATTGGCATATCTTTAGTGTGCCATTGGCTGTTTGTTGTTTGGTGGGTTTCCCCTGCTGTCCCTGGGACTCCTAGGTCATCAGTCAGCACAATGATCATTGTTTGTGTGTCCCATTGCTGCCATGGTATGGTATCTGTTCACCTCACATCTACAGTCTCCACAGGGTATCTGCATTTGTGTGCCCATTGGTGCAAATATGTGGGTCTGCATTCTGATGGTCACTTCTGTCATTGTGTCATTGATGAATGTTGACAGTGTCAGCCCCCATGGGTGATGTTTGTCTGCACATGGCCAAAGGTATGTCTTATTTGCACTGCAGTGTTTGCCTCTCCCAATCTATGTTGCTATGGGACACAAGCACTACTTTGCCACTGATGTGTTTGTTGTTCTGTGACCAGGAATCATCCATGCAGTTTGGCAGTTGCAGCTTTTTCAATGTCAACACTTACATTTTGGTCACTGTGATGATGGGGGTTTGGACCCCATTGCCACAATGTTCAAGATGTGCTTCAGCTATGGGCCCCACACTTACATTTTGGTCATTGTGTTGATGGGGGTTTGGACCCCATTGCCACAATGTTCAAGATGTGTTTCAGCTATGGGCCCCACACTTAGCTTTTGGTCACTGTGATGATGGGGGTTTGGACCCCATTGCCACAATGTTCAAGATGTGCTTCAGCTATGGGCCCCACACTTACCTTTTGGTCACTGTGATGATGGGGGTTTGGACCCCATTGCCACAATGTTCAAGATGTGCTTCTGCTATGGGCCCCACACTTACATTTTGGTCACTGTGATGATGGGGGTTTGGACCCCATTGCCACAATGTTCAAGATGTGCTTCAGCTATGGGCCCCACACTTACATTTTGGTCACTGTGATGATGGGGGTTTGGACCCCATTGCCACAATGTTCAAGATGTGCTTCAGCTATGGGCCCCACACTTACATTTTGGTCACTGTGATGATGGGGGTTTAGACCCCATTGCCACAATGTTCAAGATGTGCTTCAGCTATGGACCCCACACTTACATTTTGGTCACTGTGATGATGGGGGTTGGACCCCATTGCCACAGTGGTCATGGTCTGCTTGCATTGTGGGGGCCACACACATTTATGTGTGACACATGTGATAGGGGGTCACATTGTATGTTCAAAGTCATGTTCAGTGTTGTAGGCATTTGACACAGTCTACACACGCTTGTCATGGTGTTGGGGGGGATGTCTTTATGTTGCATTCTTTATGTTGGTGTGTGCTTGTTGTGTCATGTATTAGCCATCCTGTGAGTGGGGGTGTTGTTGGTGGTAGGCATCCAGCCCCCATGGGTAGAGGTGGTAGTAGTGGTAGGCATCTGGCATCCCCTGGGTAGAGGTGGTAGTAGTGACAGGCATCCAGCCCCCATGGGTAGAGGTGGTAGTAGTGGTAGGCATCTGGCACCCCTGGGTAGAGGTGGTAGTAGTGACAGGCATCCAGCCCCCATGGGTAGAGGTGGTAGTAGTGGTAGGCATCTGGCACCCCTGGGTAGGGGTGGTAGTAGTGACAGGCATCCAGCCCCCATGGGTAGAGGTGGTAGTAGTGGTAGGCATCTGGCACCCCCTGGGTAGAGGTGGTAGTAGTGACAGGCATCCAGCCCCCCATGGGTAGAGGTGGTAGTAGTGGTAGGCATCTGGCACCCCTTGGGTAGGGGTGATAGTAGTGGTAGGCATCTGGCACACCCTGGGTAGGGGTGATAGTAGTGGTAGGCATCTGGCACCCCCTGGGTAGGGGTGGTAGTAGTGACAGGCATCCAGCCCCCCATGGGTAGAGGTGGTAGTAGTGGTAGGCATCTGGCACCCCCTGGGTAGAGGCGGTAGTAGTGACAGGCATCCAGCCCCCCATGGGTAGGGGTGGTAGTAGTGGTAGGCATCTGGCATCCCCTGGGTAGAGGTAGTAGTAGTGACAGGCATCCAGCCCCCATGGGTAGAGGTGGTAGTAGTGGTAGGCATCTGGCACCCCCTGGGTAGAGGTGGTAGTAGTGACAGGCATCCAGCCCCCATGGGTAGAGGTGGTAGTAGTGGTAGGCATCTGGCACCCCCTGGGTGAGGGTGGTAGTAGTGACAGGCATCCAGCCCCCATGGGTAGAGGTGGTAGTAGTGGTAGGCATCTGGCACCCCCTGGGTAGAGGTGGTAGTAGTGACAGGCATCCAGCCCCCATGGGTAGAGGTGGTAGTAGTGGTAGGCATCTGGCACCCCTGGGTAGGGGTGATAGTAGTGGTAGGCATCTGGCACACCCTGGGTAGGGGTGGTAGTAGTGACAGGCATCCAGCCCCCATGGGTAGAGGTGGTAGTAGTGGTAGGCATCTGGCACCCCTGGGTAGAGGTGGTAGTAGTGACAGGCATCCAGCCCCCATGGGTAGAGGTGGTAGTAGTGGTAGGCATCTGGCACCCCCTGGGTAGGGGTGGTAGTAGTGACAGGCATCCAGCCCCCCATGGGTAGAGGTGGTAGTAGTGGTAGGCATCTGGCACCCCCTGGGTAGGGGTGGTAGTAGTGACAGGCATCCAGCCCCCTTGGGTAGAGGTGGTAGTAGTGGTAGGCATCTGGCACCCCTGGGTAGGGGTGGTAGTAGTGACAGGCATCCAGCCCCCCATGGGTAGAGGTGGTAGTAGTGGTAGGCATCTGGCACCCCTGGGTAGAGGTGGTAGTAGTGACAGGCATCCAGCCCCCATGGGTAGAGGTGGTAGTAGTGGTAGGCATCTGGCACCCCCTGGGTAGGGGTGGTAGTGGTGGTAGGCATCTGGCACACCCTGGGTAGGGGTGGTAGTAGTGACAGGCATCCAGCCCCCATGGGTAGGGGTGGTAGTAGTGGTAGGCATCTGGCACCCCCTGGGTAGAGGTGGTAGTAGTGACAGGCATCCAGCACCCCATGGGTAGAGGTGGTAGTAGTGGTAGGCATCTGGCACCCCCTGGGTAGGGGTGGTAGTAGTGACAGGCATCCAGCCCCCATGGGTAGAGGTGGTAGTAGTGGTAGGCATCTGGCACCCCCTGGGTAGGGGTGGTAGTAGTGGTAGGCATCTGGCACACCCTGGGTAGAGGTGGTAGTGGTGGTAGGCATCTGGCACCCCTGGGTAGGGGTGGTAGTAGTGACAGGCATCCAGCCCCCCATGGGTAGAGGTGGTAGTAGTGGTAGGCATCTGGCACCCCCTGGGTAGAGGTGGTAGTAGTGACCGGCATCCAGCCCCCCATGGGTAGGGGTGGTAGTAGTGGTAGGCATCTGGCACACCCTGGGTAGAGGTGGTAGTAGTGGTAGGCATCTGGCACCCCCTGAGTAGGGGTGGTAGTGGTGGTGGGCATCCAGGCCCCTATGTGTATATGTGGCATTGCTGATGGCCATCCCGCCCCTATGGTGCTGCTGTTGCTGGTAAGTAATTTCTGCATCCCTCTGTGTGTGTGTGATATGTCGGGTACGTGTAGTTTGTTTTTGTGGTTGGTGTCTGACTTACCTTCTGCGCCGTACGCGTCCGTGCCTGTTCCGGTAGTAGATGTAGAATATTGGTAGGATCGGCACAATGGGATTCATGGTTGGTTCGTCTCGCTCGTCTTTCTCTTTGCTTCGCCTCGTCCTCGTCGCTGGCGTGTTCGTCTCGTAGCCGTGGATCGTGTTGTGGCGCGAATCGGAGCTTATGTGCGCCTCTCCCGGATGCTTTGACGTGCTGTGCGTAGCGACGGGTTCGGCGCGTACGGAAAGCGCATCGTACTTGTCCGGCCGGACGGGGCTGCATTTTGGCTTCCGTGCGACTCGATTTTGCGTTTCCGGATCCGCCTCGGTCGGAAAACAAGACCTGGATTGGGTGAGTACGACTGGGTCGGAATCTATGCAGTTGTGCGCATCGTACTTGCTCGTTCGGAATAATGTGCGGATCGGTCGGGAAACAGGCATTCGCCTGGCTTTTTTCCCGGCCGAATAGTGTTAGGTGCGCCTCCGACCGAGATCGGAATCGGCCCCTAAGTCTATAATAATGCTCTCTGGTGTGAACACATGTACAAGACAACTAGAAAGAGGCACATTAGACATTTTAATTGTTAGTCTATGGCAACTGCGATTTATTAATTCGAATATTAGTCTGGTTTATTCATCTTACTATCTATACGCATACCATGCCATAATTGAGGCTTATATTCCATCCTCTTCGGTGTCTACCTAAATGGCCCTGATTCATGTTTATTTCTATACATTAAATAATTCTTTCATTTTATGCTAACTTGATTACATTCTGTTAAGGGTCTAAACTAACACAAAAACATTTTGGTCTTTCTTCTTTTTTCTTTTTCTTTCTCTTGGTTCTATTCTACGTTGTATACCTCTTTTCATTTTCTCTTTACTGCACGGGCGGAGTTGCTATGACATATTAGTCTTATTCTTTAGAAAAAATGTATGTCCAAAATGTATTAAACCATTTATTTATCCTCTTGTAGGATGTATATATATAGATTTGTATCAGAGTGTATATTGTAAATTTATATATGTTGAGTGTCCGTCTAGAAATAAATATAATTTTTGCATTGTGTTAAAGGATGAGAGGTAATTTGAATATTCTAGGTTTATATTTATGTTTAAATAAAATTGTATTTAATATTTGTAATTTTTATTATAAATGTGTAGCCACAATATAATTATTCTGTGTCTTTCACAGTTTTTTGTGTTATAGACGGTTTTCCTGACGAAGGCAGAAGTGCCGAAACCCGCGTGAGTTGTTATCTACCGCTAGTCTTCATCAAAATTGCCAAGTCTTTATGAAAGACACAAGTATTGATTGTTTTAATGGACTGATTTTTGTCCTTTATGTATATATTGTATGTGTGTATTTTTTGTATTTATGTATATTTAAACAATTGATTCAGCATGTAAAATATATGATCAAAAGAGACTGAATAGTAAAATAAAAATATTTTCATAATATAAAAAATAAGAACTTGTCTCAGTCAGTTGTTATCAATGGTTAGTTGTGTGGTTACATTTGGTTTCATGATGCCTAGAATGCCTTAACCCCATAATAAATTGAAAGCTTGCTACTGTTTCCTTTACCTAATAGCTTTTTCCCTGCGACTAGCAAGCATATTGTATTTGTAGGGGTCCCTCCTTTTACAAAAATACACTGACAGCCTCAGGCCATCTAGGGTTCTCTGACCTCTGTAGTTTCTCAGAGTGGGGGGCAACAGTCCCGGATGTTAGGCACCCAACTTCCATTCTCCCTCCCACCAGTTCAAGGGTAGTATCCTAAGACTGGCCACTCAGCCCAAGGTCTGTATCCTGAGGCTGAACAGGGTTCAGGGGTGAGGTCTACCTCACCCCACCCCTCCATCTGTGGTCATGTACCCTCCGTTTGGGAGTTGTACCCCCAGAAAACTGACCTGGCAGGGTGCCCCGGGCAGCCGCCCCTCCGGGCTCTTCTGACACCAGTGACAAATCATTCCCCAGAATGCTGTTTATGGGCATCTGGAGACTAACTATGATCCTCCTCTGGGTCACCTCCCCACCCCCTTTCCAGGAATACCAGGGCCATAGGGTGGACAAGGACCCGCCCATGGGACTGAGTTATCCTGCACACCTGGTTGGTGTACTGCTCAGGGGAAAACAGCCTTTCCACTACAATGGTCAGGCTGGCTTTGGTGTCCCTCAGAGCAGTGACAGGGACCCCATTCACTGACCTGGTAGAAGTGATGACTCCCTTACTCAAGGATCTCCAGTCTATCCTCTTAGTTCACCTCCCAACTGAAGGAGATTAGGGCATGAACTACTTCCTGCCTCTGGGGACTACTTACCACTAAGGCAATTTTGGACACCTCCATAGAGGCCCCACCAGTGGGTGGTTTCTTAGGACAGAGAGAGTCCCCCTGCTTGTGTCCTAGCCGAGAAAATTTAAAGGAGCAGGGTTGGAAATGGGGCGCTGTGGGACACTGCCCACCAGAACCTCCTCCCTGTTTCTCGGAAGGGACATGGGAACCCTTTCCTCCCTCCCTTACTCTGGGACTTGTCTGGGTCACTTTTAAACTCCCACTCACTTGGCTGGGGGGGGGTCACTCCCTGGTACCTTCTTATGGACCCTGGTGCTGAGCCAGTGGTCTGCCTCCTTAGTAAGCTCCCTGGGTCCAGTGAGCTTACTATCAATAAGGTGTTGGTGTAGATCTTCAAAATAAACACTGAACATGGGCTCTCTTGCAAACAAATTGTACAGCCCCAGGTAATCCTTTGCTTCACTGCCCTTCACCCAACCATCCAGTGCCTGGCAAAAGGGATCCACACAATCCACCCAGAACTGAGTTACCAGCTTCTAGCTGTCCCAATACATCTGCTTGTACTTTTCAGGGGTGAGGCCATATTTTCAGACAAGGGTTTCCTTCATCGGGGATACCTCATCCTGTCCACCTTCTCTAGGGACAATACGGCATCCCTCCCCTCACTAGGGATATGCATCTAGATGCAATCCCCCCCAATCCTCCACAGGAATCCTATGCATCTCTAAAGCTACCTCATAAGCTTAAAAAATCTTGTCAATGTCATCTCCCACAACAAAGTCAGGCAGTAGACCCTTAGGAATATGGACCCTCTTGTCTCCAGAGGGCACTGTAGGTATGCTGCCACCATCACTGCTGGACCCTGCCTGTCTGGCCTTGATGTCCAGCTCCTTCAGATTCAGTTCATGAGTTAGTAAAAATTTTCTCTCCTCCAGGGCTCTCTCATCCTCCATGGCCAGCTTATTTTCCTCCATGGCCAGTTTATTTTCTGCCATTATCATCTGGGCCATCTGCAGCCTAAACTCCCTCTCTGCCAGCTCTTCTGGAGACAGGCCCCAAGAAGACACACTGCTCTCTGCTCTGGCAGGGAGTTGCCGTTCAGGGGGTCAAGTCATCCCCTCAACTGAATGCTGCATTCCAGGACTAGTATCCAAGCCCATTTCTGCCTCCTCCACATCATCCTCTCCATCCTGATCCGCTGTCATGACTGGCAACTGATGGGCCTCCTCCTATGCCCTCAAAGCCTCTAGGAGCTCCACATTCCTGATGCTCCTTTTGGCAGGCAGCCTCCTGTCCTGACAAAAGTTCTTGAGCTCAGCCACTGTGAAGCTCTCCAGATTGAGGAGCACAAATTCCATGTTTGAAGGTGAAGTGAAGCCAAAGGCATAAATAGTCAGACAGTTTAAGGGTGTAGTTGGAAAAAAAGCAAAATAGCCAATGAAAGAGAATTTTAAACTTAAATTGGTCTCAGATTATTTAACTGAGATTTTCAGTGTAACACAAAATCACTGTATGGCACTGCACAAACACAAGTTCTAATCCTCAACACTGAGCACCAATTCAGTTATTGGTTCTGTGGGAGGGGGGGTGGAATCCTTCTCAAGCAGCAGCCACAACCCTTTCTAAGGTGAGGCACAAGCAAATCCCAAATTAACCTGTGCTCAACCCTCTGGTAGCTTGGCAAAGAACAGTCACATTTAACTTAGAGGCAATGTGTAAAGTATTTATGCAGCACTTCAAACAGTAATAAAGTGAAAACACAACACAAGGAAAACCCCACACCAACTTAGAAAAATAAAGCACCTTTCAAGAAATAAAATAAGACTAACACAATAAAAATCCAAACAATAGAACTGGAGATACGCAATTGTAAAGATTTCAGTGAAAATATTGCCAAAAAGCACAAAGCGTCAACTGTGAACTTCTTGTCGCGCTGGACCCGGGCAAACTCACAAATTCAGGACGACCACGATGGAGCACCGTCTGGCTATAGAGACTCAGTCAGGTCTGTTGAACAAGAGTACCTTAAATCCTGGATGCGGAGCGTTGAGAGGTCCTGCATCGGCGATGCGACGCGCAGCCGTTGCAATGCGTCAGTCCTGAGCAATGCAAGGTCCTAGGCCCATCAATGAGGGCTTGCAATGTGAAGTACGGTGCTGAGGATGCATTGCACAGTTGAGGCATTGCATTGGTTCTGAGGAGCTGTGAGGCTACGATAAATAAACCTGTGTCATCATCGAGGCTGCCACTGACAAGAGATTTGTGATGCGAGGGCCTACGTCGGGGATGTTTCGCACAACAGTGATTCAGATATAGGCTGAAAGGTCGATGCAGAGTCCTTGCACTGGGAAAATCCTTGCAGCAGAGGTAATGCATCAGTTGTGCTTGGGGTTGTGCCACACAGCAAAGGAGATGCAGCAGTTCTGTTGGTTCAATAGATGGGCTAGCAGAGCACCTTCAGGCCCATTTCCAAGGGTCCAGGACTGGGGTCGCACTACTTGGCAGGGTGGGACTCACAGATGGCAGCGTTCAGGTGCTGGGTTCAAGGTTGTTGGAGCCTTCTGTCCCTGAGGCTCTAGTCAGGAGGCCAGCCAATGAGCCCTTGAAGTGACTCTGGGGTCCTAGGTTCAACAGATGCAGGTCAGTTCTTCTCACCCTGGCAAGAGGGCAGAAGGCAGCAGGTCAGCACAGCAGGGCAGCAATCCTTCAGAGCAACAGTCAATCAGAGTGGCAGTCCTTTCAGCAGCACAGCAGTCCTTCTTCCTGGCAAAGTACACAGGTCCAGAAGTGTACTGCAGACTTGGCATCTGAGGTCCAAATAGTTATACCTTGTACCCACATGGAAGTGGAGGAAGCATCTAGAGGTTTCCACCCTCCTGATGTGTTCAGCATTCATTTCCTCCTTGTCCTGGCCCCAGCATGTCTAGGGTCACAACATACCAGTGTCAAACCCTTTGTGAGAGTGCTCAAGTAGAACCTTTGTGAAGTGCAAGTGTGGTAGGTGGCAGCTCCTCCCCCTTGTTAACTCAGAATGGCCCATCCTGCCAACACTTATCTTCCCTTTGCCCCACTGTCTGGGAGCAATACACAAAGACCCACGGGCAGCTACACTGAGCTATGTGACCCAGGATCAGGTTGCAGGCACCAAATGGTTAGGCTAAGCAAATGGCAAAATTCTAAAAGTGAATTTTTCCGAATTGTGATTAAAAACTCACTTTACCATTACAAAGGGCTTTTAATTGCAATCCTTTAGTCACCAAACCCGACCTGTCGGCCTGCTCCCAATTAGAAGTTACAGCTTATTATATCTAATAAGGAACCCCAATGTTATACTATGGGAGAGGTAGGCCTTGCAGCAGTGAGAAGCACATTTAAGAGTTTTACACTACCAGGACATGTGAAGCTCAAACGTACATGTCCAACTTTTTAAATACACTGCACCCTGCCCTCTGGGCTGTCCAGGTACTACTCTATGGGTGATTTATATGTATTAAAAAGGAAGGTTTGGGCCTGGCAAAAGTTTTAATTTGCAAGGTCGAAATGTCAGTTCAAAACTGCACACACGGCTAATGGTGGGCATGAGACATGTTTAATGAGCTACTTAAGTGGGTGGCATAAGCAGTGCTGCAGGCCCACTAGTAGCATTTAATTTACAGGCCTTGGGCACAGATAGTACCACTTTACTAGGGACCTACAAGTAAATTAAGTATGTCAATCAGGTATAAGCTAATTCTACCATATTATAAGGAGATAGCACAAACACTTTAGCACTGGTTAGCAGTGGTAGAGTGTGCTGAGTCCTAAAGCCAGCAAAAACTAAGTCAGCAAAACAGGAGTGTTGAAGGTAAAGAGTTAGGGGGAAACAATGCAGAAAGGGCCAAGGCAACAGCATCCGAGTGGTGGAGAAGCAAAGGCAGTTCAGTAGCAAAGGCCACTGCCAAGCTCCACATGGAGGGCAATGGCCATGCTCAAACGTATGAACATGTCACCATCCCACATCCTACCCACCCATCTGCTGCATATGGCCACCATGCAGCACCCCTTGGATACCAATTGGGTTCCACTGGAGCCTAATATTGGTTTGTAAGCAACTATACCCCCCTCATGAATTAAAAAAACAAAACATTTTTTCATTTACAGTAATAAACCACCAGCAAACATCCACAACAAAGCATCATCTATCTTGGCACATAGTATACTCAGATGTTTCTAGTGAAGTGTCAAGGGACACACACACACATGTTCACCTTTGCCAGACTCAATATATTTTCACTCCTTATAGCATTACCCCCTTATCCATGGTTCATTCAAGCCACATCTCCCACGTTGTTTTCCACTTATGGGGACTCCTCATCCCACCTCTTGATTTAATTAGCCTTTCCATTGAAGATAGTCTGCCATCAGAGGGGTCCAAGTGCTTTCATGTCATGTCAACTCACACTGACAACTCTTCTGCTAGTTTCTCATCCTTTCTCATTTGTTTCCTTGGACCCTCCTCTTCTATGGCCATTTCACTAATTCTCTTTCCCATGCTTCTTTCCTACTCCCTGAGGCTTCCGATCAGTCGCTTTCTATACGCCTTTCCGTCTTTTAACAAGCACTGCCCCTAAAACCACTTTTTTTTTACCTTTCTTTTCATCTGTTTATGGATTGTTTAATGGTCATATGTCTCACTAACTATGTCATTTTGGCATTTGCAAAACATGTCTATTCCTCACCCCAACATTTTGCTCTGCTTCTGCAATGGTGAGGAATTTTCTGTTGAAATAAAGATCTCCTACAGTCTGACAATCTAATTTCTTTGAATGCTTGATTGCCGCATCTGGGCTAATTTGTTTAAAAGGTTGTATTCACCATAAATCCATGTTGAGTGTGAATTAGGACCTTCCCGTGTATCTCTGTGCTGCCCTTTCCCATGCTTTTCCTATCTACTTAATTAAGTACGGGTATTGCTCCAGGATGCTGCACCCATCATAAATAGTTCCTTTGGTTTGTTCTTTCCAGCAGCTTGCTCTCCCAGTTCTCCTCTGTGATTTAATCCCCCTCATTAAACTACTTGTAGAGGCTACATTTCTTTGCCACTGACAGATACCACCACCCACTGGAACATCCCACTATTACTCCATGATCCTGGGGAACTACTACATCCCAAAACACTATGCAGACAAACCATTCACTCAGGATATGGCTACTAGATGATTGCATTAGAATGTCCTCTTACAGGATTAAGAAATGTGTGAACCCCATAATTAAGCCTGGGCAGAGTTCGCGGAGTGTGCAAAAAAAACTCAGCTGTGCGGAGCTCCGCGAGCAACGGAGTGCGTTAGATAAATGCCGTTCATGGTGATTTTCAGTGCCAGGTGCTTGTCCGGACTGTGCAATCATCGCAAACGGCACCATGCACAGCGTAAGTGGGCGCTGCTTCCTTTCTGCCGCTCAAGTAGACTTTTACTCGAGCGGCAGCTTTCTCAACGCGAACGGACGGTTACTCAACGCAAGCGGTTGCGAGCATACGCGACCACTCGCAATGAGAAATCTCGCCGGGAGGTTGATTTTCCACGCTCGCACTCGCCAACTTGATGTTGACGATCGCGAATGAGGAAAAGTCTTGCCAGGAGGTGGATTTTCCTCGCAACGTGAAGCTGAGTTTTTCGGAACTCCGCGAGCTCCGCGTAACGCAGAAAACTCCGCAAACTCTGCAAGCGGAGCGGAGTTCACCGCCCAGACTTACCCATAATGAGGTGTGACATCTTCAAGTGTGGTTGCATGCTTCAATAAATAGCGACAATGGTATGTGAGGTGACTCAGCTGCTGCATTTCCAGTGCCTTCTACTACGTGCAATGTTTAATCCATATATTTAGAAGCATGGTGTAAATGTGGGAACATCAGGGCCCACTGGATGTGATTCTAGTTTTGTAGTTTTCATACTAAATACAGCCAAAATTAGGTGTTCTAGGCTCTCTCGCCAAAGTACACGCTCAATTAAAATGTTCCAGCTGGAGACAGGAAACCTGGTGGACAGTAGCCCACGACGACCTGAGCATTACATGAGGATGGTGCATTCTGGGTAATGATCAATTCTGTGAGACTCACAGGATTATTTGTTGTTAGTGAGTTCCGAACCTCTTTTCAATATGTATAGGCACTCTCAAGAATACGCACGAGGATAATGCTTATATGACTTTTATTACAATCATCCTCCTTTGTTAGAGCATACAATTTGGATAGCTGTAACTTTAAAAATTAACAAAACAGTGGCAATACAAATGATTAATTTACAAAAATAAAAAAAACAATTTCAACGTTGTAATGTCATTTTAGAATTTCCTTGCAAGGAAAAGATGGAACCAGTACCTCCAGCCCCTCTCTTCTTGCCTTTAGCGAGTTAGCACCAAAAGGGACCTGTACGAGTTTCTAAGGTGGCCTCTCACCTGCATATCTTAGTGTTGTTCTATATGAAGAAGGTCATTGACTACTCTGCGCTCAGTAGCTTTTATGCCCAGCAAGCCAGTAAGCCCAGACTATGAGATGCTAACCTTTACAAGGGGAGTTTACAGCTTCTCTTTGCTTGATCTCAGACTCCACAGAAGTCAAAGATTCCTCAATGAGTGGTACTTGTCTGCACCCTGAAAATACACTTTTTTAATTGTTTTTAAAAGAGCAGGTCTCACATCAAATGATTTCAGATGGCAGAATTAAAATATTAATTGTGCTATACCTTCACTTATTTCTAGAAAGCTTTATAAACCATACAAACAATTTATCCACTAGCAAACTATAATAAAACAAATGTTATTGAAAGGGCTGACAAGTGACTGTCTGGAATTCTCTGAATATCCAGATATTCAAGGATCCTTGCCTGGTTTTGCCATACAATTATTTTGTGTTGAGGCTGATTTTGAAAGCCCAGAGCCACTCCTGGAGTCTCTGTCACTTTCCCAAGTTCCTTGAGATTAACTGCAGCAGGCACAGGGGCTTGAGAGAGAGAAAGAGAGAGAGAGAGAGAGGGAGAGGGAGAGATGGACAGGTAGAGAAACGAATAGGGTGAGAGCCAGAGATCAAGAAGAGAGAGAGGAGAGAAGAAAAGAGAGAGAACTGATCAATGCAAGGAGATAGACTGAGGAGTGGAAAGGAGGTGCCTGGTTTGAACATTTTCTCCATGACTACTTTTGGTTCCCCATTCTGTCCCTGAATATGGGATGTGTGTCTGCCCAGTACTAGATGTGTGGCACATTCACTCACCATCTGCATTACCCAATGCTGCTGGGCCGACAAGAGGCCCTTGCGCAGTAGACTTCAGCTTCTAGTGTGGCAATCATCAGCTTCCAAGGGTATCCCTGATCTCAGGGTTTGGTGCTAGGGCTGACACTGCCTCACTGGGTGTGGTGAAAAGGGATGCATGCCCTATCTCCATGGCTCTTGAGCACTTTGTGAGTTCCTACAGTATTTGGCATGACCACACCACCTAGAGGCTGTTCAATTGAAGGAGCAGGTTCAGGTGTATCCTGCTCATGGAGATAACTGGGACTTCTGGTCTGCTAAACCCTCCAGAAGAGGGACATGCTGCTGCCCATCAAAACTCTCCCAGGGAACTGCAACAGCTCTCCCTGGGAACTACAACAAAGTCACCATTCTAGATACGGGAGAGCAACTTCTGGCTGATCTCCATGACAACAATCCCATCTGGGGCAGTTGCAGACTCAGAAGTCTCTGGAAGAGCAGCAGGGGTGTTGGATGTGGTATATCAATGTTTTCCCACATTTACATTTGATACCTGTTAGAAATGGGATCTCTGGGGGGGGGGGGCGTGGGTTAGCACCCGTTGAAGATGGCCACAGGTTGACAGAGGTCCACGGCAGCCGAAGGGAATCCTCGGCCGCATATCAATATTTTTCACTGCTGGTCCACTTCATTATTTCTACTAGCATGGAATATATTGGCTTCTTTACAAATTAAATCTAACACCTGAGATCTTCTGGGAACACTCCTTTTTCACCAGCATTCTCTTCATTTTAACAGAATTTTCCCCTTATATTATGCCAATTGACAAATATTTGTCTTGGAAATAGCTATTTTATACCTATTATTTTAGCCCAACACACACTCTTCTATATGGGGAAAGCCACGAACTTAAAGCTACACACCCCAGTTATGACTAGTTCCCAGTACGCAGAGGATGCCAAAACTCATTTTCTCTTCTGGAACTCAACATGGAGCATTCAGATACATGATCTCACGAATCATCTCCGTCATGCTCCTCCTCTATCCCTACGGGCTCTTATAAACAAACTTCTAAAATTCCAACTACAGTCTTGTTGCCAACCAACAAGCTGCCTAAAAAAGACCCTCCATCTCCTCTCAAGCCGACTACCTCTGTTTCTAAGAACTCATTTTAGATGAGATTCGGGCCTTGAAACCTTACATGGAGCCCACTAATATAAAACTTCAACGACTCGACGACAAATGGTCTCTGATGGATAATAGAGCTACTAATATGGAACAACAGATAAGTTCTATTCAAGACACCACCCATGAAGTTACAGAGCTTAAAGCAGAGGTAACATATCTTAAAAAGGTCACTGAGGATTTGGAAATTGCAATCGGCATAATAATCTCCATATTTATGGCCTTGCTGAGGAAATGGAGGGCTCTCAACCTATTTCCTTTTTTCAATCTTTTATCCCCAAAATTTTAGACATGCCTGAATCCACCCACTTAAACATACAGCAAGCCTATAGACTTGGCCATCGGTCTCACCATGCCTCTCCATCGCAAAAACCTTGGGTGTCATTATCATTTTTCTAGATACCAAGATCTTCTTACAGTGATCAAGGCAGCTAAAAACAAAGGTTGTGTAACATGGTCAGGAAACTCTTTATTCTTTACACAGGACTTAGCCAAAGCCACAGCGGATAGCAAGGAAAAGATTTCTTGATGTGCGTCCTGCATTGCGTTCCCTCGGAGCCAGATTTGGCCTCTTTCATCCATGCTTCTTTAAAGTAACCTACAACAACCAGACAATGATGTACGAAGATCCATCCATGTTGCAGACATTTTTGCAAATTGTAAAACTGAAACAATGGACACTTCTAAATACCTATATACTTGATTGCAGTCTTCTACTTTTGCTTCATGTTTCCTGTTGTGTATATTTGCAGCAGCCGCGGCCGGTGCAGGTAAGATCAGTGGGCGGGGGCAGGGTGGGGGGAGAGTCGACAGACGACGAGGAAGGAAAATAAAATAAAAAAAAGAAAACCACTTACCTTGCGCTCGCTGCATCGCCGAGTCGGCGATGCAGCGAGCGCAAGGTAAGTGTTTTTCTTATTTAAATTTAATTTTCCCTCGTAATCGTCTGTCGACTCCCCCACCCCACCCAGCCCCTGCCCCCGTGCCCTACCAGTCTTACCTGCCCCGGCCACAGTTGATTTCTTGTATACTTTTTAGTTCACCATTTGATTATATGTTTTTCATGTATTTCACTTGTATGTTACATATAGGATCATAACATAGCTCTTTTTCTTTGTTCCTTAGGTATTTCTCGTTTTATCCCCATACCCGTGGTGTGGATATTATTCCTCCTGGCTGCCTCTGGATCCCGGTTGTTGTCATCTTCCCCTTTGTGGTTGCACCACACCCGGTATTTGGTATATCTTTTATTTTATTATGTACCTGTTATTTTGCTCATTACTTTCTACTTATTCGTGTTACTTTTACTTCATCTACACCTCTCTTTCTTTTCCTATACTTCTGCTATTACCTTTACCTATCATCACTTCTGAACTTAGTTCAGGCTTTCTGGTTATCCTTCTTTTGTCACTTTCGCTTCTCTAGTATTAATTCTGCTGGCACAATGTACATAATTTCATTTTTTGCCCAAATAAGAAATCTGTTTTCTTGTTTCTGTTCATATGTAGAGTGTGTTAACTTTATTGTAATGCTTTATTTATGACTCTCCTTGTTATTACTTGGAATGTAAAAAGGTTAGGTTTGCCTATAAAACGACAGAGGGTTCTTACTAATTTAGCCAAGTTAAACGCTGATATTGCTTTGCTGCAAGAAACTCATGTTACTGAACTGGAGACCCAGAAACTTGTACGAAATTGGGTGGGACATGCATTCTCTTCACCAGGCAATGGAAAATGTAATGGTGTTGTAATTGTTTGTATGAATACTTTAGATGTTGCATTATTGTCACAAGAAGTAGATCAAAAAGGTCATGGGCTTTTATTGAAGTTAACTTTGAATAAGATACAAATAACTATTTTTAACTTATATACTGCCACACAATTTGACGAAACATTTTGGCCCATGATTACACACAAATGAATGTCTCTTTCTGCTGATTATTTAATTTTTGGAGGTGATTGCAATCTTGTAGGAGATTCTTTTTTGGACCATACCTCTAAATCATCTTTTGTTCCTTCCTCTATTCACAAACAATTCACTGCAACTATCAAACAAAGATCCCTCTTTGACTCTTGGAGAATTTGCAACCCCTGTTTACAAGAATATACATTCTTTTCACCTGTGCATTTCTCCCAGTCCAGGATTGACCACATTTTTATTTCTAAACCTTTGTCTCAACATATCTTATGAGCTGAAATAGGTACTATTTTAATATCTGACCATGCCCCAGTAATTCTAGGCTTGAATTTGCTTCCTCTTCCCCCAAAAGATAGTTGCTGCCACTTCAATACACCTTTTTAACTAGATACCTCCCTCACACAACGTTTTTATGCTTTTATATCAGAATTCTTTGCTTAAAATGACTCACCCGATTTATCTTTTCAAGTCATTTGGGATGCGTTCAAAGCTGCCTTTAGGGACTTCATTATTACTTATATATCAACCAAAAGGAAAGCTATTTAAAAAAAGTGTTACACCTCATGACACACATTACATCCCGAGAACATTCCTATTTTGCAACCAAATCTAAAACTTGCTTAGATGAATTGATTAAAGCCAAATTTAACTTCAATAAACTGTTAATGGAGGATGCCTACTCTTATCTCTTTAAATCAAATGCAAAATATTATGGAGGTGAAAACAAGGCAGGTAAATTTTTAGCAAACTACCTGAAAGTAAAAAGAAAGTGCACCAAAATAGATACTATTTTACGAGATAATTCCACTCCTCTCATTAAAAGATAAAGATATACTCATCAAATTTAGCAATTATTATCAAACCTTCTATACACCAGAAACAGATAATTTGCAAATTGATATTGATTCATATCTTTTCACTATACGTAAGGAATGTGATTTAACCACACACTTTTCTTCCCTTGATTCTGGTATCTCACTCCAAGATATCTGTAATGCTATCATTTCTATTAAAATAGGCAAAGCTCCCGGACCTGATGGATTTTCTATTGAATTCTACCTTCATTTCTCTAAAGACTTAATTCCTAAACTGCATCAGTGGTTTATATTTTTTCATTCCTCTAACCATGCTTCCGGGACCTTTCAAGAAGCTTTAATTTGCCTTATTCCAAAGGATAATAAAGATCCTAAATTATTTAAAATCTATAGGCCCATTTCCCTTGTAAATTCTGATTAAATTTTTTTTGCCAAGATTCTGGCCTTACGCCTTGATCCTCTTCTTCCAAATCCAAATTGGCCGCAAACAATCTGGTTTTGTAAAAGGTAGACATCCTTCCGAAAATACAGACTCTTCTTTGACATTCTGAGTAAATCAAAAGCCTATAAACATTCTTTAGCAGCCATCTTTTTAGATGCTGAGAAAGCCTTTGATCGAATGCATTGGAGTTTCCTATTTTCTACTCTCTCATGGTTTGGTTTTGGGTAAAATTTCATTAATCTAGTCTCTCTTTTATACTCTTCCCCTACCGCCTCTATTTTTGTTAATGGTCTCATTTCTTCCCCTTTTCCGTTACACGGTCGAGTGCAGGAAGGGTGCCCCATATCTCCTCTCATTTTTATCCTGGCTCTTGAACCCTTCCTATCTAAATTTCCACAAAAATAATACCAAACAGGGCTTTAAATGTGGGGATACCCAGATTAAATTTTTAGTCTACGCTGACGATATCCTCTTATATATGACGTCTCATGATTCTTCTTTACAGCCATTTTTAGACACTGTTTCCACTTTTGCATCCCTTTCGGGTTATAAAGTACATTTGGACAAGTTTGAGATTCTTCCACTCAATAAATGGTGCTTTAAACACGATTTTTTCCTCGCAGGCTTTCACTGGGAATCCAGTAAAAAAAAAATATTTGGGTCTCTGTTTCATCAGTTCCTTAAAAGATTCTATTTCACTTAATTCTACTAATCTACTCTTTACTCCATCTTTCCTTACTTCCTGATGGAATCCTGTATTTCTCTCATGGTGGGGTAGGTTAGAATCTACCAAGATGATGCTAGTTCTCATAATTCTTTTCTACCGCGCCGCAAATCCTATCAACATCCTGCTTCCGTTTAAAAAAAAAATATGTATGCAATCTTACTGTGTTTTTATGAAACAATAAAAAACCTTGTATATCTCTTTCCAGATTACAAAATAACAAACAGCAAGGGGGAGTTAATTTTCTGCAATTCCAATCCTATCAAACTGTTTTCTTTTTGAAACAATCAACCCTTTATCAAGATAACCCCAACATAACTATCCCTCATTGTGGACGGATTTGGAGTTATTTTTTTTATACAGCCCTATTCCTTTTCAGAATTTGTGGCCTTTACTTGGCACCTTTCTTCAATGTCACTTCCTATTCTTAAAAAAGCTTGGAGATTATTGCGTCCAATTTATATTTCTCCTATTTCCCCTCTGAACCAATTCCTTCAATTCTCAATCTAGTATAATAAACTTATTAAAAGTAATAATAGAACTATTTTTGGGAAATCCTGGCAAGACAAAGGTTTTCTATGGACTCATCAATTAAACTCACCTATCTCCTTTTCATCAGCTCAATCCCAAGTTCACTTTCCTAACTCGTATAAAAACAAATTTCTGTGTCTGATTTCATGTGTTTCTACCACATACTCTTCACTTCCTTTCATTTTCATTTCCCCCCTCTTCCACTTCCTGTGTCCAATCACTGGTGTTAACCACCCCTACCTTCTCTCATATATATGCATGCCTCACTGTCACCACTGGTGTTCGACAAAAAATATCCCAGGAGTTACAATAGGAAACAGATTTACATACTTCTTACCCCCCTTCTCTGTGGAACAGAATATGGCTCAAAATCCGCAAAACATCCTGTGTTGCCAACACAACTCAAACTTTGGAGCATATTTACTAGGAAACTGTTGGAGTGTGGCGTTAAGCCCAGAAGGCTAACGCCGCACTCCTACAGTTTCCAAACGTAGAGATGCGCCGTATTCACAAGAATATGGCACACCCCTGCCTTTCCATTAGCGCTGGTGCTGAATGTAGCTGTCTAGCGCCAACACAGGCACTCTTGCACCATTGTGCAAGGGCGCCTGCGTTGCAGGGAAAAATTGTTTATGTGCAGGAAGTTGTCCTTTCCTGCACATAAACAATCAGTAATGGAGATTTGTAACTTCTACGTGTGCTGCAGAATGCAGCACACATAGAAGTTGCCACATGGTATTATTTTTAATGATTGTTTATGTGCAGGAAGGGACACCTTCCTGCACATAAACAATCATTCATGGCGTTTTGCACTTTCTATGTGTGCTGCAGAATGCAGCACACATAGAAACAGCAAAAACAAGGAGAACTATAGCATTTCTCCAAATTTTGCCATGTTAAGACCAGGTTTTCCCTGGTTTTACTTTTGCCGCTGCCCCATATTTAGGCAACCCTTGTAAATATGGGGCAGCGTCAAAATCAATGGGTGTTGTGGTGGAACACCCACTGCAACACCCATTGCCCACCCCTTTCACGCTAAGTGTAGCGTGAAAGTGGGCCTTATTCTTAACACCGTCTTGTGAATAAGGTGAAGCCCCTATTGCCACAGGAACATCGGAAAAAGTGACGTTACTGTGGCGATACGGGCTTGTAAATATGTCCCTTTAATTTTTATCTACAATCCCCCTTCTAATTACTCCAGCCTCCATACATAAGTTTGATTTTACTACTCCATCATCCTGCTGGTCCTCTTCAACCTCTGTTTCAGATCTTAAACATATTTTATTTGAATGCCCTACCACTTATCAATTTTGGTTACAAGTGTGGAAGCAAATTAACTAAATTTTCCATACACACGTACCTTTTTCCTTTACTAACTTATTCTTATGTAGGCTTTCAGATGATTGGTATGGCTGTACTTTCAATATACAAATTGTGGATTTATTGATTGCTGTTGCATTTCAACAAATCACCAAAAATTGGAAAAATGCTCTTCAGATCTCTTTTCAAGCATGGTGGTATGGTGTATGTTACAATCATAGACTAGCTAGAGCTTACATTGTCCCAATGTCTCTTACTATCAAACAAAATGCTCTTTGGTCTCCCGTAATCACTTTCTTAGACTCCTCTGCTCTGCTTTAATGTATACCTTACACCAACCCTTAACTGGATGTAGTATCTAAACCACTTAAATTTATAATTTTTCTAATTTGATTTTATATACCAATGATACTATGTTACGTACTTGTTTCCTTGTTACTTTCACTCTACAACTTTTGACTTTTGCTCTTGTTTAAGATTAAGTCAGCTTTAATTATATGAGTTGTGTTACTTTTTCTTTCTTCTCTTCTCCCTTCTCTCCTATTTTCATACATAACTATAACTATTTTATTGTATTATTTACTTATTGTTCAATTGTATTCAATTTACTGTTCATTACATAGATTATGAATTGATTTTTGTATATTTCTCTTTTTTACTCAATAAACTTCACTTTTAAACTTAGAAATTGTGTCTCTAGTTAGTAGATGTATGCACCTTGTCCAAGTAGGGGCCACTCTCTAGTCAGGGTAAGCTAGATACACACTAAAAGATAACCTGTGATCACTCTCTGAAAGCTTGGCACAGAGCAGCCAGGCTTATCTAAAGAGGCAATGTGTAAAGTATTTGTGCAACACACTCACAAAGTAACTCAATGAAAACACCACAAAGAAACTCCACACCAGGTTAGAAAAATACACAATAAATTTATGAGTAAATCAAGACCAAATCCAATAAGTAGAACTGGAGTTATGAATGTGTAAAGAATATTTAAAAATATAGTGCTTAGAGTCTTAAAGTGCCACCCTGGGATATCTGGTCGTGCTTGACCAGGGTAAATCCAAAGTTTAGGCCGACCATGATGGAGTGTGGGTCAGATACAGGGAAAAGCCTTGGACCACTGAAAAAGTAACTGGATGAAGGATGCATCGACTTTGAAGAGCCAATGCAAAGAGCAGAGGAGGCAATGCGTTGTCGTCGATCCCTTGGATGAAGGCAATGTGCAGGTTCCACTTCATGCAGCCAGCGAAGCTTCATCAGTGTACCCCTTTGCAATGCAGCCGATGTGTCATCATCGAGCTGCGCAGTGGAAGCGACGTCCTTGAGCAGCAAAGGTGTTGGTGTCAGAGAAGATGCGTCAGTTCCAATCGGTGCAGTGGAGAGGATTCATCGATTTTGCTGAGTCAGCACAGAAAACCCACTTCCAAGGGCCCTGGCCTGGGTTGGCACCACTTAACAGGTTCGGACTCACAGATGACGTTACAAGGTTTCAGGAAGTCTTTGATGTCCCTGAGACTTCAGAACAAGGGGCAAGTCAGCATGCCATTGGAGACACTCTGGGTTCAAGTGAGATTGATCCAGTTCTTTCCTCAGCAGGACAGAGGGCAGCAGGCAGCAGGGCAGCACAGCAGAGCAGAAAAGCAGTTCTTCCAGAGCAGCAGTCCACCACAGTCGCAGTCCTTGTAGCAGCACAGCAGTCCTTCCTCCTGGCAGAGCTCTTTACTGATCTAGTAGTGTCTGGTCTGGAGGGGTCAGAGACCCAGTACTTATACCCAGCTGTGCCTTTGAAGTAGGGGTAATTCTGAAGAAGGGTGTTTGAAGTGCACAGAGGTCCTTTCTTCCCAGACCGGGCTCCAGAATATCAGTAGGGGGTAATCAGCCCTTTGTGTTGGGACAGGACACTACCTATTCAGATTCAAGTGTCAGCTCCACCCTCCCTTCCTGCCTATGAAGGGCCATGAGACTGCAGGTGAATGCTTAGAAATACCTAACCTTTCTGTGTTTGTGGCTGTCTAGAAGGAATGCACAAAGCGAAGCTGTCACCCACCCCAGACGTTTATTGGCGACCTGCTGCAGGCACACAGAGCAGTAAGAGCAGAGAAAATCGTAATTTTAAATCCAACTCTACTAGTAAAGAGGATTTAGCATTACATTACAATGATATAAAACATGAGGCAGCTACTCATTTCTAATCAGGAATTACAGCTTACAAGTGTATTAAGGAATTCCCAATGTTAACCTATGAGAAGAGTAGGCCTCACAGTAGTGAAAAACTACTTTGGGTGCTTGTCACTACAAGGACATGCAAAACTTAAAAGTACATGCCCCACCTTTAATTACACCGCACCCTGCCCTTTGGGCTTCTTACGGCCTACCTTAGGGGTGAAATATGTGTAATAAATGGGGCGTTTAAGGCTTGGCAAAGGGTTTTAAAGGACAAGTCGAAGTGGCAGTAAACTGCTCACACAGGCCCTGTAGTGGCAGGCCTGAGACAGGTTTGAACGGCTACTTGTGTGGGTGGCACAATCAGTGCCGCAGGCCCTCTAGCAGCATTTAATTTACAGGATCTGGGCATATGGTATACGACTTTAGAAGGGAATTAGAAGTAAATTAAATATGCCAAACAGGTGTAAACCAATTATACCATGTTTGGAGAAGAGAGCACAGGTACTTTAACACTGGGTAACAGTGGTAAAGTGCTCAAAGTCCTAACGCCAACAAAAAGAAGGTTAGAAAAAGAGGTGGAGAAAGGCAAAAAGTTTGGGGTGACCCTTCAGAAAGGGCCATTTTTCAACAACGTAAAACAAAATGTCTTTTTGGGAATAAGTTGGACATGAGTTAAATTGTTTTGCACTTTATTGTACACCAAGTACTCTGCATGGGCCTTACATTTTGCAACATAGACAATCATTCTGAATTGGCACACCACAGTAAAGGAATTTTCATGTGCAGTGTTACTGGATTGGGAGTCCTGTGGACCTCTAAATAAGGACTGCAGTGTGAGGGACAGTACACAGTGAGGTTATAGCTCATGCCAAACCCCTCACTTTGGTAGCTGGGACTTCCCTAATCTTGGTCCCCTTGCAATGGGCCCATTGTGATTCTGCAAGTACATTATGTGGCAATGTGCTTTATTGTTGTGCACCTACCTGACTGAGAAGTCTATCCAGTATCCACTCCACTGGAGACTCCCTTGAGACTGCTCACATCCATAATGCTACAGACATTTTCCTCCCACGCTTCAAGGTGCTCAGGCTCTTGCATCTGTAACATGACAGCAGGTACCTTACTCTATGCTTGTGGTCATTAAAGCATTTTTTACGTCCTCAACATCTTAGGGAAGGAGGACACTGTATTCAACTTGTTGGTCACTTGTTGTGGAAGCCCGGCATGCATCTTCGGACTGGTTTTCATCATGAAGAGGCCAAAGAGGTGAGGATCCTCCTTCACCACCTCTTTTGCCTGCACTTTCAGAAGCAACTCAGAAAGTTATATTTTGCCTGCTCGCCTAGAGGCCATGGCATTAATTGTGGCAGGTCATGTTGTGCATTTGCGGGGGTGGGGGTGGGGATAGCAATGGATGGTGCTTGCAACTGGAGCTGGACTGCAGGGACCACAAAATAGCTACATGTGGCTCCCATAAGATATGAAAAACCAAAAAGAATGAAAAACCAAAAAGAATCCACCCTGAACACAACCAATGATAATATCCTTCCAAAGTATATTTACCACTGTTCATGAAATGTGTGTTCCCTACCCACCAAAAGGTCCCTTGGTTATTTTAACAACACATTGTGTTTCCCTACACATTGGTAGGGAACACACATTTCATGAACAGTGGTAAATATGCTTTGGAAGGATATTATCATTGGTTGTGTTCAGGGTGGATTCTTTTTGGTTTTTCATGACGTATAGAGGAGGACGAGTCCACCTTCTGTTTTCACCTCTTCACTTCCTCTCTTGTTTATTAGTCTCATAAGATATGTCCAGGAATAGACTTTGGGGCTTGTGTGAGAGTGACAGTGGTATATCCTTGATTCAGGTGGGTTTTGCCATGCTCGTGGGTCACTTCAATGTGTTGCCTATGCTTGAAATTGTGACATCTGTATTTTCATGCATGCTATTTCTGCCCCCAGTAATTTTGGATGGGACAGACTTCCTGATACATGTGAAAATTCCAGAAGTAAATATTCTGCCCAAGATAATATTGATACCCTAAGGTGCGAAGACCTTAGATAATCACATATGGGTCATACAGATTCACCAAGTAATAACAGTATTTCCTGGTGCAGTACTACCGCACCCTTTTTCTTATTACCTCAGAATGAAGGTCAAGGTAGCATACAATTTTAATCACCATTTACGGGACTATGGTATGTCTGTTTCTTAGAACTTTTTTTGTCAAGCCCTTGGAGTCATCCATGGGTCATGCATGTTTAATATGAGTGCACGTCTAATGTATGGCTCTTTAAAAATGCTCACTTCACACGTTGTTCACGGACACATAATTATTAACACATTACCATCATGTGTTATTTTCATTGAGATATCAAGGGTGTTATTCATGGTAATCAGTGCTTTAAGATAGAGGGGGACTAAAAGCAGGTACTGGAATGGGTCCCTTTAGGATCCTCTTATTCCATCCTGCATGGCCTCAGATCAGAATAAAAATCCAGAATCCACCCAAAAAAAACCTGAGTGACAGGTTTGGAGACATTTTAGGACTTCAGTGGCTCCTGTGTATGGTGTACACTCATGTTCACCTGTCCTGAGTGCCCTACTGCATGTATCTGGAATCCTTATTTTTGATTTTGGCCATAGCCTCATACTAATCGACAGTGTATGCAGAGGCCTAGGCTTGTCCCATGACATGAGTGAGGACAAACTGTCCTTTGACCTGAAGGGGTGCAACACACATGATCTCGTTGCACAGACAATGAACTACTGTCCTTGTCACGGAGTTAATGCATAGAGCAGTGGTGACACTGTGCCTACTGGCCCACTCATATAAAGTTACACTTCCATGCACAACTCAGATCCTAGTGCCAACATCTCAAGTGTATGTTGTGCGTGTTTGTGTATGTGGCCACAATGGTGCATGCATTGTGTGGCTGAGTAACCCAGGATAATGGTTGCATGTGGGATATATTTTGGATGCCCCTAGCCTGACTTTTGCACAAGATGAAGGCTAAGTTGTTTTCCCACACAAAGAAAGTGTATTTCTGAAAATGGAGGGAGGCGACTCAGACACTAGAATGAGGAGAGAGGAGACAAGGTTCCTTTAGTAATTCGATTAGGCCTTTTGCTGAGAGGGGCTGCTGATTAATTTTCCTATAGCCCTGCCATTTGAAGATATGGGAGTGAAGAGTAGGACTGCAGTCTCTATAATTCAAGGTGAAAGGGACACCTCAGGTTACGCCAGCATGTTGTGTTTCTCCTAATCACTCTTCACTGTGGCTTGTGACAGCCAAGTGCAAAAAGCTCACACCTTTTGTACCTTTGGTTTGGGTACTCCAGGCTGGGGACTACACTGCTGTAGGAAAATCTCTCTACACAAACACTGTGCCTGGAGCGCAGACTAAAAGGACACTTAAAAGAAGAACTACCCGAATTTGTTCTGAACGTGTAGGCAGCAACGCCATAACTCAAATTTGCTTTGAATTTTTAAAAGTGGGGCCTACTGGCCCGCTTATAGCTACAATTCAAAGTTCTCTATGACCAAGGGAGTGAGTGCTCACAGAGCACTCACGTGACTGTTGTGCAACCAAAGCTGTTGTCTGTCAGATAGCCAACTTTCCAGAGGTGACTGGACATCATCTAAATCTTGCTTTGCTGTTCATTGGACATGAATTGAATGCAAGCCAACCTGCCTGCTGAGAGAGGGAAAGAGCCTGCCAACCCTGCAGGAGAAGTGACTGTCCAGGAAGTGCCAGATGCAACGATATCCCAGTGCTGGCGGGGTCTGCCAGATGAAAGAGGACAGATGATTCCCTAGGAATCAGTGGGCAACAGACTTTCCATGTTGGAGTCTTGGAATCACAGCTACCCTGTGTCCCTTCTAGGAGAATTGCGAGGGGGGCTGACCTCTGCTACTGTGACCAAAAGAATTGTTGCAACTGTCCTGCGATGCTAGATCTCATAAGAAGACTGAGGTTTGGCTGTATGGTACTAAGGCTGAATAGAATGGGGTCAGGAGCAAACCATTTTCACTGAAGAACTTAGTGCCCTGAAGCAGGTCCTGGACAAAGCCTAGCACCCAGAAACTGGCCAGAGTGTGACTGTGACAACGATTGCCCACGGGGACCAAAGCAGCTGTTTTGCCATCTCCTAGCGATATCCGTCTTCTGCTCCTACTGCCACTCTTTATTCGCAAGCTTGTTGCAGCCAGAGGAGGTCACAGTTCATGAGGGGTTTAATGAGCTTCTGAGCCCAAATTCATGCTCTTACTATGTTACTACAAAGAGGGGAACCAGATAGACCAGAACAAAGGAGAACTGAGGGGCATGGAATAGAATAAATGGCTGAGGTTCAGCTAGCCCCTACACCCAAATCACAAATTGTACCTGAACGTTATTGCATATGTAGTAGTCAGAATGGGACAGAAAATAGGCCTGGGAACAAAATAAAACTGGCTCCCATTAGTGAATCATATAGCTAAATAGGGGATCCACTTTTACAAATTGGGCAGGTTTGAACTTCTAAAGACAAGCTGTGTGGGTGTTTTGCAAAGTATGGGAGACAGCATTTATTTGTGATTGGTGCAGGCAATGTTCAAGGTAATATCAGGTAATCAACCATAAAAAGGGCCCACCAGGCTACAATGTGGGCCATCCAGACTATAAAACTGACACCTAACAGCCAGAAAACTAGCCCACACACTGTCCTAATAGGATAGCCATTCTGGTACTGCC
This sequence comes from Calotriton arnoldi, assembly GCA_963921515.1. Classification (NCBI taxonomy): domain Eukaryota; kingdom Metazoa; phylum Chordata; class Amphibia; order Caudata; family Salamandridae; genus Calotriton; species Calotriton arnoldi. Next base: position 1,404,761 of record CAWUFW010001590.1, read on the forward strand.
AGATTGCCTATAGGTCTTCCTGACCTTGGTAGTATTTAGTTTTGGCATATGTTAAAGTGCTGTTCTTTTTACAAGTAAAGCACTGGATTGGGCAATCAATTTTAGTGCTGATGTGTGATTGTTGAGATCTGAGTTCCATCACCCCCACTCTACTTCACTGAGAAGCCTGTGACTGCTCACCATCGAGATGACAAGTGCTGAAAGGGTTATCATCTTGGTTTAGTTTGTAGGATGGACCCAACCATCATCAGAGCAAATAACCTCAGCCTACACAGTTGAGGGCTAGTATCACCTGCTTTCCGCACAAACAAGATCTGACAGTTCACTATATAAGGACATGGACACTAACCTGCTTCTTTTGGGGCCAAATATGTGTTTCTATGCTGCCATTTCATAACCTCACTCAGGTCCTCATTACAAGTTTTCTAACAACTTTGTCACAAAGCTAGCACCCTGATATTACCAATACTTTGGGGATTGATAATTTATAGGTGCAGGAATCACTCCCTATAAGATTTTTGTACTGGAATTAGGGAATAGCTGTGGAAATCAATCTTTCTGCACTGATTTCAGTAGTTTTTGCCATAATGCTGGGCACTTTCAATATTGGATTTTCACTGTACTGTGGTGGCTAAATATGAATGGGGAAATTCCAACCGTGAGGGTTCTCCCACAGGACTTTGTGGTCTGTCCTGTTACCTGCCAAATCAGAATTACCAGCCTACTGATAATTAGAGCCTGGATTAGATAAACCTTTCTTTAAAAAGTCAGTTGGATGACCCTTTTCATTTTCTGCTGGTATACCTTATGTTACTCTTATATTACAATTTCTTTGCTCTAAAATCCATACCAGAGCCTTATCCAGTCTCTGTGTCAGTCTGCTTTTCCAATTTTTTCCATTCTTTTCAAACCCAGTCTTTCTTATAGTTGAAATATTTTGTGGTGGAGTAATCTTTTGTTCTCTCTACATGTTCCATCTTTTTCCCTCTATGTCTCTTCGATCTCCTGAGCCATTGCCTGAAGAAGCCTGTCTTTCACACTAGAGTCCTTACAGCAGCAAAACGCTTCCATTTTGATCTCTTCACTGGCTTCACTGTTTGCAAAACTTTCTGCTTAATGACACCTGAGGATGTATTGTGGAACAAGGGAACCCCGATATTTGAACCTGGGGTAGTCAGTAGTAGTGTCAGGTAACAGTGGTACATATAAGGCCAAAAAGGTCCTAAAGTAGCACGAGCTATTGGATTTAAGAAAGTATAAATCATTTAGCATACGGCAAATTGTATTTAGTAATTGCCAGGCTGAGCGGTATTAAACCAATTCGCAATGTACATAGGGACACAGATAGGTATTGACATAGTAAATATTTATTTCATAAATATTATATCAAAGCTTTTTTAAAAGGTATAGTTCACGTGCTCATTGAAGGTGACATTAAAATATATACATCGCATTGACAACATTAGCAAAAACTCCATGTGGATAAATTTAAACAGTAAGGGAGTTTTTTTTCGTTGTATAAAGGTCGACTGAGTTTCGATCTCAAGAATTTGAGATCATCATCAGGACGAAAATGTGAGCATGAGGAATTTATCAGGCGAACCGAGGGAGGCTGGTAATTGGAACCCGAAGAAAAAGGTCCATGGGAGGTCTCAAGAGTTAATCCGGACCTGTGAATACGTCGGTGCAATAAATTTTATACAACGAAAAAAACTACCTTACTGTTTAAATTTATCCACACTGAGTTTTTGCTAATGTTGTCAATGCGATGTATATATTTTAATGTCACCTTCACTCATCACATCACGCTTTTTTCACTATTTTGTGAGCACATGAACTATACCTTTTAAAAAAGCTTTGATATAATATTTATGAAATAAATATTTACTATGTCAATACCTATCTGTGTCCCTACGTACATTGCGAATCGGTTTTATACCGCTCAGCCTGGCAATTACTAAATACAATTTGCAGTATGCTAAATGATTTATACTTTCTTAAATCCAATAGCTTGTGCTACTTTAGGACCTTTTTGGCCTTATAATGACACCTGAGGCCATATTACAAATAGCGTGCACTGTTCCTGTTTGTGTGGCAGCGCGTTAGTGAAAGACAGAGTGGCTGCTTGAAGTAGCCGCTCCATCTTTCAGTGTGCAGATGGCACCAGTCTTCCGAGAAGGGACATAGAGCCCCTTGCAGGCGGATGCAGTGAGTGACTGCGGCCACTTGCAGAGGGACGTCTGGGGTGTCTATGAAGCCAATAAAACAAAAACAGTTGAGGGGTGGGTGATGGGATTACGTCCTAATTGAGGGATCTCCTTGGTAGCACGCTGAAATCAGCCTTGTAGTCTCTTTTTCAGGCATATATTTGTGTTGTTAGACCCGAGGACTTCATGTGTTTGATCATTGGTGTCTATGAAGCCCCCATTCCCACTGCAGAGGGCTGTCCTCTGAAGGCACACTGAGTGTGCACCGTCTTTTGCGGTGGAGTCAGCATGCTCCCTGATGGACTCTGCCTCTGCGTCCATAATATGGCGCAGAAACAGAGGCAAAGTGTTTCCCTCAATTGCATGGGGCCACACCTACATGCAAATTCAGGAACGGACCTTTAAGATAGCGCCCGTGCATATGTTTATTATATATGGGGCTACACAAGCATCTGCGGCCCCTTCTGTAACACAACAATCCCCAGGGGTGCAGAAAACAGACACACACGTCTGGCGCGCACCCAGGGCACTGTCTGCAACATGACCCCTGATCTTACTTCAATCCTCACCTCAAGAAAGATATTATAACCCACATAATGCAGTGAGACATTTTAACAGGATTGAAAATTGTGAACTGCAAATTACTTAACATCCTCTGCAATAAATTCAGTAACCCACAGATCTATCTTGCTAACAGGGCTGGCCCTAAATCAGATTGGCCAGGATGGTGCCCTAGACGGAAAGAAAATTTGGTCTTTGTGGTGGGGGTGGGGGGTCGTTTCGATGTGACGTCAAGAAGTGTGAGGAAGATAGGAGGAGGGCAGGGGGTTGATGGAATGCTAACAATTATGCTGAGGTACATTAAGGGCTGATTACAGTCTTTAATGAGACCCAATTGGGACCAAGTGGGACGGATGAGCTGCTGTTTGCATGACTTTAAGTCATACAGCTCCCTGCTGCTCCCCTCAGAATATTGACGGCCTGGGCCTGTGCCTGGGCCCAGCTCACCTATACCCAAGGCCGGCCTTGCTTGCTTGGTCCCTGAGTTAAAATGTAGGCGACGTTTATGCAGTTTCAAATTTGAGAAGGGAAGTGACGACATTAAAGTAAGGTGCAGTTATACCCAATGAGCCGGTTTGTGATCGCAAGAAGGATTCGGTGCCTCCATGATCTATTTCTAATCCAGAAGGCATTGGACGGAGTATTGACTTGTCCTGTTCCAAAAGGATTGCTTTTTCAAGACGAGGGTGAACCCTGATGGTGGAAATCCCTCCAGGAGTCACTTAAAACCTCAAAAAGATTGATTTATTACAATGAGGGTGTCCCCCATTGATATGGAATGTTTTATCAAGAAGGTCTGGTACGCACTTGATCATCATATGTTGGTCCTGGCCAGCATCTGTTTGGGATTTTTATCTTGAGTTTCTGTGTTGTGTACATGTGGGAGAATCGTTTTGTTAGTCCTGAGGAAGGTGGCGACTAATGATTCTGATCCACCGAAACATGCCCAAGTAATTTGAAACACTGAATCTGTTGGGACTATGGACTTGGTATATGGTGATTTGGACACCACATAAAGTATTTGTTTACCAAAGATCGAACGGATCAATTTTTAGATCTAGACAATTGTGTCTGTTTTGTTTCACTCCCTGTTTTTGTGTTCATTTTATTTGTATTTGATGTATTAAACTGTGTTACGCCGTACCGTGAAGATTACATAATTTTAAAATGTTTGTGAAAATCTTTATTCAACAGTTTTAAACTATCTGAAAGAGTTGCTCATTGTGTTTATTATCACGAGCTGAGACATACACACATTGTAATGCTTTTATTAGAAAAGAAAATATAACATTAAATCCTTGGATCCTTACAATATTGTTGTGGTACTGGATTTGGAAATATTTGTGGATGATTGAGGTGTGAATGCAAAGAGCACATGTGAGTGGACTCTTTCCAGAGGAAAAATTAAATTTAAGTTACTGTTTGCTAACATCCAAACCCATAAGTTACACGCTGTGCTCTGCCGCAGGCGCATTATTAGTATCTCACCCACACAGTTTCTCGATGTCAATATCTTTGCAGCGGACGACTTAGTTCTGAAAGCTGTTTGTTCAATTGGGTAAGATGCAGGGCTTTAAGTGGGATGAAAAAACTGGGGGATCTCTCAAAGGGGCGTGGCCAATGTAATTAAGGGCATGGCTTAAAAACACTTAAGCTAAAAGTCTGTGCTTAGCATACTGTGCCGCCCGTCTTGTATTTTGCTGTTTCTGTCATTGCATCCAGATATATGATACAACAAGTAACATCATACCTACAACAAGTCAGGATATATTGGCTTTGTCAATGGTTGTTAGTTGCATAAGATAAATAAGCAGCAACTATGGCGTGTATATAATATTGAAAAAGCTTCCACTTAAAGCCCTGGTGACACCACGACAATGTTGCTGCTCCCGAGTTTCAAAAAGAGAAGGGAAATCCAGAGAGAAAATGATTCTCTTTAAAGGATTTCCCTTCCCCTTACAATGCTCACCTGGCATGACGTCATGCCGTAACTTCTCCAATAGTTAGAAGTAAGCAGTGTGAGCACACGCACATCGATGTGCCTGCTGTCACTGCAGTCCGGAAAAAAACGGACCGCCTGTGCCAGGGCACAAAACAGAGCCCGATAGAGACCCGTTTCGAGGCCTCCTTTAAAAAACTGCTGGTGCTCGGCACCGGTGAGACCCGGCCCACTTAAAGCCCTGGTAAGATGTACACGTGTTGGTTTCAGCTGTTAGAACTAAAAACGTACGATATAAAAGCGCTTTACATATTTAAAAAAAAGTGGTTTTATTGCCTTTGCCAACCCCAATTCTTTGGGGGCAAGAGTTTTTTAAAACGTTGGCAGACTTATGCTGCCACTGACCGTCTCAACTCAACCGAACCCATCACGACATCTTTCTTCCTGGCTCCACCCTCTTTCTGATTCCATCCTTCCTATTTGTGGGTTCCCAGCGCAAATGGTTTCTATTTGCAGCGCTGAGTCTTCTCGGTTCCTGTCTGAAGCAATGAATTCTCAATTTGTTAAGTGTCGGAGGTCCGTCTCCTCGCGCACGCGGTGTAACATGTGCTAGTCATTGCAAGAGCTCGATTATCTGGCCCACGAGGACTCTTACCGCGCCGCGTCCCTTTCTGCCTGCGGCGCGGAATCTGAGGGCGCTCAGAACCCGCCCCTCCTTAAGTGGTTAGTCATTGGTAGGAATGTGGTTCCACTATAAACTGTTCTGATCTTGTGATTGGCAGATGTGACTTTAAGGACTTGGCTGACGCAGAGCTTGGCCGCTCCAGGCTTTCATTCTCGCGGCCGAACTTTCCGTTTTATCTCCTGAGCTGTTTTTCAGTCGCAGAAAACATTACTTTGAACTCCTCCTATGATGTCATTATAGCTGGGAGCTGGGGGCTGATACAAATTAAGTTGCGGAGGGGTGTACATCTGATGGGGTTGCATTTGCACATGGCCTTCTCTCACTGTCCCTGGGAAGTGTGCTAAGACCTTAACAGTTTGCTGCGAATAATAATATGATCCATGGACGCCTTGGTTTTCACCACAGCCCTTGCCTTGAAAATGTAGTTATCCGCATCCATGACATCATACGCCGTGGTATTTATGGGCAGTCAATATACATTATTGTAGAATAGAAATTTACAGTGAGGGCACGAGTTAGGCCCAACAGCAGACCCTTTCTGCCTTAGTTGTCTCTTAACTTTATGTTCCTCATGTCAGTTTCATTTTGTGCAGATGGTTGCAGTTGGCAGGAGCTGCCCCTCATTTTTGTGACTGGGACTTATTTTCCATCATTAGACTTTGACCCAGAACGAGACAAAGAGAGAGGGAAAAAATGAATTATGAAGGAGTAAAAGATAGGCAAACTGACAAAAGGAGAAAGCAGTGAAAAATGAAAGAACCCACAAGAGTTTGATAAAGGAGCAGGAAATGTAGAGTGGGTGAAGAAAGGGGCACGAGTTAGAGTCAAAACGTGCCAGCCTTGGAGCTCAGCAACATTTACACCATGAATTAGGTCCAGTGTGCCAGTATGAGCATTTCGCAATGGGAGGACCTTATGCCTAGCAAATACGTCCAATAAGCCAGCACCAGCATTTTGCCATGCCATGCCTGGTGCACAGGCAACCAATTACATCTAGTGTGCAAATGCTAGCATTTTGCCACAGGTGGATCTTGTGCCAAGAACTACCTCTATTATGGCAAGGTCAGCATTTCTGTCAAGAATTTCCTAAATTTTGCCACTGCCAGTATTTTGCCATATGCCAAGAATTTACTCTAGTGTGACAGCGCCAGAACTTTTGCCACAGGGGCCCTTTAATGTCAAGAATTACCTCCAATATGCCAACTGCAGCATGTTTCCATGGAACCCATTTACCAAGAATTATCTCCAGTATGCTTAGGCCAGCAGCAGGCAAGCAAGTGTAAAACCCTCACACACATGCTGTCACTCACTCATGCTCATTTATATCCACTCACTGGTATCCATTCTCACTCACATTCATTTTCACACTTACAAAAATTCAGTCTCTCTCACTCACATATACATAGCACTCTCGCTCACTCTCAGTTTCACATATTCTCACTCAATCCCACTTATTCTCACTCACACTCACTTACCCTGTCACTATGGGCCTGATTTTGATCTTGGCAGACGGGTTACTCAGTCACAACGGTGACGGATATCTTGTCCGCCGAAATATAAATCCCATTATATCTTATGGAATTCATATTTCAGTGGACGGGATATCTGTCAGCGTTGTGATGGAGTAACTCATCCGCCAGGATCTAAATCAGGCCCTTAGACGTATCCACTCACTTTCTCTCACACATACATGTACACATGTTCACAGCTGTCTCACTTACATGCTCAATCATTGTCTCACTCATACTGTCTCACAAGCTTCTTTATAACAGTTTCAATTGTCTTCAGCTTTTGTCTTGCTTCTCCCAAAGCCTTCATCTCATCATAAACTTGAGCCTTTATGCTCTTGAGCTCCTCCATGTAATATCTCACATTTTTATTTCTTTGTAGACGTTGCTAATACTTTCTTCACACACCCACAATTTGAACCCTCATTAGAACAAAATGCCTCAGGAGACTTCAGTAAAAGAACAAAAACAAAACAATTATGCATAAAGATATAATAGAGGTTGTATTTTCCTAAAAACACCCCACCTTTACTATCAAACCAATCACCAACCTCTGCAAAACACGCTGTCTCATTTTCATGCTGTCACATTCAAACACTCTCACATTGACACACTGTTTCACTCACTGTATAAGTCACATGCTTTCTCATGCTCATTCACTGTCTCACTCACACTGACTCACTGTCTCATATGCACTCAGTCTCACTCATACAATCTCAATCACTCACTCACTCACTCACACTTACCCTCATACATATGCAGACAAACACATGGTCACAAACATACAAACACATAAGCAGACATTCACACATACTCACATGTACACATGCATGTATGCAGCCCTATAGCAATCAATGCTCCTCGGTCTAGTAGCAGCTTTTACTTGAGGCTGGAAGCTCCTATTCTCATTAACACCAGTGCTTAATTTGAGTCAGTGGTTGCCGTAGGGGGCAGCTGCGGCCCGTGCAGGTAAGAGTGGTGGGGCCGGGTTGGGGTGGGATTCGACAGATGACCACGAGGGAAAATTAAATAAATAATTCATTTTCCCTCGTCGTTTGTCAAAATCCCCACCCGGCCCCACCGCCCCATCGCTCTTACCTGCACAGGCCGCGGCTGGGTGGGGGCCACCAGCACTTATTTTCGGGGACCAGCACTTATTTTTCCTCATTGTACACTTTCCAAGAGCAAGAGAGGGAAAAGCACAAATTGTAAAGACAGGGGAAGAGAAACACGGATAAAGTGTCACAAAGGGAGAAAGCAGGAACATGCAAAAGTGCAGGGGGTGTCTGGTAGTTGATTAATGAGGCATGAGATGGATTTAGGACTACCAGCCTTGGAATTCGGAGCTCAGACATTTAATTGCATCGGCTGTGGCTTCTGGACAGAACTTTAGCCACCAGCACTCATTGTTTTACAAAATAAGCACTGTTTAACACATTGTGATTGACAGTGCAAAGCCTGAGACATAGCCAATCACCATGTTAGAGAAGCTGTATGGTAAATGGCTGTGTGGCGAGCATCCATGAATGTGTCATGAGGTATGCCTTTGGCTGACCGGCACCTTCAATTGAGGGTACAGCACTATGCTAGAAAGTAGAATGCTTTTCTTTCACAGCCCCAACTCTGTAACAGAGTTCTTCTGCACCTGCCCTTTCCACAAAGCAGAAACTGCATGTATGATGAGCCTCAGTGCCGAAAAACGTGGTTTTCTTTCTGGCATTAGCTATCACTCGAGGGGTTTGGAGCTGTGCTGTATAACTGCAGGAGGTGGTACCTCAAAGATCAATATCCTCAGTTGGAAAGTGTAAGAAACTAGGACTTTTTGCAAATGCCCCACACTTTTTGCCCTCATTTGGACTACCAAGTGCTGGTTTTCAACTCTGACAGTGCATTGCAGCCTGCTAGCCAGGTCCCGGTGCCCTCTCCCTAAAACTGATGTGTGAATTGGTAACCCCAAATGGCAAAGGACTTTAACCCCCTTATAAGTCCCCAGTATATAGTGCCAGCGGTACCTTGGGCCTGGGTGTTAAAGGGGTCACCAGGGCCTGAAGCACTGTTTGTGCCACCTCGAGTAATCCAAGTTAACTACTGACAGCAGGTCTGCCATTCCAGACTGCTGTAGCAGTGCACACTGCTTGAATTCGACTTTGCCCTCACCATTTGTGACAAAGTCAATGCACTATTTTTAATATATGCCAGTCACCCCTAAGGAAGGCCGCCTGAGCCTAGGAGGCATGGTGCATTATATTAAAGATGTGTACATGTAAGAGCAAGCTTATATGTTCCTATAGTGGCATTTACCATTAAAGGTCACTGTATGTGATAGACAGTCTATAGGATAACAAACTGTGATCCTGTGCACACGCTCTTTGTTTGGCACGTTATGGCGTAGTTCTACCACCTCAATAACATATCATACATGTAGATAAGTATATATTCTTGTAGTCACAGCAACTTTGTAGAGTATTCTTTCTTTCTTTATTCAGTGAGATTGCCCAGCCAACACGTGTTTCGTCATGGGAGATTTCCCAAATGACTTCTTCAGGGCTGTTGAGCAGGTGGATGTGATATATCCTCCCCGCCGGTTTTACTTCCGTCCCGGCTGTAATTAGCTTGACCCCCGGTTCCAAGGTTTCTATATTTATGTAGGTTGCTTCGTTCCTTTAATCCCAGTGTGGTAATCCTCGTATTACTGCTGGAGGAATCCTAGCAGGTGAATGCCCCAGCGGTGTGGAGGGGTGGGTAATCTAGAAGCGAGTACGCTTCGCGTTAATGTCGTCTCCGGTCCATTCGAACACGCACGGAGACGACATTAACGCGAAGCGTACTCGCTTCTAGATTACCCACCCCTCCACACCACTGGGGCATTCACCTGCTAGGATTCCTCCAGCAGTAATACGAGGATTACCACACTGGGATTAAAGGAACGAAGCAACCTACATAAATATAGAAACCTTGGAACCGGGGGTCAAGCTAATTACAGCCGGGACGGAAGTAAAACCGGCGGGGAGGATATATCACATCCACCTGCTCAACAGCCCTGAAGAAGTCATTTGGGAAATCTCCCACGACGAAACACGTGTTGGCTGGGCAATCTCACTGAATAAAGAAAGAAAGAATACTCTACAAAGTTGTTGTGACTACAAGAATATATACTTATCTACATGTATGATATGTTATTGAGGTGGTAGAACTACGCCATAACATGCCAAACAAATAGCGTGTGCACAGGATCACAGTTTGTTTACAGTGGACCTCGTCTTGGGGTCCCCGATTGAGGGTTTAGGGTGTTAGTCTCCCTCACCTCTGCACCGCACAGATAATTCTCACAAAGAATAGCGTATAATTGGGAGGCGCCAGCTCCACACTTAGAAAACGCCACAAGGTTCTTGAGTCTATAGGATAACATGGGCTGGCAGCCGGGCAAACCCGAGGTTGGCAGCTCAATTATGATACTGCCTAAATATGTTGTGAAGGTATCAAACAACGTGCCTCATCACCCCTGACACAAATCTCGGTTGAGGGCAATGTGGCATGCACCCAGGTGGCTACCTTAGAGGTTGCCCACCTAGTTGCCTCTGCCTTTCCTGTGCTCTGGCTGCCAGCCCACTCTTGCTGCTGCCAAGACATGAATCTGACCCCTTGCCAGAAGATGTGAAATCTCCCAGGAGTCAGAAACAATGACCTGGATGGGAAGGAGGTCACATCTCCCTCCCTGACAGAATGGCTAGTGAAATGGCACATCAAGGCAGTGAGCTTCAAAGGCTGCACAGCCTGTGATATACAACCAGGCTGCCTCCCAAAAGAGTTATCAGCCCTTCTCCTGCCTCCAGGGACTTTTGCATCCGGGCAGGTGGGAAAATGAGGTATTCACATGGTGTACACCCCCAGAAGGCAAACCGAACCTCTAGGGTGGGCTACCTGGTCTGTACAGCTAAGGAAGACTTCCGTTATTTTTAAAAGTGGTAGAATAGTGGGTTCTGGTTAGAAAAGGAGACCTACACCCCCAGATGTGGTCGTTTCAGGGGCAGATTAGCCGCTGGGGCTATTAGTCCATTGGCCACTTGTATCCACACCCCAATGCCCCTAAATATAGTATTTAAGGGCTACACCTGACACAAGATCATCAGTTCTGATCTGACTTGCAACAAGGACAAAAGAAGAGAGCTGTGTCTGTGACAACAGGAGATGCTCAAACCAAAGGTGTGATACTCTGCATGTGTGACAACTTTTCTGCAACTGCACGACTTCGGCTTGTCCTGGACCAAAAATTGGTTCCTTCAGACAGAGACACACCTTTGAGAGCTGAAGGGATCACCAGACACCCCCTGGACTTGTAGCACTAGTCCCATGCAACCGAAGGTAAAACAAACGTACCAGAACCAAAGAATTGCTGGCCATCAGGCCCTCTGAGGGATCGCTGAGAAGTCAATAGTCCAGTGCATTGTGAGAAACATAGTTCTGACCTCCATGAAGTTTCAGGTGGCTATCACGTCCCCCAGTACCTCCGGACATTGAATTAACTTTCTGCTGTGCTTAGCACTGCCAAGGTTTGTTTGTAGCCAGTCTGGCAACCACCCCCTTTACTCGGCACTGCCCTTCGAGGGAACTCCACAAAACCTTCATTTGACGTCAGCAGTGGCTTTGCTGTCAACCTTTTGCACCCTGTTCCCCACCAGCACTGTTTAAGCAATAAAACCAGCTCTCCTGCAGCTCCCGTTTCAGCACCAAGGACAGCCAGCACAACTAGGCACCCGGGCTTCTCGAGCCAGGTAAAATCAAACTGACTGTCATGGCTTGGTCCTAGGACTCGCATCACCTTTAGCTTCCTTGGATTCCACGCAACTTGACCTGCAAGTGACCTATTGTCACTACCATTTTTTTTCCATTGACTGCATTGCAAAAGTTCTGCCATAGTGAATTGCTGTGATTTATGTTTTCTTCTAAAATCCATAACTCTGGTTATATGTATCTGATCTCGTTTGTTTTGGTGTCTAAATTAAGATAAAAATATGCTTTATTTTTTATAAAATGGTATTGGATTTCTATTGAGTCGTGTCAATTACTTATGGTTCATTTTGGTACTCATAAATGCTTAACACGTTCCGCTAGTAAGGCCTGACTGCTCTTTGCCACTCTACCAGGACTGAGCTAAGGAATTATTATTGTGAACCCAAGGACCATCTTTGGGGTATTGGGAGAGTATTGCATGTTGAAGCCTAACCAGCTTCACCACTTAATACTCCACCTTCCTACAGAAAGCAAACATTTCTGATGGGCCTCCATCCCCAATACCTTCATGACATTTTCTAAATGTTAAGAAATATGTGGGATAATATATATCCTATGCACATTATAAAGATTTCGTTTCCCACTGAGGAGGTCCTTGACCATGCAGAGGCATGACCAAATAATGAAGTTCTTTATAAACTCACAGAAATCAAGTGATTTGCAATATATTTGTTTAGGTGGTATCTCATGGTTTAAAATACATCGCATCATGGGTATACATTTCTGCTCTCTTATACTGAACGATCTATCATAATGTCTTGTTCTCAGCTGCTTTGGATACACTATAAGAGAAAGACACTTTAGTTCAAAGGAATCTAAATAATGGACTTGTGTTTAACATGTTTTTATGATACAGTTTGTTCTCTGATAGAAGACATTGTTATGTCACAATTAATGTGATTTAATTTTCTTCTTACAGGTGATCACCGATGTGACAGCTAGACTATAGTAAGGAAAGTAAGTATAGGTTTTACTGCATGCATTGAAAAATCCATCTTTTTACAAATATACTGCAGTTTTAAATGGACTGAGGACTTTAGTGGAAGAAAAACATTTGTTGATGACAGCAGGCATACCTTGGGCTCATAGAAGAAATAGCAATTCTAATTGCAGCGATCAATGAAAAACTGTAAGATAACATTTCCACATTTATTCTGGAAGAATCTGAGGTAAAAACACCTCTGACGTAGCAATTTACTACAAATAGTAATATAGCATTGTGCAACATCAGCATATGTACAAAAATGCCCATCAGTGCACTGCCAAAATTAAGAAGTATTTGAGAATAATTGGAAAGTGCACACAAACACACAGGATAAAGAAATGGAAATAACCTTGGTCTTAACAGTGAAATAATGTGCATGTGCCAATGTCATACTTTAACCCATAAAGTGCTGAGGTATGACTATCAATCTCATATTTCAGCAGGTTCCGCACTTTACCAGCTTGTGAGCACATGCATCTTTTTTGCAAAGCGTTATGGGATCGGTGCGCCTCAGCGTTCTGCTAGTTGTGTGCCACATACAAACTTTCCCCATGCAATTCTTATGGCAACAGCAAACTGGAGCATGTGTCAGCCACTAGAGTGCAACTAGAGTTACCAGAAACAGAAGGTAAAATTCTGCATAGTCAAACTTGTAGTGCTTGCACTGCAAATGATAGCCAATTACCGGAGTGTTTTAATTCAAAGGCACTCAAAATGCAGCTGTCAGTAAAAAGTGCAACTATGGACCCACTAATGCAGCAAATAAATGCTGTTGGGGTGCCCGAGGGCTGGCAATCAATATGGCCACTTAGAGGAAAGCTTCCAATGGTCCATGACATAATCCAGCAGAATTATCTGGATCTGTGTCACATTGAAGCCGGAAAATAACAGAGCTTTGTGCTGCTATGCACGAGGATTCATAGGCCTGGAAGAAGCTGACAAGAGTACTGTGTGATTGTATGATTGAGTGGAATGGACTTCTCCCCTTCCACCAACAAGAGCACTCAGCTGAACAGGATTGGGTCATAGGGGCTGCCCTCCTTCTGGCATCTGTGCCAAGCAACTTTCTTGGTGGATTCTGCAGGAGATGTCAACTTGGGCAGTCCTCCCAACCTGCAGTGCCCATCTGATGAAGAAGCGCTGTACCTCAAGGTGGAGGACCATGATGTATAGCAATAAGCAGAGGGTGGCCACCCTAGCTCCAGTAAGGTGGCAGGGACATGGGATTGAAGTAAACACAAAGTAAATACCTGTGTATTCAGATTATGTCATGTGACAGGGACTATAGAGAGAATATGAGGGAGAAAACAGGCTAAAAATATTATTTTGATTATATTGTGGATATTGACACAATCTCTGATGACCTTATGAATATTAGATAACGCATCTACACAGGATTGGGGTGGTGTTATCCTCTAGAACAGATAAGGTAGTGTGCCTATTACAGAGTCAAAAGTCATCAGAAAATATACAGCATTAAATAAGTAATAGCACTCAAAAATGCTCAGGATCAATATGTCACAAACCCTAAATATTTATTAAATCATTTTAAATGAGCAATACAGAAGGCAAAAAAAATAATGGTCTAAATGCATAATTATACAAGTTAGGGAAATAGCAAAAGGCTCAGTCAGCTACAGCAAAGAGTCTGACATGAAGTCACGTCCTAAATAAGAGACAGACTGACAAGGGTCCGCACTCTGAAGTCAGGCAAACCACACGCAAACACTCACCTACAAAATCAGGGTCTTTTATATAGAAATACACAGTGAAAATCTCAAAGTAAACATAAGGTGATCAAATTCTCACACCAATTGACAAATTAGAACATGAAATGCAACACAGCATCATCTAACACCATCCCACAACCATCCCCTAAATGAATATTAGTTCAACCACTTTTGACCTAATGTCATCAAAGTGACAGTATAAATCTAGTTACATAAAAACAATGACAATTTCACATTATAAATAGGTCTACAGTGGAACAGGCAGGAAGAGTATTGAATGTAGCAAAAGGCTTCCCCAGGGTTTTTTGATATCAGCATGTTAACACAGACCAAATCATAGTGCATATTTTGTTACGTGCGATGTGAGGAGAAATGTAAACACACAACATGGCTTCGTTTGAGTATCAAGGTGGAGGTTAGGACTAGTTCAGGCCCAGTTTAGTCAAGTACAGAACAGCACAGTTTTGTAAGGTGAATTGGTTTTTTTAAATGTAAATTTTTTTACAATGTCAGTACACATTATTACTAGTAAATAACTTTATTTGGCTTATACAAAAAACCATAAAAGCTCATCACAATCACAATCTTATACAATAATTTACTATAGTTCATTCAGTCGTAGCAACATGTAAAAGCCTAAACTTTAAAAATATTATAAAATAATAAGCCTGTAGAATATACAATTCCAATCAATAAAACCCAAAGAATGGACTAAAAACACATTCTTAATAATTCAGAATCCTCTGACTTAAACAATCATCAAAAATCCCACTAATCTACATTTGTAACACAATTTCATTCATCTTCACCTTTTGTGTCTTGATTCTTCCAAAGCCTTCATCTCATCATTAACTCGAGCCTTTAGGTTCTTGATCCCATCCATGTCAGCATCTCCCATTTTTATTTCTTTGCAGACATTGCTAATACTTTCTTCACACACAATTTGAACCCTTATTAGAAAGGAATACCTCAAGATACTTTAGTAAAAGAACATAAAAAAATCAATGATGCATAAAGATATAATAATTATTGGGTTAGTATTTTCCTAAGAACACCCCCACTAATACTATCAAACCAATCACCAACCTTTGCAAAATGTTTTCCAATCTTACTGAACCACACACCAACTGATTCCCACAACCCATGTTCTTCAAGAACCTTTTCCTAATGCAAAATATTAGTAATGTTTCTAATGTAATTACTAATAAGCTTGTTATTATCAGAGATGGAGGTGCAACATTGTTGAACCCTCAACACACAACAGACTCCTCTCTCCTTCGCAACAACAATATCTAATTCAAGGCGGTTTTGCAAAAAACATTAGACCCACAGGTTTAAGTGACTAGTTAATTTGGGTTAATGTACCATCAGGGTTAGAAGCCACGCGATCCACTAGAATAGACAACTTCCATAATTTAACATCATTCAAAGTCACACCAATTGGAGGAATCAAAACATCAAACGCATTCATCAACACTTGTACAAAACCAAGTTTTGATCTCTTAAGATCCATATCACTCTTTTCATTCATCTCATTCACATGATAGACACGAGGAAAAGCAAATGCAAGATAGCAGCTCCTCACCCAATTAAGGGCCCGATTCCGATCTCGTTCGGAAAGCAAACCGAATGACTCGTGTCTGGAATGATTTCCGTACGACTCGTGTCAGGGAGTCCGACCAAACAAGTATGATGCATTTGAATGCATCAGGATACGATTCGATCGGACTCCTATTGACTTCAATGGGAGCCTGTGTACCGAACGGTACACAGGCTCCCATTGACAAAAGGGGTGGTTGGGGATCATCGTGCACCCTGTGGTGGGCACCCCTGGGCAGCTGCCACACTGTGCATGGTCTGAAAGGGTGGACCCATGGGTACTCCCACGGGCACGATTTGGAGGGCCCCAGGTGAAGGGGGGCCTGCTATGGGCCCCCAAAGACCGATACCGGCAGCCTTTTCGATCGGGCAAAACGAATCATAAAGGCTGTCTGAATCGCTCATCGTACTTGCTCGCTTGGAAAACCTACTCCATAGAGCTGAACAAATCAGCTCCGGAAGGCTCTATCTCTCCGTATGCCTTCCGGAACCGATTCGGTCAGCGCTAAGGGTTTCCAGGCATCGTACTTGGTCATCCGGTATTGGGAACAAGTCGGTCAGAAACAAGGGCTCCGGATCAGTTTAGGTAAAACCAAATCCGATTCGGATCCCTTCAGATCGAGATCGGAATCGGGCCCTTAGTTGGAGGTTACAAGAGGCAATCTTACCTGAGGCATAATGAGTTTCTCCCAGAATCGGTTCTTTACCAATCAGAAGCTCTCGGTCAACTATATAACTCACATTTCACTCACTCATAAAAAAATTCTTGGCTCAGAATGTTGAATTTTCTCGCACACCACACATGTTAATCCTTTCCTCCCTTTCTGCCTTTGCAGTCTAGAATGCATTCTCGAATAATTGAACTTCTCTTTCTTTTCCTCCAACTCAATCTCTCTTGTTTCTTCAATTTCTGCTAATTCTCCCCTTGCTTTAATTATACTCTTTTATTAATTTATGCTCCACATCATTCAGTTAATATACTAGCTTTTTGTTAGTTATTTCAGTTTCCATGATAGAATGCATAATGGATTTGAAATGACTAGAAATAGACGTGAAACCCTCAGTTTCAGAAAGAGCTTCCAAGGAGACGTTGTAGTCCATAAGGTGAAGCGCTAGAATTACTTGTTTCAATAAAACATGAACAAAAATTTTGCAAGCCAGAGAATAAGACAGAGAAAGCTGTAGATAGGTTACACCCTTTGATAATGAAGCTGGAAGAAACATACAAATGTAACAGGTTTTAACTCTGATTATATTAATGTATTCTTACAATAAATTTGAGTGGATATTTTCCTACCTAGAAACATCACTATGTGGTAGCTTTGTACCTTTGATGCCCTTATGTATAGTGGTTAACTTGTTGCTATTATTAATAGGAGAATCACATCTAACTGGCAAAACCAAAAACAACAGTAAGCCAAGTAGAAATATTATTATTAAGACTAGGGGCCATATTACGAGTTTGGCGGTCCGACCGCTGTAGGACCGCATCCGCCCCCGCCAGTAGCCCACGGCGCTGGCGGCCTGACCGCCATATTACAAGTTGACCACGGGGCCAGCAGTGTGGAGGCGGGATTCTTGCAGCGGTGGAGAGTTTTTTCCACAAGTGTATCAATGCCTGTGTGTGCATTTCGACTGCATATGTGTCAGATGCACACATATGCATGATATATGTGGAAAAATACCATATGCCCATTACCAGGGTTTAGTGCATATGTGGGCAGTCCTGGCAATGGGTATATGGTTCGAAAAGGAGTCATCTGAAGATCGCCACAAACAGGGTCGTATCCTCGGGTGAAGATCCTGCTGTGAAGTGGGGACTTGGAGAAAGTGATCCACGTCAGAATCTTCCTGGAAGAAGAAGAAAGGGGTGCGTATGCACCCCCAACCCTTTGTCATCGCCACCTTGAAGCAGTTGGTCAGACCACTGCGGTCCGCTTGTGGATCAAACAACTCGTAATACTTACATTGGTGGCGCTCCCCTGTACCGCCCTATGGCGGCTGCTGTCAGGTGGCCAATAGGGACTTTGTCGACATCGCTAAGTTAGCATGAGCCCAGCAACCATGATGCTGCTTTTGCACACGTTACTACATGACTTTGTTTTTTCAAGACTCTGTTTATGCCTTTCACATGAGAACCGTCTGCTTTGTTAGTTCTCTGTCTGTTCCTGGAGTTTAGTCTGAACACTGTGATCAAGGTCGATAAACAATGCCCCTTGTTATTCTGTTCTGGTCAGTCCCTAGCACCTAGACAAAACATGCTAAACACAGCTGCTGCTGGAAACCTGTGCTTTGATATTACGGGGATGCATGTTTAGGTAACACACACTTGGATAGCGAGCTTTCCAGGGAGAAGAGCAATGCGGATCCTATGATGTAGAAATACCATCTAGGCACTAAGGTATAGGGTCTGCAGACAAAGCCCAGAGATCTTCTATTATATAATAATACTTCTTCTTACCAAGGGGAGGGTGGTTAGGCCTTATAGTCCTTTATCCACTGTCTTTATATGATGACATCTCCCTTTGTGATATATGGCCTTGCTGCAATGCTAACTGTATTGATTTTATGCATTTTGCTGCTGGTTGTGGCTCATATACTGCGTTTTAGAGCACAATAGTTGAAATAAACATTTTAAACTACATTCGTGTTTTGGACAGTTCTTATTGTGGACAGGTACACAAGTGTGAGCGAAAAGGTGTGTCTTGTTACCGCGATTCCTGAGAGATCCGGGAGTGTTGTGTTCTGGGGTGTCTAATCATTTGCATCTTCATGAGTGTGTAGGAGAGCGAGTGAGACACTATAGCTAGTCGGTCCTGGCTTCGTGGGCACTAAGGTGGTGGGAAGGCTTAGCTCCTATACACCGAGGTCCCATTTTCCTGCGCATAGTTCTGTGTATGTGCAGAATCCCTGCAACATGGCGCCACCAACGTTTGGTCTGGTACTTATTCACGAGAGTGGTGCTTGTGCTTGTCCACGATACCCTCTCACCAGTTCCGGAGACATCCGTGGTGTGAGGGCTTAACCTCCTATGTTTGAAGTTTATAGGTTTTTCAAGCTTGGATTTTAAAAGGTTCTTCTTTCTATATTGACCCGCTCGTGTGCTACCGTTCTTTTGATACTATTCCCTTATGGCGGTCGCTATTACGGCTAACCGCGCTGCAGTCACAGCTTCTTTGTTGCAAAATGGTGTCCCTAATGGAGGGGCAGATTTCATTTTTGTTGTGGAAGCGGATGCAGCATACCGCTTTGAGGTTTTCTATTCTTGGGTGACTTTTCTGGCAGTGGATGGTAGATGATGATTTCTTTCACGAATATACTGCCTCCGCAGTTCCGCGGGAATACCACCTGTATCATGTACTTGAAGTTCCGTTGACAGCTTGGCAACACACCATATGGTTTAATGGCACCCTTCCTCACCCTGTTACTGTGGTACGTTTAGGCCCCTTATCAGCTGATGGGCCACATGGCCAGTTTTGGCTGGGTTTACACCACATCCAAATTACCTACATGTTCCTATCGTAGAGCTGAGACAATTGCATACATCATTAATACATATACATAGGGCTCTAATACAGTTCATGTCACGTAATATTCAGGTGGCTCCGCCTGGAGCTGCTGTTCAACCTCCTGGTCATGGTGGTGGTCTTGTTATAAGTCCCGTCATGATTAATTCAGTGATGGGTAAATGACCCCAGAATAGGGATGATTTCCCTGACTGGCTAGAGGAGAAATTTGAGCAACTCGAAGCTGTGTTTCCACATACTTCGCCTGTGGATAAACACAGGATCCTTACCATGAGTTTGCCTAAAGGACTTATTCCCGATTTGGCCAATTGTACCACCTAGGGGAAAGTGTTTGCGGCTGTATATGCGCTTTGCTTTGGCACCCCTTCCATGACCGTTCTTCCATCTGTAATTAAAAAGGTTCTAGACGAACACGGGGCAGAGGCGGCCCTGGAGTTGGGGATGAGATTGGTGGGGGTGTTCCCTGTTGTTTCCGACATGATCCTTGCTAATGTAAAGGGGGAAGCGGTTAGCTTACAGGTGAGTCAGCGACTGGAGGCAGTGGCTGACGTGGATAAACAACGTGAATTGCCAAAGATTATTGCTGAAGTTTATAAAGCCTTAGGGCGAAATAATCTGGGGATTAAACCTTTTATGCAAACTCAACAGAAAGCCCAACCTGAAAAGGATGGGCGGCCAGTCTTTCCTAAAAAGAACTGGAATAGAAATCAGCGACAGCAACAACAGAAGCAAGGGTCGCGTACTGGTTCACCGACTCCTGAGGCTTCTGAGCGTAGATATGATTTGCGTGACCACTCTAAAATTAAGTCACCGGAGAGGTTTCAAGTTCCTGATCCACGCTCTCCTCGTTCTTTATAGGGGTATGCAGTCAAAATATCGATTTTTTTTTTTTTTATCGACCTACACTAATATCGAGTTTTTAATATCGTAGGGACAGAATATCGATGTCAAGAATATCGGTGACCAGAATATCGACCTTAAGGTAAGTAATATCGTTTTTATATCGAAGTAAGTAATATCGTTAGCAAAAATATCGATTGTTAATAATATTGATATTTATATTAGTGTTATGTATTTTAGTATGTATTTTATATGTATGTTTAACATTTTTTGTAATGTATTTTTATTATTTTTAAATATATGTATTAAATGTTTAGAAATTAGTAATAGTTTTAAAGTAAATTTTGCGTTTTAGTATCAGAGCGGGTTGTGGGTTTATAGGGGAATAGGGTGGGAATTAATTTAATTAGAATTAATTAATTAATGTTTTTATTTATTGTTATTGTTAATTAATTTATTGTTAATTAATTATTAATTGGTAATTATTTTTTAATAATTGATTAATTGATAATTAAATTAATTATGTTAATCTTTATGTGTAGCGGGTTGTGGGTTTATAGGGGAATAGGGTGGGGAGTAATTTGATTATAAATAATTAATTAATATCTTTTTATTTATTGTTATTGATAATTAATTTATTGTTAATTAATTATTAATTGGTAATTAATTTTTATTAATTGGTTAATTTATCATTATATTAATTATAATTACTTTTTTATTATTTTTTATTTATTTTTATTGTTAATTAATTTATTGTTAATTTATTATCAATTGGTAATTTTTATTAATTGATTAATTGATAATTAAATTAATTGTGTTCTTTTTTATGTGTAGCGGGTTGTGTGTTTATGGGGGAATAGGGTGGGAAGTAATTTAATGTTATTTAAGTAAATATTAATTGAATTTTATTGGTATTTATTATTAATTTTTTAGTTAATTAATTATTAATATGTTATTTATTTTACAAAATTGATTTAATTAATAAGTATGTTAATTTAACCCCTACGCTATCCAACACTTTCCCTACTGTTGCACTCACTGGAGTGGGAATAGTAATTTTTACCCCTACGCTATCCAACACTTTCCCTACTGTTGCACTCACTGGAGTGGGAATAGTAATTTTTACCTCCGACCTATCCAACACTTTCCCTACTGTTGCACTCACTGGAGTGAGAATAGTAATTTTTACCCCTACGCTACCCAACACTTTCCCTACTGTTGCACTCACTGGAGTGGGAATAGTAATTTTTACCCCTACGCTATCCAACACTTTCCCTACTGTTGCACTCCCTGGAGTGGGAATAGTAATTTTAACCCCTACGCTATCCAACACTTTCCCTACTGTTGCACTCCCTGGAGTGGGAATAGTAATTTTACCCCTACGCTATCCAACACTTTCCCTACTGTTGCACTCACTGGAGTGGGAATAGTAATTTTACCCCTACGCTATCCAACATTTTCCCTACTGTTGCACTCCCTGGAGTGGGAATAGTAATTTTAACCCCTACGCTATCCAACACTTTCCCTACTGTTGCACTCACTGGAGTGGGAATAGTAATTTTTACCCCTACGCTATCCAACACTTTCCCTACTGTTGCACTCACTGGAGTGGGAATAGTAATTTTAACCCCTACGCTATCCAACACTTTCCCTACTGTTGCACTCACTGGAGTGGGAATAGTAATTTTTACCCCTACGCTATCCAACACTTTCCCTACTGTTGCACTCCCTGGAGTGGGAATAGTAATTTTAACCCCTACGCTATCCAACACTTTCCCTACTGTTGCACTCACTGGAGTGGGAATAGTAATTTTTACCCCTACGCTATCCAACACTTTCCCTACTGTTGCACTCCCTGGAGTGGGAATAGTAATTTTTACCCCTACGCTATCCAACACTTTCCCTACTGTTGCACTCACTGGAGTGGGAATAGTAATTTTTACCCCTACGCTATCCAACATTTTCCCTACTGTTGCACTCCCTGGAGTGGGAATAGTAATTTTAACCCCTACGCTATCCAACACTTTCCCTACTGTTGCACTCACTGGAGTGGGAATAGTAATTTTTACCCCTAAGCTATCCAACACTTTCCCTACTGTTGCACTCACTGGAGTGGGAATAGTAATTTTAACCCCTACGCTATCCAACACTTTCCCTACTGTTGCACTCACTGGAGTGGGAATAGTAATTTTTACCCCTACGCTATCCAACACTTTCCCTACTGTTGCACTCCCTGGAGTGGGAATAGTAATTTTAACCCCTACGCTATCCAACACTTTCCCTACTGTTGCACTCACTGGAGTGGGAATAGTAATTTTTACCCCTACGCTATCCAACACTTTCCCTACTGTTGCACTCACTGGAGTGGGAATAGTAATTTTTACCCCTACGCTATCTAACATTTTCCCTACTGTTGCACTGTTTGGAGTTGGAATAGTAATTTTATTACCTCCACTATCTAATATTTTTTGTATTATTTTAGTTAATGTAGTATATAATTAATTTGTAAAAGATTAAAAAGAATTTTAATTTTTTTAATTTGTTATATATATTTATTAAATTTTTATTTATATTATTGTTTTCTGTGTATAGATGTATTTATATGATATTTTTTTTAAAATTATAAGTTATCAAAATAATTATTAAAAATTATTAGTAAGTAAGGTGTCCATTACGATGTCGGGCGGATAATTATCCGCCACCAACCACAGTGGCGAAAATCCGCCCGCCTACACCCTCTGAATACCGACCGAGCAATTACGATGCCGCGAACCGAAAACCGCCGGAGGCGGAAAATAAACAGAAAAAACCGCCCGCCCATGTCCGAGTCCAAGTCCATCCGCCCGCCACGGACGGAAAGACGCACGAAAAGCCAAAACCGCCCGCCCTGACGACCGAGACACCGCCCGTCAAATTAGGATCGTACCGACATGAGCGCGGGAAATCCACAAATACACCGTCCGCCAGCGCAAACAACAGTGACGAAAATGGACACGGCGGAAGCCCTGGCGGCCACCTCCATGCACAGAAACCATCCGCTGACGAAAACAAACACACACAACATGGCTAACAAGTCCACACAGCAACCCACGCACAAAAATCCAAACACAGTACACATCCCTGAAACACCCCCCCCCTGGACATACAAATCAACTACAAATCCCAGAACACCAGCCACAACACACCTGAAAACAACAGACCATCATGACACACCCACATAGGTAAGTACAAAACCAGCCCCTCCACAGACCACAACCCCCTGCAACATTACAAACTGAGGACGAAAGCACACAACACAGCGAGACAGAAAGGACAGCAGTACACCACAGACACGCACCTATCACACCCATCACCACCACCAAACACCTGACCCACAAACCCCCTGCACATCACACACCACACACCGCACCAGCACCACAAACACCAACACACACACCATGGCATCACACAGAATGCCCAAGTTCACTTCCACCGAGCTGATGGTCATGGTCGACGAGATCGTCAAGGTGCACCCACAAATCTATGGCAACCAGGTCCAACAGACACCACTATCCACCAGAAACCGGTTGTGGAGCAGGATCGTAGACCAGGTCAATGCAGTCGGGAACGTTCCACGCAACAGAGGAGAAATTAACAAAAGGTGGAACGACCTCAAAAGCGTGGTCAAGAAGAAGGAGAGCAAAAATCGAGAGCTGGCTGCCAGGACTGGCGGAGGGAATCCCGCGCTATTCAAGACCTTCAAGGCGTGGGAGGAGAAGGTGCGAGTCATCATACAGCCGGAGATCCTCACCGGATTACCAGGGGAGTGGAGGCTGGTAAGTACAAACAAACGTATACCAGCACACCGCTATGTACTCACATGCACAACCACCATGCCATAGCTCCTAGGGACAAACACCCCCATGTCCAGTACACAATACACAAGACAACACCCACACATGCAACAGACACTCACACACACTCAGCCCAAAGCTACCAACTAACAAAACCATGGGGGCATGTGTACAGTCAGCCAGCACCGCAACTACCACCAGGTCCCCTTGTACTCCAGATGCGCCAGAAGGAGCACTCCCCACACCCACATCCATGTGTCCGCCATAGCTGCACTGACCGACAATGAACAGGTAAGTAG
This sequence comes from Calotriton arnoldi, assembly GCA_963921515.1. Classification (NCBI taxonomy): domain Eukaryota; kingdom Metazoa; phylum Chordata; class Amphibia; order Caudata; family Salamandridae; genus Calotriton; species Calotriton arnoldi. Next base: position 1,429,265 of record CAWUFW010001590.1, read on the forward strand.
CCGGAACACAAAGACAGTGGGTCGGAGGGGGACAGCTGAAGTAAAACACCCACCAGGCCCCCACTACCACAGACCAGCAAGGTGGAGCACCCCTCCCTCCCAGTACCATGTGGCATCCATTGCATTGCGCACTCAGAAACAACCTGTAGGTGGGAAACTGTACAGGGCGGGGCGTCTGTAGGCATGAGGACTGTACTACGACTGACACATGGGACATGACACGTAGCAGAGGAACACGCAGCACTGCTCCCAGTCACAATCATGAGACCAATGTGCACACGGACATGTTCAACAGAGTCAAACCCCACATGACCTATTACAGATACAGCAACACCTAAGGAGCCACGTCTGCATGTACAAGTCCCACTGGAGCACAGACCCACACGGCAGGCACTGTGCCACCCATCACACACATCAGCAACACCATCGAAGTCCTGTCCATGTAGTCCTCACTGCCTGTCACCCACACATCGTACAACAACGCCCACGTAAGACAGACCGTACTAGAAGTAACAGCTTGGAACCACAATATTGCACACATAGACAACCGGACCCATGAAACACACAGGCACACAATGCACATGCAACATATCATCCATCTCATCTCACAGCCACAATGTCATGATAGGTATGACATCCGAACAGCTGGCCCTCATACAGTAGACATGCAAAGATACCTGCCCATGACAAATCAAGTGCCTGCAGTGACCGAAGCGCACGTCACACTGTGAATAACGACACACATAACAAAGTCAACACCCCAAGAGCACAGCACTGATGCACATGTACCAGGGCAGCGCGCACACAAAGGAATTGGCCCATCTTCAATACGACGTGTGGCACACAACAAGCACGAACTCACAACATTGCTACCAATGTGATGTCCATGAATGAAAACAGTCAGCAGATATTCCGGCCATGTGAGACAGACACACACCTTTGTCCATGCACTGTCACGTTGCCAGAACACATGTCACGTTCTGCACCCATTACTCACAGCATGTACCCCAAAAGCATATTTCAACCCAAGAGCGTTTAGGGGGCAGTACCCCCTTCTGGCATCAGCGTACCTAAGCGTTCCATCCCTCCCCCTGAACCATCGTTCAACCCAACATCGCCGATGGTCCTGGAGCATGCATACACACGAGCCACAAAATGTAGGAGCATAGCAACACACACCCATCGGCATTGCCAATCCGTCCCATGCCACATGTCCACATCACACAGACCCATTGCCTAGCCCACGCATATACACATCGTACATCCACACACACGCCACTGGGAAACCTGTGCACGACAGTGCACGAACTGTGAATGTCAGACAACCAATACATACTTTGCTAGGTGCAACACAATGACCCATCTCATCCTCCCCACAGGTGCCGAACTGCTGGATGCTGGAGAGGGTGACAGCAGCCAGCACAGCCAGTCCGCAAGCCCCCGACCCGGACTCATGGATGTAGAGGAGCTGGACACCTCTCCGGACACGGACCACCCAGCAGGCCCATCTGGAGTGGCAGGGCACAACCGCTCCCCAGGGCCCCTCCTGCCTACCAACCCAACACCCAGGGCTGCTGACCAGTCACAGACCCCTGCTGCCACAGCCGTTGCGGCCACCACCACCGCCGCAACCACCACCACCGCCGCAACCACCACCACCACGCCATCCCTCGCCACAGCCCCTGCGCTAGGGTCGGCACGGCCGTCGGGCTCCACCCTGGGAGCCAGAGCGAGGACCGTGGTGAGCAATGTGGCTAGTGGGCAGGTCGGTGGCAGCAGTACTGGTAGGAGGAGCAGGGTCAGGCCAACGCCAACTGTGCCTGGGAGCCAAGCCCTGCCGCCAATCGAGAGAGTCCTTGGGGCCTATGAAGAGGCCCAAGGCGAATGGGCCAGGTCGGCAAGCGACACGCGGGAGGTCCTTGCGGTGTTGAGGTCCATGGACGCCCATATGGCCCAAATCACGGCCCTCATGGGCCAGCTGGTGGTGGGGGGGAGGGCACAAGCAAGGCCAGCAACACCACCTCCGCCACCACCTGCTGTGGCGCAGGCTCGTGCAGCATCGGGTTCCCCTGCGTCCACAGCCAGTGAGCACTCCTCAGCCACCACCAGCGGAACAACAACACCCCCCCCTACCAAACATGGAAGGGGCCGTCCAAAGAGGAAACAGGTGTCCAGAGAGGACTTCGCCCGCACCAAACGCCAGTGAGTCAGCCAGCCACCTTGACCACCTACTGCATTGACATGAAATACGATCCTACCCCACACTGCCATGTGAATGGCATGTGTCTGTTGGACTGTGGACATAGAACTCCATGGGTACACCTTGACCATCACGCAGCCATGACCGTCAACTCATTGTCACAGCATGAACCACATTTGTCATCACCTTGCACACAATCACATGTCACCGCTGTTAATAAATACACCTTGATCACAATCGGCTTAATGTGTCCTGGGTTTATTCCACGGTGTGCAATCGCCACCATGAGCAGAAATGCATCTGCTGTGTGGCATGTCGATGGGACAGGAGAGGCTGCAGGGACCTAGGGGTGAAAAACAGAACAAGAGTACATTCAATGAGTGTGTCACACACTCATCACACAGTACTTGTCACCAACTACAAGCAATGCACACACATCTCACAGAGCAACAGGGCACAATGCTACAGCCACTGTCAGTGGCATACCAACCTGGACATGGACCATTGACACACAGCACTCAGTGAACAAAAGGCCCCCGTAACAGAGCACACATACACCTGCACAACTACAGCTACATTAACTGTCGTACATGGTCACTCACCGTCAAGTGAAGTAGCGGGCGATGAGCTGCTGACGCACATTCACAGCTTCATCCTCTCCACTGTCCTCTTCACTGGAGCTGTCCAGGTCTGCAGGCTGGGGCCCTGGTTGATCTCCGTCATCCACAATTAGGGGGATCTGCTTGCGGATCGCCAGATTGTGCAGCATGCAGCAAGCCACTATTATCTGGCACACCTTCTGTGGGGAGTATGCCAGTGCGCCCCCGGTGCGGTCCAGGCATCTGAACCTGGACTTGAGGAGGCCAAAGGTCCGCTCAACCACACGTCTGGTCCTCCCATGTGCCTCATTGTAGCGTACATCTGCTGGGCTCCCAGGACGTCGTAATGGGCTGAGCAGCCAGGGCCCATTCGGGTAAGCAGAGTCACCTGGGTGTGAGGGACTGTTAGAAATGGGATCTCTAGTTGGAAAGGGCTTGCACCTTTGTCCAAGTAGGGACCCTTCTTCCTAGTCAGGGTAAGGGTGTTACACTCGTGAAGTAACCCCTGCTCACCCTCGTGGTAGCTTGGCACGAGCAGTCAGGCTTAATTCAGAGGCAGTGTGTAAAGCATTTGCACATAACCAACAGTAATACAGTGTAAGCACTACAAACGGACACCACACCAGTTTAGAAAAATAACCAATATTTTATATACTCAAGACAAGACCAATTACGACAAAAATCCACAATACTATACTTTACGAATGAATGCTTGATACGTTAACTTCTTCTTTGCAGGAATAGCACAAAAGCAAAGTTCGTACGAGTCGGTAGCTCCGTCCGAGCCTACTGCGATGCTGAAAACCACAGAGTCTAACAGTTCCAGCCGACCGCGTCGATACGGGCCAGCAGAGTCATGAACAGACTCGGTTACAGTACCTTTCTCGTTGTGGCTGGTACGGAGTGTACGAGCCGGTCGGCGTTCGTCGCGGTGCTGCGGTGCAAGACGGAGCGATGCAAGGTGCGGTGTCCCTCGATGCGGTGCAGGCAGCGGCTCGATGAGCGTCGTGCAGACGGAGTCAGTGAGTCCAAGGCGTGCGATGCAGGGCGAGACGATGCTCGATGCGGTGCTGACAGGTTGCGATGCAGGCGACCAAGCCGGAGTGCGGGAGCTGGCGTCGGACAGCGGTGCGAGTCGGAGCGGTGCGTCGCAGACGTGCGAGCGGTGCCCCAACTGCGGTGCGGTCACGACTCTTGAGCCAGTTGCAGCGACCGCGTCGGTCGGGTCCGGTTGGTTCAGTGAAGCGATGCGATGCGAACTGCGGTGCCCACAGGTCACGGTGCAAGCAGCGGCTCAATGTTGGCGGCGTCGGACGTCGCCCACGGTGAGACCAGGGTTGCGATGCGAAGCGGGGCGATGCGGTCTGCGGTGCAAACAGGTCACCGGCCAGGGATGGATTCGGTTGACGGAGTCGGTTGCGGTTCCCTTCCTCTGTGGCAACTGAAACAGCGTTCCAGAAGCGGTACCCAGAGGCTTGTGAAGTCTTTGTAGTCCCTGAGACTTCTTAACAGGAGGCCAGCTCGGTTTCAGGCTCTTGGAGATACTCAGCACAAGTTTGTAGAAAGTTCAGTCCAGTCCTTTCACTGCCCAAGACAGAAGCAGCAACTGCAGGCCAACCCAACAAAGCAACAACACAGCAAAGGGGCAGTACTCCTCCTGGCAGCTCTTCCAGCGCTTCGTCTTGGCAGGTTCCTTGATTCCAGCGAGATCTAAATTCATGGGGTCAGGGCCCCAATATTTATATCCCAAATTCCTTTGTTCTCTGAAGGCAGAGAGGCCTTTGCCTAGTCCAAACAAGTTCTGGAGCACTTTGTTGACAAGTCTCCGTCCCTTCTTTCAGTGAGTAGGCCAGGGACATCAGACGCACCACAGGAGGTGGAGCCAGCATTGGGGAGGGAAGGCACTGTCCTATTCAGGGCCCAGGTGCGACCCCTCCCACCCATCTACAGGTCGATCTGGCTATTCAGCCCTGCGCTGACTCACCCTGTCTCCTGGCATCCCCCAGCCCCTGTCACTCACATTCCAGACAAGGAATACACAACCTCGCAGAGGCAGGCTTGGATGGTTAGGCAAGAAAATACCCACTTTCTAAAAGTGGTATTTTCAAACACAGAATGTTAAAACCAACTTCACTAAAAGCTGCATTTTATCATTCTGAGTCCAGGCATACTAAACTCGACTTCCTACCATGTTCCCGGGGTCAGTTAGGATTATAAGCTGTAATAATCGAAACGGCCCGTTCTGGCCTAGGGGGAACAGGTAGCCTTGCAATAGTGAAAAACGAACTAGGCTGTAATTCACTATCAGGACATGCCGCACACACCCGGGCATGTCCTACCTTTCGCATACACCGCACCCTGCCCACAGGGGTACCTTGGGCCTACCTTAGGGGTGACTAACATGTAGCAAAGGGAAGGTTTAGGGACTTGCAAGTGTGGGCACTTGCCAAGTCGACATGGCAGCCCCAGGCTGCGCACAGGCTCTGCGTTGGCAGGCCCGAGTTACACTTTACGGGCTGTTTGCGTGGGTGGCACAATCCAGTGCTGCAGCCCACCAACAGCATTTGGTCTATAGGCCCTGGCACTCGCAGTGCACTTTACAAGGGACTGACACATAAACCAAATAGGCCAATCATGGAAACACCAATCCATAACACATTTTATACAGGAGCACTTGCACTTTCCCACTGGACCGCAGTGAGGAAAGTGCGCAGAATCATTACACCAGCAAAAACAGAGTCAAAACCGGGAGGTCAGAAAGCAAAAAGTCAGGGGAAACACGCCAAAAGATGCCAAGTCTAACACATGTCCCCTCCAGGTGAAAGTAGGGAGAACTACCCAACCCCATTGGAGTTCTCTTCACTAAGACGGAAGAACCTGGACAGACCATCTGCGTTGGCGTGTTCTGTACCAGGACGGTGTTCCACCGTAAAGTCCATTCCCTGTAGGGAGATGGACCACCTCAGCAGTTTTGGATTCTCACCCCTCATTTGCATCAACCATCTGAGGGGCCTGTGGTCTGTCTGAACCCGGAAGTGAGTCCCAAACAGGTATGGTCTCAACTTCTTCAGTGCCCAGACCACAGCAAAAGCTTCCCTTTCTATGGCACTCCACCTCTGTTCCCTGGGAAGTAGTCTCCTGCTAAGGAAGACTACAGGCTGATCCAGGCCCTCTTCGTTCAGTTGTGAGAGCACCGCTCCCACACCATGCTCTGAAGCGTCAGTCTGCACGACAAATTCTTTGGAGAAGTCAGGTGCCTTGAGCACGGGCGCCGTGCACATGGCTGCCTTCAGGGCATCAAAAGCTTTCTGGCAGGACTCAGTCCAGATCACTTTCCTGGGCTGCCTCTTAGAGGTCAGCTCTGTTAAGGGGGCAACGATGGTGCCATAGCCCTTAACAAATCTCCTATAGTAACCGGTGAGACCTAAGAAGGCTCTCACCTCTGTCTGGGTCTTGGGGGATTCCCAAGCCAGAATGGTGTCAATCTTGGGTTGTAGGGGCACCACCTGGCCGCTTCCTACCTGGTGTCCCAAGTACACCACAGAACCCTGCCCGATCTGGCACTTACTGGCCTTGATCGTGAGGCCTGCACCTTGCAGAGCCCTCAACACTTTCTCAAGGTGCTGTAAATGTTCTTCCCAGCTGGAACTGAACACAGCAATGTCATCCAGGTAGGCGGCACTGAAATCCTCCAGCCCGGCCAACACCTGATTGACCAACCTCTGAAAGGTGGCAGGGGCATTCTTCAACCCAAAGGGCATCACCCGGAATTGGTAATGACCTTCTGGGGTTGAGAATGCTGATCTCTCCTTGGCCCCATCGGTTAAGGCAATCTGCCAGTACCCAGACGTCAAATCAAACGTGCTGAGGAACCGGGCAGCTCCCAACCGATCAATGAGCTCATCAGCTCTGGGGATGGGGTGCGCGTCAGTCCTGGTGACGGCATTGAGCCCACGGTAGTCCACACAAAACCGGAGTTCTGGAGTGGCACCGGGCGCAGCAGCCTTTGGGACCAAGACCACTGGGCTGGCCCAAGGACTGTGGGAGGGCTCAATCACCCCTAACGCCAACATCTTAGAGACCTCCTCCTTGATGCTGGCTCTGACCCGGTCAGTCAACCTGTAAATCTTGTGCTTCACAGGAGGGCTGTCACCAGTGTCCACGTCATGGGTACACCAGTGAGTAACACCGAGGGTCAGAGAGAACAGTGGGGCGAACTGTCCCAACAACTGGCGACAGTCCCCCTGCTGCTCCTGAGTCAGAGTAGGGGAGAGGATCACACCCTCTACTGACCCATCATGCTCCTTGGTAGACAGGAGGTCAGGGAGAGGCTCACTCTCCTCTTCCACCCCATCATCTGTCGCCAAGAGCATACTCACTTCGGACCTCTCGAAGTGGGGCTTGAGGCGGTTCACGTGAAGGACCCTCAAAGGGTTCCTTGGAGCCTGCAAATCCACCAGGTAGGTGACGTCACTTTTGCGCTCCTTTACCTCATATGGCCCAGTCCACTTGTCCTGCAAGGCACAAGGTGCCACTGGGGCCATGACCCACACTTTCTGCCCAGGTTGAAATTCGACCAGAGTGGCATTCTGGTCATACCATCTCTTCATTTCTTCCTGGCTTGCTTCTAGGTTCGCCTGAGCGAGTTTCCTGAAGCGGGCAGTTTGGTTTCTAAAGGCCAGCATGTAGCTAAATACATCCTGGGAGTTTTCCTGGGAGCTGCCTCCCAGCCTTCCTTTACCAAACTCAGAGGTCCTCTGACAGGGTGGCCATACAGGAGCTCAAAGGGGCTGTACCCAAGAGACTTCTGAGGCACCTCCCTGTACGCAAAGAGTAGGCATGGCAAGAGGACGTCCCACTTACGCCTCATGGGTTCTGTTAGACCCTTGATCATGCCTTTCAAGGTCTGGTTGAATCTCTCCACCAGACCGTTTCCTTGTGGGTGGTAAGGAGTGGTGAACTTGTAGGTTACACCACACTCCTTCCACAGGGATGTCATATACTTCGATATGAAATTGGTCCCCGTATCGGAAACCACCTCTCTGGGGAATCCCACACGGGAAAAGATCCCCATTAACGCCCGGCCCACCACTGGCGCCGTCGTTGTCCTGAGAGGGATTGCCTCCGGGTACCGGGTGGCATGGTCCACCAAGACCAGGATGTACCTGTTGCCCATGGCTGTCTTGGGATCCAGTGGCCCCACAATATCCATCCCTACCCTCTTCAAAGGGTGTTCCAACTACAGGAAAAGGTTGGAGAGGAGCTTTGACCTTCCTCCCACTCTTACCACTTGCCTGGCAAGTTTGGCAAGACCTACAGTGTGCATCTGACTGCCTTCGCATTTGGGGCCAAAAGAAGTGGGTGACAAGCCTGTCAAAGGTCTTGTCCTGCCCCAAATGTCCTGCCAAAGGCACGTCATGAGCCAGACCCAGTAGGAAGGTCCTGAAGCGCTGGGGTACCACCAGCACACGGGCTGACCCAGGCTCAGCAACCTTAGGCTCACTGTATAGGAGACCACTCTCCCAGTAGATCAGATGTGACCCGGACTGATTACCAGCTGCCTGGTCTGCAGCCTGCCGCCGCAGACCCTCCAGAGTAGGGCACTCGCTCTGCTCCCTGCAGAACTCCTCCCTGGTGGGACCCCCTTCTTGCTGCCAATGGGTCAGCCTCAGAGATGTCTCCCAGTTCGGCTACTTGCTCCCCTGTAGGCACCGGGCGTCCCCTCGAGGTCCGCTCCTCCCGGTCCGTGGGAACTTCGGGGCCGGTTTCCCGCGCCCCTGCCCTTTCTCTTGGCAGGGACTTGGGCCACTGTTTCAGGCTCCAAGTCCTCTTGATCACCCTTTCTGGCCGCCATTGACCGAGTAGACACGCATGCCCACTCTGGCAACCCAAGCATCTCCAAGTGGGACCTGAGCTCAACCTCCTTCCATGAGGACTGCTCCAGGTCGTTTCCTAGCAGACAATCCACAGGCATGGTAGGGCTCACAACCACCCTCAAGGGACCTGAGACCCCCCCATTCAAAGGGAACCTGCGCCACCATACACTGGCGCTCAGAGTTGTCGACAGCAACTACTTGGTGGAATGCTCCTGGGACTACTTGCTTCTCAGACACCAGGTGACACCGGACTGAGGTCACACTGGCTCCAGTATCTCTGAGAGCCTCTACCCTGTTCCCATTAATGGTCACCCAGGTGCTATATTTCTTTGTGTTAGGGGGCACCTGGTTTCCTGGGACCATCTCACTGTCCCCTAGTGAGACAAGGGTCATTTCTGCGGGATCCCCACCCTCCTGTGGGCACCCCTCCTCCCCAAGCGCTACACTAGCCAACACTTTGGACTGTCCACCAGTGGGTGGCTGTGTCCCCTTCGGGCACTTGGGGTCCCTCTTAAAGTGACCTACCTGGTCACATGCATAACACTTGTGGGGCCGGTCTCAACAGGCTTCCCTGTGGAGACCCCTTTCTTCTTATCACCGGGGGCTGGGAACCTTTACCCTGGGTACTAGTTTGGGGCCCTTTAGAGAACTCCTGTGCTTTACCCTTGTCCCCCCACATTTCTGCTGGGGACCCTGCCCACCTTTGGCTGAGTCTCCCCAAACGCTTTCTTGTGGACCCTGGTACTCACCCAGCGGTCCGCTTCCATAGCAAGCTTCCTGGGGTCAGTTAGCTTACTATCAACTAGGTGCTGGCGCAGATCTGCAAAACATAGACTAGACAAGTGCTCCCATGCAATCAAGTTGTAGAGCCCCTGAAAATCTGTTACACTACTGCCCTTCACCCAACCATCCAGAGACCTGCAGAACACATCCACACATTCCAACCAAGTGTTGACATCAGACTTCTTACTGGACCTGAACTGATCCCTGTACTTTTCAGGAGTAAGACCATACTTCGTGAGAAGGGCATCCTTCATGTCAGCATAGGTGAGGTGATACCCCTTACCCAAAGCTATCAGAGCATCCCTTGCTTCTTCAGGGAAAAGTGGCCACAATCCTGCTCCCCAACTCTCCTCAGGGACCCCATTCATGTGTATGGCTGCCTCATAACCCTGAAACCACCTTTGTATGTCATCCCCCTTCTTGAACTCCTTGCCTACGTTCTTGGGAATGTGCACAATCCTGTCTGCCTTTCTGGACGAATTGCTGCCACCATCTGAGCCTGACTTACTCCTAAGTTCTAGCTCCTTCAGTTCTCTCTCATGCTCTAAGAGCATCTTCCTCTCCTCTATGGCCAATCTCTTCTCCTCCCGCTCACTCTCCAGCCTGAGCTTCTGCAGCTCAAACTGCCTTGCCTCCCGCCTGTCCTCCAGCTCCTCTGGGGACAGACTGCTGCTGCCTGACCTGGCGGGTTCCCCCTACCCAAAAGCACATCCACCCTGGAAATAGGCTCCTCCACCTCCTCACTGAGATCACCAGGCTGCCCATTGGCATGTCTGGCTGCTACCCAGGCCCTCAGCGCCTTCTGTAGCTCCTCCTTCCTTGTGAGGCCTTTAATTTGGACTTTCAGGTTTTTACAAATCGCTCGTAGCTCCTTTACGGCGTAGGATTCCAACCTATCCTCCTCAAAGATAACTTCCAGAGATGCAACGGATGATGCAATTGATTCAGGCATGACAAATGTAGTGAGTTGAAAACTGGCAAGATCAAAAATAGGCCAAAAGAAAAAGAACCAGTATGTGGTACGTAATGGTCTGCGATATGGTAGTAGTGCACACCAATCACTGTAAGTCAAGTGCAAACACAAGTCCTATCCTCACCGCTGACAACCAATGTTAGAAATGGGATCTCTAGTTGGCAAGGGCTTGCACCTTTGTCCAAGTAGGGACCCTTCTTCCTAGTCAGGGTAAGAGTGTTACACTCGTGAAGCAACCCCTGCTCACCCTCGTGGTAGCTTGGCACGAGCAGTCAGGCTTAATTCAGAGGCAGTGTGTAAAGCATTTGCACATAACCAACAGTAATACAGTGTAAGCACTACAAACGGACACCACACCAGTTTAGAAAAATAACCAATATTTTATATACTCAAGACAAGACCAATTACGACAAAAATCCACAATACTATACTTTACGAATGAATGCTTGATACGTTAACTTCTTCTTTGCAGGAATAGCACAAATGCAAAGTTCGTACGAGTCGGTAGCTCCGTCCGAGCCTACCGCGATGCTGAAAACCACAGAGTCTAACAGTTCCAGCCGACCGCGTCGATACGGGCCAGCAGAGTCATGAACAGACTCGGTTACAGTACCTTTCTCGTTGTGGCTGGTACGGAGTGTACGAGCCGGTCGGGCGTTCGTCGCGGTTGCGGTGCAAGACGGAGCGATGCAAGGTGCGGTGTCCTCGATGCGGTGCAGGCAGCGGCTCGATGAGCGCCGTGCAGACGGAGTCGGTGAGTCCAAGGCGTGCGATGCAGGGCGAGACGATGCTCGATGCGGTGCTGACAGGTTGCGATGCAGGCGACCAAGCCGGAGTGCGGGAGCTGGCGTCGGACAGCGGTGCGAGTCGGAGCGGTGCGCCGCAGACGTGCGAGCGGTGCCCCAACTGCGGTGCGGTCACGACTCTTGAGCCAGCTGCAGCGACCGCATCGGTCGGGTCCGGTTGGTTCAGTGAAGCGATGCGATGCGAACTGCGGTGCCCACAGGTCACGGTGCAAGCAGCGGCTCGATGTTGGCGGCGCCGGACGCCGCCCACGGTGAGACCAGGGTTGCGATGCGAAGCGGGCGATGCGGTCTGCGGTGCAAACAGGTCACCGGCCAGGGATGGATTCGGCTGACGGAGTCGGTTGCGGTTCCCTTCCTCTGTGGCAACTGAAACAGCTGCTCCAGAAGTGGTACCCAGAGGCTTGTGAAGTCTTTGTAGTCCCTGAGACTTCTTAACAGGAGGCCAGCTCGGTTTCAGGCCCTTGGAGATACTCAGCACAAGTTTGTAGAAAGTTCAGTCCAGTCCTTTCACTGCCCAAGACAGAAGCAGCAGCTGCAGGCCAACCCAACAAAGCAACAACACAGCAAAGGGGCAGTACTCCTCCTGGCAGCTCTTCCAGCTCTTCGTCTTGGCAGGTTCCTTGATTCCAGCGAGATCTAAATTCATGGGGTCAGGGCCCCAATATTTATATCCCAAATTCCTTTGTTCTCTGAAGGCAGAGAGGCCTTTGCCTAGTCCAAACCAGTTCTGGAGCACTTTGTTGACAAGTCTCCGTCCCTTCTTTCAGTGAGTAGGCCAGGGACATCAGACGCACCACAGGAGGTGGAGCCAGCATTGTGGGAGGGAAGGCACTGTCCTATTCAGGGCCCAGGTGCGACCCCTCCCACCCATCTACAGGTCGATCTTGCTATTCAGCCCTGCGCTGACTCACCCTGTCTCCTGGCATCCCCCAGCCCCTGTCACTCACATTCCAGACAAGGAATACACAACCCGCAGAGGCAGGCTTGGATGGTTAGACAAGAAAATACCCACTTTCTAAAAGTGGTATTTTCAAACACAGAATGTTAAAACCAACTTCACTAAAAGCTGCATTTTATCATTCTGAGTCCAGGCATACTAAACTCGACTTTCTACCATGTTCCCGGGTCAGTTAGGATTATAAGCTGTAATAATCGAAACGGCCCGTTCTGGCCTAGGGGGAACAGGTAGCCTTGCAATAGTGAAAAACGAACTAGGCTGTAATTCACTATCAGGACATGCCGCACACACCGGGCATGTCCTACCTTTCGCATACACCGCACCCTGACCCACAGGGGTACCTTGGGCCTACCTTAGGGGTGACTAACATGTAGCAAAGGGAAGGTTTAGGGACTTGCAAGTGTGTGCACTTGCCAAGTCGACATGGCAGCCCCAGGCTGCGCACAGGCTCTGCGTTGGCAGGCCCGAGTTACACTTTACGGGCTGTTTGCGTGGGTGGCACAATCCAGTGCTGCAGCCCACCAACAGCATTTGGTCTATAGGCCCTGGCACTAGCAGTGCACTTTACTAGGGACTGACACATAAACCAAATAGGCCAATCATGGAAACACCATAACACATTTTATACAGGAGCACTTGCACTTTCCCACTGGACCGCAGTGAGGAAAGTGCGCAGAATCATTACACCAGCAAAAACAGAGTCAAAACCGGGAGGTCAGAAAGCAAAAAGTCAGGGGAAACACGCCAAAAGATGCCAAGTCTAACAGGGACACAGAGAACCGTTGCAATTCCAACTGGACACAAGACAGCATCGCACAGCCAGCACGCTACACTACTCCACATACTCACCAACAATCCAGCCACGGTCCGGTTGCAGATCGGTCATCAGACGTGGCAGGATGCTGTTGCGCATGATGTGCGCGTCATGGGCCGATCCTGGGAATTTCGCACAAACGTGTGTGATCACCAGGTCCGCAAGGCACACCACTTGCACATTCAGGGAGTGCGTGTGCTTCCGGTTGCGGTAGAGGTGCTCGGTGGCCTGTGGTGCAACAAGGCCAACATGGGTGCAGTCTATTGCACCAACGACGTGGGGGATTTGTCCAAGAGCATAGAATGCACCCTTCACTGCCGCCAATTCACGAGCCCTGGGGAAGCGGATGTATCTGTTCCTGTACAGCATCATGGCTGACAGTACATCCCTGAGCACCATGCTGAACATGGGTTGGGACATCCCACCTCCACTGCCCACTGTGTGCTGGAATGACCCAGTGGCGAAGAAATGCAGTGCAGCCATCACCTTAGCCGTGGGGTGAATGCTGTTGGATACACCCTGCAGGACGGAGGTGGGGTTCCAACAAGACACATAGACGATGCAGGGTGGGTCGGTCCAGACGATATTTGCGGATGACCTCAACATCCACCATGTCTGACAGCAATTGGTAGGGGCGATGAATGTTTGGTCTCCGCCTAGGAAAGATGGAAGTGAACACATGTCAAAGCAACACGCCACATGGCATATTCACATACACAGAACATAAATGACTGAGCAGGCAATTGAATGACAGAACGGCTGACAAGTAGGGACAGCACAGCCACAATACACTTACACAGGTCCCCTACCAATAGCAATGGGCAGTGACACACACCATTGCTATGAGCATGCACATGGGGAGTTAGGCCTTAACAACTTGTAAGGCATGCTGAAGGCAACAGACTGCATATTCGGTGAACTGCAACACCACGGCAACATGACTAGCTGCTGTGCATCACACTGCTTCCGAGGCTGGGTGTGTAGGGCACACACCAACAACGCTATGAACACAGGCTGAGCGGCCAAAACAAGTGGGACCGGTGGCACGAGGGGATATGAGACAGTCATTGATGTCCCTACTGCACCCTAAGTACAGCACTGTACTGGATCACACCTCCAGAAACATTGACAGGTGTACACATTGACAGCCCCATGCCGACACGGCTGTGTGCTTGCAACTACACATCACAAGTGACACGTAACATTGCACGTGCCAAGTGGCAGATGTACATAGTGAAAGATGGCATGTGTGTGCATATGCATATCCCATGCCAATGTGTACATGATGATGTTCCTACATACATGTGGAGGCTGAGCACTGGCCGTCCCTGCCTATGCACACGGCATGTTGTGGCCCTGTCCATTGTGGACCTGCACCCACACGCAAATCATGGCCACACCTGCAGATGCATTGCGCACATTATACTGTGTGGTGACATGGCATCAGCGGACTGTACCCGGCATGGGCCAGTCCCTTACGGCCAACTCCAATGACCCTCACGGTTGCACCCTGCGTGTTCCACTGTGGAGGTAGGCGTCCATGGCCAGCTGGGAGCAGGCCAACGTCTGCAATTGCAGCTGCCAGACATGGTACATAAATCGCAGCAGCTTGTACCCACTGAAACGGCCCCAGGGGGTAATGTGTGTGTGAGTGGGACAGGCATGACCACAGCTACCTGGCACTGCAGCCTGGCACCCTCGACGACAGCTGCTGCTGCCACCACTCCACCTACACGTGGATGACGCTGAGGACATGTCCAGGTCCACTCACCAGCGAGGAGCTGGAGAACCTGGATTCCGTGCTCCACGCACACTGCACATGGCTATTCCTTGCGAAAGTTGTGTGTGAGAGACAACTGCAGTGGGTGTGGGTGTGCATGTGGGGGACACACATGTCGTTGCTCCTCAGCACTATGAGTCAGAGCCTGTGGAGTACAGACATGCACTGCACACCATGCTGGCTGCAGGTGGCATGGGTATGTGAGCTCTCGGGCGCTTTGACCTGTCTGTCCCACCCGAGTGGTGGTACATGGCAACTTCATGTCAGACATCCAGTGACACAGGCAATTGGCAATGCAGGTCTCAGTGCACTTGTTGGTCGTGTGGAAGTCAGGCTGGGGCCATGCTGCCCTTCACAGTCCCAGCAGGCCTGGCCTGCACATTGACTGCACAATGCCAGTAGGTGCCGACACAGACTGCCTGGTGGGTTACATGTGTCTCCTGTTCAGGACCCCCCGGATGAGCGCTTACTCTGCACTGTCTATTGGACACATCATGACTCGTGATAGGGATGTGTGTGAGAGATAGTGGCACTGAATGTGACCTTCGCTATGGGGTGGGCCATGCACAGGGCGAGTACGCTGATGGTTGCGCAGTGTTGGTCACAGTGGGTACACCCACACAGATGTGTTGCCTTGTGATCTTTTTCTAGGTCAGCCTGACAATGGACAGTAGATGTGGGCAGGCTACACATTGCTCGATGTGCTGTCTATGTGCATGTGCATTCACACCAGGCACAACTGCCCCTGCACATGTGACCCCTGCTGCACTCAGTGCTGGGTCTGTTGAGCTGATGCACCGTCTGTGCGTGGGGCAGACAGCTCTGCTCACTTCCGTCATTGCCCATGACATCACTTTGCCTCAGGTGACATGGTTCATGGAGGGCCCACATGTACGCGTGGGTGGATTACACAAGACTGTCCAATGGTTATCACCCCCAGTCAGTGCTTCGAATGGGAAGTATGTGGTGCTGGTACTCATTTCGCTGTGTCGAGTGTGCGGGGCTAGGTGCGGGGCTACATGCAAGACATGGGTAGGTCATCGGCTTATCTACTAGTTGCAACACACACGAGACATGTCTTTTTCTGACCACATCAGGGGCATTCCTTAAACTAACTGAAAGTCAAACAGTTATCTTTTACACTGTCCTCATGGCCTCCCCTCGCTCACACCAATATGCATTTGCACATGAGAAGCTAGCGCATGCACAAGCAGCTCCAAGCTCGCCCCAGAGAGACCAAGGAGTGTATGTGTGGGTCCATTTGTACATGTGGTCTGTCTCACGGTATAATTAGTGGCGTTACGCCGTCCACATGCGTGGTGCCCCGACTCGAGACCTGGGCAACATTGACAATGCATGACAGGCTCCGCAGTCCGGATACACCACCTGCAACACACAGAGGCTGTAGCTGCCCTAGCGGGCCAGTCCGCGTCCAACTGGAGCTCATGGCCCCACACATTCACTCTTTGGCCTCTCTGGGGCGAGCTTGGAGCTGCTTGTGCACGCGCTGGCTTCTCTGTTGCAATGGCATATAACGTGTGTGGGTGTATTGTCAATGGGTGGGATGGTGCGAGCCACCTTCCGTGACGTCACTGCTGCTTGTGATGTGTGCGTCCCCCACTACTTCCATTTGACTTGTGCCATACTACACATTGTGGATGTGTTGCCTGCGTGATGTGACAAGGATGAGCGCGCCATGACCTCTCACCCACCATGCTCTACTGCCATCCCGTGCCCTGTATTGCCTGTGCAAGTGGACAATGTTGGGGATACACCAGGTCGACAGGGGATGTGAGTGCCTTGGCAAGGGCCTGGCGGACGCGCAGCAGTATCCGGCATGTCCACGGAGGGTGGGCTGACGTCTCACACTTGATGCGGCATTGTTCGTGTGCCCGCCTGTTGTGCACACACAAGTTCACATTCGTCACCAGACAGGTGGTCTTTACAGATTCCCAGGAGTGCGCCAATGTACTGGTCCTGAGTCCTCCCAACACAGCGTGTTTCAACATTGCATGTGCGCACCTACCCGTCACACCAACCCACCTGAGCCATGCGTAACTCCCGCTTCACATGACACATGTGTGTCTCCCACAGTTGTGCTACTCATTTGCGTTGACATCCAATGACAGTGGACTACATGGTCATCTCACGACTGCCGTGTACTTCACACACTCTCATCCTCTCTCATTCGTACTTGTGAAATGAATCAGCAGAGACACATTGTTGCTTCAAGCCATGTATTGGGACTAATGTCCTCTGTGATGCAGTATAGTGAACACTACTGGCAGCGAAGTGCATGTGGAGGATATACTCAGCATGATTACACATAGCATAGGGTGTAGGGGTACAGTGATTAGTTGTTGACTGTGGGATGTGGGCTTCAGAGTTCCAACTGCTTAGCCGTTGGTGTGCTAATGTACATTTGCTAATTACTGTGGTGCTGCTGACTGACACAGACAGTATACATTTAGCCTACCAGTCCGCTTGTCATCATGGGCACAGTGCATCTCAGTTCCATGTTACAGGTTTGCTGCTATGGTTACTCATACACACGTGCGTGGAGGTGACATCAGGGCATGGGCTTACGTGCATGCAAAGGCGTCCCACTTGTTGTTGCGATGTGGTGGGTACTGGCCATGTCACAGTCACTGGGCTCATGTTGTTGGTGGATGCACTTGGTGTCCATGGAAAGGTCCTGGCACGGACGTTCAGAGGGAGGTGTGGTGACAGCTCTCACATACTGCAGCAGGACGATTGCTGTCCACTGACCGGTGCATATGTTCATGGGCGCAGGATCCATATCATGGCATGGTTGTACGTGCAGTTCTGTCCATGTGGTTGCCATACACAAATCCCATGCCTCTGCCTCCCCCTGTTCATGCAGAGTTACTGGATGTGATGAGGTACAGGGTGCATTTCCCAAATAGTATCAGATGTCATGGCAGTGTAGTTGTTGTTGTGGTGTCAGTTGCAGGTTGCATGGTGTAGTAGTTGTACTGGTAACTGCCTAGTCCGTGCGTAAGCCAAGCATGGTTACGGTGTGGGACATCATTGCTCAATTGGGGGTCTGGCGACGGGGCCCGACAAATTGACAGGTTGTCAGGAATGCAATACCTTCCAGCAGGGCTTCCATGGCATTGGTGGTGGACATGGTTGCCAGCCAATGTAGCGGATGGTGGCTGTCAAGGTGTTGGTCGTGAGTTGTCCCTTGTAGGAGCATGATGGGACATGTTGGATGGCATTCGATGTAACTGTAATCCATTATCCGTCGTGTGGAGGCACAGTGGTCCCATTGCAGTGTGGGTCCGATAGTCGCCACATACGCCATGCCCCCATAGGCTGAACAGGCCCTGTCGTGGGCGTCCAGGGGGTTGAATAGTTGTAGCAGGTCCGCCCTTGGACATGCCGGGTTGGAGAGGCATAACTCCACAGGATAGTAGAAGGGACACCTCCGACAGTAGAAGACGGGGATGACGCAGCTGAACAATGCGATGCGGTAAGTTAGTCGGTAACTTACGTTCAGCAAGGCCAGATTGTCACATCCCAATATCTGTATCAGGTTATGTTTGTACAGCTTGATCTGTCTGGCGTAGTTGGGTAGGTGTGGTGCAAGTGCCATTTTGCTGCAGGGCGCTGTGGTGGCGTGCTCCGGCTGTCTGTGCAGTCTGCAGAGTGCAACCTCCGATGTTGCTGGGAATTCTGTAATGGTCGTAGGGAGGCAGGACTTGTGTTATGTTGGCTTGAGCGGAGGACACGGGCCCTCATCCCACATGCTTCTCTGAATGGTCAAGGTCAGTGGTGTCTGACTCCTTCCAGATAACTTGCATGTGAACCACATGGGGAGTGTTATCATTTCTTCTTTCCGTTCTGAATGTTCTTTGGTGTTATGCGCTATCTGCCCTGTGGCCGCTTCCCTCTGCATGCCTGTGTTGGGCTTTGTTTGGTGCAATGACTGTTTTCTCCGGCTTGTTTAGTCGGGATGTGGTTTCACAGTGGGAATGGAAGGTCATTCGGTGCTGTCTCCTCTCCTGTGTGTGGGCAGCAGGCTGCTTTTCCGCTGTACGTTGGGCCTTGTGTTATAATTGGTCCCACCTGTTGTCTGTCCCCGGTATCTTTGATGTTACGTATTGCATGTCTTGTTATTGGGTGCAGGGTGGCACCGGTGTTTCTGTGTGGTACTGGCGTACACTTCGACGGGGTCCATATTCTGATGGGTGATGTTGCCTCCGCTGTGTGCTTCGCCGTGTTTTGCACACAGGGGTGTGTCCTAATCGTGGCGTGACGTCACTGACATG
This sequence comes from Calotriton arnoldi, assembly GCA_963921515.1. Taxonomy (NCBI): domain Eukaryota; kingdom Metazoa; phylum Chordata; class Amphibia; order Caudata; family Salamandridae; genus Calotriton; species Calotriton arnoldi. Next base: position 1,448,349 of record CAWUFW010001590.1, read on the forward strand.
TTCGGGTCAGTTGTGTGACGTCAGGTTGGCAACGGTGAATTGCCGGTTGGGGACATGACTGTGGCAGGGCTGTCACGTGACATGTGCGTTCTGGGTGGTGCTGGTGTGTGTGGTGTTTTGTTGTGACCCTGTGTTGTTTGTGTGCGGCGCATGCATTGCGCTGCCGTTGGCCTCTGCGTTGTGCGCATGTGTGGGTGCAGTGGTGGATGTGTCGTGTCCACGCAGGGGTGTCGGGGTGGGGGCCATATACAGTTTTCCCACCCCTTGCACTGTGTGCGCTGTTTGCGTGCCCCTGTTGTGTGTCTGCCTACCTGCGTCGCCGCGGTGCGTTGACTCCTGGGTGCTGCATCAGGTAGAGCATGGGGAGGGCCTGCAGTGCTGGATTCATGCTCGGGGGTCCGCCTCTTTGCTATCCGTACTGTGAGTTCGGTTTTCCGCCTTGCTTTCACGTGCGGTGTCTCTTAGCCGGGGGAACTGTTTGGTTCTGGCATCGTAATTTGTACGCCGGGCGGTACGTGATTTCGTCGGGCGTTGTGTCTCCATTGGGCCGCGCCGCTCCGTGAACGGGCGCACTTTGATGGCGGACGGCGTCGCTGGCGTACGGGCGGTGTTTGGCTGTCTTTTCGCATCCTAATTGGGCGGGCGTGTGTGCCTTGGCGGGCGGACGGTAACTGGTGCTTTTTGCATCCGCCAGCACGGCGGTGGTGCTTTTGCCCGCCATCCTAATGGGCCCCTAAGTATATATATTATATATTATATGTATATGTTTAATTTATTTTTACATTACATATATATTACTTATAATTTTTAAACATTTTAAAATATTTTTAACTATGTTTATTTTAATTCTATGTATTATTTACTTTATTTTACATAATTTTTCTAACTTAAATAAAAAACGATATTTTTAACAACGATATTTTTGACATCGATATTTTTTTTCCGATATTTTTGTACTTACCATAATGTAGATAGGATGTCGATATTCATGACTTCGATATTCTTGCGTCGATATTTCTGTAGGTCGATATTCTGACCTTCGATATTTTGTCAGTGATTCCTTTACAGGACTCATCGGGTTCCCAATTCGGTGGTGTAGAGCGCCAGGATCGCAGGCAAGGCGACACCGCTCAGCAGAGACGTGATCCGCCACGCTAGTTTGACGTAAAAGCCAAACCGGAGGAACTACCCCCTTTTCGAGCCCCGTTTCAAAAGAATAAAGTTGCCTCTTTGACAGCAAAGTATGCCTCTGACGGTGAGAACCCTACTCCTCGATTGGCGATGGGCAGTGACACTCCTCGACAGCGCGGCGGAAGTTACCATAGTGCAGGAGGCACTCCATCATTGTTTGGAGGCGAAAGCAACTGATACTTTCATTACAGTGGAGACAGCAGATACACAAGTTGCACCTCCTGATAGACTTTATGAGATAGTGCTCCAAATTGAGGGTGATATTAAACTCACAATTAAGGGTATCTTTTGGGACAACCTTACCTCCTCATATGACATTTTGTTTGTGGAGACAGATTGGCCTCCTCCTTTTGTTTTGGCTTCTTCTCGAGGGGAGGACTTGATTCTCCCTAGTTTTTCCAGTTATGTCCCAGACGAGCATAAACATGCTTATGCAGCTGAGTGGGCTCTGGCCTTAGCGCCGGCTGTGTATCGTAATCAGGTGGGCTGGGATATTGATTCGCCAACACATGAAATACTTTCACGGTCCATGCCACAGCCGGAGGTTCAATATCCGATCAGACGTGAAGCGAAAGCATCCGTCAATTAAATTTTGACCCAATTGGAATATCAGGGTGCCATTGAACCCTGTGTCATATCCATGAAGAATCCTCTTTTCTGATATCAAAACTGGATGGTTCGTATCGTATAGTTTTGGATTACAGACAATTGAACAGTCACGTTCGTACATTTGCAGTACAAAACACACACAGCTCTGCGTTAGTGAATAATATTGGTCGTAAAAAATACAAAACAACACTGGATATTTCCAATGGTTTTAATAGCACAATTTAGCTCCTGGTAGCCGTGACTTGACAGCATTTACTACAGTCGGCAATCAAAAAGGTTTACGCGTTTGCCTATGGGCTATGAGAACAGTCCCAGTGCTTTTGCTGCCCGTGTTGGGTCTCTATTACACGACATTGACCCTGATGCCTTCTCCTACACCAATGACATTTATTTGACTGACGACGAGTTGATCCCGCATCTTGTGCGAGTGGATCACATCATACTCTCTTTTGCAGACTTGGGATACAAATTTAATTTTGCCAAGTCACACATCGCTTGTTTGGCGGTACTCTTCTTGGGTTACGAACTCAACAATTGTTGGACTTGGCCCTTTTTGCAGGGTCATCCCTGAACTTTTTGCCTTCCTCCTAGCCTTTTCTCTGACATGGTGTTAGTGGTTCTAGGACTCTGGGCACTTTAGCACTGCTGTCCAGTGTAAAGTGCGTGTGCTCTCTTTGGTAAACATGGTAAGATTGGTCTACACCTGTTTGGCATATTTAATTTACCTGTCAGTCCCTATAAAGTGGTATCTCTGATACCCAGGGCCAGTAAATTAAATGCTACTGGTGGGCTTGCAGCGCTGATTGCGCCACCCACCAAAGTAGCCTTTCAAACCTGTCTCAGGCCTCTGCTATTGCAGGGCCTGTGCGCGCAGTGTTACTGCCGCTGTGACGTGGCACCTAAAGCGCGTGCCACGTCTGTGACCCCCTTTTTCTGCATGTCAGTCACCCCTAAGGTAGGCCCTAGCTAGCCCTATGGGCAGGGTGCATTGTAGGTAAAAGGTAGGACATGTACCTTAAGTGGGTGACATGTCCTGGTAGTGACAATCAGCCATTTTGGTTTCTCACTGCTTTGAGGCTGCCCTCTCATAGGAATGCATTGGGGATTCCCTGGTAAGTGTTTCAGTGGTAATTCCTGATTTGAGAATAGCAGCGTGGTCAAGTTTGGTATGGTTGGAATAGTAATAATAAATGCTGCGCAATGGTGTGCGCAGATTTATTATCACTATTTTAGAAATGCCACTTTTAGAAGTTGGCATTTCTGTGTGCTATGTGTCTGCCTGCATGATGTGTATTGCATGTCTGGCTCTGGAGTGACAGGGGCTGGTGAGGTGTGTGTGGCTCCAGGGAGGGCAGGGTGAGTCAGCGCTAGGCTGAATAGGGGATCTGCATTTGGAGTAGTGGGAGGACTAGTCCCCTGACCCTGAATAGGTCTCAGCCTGCCTGGGTGAATGCTGGCTCCGCCCCCCTGTGGTGGTCTGATGACCGAGCCCCCACCTGAAAAAGGGGAAGAGGAGCCCTGTAAACGAAGTGCTCCAGTATCTCCGAGAACCAGTTGAGGCTGGTTCCCCCAAGCCCTGTGCCAAGGGCAGAACAAAGGAAAATGGGGTATAAGTACTGAGGCTGTGACCCCATGTTTTGTGCTTGTGCTTCCTTGTGACTTGCTGCTGCTGGGCCCCAGGAGGAACCGCCACGAGGGACTGCCTCTCTGCTGGAGGGCCCTGTGAGCTGGCCTGCCTGGGCCCAGCCTTTGCCCTAAGACTGTTGGGGCCTTAGCGCCTCGTGGGCGCTCCATCTACTTTTCACGAGGAGCGCAAGGGCTCTGCAGCGCTGAGCTGCGACCTTGTCAGAGGGAATCCCGACATGGGGATTCCCCGCATTACTGGAAGGAAAGCGGGAGCCCACCCCGCATCGATGCCTTTTGGGCGGGAGCCCACCCCGCATTTGTGTGTCTCTGAAAGCGGGAGCCTACCCCGCTGTGTTTGCGCTCCTGTTGGCGGGAGCCCACCGCGCATTTGTGTTCCAGTAACGGCGGGAGCCTACCCCGCACTTCTGCGCTGAGGTAGAAGAGGAGCCGCCGAGCCTCGGCAAAGCCAGGAAGTCAGGCAAGCGCCGCCTGATGGTGGGCGGGGCGTGCCACAGTATCGGAGCCAGAGCCTCGCGGGCTCCAGTTCCGCATTCCCCGCCTCAGACCCGAGTGAGGAGAAGCGGCCGGGGCAGAAGAGAAGCCGCCTCGCAGAAATAGAGAGAGGCGGGTTCACCGAGGCGCCGCCGAGCTGTCCCCATCATCCGAGGACACAGTGCAAGGAAGGTGGGGCCCCCGTGTGCCGGTGGGAGCCCCGCGTGTGGCTGCCGGAGTAGACCGGAGCCGATCCAGAGAGGTCCTGTGGGAGGGACCGGAGGAGTCCAGAAGGAGAGTCTGGTGAGTGGGGCTCGAATTTGCACAGTTGGTGCAGAGAGAAGTGCACCGGGTGAAGCCCCGGTGAGTGGGGGCTAAGCGGAGCAGCGTTGGCGCTCCAGGAGGCACCGTGGTGCCACAGCTGATTTGTGCTGATTTCTTTTGGGGGCGATTTTTGGGTTCCCTGAGTGGGACCGGAGAGGCACAGTGGTGCCAGGCCTCATTATCACAGCTGCACCGCAGAAGCGCGGGCAGCTGCAACGTTGGGCAATATCGTGTTAGAGTCCCAGTGGGGGCTCAGGAGGCACAGCAGTGCCAAAGGTCATTCTTCACAGCTGCACTGCAGAAGCGCGGGAAGCTGCAACGATGGGGGCATTTTTCTTTTCTTGAGAATGAAGGAGTGAGATACACTCCTCCGCCCCAGCGCATTGCACACAGTGTTTTCGCTGCCAAGGCAGCCAAATGGGCCAGTGGAAGGTCCTGTGAGAGCCCTGACATTTTGGACAAAGGGCATTTGTGCCCCAGTGAAAGGCCAGTTGGCCTGGGGTCAGGTTTGGTATCTGTGTGTACCAGGAGGGCGCAAGGCCCTAAGGAAAGCTGATGTATGCACCTGGGGAGTGTCACTAAGGTGCCCTCCTAATTGTGATTTATGCATAATGTGTTTTATGTCTAATATGATGCAGACATAATGCGTTTATGTTGCAGGTGATAATGCTAAGTACAGTATTTTAACCAGTAGTCACTGGTTGTGTTTTATATGTGCTACTAGTGCTTTCTAAAGGTTCTGACAGTGGCCCGATTGGCCCTGTCCTGTATATAATCCCCTGTGAATTTACCACCCTGTGCCCAGTTGGCACAGGGTATATTTTGTGATTATGATTCTAATGTGTTTATGATAATACAAAGGCTATTTTTGATATAACCTTATGCAGGGTTTCTTTCGTGGTGTGCCTAGTGTGTTGCTGCTGTGTGTGTGTGTTGCGCAAACGCTTTACACATTGCCTCTGGGATAAGCCTGACTGCTCGTGCCAAGCTACCAAGGGGGTGAGCAGGGGTTATCTTCAGTGTGTAACTCCCTTGCCCTGACTAGAGTGGTGGTTTCTGCCTGGCTTAGGCGCATGCCCTAGCCAACCCGAAATCCCATTTCTAACAACAATGAAGGTAGGGGGTTGGCCCCCTACTTTCTGGAGAAGTGTGCACAATTGAAGCCTCCGTCTTCATTGAAAAAATTACAATCCTTGCTGGGATTTCTGAATTTCGGGAGGACTTACATTCCTGATTATGCCCAGTGTATCAAACTGCTTTATGCGTTGATACAACCCTCTTTTTCGTCTGCCAGCTGGCTTCCGGAACATACCACCATTATTCGGTCTTTGCAGTCTGATCTGCTTGCGACCAGCTTCTTGTTGACACGTGATAATTCTACGAACTTGGTCGTATGGATTGTGCCAGGGGCTGTAGGCTTCACATACTTGACATTTAATGAAAGTGACACAGTACCAATAGCTTATAAATTGCACTTGTACACATCAGCAGAGATGCGGTTTTCCTCAATTGAGAAAATTTTGATGGCGGTCCAGATGGCGATTCTGAAGGAACGCTCTCTGGCGCAAGGAAAACACATTCTTATGGACTCGCCTGTTCCTACTTTAGAAGCAGTGACGGAGGCGAGTGTACCAAATGTTAAAGCTTTGCATCCTCGTTGGATACAAGGGGCGAGTTCTTTGACATCGGCTGATGTCACGTTTATTTTTGGTCCCTCCTTGCAGAAGCTTTTACAATATGAACATGTTCATCCTCCCCCCTTGTCATTGCTTCCTTTGGACCAGTACAAAAGTATTATCTATACCGACGGGTCTGCGCAACCAGCCGTCGGGTAGAAGCATGCTTATTCATCGGCTTGCGCTATCGTAGCTGGCTCAATTGTAAATGGTGAGTTTAAGTCTTCTATTGTCCATACGCAGGCACTTGGAGACTGTACGGCTCAATTGGCGGAGTTGCATGCTTTGATTTTGACTCTAGAATTCGCAGGTCCTGATGTGAACAGTCTTGTTGTGTGCGATTCCTATTACTGTGTGCAGGCTTTCAATGATAATTTGTTCTTTTGGTCTCAGAATGAATATAGAGACTCTAAGGGTAGAGCAATAAAGCATAAAATGCTTTGGGTCCGAGTGGCAGAACTTAAAGAACGTTTGCCACTCACACAGGTTATTCATACTCTTGGCCATCAGCGTGTGGGAGCACATGCTGTTGGTAATTCTTTGGCTGATGAGTTAGCCAAATCTGCAGTAGCCACATGTTCAGTAGCAGCAGTTACTAGGTCCATGACTAACATTGATAATGATATCCTTGCAGCGATAGCTGCTACGAAGGGTGGGACAGACTTCCCACAAGGGTTCCCTTCTAAGTATACTTATCACTTGTCCCCTGAGCAAGTCCCTTTTGCTACAATACCGTCCGTTGGGGGTTGGCTGATTCCCAACGAGGACCGCAGACTTCCCTTGATCATAGCCGCACATGAAGGCATGGCTTCTGCACATGCCGGAGTTTCTGCGACTGTTTCTATTTTACAGCAACGTTATTGGTGACGTGGTTTATACAAACAAACCCGTAATTATGTACGGTCTTGTGACATTTGTCAACAGATTAAACCATCTACGGTTGCACGAACACCACATACACAGCTATACATTTCGAATCAACCGTTTGGTTGCATTTATCTTGATCACTGCGGTTCTTTGACTTCCGATACTGCATATAAAGATATTTTTGTTGCAGTTGATTTGTGCACTAGATTCCTTTGGGTTTGGCCACAACGCAGTGCTGACGCTTGAAATGTCATTAGAGATTTGCGTGTCTTTGTCAGGACTTTTGCCTGTGGCACCGTCCATTGTGACCAAGCTCCGGCGTTTGCCTCTAAGGCATACAAGGACGCGATGAGGTCTCTGGGGGTGCTGGTGCAGTTTTCGTCTCCATACAGGCCTGAGGGCAATTCTATAGTGGAGCGAATGAACCATGACTTAAAGCAATCTTTGACAGCTAGAGTCTTAGGTACTGGCAGGGGTAGGCTGACTCATTTGTATGGGGTTCAACGTGCACTAAATCTCCCAAGAAGATCTCTGAGTGGGCGGACCCCATACGAAATGCTCTTTGGCATTAAAATGTTTGTGCCAGACCTTGCTGGTCTAGACGTTGCGGCGGCTGCCTCAACGTTTGACGTAGATAATCATTCTACTATGTTACAGGAACTACAAAAGACCCATGACGCACTGACAAGAGATCATTCACCGTCGTCCACTGAAGCGGTGATGCTGATTCCTGTTACTGGCTGGCTTCCTAAAGTTGGTGAACTGGTACGGGAAAAGCTGGAGAACAAAAAAGAATTTGGTCCCTCCTATCGTGCACCTGTCCCGGTCCTTAGATTGAAGGGTATCCGTACGGTGATTTTGCCTCCTTTACCTAGTCGAAAGGAAAACAGATTTATTTCAATTGACAATGTCAAGCCACACCATATGGCTGATACTGAATAGTGTGACTACCAGTATTCCAAGCCGAGCTGCTTCGCTGAATCCGATGGCTCCATTGTCTTCGACTAGTACTCGCGTAGTGGAGGGGGAGTTGGAAACTTCTGTTGACATAGTGCCCGTTGTCCCTTCGTCTTCCTCCACTGCAGACGTCAAGTATGATTCTCCCCCTATTGAGGTCCTGGTTGACGTTCCCGACAGTACTATACATTCTCTAACTGTGGCTGCACAACTGCCGTTGTTGCGCTTGGGAGCAAACGGTTATTACATGGATCGTACAAGTTTTTCATACGATTCATCTTCTTCATCCTTATCTGTGACAACTCAACCAAAGCGAACAAGTCTTTTCATCACCTGGTTCAAAAAGACTTACCTGGTCCCTCCCTGGACTTACATCTGGATAGTGCTCACACTTATCTTCCTTTTCATGTGGATTAGGTTTGTGACTGTGTTCTTCTCGCTCATCAATGGTCATTATTTACCAGAACGATCTGCTGTGAAATTGGTTGATGGTATTCGGGCTCCCCATACGTCGTCCCATATCATGAAATGAGATCAAGCCCTCGTGAACATTTCGGTTTTTCCTATCGTGGATGGCATAGTTTGGGACAAAGTAGCATTCAATATCCATGGTCTGACGGAGGTCCTGAACATTCCATATGTGTTCAGCGTTTCACTAGGAGATGTGGTATCACAGGACATACATTCAGACAACTGGGATGTTCAGGCCGTTCATTCATTGTTTTCAGACTTAAAATATTATGCTGCTTTTGATGCTGAAGACTTGTATCTCAATTCGGCCAATTATGTGGATTTATTCTGTTACCAACTTTATGGGCATCATTTTTTGCATAAAACAAACACGTTAAGACCTGTTTTTAATTATACCCAGTGGGAACATTGTCTGACTCCTTTAAAGGGGAGTTCTAATACTCTACGGAGTAAGTTCACATACTTTTCCAATTATAACACGTCCAATCCCGAGTCCTATTACTATAAATTAAAATTGCCTACTCAATCTAAATTCATGTTGACTCAGACTAAATTGATTTATTCTAATTCCTTTAGGACCGATTCGGCCTTACATGGTTACGAACATTGGAAAACCACCATTGATTTGAAATCCATTTGGGGTACTAAAGATTGGAAGGTCCAAGGTCCTGAAGCTCCGCATCCTGCGTGTCTAATTCCGACTCAAATTTTATTTTTAAATGACATGATGCAGCAGACTACTTGTTTTGGTTTGGCTACGGCCAAAAATTTGAATGTTCCTTCTATTTCTTCATTGGCTGAGTACGATACTTGGCGTACTCACACCAATCATACGACTGATGTATTGCTTGCCCTGTTTAAAAATGGTAGTATAAATGTTTCTGATGTCGACCCTTTGGGATGGTTGTTGTGGCCAACAAGTTTGAATGCATGCCAACTGCGTTTTCTAAATGTAACGACAGGTCACACAATCTAGGCCTGATCCACGTTTTCCACATTCTCATTCGGTAATCACGTACTCGGTGGGTAAATTGTGTCAACAGTGGTTGGGACATTCCTCACTGTCGTCAGTGAAACAGCACCTGTCACTCTTGTCCAGTGACATTAATTTGGTTGATTTTATTTTAGGACCAAAATCACCTAGATCAAAACGATTTATTTATGAAGCATATAATGAATTATGGAAACTATCGCAGATGGAAGCTGCGGTACGTCTGCGCCAAATTGACCAAGCTAATTTGGAAAAAGTCCTTGCAGTGGTAGATAACAGCATTAATACATTATCTTCTCCTATTTACACCTTGGATAATATTGTTTCATCTGCTATTGATATTGTTCAGAATGATGTATCTGTGTTGTATCATGGTCAAAATCAATTGCGCTCTGTAATGCAATTTGCATGGACGTTACAAACGCTCAAAATGGGAAAAGTTCTGTGGGATTATTTGAATGCTTCCCCACTGTTTTTGCCATTTAATTTAACTGATAGACAGAGATTTATGTTCATGAAAGACGTAACTTACACGCTGTTACATGTAGAACAATTGGAACAGTTACCTTTTTCTGTGGCAGAGACTGATTCAGCTGTGTGGTTAATACATGGAGTTATTTCACTACCCTTCTCACTATTTCAGTTCACTTCGTGCATGAAACACTTCCCAGTTGGGCGCTTTGAGCCCCTTGGAAGTGCTTTTATCCATGAATTGTGGTCATTGCCTTTCACATATAGATGTCAGCATGCGGATACGGAAGTTTTCCTAACAGGGGAGGATTGCAATTCCACAATAGGACATTCCCTAGTTTGCAAACAAGTTAAATTGCACGGCGCCTATAACGTGTCGGCACCTAATCTGGCTTGTTTTTTTAAAGGAACACCCGTCCCAGCTGTAATTTCCACGCTCACTTTGCTTTCCAATGGCAGTTATCTATTTTGAATAATCACAACTGCTGTGGCTTATGGGCCGGCATCCCGTATATAGTAACGGTTTTGCAACGTGTTACTTGTTGCAGCAATGCCCTTTTTCCACCCCCGCATGGGACTGTAGATAGTTTGCTTTAGCCTTCCATTCCTACTTTGAAAACAGATTTCAATAAACTGAGCAGACTCAAAGTGCTATTGTTTCAACAAGAGGTGGCTCTCACATCAGCGCGAGAGACCTTCGAATTGCAGGTGGCGAGAACCACAAGTGAGATACACTCACTGCTAAACACCAATCTCCTACTCCATTTTGGAGAATTAATACACCAAATATTCAATGCGTCTGATACTGAAGTACTTGCTCATTTTTTTAAACTTGTGGGATCAGGCCTTGTGTCCTCGTTTTAGATGATTTTTGGAGTAAAACCGGCATTTATTCATTCTATTTTTTCCAGCGCATTTGGAGGATTCCCATTGATCTTCTTGCTGGCGTGTGGCGTGCTGGTACTTTTGCTCCTGTTACGCAATGGCTGCACATCTTGTGGTACTGCACAGACCCGTCCGATTGCATCTGTACCGTGACCCAATGCAACAACTGTTTGGATGTTTGCCGTTGGCGACGCTTGGTGTGAGTTATGGACTTACCTTTTGCTTCGCCTACTTCACTTGCATGCAACCTGTGTTCTATTGCCGACGGTGCCCTTTCTATTGGGCCTTGGATTTATGCCTATCCAATGCATCCGGCGCTGACCCGGATTATGACCTGTTAATGGGTCTGTTACTGGCCCATGACCGGGCCTGTTCTGGGGAAGGTCGTTTGATGCGTGCGGCTGCACTTGGAGTGTTGGCAGACTGGAATACCTGTGCAGCTGCACAGCGCCTCTTGCAACGGGGTTTCATTGAGTATCACGCAAGTTGCCCGGTTCTGCTCCTGGAAGCATCGGATTATGAGGATCACGTGTGTACCGTTGATCTGCTCAACTGGATGGCATCCCTCTTTGCTATGAACGACAGGGATGGCTTTTTGAAACAAATTGCATTCCTGGGTTCACGTGATCTGTTGCATTATGCGGACTCGCCATGATAACATTTTAAACTTGATTTTTTCCTTTTTCCATTTGTCTCATTTACAATGATTATTTTTACTTTTACGGTCTGTTTTTCTATTTGCTACGATCTGGCCAAGGGGAGGGTGTCACATGGCCGATAGGGACATTGTCGACATCGCTAAGTTAGCATGAGCCCAGCAACCATGATGCCGGTTTTGCACACGTTACTACATGACTTTGTTTTTGCAAGACTCTGTTTATGCCTTTCAAATGAGAACCGTCTGCTTTGTTAGTTCTCTGTCTGTTCCTGGTGTTAAGTCTGAACACTGTGAGCAAGGTCGATAAACAATGTCCCTTGTTATTCTGTTCTGGTCAGTCCCTAGCACCTAGACAAAACATGCTAAACACAGCTGCTGCTGGAAACCAGTGCTTTGATATTATGGGAATGCATGTTTAGGTAACACACACTTGGAGAGGGAGCTTTCCAGGGAGAAGAGCAATGCGGATACTATGATGTAGAAATACCATCTAGGCACTAAGGTATGGGGTCTGCTGACAAAGCCCAGAGAGCTTCTATTATATATTAATACTTCTTCTTACCAAGGGGAGGGTGGTTAGGCCTTATAGTCCTTTATCCTCTGTCTTTATATGATGACATCTGCCTTTATGATATATGGCCTTGCTGCAATGCTAACTGTATTGATTTTATGCATTTTGCTGCTGGTCGTGGCTCGTATACTGCCTCTTAGAGCACGATAGTTGAAATAAACATTTTAAACTACATTCATGTTTTGGACAGTTCTTATTGTGGACAGGTACGAGAGTGTGAGCGAAAAGGTGTGTCTTGTTACCGCGATTCCTGAGAGATCCGGGAGTGTTGTGTTCTGGGGTGTCTAATCATTTGCATCTTCATGAGTGTGTAGGAGAGCGAGTAAGACACTATAGGTAGTCGGTCCTGGGTTCATGGGCACTAAGGTGGTGGGAAGGCTTAGCCCCTATTCGCCGAGGTCCCATTTTCCTGTGCATAGTTCTGTGTATGTGCAGAATCCCTGTAACACTGCCTTTCCCCGACTGCGAACCCGGCAGTCACGGTAGCCCACCGGCCTTCTTCGCAAAGCTGATCCGCCCAACTCATAATATGGCGGTCGGGCCACTGAGCTCACTGCACTCGGACCGCCATCGCTGATATGGCAGTCCATGGGACAGCCAAACTCTTAATAAGGCCCCGAAGCAACTAAGCATAATTTTGCTGGCTAGTTGCCATACTCCGTCTAAAAATACTAATTAAAAAATCAAAAATCTAACCTCTAGTTTTTAAAACGTACAAAATTAAAACTTCAAGAAGCAACTTCTAACTCTATCCAGATAAAAAGATCTCCGGATTCGCCAATGTTGCTCATCGTCACCAAAGTTCTCTTCGGAATATTATGCTGAAAAGTAACACAGTGTTGACACACACTCTCAACAACAGATCTAAAGTGTAGATTGTACCAATACTGATTAAACAGCCTAACCACAGAATCTCACCCAAGCTGAGTTTTACCAAAAACATGTACTTGCAGAAAGAACAACATTGAGTCAGGCAGAATATACTGTTTCTCAGCTGTTACCCATGCTTCATTATTATCATACAACCAGCTATTTCCCATTTCCTTTTCACATCTTCTGGTGCCTCATCCTGGAGTTCCTTCAGCTCCCTCAGTGTCTGAACTGTGGTCAACAAGATCCAATTTACATTTTCATTTTCTGGCTTACATTGCTCTCGTTCATTTGAAATAATCGTGACAGATTTGAGAACACAATATTTTGCCACTCCATCGGTGTAGCGAGAGGAATCATATCATTTTTTGAACTATGGGCAACACATTTTACTAAAGAAATCTCTTTTAGTTGCTGCAATGCTCTCAACAACTCCAAAATGTATATCATATTATGGATAAGTGAACCAGTAGGTGTCATAAAACCCCTTTGTGCCATAACTGGCCAAAATCATGCACCAGCAGGTAAACTAGCACGAGCAGTAATAATGCTACTAGAACCTGCTTCATTTTCAGGCGGTGCAGTAGGCACTGGGAATGCATGTGCACCCAACTTGGCTTTCCTGATCCTGTATAATGCGGGGGTATAGGTGGTTGTAAAACATATGGAGAAGGTCTTGAACTAATACATTATCTAGAAAAATATCCTACTCATCTGAATTGTTTTCTATGTCTTTCTTTTCATTTCTCATGTTTAATTAAATTTTCTTTCTCATCAGTTTTGTTTTAATCTTACTCATTGACAATTGCAGGAAACACATCAACAACCAGCATCATGTCCTCTCTCCATTCTCTTCTCTGAGCACTTCATTTACAATCAAACCATTAGCTCACAGAATTTCTAATTTGAATCTCCATTTTCTTTTTCGATCACAGCACAATTCCATTTATTTAATGCTTCAAACTTTACAGGCCTAGGTTGTGGTTTTCTTTCATACATTATACACCTCAATAATTAAGCTTTCTAACATTAAATGTACCCGGTAAAGGAAATTGCATGTTCATGTGATCAGGTGTGATCCTGTTTCATTCTTTTAACCACATACATGTATGAAGACATGATTTCAACATCACTTCATATGTGAGAGAATTTTATGGAGGAATCTTTTCTCCTTCTGTAAAAGAAGCGTTAGACATTTTTTCAGCGCATCACCCATTTTCGCTCAATCCAAGTCAACACAAAACCATGTGATATAAACAAAGGCAATCAACCACTCCAGGAAGGACCCACCATTCTCAACACAACACTACTATGCAGCAGCACTGTAGATCACAAATCACATCACAACCCAGAACAGCAACAAACTAATCATAGCTCGTCAGGCTGTCACGTTCAACCAATCTCAGTGCAACTCCTTATGACACAATTCATAAGACACTGCGGAATCAATTAAAACAACAAAACAATTTGTTGTCTGCTTAACCTGAATACAGGTCCGGAACAAGAATCAATTTCACTTGAGAAGAGAAAAGTACCTTTTCAACATAGACAATCACACAAAGGCCAGGTTCTGACCAGCGGTGAACTCTGCCTTTGATTAGTATTTTTGCTCCTGTACACCAAGGAAATAAACATCAATTGAAGTTTTACAGTATTCAACTAACATTTACAAAGGGTTTAGTAATTAAGGAAAGTCCCTATCTCAGGGCATATGTGGCTTCTCACAATATACAGCCCACTTTTAGACAAGTACAACAAAAATGAATATAACTTGAGATCATGGATTTTGATGAATCCATTTGCCAACCCAAGAAAGAACCCAACAGAGTGTCCCAATAATTCAAATTTTTTACACATTCACTATTTTTGACCCTCTCGCAAAAACATCGAAATAAATGCAGTAACTAACACCAATTTTCGGACTCACAAATATGACAAAATCATCAAATTCACTTTAATCAAACTCCCAAAGAACCCAAAAATCTAAATCGCATAACTGAAGAAACTCGCAAGTAGTGTAAATCATGACACCACAAAAATCAGAACGCATCAAAATCTGAAACTACAAGCAATACACTTCACTTGGACATGCCACAATCCATCAAAACACATCCACCCTATTGCTACTCCTTTTCCCCTGCTCAGGTACAGCTCAGGAACACTGTAACACTGCTAGTGTAGACAGAATGTCAAGAGGAGAAAATTGTCATCTTCAGATTTGATCTAATCTGATATCTGCGTTAGCAGCATTCTCCTCCAAAACTGTTAATGCTGTCTTTCATACTCTGATCGATATTAGATAAAGGGCCTTTGCAGCTTCGTGGTGGAGTTATTGTCAGGAATAGATGAGATAATGTGCCTCTAGCAGAGTCAAAAATCATCAGTAAATAGACAGTGTTATGTAAGTCATAAGGCTCAAAAAGGCTCTGGAGCCAAGTTGTAAACCATGAAGGTTTATTAAATAATTTTAAAAGAGCAATACAGATTTCATAAAAATAATTGTCAAAATGGATGTTTAATCAATATAGGGAATTAGCATAAGGCTCAATTAGATGCAGCTAAGAGTCTGACATAAAGTCATGTCACAGAGCCAAAATATTCTAAGTCCTTATAACAGACAGACTGAGGGGAGTCCGCTCTCTAAAGTCAGGCAAACCAGACTCAAAGCCCACCTCCAAATTTAGGGTCTTTTATAACAAAATGCACAGTGAAAATTGCACTATCAGCATAAGGTGAAATAATTCACACAGAAATGTACAAATCAGAACACGAAATGTAACACAGCATCATCTAACACCACCCCACCCCAACTCCATCCACTAAGTATATATTAGTTCAACCACTTTTGTTCTAATATCATCAGAAATGACAGTAGAAATCTAATTACATATAATTAATGACAGTTTCACATTATGAATAATGTTACAATGGTTCACGAATGAAGAGCCTTGAATGAAGAAAAAGGCTTCCTCCTTTGGAATTTTTCAAGAACAGTATGTCAACACAGAGCATTTCATTGTGGAACTTTTAATACATGCTATGTGAGGAGAAAGGAAAACTACCAGGCTGCATTTGAGAATCAAGATGGCCCTCTTTAGGGGAGGCTGTCGATCCTGAGGCGTGTTCTTAACCTGAACAGCCACATCCACTGCCGATTGCAGCTCCGCTATTCTCTCAGCACATGCTTTAAATTGCTAAGCCTTATAAGCAATAATCTGTCCCCGAACTGTAACTTTGAAGGCTTCCCAAACTGGAAACAATAATGCCGTACCCTTATTGAAGCAAACAAAATCTTGAATAAACGTTCTCATTTCTTTAAGCCATTCTTGGTTTGAAAGAAGGTTACGGTCCAACTGCCACCTGGGCCTTTCCCCTCTAGTTGTATAAAACTCTACTGTAATAGTGGGCAGCGAATGGTCGGAGAAAGAGTTCGCCCAAAATATCTGAGCTCACCCATTTAAGCGAATGGGAAATTTAAAAAAAGTCAATATGGGAGGCTGAATGAAAAAAATGCGAGAAACAAGTGTATTGTGTCATCCCCAAATGGTCACTGCACCATGGATCGATTAGTTGAAAGTCTTGCTTCGGCACATCAACCACTCTTTTAGTTTGGGGCTTCAATTGTTTTTTTAGTTTTGTTAGATGTATCCAGTATCAGATCTTGGATAAAATTAAAATCACCCCTTAAAATTATCGGGCCTACCGCTCTCAAAGCAATGTTATAGATCTGCCTTAATGAATCTGCCTTGTCAAAAACTGGTGCATAATAATTGACCAAGTTTAGAGGATTTCTATTAGCACTAACTTTCAGCCATATCCATCTTCCCTGAGGATCTCTAATAGCATCAGTAACCAGCCAGTTGCATCCTCCACCTAGGAAAACTGCAACCCCTCTTACTGCCAGGCCGGCTCAAGCAAAATAAGTATATAGGTAACACTTCAGTACAAAAATATCTGGGAAGTTGTTTTTAAGATGGGTCACCTGCAAGAATACTTCTGGAGAAAAAAAGGTCAACCATCTAATCAGCCCCCCATATTTCCGGTTGTTAGACAAGCCAATGACATTACAAGAAATAAATCTAGCTTTAAGACCCATTACACAGACACGTTTTCCTAATTAATAAAGATCCTGCGTGATATATCCCTAAAAATTCACATTCTGGTATGATTCTGCTCCTTTTCACTATAGGTGCTCCCCAACACCCCTGGTGCCCACCCCAGGAGACCCAAGTGACCCAAAACCCCCTGAACCCGGCAAGAGGGGAATCGCCCACAATACCCCCTTCGCAACGTCTCCAGCCCCACGGAGTGCCATGGAACTGCACCTTAGTGCACTTGTGACCCTCCTATAAACCCACCACCACCAACCAACATCATAAACATCATTGTGTTTTGGCACATAATGTAATTTGCAATTAATAAGATATCTTGGCCCGCCAAAATACACTGTAGCATCAATACAAAAACACTCCCAATTAATTTAGAGCGGTTTAGAGTGACTGGGGTGATTGGAGCAATATGACATATGAAAAAGATCAGACGTCTTACCCACCAGTGCACACTTTAACACTGTTGCATTCATACAGCAACACTCAAGATTCGTTAGAGATCTTCTGCAGGAGCTCCTGAGCCTCATCGAGACTAGTGAACAAATGAAACTGCTCCTTTACCAACACCTTAAGTTTTGACTGTTGTGCAATTGTTGCCTGAGCACCCTGTGCTTTGAACAGATACAACATTTTTACAAAATCTTTTCGACGACGAGCCACTGAGGCTGACATATCTGCAACTGTACATCAATGAGTGGTCTCAGGTATTACACAACTACTTTTTCTCAATTACCCTGCCCAGAATTCGTTCCTTTAGTCTATAGTCCGAAAAGTTAACCAAGATAGTACTTATAAGTTTTGAACTAATAAAGCATTGGGCCAGAACTCGATGAGCTCTTGTTATGAGTAAATCGGCCAAAAATTTCGGTATCACATGAGTCTTTATAAATGAGTCCATTCATTGAAGAACCTATGGGCTCTTGCACCTTTCTGGGACTCCACTATGCGTAGATTAGAATGCAGTGAATGATTTTTGAGCTCCTCTATCTTATACTTCTGCAGAGTTTTTTGCTTTTGAAATTGATAACATCTCCCTGCATAGTAGTGACCTGATCTTTAAGTTCAGAGATTCGGGACTCATCCTCCTTCAACCTCCCTGGGAGTTGAGTCATCATTTCTTCAATTTTGGACAATCTGTTATGTAATGCTGCTATTTCAATCTAATGTGAGGCCTTAGGATCCCTGATCTTGTTGAGAATAATATTAAGCATAGTTTTTACATCGCATTGATTAGTGATCCCTTTGCCGCCTTGATCCTGCTGCTGAACATTCTGCTGCTGTTTAAGGGTCCCTGCTGGTTCGGGCTGCAATTGATCCTCTGACCCACAAATAGGATCTGAGCTGAGAAACAGCACTACCTGGAGAACCAAAGCCTCCTTCTGAGAAGGATCCAGATTTGATCTTAAAGTCAATATGGGGACCTGAGTTACTGGTGAAGAACATGCGGCTATGGTCTGAGATATCGCAGAGAGCATGGATTGCACTGTTTTCCCCTAAACAAATAAGGGGTAATACATTGTTTTAACCTGTTTTGAATTTGCCTCAGCAGTGGTTGCCAAGCTCACCCCAGTATTCTCATTGTTGCGAGCAGGAGATGCAGTCGCTGGACAGGCATTCATTAGATTAACTGGGGTTGCTACAGCCAGCTCTATAATCTCATTTATTGCCCCCATCTCACTCCCCTTCTGTAAGATGGGTAATTCTTCCTTTGAACTTCCTCAGCTTGCTCAGCTAGCTGCCCTCCTTGCCTCCTTTCGCAGCTGGAAACTGCGATTCGCCAGCGCAGTAGCTGTTTTCTGAGCAGCACGTTTTTTTGCCCTCAAGTTTGTAGCAGAATCCAAGTTCCCAGCAATATTTACTGTCTTCAGATGCTTTTTCATAGTTTTAGTACACTGGGGACAAGCACCTAAGACAAAAGCAGCCCGAAAGTAGAGGACCAAACTGCCACTGCATATATTAGGAAACTTTTAGACTTAATGCTCCTAATTAAAGAAACCTGCCCAGAGACCCTCGGCCGGGTTGTGCAAAAACGCCCCAAAAATGCACATAAAACACTTATCCCATGCTGCAAAACCTGGCGGTTCACCCAGAATCCCCTCTCTGCAGCCTGAGGATCTGTCTATAGCCGGTACGGCAAAGCGAGAAGCAGGAAGCTCTCTGTTGTGCCCCCAAATGAAAAGCCTCTCCAAACGTCTGTACGTCAGGCCATCACTGTCTGCCTCTGTCGCCGACTGGCTTTTGCCCGATATTTCACCACAGCCGTTCCATTCCACTTGCTGGGATCACGGGAATCGCGGTGAATCACAGTGAGCACATCCTTGCAGCTTCAGAGTATGGGAAGGAGAAACAACATAGTGGGAGGGGGAGGATAGATGCACGCTTAGCTGTGGATCATGTGGGATCCATCCGCACCTAGAAAAAGCCAAGCGTGACTTGAGGGAATTCTCTATTATAGAAGAAATTAATAGTTCTAGGGCATTCCAGCAGTGGGTGTATGATGAGGGCAAGTTGATTAGGAAATTCCTTGCATGGTCAACGAGGGTCAAGCATGATGCTGCATTTGCAAAAGAGCTACAGAAGCCAGGTACTAGAGAATTTGCATCAGGAAAGACTGGAGTCTCTCAAATTTTCCTGCAGCATGGTAAGACTCTGTATGAAAATAGATATTCAATCCCACAGGCTAGTATATCCCAATATTTTCAGTCTATTAGGCTCCCCCAATTGGCAAGTTCTCAGGCAGAGAGAATGGCCTCTAATATATCGGCGGCAAAGGTACAGGAAGCTCTTGCCACAATGCCTAGTAGGAAGGCATGTGGCACTGATGGGGTCCCGGCCGAGTTTTTACGAGCATTTGCAAGTGAACTTATTCTCTTTTTGATGGAGTTGTTTCATTTTATTAAGGAGGGTGGGGAGGTTCCCTTGTTCTTCAATGAATCCACGGTTGTTAGTTCCTTGAAGAAAGATAAAAATCCAAGAGACGTCAATTCATACCGACCGATTAGCTAATTGAATGCTGATTACAAGCTTTTCATGAAACTATGGGCTATTCGTATCACCCCGACAGCCCAGGCCTTAATACATAACTATCAGACGGGGTTTGTGGCTAGCTGTGTGATGTTTGCTAACATGGGCTTCCTAATTCATGCATTGGATTACTTCGCTCCCAATCAGACTCGTGCAGATCTAATAATAGTTGATGCAAAGAAAGCATTCGACCTGGTTAACTGGGATGCACTTTTTATGGTCTTGAGAGGTTTGGCTTTCTGTCTCAATTCATCCTAATGCTGCAGAATTTATATCAAGGGGCCCAAGTGAAGTTTTTGTAAATTCCAACCTTGCAGGGGTAGTAGATATAAAAAGGGGAACTCATCAGGGGTATCCTTTGTCCTCAATTTTATTTACATTTTGTATACAACCCTTGACTGTCAGGATTCAGGAGAATGAAGGAATTGAGGCCCACATATTTGGTATGGCAAATTAAAAATGTTTGTGGATGACATTATCCTATATCTTAAGCCAAAGAAGCAGATTGTCCAAAGGGTGCTGGATGAGTTCGAACAGTTTAGAAGGATTGGGAGATACAAAATTAATCAGAATAAAACTGAGTTGCTCCTTTTCAATAATCCAGTTAGCAATTTGCCTGCTTCTCTGCAACAGCTGGCTTGCTCCCAAAGTCCAATACATTATCTGGGGGATCTTTGTAATGAAGAACCATTCACAGCTCTATCAATTAAATTATGTTGGTACACTGAAAAAGATTAAGGGCTTATTGGATAGATGGGCACTCCTTCCCCTTCCATTACTTGGTAGAGTAGCCCTCACTAAAATGTCTATTTCACCTTTGCTGCTATTTCTTTTTCCTAATGTTCCCATAAAATTAATAAGAGCTATTTTACAGAAGTGGAAGTGCTTTTTAGGCTCATAAAAAGCACTTATTCCTTTGTTTGGAATAAGAAGGCTCCTAGGGTAAAGCTTCCTGTTCTCCAATTAGATATTAGCCAGGTTGGGCTAGCATTACCCCACGTACAGACATATTACGAAGCATCATTTTTAGATGTCTTAGCGAGATCAATAAATTCTAGGAGGACGGTTGATCTCTTCTTTATAAACAAATGATCCAGAAAGCTGAAACCTAGCTTCTTGTTTTTATCAAGACCAAAAAACTCACAAAGAAAACAAGATACAAAGTTTTACAGGAAATGGGTGCCCGGCTCCAATCATTTTTTCTATCTAAACATATTCCATTAGGTTAAGAGTATCTTAGATTGCAGGAGTGTAAATATGTTCGGTTGACAATACCATATATTCAGTTAAGATTCTAAAAAGCATGTGGTTTTAAAAAGTTGGGGCATTTTTTGTTGAGGGGCAAATGCATTACATGGGAAGAATTGCATGCTCAGCATGGGGATTGTTGTAAGCTGTTTTTCTTGGGTTTCCACTTTCCATTAGAGAATCCTTTTTTTGAGGAAACATTGCCGGAATCTAATCTAAATCCCACCCTGCCATTTGCTCTCTCTTAAGGTTGAAACGCCAGGGAATGGGAAATTGTTATAGGTTATTACATGATCAGGGGGGCAGGCAACATGTGCAATGTTTTTTAGATAAAATTAGTCTGTCTTTGCAATGTAACCTCTCAGAGGCGGATTGGCAGACTATATTGCTAACAGGTCATAAGGCCTTAAGAGTGGCAAATTTTAAGAGGCTGTCTTTCCTATCTCGTTGGATGGCCTACTATACCCCTGCAGCCCTACATAGAATGTATCCGGTTGAGGAGGATTGCTGCTTTCGATGTCAGCAGCAGATGATGGGGGCTTGGCTCCATATTTTCTATACCTGCCACTGCTACGACTGTTTTGGGAAAAGGTCTTCTCCACTCTGAGTCTGAGTCTCTAGGTCAATATAGACCTGGAAGCTTGTGTGGCTCTTTTTGGGTACCTAAGAAAGACCCCGGGTTATGGTATTGGCAAATGGGGACAGATGATAGCATCCTTAATTGCTGTTTTATTGATTTTACAGAAGTGGAAAACATCTAAGGTTCCTACATACCAAGATTGGTTTAATAAGATGCTTAAGACGAAAAATTGTGAGGAGGCCTACGCAAGACGGGTAGGGGGGCTTAAAGAGGTTTACTGCTTCGTGGCAGTTTATGGAGTTAATTTAGAAGGCCAGGCCCTGACTTGGCAGCAGTGCACCTGGCCATAGTATGAGGGCAATATGGCATATAGGGTCAAACTGCAAGTGTCTAAACAAGGATACCCAGGCATGACATGCATATGTTTGACAGTCCATGTTCATGCTACTGTTATCTCTCTATCTCCTGATTGCCAGCCAGGGGGCGCTGGGTTATTCTTGCTCTAAGAGCGGTGCTTATGATCCAGCTAGCTTGAGTTACTTGCTTTGTGTGTTCATTGCTGCTAATATATTTATATTTTACTATTTTTCTAACCACTGGATGGATGAAGTAATTTCTCAAATGGTGATTTAATGTGGCACAACGGCACTTTACTGATTGCTGTTATTATACTTGTACTGGGTATTTTTGCTAACCATTGAATGAATGAAGTAATTGTATAAGTGGAGACTTAATGCAGCACAATGGCACTTTGCGGATTGTTACTATGCATTTCATTATTGTAGTTTTTAATAGATCAATTTTATGATCGATTCCTTATCTTTTTTATACGTGTATGGCATCTTTATATTTGCATCTTTGTTGTATTAAGAGTTTTTTTTTTATAACACTTGTACTGTATCGTTTCTATGCTCATCTGATCTGCGATTCTGCTCAATAAAAATATATAAAAAAAAAAAAAAAAATCAAGATGGCTGCTAGGCCTAGTTCGGGCCTAGTTTAGTCAGGCACATAAAAATGAAGTTTTGCAAGGTGCATTGTTTTCATTTAAATATGAAAACCTTCACAACATTAGGTACACAATTTTCATAAATTAAAAGTCTCTCTCATAGCGAAACCCGACTGTAATTGGTAGAATCAAGGACTTGAGGTTCCTCCCAGGCCCCACTTTGTTTGATTGCTGAAGAGCTTAATAATTTGCCTAGAAAATGGTTGGGAAAAGCAGAGTTCCCCCTGCAAAGCAAAACAATTTAAATCGGGGGAGTCTACTAGTCATGCCTTCAAGACCTAAATAAGAACCATGGCAGTGTTGGAGCTTGGCTCTTAATATTAACCCAGTGACTTAATATGGAGAAAGATAGCCTGCAGGGCTAGGCCTGTGAGTCCTCTTTGCCTGCCAGCTGACTATAGAACTCCAAACTTCACCTTAGGCAAAGGAGACAGGAAACCTCCTTTGATGTGGGAAAATCAAGCAGGGGGATAGAGAAAGAAGAAACAGGCCCTATACTTCACTGCAAGGACAAGCCATAGGCACAAAGGAAGCAGATGTTAAATCATTGCTAGTAAATATGCAGAAAGGTTTGCACATGATAGATGGAAAGACTGACACCCTAACTATTAGGAGAGACTCCATGAAGGAATCTTTAAATATGCAAATTGTCTTCATGGACAAGGTGGAACGTCACATTTCACACACTGAAGATAATGCAAATGTACACAATGAAAGACTCATAAAAATGTAAAAGGTCCTTGAGGTGATCAGTGATAAAAACAAGGGGGCAGATTTACAAGAAAATGCTGCAGCGCGGCAATGCAAGCCCTTTGGCTGCGCCACGCTGCGGCACTTTCAAAGCACAGGAATGCGACATATTTACAATAATATGTCGCATTCCTGTGCTCTCCCCTGCGCTGGGCACAAACAGCTGCCATGCGCCGGCACAGGCACCTTTGCACCATGGTGCAAGGATGCCTGCGTCATGGGGAGTTTGTTTTTGTGCAGGAAGGGGCACCTTCCTGCACAAAAACAATCACTACAGGCATTTTCCTCTTTAAATGCGTGCTGTAGAATGCAGCACGCATTGAAAGAGGAAAAAAACAAGGAGAAATGAAAACATTTCTCCTCGTTGCGCCTCGCTATCCCACCCCTAGGGTGGCGTAGCATTCGGACGCATTTCCAGGTTTACGTTTCCTCGTAAATCTGGAAATGTGTCTGGTTCCATGGGTGTTGCGTGGTGTGGGACTTGGCCCTTTTTGGCTAAAGTTCCCTAAACTTTTTGCTTTTCCCCTAGATCTTCTTTCTGACATTGTGTTGCCAACTTAGATGCTTTGGACACTTTGCCACTGCTAAACAGTGTCAAAGTGCCAGTGTTCCCTGTGTAAAGTGTAATGGTAATTGGTATGTTTGCCTTACTAGTAAAGTCCCTAGTAAAGTGCACTATGTGTGCCAGGGCTGGTAATGCAAATGCTACTAGTGGGCCTGCAGCACTATTTGTGCCACCCACACAAGTAGCTTTGAAAAGGGAACTCAGGCCTGTCTCTGCAGTGCCTGCGCGCAGTTTGTTAAACTGCCATGTTGTTCTGACAAGTGCACCCACTTGCCAGACCTTACCCTTCCCTTTCTATGCATATCAGACACCCCTATGGTAGGCCCAAGGTACCCCCTGGGCAGGGTGCATTGCATGTGAAAGGTAGGACATGTACTAAGGTGTGTACCATGTCCTGACAGTGAAATAATCTCCATTTCGTTTTTCACTGTTGAAAGGCCATCTTGCCCATAGGACAGAATGGGGAGGCTGTGTAATATGTTTTCCAGCCTATCTTCCCAAAGGCTTAAGATGGAGAGGTGAAGTTTAGTATGCCTGAACTCACACTGTAATAACACATCTCTTTATGAAGGTGGTTTTTGCATTGTGTGTTTAGAAGCCACTCTTTTAGAAGTGGCTGAGTTTTTGTGCTCTAACATATCTGTGTGTCTCTGCCTGGTTGTGGATTGACTGTCTGGATTCCAAAGTGATAGGATCTGGGGAATGTCTTGACCCAGGGGAGGAGGTGAGACAGCAACAGGCTGACCTGCATCTGGAGTGTAGGGGGAGGAGTAGCCCCTAGAGGTGAAGAGGCCTGGGCTGCAGCCATAAAACAATGGCTCCAGCCCCTGCTGAGTAATTGAGGATCCAGACCCCCACTATCAAAGGAATAGAGGTGTCACTGGCAGGGAGGCACCCAGAACTGGTTTGAACAGGGGTCAGTGCCCCCTGAACACAAAGACTTCAAAGCCATTGAGGGGTATAACTATGAGAGCTGAAGCCCCTGAACTTTGGAGAATGGCTTGATCAAGATTGAACAAGACTGGTGGCTACTTCGTGGTCAAGAGGAACCTTTGCCAAGGAACAAACAACTGAATAGACTGAAGGATAGGACTGACCCTTGCTGTGTGTTCTGGGGCTGGCCTGCAGTTTGCTGTTTTAACCAAGGAAAGGCTGAAGGGACATTGCTGTGTGCTGTGTCCCCCTGCTTGAACGGACTTTTCTGTGTGCTGTGTCCGGAAGTAACTTATCCCCAAGGGCCCGAGGTGAGCTGGCTCCCTGTTGCGGAAACTCAGGAACACAAACGTTTCCAGGAGAGTCTCAGCGACGCTGTGTGCTTGTGCTTCGTGCAGCCTGAGACCCTCGTAAGAAGTGCCCTGTGATTGTGGGTACGTGGAGTCCAAGCAAGGATCAGCGACACTGTGTGCGTGTGCTTCGTGCAGCCTGAACCTTTTGTGAGGAATGTCCAGTTATCGTGTGCACCGGAATCCAAGTGAGTCTCCTCGATGCTATGTGCGTGTGCTTTGTGTAGCGGGAGACCTTCGTGAGGATTGCCTTGTTATCGTGCACACCCGGAATCCAAGTGAGTCTCATCGATGCTGTGTGCGTGTGCTTTTGTGCAGCGTGAGGCCTTCGCGAGGATTGCCTTGTTGACGTGCACCTGAAGTTAAAGTGACTCTCAGAGACGCTGTGCGTGTGTTCGGCATGCAGCCTGAGACCGTCCTGTGGAGTGCCCGGTGATCGTGCACCCGAAGCTCAAGGGAGTCTCAGCGACACTGTGTGCGTGTGCCCTGTGGCAGCCTGAGATCTGCGTAGCATTAGTGGCCCGGACCGGCAGCCTCGGAGGAGCTGAGCCGCCGGCCCGAGCCCCCCTTTGCCCATTCACAAAGATTGCATCTGAGGCCCAAGTGGTTGGAAGAGGAGAGGAGAGTGGGTTCGTGCCCCCCAGGTAACATGTTTCGACTCCTGGGGCGGGGTGCGGGCTCGGAGAAAGACGCTCTCGGCCTCTCTCTCATTCCAGCAGCGCGAGCCTCTGCTTCGGCTCGTATCGCGGCCCGTGTTGCCAAAGGAGTGGCAGTACCGGGGCTGGAGTGCGGAGCTGCATTTTTGTTACACCATACCCGTGTTGAGGGCAACTGTGACAGAGGCTGACTGCGAGTCAGGCGGAGTGGCGGAGAGACCGCCTAAGGCACCGTGATCGGTGCCGGAGTGTATTACGCATTAGCTGATTTCTGAATAACGAACTACCTAATTGTCGTATTACACATTGCATCATTTCTGAATAACGAACTACCTGATTGTCATATGACGCTTTGCATTGTTCCTGTATAACGAACTACCTGATTAGCGTATTACGCAATGCATTATTCCTGCATAACGGACTACCTGATTAGTGTATGACGCATTGCCTTATTTCTGCATCACGACGTACCTGGTGGTTGTATTACGCATTGCATTATTCTTACATTGCCAAGTATCTGATTGTTGCGTTACGCATTGCATTATTCTTACATTGCCAAGTATCTGATTGTTGCGTTACGCATTGCATTATTCTTACATTGCAAAGTGCTTGGTGGTTGTATTACGCATTGCATTATTTCTACATTGCACAAGTGCCTGATTCTAGCATTACGAACTGCATAACATGGTATTAGGATTACAGTGAAATGTTTAGAAGTGCTCATTGATATCGTTAGAAATTACAAGGGCTGGCTGACCTAACAACCGGCCAGGAAGAATATCACAAATACGCATATGTTGGATTTATATCGTGTGGTCTTATCGTATATCTTTTTATATAAAATTTATACTCGTTTTTATAAAACTCGTGTGGAGTCTATTTGTGGTGGCATCATTGGATTGCTGTGAGCGTGGTTGCAAATACTTTACACATTGGCCTTGAAGATAAGCCTGGCTGCTCGTGCCAAGCTACCGAGGGGGTGAGCGGGGGCTATCTCAGAAGGTGACCTTCCTTTCCCTGACGTGGAACCGCGGGTCCCTATTTGGCTTGAGGCGCCTACCTCAGCCAACCAGGGATCCCGGGTCTAACATTTTTGGTGGTCAGCGGTGTGGGATTGAAACGTGTAATTGCAAATCCATTCACAGTAATTGGTGTACATTACAAGTTTAGCGCAGACCACGACGCAACCACATATTGTGTTCTTGATTTGTTGGTTCTAGTTGGTTTTATTGTTGAGCAACCTTTAAGCCACACATCATGTCTCAGAGGAGTCAAGGAGCCAGTGAGGCTGCAGAATTAGAGTTCGACATTGAGGCATTGCTTACCTACAAAGTTGATCAATTGAGGCAATTCTGCAGAGCTTTGGGATGTCCCATGAAAAGTAGCGCCAAGAAGGAGGAGCTGCAGGTGGCCTTGAGGGCCTGGTGGGAAGCCAAAGTGGCTCAGGAGACGGGTGATGTTGAGGTGGATGAGGATGACCCAGGGAATGGTTTTAGTCCACAGGATTTGCCAGTGGAGGGACCAGTCTTAGGGGCTGGTAGTAGCCATTCAGGGAGGAGTTTTTCACCAGAGGAGCTGGAGGAAAACCAAAGGGTCAGAGAGCATGAGTTGGAGGTTTTGAAACTTAAAACTCAAGCAGAGGAGAAGAAGCTGCTCATTGAAAGTGAAAAGCCAGCAGAGGAGAGCAGGAACGCTCTCGCCTTGGAAGAGAAAAAGATTCTCTTAGCTCATGAGTTCAGCATGAGGGAACTGGAAATGAAGGTTAAACAGGCCGAGTCAAGTTCAAATGGTGGCAGCACACAACCAGTGCCAGTAGGGAAGGTGTACATTCCCAAAGACTTAGGGGCCGATCCGATTCGGGCCGGAAAACGTACCGACCGACTCGGATCGGGAATCTATTCCGACCGACACGTACCGGTGCAGCCCGACCCGCCAAGTACGATGAAATGCGTGCAAAATCCGACCGACTCGTACAAAACACAAGCCGAACGACCGAACCGCGCGGAAAACAGCAATCCGGCCGGAAAACCACGCGAATCGAACCGACCGACACGCACCAGGAATGAACCCGAACAAAACATACCCGCGAAGTCCGACCCGCGCAGTACGATGCAACGCGTGGAAAGCCGACCGAGTCGCACGGAGTACAAGCCGTACGAACGACACGAATACAAAACAGCGAGCCGAAGCAACCCAATACTCCGCGACCGACGCGTACGCCGCACATGAAACAGCACAAACACAGCGTGAACGACTCGGAGAAGCTCGCACGAGACAACTGCAGGGTCCGACTCGGTCAGAAGAACGTCTCCTACATGCACAAAAAGTACAAAGGGAAAAACACAAAAAAAAGGCCAAACAAGCAATTACAAAGCCAATAAATACTGGGGGGAAACAGGGAACAAAGACACACCCACAACTCCACCCATATAAAGGACACAAATCCCTACCATGATCCTTTGCAAATTCAAATGACCTGCCAGCACAGAACACCAACAGACAGCAACCACACATACACTCACAGCTCATCCATCACACAAGCCACACACCATCAGCACCTCAACAAATAGCACCCTCACATACACCCAGCAAAACACACACTCACACACCCTCACTTGCACACCAACACACACATCACTCACCACCACCACCCATCACCATGCCCCCAAAGAAGAATCCAAAGTTCCTAGATAGTGAATTGGAAGTCCTGGTAGATGAGATCCTCAGGGTAGAGCCACAGCTGTTTGGTACACTGGTCCAACAGACCCCCATGACACAGAAAACCAAGATGTGGGAGAGGATCGTCGACAGGGTGAACGCACAATCACCATGTTTGCGCACAAAGGAAGACATCCAGAACAGGTGGTATGACGTGCGCAGGAGGGTCAGGGACCTACTGAAGAAGGATTACATCTTGAGCCAACACACCGGCAGTGGCCCTCCTGCCAAACCAGTATACCTCAGGCCCTGGGAGGAGAAGGTGCGGGCCATCCTACCACCAGTGAGCGTATATGGACTATCAAACATCCCAGAACCTGGTGAGTACACAACAAATATACCCAATATCATGTGACACCATACGCACATCACTGTCCAGGGGATAGTCAAACCATGCACCCTTAGCAAATCCACAGCAACAAAACCAGAATCATCCCAAGATGTGTATGTCAGTCAGCTAAACACAATACATGCCATCTCATAGTGATATGTAACTGTGTCATGACATGTACAAACCCTACAACAAATAAAGCTAGGCAGTGGCACAAATCTAACCAACAAACACTGTCAGATATGTAGCCACCACTAGAACACCACCACACAGGGAATCCCACATAAAGGAAGGAATTCTGTGTATGCTGGTCAAGTCAGTGTAGCCAATAGCATCATGGGAGTTGTAGTCACAGATATTGCCCACCCTCACAATACACCCATCAACACCACTCTGAACCATGCTCACATCACAGGGAGTGGAAAACAACTGACAAGATGGCTGACACTGGCTACTGCTGTGGGGAGCACAGGGCCCTGCTGGGAACTGTGCACCAACTAACAGCAGGACACCATTGACTGACATCCTGAAAGACAACTTGCACTCCCTGCAATGGAAGCACGTTCCGTGGTGGGATATCTGGCTGGGTGGGAAGGAGGACTGACAGCTCTGACCATAGTTACCAGCAGCTCTTCTCACACACACCCCTAACACAAACTACACACAACTCACCTGGGAAACAAGCATTGCCTCACACTAAAATTAATTATCCCACAAAGAACCACCACCCTGGGTTATGCTGTGGGAAGCACAGTGACACAGATGGGACTTGTAGCCAAACAAACGCCAGGACAACACTGTCAGCCATCCATTCAGCACAGGCACACTACCCCACAGGGAAGCAGAGTCAGAAGGAAGGAAGTATGGGCAAGCTGGGAAGGGGGGTGTAGGCAATAGCATGATGGGAGTGGTAGTCACAGATCAACATCCCCCCCCCACATGGCCCAGCAAGCTCACACTGAAGCATGCACACCTCACAGGGAGTGGAAAGCCCCATCAAAGATGTCTGACACTGGTGCTCTGTTGTGGGGAGCACAAGGCCATGCTGGGAACTGGCCACCAACCAACAGCAGGACACCACTGTCAGCCATCTTGCCATTGCTGTCACACTCACACACAGTGAAGTCCACTCAAAAGGAAGGAAGTATGGGCATGCTGGGAAGGGGGGTGGAGGCAATAGCATGATGGGAGTGGTAGTCACAGCTCAACATCCCCCACCCACATGGCCCAGCAAGCTCACACTGAAGCATGCACACCTCACAGGGAGTCAAAAGCCACTTCAAAGATGTCTGACACTGGTGCTCTGTTGTGGGGAGCACAAGGCCATGCTGGGAACTGGCCACCAACCAACAGCAGGACACCACTGTCAGCCATCTTGCCATTGCTGTCACACTCGCACACAGTGAAGTCCACTGAAAAGGAAGGAAGTATGGGCATGCTGGGAAGGGGGGTGGAGGCAATAGCATGATGGGAGTGGCAGTCACAGATATTGGTCACCCTCACAATTGGCCCATCAACACCACTCTGAACCATGCTCACATCACAGGGAGTGGCAAAGAACTGACAAGATGGCTGACACTGGGTACTGATGTGGGGAGCACAAGGCCCTGCTGGGACCTGGGCACCAACAAACAGCAGGACACCACTGTCAGCCATCTTGCCATTGCTGTCACACTCACACACAGTGAAGTACACTAAAAAGGAAGGAAGTATGGGCATGCTGGGAAGGGGGGTGTAGGCAATAGCATGATGGGAGTGGTAGTCACAGCTCAACATCCCCCACCCACATGGCCCAGCAAGCTCACACTGAAGCATGCACACCTCACAGGGAGTCAAAAGCCACTTCAAAGATGTCTGACACTGGTGCTCTGTTGTGGGGAGCACAAGGCCATGCTGGGAACTGGCCACCAACCAACAGCAGGACACCACTGACTGACATCCTGAGAGTCAACCTGCACCCACTGCAAGGGTGGCATGCTTCATGGTGGGATAACTGGGCTGGAGGGAGAAGGATGTCCGGATGTCAACCAAATACCACCAATGCTGGCCATGCACACACCTCAACATTCACATTGAAATGCTTCATGTCGTCAGGACAATGCGCTACACCAATATCAACAGCTGACTGTGACAACTTAGGGCAATGCAATGTACAGGCCCGCATCCAGAGGTACAGTCACAACTGTCAGGTGTTTGAACCATTGATGCCTGTAGAAACATAACATACATTGTATGTCTCTTCCAAAAACAGGTGATGATGGGGACACAGCAGCAGACGCTGAGGAGTCCCTGTCCCAGGCTCCGGGGGACACTGAGCTCACTGGTGTGGAACAGCCTCTGCCCACCTCGGATGACGAAGACCTACCTGGCACCTCCGGAGAGAGTCATCATGCAGCACCAGCAGGACCACCAGCTGCACCCCCTGCACCCACCCCTCCAACAACTGCAAACACACAGACCACCCCTGCCGACACGGACAGACCAAGGACCACCACCACCAACAGCACACGGACCCCGGCCCAACGTGGAGCTACGGACACCAACACCAGCAACAACCCCCAAGGGGGCCCAGGGTCACCTGTGCGTGCCACCGCAGGTCCTGCACGTGTCGCCAGGGGTGGTGGGAGGGGTGGTAGACATAGGTCGCTGCTTGCAGAGGGGTCTGGACTGCATGATGACCCACAACTGGTACGCATAGCTGATGCATACCAGACTAGCACCGGAGAGGTCAGCCAGGTAGTGGGGATCCTCAGGGACATTCAACAGCAGCAGGCTGCCCATCATGCCCGCTTGGACTTACACATGTCCCGCATGGAGTCCAAGTGGGAAACATTGCAAGAACTGACGGCGGTGCATAGGGACATATTACAATGCCTCCGCCAGATTTGCACCAACATGTCAACACCTCCCTGTGTGCCCACAACATCTGGTGCTGCAACAACTGCAACTGCCACAGGGAGGGAGGATGACTCTGGCGGAGAGTCCCCTGCACCGCAGCAGCCTGCACTTGAGGGTCCCCCCCCAAAGAAGAGGGGTCGTCCGAGGAAGGGCGACTGAGAGGCCGATGGCCATGCAAAACCCCCAGGAAGCCAACACCTGTTCTGGAAAATCACCTTTGTGCGCAAACTGTTCACCCTGTCGAATGCAACACAACTCTCCCACATGACATGGGGAGTTCAAGTTGGACCAATGTATCAGATGACTGTGGACTTTACTCTGGACATTTCTGCTACCAGGACTTCCAAATCATCTAGGAACTTTGGATTACAATCACAATGTACAGCACCCTCCATCCTGTGCACTATACTCACACATGTATGTCAATAAACTCACTAATACACCATACTTGCCTCTGTTGTGATTCCAACGTTGTTTCTGTCATGGAGATGATGATCTGCGAAATGACACTGTGCATGCTAACTGCTACAGCAAGTACAACACCGGCATGTGAGTCATGGCGACGTGACACATATGAGGGAGACACACCACCAGGGCTACACAACACATACACACCAGGGCCATCTGACTCATCACCTACACTGATGTTGCCAAGAAATACGGTGCAATGCACAGACACAACACCTATTCACAGTCTGTGTTAACTAGCCCACTGGTGCAGTAAGCAAATGTCAGTCAGATGTGTGACCACAGACAACGCACATCACAAAGTGAAGCACAGGTTTATTACACATTTGCAACATGTTGTAACCACTACAGATGCAAGGTAATCCCACCTGGCAGTGGGCACACAGTCAACAAGTGTAGAAGAAAGGAAGTCCATGGGTGTGGCGCACATCACCTGTAGGGAAACGACAGCTACCACCCTGGAAGTTGATTCACGGTGTCAAGGGATCACAGTTGACCAAACAACCCTGAAAGTACCCTGTGAAGGACAGAAATGACACACAGTCAAAAGCACTGAAGAACAGGACAGAACTGCAATACTCATGCCCAATACATGTCACAAGATACCCACCCAGAACCAAGTTAGCATGTCAACACTGTTGGGGAGTACAGACTACCTGTGAGGACACATCGCTGCACGCATACAGTCATGTAGCACATGGACACACTCAAACAGCACCAGAGCACCACCAACACATATCATGCAAACTCACATCATTGACATGACATCTCCGGATACTCACATTCAGC
This sequence comes from Calotriton arnoldi, assembly GCA_963921515.1. Classification (NCBI taxonomy): domain Eukaryota; kingdom Metazoa; phylum Chordata; class Amphibia; order Caudata; family Salamandridae; genus Calotriton; species Calotriton arnoldi. The sequence continues at coordinate 1,481,436 of CAWUFW010001590.1, forward strand.
TGAAGAAGTTGGTGATGAGCTGTGTGCGGACATCACCCTCATCACTGGCATCGTGGTCCAGGCCAGGATCCTCCACAGGTGGCGGATGTTGGTCATCGTCATCCAGGATGAGAGGCAACTCCTTCCGCACTGCCAGGTTGTGTAGCATGCAGCAGACGATGACAATCTTGCACACCTTTGCAGGGGCATATGGGAGGGCCCCTCCTGTCTTGTCCAGGCAGCGGAAGCGGCTCTTCAGGAGACCAAATGTCCACTCAATCACTCTCCTGGTCCGACCATGTGCCTCATTGTAGCGCATCTGGGCTGGTGTCACAGGGTTCCTGAGGGGTGTCAGCAACCACGGCATGTTGGGGTATCCGGAGTCACCTACATACGGACAATTGCACATTAGCTGAGTTGGAAAAGAGGGTGGAATACTACATTGCAGAACACACACAATGGTACAAAGTCAGTACACACCGACAAGCCAGGCACGCTGGTTCCGCATCTGTGACATCATCCTCGGGATGCGATTACTCCTCATCACATAGGCATCGTGTGCAGAACCGGGGAAACGGGCACACACATGTGAGATGCTCATATCTGCAAGACATACCACCAGTGCATTGACCGAATGGTAATGTTTGCGGTTCCTGAATGCCTGCTCATGTGCCTGTGGTGGTATCAAAGCCACATGTGTCCCATCAATGGAGCCAATGACATGCGGCATCCTCCCCAGGGCATAGAAGTCACTCTTGACGTCAGTGAGTTGTTGACGTTTAGGGAAATAGATGTACTGGTTCAGGTATCCCAACATTGCCTCCAAAACATCGCGGAGCACACGGCTGAACATGGTATGTGACATCCCACCAGCAGACGCCACAGTGTGTTGAAAGGTACCGGTGGCAAAGAAGTGTAGGGCTGCCATCACTTTCACCTTGGGGGTCAGCGTTGTAGGGTATGTCCGGCCAGGTTGCAAATGTGGGGCCAACCGCACCGTCAATTCCTCAATCAGTGGCCTGGTGAAGCGGTACCGTCGGATGCAGTCCCGTTCAACCACTGTTGCAAGGTCAGGGAATGGCCGATGGACAGCTGGTGCCCTGCAGTGCATAGGTGAAGGAAGAAAGATTGTCAGTCACCCCACATATGTGGCATAGACCAGACTCAATATCACATGATACATCATTACAAGACACAAGTACATGATGCGTGTGCCGTTCCGTAAGGACATGTATGTCACCTACATGGCTAACATCTAACATCACAGTTCAACATGTGTCCTCAACAAGTCCCAGGTTGTGCTATGGGATATCATTAGGCTGTGTCACAGTACCCATGCACTGCTTTCACGTTCCAAACACACACCACAGTGACATGTGAGGACAGATGTGCCCCAGGCATCACAGCTCATCGACAGGTAGATACCCAGGGACCCTGTATTGCCACATGGACACTGGCATGACATGGTGCATCATGAATACACCACAGCTAAACAACCATGACCCCCACAGGTAGTGGTCCCTGTTGCCTCGGCAGGACAGACATGGCCGTCTGTGACACACACACGCACAACATCAAAGTCCATGCACAAACAACGTGGATGTGGAGACTGTCTCCCATTGTGCACATGGAATCAGAGACATTGTAAACACAACATGCACACAGACTGTGGAGGGCCATCACAATTCTGGCAATGGGTCACCTTGTGACGTACATACCGTCCCACATGGGACTCAGGGGGTATGTGACATGACATACACATACACAACCGTGAAATGTGACCATGCCACATGCTCTGAAATGAACAGTTGCACACCACAGTGTTCATGTGCACAACACACCAAGGATACTGTCCCCATGAACACGTGCACAGCCTGGGAGTGGCTGCCCCAAGTGCCACCCACAAAACCACATGTTGACCCCCATACACGGAACAGGTGATGCAGCCTTACATGCCTTAGGATACAGTGTGGACAGGCTGTGGTGTTGTAGGTGTGCCCCTCACTCCCTGGGAAGTAAATGTGGCTGGCATACGTTCACCTGTCACAGGCATGGTGACATATGCCAGTGACTTGTACAGGGAGGCGTTGTACAGCAATGGACCGATCGGTGCGCACGCATTGGCCATTGCATACAATGTGAGCAGGTACGAGTTGTACAGCAATGGACCGATCGGTGTGCACGCATTGGCCATTGCATACAATGTGAGCGGGTACTCGTTGTACAGCAATGGACCGATCGGTGCGCACGCATTGGCCATTGCATACAATGTGAGCAAGTACGCGTTGTTTAGCGAAATACGCGTTGTACAGCAATGGACCGATCGGTGCGCACGCATTGGCCATTGCATACAATGTGAGCGGGTACGCGTTGTACAGCAATGGACCGATCGGTGCGCACGCATTGGCCATTGCATACAATGTGAGCAGGTACGCGATGTTTAGCGAAATACGCGTTGTACAGCAATGGACCGATCGGTGCGCACGCATTGGCCATTGCATACAATGTGAGCGGGTACGCGTTGTACAGCAATGGACCGATCGGTGCGCACGCATTGGCCATTGCATACAATGTGAGCGGGTACGCGTTGTACAGCAATGGACCGATCGGTGCGCACGCATTGGCCATTGCATACAATGTGAGCGGGTACGCATTGTATTCGTAATACGCGTTGTACAGCAATGGACCGATCGGTGCGCACGCATTGGCTATGGCCTGGCATGGCAACGGACGCGTTTTCAAACCTTCAACGAGTCTGATGCTGTAAATTCAGTTGGCCACCCACAACAATGTTGCAAATTCATGGGTGTCATGAAGTTGAACTTTTGAAGGATGCTGTGGGCGTGTGTAAGTGGTGCAAATCCATGGATTGGCCAGATTCAGAAGATGCAAACGACTTGGACCTATCACTTTGGACACATGGGACAGTATCTGCCTAAGCAGCACACATATAATGCTGGCTGTTCCCCTGAGAGCTCACTTGCCTGCACTACATGCTCCAGGACGACATCTGCCACCACCACTGCTGCTGTATCTGCATTCTCTGGCTCCTGCAATGGCACGTACTGTGGAGAGAGCCCCAGCCTTCAGCACTGAGGAGAACCAGGCCCTGCTGGACAGCCTCCTTCCACAGTACAGAAAGCTGTATGGGAAACCAGGGGAGCAGGTGAGTGTGCTGTCCACTGCCTGACTAAATGTGCATGTTGTCTGACTAGCAAGACCTACAGTCTGCACGCCACTAGCTAGCAGGCTCACTGAGTAGTTGTCACCCCCCATAGTGTGTAGTTACATGCACTGAACAGGTATAGTGCAGTAACAGTGCATTTAAACGAGGTTTTACTTCCCAGGCAATGATACCATGTAGTAACTGCTGGCAAACTGTTCATAGCCATCGTTGCACTGCCTGTGTACATCATGTGCCCCTGTGATTTTGACATGTATATCCAAATGTGTGATGCACGGAAATGTTGCATGTGTAGTAATGGGCTTTTCACTTTGTCATCCTCATAGGTTGATGCCCACCAGAAGCAGAAGATATGGCTGACCATCATCCGGGCAGTGAGATCCGTGGGGGACTACAAGCGCCGGATCCGCAACTGCCAGAAGAGGTGGCAGGACCTTCGGGGCTGGACCCGGAGGATCGCACGGGTCCAGCTGAAGCTGTCGCCTCCTCGCAGGAGGGGCGGACACCGGACCCTGACCCCCCACATGCTCAGGATCCTGGCAGTGGTCTTCCCTGATCTGGATGGGCAGCTGAAGGCCAGACAGCAGCAAGGAGGGGGTGAGTCCATGACCTCATTGTGAACTTTGTCTGCCATGCTATGCGCCCTCCTCTAGGCTGGTTAAACTTCCACAGTACATCAGTCATGTGGTCCAGGACCCATGTCCCTCAATTGTGCACTGCCCACTCCCCATCTGATACCCAAGTGTGGCCCTTACAGTCAGGGAATTGTGTCACTTGGGTACTGTGTCCTTGCATTTTGCTTAGCTCAAGATGGGGGACAGCATTTGTTCCCTAACTCTGTGGTGGGCATCATGGGTGGGTCCATTGCTTATACAATGCCTGTGTTCTGACATGTAATCTGTGTGTTACTTTGATATGTGGTCCAATTGCTGAGCTGATCCACCACATGTGTCTGGGGTATTTGGCACACACCCATGCTGCGGGTGGGTACAATGTTTGGGCCTCAGGAGTATGTATATCAAGTGTGTCACACATACTTAGCCACCTGCCTACTGTCCAGGGCTCATCCCTCATTCACGTGGGGCAGGACAGTCATGCCTACTCCAGGCCATACAATACACTCTGTACTCCCACTCCCGTGTATCAGCTGACACGTTGTGCTCAGTGATATGTCCCCTCAGGTGTCTGCCTCTGTGTCATTGTGCTGTGGCTTCGTTGTCAGGACTACTGGGGTGTTTCTCGGTTGGGGCTCAGCATGCCACCGGAGATGTGACCATAGGAGACGATACTTGTGTGACACATAGGTGTTTGATCACTTGACTGTGCAGACTGGGTTATGCGAATGTGAAGTTCAGGCAGCTGTTTCCCATTCACAGCAGATTGTGAGGTGCTCAGGTTCCGAGGGTTGTGTTACAGGTCTCCCATATGTCCAATTGGTATGACGTGGACAAATAAGAGTTCAGATGATGTAGTGTGTGGGGGATGGACATGTGCACTTGTTCAGCTCCAGGACTTGATTCCCCATGACCTAGGATTGTGACACAGTGCAGACTGCTGTTGTCTGGCTGCCCTTTCCATGTGACTGGAGACAGTGATGTATGACTTAGCAGGCATGCCTGTGCCATGGCATGAAACTTCCAATGAGTGATCTTGCAGGGGAGTGACATGTGCTACATGCACCCCATTGTGGCAATGACTATCAGGACATGGGTGCATCATGGTGTCTGGTGCTGGTATGCATCACATGCATTTCAAAATTGACTCTGGCCATCCCTTTATCCGGACATCTGTACTGACTCAGTGGCAAGAGTTGTGATGTGTGCATGTTCACATACTTCACCGTGTTCTCTGCACTGTCCAACTACTGTGTAGGTGGTGCATGTGTCCACACTGGGCTATTGCCATCCCACAGACACCAGACAGATGGGTGCAAGGCCAGGAGGGATGTGAGTGCCATGGTTGACCATCAGACTGTCAATTGGCTTCTCCTACTCTGTTTGGGCACTTTTGGCAGTGTTCAACTAAGGATGCCAGGGCTTGGTCTGTAATGTGCTGTACTTACTGTGGTGTGTGCGGTCGGTGCAGGTGACTGATGTTTGTCTGTTTCCCTATTGTTTGCAGATACATCCACGGCCACAGGAGGGGACAGCTCCACGGACCAGGAGGAGCCGCAGAGCCAGACTGGGTCAGCAGCCGAGGAGTGGTCGGAGGGACCCAGTGGCACAGAGGGCGAGGGGAGCCACACCGAGGAGACCTCAGCAGCATCCACCTCAGCTGAGGACCACAGCAGCTCAGAGGATGACTCCCTTGTGGAGGCGGGTGTCAGCAGCCACCACACCCCAGCTAGTGTTGCTGTACCCGCCACCACCACCACCACCACCACCGCCCTCCCATCGGCTCCCATTCCAGATGTCCGTGGAGGCTCCCGTGTTCGGGAGCATGTCTCCTTCGTGCCAGGCACCGCACCCCCTGCCCCTGTGTCCCCTGCTGCCCTGAGTGAGGAGTCTGTGTACCTCCTTCGCCAGCTCCATGTAGGGCAGACAGCAATGCTGAGTGTCCTCCATGCCCACACCACTCTGTTGACTCAGCTGGTGTCGTTCATGGAGGGCATCTCATCGGGCATGTCTGCCCTACAGAGGAGCAATAGGTCCATGGACTCCTCCCTGACGGCAGCAGTGTCCCTCCTCCAACAGTCCCTCACACCTCCTACCTCTGCCCCATCCACACTCCCCAGCACCCTACCTGTCCCAAGCACACACACACCGGCACAGGCACACACCAGCACAGACACAAGCAGCACACAGACACACATGCCAAAATCCAGACGCACACGCACGCACAGTAAGGGGACTGAAACCACACTCACAGGGGATGGGGCCCAGGCACACACACGCATCCACAGTCACTCCGCAGTCCTCCGATACCTCTCCTTCCAAGGCCCCTTCCCTTGCCTCACCTGCAACCCCACATACACAGCGGGTCTTCCTCTGTGACCTCGACCTCTTCCCCTCCGATCCAGCTGATCCAGCATACCGGGGGAAGAGGAAGTCCACCCACACAGAGGGAGTGCCCTCGCCCCCGGACACCCTCCCCCAGGCGCAGACAGACTGAGGCCCCCATCCGCAAGTCCCCCTGGACCCAGAAGAGCAAGACCCCGCCGCCGCCCTGCAGCTCAACCACCAAGTCTCCTTCCTCCATCCCTCAGGCCCCCACTCCACAGGTGCCCCCACCACACCCTGCCCCAGGTTCCCCCACCCACAGATATACCATCCCCAAAATGATCCGGCCTTCTCCCCTGCCACTTGCTCTTCCAGCACCACACCCCCGCTGCGCATGTCTGTGCCACTGGTGTGGAGATGGTGTCCACCCCCTCTGTCCTGCCCACCTTACCTGAACCCCATTCTCCTCCCCTGGAGATAGGCACTGCAGTGGAGTCCACTACCACCCCGTCTGACTTGGGCACTGCAGTGGGGAACCTGTCCACTCCATCTGCACGGCCCACTGCAGTCGTGCCAGCACCCACACCATCTGAGTCATGCCCCCCAGTTGTGCCGGCACACACAATGTCAGAAGCCTCCACTGTAGTTGCCAGTGACTCTCCAGCACCTACCACCCCTTCCCTGCCTCCTTCTGTTGAGCCCTGATCCTGTCCCTGCGGTGCCTGGCCTGCCCCCCCGTATGCCCCTCAGAGGGGATTGTCCCTGGTGTGTAGCAGTGCAGGCATGCGAAGGGTGACATCTGGCACTGTCACCCTGTTTGGACTAATATTATGGACTGGCCATTGGCCTTTGTTATATATTTTCTTTCACTTCTCACCCAAATGCTGAATAAAGCAACTTTATGTTCTCTAGTTGTTTTGCTTCTGATGTACATGTTGTTGATGATGCTAACTGTGCCCTTGCTGCAGTGATGCTGATTTTTGGTCTCATGAAAATGAAGTGTTACTGTGCAGGAACCCATGTGGTCCATGGGGAATGTGTCCTATCCTGTAGTGTATCCATGTCATCCTTTGCAGCATATGAGGGTGTCATGTTTCCAAGATTTGGCAATGGGAATTCCGAGGTTTTATTGGCAATATAACATCTGTGGCTTACAGCCCTGCACATCTGTTGTGCTTGCCATTGTTCAATTAGTCTACTTCCCTGACCGTGTGGCCATCTCCACTGGACATGCAAGTTTGGGCATCAATGGGGAAGAACTCATCTGTGTTATCAGTGCAACTTGCTATACATGTGTGTTGGATCTGTGCTGATGATTTCGGTGACAGTCCCATGACCAGGCTGATATGACGGGAGCCTTCATTTGGTGCTAATTGTTGACTGTGTGACCAAGTGTTCTGTTGACATGATGGAGCCCTACTGAGGCAACGTATGGGCCAGTTTTTCTCACACAGGAGTGGGGTCCCCTCATGGCAGTGTGTAATTCTGTGACATTGCCTGAGCCCAAGGTGTGTGTTGTGTGAGCATGTCTGTGTGTGTTCACTTCCATGTTGCTGGGCATGCTGGGATCCCTAGTGATGTTCCTGTTTGTGATGCTTGCTGAGTTGACCTATGTTCCCCCAAAGTCTTCTCCCTGGGTTCTCTGGGATGTGGGTGCATGGCACATTACTGGTCATCAGGGTGTCACCCATAGGTGTGTTTGCTGTCAGGGCTGAGTTTGTGGGCAAACGCAGATGGGACTCAGACAGGATTCCCCTTGGCACTTCTTGTTTACACCTGTCATGTAATTTCCAGTTTGTGTTATCTTTCAGTGATTGTGACACGTTGTGTGTGTGACTGCTGGCACTCCTCAGGGTCAGGGCTGCAATGTTGGAAGTTGTCTATGTGTGTTCTTTGTGGGTGACCTTGGCTTCTTCATTGGTGTGTGACTGTGGCCGGGATCCCATTGGTTGGTGTGGTATTGCCGTCATGTCCATGTACAGCGTACTGTGCAGTGTGTCAGACATTCAGGAGTCTTGTTGACTGGCCATGTGTGATGGGTTTCTCCACCTTAGGTGCCACCGCCACCCCTGGGATTGTCATGGGTGCATGTGCAATGTCACCAGTGCATGTGATCTTCACTGCTGCACATTGTTGGAGGTCGAAGTGTGTGGTGTTGAGTGTGTGCAGATGAGAGTTGTTGGCCGGCTATGCCCCTGCCTCCATGTTGGCCTTGGCTGACTGGCCGTGCTGATTGATTTGTGCTTGTGTAGGTGTGATGGTAGTTTGTTGCTCAGGACACATGACTGTGGTTCACAGTGTGAACGACATCTAGCTTTGTCATCACAGTGGGATTCTCATGCAGCCCAGGGCCACCACATTGTGGGGACCCTCGGGGTAGTGCTGTGGTGTGTCTGTGTCTTGCTGTGTTAGTTGCTGTTCCTACATGCTTGTGTGACATGTGTGATTTGTGCTCCCTCTCATCTAACAATGCCTGATTGCCCACATAGGGGATTTGGATCCATGAGTTACTTTTGTGTGGCACTGTATGCGCATCTGTGTAATTGGTATTGAGGCCTCCTCATGTGTTGTGTGGTTGCCTGGGGACACTGGCACCCCCCCCCCCTCACCTGTTGTGTTTGATGTGCAGTGTGGGGCTGCCTGTTTGTGTTTGTGCATCTGCACCACTGCATTGGCATATCTTCGGTGTGCCATTGGCTGTATGTTGTTTAGTGGGTTCCCCCTGCTGTCCCTGGGACTCCTAGGTCATCAGTCAGCACGATGATCATTGTTTGTGTGTCCCATTGCTGCCATGGTATGGAATCTGTTCACCTCACATCTACAGTCTCCACAGGATATCTCCATTTGTGTGCCCATTGGTGCAAATATGTGGGTCTGCATTATGATGGTCACTTCTGTCATTGTGTCATTGATGAATGTTGACAGTGTCAGCCCCCATGGGTGATGTTTGTCTGCACATGGCCAAAGGTATGTCTTCTTTGCACTGCACTGTTTGCCTCACCCAATCTATGTTGCTATGGGACACAACCACTACTTTGCCACTGATGTGTTTGTTGTTCTGTGACCAGGAATCATCCATGCAGTTTGGCAGTTGCAGCTTTTTCAATGTCAACACTTACCTTTTGATCACTGTGATGATGGGGGTTTAGACCCCATTGCCACAATGTTCAGAATGTGCTTCAGCTATGGAGCCCACACTTGCCTTTTGGTCACTGTGATGATGGGGGTTTAGTCCCCATTGCCACAATGTTCAAAATGTGCTTCAGCTATTGAGCCCACACTTGCCTTTTGGTCACTGTGATGATGGGGGTTTAGACCCCATTGCCACAAGGTTCAGAATGTGCTTCAGCTATGGAGCCCACACTTGCCTTTTGGTCACTGTGATGATGGGGGTTTAGTCCCCATTGCCACAATGTTCAAAATGTGCTTCAGCTATGGACCCCACACTTGCCTTTTGGTCACTGTGATGATGGGGGCTTGGACCCCATTGCCACAGTGGTCATGGTCTGCTTGCATTGTGGAGGCCACACACATTTATGTGTGACACATGTGATAGGGGGTCACATTGTATGTTCAATGTCATGTTCAGTGTTGTAGGCATTTGACACAGTCTACACACGCTTGTCATGGTGTTGGGAGGCTATTTTTGTCTTACATTCCTTATGTTGGAGTATGCTGGTTGTGTCATGCATTACCCATCCTATGAGTAGGGGTGGTGTGGGTGGTAGGCATCCGGCCCCCCATGGGTAGGGGTGGTAGTAGTGGTAGGCATCCAGCCCCCCATGGGTAGGGGTGGTAGTAGTGGTAGGCATCCAGCCCCCCCTGAGTAGGGGTGGTGGTAGTGGTAGGCATCCAGCCCCCCATGGGTAGGGGTGGTAGTAGTAACAGGCATCCAGCCCCCCTGAGTAGGGGTGGTGGTAGTGGTAGGCATCCAGCCCCCCTGGGTGAGGGTGGTAGTAGTGGTAGGCATCCAGCCCCCATGGGTAGGGGTGGTAGTAGTGACAGGCATCCAGCCCCCCCTGAGTAGGGGTGGTAGTAGTGACAGGCATCCAGCCCCCCATGGGTAGGGGTGGTGGTAGTGACAGGCATCCAGCCACCCCTGAGTAGGGGTGGTAGTAGTGGTAGGCATCCAGCCCCCCATGGGTAGGGGTGGTGGTAGTGGTAGGCATCCAGCCCCCCATGGGTAGGGGTGGTGGTAGTGGTAGGCATCCAGCCCCCCATGGGTAGGGGTGGTAGTAGTGACAGGCATCCAGCCCCCCCTGAGTAGGGGTGATGGTGGTGGTAGGCATCCAGCCCCCCATGGGTAAGGGTGGTGGTAGTGGTAGGCATCCAGCCCCCCATGGGTAGGGGTGGTAGTAGTGGTAGGCATCCGGCCCCCCATGGGTAGGGGTGGTAGTGGTGACAGGCATCCAGCCCCCCCTGAGTAGGGGTGGTAGTAGTGGTAGGCATCCAGCCCCCCATGGGTAGAGGTGGTGTTAGTGGTTTGCATCCAGGCCCCTATGTGTGTATATGGCATTGGTGATAGCCATCCCGCCCCTATGGTGCTGCTGTTGCTGGTGTAAGTAATTTCTGCATCCCTATGTGTGTGTTGTCTGTCGGGTACGTGTGGTTTGTTTGTGTGGTGGGTGTCTGACTTACCTTCTGCGCCATACGCGTCCGTACCAGTTCCGGTAATAGATGTAGAGTATTGGTAGGATCTGCGCGATTGGATTCATGGTTGGTTCGTCTCGTTCGTCTTTGTCGTTGCTTCGCCTCGTCCTCGTGGCTGGCATGTTCGTCTCGTAGCCGTGGATCGTCTTGTGGCGCGAATCGGAGCTTATGTGCGCCTCTCCCGGATGCTTTGACGTGCCGTGCGTAGCGACGGGTTCGGCGCGTACGGAGTGCGCATCATACTAGTCCGGCCAGACGGGGCTGCATTTTGGCTTCCGTGCGACTCGATTCTGCGTTTCCGGATCAGGCTCGGTCGGAGAACAGGAGCTGGATTGGGTGAGTGGACTGGGTCGGGATCTGGGCAGTTATGTGCATCGTACTTGCTCGTTCGGACGTATGAACGAATCGGTCGGGAAACCCGCATTCGCCTTGTTTTTTCCCCGGGCAAATGGTGTTAGGTGCGCCTCCGACCGGGATCGGAATCGACCCCTTAGTGCGAGATTACCAGAGGGGTGATGATATATATGCGTAGTTCATGGCATATGAGATCGCGCTGAGGATGAATGAGGTGCCTGAGAAGCATTGGGGGGCGGGCCTATGGAAACACTTTGAGGCTTCTGGGAGGGATGTTTTACCCCCTTTAGAGAGGGCAGGAACCCGGACCTATGCCAGGCTTTATGCCTCAGGTATGGGCTCACTCCTGAACAGTATAGGCAGAAATTCAGGAACTTCAAGAAACAGGAATCCAGTACTTTGGTTGAGTGTGTGAATGCATACATGCGGGCACTGGATGGTTGGATGAAGTGCAGCAAGGCAACTGATTTTAAGAGCTTTTGCGATTTAATTAGTTGGGAGCAGTTGAGTAGTCTGTGTGTTCCAGAGCGGCGCCAGCATCTTTTGGACAGTAAGCTGACTGATCCCAGTAAGCTTGCTGAAGAGGCGGACCACTGGACCAGTATTCGGGTCCACAAGGGGATTGGAGGTACCACTACCAAAAGTGTACAGGGTCCCCCGCAGAAGGTGGGGGAGGACAAGGGTAACCAAAAGCGGTTCGCTAAAGGGCCCCAAAGTAGTTCCCAGGTGAAAGGGTCCCAGTCCCCCAAGGTTAAGAGGTCCTGGCCCCATAAGGGCAAGCGGGACAACCGAGGTCCTCCTACTTGTTACTTCTGTAAAGAAGTGGGACATATTTCCCCTAGGTGCCCCAAGAAGTCATCTACACCCACTGGTGCTCCCAACCCAGGGTTAGTGAGTGTAGCGTTGGGGGAGGGCTTGAGTCCTTGGAATGGGGAGGAGCAAGCAGTTATGACCCTGGTCTCATTAGGAGATCGAGAGATGGTCCAGGAAATCTCTCTGCCTGAGAATACTAAGAAGTACAGGCAGTGGGTGACCATCAATGGAAGGAGGGTGGAGGCTCTGAGGGACACCGGGGCCAGTTTGACATCTGTCAGGTGTCAGTGGGTGTCTGAAGAGCAGGTAATTCCTGATGTGCTTCACCCTGTAGTTGCAGCAGACAACTCTGTGCGCCTCTGCAAGGTGGCGCTAGTTCCCTTTGAGTGGGGGGGGGGTCTCAGGTTCCTTGAAGGTCGTTGTAAGTCCGTCCATGCCTGTAGACTGTCTGCTGGGGAATGACCTGGAGAGTTCCCCCTGGAAGGAGGTGGAGCGCCAGGCGCATTTGGAGATGTTGGGTCTGCCTGAGTGGGCTTGTGTAACCACTCGGTGGCAGCCAGCAGAGGTGTTCAAGAGACCTGGAGCCTGAAACAGTGTCCCAGGTGCCTGTCGTCAAGAGAAGAAGCAGGGGGCGCGGGAAACCTGCCCCCACAGTTCCCACGGTCCAGGAGAAGGCACCCTTTGAGGGGGATGCCCTGGAGCCTACGGGGGAGCAAGTGGCTGAACTGGGGGACCTACCGGGGCTGACCGAATGGCAGCAGGAAGGAGGGCCCTCCAGGGAGAAATTCTGTGAGGAGCAGAAGAAGTGCCCTTCTCTTGTGGGTTTGAGGCAACAGGCAGCAAACCAGGCCGCAGGTGATCAGTCTGGATCACACTTGATTTATTGAGAGAATGATCTCCTATATAGGGAGCCTAGGCTCAGTAATTGTTTTCCAGGATTGCGCCAACCCGAGTTAGGGTGCGAGCTCTTTGATTCCCGGGAGCTGGCACAAGAACCGGACCCCTGGTCATGGGTCCAAGGGTCTGAAAAGGCCCTAGAGAGCGAAGAGAGGCGAAGTAGAACCGTTAGGTCCCAGAGTAGTGGGGGGGCATGGGGGCTAGCGCCCTGTCTCAAAGGAGAGGGAGGGAGTGTGAGCAGCATCCCCAGGGGTTCACCACCCCACCCCAGAGAATGGAGGGTTCCTTACAGGAGCACCAGGTGGGAGGCCTAGCGCCTACTTGCCAGCTGTGCGAGGAAAAGCACCTAGCGTCAGGAGGGCGTGGGGCGTCTGCCCCCAGAGCTCCCGAGGTCCTGAAGTTTGTGAGTGCCATTCCTAAATGGCAGGCACAGAAATCTAAATGGAAGGTTAAGGGAGGAAGATGTCCCCCCGTGGGAAAACCTGTGGGACCGTGTCCAGCTAGTAGAGCTGGGTCCCCTAGGAGTGACCAGGGTACACCCACATCTAACCTGGAGGACAGGATAACTGGGAACAGTGTCCTGACTGATGGGTCTTCCAGGGGTACCGCTCTAGGTGGGGGTTGGCAAGGGGCCAGCACCCCTAGAGAGGCCCCAGCTGACTGGAAGTACCCATGGAGCAGCATAGTTGGCCCAGGGTTTAGTGACCAAGAGAATCCCCTGGGGTCAGGAAGGCATAGAACCGGAGGGTGTCCCTGTGGTAGCGGGCTTGCGTCCGTGTTCTATCGCCCTAAGCAGGGAAGTCCATCAAGGTAGTTGATTGGTCTACCCTGACTTTTGGCTGGGAGAGGGTTGTGTGGGCCTTGGCCCTTTTTGGCTAAAGTTCCCTAAACTTTTTGCTTTTCCCCTAGACCTTTTTTCTGACATTGTGTTGCCAATTTAGATGCTTTGGACACTTTGCCACTGCTAAACAGTGTCAAAGTGCCAGTGTTCCCTGTGTAAAGTGTAATGGTAATTGGTATGTTTGCCTTACTAGTAAAGTCCCTAGTAAAGTGCACTATGTGTGCCAGGGCTGGTAATGCAAATGCTACTAGTGGGCCTGCAGCACTATTTGTGCCACCCACACAAGTAGCTTTAAAAAGGGAACTCAGGCCTGTCTCTGCAGTGCCTGCGCGCAGTTTGTTAAACTGCCATGTTGTTCTGACAAGTGCACCCACTTGCCAGACCTTACCCTTCCCTTTCTATGCACATCAGACACCCCTATGGTAGGCCCAAGGTACCCCCTGGGCAGGGTGCAGTGCATGTGAAAGGTAGGACATGTACTAAGGTGTGTACCATGTCCTGACAGTGAAATAATCTCCATTTCGGTTTTCACTGTTGAAAGGCCATCTTGGCCATAGGACAGAATGGGGAGGCTGTGTAATATATTTTCCAGCCTATCTTCCCAAAGGCTGAAGATGGAGAGGTGAAGTTTAGTATGCCTGAACTCACAGTGTAATAACACATCTCTTTATGAAGGTGCTTTTTGCATTGTGTGTTTAGAAGCCACTCTTTTAGAAGTGGCTGAGTTTTTGTGCTCTAACATTTCTGTGTGTCTCTGCCTGAATGTGGATTGACTGTCTGGATTCCAAAGTGATAGGATCTGGGGAATGTATTGCCCCAGGGGAGGAGGTGAGACAGCAACAGGCTGACCTGCATCTGGAGTGTAGAGGGAGGAGTAGCCCCTAGAGGTGAAGAGGCCTGGGCTGCAGCCATAAACCAATGGCTCCAGCCCCTGCTGAGTGATTGAGGATCCAGACCCCCACTATCAAAGGAATAGAGGTGTCACTGGCAGGGAGGCACCCAGAACTGGTTTGAACAGGGGTCAATGCCCCCTGAACACAAAGACTTCAAAGCCATTGAGGGGTATAACTATGAGAGCTGAAGTCCCTGAACTTTGGAGAATGGCTTGATCAAGATTGAACAAGACTGGTGGCTACTTCGTGGTCAAGAGGAACCTTTGCCAAGGAAGAAACAACTGAATAGACTGAAGGATAGGACTGACCCTTGCTGTGTGTTCTGGGGCTGGCCTGCAGTTTGCTGTTTTAACCAAGGAAAGGCTGAAGGGACTTTGCTGTGTGCTGTGTCCCCCTGCTTGAACGGACTTTGCTGTGTGCTGTGTCCGGAAGTAACTTATCCCCAAGGGCCCGAGGTGAGCTGGCTCCCTGTTGCGGAAACTCAGGAACACAAAAGTTTCCAGGAGAGAGTCAGCGACGCTGTGTGCGTGTGCTTCGTGCAGCCTGAGACCCTCGTAAGAAGTGCCCTGTGATCGTGGGTACGTGGAGTCCAAGCAAGGATCAGCGACGCTGTGTGCGTTTGCTTCGTGCAGCCTGAACCTTTTGTGAGGATTGTCCAGTTATCGTCTGCACCGGAATCCAAGTGAGTCTCCTCGACGCTGTGTGCGTGTGCTTTGTGCAACGGGAGACCGTCGTGAGGATTGCCTTGTTATCGTGCACACCCGGAATCCAAGTGAGTCTCCTCGACGCTGTGTGCGTGTGCTTTGTGCAGCGGGAGACCTTCGTGAGGATTGCCTTGTTAGCGTGCACCCGGATTCCAAGTGAGTCTCATCGACGCTGTGTGCGTGTGCTTTGTGCAGCGTGAGACCTTCGCGAGGATTGCCTTGTTGACGTGCACCTGAAGTTAAAGTGACTCTCAGAGATGCTGTGCGTATGTTCGGCATGCAGCCTGAGACCGTCGTGTGGAGTGCCCGGTGATCGTGCACCCGAAGCTCAAGGGAGTCTCAGCGACGCTGTGTGCATGTGCCCTGTTGCAGCCTGAGATCTTTGTAGCAGTAGCGGCCCGGACCGGCAGCCTCGGAGGAGCTGAGCCGCCGGCCCGAGCCCGCCTTTGCCCATTCACAAAGATTGCATCTGAGGCCCAAGTGGTTGGAAGAGGAGAGGAGAGTGGGTTCGCGCCCCCCAGGTAACGTTTGTCGACTCCTGGAGCGGGGTGCGGGCTCGGAGGGAGACACTCTCGGCCTCTCTCTCATTCCAGCAGCGCGAGCCTCTGCTTTGGCTCGTATCGCGGCCCGTGTTGCCAAAGGAGTGGCAGTACCGGGGCCGGAGTGCGGAGCTGCATTTTTGTTACACCATACCCATGTTGGGGGCAACTGTGACAGAGGCTGACTGCGAGTCAGACGGAGTGGCGGAGAGACCGCCTTAGGCACCGTGATCGGTGCCGGAGTGCAATACGCATTAGCTGATTTCTGAATAACGAACTACCTAATTGTCGTATTACACATTGCATCATTTCTGAATAACGAACTACCTGATTGTCGTATGACGCATTGCATTGTTCCTGTATAACGAACTACCTGATTAGCGTATTACGCATTGCATTATTCCTGCATAACGGTCTACCTGATTAGTGTATGACGCATTGCCTTATTTCTGCATCACGACGTACCTGGTGGTTGTATTACGCATTGCATTATTCTTACATTGCCAAGTATCTGATTGTTGCGGTACGCATTGCATTATTCTTACATTGCAAAGTACCTGATTGTTGCGTTACACATTGCATTATTCTTACATTGCAAAGTGCTTGATTGTCGCGTTACGCATTGCATTATTTCTACATTGCACAAGTGCCTGATTCTAGCATTACGAACTGCATAACATGGTATTAGGATTATAGTGAAATGTTTAGAAGTGCTCATTGATATCGTTAGAACTTACAAGGGCTGGCTGGCCTAACAACCGGCCAGGAAGAATATCACAAATACGCATATGTTGGATTTATATTGTGTGGTCTTTTTTTGCTAATCAATTTTATTGACATTTAATAGAAAGCACAACAACAATACATCGACAGCCGGTGTCAACACAGTATCTCGTGGAAGCATAACAAGAGAGAAATGCCACAAACCCACACCCCCACTCGCTGCCCCAGGGGCCCATACAAGTTTGTCCCCACACCCAAGACATCCACAGTGGTTATGATATGAGGTTGAAGCATTTACCCCAAATTTTCTGAAATAAATCAGGATAGCCTCGGGCCTCAAAGAGAGGTTCCTCCTGAGATCCGCACCAATCCACCCCTTGTTTCCATCTCCGCACTGTGGGGGATTGGTCTGAGACCAGAGCGCTGCAATGTCCCTCTTGGCCACAGCCACCGCAGTGCCAAGGAGACACTTGTCGGCTCGCGAGCCGTCTAGGCCATCAAACACCCCGAGAAGCAGGCGCACCGGGTCATGGGGGACCTCCCACCCCAGGGCCAATGTGAGCTCCAGTTCCACTCCCGTCCAGAATGCTGTAAGGGCGGGGCACTGCCAGATCATGTGGTAGAAGTCAGCGGGGGAGTGGTCGCAACGTGCGCAATTCAGGGTAGGCTGCAGTCGTGCCTTGTACAGCCGTTCGGGGGTGAGATATGCCATATGTAGGTAATATAGTTGCACCAGACGCAGTTTAGAGGAGGTCGTGAGGGTCCTAGGGGCCATCAGAGCGTCGCGCCAGTCCTCGTCTTCCAAGGGGCCCAGCAAACCCTCCCAGCGGGTGCGCAATAAGTCCAGGGATGCGGGGCCGTTATTTACCAGGGAACGATAAATCCTTGATACCCCCCCTTTGCCCAGGTCTCCCATCAGCACCTGCGCCTCAAGCGGACTGAATTCAGGGAAGGAGGTGGGGGATGGGATGTGGACGTTGAGGGCGTCCCGGAGCTGTAAGTATCGGTAAAACTGGGAGGGGAGGAGGGAGTAGCATTGCTGCAGGTCTGTGAAGGTCCTGATGTGGTCCCCTGTCCAGACGTCCCCAAGAAGTGAGATCCCCAGGCGGTCCCAGTGGTCGAAGTCCCGCAGAGAAGAAGTCTCCCGCAGCCAAGTTCCATTCCATAGTGGCGTGTGAAGGGTAAGTTTCCGGCTCCATTTCGTATGGCGCAGGGCGGTACGCCAGGCCAGTAAGACGGCCCTGGTGATGGGGGGAAGGGCTTGGGGTATCGGAGCCCCATACAAGTACGCCTGGAGCTGTGGGAAGTCCATCGTTTGGAGCTCAACCCGGTATGCCGGGTCGGACCAGCTGCCGGTAAACCAGTCGTGGACCACAATAAGTCTAGTGGCCAGGTAGTAGAGATGGAGATTAGTCACCCCCATGCCGCCGTCATACGGAGGAATCCGGCAGTGAGCCAGCGCCATCCGTGGTCGTCCACCCCCCCACAAAAACCGGGTAAGCAGGCCATCAAGCTCCCGGAACCAGCTCCCTGGGAGGTGAAGGGTTATGTTCTGGAGAATATAAAGAAAACGGGGGAGAACCATCATTTTAAAAAGGGCGCTACGGCCTAGGGGATTAAGAGGGAGGGAATGCCATCGTTTAAGGTCCGCCTTGGTCTTGTTGACCAAGGGCGTGAGGTTAAGGGCCCATTTGAGTTCTGGGAGCAGGGTCACCCAGATCCCCAGGTACTTAAAAGACTGCCGCCGCAGGGGGATGGTGGTTTGCCAATCGAAGCAGGATCGGGACGGGTGAAGAGGAACCAACGTAGATTTTGCCGGGTTGAGGCGCAGGCCCGAAACCCGCTCAAAGGCAAGGAGAACATCCAGGCTCCGTGGGCCAGAGACCTCCGGATCCGCCAGGAAGAGGAGGACGTCATCCGCATAGAGGGCGATTTTGTCCACTCGAGAGGGGTCCCACTCCCACCCTCGAATGAGAGGGTCGCCCCGAACGAGCAGGGCCAGAGGCTCCATTGCCAAGGCAAACAGGAGCGGCGAGAGCGGGCATCCCTGACAGGTGCCCTTCGGGATGGGGAATGCCTCAGAGAGCGCTCCGTTGACCAAGACCCGCGCTGTGGGGTTGGAATATAAGACGTGGACGAAACTCCTGAAGGGGAGACCAAATCCCATCAGCTCCAGCACCTCCTCCAGATAACGCCAGTCGACGGTATCAAATACCTTCTCGAAATCAATGAGAAGCAAAGCCAGGTACGGGGTAAGCAACTGGCAGTGAGCGAGGGCGAGGTGGAGGCGGTGTATGCAATGCCGAGTACTATGGGCGGGCATAAAACCACATTGGTCCGGGTGGACCAGGTCGTGCAAAAGGGGACGGAGGCGTTGCGCCAAAACCGTGGCAAAAATCTTCACCTCTGTGTTGATGAGGGAGATGGGACGATAGTCCGCACAGGCGAGGGAGGGCGGCTGCGTCTTGGGGATCACCACAATGGTGGCCACATCTGTCTCTGCAGGGAAGGATCCCGCATCTACCACATGGCGGAACAGCTCTACCAAGTGCGGGACCAACAATTCCCGATAGGCCGCATAGTACTCCTGGGGATAACCATCAGGGCCGGGGGTCTTGCCGGAGTGTAGGAGAGTAATGGCCTTGTGCACCTCTTCCGGGGTGAGGGGGAGATCCAACGTCTCCGAGACAGCGCGGGGGAGACTGGGCAGCTGAACGGAGGCCTCGGAAAGCAGCCCGGCCACAGGGGCCCCAAGGGGCCCCAAGGGGCCGGGCCTCATAGAGGTGAGCGTAGTACTCCGCAAATGCCTGGGCAATAGCCTGGGAGGAGAGGTGATGGGTACCAGCTCCATCTCGGATCTCGGGGATGATGCGACTGGCCCTAGGGTAGGAGACGAGATTGTGGAGGAGTTTCCCGTTCTTGTCCCCCCAGCCGTAAACGCGCGCCACCGAGGATCGCCAAAGCGCTTTGGCGGATTCTAAGGATATATGGCAAATCTCCTCACGGAGAAGAGCGAGCTGTCGGGAGGAAGTTGCATCATCGGGAATAGGGTGAGCCGCCTCCAACTGAGCCGCCTGGGCCTCCAGCTGCAACAAGCGGGCATTCTGGGCTGCGCGCCTTGCATGGATCAGCCCCCGCGCTACGCCGCGCATCGTGGCCTTACCGGCCTCCCAGACTGTGCCCGGGGAGGGGACCGAGCCCTTATTGGTGGCTAAGTAGTGCTCAAGTTCCTGCCGGAGGTTCTCCACAAAATCAGCATCCTGCAAAAACCAGGCGTTCATCCGCCAGACTGTGCGGATGCCCTCATTGGGTCGCCCGAGACGGAGAGAGACCGGAGAATGGTCGGAGATACCGCGGGGAAGAATGGCCACCCCAGTCACACGTTGGCAGTCAGGGGCAGGCAGCAGTAGTAGGTCTATGCAAGAGTGGGTGTGATGTGCCGCCTAGGTATGGGTGTATTGGTCCAGTTGAGGGTTCCACACCCTCCATACATCGCAGAGACCCAGAGCAGCGGACCAGTCAGAGAGGCGCTTAGCGGAGGCAAGGCGAGACACAGAGGGAGTACCCGTTGAGTCGTGCAGCGGCTGCAGAACGGCATTAAAGTCGCCCCCGACGATCGTCAGACCCTGGGAGAAAGTCGAAACCAGCACCGTGAGGCGTTTGAGGATTGTAGGTTGTATCGTGGGGGAATGTACGTGCATAGGAGATTAAGAGGGTACCCCTCGACCCTACCCGCAATGGCGACGGAGCATCCCTGGACATCAGTCTCCACCCTTGTCAGTTGGAAAGGAAAACCCCTGCGCATCAATATGGCCACCCCCCGGGATCCCCGCGCATAGCCAGAGTGCCAGACCCTGTCAAACCCGTATCGGGCAAGGAAAGTGCAGTGAGTCCCCATGAGATGTGTCTCTTGTAAGAAGAGGATGTCAGGCGTTTGGCGCTGGGCACTGCGGAGAACCGCTGTTCGTTTGATACGGTCTAGGAGGCCATTCACGTTCCACGACAGGACGTGGAGAGGCCTAGGAAGGGTGGACATCGGGGCACTGGTTAAGGGGCATATGTGTCTGGGTGGAAGGAGCCAATGCCGCGGGGGGAGCGGCCCCCCCGGAACACAGGCGTAAGGACTGGATCCGGGGACCGGGATCGGTCTAGAGGCTTGCATAGTGGTGGGCGTGCGCACCGTGCTGGCAGGCAGAGCGAAGAGCACCGGCCCACTCCAGGGAGACCCGGGAATGAGGCCCATATGCTCTGGGAAAGCGCGGGACAGGGTCAGTGGCGTGTGTGCTGAAAAGGCTATCAGAAACAAAAAAACAGCGGCCCATAGGCGGCCAAAAACAAAAACCAGTTGGGAGACAACGGTCTACCCACCCTCCCTCGCCCCCCAACACCCCCCACCCTACACTTCCACAAGTGAAGCATCTGTCGCCCTGAAAGAGAAACGCCCTAAAACAGCAACACAACAGATCAAAAAGCTAAGCTAAAATGGTTAGCAACATGAACATGACGTAGATGGACCCCTCCATATAGTAGGATATAAGATTCGTGTACGACTGAAAATACATTTGAAACAGTTATGCTGTCACTTGGAGCAGTTTGAGAAGACAATATGCGGACCCCCAGATTCTGGGCCCTTGAGTTCAAGCTCCCTCGTCGTCCCCAGATCCCCGAAGAGCAGGGCTCCGCGACAAGTCTGAGTCTGATAGGGCAGGGCGCAGAGTCTTGGAGGGGTCTGGGATGCGGCTCAGGTCATTTAAGGAGCCCCTCGAGCTGGAAATAACAGATCTCTGGGTTAGTGCCTGGGGAAGGGACCAGTGGGATACCGCATCCGGTGATCTGGAGGCCTCGTCGCGGCGGTCCCCCTTCCTGCGGGACCTGGTGCGGCGCCGCTGAGGTCTGGGCGTGTCCAGGCGGGGCCGCGTATGCTCTCGCCGAGCTGGGGAGGAGACCGGTTGGCCCCGGAGGGGACGTTCCTCCGTGAGCCAGGTCCAAGCCGCCTGGGGGGTATCAAAGAAAAGTGCCTTGTCCTGGAACACCACCCTGAGCCGGGCCGGGAAAAGGAGACCATAGTGAAGGCCCAAGCTGCGGAGCTTCTGCTTGACATCATCGTAAGTTCGACGTTGGGCCTGCACCTCCCTGGTGTAGTCCGGGAAGACCATGATCTTGCTGTTTTGAAACGCCAGTAGACCCTGCGCCCTAGCCGCTCGGAGGATAGCGTCCCGGTCTCGGAAGCTGAGGACTCTCAGAATGATGGGTCCGGCTGGAGCCCCAGGCGGAGGACGGGGGGCCAGGGAACGATGGGCACGCTTAACTGTGAACCAAGGGGAAAGGGAGTCTTTGGGCATCCAAGAGCGTACCCAGGTCTCCACAAACTTGTCCGCGTGGCCCTGCTCGACCCCCTCGGGAAATCCAATGAGGCGTAGGTTGTTTCTCCTCGACCTGTTCTCCGCGTCCTCGGCCCGACGGTGGAGCTCCAAGGTCTGGGTCTGGAGGCGGGCCACCTGAGTCTTAAGTTGGCCTATGTCATCTTCGGCTGTGGTGATGCATGATTCTGCCTCCGTAATCCGTGCCGTTGCGTAGGTCCTGGCGAATGAGGGCCATGTCCACCCTCACTTCGCCAATCTTAGCTTCAACTGAGGCCTGCGATGCGCCAATCGCCTGAAGGATGGTGGAGAGATCCCCCCCAACGGGGGCAGGAGTACTGGGCGCTCCTCCTCCAGGGTCCCGGTCGGTCGTGGTGTATTGATCCATTGTTGTTTGGGTTTGAGGGGCAGGGGTCTGCACGGTGCGATTCCTGCCCATCGCCACCAGGGATGAGGTCCGGTCACTGCACGAGCAGGGGGGGGAACGGTCCACAGTCCCAGCGAGGAGGGGGGAGGAAGAGGGCCCCCGCACCCAGACCATCAACACTCAGGCCCGGGCGCTCAGGCCAGTCCCCCCGGGTCCCCGCAAACCCTCGGGCCACTCAATGTTTCGCCAAGGCCCCCGATCCGGCGCTACGGGCAGTGGTGGGTGATGTCTCCTCTCAGTCCAAGGAGGAGGGTCAAAGGGCCAGGAATGAGGGGCCCCGGGAGGGCGGGCCACCAATGCACGCCGCAGCAGGCGGCAAGCAAGCCACCCCCAGGAGATGGGCGCCACTCAGGGCCGACGGCCGGGGACGGACAGCAGGCCTCCCCGGGTTGCAGACAGGTCTAGGCCGAGGGCAAAGGCCAGAGGAGGCCCGGCAGTGCGCCACGCACTGCCCGACAACGGAGGCCGGAGGGAGTCCGCAACCGCTAAGAATGCCCCAACCCAATGAGGGGGGGCCCCATAGGAAAGAAGGGGGCTGACCCTGGGGCCACTCCGCCAGCGAAGAGCCGGGTCCGAGCAGGGCGATGCAGGCAGGCGGGCAGGCAAATTTCCTCCGTACCCATGCAGGCCGAGATCCACACAGAGACACCCCCCCAGAGGTGGCACGGGATAGAGGCTCTTCACGCCGCCACCCGATAGTGGTGGCCGGGATTGGTGGTACCGGAGAGGGCTACCACGGGGCCGCGGGCCCGCCCTCCCCCGGTGGCAATGCGGCGCAATGCAGGACGGTGAGGTGAGGGGGGGAGGGGGCCTCCACAGCGTCCACGCCGCCCCCCACACCACCCCCCAGGTGCACCCCACTCACCTCTGGTCCGCAGGGGTCTTCGTAGCCTCAAGCGCCAGCCCCCTCCGCAGGCAGGATGGAGGCCGGAGGGTCCCAGTCAGGCCGGAGCAGCAGGCCGCACAGCTGTGGGCGAGGATGCGGGCCCCTCCAGGGGTTGCAGCGTCCCGGGAGGCCCTGGCCGGGCCTTGGTGGGCCAAAACGCAGGGCGCCAATGCTCAGTCCAGGGCAGGCCCCTCCTCCGACGAGCCGGGTGGTGGAGACCGGATCCCCAAGGGAAGGGAGGAAGCCGAGGGCACTCACGCCGCTGCCCGACACCGGCAGCCGAGCCCGGCAGCACCCCGACCTCCACGGGCCCCTCACCGCAAATAACCCGGGCCAGCCCCGGGGAAAGCAGCAGGCAGAAGCAGGCGGCAAGGAGGAGCCCTCCATGCGGGCGGATCGCGGTCGCCTCCTGCGTCGCCGCCGATCTCCTCTCCGCGGCCCGCACCGCGGCCCCGGGCGTCACCTCAGCGGGGACGCCGTCTCATCGACGCCACAGACGGTCCGCAGCTCGGCCAGGTCACGGGCGGCCCAGGAGGTCAGGTGAGCACTGCCCCCACTCCGAAATGGCAGGAGGGACCCCGGGATGGGGCGCCAGGGTCCATGGCGACTGGCTCAGGGACAGGTCATCGGGGAGGCCGCCATTTTAGACCCGAAGGGCCTCCGAGGCAGGGAAGCCAGACCAAAGCACTGGGGGGTCCAATCCGCCCAACAGTAGAACTGGAGCACAGCTGAGGGAGCAGGGGGCTCCCGGTGGCAGCGAGGATGGTCCGATGGCAGTCGTACAAGGGTGGATAACAGGCAGATGACGGAGGGGGTCCGGAGCACTCTTAGAGTGCGACCGCCATCTTGACGCCTCAGGCCACGCCCCATATCGTGTGGTCTTATCGTATATCTTTTTATATAAAATTTATACTCGTTTTTATAAAACTCGTGTGGAGTCTATTTGTGGTGTCATCATTGGATTGCTGTGAGCGTGGTTGCAAATACTTTACACATTGGCCTTGAAGATAAGCCTGGCTGCTCGTGCCAAGCTACCGAGGGGGTGTGCGGGGGCTATCTCAGAAGGTGACCTTCCTTTCCCTGACGTGGAACCGCGGGTCCCTATTTGGCCTGAGGCGCCTACCTCAGCCAGCTAGGGATCCCGGGTCTAACACGTGGGAACCCTGCAGCTACACCCATGGAATGCCCCTTTCACGCAAAGTGTTGCGTGTGAAGGGGTCGTATTTACAAGGACAGGAAAAGTCACGCAGGGTGGCTTTTCCTGTCCTGGTAAATATGGGGCAGTGAAATGCGCCGCTGGTGCGTCACGAAAAGTGACGCACTGGTGGCGCAAGGGGCTTGTAAATCTGCCCCAAGGACTTGAAAGCTAGATGACAAAGGAATAATGTGAGGTTCCAGGGTGTTACTAATCTGTTCATATTGGCAAAATGCAAACGTATATTGAAGAATTGTTAGTGGCACTGTTGGACAGAATACAATTCTCATCCTTGTTCACAGTAGAGAGAACACTCTGCATGAATGCTCCATGCCCTGTGCCCAGTGCTCCTCCAAGATCTACTGTTGCATGCCTCTTGCTACCCAGACCACAAAGGTGCATTCCAGATAGCGAGAGAGGTGATACAATGTACCAGGGGATGACCATGTCCATTTTTCCAAACTTCATGTTGGGGTTACAGGTGGTAAGGAGGGCTTTTAAGACAGGCTAGAAAATAATGCTGTTGTTGACCTGGAATGTACTGTTACATCTATCAAAACAAATTTATGTGGAAGGGTAAGGCTTGTTTGAGGACCTTTAATGCACCATGTTTCTTAAATTAAAGGACAGCCCTATAATCCCCCCCACAATCCGCTGAACTGTGATATGTGACATTTTCCACGTTAAAGAAGATTGAATCATATGAAAGGAGGTGCCATACCTTCATACACATAAATTAGACTGCATTTTTAAAAAACAGAACATTTAATTGTGCTTTAGAGTGACTTAAATGCCACTATAATTCTTGTTTATGAGTGATAAATAGGAGAGAGAGCCCTAATGGATGCTAAGTACATTCATCTGTGAGTGCTACTCTGCTATGGACTGGGTGGGAGGACAGAGGGGAGCACAAGTCCCAATGCTAAAAGTGTGCAGCACATTCCTTCCTCTAGCATAGCAGTTTCATATTCATATAGAGTCATGAGGCGAGATATGGGCATCCACTGGAATATGTTGTGACAGATGACATAGAGGCAGAACATATATATAATTATGTAGGGAGGAGTGGTCTCTAGTGGGCTCAGTTGATGTAAGAGGTCTGGCCATGGGCTAACATAATATTTATTGATATTATGCACAGAGTTTGGGCCTCAGTAAAATGCACTCCAAGCAGTAATGGGGCTCTCCCCTCAGAGGTCATGGTGGAATAGAAGAGAGGGAGCAGTCGAACCGTTCATGAGGGAAAGGTCTACTCTATGGTATGAAGTGCACAACGGGTGCATAACTAGGTTCAGATAGTCACAGAAATAAGAGACAGTCTTTTAATATGACTGTTTCAAACTTGTTACCTCTTTAGCCTAATTTTGTTTCTTACAGTACTGCTTCCTTATTCACTTGGTAGGTGCATATGCGCAGATTGAAAAGTAAGATGGTGAGGAGCAAACCTGGACGAAAGAAGGTCACAGGTGGTTGGCACTGGTGGCCCATGGTGTATCGCAATATTACTCATCATAAGTTGCTTAGAGAGAATTCCAATGTCATGTTACTTAGAACTTTATTATGGTTGACTAGGGGATTTAGAGGCTCGATGGAAGTGGAATGGTGGGTTGTGTATGGGTTATCTGAGAGTGACACTGTTGACTAACACTGTCAGAATACAAAAACATGTTCAGGACATCATAGTTTAATATTTGATTTACAGGGTGGAAAGTAGATTGTGCTCTAGGAATAGTGCAAGGTGAGCAATGGTTATTGGTGTAGAACACCTATGAATTCGACTCATGTCCTACGTGAATGTCTAAAAATGTTATGACATATTTGAATAGACACCAAATTAGTATAGTGTTCTTCTAAGAGAGCTTAGGACTGAAATGTCCTTTGCTAAAAGCTAGGGACAGCAGCATTATTTCTGGTCATGTCACTCGCGTACTCAGGAGTAGTGATCTTAAATCATAGTAGAATACCATGTAGACATCTTTAGATGCTCTATGACGTGCAAGGCCTATTTCTGATATTTGTATATTCAATATCTGGCACACATATTGCATTTACTCACACAGATGGGCCTAATGTAGACGATCTGTGTTTTTTGACAATGTAATCTCAGTCTGCATGAAGATAGACCTTGTTGCAATCTTTTGAAGTGAATATTCCAACACAGTCTTTGATCTACTTTTTGTACAAGTTGTCAGGTGCAGCATGATCAATTGCATTGGCCTTTGTGATCTCTCTGGCATTATCATACAACATTACTAGATTGACATATCTTGACATAGACACCATAATGACAGAGAGTTAATTTGACGCCGCTGTTCATGACCCATCATCTCATAGTGGGTATTGGTTGATTATACTGGATGGGTGCATCTTTATGACTCAAGCAACGATCTTGCTTTGCACAGTGTTGGATCACTCCCCTGTGCCTTACTTGTGATGATGCTGGGTAAAGGGGTAGGACAGGATGGATGGCGCTTCCAATTAGAAGCCCTCTTGGATCAAGATAAGACAAGTAATTGTGGAATATATCTGTTTTAACATTGGAACATTGTTCAATTGGAGGCAAGATGGCGGCTGTGTGACTGCTGCGGGAGCTGCTCACCCTCACTCGTGAAGACAATATGGACTAGGAAACTCAAGGTCTTGGATAATATATTCAGATGAATCGAGGAAACGGAATCAGAGCATTTTTGGCTCGCACTACGAGGCAAATTTAACGAGGCATTGACGGAACAAGACAATTTACATACCTGCTGGCTCGAAGCGTAGTTAAACTTCTGGCTCCCCTTGTGCGAGACGGGCTCTCCTCGCTGCAGGACAAGATTCCCCCAAGAAAGCCAAACTTCCCAAGGATCAGGTGGAGGCCGGAGTAAACGGAGGAACGCGAGGTCTGCTGCCTGCCCGGAAGACGCCGGCTGATCGTAAAAACGAAGACGCATTCGCGCTATGGGTCGCGAGGAGGAGACAAGCAGCAAATTGAAAGTTAAGGAGCAGCGTCCCGCTGGTAGTAAGACCCAAGCAACCGACGGTCCCTGGGATGTTTTCAGGATGCGGACCAGGCGGTGGCAAGGAATCGACAGACAAGGAGGGGATAAGCGCCAACCTCCAGAAAGAACCGATGAGTGCTGGCGATCATCTCCTACGAAGTACAGTGAGTAAAGAGACGCAGTCAGGATGGATTGCAAAGGGGGCAGGCAGTAAGGCAAGCACTTTGAGCCTACCGCTAGACAATGGGGCTGAAGGGGGGCAGATACAGGTCGGCTGGAGCAAACGACTCCAGTGACACAAGGGGAGCTTGATCTTGATCTCAGGAATTCTCTAGACTTGACTGTTCAAAGTAGCACTCAATCATGCCCAAAGTCAGTAGGAACCCCTGAAGGGGATAAATTGTATTCCCTCACGGATGAGTCGGAAAATTTCCAATGGCAGCGAGAATGGGGACACCGATTTGGATACCTCTGAAAGAGACACAGATAGTCCGGCTGTTAAACCAACTATGCAGAAACATGCATCTGCTCTGAAAAAGAGGAAAAACATTGGGGGGAAGAGCAGGGGCTCGGAATCAGATCATAGCAGGTCTAGCCAGATGAAGTGGGACTATTCAACCACTCACTTTGGGATAGAGGCTGGAGAAGATGGGGGAAGATGGAATACAGCTGGAATCTGCTAAGCTATTTTCAGAGCCCAAGGCTATCTCTGAATCCTCCCCAACGATGGGGTTAATATACTCTACCCTTAAGCAGATGCAAGTAGAAGCACGGCAAAAGCACAAGAGGGCTCACTTGGCAACAAAATAATTACAGGGAGCCATTCGAAAAGTTAACAAGGCATGCACTGACATTGCAGAATGCACAACAGCGCTGGAAGAATGGATTGTGGTACTGGAGGCCGGGGCCGAGGCTATGGGGCAGCAGGCTACCGCAAACAAATCCAGAATGACTGATGTCCTATGGAAGATGGAGGATTTTGAAAACCGCCAGCGGCGGAATAACCTGAGGCTGTTAGGCATCGAAGAAAATGCTGAAGGGGATGACATTCGCAGATTTGTTCTCCGGCTGCTGAAGGGGGTGTTTCCAGAACTGGCACATTGGGACTGGGATTCGGAGGTGCAGAGAGCGCACCGATTCCCACTGATGCTAAAAAAAAGTGGGGGACAGAGCGATCAGAATATGAAACCCAGGGCTATTCTTATATTTTTGGTAATTTCCTCTTGAGGCAAGCAGTTTTTGATAAAGCTAGACCTGAAGCCAGGTGCTCAGTGGAGGGATACACGTTTTTTGTTAGGCCTGATTTCTGCCACACAACGGTTGAGAGAAGATGGAGGCTCCGACAACTGATCACTCTCTTCCAGAAGCTAGGCTGTGAGGTGTATCTAATGAGCCCCGCTCAGCTTAAGGTCATCTATAAGGGTACTTCCAGGGTGTTTTCTTCAGAAATTCAGGCTCAAGAGTATCTGCAGGGAATTTTGCGAGGATAGCGAATGGGTAGAACTCAAGGTCCCCTTGAGATAATGTCTAATTGGGAGAGACATCGTCTCCTCTGATTCCTTGTGTTTCCGATTTTTACTTGAGTTTTCTATTTTGGCTTAAGTTCGGAGGGAGGGCGGCAGGGGGCAACAGCAGGATGCAGGAGGCATCACAAGGGTCTTCGGACCTTTTTTGCCCAGCGAAGGGGCGGGGGGAAAGAGGTGGGGGGTTGATCCAAAAGAGTTTTAATGGGTGAAGATAACTTTGAATAGGATGTTTGGGTCCAATGCAAATGAACACTTGGGTGGATGGGTATGTTAAGAAGTGCCTCCATCAATATCTGTGGTCTAAATAATCCTCAGAAAAAACGCAGGATCAATATTGATATCCAATTTCTGAAGGCTGATATCATATGCCTCCAAGAAACACACTTTGAGGCAAGCAGACGGGAGGTAGCGGAGTTGGCAGGTTTTCAACTTGTCTCTAGTACATCACAGGGGACGCGAACTAAGGGGATGGCCGTCATGGCGCGTAAGGGGAGAGTCAGATTCCCGCAGTCAAGTTCGGAGAAAATGGGAAGATGGTTTATTACCCAATGCTGTACGGATCACAGTTCGTTCACTTTGTGTTCTGTGTACGGCTCAGTACTTGATGACCCGGCGCTGTTTGAGTGGCTGAATGTTGAGTTAGTTGGGTGGCTGCTCCCGCTAATAGTCTGTGGAGATTTTAATATAAATATCATCTCTCAAAAGGACAAGTTAGTGGGAAGAGTATATCATGGTCGTAAACCTAAAGTTTTTAAATCTTTATCACATTTATGTGCGCTTCATGGGCTATCAGATGTCTGGGCTATGCAAGAACCAGGGGACCCGGGCTACACCTTCTTTTCTGCCCCACATCAGGTACATGCTAGGCTGGATTATTTTTTTGTTTCCCAGGAGCTAGTACAGTCCTGTAAGATATATAAATATCCTAGGGTCATGTCTGACCATAACCCATTGGTGCTGGAAGTGAGCATTCAAGCTAACCCCTCTCCGATGGCGCAATGGACTTTTGATAGGGCTATGCTGTGTGATGAGGGATTTACGCAGCATATGAAGGTCTGGATCCCCAGGTTCATAGAGGAGAATAAAGGGAGTGCCAATATTGACATAGTATGGGACGCCCTCAAATCTGGGATAAGGGGGGAGACATCTAGATATGGTTGGGCGGCTCAGAGGGAGGAGAAGAAGCTTCTACAAGATCTATATGAGGAATTGGCGGCGGCGGAAATGCAGTTGATCAAGACAATCGCAGGAGGGGGAGACATTGATAAAGCACAGTCTAGAGTCATAGTGGGGAAATCTGCAATAATTGATCTTTCGGCTAAAAAATCTGCTGGGAGATTTATGGCCTGGCATAGCAAAATATATGGAAATAACGAAAGGGTGGGACATCTACTAGCCATGCACACCAGGGAAAATATTGCTCAGGGGGGCATCTCTGAAATTAGGGACCCTATTGATGGCTTAATCTCTGAGCCTGTGTGATCCTCGTTGCAGAGGTTCTACCAGCTGTTCTATACAGAGGACACTCACTATGAGGACATAGAAATATAGGAATATTTAAGGGGCCTGCCAGGTGAAGGACTATCCCTCGAGGAGAATGAGTTTTTAGAGGCACCAATTACGGAGGATGATGTAAGGAGGGCAATTGACTCACTCCGACAGGGAAAGCGGTTGGAACAGACTCAATTCCGGGGGAATTCTATAAAAAGTTCACCCCATGTCTACACGAATTTCTGAGGGAGATATTCTTCAGTGCACAATCAGGAGGGGGCAGCCCCAGATTCATGGAGGTTTGCCAATATAGTCGTGTTCCCAAAGAAGGGCAAACCCATTAACGAACTCGGGTCATATCGCCCAATCATGCTGGTTAACAGGGATATCAAGATATATGCCAAAATTTTAGCTAGTCGATTGGCAAAAGTAACTAAGAAGCTGGTTTCCCCCGCCCAACATGGTTTTGTCCCTGGTCGCAGTACGGTTGACCATATCCGGAGAACCATCGCGTTATTTGACGCCTCAAAGATCGCCGGAGACCCTATGGCGCTGATTCTGCTGGACGCAGAGAAAGCCTTTTATAGGGTCTCCTGGCCTTTTCTGTGGGCTATACTGGAGAGGAAAGGTCTGGGTAGGGATTTTATCAGCGCTGTACAGACCATGTATCGGAATCCAGTTGCTAGAATTGTCACAATGGGTTGTATGTCTGATTCAATTACGATGACTCGGGGAACACGACAGGGGTGCTCTTGCTCCCCCCTTTTGTTTGCTCTCTATATCAATCCTCTTATTAGGAAGATTGAGGGAAACAATGGAATTCTAGCTATGCACAATGAGGGGGGAGCACAAAGATCCTAGCCTATGCTGACGACTTGGCGATTACTACTCCTAATCCTGGTGATGCCCTCGCTGAAATTGAATGGGAAGCTGCCAACTTTGGACATATCTTAGGGTATCAGCTTAATCAAAGCAAAACTCAAATTGTGATAAAGAGCACGGCACAGTTAAATGACAACCGGGTAGCCTTGAATGCTGGTATCTTGGGGTAGAGCTCCCGGCGAATGTGGAGAAAATTGTTGAGTTAAACTTGGACCCAGTACTCCGGAAGTTTAAAACTGACTTTGCTAGATTGAATAACTTAAAACTTACACTGATTGGGAGAAGTAATGCATTTATTATGATATTTTTACCCAAAATGTTATACTTTTTTAGGGCCATTCCCTTAGAGGTCGAAGATTTTTGGTTCAAATCCTTAAATCAGCTGATCTCTAGATTTTTATGGGCTGGTCAACGCCCCCGGAGAGCTATACAATTTTTGACTCTCCCAAGGGACCAGGGAGGATGGGCCGTTTCCAACTTCCAATTATATTATTGGGCATCGATGTTGCAGCAGATGGCAGGCCTAATAACAGGGGAAAGAGCTGGTTTAGAGGAAGAGTCTTCTATCTCTATATTTGAATTAATATTGGGTACAGAGGCTAGAGGATGTCTCATGCGTCATATTGATTTTGCTTATTTTAAGAGGGTCAGATTTAAAATTTGGTTGGTGCATTTAAGGCATGGACAGCTGTCCGGAAGAAATTTGGACTGGGCCGGGTGAACAGATACACTCCCATGTATAACAATGACCTACTCCCAGCCATTTTTAAAGATGGATATATGAAATATTGGGACAAGAGGGGATTGAGGAAGATCAGGGATCTAATGGATGAGGGGGGGATATTACCCTTCGATGCAATTAAGGATAAATTCGGGATAGGGAACAGCCAATTTTTGAAGCACTTACAAGTAAGAGATTTCTTGGCTAAAAAGACGAGGAAAGGCCAGTTTTTCTAGGGTCACTTTGGTTGACTTATTGCTGAGGTCACCACCAACATTGGCTACTTTGTATAAATTATTAAATAAGGAAATGGTGGATGATCTCACGAAGCATATGAACCGCTGGCACGACCTTCTACAAGCTGGGATTGGAGAGTGTGAAGACTCGCTTCACTTGGCTCAAACATCATTTATTGCTGCCAGTTTGCAGATGCAGTGTTTTAAAACCTGGTTAAATCTATATATCACCCCGGCTAGGATTGCCAAGTGGCGGGGGGGTCTTCTGGTCTTCACTGCCCTCGATGTGGCTACTTTTCAGCTGAAATCGTCCATATATTTGCAAGTTGTCCCAAGCTCGATACTCTCAAAGACGACATAGCTAAGCGGCTGGGAGAACAGCTGGGATTTTTGATAGATCTAACTCCCCAGTTGATAGTCTTAGGTGTGACTGATCTGAAAGTGCCATGGCCGGCCCAGATATTCTTATTTACTGCCATGACTGTACTAAGACTCTGTCTGGCCACATGCTGGCTAGACCCTGAGCCACCATCCGGGCAACAATGGCTGGGCAGACTCTTAGCGGTATATCGATGGGAAATGGCAGTATATGAACGGAGGGGACATAGAGCCCGAAAATGGGGCTCAGAAATCTGGGCCCCCATAAGGCAGTGGATCAATGAGATCGAGGGATCTCGCTAACCCATTCTGGGATAAGGATGGTGGGGGCTCTTTCCCTTATTCTTGTTATCAACTACGGGTGAAAATTATGATACTGGACTTTATGTATGCTTTTGCCCTAGCCTATATTTTATCTTTCTTTTTTTTTCTTTTCTCTGCTAGGTTTTTCTTAAAAATAGTATTTAAATTCTGATTTCGATCATGGGGGGGAGGAGGGGTGGAAACAAGAAGGACGAGAGGCCCTGTCTCTTTGTATTGCAAAATGTATGTAAGAAAATGTGAGATAAAGAATATTTTTTTTTTTTAAAAGGAACATTGTTCAATTATGATACAATCTGGGAGGACTTTAAGGCCTAAATCATAGGGATATGTATTTCTAAACATTCTGGATCCTTAAGGCTTTGAGAGATAGGCTCAATAAATTTAGAAGGGAGATACATGAACTGGAAAAGGAACACAGAAAATCACAGGTGACAGAGCCATTAGGAACAGTATGTGAATTGAATTCCGTGGTACAGTGGATCATGAAATTACATTTATGAATACATACACCACTGCTAGGTGCTATAGGGAGAGAGAGCAACCTAGCAGAACATTGGCTCATTTGATTTGGCCACAATGGGCATCCGGGAGGTGGTGGAGATAGATGATGGAGAAGGAAACTTCATGATAGATACTCAGGCATATTGATAATTTTCACAACATTCTATGGACATGTCTAGGGGGAGTTAATTGAACTTTAATATTAGTATTATCTAGGCAGAGCAACAATGGCCTGGTTGGAAGAGGCAGAGATGGAGCCTTGACCTACGTCCATTATTGTAAAGGAGATACTTGATTAAAACAACAGCTAACAGTAAAGCACCACGTAGTGTTGGTTTACCAGCTAAATTTTACAAAGACTATGGTAATTGTCTAGCCCCTCACCTCTTCCCCATATTGAAGGAAGCGTGTGAGATTGAGTCATTTCTCTTGACATTGAGGGAGGCTATGAGTATTACATTGCTTAAGCTAGGTAATCTGACAGCACAATGTGATTCTATTGGGCTGCAATTCTTATTAAATACAGATATAAGAACAGTAGCACAAATAATTGCAGAGACTACTGACATATATGCCTGCAATAGTCTTGTTAAGTGGAGTTTGTTTCTCAGTAGTCAACATCTTTAATTCTCTGTACATTATTTGTGCTCTTGCATCAGTTGGGGCCAGATCTTAGCACTACAACAGTGTTCTTAGATTTTGAAACAGCATTTGTTTACCTAGAGTGGAACCAGATGTTCACAGTCCTTCAAAAGGTGGGTCTTTGTGAGGGCATTGTTGTCTGGATAATGTTGCTATTCTCTAATCCTAGTGCAAAAGCAAATGCCCAAGTATCTTTCTACATCGTGATTTTCAGAGGGGTGCAGCAGCTTTGCTCTTTATCACCATTTCACAATGATTGTACTATGATATATCAGCAACCCAAAGATTGCCACATTTAAATATCAATACCACAATATCGTAGCCAAAATATCAAAAATCAAAATATCGTTAATAAAAATACTGGAAAACTAATAATATTGGGAATCAAAATATTGCAAACCATAATATCAACATGCATGTATTTATAATTATACACCATAAAAATATTTACTAACCACAATATTGAAAGAAAAAAACCATAAATATGCAAAAAATATTAAATTAATTAAATTATTAGAAACATATTTTTATTCAATAAGCAAGCACAAGGTAATTAGCAGCTATTACATAACATACAAAAAGAAATCAAACACACCTATCAGAACAATAGGAAACTAAAGCAACCAACCAAATCTTACAAACAATGAAACCACTATAAAATATGGGAAATGTTTCACTAACCTTGTGCCCGCATCCAAATAAGAAGATAGAAGTCAGCCACGCTGTCAACCATTTACAAACCAACACAAAAAAATAAGCAACTAACAAGCATTTCCCTAACTACCTAACTCCCAACGCCCATAATCTAATATTAACAAATTAACAAAATATTTAATGTGTGTATCACTATCCTTTTACTAACACATCAGAATTGCCACATAGATAAAAATAAAGCACAAGAAAAACCAAGCCAAAGAAGACTAGCCAAAAAAGTAATCAACCTGAATAAAAACATGACTGCTTCCGCATGTAAGTATTAAATAAATTCAAACAGCTGTAACTAAACTATTTCAAGAATTACTAGAAGATACAAAATTTGATAGAAAATATTGTTTATATTTTTTAATATAGCGCAGAGTAGAACGTGTTGAAAGAAGCAAAATAGACTGTTCCTCAGAATGTAAAACTCCTGCTACCATACCTAGGCTACACCTGCAGCAAATAACATGGCAGCAATGAGCATAGCCATTGGAAATGCACCAAATACTACTATAATGGTTGCTATGGGAGGGCAATAATTGTAAATTTCAAAGTTGAAAGCACCACTAAGCATAATCATCCACCAAATATGGCAGAAGATGTCTTTCAAGACCTCAAGGGTGATTCCACAAGCCCTAATGCTCCAAGTGGAACTGTGCTAAAAGACAGCGCTCACAAAATCCCAACCCATCATCATCATCAAAAAACTTTATTCGATCTTAAAAACAAAAGATCATAAAAGTACAATTCATCATATCCCGGCTTCTAATAAAGTGACAGTGCATAAGTTTCAGCCTGAATTCACGGCAAATGTTAAATACTATTTTAACATTCTTCATAAAAGATATTAATACTAACAAATTGAGAT
Source organism: Calotriton arnoldi (assembly GCA_963921515.1). Lineage (NCBI taxonomy): Eukaryota > Metazoa > Chordata > Amphibia > Caudata > Salamandridae > Calotriton > Calotriton arnoldi. The sequence goes on from CAWUFW010001590.1 coordinate 1,517,072, forward strand.
TACTAGACGATTAACCCCTGCGCCTTTCATGATCAAATACAGAAACATCTAGCCGATCCTGCTTTCTCCATACAATGCAATACAACTTTATAATAACCCTTTGTACGTAGTGTGTGCTGGAGGGGGTATACTGCAAACAGTACCACTTTTATGACACTGGTTCATCACTCGGACACTTAAAATAGCTAGGTAAAACATTTCCTTTTCCTTATGCAGGCCCACAAGAAGCTAGCTATCGAAAAGCTTATGTGCGGGTTGCTAAGTTTTTTAAGAAAACTAAAAGCCACTCTACATTGTCTAAAATTGTATTGTCTTAAAATTGGTAAGATATATCTTGCTCTCTCTTCTTTATATAAATCACAAAATAAAACTATATGTAGTTCTGACTGCTCTGATGTGTCATCGCAGGGGCAGGCAGTCAAGTCCGCAGAGTTAAATCTTCCTGCGGGATAAGCCACCATCAGGGGGATCATATTCATACGAAACTTTAATAAAATTAATCTGTGCTGTAAATTCTTGGTTTCCTCTAAATAAGAATAATCTCCGTCTGCTATTGGCGGGAGGAGACTGTATAACCCTACTGTTGGTTTGTCTTGGTTTGCTTCCAGTCTATCATGCGCCGCCTTTGCTAGAAATTTTATTTTTGTTTCTTTCTTTGATATTTGAAGGCAAGCGCTAGGGTTTCTAAATAAATCCTCTAGGCCCAATGAATTCAGAGTTAACCTTACATATTGGAGACATTCTATTTTGTGAACGGTGTCTAGTTTTAGGCAATTATTTATGATGGATTGGGCCAGGTGTACTATTTCCCTCCTCCATATTGAATGCCATAATAATATTAGGGCAAGCCTTATTGTATCATCGACGTAGGGTAGTCCCACTTCTAGATGGCAATTAAAATTAGAACAAGATACAGGGAGGGATACCTGCAGTTTAAAAAATCTATCCTCAAGTTTCTGTAAGGGCTTTATCGGGGCCATCCCCCACACCCCTGTTATGTTATGTTATGTTAATTAATTTTGTAAGGCGCACAGCTACCCAGCAAGGGTTTCCCAGCGCCAGCCTGAGAGGAACAGAAAGAGAGCAGAGAATTATTGGTTGAATAGCCAGGTTTTTAAACATTTGCGAAAGTTCCCGTAGACAGTTTCATTGCGGAGCGGCATGGGGAGAGAATTCCACAAGGAAGGGCCCAAACAAGCAAAAGATCGTCCACCCATCTGTGACAGTCTAGTCCTGGGAACCGAAAATTTTGCCTGAGTAGTGGAGCGAAGAGGGCGAGAGGGCAAGTAAGGGTGAACTAAGGCTTGCAGGTATTGAGGGGCCGGGCCAGATTTGATCTTAAACATGTAACTCAGGGCTTTGAATTTAATCCGATTCTCTACCCTGAGCCAATGGAGATCACGCAGAGAGCCAGAGATAGAGGCTGCTCTGGGAACCTGGCAGAGCAGTCTGGCGGCAGAATTCTGCACCACTTGAAGCTTGTGTGTCACATCCTTGTTTGCCCCCAGATAAAGAATGTTGCTGTAGTCCAGTCTAGAGGTAACAAGAGCCTGGACTACGGTTCTCTGGGTAGAACAGGGAAGCATCCAGATAATTTTCTTAAGCCATTTCAGGATGGTAAAACAGGTCGCAGCCACCTTCACGGCTTGTTGACGCATTGATAACTGATCATCAATGATAAATCCTAGGTTGCGGACTTGGTGGGTGGGCTGGGGAAGGGCACCCATTTCTGCAGGCCAGTGATGAGGACCCCAAAGATCTTTATTTTTCTCCAAGATCAGGACCTCCGTTTTATCTCCAATAAGTTTGAGTAGGTTGGCTTGCATCCATGATGCGATTTTCCTCAACCCGACCTGGAGGGCAGATGACTCAGACACCCTCCCGGCAGAGAGAGAAAAAATAATCTAGGTGTCGTCCGCGTAGGAGAATAGGGACAGCCTCTTCTGCAATCTCCGCCAGAGGTCTAACATAGACAATGAACAGTAGGGGGCTAAGGATAGAGCCCTGAGGCACCCCATATGGAGAAGAATGAGTTTTGGAGAAGGCCGTAGTAGAAAAGACCTGGAACGTTCGGTCGGTGAGGAAAGAAGTAAGCCAGTTGAGTGCCGGACCAACAACGCCCAGAGACTGTAAGGCTTTTAATAACACAGTGTGAGACACCGTGTCCAAAGCTGCACTCAAGTCAAGTAATATGAGGGCCACCGTGTCCCCAATGTCCAAACGGCGACGCAACATTTCTGTAACTCCAAGAAGGGTAGTTTCGGTCGAGAAACCGGCTCTGAAGCCTGATTGAGAGGAGTGTAGAAAAGTTAGGGTTTCAACAAAATGGGATAACTGTAAGTTAATGTGTTTTTCCAAGATTTTGAAAAAAAACTGAAGTAGTGAAATTGGCCGAAAATTTGAGGGCTGGGCAGGATCAGCATTAGCCTTCTTTAAAAGTGGAAGAACCATAGTGTGTTTCCACTCTGACGGGACAATTGCCTCCTGTAGGGAGGCATTCAGGAGCTCCATAATTATCGGGAGTGAAGGCAGCTCAAGCTGCTGCAGCACAGAGATAGGAAGGAGATCGCAAGGAGAGCCAGATTTAATGCTACCTAGGAGCCGCTTGAAGGAGTGTATATCTAAGAGCGACCAAGTTTCCAATTTATTGGTGGGTTCAAAAATTTTACTGTCTCCATGACTGACAGTTCTGGCTGCCTGAAGAGGGATGGATGCTTGCTGTATGGCGTTAACTGGCTGATCACCATTCAGTGCAGAGTAAATTTTTTCCACTTTATTAAGAAAAAAGTTGGCAAGGTCCTCGCATTGTGATCCATTACGGATGAGAGGGGTGGACTGAGTTTCTGAACCAGATAGTTCTTTGACCATCTCAAACAAGGTCCTTGAACAATTCTGCGCACTGGAGATAGTAGAGGAAACATAATCAGCACGAGCTGTCCTGCAGAGGGAGTGATAGTCTCTTTTGGCCCTTTTATATGTGAGTTTAGTGTCGGGCGCATAGTTCCTCCTCCAGTGTCTCTCCAACGCTTTACATTTGGTTTTCTCAACTTTTAACCTCTCGGTAAACCAAGGGGCAGGGGGGTGGTGGTTGTTCACCCTTTTAGTAGAAGGTGGAAGACAAACATCACTGGCTTTAAGAATCCAATTTTGGATCTCACCCAAGGAAGTGATAGACATTTGTTTCATGGTAGGGGCACTGTTAGATAGAAACTTGTTAAAAGCTTCAATATCCAGTTTTCCCCAATTTCTAGTTTTTTTCTTGATGCCAGGTGCGGCTACAGACAGGCTCACAGGGGTTTTAAACCGAAAGCCGACCGCAAAGTGATCAGACCAGCACAAGGGGAGAGCTGGGAGGCATTGGATATTGGGTAAAGTCGAGAAAATGGGGTCCAGTAGGTGGCCAGCATAATATTCATCGCTGCCGTGTCAGAAATAAAGGTAGTGCTATTAGTACACACAGGGTCATCAAAATGGAGGTTAAGATCGCCCAAGATGGTAAAATTGGCAGCATTAAGAAGGTGGGGGGGTGACTAGATCAGGAAATGATAAGGCCCGTGGGCCGGAGGGCCCAGGGGGGCAATAGACTAGTATGCTCGAAAAGGTAAACTGGGGGGTCAAGGCAAGCTTAAATAAGGCCGCCTCACAGCCCATGAAAGGTAAATCTTCAAATTTGCATGAGTAGGACTTATTGTAAATTATGGCAATGCCTCCACCCGTCTTGAAGTCCCTATCCTGCCTGACTATGGCATAGTTGGACGGCAAAGCTGAAGCTACATCAGGGCCAAAGCTCATGTGCAGCCATGTTTCAGTGAGAAAAATAGCGTCTGGCTGTTCACTGATCAAAAGATCAAAAATGTCTGCCTTATGTTTGGGGAGCGAGCAGCAATTAATACAAAAAAAGGTAAATTCCTTATTAAGTAAGTTGCTATGTCTTAAAAGGGAGTTAACCTGTGCGATAGTGAGGGTAGAAGTGGTTAAAAGGTGCTATGTTCCTTACGAGTCCCTTTTTGAAATGTAAAGTTGCAGCATAGGCAGCTAATGCCACCATCCTCAGGATGGAGTAGAGTACAATCAGGGAGCGGCATGCTACGGTGCTCCAGCAGCTGCTTGGAAGAATAACATATTGTCTTCCTTATATTTAGACCAGGGTTCGTGGCCCCTGGTCCCGTTTGGGCGCGGACGGGCGCAGACGGGCTTGCCTTTGGCGCGCCCGCTGGGCGCGCCCGCTGCGCGCGTCCGCTGCGTGTCCGTTCGCTGCCCATTAAATAGGAAATGAGGCAGGACGGCGTGCAGCCACTAGAGCGCTATCTAAGAAAGCGCGTGGCACAAGAAAATGTCCGCCCCGGGAGTCTAAGCCCCGACCGGGCTTCATAGGTAGCGGCTAAGATTGTCTTTGCTCTGTATATCGGCTATACAATTTTTAGGGGTTTTGTGCCCAGTTTCTTTGCAAATTTAGCAATGGCTGCCATACTACTTTTCATCACCAGAGCACTATTTTTCACCATGTTAGCCCAAGTTTGACCTTTATCGAAAGAGACCCCCAGATAAGAAAATGTGTCTACCACCTCTAATCTGCGGGCCCCTATGTGAAAGGATGCCACTTTCCCGGGCCGAGTTGAACCTGCTATCAGTATGAAGGATTTCGATTCATTGACCCTTAAATCCAGGGATGTCATGAAGGTCGCATAAGCCGTTATCATACATTGCAGGGCCCTACCCGTTCTGGCAATTATTACTGCATCATCGGCGTAGGCCAATAATGGTAAGGTGAAGGTATCAAAAATCGGGACATCTGGTGTTGAACCCGCCAGTGCCACCTCAACCCGTTCGTGTATATTGAAAACAAAAATGGGACGAGGACGCATCCTTGTCTAACTCCCTTTGCTATCCGAATTGGGCGTGTGCATTCCCCTTCTTTACCATATCAGACACATGAGGTGGACTGGGAGTACAACTGGCGGATGAAAAATAGTATTGGCAGATCAATCCCAACATTCTCCATTATCTTCCATAGTTTGGAATGGCTAACGGAGTCAAATGCTGCGGTTAGATCCATGAAGGCCATATACATTTTTTCACCTTTCGCCCTGGTATATTTTTCTATAATTAGGCTCAGGATCAGGCATTGATCGATCATGCCCCTTCCTCTTTGGAAGCTGTATTGGGCCGGGATCAATATGTTCTTCTCCTGAGCCCATTCTTCCAAACTATTTGTAGCAATAGCCGCCCCATTAGTTTTGACGTGCTGTCTAACAAGGAGATGGGTCTATAATTGCGCGGCTCGTTTTTGTCTCCTTTTTTGTAGATTGGTATGATTACACTAGTACCCCATGAGGCCAAGGGGCCTATCTTGGCTATCGCGTTAAATACATTCTGCAATAAGGGGGCCCATAAATCTTGATCTTCCAAAAATAAGTCAATTGAGACCCCATCTAGCCCCAGGGCCTTTGCCTTGCTACACTTACCCAGCCCCTTCATTATTTTTTCCACAGAGAAGTTGAGGGACTCTGTTTGTACAGCTGGGGAGCTTGGCTGGTTAATCGGACATATTTCATTTGATCCGAAAATCTTCTCGAAATGGCTCACCCAAGCATCCTCACCCACATGGGAATCCAAAGTTGGGTCATTAGCGTTTTTAAAATAGGGATTATTTACCACCCTCTAAAAGTCCCTGCTGTTTTTAGTGGTTGCTGCCCATTCCAACTGTTCCCCAGCCTCATCTCTCAGGGCCGTTTCTATTTGTTTCCTTGCTTCTCTATATGCCTTGCGCTGCGACTTTATTCTCCCTTGGTCTCTGGGTACAACTTTCAGGGCTTTATGGAGATCTTTTAAAGATTGTGAGCAGGCATGATCAAACCAACACATAACCGGGACCTTATTTGTTGATTTGCTACGAGTCAGGGCATATTTCACTGCCTCCAATATTTTTGAGAAATCTGAAATGAAGAGGTCATCGGGGTAGTCTACATCCAAACAATTTTGCACATACTCCATGTTCTTGGATACTATTTGTGGGATTATTTTTTCCTTGTCTATTCTACCCCATTTCAGTTGGTATCCATTCTTTCGTCCCAAAATCGGTTTCTCTATAATTTGTGTTTGCTTCTCCCCAAGGGATTACTAGCATGGATAAGGAGATGGAAGCGTGATCGCTAAAGCTTGTAAATAGTGTATCTTCTTGTGTCAACTTTACACTGAGAGATTCTGAAGCTAGTATGTGCAAAGGTCTTCGTGAATTCTCCGAAAAATGTGTCAACTCTATTTCTTATCTCCAGATTTCTAATGGAGAGTAGTCTGTTTAGGCTCTGCCCATATTTGTGGTGCATAAAATGATTTACTGGGTCGTCCTCCACATCCATAATGCCACAAACCGTCTCCGTAGAGTATTTACACAGCTGTGCATTAAAGTCTCCTACCCACATAATGTTAAAATTCTCCCAAAATCAGCTACCAATTTTATTAAGCTCGTTTTCCAGTAAGGCCACCACCGAGTGCATGTTCCCTCCAAAGTTGTTGTAGTAAAAGTTTATTAATAGCCAATCGTGTCCACGTAACCCCCCGATTAACAGGAAATGGAAATAAGGGCACAAGCTCACAAATTTCTTTATTCTTATTGGCAGGGTGTTTGATATTACTGTTAGTAGTCCACCTCTTGCGCCTCCTGATTGTGATGGTACGGCTTCAGTTTGGAACGATACTCATCTACAGATATTTGATCAGTTGCCCAGGTCTCCTGTAGGCATATTATGTTATAAGTTTGCCAAACGGCCAGCCAATGCGTATTACCCACATTCACCCTAATACCTGCAACATTACAGGAGGCTAACTTTAGCCAACTTCTAGAATCCCTTTCCAGGTCCTCTACGATAGTTGCTTTATCCCTATCATATGCCCTAGTAGGCTCCAGCCCTGTTAGGTGTGTGTCAGCTATGGGTAGTCAATCACAAGATTCTAGCTCTGACAGGGGGGCAAATCTATTCACTGCTCCCCAGTTGGAACCCCCCAAATTGCCTGGAATAATCTTGGCAGTAGGCTGATCTCTATACCTGCCGAGGTGAGTTCTATGGGGTGCCAAATTACATAGGTGAATTGGGCTGTAAAAATAATCCAAAGATGAAACAAAAATCTGAGTGCCAGGCAAGACAACATTATGGAGTTGGCGTCTCAGGTAGCTCACCAGTTGGTGATCATTAAAATTGATCACTATACAATCCCCCTTTAAGTCTTTGTTTGAGCTGCCCACACACCCCACTCTTCTAGCCATGATAATATGGCTGGCTAAGCCCCAATTTCTTTCTGCTCCAATGTCGGCATGCGAGGTAAGCCAAATGAAGGGACTTATACATCAGCTGCTCCGTGGATTCTTTCTGCGCCTCTCTCAATGCCGGGACATTTGCCAAGATCCAGGATCAACGGGGAAGCAGCGGAAGGGAGGTGTAGGGATTGGTACTACTGCCTATTATACTCTACCTCACCTTCCGTCAATTGTGAGGCCCTCACCTCATCTGATTTCCCCCTCTCTTTCGGATGGGAGTATGTTATTCCTCCCATTGTTACCCCCTTCAACTACACCCTCCTGCTGGGCAGTGCCTCGAGCGACTGGCGGGGGGCTGACAGAGCGAGAGGTAGCTGCAGACGGGGCCGACAATGGTGGTAACTTGGGCACAGTAAAAATGCTTCCCTCCCCTTGTCCCCCTCCCCTTCAGGCTGAACGGTCCCCCAGGTTGATCCAATATTGAGGTTCCCAGACCTTCTTACAGCTCCTCCCCCTGTGAACCCCATTGTCCCGAGAGAGACTATACTCTCTTCTATCTTTGTCAGTCTGTGAATTAACAGCTGCAAAAGGAGGGTGACCATGTTCTCCAGTCTAATCCATCCCGCCTCATTCATCATAACTGGGCGTAGATTAATGGGAGGTGACTGATTCGTGCCAGGGTCTCCTTCACTTGGTGTTGGGAGTCTCTTGGATTTTAGGTTTTTTGTTAAGTTGGGCTTTACATTTTCCCGCATCTTTTCCTCTTTGCCGCTGGTTCGATGTTTGCCTCCACTATGGGAGCAGACTCGATTACAGGGTCCACAGCCAAGTGGCCATTACAACAGGGGGCTTGAGGCTCAATGGAAGCTAGGGCAATCGGTTCAGAACAGGCCTCGGATTGTAGTGTGGTCGTGCCTATGCTCCGTCTGCCCTCTTCCAGAGAGAGCCGACGCTCAGTAAGCTCAATTTCTTGTCACAAAACGATTGCTGCCCATGTAAAAATGCATCCAGTGTATTCACTATTACCCCTCCCTGGGCTTCACTTGTTGCCTTCCGCTTACCCATAGTCTGTGGGGCTCCTTCATGCGATGCTTAACAAAATGGTCTTCCTGGTTCTTCGTCCGCTAGAGGGGTGGCCCAGCCCAGCCCAGCCTCCTCTGGGCTCCGACAGGCGTGGACGGGCCTGCCCTTGTCCCGGGTGCATCCCCACGTGCGTCCCTGCGCGATTGCTGCCGGGACTTATGGGAGTTGGAGTCTTCCCAGTGGCTCACGGCGGCTTTCCCCAAAGCGGAGTCCAGGCACCAAACAGCAGTCAGACGAGCAGGCGGTAACACAGGTTAGTGCGCGGGGCGCGTTTTAATGCACAATTGCTGCAGGGACTTATGGAAGTTGGAGTCTCCCCAGCGGGTCACAGCGGCTTTCCCCAAAGCGGAGTCCAGGCACCAAACAGCAGTCAGATGAGCAGGCGGTAACCCACTCCATAGAATGACTACCAACTTTGCCTAACTTAAAAAAAATCTAGAAAGAGACGCTCTCACAAAATAACAACCCCAACCTCTAAAACCCTTTGACAGCCTACTAATTACTCACACAAAAGAGAATTTCCTACTATGTGACAATAAAAATAATGAGAGACAAATTCTAATGTTTACTACAGAACAAAAACTGCAAACATTAAAACAACGCACCATTGGCTAAAGCATGAAACCTTCAAAAGACGTCCATCACCTTTCTACCAATTAAATACCATCTATGGATAACTGCATGACAATATTATACATTATTATTTGCTTTATTACACAATAAACAAGCAAACACTTATTTAGAAATGTTTAAGTAAATGTATGAGAAATATACCAACTATGCACCCACAAAAGTAATCATAGATTTTGAGTTTGCTATGATACACACAATATTAAAAATGTATCCAAACATGCAAATACAAGAGTGGAATTTCCAATATAACGGAGCCATATGGCACCACCTACAAAATAAATCCACCTTAAATATTAAATGCTCCAGAAATAGCACATTCCAATTCTAAATAAAAAAATAACTATTTGCACTATCATTTGTGCCACCCAAAGAAGTAACATGATATTACGACCTGCTAATAGATTCTAATTTTTACAAAGCAAATGAAGACAAACTAACTGCACTTCTAGATTACTTTGAGGAAACCTGGGTTGGTTGCCTCTACCACTCAGGAAAAAGTAGCCAAACCAGGTTCTACATTAGCTAGTGGAACATATACAAAAGCCCCCTAAACAAAGAAGCCAACGCCACAAAATGGAGCTGAAGGGTGGCACAACTCATTGCCAAGCCACAATTGGCAGACACCATCAAATCATATGCCAGTCCATTGAAATACTACAAATAGAACACAGCTACCAACCCCTAACAATCCAAATATTTAAAACCCTAAAACCAAGAGTAACCAAATACATCCTGCACATGCATGACACTCTTTGTAAACAGGTCTTCCTGTAAAGAAATCTACCACCTCTAGACCACCAGGACTCTAAAGCATACACGCCACTATAAAGCACTAAATTACACCAAGAAAAGAACACATGATAATTTAGTGAATAAAATATATTTAACCATACCAAAAATGAAAATATCTCCACAAATTAAACACTAAACATACAATAAAAGTAAATAGTTAAAAACATGATAATATAAATAAACTAAAACACCATAATATAAGACAACCAAATATTCATATAAAATATTCTCAACCACAAATCAAAATAAATGTAAATAATTCTCAGAATTCAGTATCAGTAGGGCACCTTGATAATCCTATCACTCCTATATAAATCACAAAAGGTAACCCCCAGAAAAATGCACAAATCAATCCAAAGTGGCTTTTTAAAAATACATTCATTAAAAATATACATTAATGCAGTTGTAAAAAATGCTAAACATCCTGAAAAATAATAAAATTAAACAAACACAAAAGAGAAGTGGTAGTAAAAATATTTTTTAAAAAGATATTAAAAACATATCTCTAAAAGCACTATTTAAACCAGCACCCAAAATAAAATTTGTCAAAGGAAAGCGACTTCTCTCCTGCAAAACAAAACGCACAGAAAAACATCCCACCCAACATAACCATCAATACCATTAAACAAAGCAATCAAATATCATACACTTGAGCAACATTTAATAAACATAGCATATATAATAAATAAATCATAAACTACAACCATCACTATAATTCTCGCAACCATACAACCTAGTAACAAATGTACCACCAACCAAAACAACAGTAACTAAACATAACACAGTAATGTAACACATATAAACAGTTTTAAAACATTGTAATTCACATGCATCTATGAAATAATGTTACACAAAAGTGACAACTACATTCTACACATTACAAGAGCTAATGCTACCTTCGTCAAAATCACATCTAACTACAGTACAATACATTTACAAACACTAAGGCCCTAATTACGATGCCAGTTGGAAGAGTGTCCTACCGACATCGTTGCGGGAATGGGACCGCTCGACCAGGAGTCAGAGGTCCCCCCAGCCATATTAAAATGCAACTGCCAGCACAGCGGTCGGAAACATGCCCTTTACTATAGCGGCATGTGCTGGCGGTCGGAAAAGAGCCCCAGCACAAGCTGCAATGGTAAAGGGCATGTTAACAAAGGCCATGCACTGTGTGCCAGGCACCACATGTTGCCTGGCTCAAGGCGCATGGATGTTTGGGGGCACCACAGGTGCCCCCCAAGCCTCATAGCGGAGGCCACAGGGTGACAGGGGCCCTCCAAGGGGCCCCCAAAGTCCGTTTCTAACAGCCTTTCTATGGCAGTCGGACCACCATAGAAAGGCTTTCTGAAAATGACATCGTAATCCCTACGGCAGTGCCTGAGCAGGCACCGCCCCATTGTAGGGTATTACTTTCCGATCGATGGTTAGACGGGCTCCTTGAGCACGTTGAAATCATCGGTCCGTCCGTCCGCCCGCTGCCTCCGATCGCCGTGCATCATAACGCGGCGGTCGGACCACGGCACCAGATGTCGGGCGGACTGCAACCGGTGGCCTGTCATTTGCGATCCTGTTGACATCGTAATGAAGCCCTAAATTCTAATAAAGTTAAAAATGAATAGTAAAATTAAAATAGTCTTACCTTAACCAAAGACACTCCTAATCCCCAACAATACCTACTGCTCCAAAATCGAATTAAGAAAAAAAACTAAAATTACATAGACGGAGTAAAAAAAAATGGCTTCTTAAGAGAAATGAAAAATAGACTAAGCATCCATAGAAATAAATGGCAAAATATAACTATATACTTTTATTTGTTCAAAAATTTAACTCAATACAAAAAATGTGAAACAAATGTTTAAAGTAAAAAAAAAAGTGTATGTTATTTTAAACAATAAAATACAAGATATCTGTAATTTGTATATGTGAAAGTATCAATACTATTTGTTGAACATAATAACTACAATGCAAGAATGTGTAAAAAAATTCCAAAAATATATTCAAATGAAATAGTGTTTAAAAGTTACATGAAAATGTAAACACATGATTAAAACATGATGCACAGATTAAAAATGTATGTGTAAACAAAATAAGAATATATTAATACAGTTTGTATTAATAAAATATTACTTAAAAATGTAAATGTTATAAATGCATTTACCGTTCCTTTGTATATATTTGTTTACACATGAAAACATAAGTGATTATATACACAATTACACAAAAAGTGTATTAAAAATAATGTACTTTGAAAATAAATAAAAATGTAAAACAACTAAAATAAATGAAATAAAAATGATACACCATTATATAAACATTCATTGCTTATATTTCATATATTGGAATAAAAAGATGCTTGTAAAAGTAAAGAAAAATAAAAGCCAATGAACTAAATATATTGAACATAAAATATGAAACCAATGTTAGCCACATAGAGAACCTCAAAATAAACTATATATACAATTAAGCTAAAAACCTATAACACTTCCACTACTATTAACACAGTACAACAATTCCAACATAACAATAATAGTTCAAAATTAGGATTAACAAACTTTCACTGTATGTGTTCCCACTCAAATCTAAGGAACTTTGGGGAAAATATTCAAAAATGAGGGGGTTATATTTAGCATACTCACTGCCATCTAAGCGACGTTAGTAAAAGTGCTGTTCATGGAGAGGTTTAGATTTGCTATTCCATCTCTAACCTAAGCCGCATTGGGAAACGTGTTGGACACTGAGGTGTTCAGATTTACTATTCTGACTACCACCTAAGCTACACTGGGGAAAGTGCTGATCCTTGAGGTGTTTTGAATTTACTCTTCCCACTACAATCTAAGGTACATTGGGGTAAGTGTTGTACACTTAAGCGTTATGATTTACTATTTCCACTTCAATCTAAACTAGATTGGGGAAAGTGTTGGGCATTTAAGGATTAAGATTTACAATTACCACTCTGATCTAAGCTGCGTTGCAGACAGTGTTGGACAGTATGGGGTCTAGATTTACTATTTCAGCCCTAACCTAAGCTACATTGGGGAAAGTGCTCAATACTGACGGGTTTAGATTTGCTATTCCCACTTCAATCAAAGCTACATTGTTGAAGGTTTTGCACACTGAGGAGTTTAGAATTACTATTTCCACTCCAATCTATGCTGTGGAACTTTTTGGGCATTAAGAGATTTAGATTTACTATTTTCACACCAACCTAAGGAACACTGGGGAAAGTGTTGAACTCAGAGGGTTTTAAATTTACTATTGCCATCTCACTCTAACCTACGTTGGGCAAAATGCTGGACATTAAGGGGGTTGAGAGTTACTATTCCCACTCAAATCTACATTGCCATGAGGAAAGTGTTGAACTTTGTGGGTTTTACATTTACTATTTCCACTTCAATCTAAATTATCTTGAGGAACATAGTTGATATTAGAGTGTTCTTATTTACTATTTTGTCTTCAAACAAATAATATAAAAAAATAACAAAAACAACCGAATATAAACATAAAACACATAAAACCAAGAAATATGAAGTTAACTATTAAACCAATTAAGATAAATATGTTATATTAAAAAAGGCACAACATAAAGCAGAAAAGTTGGAAAAACAGATCCAATATGTATGTAAATAATAAACTCATTAAACAATATATGTAAATAAATTACAATTTCTAATCATAATAAAATGTAAAAATATTAATTGAAATAAAATTCCTTATACATTACATCACACATTATTAAAGTATGTGCAACAATTTAAAAACTAATACACATACCTATAAGTATTTTATTTTGTTCAAATTTAATATTTTTAATTAAGTTTAAATTGTATTTAATTAAATAGCTTTTTTACAAAAAAAATATATTTTTACATTTTTAACACTTACATTAAAAAATCAACTTAACTGAAAACACAGTGGGGCCGATTCACAGAACTAATCTGAGATAAAATCCTAAACTTACTACTTTGGGTATTCACAGAAGGCATTTAGTAGTAGTAAAGTTAGGAGTCCTAACTTTACTACTACTAAATGCCTTCTGTGAATACCAAAAGTAGTAAGTTTAGGATTTTATCTCAGTTTAGTAGTAGTAAAGTTAGGAGTCCTAACTTTACTACTACTAAATGCCTTCTGTGAATACCAAAAGTAGTAAGTTTAGGATTTTATCTCAGTTTAGTAGTAGTAAAGTTAGGAGTGCTAACTTTACAACTACTAAATGCCTTCTGTGAATACCAAAAGTAGTAAGTTTAGGATTTTATCTCAGATTAGTTCTGTGAATCGGCCCCATTGTTTTCAAACACTACCCTCGTTGAATGTCTATAGTATAATAACAACCAACCCAAATTTATGACAAACTATCCACAATGTATTAAAAATGTTTTACATGAAAACAAACTAATCCGAAAATGTATTTCTACATGTAAAATACATTTGAAATATTTACAAGTATTTCACATTAATAAAATATTACCCACCCTAAAATTATATATTTCCCAGCAACTTGGAAAAACATCAATTACAATAGAATATCATTTAAATTTTTTGAAAGAGCTTTAAATATTATTATTGTTGAAAGAAATTAAGGGGCCGATTACGATGGCGGTCGGTGTCAGTACCGCGGTGCCGGCGGTGCGGAAAAATGCCTTTTACCGCCCGCCAGCAGCGGTCCTCACGGCCGCCATATTATGAAGGGCAAATATGCCCCATTTCCCGACCTCCGCGGTGCAACGCCGACCGCCATGAAATTGCGCCCGCCACCGCGCCGGTGGGAGCCAATGGAGACTCACCGCTGTGCGGAATGACGTCCCGTCCGCTCAACAAATTAGGATGCGCCAAACAACCCGTCGAACCGCAGGGAAGAAACCGCCCTTCCAGACACGGCGGAATCTCGACAGCGGAGCGTGAAACGAGACTTCCGGAGCCCTCCACCCGGAGCCGAACGCCATGGATCCAGCACTACACGTCCTCCCGGTGCTGTACGTGATACATCACCAGGTCAACATCGCCCGCCGCGGACGCCGCCGCAAGTACGTAAAAAAAACACAATACAACACAAAACAGAACACAAATTCCACGGGCTGAAACAGGGCACCTGGCCACACCAGACACACTGGTGTGGACAGGAACACATCCATCAGTGTACCCACACATGTCTCATCTGGCACCAATTCACACCCTGCATCAAGCCCACCAAATTACCGCGAACATAATGTAATGTGTTGCTGATGACACCGCAGCGGTGAGTATGCGGGAAATCCATCGCACAAAGCAGAATGCATGTACAGCAACGGACAGGCCAGAAAGACCACAGGCCACCACCACCACCCACCACCCACAGCTCCGCCGCACACAGCAAGAAACATGGCAATCCCCCCCCCGTGCACCCCCATGTCCAACACCAAGCGAGCTAAATCCACACCCAGCAGCACACAACTAACACCTAGGGAGACAGACACAGCAGCATTGGGTGTAGATTAACACATAGCACAGAGGCACAGGCCCAGGGCAACACACACACACACCACAACACCACATACATGGCAAGAAAGCAGAATACAAGCACAAAATTAACATCCACACACACAAGGAACATACAGACTACTGGACACACACCCTGCCAACTCACACAGACATACCCCACACCGACACACAGCCACATACACAGACTACATGCCACCAGCAATGGAGCACAACATAGAGGAAAGCAGAAATGATGTGCACACAAATGGGAGGGCAAGGAGACAACCAACAACCAGGTGAACAGACACATGCAGGACAAGGAACCTAGAACAACATCCACACCCCATCCAAGCACATGGCTGGCACAGTGAGTGAAGTCAAACAACAGTCACCTCAGTGCAACAACTCAGGGAGACAGCAAGGTAACCCATGTATAGGGACAGGGATGAAAGGAAGGACCTCAAGTCAAACAGTGAACAGCAAGTACACATGAGTATCACACAGGGCACATTGGCACACTCAATGACTGTCAAACACAAGTAGGAGTCCCCAAACATACCCCCCTCATATATGCAGCACACAACCCCAATGCCAGACACACAGAAGGGCCTACATAATGTCCAGACAAGATACAGACAAACAATCAAACTCCCTGGGGGCATCCACAAACATCACACACACACAGGGATTTCAGTACCAACGTCTGCACCAAAACAAAAATGGCAAACACAATTCAAAACAGAAACACATACAGAACCACAAAAATAACACACATCACCTTTGCAGCCAAACTAGGGGAAGGCAATGGGAGCACACACACAACAGGAGTGCACCACCTCATCAGTCAGGAAAAATGCATAGGCTACATACCACAACACAGACAAGAAGTGCACCATCACAGAACAACACAGACACATCAAACACACAACAGATGCACAACACCACAAAGCACATAGCAAACACAGCAGTACATCAGGGGATGTACACTAGGACAGCACAAGGCAACATACACCCACAGCACTGAATGCACAACAAGCAGTGTGTGCACACAAACACACAACAGTCCCACACAGCCATGAGTCACACGCCATTAACACACACATCAACACACACGACAAAGCCACAACCAACACACCGTACAACCCTTGACCACCAAAATGCACACCATGTAAGTAACCGTTGTGACTAGGATGACTGCCCATCACAACATGACTACACATCTACACTGCAAGGCATACATAAAAGCAAGAACGCACATACATGTGGAGCCTGGTCAGCCTGCCTGCAATCCCGTGTATATGACCCCTCTATGTGTTTGCAGTGCCCACATACCAGGATGCAGTAAAACATAGCCAACAGCAACAAGGAAGGAACATGAGTCTGGTATGTCACCGAAAACAACATCACTGACCCCACAAGTATCCGAGTCATGAAGAACTGAAGTCCCCGTCACCCCTGTAAAAAAAATGATAAGTCAAACAAGCCAGTGGCACAGTTGAAGTGGCACACAGAGCATGTGGCCCAGTAAATGTGAGACATACAGGAAAAGCCTTATTCAGTAAGGACAATGACACAACTGACAACATGAGCAACTGTTTTTATTCACAAATAGCACTGATAGGCAACAATATCAGACAGGACCAAGGCACAAGATGCAGAGCCTGAACATGAGAAGCTGCACAGGCAGGGGGCAAACTGCAAGGCCAGTGGCCAGTCCAAGGTGCTGACAGAGTCAATGAGAAGCTGCACAGGCAGGGGGCAAACTGCAAGGCCAGTGGCCAGTCCAAGGTGCTGACAGAGTCAATGAGAAGCTGCACAGGGAATGTGTGTCACCAAACTCCGCCATGGTCAGCAACACAGTCTGGTGTGTCACGATGGGCAGCACAGGTACCGGTGTGGGAGAGACAGGTCTGTGACATTGATCAACATTCAGACTTGGCTGTCAGTCTGACTGGGAGCTGACTGTGTGTCGGGCACAGTTGGACCACTTGACTGGGGAGTGAGACGCCCAGCTGAGGAAGAGCTATCAGTGGCCTTGGACGCTGGAGGGCTGCTCGGACCAGGTGGTGTAGTGGCACGTGGAGGTGGACTCAGGCCGACGTGGGACACAGTGTGGGAGGGAGACAGTGGAGGGGTGCCTTTCCACTTCTTGGGGATTCTAAATGGCTTGCCTGTCTTGGTATCAATGGGAAGTGGTGTGGACACAAACGGCACACTCATCACCAAGGCTGCCGCAGGTGCACACGCTGGACCTCCCTTTGGGGATGTGCTGGATCCAGAAGGACGCTTAGCCTGGCATTGCCTCTGCCCCTCCATCCCCTCTTTACCCTGTGTGCCCCCTACAGTGCCCTCCTGTCCCTGCTTCACTGGACTTGGAATGGGAGTAGAGGTAGTTGGTGAAACAGCCTTGGATACCTTACTATGTGTAGCCTTGCCAGGCCCCACCTTCACAGTGGGCATGGAGAGTGTCTGCATGCCTTTGCGAGACGTTTTGGGACCACAGAGTCTGTGGCTGGGGATTGCTCTGAGGCTTGTGACCCTGAGTACTTCCTCCTTGAATCATGTGCCTTTGCAACGCCTGACGGGCTCTTCCCTTTGTGCTCTGGGGTTGTTTTTTTCTTCATAGGGGAAGGTGTCTGTGACCTTGACCGCTTGGGCTGCTGCTGCTGTGTGCTACGTGTGCAGTATCGTGACGTTGAGGTGTGTGAAGCGTGGTCACCGTCGCCAGACGTCGCCACTGGCATGGGGGTGGACAAAGGGACTGGAATTGGACTACGAGATTGAGCCAGTTGAAGTGCAGCCGCCATTGTGGAGGACATTGTCTGGACAGTGCGGTGCAGCCCACCCACGTCTGAATGTATGCCCTCCATGAAAGCTAACACCCGTGCCAATTTGCGGTCGTGGTCTGACAATGCATTGAGGAGCCCTGTCTGCCCCACACACAGCTGGCGCATAAGGTCCACACACTCTGCACTGATGGCAGCAGGGGGCACAGGGGCAGGGGCAGCGGTGCCTGGAATGAAGGACACTCTTCCCCTCTTTGTGGTGCGAACACGGGCAGCAACAGAGGAAGTGGCTGGGAGGGTGGGCACTGCACGCTGTGTGCTGGAAGATGTAGCAGACTCTCCATTCCCTGTGTCCTCCAAGATGTCTGCACCACCGCCGTCATCAGATGATGTTGAACTTTGCGTCTCGGGCTGTGATTCCTCCAGCATACTCCTATCCCCTCCGAGGCGCTGGTCACATCTGTGTCACTGGGATCCTGTGCAGCTGTTGTGCTTGTTTCACCACCACTGGTGTCCGTCCTCTGTCCCTCCGTGCCCACGGGAGATGCTGCATAACAGAGAGACATGTAGGGTCAGCAAAGTGACAGCAACAGGACAAACATATTCAAGCAAAGCAACACTGAGGATGACAAAGTCTACATGTTGCAGGCCACCCCGTGCATTCTCACCATGCAGACACACTTCACTACCTCAAACAGTGCGTACAAACATCTAAACACGGCATAGCTGAGCCATGTGATGGGCAGACAGCACAACATCATGCATGTTGGGGCGTACAAACACTAACACCAACGGACCAGGCCTGCAGCACACCACCCACAATGCCATTGAAATTCCCAGGATTGGAAAAACATCAGTAAGTGCATGTATGTAAAATCCGTGACTGCCACACCCAGCACAGGGGCCACTTACAACCCACTGCATCACAGTAACCACATCACGTACACCAGCGCAGGTACAGGCTTGGTACACATGCAGCCACTCACAGACAAAATCAACCTTCACAGAATACTCACCCCTAGCTTGCTGTTGATGCTCCTTCAAACGTGCGTCCAGCTCAGGCTGTGTCACAGCCAAGATGCGGCACATCAGTGGTGTCAAGCTGCGTCGTGACAACCTGCCACTGCGAGGAGTATCCCCAGTGTCATCTCGGCAACGTTCTTTGCCAGTCGTGATATGTCGTCCCACCTCTTGTGGCAGTGGGTGCGCCGGCGGTTTGACACTCCCAGAGCCCGCACCTTGGTTGCAATGGACCTCCACACGGCCTTACGCTGGTGTACCTTGAGCTGCAGGTGTGGGAGACAAGAGGGGGAAAACATCAGTGACACACTCTCATGGTAAAACCTCTCTCTGAACAGTGGCATGACACAGACTCATCTCCACACGGCAGATATGGGTCATTGATATACACTCATGCCAACCACACACGTATCACACTCTGTACAGTCAGTGATGTGTCCTTGTCACATTGGTCGTGGACAGTCCATGCCAGGTAGAATCACACAGAGCTGGACAACGAGGACCCACACAAACAGTCACATGAACAATAACTGTCCCGAAACATGCATCACCAGATAGCTGTCACACCATATGGATGTGTACACAACACATGTCCATCCACCCTTCATGTCCATGCATTTAATGTGTGGGTTGCATACACCCCCTTAACAACTAGGAAACAGCATGTCAGCCAGTGCATTACACAACCCCACACTCTCAGGCACATACACCATCTGATCGACTACATGTGTGCCCCCTTGCACTCACACCCCCACTGTTGGAGACTTACCACAACATTTGGGCCACCATATAGCCGTGGGTACTGTGTCAGCACCTCGTCCACCAGGACATCCAGCTCCTCGCTTGTAAATGGACTGGCACGGATCTTCTCCGTCCTAGCCATCACTGTGGACATGAGACGTCAGCGGCGGCAGTGGGCGGTGAGGGGTCCCAGGCAGCAGTCCCTGGAGGCAGCAGCAGGTGAGGGGTCTCAGGCAGCAGTCCCTGGAGGCAGCAGCAGGTGAGGGGTCCCAGGCAGCAGTCCCTGGAGGCAGCAGCAGGTGAGGGGTCTCAGGCAGCAGTCCCTGGAGGCAGCAGCAGGTGAGGGGTCCCAGGCAGCAGTCCCTGGAGGCAGCAGCAGGTGAGGGGTCTCAGGCAGCAGTCCCTGGAGGCAGCAGCAGGTGAGGGGTCCCAGGCAGCAGGCTCTGTGAGCAGTGGAAATGGGGTGCTCCCTTCCACACATATATAGGGCCCTGGACTCGTTTCAGTGGTCATAGTCCTCTGCCATTGGTGTTCCAGGTCAGCCTTCTTCAAAAGCATCCAATGACCGCCTCCGCGGGGGCGGAGCACGCCTACCGCGATTTTTGAATCTGCATCATGCCACCGCGATAGCGGTCCCCATTGGCTGCAAGGGCATGGTTCATGGCGGTGACACACCGCGGGGTCCTGGCCGGCGCAACCGCGGTGGTGCATCTTACAAATGCATCCTATCTCCGCATCCGCTGGGGGCGGAGCACGCCTACCGCGATTTTTGAATCTGCATCATGCCACCGCGATAGCGGTCCCCATTGGCTGCAAGGGCATGGTTCATGGCGGTGACACACCGTGGGGTCGTGGCCGGCGCTACCGCTGTTGATTGCCATAGAGTGACATGGGTGACCGGGATGTGGCTGGTGGAGCATGACAAACGCCATCTGCAGCTATGTAGAGGGCCATCACTAACACCAATGTGTCATGTGCAGCACATGACACACTTGCGTCAGTGGTGGGCATCGACACAGGTACAAATGGTGGTTGGCATGCTCCGCCACCCAATTCACGGACAGTATGTGCGTCCGCTATGGGGAATATGCAGCATCACATCGTACACTCTGTGCATCATTGTGTTTATGGGGCACGTTTAAGGCACCTACGGACAGTTCTTGTTGTGTGTGGATCAATGGTCATTACTGTACTACGCACAGTGGATACGTACAGTGGCACATGGCACTGGATAACATTGATATGGTCTCCTGTCACAAATGTCAGCCACTGTGTAACGTCTCACACCAAATGGAACACTGTACTCCATAATGTTGAGCAATATTTACACACAATGTCGTATCTGCCACCCATGCTGACCACTATCTCACACCTAAGCCCATGTGTTACACTGAAAACCCAGATGAACTCATTTATTCAGCATGACTGTCATCATTGGAAACAGATGTCACCCTGTTGTGTTATTGCTAAGACCAATTACATGCCGCATGTTATGTCTTTGTACACACTGGCAACTCCTGCAGTGTATGTCCACATGTACAGGGGGGGGCTCGAACTGCTAAAGGATGACAAGTACTTCAGCACCGCACCTGGCATCCGTTGCATTATTATTGTTTGTCACTTGGGTAGACGGCCAGAGCAGATGTCTTTGCTACATGTCTGCCACCTGTAACCACAGGGACCTATGTGGTAGTGTCAGGTCTGTGCTCATGTTGTTTGGACTGTTGTATGTGAATCAGTGACATGTACATTTCAACAATGGTGCTTAGCTAAACTATGTTTTTGAGTGTTGTGCTGTGTTCCGGTGCTACTCACCTGCCACCAGTGCATGTCCATTGTTCACATCAGGAATGTTGCGTTGGCAGATGGACTGCATGCACGGTTGTGGATTGTGCTAACTGTATGGAATATAGTATGCGACATTTGTCCACAGGCTATGGGTGTCCAGTTTTGCCTGTGCAATGTGTGTGCACTGATTAGCGGGAATTGTCTGCAATGTTGGATGGTCAGCACAAGTGGCACACGTGTGCAGTGTGTTGCCACCAACACTAGTGTATGTGCATGCTATGGGGTGCTAGCCATCCTTGCTCACCATCTATTCCAGCACTGTGTGGGTGGATCACATCTGCTGGTGTATCAGGATGGAGTGGGCACCCAAGACAGGTGAGATGTACCTTGACTGTTGTGCCTGTGACACTCATCCAACTCCGACATTTGGTCAATGTGAGGTACCAGTATCCCACTACTCAGGCACAGCCAGCATGTTTGTTAGATGTGGGATATTGATTGTATGCTGTGTTGGGCCTGACAGCCTGTGTGGAATGAGGGTCAGGATGCATGTCCTTTGGGACATGTGGTGTAAAATTACATCCACTGGTGTCAGGTGTCTGAGCCAGTAGTCCATATGTCATGCATACAGTATGTTCATGCGTGGACTTGTTGGCATACTGGCTTGGCATTGTCCATGTAGTGTTGTATGTATGTGTTGTGGCACTGTTGTGTCTTGAAACAGCTGGATGTGTATCACCATGGTATGTGTTGTGGTGCACATGTGTCCTTGGGCAGTCCCTCCTTGATGCTGCATGTAAATGTCCAAAATGGGGGAAGATTAAGGGTGCATACAGGCCCTGCTGATCACGTCCCTCATCTATTGTTAATGTGTGCCACATTGGCTATCTGTGTGCTTGTAGAGAGTATTGGGCAGTGGGGTAATGGGGGCCTGTTACAGTGGTACACATACTCTGCACAGGCGTGACATCATCTGTCACTGTCCGACTTTGTATTCAAGTCAGCAGCAGATATGGCCTGTGTACTGATGACATTGGCACATGTATGGGTTTGGGATGTGAATGTCATTGAATTTGAGTGTGTTCGAAGTGGCACTGAGTACAAAGACAATCCCAATGATCTATCCACATTGTGTTGTTGATGTGTCCCCTGCAATTATTGGCCAAGGAGGTGTGGCAGGTACAGCAGCAACGTGGAAGCCAGCAGTGTCTCTGCTTCACACATGTCCTGTGTCATGTACACCCAAGGCTGAGTCCACCTCAGCTCGATATGTGACTCTTGGCATTCACATAGACAGTGTTCGTATTGTGTCTACTGACTGTGCACATCCATGACAGTTGTACAATTAATCTGTCTCATGTTGGGACAACACTGAATTGCACTGTGTGCTTTCAGGGATGACAGTCAATGTTAGCGCCATGACAGGACAGACTTTATGAATTTGTGCACATCCTAATTTATGTTGCTATGACGTGTCCCCTTTCATCTCACCTAGAAGGCGACCTAATGTGTTTCGTACCTTCACCCTGCTGGCTAACATGGAGGATACCGACATCATAAGGCGATTCCATCTGGATCGGACAAACCTCCTGGAACTTTGTGCAATATTGGAGCCACACCTGCTTCCACGCAGGACATACCCAACAGCACTCACGGCAACGGCAAAGGTGATGGCATTCCTACATTTCGTGGCTACGGGAATCCTTCCAGCAAACTGTGGGCATTGCAGGGGGGATGTCCCAACCAACATTCAGCATGGTGCTACGTGATGTCCTGTTGGCTATGATGCAACACAGGGACCAATTCATACATTTCCCAGGCGGCATGAGTTGGCGGATGTGAAGGGCGAATTTTATGCACTTGGACACGTTCCTAATGTAGTTGGTGCAATAGATGGCACACATGTTTCCCTGATTCCACCCCAAGCACGGGAGCATATTTACCGAAATAGGAAACATTATCATTCCATCAATGTGCAGGTGGTGTGCCAGGCAGATATGGTCATCTCACACGTCTGTGCAAAGTTTCCAGGATCAGCCCACGATTCACACATAATGCGCAACAGCATTTTACCACAGCTGATGGCCAATCTGGCGCCGGAGCGGGCATGGATTGTGGGTGAGTACAAAGGGTCGAGTCGTGTGCTGTTTGTGTGCCATGCTGTCCTCGGACACATGTCAGACACTCAATCTGTATGTGTCTTTCACACTTAGGTGACTCTGCATATCCCAACGGACCTTGGTTGCTGAGTCCACTTCGCAATCCCAGGACACCAGCTGAAGTGCGCTACAACAATGCCCATGGGAGGACACGTCGGGTCATTGAGCGAACATTTGGACTCCTGAAATCGCGTTTTCGATGCCTCGACAAGACCGGAGGGGCTCTGCAGTACTCACCCGTCAAGGTGTGTCAGATAGTGGTAGCATGCTGCATGCTACACAACCTGGCCGTGCGGAAGGGGATCCCCTTAATCCAGGATGATGATGACCAGCCACAGCCCCCACCTGCAAACACCCAAACGTCAAGTGACGAGGATAGTGGAGAGGAGGAAGGTGTTGGACAGCGTCAGCAGCTCATCAACAACTACTTCACTTGATGGTCAGTGGCAATGTCAATACTGGCTGTTGTCTGATGATGTTGTGCTTGGTGAATATGTGTATGTGAGTTTTGTGACTACAGCATGTTGCAGAGTCAGTGCTGGCTGCAGATGTGTATGGCAAGGGATCTTTTGACACAGCTACTTGATGTCTATGTTGGTACAGTTGCTCCTTGTGACATGTGCAGATTGTCGTACCTTGATGTGCTGTGTTGTGTGATGGTTGTTAGTCCACCACCTGAGTAGCAACTGATGTTCTGTTGTGTTTTCCTAGGTCCCTTCAGCCTCTACTTGCCTGCGGAGTATCCCTGCTCCTGTGACATTGTAATCATGGGTGTGAGTTAACATACTGTGATGAACATGGAACAGTGACAACTACATTGGTGCGTTATTAGTGTTTATTTACAGTGGATACATGTGATGTAGATGTGGATATTTACAGATTTGTGAATGGTGAATAACAGATTTGTCAGTGATGGTAGATGAGACAATAGAGTATACACTAGATCAGTATGGTAACACAGTCCAACAGTCATTTGCCATTCCCACGGCATTGTGTGTGGGGACAGTCTGCAGGGTACACAGCAGGGTGAAGAGGGATGCCATCATGGCTGGCTACTTGACTGGCTTTTGCCAGGTGCTTTGCCACGGGATGCTCCCAATGATTTTTTCGGGCGGCCCCTTGCTCGTTTGGCAGGGGGGGACACAGGTGCATGGCCAGTGGTGTCTGATGAGTCCCCATGCTCGCTGGACGCAGGGGAGGGTGGGGGTCTGTCATCCTGCGTCACAACGGAGGGAGCTGTAGGTGTTGGCGGTGCCGCATGCCTGTCCCTGAGGACCCCCACTAGCTGGCCCAGGAGGTCCCTGATTTGGCCCATGCAGGCCACGAGTTGGCCCATGCGTTGTCAATTGAGCGCAGCATCTGTTGTTGCTCACGGGCATCCTGCTGAGCCTGCCTCAACTGTCCCTGGGCGTGTTCATAGGCCCCCACAACTCTGTGAATGTGTGCCAGTGATTCAGTGCCAGGGTCTTCTTCCCTTTGGGTCAGCCTTGTCCTCACACCTGGCCTGCTGTCACGGCCCTGTTGCCTCCCTCCTGTGGGCACCGGCCTACTCTCCCGTACCTCCGCAGTTGTTGTGGTCTGGTTGGCCTGTGGAGCAGGGCGAGTGTTGCAGGCAGCAGTGGTAGTGGTAGTGGTGGTGGAGGTGGTGGTGGTGGCACAGGTCGTTGCAGCAGGGCTCTGCGTTGATGTTGTTGCTGAGGGTGGTGGGGCTGTGGGGTCCTGGGACACATTACGCCCTGCCACACCAGATGGTCCGGGTTGGTCCTCCTCCTCATCATTATCCAGGAGTCTGCATCCGAGGGGAGATGTTCGGGAGCTGGTGACTGGCTGTGCTGGTTGAGGTTGTCGTCCTCTGCAGTCAGTTGTTGGTCACCTGTGGGACAGGAAGTAGATGGTAATTGCCTTACACACCTCAGGGTTGCTGTGTTTGATGTCTCTTATTTACATGTTATGCTACACACAGTTGCCTTTTTCACACATTGTATGTCTGCACAGTGATGTGCCTCATGCCATGAAGTGGAGTTACATTCATCATTTCACAATGGTGTGACCTGTGATTGGTTAGCATGCCACACGTCTAGTATTGGTGATTACAATGTGAGGTTGTCATCTGACAACTGGCATGACTACAAGTTGATGTTCAGCATCTTTGCTGATCACTCTGCCTGGCAGACATTACCTGTGTGCATGGACTAGCCATTGTCATCACATGCATACCGTTGACATGTCCTGTGCTTGTATTTCTTTATACAGCAGACCATGCTAGTTTGGTTTTCCCATGGTCCTTCATGATCAGCACCCATGTACGCTACAGAGGGAAGTCTGGGTGATGCATGTCAGAGGCCCGTTTGCTTGGACATATTTGTTGAGAGTCACAGTTCTGTTTCTGTCACAGTTACGTACGCTGAGCTGTCTGCATCCTGTCAATGGCTGTGCTTTTCTTTTCTATTTTTGGGTGAAGTAGAGCCTCATGTTGTCATGTCTCTCAATGCTTTTGTTGAGTGATGGTGGTGTGCATGCACTGTCTGATTACCTGTGCAGTGTCACTTTGGTTTTTACTTACAGACACATGCTTCTGGGGTGCTCCATCCTGCTGAGGGGTGTGAGAGGGGGGCCTGTTGGGAGTTGTAGTGCTGCCTCCAGATACACATTCCCCATCCCTGTGAAGATGGCTACCTACCTGTTAGGTGGTTGGGGAGCGTTCAATGGCTGACACATGCTTCTGGGTGGGGTGCTCCATCCTGCTGAGGGGTGGGAGAGGGGGGCCTGTTGGGAGTTGTAATGCTGCCTCCAGATACATATTCCCCAACCCTGTGAAGATGGCTACCTACCTGTTAGGTGGTGGGGGAGCGTTCAATGGCTGACACATGCTTCTGGGTGGGGTGCTCCATCCTGCTGAGGGGTGTGAGAGGGGGCCTGTTGGGAGTTGTAGTGCTGCCTCCAGATACACATTCCCCAACCCTGTGAAGATGGCTACCTACCTGTTAGGTGGTGGGGGAGCGTTCAATGGCTGACACATGCTTCTGGGTGGGGTGCTCCATCCTGCTGAGGGGTGGGAGAGGGGGCCTGTTGGGAGTTGTAGTGCTGCCTCCAGATACACATTCCCCATCCCTGTGAAGATGGCTACCTACCTGTTAGGTGGTGGGGGAGCGTTCAATGGCTGACACATGCTTCTGGGTGGGGTGCTCCATCCTGCTGAGGGGTGTGAGAGGGGGGCCTGTTGGGAGTTGTAGTGCTGCCTCCAGATACACATTCCCCATCCCTGTGAAGATGGCTACCTACCTGTTTGGTGGTGGGGGAGCGTTCAATGGCTGACACATGCTTCTGGGTGGGGTGCTCCATCCTGCTGAGGGGTGTGAGAGGGGGCCTGTTGGGAGTTGTAGTGCTGCCTCCAGATACACATTCCACAACCCTGTGAAGATGGCTACCTACCTGTTAGGTGGTGGGGGAGCGTTAAATGGCTGACACATGCTTCTGGGTGGGGTGCTCCATCCTGCTGAGGGGTGGGAGAGGGGGGCCTATTGGGAGTTGTAGTGCTGCCTCCAGATACACATTCCCCAACCCTGAGAAGATGGCTACCTACCTGTTAGGTGGTGGGGGAGCGTTCAATGGCTGACACATGCTTCTGGGTGGGGTGCTCCATCCTGCTGAGGGGTGTGAGAGGGGGCCTGTTGGGAGTTGTAGTGCTGCCTCCAGATACACATTCCCCATCCCTGTGAAGATGGCTACCTACCTGTTAGGTGGTGGGGGAGCGTTCAATGGCTGACACATGCTTCTGGGTGGGGTGCTCCATCCTGCTGAGGGGTGGGAAAGGGGGCCTGTTGGGAGTTGTAGTGCTGCCTCCAGATACACATTCCCCAACCCTGTGAAGATGGCTACCTACCTGTTAGGTGGTGGGGAGCGATCAATGGCTGACACATGCTTCTGGGTGTGGTGCTCCATCCTGCTGAGGGGTGGGAGATGGGGGCCTGGTGTGTGTTGTAGTGCTTTTTGTCTGTACACATGCATCCCAGTTGGTTTTGTTTAGCTTTGTGCTTTTTCAGGTTGAGTGGTGGTTACATCTGTGTGACCTGTTTTGGGTATTGTGGGTCAGACGAATGTCCTTTGGCCTAGGGGTTGTAGGTTTGAATTTGTGCAAGACGGTACATGGCAATGTGATGATATACATTGGTTTGTACTTACCAGCTTCCAGTCCCCGCGGATTCCTTCAAGACTCTCTGGATGTAGGATTCCAAGGACCTTCTTCTCCACGGACTGTATGGTTTGGGTGGGATGGGAGTGCCTCCACCAGTCCCGTCAGCCAGCTGACGGTTCTTGGCCCTCTTCCTCTTCACCACAGTCTTCAGGTCATGCCACCGCTTCTGTATTTCCTGCTTGTTCGGGGGGTGGTCCCTACTGCATTGACCTTATTGACTATCCTCACCCACATTTGGGTTCTTGTGGCTAATGGGGTGTGTTGGACCATGTTGCCATAGAGTTGTGGTTCAACTCTTATTATCTCATCTACCATGACTGCAAGCTCTGCATCAGTGAATTTTGGCATTTTGTGTGGTGCCATGGTGTGTGCTGTGCAGATATTCTGTGGTGCAGTTGTGTGGGTGTTGTCGGTGTTGTGGGTGGTGTAGGTGGTGTGTGTGTTGGGGTGGTGCTGTGTGCAGGTTTGCCTCTCCTTTGTTCTCTGGGGTTGGGACCTTCAGTTGTGGAGTGTAGCAAAGGATTGTGGTCAGGGAGGGGCTGGTTTTATGCTCAGCTATGGGGGGTGTGGCAAGCTTGTATGTTGCTGTCAGGTGTGTTGTGTGTGTTGTCCTGTGATTGGTTATTTTGAAATTTCTGGGGCTGTTGTCATTGGGCACATTTGGTTTGTATTGGGACAGGTCTACTTCAGTGTGTGCATTGTTTTTTTTTTTTTTCGTATTTTTTCTACGTCCGCCATTTTTTTTGCGGTTCCTCCGCAGCGGTTCCTCGGCAGCGGTGGCTATGCTGCAGCCCTTCCGCCGCCTATCGGATTCATCACTGTTCACGCACGATGCGGTCGGATTCATAGGTAGGTACCATGGTGGTAGCGGGGATGTCATAATGTCACGGGCGGTTACTCCGTGTGCATGGCGGCGGTTCTTGGCTTTTCCGCTGAGTATCCGGCCGTTGCGGTCGGATTTTCAGCTGGTCCAGCGAGTGCGGGCGGTTTTTCGTTGTCTCCCGCCGCCGCGGACGGATTATTGTGCCGGTTCATCGTAATGTATCCGGCGTTTTTCCCGGTGGCCATGCGGGCGGTTTTTTGCCGCTACCATGGCGGTCGGTATGTTTTTCCGACCGCCATCGTAATCGACCCCTAAATCTCTAAAACAATAGTCTTTCACAATACTAACCACTCTAGACCACAATAATTCCCAACACCCCAATAACTAAAAAAGTATAGAATGCTCGTATAATTAAAATTGTAAAATTCAAAATAAATAATAGCGCAAATATTAAAATCAGTAAGTCAAGTTAGAAATGTAAAATCTAAAACAAATAACATTTTAAAAAAATTAAATGATACCTATACAATGTCAAAAGTTTAAAAAAGCAAATGATAAATTATAAAACAAAACATGAATAATGCAACTATATATAATAAAAGACTATAACATTGCAATGATAAATCATATAAAAACTATATTAAAAACCATGACATTAAAAAGTACAATATTTTAAACTTTGCCATTAATATATTAACAAAAAGCAATATATATATATTTACCAGTGATATTACTTACCTCAATATAATGATGCTGTCGATATTCAGTCTTTCATACTTAGGACCATCAATATTGTGACTTTGATGTTATGGGTGCACACCATTCACAATTACCCTTGAGCCATTGGCCTGTGTATTCAGAGAATACCTTTCATGGACTGCGCTACTCTTTGGGAGGTGTAGAATTATATTTTACCTAGAAGATGATGGCATTATGCTTTATGGCCTGGAGCCAGCTCAGAATATGGCCCAGACCTTAGTGGGATGTGAGGCCTTCAGATGTACTGGAGCAAATAACATGCTCTCATTCACTGCCTCAGCACACCATTCACAATTGAATATTCATTGTCTTGGAAAGATAGGTCTGCACAGTATATGGGAGTACAGATTCATGGAGCTTTAGATGTGATCCTTAGGAAAAACTATAGCCCAGTATTGAACAATCTATAGGAAGTAGTAGATCAATGGATTCTCTTTCCCATATCTATGGCGAGAAGGATAGCACTTATTAAGGAAGCTGGCCAACCTTATTTTCTCTACCTCTTTATTAATGTACCTGTACCCCTCAGTAACACGTTCTTTGGCAAATTACACGCCCTACTGATCAGACTTTTTTAGGCAGGAAAGTAGTTTAGGATGGGATGTGCTGATTCTACTCCATATTATGGGAGGCTACTAGATTCCGGATCTCAAGGCCTCCTCCAATGCTGCTCAAGCACAATTTGCATATTATTGGTTTTACTGCACTGCCCTGTTCATACTTGGAGATGGAGGAAGAAACCTTGGTGCTGCATTCTTTAAGATTAGTGCCACCTGCCAAAATGCCATGATCATCAACATAGAGAAGTAGGAACCTGCGCAAACTAGGTGTGGGACCAGTTAGCTGATACTAATGGTCCCAGTACCTTTTCATCACTCCCACTGATAAAAAAACCTACATTTTCCACTTACATCAGATCCCAAAGCTAAATATGAATTGGCTAACTGGGGTTTATCGCTATGAAAAATAAGGAGGGATTTTCTAGTCACTTTCACACTTTAAAACATTATATGATACTACTCCATTAGGCAACTTTCTTTATTTAGTCTCTGGCCTGCGTTAAACCTGAATTTCCCAAATGCACCCAGCAAAACCTGAAAGTTACAAACTATTCCGGAGGTTGAATTAAGCCACTAGTCCTCAGTGTTTAGCCTCACATATTTATGAAGAGTTTCGGAATAAAAGGGGGGAAACAATCTTTGGTAGCTATAAACCACTGCGACTTTCACCTGGAGACCCTGGTTACTGCTGATCATTGGTGTTTCTGCTGAGCACAGTATTACACGCTGATGAAACTAAAATCTTTCTGATTTAGTGTAGATAGAAACTGTGCATGATGCTGCTACCCTGACGCAGATTTCATGCACCTTGCATGGACCCTGTAGTGTTGCTTAGTGATGTGGTTTTAGAACACTCAGCTCCTAGACTGATAGCAGCCCTGGAGATTCTGGAGTCAACAGTTACTTACAGTTGGTGTTGGTCAGTGCAGCTGCTCTTGGGGCTATCGCTGAATAAATCTTATTCCAGCAAGAAACTAATTGCAATGACCCAGTGCCAGCGTGCTGAAGTCCGTAAACGGTAGATTGCCTTGCCTTTGGCTGAACTTCTAGCAACTGGACTATGTAGTAAGTGGAATTCCAGTAATCTGTCATTGCAGAAATAACTGAACCATCTGTAGTTAAATATGTAACTGCATGTTGTCTGGTTGTTTTATTGGGAGATTTGGGGAAAACATGATCATGGATGTCTTGCTAATGTGCCTTCTACCTTGAATTCGGGCAGTGGAGTTCACAGCAGGTATCACATAATTTTCAGTAATTTTGCATCAAAAGATTTATGTGAAATTACCAAAATTACTCCAATTACTCCGGCACAATTAACATTTTGGGGCCAATTACAAACTCGTTCAGAAAGCATTCTGACCGAATCGGTTCCGGAATGCTTTCCAAATTACTCTGATTGGGGAGTCTGACCGAGCGATTTGGATGCATCTGTATGCATCTGGATACGATTCGGTCAGACTCCCATTGACTTCAATGGGAGCCTGTGTTCCGAACTTGAACACAGGCTCCCATTGAAGAAAGTGGTGGCTGGGGAAAAACATGCACCCTGTGGCGGGCACCCAATGGTGCCTGCTACACTGTGCATGGTTGGGAAGAGGGGACCCATGAGTACCCCCACAGGCCCAATGAAGAGGGCCCGGGGTGAAGGGGGGCCTGCTACGGGCTCCCAAAGACCAATTCCAAAAGCCGTTTCATTCCGGAGAAACCGAATAAGAACGGCTGTCCGAATCGTCATCGTAATCACTCGCTCGGAAACCGAGTCCATAGAGCTGAATGATTCGGCTCCAGAAAGGCTCGACCTGTCCGAATGCCTTTCGGAACCGATTCGGACAGCCCTTGCGGTTTCCGGGCATCTTAATCGGTCATTCGGAACTGGGTACGATTCGGTTGGATACAAGGCCTCCGGTTCGGATTCATCAAGCTCGAATGCGATTCGGAGCCCTTCCAAACGAGATCATAATCGGCCCCTTTGTCTCAGCCTACTTCCAATGAACCTTGGTAGCAGTTTGTGCATTTGAAATATTTTACTAACTCCTCCACAACCATTTCTGCTGACACTGGGAGAGCCAGTCATGAAATGGGAGGAGCAGTGAGAATATTACTCCAATTATATTTCTATTGTGGAAGTTGAAAATCAAGAGGAATTTACCCCTGTAAGGAAAATGAAAATTCTTCTACACACCTTAGAACCTGACAGTTTATGCATATGCAACCAGACGGAAAAAAAGAAATCTATTGAAGAATTTGATGTGTACGAAAAAGCACATGATGACTTGGATGCATATTTCACACCCACAATTTTGTAACTATAGACAGATACAATTTCCTCCAAAGAAAACAGGTGAAAAATGAATCGGTAGAGGATTGTGTAGGTGTGCTTCAGAAACTGCAGTTTTGTGCAAATTTGACAGCCTACAAGACAAACTAATTAGAGACCAAATTATTATGCACATGAACAATACTCATACCCAGTAAAGTTTATGGTTAAATGCAGAATCGTATCTTAAGGATGTAGTTGCATATATCAAAAAAGCTGAATCATCCAGAAGATGCACACAAGCTTCTATGATTAATAGTAAAGACAAGGCAGAAGTATGTCATGTTTCCTACAAGAAACAACAATCGTCTGGAAGGAAGGAAACAGTTCATGAATAGGGATATAAACACTTTTATTAAAGACAAAGGAGAGAATCTCAAAGCTAGATTTAACAACAATTTTTTTACTGTTGTGGGAGTAAGGAACAATGTTGTCCCGCTGTTAAATGTTCATAGTAATATAATTGTCCACTTAACCAAAGTATCTAGAAATAAAACAGTTTCATGCAGTGTCAGATGCATTGTTGGTTCCGATTCTTCTAATAATGAGAGCAACAATACTCAAATTGTGTTTTAAGTGTTAAATCCAATATTTTAGAACTTAGCCTCCAGTCTAATAGCACACCTCTGTGCGAAATGAATCAGGGGAGTTATCATCAACATAGTTTCAGACTCAGGGTCACCTTACAACACTGTTGACAAGCAAGTTTGGAAGAAAAAGTTCATGGGACTTTGGGTAAGGAGCTACTTCCAAAAGACTATTCATGCAGAACGCTTTACTGCTGAGGCTATTCCTATAGTAGAATACATACCTTTGTTGTTCCAGTTCAAAGAGAGAAAAAACTTAGGGAACCATTATGTGCCATCAGTTTTGGGATGGATAGATTAGAGAACGTCATGGATAACACTCAGTCCTAACAGTCCAGAACAATTCTTACTAATTGAACAAGCAATGGATTGAAACTGGATTTCCCAGTGCGTTTTACAGAACAGTAGGTGAACTTAAACATTTTTTACATAAGATTGTCCTAAATAATGGTGTACCTGCTTTACACAAAGGTAGGAACTTTCTCTTAACCGTAAGGAAGGAGGTTGGCACAGAATTGAAGACTCTAGAGGATGCTGGGATAATCACAAGTATAGAGGCTGTAGAGTGGGTGGCACCTTTGGTCATGGCCAAACACCAAAACAGAAAAATCAGATTATGCATAGATCTTCATGATTGAAATCATAAAATATTGATTATGAATTTGCTTTACCCAGAACTTTGGGAACATCAGGCCATGACCAAGTGTTTTACCACTTTAGATTTAACATCAGCCTCTCATCAGATGTCATTACATCCAGAAAGAAAACCTTTGACTGCTCTTATCACATCGTATGGATGCTACCAGTTCAGTTTGGAAAACAATGCTTTCTTGCAAGATTACATCTTAGTTATGGGGAAGAATGGAAGTAAACATGATATAAGGTAAAGGGATGTGTTGAAAGTGTTAGAGAAAAAGAGACTAACAGCAGGATTTACTGAGTGCAAATTTGCTGTCACATCTGTGACATATTTGGGTCATTTTGTTTGTGATAAGTGTATTTTACCAAAGACAGATCTAGTAGAAGCATCATTAACTGTCTTTCACCTACCAATAAGGATAAGGTCCGAAATGTTCTAGGCCTGGCAGAATTTTACACAAAC
The DNA here is from genome assembly GCA_963921515.1 of Calotriton arnoldi. Classification (NCBI taxonomy): domain Eukaryota; kingdom Metazoa; phylum Chordata; class Amphibia; order Caudata; family Salamandridae; genus Calotriton; species Calotriton arnoldi. Next base: position 1,551,129 of record CAWUFW010001590.1, read on the forward strand.
TTTTTGCAAATGTTTGCTGATACAACATATGATGCATATCAACTACTGAAGAAAGATACAGTTTATGTCTAGGACCAGAAATTACAGGAGAGTCTGGACATCATAAAAAGTGAAATATGTATGGTCATTTATTTAAATCGGTTCGATTTGTCTAAATAACCGGATACAACCATTGATACTACCTATGGAGGTCTAGGAGCTGTTCTGTCACAAATCATTGAAAAGGGGAGGGAGGTCCTCACTACTGCCTTTCCCTCAAGACCCCTACATAGTCAACAGAATGTTATTCTGTAATAGAGAAATAAATATTAGCATGTATTTGGGGACTGCACTATTTCCACCAATGTGTGGGGGGACTAAATTTGAATTGAGAAATGACCATAAACTTTTAATGAAAGTTCTCACCACAAGTGGAATGTCTAAGGCTACTCCTCTTATTGCCAGAATGTTTTTGCATTTTTTAGACTACAGCTATGTTTTAAAATGTGGATCATGTGTTAAGAATAGCTTGGCATATTTTCCGTGCGCGACCCTTGCCGGAGGTTAAAATAGTAACAAAAACTGAGACATCATCTATACTTAAGTTTGCAGACAGAGTGTTCCAAAGAGGAGTACCTAAATGTGTGATAAGTGATAATGTGCCACAATTTTGTTCCAAGATGGCGAGGAATTTACTCTCCAGAAATGGTGGCAGACACAATCTTACTTCAGTGTTTCATTCCGCTGGTACTGGCAATGTTTAACATTTAAATAGAGTTATTATAGATAGCATGCAAATTGCTGTTAAGAAAAAGTATCCTGGGAACATGAACTAACTAAAATGATTTGGATGTTTTGCATGACCCCCCCATAGTTACTGACTTCAGTACTGTTAGAATGTTAAGGAGTAGAGAACCACACACCAGAGGCAATTAATGCTGTACGACAGTTGAAAAACAGTGATTGGTCTCCCATTGGAATCATAGGTAACATATAGATCATGCACAAAAAGATATACAAAGATTAATATGACCACAAACATGGGGACACAGAAGTGAAGTTGAAAGTGGGATATTTAGTCAAGGTTTGGGGTTTCACCAAACTGTTCAGGGGTCAAAGCAAAGTTTCTGATCCTTTGCATATTGTAGAAATTTTGAGTAATTCAGCCAGGTTGAGTGATGTATGGTTTAGCATTTCAGCAGAATGTCGCACTGTGAGGGTAGGAAGGTAGGTCTTAATAATTTAGTGAGGAAACAGGAGAAGTTGGATGATGAAGTAACTTTTAAATGTTAAGATATTCCTAAAGCAAACATCATATTTAGATAGTCCTAAAGCAAATGTTACACACAATTCTACTGAATCTTCATTGCTTTCTTCAAGGATTTTTGGTGAGGAGAGGTATGGGGGTTAATGAATGTTTGAAAGTGTGGAAGAAAGTTGTAATGAGGGAAAGAACTTGTAACTGGGTATGTGACGAAGTGTGAATGCACTATTATATGACTAAGTAACTTTAATTACTTTATTATTAGTTGATTGAATTTTTTTCCACATTTAAGTTTCTGTAATTCCATGTAGTTTTACAGTAGAGGCTAAAATGTCTAGTAAAGTTGCATGCAAATGATATCTAGAACATTTTGATTGAGTAAGAGGCCAAATGTGCAGTGCTGCTTATGATGTGCTTTTGGAATTCTCAGCTCTCAGAATGTAAGCGGCTCTGGGGATTCTGGAGCCGACAGTTACTTACTGTTGATCAGTGCAGCTCCTCCTGGGGCTCTCGACGAATAAATCTTATTCCTGCAAGAAACTGATTGTACTCATCACTTCAAACCTATCGTAAACTATTACCATATTGGCTTGGAATGTGCACCAGTCAGTCAGTCAGTCAAAATGCGTTATTCGATTAAAAACATAATCATAAAAGTGCACAATTCATATGCATTAACGATAGATAAAAGTTAAAACATTAAGATATAAATACAATTCTAAATATGCATAGATCTGTGACATTGTACTATGTGTTTTAAACATCAAGCTACAACAAAGCTAATCTCATTATCCTTCATAGTTTGTAGGAAAATTAGAGCAGGTCTACAGAATCTAAAATTGTGAGCCATCACAATGGGTAAAAGATATATCTTAAAATACTAGGGGCATATTTCGATGTCGGGCGGACTTACGTACACCAACATGTCACGGAAACGGGACCGACCAACCTCCGGTCAGCAGTCCAGACTGCCTAATCACGATGCAACCACACCATGTGCTGTCCCATACTCCCTTTCTGTAAACCGGCCGTAACACAAGCTCTCATAGAGGAATGGGAGTCTGTGTTCATCCCTGCATCCCGTGGCAGGCATCTCAAGGTGCCTGCCACAAGGTGCAGGGATCAACAAGGAGGCACCTATGGCGCCCCCTCGGCCCCCTACCGGAGGGCAAAAACAGAAGGGGGCCCTGCTAGGGGCCCCCAAACACGCTTTCCAACAGGGTTTCCATGTCGGAAAGGCCGGCATGGAAACCCTGCCGGACAACGTGCATCATAATCCAGAAGGCGGAAACACCTTCCATTTGGATTACAGGCTGGTCTCCGACTGGCAGATGGGCTCCTGGAGCCCGTTGGAAGCCAGCTGGAATGACCGGCCAGTTTCAATTCCGACCAGCTGTATTGTAATAAGCCGGTCGGAATTGAAACTGACGATCTCGGTCATAAGGCCTCCGACCTTAGGTCGGAGGCCTTATGACTAAGATCGTAATCGGGCCCTTAGTGTAAAACTTGCAAAAGAAAATAAAAAAGCAGAGATTGATCAGAAGCATTGTCACAAGGACAAATAAGGCCACGATCACTGACAGGATGCCCTAAAGGACAACTCAGCATAGTGCTAATAGTTCCAGTTCTGAATCCCAGTAACAATGACCTTTCCCACTGACTGGGAGTATATAGCAGGTAAGGTTCAATACCAGAAACTCGATCGAAGGCACTGGAAAGGAGCATGAAAGCCAGGAAACATTTGACTGTGCCTAACAACTACATATTTCCCTTTCAGAAAATCCAGGTTTAGACATTGCACCACTGTACCAAGGCCCTCCCTGAAGCCATACTGGCAAAAGCTTAATATATTTTGATTATTGGCCCAAGTACGGATCCGATTTAAAATCAACCTTCCCAAGATTGTAACTGTTGAGTCTATCAATGAGATCGAGCAACAGCATTGAGGTCTGAGCGATCTCCCTTTTTGAAAATGGATACAATAAGGGAGAATTACCACTGTTAGAACTGGGGGTCTCTAGTTGGCAGAGGTAGGTACCTTTGTCCAAATAGGGACCCTTGCTTCTAATCAGGATAACGAGGATACACTACTAAAATAACCCCTGCTCACCCCCTTGGTAGCTTGGCACGAGCAAGCAGGCTTATCTCAGAGGCAGTGTGTAAAGCATTTGTGAACACATACAGTAACCCAGTGACAACACTACAGATGGACACCACACAGGTTGTAGTATAAAAATAAGTATTTTTATATAGACTTAACACAAGACCCAAAACGACACAAATCCAAAATACAATACGAAAAATATGACTGTCAAATGGTAGAAAATAGTTCAGTTCAATAAAGATGATAAATGCAACACTTTACTCTCAATGTACCTTTGGATGCGTAACGCAAAACAAACAAAAGGGTCGCAGGGAAGGTGATGCTTCGATTCCTTACACGCAGAAAGGAGGATGCGTCGGTTTCTTATTGCGGCCCGGTTCCGATGCGATGATGATCCGGTACGATGCGTGAAAATGGCGTCTTGCTTACGGTGCGACAACGTTGGTGGGATGCGTGCACGCCCGACGGCCGTGCGGCGACTCGGCGATCTTCTGAGCCGTGACAGGCCCTGCGACACGCTTCTCCGGTGATGCACCGGCGTCCTCTGTGGCGGCGGCACGCTTCTCCGGTGATGCGAGGCACTTCGGTGATGCAATGGCGACAGCGGCAGCGGCGGCACGCTTACTCCACGATGCGACGCCAACTGCTGCGGCGGCACGCTTCTCCTGTGATGTGGGGCGCTTCGGTGCTGCGACAGCGGCAGCGGCGGCACGCTTACTCTGCGATGCGACGACAGCTGCTGCTGCGGCGACACGCTTCCTCTTCGTTGCGTCGCGCTTCCAGCTTCCAGCGACACGCAGTCTCTCAGAAGGCCCAACAGCAGTAGGCACTTCAATTCCCAGCAAGGGAATTCAGGAGGGGAGCTGGGGGTGAAGTCTTGTATCCCTGAGACTTCAGGCAGGAGGCAAGCTCAATGTTCAAGCCCTTGGAGATCTTCTTCGAGATGATGAAAGCACACTCAGTCCTTTTCTCCTTTCTTTGGCAATAAAGTAACCACTGCAGGCCAACCCCAACAACACGCAGCATAGGGGTAGTCTCCTCCTTCAGCTTCCTGGTTTTTCTCCTCAGCAAAGGTTTGTCTTGATTCCCAGAAGTGATCTAAAATCTTGGGGTCTGGGTCCCAATATTTATACTAGCAAATCCTTTGTACTCTGAAGGCAGAGGGTCCTGTACCTAGTCCAAACCAGTTCTGGGTGCATTCTGCCAGTGCACACCTTCTTCCTTTGTCAATGTGGGCCAGGGACATCAGATGCACCACAGGAGGTGGAGCCAGCATTGTGGAAGGCAGGCACAGCCCTATTCAGGCCCAGGTGCTACTCCTCCCAGCACTCTACATGCAGATAGGTATATTCAGCCCTGTGCTGACACACCCTGTCTCCTGGAGTCCCCCAGCCCCTGTCACTCACAAACCCAGACATACAATACACAAGCTAGCAGAGGCAGGCTGGATGGTTAGGCAAGAAAATACCTACTTTCTAAAAGTGGTATTTTCAAACACAGAATGTTAAAACCAACTTCACTAAAAGATGTATTTTATCATTCTGAGTTCAGGCATACTAAATTCGTTTTTCTACCATGTTCCCTGGGGATCACTGACAGAATATCGAGGAGCAAAATATCGACCTGGCAAAATATCGAGGAAAAAATATAGAATGCCAGAATATCGAATTCCTATCTACAAACAGGTAAGTACAAAAATATCGAATCCAAAATTTCGTTGTAAAAAATATAGTTAGTCAAAATATCGAATTTTTTAAATGTCTTAAAAGTAATGTAAAATTAATAAAATAATACATATAATTAACTAAAACATACTTAAAAATACTTAAATAACCTTAATATTAATAAATATTTAATGTAAGTTAAAAAAAATAAACATGCATTTTTATTTTTTAATACATATATATATTAACGTAATATTAATAACAAATATTCAATATTTTTAGCGTAGGATAGCGGGAGGGTAAAATTTACTATTCCCACTCCAGTGAGTGCAACAGTAGGGAAAGCGTTGGATAGCGGGAGGGTAAAAATTACTATTCCCACTCCAGTGAGTGCAACAGTAGGGAAAGCGTTGGATAGCGTAGGGGTAAAAATTACTATTCCCACTCCAGAGAGTGCAACAGTAGGGAAAGCGTTGGATAGCGTAGGGATAAAAATGACTATTCCCACTCCAGAGAGTGCAACAGTAGGGAAAGTGTTGGATAGCGTAGGGGTAAAATTACTATTCCCACTCCAGTGAGTGCAACAGTAGGGAAAGCGTTGGATAGCGGGAGGGTAAAAATTACTATTCCCACTCCAGAGAGTGCAACAGTAGGGAAAGCGTTGGATAGCGTAGGGGTAAAAATTACTATTCCCACTCCAGTGAGTGCAACAGTAGGGAAAGCGTTGGATAGCGGGATGGTAAAAATTACTATTCCCACTCCAGAGAGTGCAACAGTAGGGAAAGCGTTGGATAGCGTAGGGGTAAAAATTACTATTCCCACTCCAGAGAGTGCAACAGTAGGGAAAGCGTTGGATAGCGCGAGGGTAAAAATTAATATTCCCACTCCAGAGAGTGCAACAGTAGGGAAAGCGGTGGATAGCGTAGGGGTAAAAATTACTATTCCCACTCCAGTGAGTGCAACAGTAGGGAAAGCGTTGGATAGCATAGGGTAAAAATTACTATTCCCACTCCAGTGAGTGCAACAGTAGGGAAAGTAATGATTGAATATTTAAATTTAAAAAAATTAATTATCAATACCAATAAAAAATTTATTAAAATTAATTACCAATTACAACATATTTAATAATTAATTAATTATAAATACCAATAAATATTATTTAGTAAAAATTAATTACCTATTAATAATTAATTAACAACCAATTAATTTTCAATACCAAAAATTAATAAGTAATACAAAATGTTTACCAATTAATAATTAATTAACAGTAAATTAATTATCAATACACAAAAATATTTTCAATAATTATTTAATTACAATTAAATTACTTCCCACCCTATTCCCCTATAAACCCACAACCCGCTCCGAATAATAAATTAATACAATTAATATAATTATCAATTAATCAATTAATAAAAATTAATTATCAATTAATACAAATTAATTACCAATTAATAACAATTAATTACCAAATAAAAATTAATTAACAATAAATTAATAATCAATACCAATAAATAAAAATAAATAATTACTGAATTACAATTAAATTACTTCCCACCCTATTCCCCTATAAACCCACAACCCGCTCTGAATAATAAATTAATACAATTAATATAATAATCAATTAAAAAATTAATAAAAATGAATTACCAATTAATAAAAATTAATTACCAATTAATAAAAATTAATAACCAATTAATAAAAATTAATTACCAATTAATAATTAATTAATGAATTATTTATCAATACCAATAAATAAAATTAAATAATTACTTAATTACAATTAAATTACTTCCCACCCTATTCCCCTATAAACCCACAACCCGCTACAGAACTAAAACGCAAAATTAAATTAAAAATAATTAATAATTCCTAAACATTAATATTTAATTTACTATAATTAAATTACTTCCCACCCTATTCCCCTATAAACCCACAACCCGCTACAGAATTAAATTACGCAAAAATTAAATAACATAAAATTCATTACTTTAAAAAAATTAAAACATACATTACAAAAATAATACATACTTTTAACACATATACTAACACTTAAAACACTATAAAAAAATTCGATATTTTTAACAACTATATTATGACTGTCGATATTATGACAATCGATATTTCTTACCTGAATTTCGATATTCTGCACCACTATATTTTGGCAATTCGATATTCTGTCCATTCTATATAAAAAACTCGATATTTTGGCAATTCGATATTAAAAATTCGATATTATGTCTGTTCACCGTTCCCTGGGTCAGTTAGGATTATAAAATGTTATAATCAAACTGCCCATTCTGGCCTATGGGGACAGGTAGCCTTGCAATAGTGAAAAACAAAATTGGCTGTAATTCACTATCAGGACATGCCACACACATCAGGACATGTCCTACCTCTTACATACAATGCACCCTGCCCGCAGGCCTACTTTAGGGGTGACTAACATGCAGAAAAGGGAAGGTTTGGGGACTGGTAAGTGGGTGCACTTACCAAGTCGACATGGCAGTACCAGACTGCACACAGGCTCTGCAATGGCAGGCCTGAGACACGCTTTCCAAGCTGCACAACCAGTGCTGCAAGCCCACCAGCAGCATTTGATTTACAGGCCCTGGGCACACGCGGTGCACGGTACTAGGGTCTGACAGTAAATCAAATAAGCCAATCATGGAGTCACTAATCCATACATCAATTTATCATAGGGAGCACTTGCACTTTGGCACGGATTAGCAGTGGCAAAGTGCCCAAAGCAACTAAACCAGCAAAACAGGTCAACAACAGAGGAGGCATAGCGAAAAAATGGAAGGGAGACACACGCCAATGGTACCAGGTCTAACACGTGTCCCCTCCAGCTGAAATGTGGGGAGAACTACCCTACCTCCTGGGAGTTCTCATCACTAAGGCGGAAAAATCTGGACAGACCATCAGCATTGGCGTGTTCTGTACCAGGGCGGTGTTCCACCGTAAAGTCCATCCCCTGTAGGGAAATGGACCACCTCAACAGCTTTGGATTCTCACCCCTCATCTGCATCAACCATCTGAGGGGCCTGTGGTCTGTCTGAACCCGGAAGTGAGTCCCAAACAGGTATGGTCTCAACTTCTTCAGCGCCCAGACCACAGCAAATGCCTCACGCTCAATAGCACTCCACCTCTGTTCCCGTGGAAGTAACCTCCTACTGATGAAGGCTGCAGGTTGGTCTAGGCCCTCCTCATTTAACTGTGCCAGAACAGCCCCTACACCATGCTCTGAAGCGTCTGTTTGAACAACAAATTCTTTTGAGAAGTTGTGCGCCTGAAGCACGGGGGCCGTGCACATGGCAGTTTTCTAGGCGTCAAAAGCTCTCTGACAGGTGTCAGTCCAAATCACTGTCTTGGGCTGCTTCCTGGAAGTCAGCTCTGTCAAGGGTGCAACGATGCTGCCATACCCCTTGACAAATCTCCTGTAATACCCGGTGAGTCCTAGAAAGGCTCTCACCTCTGTCTGGGTCTTGGGGGGTCCCGAAGCCAGAATGGTATCGATCTTGGGCTGTAGGGGCGCCACCTAGCCGCTCCCAACCTGGTGTCCCAAGTACACCACGGAACCCTGCCCGATCTGGCACTTGCTCGCCTTGATCGTGAGGCCTGCCCTTCGCAGTGCCATCAACACTTCCCAGAGGTGGCGCAGATGTTCTTCCTAACTGGCGCTGAACACTGCGATGTCATCTAGGTAGGCGGCACTGAAATCTTCCAGTCCAACCAACACCTGGTTGACCAACCTCTGAAAGGTGGCAGGGGCATTCTTCATCCCAAAAGGCATAACCCGGAATTGGTAGTCCCCATCTGGTGTGGAGAATGCTGACCTCTCTTTGGCCCCATCAGTCAAGGCGATCTGCCAGTACCCAGACGTTAAGTAAAACGTGCTGAGGTACCGGGCAGCCCCTAACCAATCAATGAGCTCATCAGCTCTGGGGATGGGGTGCGCGTCAGTCCTGGTGACTGAATTGAGTCCTCGGTAGTCCACACAGAACCGGAGTTCGGGCGTGGCACCAGGCGCTGCAGCCTTTGGGACCAAGACCACTGGGCTGGCCCAAGGGCTGTGAGAGGACTCAATCACCCCCAATGCAAACATTTTGGAGACCTCCTCCTTGATGCAAGCTCTCACCCTGTCAGTCACTCTGTAAGCCTTGTGCTTGACAGGAGGACTGTCCCCAGTGTCCACATCATGGACACACCAATCAGTGACACTAGGAGTCAGGGAAAACAGGTCAGGAAACTGTCCCAACAGTTGGCGACAGTCTTCCTGCTGCTCAGGTGTCAGGGAGTTAGAGAGGTTCACACCCTCCACTGACCCATTTGCTCTGTTGCAGACAGGAGGTCAGGAAGAGGTTCTGTCTCCTCTTCCATTCCATCATCTGTTGCTAGGAGCATGCCCACTTCGGACCTCTCAAAATGGGGCTTTAGGCGGTTGACATGTAGGACCTGCAAAGGGTTCCTGGGAGATCGCAAGTCCACCAGGTAGGTGACCTCACTCTTGCGCTCCACCACCTCAAATGGTCCGGTCCACTTATCCTGGAGCGCGCAAGGCTCCACTGGGGCCATGACCCACACTTTCTGCCCAGGCTGAAACTCGATCAGAGTGGCGTTCTGATCATACCACCGTTTCATCTCCTCCTGGCTGGCTTTCAGATTCGCCTCAGCGAGTTGTCTGAATCGCCTAGTCTGGTTTCTAAAGGCCAGCATGTAGCTGAATACATCCTGGGGAGGTTTACTAGGAGCTTTTTCCCAGCCTTCTTTCACCAGACTCAGAGGTCCTCTTACCGGGTGACCATAGAGCGGTTCAAAGGGGCTGAACCCTAAGGACTTCTGTGGCACCTCACGGTAAGCAAACAAAAGGCATGGCAAGAGGACGTCCCACTTACGCCTCATGGGTTCTTCCAGACCCATAATCATGCCCTTCAGGGTCCGGTTGAATCTCTCAACCAGCCCATTTCCTTGGGGGTGGTAAGGAGTGGTGAACTTGTAAGTTACACCGCATTCCTGTCACAGGGACTTCATATACTTGGAAATTAAGTTTGTACCACGGTCAGACACCACCTCCTTGGGGAACCCCACGCGGGAGAAAATCCCCATCAGTGCACGTCCCACCACGGGGGCCGTCACTGTCCGAAGAGGGATGGCTTCCGGGTACCGGGTGGCATGGTCCACCAACACCAGGATGAACCTGTTGCCCATGGCTGTCTTGGGGTCCAGTGTCCCCACAATGTCAATACCCACCCGTTCAAAGGGGGTGCTGACCACAGGGAAAGGCTGGAGGGGAGCCTTGTGCTTCCTCCCACTTTTCCACTTGCCTGGCAAGTCTGACATGTCCTGCAATGAGTGTCTGAACTCTTGCGCATCTGGGGCCAATAAAAGTGGGTGACAAGCCTTTCAAAGGTCTTGCCCTGCCCCAGATGTCCTGCCAAAGGCACATCATGAGCCAAACCCAGTAGGAAGGCTCTGAAGCGCTGGGGTACCACCAGCACACGGGCTGACCCAGGCTCAGCAACCTTAGGCTCGCTATACAGGAGACCATTCTCCCAGTAGATCCAATGTGATCCAGACTGATCACCTGCTGCCTGGTTTGTGGCCTGTTGCCGCAAACCCACAAGAGAAGGGCACTTGTTCTGCTCCTCGCAGAACTCCTCCCTGGAGGGTCCTCCTTCTTGCTGCCAATGGGTAAGCTCAGGCAGGTCCCCCAGTTCGGCCGCTTGCTCCCCTGTAGGTTCCAGAGCATCCCCCTCAGGTTCTGCTTCCTCCTGGACCGTGGGAACTACAGGGGACGGTTTCCCGTGCCCCCTGCCTCTTCTCTTCAAGGCAGGCACCTGGGCCACCCTCTCAGGCTCCAGGTCCTCTTGAACACCTCTACTGGCTGCCATTGACCGAGTGGTCGCTCACGCCCACTCAGGCAGACCCAACAGCTCTAAATGAGACCTTCTCTCCACCTCTGCCCAAGGTGAACTTTCTAAATCGTTGCCCAACAGACAGTCTACAGGCATGGCTGGCCTCACAGCTACTTGAAAGGTACCTGAGACCCCCCCCCACTCAAAGGGAACCTGAGCCACTCTGCAGTGGCTCTGTGAGTTGTCCGCGGCAACTACCGGGCAGAATGCATTGGGGATCACCTGCTCTTCAGACACCAGCCGACAACTGACAGCTGTCACACTGGCTCCGGTGTCTCTCAGAGCCTCCACCCTTTGGCCATTGATGGTCACCCACTGCCTGTATTTTTTAGTGTTATCAGGCAGTTGGGTCCTGGGGACCATCTCACTGTCTCCTAAAGAGACCAAGGACATTGCTACGGGACCCCACCCACCTTGGGCACCCATCTCCTCCCCCAGGGCTACACTAGCCACCTGCCGGGGTGGTGCACCAGTGGGTGCTGTCTTCCCATACAAGGGACATTTTGAATCATAGGAGCAGTGGCCCACTTGACCACACTTAAAGCAGTTCCTGGGCCCCCTGTGAACAGGCTTATCTGTCGGGGCCCCTGGCTTCCTCTCAAGGGGAGGCTGGGAACCTTTCCCTTGGTTCCCTTGGGGATTACTTTGGAGCCCTTTCTGGAACTCCCTCTGTTTATCCTTGTCCCCCCCACTCCTCTGCTGGGGACCCTGCCCACCTTTGGCGGAGTCTCCCACGTGACCCTTGTGGACCCGGGTGCTCACCCAGCGGTCCGCCTCCTCAGCAAGCTTCCTAGGGTTAGTCAGCCTACTATCAATAAGGTGCTGGCGTAGCTCTGGAAAACAATTTCCTGACAAGTGCTCCCATGCAATCAAATCAAAGAGCGCGTCAAAATCATTTACTTTGCTACCCTTCACCCAACCATCCAATGCTCTGCAAAAAAAAGTCACATATTCCACCCAAGTACTTGACTCCAACTTTTTGCAATTTTAAACCTCTGCCTATACAGTTCAGGAGTCAACCCATACCTAGACATCAATGCTTCCTTCATATGGCTATAAGAATTGTGGACTTCAGAGGGCAAGTCTAACAAGGTATCCCTCCCCTCACTAAGGAACCGTCCCCACAACCCCGCTCCCCAATCCTTCTCAGGGACCCGGTGGGAGGACATAGCTACCTCATGGGCCTTGAACCACTGACCAATATCATCATTCTTATAAAACTCTTTCACCACATCTTTAGGTATATACACCCCGGCTTCAACAGGCATGGACGGTGTGCTGCCACCAGAGGGAGTAATCTCTAAGCTCCTAGCTTTCATCTCCAACTCCCTCAAACTTCTCTCATGCTCCATTTGCATCCTCTTTTCCTCTAGGGCCAATTTCTTAATTTCCAATTCTAACTGCCCACCCATCTTAAGCTTGGTCAGCTCCATTTCATGCACCCTACTTCTCTCCCTGTCCTCCAGCTCTCCTGGGGACAGGCCCTTGGAAGAAACACTGCTACCTGTTGGGGGAGGTGCTTTCCTCCCCCCTGGACCCAATAGCCCATCTAGCTGCCCTCCTGCATCCTCAGCCCCCTCCTCATGCTCAGGGGTACTCCTTGCTTCCACCCAGGCCCTCACGCCTTTTGGTACTCATCCCTCTTGGTGAGACCTGTAGTAGCAACTTTCAATTTCCTGCAGAAGTACTTTAGCAGTTTCACATTGTAACTTTCCAGCTTTTCTTCTTCAAAATTTAAATCCACAGATGCGATGGATGCTGTTTTGCTCATGGTGACTAAACTTGGCAGTTCTTGGCAAAAAATAGAAATCCCAGGAAAAACAATCTACCAGAAATGTATGTGGTTGCGTTTGGTCTGCACTCACTAGTAGTGTACACCAATTACTGTATATGAGTCACAAATGCAAGTCCAGAATCCTCACCGCTGACCACCAATGTTAGAACTGGGGGTCTCTAGTTGGCAGAGGTAGGTACCTTTGTCCAAATAGGGACCCTTGCTTCTAGTCAGGGTAAGGCGGATACACTACTAAAATAACCCCTGCTCACCCCCTTGGTAGCTTGGCACGAGCAGGCAGGCTTATCTCAGAGGCAGTGTGTAAAGCATTTGTGAACACATACAGTAACCCAGTGACTACACTACAGATGGACACCACACAGGTTGTAGTATAAAAATAAGTATTTTTATATAGACTTAACACAAGACCCAAAACGACAAAAATCCACAATACAATACGAAAAATATGTCTGTCAAATGGTAGAAAATAGTTCAGTTCAATAAAGATGATAAATGCGACACTTTACTCTCAATGTACCTTTGGATGCGTAACGCAAAACAAACAAAAGGGTCGCAGGGAAGGTGATGCTTCGATTCCTTACACGCAGAAAGAAGGATGCGTCGGTTTCTTACTGCGGCCCTGTTCCGATGCGATGATGATCTGGTGCGATGCGTGAAAATGGCGTCTTGCTTACGGTGCGACAACGTTGATGGGATGCGTGCACGCCCGACGGCCGTGCGGCGACTCGGCGATCTTCTGAGCCGCGACAGGCCCTGCGACATGCTTCTTCGGTGATGCGCCGGCGTCCTCTGTGGCGGCGGCACGCTTCTCCGGTGATGCGAGGCGCTTCGGTGATGCGATGGCGACAGCGGCAGCGGCGGCACGCTTACTCCGCGATGCGACGACAACTGCTGCGGCGGCACGCTTCTCCGGTGATACGGGGCGCTTCGGTGCTGCGACAGCGTCAGCGGTGACACACTTCCTCTTCGTTGCGTCGCGCTTCCAGCTCCCAGCGACACGCAGTCTCTCAGAAGGCCCAACAGCAGTAGGCACTTCAATTCCCAGCAAGGGAATTCAGATGGGGAGCTGGGGGTGAAGTCTTGTATCCCTGAGACTTCAGGCACGAGGCAAGCTCAATGTTCAAGCCCTTGGAGATCTTCTTCAAGATGATGAAAGCACACTCAGTCCTTTTCTCCTTTCTTTGGCAATAAAGTAACCACTGCAGGCCAACCCCAACAACACGCAGCATAGGGGTAGTCTCCTCCTTCAGCTTCCTGGTTTTTCTCCTCAGCAAAGGTTTGTCTTGATTCCCAGAAGTGATCTAAAATCTTGGGGTCTGGGTCCCAATATTTATACTAGCAAATCCTTTGTCCTCTGAAGGCAGAGGGTCCTGTACCTAGTCCAAACCAGTTCTGGGTGCATTCTGCCAGTGCACACCTTCTTCCTTTGTCAATGTGAGCCAGGGACATCAGACGCACCACAGGAGGTGGAGCCAGCATTGTGGAAGGCAGGCACAGCCCTATTCAGGCCCAGGTGCTACTCCTCCCACCACTCTACATGCAGTTAGGTCTATTCAGCCCTGTGCTGACTCACCCTGTCTCCTGGAGTCCCCCAGCCCCTGTCACTCACAAACCCAGACATACAATACACAAGCTAGCAGAGGCAGGCTGGATGGTTAGGCAAGAAAATACCTACTTTCTAAAAGTGGTATTTTCAAACACAGAATGTTAAAACCAACTTCACTAAAATATGTATTTTATCATTCTGAGTTCAGGCATACTAAATTCGTTTTTCTACCATTTTCCGTGGGTCAGTTAGGATTATAAGATGTTATAATCAAACTGCCCATTCTGGCCTATGGGGACAGGTAGCCTTGCAATAGTGAAAAACGAAATTGGCTGAAATTCACTATCAGGACATGCCACACACATCAGGGCATGTCCTACCTTTTACATACAATGCACCCTGCCCGCAGACCTACTTTAGGGGTGACTAACATGCAGAAAAGGGAAGGTTTGGGGACTGGTAAGTGGGTGCACTTACCAAGTCGACATGGCAGTACCAGACTGCACACAGGCTCTGCAATGGCAGGCCTGAGACATGCTTTCCAAGCTGCTCTGGTGGGTGGCACAACCAGTGCTGCAAGCCCACCAGCAGCATTTGATTTACAGGCCCTGGGCACACGCGGTGCACTGTACTAGGGTCTGACAGTAAATCAAATAAGCCAATCATGGAGTCACTAATCCATACATCAATTTATCATAGGGAGCACTTGAACTTTGGCACGGATTAGCAGTGGCAAAGTGCCCAAAGCATCTAAACCAGCAAAACAGGTCAACCACAGAGGAGGCATAGCGAAAAAATGGAAGGGAGACCCACGCCAATGGTACCAGGTCTAACAACCACTATGAAGGTAGGGATGTGTAAATCAAATGATGGAAAATATTGGTTAGTAACGGAGCCCATATGTCTAGATCACATTTAAGTAAGTCATTTGGAAGTCCTTCCAGCAATGGGGCTTTATTTGAGGGGCATAATCATGAAGAGCCCTTATCACCTCTTCCAGGTCAGACTGGAAGTGGTCCCCAAAATTACAAAATACCTCTAGGTTCCAGGATGATTCCTCATTGTGATCATTAAGATAAAGATTAGAAAAGTGTCTAACCCAGTCTGCTGCAGTGATATCGAAGCTTAGTGGAGCCTTAGTCCTCAAACCCTTTCTTATTAGGGTTATCATATGCCAAAATAGTTTAGGGTTTTTACTTTTATTGGACTCTATAATTACCTCAAGACTCTGTGCTCTGATCTCTTTCTTCCTGGTTTTCAGTGTGTTCTTATAAAGGTCCCTGCGACTCTTTACTCTCTCCCTATACCTTGAATTTGCCCCCAAAGTGAGTCTTAGGTTGTGGTTACCCAGGGAACACGTTGAATTGAATCATCTAGGTTTTGGAACACTGGCTCCCCTCAAAGGTTTCATGAACACGTTTTTTACTGCCTCACAAATTTGACCAAAAGGCTCAATTATTTCCTCATGGTCTCCTTGATCTGTAATGTAATCACGAAAAAACCTAAGATTTTCTTTTATTCATTTTTATAAGAAGGCAGCAGGGTTTGGTAAATTCCAAACCAGGAAGATACAATTCTTGGTGTGAGGACGCATGGTAACACTTGCGTCTTGGACACAATGAGAAACCAGGAGGTCAAGGGACACGGTGAGTGGATGGTGGTCTCCAATTCCTATGTGCAGTCTCTCTATTCATGAGATCTCAACAAAAACATATAATCTATGACGCTGCAGTGTCCATGGGTGAAAAAGGTAGAGACAGTAGGCTTTCACAGGTGATATCAATCATGGGAGCATGTTAGATCTCTTTCACATATCGGATTTCCCAAATTCAGTACCCCTAAGATTAGTGCTCCAAGTGTATATAATGCCACTGTTCATTGTATTGCTAGTTTTCAGAAAACTTTAAATAATGTTTAACATAATGTAAATACTGTTCCTGTTGTGCCACCTGACTCTAAAGACATTAAATAATCTTGGAATGATTCAAGGCAACCTGAGAATGAGATAGACGCAAGAACATAGCTGTAAATCATCTGGCAATGGGTGTGCATCCCTGAGACCAGCTACAGTTACCCACATGAGGCGGTGATGGACATGGGGACCCCTTAGGAGATTGATGGGATAGACAGCAAGTGTAATTTAACTAAGTGGCATTGCGAAATATAGACTACTGCCTGTTCATATCTGTGTACCTCTTCGTTTGTTTAACATTGAAATGTAAATGAATTCTAAATATCTTTTTCTGCATCAACCTTTGGAACCTCTGTAGTGTTATAATCAATGATGTCATTTGAGATGTGATCAATAATGTCATAGATGAAGACATTTAAGATACCAACAATGGGTCATGAGTGAGGTCATGAACAGCACACATGGGGAGAGAAAATTATGATTTGTGAAGCTTACCATAATTTCCTGGGTCTTTAGTTTTGGAACCATAACAAGTTATGTTTTTTATCTAAATGTCTTAGATTTTGTTTATACTACCTGAATCAGAGCTTTACTTTAACAAAGTTTTTTTCCAGCATATTTTGGAGTTTTTTTAGAAGGAGAAACAGTGGCTGATGCAGCTACGTGTAGTGGGGTCTGGATTTAGGGCCTTGCCTGGTTATCCATTATGCCCAACCACCTGAGCTTCTATCTACTGATGCTTGCGACCTTCATTCTCAGCTGCAGCTATGTCTTAGACCAGCCCCTGTGCTACTGAACTTTGGCTCTGTGTAACAGACTCTGGCTCTGCCGTCAGGCTTTACACCAGCCTCTGTGCCGCTGAGCCCACCCGTTCCTCAGAGCCTGCTGCAGAAGAGCAATATCCATGTGCAATAAGCCCTGGGCACAGATCCCGGCCTGTGGCCAGGCCCTGCGTCAGTCCCCATAGCACCAGTCCTGTTGTACATTGTTTTGGTTATGGGCAGAAAGCTCTGGGCATATGCCCTGGGCACACAGTGCTCACTGCACACGGTCATTGATCATACATAGTCAAACTGTGAATTTTCTTTTTTGATTTTTTTTGCATGAGTATTAAACCAAAAATAGTACACTTGCAGACGCAATTTGGGGTGCACAAACTCAGAAGACGGTCAGCAAACTACCAGCATGATGAAAGTATTGGCTTTTTTGCTTTCAGGGCCAATGACAGACTTTTTGCGCACCCCTCCCCACACACACATCTTCCTAGTAGCCAGGGAAGGTTTTTTTTCAAATCTGTGCATCCACCTCTTCTGCTTTATAGAGCTTAAATATTTGATGTCTGCACATTATTTTTAACATGGCTGGGAACTTCAGTTGAACTTTCGCTCCTAGTATCTCTGGTTCCTCTAATTTTCTATAATTCTCATCGGTGTTGTGCTGTGACTCTGCCAATGTCTGACCTTATCTGGAAGGTAAAATTATCATGAAACAGTGTTTTAGTCTTTAGAGCTTTTCCTAATATCCACTCTTTGACAGTATAGGTAAGGAAATTAACCAACATTTTTCTTGGGGGTTTCTTATATGGGTATTGTTAAAGTAGATCTCTATGGACCCTCTGAATCTCTGCCTCTAGGTCAACATCAATGCCATGCTTTAACACTTCATAATTCAGAATCTTTATTATAGAGCCTTTCAAACATGTTTTTGTAGGGCAAAGGTTACCTTTTCCATGTTCTCTTGTAGCAATTTAGTCCTCTCTGCTAGGTCGTCTAACATTTTACAAAATATAGCTACATTTCTAATCTCCTTCTGATTCACTTCTGAAATTTCAAATCTTGTTTTTAACTCTGATTTTAGGTATAAAATAATCAATTCTATGGAGGCTTGATTTGATATAAGTTTGGCTTCTTTCAAGGTATCCTCAGTGTTTGGCATTGTGGCCTTCTTTCTGTCTGAGAGTCTCCCATATGCTGTCCCCCCCTCAGCCCCCTCTTTATCTAATGCCAGAAGTGCTTAAAACTTTTTTGCAACAGGGATATCAAAAATAGACCTGTCTACATATTCTTTAATGCGGATTCACTTCGGATTGAGTGGAACTTTGTATGGGGCCTTACACCAGCCCTGATATTCAACGCTGTATTGCTTGGATTCCTAGAGCCCTCTCGTGTATTTCGTGTATTCTTATTTTGCTCCATCATTCTGAAGAAAGAGCTCAAGGGAGGTGCGGATCTTATATGAGTCCCAGCCTCAGTTTGCTCATGTCTTCTTCTATGTTGTTTTTGTATTCTAATTTCTGGAGTGTGGGTTAACATAAACCCCAGTGTGCCTGATTCACAAACTGCACTTTTGAGTAAGTGTACACTTTAGAGTAAGTTTACCACTTGTTGGTATTTAAAAACTGTGCTTTTGTACTAACTTACACTACTGTAGTAAACCTACACTTTAGTAGTAAGTCCAGCACTACACATTGCCACCACTGGTACTGCAACACCCTGCCTTAGGAAATAATGTAGTTAGGAACTTAAGAAAAAACCCCATAGGCAATATTGTTAAATTAAATTAAGGGTGAGTAGTTCGCGCTTTACAAAAACGGATTTACATTTTTTTTTTTACATTTACAAAGAGGACATATTTATTAGTTATTTATTAACATATTTTAAGAACCTATTTTGAATTTAAAAAATAATGTAACTATAAAATGGACTTAAAAATAATGTTATTACATTTATTTCTGTACACCAATTAAAAAGTTATTAAAAATAATTAAATAGTTTAACATATAAATAAATATAAATTCATGTAAAAAATAAAATATGTACAACTAGTGAATATGTATTAGTTATTTATTAACATATTTTAATAACCTATTTTGAGTTTAAAAAATAATGTCTGTATACAATGTATTTAAAAATAATTATATTAAATGAATTCATGAAATACATCAATTAAAACAGACTCTTGGAAGTCCTAAAGGCTAGCCGTGAATACATGGGTAAAAATAAGGAAAATATTAGACATACAGTACTATTCACATTTAGCTCCAGTATGGAATTCTCCGGGAACACCAAAATGCTTGTTGAATAAACTTAGCTTTACACTAGAAAAAGCTGGAATCATAAGTAAGTAATGAAAAGACTTACAGAGTGCATCAATGCCCAAAGGCATCCTGGCCCTAGCATCAGACAACAAGCCCAGCAGGAAGACCTAGTGCGATGAAGAGCGTGCAAAGAGCCAAGTTTTTAGCTGTTTCCTATATTGTTGCAATTCAGATTGTGCTCTAACCTTAAAGGGCAAAGAATTACACAGTTTGCAAGTGGCAAAGGAAAAACTTCTGCCACGTTAGCAGGCTTTGTTGAATGGGATGACCACCATTTTGGCTGTGTTGGATCGACGTATGTGCTTGGAAGTATACTATTGGAAGGTCTTTCTAAAGAAATCAGGGCCAGCATTGTGAAAAGCCTTGTGTGCCATGCACAGAGCCTTAAAACTGACCCACTTCTGAACTGGAAGCCAGTGAAGGTCAGCAATGGTTTGAGGAACCAAGTTAAATTTTGGAATTTTCATAAGTTGCCAGGCAGCGGCGTTCTGGAGAGTTTGGAGCTTGTTCAGTGAACGCTTTTGAATACCTACATAGAGAGCATTGTAATAGTTAATCCAAGAGATGACCAAGGCAATAATGACATTTTTGTGGAGCTCTGGAGGGGTGAAAGGAAAAATCTTCTTCAAAATTCTTAGCAGGAAAAAAACACAGGACAAAGTAACCTAATTTATTTGATCTGATTTGATTTGATTTGTCAAAGAGGACAACTAGGTTTTTAGCTTTATTTACTAGAGAGGGGAGCAGGCCCAGATTTTGTGGCCACCAAGAGTCAGTCCAAAAGGAGGTGTCCTTCCTGAATAAGAATACCTCACTCTTATCTGAGTTTAATTTGAGGCAATTATCCTTTATCCAGATGACAATTTGAGCCATACATTTGTTGAACTGTTTAGCCACCTCTTTGACGTCACACGAGACTGAGGCTACAATCTGCGTGTCATCGGCATAGGAAATCAAAGAGAAACCACAAGAACGAATCAGGTTCGCCAAAGGGGTGACTTAAATATTGAGGAGATTGGGGCTTAATGATGATCCCTCGGGGACCTCACATGGAAGGAAAAAAGTCTCAGACACAATATCGCCCAAAGTTGCCACTTGCTCTCTCTCTGCTAGAAATGAACTTAAAAGGGAGAGGGCAGAGTCCGTGATGCTAATGGATTCAAGCCGGTTGATTAACAGCGCATGGTTGATGGTATCGAAAGTGGACGATAAGTCCAGAAGAATTAGAGCCACATTACCACCCTTGTCAACTATGGACTTGATATCTTTCGTAGAAGCTGTAAGGGCTGACTCGGTACAGTGACTGGGTCTAAATCTGCACTTAGAGCAGTCCAGGAGATGATGTTTCTCAAAGAAAGCCATGAGTTCCACACTCATGACCTCGAAGAAAGGCATGAGATATGTTGATGATTTTTCACATCTTGGGGGTCAAGGGAAGGTTTCTTGAGTAGGGGAAGAACCGCTGCCTTCTTCCAGGCTGCAGAAAAGTGCCCTGAGATCAAAATCTTGCTTACTAAATCTGAAAGATCAGCTGCTATCATCCCAGCGATTACGTGGAGCACACTAGGGAGACATGGATCTGTAGGGGCACCTGGTTTTGTGACTTCAGTGAGGTTGGCAACCTTCTCACTGGTGAAAGGGGAGAATGCTGAAAAAATATTGAATGTCACATTCGGCCAGTCACTTCTGGATTTAGTGGAATTGCCATTCAGATTAGAGGTAAATTCCTTGAAGATTACATTAAACTTTGATAGAAAAATGTCGGCTAGTTTATTGTACAGGGATTGGTCGTTTCTTTGGTGTTATTAGTTTTATAATTGGACAGAGTTTTCACTGTTTTAAATAACTCTTTAGAAAAGTTTTAGTGGAATAATTTTATCCATAAAGTATCTGGATTTTTCTGTCATGATCATGGAATATAATTGCAGTTTGTATTTATATTTTTCATCCGGGCAATTGTTTGCTCTCCGTTTTTGTTCCTGACATCGGCATTTTTGTTTTAACGCTTTAAGTTCTTTCGAGTACCAAGGGGCAGAGGGCATCTTTCTATGATATTTTATTATCTTTACAGGGGCCAGCTAAGAGACTGGAGAGTCAATCCAGTTTGTGTAGTTAGCAGTGGCTGTGTCAATATCCTTTTCAGGTGTGGGTTGGGACTTCAGGAGAGTATTCTTTAGTTTGCTATTGTCAAGTTCTTTCCAGGAGCAGAAATAAATCACGCTAGGTGCAGTAGGGCTCTGGGTGATATTGGTAGGGACCTTGAGTAAAAGACACAGGGGGATATTCTCAAGAACGTGCGATAAACATTGCCAAAATAGGCTAACGCAATTCTTCATATCGCCGTCCATCACGGGAAAATAACTCCGTATCAACGTCGTATTCTCAACACAGCGGTAACATGCGATAGTTTCCCGATAACGCCTCAAATGTCCGCAATACAATTACCGCGACGGCGATAAAAAAGGAAACCCGAACGTGAAAAAAGTTGCGATGGGCCCAACCGCGATAGGCTTGTAATTCCCACGTCAGGCGGGAAAAATCACCTTAAAAGCTGCAAAAAAACCAAAAACATAACAACTGCGAAGCACAATAGAGGTAGCCGAAGCAAGTACAGAGGACAACCAGAACCCCACAACCCCCACGGAGGACCAGCCTGGGACCTCGGGGTCAGGGAAGGGCAAGGAGAAGAAGAAGAGGAAGACGCGGTTCAGTCCGCAGGAAAACAGGATCCTGATAACGGAGGTGGTAGAACACCATCAACAACTGTTCGTCACCTCCACTGTGTCATTGGCAACAAAAAATGGAATATGGCAGTCCATCCTGGACAAGGTGAATGCAGTCGGAGTGCTGAGGAGGACAATGGAAGAGCTCAAGAGGCGCTGGAATGATGTGAAGTGCAAAACCAAGCAGAAACTCAGCAACAACCAGAAGGCAGCAATGCAGACTGGAGGTGGGAGTCCAGCGCCACAGGAGGAGCTGGATGAGATGGAGGAAATGGTGTCCACAGTCATCAGTGGGGAGACGGTGGTAGGAGTTGGGGAACCGGACACTGCTCAACATGACCTGACACAACAGCAACAGGGTGAGTAACGACCAGGGACTGGTGGGACGGGGGGAGATGGGCACAATGGCACACAAGCACAATTAAGTATAGCACAGTGCACACCCACAATGACTCTGGATCATGTCCCTGATCCCCTTGGCACACTGCAGCACACATAGAAACAGCAAGTAGGCCCCCATCGACTATGTGCCCAGCGGGGACCCTTCCCACACATCACCAATCTCACAACCAACCCATGCACATGTGCCAAACCCAGCAAAGAGGCGTGTCTGTGAGCCACACTGACAATGCAAGTGACACTGCATGACGAATAGCATGGCTGCAGTCAATAAATCATGACATGTTGCACGCCACAACACTGAGGTGGCTGAGTGTGGACCACATCTGTAAAGGAGCAGGTCACACTCTGACACATCCACGTGCACAAACAACCCCTGACGTCAACAACACATCTGCGGACAAACCATGCCCCAGAGTCCCAACTCCCACCAAGAGCCCAAGTTACCCAAGTATGCAACATCTCAGCACTGTATAAGCACAGAAGTCAAAGGCACACCGCCTGAAAGGTACAAGGGGCAGCAAAATCAGAGCTGCAGGGGCGACTCTCCCAAAATGCAGCACACACACATAACATTCAGGGCACATCAACATTAACAACAATGTGGTACAAACTGCAACACGTTCACGACAGAACAGAGGACACAACTGGTGCCGCATGTGTGTAGAAAATGGTCAATCACATTTGGCATAGCAGGGAAATGTGAGATGATAATGTACAAGTACAAACACACATCCGTGATGTTGTCGAAATGTCCACTGTCCCACATCAAATAGGCAGCTCCTCCCAAACAGTCACAATGTACATTGTCATGCAGTCTGTATGTAAACTTGTACAATGCGTCAACACACATGTGAACACAATGTTAAACTGCATCTCCCCTTCACATTGCAGAGGGAGAATCAACACCTCCTGCAGAGCAGACCCAACAGCTCTTCGCTGATGACGAAGAGGACCTCCACACCTTCGACTCCGACACCCTCCAACAGCTCATGGACACCCTCAGCACCCACCTCCAGGAGCAGGGCAGCCCAGCTGCATCGAGGAGACGTCACCCCCTGCACAGACCACACAGCAGGAAGCACCCACCACCACGGCTGACTCCCAGGACCCCCACGAACAACACATGGCCTTCCAACGCCGTGTGTTAGAGGTCCAGGAGAAGATGGCTGATCAGGTGCGGGTGGGGTTCGACCTCATGGCAGCCAAACTAGATGCCATACGTGGGTGTCTAAGTCCCATCAGGGACCACTTACAGTCCCTAACGGACACCCACAGTCCGCTCCATGCTCTCCAACGATCCATGGCTGACATCGCTGGAGTCCTGACTCTGAGGCAAGAACAACTGTTTAGTCAGAGTGGCTCCAGCGATGTCAGCCGGGAGTTGGAACACATGCGGAGGATCATGGAGAACAGGGAGCGGATGCAGGCGGAAAGAATGGCTGCCAGGGCTGCACACCAGTGAGATGTAGCTGGGATCTTCCATGCCCTGCAGACCCTCATCAAGGCATTGCTGCCACAAGGCCTGGTGCCGATGAATGCTGCTGCTGCTTCTACATCCACATCTCCGCCCCCTGATGTGTCAGTGCCTCACAGTGCGGCAGACAATCCACCTCCGGCCCCTGATGTGTCAGTGCCACACAGTGCTGCTGACAAAACATCACCACCCACATGTGAGGCACATGAAACATCAGAGGACGAAGATGCGGATGATTCTGCCTTAGTGGTAAGAAGGAAGCGGTAGCATTCATCTCCGCCATATGGCCTGTTTCTGCTTGGTTCTGCCCTCTGCATCATCACCTTCCACTGTCCCCCGATACACTCTGCGACACTCACCTTGGACCTCGACATGGACTGCCATATTCTGTTTGGTTACCAATGACACAGCAATCAGACTGCGGACTGAACTCCTCCTCTTCCGATGAACTTGTCATTCCCTAAAGGACTCTGGCTGGCCCTCCACGGGTCAACAATGTAAAGTGTGGTTTGCATGGCCCTGTACTGCTCCAGCTTCAACACTTCACTGAATGTGAATAAAACATTCAGATTCACACAGATGTGTCATGTCTATGATCATTTAAGTATGAAAGTATGGATGAATGTAGGATCCGTGATTCCCCCTTACGTCCATGTTGCTCATGTTGTGGAACTTTAGTCACAGGGTGCAACATTGCCGATTGCGGTCCGGGTGGTGCCGACACTACAACAGAGACATACGCATTAGTTACTTCCTTGTCCATCCCAGAACTGAACCATGCCCAGAGCCCCCGGGTCATTGTTCACACCCCTACGCTGGACTGGCATACGCCAGCCCAGCACACTCCGCTTACGCTTACAGGGGGGACGTCAAAGCTACATGTCCCAGGTCTTCCCTGTAGTGATCTGCTGATCACTGGTCTAGTTGTCAGCATGCCACAGCCACTCCCTGAGGGCTGGTGTACACCCTCACCACACCCATCCAGCACAGGCGTCACAGGACATGTGACCCTGCCAATAAAAGGGGCCTACCACATCACATTCCCCACTGCTGGAGGTGACATGATGGCGTCCGCACCACGAGACTCAATCATAAAGGGGCCATGACCTGTGGCGCACTGGGTTAGTGGCACCCGATGCACTGCGGCCGGCACGGGCCTACCGCCACGGGAGGATGACTTGCGGTGCACTGAGTTGGTGGCACCTGATGAGCTGAGCGGGTGTGCAGCCTGTGATGATGCGTAGACATCGATACTCTGCCCTGCCAATCAGGATTGGATTTGATTTGAGGGCCCTGCTGGACCGCAGTGTACGCCGAAGGCAGCAGTCAGCACACACATGACTCCGCGGTGTGGTGCCGCCGGGTGCGCTGGGGGCCTGTGGCGCAGAATCCAGCGATCGGCTGAGGAGGTTGCACCGGCACGTGGTGGGCCCTCTTGGAGACACGCCGGTGGCGGCAGGTGAGCATTGAGGCCTGGGTGCGCAGGGGCGGCCAGTCATCGCTGGGCGGCGGACCGGTCTGGGGACCAGGGCTGGGGTGCAGCAGGCGCACAGGATCACGCAGGCACCACCGGTCATGGCGGCGGCCTCGTGGCTGGGTGGGGGGCGCCGCCCTGGCAGACACGACCCTGCATGCGATGACGAGATGTGCGTGGGTTGGCTTGGGACGTAGTCACCTCGTCTCCAGTGTGAATACGGCTGTTGAATGTGGTCGGCCATGTGCATGTAGGCCTATGGTCACGATATGGCGGACAAAGAGACACACGCAGTAGTTACTGTTGTGGCCATCCCGGAACTGGACCACGCCCAGGGCCCCGGGCTATTCATTCGCGACATACGCCAGCCAAGGCTGCTCCGCTCAGGCTTACAGGGAGGGACAACATGGCTACATGTCCAAGGTCTTCCACACTGCCTGGGGTAACCTGTTTGCGTCCACTGTCCACTACACTGCAAACACCAACAGTAGATGTCCACATGGACATGTCTGTGCTCTGCATACTGCAGTCTGTCCAGCACATCTCCGCCACACTTGGCATTGTGTCCTTTCTTATTGCTGGGTCACTTGCCTCCTTCACACATTCTTGGTTCCCACCTCTCCCCACATTCTGCAATTGTGTGGCAGAGGGGCTCTGCCTTTGTGGATGGTTTGTCTACATGTCTGGCCCCTGTTTCCACGGTTACTTGTGTTGTCGTGTCCGGTAGTTGGGCATGTTGGTTGGCATGTTGTATGTGATTTTGTTACGTGTGCTCTCCCACAGTTGTGAGTTGTGTGATTGTGGAGTTGAGGTGTGTGGTGTGTTCAGTTAGTACTTACCAATGAGCAGTGCATTGCCATAGGTGCCATCCTGGAAGCGCTGGTTGATGATGGACTGTCGGAAGATGTATGTCTCATGCACACTGCCTGTGAAGTTGGCGATGACATTGGTGAACTGTCCCCGGTGGTCCACTATTGCCTGCACATTGATGGAATGCGTGTGCTTTCTGTAGCGGTAATTGTGTGCAGGGTCGGCAGGGGGCACAAGTGGTACATTGTGTACAGTCAATTGCCCCCGACACGTGCAGTAAGGCAGCTATGGCGTAATTCCCTTGCATGGTCTCCAGCTGTTCATGCACAGCATGGGGGAAGTGAAGGTGCAGGGGTATCAAGATCATACAAACCTTGATGTTTACAGGTATGATGAATCCTGCATAATGAGACCGTAACAGATGTTTGTGTGGTTGTAACCTTCCTTTTCTTTCCTGCGGAGGTTATGAGCACACGGACTTCTGTTACAGTATATTTGGACTGGATTCGTCATACCTGTATGCATTCCGGTTTGTCCAAGTGCAATACACTGTACCAGATTACGTTTGTGACTATGAGGACGCTTGAGCATTGTCACCATTTCTCCAACAGGTTTCTGACTACTGATTTCGGGATGTGGAATGGTATTGGGGAGTTCCCGCAGCATTTGCAGTTTATTGGATCCACACGTTGCCCTGGTGAAGTTCCCCGTTGGGAATGGAACGCGTTGGCTGAGCTTTTCGTCTTGTTGTTTATGTATTTGTAATAAAGTTCTGTTTTTCCACTACCGTTGACTACTGGACTTCATGACCTGGGGGGGAGGGCCCGGGGGGTGGTTGCAGTGGGTGTTGTGGCCCTCCTGGGTCTCCAGGCTGCTTGATCATTGTCTCCATGGCATCTGTTGGTCTTCAGATGTGGCTCTAGGCTGGGCTCCCTTTCATACTGCAGATTGTCGTCCTGCTTAACACCAGTAAAAGGCAGGTGTTGAATCCCTGCTGCTAACGCTCCTTATCGCCTGTTTTCGGATCGCATCGCTGATCTGGCTGGTCGTTGAGAATATCGCGAAGTGGTGTTTTCGTGTGTTTTTGCACAGGAACGCCTACTCTGCATATCATTAGCGTTAGTTGTCGCTCTCATCCGTGGCGATGTGTTTTGCGGCAGCTATCGCAGGAAAACTGGCGATGTCGGCAGTTTGCACCAGCTTGTGAATAGGGCGATGAGTCTATCGCCACTTTTGCGGCGCTAAAGTGCCGATAAATCGGCGATGGCTCCTTGAGAATATGCCCCATAGTAGGTTGTGGTAAGTACATGTGAGGGGCAGGATTCTCTCAAAACTTAGCTTACTATTACTGGTAAAAGCCCCATAATGGATGTGATTTGCCAAATTGGTTGCTGCATTAATAATTTGAGTAAGTTAAAAACAAAGCAGGCTGTCAACTAGGTCTTCAGTCTCTTTATTATCTGAGATCTCTAAGTGATAAAGAAAATCCCCAAGGCTTGTAGAGTTAGGGAGATCCATACAGGATTCAGTGAACTCGATTAAGGTTTGGATGAATTTTTCTCTGGGCCCGGGGAGGTTATGGGGAGGGCAGATAAATTAGAACACCATTGAAGGTGACCGCTTGTTCAATTTAAAAATGAACATGAGGGCTTCACAGTAGGCCTGGGCGGTAAATTCCGTTCCGCTCGCGGAATTTGCGAAATTTGGGGAATTTCGCGTTCCGCAGAGAACGCGGAATTGCCAAAAATTCCGCGATCCGCGGCTTCGCGGAATTTTTTGCTTGTTCGCGCTTTCAAGGTGCATGTTCGCAAGCAATTTCTCCCCGAGCATGCAAACAGCGATCGTGAACAGGAAAAAAGCATCGCGAACGGGCGGAACAAGCAATTCCGCGTGTTCGCAGAACTTTTGCGTGCTCGCGGAGATTTTTTACCGTTTCGCAGAGCTTTGCGTAGCGCGACTACGCAAATTCCGCCCACCCCTACTTCACAGTCCAAATGGGTAATAAGTTGACATGGTGCTTTAAGATGGTCCCTGAAAATTATTGCGAGCCCACTTTATTTTATTTTTATTTTGACGGTTTTGTATGGCGCGAACAAGACCTTACGGGTATCAGAGCGCTTTACAGGGCAAATATATCGACATATACATATAAGTACAATGAATTATGTGAATACAGTAGTGGTAAATATTAGAGACTAGCACATATTTACAAGAGTGTATAAAAAAGTTCAGGTGAATTTGGCCAAGAGAATCGATTTCACTTCTTTTTTAAAAAAAGCTGCGGACGGATTAAGTCTCGTTTCTGGGGGCAAGGCGTTCCAAATCCTGGGAGCCATTCCTGAGAAGGTACGGTTGTACGTTTTCTTCTTGGAGAAACGTTGTGGTTTAAGTAGAAGATTGTTAGAACTACTAGTAGATCTGTTACCACCCAATAGTACTAGTTTCTCTGCTAGGTATCCCGGGGTTTTGTGATGCAATGCCTTATGTGTCATACAGGCGATTTTCAAATGGATTCTGGCCTCAAAAGGTAGCCAGTTGAGGGCACGAAGGTCAGGGGAAATGTGGCAGTTTCTTTTGGAGCCTGTGATGAGTCTAGCGGCTGTATTGATTGAGGCTCTTAGAGGAGCGGTCGTTGATCTGGGCAGGCCGCTGAGAGCAACACTCCCATAGTCCACTCTGGGAATTACTAGAGTTTGAACTGCCTGTTTAAAGTCATTTGCGGTTATGAAGGGTGTCAGTTTTCTCAGGGTGTTCATCTGAAAATTTGCTCCTTTAGTTGCAGCGCTGATGTGCTTCTGCATATTTAGCTTATTGTCCAGGGTTATTCCTAGTGATTTAGCGGAATCAATGATGAGAGGTTGACCATCGAGTGCTGTTAGGTGCTTCATCCACTCGCGGATGATGGTTGTTTGGTTGGGGGGAGCGATTAAGAGAAATTCAGTTTTTAGGGTGTTTGGTTTTAAATGGTTCTTTGCCAGCCAGGTCTGTGTTTTTTGGAGCGTTGAATTAAGGGACTTGATGTCTTCAAGTGAGTGGACCTTAATGTAGAGTTGTGTGTCGTCGGCGTACATGTGATATTGGATATTTGAGGAGTTGAGAAGCTCAGTGAGTGGTTCCATAAACAGATTGAAGAGTGTCGGGGAGAGGGAGGACCCCTGGGGTGCTCCCAAAGTGACTGGGGAGGGGTTAGATGAAGATTGGTTGATCTTGAATCTTTGTGTTCTGTTTTGGAGGAAGGAAGTGAACCAGTTTAACACCGTACCAGATAGTCCCATTCTATGTTTCAAGAGGTCTAGTAAGTTGTCGTGTTTGACTGTATCGAAGGCTGAGGATAAGTCAAGCAGGATTAGCAAACAGGCTTTGTTTTGATCCAATATTTGTAATGCGTCATCTATTATGTGGGTCATGGCTGATTCTGTACTGTGCCCTCATCGAAAGCCTGATTGGAAATGATCGAGCAGGTTGAAGTGGTCTATGTGGTTACTAAGCTGCATGTGGACACATTTTTCTAGTAGTTTGGCCAGGGTCGAGATGTTGGAAATTGGGCGATAGTTATTCAGGTCTGACGGGTCCGCCGATGGTTTCTTTAAGATGGGGGATACCTGACCAGCTTTGAGGATGTCTGGGATGGTTCCTTGCAGAAGAGAGGTATTTATAATCCTAGTCCATAGGGGCACTAGCAGTGGAGTGAAGGTTTTTAAGTGGGTTGCTGGGAGAGGGTCTGTGAAGTGATTGGAGGGATTCAGAGCTGTGAGCATTTTTAAGATAGTTTCTTCGCTGTAGAAGCTGAAGGCAGTCCAGGAGGCGTTGTTCTTGAGGTCGAGCTGGTAGAGCAGTTAATCAGGGTCCCTGGTGTGGTCAGTGAGGAGTTCATGTGTGGGTCGGTATGGGCTAATAGATTGTTAAGTAGGTCTGTCTTTAAGTTTTCAGTCTTTGTTGTGAAAAAGGAGGCAAGCTCCTCGCAATTGGGGAGTGTTTCAGGATTAGCTTGGGGGGAGTGGGAGACACCCTTAGATTGAGCTTTGATTATTTCGAATAGTCTTTTGGGACGATTCTTGGCTCGGTCTAATTGTTTACATATGAAGTCAGCTTTTGATCGTCTAATCTTTCTGTAATAGGAATTTCTCGTGCTTCTTAGTAATTTGAGGTGGGCAGCGGATGGATCGGCTCTCCATTGTCTTTCAATTGCTCTTAGTGATCTTTTGTCTTCGTTTAGCCTACCATCATACCAGGGGTTTGAGTCTTTTGTGGTGACTCTTTTCAGTTGTAGGGGAGCTAAGTTGTCTAGTACCCTGTTCATAGAGTGAAAGTAGTGATTGGTCAGATCATGTAAATCCTTTAATCCATCCGGTGGGGGCGTGAGGATGTGACTAGCGGTTGCGAGTGAGGCAGGATTGACGTTTTCTAGGTTCCTCTTCCAGATTTTCATTCTTGTAGGTTGGACAGAGAGTAATTTAACTACTACATTGATATGGAAGGTGATTATGTGATCGTCGGACCAGTCGCAAGGGAGGATCGATTCCAGCTGGATAGAGTCTGCTTTGGAAATTACTAGATCGAGGGTTGAGCCTTTTTCGTGGGAGGGGCTGTCACAGATTTGGGACAAGTTAAGGTCGGACAGGAAAGCTTTGAGGCTATTGACCTCTGGGTCGTCAGGATCGTTCCAGTGGAGGTTGAAGTCCCCGAGGAAGATCTGCGTATTCTGTTGTCCGACATTTGTGGCTAGGATATCCATTACATGTTCGATGAAGATGGGGTTGTTACCAGGAGGATGGTAGAAAGAATGTAGTGAGCATATTGGCTTGTTATTGCTCGTGATGTCTAGGGAAAGGTATTCACAGGAGGAGAGCGCCGGGGAGTTGGAGCGGTTCACAGAGAGGTTGTTCCTATGGATGCAGGCAATACCACCCCCTGGCCTATCAAGTCTATCTAGTCTTGTGATGTAATAGTTTGGGGGAACTAGTATGTCTAAGATGGGCGTGGATGATTCGTTTAGCCAAGTTTCCGTTAAAATGATAAGGTCGGGTTCATTGGTTGTTATGAGGTCAGCTATATCAGCGGCATGACGTGCTGCCGATCTAGAATTTAGTAGCATACATTTTAGCTGGGCCTTGGTGCGAGTAGTGTTGTGGTTGTGAAAGATGGGTACTCTCTTGAGGTTATTTTCAACAATACCTCTGGGAGTGTGTCTTGAAACTCTAGAGGCATTGGAATGGATGGGTTGGATTAAGGACAGTTTCTGCATGTTATCCGTGTGCGCAGGTTCAGGGGGTGGGGAAGGGAGCTCGTAGGACTGAAGTAAGATCTTTCGGTGATAGGGGGATTTTTTTCCTGATCGGACGTGATGAAGCATTGGGGTAAGGTACTGTTTTCCATCTGGGGGGCAACTGAGGCGGGGGCTAGTGCATGGCAGATGAGTGAGTTTCGCTTGTGGCTTGTGTTGTTTCAGGATCAGGTCATGAAGGGTTTGGATGTCCTCTTTGATTTGTTGTAGGGATAGTAGTATCTCATCCAGTCTGTGGTCAGATGTAGGGGCTATCGTATTGATAGCCTGGACTGTGGTTAGGTGAGGAGGGGTTATTGCTTGTGTGGGGTCCTGGGGCGTGTCGTGGGCTGGTTCGACGTATGGTGGTTTTTCAATGTGATAGTCCGTGGAGGGAGGGGTGGAGAGGGGACGTGAAGGGGTATTGATGTGTACTTTAGGAGGATCTGATTCGTTGTATGGCAATATTTCAGAGTGGTAGTCACTGGAAAGGGAGGAGTAGAGAGGGGACGGGAGGGGGTATTAATGTGAGCTGTAGGAAGAGGGACGGTGAGATTCGTAGTGCAGGGAGAGGGAGAAGGTTGGACTGCGGACTGATCGGGAGTAGGTGTGTAAGGAGAGATTGGAGCAGAATCTGCAGTGGAGTTACTGGGGATGGAGAGGGAGGTGGGGAGGGGTGTGCTATATAAAGGGTGGGCGAAGGTGTGGTTGAGGAGATGGGGAGTGGTAGTGGAGGGCGAGGGGGCGTATGGGAAGGTTGTGGGGCGAGATGATGCGAGTGTGAGGCGAGGTGGGTATAGTAGAAATTATGGTGGTGCTGGGGGCGGAGTAGGGATTATGGAGATGTAAGTCATTTAATGGGGTGTCGGTTAAGCATGGGGTGGGTGTATTTGCACTATGGGATACCGAGGGAGAATGTCTAGATGGGGAGTCAGGTAGGGAGTCAGTCAGAGCGCTGGGAGAGTGGTTTGTTGGTGAGGTGGGATAAGGTCTTGCAACCTTCGCTTTGATGATCGGGAAGATGTTATCCAGTATATTAAGGTTATGGTCTGATGCCTGTGATGGAGCAGGGTAAATGTAAAAATTTTAACCTCCTAATATTTTCGTACAATATTAATAAACATGTTCGTTTAAGTAAATAACCAACAATGTATGTTAAGGGTTAATGGTAACACGCAATTCAGTGTGCAAATTAATTGACTTATAATTGTTTACATATCTAACATAACATAATATTTGCGTACTAATTAAATAATAAATGCATGATTTGTGCTTTTAAATAAAACATGTGGTTGCAAAATAAAGCGATGGTAAGTAAGGGACAGCTTTATATGTTGCTTCTGCTAGGTAATACCTAATTGGGGTACGTAGAAAGACGGGAGGGAAACGAAAGGGTTTATATTTCTTTGTTTAATAACATTTTGTTTATCTTTGAAAATAGTGCGCTTAGGCCTGCCGAGCAGCAATATAAAATGGCCGCGAGTTACTAGAGTGCGCATGAGCGGAAGAGACCATGTGATAGAGGAGAGAGGCTGTGGAAAAGGGATGATCACGTGCTGATGCCGAGAGGCTAAGATGAAAGTATGGTCAAGGCTGTTGTGACCCTTCTGAGCAGATGTGTGCCAAGATGATCAGCAAAAAGCGTGAGAAGCCTGGCTGAATCAATAGACGGAACTGTATTTCACAAAATGTAACAGAAAAAGATACAATTTGGACTGATCGAAACGGATGAGCAAGTGCATGAACTGTGGGAAACGATGCTTACATGGACATTCCACACGGAACTGGTTAAGACCAGGAAGTTTGATTAAAATGTATATGGACCTGAGTTTTTGACCAATGAGAATGAATCGCGCCATGTAAGAAGAAACATTTTATGCTGTAAGCTAGAATTAGGGTATAAGAAGACCTACTCTTGGTGGGAGGGGTTAGAATTCTGCGGGATGCTGCGGGAGATGCTGGAGAAGTTAGATGCTGTAGATGGGAGCAGTTGCGGTTGCTGATGCTGACGAGCTGATGCTGCTGCTGTTATTTTCCTTTTCCAGTTGAGTATAAAGATGCTGCTTTAGGAGAACTTTTATTGATAGATTTATTAGAATTATTAGGCTTTCCCCAGAGAGATAGATAGATTGATCTATAGAGTTCTTATTATGATAACCTCATTTTTCCGTCTAATAAAAGTGCCTTGCAATTTCAAACTATTCTTATATTGATGATAAATGCAATGATCTGAATAATAAGCTTAATCTCAATTTTCCTACATTCAAAACTTTATATAAACTTTATTATTCTTTAAACAAATGACTCAGTGATTTTCTTTAGCTTAATGATTAATAATGAAATGGTAAAAGAGTTTATTGTGATTGAGCTGGTCTTAATCACCATCAACTGATTCCTACTAGTTGGTCCATCGACCAATGAGCGGAATACCTTAAAAGCAAAAGAGAAATATTATGTCATTATAAAAGAGGTATCCCGTCTCCTTCCAGCGAATCGTTTTCTCCTAGGTTCATGACGCAGGAAATCCAGGGAACAAATGAGTAAGTGAATGTATATGCGGTGTTATGATCCCATTATGATAGATGGTAATTGTAGCAGTCGCTTTGTAGAACGGGGAGGGAATGATGGATAATGTAAGACCGTGTGTAGTTTTTTTAGTGGATGCAATCGCGAATAGGGCGAGAAAGGCTTTCCGCCATTGTGCTCTTCTTTTGGTGTAGAGGATAATGTCGTTCGTTATGTGCCCTGTGTTATTTGAGAAGTAGGGGTCAGAGATTGGGGTTTCTGGGTGAGATTTTAATAGACTATGTTTAAAGCCTTTGGCCGCCTTTTTTGAGAGGCAAGGGGGGTATTTGATGGACTAGGTGTGCAGGCCCATGGGCTCCATAGTGTGGGTTTGGTTTGTTAGGGGGGGTGGGAGTGTCAAAGAGTGGAAGAGGTAGTGTGAGAGTAGATATATTTGGAGACTTATTGTTTAAATTTTTTTTGGGGGGGATGGTGTGTGAAGGTCAGAGAGTATGAGAAGTAGTAGGCCTCCCTGTTTGTTACAGATGCCGGTTCCTTGGGATAAGTCCTCCCACCATTACCCTTAGTGGGTCCCCTAGTGGCAGGTGGTCCTTACTATTTATAGGGGAGGGATTAAACTGGCTTCCTATGTCTCTTTCTAAATAATGACCTGGGATCTTTTAGTCATAAATTATAGCGGTTGCTATTATTTATAAGAAGTAACATCACTGAATTAGTAGGTTAGGGTGTCTAGGGATGAAATCAATGGGCATGCTCAGGTGTGATTGCCTAATGTATCAGTCGTTCCAAGATGGCTGCTTGTTTATCCGGTGGTGGAACAGATCTGGGGGTTGGTCCTATCACTCTTTCCATGCATTAAACCTATCTGGGTATAGTCCTCTGTCCGTTTCTATGTGGGGAGATAACCGTGCTTGGTCCTTTGTTTCTGTTTGGTAGCGTGCTGTGTCTATTAGTCCTATGTCTTTGTCCATGTGGTGGTGTGAGGTGAGTGGTCCTTTTCTTATTTAATCCATAGCGCCTGCCACCTTTCCAGGCCAGTCCAGTCTAAAAATATTATAGCCCACTGGAATAGCGATTCATAATTCAGTGTCCGATGTGGGATCAGCCCAGGTATCGGTAACAAAACTAATAGCTGGAGAATACTGAAAATGTGCATTTATTTTTAATGTGAGACGGCGTATTGAGGAGAACATATGGAAGGGAGTCGGGCAGTGGAATGGATTTTGGGGTTGGGAGCGGAGAGTGTTGAGTAGTACACGCCTCCATTCAGGAAGCCCTGATTGGTGTGAGTGTAAAGTTACAGGTTTTACATCTAGAACACTCAGGAACTCATTACGATGTCAATTGGAAAGCATTCTGACTGACTCCTTGTCGGAATCATTTCCGACTGACTCTGGTTCGGGGAGTCCGACCGACCGTTTAGGATGAATCCGAACACCGTTCGGTCAGACTCCCATTGGCTTCAACGGGAGCCTGTGTTCCGACTGACAACACAGGCTCCCATTGACCGACAACACAGGCTCACATTGAAAAACAGGGTGGTTGCGGAAAACCTTGCACCCTGTGGCGGGCACCCCATGGTGCCTGCCACACTGTGCATGGTTGTAAAGAAGAGACCCATGGGTACCCCCATGGGTCCAAACCGGAGGGCTCAGGGTGAAAGGGGGCATGCTACGGGCCCCTAAAGTCAGTTTCTGACAGCCGATCCGTGTCGGTCAAACCGAGTTGGAAAGGCTGTGCGAATCTGACAACATAATCGCTCGGTCGGAAACGCGGTCCGTAGAGCTGTACGATTTGACTCCGACCAACTCGGATTCTCCGAATGCCGTTCGGAACCGAGTCGGAAAGACCAAACGGTTACCTTGTATGGTAATCAGGCGGTCGGAAATGTTTCTGAGTTGGTTGGAATCATGGGTTCCGACACGGGTTAGGATAAACCGAATGCCATTCTGAGCCTTTCCAACCAACGTCGTAATTAGCCCCTCAGTGTCAAGAGCTGGTATTAAGTGTTCGCAGCGATTGATCCTACCTTGGTTGCTGAGTTCAAGGAGTATCTCCTTTGAGGAGACTTGAGTAGGGAAAGGGCCTGGAGTCCTGGTGCGAGGCGCTGATGGGCGCAGATGGGCTTGCCTTTGGCACGCCTTCTGCATGCCCACTGCATGCTTCCGCTGCGCGTCTGCAGCATGATCAACTTATATTTCCCAAAAATTGGGGAAGAGGAATCTGCCAAACCTTTAGAGCTAAAATATCACCTTATTGGTGGTGCAGGCAGGAGGAGAAATGGTGGTCCCTCCTTGTGCAAATACGCTATACAAACACTGAAAATGTGCAATTTAACATGGGGAGATTAACGAGGCAGGATGGACTTAGTCAAGTGGGACATAATTTTGGAAACGACAGCAGGAAAACTCTCCTGTTTCAAATATCTTCAACTGTAATCTTGGTGGAATTGGCAACGATGGACTGAATTCAATAAATGTGAGTATGAAGAACAGATTCATGAAGATCGGATACCAAAGAAGGAAGTCTCAATCTGGAATTGGGTGGTAGTTAAAGCAGAAGATGCCAAGCTGGCAGAGCCATACAGCATATGGAAAGGATACTTGCAAATGCTAGAGCATATTTGAGATTGCTTTATCCTAGTGCCAAATCAGCTGCCTTAAGGAAAGAAACCATAATTTCATCCTCTACAGAATAAACTGACAGATAAAAGAAGACTTACAAATAACAATAGAGAATTGTGCAATCTGACAGTGATATGAGGAGTAATAGAAATAAACAAATAAGAAAAAGCAATGCTCTGTGCATCAGAGGAATATGACTATCCTATTTTTTTCTAGCAAAACCAAGGATGCTACCATTCATTTTTGCCAGGTTATAAGACTTGATAAACACTTGAGGCCCCCAATTAATATTTGAATCAAAATTAGTGTCTAAATAAAACAAGAGCTGACTATCTCAAGTCAGAAATCGGCAATCTTAATTACCTCGGAGAGTAAATTCTTGGGGTCATAAGTGAGAAATTAGATTTACCCACATTTGTTTGAATTTCGTTGCATGTTTGTTATGACTAACCTTGTCCTTAAATCAACATATTCAGTCAACAACCATTTGAACCTGATCCACGTCTCCGAAATCAGATGTTATCAGCATTTATTCGGACTACAAAATTTTTTTTTTTTCTTTTTCGAGGCCTCTGATAGAAACAGCACCTAGCTCATATTTCATGTTATTTGTATAAAAATGAAAACGAAGGTAAGCCGCTTCATAACCTTTATGGAGCCTCTTATTCAGAACTCTACAGTGTTCTGCATTGTTTCCTTGCTTCATAACATACGTTCACTTCCTATATACTCTTCCCACAATTCTCTTATGATGGGACACCAGATTTGCACTCAACCACTTTAAAACATATTGTTACTTTTTTTATTTCTCAAACCTGCCAGCTGCCATTACTCATCGTTTTCAACACCTTAACTAGGGGTCTTTCTCAATGCTGGAAATCAGTGAGGTCGAAGTCATGAATTTCCTTTTTGCAACTCAAAGACAGACTTTGTTACAATGTATCGATTTTGAATTTCCGCTCATCCCTACATTCTAAAACAGACAGCAAATGTTCAAATCAAAAGGGACATCTCATTTTAAGATTTTCTTTCATATTGCCAAAAATATTCTTAACTTTAAACCTGTAAATAGTTATCAGTTAGACTCTGGCATCATAACCTGGGTATTCATGGTAATAATGAAATTGCATATTGACATAACATTTAACCCTGGGCGGAGAACAACGCTATGCTCGCGGAGCTTGCGTAGTTACGGTAACTTCGCGATTTGAGTAGAACGCGAAGTTACCGTGCACTATGCAATTTGCGGCGTAGCGTAGCTGTTTTTCTTCTTCGCGCGCTCAATATACGTTCTCGCGTGCGCTGTAACGACCTACCGTGATTCTGCATTCGCCGACGCGACTTCCTATCCGTTCGCGGGCGCCACGAGATTTGGAATCCGGCCGCACGATCCCGCGAGAGTCTGCGAACGCGAACACGTCATTCGGACACGCGATCTGACTTCCGGCGGAAGTGTTGGTAAGATCGCGATCCCGAACACGAAGAAACTACAATCTGGCGAAGAATATCTCTCGAGCATCATAAATCCTTCTCGAAAATGATGATTTTGCTCCAAAAAACTCCTCAGATTGTGATTTGGCTGTAGTTTTTTGTGCAAGGAGTCCTTTTTCTTTTTTTACTTTTTTTTCCAAGAGGAAGGAAGTGCCCCTGATTCTCAAACTTCCTGTTCCTGTCCAGCAGGCTCCTCCCAGTGCTTTGTCCATGTGCTGTTCATTTTCATTTGGATTTGGAGCTGGAAGGATCACTTTTTGTGTCTGTCTGCTGCATCATATCATTGGATTGGATTTGAGGACTTTTGGATTTGAGACTTTACAAGTAAGTTGGAGAATTGGTGTACTTGTTTGTTTGATTGGGGCTTGTTTGTACATACATTTTTTGGGGGATTTCCATCGTTTTTAAAATTTATTGTGGTGGCCTCTAGTTTCGGTGGGGGCCTAGTTGTTTTTATTTGATTGGAATTTCAGCCTGTAGGCCCAGACTAGAGCCAGAGGTACCCATGGGTGCATGTTTCTGTGGTGTCTGTTGAATTTAAACATCATGTAGGGCATGCATGGATGGCATTGGATTGAATTGTTAAATGTGGTTTTTGGGGTGTATTTCACTTTTTGGGTGTAATATATATACCTTTGTTGTATGTGTGTGTGTGCTTGTTGTGTAACTTTCCAACCTTTAGTACCCCTGTGGATTTTCGTTTTTGCATTTTTGTATTAAAGCTGTGTTGTTTAGCACTGCAGGCCTCCTTTGTCTGGTCATATTATTATAGGCCTGCTTGAGTTCATTGTTTTCCATGGCCTGTTGTGACTGTGAGTGACCACGTGGCTTGGGGCCATTTTGTGGTGGTAGTTTAGTAGTGTGCTGCTTTTTCCATATAGGCCTGCATGCCTTTTCTTTGTTCCCATTGGCTTATGCTTGTTGTGAACTTGTGGGTGGCCTGGCCATGTGGTGGCGGCCATTTTGTGGGACCAGCCACTGTGCTTTTGCCATAGGCCTCCAAGCTTGCGGCCTAGTCTGCCAGTAGGCCCAGAGGTAGTCATCCTCATGGGTGCATAAAAACTGTTTCTGTGTTGTCTGTTGGATTGTAACATCATTTTGGCCATGGATGGCATTGGATTGAATTGCAAAATGTGGGTTTTGTGGTGGTATTTCAGTTTTTGGGTGTGTGTTACATCAATAGGCCTTTTCAGCCAGTAGGTAACCCTGGGCGTTCAGCTCGCGGACTTTCGGCACCTCTGCTCTGCGCGACAACGCGGACTTACACTTTTTCTCTTCTTCGCGCGCTCAATATACGTTTCCGCGCGCGCGATAACGACTTTTTGTGACGATCGCGATGCCGAACACGCAGAATTTACAATCTGGCGAAGAATATCTCTCGAGCAGCATAAAACCTTCTCAAAAATGATGATTTAGTTCATTTTGCACAAAAAACTCCTCAGGTTGTCATTTAGATGTAGTTTGGTGAGCAAGGAGTCACTTTTTTTTTGTTTTACAATTTTTTTCACGAGGAAGGAAGTTGCCCAGAGTCTCCAACTGCCTGGTCCTGTCCTTTGTCTTCACTTTCTTGTTATTTTGGGTGGCCTGGCCATGTGGGTGGCGGCCATTTTGTAAAGCCAGGCATTGTTCTTTTGCCATAGGCCTGCATTGTCTGTCTTGTGTTCCTTTTCTTGTTGTTGTGGCTGGCCTGGCCATGTGGTGGCGGCCATTTTGTGGGACCAGCCACTGTGCTTTTGCCATAGGCCGCCAAGCTTGCGGCCTAGTCTGCCAGTAGGCCCGGAGTTAGTCATCCTCATGGGTGCATACAAACTGTTTCTGTGTTGTCTGTTGAATTTGTAACATCATTTAGGCCATGGATGGCATTGGATTTAATTGCAAAATGTGGGTTTTGGGGTGGTATTTCAGTTTTTGGGTGTGTGTTAAATAAATAGGCCTTTTCAGCCACTAGGTAACCCTGGACATTCAGCTCGCGGACTTTGGGCAACTCCGCACTGCGCGACAACGCGGACTTACACTTTTTATCTTCTTCGTGCGCTCAATATACTTTTTCGCGCGCGCGATAACGACTTTTTGTGACGATCGCGATGCCGAACACGCAGAATTTACAATCTGGCGAAGAATATCTCTCGAGCAGCATAAAACCTTCTCGAAAATGATGATTTAGTTCATTTTGCACAAAAAACTCCTCAGGTTGTCATTTAGATGTAGTTTGGTGAGCAAGGAGTCACTTTGTTTTTGTTTTACAATTTTTTTCACGAGGAAGGAAGTTGTTGGGTGGCCTGGCCATGTGGTGGCGGCCATTTTGTGGGACAAGCCACTGTGCTTTTGCCATAGGCCTCCAAGCTTGCGGCCTAGTCTGCCAGTAAAGTAGGCCCAGAGGTAGTCATCAAGGGTGCATAACAACTGCTTCTGTGTTGTCTGTGGAATTTAGACATCATTTAGGCCATGGATGGCATTGAATTTAATTGCAAAATGTGGGTTTTTTGGGAGAGTCTATTTCACTTTTTGTGTGTGTTAAATAAATGCCTTTTTTGCGTGTGTAATTATAATTATGTGTTGTTGTAGTGGCTGTCTAACTTTCCAAACTGTTTTTAGCCATGTGGATTTTAGTTTTTGCATTAAAGCTGTGTGTGTTTTATCAGGCATCCTTTGTCTGCCCCTATATAGGCCTGCTTGAGTTCATTGTTTGCCGTGCCTTGTGCCTGTGAGTCACCATGTTGCTGGGGGCCATTTTGTGGTGGTAGTTAGTAGTGTGCTGTTTTTGCCACATAGGCCTGCGTGTCACTCTTTCCATTGTTCCTCTTGTCTTACTGCTTCCAAATCCATCCCCATTGCCAGCTGCAGCTCCTGATGCTGCATACATCCCACGTGATGCACAAATTTAGGCCAAACATGCTCCATTACATTTTAGTTTTTGTTCTTTACTATTCTTATTCTTCCAGAGTGTACACACTACACAGTAGCCAGGAAAGCCCTGGCCTTGTTGTCAAAGTCTCATAAATGGCTACACTGTGTGTTGTTGTTCACTGAGTTTCTAAAATTTAATAATTGAGGCCACCACCACACACTAAGTTCTATATTATATTTGTTTGATTTGTGCTATCATTTGACTGATGTTGTTCTGGCTTTTTTGCTTTTAGGTGCACAAAGACTGAGGAGGAGGTGTGTCATCATTGCCCGTTGCACTGCCAGACAGACATCCTGCTGCTGTACACAACGTGACGTGTGACCTGACCAGACATCTCTGCAACTGAGTGCTACTGACATCTGAAGAAGATGGGCCCAAAGAAAGCAGGTACCAGGTCCTCCAGTGCCAAGAAAGTTGCTATTGAGAAGAAGGAACAGAAGAAGGAAGTGACACTTAAGTCTGGTGTGCCGCCCAGTACCTTTTTTGGGAAAACAAAAATTACGCCTGCAGCAACGGTGTCCGGGGGCAAGCTGGGGGCAGCACCTCCGCATCAGTGGGCCCAACCCACCAACCCAGGCCCAAGCACATGAGTGTGGAAGAGGTAGCCAGCCTAATGGTGGAAAGCAGTGATGCTGAGCCTGAGATAAACTTATCGCTAACTCAAAGTAGTACCCAATCAACGCAGGAGGAAACACAGCAGATAAGTGGTCAACAACAACAGCCGCAACCACCGCCCGCAATAGTAGTTGTTGTTCCTCCCGAAGTAGGGGCAGTTCAGGAAATTGAGCCTCATGCAGAGGTAGAAGAAGAAGCCACTCATTCGGAAGAGCCATTGTCTTCCAAATCTCCAGCAAGGAAAAGGAGGGGTAGTCCATCAAGTTCTTCGCCAAGCCCCCCTTCTGAGGATCTAGATGCCACTTGGAAGCCACAAACTGAGTCTGAGAGGGAGCCACGTCCCAATACCAAGCTAGGGAAAAGGAAGGTTCCAGAAAGCCTTACACTTATGGAGGTCGATGTAGAACAGCAGGATGATGATGATGAGCCAGTCATCACGAACATCACTCCCGGCCCCGAGGAGATGGAGACCAACATTATTACGCTATCCAAAATCGCTGCGAGGGATGTAGCATGCATACCTCCACAGGTAGCACCACCAACACGACCTACAGCTTCCATATTTGCATTAGCAAAGGCCCGGCAGCGACCTACATCCACCAGCACAACCACCACCTCAGTAGAAGTAGGTAGTGGTACAGCAGCAGCACAGAGTCAAATTCAACACACACCTTCCAGTTCATCCGCCATTGGAAGTGGCACCTCCAGCAGGAGGCCAAAGTTAAGCTCCCCAGTTTGGGACTTCTTTACGGTTAGCGAAAAGGAGGAGAACATTGCTATATGCTCCATTTGTAATACCTCTGTTAGTCGTGGTAAGCTTGGTACAAACTATGGTACCGGAGGCCAAATGACCCATCTGAAAAAACACCACTTGATCAGCTGGGAGGACCACCTTCGCGACATAAAAAAAACTGCAACCATTGGTGTTGGTGGGGATAAAGGAGTAGAAGATCCGATCACGGTGGAAGAGGAAGGACAGGGAGACATTCTCTCTGGTAGTAGTACACAAGGTGTCCCTGACCCCAGCAGTGCAGTGTTAACGTCGCACACATCTTCAGCAACATCTCAGTGGCACAAGACTGGTAAGAGTCAGCCTGAGACACCAAGGACAAGGAGTACCGCAATCCAAAAAAGTGCGTTGAGCCTAAGAGAAAGGAAAACCATGCAGCCTACCATTATCAGCATGTTTGGGGGGGAGGGGCAGTACGAACGCAACCACCCAATAGCACGTTTGTACAATGCGAAGCTGGCAAAAATGTTAGCACTGGACCTTCTCCCTTTTTCTTTTGTTGAAGGGGTGGGTTTTCTGGAATTTGTGTCAACCATCTGCCCAAAATGGCATGTTCCCAGCCGCTACTATTTTGCCAGAGTTGCTGTTCCAGCACTACATCACGACGTGCTGGAATTGCTTGGAAAAGCCTTGAAGCAGAGTGCTGTTCAGAGTATCCACCTGACAACAGACATGTGGACCAGTTGCCAAGCCACTGATTACATGTGCATCACTGCACACTGGATCTCTTTTGCGGGGGTTAGAGAACAGATATCTGCTGGTGTTGACGCTGCTGAGATTTTTCATGGCACTCGCAAACATGCAACTGTAGCCATGTTTGCCATGGAGAAATCTCATACTGCTGCAAACATTTTGGAAGAGTTTAACAGCAAGGTCTTTGAGTGGCTGCGCCCAAGAGGGCTTAACATTGGTTTTGTTGCCACGGACAATGGCAGTAATGTAGTTAGGGCCATGAAAGATGGTCGCTATTTCAGGGTCCCGTGTTTGGCACACTGCATTAACATTGTTGTTCAAGACTTTTTGAAAAATGAATACAAAGTCAGCAACTTACTGGCCACTTGCAGAAGAATATGCACACATTTCAGCCATTCTTTTAAAGCCCGGAAGCAGCTGAGGGTCATTCAACATGAGCATAAAATGCCAGTCAAAGCGCTCATCCAGGAGGTGCCAACACGTTGGAACTCAACTTATTACATGCTTGATCGTCTGTTTGAACTGTACATACCACTCAATGCTTATGTCATGCAAAGATTAGGGGAACCTACTGTGAGAGGCATGACCATTGAGATGGGTCAATGGGACCTCATTAAATGCCTGACTGAGATGCTACTTCCTTTTGAGATCTTCACACGTGAAGTCAGCAGGGAGGACTGTACTATGGGCCAAGCTATCCCATTGTTGCACATGCTAGAGCAACAGCTGAAGGAGGTGTCTGAAACGTACACAGGTGTGGATGACAAACAAGACGCATATCATTTGGCGGAGACCTTAGCCGCTCGCTTATCTGAAAATACAAGGATTCAAAATAAAATTTTGTCACAACCACATTACATTAGTGCCACAATTTTGGATCCACGGTACAAAGTATTTCTGAACAGCAAGGCAGTAATTCCTTTTTCGGAAGTGGATGTTGCCAACTACAAAACTTTGATAGCTAAGGAAGCCACTATTTTCGAAAACGAA
The DNA here is from genome assembly GCA_963921515.1 of Calotriton arnoldi. NCBI lineage: Eukaryota > Metazoa > Chordata > Amphibia > Caudata > Salamandridae > Calotriton > Calotriton arnoldi. Next base: position 1,595,191 of record CAWUFW010001590.1, read on the forward strand.
CGGCTGTTAATTGCAGGCCCCCCACCCCAGGCCATAACAAGTACTAGAGGGCATCCAGAGTCAAGTTCTACTTCGGAGCCTGAGGGCAGTGCGTTTGCCTCCCAGCAGTCACCTACACCAACAATAACATCAACAACAGCAAGAACAGGATCATCCACAGTACAATCTGCAACTGATTGGTTTCTACGGCAGGGGTATGGTAAGTCCAGTGCTGATGCAAAGGCAAAAGAGGCCGAGCACATCGGAGCACCCCTGAACATTGAGCGGACGGTCCAGGCCTATCTGGATGACCCAACAGAGGTCTTCATGGATCGAAACCCATTGGTGTATTGGAAAAGAAGCCAATGGACAGTGCTCAGCAGGCTGGCGATAAAGTATCTGGCTTCCCCTGTCGCAAGTGTCTCTTCAGAGCGTGTTTTCAGTGCTGCTGGTGCCATTGTAACTTCGAAAAGGACCAGTCTCTCGGCCAAAAGCGTGGAGAGGTTAACCATGATCAAAATGAATCAGCACTTTATACCACCGGATTACAAAATACGTGAATCACAGCAGGAAGAGGAGAGCGACTTGGATGACGTAAATAGTGCATTACAGGACCTACTTCTGTGCGAACCACCAGAGTTTGAGGACGAGCTCCTCTTCCCTGACAACTAGGCTTTCAAATTGTTACTTTCTTCCTTCCTTTATGTGTCTGTGTATCTGTCTTTCTGGTTCAAATCAAATCACAACAAATCCATCACCACCGTCTTCTCTTTTTATTTCCCTATTGGAGTTGCACGTCTGTGCATTTAACTGTCCACTCTTCAGAGTCCTGCTTCATCTTCCTGTCTCGCCCTAGTACATTTCCATCAAGCCAGACATTGGAGTACAAGAAATGTTGCCTTTAACAGTCCCTCCATAAGAAGTGAAACGTGACTATAGCTATCCTCTGTTTTGTTTCCGAGCCGAAACTCATCACTGTCCGAAGGCTACAGCCTCGGCAGGCATCCAAAGCTCCTCACTGTCAGAACTTGGGCAGGCATCCAAAAGTAAACTCATCACTGTCCGAAGGCTACAGCCTCGGCAGACATCCAAAGCTCCTCACTGTCAGGACAGAAGGTACTTGGCAGAGAAAGACAAGACTCTTCGAAGAAACTTGCTGACATTTGTGCAAACTCAATTGACCAGCAATGAGCGCTACCCAGGCCGCGGCCCATCATCACAGTGCTGACCATGTGAAGCAACTTAAACTGCGACAAAGTTCCACAGATGAATAAGATGAAAACCGAAACAGCGACTAACACTCTAAATGAATGTGGACTGGAGTAATGATGAGGCTACTGCCCCGTTAAAAAAAAAACACACACACCTGTCAGAACTAGGCATCTGATGATCTGACAGCCAAAGAGAAGAGCAAGACAGGTAATGATGGAATGCATTGGATGCTTGCAGACTCTGAGCGATTGCTGTTGTTTGTTGTGTTGATGTTGTGCATGAAGTCGAACTCTACTCTACTAGTTAATCTACAAAGTGACTCAAGTGACAGTCAATGTTTCCCTTCTTGTTGTTTAATAACCAAATTGTACTCCTACTACTGCAGGTGCAGGCCAATATCTGTTGCAATTTTTTAATATGGAATATGGACTTAATGGGAGTCACTACAGACTGAGTTGGAGTTGGACAACACGTACCACACCATGATGATGACCATACTATCTTTGCACGCAGTCAGTCAGTTGGATCGGAGATGATTGAAGGAATAACTGCGTTTCATGAAGTGGCATAAGGTAAACATAAACACAACAATTCAACAAGAAAGTAAACACAGCAGACCTACATGTCCATGTAGTGGTGGAGTCGAGTGTAGTTATGACTGACAGCGGCGCATTGATTTTGTCACTTAATTTTGAAAATGCTAAGTTGCTGTATATATGCCTTTTGTCTGGCTCTGTCAAAAATTAAGGTAAATGGAGGTTGGGTCACAGGCTGGTGCTGTGGTGGGCCTGTTCTGTCCTGTTGTTGTTGTAGCTTAATGCTGTAAACGGAATATACACGATATATCCAAGCCGCCTCAGTCTGAAAGTGTTCTCTCTTCTCTTCTTGGACTCCACCGTAATTTATGCTTTTTTTATTCATTGATTTTTCAATACCCCTTTTGTTTTTCCATCTAGACGTTACAGGCCGGCCTTTACCCTGTGCTATACTGGGAGACACAACTCACATTTACCTTACCAATCCGCAACATGAAGGCCACCAAGATTGATGTGCGGAGCGTCCATGGAAGATAGGACCAAGAGGAAGGACGAGATTCAACTCCACAATTTGACCAGGATAATACAGTAACTTTAGTATCATTCATCATTCATCTTTTAATTAATTGGAATCCTTTTTTCTCTTCAATCATTATGACTGTGTGTTGTGTGTTGTTGTGCTAATTGATCCCTACAACTATTTTTTAATTTTCTTTGCTATCTTTAAAAGTAAGCCCAGTACAACATGGAATTTGGGTCTCTGAGGGCATATATTACAGGCAAGGCAAATTGCATAGAATATACTGCTGCCCTGTACTGTCTAATTGTCTAGTAGGAGTTAGTAAGTACTACTCATTAACCATCAAGTTATCTTCATCATGCATGCATTTCCTTTTTCTCCCTTTATAGATTTTTTGGATAAGATCATGGTCGTCTGCCAAGATTGCGCTTTGCTTTTGTTGTCCATGCGTACTGTTTTTCTTTCTCAAACCTTTCCCCAAACCCCCTTCCCATCCATTCATCAAACCCTAACCCTCTTCCCCCGGGCTGTGATTTATATTGAGGTGTGATGTGACTACATAAAATGTACACCAATTGATCACACGCTTGCTGGGGCAGATGTGGTAAAAGCAACACTAATTAAATTTCAAGGCAGGGCGAGGAGCTTCTTCTGCTTGCCCACCCATGCTCAGTCTATGTGCAAGCCGTCACCGGCTAATAGTACATCATAATTAATTGCCAGCATTGATTGGATTCATCATCAAACTCCTACCACACAGCAGTAAAGGTTACGAATTACGATTGTGTTAAGTTAAGTGACTCACTCGACACAACTACAGTTTGTAACTTCTTGTACTAGGCTGTCCCCGCCACCATTATGTTTTATTTGACTTTAGCAGTTGCAAATGCAATATTGTTTGTTTGGCAGTCTTCTTCTGTACTGTATTTGACTTCGTTCTACTACTCCTCCCACAGTCACTTTCAGGCAAGTGACTGTCTCTTTTTATTTTTTTAGCAAATGCTGCTGGCAGTGTCTACTCTACTACTACCACCACAACCATGGCATCTTCTCCATTCTCTTGGGAAACCATGCAGCCATCGCTGTGCCGAACGTAATCATCATCAATCACAGGTAAGATAAGTTTGGTGGGAGGTATAATGGACTAGGAGGAGAGACTGACAGTACTAGTAGGACAAATAACTCAGTGAGGGGTACCGCATCTATCTGTTTGTGTTACATCATCGGCAGATTATTTAAATCAAACACTGGCTGCGGCCCTGCAGCAGCAATGAAAGAAACCATGTGACGTTAATTTGTAAAACAGTAACCCCCCACAAAACATTAACATTGTATGTTTAAGTATAAATATAATTTATTACCCTAACAAAAATAAACTATCCCACACCTGACCCACCCCTCCACCCTAACCCCAACCAATGTCCAAAACGAAAAAAGTACAAAGAATGTCCAGAAACCCCTACGCCCAATTCCCACCCACCAACAAAAGGAATAAAAAGGGGCAATGCAACAGGGTCCTATAGTTAGATTCGGCGGGCTTTAAGGTGTTTGTCCACCAGAATTTTAACCCGCTCCTCGAGTTGCTCCTCTAGCCGTGCCACCCGGAGGAGAATCTTGCGTCGAAATGCCCTGCAGTGGCATCCAGGGTGGGGGACAGCAGTGCTGGTTGCAATAGAATTTCGGCGGTGGGCGGCTGCCAGAAGGCGGCGCCGTACCACTGGAGGTCTGGCCTGGCTGGGGCCCGGGGCATCGGACGAGGCTGCAGCTGCTGCCGCCTCCTCCTCCGCCTGAGCCACCAGCCGCCGGTACTCCGCACAGATGGCCTCCAGTTTCCGGTGCCGGGCCCTGGCTGCCAACTCCTTCCGGGATGGTTTGTCTTGGGAAGGAGTACTATCTATATCAAGAAAGAAAAAGAATATTGTTGTAACCAGTACTCTTAGCAAAACAGTAACACAAAATTAATTCAACACATAATGGCACAGTAGCACTAGCAAGAAGCACAGTACATAACATTTCTGGTAATAATCTATCTATCCTCCCACTTCCTCGGCCTGTAACATTTGTGGGAGTTTCAGGCATTATACTAGCACTATGGACTCCAGTACACAGTACACCAGTCTTCTTCTTATCTCTACTAGTTTAGCGAAATGACATAACCTGGTTGTAGCCGGCATGCCAGCTCGGTCATCTATGCTTGCACCCAAGACAAACATGCGAGTCATCATGACGCAGACTCACGTTAGTTTGATTTACTACTGTATGCAGGTGGGGAAGCTCGTATTTATTTTTCTATTACGGGTGGCACTGGCCATACCCTCTCTGTTACATGAAGCAGGGCAATTGGTCAATTTCACTTTGACAGTGCCCTGGCTACTACAAAAAGGCAGATTATATATCTGATCCAATGATCATTGCTTTTATGGGACGACGACATAAGGTCAGTAGCGGTCGGTGGTGGGACTCGGGGAGTGCTGCCGGGCGGTGACGTAGGGAGGGGCAGGGTGGGGGGTAGTAAACTATGGATTACGGGCAATTACAGGTAAGTAAACATATAAATAAATAAAACTAATTTTGTTGCGCCCACTGCATAGCTTTTGGCGGTGCAGTGCGCACAATGAAATTTGCTTTATTTATTTTTATGTTTACAGTAAACTTACCTGTATTTGGCCGCGTAATACATTGTTTACTGCTACCCCCCACCCTGCCCCTCCCCACATTGGCTTTGCTACTGTGGCGCGGTTTCTTTTACATTCCCTTAAAACTAAAACTGTGCATCCCGTGACAGTCTCCACCTATGCTGTCTATGATGAATACATACAGGCATCCATCCATTCTAAGTAAATGTCAATCATTCTTCTTAATCTCTCCACAAACCTTACTTTGTTTCGCCAACACCAACCCATGCGTCCACTCACTCCGTTGCTTGCCTTGGCTTAGAGTTTCACCCAAACACCGCTGATGATTCTTGCTATCCACAGTATCCACCCATACTGTGTCGCCCACCCAGGCAGGCATCCATTCTTCTTTCACCTTCCACCCATCCTTCAACAACACATGCATCTGATTCCTATCAGCCACCTATATCCATGCTTCCAACGTATCCTTCTCTGCCAGTCATCATATTAAATCTCGCCCGTCCTTCCTCCTTCCACCCTTCTTTCCCTTTTTATTCAACACATCCATCAAGGTCATCTGATCTGACTTTTAGTCTCCTCCATAAAACTTTCACAGCTGAGTTGGAGTCAGATAGAAGAGGCCATTGGTTAATCAAGTCACGCTGGTAATGCTATTGCTACTGCATTGCTAATGCTAAGTAAAGGGTTTCTTCTCTTCTTCAACCGTTGTATAATGTTCACTACAACTTCATACCTAATAAGTCTCAACAACAGTACAGTGAGTGAAGTCACTCAACACCCTTCCAGCTAGTGCAATCATGTCAATACGTAATGAATATAACTTACCATCGCCCGCCACTGCTGCTGGCTCACCCCCTGTAGCTCCTGCATGTGCCGCATCTCCTTCCCCCTCCGGAATGGTCGAATCGCCGCTGGCCCCGCCGGCACTGGTGGTCGCTACTACGCCTAGATAAAAACATGACACATTTTTAGATGCCTGTGTACACCTCCCCCTATTTATATTTCTTCTTTTTCACTAGCAAGATTGAAAAAAAAAGTTAATACATACATATTATACATCACATTCAGTAGTCCAAATCGGGTACTAGAGTCAGTAGACACTAATAGTGTTATGGTCCCTAGGGTCATTATTTATTATACTATACTCTACTCTTTGCAAAGTTAGCCTGAGCCATGCAACCATTTTTCGCTTCATGTCTTTTGCGCATGTTACCTCGCAGCTTGTTGTGCAGTAACAGTAAGACGCCTTTTTAGCCCACATGAGCACATACAGCTACTGTCTGAGCGTTGCGTACAAGAGGTCGAAAAACAAGCCACTTTGTTATGGAGTTCGGTTAGTCCGTATTGCTTAGCCATAAGTAACATGTTACACTTTTTTGGCAGGACTGACAAATGCTTGCATTATACTATCTAACACGCACCATTTTTCTCAGGCAGAAGATTTCCTTCTACGAACCAGAGATTTGCAGAGCTTATGAATGATGCATGTAACCAGTAATTCTACGTTCTACGGTGAGGAGTCTCCCAGAATTCGCACAGATCTTTTGTCTTCTAAAGTTCTATCATCATGCACTTGTTGTAACAATGTTTATTGTTTTAATCTTATGCATTTAGCTGTTGGAGCTGGCTGGAGTACACTGAATTTTATAGAACAACATACAGAGCTTGTTAGTTGAAAATAAACCTTTTGAACTTAAACATAGACTCTGTGGTATTTGGTGTGGTGGTGGTGGAGGTGGTGGACTTACATGAGTAAGTGAGCGAAAGGGTGTTATGTTCTGGGTTGTGTAATCATTGGGTATCTTCTGGTGGGGGTTCGGGGACCTAATGAGAGTGAGAGACACTATAGCTAGTCGTTCAGGGGATTGTGGGTTCACTTCTGACTGAGGTGTGAGGAACGTCCAAGTTCCAAACTCCCATCACCAACATCCTATTTCCTTGTGCATAGTTCTGCATGGGGCTGTGCAGAATCCACACATCAGTAGTAGTAGGTACTATATCCTATCAAAAATAGTCAAATATCTGGTTGGGCATTTTGTTTGTGGTAATTGTCAAAGCCTCAAGATTAAGAAGCTTAGAAGAGGACAACCGAAAGGACTGGACTCAGCTATTGGTCAATCAGAGTTTTATTCAAAACCGTACAATAAAGAGTGGCAATGCAAACTGGGCAAGCTTAGTGACAGACTAATAGTAGTAGTACAGACATTCATAGCAGAGGCAGTTAGAACTTAGAGTCAGGGATAACCAGAATTTAGAAACAGATAGTCAAGTCAAGATCAAAGAATCTTTTGTAAAAAATAGAATTAGGGAGTGGAACCATAATGAATAGTTCTGAAAAAATAAGGTGCAGTAAAAGTTAGGGCAATATAAATGTTAATATTAACCACTGGAGGACTTACTGGGACAAGCAGCAGGGCCCTCGGTAGAGGAGCGGTCCTCTGGTGGTTGTCCCGCCGACTCGGACCCCGTCTTCTTGCCCCTGGGTGCTGCAGATCAGTGATCATGTAAGATATAATAAAGAAAGACACAAACATTAATGATTGCTGTGAAACAAATAAATGAGCTAAAAAAACGCTAAAAAAACGTTTTAGGAAACAAAAATTGCAATAAAATTGACCTATCTAATCCGATCGACTACTGGCTTGCGGGATTCACGGTCACGGACAGTCTACTTATTTGGGAACACTAATTCAGTGTTCCATTCTGATTGATTCAAATAAAATCCAGAACACTAACTAAGCCTAAGTACCACCTGACCTAGCCCACCTATTCCAGGCGGGCCAATTGTTCATTGAGTCTGCATTTCCATTTTTTTTAGCCCTCATAAATGCATATATGAGAAGGAGGACACATGCATAAATTGGTGCATAATGCATACACCAAATTGTTGGTTGGTTAAGTCTGATGTTCTGCAGCTGACTGACACTGCTAAGCTTACCACTCACTAAACAAACTACAAAAGGTTCTACTAAGGACTGGGGTAAGCAGCACTCAGTGACAGAGGATGCGTCACGCAGACCGCTCAAAAATTATCAACTAATAGTATTAGTAACTAAACCTACTATCAAACTATCAATCCATCCACCACTATTTGACAGGAGGACAAAGGAAGGACTAGAGTCTCTCTAGCAATAGCATTACCTAACTGAAATTCTCTAAAGTAAACTCTTACATAATAATAAGGACAAGCGAGCGCAAAGTTGCAAACAAGTAAGAGTAGCGCCCAGCACCTGTGTCCTACAATCACAGAAGATTTTGAAACGTAATTTACCTGCAATGTAAGCAGCAGTATTCTTGTTATTTGTAAAAAATGTATACACAAATCACAATACTTTACTACTATATATATTAGCTACTCACCAAGCCCCACGACCTCGACACCTAGCAGGTCCAACAGGTCCTGCTCCCGGTTGAGGATGTCTGACCACCGGTGGGCCAGCTGGTTATGGGTGCGCCGGACCCCTGAGCAGCGAAACACTGCCCGGCGCATCTTCGCCCACCGGCGGTGACGCTCCTGGGTCGGGTACCCGGAGCCTGGCTGCCGCCTGCTGCCAAGGTCAAGGGGAGGTGGCGCTGAACAAAAAAAACAAGGGCGGCCACCTCCGCCTCACTAAAAAGCTGGCGGGCTTGCACCCCTGCAGGGCGCAGTCTGCCGCAAGGCAGGCGGCGGCTCTTGGGCGCACGCGCCTTGCCCTTCGAGCCGTTACTGCTGCTGCTTCTACCCTTCGCCATGGTTCTGGGGTGGGAGGAGGCGGAAAAGAAAAGTTAGAAGGGAAAAATAAAGTTAGGGGAAGAAGTAGGAGCTTAAAGAAAAAAGTCATATAAAACAGTCGAAAAGTAAAAAAAACAGTAAAAAGTAGAAAAAAATGCAAAATATAGACTTAGGCAGAGAGAGATAGATAAGAAATAAAGAAAAATTGAAAAACAGTGTAAAAAACTAAGGATTGCAAAGATTGAGGGAGGATAGAAAAGCAGGCCCAGAACCATAGCATAGAGTGAAAAACAAGATGGCCGCGCCCATCGCGACCGCGTGAGTAAGTTTGCGCGATATTTCTCCCCGAGCACGCACAAAACGGCGCGAACACGTACAACGCGTTCCCGAACATGGAATGCGCATCGCGAGCACGCTATACGCGACCCGGAACAGGAAATAAGGGATCGCGAACGGGCGGGACAAGTGAAAAACATGGCCGCGCCCATAGGCGACCGCATGGGTAAGTTCGCGCCCCCGAGCATGCAAACAGCGTCCCGAACACGCACAACGCGTTCCCGAAAAAGAAAAACGCATCGCGAATGGGCGCGACAAGCAGCTACGCACGCTCGCGAAGCTACGCGTAGCTCGCGTAGCGCTCTGATGTCTTCGCGTAGCTTCGCGTAGCGCGACTACGCGAACTACGCCCAGGCTTAATAACATTCAACTTCTGCATGTATCAAAAAATGAATGTCTTTCATAATTATTATTGCATCCATTATAAGAAACCTACACATCTCTGTAAGGAAATGGCTCTTTTTGCATGTTCACTCCCCATTTTTTGGACTGATGCTGATGGTTTATCGACTTTGAGAGCGCAATGAGGCCTGCTAATCAGACCTCAGTGCCATTGTTCTAACCCATTCCAAAGTATATGTTGAATTGGCTATCCCCTATTGATAAAGGCTGACTTACTTATAAGTCCCTAGTTTATGGTACCCTGAGCACTGATGGCATGTGAGGCAGACTGTCCACCCAGGGCCGCCTCACTGGTTGTGCCACCCTGTGAGTGATAATGTATAAAATGGCACCTAGCCTGCCAGTGAAGACTGGAAGGGCAGTGGTAACACTGCTAATTTTACTTTGCATTCAAAGTAATGGCAAAGCCCCCACATCCTTTAACAATAATATATGTAAGTCTCCCCTAAGGAAGGCCTATAAAGCCCTAAGACAGGGAGCTGTATATTATTAAGTAGGACATGCATTTTTATATATTTCTTAACAGCAACACTTCAAAATTGTCATTTTACTGTGGAAAGGCTAGTAGGCCCATTGGCTAACACAGGTTTACCGGCTGACACCTCCGCCTGGCTAACTTCTGAATAGGACTACCTAGCAGAGTACTGTAAGCTATCGAATTAATCATGACATTAAACCCGATATCACTATTAAAGTAAAGCAACATTTAGGAAATTGCCACTTTGTGACCTAGCTGGTCCAGTGCCTTCACACGGGCACTGGCACAGAAACAGCTTTTTGCCCGCCTGGGGTGAAGTGTGATCACCTTCCAGGCTTAGAAACAATATCAGCCCGCTGCAGGAAGAGGTGCTACCTCCCCTTTGCAGGAAGCCACTCATGGAGTTAGCTGAAAAGGAGAGCTTCAAAGGCGAAGCTGCCTTGGGTGGGCAAATGGCAATAACACTCTCAAGGTTTATCTCCCTTTATTCAGGTAGACAGACTGGAGGCAGGGACAGAGAGGGAAACCCAGCGCCCAAAACAGTTTTTCTGTGAGCTTGTAGCCCCCAGGTAGTCACACCTCTAGGGGGGATACCAAGCTCCTAAGAGCCGAGGAAGGGTGCAGACATCTTGGGAGTGGTTGGAATAGTGCACTCTGGATTGTTAGGTGCTACACATTGCCAGAAAGCAGTCACCAAGAGGGAGGGGACCTGGTAGTCCATTGGCTAGTGACCACTTGTCCCCTCATGGTACTTTCCCGGATAGATTTGGCACCCTGGCACCCTGAACCTCAGATCACATAGTAACTGGAACAAGTACCAAAGAAAGACTGCTCTGCTGCCCCCTGGACTGCACAAAGAGAGGCTGCACCATCTAGTGGACTTCACCTGCTCCACCGAGGGCTAGCAAAGAGAGAATTGTGACTGTGGCTCCTGGCTCAGTGAAAAGTCATGCCCCAGACCAAAGGAGTGACTCAAAGTAACCGTGGATTGACATCCTGGAACACGCAGTGGGGTCAGACCCGCAGAAGTAGCCCACACCTACAAGTTGCTAGCCACGGCAGAAGATTTGCTGCTAGCTGCCATTGGGGGCCCCAAGAGACCAATCCTTGACAGTGAAAAGTTGCACCAAAGTCAGCCAGATCTGAGAATGTTGTCAGAATACAGATGTCACCCAGGATTGCGACAAAGGATTTTGCTGTGACCACTATGCACGTAGACCAGTAGCCCAGCCACAGCTAGCCTTCTACATTCTTGAAGAGGACTTTGTGGGACCCTGACCTATATGGCCAAAGTCGCCCCGCAGGACCCATGGACCGAGGATTTACCACAAAGGCTCCCCTGTTGACCACACAGCAACTGGAGCATTTTGAGCATCTTTTTATCCTGTATCCTCAGCATCAGGACCACTCTATTAATGCCTATGGCGGACGTGCTGTAAAGGTTGGAACTGGACTGGAAAACGCTATGGTGGCCAAATGACTGTCCAAATCTACCCCATTAGCCCCCCAGACCTTCTCCCTGTCTAAGCTGGGCTGGAATAACCAAAACTAACTTTTACAAACTTCTCAAAAGTTTGCATAGTTTAAATTGAACAATCTGTATCTCTGGATCCCTCCTGTGGATTTTGCTCATCAAGGTCTCTAAAAGCTCATAAAATTATAATCTATTTTTATAAATTGGTGTTGTTTTTCTTTTGTGTTGTGTAGCTTTCTTATTTCAATGTTAGGTACTATTAAATGCTTTACACTAAATCCCTTTGTACAAGCCATGCTGCTCGAAGTCATAGCTACCCAGGCTTCGAGCTTAAGGTTGCTCAAACAAGCCTGACTGAAACCAAGACAGTTTTTATGAATATATTCCATGGTAAGGCTGCACAGCCATGTCGTATAATAAACCCACAACCTCACAATCTCTCAATTAATATTTATCTTGATGCTGCGTAAATCACTAAGAAAAAGATAGGAAGAAAGGGCTCACTGACAGAACATCGATACCTAAAATATCCTCATACCATATTATCGAGTTTTAAATATCGATGTCAAAAATATCGGCATCCTATATTTATAATGGTAAGTACAAAAATATTGATGTAAAAAATATAGTTGTACAAAATATTGTTTTTTATATATATATAAAATAAAATAATAAATATTACATATATTAAATAATAAAATTAATTAAGAAAATAAATTAGATTTAATGTATATTTTACAAATATAACAAATAAACTTAATTTAACACACATACATAATAATTTTATATATATATATATATATATATATATATATATATATATATATATATATATACTTTAAAACAATTAATAAACTATTAATTTTAATTTATTTTAGAATTAGAATTATATACAAATTCACAAATATATATACCCACCGCAAAGCAATTACAGAGTAGCAGTCCAGATGCTGGCACTTCTTTTACCCTGACACTATGGGGGTGATTATGATGGCGGGCGGATTGCCATCGCCAGCCAGGCGGTGGCGATCCGCCCGCCATCTCTACCTGATTTACCCCCGCCATATTACAATGGCGGGGGGTACCGCGGCGGACGCAAAGTGCGTCTGCCGCTTTTCCACCGGTCGGCAATCGTTCCGATTGCCGGCCGGGCGGAATTGGCCCTAAATATGGTGGCGGTGCCTAGCAGGCACCGCCATCCATATTAGGATATGTGTCACAAAAGGCCATTGCATGGCGGCGATGCCGCTATAGAAAGGCTGGCGGAGATGTGCTTTGGGGGCCCGTTGCGGGCCCCCAGGGGGGTGGGGGGTGCACTTGGGGGGTACCCATTGGAGAGGTGTGGTGCAGCGGTCAGGGCAGCTGACTTTGGAGCACAGGGTTCACGGTTCGATCCCCGGCTCCGGCGGCAGCTCAGCTCAGCACCATGTGACTCTGGGCAATAGCTCACTTAATTTCCACGACGGCCCCCAGCGCCTTGAGACCCGTAAGGGTGAGTAGCTGCGCTATATAAAAACGGACTTACTTACTTTTACTTACTTTACCCATGGTACCCCCCTGCAGTTCCATGTACAAGGTGGCAGGCACCGCGCGGTGCCTGCCACGTTGTGCATGGGAATGCACAACATGCTCATTTGGCATTGCGGCGGGTGCTGCTGTAAGCAGCACCCGCCGCAATGTCAAATATGCAGAATGCGACCGCCAGGGTGGCGGTCGCATCCTAATCAGGTCTGCGGGACCGCCGCAGGTCTGGCGGCCGGTCCCGTTTCCAATCAGCCCCCTATGTCGGCAAATTCTAGTGGACGCCTTACTAGTTACCAGAAACACGTTGACCACCGAGATACAGACAGCAAGGACACACACCAGCAGGGTACCTATATCACAGTCCTTGCATATATACTGGCTTTCATGGGGACACTATGTTTTTATTTTCCCGGCGTTAGTAGTCACCTGGCATTGACAGTGTTGGATACCCAGTGCAGAGCCACTTTGGCAATCAGGGTAAGCATCTCGCTACATTGCAACAATTTGACACTGTGTGGTAATAGCCCGAACTGTCGTTATGCACAAAACTTTATTGACAACATAAATGCCAACAGAGTGCATCCTGAGGTCCAGCCTTTTTGGAGAATCTCCTTTGAATGCTATCCGCAACCGTTACGTGTATACAGTAGATTGCTTAACATTGAAGTACTTTACATTAAGCTTTACATGTCTATACTCATGCGTGAACTGTATTTCGATCGCCAATAACTAGTTTCTCACACTTCAAAATGGATGCCAATTCGCATCAAATATTGTGCCATTAGTCCTTTTTTCCTTTCTGGAGACCCCTATGCAATGCAATGTTTCCATGTAATCAGTGTGTGAACAAGCGCGCTGCGCGAGCGAAACGCATCACTGTGAAATTAATCAACTGTTACCTTACCTTTGAGTGATCGCAATAATTGGGATTGTACGTATACTACGACCGGCATGCTCCACCGTCTTCTGCGATCCTCTGCGTTGGCGTGGGGAGACGGAAGGAGCTAATCGCGTAAGGATATATATACACAGAATTACAGTATTCCAAACTTATGCGCAAACTGAAAGAAAATGGAACTATAATTATCAATAAAGCGGACACAGGGGGAAATATTGTGTTGTGGCCCAGAAACCTCTATATGGAAGAAGCAGATCGACATTTGAAAGATACTGAATGCTATAGAAAAGCCACATTTCAGGACCTCAGGCGAATCAAGGAGCAAGTGTTTAAAGAACTAGCCCAATGGAAAAGAGAGGGGTTATTAAGTAAAAATGAATACAATTTTCTTAAAAACGACCATCCAATTACACCTGTATTGTATTTCATTCCGAAAGTCCACAAAAATATGAATCCGACACCTGGGAGGCCTATTATATCAGCCCAGAAAAGTCTCCCAGAATCAGTGTCCAAATATGTCGATTTCTATTTACATGACTTTGTGGAAAACCTTCCCTCTTTCATCAAGGACACAGGGCATTTCCTGTCTAAATTACAGAATGTTACCTGGGATAAGGGTTACTTATTCATTGTTATGGATATCTGTTCTCTATAGACAAGTATACATCATGGGGATTGTTTAGAAGCAGTAAAATATTTTTTAGCAAAACGTAACATACGTTTTTTTCAACACAATGCTATGCTCCTGAGAATGATTGAACTATGTTTGTTGAATAATTATTTCTTATTTAACAAGGAGGTCCCCCAACAGATGCGCGGGGTGGCCATGGGGGCATGCTTCTCTCCCAGCTATGCGTGTTTACACGTAGGTTGGTGGGAGGAGCATGTCCTCAGGCACAAGCACAAGGAACTGTTTGAGACGCATGTATTACAATGGTGGCGCTTTATTGATGACATTTTTGTGATCTGGAAAGGGTCAATGGAATCTGCTAAAGGGTTCGTTGATATTATCAACAATAATGATCTAAATCTGGAGTTCACTGCTCATATAAGCAACCAAAGTGTTCAGTTCCTTGATGTAGAGGTATATGTTGAAAATAACACAGTATATACCAAATTACATCGGAAGAGCACAGCAGGCAATTCCATATTGCATGCAAGTAGCTCTCACCCCAAACATCTTATCAAAAGCATTCCGTATGGAGAATTTTTGAGAATTAGAAGAATCTGTAGTTCAGATACGGATCTTTCCCAGTGTCAGGCAGAAGCTTTACAAAGATTTAAGGCACGAGGCTACAAAATCAAAGACCTAAAAACAGCACTTTTAAAGGCTAACAACCATAACAGAGAGGAATGTTTACAGCATGTTCAGTCAGATACCACTCCTAATAGCAATAAGACCATTACTAAACCCTTTGCCGACAGTGACACAATAAGACTAATAACCACCTACAGTCGGCAGGAGAAACAAATAAGAAGTATAATCTATAAAAATTGGTCAATAGTAAGAACTGATTTGACCTTATCCCAAATTCTACCAGATTTGCCCTCTATTACTTTTAGATGGGCTCCCTCTATGAGGGATGTATTGGTGAAAACAAGCCCTGAGGTAACTGCCCCAATCAACTGGCTAACGAGTAGAAATGGGTTTTACAAATGTAGCTCATGCCGAGCGTGTAAATTCGGGGTCAATAGACAGGAGTATACAAGTGTATTTGAACTCAATCCCATTAAAATCCAGGGGAGGTACACTTGTAGAACTGAATGTGCGGTATACGTACTTGAATGCACATGTCACTTACAATATGTAGGAAGCACAAAGCTGCAAGTATTCAACCACATACTGCAACACCTACGTGCAATAGTCAACTCAGATCCCAGTTACCCTGTCGCTCGGCATTTCGAATTGGTGCACAACAATAACCTAAAAGATTTGAGCTATTTTGTAATAGATGCAGTACCGAGATTACTGAGGGGTGGAAATAGGGAAAAGAAACTCCGGCAATTAGAGTCCAAATACATCCTGTTACTTGACACTAAGATGCCCAATGGTCTTAATACAGGGGAGGACTTACACAACTTTTTATTTAAAAAATTTATAAACTTTTTATAAACTTTTTATAGACTGATATGGTGTTCTAATCTGTGCAATAATTGTGGTGATTTTGTTTTGTTATGTTTTAGTTTTTTAACCTGTAATTTTAAACCTGGTTTTAGCCTTGTTTTTACCTTGTTTTACCAGATTTGTTCCGGTTTTACATGGTTTTGACGGGTTTTTAGATCAGGTTTTAAACTATTTATAATACCAATTATCTCAGTACTGCAATCATACCTGTCTTGACTAAACGTTTAAAAAAAAAAGAAAATAAAAAAAAAAGTTTTTTCCTGTTGCCATTTTTTGCACTAGCAGTTTATTCAACTATTGCACTTGCATTCTATGTTTCCTTCAATGTACAACGAACAAAATATTGCACTTGCACTTTATCAATGCATCTATTATTAAATAGTATGTGGGAACGTGCACTGTTATGTTGATGTCATAAATGCATAGAGTTTATGGAAAACGAAGTAGCAGCATTTGTATGAACTTGAAATAATACAACAAGGCATGGCCTAAGTTTTCCTATATATTGTAATTAAGTTGACAGTTATGATGGATACAATAACTGAATACTTAAGACGATTACACTTTTTTAATTAGCACAAACACTTTTTTTTATGCACTTGATTTTTGCTCCCTCTCTTACGACGTACCCTGTGTAAAAACTAATACAATTGCATTTAGGTTATTTTATATACAGACCAATGTTAAAGTGCTACCATATCAAGACAATTTGTTTTAATTATACACTAATCAGGTTTGTGTATATAGAATATATGTAGGTAACAAATACTGACTCTACATACATATTTTTTTCACGCACATGTGTAGTATTTTGTCTAGCTCTATGAGAGTAAGGGGAGTGTTTATTCACTAATTAATTACTTCGTCACACTATATATTGTAGCCAATGGTTCTAGCGCGTCATGTGATCAAGACCGGGGCAACCCAGTCGAAACGCGTCATGCTGTAAATCCTTCTGCAATAAAGCACTTTATCTTCTAAGCACGCTGTAGTCCGTACCTGATTTCCTGATTTCCGTTGTGGGATTGGTGAAGTTTCGGGATTGTGGTTCCTCATATATATATATATATATATATATATATATATATATATATATATATATATATATATATATATATATATATATATATATATATATATATATATATATATATATATATATACCAATAACATAAAATCTATTTAAAAAAACATTCTATTATAAATTAAAACATTTGTAAATCTTTAAACTTACATTCACCACTCCAGTCAGTGCAACAGTAGGGAAAGTGTTGGATAGCGGAGCGGGAAAAATTACTATTCCCACTCCAGTGTGTGCAACACTAGGGAAAGTGTTGGATAGCGGAGGGGTAAATATTACTATTCCCACTCCAGTGAGTGTAACAGTAGGGAAAATGTTTGATAGCGGAGGGGTAAAATTTACTATTCCCACTCCAATGAGTGCAACAGTAGGGAAAGTGTTGAATAGTGGAGGGGTAAAAATTACTATTCCCACTCCAGTGAGTGCAACAGTAGGGAAAGTGTTGGATAGCGGAGGGATAACATTTACTATTCCCACTCCAGTCAGTGCAACAATAGGGAAAGTGTTGGATAGCGGAGGGTTAAAAATTGCTATTCCCACTCCAATAAGTGTAACAGTAGGGAAAGTGTTGGATAGCAGAGGGGTAAAAATGACTATTTCCACTCCAATGAGTGCATCAGTAGGGAAAGTGTTAGATAGCGGATGGGTAAAAATTACTATTCCCACTCCAGTGAGTGCAACAGTAGGGAAAGTGATGGATAGTGGGGGGATAACATTTACTATTCCGACTCCAGTCAGTGCAACAGTAGGGAAAGTGTTGGATTGCAGAGGGGTAAAAATTTATATTCCCACTTCAGTCAGTTCAAAATTAAAAACAAACAAAATATTAACAACAACAAAAAAATATTTAAAAAACAAAATAAATGAAAAAATGTATAAATATGTTAAAAATTAAAATACAAATATATTTAATATGACATTCTTTTAAAAATAAAAACATATCATAATGTTAAATACATATGACAAATACCTACAAATGTTATATTGAATAAAATAAAAAATAATCTTCAAACAAATATTTTTTAATAGAAATTATTTAGAAACAAAAGCATTAATTATTACATAAATTTAGTTTATTTATTTCCTACCCTATAACACCACACAATTCACAACCCACATCTAAATAAAAAAAATGTTCTTCCATAATTAGCATAATTAATTATCAATTAAAGAAATATTATTAATTAAAAAACAAATTAAAACTAATAAAATTTAATTAACTCCCCACACTTTACGCCTATAATCCCCACAACCCACAGCTAAAATTAAATTGTAAAAAAATGAATTACACAATCAAAACTTATTTTCAATTAAAATACTAATAGTATTTAACAACTAATTATAAAGTAAGTAAAATTAATTTACTCCCCACCCTTTACCCCTTTAAACACAAAAAATAAACAATTACCCTAATTAAATATCAATTAATTGATATTAATGATCATCTAATTATTAATTAGTTAAACATAAATTACTTCCCACCCCTTACCCCTATAAACCCCACAACCCACACCTACAATTAATTACACAATTTCAATATTTAATTTTCAATTAACTAATCAATATTAATTAACACCTAATTATTAATTAATTAAACATAAATTACTTCCCACCCTTTTCCCCTATTAACCCCACAACCCACACCTAAAATTAATTACACAATTTCCATAATTAATTTTCAATTAATTAATTAATATCAATTAACAACTAATTATTAATGAATCAAAATAAATTACTTCCCACCCTTTACCCCTATAAACTCCAAAACCCACACGTAAAATTATTTACACAATTTCCATATTTAATTTTCAATTAATTAATTAATATTAATTAACAACTATTAATTAATTAAAAATAAATTACTTCCCACCCTTTACCCTTATAAACCCCACAACCTGCACCTACAAAAATTACACAATTACCATAATTAATTACCAATTAGTTAATTAATATTAATTAACAACCAATTAATAATTAATTAATAATAAATTGCTTTCCACAATTAACACTATAAAATCTCAACTAAATAAATATTAATTAAAAAATATTCATTAATTTATTATAATTAAATTACTTCCCACCCTATTCCCCTATAAACCCACAAACCGCTATGGAACTAAAAAACGCAAAATTTAATTAAAATAAAATTGATAACTACTAAAAATTTAACACATATTAAAAACAAACAATACTTATACAAAAAAATACATCACATACATTTAAAATGTATACTAAAATACATAACACTAATTAAAAAATCAATATTTTAAACAACTATATTTTTGAAAACGATATTAATGACTTCTATATTTTTAAAAACGATATTTTTTACCTTAAATTAAAATCGATATTCTTGACCACGATATTCTTGCTGTCGATATTTCTGTGTCACAATATTTACAACTCGATATTTGTGTAAGTCGACATTTCTAACTTGATATTTTGTTTGAATACTGGAAGAAAGTTTCAAAACTCATTCAAATTCCAAAGTGGAATGTGTTTAATAAGCCTCAGTGGTCTAATAGTGTTTCACCATTCTTCTTCCTTACACTTTAGGCAATGTTACAAGTGGACATATAAGTCGTTATCTTTATTAAAGGCCTTGTCCATGACGTAATAGGATTCTTATTTTCTTAAAACAATTCATGTCACATGGGGGTAGGAAAGGGGAGGAAAGAGGAACCTGGAGAGAGGGTGAAGAGATTGGGGAAAGAGGAGAGGAGTAGGACATTGGAGGAGAGGTGTGGTTGAGTAAAAGGTTGGAGGTGTTAAAGGTGAGAAAAAGGGAAAAGAGAGTGATAGAGGGGAGAAAGGTTTAAGAAGGAGGAGTAGAGAGGGGCCAGAAAGATAGGAGGAATGAGGGAAGTGGAAAAGTGAGATGTGATAAGGCAGAAGCCTGGTACAATTGGAAGAGAAGCCAGGAGGCAGAGAGAGGCCAGTGTTAGGCAGTTGGGTGGATGAGAGGGAAGAGAAAGGGAAGATGAGAAGGGGCTAGACGGAAAGCAAAGAGGGTAAGAATAGAGATGGGGGAGAGGAGTGGAGTGGAGAGGGAAAAGGAGAAGTGGAGGGTACAATGGGGAAAGTACATTTGAAGTGGTTACGTTTGTAGCAGGAGCCGAGGATCATTTTGGAATCAATTAAAAGTGCCATCTGAAAAGTAAGGATTTGAGACTCTTTAGAAAGTTAGGTCATCCTGGCAAGGGTTTTCAGTGTGGGGAGCGGTCCACAGGGTAAGAGCTGCCTCAGAGAAAGATTGTGACTTTACTACAAAATACTAAATAAATCCTTATTTGTTTCATCGGTTTTGTGATTATCTTTTAAATATCTTGCAATTGGATATGTTGGATCACAATGTTTGATCGCCTTTAAATGGTCATCAATTCACTTTTTCAGAGGAAAGGTGGTGCTATCCACATATTTCCTCTTACAAGGGCATCTAAACATATACTCTGTACAGTCGATTTTAGCAGTTATGCATTTTTATGTTGTTTCTCTATTTGCTATAAGTAGTGTTGAATATTGCTTAGTATCTCCTTCACTCCTGCACGTTTTGAAGTTCATTCATCTTTTAAGGCTTATTTGTTTGTGGGGCCACATACGTTGTACAGTCCATTTTAGAGGTTATGCATTTTTATGTTGTTTCTCTATTTGCTATAAGCAGTGTTGAATATTCCTTAGTATCTCCTTCACTCCTGCTCGTTTTGAAGTTAATTCTTCTTTTAAGGCTAATTTGTTTGTGGGGCCACATAGATTTGCTTCTTTCACATTGCATGTAGCTGTGTATTAGCATGTCCTGTTTTGAAGTTTGCTTTTGAATGTGTGTTTTCTATGGTACTATGAGATTGAATTATTGTGAGTCTCTACAATACTTAAAAGGGGACTGGCAATTGGTGAAAACTCACTAAAAATAATTCAGTGTCTTTCTATGTAAAGCAGATTTCCATGAGAATCCTGGGCTTACCCCTAATAACTTTGGTGCAAAGCGACAGGCCTAACTCAGAGAAAAGTATTTAAAGTGTCACCAAGCAACAGTTAAGTCAAGAAATTAAACAAAAAAGTTGAAAACCAAATTACTAATAAAAAGACGAAAAAATGTATTAAGAAAACCAAAAACTGGTATAAATGCTATAAAGAATCAGGACTTATGAATTTTTGAAGTTCAAAAGTAAAACATTATCAAGGAACAATAAAACACAAAGGTTGCGCAACGCTGCTTTGAGTGGGATAGAGCTGGTTGCTGTATATCTTGAAAAATAAATATCACTGAAAACTTTACCAAAGGAAAGTTATACTTAGCTTTGCTCATATTAAATTAATGTTTGTTTATTAAAAACGTGAACAACTTCTAAAGAAAACAACAGCTAGAGTTACGATATTCTTACAATTGAAATTCCGTAGTTATAGTATACTGAGCAAACTGTACCATAAGCCCCACTTACGCCTTTCTAAAAAATCTCACTCATTACGTCACTAATAATATGTCAAATTATATCATCAATGACAAAATTGATGAAATTTCAAATTATATCATTGACGACATCAATGAGAATATTGATAACAAATGTGCATAAACATAATGCATGATCCAGAGGGACGTATGCCCAGCCGCGGATCTTTGTCTATCAATTCAAAAAATATCAGGGGACATAAAAATCGAGTCAAAAATATTGATTACAAAAATATTGTTTCCCAATACTTATAATTGTAAGTAAAAAAACATCAAAAAAACATTGTTTACATTAATATCATTTAAAAACATAATTTTTTTTTGTTTTTTAATATATATATCTTAAAATAGTAAATCTCAAATATTTCAATATATAATATTAATATAATGAAAATTAAATACATTCAAATAACATTTAATACTATGGGCCCGATTGCGATGTCGGACGGACCGGAGTCCGCCCGACATCGCTCTGGAAATGGAACCGAATGACCTCCTGTCGTCGGTTCCAGCCCAGCTATTAGGATGCGACCGAACCATGCTCGGTTGCAATCCTATACTTTGCTATGGGAGCATGCATTCCGAACATAATGCATGCTCTTATAGCAAAGAAGGAAGGTGCAGTTCATCCCTGCACCCCGTGGCAGGCATCTCAGGGTGCCTGCCACCGGGTGCAGGGATCAACAGGGGAGCACCATTCGGCAGCCTTGCACCCATGGAGGCCCAGCTGGGGGCCCCCAAAGACAGTTTCCCAATGCCTTTCTGTGTCGGAAAGGCCGGCACAGAAAGGCAGTGGGAAACTGCTATTGTAATCCCTCGGCCGTAAAGAGTCGGCCGAGGGATAACTGCAGGCCTTCTGAATGGCGGACGGGCTCTCTAAGCCCGTCCTCAGCCATTCGGAACACCTGTTTGTAATAATTCCTGACCGACTCCATCAAAATGGGTCGGACGGAAATATTACAAACAGGAGATTACGATGCGGTAAGGATGGCTCCGACCGAGGGTCGGAGCCATTCCTTACTGCATCGTAATCGGGCCCTATGTCTAAATATATAATTACATAAACATACACACAATATGTATGTGTGTGTGTATGTATATAAACATATATAATATAACACTATTATTAAAAATATATTTTACATGATATTACTTTTTTATTTACTATTATAAAAAGCATATATATATATATATATATATGTCTCATCACATAATTTTTTTTACTAAAAATATTAAAAAACAAAATTATACAATTAAACATATATATATTTCGGATATTATGGTTTATCGATTTTTTACAAACATGCTTTTTACCATTTATTTATGAAGCGAAATGCGCAAATTATGAATGTTATAATGATGCATTTATAATAATTATTATGGATGTTGTTCTCAACTCCATATATCGCTAGAAATCAACAATATGTATATCATTGTGTATTTAATGTCACAATACCGACATTCATGTATTGTTAAAATCAGGCAGAGGTATGAAACAAAAGGAAAACAGACTTACCACTATGTAGAACGCTGTGCTAGTGTCTTTTTTATGTCTAAACACCACGTGGTTTAGCAACACAGCATATTTTAAAAAGATGGCGAACTGCGTTTGTTTGTATGTGATCAAGGACAAGTGGTGTCCGAAACGCGTCGTATCTGAGGATTAAAAAGAACAGTGCCATAATTTCCAGTGGTTCGTGTCTCTCTTTTCGCCTGACGGAAGTTTGGAAAGTCCGTGTGGTCTTTTGGATATTTTGACAATGCCGATTGACAACAGCTCGGTCCACTAAAAAGTGATGCCATTTGCTTCATTTGCTTCATGCTTTGTTGAACTGAAGCCTCTGATGAAATGCGAGTGTGCATGAAACGCTTCAGGCTGTTTTGGACATTTGGTAGTTTTCCCTCCTTTGCACTGCAACTTTCATAATTAAACGGAAGATTACCTACCTGCTTGTGGCTCTCCTTAATGGGAAAACTTGAGATGGTGGATTTGTTTACGGCTGTTTCCGGTCGTGGGGGAGCCCTGCCACAAGGAAGTGGACCGAGCTGTTGTCAATCGGTAAGCGGCGGAAAGGGCAGAGAGGTCGTTTTATGGAAGATTTAATTTGCAGTCCAATGTGAGCGGGACTCTTTCCAGACCCACTGGGGTTTTTATTTTCTCTACTGTGCATCACATGAAAGCAGCTCACGGAAGCAACACTAAAGGCACTACGATGACCATCAGGCTCTGGGAGAGCCAACGCCCACTGTGGCAGGTGGTGAGACTTAAAAAGTGATGCCATTTGCTTCATGCTTTGTTGAACTGAAGCCTCTGATGAAATGCGAGTGTGCATGAAATGCGTCAGGCTGTTTTGGGCAATTTGTAGTTTTCTCTCCTTTGCGCTGCAACTTTCATAATTAAACGGAAGATTACCTACCTGCTTGTGGCTCTCCTTAATGGGAAAACTTGAGATGGTGGATATATATATATATAAACAACAATTAAACAATTAACTTGACTAGTAAACAAATGAATAATTAATTATCAATTTAAAAAAATGTAATTTATTTGTTACTAAATTAAATTGCCACATTATACCTACTAGCCCACACCTAAAATATAACTAGAATAAATACATTTAACACAATTAACAGTCAATTAAATATTAAATAAGAATTGAATTATTAATTATTAATTAATTAACCATTCACTTCCCACCCTATACCCCTACAAACCCAACAGCCCACTTCTAATATATAACTTATAAAATACAATTATTACACAATTTACATATTCAATAATCAATCAAATAATTAATAATTACTTATTAATGAATCCTTACTTTAAAAAGTCCCACCCTATATCCCTACAAGCCCAGCAGCCTGCAACTAATATACAACTTAAAAAATACAATTAGCACACATTTTACATAATTAGTAATCAATTGTTTAGTACATTATTAACTAATTGTTAATTAATTATTACTTTATTAACTTTCCACCCTAAGCTCATACAAACACAGCAGCCTGCACCTGATATATAACTTAATAAATACAATTTCTACAGAATTTACATAATTTGCAATCAATTAATTAATTAATATGACATTATTAATTATTTGTTAAATAATGAATATTTAATTAACTTCTCACCCTATACTTCTACAAACACAGCAACCTGCACCTAATATACAGCCTAAAAAGCTACAATTACTGCGCAATTGACATAATTAATAATAATTTCAATAATTAATAATTAATTCATTATAATGAATTAAGTTCCCAACCTACACACCTAAAAATCCTAGCAACCTGCAACAATATAAATTAGTATTGGCAAATAAATTAAAATCTATAAATCACCTAAAATTACAAACTAAATTTAAAAATATTAACAATTATACAAACAATAATAACTCATAATAATACTATATGAAGTAACACACATAAAGATAATTAAAAAACAGTATCTTTCACAACTATATTCTTGAAAACAATATTTAAAACAATGACATTATTGAATATGATATTACTTACCTGAAAAAACAATATTCTTGGCAACGATATTCCTGCATCACAATATTTTTGTATCACAATCTTTTTTCTCGATGCTTCTAATCCAATATTTTTTCCAAGCATTCCCAGCCCCCACGTGGACATCTGCCACTCTCCAAGGCCTTTGGCCATGAGCAGCCATCCTTTTCTTTTCTCACTAACCCCCATAATCGTGAATCCACAGAACTGCACACATTCTTCAGTCTTGCACAGATGGGACCAGGATCCGAGGGCACTGAGCCTTGTCTGTTGGTCCACACTGCAACTGGACTCTCTTTACTGTGAGTGATCCAGGAACCTGAAGTTCTGGCACATCAGGATAGGGGCACCATGGTGGTTGACAGCTGCATCATAAGTAGGGAACACATCTACAAAGATTGTTCAGTTTAAAATAACTGGTTATTAATCAGTGGCAGCTCCTCCACTATGGCGGAGGAGCGTCGCTCCACTGCTTTTGAGCAGTGCAAAGTAAAGGAAATATAAAATGATAATAACTTTGAGTTATTATCATTTTATGTTTCCTTTGTGAGCATGCGGTTGGACGGGCTGCTCTTCTCTCTGAGCAGGGGAGGAGTGGTTTGCCCACTCCTAAGTGCTCAGTGACTGTTTGGTCTGCCCTCTCGGCCCGCCCAAACCAGTCATGCGCACTTTCCCTATTCTCCATGCAGGCTGCATTACAGCCTGTGTGGAGAACATACCCAGGCCCCTATTCCCTGGCTGGGTGTCCAACCAGGACGCTCAGACCAATCACAACGCTGCACTGCAGTGTTGTGATTGGTCAGGGAGCCTGGGTGCTTACCAATCACAACGGTGTTGTGATTGGTCAGTTGGACCTGCTTCCTGTTCCTCGGGTTCCAAGAGGAAAGCAGGAGCAGAGACGCGGGACCCTACGGCAAGATAAATTCATTTTTTTACTTTGTTGTAATATTCGCACCATGCGCGATCCCCCTCCCACGCCCGCATCACCACCCTCGAATTATGCCGGCCGCCACTGTTATTATTGTTAGAAATTAGGTTAGTGGTTAACTGGGCTGTGAGCCCTGGTCAAGCAGCAACCACAACCCTAGTCAGGATAAGGCACTAGCAAGCCCCAAATTAACCTGTGCTCAACCCCCTGTTAGCTTGGCACAGAGTAGTCAGGCTCAACTTAGAAGCAATGTGTAAAGTATTTGTGAAATTCTTCAAACCGTAAATAGTGAAAAACACTAAACAAAATAGTCCCACATCAGGTAGAAAAATAGAGCAAAAGATATTAAATAAAACAAGACCAAAAAGACAAAAGTCCAATCAGTAGAACCCGAGTAATGACTTTTTAAGGAATAAACTGTGAAATAGCGCCTAAAAGTAAAAATTGCCAACCGTGGTTATCTGGTCGCACTGGACCGCGTCAAAGTCAAAAGTTCAGGCCAACTGCGATGGAGCGTGGGTCAGATACAGTCTCAGATTAGTCCTGCTGAAGTTTTAGCAACTAAAGTTTTGTGCCAAGAGTCCTGTTTGTGTCGGTGAGGGTCATGAGACTCAAGGATTGCGTGCAGTTGGCAGTCGGCGTGCTGTGAAGAGCAGGCCAGGCGTCATAGACAGGAGGGCTGGAGCTGCACATTGGCAGTCCTCTGCAGGCTGTTGCTGCAGCTGTGCGGAGATACAGGCTGACGGTGACTTGCGCTGGATTTCAGTGCGCCTGGCGTGGTTCCTTTGCAAATGGGCCCGTCCGTAGTCGTAAAGATCTCAAAAGCTTGATTTCAAGAGCTCGTGAGCCACACCAAGGGGCCAGGATTTGAGAAGCACCACTTGAGGGTCAGGGACTCTCAGATGCTGGGTCCATGAGCTGGTTGGGGAGCCTTTTACATCCCTGAGGCTCAGAATGGGAGGCAACAGACTAGCCCTTTTAGTCATTCTGGGTCCCTGGGTTCAAGATGAAGGCACAGGCTGAGTTCTTTTGCCTCAGGCAAGAGGGGAGCAGGTATCAGGTCAGCACAGCAGGGCAGCAGTTCCTTTAGAGCAGCAGTCCAGCAGAGTGGCATTCCTTGTAGCATCATAGCAGTTCTTCTTCCTGGTATCCACAGGTCCAGAAGTGTACTGAAGAGCTGGTGTCTGAAGGCCTTCTTTTATACACAGTTGTGCCTTTGAAGTGGGGAGAAGCTTCTAGAGGCATGCCTTTGAAGTGTGCAAATGCCCTGCCTTCCTGTCCCTGACTCCAGACTGACTACAGGAGGTATTCAGCCCTTTGTGTGGAGGCAGGACACATCTATTCAAGTGCATGTGGGGCTGTGCCCAGTTCCTCCCTCCTATCCTATCAGTGATGCCCATCAGTCACACCTAAGCTCCCATTGTGTGTGGCTATCTAGGAGGAATACACAAAGCCCAACTGTCACCCGCACCCAGTCATGTGACCCAGAGAAATGCTGCAGGCACCAAATGACTGAGGCAAGAAAATGCAAACTTTCTAAAAGTGGCCTTTTCAGCATTCTAATTTAAACGACTTCACCATGAGTTAGGATCTTAAATTTGGATTCCGGAGAAACCAAACAAGAACTGGTTATCTCTTCCTATCTGGAAATTACACTTTTAAAATGTAATAAGGTAACTCCAAAGTTATCCTATGGGAGTGATAGGCCTTGTAGTAGTGAAAAAAGAATTTCTGAGTTTTTCACCACCAGGACATGTAAAACGTAAAATGATATATCCTACTTTTTCATTACATTGCACCCTGCCCTCGAGATGTCAGTTTATACTGCACACACAGGCTCTGCAATGGCATGCCCGAGACATGTTTAAAGTACAACTTAATGGGTAGCACAACCAGTGCTGCAGGCCCAGTATTAGCATTTAATTCAGAGGCCCTAGGCACATATAGTGCCACTCTATTAGGGACGTAAATCAATCAATCAATCATGTCACTTATAAAGCGCACTACATACCCGCGAGGGTCTCAAGGCGCTGGGGGAAGAGGGGGGTGGTGCTGCTACTGATCGAAGAGCCAGGTCTTGAGGAGTCTTCTGAAGGCCAGTAGGTCTTGGGTCTGCCGAAGGTTGGTGGGGAGGGTGTTCCAGGTCTTGGCGGCGAGGTGGGAGAAGGATCTGCCGCCGGCGGTCGTTTTCCGGATGCGGGGGACTGTGGCGAGGGCGAGGCTGGTGGAGCGGAGCTGGCGGGTGGGGGTGTAGAAGCTGAGTCGTCTGTTGAGGTAGGCTGGTCCGGAGTTGTGGAGTGCTTTGTGTGCATGGGTGAGGAGCTTGAAGGTTATCCTCTTGTTGACAGGGAGCCAGTGCAGGTCTCTCAGGTGGGGTGTGATGTGGCTGCATCGGGGGATGTCGAGGATAAGACGTGCAGAGGCGTTCTGGATGCGTTGCATCCGTCTCAGGAGACTTAGCCGTCGTTCCTGCGTAGAGGGCGTTTCCGTAGTCCAGCCTGCTGGTGACGAGGGCCTGGGTGACTGTTTTTCTTGTTTCGGTGGGGATCCACTTGAAGATCCTGCGGAGCATTCGGAGGGTGTTGAAGCAGGATGAGGAAACGGCGTTGACCTGCTTAGTCATGGAGAGGGTGGGGTCGAGGATGACCCCTAGGTTGCGTGCGTGGTCGGTGGGTGTCGGGGCTGTTCCCAGTGATGTCGGCCACCAGGAGTCGTCCCATGCTGAAGGGTTGGAACCAAGGATGAGGACCTCCGTCTTGTCCGGGTTCAGCTTCAGGCGGCTGGTACTCATCCATTCGGCGATGGCCTTCATTCCTTCGTGGAGGTGGGCTTTGGCGGTGTGAGGGTCTTTGGTGAGGAGAGGATCAGCTGGGTGTCGTCGGCGTAGGAGATGATGTTGAGGTTGTGCTGTCGGGCGACGTGGGCGAGGGGTGCCATGTAGATGTTGAACAGCGTTGGGCTGAGGGAGGAGCCTTGGGGTACGCCGCAGGTGATCTCGGTGGCTTTGGATCGGAAGGGGGCGAGGCGGACGCTTTGTGTTCTGCCGGAGAGGAAGGATGTGGTCCAGTCCAGGGCCTTCTCTTGGATCCCGGCGTCGTGAAGGCGTGTTCGTAGTGTGTGGTGGCAGACCGTGTCGAAGGCGGCTGATAGATCCAGGAGGATGAGGGCTGCTGTTTCTCCGTTGTCTAGCAGGGTCCTGATGTCATCGGTGGCGGCGATGAGGGCGGTTTCGGTGCTGTGGTTGCTGCGGAAGCCGGACTGGGAAGGGTCCAGGATGTTGTTCTCCTCGAGGTAGCGGGTCAGTTGTTTGTTGACGATTTTCTCGGTGACCTTCGCGGGGAACGGAAGCAGAGAGATGGGTCGGAAGTTCTTGAGGTCCTTGGGGTCTGCCTTGGGTTTCTTGAGTAAGGCGGTGATCTCGGCGTGCTTCCAGCTTTCCGGGAAGGTTGCTGTCTCGAAGGAGATGTTGATTATTTTCCGGAGATGGGGCGCGATGGCTGTACTGGCTTTGTTGAAGACGTGGTGAGGGCACGGGTCTAGCGGTGAGCTGGAGTGGATGGTGTTCATGATCTCCCTGGTGTCCTCGTCGTTGATGTTGGTCCAGGAGAGCAGGCGGTTGGTGGTTGTGGGGGCAGTGGTCTCGGTGGTTGCCGGGGCGGTCGTGGTGTTGAAGCTGTCGTGGATGTCGGCGATTTTGCGGTGGAAGAAGGTGGCCAGTGAGTCGCACAGGTCTCGCGACGGCGGGATGTCGTTGGTGTTGGAGCTGGGGTTGGAGAGTTCCTTCACGATGTTGAAGAGCTCTTTGCTGTTGTGTGCGTTGTTGTCTAGGCGGTCTTTGAGTGAGGCCCTTTTGGCGGATCTGATGAGGTGATGGTGACTGCGGGTGGCGCTCTTGTGGGCGGCGTAGCTGTCCGCTGTCCGTTCGTGGAGCCAGATCTTCTCCAGTTTTCGGCATGTTCGTTTGGAGGCCTGGAGGTCTTCGGTGAACCAGGTGGCTTTCTTGCTGGTGTGGCTGTTGGGCGGATTCTTGAGCGGGGCGAGGGTGTTGGCGCAGTCGTCGATCCACTGTCTGAGGTTGCGGGCGGCGGTGTCGGGGTCGGAGGGTTCGGCGGGTGGGCTCAGGGCGAGGGTTGTGGTTAGCTGGTCTTCGGTGACTCTGCTCCAGCAGCGGCGAGGCATTTGTTCGGTGCGGTGGTGCATGGTGGGCTTCCTGTAGGTGAAGTGGATGCAGTGGTGGTCAGTCCAGTGGGGTTCGGAGGTGTGGTTGAAGGAGACGTGTGGGCTTGCGGAAAAGATGGAGTCTAGCGTGTGGCCGGCGGCGTGGGTGGGTGTAGTCACGAGCTGTCTGAGTCCGAGGGTGGCGAGGTTGTCGATCAGGGTGGTGGAGTTGGTGTCCTTGTTGTTCTCGAGGTGGAAGTTCAGGTCCCCGAGGAGGATGTAGTCCGTGGAGGCGATGGCGTGTGTGCTGACGAAGTCAGCGATAGAATCGCTGAACTGTGGTCGGGGTCCGGGGGTCTGTAGATGAGGGTTCCTCTGAGGGTGGTGTTGGGATCGGTGTGGATCTGGAAGTGCATGTGTTCGGCGGTGCTGAGGGTGTCGTCGGTGTTGGTTGAGACTCTGAGGGTGTTCCTGTGGACGATGGCGATGCCTCCTCCGACTCCGTTGGTGCGGTCCCTGCGGGTGATCTTGTAGCCGTCCGGGATGGCAATGGCGATGTCGGGGGCTGAAGCGGGATTCAGCCAGGTCTCCGTCAGGAATGCGACGTCTGGGGAGGTTGAGTCGAGAAGGTCCCAGAGTTCGATGGCGTGTTTGCGGGCGGAGCGGGTGTTGAGGAGGATGCATCTGAGGTAGTTGGGTTCTTTCCTGGGCGGTGGTTTGGCGGGGCGGGTGCTGGCGAAGCTGCAGTTCCGGCAGGTGAAGGGCCCTTGGGTGCGCTTCGGGGTGGCCAGGTAGCAGGCGTGATCTTTTCCGGGGTTGAGTGCGTGGAGGGTGCTGGCGTCGTATTGGCGTCTGTTGATGTGGCGGGCGCGGGGGATGCCCGGACCAGGGGGTCTGGCGCTGGGCGCGGTCACGGCGCGGACGGGCGCAGACAGGCTTGCCTTAGGCGCGCCAGCGGCGCGCCAGCGGCGCGCCCGCTGCGCACGTCCGCTGCGCGGCCGCACAGCGGCCGCCATAAATGGGGAGGTGGGAGGGAGGAGCAGGGAATGGGGCAGCGAATGGGCAGTGAGGGGCGGGGCCGCAGGGCGCAGCGGCGGGAAACAGGCACGGAAAGGTAATAAGCGAGCACAATCAGGGCAGCAAGGGGGCACAGAAAGGAAAAGAAAACGAGCACAATCAGGGCAGCAAGGGGGCACAGAAAGGAAAAAAACGAGCACAATCAGGGCAGCAAGGGGGCACAGAAAGGAAAAAAACGAGCACAATCAGGGCAGCAAGGGGGCACAGAAAGGAAAAAAAACGAGCACAATCAGGGCAGCAAGGGGGCACAGAAAGGAAAAAAAAAAAAAACGAGCACAATCAGGGCAGCAAGGGGGCACAGAAAGGAAAAACGAGCACAATCAGGGCAGCAAGGGGGCACAGAAAGGAAAAAAAAAAAAAAGCAGAGCACAATCAGGCCAGCAAGGGGGCACAGAAAGGAAAAAACTAGCACAATCAGGGCAGCAAGGGGCACAGAAGGAAAAAAACAGAGCACAATCAGGGGCAGCAGCAGGGCACACAGACGGAGCTGTGTGGTGGGGGAGCGACCTACCAGTCAAGGTCAGGGGTCGAAATAAAGGTGAATAAAATATACCAATTGTGTATAAACCAATGTTACCATGTTTTATGGAAAGAGCAAAAGCACTTTAGCACTGGTTAGCAGTGGTAAAGTGCTTGGAGCTCTAAGGCCAGCAAAAACTAAGGGCCTGATTACGATGGTGTGGAAACCGCCACCAACAGGCTGTCGGTGGCGGTCTCCCCGCCATCTGAGGCAAGTTTCCCGCCCGCCATATTACGTGGGTCCCTTGCTCACTTTGCCACTGGATTCAAGATAGCCTGGCTGATGAGGGTTTTGAACCCGAAACCGGTCCCAGGATGCTTGTTTTCGGTCCAGGGAAGACATGGCTTGGCAGTTTGGGCTGGACTGTTCCCATGAGGCACAGGGTCAGACTGATTTGCATATGGCCATGTCTGAACTGGGGTGGTAGAGTGAGCTAAAGAATGATGATGGATTAAACCCAGATCAGTTGACTGGGGGTGAGTGTTTGATTTGCTCTAACACTGCGTCCATCATCCCCTT
The DNA here is from genome assembly GCA_963921515.1 of Calotriton arnoldi. Taxonomy (NCBI): domain Eukaryota; kingdom Metazoa; phylum Chordata; class Amphibia; order Caudata; family Salamandridae; genus Calotriton; species Calotriton arnoldi. The sequence goes on from CAWUFW010001590.1 coordinate 1,627,266, forward strand.
TGGTATCGCTTTGTTCGCCCTAAGTTGGCAGGGTATGCCCAGACGTGGGTCCCTTGCTCACTTTGCCACTGGATTCAAGATAGCCTGGCTGATGAGGGTTTTGAACCCGAAACCGGTCCCAGGATGCTTGTTTCCGGTCCAGGGAAGACATGGCTTGGCAGTTCGGGCTGGACTGTTCCCATGAGGCACAGGGTCAGACTGATTTGCATATGGCCATGTCTGAACTGGGGTGGTGGAGTGAGCTAAAGAATGATGATGGATTAAACCCAGATCAGTTGACTGGGGGTGAGTGTTTGATTTGCTCTAACACTGCGTCCATCATCCCCTTTGGTATCGCCATATTACTATGGCGAACCATTAAAGATAATGGGGTAACCCTGTGTCCCTCAGAACCTGGGTGTATACAATCTGTAAACAAACTAGAACCATTTTTGTTTACAGATTATATTACTATGGTGGGCGGGGTAATGGCGGTCGGAAAGTCCGACCGCCACGCATCCGACGGGCTCCTTGAGCCTGTCGGTGCGGTGGTGGGGCTTGTAGTCCCTACCATGTTGGCGGTGCCTACCAGGCACCGCCGTGTAATGTCCCTTTCCACTGGCCTTTTCATAGCGGTTAACCCGCCATTAAAAGGACGGCGGAAAGGGACTTTGGGGGCCCATAGCGGGCCCCCCTTGCCCCCTGGTCCTTGACTTTGGGTGTTGTGCCCCCAACACATCCCTGCACCATGTGGCAGGCACCGCATGGTGCCTGCCACGTAGTGCAGGGATATGTGTGGCGTGTTGGTTGGTATGACGCCGCCACCCTCACCGCACTCAATGCCGGCCGGAACCCTGCCTGCTACCGAGCCTCACCGAGACGCACCCACGGACCCTTCACCTGCCAAGCCTGCCGATTCACCTGCCCCCGGACGTGCACCACCTCCGCCAAGTCGAGCACCAGCAGCAACCACCTGAAATGCATCCTGTTGAACACCCGCTCCGTCCACAGGCACGCCGTGGAACTCTGGGACCTGCTCGACGCAACAGCACCGGACGTCGCCTTCCTCACCGAAACCTGGATGAACGCCTCCTCAGCGCCCGACATCGCCATAGCCATCCCGGACGGATACAAGATCACCCGGAAGGACCGCGTCAACCAGACGGGAGGAGGCATCGCCATCGTACACAAGAACACCATCCGCATCTCGACTAACTCCGACGAGACCTTCACCGCCGCCGAACACCTACACTTCCAGATACACACTGACCCCAAGACCACCCTCCGAGGCACCCTCATCTACAGACCCCGGGACCACGCACACTATTCAGCGAAGACATCGCAGACTTCATCAGCCCGCACGCCATGCCCTCCGCCGACTACATCCTCCTAGGGGACCTCAACTTCCACCTGGAGAACAACAACGACAGAAACACCACCGCCCTGCTGGACAACCTCGCCAACCTCGGACTCAAGCAACTGGTGAACACGCCCACCCACTACGCCGGCCACACGCTTGACCCCGTCTTCTCTTCCAGCAAGCACATCTCCTTCAGCCACGCCACCGGACTCCACTGGACCGACCACAGCTGCGTCCACTTCAGCTTCAGAAAGACTGCGACCCACCACCACCCGCAACAGGCTCCCCGCCGGAGCTGGAGCAAGATCACCGCCGAGCAGCTCACCGCCTCCCTCAGCCAGAACACACCCACCAACACAACGGACCCAAACGAAGCAGCCAGCAACCTCGCCAAGTGGCTGACCGCCTGCGCCGACGACCTCGCACCACTAAAAAACCCTCCCAGCAGACCCGGAAGCAAGAAAACCCCTTGGTTCACCAACGAACTCAAGGAATCCAAGAAGAACTGCCGCACTCTCAGAAAGCCTGGCGACTCGACCAGACCACAGACAACAGGACCGCCCTCAAGCACGCCACCCGCAAACACCACCAGCTGATCCGTGCCACCAAGAAGTCGGCACTCAAAGAACGACTGGACAACAACGCCCACGACAGCAAGGAACTTTTCAGCATCGTCAAAGAGTTCTCCAACCCCAGCGCCGGAAACAACGACATCACCCCCTCGCAAGACCTCTGCAACTCACTCGCCGCGTTCTTCCACCGCAAGATCACCGACATACATAACAGCTTCGACGCACAGACCACGCACCCTACCGCCGAACCAACGCCCGCCACCACCACCCTCTGCAACTGGACCCCGATCAGCACCGAAGACACCACCCGCACGATGAACTCCATCCACTCCGGATCACCAACCGACCCCTGCCCACACCACGTCTTCAACAAAGCCGACGCCACCATCGCACCCCATCTCCGGGACATCATCAACTCCTCCTTCCACACCGCCACCTTCCCGGAGAGCTGGAAGCACGCCGAGCTTACCGCCCTCCTGAAGAAACCAACGGCGGACCCCACCGACCTCAAGAACTACCGTCCCATCTCGCTCCTTCCGTTTCCGGCCAAAGTCATCGGAAGACCGTCAACAGACAGCTTGCCGCCTTCCTCGAGACGAATGGATCCCTCGACCCCTCGCAGTCCGGGTTTCGGGCCAACCACAGCACCGAGACCGCCCTTATTGCAGCCACCGACGACATCAGAACCCTAACCGACAACGGGGAAACAGCAGCCCTCATCCTCTTGGACCTCTCCGCGGCGTTCGACACCGTCTGCCACCGCACCCTAGTGAAGCGCCTCAGCAACATCGGAATCCGAGAGAAAGCACTGGAATGGATCATCTCGTTCCTCGCCGGAAGAACCCAGAGAGTCCGCCTCCCCCGTTCAGATCCGAGGCCACCGAAGTCATCTGCGGCGTTCCACAAGGATCTTCACTCAGTCCAACCCTCTTCAACGTCTACATGAGCCCCCTCGCAGCCATCGCACGCCAACACAACCTCAACATCATCTCCTACGCCGACGACACCCAGCTGATCCTCTCCCTCACCAACGACCCCACCACCGCCAGAGCCAACCTACACGACGGGATGAGAGACGTCGCCGACTGGATGAGGAACAGCCACCTTAAACTGAACTCAGACAAGACGGAAGTCCTCATCCTGGGCTCATCACCCTCCGCCTGGGACGACTCTTGGTGGCCCCCGGCCCCTGGGCACCGCGCCCAAACCAACAGACCACGCACGCAACCTGGGCTTCATCCTGGACTCCTCCCTGTCGATGACCAGACAAGTCAACGCCGTCTCATCTTCGTGCTTCAACACCCTGCGCATGCTCCGCAAGATCTTCAGATGGATCCCCACTGAAACCAGGAAGACCGTCACCCAGGCACTCGTCACCAGCCGACTGGACTATGGGAACACCCTCTACGCCGGAACCACAGCCAAACTTCAAAAAGACTCCAGCGCATCCAGAACGCCTCCGCACGACTCATCCTGGACATCCCCCGACACAGCCACATCACCGGACACCTGAAAGACCTGCACTGGCTCCCCGTCAGCAAGAGAATCACGTTCAGACTCCTCACCCACGCACACAAGGCCCTCCACGACCTGGGCCCCAAGTACCTCAACGACCGCATGACCTTCTACACGCCCACCCGCCAGCTACGATCAACCAGCCACGCCCTCGCCACCGTACCACGCATCCGCAGAGCCACCGCCGGAGGAAGATCCTTCTCCTACCTGGCAGCCAAGACCTGGAACTCCCTCCCCACTCACCTTCGGCGAACCCAGGACCATCTCTCCTTCAGGAAGCAGCTCAAGACCTGGCTGTTCGAGCAGTAACTTACCCCCTCCCCCAGCGCCTTGAGACCCTCCCGGGTGAGTAGCGCGCTCTATAAATGCCGTGATTGATTGATTGATTGATTGGTTTTGTATTGTGGCGGGTGCTGCAGAGCCCAGCACCGGCCACAATACAAAACATTGGTGATGCGACCGCCACTGTGGCGGTCGCATCCTAATTTGCAGTGTTGGACCGCCACCTTGTAGGTGGACGGTCCCAAAAACGATAAGATGGCAGACGGACTGAAGTTCGTCCGTCATCATAATGACCCCCTTAGTCAGCAAAAACGGACTGACTAAGAAGGCAAAAAGTTAAGGGGAAACCAGGCCAAGGATGCCCGGTCTAACAGTTACTATTCAGGTTCTTTCATACTTACATATGGCAGGGATAGCAGGTAATGAGAAATGCAAGAAGGGGTTTCTGGGTAAGTTGTTTACCACGTTGAAAATACTGAGGCTTATTTACAAGAGGCCTCCAGAGCCGCACTTATTTTGGCTCTCTGGTGGCGCAGGCCTCACAATCATATCTATAAGGTCACACAAAGCCACCCTGCGTAGCTTTGCATGGCCTTATAGATATGGAGCAAGGCGAGGCAGCGCAAAGCGCTGAGTTTCCTTACTCTGCGTCAAGGAGGCATTCCATGGGTGTTGCGATCGGTGTTCCCATGCAACACCCATGGTTTTTGATGCTGCCCCAGTTTTACAAAATCATGTAAACCTGGGGCAGTGCCAAAACCTTACGTCTCCCCAGAATAGGCGTAACAAGGAGAAATCTTTTCATTTCTCCTAAATTTTTCCTCTTTCTGTGTTTGCTGCATTCTGCAGCACACATAGAACGAGAAAAACGCCTCCATGGATTGTTTTTGTGCAAAAAGGGGCCCGGTCCTGCAGAATAACAATCCTGCCAAAAATGTAGGCACCCTTGCACCATGGTGCAAGGGTGCCTGCGGCCGTGCTAGACACCAAATTGTGCACCGCCGCTGGCTGAAAGGACAGGAAAGCATCGTATCTCATTAATACAGTGCTTTCCTGTCCTTTCAAATTGGCGTAGGGCAGCGCAACAAAAAAAACTTGCTGCGCTGCCCTACGCCATTTTTTTGTAAATGAGGCATATATACATATTTTACTGCATGTCACAGTGAAAGTTTTTTTTGCCATTAGTTTTTACTTGACAAGTTGTTGAAGGTGGCTGCGTTACGTTCTCGGATTATCCTGCAGAGTTGTCCGGTCTTTTAATTATGGACCTTTTTACTAAATATTATCGATAGGTTCATATACAGTATCGGGAAACCCACTGGATGAGACTCCCTATTTGGAGATACATTTAAAAATCAGCCAATCTTGAGACCATGCACTTCCAGGGAATTTTAGGTATAGTGCACCACTAGTAAAATGTGTCCATGGTTGTCATTCAAGTTTGAGAGGTGCCCGCTCGTTGACTGAGGCATCCAATTTTAAAGTAACAGTGCCTTCAGTGAACATGTGAATATCTACTGCATTTAGATGTGCCTTGAATGTGGGGTGAGACCTGAAAGAGAAGTCTGTATGGTGTATAGAATATCACAGGGAGAAATAGTTTCTGCTGCCCTAACTCTGAAGCCAGTCCTCTCTTTTGCAGAACCCCAAGAACCAGTTAGGCCCATATACGCTTGATTTGGGCAGTGGGTGTAGGTCGTGGGCACTGGTGCCCATTTTTGAGGACCAGGTCTTATTTTCCGTGAACAGACGTTGACCCATTGCAAAACAGAAAGAGAGAAAAGGGAGAAAGGAAGAGGGCGATAACAAAACTGTGACAAAAAGAGCAAGCAGGGATAAAAAAAGAAACATAGGGGCATATTATCAAGAAACGGCGTTAAAATTATCGCCGCTTTAGCGGCAGAAAACTGCCGCTAAAGCGGCGATAATGGGCTTGATAATATGCCCTTGAGAATTCCAATAGAAGCCCATGTTCTGGTGTCAACATGGGCTTCTATTGGAATTCTCAAGGGCATATTATCAAGCCCATTATCGCCGCTTTAGCGGCAGTTTTCTGCCGCCAAAGCGGCGATAATTTTAACGCCGTTCTTGATAATATGCCCCAATTTGTGTGGAATTTAGTGACGGGGGTGTACGATGGTGGGAAAAAGAGGCACGAGGTGAATTAAGACCATGACGCACTGGTACTTGACGACGGCAGAAAACATTTAGGCCTTACACTTATGTTTTTTTTTTCGAATTAAGCACTGCCTGCCTCCTGAAAATGTCTATTGTTTAGCTGTGAAAGCGCACCGTAGTGTATGTTGAACGTGTACAGAGAACAGTCAGCCCTTATTAAATTGACCAGACTGCCTCGGCTCGCTGCCCACCCAATGAGATAATGGCTCTATGTAGAGATGTTTAACTCGAAATGCCACGATAATGGTATGTAGAAGTGTTTAAGGCATCGAAATGCCAGACAGAATTGCAAGCTGATATTGACTTTAGTTAATTGGACGCAGGACCAATGCTGGGCACCAATCAGTGCGAGGTAAAAGAAAACAGTGCAACGAATGGAATTATGCCCCTAATCCTAATCCCTGCCCTGGAGATTTGACAGAACACAGGAAGCACTTTGCAAAATCCGTGGGTCCTCTGGAGATGCCTATAATGAGCTTAAAACAAACCAAAACTTTGCAGCGTGACTTGTTAGGTTCCTCAAAATTGAGGCACTTTACCTCCGGTTTCAGAAGCATTACTGGCTCCCGAGGGTTCTGAAAATATAACCACTAGTGAAACTCAGGGGCATATTAGCAAGGGCACTATCGCCACTTTAGCGGCACTTTTTGCCGCTAAAGCGGCGATATGCATATCGCCCTATCAGCAAACTGTCTCTAACAGCAGTTAGCGACAGTTTGCGGGCATTAGCGCCCGTTTATTTACCGCTTTGCATGTCAGCGATATTTATCGCTAATGACATGCAAAGTGGGCGTTCCAACGAACAAACCTGGGAAACACTCGCTAACAGGCCTATCGCCTATTAGCAAGGTGGCCATGGCCCCAGTTAGCGACGTGAAAAGTCGCGCTAACCGGGGTCATCGCCATTTATTTAACACCTGCAATTAGCAGGTGTTAGCCATACCTAACATGGGGGGGTGGATTATGCTGATACGACCACAGGGTCGTATCAGCAAGGTGTTCTCCCTTCTCCATGCAACATCGCTGGTTTTTCAGCGATGTTGGCTCATTTCCCCGCTATCGCTGGAATATTCATCGCCATAGCGCTAATCGTTGCTAATACAGCATTAGCGTGGCGATATATTCCAGCGATAGCCGGCGATAAAAAAAATCACGCTAAGCAGGGTTAGCAATGATTATCGCCTCTTCTTGCTAATATGCCCCTAAATTACTAAATAATACTTGATTTTGTGGAAATCGACATCATTACGGAAAAACAGAGGGGCATATTAGCAAGACCGGCGATAAAATTATCGCCGTTTTAGCGGCAGGAAACTGCCGCTAAAGCGGCGATAATGGGCTTGCTAATATGCGTTATGGAATTCAATAGAAGCCCAGGTTAGATGTCCTGCACATCTAACCTGGGCTCTATTGAATTCTATATGCATATTAGCAAGCCCATTGTCGCCGTTTTAGCGGCAGTTTCCTGCTGCTAAAACGGCGATAATTTTATCGCCGGTCTTGCTAATATGCCCCAGACTCTTTTCCGCATTTCCCAGTTTGTCACGAGCCCGTGCGAGCAGCACAGGGTTCCCTGATGCTTTCCGGTGAGAAAAATACTCCATCCGGCAGGCCAGGTAACATAAATAGCACCTGTGTAAAGGCCTCAGACATTTGCATCGCCTCAGACACAGTGTGTTGCATTGGGGAAAATGTGCTCACTTGTGTCATTCTTTTGATACAAATATGGAAGTGCACATGGTGCAGTTTGTGTTACCTGGCCTAATAAACATATTCACTAAGCAGTTTTTTTCTATTAATAAAATTAATAAATAATCTTAGAAAAAGCACAAGAAACGCAGTAAGGTTCAATATTGAGCTTTTTAGGACACATGCAACTTAAAAACAGACAGTTAGATCTAAAGTATCTGGTGATACAAATATAAACACACTGTTCAAATGCTCCTCAATGTTCTTTTTTTACCGTTTTATCATGGATTTATCAAAATGTAGACCTTTCCTGCCTTTCCTATCCACTTCTGTTATGCAAGACCTAAAATCGGTGTAATGTTAGTACTGTAATTTATAGCAGGTTTATTCTTTGATGTAACAACATATCTAACAACATTTCCTGTACTTATAAAGTCCAAAAAAGGTGTCAACACCTTCAGTTAATTTTTGCTGTGCTCTATACAATCACAGGTTTTCAGTGGATCAGAAGTAGCAAGCAAATTGATAAAAAATCTTCTATTAAAATACACATATCTATGCCTCCTTGTGCAGTGTTCACAACCGCGGGTTTCCCATTTCCTCTTTACATTCATAACTAAAACAGGCATGCTGCCTCTGGAACAGAATTTGGAAGCACGCTCTCTCCCCCTCTGGCATCAACACAGAGGTCTTTTTACTCTTTCCATGCTCCCCTTCTGTGAATTGCAAACCCCTCCAGACACTGATAGCCTGAGAGCAGGCGCTCACTTCCTTAGTATCCAAGGAAACATACCACAACTGCCCTGGTTGGGCGGGAGGGAGTCTATAAATGTAATAAAGAAGAGGAGGCGAAGCATATTGAGAAATACCACAAGTGAACCAAACACTGCTTTCACTTCTCACTCTTCCGCTTTACATTCATAACCTAGTGAGGTATACCAAAGGAGGCAAAATTCGGTTGAGGCATGTCCTAAACCCAAAACACAGAAACAACATAGGGATGTAAAGATGTGTGAACTTTATTGTGTGGGAAAGTGCCTCTTTTGCTGACTGGTATTGCTTGTCTTTGAACTGTGCACTCTGAGGCATTGCTGTCCTGGTCCCAGTGTATGTGACCTGACCCTTAAAACATGGTGAAATTAGCTAACTACTAATTGACCTTCTTAAAGTTCTAGTAAGGCTGTAATATATGGTGAAGGAAAATACTCTAATCGCATAGAAGAGTTAAATGTCACCTGTGGATTGCAGCACATGTTCTATCCACTAGACTAACAAAGAAAACATGGCTTCAGGCCTACTTATGTAGCCTGACTCCTGTAGCTTTTAACCCTGCAGATGAACATGTCAAAATAACTCTTTTTTGTCAGGACAAAATCCTATTTTTAAATATTAAATAAGTCACCCATATGCAGGCTTGTAGCCACAAGATAGGGTGTCTAGTATTTAAAAGTGGAACATTCAAGAATTTATTGTTGACAAGTACCGCACTCATTAGCCCCCAAAAGCTATTTTCACTTTGAAGGGCTGTAGCCATCCTACGAGTAAAACAAAGTTCATAATAAAATCATAATTCTGCTAACTGGGATTTAGGACAAGCTCAGTGGCGGCTCGCACAGGTATCGCTGCGGGGCGGTGAGGCGGGGTGGGGGCGTGGCTGGTTGGGGGGGTAGTGGAGTGTGACATACGACGAGAACGTTTAGAGTAAATAAATAAATAAACAAAAGCACATACTTTGCGCTCGCAGCATCGCCAACTCGGCGATGCTGCAAGCGCAAAGTAAGTGCTTTTTTAAATTTATTTATTTACTCTAAACGTTCCCGTCGTATGTCACACTCCACAAGCCCCCCACCCAGCCTCGCCCCGCCTCACCGCCCGCAGCGATACATGTGCGAGCCGCCACTGGACAAGCTGTTAAAATAATCCATATATTGTTTTGAAAGGTTTTATTAAAAATCCAATTGAGTGGTAAAGTCATATTTTTAACAAACATTTAGGAAACCTGACTTCTAAGAAGTCAGACTTTGTTTACTTGGCATTCCAGTAGGCTAATTAGCATTAGGCTTCCAGCTGCTGGCCTGTCAGTGCTTCCCCTTAAAGAGGTGGCCAAACTGCTCCTAGCAAAGAAACAATGGCTTAGGCCTTTTGGCAGGAAGAATTGGGTGTGAGGTATGCAACACATATCAGCTCAGGAAGGGCAGCTGGGGAGGATTCAGGTACGTAATTAACTTGAAAGGAACTAAAGTGAGACCTGCCCATTCATAGCTAAGTGTAAAGGAGACCTGGGGAAGGCAAGCTTTCTGTTTCTTGGGCTCTCTGTTACTAGATTGGCACAAGTACAATGGGAGTTGGAACTGGTCCCACAGCTGGTGTGGTGTAGCTGAGGTGGAGGGGGCTGCTCATTTCCCTAAACACATCAGTGGCTGCCACACAAGCCACCTCTAATATCAGAAAGGTTGAGCCATCTTGGATTTTATATAGAGTAGTGTACTGTGGGATAGTTTGCTCTAAGGAAAAAAGGATGTGCTGAAAAAGTAGGATGTTTGTCCTTAGTATTGTTTTTCTCATTGGTTAAGGAGTGTGAAGGTGTCACCACTACCTACTGGCTAGTGAATCCTACAAAAATGGTACCTCACACACAGCTCATCAGGACACTCTCTGAATTTGTGGACTATTTGTTTGAGACTTGTGTAAAAACCTGAAGGTCTAAACCTGCTCCCACTTGTATCCAGGACTAAGAAGTGATATCCCAGGTTCAGCTAGCTGACCTCCTATGTGGCTACAGGGACACAGCAAGCTACAAGAGACCTTTTCCTGAAGTTCCCAGCTGACCAGTAGCAACTTGACCTGAACTGGACCTTGCTGGTGGGGTCTGCTGGAGTGACTCCTGGTTCCTAAGGGGCATATTTACAAGCCCATTTGCGTCGTTCTTGCACTACACAGCGTGGCGCAAAAGCAACGCAACTTAAAGATGAGATTTATGTAGCCACGCAAGGCAATCTTGCGTGGCCCTGAGGGGCTTCATGAATCTCGAGTAATGCAATGCAGTGAAAATCTCTGTGTTGCATTACTCTGCGCCAGGGAGGCGTTTCCATGGGTGTTGCATGGGTTTTCCCATGCAACATCCATGGAGTTTGACGCATTCACAGATTTACCAGAAGTGGTAGACCTGGGAATGCACCAAAAACCTACAGCTCCCCAGGTGAGGCATAACGAGGAAAAATATCTTTATTGCTCCTTGTTTTTTCCTCTTTCTATGTGTCCTGCATTCTGCAGCATGCATAGAAAAAAGAAAAAGCCTCAGGGGATTGTTTTTGTGCAGGAAGGAGCACCTTCCTGCACAAAAACAATTCTACATGCAACAGAGGACCCCTTGCACTATGGTGCAAGGGTGCCTTCGCTGGCGCTGGGCAGCCAAAAGGGCGCCAGCGCAGGGGAAACGGCAGGAATGCGCCATATTGACTAAAATATGGCGAACTTCTGTCCTTTCCCTGTCGCATTGTGCAACACAGCAAGTTGACGTGCTGCACTGCACTGCATGTCTTGGCTATAAATACGGCCCTAAGTGCTGTCTCTGAGGTACTGGGAGTCTTGAAAGTGACCATGAGAATTGGGCTGCTCTAGAAACTCTGAAAAGTTTGTACTTAGAAAATTACTGGAGTTACAAGACCTCTGGGGTGTCAGCAGGACCTTGAGGCAAAGATGTCCGATTTTGAAGGGACATTGTTGGATACTGCTTCAGGCTTTCCCTTCTGGAGGATTTTAAAAAAGAAATGAGGTTCTAATTACGAGTTTGGTGGTGCAGTGCCAGGTCCGCCCCGCCGCCGCACTGCCAAACCTTTGGTCAGGCCGCCCTCCAGATTACGAGTGTTTCTCGTGTCCGGCGGGATTTATTTTTATGTTTCCACGGCAGTGCCTCAGAAAATGGGCACTGTAATGGGAATGCCAAAAACAGTTCCTGCACGGACTGTAAAGTCCATGCCATGCAGGAGCTGGGGTGCATGCACACAGGGGGGCATATGTTGTGTCCCCCTGCATGCACCTCATGGCCCAGAGTCAAAAGGGGGGCCTGTAGGGCCCCCTTTGTTTCCTCTCTGCCACGGTTTTCATGGAGGATGAACTACCATGAAAACTGTGGCAGAGAGGAAACTTGTAATATGCTTGGCGGGACCACAGTGGTCCTGCCAAGCATTTTGCTGCCTCTAAACCACTAAATCACCACCAGGGAACAGCTGCTCCCTGGCAGCTGTGGCGGGGCAATGGCGGTCCGACCGCCCTAATTGTAATAGGGCAGACGGAAGTCCGCCACCGCCGGGCCCCCGTGGATCTGGCGGTCCATGGACTGCCAAACTCGTAATCGGGCCCTAAGGCCAAAAGTAGAAATTTTGACCGGGCGAAGGCTCAAAAAGTATCCTCCAGTCATGAGGACTTTGTCAGCCTCAAAATTAGATTTTCTCCTGTTTGGACCCTTCAACGCCAAAACCAGCAGCTCCAGGGGATCTTGCACAATGGCTATCCGGCTTTGAGAGGACTTCATCAGATACAGCATACAACCTTGACCTGCTCAAAGATTTCCACTCCTATTTTACAGGTTAAGCCAAAAACGCAACATTTTTGACTGGGAAAACCTCCTTGGTGTATCTGATACACACTCCATCGCAGTCAACCTGAAATCACAGTAACTGCGATTTCACAAAGTAACTGCTGCTTGGCGCTTTACATTTTATAGGTGCTTTTCACCTTAAATCTACAAAACGTCTTATCTCCAGTCCCCTGATTGATTTGTTTTTGCTTTGGTGTCATTTTACCCATTAATCTTTTCTCTATTTTTATAAATAGGTTGTGGGATTTTTAGTGCAATGTGTTTTGATTTTTAACTCCTTTGTTACTGCTGAATATTTTCCTAGGTTAAGCTTTTCTGCTCTGTGTCATAGCTACCAGGGTGTTGAGCCCAGGTTTAAATTATTCAAACTGCGTTTTACCTAACAGGTTAGGGTTCTTATTCCTTGTGGTAGGCTTCATATCCACCCCAATTAATAATCCACTTTGATACACATTCCCATAGTAAGTTGAAACAAATCAAGAACCAGAAACTGACAACATAGTGCAACATACAACCACCGCCTCTTCATTGGAATCCTGTGAATGATAATGACTAACAAAGATGAAAGGGAGACCCAGGTTTCTGCCCTTCATATGTTAAGAAGAAGAAATCCTGAGGCAGAAACTCAAAAGACTGCCACCCCCTTAGAGAAACACCTCAGAACCACAGAGAGAAAAACAATACTCTCCAGTTTATATGATGTGGAAATGAGACAGCACCTCTAGCTCAAAGTGATTGTAGTTGGTCTCAGACCTTGCTTGCCAACAAAAAATTATTAAAAATAACCTCAAAGGCATGGAACAAGACTTATTCTCCAAATAACACAAGAAACTCTCCAAAATTCAAACCTCCAAAAGGATACCGTAAGACAGCCCCTACCAATGCTGAAAGGACCACCTTCCACTCCAGATAAAGACAGAAAGGATTTTAGTTCAAAACGACAGGACACTAAGGGTAATCAAAGCTTCCATAAAACAAGCAGGTAAGGGATAGAAATACCCAGAGAACCTAAACCCTTTAAAATCTTTAAGAAGGAGACTACTACCAAAACCCTAGTAGCCAGATAGGGGCACCGTAAGTCAGATGGGAGTAGGTCATCAGCATAATGTAATGCATATATCTTGTTTGGTCCTAATGTGGATGGAAAAAGCCTTCTAGTTTGCAGCCAGAGATCAGAACCACTCAGCTGTAGTTTAAAAAATGTGGGGGAAAGTCTACAGCCCTAGAGTACTCCTTATATGGAGATTTTTCCAGACTTGTTGAGTTCTTACAGATTGCCCAAAAGCTAAGGACTAAGAACGCAGGAATATTATCCAAGAAAGCCCAACATGAATGAACTTGTGCCAGAGGCGGCTGTGGTTAATTATATTAAATGCCTTGGAGGAGTCCACAAATAAAATGCAGAGGCTCAGCATGGTAAATCAGTTACAAAGTGGCGAAAATTGCCATCGCCGTTACATTTTACATTGAGAGCATCCTATTAAAGACAGCCTGTCTGCACCGAATATTATATATGATTTACTTCTATCAATGCAAGGGTAAGGACATGTGTCTTCTTGTATGATCACTCCCAAAGGTTTGGACTGATGCTGCTGGTTTTTCAACTCTGAGAGTGCACTGAGGCCTGCTAGCCAGATCTCAGTGCCAGTGCTCCCACCCTTAAAATATGTATATCTTATTGGCTCACCCACAATTGGCATACATTTCCTTACTTATAAGTGCCTAGTATATGGCACCAGGGGTATCCAGTGCCTGTAAGTTAGTATCCTTTGTGGACTGCAGCACTTTTTGTGCCACCACGAGTGTGACAAAGCAAAGCAAGACTCCAAGCATTCCATTGCTGGCTGGCAGAGCGATTTTCAAACCGCTAACTCAACTTTGTCATTTAAAGTAATGATAAAGTCTAGACCCTCCTTTTTAAAATATATAAGTCACCCCTAAGGAAGGCCTATTGAGTCCTAAAGCAGGGTGTGGTATAATAAAAAGCAGGACATGTGTTTTTATGTGTTCTACCATAAACAACCCATAATTGTCATTTTTTGCTGTGGAAAGGCTAGTTTCACCGTAGGCGAGAACAAGGGTTACATGCTGACAACTCAGCTGTGCTAATTGTATACGGTTCCTACGAATTTAGTAGCACTGTGTATTAGGTCAACAAAACTTCACAATATAGAGACTGAGTCTACTCATATCATCAGTAAATGTTGGTTCCGCTAGCTCACAGAACCCCATCTAAACTCCTAAACCTCCAGAGCTGTAAATAGTGATGGTAACCTTGAACATGGCCTCTCTTATTCACGAGGAATTAGTCTAAACAGATCTAACCCTTTTGTTTTTCACATTTGCATGACAATGTTTTACAAAGAAAAGAAGCAATAATACATTTTCAAATCTTTATTAAAAAGATGTAATCTTTGTAAGTAAAACATGCACTGCGCTAATTAAAAAGATGAGGCACATCATTGTTATGAGCATCATTAGAATGGTTAAAAACACAAACAATTCAACAATGTTAATTGTTTCTAATGTTGTTCCTTTCTGTCAATAATAACCCTACTCTATCAAGAGGATGATGGGAGTACCCTTCTGCCAGACCCTATCGGAATGATCTAATCCCATACCTTGGTGTAATGTTTCAGGAAGCCAGTCTCAGTGCATTAACAAATGCACCTTGTCTAAGTGTGCAAAACTGCACACATCTCTGGTTGCATAGATATCTTCCTTCTTAGGATGAATGCTGGGGCCTGCGGGGCTGTATCTCATTCACAGCTCTTTGCAGCATTGATGATAACTCTGGTGCGAAGTGCCTCTCACCAATTTCAACATGGGCACTGTTTAAATAATAAAACACTGGCCTTATCTCATTCTGCTAGGGATGCAGAATAACAACTTTACTTAGTCTGAAGAAAAATCGTTGTCTCCTACGAGCACATAATAAAGTAAGCACATTGCGTTCTAGTATGTGTGTCCCAGCAACTAACAGTGCAGCCCACAGAACAACAATATCTACAACAAATAGATGGGTGCGTGGCATTCTGTTGTGTTTAGTGAAATATTAGTGCAAACTACCATCTCAAAAGATGCTAAGTTAAAAAGGAAATCTAAAATGGAGACTAAATATATATTCCCTATAACACTAACTTCTGAATTGGACCTGTAGGAAAGTGGAGCATTATGCAGTGAGGCTGGATAGGCTTCACTATGTAATATCTCACAATGACCCAAAATAGGTCCTTTGGATTTACACTAATAAATCCCTAGCTCAGTCCTGGTAGTGGAAAACAGAGCAGCCAGGCTTTACTAGAGGAACATGTGTTAAGCATTTCAGAGTACCAACATGGACGATGAGTAATTGACACGACTCAAAAGAAATCTGACACCACTTTTTAAAAATAAAGCAGATTGGTATATAAATTTAGGCACCAAATTGAAGACAATTTTTTTTCCCGGAGTTTTATATAGTGCGAACTTGACCCAAGGGTATCGGGTATCAGAGCGCTTTACATGAGCACCAGCTGCTTACACAAGGACACATTCATTATTTTGTTAGGCACGGGGAGATTAAGTGATTTGCCCAGAATCACAGGATGTTGAGCTCCATTGCTGAGACTCGAACCTGGTTCCCCAGATTTGGGATCGACCGCCCTAGCCATTAGGCTACATCCTCTCCCAACAATTGGATGTGTATAACTGGAGGTGTGGATTTTAGAAGGAAAAATAAATCACTGCAAATCAATGCTGCAAATCCTTAACATTGCGGTCATTGGTAAAAAGCACTAGTGACAATCGGTCACTTGCAGGTCGAATTGCATGAAACCCACTGGGGGGTAAGGTGTTGCGGGTCCTAGGACCACACCATGACAGTCAGTTGAATTTTACCTGGCTTGTAGGGCCCGGTTGCAGAGTTGCTCTGGCTGTCCCTCGTGAAAAAGCGGGATCCACAGGGGAGCTAGTTATTCTGCTTAGACGGTGCTGGTGAGGAAACTTGTGCAAAAATGTCAACAACGGGGCCATTGAGGTGTTTTCGTGACGGTGCTGCAGAGTTCCGTCATGTGGCAGCGTCCAGGAAAGGTAGTGGTAGCCAGACTGTCCACCAACAGACCTTGGCAATGTCAGTGTGAAAATATTTTGGCGTCCGGAGGTTCAGAGGAAAGCAGTAGCCACCTGAAACTTGCAGGAGGTCAGGACTACATTTCCCACAATGCACTGGACCATCTACTTTTGGGTGATCCCTTGGAGGGCCTGATAGCCAGCGATTCTTTGGTTCCAGGAGCGTGCATTCACCTGCAGGACCCAGGGTACTAGTGCCATTAGTCCAGGGGAGTCTGGAGTTGCCTTTGGCTCCCAAAGGAGTCCCTTTGTCTAGGGGAACCTGTCTTTGGACTGGGAAGAGTCACAGTCCTGCAGTATCAGGATGGTTGCTCCAGGTGCAGAGTATTGCGCCTTTGTTTTGTGCAGGTCCTGTAGTCACAGACTCAGGTCTCTTCTTTGTCCTCTGTTGCAATTCGAATCAGCCACGGGTGGCTTATAAATCCTAGATTTAAGAGTGAGAGTGCAAGTAGCTAATAGGCTACTAGCCCCAGAAGCTAATCCGCCCCTCAGGTGACCACATCTGGGGGGGGTGTGCCACCTTTGCTACCCAGAACCCTCTACTCTGCCACTTTTTAAAATGGCAGAAACCTTCTTTGGCTTTACAGACCAGGTAGCCCACCCTCGGTGTGTGGCTAGCCTTCTGGGGGTGTATACCTCCTGACTATATAATTTTCCCACCTGCCCGGGTACAAATGTGCCTGGGGGCAGTGGAGATGGCTGTTTCCTCCTTTGAGAGGCAGCCTGGATTCATATCTAAGGCACTGTACGTTTTAAAGCTCACCGCTTTGATGTGCCACTCCATTAGCCAACTTGTCAAGGGTGGAGGTGCCTCCTCCTTTCTTCCAGGCCTTTGTTTTTGACTCCTGGGAGTGTTCAAACCTCCTGGCAGGGGGTTGGATTCATGTTTCGACGGTAGAAGCTGTGGGCTGTCAGTCAGGCACAGGAAAGGCTGCGACAACCAGGTGGGTAACCTCTGAGGTAGCCACCTGGGTGCATGCCACATTAACTCTGACTTGGGAATCATGTCAGGGGTGATGAGG
The DNA here is from genome assembly GCA_963921515.1 of Calotriton arnoldi. Taxonomy (NCBI): domain Eukaryota; kingdom Metazoa; phylum Chordata; class Amphibia; order Caudata; family Salamandridae; genus Calotriton; species Calotriton arnoldi. Next base: position 1,644,573 of record CAWUFW010001590.1, read on the forward strand.
CAATTTGTTTTATACCAAACATGACATATTTCAGTGAACCATAATGGAGCTGGCAACCTCGGGGTTGCCCGGGTTACAGCCCATGTTATCCTATGCACCTCTGATCACCTATAGTAGCCCTTAATGGCAAGATACTAGTATAGGGACATATGCGCTTGTATGTCCACACCTTTCATATAATGCCCGGTGCCTCCTGGGCTCAGAAGGCCTTCCTTAGGGGTGACTGACAGATATTAAAAATAGTGCTTTGTACCTGTCACACATGGTGAGGGCAAAGTTGAGTTTGAGTAGTCTGCATGGCTCATGCAGCCTGCAATGGCAGGACTGCTGTCATCTGTTTTCTAGGGTCACTCAGGGTGGCACAAACAGTACTTCAGGCACTGGTGACCCTTTTAACTTCCACGCATTGGGTACCACTGGTACTATTTACCAGGGACTTACAAGGTGGTTAAAGTCCTTGCCACTTGGGGTTCCCAATTCACATGTATCAGTTTTAGGGAGAGAACACTGGCACTGGGGCCTGGTTAGCAGGCTCTGAGCTCTTTCAGAGTCAAAAACCAGCATCTAGTAGTCTAAATGGGGCAAAAGGTGGGGGGACACCTGCAAAAAGTTGGTTTTCCTACAGGACAACTAAAGTTAGTACTTCAAGGTATCAAATGAATTATTACATTAAACCCGAGTCGATGCCCAAGTCGAATTTAATGTAACTTTTAAGTAAATGGCAACTTTCGAAAGTTGCCACTCTGTTGCCCAAGTTTTCCAGTGACTGGTTATTGTGTCTGGTCGTGAGACGATCTTCTGCCCTCCTTGGGAGATGTGTGAATGACTCCCAGAAAAGAACACAAGGGGCCTGCCGTTGGAAGAGGTTTTACCTCTCCCTGGCAGGAAGGTCAAACAGGGTGCAAGGCCAAAAGTCTAGCATCGAAAGGGAAGCCATCTTTGAAGAGCAAATGGTAGACACATATGAGAAGGGCTACTCTTTTGTTCTGGTAGACAGGCTAGTGTTGGGGACAGAGAGGGTTAAACAGTTGCTAAACCAGCTTTCCTGTGGGCGTGTAGACCTCAGTTAGCCACACCTCTAGGGTGCGCTACCAAACTCCACACATCAAGAGAGGCTTTCTTCCATCTTGGGAGTGGGTACAATATTGCACTCTCGGATAGTTAGTTGCCACACTTTTCAGGAAGTCGTCATCAGGCAGGAGGGGACCTTGTAGCCTATTAGCTAGTAATCACTGCATCCACAGAGGGATAGTTGTGGGCATAATAGTGGCACCCCTGGCACCCAGATCTCAGCTTACACCTGCACTGGAGAGAAGACTGAGGAAGGACTGTCCTGTTGTTCCCTGCACCCAGCAAAGAGAGGCTGCACCAAAGACTGGACTGCCCTTCCTGATCCTTGGGCTAGCAAAGAGAGGAGAGTGCCTGTAGTGCCCTGCTCGAGGAAAAGTCATTCCGAGCATCAGATAGAAGAGGTGAACTCCAAGAGTCAGTTGGCTAACTTTCTATACAGCTCCAGGGCCACAAAAACTGAAGAGGCCTGCCTTGGCGAGATGGTAGCCACAATTGCTTTATCGCTACTGACTGCTAAAGCACAGCATGGGAGACTGAGTCTGGGCACTCAAAAGTTGCAACCGAGTCTATTGGACCCGGGAGAGTAATTGGAGTGCAATTTGGTCACCCAAGATGGACACTAGCCTCATTTAAAGGGAACTACTTGTTTCACTGTAACCGAATATCGGTAGACCAGTGGCAACTGGCTTTTGGCTGGACTTCACCTGGACTTTGAGGAATATAGACCCCTGTGGCCAAACTTGCCCCACGATGTTCGTGGACCGATGGGTGGCCCCAGGAAGATCCCCATCACTGGATCAACATCTACAGCATCCTTCAGCATCTTCAGCATCCTGTATCCCTTGCATCAGGACCACACCATTGATCTCTATGGCTGTTCACCCATAGAGACTAGAACTGGACTGCGAAGTGGTTTGACTGTAAGGTAACTGTCCTGCTAAGCCTTATTGGCCCCTGAGACTTGCTCCTTACCAGAGTTGGTTGCCCAAAGCAGGCCAGACTAACCTAACACAACTTTACAAAAGCTTTCAAAAGTTTTCAAAGTAACCGCTAACCTCAATAGTTGCCAAAGCTTGCTGGCGATTTGAATGAGAAGTAGTGATTAATTACTTGCTTAATAATTTAAATCTCCAGCACCCTCCTGTGGATTTTGTTTGTTTTGATGTCCACAAAATCATAAAAATAAGAGCTATGTTTAAAAATTGGTGTTGGATTTCCTTTGTGTCATGTTTCTTTCTTATTCAACTGTTTTGGTATTTCTAAATGCTTTGCACTTGTTCCTTTCACAAAGCCTCTCTGCTCAAAGCCACAGTTACCCAGGGTTGAGCTAAGGTCTTGCAAATTAATCTGAATGGACCCAATACGGTTTGTGAGTTTATTACATGATGAGGTCGCACAACCACACAACATAATAAACCGCTTTCCACACAGCCAGCATTTCATTGAATATAATCCCGGAAATAATCGTAAGAGGCGGCATAGCATTGCCAGTATCCATGTTGGATCACAGCAATTACCTTCCTTATAGATTGTAACCAAGTTAACTCCTCCCCATAATTTCAGGAGTGGGCTACCACCAAGAATTGAAATATAAAGTTGACTAAATGGTATTGCCCATTGAAATGTAGATGATTTAAGTAGATAATTTGTTAATGCTTCTAGGCTAAATATAAAGTAAGATTTGTTACTATTAACTCCACCACACAACTGTTGGTTATGTCATCTATGGCATCATGTGTGAGGTCATGAGCAATGCACTGGTGGTAGTTATTATATCATTTACCATAACACAATGGTGTGCTCTGGCGAAGAACAGTGAATTTTGGTCGGTTTAAGGTTTTGATTGTAATTTTGTTAAAATTAAGGTTTTTAGGGAATTTCTCTGCCTTTTTATGACAAACAATATTTTCTCATCTGCGTTAAGAAGTATAACTTCCTTTTGAATAAGAGGTTTTAGGGATTTGTTTGAGGGGTTTGTGACATACTTTGGCCCATGGCCGAAGTAACAACATACTAGATATCACTTTTGGCTATGCCCAGGACAATCTGAGCTCCCAGAATGACTAGAAACTGTGGCTAGTAGGCACAGCCAGCACCTACTTCATTGTGTGCATGGCCTGAAGTTCTGAGGGGTACAGAAGCTGGATGCAAGTCATGGGCAAAGGGTACACCCTTCAGACAGAACGCACTGTTGAAAGCCACTTGCGCATGGGCATAAGCCAATGGTGACATCACAGATCACATCACAATTGATTATGTCACTACTTACAGTGTTTTTGTAGCTGTAGGTTCTGAACACAACCTAAACTGAACTGACGTTTTCATAACTAATGTTCTTTTCTCATCTCGAGTAAAATTCGTGCACATTTTGTTTGAATGAATATGCATTGCAAAATAAATATGGTGCTACAATTCGAAATTAAATATAAACATTTAGCACTACATTTCTATATTTGACAGTATTACAGGAAGATTATGAGCAATGCTGGGCTAAAATTAAACATCGGCTTCATCCTGAGCTTCACATCCATGGGTTGTGTTTACCTACCTAACTTTTACTCTCAATGGCTGCCTTCCAATGCAGAAAGGCAGAGTGACTAAGTGGAGTGGGAATACTTTTCAATCCCTTTGATCCATTTTTCAACCAATTACCCAGCTTTTGATGTGTGACACTCCAGACACGAAATCGCATTATTAAAAATGCAATTCCAAGATAAATTTAATTTTTTGCCATTTTATTCGCACCGAAATGGTGTTCTGACTAATTCATAGACTTTGAGGCACCTGGAGAATTCACTGTCACTTTTATTTGGATTAAATAATGTAACGGAAGCAACAGCTTATCCGGTGCCTCTGCCATTTGCAAAGCGTTGACCCCATATGCATGCTTTACAGAATTACAGAATTAGTTTTCTCTAAAAGAAGTAAAGCTGTAGTCATCAACAGGGAGTGAAAGAGAGGCTAGAAAAGGTGAAACTTTATTTCCTATTTAAAATAAAATATTTAATTTTCAGATCAGATTAATTCATCATTGAGTTGCCGAAGGAGAGGTATAGATTTGACCACTGCACAACATTTTTCTCAAAAAAGATACATTTCTCTATCAACCAGTCAAAACCCAGATGCTCACCTTATTTATTCATTCCTTTATATATACACCCATGATCCCATTCCATCTTACACCCAATCCTTCCTTTATCTTCATTTCCATCCACCTGACTATCACCCATTCATCCATTAATCCTTCCATCCGTTCGTCTGTCCTATCAACAAATTCACCCATCCGGTGGATCATATACAGTTTAGAAAAATGTTACATCATTAATAATGAATTCAACATCCAGGAGCAAGATTAATTGCTTTACCTGCTCCTAATGACATGATAAGTGAAGTTTATAAACTTTACACATCACTTCACGAATGGCAATGACTATAATTATCTAAATAACATGGTTCAGAAATTAAGGCTTCTCTCAACTTATCTCCATCACAGGGAGGTCAATCCATCAACCAAAGGTTCACCTGAAATCTACAGGCTTAGGCTGACGTTCCATGGTAAGTAAAAAAATTAGCCTTGCACTTTCAGGAAATGTCCTATGTTCATATTGATTGAATGTAGGTCTGGCAGTAGCCGATATCTTTTGATTTTAAATCAATCTATCTATCTATCTATCTATCTATCTATCTATCTATCTATCTATCTATCTATCCCCAGACAAAACACATACCTATCAGTCCAAGGATGTGTAAACGAGGCACTCCATCCGATAATAAGGCACCAAATGTTTTGTTACAGCGGATATTCCATCAAATCATTCATGACGCGTCCGACCCTACACCGGGTCTTGATCACATGACAACACGGAGTGGTCAGTTGCTTTTTTAAATGTAAAGTGCATAAACAGAGAGAAAGGACTTTGAGTGGACATTTATATAGGTCGAATCAAAATGACAGTAATTTACATTCAAGTAGCACAATATGACAATGGATTTGTATTGAGACACAGAGCATTTCAGTACTTCCAGGTAAAACGGCATGGTACACTGCCAGATGATTCACACCCTGCAGATTTCTTCACTGTAATATAGGCTAAATGTCAATTATAAAAGTTACTCCACTGGGAAAGATTTCTACATTCCATTTAGGTTCGATGACCACAATGTCCACAATGCATTGCTCATGTGTGTACATTCTTACCATCCACTCAGTCCTTATCTGCTAATTTTCACTCTTCGCAGAATCTCTTCTGCCTCTGCCTCGGTTTCCTCCGCATGATGCCGAATTTGATGGAACTTGGTTTGGTTAACAGTGGTTAATCGGGGAATAATCACTTACATCTATGGAATGGCAATATATTTGTTTTAAATGCTTCAGATACTGCATAAGATATCAACATCACTCTGCCCGACATGAAATTGATTTCTAGAGGCAAGAGAGAGGGTGTGTGTTTGAGCGACAACTATCAGGGCGGGAGCTGTCAAAGTGCTCCTGTCGACTGGAAGAAGAGGTTTCATTTCTTACCCTGCCCCCTGACATGCGGGCAGGGAAAGAGATGAAACCATTCCTCCTGCACGGAGGGCGCTGCCTTTCCAGCAGCTTCCTCCATGCAGCAGCAATGCCGGCTCCAGCCAGAGGCGGGTAGCTGGCTGGGACCGCGGGGGCCTTGAGGCTCCTCCTGTGGTTCCAGGGAAAAGAGCAGAAAGAGGCAAAATAAAGGTCAGAAACGAGCAGAAAGAGGCAGAATAAAGGTGAGAAATGAGCAGAAAGAGGCTGAATAAAGGTCAGAAACAAGTAGAAAGAGGCAAAATAAAGGTGAAAATGAGCATAAAGAGGCAAAATAATGATCAGCAATGAGCATAAAGAGGCAAAATGTAGGTGGGAAAGAGGCTGAATAAAGGTCAGAAGGGAGCAGAAAGAGGCAGAATAAAGGTATAGGAAAGGGCCTCTTTTGACATGGTTAGCCCCCACTTTTTGCTTGATGCCTGATGTGATTTTGAACTGCAAGTGCACTGGGTCCCTGTTAACCAGGTTCCCAGTGCCAGATTTATTTTAAAAAACTGTACCATGACTGGCACAACTTCAGCCACCCCTGCAAGTCCCTAGCAAATGGTACCCCTGTTATCTAGGGCATGGATACTGAAGAGGATCCACTGGGGCTGCAGCACGAATTGTGCCACCCAGAGACCCCTCACCAAGACTATGCCAACTGCCATTGCAGGCTGCCTGTCTTGGTGCAGAGAAAATCGAAGAGTCAACATGGCACACAGCCCTGTCTGCAATGTCCTCATACACTGCATGAGGTATAGGTAATTCACCCATACTGCAGGCCTTGCAGCCCTAAGGCAGGGTGCACTATACCCCATGTGTGGACATATCTGCATGAGTACATATGGCCCTACATTATATGAGCCATTCTTAGATATTGTAAGTGCACAGGGAAGTCATAGAGAGTACATGGGCTGGATACTTGTCATTACGAGTTTCCTAGCTCCAGGATGGCTTCACTGTACCCCAAGATGTTTGGTACCAAACATCTTGTCTTAATAAATCATCACTGATCCCAGTGTTGGAGTTATTAATAAATGCACACAGGAGACCCTTTAGAGGGTCCCCTGAAAACCTCCAAGCACTGGTGTGGTCTCTGACTAGTCATAGCTAGCCTGCCACCACCAGACATGTTTCTGACCTCATGGGGTGAGAGCCCGAGCTCTCAGATGCCTGAAACAAAGCCTGCTCTGGGCGGAGGTGCTTCACACCTCCTCCAGACCAGAATGGTCCGCCAGAGTAGGAAGCTTCAAAGGCGGTGCTGGCTTTGAATTGCAGCCCAGGCTTCCCCAGATAGTGGGAGATGCCAACCCCCCGTCTTGCTCCACATTTGGCAGGAGGACAGGCGGGAAAATTAGTTAGATGAGGAGGAGTGTCCATATTCAGCCAGCACCATTCCTAAGATGTGGCAGGCAATGTAGACCCCACTTTTAAAAATCCACCATCTTGAGATGGTGGGAAAACAACCTATCAGGGCTAGGGTAGTGTCCCTTCCCACAGGAAGTGGTCACTTGGAATGTGTAGACACCATAAAGGCAGTTAGCCCATTTGCTACTACCTGTCTCCCCCTTTAATGCCCAGAAATTTAGTATTGAGGTGGCATCCCTGGACCTAGAACTGAGATTCGATGGACACAAAGACGAAACAGACCAAGAAGAGCTACTGCCCGAAAACTGAAGCCCTGTTGCAGAGAAATTGGCGCCAAACCCTGCCTGCTGCCTGAAGGACTCGACAATCGCAGTGTGCTGCGTCGCCTTGCCACTGTGAGGACTCCAAGAACCCTGGAGAACCTCCAGTCTTTGACAAATTGCAAAAAAAACATCCCTTGGAGCAGAGACTCTGCTCCCCTGCGACAGCAGGCACCAAACCGCAGACTCCGGACTTATCGACTTTCTGCTCCCCGGCAACTTTGATGCAGCACCTGAACCAAAAGTGGTACACCAGCTCTGAAGTGTCAGATCTGTCCCCCACCAAGTTTGGGGACACTCGGATTCACAGGAGCTGTGCTGCACCAATACCCGGGGTAGCGGACCTCCTGCAACCTGCACTGAGAAGAAGAGTCTCCTTTGTACTCCAACTGCCCAGGAAGCAAGCACTTATCAAGGGACATTGAGACCCTTGAGATCCACGTCGTGAGTGGCCAAGCTGTCCCAAAATCGTCTCACCAAGTTGCTTACTCCTGACAGCAAGGACATCTTGACGCACGCTGCCCGGCTGACCTATCTGTTTTGCACTCGGCCTGATCAGCCCAGGAAATGATGACCCAGCTGGGCTCCCATGGTCCTAAGGCCCTTACGACCTGCTCCTTTGAGTGGGTCCCTCCGGACATACCTGTAAGTCCCTTTGTGCAGTGTGTTTTCAAGTGACCCCTCTCCCATAGCACACTAGCTACCAATGACCTCAGCACCCTGCTCCTGGCCGAATCCGGGACGCTCCCGAGAATCAACTGGTGGAATATTGGACCTGGCCATGCTTACTACCGAAATCCAAGAGGTGAACCTTGAAAGTCAACTGTACGATTTTACATGCATTTTTGTATTTTTCTCCATAGATTTCAATGGTGTGTAATTGTGCACAAATGGGATTGATTTTGCGAACTCTAAAAATTCATAACTCTAAAAGTACTTACTTTAGAATGAAGTTCGTGATCTAAAAAATTATTTTAAAATCTATATAATTTTTGCAAATTGGTCTCGAATTTGTTCTTGAGTGTGTGTCTCATTTATTGTCTCTGTGAGTACAACAAATGCTTAGCACTACCCTCTGAGAAGCCTAAGTGCTCACCCACACTACCACAAATAGAGCATTAGTATGACCTACTTTTGCCTCTGTAAACTAATAAGGGACTCACTGGACTATCTGTACAGTGTACTTCATTTTAGTACACTATATAGAGAGCCAGATTTCTGCAAAAGGTCAGAAACTAGCAGAACGAGGCAAAATAAAGGTGAGAAATGAGCAGAAAGATGCAAAATAAAGGTCAGCAATGAGCAGAAAAATGCTAAATAAATGTGAGAAACAAGCAGAAAGAGGCAGAATAAAGGTGAGAAATAAGCACCAAGAGGCAAAATAAAGGTGAGAAATGAGCAGAAAGAGGCAAAATAAAGGTGAGAAAGAGGCAAAATAAAGGTCAGCAACTAGCAGAAAGAGGCAAAATAGAAGTGAGAAGCAAGCAGAAAGAGGCAGAATAAAGGTCAGCAATGACCAGAAAGAGGCAAGATAAAGGTGAGAAACGAGCCGAAAGAGGCAAAATAAAGGTGAGAAATGAGCAGAAAGAGGCAGACTAAAGGTCAGAAAAAGAAAGAAAGATGCAAAACAGAGGTTTGAAACGAGCAGCAAGAGGCAGAATAAAGGTTTAGAAATTAGCAGAAAGAGGCAGAATAGAGGTCAGAAACGAGCAGAAAGAGGCAGACTAAAGGTCTGAAATGAGCAGAAAGAGGCAAAATAAGGGTCAGACGATAAAAAGAGGCAGAATAAAGGTCTGAAGGGAGTACAAAGAGGCAAAATAGAGGTCAGTAACCAGCAGCAAGAGGCAAAATAAAGGCCAGGAGCGAGCAGAAAGAGGCACAATTATGGGCAGAATGAGGAAAATTGAGGTCAGAAAAAAGCAGCAAGAGGCAAAATGGAGATCAGAAATGAGCAGCGAGAGGCAGAATAAAGGTGAGAAACAAGCAGAAAGAGGCAAAATAACGGTCAGAAACGAGCAGAAAGAGGAAAAATAGAGGTTCGAAATGAGCAGCAAGAGGCAGAATAAAGGTCAGAAACAAGCAGAAAGAGGCAAAATAGAGGTCAGAAATGAGCAGAAAGAGGCAGAATAAAGTTCAGAAACTAACAGAAAGAGGCAAAATAAGGGTCAGAAGATAGCAGAAAGAGGCAAAATAAAGGCCAGGAGCGAGCAGAAAGCGGCATAATTACGGGCAGAATGAGCAGAAAGAGGAAAATTGAGGTCAGAGAAAAGCAGCAAGAGGCAAAATGGAGGTCAGAAATGAGTAGCGAGAGGCAGAATAAAGCTGAGAAACAAGCAGAAAGAGGCAGAATAAAAGGTGAGAAACAAGCAACAAGAGGCAAAATAAAGGTGAGACACGAGTAGTAAGGGGCAAAATAAAGGTGAGAAATGAGCAGAAAGAAGCAAAGTAAAGGCCAGGAGTGAGCAAAAAGAGGCAAAATAACGGGCAGTACGAGCAGAAAGAGGCAACATAGAAGTCAGAAAGGAGCAGGCTCAAACCAAAGGCAGCAAAGGTTAGGGGACTGTAGGCAAGCTGGAGAGGAGGGCCATCACAGGGGGAGCTGGCATGAGGACCTGCTTCTGTGTGCCCCCTACTTTTTTTTACTGTGCACCCACTGAGAGACCCACTCACAAACTCATGCACCCACTCACACTCACTCATACACCCACTCACACACTCATGTGTCCACTCACAGAACTACTTAAAGACCCACACACCCACTGAGAAACTTATGCACCCACTCTCAGACCCTCTCAGATACTCATCCATCCACTCACAGACCCAATCAGACCCACATGTTCCCATACATAGACCCACTCAGAGATTCATGCATGCACTCACAGATCTACTCAGAATGTCACATACCCACTGGCTGACCCACTTAGACACTCACTTATCCACTCACTCACCCACTCAGAGACCTATCCATCCATTCACAGACCTTCAAAGACACTTATGCACCCACTCACATACCCAGTCAGAGACTCATGCAACGACCCACAGACCCACTCAGACCCTCATGCATCCACTCACAGGCTCACTCAGACATTCACAAACCCACTGACAGACCCACTCAGACACTCTAACACCCACTCACAGACTTACTGAGACACTCATGCACTCATTCACACACTCACTGTCAAAGGTTAGTGGTTACATTTAGGAAATAAAATTCAAAAAACGTTAAAAATCCACTGGAAAAAAACAAAGGTTACAGGGATGTTATAGTTAGGAAATAGAATTTAAAAAAATTTAGAAATTCACTGAAAAGAATCGAAGGTTACAGGGACGTTATCTTTAGGAAATAGAATTAAAAAGACCTTAGAAATTCATTGAAAAAAACAACGTTTACAGGGACATTATATTTAGGTTCACATTTCACTCGTATAAAACCAGTGAAATTCAGCAGTTATAGTTACCTGAGCTAACAATGACTTACGCCCCCGCATTGCACTGTTTATGACCTCACATATTACATCATTTATCACACAGTCAGTGACATCACTCATGACAACTCAAATAGAGTTTGCCGCTCACTTCAGCTGCTGCCCGGAAAGTTTTAGGGTGATCCATCAAGCAGGGGCTGAGAAAAATGGGGGTCCCAAAATGCGTTTTCACCATGCAATTTCCCATAGGGAAACAACTAAACCCGAACCGCTGAACAAAAGTACACCAAATTTGGCAGACAGCTAGATTTTTGTCTAGAAAGAGTGATTTTTGTAATTTGGTGTAAATCTGCTCAGTAGTTTTGGAGTTATTAAAGAAAAGTAGATTTATGTCTATCTAGAGACACAGATTCACCACAGATTGATAGAAAGGTTGTGGCTGCCATTTTGTCAATTGGGAAACAGTTCCCGGTGGGGGGGAGAAAGTAGAAATGAGATATAAGGGGTCAAGATAGAGGTATTCTGTCCCCATGGGACTGATGGAGCAGTCTGTGATGGGACCCCTCATGGGCAACAAATGGGCAATTTTCCCAAACCATTTTTTTGGGCCGTGCAAGGATCTGCGGATCCACTGCAGTGTTCAGTACGGCCCCCCTTGTAAATTCACAATGGATCTGCTGATCTATACCCCGATTAAAAAAAAATACACCCACTCACAGACCCACTCACACACTCTCTCTCACCCCATACAGTCGCTCACACACCTTCTCACACACTCATACAGTCACTGATACATCCACTCATAGGCCCAGAGAACCACTCACACACCCACTCACAGACCCACACAAGCACTCACACACCCATATAGACACTCACACACTGCCCCTGTATCCATACCCCAATTAAAAAAGATACACCCACTCACAGACCCACTCACACACACTCTCACAGTCCCAGACAACCACTTACATACCCACTCACACAGCCATACACACACTCACACACCAACTCACACACCTGTACAGTCACTCACACACCCTCTCACATACAGAGTCACTGATACATCCACTCAGAGGCCCAAAGAACCATTCACACACCCACTCACAGACCCACACAGGCACTCATACACCCACTCACACAGCTATGTACACGCCCATGCAGCCACGTACACACCCACTCACACACCTATACAGCAAAATCATTGACACACCCACTCACAGACCCATACAGCCACTCACACACCCATTCACACAGTCATACACCCACTCACACACACATACAGCCACTCACACTCCCTCTCACACACCCATATGGTCATTGATAAATCCACTCAGAGACCCAGAGAACCACTCACGCACCCACTCACACAGCCACATACATTGCATGTGGGGGGTTGGTCAAAGGCCATGCAGGGCATGGTGTTTACTGCACGTGCAGAGTTGGCCGCAAGACCTGGCAACAGGCCAGACCCTGAGGCCAAACCCCTGCTGCGCACAACCAAAGGCCATGTGCAGCGTGGGGTTTGCAGCATGCGGGGCGCTGCCCTTGAGCCATGCGTGGCTGCGGTTGGATTAACATATGGTAATTAAATATTACATTACATTAAAAAAAACTAGAAATTTACTGAAAAAACAAAGATTACAGGGACGTTATAGTTAGGAAATAGCATTAAAAAACCCATCGAAATTCACTGAAGAAAACAAAGGTTACAGGGATGTTAAAGTTAGGAAATAGAATTAAAAAAACTTTAGAAATTCACCTAAAAACTAAAGATTACAGGGATGTTATAGTTAGGTGCTGATTTTACACCCACAAAACCATAGAAATTTGGCAGTTATAGCTATAGTTATCTGAAGTAACTATAACTCATGCCCTAAGGTAACTATATCTCGTGCCCACGCCATGCACTGCTAATTACCCCACACATTACATCACTTCAAACATCTTCTGTGACATCATTGATAATATCACTCCAACATGTGCAGTGAAATTATTGATGAGAAAATTGTGCATGGTGGGAGCACGAGTTATAGTTATCTTAGGGCACAAGTTATAGTTATTTGAGATAACTATAACTATAACTCCCCAATCTTATTCTCCATGAAAAAAACAAAGGTTGCAGATAGGTTATAGTTAGGAAAACTTTATTTATTCTTTCCATACAAACCATACTTAAACTACACAAACATTAGAAATTCTGAAGTTATTGTTATAACTTTAATTTAGTATTTACACACCACCTTCACATTATTATAATTCGCCCACCTATGTACACAGAGTTACTTCTATCTTATATTTTAACTTAACACAACACCTTCAAATTACTATAAGTCAGGCACCTTCATTCGCAGTGTTCTCACCTCACTCGCCATACTGTAATATACTGGTTATACCCTTGCATATGACATCAATTATACCATGTGAAATAATAGCTTTCATAACAACACTTATGACATCGCAACTGAGAAGATTTTTCAGAACACAGCGCATGGTAGAGTCACTTGTCACTTGTGTGGGACATAATGAACACAAGTCAACAGTCACCTGCACACAGAGTTACTCTTCAATACAAAGATTTATAATGTGTTCAATAACTCTACACACCTATGGTGCATTTGGAGCACATGTGTTTTGTAAACACTTAAACCAATTTGCTGGACACAGGCTGGTCAAAATTAGGTAGAAAAGTGATATGGTAGATACCCACCACTATGTAAACTATAAAAGAACTAGCACACTCATTGGATAATGTCATCAGTGATGTTATCAGTCATATCATCAATGATGTCATTTGAGATGTCATCTGTGTAGGAAAGGGCCCCTTTTTACATGGTTACCCCTCACACTTTTTGCCTGATATCTGATGTACTTTGACTGAGTGTGCACTGGGTCCCTGCCAATCAGGTTCCCAGTGCCTGTGTTGTGTCCCAAAACTGTACCTTTGTTTTCATAATTGGCACACCTCTGGCTCACATGTAAGACCCTTGTAAAGGGTACCAGTGGTATCAAGGGCCTTATGACCAGAGAGGGTCTCCAAGGGCTGCAGCATGTATTGTGCCACCTTCAGAGGCCCCTCAACAAACACATACACACTGCCATTTCAGACTGTTTGTTTTGGTGCAGACAAACTTAAGAGTTGACATGGCACACATCCCTGTGTGCCATGCCCACCTCCACTGCCTATGGCATAGGTAAGTCACCCCTGCAGCAGGCCTCACAGCCCTAAGGCAGGGTGCACTATACCACAGGTGAGGGCACAGCTGCATGAGAAATGTGCCCCTTCAGTGTCTGTGCCATTCACAGACATTGTAAATGCAGTGGAGCCATATTAAGTACATCGGCTGGGAGTTTGTCATTATGAACTCCACTGATCCATGATGGCTTCACAGAATGCTAAGGAGTTTGGTATCAAACTCTTCAGCATATTAAACCCACACTGATCAAAGTGTTGGATTTATTACCAAATGCACTCAGCGGGCATCTTAGAGATGCCCCCTGAAAAATGACCAACTCCCTCATGTCCAGCTGACTGGTCTGTACCAGCCTGCCACAGATAAACTTGTTTCTGACCCCCTGAGGTGGGAGCCCTTGTGCTCTTGTGGGTCAGGTACAAAGGCTGCTTGGGGTGGAGGTGCTTCACACCTACCCCCAAGCAGGAACAGCATTCAGGGCAGAGAGACTCAAAGGCGTTTTGCCCTTTGATATGCTAGCCATAGCCTCTCCAGCTAGTGGAGATGCCCGCCCCCTTGACCAAGCCCCACTTTTGGTGGCAAGGTTAGCGGGAAAATTAGTAGTCAGGAGAGGTGTGTCCCCTCTCTGCCAAAACCACCCCTGAAGTGCCCTGGACCAAGGTGACCCCCTCCTTAGGAAATCCTCCATATTGTATGGAAGGATTCGACCCAATCAGGTTAGGGGGATGCCCCCTCCCCAAAGGGAGGGGTAATTCTAAGAGTGTAGTCACCCTACAGGCAAGTAGCCCATTGGCTACCATCTGCCAGAACCTGTAACGCCCCTAAATTCAGTATTTAGAGGCACCCCTGAATCTTGATCCTCAGATTCCTGCAACCTAAGAAGAAGATGGACGAAGAAGACACTGTGCAGCAAAGCAAGAAGACTCCTACTGCCTTGGCCCCAGCCCTACCGGCCTGTCTCCTGCTTCTCGAGCCTGCGAAGAAGACGACACCTGTTCCATGGCCAGCAATTTACAAGAACCCCAGGAAGACAGACACTCTTCAATAAAGACCAGATCTCCTGAGGACAGCGGCCCTGTCCAGAGAAACTCCATCTTAAAGGATTCCGGATCCAGGCAGATCCGCGAACCCGTGCCCACTCTGCACCCAACGCCCACGGCCCGAGTTTGAGTGGTTCACCTGTCCTGTGAAGTCTCCCCAGCGATCCTGACCTCATCTCCATCAGTGGCTGACCTCTCCTGGACCCCACTAAGTCACCTGCAGCCTCAACACGAAGGGTCCCCTTGACCGCGACCGGCTCCAAACTAGAAGATCCAACACCAAAAGGTACCCCTGCATCCTCAGCCCTCCGGCCTTGGGGAGCTCAACCGATGGTGCCTCGACCTCCCCCAGTCCTCTGACTTACCTGCCCAGCCAGTGTTCACCTTTAACCAGCCTCCTAGTCCTAGCCTGCAGCCTCTTTGTGTGACTGACAACCTCCATTGAAACGCAATGGGCCCCCAACGCTGATTTTGCACCCTGCACCCGGCAGCCACTGGGCCTCTGGTGGTGTAGCTTTGGTGCTGCCTTGTGACCCCCCATGTGCTGATCTTAACCCCCCCAGGCCTGTTCCCTGAAACTGCAGGTACTTACCTTCAAACCGTGCCTCTTCGGGGTACCCCCAGCCTCCATTGATTTACATTGGGCCCAGTGACCTCTGCACCCAGCCGCCCCAGTGCTGCTGGTGGCGCTGTACCGACCTGAAACTGAACCTTGCCCAGTGTTGGTCAAACCCCCCGAAGACTGGGATCGTAAGTCGAATACTTACAGGCTAATGCATAACACTGTTTTCCTCCCATAGGATTGCATTGCATTTACAAACCTATTGCATACAAAAGTCTATCTACTTCTATTGCAAAGTTCTACTGTTCCAATCTGTTTCTACAAAAGTATTCCTAATACTGTAAAGCATTTTCTACTAGCTTGCTAAATAATTCTGACTGCATTTGAAAAGTATTACTACTTTTGAAACTGTTATTCACCTGCAACTGAGTTCATCTTGGTTCTAGAAATAAAATAGCAAAGTAATATGTTTTTATACAAAACAATTGGTCTGGATTAAGTCTTTGAGTGTGTGCTATCATTTTTTGCCTGAGTGTGTATAATAAATGCTTAACACAGCCCTCTGATAAGCCTAACTGCTAGATCAGACTACCACAAATAGAGCTTCTAGTCTTATCTACTTAAGCCTCTGGGGATCCACTCTGCACACTATAACTTACTTTAGTATAGTATATACAGGGCCAGCTTCCTACAATCAGTGATGTCATACAAGATGTCATGGGTGATGCCTTATGTGATGTCATAATCAGTGCATGATGGGGACGTAAGCTATAGTTAGCTCAGGTAACTATAACTGCTGAATTTCCATGGTTTTGTACGAGTGAAATCTGAACTTAACTATAACATCCCTGTAATCTTTGTTTTTTAGGCGAATTTCTATGTTTTTTTTACTAGTCGTCGGATTTTCAGAGTGGTGGAGAAAGGGGGCAGGGTCTCCGACTAGCTCTCAGCAATCCCGCTGTGTGGGACTTGCTGCAGGTAACAGGAGGGCTTCTTGGCCCTCAAGTACCCTCAGCATCCAAGAGGACTTCATCTCCAACTAGTAGTACACCAGGAGGCGCATTTGCAGAGTGGTGGAGAAAGGGGGCAGGGCTTCTGACCAGCTCTCAGCAATCCCGCAGTGTGGTACTTACTGGAGGTAATAGGAGGGGTTCTTGGCCCTCAAGGACTCTCAGCATCTAAGGGGACTTAATTCCCCAATGAGTAATACGCCAGGAGGCACCTTTGCAGAGTGGTGGACAAAGGGGGTGAAGCCTCCAATGACCGCTCAGCAATCCAACTGTGTGGGATCTACTGGAAGTAACAGGAGGGGTTGTTGGCCCCCAAGGACCTTCAGCAGCCAAGGGTACTTCATCCCCCAACCAGTTGTGCGCCAGGATGGCCCCTTTGGAGTGGTTGATAAAGGGGGCGGGCCTATGTTGACTTTCCCCTGGGCCGGTCTTTTAAAAAAAAAAAAATGTATTAGGGAAAGGGGGTCGCAATGGAGCAGATTTTTTTTTTCCGTTGGTGCAATCGTCTTGCAATTTTACGCTTGTGGGACGTGCGACAACACTTGACAGGTGCTCTCCAGCAGCCGGGCAACCCTCAGCAGCCAAGGGGAGTTCATCCCCAACCAGTAGTGTGCCAGGAGGCCCTTGCAGAGGGGTTGAGAAAGGGGATGGGGCCTCCGATGAGGTGTCAGCAATCCGGCTTTGGGGGACTTACTTGTCGTAACAATAGGGGTTCTTGGCCCCCAACGACCTTCAGAAGCCAAGGAGAGTTCATCCACCAACCAGTAGTGCACCACGAGGCCTCTTTGCAGAGTGGTTGATAAAGGGGGTGGGGCCTCTGATGACATCTCAGCAGTCAGGCCGTGGGGGACTAACTGGTTGTAACAATACGGATTCTTGGCCCCCAACAACCCTCAGCAGCCAAGAGGAGTTCATCCCCCAACCAATAGTAAGCCAGGAGGCCCCCATGCAAAGTGGTTGAGAATGAGGGCAGGGCCTCCGATGACGTCTCGGGAATCCAACTGTGGGGGACTTACCTGTCACAACGATAGGGGTTCTGTGCCCCCAACGACCCTCAGCAGCCAAGGGGAGTTCATCCCCTAACCAGTAGTATGCCAGGAGGCCCCTGTGCAGAGTGGTTGAGAAAGAGGGCAGGGCCTCTGATGACGTTTCAGGAATCCAATTGTGGTGGACTAACTTGTCCCAACAATAAGGGTTCTTGGCCCCCAACAACCCTCTGCAGCCAAGGGGAGTTCATCCCCCAACCAGTAGTACACAGGCGGCCCCTGTGCCGATTGGTTGGGAAAGGGGGCAGGCCTCCAATGACATCTCAGCAATCCAGCTGTGGGAGACTTACTTGTCCCAACAATAAGGGTTATTGGCCCCCAACAACCCTCAGCAGCCAAGGGGAGTTCATCCCCTAACCAGTAGTATGTCAGGAAGCCCCTGTGCAGAGTGGTTGAGAAAGGGGGCAGGGCCTCTGACGACGTCCCAGAAATCCAACTGGGGGGACTTACATGTCACAACAATAGAGACTCTGGGCCCCCAACGACCCTCAGCAGCCATGGGGAGTTCATCCCCCAACCAGTAGTACACCCGGAGCCCCCTTTGCAGAGTGGTTGAGAAAGGGGACAGGGCCGCAGACGCCATCTTAGCAATCCATCCCCCGGGGCCGACCATTACCAAATGGGGTAGGGGGACTGTGCGGCCCCCCGCCCTTGGCCAATTTCGGCCCCTGGGATCCCATCCCCTGAGGCCTGACCTTTTATTCTTTTTATTTTTTAACATAGGAGAGGCTCTGCGTGCCCCCCCCTCCAGCCGATTTCGGCTCCAGGAAACCGATCCTTAGGGGCCTGGCCACTACCAAATGGGTAAAGGGGCTGCGCAGCCCCCCTCCCTGGGGCTAATTTCAGCCCAGGGGACCTCTTCCCCCGGGGCCTGGCCTTGGCTCTCTGGGTGCCCCCAGGGTACCCAGTATGCACTGGGACCGTGGGGGGGGCCTTTATGCCCCCGCAGTCCCTGCCGGCTCCTCGCCACCTGCTGGTGGGCCACGTGGGCCCTCCACATTCTTTTCTAAACATTTTCCTCGGGGAGGTCGCGGTCCCTGGAGCTCGGGGATGCTGTGTTGGCACCCCCCACCGCATACATAAAAATCAATGCCCCAGCGAGGTGGCTGTCCCCAGGGCTTTTATAAGCCCTAGGAGGCGGGGCTCATGCACCCACACCTATTTTTATGATATGCCCCTGGGACCTGAACCACCCAGGAGTTGTTTAAAAGCCTGCGCTTGCATTATTTTGGCCACCATAGATTTTTTGCATCATCTGCACCTCCGCCATCCTAAGTTGTTCCACCCAATCGTTCAGTTTTACCTTAAGCATTTTTTGGCGAGAACAGGAATAATTGAGAGTCTCACCGCGAACTGCAGCCTTAAAAGCATCCCAGACTATAACATCTGGAGCAGAGTTATTATTAAAATCAAAAAATTCTACGATCCACTTGGCCATATGTTCACAGTATGACTGATCTAGTAGTAATTTACGTTCAAAAGTCCATAATCTTGGTACCGCAACAAACCCCCTTAATGGGAGTTCCACCACTATTGGATTGTGGTCTGAAATAACCCTAGGGGATATGTTAATCCTGGTTCCTTCTGCCATTTGGCATGAAACAAAAAAATAATCAAGACGGACCAACTTATTATGAGGGGCGGAATAGAAAGTATATCCTAAATCCTTTCGTTTATGCCTATACCATAGATCAACCAGCCCATGCTCCCTAATTAGTCCCCGTAAAGCCTTATAAGTCCTAACTTTCCTCCCATTGTAATAAGGAATCACTAGATAAATCAAAATTTCCCTTGAGATGAATATTAAAATCTCCACATAAGACTAGCGGATATGGCCACATAGCAAGTTCTATACTTAAATAATTCAGAACTGCCGGATCATCCAGATTTGATCCATAAACAGAACAGATTGTAAAGGGGGCACCATTTATTGTAAATTCAATGATTGCCCACTGCCCAAATTGGTCCTCCTTAACTCTTTGACACTTCCCTAAGCCACGTCGTGCATAAACAGCCACCCCCCTAATGGTAGTACTTTGCCGTGTATATGCCAACAGATCCAAGCCAAGTTCCTTCAGCCAGCAACTCTTACTGCTAGGAATATGAGTTTCTTGTAAACATAGTATATCAATTTTCATAAGTTGTACACACTTGGCCAATAATCCCCTTTTTTTGCGATCATTTAGACCAAAGATGTTCCATGAGCAAACCAATATTCCGCCCCTTCTACCTGTCATCATTAAAACAAACGAATTTTCGCAGCGGGCTTACCCAGATAAAACGAGAACTGTTCCCCATTGTACCCATATTTGCCAGTTTCCTTAGACACCATGCATCCTGAAAAAATATTAACAACAACTTTACCTCCCCATCTTCCCACCCCCCCACCCCCACCCATTCCCCCTTCCACCCAGCACCCCAACCCCCAGAATGACCTTCCCCCACCCCCACCCACCACCCACCATATAGGGCATGGGGACTAACAGTCCCAGGTGATGTTGAGCTAGGCCCCCTTCCTCCCCGCTAAACACCCCCCCAACCTCATAGGCTATATATCATACTAAACCAAAAAAAAAAACCCTTAAAGTTAAACTTGAGAATAGCCTATTTACCCCCATCAAAATTCATGATATGAGACAGAGACGTGGATCTCATGTGCCTTCCTAAATCTATATTGAGAGCAAGAACTCTTTTGCTTGGATTTCGGACTGAAAAAAATGAGTTTGCCCATGAAAAACCACCTTCAATTTAGCGGGATTAAGCAGGAAAACCTGAGCTCCCTTCGCCTGAAAAGCAGGTATTAATTGCCGCAATAGCCACCTTTTTTCAACCGTCGCCTGACAAAAGTCAGGCCTTACAAAGAACTCACAGCCCTTCCCAGTCCTTTTCTTATCTGGCCGAGCCAAATCGTATAGGGCTTCTCTGGCCAAAAAGTTGTTGAGAGAAATGAGAATGGCCCGTGGTCGATTGTCCCCCTGTTCGTTTTTTTTCCGTTAATTGAAAGGGAATCGATGAGCCCTCTGTACTTGCACTTTCCAGTCCCATTGTTGGAGCTCAGGGAGTGCCTCTTCAAAAAGTTCAATCACGAACTGACGGACGTCGTCAGACTCCTTGCCTTCAGGAATACCCAGGATCCGGAGATTGTTCCTCCTTGCCCTGTTTTCCAGATCCGTTAACTTCCACACTGTATCATCTTTCACAGTCTTAATAGATTCCGTCAAATTTTTCTGAGCAGCCAAGTCATCTTTCCAATTGTGAAATCCTAGTCTCAGCTTCTCCCATTCTTATTGAAAAATCAGAACACGTCTTTGCCAGCCGGCGCATCGAATTCTGAAGTTTACGGCATGCACCTTCAGTTCGAGAACTCTCAGCTCTAGTCTCCGCACGGTGTGCCATGATACTTCGATATATCATAGGCAGCGTGGCTTACTCAGAGTTGATAAACTTGTCGTCCCCTATACCTGTCGAGGGCCCCCCTAAAGCTGCCACATTGTCGTGCAATTTGGTTGAAAAGGAGTAATCCCAAGCAAGTGGCCCAGTGGCACCTTCAACTGGGTCCAGAGAGATAGTTGCCCCTTTTATTTTACGAGCAGTTCCAGTATTCAGCATAGTCTTATCCCTCTCCTCCTCCCAACACACACTACTGGCATTGCTCTCTCCTTCAGCCCAGAATGAATGCTTGAAGAATGTCAGCAGTCAATTGCTATTATTAAGGCCAAGATACATCAACACTTTAGCGAAGAAATTGCTATTAAATATGTACAATACAGAACCGAAGCGTATGAGCTCGGAGAAAATACGGGTAGGGTTCTGACCAAGCGGCTACAACAGAGGGAGGTTGTAAACAGAATTAGTAGAATTCAAGATCGGTCTGGCCAAATTCTGGACTCGCCAATGGAGGTCCTGAAGGTATTTCAGAACTTCTATCAACAGCTTTATACTGAGGGAGATAATGAAGGGGCCAATGGAAGTGGGGAGGATCTTTCAGAGGTATTTTTGAAGATCTTCAAACCACTAAGGTTACATTAGATCAAAATATAACTCTTGTGGCCCCAATCACTTGGCAAGAGATAGATGCTGCTATAATGTCTTTAGCTCCCGGCAAGGCGGTGGGTCCGGACGGGATCCCGTTAGAATTTTTTAGAACATTTCGGAATTTATTAAAACTAAATTTAATATCTTTATTTCAGTCAGCACAGAGGTGCTCTACCCCTGATACCTGGAGGAGGACCACTATTATTGTATTTTAAAAAAAAGGTAAACCTGAATTAGATCCATCATCGTACAGACCCATCTCACTTATTAATACTGACAGTAAGATTTATTCAAAAATCTTAGCATCTAGATTAGCAAATATTATCAAGCCTTTGGTTTCCATGCGGCAGCATGGTTTTATTCCTGGGCGGGATACGACTGATCATGTTAGGAGGGCTATCGCCCTTCTTGACTGGGCACGGGCCACGGGGTCTCCGCTTGGGATGATCCTGTTGGACGCTGAGAAAGCGTTCGACAGGGTCTCCTGGCGGTTCCTGTGGTCCGCCCTGCGATGGAAGGGGATGGCTAATGAATTTATTCAGGCAATCCAGGCTTTGTACCTGTTACCGGTGGCTGGGATTCGGATCTCGGGGCAGGAGTCCGCTCTGGTCAGTATAGGCAGGGGTACTAGGCAGGGGTGCCCCTGTTCTCCCCTCTTGTTCTCATTATACATTGATCCCTTTTTGCAGAAACTAGAACTATGCAACAACATTCTGCCAGTAAAGCTTAATAATAGTGAATACAAGATACTGGCTTATGCCGATGACATCGCGATATTAACATCTGACATTATTCGGGCATATCCGGCGGTGATAAATCAGGCCGAACACTATGGCATCTATTCAGGGTATAAATTGAATACTGATAAGACTCAGATTCTCTATTCTGGTATGGAGTCTTTTCCGGATTTACCAATCGTGTCAGTAGTAACATATCTAGGGGTGAAGCTAACCGTCGAAGTCGATCAAATTCCTGGTATAAATATTGGTCCCATGGTTAATACAATTAATCAGACATTGGAAAGGCTAGATCATCTACATTTATCTATTTATGGGCGCAGTAACGTCATCAAAATGGTGGTTTTCCCCAAATTTTTGTACCTCTTCAGGACTATTCTATTAGAATTTCCTGCTCTATGGTTTATAAAGATTGAAAGGATGTGCTCCAGGTTTCTGTGGAGCTATCATAGATCTAGGAGAGCAGCTAAGTGGCTGACCCTCCCGAGATTGCGAGGGGGCTGGGCCATTCCAAATTTCTTGTTTTATCATTGGGCGTGTATGCTGCTGCATATGGGGGTACTCTTAGTTGGAGACAGGTCTAAATGCTCAGAGGCTGCTAGACCAACTATCTATGAAATCGGTATGGGGGACAATGCTAAGCAATGCCTGGTTAAGATCTTAGAACCTAGCTATTATAAAAAGACTAGATTCAAGATAGTCGTGTCCGCCCATTCGATTTGGAGAAAGATACGCCGTAGATTTCAAATCCCCAATATAAATAGGTATACGCCTTTTTCGGCTACCGGTATCTTCCCGATAATCTTTCAAGATCAAACCATATATAGATGGGGTAGGGTCGGGATTAGTACGGTGGGGGATCTGAGTCTGGTAGACCAATTAGCCTCCTTCTCCTTTCTACAAAAAAAATATGGCTTGGATAAGCGAGATTTTTTAAAATATTTACAGATCCGTAGCTTTCTAGATAGTAAAGTACAAGGCTCGATTTTAAAATATGAGAAGGTAGCACTAGTTGAATTAATTCAAAAGAAATCCCGGATTGGCGTAATTTATCAGATGCTGCTTGAGACCGCCCCGGATGATCTACTCAGTCAGAATGAGAAATGGGACCGGGAATTTGGGGTGGAAGGCATTAATATTGAATATTCACTGGAATTGGCCAGCCAGACTCTTTTAACTGGAAGCCTTCGGAGCCAACACTTTATGTCTATCTTTGACCTTTATTATACACCTGTAAAAATTGCCAAATGGGGAGGGAGTGTGGGCGGCTCATGCAGCAGATGTGGTATGCGATTAGCAGATACAGTGCATATGTTTTTTTCTTGTCCTAGGCTAGCGACATTTTTACAGGACATTGAACATTTCTTGGTTAAAGTTTTAGGATTTCCAATCTCTATTACTCCAGACTTGGTTATTTTGGGAGTGAATAGGACTACTATTTGGTCGCATTCTATTACTGGGTTTGTTTTTTTGGGAATGGCTATAGCTCGACTTTGTATTACATCACACTGGGTTAGCCCTGACCCTCCCATATTTTGTAATTGGCGCTCTAGGCTCCTTGCTATATATAATATGGGAGTTTCAGTCTATCGTATGAAAGGGAGAAGGAGACGGGGAAAGGGGCAAAGTTTGTGGGCTCCTATAACTGACTGGCTACAGCAACATGAGTAGTAACCAATATTAATTTGCAGATATCCCCAACCTGTAAATATGTCTATAGGGAAATATGGCATTATCTTTAGTCTGGAAGTCCCGTTTATTTAAGTTGAGATTGTCTCCCATTCTGCAGGTTAAATAATATTGTACCTTCTGATCTTTAATGTATATTATTTGTTTGCATGCATATACTAAGGAATCAGTTATTACGTGCTAGAATGAAATGTGGATCTGTTTTTTTTTTCCTTTTTTGTCTCTGTTTTGCGCCCTTTTTTTCTTCTTTTTTTTTTCCTCTTCTTCTGTTACTGTTAACAACAACAGAAATAATTAAAAAAAATTAAAAAAAAAAAAAAAGCCTGCGCTTGCTTTTTCTTTTATTTTTCCCCATGAATTCACGAATATCGCGATTTTGCAGCAATTTATTTAAAAAAAAAAAGAAAATTGGGGGCCTGGCGGGGTCGCAGGGGGGCACCAAGACCAAGGCTTGGGGTCAGGGTAATCCTACCCTGCCCCCTTTTCTTTTTTTAATATTTTTAAGTGGGACTTGGCTGAAGCCGAATCCTAAGATGGCTGCCACTCTTCCTGGTTGAAGTGTTGCCAGCTAATCAGAGCTCTGCATTTTCCTGCACAAGCTTGTTATTTCCGTTGAGGCCACAGATATCACCAACTGTATTTTTTTAAATTTCTCAACAACTGCTCAATGAATTTGCACCAAATAACACAATGCACAATCTGTGGACCACAAGCTAGCTTTCTGCCAAATTTGGTGTAGTTCCGTCCAGCGGTTTAGGCTGCAGGCGCGTGTAAAGGTCCAATGGGAATTACCATGGGAAAAACTTGCACAAGGGGCATGGTTAGCCTACCCCGACCCCCAGGACCGTATTAGGGCCCAAAGGGTATTACAACAAACATTAAAAAAAGATTTTTATTGGCAGATTTGCAAATCCTGTGTCAGATTCACAAATCCCAGACCCACATTCAGGATCTGCAGACCTTCCTGGGGTTTCGAGGATTGGCAATCTTATCACAGGATGTGCGAATCCTGGGAAAAATGAAAATAATTTGGTACAGCTGTGCTTTATCAACAGTTGGGGTTGGCCACCCGTGGCAGGCTGGATGTAGATCCTTGCCATATGTCAAGCACTTCCTCCAACCGCCTCTCTTCATGGCCAGCCACAGGAGGTTTGCCAGAGGGAACAGTTGGATTTGATAAAAAAAAAATCACTGAAAAAAACAATGTTAAAGTGAAATTATGATAAGCTTTGGTGATACCTCCTCAGCGTATGTTTAAAAAAATATCAAAAATTAAATTAAAGAAAATCATACTTACAATATAGTTATGGCTATGAATTAAAACCGCAAAACAGCTGAAATAGGAAAGTTGTGAAAGGGCCAGAATCCATGACATACACAACAGCCATGTAAGCCATATCTCAGTCACCAAGGGGCATATTATCAACGGCCAGCGATAATTATCGCTGGCCGTTCACAGCGTGAGAAAAGTTATCGCCGGCTACCGCAGATAATTATCGCCATGCTAGCGCTGTATTAACAACGCATAGCGCAATGGCGATAATTATTCCTGCGATAGCTCGTTTTCCATGGAACATCGCTGGTTTTCCAGCGATGTTCCATGGAAAACGGCGATAACTCTTGCTGATACGACCCTGTGGTCGTATCAGCAGAATCCATCTCTCATGTAAAGTATGCTTAAGTCAGGAATTTAACAGACGTTAAATTCCTGAGTTAAAGCTGAGGTAGCGCGATTTCTTTTATCGCTGCACCTCCTTGTTAATATCGCGAAGCTGCCTTCGCGATATTAACTGTGTTGTTTTCACAGCCACGCCTTCTTTGCATCTCATTAGCGATGCAAGGCGAGGGCTGTGAAAAACGAGCTCTACATCAAGGAAACACGCGCTAGCGTGTCCTTGATGATATTGCGATATAATTATCGCCGCTTTCGCCAAAACGGACGGCTAAAGCGGCGATAATTATATCGCCAGCCCTTGATAATATGCCCCCAAATTTCTATGCTTATGACCTCAGAATATTTATGCCACGAAATAACAACACTTAAAGGCAAAATGTAATTCAATAGCAATGCATAATCAAACCAGTATATAATACTACATTCATAGAAGTCTCTTTCAAAATGGTAATGGAATCTTATCTGTATAATTACCTACATTTGTAATTGCATCTGTCACACTAAGGGCGAGATCATGAGCTTTGATTTTGATGTGCGAACTACGTTTTGTGTGACTGTTGTGTGAACTATAAATTGTGGTCCTAACCATAACTAGTGAATTTCAGTAATTTTTTGGTTTGAATTCATAACCATTACTGCACTTTAACAATTATATCCAAAGCTAACCATAACTTCACTTCAACCATTGTTTTAAGTGAATCATAGATATACATCAGAATGCTTTGCATTAGGTCCAACCATTTCTCAATCTGTCATTAACATGTTTCACTGTTTTTGGCGCTATATAAATACAACATACATACATACATACATGCATACATGCATACAAACATACATATATACATACAACATGATCCAAATGTTATGTTATGTTAATAAGATTTATAGAGCACATGGCGGCCCCAGCAATGGGGCTTCACATCGCTTCCCACAAGAGAAATGCAAAAACAACAAGGTGATGGATGAAATGCTTGAATTTATCTCAGCTACTGGCAATCGCTCGGGCCGTCTCATTTTTTGCCCACCGTGCCACCTCAGTTGGATCCAGCCATATGCAAATCAGTCATGAGAACTGCCAGGCCAGATCCTCCCTGAACCAGAACACAAGCAACCCAGAACCGGTTTCGCCCTTGTTATGGGATCTTCAGTCAGGTAAAACTTGGTTCTAGTGGCACAGTGAGCCCGGGACCCACGTCTGGTGGATATACGCGGTGCACTTAGGGCATTCAATGCAAAAACAACAAGGTGATGGATGGAATGCTTGAATTAATCTCAGCCACTGGCAAATGCTTGGGCCGAATCCCAATTCATCATTTTCCACCCACCATGCCACCTCAGTTTGGACCAAGCCATATGCAAATCAGAACACAAGCAACCCAGGACTTGTTTCCCCCTTATTATGGGCTCTTCAGCCAGGTGTAGGTTGGTTCTAGTGGCAGTGAGCCCGGGACCCATGACTGGGCATACCCGGCGCACTTAGGGCGACAAGTGCAAAAACAACAAAGTGATGGATGGAATGGTTGAATTAATCCCAGCCACTGGCAATCGCTCGGGCCACATCCTGATCCATCATTTTTCACCAACCATGCCACCTCAGTTTGGACCCAGCCATATACAAATCCGTCTTGACGCGTCCAGCCCAAACTGCCAGGCCAGGTCCTCCCTGAAACGCAACACAAGCAACCCAGAACTGGTTTCGTCCTGGTTATAGGCTCTTGAAGAGCCTAGTTTGCGAATAGCCAAGTTTTAAGCTGTTTCCTAAAGGAAAGATGATTTTGCGTGTTCCCTAATTCTGGGGGAAAACTATTCCCAAGGACCTGGGCCAAGACCCAAGGAACGGCCACCTAATCTCCTTCTTTTAAACTGAGGAATCACCGCCAGGTTTAAGTTGGCTGAGCAAAGAGCTCTTGTAGGACAATAGGGTTGCATGAGTCCTAAGAGATTGGGGGCTCTTGATGCAGTCATAATCTTATGCGCTGTACTTAGGACTTTAAACTGTATGCGCTTCTCAATAGGCAGCCAGTTGAGTTTCAGAAGGAGGCCAGAGGCGAAACAGAACTTAGGGAGAGAGAACAGTAATTGGGCAGCGGCATTTTGGACTGACTGCAGCCTATTAATAACCAATTTCTTGTCACTGAGATACAAAATGTTACAGTAATCCAGGCACGACAGGATAAGCGATTGAATAATTAACTGCTGAATTTGAGGTTGGAAGAAGCCGATAATGGGATTTCGTCCCCAAAGAAGACCAAAACAGGTACCTGCAAGTGTTCTCACTTGGGGTTCAAAAGCAAGGGTATCATCCAACCAAAAGCCCAGGCTTTTTATGGATGATTTAGGCAAGGGAGGAGGCCTCAGGCCTTCAGACCAACAGTGGTCTCCCAAGGTCTCCGTGTGCTTTCCAAATAAAAGGATCTCGGCATTACTGGAGTTAAGCAGTTTTTTTCCTTCCAACTGGCCACTGCCATCATACAAGCATGCCAAGTTAACAGTGTCTTTGGAAGCATCAGCAGAGAAGGTGACAATAAGTTGAGTATCGTCTGTGTAAGAAATTATAGAAACCCCAAAGGGTTTCACAATCCCTGCCATTGTCCTGACATAGATGTTGAAAAGGATGGGGCTCAGCGAGGAGCCCTGTGAGACCGCATGCTCCAAGGATCTCTGCAAGGATGAAAAGGGAGGGGAGATTACCTGAAATGAGCAATCGCTAAGGAAAGAGGCAAACCATGCCAAAGCCTTGCCATGTGTAAATATATCATAAAGGCACTGAAGATGCCCCTTATGCAATACAATATCGAAGCAGCACTCAAGTCCAAGAGAATAAGGGCTAAGGAGCCGCCTTAGTCTGCAGCTCTCCAGAGTGCCTTCGTCACCACCAAATGAGCAGACTTGGTACTATGGGAGGGCCTAAGGCCATTGTGAGATATAGCCAGAGTGTGGTTGACCTCTAGGAACTCAGTCAGGAAACTGTTGGCATGCTTTTCCACAACTTTGGCTAAAAAGGGAAGCAAGGAGATGGGGTGGTAATTTTCAGGTCGAGTCTGATCAAGAGACACTTGCTTCAGAAGGGGAATTACATTAGAATGCTTCAAGGCCCGAGGTACAGTAGCCAAGTTCAGAGAGAGATTTGCAACCTCTAGGAAGGATGGAAGGAAAGACTCATAAAGTTTAGAACTGTTTCGGGTTTAAGGGGGTCATCAGGTGAGCCCGATTTCCCTTGATTGCATTGGGTCGTTAAAGAAGACAAATCAAGTGAAGCTTATTCGTTTAGTTCTGCCACAAGCCGTGGCTCACCTAACTGGCAGGGACAGTCCTCAGCTTCATCTGGGACATTTGGCGAGAAGTGGGCGTAGATGGCACTGATCTTTTTGACAAAAGAGTTGGCTAATTTATTGCAGTGGTCAGTCAAGGCCTCGACTGGCCCTACGGTGGCATCTGGTTTCATTAAGCTATTAACAATAGAAAAAAATTATTTATCTGGGCTGTTACTATTTAAGATTTTATAAGAGAAAAACTCGACCCGAGTTTTCCTTATTATTTTATATTACGCTTTAACTGCTCTCATATAGTGCACTTTTGCCAAGGCATCATAAGTCTTTCTCCATGTTCGCTTGAGCAATTTGCAGTGCATTTTTTCTGCAACCATAACACTATTGAACCAAGGAGAGGAGGACCTTCTTTTGACATGAACCTGACGGACAGGTATAAAAGTGTCAAGGGCTGAAGTAATCCATGATTTTATCTCGGACTCTACGCAGTCCACATTGGAGTCTAGCCGGAGGGTGTTAGCTGATACGTAGCTGCCAAATTCTGGCAGATTCAGTTTATGCCATGGCATTTTGATGGTAGTGTTATTGGCAATAGTATTTATATTGCTAGTCAGATGAATAAACATAGGTCTCAGACAGTGGTCAGACCAGGTCATGGGCCAGGGAGTCGCCACCAGCAGGTTGTGTAGATTGGAGAAAACTGGGTCTAAGAGATGACCTGCCACATGCGTATGGCCTCCGACTAGTTTACCCAGCTGCAAAGATACCAACAATTTGTAGGCCCCCGTATCGCTAGGCTGGTCACAGTGAAGTTTTAAGTCTCCAATGATGCTGATACTGGATAGCTTAAGTGCTAATGGGGCCATCTGGTTTACCAAGGCTGTTCTGAAGGCTTAGGAGGGGCCAGGTGGTCTATATATTAAAAGGTCTGATAGGGTAACATTTTTATTCACAGGTATCTGAAATAAGGCGCTTTCACAGTCTTGAATCATGCAGGGAACCAGACTGCATCCTATCAAGGATTTGTAGATAATAGCTATACCGCCCCCTTGCCACAAGGTCTATCACATCTTTTGATGCTGTAGCACAGGGACAGAGCTAAAAGGGGTTCCGCCTTAATAGTAAAACTGAGCCAGGTTTGAGTAAGAAATAACACTTAGGTGATTTGTCTTGAATAAAGTTGTATATCTCAGCATGATGACATACTAGTGAGCAACAGTTGCTAGCACACATTTTGAACAGTGAACGATTCCCCTTATCAAAGTGTGTGTGCGTGGGGGGGGGCAACTCATAGCAGGCACAAAGCCACACTGTTTACACTTAAAAGCCTTCTCCCTCGGGGAATAAGCATGCAGACAATCCAAGTGCCTCAGCATTAGTACAAAAGACGAGGAGTAAGAAATTCTATTTCCCAGTGGAGGGTCAGCGTTCCTGGCCCCTAGCGCCATCCAGGCATGGACAGGTGCAGACAGTCATGCCTTTGATATGCCAGCTGCACATCCACTCATCGACTTCCTTTTAATCCTGGTTTTGATGGGAGGACGGCAACATATGGCAGCAACTAGACTGCTGCTTTCCACAACTAACGGCCCAACCAAATTGGCCAACAGAAAGTATGTACACGACAAAGATTAGTTGCGATAATGCACCTGATTTACATGCACCTGCCCTGCTCAATTCCACTGCCCAAAGTGTAAGTGCAAAACGTGGGCCAAGGGCCCTGACCAGATTCAACACAGCAGCTTCAACAACACAGTAAAATCAATGTTTAAAATAGAATTAAAAAGTTTGAACAGTAAAATAAGCTGGATTTTAGTTTAAAGATAGGCCTCGTAAAACAGTAAGCTCTTAGGGTGATAACCGTCTTAGTGGGACACGCGTCCAAGCATCGACAAGGCAACATATGGCAGCAACTAGACCACTGCCTTCCACAACTGACGGCTCAACCAAAATGGTCGACCGGAAGTATGTGTGAGAAGTTGGCCTGGTATATGCTGTCCACTAATTAAAGTGGGCACCTTGCATCAGTCCAAATGACCCTTATGATGTATGAGGTCAAAGATAACCTTTAGAAAGCTATCCTAGTGGTAGGTGTGGAGAGCAGCCTTCAGGCTTAATCTTGAAGGAATGTAAAGCAGCTTGTTTTACCAGAATATCACCTTTAGTATTAACTAAATGAAAGGAGAACCACACAGTAGTTATAAAAATATGTATTTATTTATATAACACTCTCTAGTATCCTCTACACGAGGATACAACCCAAAGCACACAATACTTTAGCAAAGAAACAGTTGTAAGTAGCACAATACACAGTGGGCTCCAGGGGAAGACCAAACCATATACTAAAATAGTGGTATAAGAACCACGACTGGAGTCGAGACAGTGTCTAGAACACGTAGAATCGCTGGGACCCCAAGGAATCACCCAAGGTGAGTAGAAAGGGACCCCACGGAGGACGGGTGCAGTGTGCTAACACGACCGCGGGCTCCGTACAATTCTATGGGGAAGTCGCGGTTACAAATTTAATGTTTAAGGACCCTTCTCGGTGGACTTCGATGAAACCATTTGGAACTTAGGAGGTTGGAGAGCCACCCCACCCGTGGATACCGTAGTACCCGAGTTACCTATCCCAGAGGAGCTGAGTGCATAGGCCTGGAGTGGTGTCGGAAACCGCCGTCGTTTTCAATGGAGGGTTGCAAAGAAGAGCTGCTGCCGGGAAGGAAGAAAGTGTCCGGTGGAATCCAAGGGTGGATTCATGATGGAAGGAACCTGAAAGCAGAGGGGAGAGAGTCTGGGTAACTTCAGGGTGACCAGGGGCTCGGTAGACGAATGCCCACCGATGTTGGATGTTTCAGGTGCGAAGAAGGGACGCTTGACTCTGCAGCCACGAGGTCCAGGAAATGTTGAGGATGACCAGGAGCTGGATGCAAGCTGTCCCATGAAGGATGTCGAGTGCTGAGGGGTCAGTGTCCGGCTGGAGCACCAACAAGCCTTGGCAACAGCAATCACGCAGGAAGGTCAAGCAGGTTACGGTGTGGACCAGCAAGGTCCAGGGGACTCACAAAGCACTGGGGAGTCAGGGCACGTCTGGAGCAATCAGGGAAGCCAAATAGAAATCAAGATGACCCTCAAGAGGACCCACAGGTCGAAGGACCAGGAGTTGTGAGGGGAGCTTGAGCAAGATCACAAAGTACCAACCCACAGAGCACTCGGTGTGAGGAGGCCGGAGTTATTTGGTGGAAATACTGCTCGGGGTCAGGACAACACGGAATCCAATGCACAAGCTCGGGAATTTCCAACAAGCATATGCACTTGCAAATGTACGCAGTGCACAGGGGTTCGGGTTATGCAGTCCCCACAAGGGATACTGGCCTCAAACTCAGTGAGAGGGCAGCTCAACCTCAAGGAACATCGGAACCCACCTCCTGTGTTGCTGGAGCCTTCAGAGTCCGCAGGAGCTCAGGATTAGCAGACTAGTCAGTTGCATTGCGGTGCCTGCGAATGCAGGGAAGTGACTCCTTCACCCCAAAGGAGATTCTTCAGTTGTCCTTAGTGCTCCACAGGTCCTGCATAGAGCCTGTATGGTGCAAGGGCACAGACGATGCTTTGGACGGAGAGGGAGACGAAGTTGGGCCCAGTCAAAGTCCAGCGAAGTCCAGAGTGGCCATACGGTCGAAGGTCAGTGGTTTCTTGTTGCAGAATCTTGTCCACGTAAAATCTAAAGTCTTACAGCCAGGTAAGCCCTTATGTACCCACGGGAGAGTATTGGGCAGATTCAGGGGACCCTCTTAGGGGAGGGTCAGGACAGAGGGGAGGTTACTCCCATGTCCTTTGCCCAGTTTCGCACCAGAGCAGGAGCCAACGGCTCCCAGAACTGGTTTGAGCTGGACTATGCACAGGGACACCAAATGTGCCCCAGGGGTAGACTTTCAGGCACTGTGGAAGTGCACTCACCCAGCCCCAATACACTGAATCCTGTCTGGGAGGCGGTCACACCTCCCTGTGACAGGATGCCTATTGTGCTGCCTTCCTCTGCTCAAGCTTGGCTCAGCAGCAGGAGGGCAGAAATGTGTCTCTGGTCGGCAGCATCCATTTTGTGCTGTCCGGGTCGAGAAGGCTGGCACCAGAAAGACCAGTGACCCACGAAGCTCGCTTCAAAAGGGTGGAATCATACCTCCCACACCGGTTACCGGTGTGGAGGTATGATTCCAAGGTGTTTGATACCAAACACGACATGTTTTGTTTCAGCCGCTTTCGAGATAGCATTTACCACGAGGTTATAATGCACCTCTACCTATATGTCTGACTGAGTCACAGACAACCCGGGAGAATGGTCTCCGAAGGCTGCAGAGGGGCTCTCCTCATGCAGGGGCACCCTCTCACATAAAACCCAGCACCCTGCCTTCAGGATTGTTAAGGCCTGCTATAGGGGTGACTTATAAGTTTTAAGTGTAGTGACCAATAGATATAGTGAACCTATATCTAAAGTAAGTGGTGCAAGCACAAGCTTACACAGGCTGCAATGGCAGACCTGTAGTTCCATTTTGCATGGCCCTCATGGGTGGCATAATACATGCTTCGGCCCATGGGAGGCCTCTGGGGTACCTATGCCCTGGGTACATGGGTACCATATACTAGGGACTTATAAGGGTACCCCAGTATCAAATCTGGAGTGTACCAAAGTACATGGCATAACATTTTAAGGAGAAAGCAGATAGACTGGGGTCCTGATTAGCAGGATCCCAGTCAGACTAGTCAAAACAGTGTAACATCAAGCAAAAAGTGGGGGTAACCATAAGAAGCAGGTTCTACTTTCCTACAGTATGTACACAGCAAATGCACAAGGTATGATACAATTTGAAAAATCTTGTTTTAAGGGCAGATTCTCAAAACACCCATCTGGTTGGCTGCTCCATCTAGACTTCTTCTTAACCCCTTCACGTTCCCATGTTAGGTTTACTTGTGCTAAGATAAAAAAAATCTATCAGTCATCTTGGAGCTAACCTTTAGAATAATCTGCATATCCATTCATGTAGAATCATTTCCCTTTTAGAAAATCACCTAAGACCGATTTTTTGTTAATTGTTCATTATCTTTGTTTGTTTTTCTTAGATTCATGCCTTAGAAGCCCTGCTCTCTTTAGCATCGAGATGCCCTCAACAAGATGTGCTCTTCATATATTGATAAATAAATAAATAAAACCCACACTAGGTCACAACGTTCTCCACTTTCAACCGAGCATGCTCATCTCCTATACCCTGAAATACATAAATCCCAAAGTAACTCTTCTTGCTCTGGCAGCAAGTTTTGGTTGTACCAAAAACGTTCCAAACGTTCCTCATGTCCCGAAAAGTTCTCTTTCTTGCCCTTATTTCTACAAACCCCACGCATTAAATCCGGTTTGACTTTCAAGTGTTTCCTAATACTCTTCTTCATGCACTGAGCTGTCTTTGTTTATTCCTCAAAATGATGCCCTTTTACTCCAACAAAACATATTGGTTGTTACGAATGTGTTCCAGCGTGGGATAACAACACAATAATGGACATGCCAGCGGGCTGCTGGAACACATTTGACCCCTCACATCATGTCCATTGACAGAGTATCCTACTTTAAAGTGGATTTGATTAAGAAAATCCGACATCTTTAATCTTGTGGACGAAAGGACATTTTTGTGGGCTCCTTGATACATATCAATTTCATCTACTGCAAATGGTGTTCTCAGTGGATTACATAGGAAGGCACTGAATAAATTGCAGCCGATACACAATTTACTTGTGAGAAATTCTGGTGATGGAATGCCTTTGTATTGCACTGTATTGTAAAGTATTGGAGTATTTGTGCAGATCTTCATAACCCTTCATACCCATATACCTCCATTCCTGGGCTCACATTAGAGTGTTTGGTTGAAATAGTGTTTCAAAATTGAATGCCCCATTTGGGAGATATTGGGTGAAGTGCCTAAAGTGCACAGATATGCTTTAAATATGTTATGGCATGCATCCCTGCACTTAAGCATTAGGTGCTGCGGAAAATGTGAGAATAGATGCATTTGCAAATACTTAATTACCCATTTGTATATATCATCATCTACAGCTTGTGTATGCATATACATGGGAAGACCCAGGCTTCTAGTGCTCTCCCTTATTCCAGGTGATTGTCAATTCTTCTTATTTGTGCGATGATTGAAACGCAAAGTTCTTCTATCTGGAAAAAGAAGGATCTTCCACCAATCTGTGATTTTTGAAGGCGTGGTACGATCAAGAGTGGGGACAGCCTGGAGTACAGTGGCCTTAATTGACTATGGATTTGGAGTTCCATTAATGGGCGAGTAGTCCAGTTCCAAGTATTGCTCACTGAGCAATGTGCATTCCTTTAAGTTTAAAGGTAATCCGTTTACCTACTGGCAGCACATAAGGGGAAGCCTACTGGTGTGATAAGGGTCTAAAGAGGTAGGTTGAAAAGCTGTATACCAGCTGCATTCTGGATCCTCTAATTTCATAAGTATTAAGATGAGCACTTCAATGCACAGACCATTTGCATAAACAAGATGGGAAATACTAAGGCAATAGTAGCTTGAACTTTTTATATGAAGTTGAGGTATGGATAATATTGTTGATGGTATCTCATCATGTAATGTTTTGCTAGCCCGTTTGATTTACTTGATTTACTGTTACCCTATCAAGCGGGCTTCCGTGTAAGAACTAGCACATGCGATCAGGTCTTTAGGTTTAAACTACTTACCTGGAAGTATGTGCAGCGCAAAAAATAAAAATTGTATGTGGCATTTGTTGATTTACGAGCAGCCTTTGACCTGGTGCCCCGAGAATTACTCTGGAAAGCCTTACTAGGGCTTGGCGCACCCAGCAATCAGGTACATCTACCTGCGAGGTTGCACGAGGTGAACTATGTGCAGGTCAGATGGGGGAAACAGGGCGAACTAACTAGCAAAATCCCTATTCGGCGCGGGGTGCGACAAGGTTGCATACTAGCGCCAACCCTCTTTTCCCTGAATGTAAATGAGGTTGTTAACATCTTAAGGGACTGCGAAAATGACTCTCTAGTCCTAAATGGCAATAAGATACCAATCCTGCTATTTGCAGAGGATTCCTTACTCATTGCGAGAAGCCCTATGGGCTTGCAGAATCTATTTATATATTTTTGGCTTTCTGCGAAGTAAGGGGCCTAGAATTGAAAGCAGAGAAAAGCAAGTTCATGGTTTTTGGAAGGGCCAAAGCCAGATCAAGAACAGTGACAATCGCTGAGAAATCCCTTGAGAGGGTAACCCGTTTTGATTACCCCGGGGTGAGGCTGGCCGATTCGCTAAGTTTGGGACCTCAAGTCGACAAAAGTTACCTTATGCCACAAATCTAAATCCATACTTCGATTTCATAAACAGACTCAGTCCCAGTTACTTACCCCTGCCCTGGAGGTTTATCGGGTGAAAGCCCTGAGCGCTGCACTTTATGGAGTGGAGCTAAGGGGTCACGTTGATACTCACAGGCTGGTGGTATGTGAGCACTCGTATATTAGACCCTTGTTTCTGTTCCAGTTAGCACTCCATTGAATCCACTGTTTTTTGATCTCAGGCAAAAGAGAATCGGGAATGCTGCTTCACTAAAACCCCTGATGTATTGGATGCGCTTATGGTCTACACCTGAGCTAACTGACTATTGTGAGGGAAGTCTTGAATATCAGTGGTGCAAATCAAATTCCTTGGCTTCTCCATGTAGCAACTTTGTGCAACACATTAGGATTGGCTAAGCTGTGGGATAGCCCCAAGAAAATAAGAAAACAAGAAATAGCCAATGTAAAGACCAAGTACTAGGCGTTTGTGATAGATAGGTATGCCACTAACACAACCTCAGGGTGCTTAACCACTCAGTTTTTAAGCTTTAAGTTATACCCTGGGTTTGGGCCCTTTTTAGATCTGATCTCGCCACCGCTGGCACATGAGATTTCGCCTAGGCTGTCTGGCCTTAAGATCCTTTACCACCTGGGTCACCGACCATGACACATCTGTGTGCCCTGCCTGTGGCTTAGTGATGGAGACCGAGGAACATATTTTGTTCTTTTGCACTGAATATCATCGGCCCCAAAAGAAGTGGATCCGACCAATTTTTTTGAATTTGGGAATCAGACACTACTGGGTTGCTTACAGGATTCTAAAAATGGATACATCAATTCCTATTGTATTTTCTGTAAGTCACTTTTTAATGAGTGTCTGGTTTAGGCGCCAGAAAGCTGTAACTTCTATTGAGTAGGAGGCTTTCCCCATTAGAGATGCCATTTTGTACTAGGTATTATTGTTGTCTGTTTGAGTGGAATTTTTCTCCTTTCTCTTTTTATCATATTAGGTATCTGTACAATGCACGTTCTACTGGAAGAGAAACTATAACAGCTGGGAGTTTTATTGGAATGGGTTTTTATGGTAGTTTTTACTCTTTTATCATATTTTATTGGAACGTGAGAAAGAGTATTTCAAACAATTGACTGTTATTCATGTGTGCTTTGATGATTTGGATAAACCGAATAAAGAATAAGTATTGAGTACTTGTGGTGTGTGAGAGAAATTAGAATCCATAATCACCTTCAGCCTCCAGTCCTCACTACGGCTTAATGTGATGGTGGCAGTTCCTGAGGCCAGATAGTTGAAGGATGTCATTTGTTCCATTTGCTACACACTAGAACTCCACTGTTTGAGGTATTTAGCTTGAGGCAGTTGGCCAAAATACATTTGTTAACTGTCTGCAGGCCTTTTCACAAAGGAAAGAAGTCATACTCCAATAAATTTTCATGTTTTAGTATGATTTGAGTATCATTTTGTGTAGATACAACAGTTGAGGTCAAATAAAGAGACAAGGTTTGTTATTGGACTGAGGCACACATTGAACACAAGGAGATAATTGGTTGATCACTG
The DNA here is from genome assembly GCA_963921515.1 of Calotriton arnoldi. Classification (NCBI taxonomy): domain Eukaryota; kingdom Metazoa; phylum Chordata; class Amphibia; order Caudata; family Salamandridae; genus Calotriton; species Calotriton arnoldi. The sequence continues at coordinate 1,682,475 of CAWUFW010001590.1, forward strand.
TGGTATGCCAGGTTTGGAGTATAAATGTACAGAGGAGAATGAAGGTAGTGAGATGATGAGCAAGGTAGGAGGTAATCAGTTTAAGAATAGGTCCTTGAATTCCTATGTTACTGCATCTGTGTACGAATACAGGGGGTGGACCAACATCAACGGCTGTGAAAAGATCATGTGGCTGGAGTACCATTACTCCATGTGCAACAGCTGTAGTTTTTGTATCTCCACATCTTTCTGTCACTGCAGCTTCAGTGCCATGACCAGGACAGGTGTTTTTGCTATAGTTCAGAAGCAAATAATTACTTTAATAAATTCCAATTGTCATGGAAAATAGATCTGTCAATGAGTTTGCCTGGAAAAGGAACATTTGATATTTGCCCATAGCTGTTAGAGGCCGGATAATCAAAGCAAAGGCTTCAAAGGTTTATGTGTGTCATATTCATTTTACTTAAAAATGTTCGGGTCACTACTTGTTGATTGATGATGACTTGGGCTGCGATGGAAGTAGGCCTTTTAAGGGCTATGTCTTCAATACATATGCTAAGCATGGGTCGGCTTGTGATCCGTAGGCTTTTATGTGGTTGATAAAGTCTTCAGGTGTTAGAGGGTTAAAGCAAAGTAGCTTTTGGACTATGAGTAGGATGATTAGGTTTCTGCATAAATGGAGAGTGGTTGGTAAAGAAGATATGGTCACCTTCATTTTCTCAATAGATGTTTAGAGTTTTTTTTTAATGAAATGATTGTACAGATAATAGCTTCAAGGGTGGATTACTTCTGAGTCAATGCATTCTGGGTTCTGGAATTCATTGATGATTTCATGTAGTTCCGTTCATGGGCAAGAGGCTACTGAAATACAGTGTGAGTAGGGGTATTTGTTTGCTTTTTTGGACAGTGGCCTTATAGATTCTGGAGTGGACCTGGTGTGTTAATTTCTCAAGATTGCCGTGATATTTCTTTCAGCAGGATCCTTCTATTTGCATTTAGTGATTTTCCTTCCAGTGTAAGCCAGCAACATTTCCTAGATGGTTTATCAACTGGAAAGGACATCAGCAGTTAAACCCTGGCACAACCGTTGAACTGTAGTTGTTGAGCTGATGGTTAAAAGGTGTTGGGCAAAATCAGTATATACCTTTTTTCTGTTATGATATAATGCTAAATTGGTAGCGTATGGAATTACTAGTTTGCATTGATGATGGAATGGAGGAATGGGATGGCATTAGTTTTTATAGTCAGTCCAAGAGACAGCTTTGTGTTATGTTGTCCATCTGAGAAATTGAGGTTTTCTCAAATGAAAACCGATGTGTTATTTTTTTTTTCCTCGTAGGTAAAGCAGAAGATATTGAAGAAAAAAGTGAGCTTGGAGTGTGAAACAGTGCAAATCTGTAAAGGTGGGGATGATGTAGTGATTTTTAAAGATATTTGATGTGTTGCTTGGCACCCTTCAATCAAGCCGGGCTGCATGCAAAACCTGACCCAGAACTGCAACACCACCAAATGTCTTGGCAGCTTACACCATTACAATTGGTCCGGTTAAGTTTAAACATGGTGCAGGTGACTCAAAACCAGTAAAAAAACTCTTGATCAATCACTAAAGACCAATTGAGCTAATTTCTCTTTATGGAAAATATAACATAGACCCCTTTCTCTTCCTTCAAGCATTCACTCTCTAAGAAAACCACAACAGGATCACCCCACTATCCTAAGGAGACTCAACTCCACTACCAATATACCAGTACCTTCCGATATATGAGCCGATAGGGATATCCTGCTGGTTTAATCACAGTGATTTTAGCAAGTGACCTGTCACACCAAAGAAGCCATCCATAAATACTAAATCAATCAACTGACATTCCTGCTTCAAAGATGTTGTTCCTAGACTCCTGCCTTTTTCCCCATCAAAACCATAACACTAGGAAATTCATCCCTGGTTAACTTTTCACATAAACCATCTACATTGACAGACATCACCAGCCTACATTCATAGAAAGATGGAGTGCCCTCACACAAGTGCTAGGTGGCATCCTGGTTATATACAAAATACTTACATTAATAAGTAGATACATTACTAAATGCAACACTTATTTCAACTTCATTAGGGTCCCTGGGAGGCAGAATGTGTTTTTATTTACTATCACTAAGTGCTAGAAATATGGCGATGTGCTAAGCCCTAAAGGGAAGCGCCTCCCAATTAAAGAAATGAATCGATTGATGCTAGTCAGAAATGTTAGCATCTGATCCAGTCCACACTCATAAAAAAACCATCAAACAGGAAGTTGAACTCCAGGGGCTGGCTCACCTCCACTTCAAGTTAATAGGAACATGCCTGTCAAAGTCATATTTAAAATTTCAACTGGATAAAGTCTACATCAATTTTGGAACTGAAGAAAGGAAATCATGCTGAAATTAACAAAACATTTACCCTGGATCGAAGTTTCTGAACACCTACATTGATGAACCTTTTGACCACAATGGAAATCAGAAAGAAATTAAAATTGTTCTTCCTTGCAACGTTCAAATGGTAGCCCACTAAGCAGAGTAAGGCAAAAAGAAATAAGAACCTATCCAATTTCAGTATGCAGATGTATAAAAAATAGTGGCCATTTTCTTAAAAAATCAAATGTTCTAAAAAGAGAAGGAGGAAAAACTAGACATGAGACACCCTAGACTAAGTAGGACACTAAAGATAAACTATTAAAAGACACAAGTCTTCCAGGACAGTTCATCCTCCTGAGAAGTCTAATCTCTCCTTTGAGAAGTAGCAAAATCAAAGAAATAATAAAATAATAAGATTTTGTAACAGTCCCAATTGTTGCCTTCTTTTTTCCGTCCTTCTCGACTTCTCCCTATTCTCTCCTCCCTGGGCTTCCTTCTCTGGCCGTTCTTATATACTCAGGTTTTGTTCTTTATCTCTCTCTCTCTCTCTCTCTCTCTCTCTCTTGCTCTCTCTTTCCTCTTTTTACTTCTTTACAATACAAGAATTTAACATTGTGATTTCTATTCTATATTTTGTTATGTAAATGCCAGGTGGATGAATGCAAATTAAACCCCAATACCCTATACCCCAAGTGAAACACTAAAACTGCTGTGGACACCGTGGACACATCAAGATCAAATATCTACTACAAAACTAACATCAGCATTCATCCAGCACCATTATTGACTAAATAAGAAGCTAAAAAGTTTAAATTATAAAAAAAAGTATATACATACCCATCTTCAGGTTTTCTTTCTTAGCCAGCATTAAATTTTGAATATTTTGTCTCATTAACAACGCATTTGAAAAATCCTAAAAATGAACCACCCATAAATCAGATCCAAGTGGGGAACCAAGCAAGTCATGACACCCGTCCCTACACTAATGTGTAGCCTATATCCTTAGGAGAAAGTGTTCCTCTTAAACGGCCCAATTCTCAAACCACCACAATTCAAATTAGGTGCATACGCAAATATTTGCAAACCATTCTTGGCACGCCCGAAAACAGACAGTCCAGCCCCTATGGCTAGGCAATGTCCCTCTAAGTGGTACACAAACACATTGATCCAGCGGTATACCAACAACAGATACTCCGCTACCATATACTCACCTGGGCCCATATAATTCTTATTTTTCATACACACAAGTTGAGTAAAACCGCTGGAGTGGTTTAAAGTTTTATATTTCTCAGGATTAGTTATTTACTTTTCTTAACTAACCTTTCACTGATCAAAAAGTTCTTTCCTCTGGTCGATGGACCATTAGTTGAACTAGTTGATGGTGATAATTAACTTAACCCTTAACTATTCTTTATTTGAAGAAAATAATCACAGACTCGGGAAGTTTTTAAAATCTTTATCTAAATTAAATGAATGTGAATTATCTCAAAATTACAGTGCAGTCACCCTCATTTTTAGGAGAGAAAATTCAATTGATTAAACATCAAGCATATACTTCGGACTCATGTAATAACAAATGCTCAGAAAGGGAGAGGACAGAGAGAAAAGAACATCTACAAAATACATGAAAAATATATTTACCAAGAATGGTGTGAAAGACCAACCCCCTGGCCAAAGGGCTGGTAAGGGTCCCCCACGATAGGTCAGGAGACAAAGACTTCAGGACAGGATTCAGGACAGGATAGTTGACCTCTCTAGAATAACGGCGATTGCGCCGCACCCCTCTCTGACACTCTCTTCCTCCTCAAGATTCTTCTGCGATCTTCTGATCTAACCCAATTAATTAGGATAGTAAGTTCTGCTTCAGATTCTGCATTCAGTTCTTCATCAGCATCTCATAGCATCTCTCCAGCAACAGCATCCCCGACTCCCAGACAGCATCCCGAGCTCTGCTAAATTAACTAACGAAAGCTACCTTAATTATACCTTCGTATACTCATGTTCCACCCACTAAAGTTACAATATCGTAAGAATACGAAATCTAATTGGTCAGGCAAGGGGGGAAGCTCCATCACACCATGCTTACAGGTCACTTTATTCGGTTAAACCATTGTTCGCAAACCCATCCCCTTAATTTTTATTCAAAACTTTATTCCCATCCACTACATGTATCTTTTTGAAACATTAATAACACTCCGAAGAATAGAACATCTCATTGCTGAACTTTTCACCATCCGTTTCCCAGGGTATGGCGCTCCAATTTGGCCTCTGTTCAAGTGCTTTGTCATTGACCTTTATAGCTTCACTCAGTAGGCATGCGCAGGCATTGCGTCATTTCATCTAGTCCGGTTATACAAGAGAGGCCCAAATGCGCACTAATAATAAAGTCAAAAAGACAAATGTTACTTTCACAGAATAAATGGTCTCACTGTATACCACCCACCCACCTCTACTCTATTTCCCTTTTCTTATTAATCCTTTTCCCGCATTAGCATTAGTAAAATAGCCTGTTTTAGTTTCAGCTAAGCAGATGCCATGCACGTGAGTCTTCAAGACTCCATTTTAGTATCTCCTGCTCATGCGCTAGAATTTTCCCTCCAAGTATAGTCTCATACTGCGTAGATGCAGTTGACGCATGCGCACAACAGTTTTTCCTGTTTAAAGCGGTATTAGTCCGTTTTCATTGTTATCCACATTAGTACACAGATAAGCAAGCTTCGCTAACCCGCGTGTTCATGTGGTGCGTATTAATTATTCACAAAACATGGTTAGTAACTTTGTTAATGAGCTAAACGAGAGGATTGCCTCCGAGCAAGTCTCTTTCTTACGAGACCTTGCTCCATCAACATCACAAGCATTTTATCCTTGTTGTGCTTTAAGGCAAGGTGTATCTTTAGGCTCCCAAGCGAAGGAAGCCCAGGACACACGTCTTTCACAAGCTAGTGGGCCTCACTCAGACATCAACATTTTTTGATAGAAATGTTTTAATCCATCAGAGCATTGATAACTCCTTTGAGCTGCAGTCCAGTCCATTCACACTTAGCTCCTTTTGGCCTAGTGGCAGATCCTGTGCTGCTGTGACTTTGTACCCAACACTGTATGCCCTTAGGTGTGGAGATGGTAGGAACCATTGTAAAACATCTTCTTTATGGCCGTAAAACGTAATGCACTTCAGCAGCATTTCACCATCTGCCATGGTTTGCAAAATACAGCCAAGACAGACAACATTTTATTCTAAAATCCACTCCCGACACACATTTCTCTGAGTAGCATTTATTTTACATCATTGCTGTGTTTGCCTGCTGTGTTGCTGAATTAAACCAACTAAATGGAAATCAATCTTGACACGGCCTCAAATGAAAAAGTCTAGCCTAAACTGCTAGTCCTCAGATCTCCTCAATGGAAACATGAGTACCCCCAGAAGTGTTTCCATCTTGTGCAGTCTCATTGGTAAGCTGCAGTTTAAGTATGAATGGCATGGAGAGCTCACCAATCATGTCTCGGTTTAGCACAGTAACGTATGGAGGCTCAATAAGACAGCACAAAAGTGTTAGATGGAGATGCTGGAATAAATCGAAATTCTGGAAAGCATTTCATTTCATGATATTTTTTTAACACTGGCTGTGCTGTTGCTAGAATGGAACATTCATGGGCAAAGTAGGAGTGTCCCCACCTTTCAAATCTGTAGTTTTATGGGGATAGCTGGTAGCAGGATCCCAAATGATTGCCACGTCAGTTATATATTATATATTTTAAATGTTAAGCTAATCCAAGTTTAGAGGAGGAAGTGGAGAAGGAGACACCAGGAAATAGAGGCTATAACAAGCTGTAGAGTTATGGATACATTTGAGTGGAAGCTATTCAAGGGTTGCACCACTTTGAATTCACTGAAATTAGGTCCAGATTTACAAAGAAATCAGGCAATACAGCACAGCAAGTGAAGTTGCTGTGGTGCGTTGCATGAACGGGAGAGAGCAGAACAGTTCCAAATCTACAAAGATGTGGCACTGTACTGCTCTCTCCCTGCGATGGCACATTTTATGCTGCCATGTGGCAATGCAGACACTACAAGGGTTTCTGCGTTGTGGTCAGTATAACTATTCTGAAAGGCAACTTTCTCTTTGTATGTTTGCTTCAGAATGCAGCACACATGGAAAGAAGAAAAAACAAGGGGAAATAAAAACATTTCTCCTTGTTATGGCAGTCTCAGGGAAGCGCAGGTTTTTGGTGCACATCCATGTTTACAATTCTTTGTAGATATGGATTTGCATCAAAATCCAGGGTTGGATGCACAGGAATGCCCATGCACCATCCACTGGATGGCTCCTTGCACTGCTTTGAGTTACTTTAGGCTACAATCCAATGCAAATTGTATTTTGCTTTGGATTGGAAATATCAACCCAACACATAGGGTCTGCACTAAAAACGTAAAGCAAACTTGACACAAAGGGGGATATGTACAAGTGAAGTGGCGGAGTGAGACGTTAGCCATCATGGCTTAACGCCTCACTCCGCCACTTCTGAAACGTAAGGCTGCACCATATTTACAATGATATGGTGCAGCCTTGAGTTTCCCCCTACGAACGCAGGCACCCTTGCACCATAGTGCAAGGGTGTCTGCGTGCAGGGGAGGATCGTTTATGTGTAGGAAGGTATCCCTTCACAGCCCACAGCCCTCATCCTCCTGGACCTCTCTGCTGTTTTCGACACCGTCTCCCACCACACCCTCTATGCAAGACTTCACGATGCCGGCATCCACGCAAAGCCTTAGAGTGGATCCTCTCCTTCCTCATCGGCTGAACACAGAGAGTCAGGCTCCCACCATTTTCCTCCGAACCTGCAGAGATCAGCTGCGGAGTCCCTCAGGGCTCCTCCCTCAGGCCCCACCCTGTTCAACATCTAGATGGCCCAGCTGATTCTCTCCCTCACTGATGAACCTACAGCCACAAAGAACAACTTCCACAATGGGATGAAGGCAGTCACCACTTGGATGAAAGACAGCTGCCTCAAACTCAACTCCGACAAAACCAAAGTCCTCATCCTGGGAACCACCCTCTCCACCTGGGACTACTCCTGCTGGCCCAAAGTCCTCGGAGCCCCATCCACCCACACCTACCAACCACGCACGTAACCTTAGCATCATCCTTGACTCCTCACTTTCAATGAACCCCCAAATCAACGCCGTCTCATCCTCCTGCTGCCTCAGGCTCCGCCTGCTTCAAAAGATTTTTAAGTGTATCCCCACCGAGTCCAGAATAACGGTCGCCCAGATGCTTGTCAGCAGCAAACTCGACTACGGCAATGCACTCTACACCAGCACCACCCAGAAGCTCCAAACAAAATTGCAAAGAATCCAGAACGGTGCCACAAGACTTATCCGTGACATCCCCCGCCGCAGCCACATTGCTGATCACCTGATAAACCTCCACTGGCTCTCGATCAACAAAAGAATCACCTTCAAGCTCCTCAGGCACGCCTACAAGGCCCTCCGCAACATCGGACCTGCATACCTCAACCACCGCCTCTCCTTCTACACTCCCACCAGACACCTCCTCTCCGCCAACCTGGCTCTGGCCACTATTCCATGGATCCGCAAGACCATGGCCAGAGGACGATCCATCTCCTGCCTCGCCACAAAGACCTTAAACTCTCTTCCTCTACATCTCAGGCAATCACCCTCACTGCCTCAATTCAGGAAGGACCTCAAGACCTGGCTCTTTGACTGAAATGGCTCTTCAACTGAAGTGCAGAACCCACCCCCAGCGCTTTGAGACCTAACGGGTGATTAGCTGCGCTCTATAGGAACCATGATATATTGATTGATTGATTGAATATTTTTCATTGTGTAAGTGCTAACTTTGTGCCTGTGCAATGGATATTACTGCATGAAAGTCTGTTGTCCATCCATGATGTGAAATGACCTTGGAAGTGCTTAAAACAGGCAAAACGCTGGTTGCGCTGGTTATGCTGCTAACGCTCTAGGGCCCCTTTGCTAAAATGCCTCCATATGGTTACCAAACTCAATCCAAATATACCCCTCTGTTGCTACAGTACACCAAAGACAAGTCATTACTTTGATCAACTTCTTTATTTGAATATCAAATGATCCACTGAGAACTTCCTGCTGACAGTTCTATTTCCAAAAATAAATTAGTAAAGGATTTTACCTAGTTACAGCTTTCTAGAGAGGAGCTGAGGTCCACGAGCATGGATACAGAGAGACATATATGTGCCCATGGTACCTTACTTCTTAAAACAGGGCTTTAAGTGGCCTGGGTCCGTCCGGGTCTCAAACACGGTAGTGATTAAAAATGAACATTGAAAGGTTCCCTATTGGGCCCTATACTCATGTGCTTAACTTTAATAGCAAAAACATTGATTGATATCCGAACAACAAACATAAGAAAAGATTAAGGTAATCAGTGTCAGCAATTCAGTTCCCGTTTAGATTTCACGTGTTTTACTGAATTTTGCATTCCCTAAAAGTGTTAGTTATTTCCAGGATGTTGTGTTTCAGTGTTTTATTTTTTGCTGTTACAATATTACTCTTGTATAGTGCACATTTTGAGTCGCTTCCAGGTGTTCATAATGGGCCTCGATTGAGCGCTCTGCAGATCAGGCTGAAAGCCTTGCAGTGCCTGTTATTGGGTCAGAAAGGTTTTTTGAATACGTGGTCATCCAATCCTTGGTCTCTCTGCAGAGCACACAGTAATTGTCACATATTGCAGTTAGAATTGTGATTCTGTGCAAATGTGTGTGAAGGAGGCACACAGTTATGAAAATATAGACAAGGCGAAAGTAAAAGAAAATGCAGTGCTTACAGGTGAGAGGAGGCGTTGTATATTTGAGGGTGGTGAAGTGATGGAAATGTAAAGAAGTGCATTGAGGAGAGAGATGAGGTGTAAGATATGCAGAGGACGAGATGTGGAGAGAAAAAGGACATACATGGCTAACATAGAGTTAACTTTACATGGCGATTGAGAGACTATGAAGACTACTACCCTTTCCACAGCCCTCAGAAATGTTCAATTCACAGTCTCAAATTTTTTGAATTGAAACATCAATATTATTAACAACTAAATCATTGTTGTTACTCATTTATCTTACACAGCTAAAAACTATTGACAACGCCAATAGTCCTGGCTGGTGCTAGGTGTATATCAGTTGCTGTTGTTTTATATATCTGGATGCAACAACAGAAAGCTCAGAGAGAAATCTAAATAGCGTTTGGGTGGCACACTAAGGCAAGGACAAAAAGCTAGTTTGTATATTTAAGCCCCGCCCCTAATTGCACAGGCCACGCCCCTTTTAAAGCCCCCCCTACACTTTTACCATCCCAATTAAAGCCCTGTTCCACGGTGTTATAATACTTTAACATTTTTTCAAGACATTTATATTTCAATTATATGCAAAGGTGGCTTTCCAGAAGCAGTTGACCCCATAGGTTGTGTTTTCCATCTGAGCCTAGAATTGTGGGCATGGGTGAACAGAAATCTCTTCTAAAAGTAGAACATTTTTTAGATTGGTCGGAAGTTTCTACCTTCTTGAAAAAGTGATGCACGTAATATTTTGGTCTAGAATCCTGATCCCAAGAACATTGAAAATACACCTCGAATTGCGGCAAAAATCAGATTTCATCAAAAGTGCACAAATTCAGGAAGTGGCAGTGGCTAAAACCCTGATAACTCCTGATTTCCAAAATTTTCTCTGAGAACCAGGAGAGACAATGTCTAAAAAAATGTAAAGAAAGGAAGACATGTTTAGTTATCGCTAATCATCTTACACTGTAAGCCATCTCTCAAGAGCCTACAAAGAGCCTCGTGCGGCCTGCTCCTGAGTGGGTGAATAACAGGAAGTGAGGCACAACATGAAAGCTAATTGGTCCTTTATATGTTTTTTCCCACGTGCTGGTGTGGCCAGCTTGCCACAGATAAGCATCCCTTCCCATTTGATCCCTTGTCTTGCCTTTCCTCCGTGGGATCGCATACGAGGAGATTCCTGCCCACGCCCATGGTTAATGACCTTTTCACACGAGAGCTCCAGGAAGGCTCGATTTAGCTCTCTTTGGGCTGCTTTCCTCTTTTTCTTAACTCTCATTAACTGTTGCCACAGCATCAAACGTCAGCCCTCCTGTCTCCTGTCCAGTTACAAAGAGCACAACAATAAAGCAACAGGCGACGAGGCAAATCTGCTAGCCATCTGATTTTCCCTGACTTCAGAAATACATTGTGATGGTGAGACTTTCAGGAATGGCTAAATCGAAATGACCAGTAGTGCCGGCGTGGTCAGTGTCCTTTCATCAGCATCCTGCCAGCCCTTGTGACATATCTAACGAATTGTGTGCCACTCATGTACCTCTCACCTTATAAATTTCAAATTGGCTTGTCTTCAGAAGCCAATGTTGTCCAACCATAGCGCACTGCAGTGTTGTGCGTAAATTCGCAGCATTACCTTTTTCAAAGAGCAAAATAAAGTGCAGCCCTCAATTTACTATGTCTCGCGCACCAACGACGACATCTGATGGCCCGTGCTAAAAAATATGATCACGCGCCGGTGATGGCATCAGCTATGCCCCTGCTACAAAATACGATTATGAAACCTGAGGAAGGCTTGGGTCCTAAGCTAACTGGATGGGACCACCAATAATTATATGAACAAGAGTATCCAGTAGCTACAGTTAGAGCTTATTCAAAACCGAGCCAGTGGAGTCAATTCATAGGCTCGTGTGATGTATTTCACAATTTTTTGAAATATTCCATACATTCATTAACATTCAAATCATGTCAAACATTAAGGGCAACACAAACTGATGACATTTTTCAACATATGAATTACATGAACAAATAACACATATAGACAATTATTTACAAATGTGTATGATACATCAGCAATTTATGTGCAGTTGAAGAAACAGAAAAGGGTAATCAAGGCACCAGTCCATAAATCAAAAGTAGCAATCAGGCGGAGTGGCAAGTCAAAACTTGCACACCACTGTACTTTCTCCTGCCTATATGCACAGCTCTGGGGATCCTTTGAGTCAAGTTTAGGGTAACTAGGGAGGGAATTTAATTAAGCCTTCTCCCTAAGCCCTCGAGGTTAGCTTTTCCCAGACGCTGTCGTCAACGCGTTTCCAACCCCGTCACCATTAAGGGGTTTTCATCAGGACTTGGACGTGGTGGTGTCTATTGAGGAAAATCAAAGAAAAACAAGGTGTGCGTTACTAACACCTATCAACCTGATAGTGGTGTGTTAATTCTCCAATGTTACGCTTAGCACATAAAGGAAAGTACCTTTTGTAATGGTTGCAGGTTGCTCGGTAATATTCAGAAATTGCTGGCACTGGACTAATTAGTAAGGCCTGTCGGGGAATAGGAATATTCGTAAATGATGTGTTTAATGTGAAAGGAAGCGTACTTGTAGGTTGTTTGTAATCAAAAAGACTTGCCTGCGTCAATTGCGGTTCTTAAATATGCAGATGGAAGCCGCCCATTAATAAGTCTGCCGCCCTGACTATAACCCACGTTTGAGTATTTACTACAGTTCAAACGTTGGATTAAAGCCTAGAAGTGCTCGTGATAGTTAGACCTTCAAGCTTGTAATTTTTGCGCTTCAAAAAAGCAACCTGTATATACATCATTTTTGTTTTAGAAAAGACCACCTGATACCTAGATTCAACAGTTGCATTTTAGAACCATGTTCGACACATTCTGCGTTAGTTCAACCGTTACGTTGGAGGGTGCAATAAGCATTTGTATTTTCTTCAAATAGGCATTCCAACTGAACTGATACAGCGACCGTTGGCTTCCATCTGCATATTTAAGAACCGCAATTGACTCAGGCAAGTCGTTTTGATTACAAACAACCTATAAGTACGCTTCCTTTCACATTAAACACATCATTTACGAATATTCCTATTCCCCGACAGGCCTTACTAATTAGTCCAGTGCCAGCAATTTCTGAATATTACCGAGCAACCTGCAACCATTACAAAGGTACTTTCCTTTATGTGCTAAAGCGTAACATTGGAGAATTAACACAGCACTATCAGGTTGATATGTGTTAGTAACGCACACCTTGTTTTTCTTTGATTTTCCTCAATAGACACCACCATGTCCAAGTCCTGATGAAAACCCCTTAATGGTGACGGGGTTGGAAACGCGTTGACGACAGCGTCTGGGAAAAGCTAACCTCGAGGGCTTAGGGAGAAGGCTTAATTAAATTCCCTCCCTAGTTACCCTAAACTTGACTCAAAGGATCCCCAGAGCTGTGCATATAGGCAGGAGAAAGTATAGTGGTTTGCAAGTTTTGACTTGCCACTCCGCCTGATTGCTACTTTTGATTTATGGACTGGTGCCTTGATTACCCTTTTCTGTTTATTCAACTGCACATAAATTGCTGATGTATCATACACATTTGTAAATAATTGTCTATATGTGTTATTTGTTCATGTAATTCATATGTTGAAAAATGTCATCAGTTTGTGTTGCCCTTAATGTTTGTCATGATTTGAATGTTAATGAATTTATGGAATATTTCAAAAAATTGTGAAATAAATCACACGAGCCTATGAATTGACTCCACAGGCTCGGTTTTGAATAAGCTCTAACTGTAGCTACTGGATACTCTTGTTCATACAAAATACGATTAAGCATTGCGCTATTGCTCAAGCAGAGGTGGGTGAGTAAACAAATTAACAGGAAGAGCCGAGCCAGACCCGAGCCATAAGTCTTAGAGCCTGTGCACGAGCCAAGCCCCGTGTTATGTAAATCATGCAACAGACGGGGGCGCTAGGTGGCGCACGAGCGGAATGGCTGCCACTGTGTGAGGCTCCCGCAGCCTGGCGCCGATATCCTGATCATTATCCTGTCCCGACGTCGGGGCTCGCCCGACACAGCATTGGTACGGGGAGCCTGAAGCCTGGGGAATCAGCGACCCGAGTTTGGGGAACGTCCGACACGGAGCGCGGCTGCAACCGCCGAGAATAAAGGTGACCGCGACGTGTCACTAAGCAGCCTGGCACTGCCGCTGGGGGTAGACTCGCGCGCAAGCACCGCGGCTCCCATGAGGCACGCAGGCCGGCGGGCTGAAATGGCGGCGGCTGAAGGGCGGTGAGTGCCTCTGTAATAGCGCACACACACCTGCACGTTGGGGCGCATACAGCAGCATCAGGCAGCAATCTTGGTTTCTCTCTGCAATCACAAAGCTGATATCTGACATGAAGGGCGATGAAGCGCTGGCTTTGAATGCCACGTGGTTGGAGGAAATGCCATAAGTGGTGACAGCGCCACACTAGGATTTTACAAGAGCGGCTGTCATAGATGCGGTGCGAGGGGTGCAACATACCAAGGAAGGATCCATACTGTGCAATGCAGAGCTTGGCCCGCATGTAATATTACCCATAAGTGATATTAAACACCCCCTGATTATTGACTGCGCGAAGGGAGCAAAACCGCCCGCTGCAATACCGGAGCCATACTGACAGGCTGGGAGAGACGCACAGCTTGCTGCTCTAACACCACACGGTACTGTGGGTTAATCACACACACGGATACGCAGAACGCACTAACCCTGCCACCGATTTAGTGACGTGACTATCCTGGAACAGCCGGCGGACCGTGCTCTACCCCCATAAGCGCCCTTACTGAAGAATCACAGCTATTGGAGGGTGCCCCGGGAAGGCCCCCCTTATGCTACCACACCACCCGTGGGCCTTGCACCACTTCCTGCATCTCGAGGCGATATATGATGGGGAAGCCAGACGCGCGCCAACCACGTCTCACCTTCGACGCGAAGAAAAACGCTCGCATGCCGGCAGCAGGGGTGAATGAGGGCGCTGAAGGGCAGCTGCAGGATCCACAGCCTCCACAGGGCGAAGACATGAAAGCACTTCTTCTGGAGATGCGGCAGGGCTTCGCGAGCATTGCTGGCAAAATGGACACCCAGACCACGCGCATGGACACGATAGTCCATAAAACAGACAGTCATGAAACGCGCCTAAAAGACACTGAGCAACGCATATCGGAGGCTGAAGACGCCACGACCCACATCCAAGGCACAGTGCAGCAGATGGACAAGCTACTAAAGATCATAGCTGCTGATGGAGCAAGGACTCACAAATGAGACTTGCTCGGATGCAATCCTCTTAAAGTATTAATGTATTAAATTGTATTGTTCATACTAACTATTGCACACACAAATACAAATAGCAAGGAAGCTTGCCTATGTGTTTTTACTAACAAGTAACGCTTGTCTATTCTAAAATGGCTGCTAAAACGCGGGAACTTTACTGCGCATGTCTCAACCATATCACGTGGTGTGACGTCTTTCTTTGCTTGGTGGGAAAATTCTTGCTTCTGCGCAGTGTGATTTAAAATGGCTGCTATATGTTCTCACATGCTACAGCTTGCTCTTATGTTTTGTTTAAATTGTAATATTCTAACGCTATTAATGCGGGTATAAGTTTATAAGTAAAGGGAATAGAATAGACAGAGTGGGTATACAGTGAAACATTTTATTTGTGATTTTAATATTTTCTTCTTTGACTTTATTAGTTCGTAAATGTTGGGCCTGGGGTTGGTGAACTGAAAACTCGAATGACGTGGGTTCTGCGCATGCTCCTTGAAAGACTGCCCAGAGCGGAAAGGGATGAAGTCAACCTGGACGTCGTCCAAGGCCATGACCTGATGGCCAATATTGTCATATTCATGAATGTCCTTATAAAATTGTAACAATGTACATGAAAAGGCACAAACTTTGTCATAAGACGGGTGGGAAATAAAGCAAATGTATTAAATTTGAGGGGCGGTATTCTAAAACAAAGAGCTTTAAGAAAAGGAATTAAATCAATATGGTGTGAGGATCAACCCCCTGTCTCCGTCCAATCAGAAGTAGTGGCCCCATAAGATAGCAACATTAAGGGGAGGTACATGGGCGTAGAAGGGTATAATAGATATAGAATTAGCAAATTAGTTAGCACACGCACAGCGCACAAGCATTTACGCGCATTCAAGCTTAAGCACAGCTGAAGGAGCAGAGAGGCTGATCGATTGCAGACTGAACCGCTGTCCAGAGAGGTCCTGAGGTGGGGGCGGCGGAATCCATTAGAAGGAAGAAACGGGAGAATCGAGGAGAAGCGAAGTACCAGAGAGGGGAACGACGCAGGCGTCGTGGGTAGAGAGGTCACCGGTCCTGTCCTGATCCGGGAGGAGTCTTTTTGCTCTTCATCCTTCCAGGGTCCTATCTTTCCAACTCCTTGGCCAAGGGGTTTGGTTCTCGCACTTAGGTAAATATAAATGCAAACCTTAGTTGCGCTGCTGTCTCTATCTTCTCTTTTTCCTAAGGGACCGTCATTAATCGATAAATCATTGTTGTGCTTCCTCCTTGAGATTTGATTCAAGTACTATGTGGCTTTGTATTTTACTCTGCTAAATCTTTAGATAAACATTTTAAAACTTCTTGACTTTGTGATTATTTAGAAATTATGAATTGTATGGAATGTCACTCATTTTAAATTTCCCAATTAGCAAAGGATTCATTGGTAAGTCATTACTCTTCAATCAGAAGGTAATTGGTAGCAGGGATTTGATAAAGAGTACCAACTGACCCACCAGCGGAAATTGCTAGCGTAGTATGAATGTATGGGCCCAAGTGAGTATTTTGTGTATGAATGCTTGTTGCTAGTAACCCGCTGGATCAGTTTTCTGGTTATCAGAGGATGGTTGTGCTTTGTTAATTGGGTAATGAGAATTTTATTTTTATGAACTAACATCCGCTTTTTGTTTAAAGTTTGTTTTATGTTGTCTAGAATCCCCGGGGAAAATTGAGAAGCGGTTGGTAAGTGGAAGCCATACTGCAGTGAGGTTATCTGTCAGGCAGAAATAGTACTGAAAAGTTAAAATAGGGCTATCAGTACTTGTTAGGGACTCTATGTGTGTGAGTAATAGCAAGGGAATATGCTAGTGAAATTTTGATGTTATATCACCTAGAAAGGGTAACATTGAAGAAGTAACAGGTATTTCTGAAGCTTGCGTGAAGAGTAGACGGAAATGTTTTACTCGTAGTGTATGATTAGTAAACGGAAGAGTTTTACTAAGAAGTGAGAGAATCTATCTTTTCAAGTTAGCGAAACTGACACGATAGCGAATGTTTTATGTTGTTATTGAATTTAATTAGAAAATAGGGAGAATAAAACTTTGCGTAAGTTTTTTGTAAAGGGAGGGTCAGCTGCCGGAGAGGAAGCTGACGTCACAAACGCCGCGCTGGGATTGGTTAAAACCGCGGGCATGAAAAGACTCTTGTAAAGGAGGGGTCAGTAGTCAGGAGTAACACTGAGGTCACAGGTGTCGCGCTGGGATTGGTTTAAACAGCGAAGGACAGAAAGGCGCAGATTGTAAAGGAGGGGTCGTCAGAAAAGACGTCACTGAAAAGCCGCGCTAGGATTGGTCCAGAAGCATAAGTTAGCTGGAACTTAATTGGTTGTCAACATAGAAGTCGAAATCTTAGTGGACAGTGGAAATTGTATGTTTAAACGCGATCCGACTTTAATAGGAACTCGTCCAGACAGGAGATTCCTAGGTTTTGCAGAATATAATTCAATAAACAGATATTTACCCAGAATGTACGGAGAAAAGAGAAAAATGTCACTTCTACAAAAGGTTAAGAATTATTTTAAAAAGGACAAAACAATAAAGACTAGAGAAGGGATTATCATTCCACCAGCTAAAACGCCCGCTTCATTCATGATGATGGAGAGAGGTTATCATACTTGTGTATGGTTAGAAAATTGGATAGAATATACCAAAAATGATGGAATATTAGCATTTCCAGAAAATGGTACTTTCAATGGGAGGATTCTTCAAAATTTGAGATTAAGAATGAATGATTTAGAACCCAGACCTAGATTGACTCAATACGAAGCCTTAGAAGAATGGGAAACTGAGGCATTTGAACGTGACCGATCCAGAAGTAATAGGAGTTATCGGGGATTCTTTCCCAGATACCAAAACGAGTCAAGGGACGGTCAGATGAAACAGTGGAGAAGAGCAATGCTTACAGAGGGTCTGTATCCCATATTAATGGCAGAAGAATCGTCAGGGAGTAAATGCACAGAAAAGACCAAACATTTGGCTAGATTTGGAGATTCCGAAGACGAATTTATGGAAGATTTATTAAAGAATCCACCACCATATCAAGAAGGGACAAGTGGATGCACCCCAAGTGCACCCTTGTTACGGACTCCCTTGGTGCCTGAAGTATTACATGATTCACCAGTTAGTAGAGTGCTTCACGATAAAGAAAAGGAAGCGATAGATAGAAACAGAGCAGAATTAATTCAAAAAGTAACGCAATTGAGTGTTCACCCTGATTCATTGACCATACCTGTAACGATTGGTCCAGTGGTTCCCTTATATGGTGACAAGGCAATTTATCCCAAACCTCTAGTTGTACCTACACCTGTGAATGTTCCTAAACCGGAAGCAGTAGTAATGGTTGAGGATCACTTTAGTGATTGTGAGTCTATGATTTCATTAATGGACTTGCCCATTCGAGATTCTGTAAATAATACTCCAAGAAGAGTAACACCTAGTTGCTCCAAAGATGTAAACATAGTAACCTCATCAGGAACTAAAAGTGCCACAGTAGTTACACCTGAAGATTTAGAAAGGTGGGCACAAGGATCAGACAAACAGAATTCACCCCCAAAGATCATGGACATTTATAAATTAAAAGTTGAATTAGAAGAAATGATAGCAGGAAATGTAGGAGTAGATCGCCTAAATACTTACGATGAAGAAGAATTATTGTTCGTATGCAGAAGCATCACAAGAAATGCAAAAATATTTCATGAGAAATTATCAGATTTAGCTCAACAGATGGGAATTGAAATAGGGAAGTCAAAGGTGCTGCAAAAACCCTATAGAGCAGATTTTTCAGACAAAGATTTAGAGAATATGAATGCCTCAGGAAGGAAATTACAAGTAAAGGAATTAATGACAGTTTTGCAGAAATGGGGAGAGCTAGATAAATGGAAAGCTAGATGGACAAAGAAAAAGGAAGAGGCACGATATAGTAAAACCACTTCAGAATATTTAATGAAGGAAGCAGGGAAAGGAGATCAAATGTACCCGATGCGAGAAGTTCCAGGAGGGGGATATGTACATGTCCCATGGAGCAGACAGGATATTTTATCATTTACGAACGATTTTCCAAAATTGAGAGAAAAGCCAATTGAATGGTACAAGCAGGTTGAGAGGTTTGTGAAGGTGTCAAAGGTGTTGTTGAAAGACTTGGATGGTTTGTTTGACATAGTGGTACCTGCAGATTTGTGGACAGATTGCAAAATCACAATTGATTGGCCTAGTGAGGAGTATCCTAGAGATCCAAAGACAGGTGCCCCATCTAATGATGTAATGAAAAAATATCAGCAGGTGATAACATATTTGAAGGGAAAAATACCACCAAAGGAAACAGATTGGGTGAAAATAGACAGAACTACCCAAGAAGCCAGTGAATCGGTACATGCCTACTATGAGCGTTTATTGCAGGTATTTAAGCAGTATAGTGGATTTGAGGACATTGGAGATAAAAACATGAGTCAGTTTGTTTACCGATTTGTTTACGGTCTGAAGCCAGAGATTTGTCAGATGATTAAGCAGCACATGTTGTGCTGGCAGGGAAAGCCGATAGATGAAATTTTGAAATACGCGAAATATTGTGGAGATGACATTGAGGATAGACACAAGAAATTGCAAGAGAAGGTGATGTGGGCTCAGGTGAAAATGGCTGAGCGACAGGGAATTAATTTGGATAATCCAAATGATAATCAAGGAAAAGATTCTGGAACGAATGGTGACACTGGGAACGGAGGAAAAGTGAGAGGACGAATGAGCAGAGAAGAGGCTAAAAAGAAGTTTCCTTGTCATGGATGCGGAAAATTAGGGCATTGGAAGGATGAATGTAAAAAGATTCGGAATAATAATGGCCCAAATCAAAATTTAAATCCACAGACGCAGAATGACTCACAGCAGGGTGTAAATCCTCAGAGTCAGTTGCCACCTGCACCTATACAGGGTAATGTAAGCAGAGCAAAGCACGGTACAGACGTCGGATATCAAGGAGGAAGTGGTAAGAATGATTATGTAACATCACAATTTCTTTTACAGGACGATTTTGATACCTATAATTTATGACGGTGCCTGGGAGAGGGGAAGAAGGAGTGCGTACTTGGTGCATCCTTACCGGTAGATCAGTCAGGTCCATATGTTGAAGGAAATGTGAAAGGTAATGATATTACTTTTCTTTTGGACACTGGTGCTACTAGGTCTACTGTGAGAACAGCAGACATCCCAGACCTTCCTCTCTCTGGAGAAGCTATCCAAGTTGTGGGAGTGGCTAATCAGAAGATTAGAACACCTCTTACCGAACCAATGGAAGTAAAAATCGGAAACTTTAGAGAAATGCATCAATTTGTAGTATGTGATTCCAGTCCAGTAAATTTATTGGGCAGGGATTTGCTCTGTAAGATGAACTGTACAATTTTCTGCACACCGGATGGTGTGGCAATTCAGACCCCAGATGAAGACCATGTATATAAATTTATGATTGCAAAGCAAGGTACAGAAGTAGATGAGATGTTTTCCCTGATAACAAAAGACGAGTTACCAGAAGAACTGAAAACTACGGTGAATCCCATGGTATGGGATTTCACGGGAAAGGAAGTAGGACTTATGGCCAAAATAGACCCAGTAAAAATTACTGTAAAGGAAGGTGCGATTTACCCAAACACCAGACAGTATAAAATGAGTGCAGAAGTAAAGGCAGGAGTCATTGAAGAAATTGACAGAATGGTAAAACAAGACATATTAAAGGAAGTAATGAGTAGCCCTTGTAACTCACCAATCATGGGTCTAAAGAAACCCAGTGGAAAATATAGGATCGTTCAAGACCTGCGCAAAGTAAATAAGATTGTGGAACCTTGTTGTCCTATAGTACCAAATCCTGCAGTAATCCTATACCAGATTCCTTGGAGTGCAGGATGGTTTACTGTGATCGATTTATGCCAAGCATTCTTTTCGATACCCTTGCATCCAGATAGTCAGTATCTATTTTCATTTAAATTTGAGAACAAGGTCTATGTATGGAATCGTGTCCCTCAGGGGTACACAGAAAGTCCTTCCATCTTTAACCAAATATTGAAAAAGTGTCTAGAAAAACTGGTGATGCCAGGAAGCTCAGTCTTAGTGCAGTACATAGACGACTTACTAGTGGCATCTAACACCAGAGAGGATTGTGTTGTTGACACCATAGCATTACTAAATCATTTAGCAGAAGAAGGTCATAAGGTGTCACCTGAAAAATTACAGTTCTGTACTACAGCAGTAAAGTACCTAGGACACCAAATTGAGAGGGGCAGAAGGAGAATAACAGATGAAAGAATAAAACTAATAAAGAAAATGCAGATGCCTGTCTCTCAACGAGAAGTAAGAATGTTCCTTGGAATAGTAGGGTACTGTAGACAATGGATATTAGGATTTTCTCTACTAGCAAAACCATTGATTCAGATGACGAAAAAGAAGGCAAAAGACCCAGTTGAATGGGATGATGAAAGTGTAGGTGCATTTGTAAAACTAAGAAATGCTTTGTGTGCAGCACCTGCCCTAGGCATGCCTGATTATAAGAGAAAATTTGCATTATTTTGCCATGAAAGAGAAAATTGTGCACTTTCAGTCCTAACCCAAAGACATGGTTTGACCAGACGTCCTATAGCATATTTTTCTGCTACATTGGACCCAGTGGCAGCTGCGTTGCCTGGTTGCTTAAAAGCAGTAGCTGCTACTTGTTTGAGCATTGAACAAAGTGAGTCAATTGTAATGGGACACCCTGTAAAAGTGTTCGTCCCACATGCGGTTGTGATTTTGCTGACAAGAACCCGAACTCAGCATCTTACTCCTAGTCGACTGACTAAGTATGAAAGAATAATACTGGGTGCTGAAAATGTGACCATTGTAAGGTGCACAATAGTAAATCCAGCTACCTTACTACCAGACCCATATCATGAGGAAGTTAAAGATGACGAAGAAGAGCATGATTGTTTACAAGTCACAGAATTGTGCACAAAACCGCGTCCTGATATTCAGGAACTACCTCTCAGGGAGCCAGACAGGGAGCTGTTTGTTGATGGCTCATGCCAAAGGCATGAAGATGGAAAACTAACTGCAGCATATGCAGTATGTGAACTAACTGGAATAGTCGAAGCATCCTATTTACCAGGGGTAAAATCTGCACAAATAGCTGAATTGATTGCTTTAATAAAAGCTTGCAAAATTGGGAGGAACCAAAAGGTAACTATATTCACTGATAGTCAATATGGTTACGGGGTTGTGCATGATTTTGGCCAATTATGGATGCAGAGGGATTTCATGACTTCTTCAGGATCCCCCATTAAAAATGGACAGTTCGTAAAAGAACTACTGGAAGCAATACAATCACCAAAAGAATTGGCTGTGGTGAAATGTGCCGCACATCAGTCAGGAGATGACTGGGTGGTAGTCGGCAATAGATACGCAGATCTTGTGGCTCAACATTGTGCCAAAAACAGATTAGCAGTAAACAAAAGGGTGGAAAGAATGGGAATCAGCTGCCAACTTATGCTGTTTGCACCTCCTGAAACATGGAATGATGTAAAAAGATTGCAAGATGATGCTGATGAGAGCGAAAAGAGTATATGGATTAAAACAGGATGTACCCAAAAAGCAGAGGATGATGTATGGACTTGTGCTGACGGCAGACCAGTCATGCCTGATTGTCTGCTTTCACAAATGGCTAGGATGTATCATGGAGACACACATGTAGGGAGAGATGCAATGATCAGGCTCTTTAGACAAAATTGGTTCAATCCAAGGTTTAGGGCAGTAGCAGAGAGTCTTTGCCAGAGATGTCTAACTTGCCAAATGCATAACCCAGGAAGAAAAACAGTAATTGGGTTTGGGAAAATTGGAAAGGCAGAGGGTCCATTCATGAGACTGCAACTTGATTTCATTCAGTTACCACCATGTAGAGGGCTGAAATATGCACTAGTCATAGTGTGTCTATTTTCCAAGTGGGTGGAGGCATACCCTACCAGAAGGAATGATAGTCTTACAGTTGCAAAGTTGTTACTACGCGAACTAGTACCTAGATTTGGTTTTCCAGTAACTTTGGAATCAGATAGAGGAAAACACTTTAACAGTGAAGTGGTTAAAATACTCTGTGAAGCATTCCACATTGAACAAAAGTTACACTGTGCATATCGTCCAGAAGCTTCTGGAGTGGTGGAACAATTGAATGGCACGATAAAATCCAGACTGGGAAAAATGTGTGCTTCAACATCATTAGATTGGCCAGACGCATTGCCTCTTGTTTTAATGGGACTCAGAAGCATTCCTGATAGAAACACCGGATTGAGTCCGCATGAGATAATAATGGGAAGAGCAATGAGACAATCACATGTACCCACGAATAAACTGCTGAATATATCAGATGATATGGTTCTGGATTATTGCAAAGGACTGGCTGACTTAGTGCGTTCTGTCTCTCACCAGGTTGGAGAAGACGCAGTTTCCAGACAGCCTGAACAAGAACATGATCTGAGTCCCGGAGACTGGGTGGTAGTGAAGAATCACACCAGAGAAACGTGTCTATCACCCAGGTGGGGCGAACCATGTCAGGTCATACTGATTACGAACACAGCAGTGAAGTGTGCAGGATTTCCTAATTGGATTCATGTAAGCCACACCAAAAGAGTACCAGATCCTGAAGAAGAAAATACTCAGATAATATCTATTACTGAGGAAGCTGAAGGTTGCCCAGCTGAAGAATCTCAGGCCCGAGATTCAAGGGAAGCTGACGAAGAACAACCGAGCACAAGTCAGGACTGGATACCAGTGGTAGAAATACCTGAGATCTACTACAGAACAAGAAGTCAAGTAAATCTAGAAGAAATTGAAGAAGATCAGATAGGTGAAGAAGAAGCAGCTCAGGAAGAAGAAGAAGAACAAACACAAGAACCTGAGCAGGAACAGATAGGGAGAGGAAACTGGGCTCAAATTAAAGAAGAACAATCAGACTTTGAGCAGGGACAGACAGGTTTAGAAGAATCCGGTCAGGCTGCAGAAGTTCAAAGTGCAATAAGCCCTGATCAGAACCAGTTAGATCAAGAAAAATACACAGAAGAAGAAGATCTTGAGAATTTCGAGAATGAAATCGTAAATCAAGAACAAGATCAGTTACAAGAGATCCACAGTGAAATAGAAGAAGAAATAACAGTAAGACCTGGAAAAGAACAAGGAGAAGAAACTGAAATAAAAGAAAACGAGAGTGTGCCACAACTAGAAAACAAAAGAATTTCTGAAGAAGGAAATAAAGAGACAGTACAAACAGAGAAAACAAGAAAAGGTGATCATTGGCCTAGCGTCATCAAAAGAGTAAAATACCACATAACAACCAGAAGTGGAGATCCAGAACAAGTGAATGAAGTAACAAGTCAAACAGAACAAAGAAATAAAAGTGAAAAACGAAGAAGCAAAAGACTGAAACTTGTGAATAACAAATTTAAAGGTCCTGATTGGACTTATATTATTCTCGAAGATTACGAAAGCTCAGAATCAAGTGAAAGTGGTGACGAAGGAACCAGTGCAGAACTGACTTATGAAAAAGAAATAGAACCACCTTGAGAACGTGAAAAGACTTGAAGAATACGATAAGAAGAGCAATCTTCCTTGTCAAAAATGACTGACGATAGAGTTACTGGGAGACCAAAGCAGAAAGGTTGTAAAAGATGTTGTGCTATATGCATATGCAACCTGGTAGTGATGCTTATAGTGTGGTTAGTTGTGATCGTAGCAATTCCTTATCTTATGATAATAGATAAAAAGATTAACAACGAAACTAAGGAAAGAATAGATAACTTGAAAAGTAATAGAGTAGAACTAAAGGCAGAAGACGAACCAGAATTACATCATGAAGTAACAGATAACGACACTAGTTTAAATGTTTTCACAAAGTTATTATTTCAATATGTAGATACTATGGAAGTTAGTAATTGTTATGTTTGTATGAAATTACCTGAATCAGTAGCAGAAGGGTTAACGTATCATCACTTGCCATTAACCTATGGCATATCATGTAGTGTAGTAACTAGTTTATTTTATAGAACAGGGCGACTTCAGTATTATTATTCAAATATAGATGTGATATTTTCTGAGGTTCCGATTCGAAAGAATATGAATCCAGTGCTTAGTAGCAAAGATGCACAGTTTATGGGAGAATTTTTCTTAACAATGAAATCAATAGACATAACACACGCACATAGAAGCAATCTAACATGTTCTTTACATGAAGAAGAAAAGGTGTTTTTGAATTTAGTGGAGAGTAGAAGACAAGATTTCCAAAAGAAAGCTTCTGAGCATAAGGCTCATTTACCACCTTGGGCTGAGAAAGAGGGTAGTTACACACCTGGCAAGGCTCAAGCTGCTATGGCTCTAGATTTTGAAAAGACAGGGAAAATTTGTCTACATAGGTTAAAGACAGAGTATAACAATGTTTTCATCGGTACCAGTGAATGTGAACACAATTTCTTAATTCTTGGAGGTTGGGGACTAAAAGGAGGAACAGATTCAGTTTTTCCTGGAATCTATTATGTATGTGGGAATAAGGCCTACTTTAGGCTTCCTGCACGGTGGTATGGAAGTTGCTATTTTGGAATAGTATTTCCAAAAATATACCACGTAAAAAGAAACACTGGCAGCAATGAAAATACTAGTGAATTAACACGTAGAAAAAGAGCTAGTTTTTCAGAAATTTTAGGTGATATATTTGGTGCATTGATACCTTCAGTGGGAATAATTCTGAATTCAAGGAAAATATGTAAATTATCTACAGTGGTTGATCGTTTATCAACTGACACTGCTGGAGGATTTCTAATGATTAATGCGGAAATGGTTGCGATTAGATCTATGGTTATGCAAAATCGACTTGCTCTTGACATTATTTTGGCAAAAGAGGGCGGAGTCTGTAAATTATTGAAGACAAAACACTGTTGCACTTACATACCTGATAAAAGTGCAGAAATTGGAACATATATACAGAATATAACAAAACTTGAGAAGGAACTAAAACCACTGGAAATTGATAGTGTATGGGAAAGATTGACCAGTAGTATTAGGTCAATTGGTACTTGGTTTGCTAATATAGGGAAAGGACTTATAGGTAAAATATTAATACCCTTAGCAGGGTTAGCAATAATAGTATTTTCAATAATAATATGGTGCAAATGTTGTAGAAGGAAGGAATCATATAATGTGACAGAAAAAGGAAAGAAGAGAAAGTTTGATGAGATTGAACTTGAAGATTTAAGAAGTGAATTATACAAGAAACTGAAAGGAGATGTGAAAAGTAGAAAGTGTAAAAATGAAAATGAAACCATAATATGCTAAAGGTTGGCATCTGGTTGTGGGTAGTATTTTGATGGCTCAGAAACGCCATCAGAGAGGGGATTGATGGAGCAAGGACTCACAAATGAGACTTGCTCGGATGCAATCCTCTTAAAGTATTAATGTATTAAATTGTATTGTTCATACTAACTATTGCACACACAAATACAAATAGCAAGGAAGCTTGCCTATGTGTTTTTACTAACAAGTAACGCTTGTCTATTCTAAAATGGCCGCTAAAACGCGGGAACTTTACTGCGCATGTCTCAACCATATCACGTGGTGTGACGTCTTTCTTTGCTTGGTGGGAAAATTCTTGCTTCTGCGCAGTGTGATTTAAAATGGCTGCTATATGTTCTCACATGCTACCGCTTGCTCTTATGTTTTGTTTAAATTGTAATATTCTAACGCTATTAATGTGGGTAAAGTTTATAAGTAAAGGGGAATAGAATAGACAGAGTGGGTATACAGTGAAACATTTTATTTGTGATTTTAATATTTTCTTCTTTGACTTTATTAGTTCGTAAATGTTGGGCCTGGGGTTGGTGAACTGAAAACTCGAATGACGTGGGTTCTGCGCATGCTCCTTGAAAGACTGCCCAGAGCGGAAAGGGATGAAGTCAACCTGGACGTCATCCAAGGCCGTGACCTGATGGCCAATATTGTCATATTCATGAATGTCCTTATAAAATTGTAACAATGTACATGAAAAGGCACAAACTTTGTCATAAGACGGGTGGGAAATAAAGCAAATGTATTAAATTTGAGGGGCGGTGTTCTAAAACAAAGAGCTTTAAGAAAAGGAATTAAATCAATATGGTGTGAGGATCAACCCCCTGTCCCCGTCCAATCAGAAGTAGTGGCCCCATAAGTTAGCAACATTAAGGGGAGGTACATGGGCGTAGAAGGGTATAATAGATATAGAATTAGCAAATTAGTTAGCACAAGCACACGCACAGCGCACAAGCATTTACGCACATTCAAGCTTAAGCACAGCTGAAGGAGCAGAGAGGCTGATCGATTGCAGACTGAACCGCTGTCCAGAGAGGTCCTGAGGTGGGGGCGGCGGAATCCATTAGAAGGAAGAAACAGGAGAATCGAGGAGAAGCGAAGTACCAGAGAGGGGAACGACGCAGGCGTCGTGGGTAGAGAGGTCACCGGTCCTGTCCTGATCTGGGAGGAGTCTTTATGCTCTTCATCCTTCCAGGGTCCTATCTTTCAAACTCCTTGGCCAAGGGGTGTGGTTCTCGCACTTAGGTAAATATAAATGCAAACCTTAGTTGCGCTGCTGTCTCTATCTTCTCTTTTTCCTAAGGGACCGTTATTAATCGATAAATCATTGTTGTGCTTCCTCCTTGAGATTTGATTCAAGTACTATGTGGCTTTGTATTTTACTCTGCTAAATCTTTAGATAAACATTTTAAAACTTCTTGACTTTGTGATTATTTAGAAATTATGAATTGTATGGAATGTCACTCATTTTAAATTTCCCAATTAGCAAAGGATTCATTGGTAAGTCATTACTCTTCAATCAGAAGGTAATTGGTAGCAGGGATTTGATAAAGAGTACCAACTGACCCACCAGCGGAAATTGCTAGCATAGTATGAATGTATGGGCCAAGTGAGTATTTTGTGTATGAATGCTTGTTGCTAGTAACCCGCTGGATCACTGCCAAGAATGAGGATATTGAAGCGAGAAGCAGAAGGAACAATATCCGCGTCCTAGGAATACCGGAAAGTACAAACACAGGCAAAATGGAGGAATACATCGAGAGGTTGCTGCTGGCGGTGGTAGGGGCGGAAGCTCTTTCCCCTCACTTCATTGTCGAAAGGGCCCATAGATCCCTTGGGCCGAGGCCACCCCCCGGAAGTACGCCGAGACCCATAATTGCGCGTCTCCTGAACTACAGGGACACAGATGTGGCCCTGAAGGTGGCGAGAGAGAAGAAACAACTGCATTTTGAAGGGGTGCCCTTTGCCATGTATCCTGATTTCACGGCACATGTTCAGGAAGAACGACGCAAATTCCTCCCTGTAAAACAACAGCTAAGACAGGCCCAAATCGATTATGCCCTGCTGTATCCTGCACGCCTCCGGGTCACGTACCAAGGTCAACAAATGTTCTACACAAAGCCTCAACAAGCTGAAGAATTTCTAAAAAAGCTCAAGAGACAAAAGACTGCAACAACCACACCAGAAGATTCGCCAAGATCACACTCACCGAACACTGACTGATGGTCGCTATGACAGAAGGTTGCCTGCTGTTTGCTTCTCGTGGATACAAAGGGACACCGTGGTGCTGCAACGCGTCGACGTTTGCACAATATGAGTTCACATCCCTGGGACGTATGAAGGTGGGGGCGAAACCTAC
This sequence comes from Calotriton arnoldi, assembly GCA_963921515.1. NCBI lineage: Eukaryota > Metazoa > Chordata > Amphibia > Caudata > Salamandridae > Calotriton > Calotriton arnoldi. Next base: position 1,710,681 of record CAWUFW010001590.1, read on the forward strand.
CTTCTGACGGGACACAAGGTCCAAAGGCAGCCAGGCACCCTTGACGCCTCTTCGGGGACTTGCTTGACAGCACAAACACTCCCTGAACAGCGAGAGGTATCCGTGGGCCACCCAGCAGTACTTCCCCCGACGGGAGATCCCCCTTATCAGGCTCACTCTGCTCCCTGACCAGAGAAGTTCAACGTAATGGTTTGTTTACAGGGTACTAGGGAGGTGGGAGGGTCGAATGTAACTGGCATGATTGGGATGCTTCAGTGGGAGGGGGGGGTAGGGTTATGGGTTAATGAATGCTTTGACAAGCGTAGCCTACAGCACTTCTTTCGCAAATGTGACTCTCTAATTGTTCGCTTATTACTATGTATTGCTTTGCCATATAGCAGATTCTGTATTACAAGAGGGAATGATGAACCTGGTGGACAAATCCCAATTGAGAATACTGTCCTGGAACGTCAGAGGCTTAGGGGACCCGAGAAAACGTAGACAGATCCTAGCCTATCTGGACCGTAAACAGATAAGCATTGCTCTGCTTCAAGAGACACACATTAACCCACACTCTCCAGCCACGTTCGCTAGCAAGTGGGCGGAAAATAGGCTATTTTCCTCTTATTCCTCTTATGCTCGTGGCACGGCTATATTAGTCAAAAAGCAGACACCTTTTGCATTGGCAGGTGCGATAATGGACCCCCAGGGGAGGTATGTGATAGCACGGGGACGCTTGGGCAGAGATTCGGTCACGATAGCAAACTGTTATGGCCCTAATGTAGACACTCCTGAGTTCTTTACCAACATCTGGGGAAAAATTGTAAATATAGGATCCACCCATATAATCTGGGGCGGGGACTTTAACGTAGCCCTTAACCCGGCTCTGGATTGGTCCCACACAGCATCGCACCATTATAATCACTCTTTCACGGTATTGCAGGGAATATTAGATGAGGGGGGTCTGATAGATAGCTGGCGCTATACACACCCACAGGTCAAAGAAGGCACGCATTTTACAACACATGCTGGGACATGGGCTCGTCTGGACTATTGCTTACTCTCAAGAGGTCTAGGATCGGTTATCAAGGATGTTGTGCATCCTGCCAGAACATTTTCAGATCATTGCCCCGTGAAGATAACGCTCATACCTCCAGGATATAATAAGCCCAGGCCTAGCTGGAGGTTACAGCCTAATGCCCTGCTAGATGCGGTCTTTCATAGTGAACTGGGGGAGGAGATTCAGGATTTTTTCCTAAGGAACAAGGGGTCAGTCGATAGTGTGGAGACGATATGGGAGGCCTTCAAGGCCACAATCAGAGGGTTCTGTATCTCAAAGGGTTTTGGTATGCTGCAGGATATACAGAGAACGCTCAGGAAACTTGAAAACGACTTGAAGATGTTGGAGGTACGGATGGGGGCAGGGGAAACAGGACAGGTGCAATATGACTTCCGGGAGAAATTGTCAGAATATAAGGACGCTGCAGCACGAGAGGCGAGATTCAGAGGACGCTATTGGGTGGCCCGTAGATACGGTGAAGGTGAAAGGCCAGGAAAGGCATTAGCTGAAGTGACGAGGCGCCCCCGCTTCTCAACTCACATACTAGAAATTCAAGGACCGGGGGAGGTAGTACAGAGAGATACAACTGACATACTTGACACGTTCACCTCGCATTATAACACGCTGTACACCACACAGCGGACTGGGTCAGTGGACCTTGATAGCTTCTTGGGAGATGTGGCACTTGGGTGGCTAAGCGATACACAGAGGGAATTCCTATGCATCCCCTTTGAATTGGCCGAAATCAGAGAGGCGATAACGCAGCTGAAAAATGGGAAGGCACCGGGCCTAGACGGCCTACCCGCTGAATTTTATAAAAATTATATCGACATTATGGCTCCAGTGCTTAAAGAAGTATATGAGGAATCCTTAGAGAATAGTGTGCTCCCACCCTCGATGAGGGAAGCGCTGGTTACATCCCTCTTGAAGCCCGGCAAGCCCCCCGAGTCCTGTGACTCCTATAGACCGTTGTCGCTTATCAACTGCGACACGAAAATATTAGCTAAGGTCCTGGCTAACCGGTTAACTCTTTTAATGGATAAACTTATCCTTCCTGATCAGTCGGGCTTTGTCCCCGGACGCGCCACCACCCATAATCTTCGTACCTTGTTCTCCTTGCTCCAGAATGTAGCACCTGAATTCCCACTAGTTGCAGTTTTTTTAGATGCCACTAAGGCGTTTGACTCTGTGGAGTGGGACTATCTCTTCGGAGTACTACAGCGTATGGGCTTCCCCCCTCTGTTCCTCTCCTGGATCAGATTACTATATCAACAGCCTACTGCCAAAGTGTTGATCAATGGTCATCTTTCTCCCGCGTTCTCCATCACGAGAGGCACCCGGCAGGGATGCCCGTTATCCCCACTTCTTTTTGCTATAGCGATTGAGCCATTGGCATCTAGGCTTCGTCAGCACCACCAGGACAAGGCTTTCCGCTGTTGTCTGCATCAAATTTTTATATCCCTTTATGCAGATGACGTTACACTATATGTTAGGGATCCCCAACAAAACATCAACCCTCTACTACGGGAATTCATTGTCTTTGGTAGGTTATCCAGGGTCAATATTAATTGGGGGAAGTCTCAGGTTTTTCCTCTGACACCTGCGGTTACTAGATTTGCACTTGATTTCCCGTTGGAATGGTGCGATGCTGACCTTCACTACCTGGGTATACAGTTGACTAGAGACAGAGACAACATCATACGGCTCAATTATGGCACGGCTATCACACAACTTACCAGCAATGTCACTCGCTGGATCTCTCTCCCTCTCTCGCTCACAGGCCGAGCTTCCCTGATAAAGATGGTTGTCCTCCCGCAGTTCTTATACCTCTTCATGAATATACCTTACAACCCTGGTCCTTATTTTTTTAAAACTCGTCGCACTGAATTACTGAGATTGCTTTGGGGAGATAAACAGCCGAGGCTCAGATGGTCCATCCTCACGAGACCCTATGCTCAGGGCGGCTTTGAAATACCAGACTTTGAAGTCTATTTCCTAAGCGCGCAAGCTCATTATGCTTATTATTGGATTAACCCCCCCAGATACATGCCGCAGGTGGCTACGGAGGATTGGCTCGCTGACCCCATACCCTTCAATGGTATTATACATGCCCCTATTCGTACTCGCGCAGCATCACCCACCACGGTCACAGGCACGGTTGCTGCATGGAACCGTATCACAGACCATCTTGATTCCCCTTTGTTATATTCATCGCGGCTCCCACTGTCCTATCATCCCTGCGTGCCACTGTTGCAGGAAAAGGGATTCCATAAATTATGCGAACGGATCAATGTTACTAAATGGGGTGACCTTTTTCATGATGGCATATTCCGCTCTTCAGACCACTTATTCCAGGGGATTCGACCCTCGCCTCTAGATCTTTTCCTATATATTCGACTCAGACAGGGAGTGCGGTCGGTTATCCCAGATTTCCCACAGGAGCCCACGAACCTTACCCCGTTGCACCAACTGTTGGGTTCCACGGACGGAAAACACCTAGTATCTAGACTATACAACAGCATACGTACGCAGCAAACGGAGGCTACTAGCCCAGCCCGCATACATTGGAATGTGGAGCTAGAGAGGGAGGTGACTGATGAACAATGGACATACTGTTGTCTCCAAACCTCACAGATCTCCGCTAGCTGTAGACTGCGGGTCATACACTACAAATTCCTACATCGTCTGTACTATACACCTGCCAAAAAGTGTAGATTTAAACTGTCTGATAATGATCACTGTGAGAGATGTGGAAGGTCGGGGGCAGGATTCATACATTTAGCATGGGAATGCCCAAAGATACAGGAGTTCTGGGGGCAGGTCTTTGAGGCACTTGAGAAAATGTCGAATTGCACACTAGAGAGAGATCCCTTGGTGGCGCTTTTGGGCTATACAGCACAGATACCCAAGACACATCGCAAGTTCACTGCCGTGGCGCTCTTGCTGGCCAAGCGCAGAGTAGCCTGTAGGTGGGGCAGGGGGAGAGCTCTGAAATTCAAGGATTGGCTGAAGGACCTGCTTTATTGTCAGGAGCAACTAACAACTTATGCTGAAACGCTCCCACGTGCTTCTAGGCCCGGGGATATATGGGGTCCTCTCCAGGGCTATCTCCTCATGCAAGACTCGGATAGGTCAGATACCCACCCTCTGGGAAATGTCGCTTGACTGGTGTGTGAAACATGCTTTCCCCTATCCCCCGTACTCCCCTCCTCCGGGCTAAAGTTCAGTGACATGCCTTCAATTATTATTGTCATATGCTCTGGGGTTTTGTTTGTTTTGCCGCTGCCACCTGGGTGATTCGTGATGTACAATTTACGTGATATGTAAGTAATATGGTGATACCTGCCTGCTGAAATGTACCCTGATGTTCCAAATACATCTTTCTTGTATGGTTCTCGAAACATGTAACCTTGCTGTAATTGTATACTATCTAGGATTCATCCACCTGACGTTTTGATATTGTACAGAGATAAGAGAGGTCACTATGCCAGACAAACGCTTGTCAACCCAATGGTTATCAAAGGCTGTACTGTTTGTTACACATGATGAAAATTATTAAATAAACAGTTTAAAAAAAAAAAAAATCATGCAACAGACCATTTAAAAAATGATGAAGTCTCTTCAAAGTACAGAAAAGTGTATTTCTTTAACACGTGGAAGCTCTGACATTGATAGGGTACATTATATGCCTGCACTGAGAGGTACTTATTAAAAGTGATGGTTTTGTTCAAACGGTAGTGGGAACTCACATTGGCGAAAGTGCTTTCATACACGATAACAAAGAAGAAAAGAGTTTTGGTGAAATAAAATATTTGCCTAACAGAGGGAGGGTGGGTGCACACTGCCTCACATCCCAGCACTCAGTTTGCCCCGATGCATCATAGTAAATGCAGTGCATGATAACACGTACTTCGGTGACAGGCTTTAGTTTTTAACCCTTGTTGGTGCAGCCAGTGCTGTGTATCTCCAGACACGTGTTTTAGGATAGTTGTCCTTCTTCAGTAGAGAGCAACACATTCTTTTAGGGGGTGCTGGAAATGCTGCCCAAAGTCTTCTCAGGTCTCCATACCACTCACTGGGCGCAGGTGCATCAACCAGAGCTCATCAGCTTATTAGCTCAAGGGAGCCTTTTCAAACAGGGGGAGGGTGGGCGCACACTGCCTCACATCCCAGCATTCAGTTTGCCCCGAAGCATCATAGTAAATGCAGTGCATGATAACACTTACTTCGGTGACGGGAAAATATTTGCCTAAGATCACACAGTTTAAGCAAGGAAGCCGCAAATTGTCCAGGTTTTCTGGTTTCACTCTGTATAAATCAGCCAGTAAATGGGTATCGACTAGTCTTTCCTTATGTTAAGGCTTTGTTTTTCACCTCTTAGTGCATTCTTCTGCAGTTTTAAAATATAGCAAAAACTCAACCCAAAAGTATTGGAGCGCTTACATGAGCACCAATTACATTACAGAAGGTCACATACATTGTTTATAGGCATGGGGAGATTAAACGATTTGCCCAGAAAAACATGAAGTTGAGCCGATGCAGCGACTCAAACAGGCTCCCACGTCCCATAATTGGCAGGTCTGGCTGTAAAATCATATGTGCAATTTGAGGGAGGGAGGCAAAAGCAACATCAAAGCTCGGCTCGTTATGGGCTCGAGGTTCGAACAGGACCTCGAGCTGAGCCAGAGTCATGCTTCAGGCTTAAGCCTGGCTCATGCTTTCAGTGGCTCACCCACCTCTAGGAGCAAGTGCTAGTGAGCAGTGTCTTAAGTGAGATTTCCACTCAAGTCATACCCTCCAGTACAAATCTCCACGTGCAGACAGTCTTTCAAGTTACTCATTTTATATATGTAATTTTACAAAAATTACATGTATTATGCAAGAGAATATTATGCCTATTTTAATGCCTTTATTAATTTAGGAAGAGAGTTTCACACAAAGCAAGTCCACGCTACATAATATGAGTTAAGTTGATCTGGATTTGCATAGACTCTTAGGTTTGTTTGCACAATTCTTGCAACTTAAGTCCACCTTGCATAACCCATCAGGGGCCTGGAACTTTGTGATGCAATTTTATGTTGAGATAGTGCCAACTTTTGGCGTAAAAATCGTTTTCTGTGCAAATATAACTTGACGCTACCATACGCACCACTTTGTGTTATATAATGCTGTTGTGAGTTGCATGTACATGTGTACTAAGCAATAGTAAATCGTGGCTGAGTCAGGAGCGGCTCCTCTGCTAAGGTGGAGGAGCGACGCCCCACTGCTCCTAGACCAGAAAAAAATCAAAAAATGTCTTTGCTACGGGGCTGGGCTAGGCGGGGCGGGGCTGGGGTCGGAACCTGGGAGGAGTGTTGAGTGCACACTCTCAAAGTGCGCATGACTGCTTGACCGGCCGTAATGGCCCAACCAAAGCATCATGCGCACTTAGCATGTTCCCCACCAGGCTGCATTACACAGCCTGGTGGGGAACATGCCCAGGCCCCCAGTCCCCATCTGAGCACCGAACCATGGTACTCAGACCAATCACAATGCTGCATTGCAGCATTGTGATTGGCTTAGGGGAACAAATCACAATTCTGCATTGCAGCGTTGTGATTGGATGAGGAGAGCCCGGGTGCTTCCTGGTTCCGGACTTGTCAGGAAGAGAAGGAACGACGGAGAGACGTGTCTGAGGAAAAACGTATGTGTTTTTTTTCTCAAATCCACCCCGGCCCGCCACCCTGTTCCCTGCCAGATGCCACTGGGCTGAGTGCATTACCCTAGCATAATGCTCCTCAGTGCAATACACCTTCACAAAACAGATGGACTGCCAGCACATTCCCTGTAATGTGGGACAAGATCTGCCCAAGAAGGAGAAGCCCAGCAACTAACTGCCTCTGATTGTTTGGAACCCACCTGGGCTAATAAGTTAAGTTATAATTTTTTATTGTTTAACTAATAAAAATCTTACAATATCATGATCACTACAAACTGAGTATTTTAAAAGTTAAAACAAGTTCATAAAATTATTTTAAAACTCGGATATATAACCACCATAAACAATTCATTCACAATTTCCTACAAAGTGCTTGTCTATGATTAAAAAAAGTCACATATAGTACTTAGAGAAACCAGACGGCAGCAGACATAGTTCCAAAATGTCTCGTGACAATACAAAATCCTACACAGTACTAGTTTCCTTGATAATAAATTATGACAAGTTAAAAAAAAAACGAATTCATAATTTCTATAAGGCACTTGTCTATGCTAAAATGTCACACAGATTATTTAAAGAAACCAGAAAGCACCAAACATCTCGTAACAATGAAGAATTCTTCACAGTCCTAGTGACCTTGATAATAAAATGCAGAGTTAATTCCTAGCAGCGATTCCTAGATAATGTCATGCATTTCCAATTTTTTCGTCACCAGTTTTAAGAAGTTTGCAAAACTTCAATTCAAAAGGGTATGCAATGACTAAAAACATGCAATTACCGCTTGCTTACATGTACGAACTTCCCGCTGATTAAAGGGTATTTTTAACAGCCCCCTCCTTTCTTTTAGTAGTGCCAGGCAGGTACAAGTTAAATGAATAATGTTTTCCTCCCCAGTTTTACACAGTCTACAGCGAGTAGTTTACTTTTTATATCCTGGATCCAAGGCATCACCTGGGCTAATACACACTGCCCTGGACATTTTTGGGATGTTCTAGATCCCCAAGGAAACCAGGGCATCTCTGCACGTTGCTGCAGTGCAAAGTTGCCCACTCTTTACATAGTATATGTACACAAGGGAAACCCAAAGATCGTAAGGGACCAAGGGTACTTGAGTAATTCTAGAGACAACAGCCCCTTAACAAGAAATGAAATATAGTCGTTCTGGATACAAAAATCAGTTCCATGAACAGTTTCAATGATCAGAGTTTTCAATTTTATTACTACAATTCGAATAAAAAATTGATTTACCCAGCCGGAATAATTTCAAAAACCAAAGATCAAGAGAGCAAAAAAACAATGAACTGAAACAAACAATGAGCAAAAAAACAATAACGGACGGAAAACCAGCTGCTAAAAACTGACAACAAAAAACATATAGACATATACAGGCAAGCAAACAGTGACCAACATTAATATAACACCTTTAGGTCACTTCTTATTAAAAGCAAAACACTACTGCACCCAAAACAAAAATACTACAAAGCATAGAGTAACGGGTCAGAGGGTATGTCGACGACGTTTCCATCCCGTAAAAATATGGGATCATCATCAGGTCTGAGGATCAGTTGCCTGGCATGGTATCAATTGATATATTTAACACAAAAATCGAAAGATTCGAAGAAAACCTGCCCAGGGAGTTGGTGTATTGGATACAGTGAGAGTTCACTGTGATCGCTCAGTTGGGAAAAAACTTTTTGCTAGAGACCCCTCACCCACCAGGGTTGCCCTTTGGTGGCATGATTCATCATTGGGGTTCATCTCAATCCTCTACGGATTGAGACGTGCTAAGACTTTGCGATTACGCAGGAACACTTATTGGTGTACTGAATGATAAAGGAAGTAAAGTGGAAGGGAGTGGGAATTAAAGTTAAAATTACCTGACTAGTAGGACAAAGATTACAATATACCAAATTTAAATCAAAGACTCCCTACTATGTTTAAGAGCAACTACCCTAAGCATCTCATAACTTCATTCACGACCACGTATATCCACAACAAGACCAATACCACAAGTTTGGAGGAACATAGATAAATGATGACACCATGTATTGCGTAGCAAGTAAAAAACACTGACATACCTACTTTCAACTATAATCAATCCCTAATCATCAAAAACTTCAGTCTTGTATCCCCATGCTCCATGACTAACCCGAAAAATGCTATGTGTCAGGAAAGCATAGCATCCAGCGATAAGCATAAATATGGATCCATTTTCCTTCACACTGCGTGTAATTAATCATTGAAGCAAATTGGGTCCAATATGAGCCATAAGCCTAGCTCATCCATACTTCCTTTCTTTCTACTTTCCCCTTTCTTTCCCTTCTCCTTTTTTCCTTTTGAAAGAAATATATAGCAACAACTAGTAACTCCTAGTGATCCCCTGAGTCATCAATGATTTATAGGAGCTAATTATCTACTAATGCGCAATTATATCGGGAAACCTCATCATCACATAGGAATAGTGTTTGAGCCCAACCACCATTCTCAACCTCTCTAGTGCCTCATCAAACCAGTTTATCATTAATACTATTTCTCTTACTAAATTGGCACTAGTATTTTCTCACTTGTATACATGCAGTGTTTCCACCAACAGTCTAAAAAGAGCCCCACAAACTCCAAACTTTTATCTGTATTTGATCAGCCCAAGTGGACTCTCAGCCCAAAAAGTGATGAAATTCATTGTCGGTGTTGTGACCCAATTCGATGGCTCTCAGATGACAAATCCCCTTAGCCTCAGACTGCCTCAAAGTCTGTTCCCTATCTCCACCCCTTGGATTTTCTGGAACATGTTCAATACCATGAAACCAACGGGTGGTGATCATCAGGATGTTCCTTCTAATAATGATCCGTCATCGGATATCTATCATGCTTGTTCCTGAGGGCTCTACAATGTTCCTGTATGCGTGATTTCAAATTCTGGGACGAAAAGCTTTCTGAGTTTGTTGATATTAAACTTCAAAAACATGTTAGAAACCTTCCGTCTTACATTCAGGATGGGAAGGATGTTCTTAACAAGTTCAACAGCTTCCCTTGGTCAGAGGAACTAATGTTCGTTACATTTGTTGTAACAAGCTTACACATCTGCATTCACAAATACTTTGGCCTGATGGCAGTAAGGTCCTTTTTGGACAAGGATAAGGCAGACCACTATGAATATAATGAAATAATTTTAAGTATGAATGACATCATCCTATCTAAAAACAACTTTGTCTATGATGGTCTCTGGAACCATCAGCTCCAGGGCACTGCCATGGGCTCCAGGTTTGCTCCTTCTTATGCTGACCTCTTTATGGGCTGGTATGAGAGGGAGCATGTCTGGGGCAGATATGCCTCCCCTAGACCCAATACATCGTCTTCTGGGGGAGGTAATTGATGATATTATCTGACTCAACGGGGCGTGGCTTGCCATGAAGAGAAATGGCCGCAGCCTGAACAGGGTCCGCTGAGCCGATCCCGATAACCCCGCATAAATCCGGCCAGCATCCGCTGCTACTACAGATTTAATATAAGTGAGAGTCCTAGATACTCACTTACCAGCAACCCCAAAGAGAAGTCCCGGCCCATTCGGAATGCCGGATAATCCGAGGCTACGCAGATAGGCCTGAAAGCCGCGGAATCGAGTGGCGGTTCCCAGCGCCACGTACCCGATGCCAAGGAGCGGAGCGGAAATGTGAGTGCGGGGAGGTGGCACAGAGGCCTGACCAGCTGGGTTCGCAGCGATATTGCATTACTGCTCGGGGGAGACCAGTTCGGGAGTATCAGCACCACCCCGAGCCCGGATCGGCAGACCGGCAGAGGAGGAAGGATCACGCACGGTCTGGACAAAGGGGTGGGATTCGGCATATAAGTGAAGGAACCTAAGGTTCAAGCATGCCCAATGTTAGAAAGGTTAGTTATGGCGCGACAGGTGCTCTGCAGAGTTGGGGGGTGGGAGGTTCAAAGCCCACCATGCAGGGTAGCAGGGAGGGGGATGTTATTAGACTTGGGAAACGTAAGTTGTATGTTGATGGTTCTTCATGATAGATGCTTAGACTTAACACGCAGAAATGGGGGGATCCGGGAAGGGGGGAGAGGGGTACCATGCCCAAACACACCACTACAGCAGTAATAGCAACTCTACTTCGAACCCTATTACATAGAACTGATGCACTCACAGATCATTAATGTACACCTGCCTACACCACCCGCTACTCCCCACCCAGTAGGTACAGATTTGGTGGTCATGACTTGGAATGTGAACGGTTTGGGGTATAAAATTAAACGCACGATGGTGATGCAATATATTAAGCGGCATGCTCCTGACATAGTCCTGTTGCAGGAAACGCACTTAATGGGTAATACGTGCAAAGCCCTAGATAGATTTGGATACAAACTAATAGCGCATTCTGGATTCACTACTGGGTCTAGGGGGTTGGGTATATTAGCTAGAACTACTCTGCCATTTACCCCTAACAAGCCATGGAAAGATAGACTGGGCAGATTTGTAGCTATTACTGGGACGTGGGAGGGTCAGGCCCTAAATTTGTGTTCGGTATACGTGCCGCCCAGGATGCACTCAGACACCTTGCCGGAACAGGGTAAACTGCTCCTAGAATTTCCAAACGGAGTGTTGGTGCTGGGCGGAGACCTCAATGCAGTAATGGATCCGCACAGAGATAGACTGACGAAAACAGGAAGAGAGTGAGAAACTGATGTATTGAAGGCTTTACAGAGGCCCTGGGACTCACTGATTTATGGCGCAAGCACAACCTTCTGGCTAGACAGTATACCTATTACTCAGCGCCCCATGGGGGATACTCCAGATTAGATTATTTACTAACGCATACTGCTACGGCGGGATGGTTCTGAGAAGCGATACACAGGGAAAGGGATATCAGATCACTCACCACTCAAGGGTAAAATACTGGGGCCCATGAGAACGAATGTACTACTACCCCGAGTAGACCCGTGGCTGCTTAAAGATAAAAAGATGATGGATAGCATTCAAGAAAGGACCAAATATTAGTTCCAGGATAACCAGGGAAAGGTGGACTCACCCAGTGTTCTGTGGGAAGCCTACAAAGCAATAATAAGGGGACACGCACAGGCCCTAAAAGGGGGACAGAAGAAAGAGTGGCAACTCCAATACGAAGTGCTTGAGAGGGAGCTTAGCGGTCTGGATGCAGCTGCTGGGCAGTCTGGCAAACTAAACCCGCAGACTGGACTGGGGATACTATGATCACAACACGGCGCGCTGCGCCGTAAATAGGGGGGCATATCAGAGCCCTCAACGCTATACTAGAATTCCAAGACCTACATCTGAACCTTTTTTGCAAGCCTACGCCAAATGCATGAAGTAGGATTCACACATATTTGCAAAAACTGAGTATAGAAATATTGGAAGGAAAAATACGTGAAGACACCTTCTGCACGTTACTCCTTTATAACAACCAATCGATATTTTGGAGTTTGACACTTAACGCATGGTCCCCCAGTATTGCTACGTAAATTACGGGGGCTTCTCTTACTTATGGGAGCATTCTCAACTATTTGGACTTACGTTATTGGACACATAAGCCTTGAAGAAGTTGCCAACGTAACGAAACACGTGCCGGCTGTTTCCATCTGTGACAACATAGAGGCTATATGAATGGGATTTCCGTGAATCTATTTATGAAAACAACACTTGTAGCAATTTTTACTCTATATATGTGGACTGTACTTATAAGTATGAGGTCACCACAACTGGAAATGGAACAATGTTATTAAACTAAAATTCTTTTTGCATAAATTGACTTGTTGGATTACTTACCTGGGAGCTGTCACATGAATACTTTTACAAACTAACTACACTATTTAACAATAGTGACACAAAAATTTGAAGAGTGCCGGGGTAAATCTGTTTTGTTTAAACTAACATAGAAGTTCTTTGGTACTTCTATGGGGTGACATCCGTGGTAGTGGGGTGTCTTACGTTACCTTAAGTGGCACCAACACTGGCATCAGATTATAGAGTACTTCTAGAAAGATACTGTTTTATAATTGATGTGCTACCCTATGTTCCACCGCTACCATTCCTTGTGCTTTGTTTTAAACCCACAGACTAATCACGCAATACGTCTCTAGCAGCAGGAGATGCATGATACTGCAGAAGGGAAAGCTAGGGAATAAGCGAGAGCGACTCAGAGGCGACTGTACAAAATAGGGGACAAAGCTACTAAATTGATAGCAAGGCTAGGAATTAGGTTCTTAAAATAGCCGACCCAAAGGGTGAAACCTATGAGACTGGGGAGAGTATAGCCGCTGCTTTTGCAGAGTGCTATGAACAAATATACCAATCCTCATCAACAAGAGCTAAAACAGACTGTCTAGAATTCCTAAAAGATTCCACCCTCCCCATGTTAACACAGGATGATCGGGAAGATCTAGATAAAGACGTCACCACAGAAGAAGTCTGTAGCGCGATCAGGGCTCTGCAGTCTGGGAAGGCAGCCGGCCCCAATAGGCTACCAATTGAACTGTACAAAGGTGTTGTGACTCTGGTAGCCCCACACATGCTGAATATGTTTAATGAGTCTTTGGAGCGAGGCAACCTACCGGAAGACCAAAGGCAGGCTACAATAGTGGTTATCCCAAAACCGGGCAAACCACCGGCAGACTGCTCCTCGTATAGACCAATCTCATTGTTAAATACTGAGACAAAGGTCCTGGCCAAGATTTTGGCAACCAGGCTCACTAGGGTAATAACTGCTTTAATTCACCCTGACCAATCTGGGTTCATGCCACATCGGAATACTAGATTGAACCTGAGGCGACTCTATGGAGTCCTCCATGCGACTAAATGTGAGCCGGGGGAGAATGCAGTGCTGCTGTCATTGGATGCACGTGTGGCATTTGACAGTATTGAATGGAGATATCTGTTTGCGGCACTTGAGCGATTTGGTTTTGGACCTAAGTTTCGAGCCTGGGTACAGCTGCTATATACGGAGCCGCTGGCCAGGGTGAGGGTGAATGGCGTGATATCTGGGCAATTAACGCTGCGTAAAGGTACGAGGCAAGGATGCCCACTCTCTCCAATGCTCTTCACCATAGCATTAGAGCCCTTGGTGGAGTGGATTAGAAGGGACCCGCTAGTACGGGGAATAACGATCGGGGGTGAATGGGAGGAAAATATCTCCTTATATGCAGACGATATAATCCTATATGGCACAAAACCCAGATCTACAATACATCGTATATTGCACATCTTCCATTTGTTTGGAAGCTACTCCGGCTACCAGATTAACTGGGATAAGTCGCTAGTGTTTTCATTAAAGGACGATACACTGGATATGCCACCCAGTGGACAAGCTATAATGGTCAGAGACAAGTTTAAGTACTTAGGTATCGTGGTATCACAGTCGGAGACAGAATTCATGGAGGACAATCTATTCCCCCAGCTAAATAGGCTACGGAAAGACATTCTACACTGGAGAACGTTACCACTCTCGCTAGTTGGAAGAGCGGCTCTTTTTAAAATGATGGCGTTACCGCGATTACTATACGTCCTCCAGAACATTCCATATAAAAATCCAGTCGAATTCTTCCGTAAAGTAGATTCGGAAGTGAGACAGTTATTATGGAACGGAGGGAACTCCAGGATAGCCCTTCACAAACTGCAGTGGGGAGTCCACGAGGGGGGCCTAGCGGTCCCAGGTATCCACAAGTACTATTGGGCCGCGCAGTTGGTTGCGGTCAATGATTGGGTCTATGCAGGGAGGGAGGACCCAGCATATCGAATGGATCATCACTCGATGGGACAGAGAGGGTACCTGGATGCACTGTATGGCAGGGAATTACCAAGCAAACTACCTAAACATACCCAAACGACAATACGAATCTGGAGGGAAACAACAAAGTCCCTTGGATGGGAAGGCAAATTAGCAGACCGCACCCCCTTGTGGTGTGGCGACCTCCTGGGGGAAGTATGTTGACTGCCGGGTTTTAGTGCATGGATGTTATTGGGCATAAAATATTTAGGAGATGTCTGGATAGGGCAAACAATGGTGGAGTTCTCTAGAATGCAGGCAGATTATCAAATGCCAGATACAGAACAATACCGATACATACAAATGAAACATGCCTTGAGAGCACATATTAGACCGTGAGAACACATACCAGAATATACGCCATTAGAAGATAGAATACTGCTAGACCCAATAAAGGAAAAAGCCACATCCATCATATATAAGAAAATAATGAACAATACTCCTGACCCCTTAGTAGCCCTGCGGGAGGCATGGGAAGGCAAGGTGGGAATCCTGGAAGAGGATGACTGGGAGGAGGCCATATAGAGCCCCAGGGAAGTGGCCATAAGAGTGAGATTTCGCCTTATACAACTGCGTGTTTTCCATAGGTCCTACACAACCACGACTATATCGAATGGGTAAATGCGCCTCGAGCAACTGTATGAGGGGATGTGGGGAGGAGGATACCTTCTTCCATATGTTGTGGAGCTGCCCAGTGATACTTAGATATTGGACCAGGGTCACGCAGGTAATGACAGCAGTAGTGGGGCAGTTGGTTCCGATGGATGCAAGATGGCATATACTATGTGTCACTAGTGAGGCCAAGTGGCCAAGGTACACCAAGTTATGGTTGCTGTTAGCAGATGTTATTGCAAAGAGGAATGTAGCAAGAGCCTGGGGGGGCAATACAACCAGCCAAAGTCTCAAACTAGGAGAATGACCTTGATTGGTGTTGTGCGGCTGAAAAAGTGGTGTAGCAAAGCGTTGCATGTCCAGAGAAATGGGGTAAAGCATGGGATAAGTGGGTGGAGTACAGAGGGACCTGAGATGTAGTAGCGGGGTAGTAGATGTAAGCTGCGGGGAGCTAGTGGAATGCAATTGAAACCAACTGTTATAGAATTGAATTGCCAACTATGGTAGATAGCGGGTCAAGTGATAGGGTGAGCCAAGCGATATTCCGGCTTGATAGATGGACCCTGTATTTTGAATGTCTTTTATCTGTGATGTTTTGCTATCCATCTGTAAGTTTAATAAAAAGAGCTTTAAAAAAAAAAAGATATTATCTGCTTATGGACGGGTTCTGTTGAGGATTTAAATGCCTATTTTACGTACCTTAATGAAAATCCCTACAATGTACGACTTACCATGTGCCATCACAGGGATTGAACTGACTTTTTGGATTTACAGTTTTATGTTAAGGATGGAATCATTCAGAGCACTATGTTCAGAAAGAAAACTGCATGCAATAGTATTTTGCATGCCTCTAGTGTGAATGCAAAGTCAATTATAAGAAATAGCCCATAAGGGGAAATGGTTTGTGCAAGAAGGAATTGTAGTGAGGGTTCAAATTTTGAGACAAGTATAAAGGAAATGAAGGATAGATTTATCAGTAGAAATGTGCTAACTCAGGCTGAGGAGAGGATCCAGTTGGTAACTATGGAATCCATACTAAATAGCCAGAAAACTGAGCGCAAACTAAATAAGTTAGCATTAGTTACTAAATACATGATGCACAGTGACAAATCTTTTAGATTCTGTGCAAACACTGGCATCTCTTGCAGGATGTACCTGGGTTACAGGACGAAATTGAGAGGAATCTGAGAATAGTCTATAAAAGAGGTCGTACCTTGAAGGATGCCCTCTGTCCAAGCTATGTAACATTTACAAAGACGACAGGGTCTTGGCTACCCTCAAAACCTATGGGCTTTTATTCTTGCAGTAATTTTAATGTATGTGTACATGGGAGAAATAAGACCAAGATCTTTAGTTTCAACACTACTCAGACATATGACATACAACACTACATAAACGGTAATACCCGGTTTGTAGTGTATGGGATCGGGTGTAGTTGTAACGTGATCTATGGGGGGAGTACATCCCGGAAATTTAAATCACGCATAGAGGAACATTGTGGAGCCCTCAGGAACAAGGATGATAGATATCTGATGAGGGAGCATTATCGGAGGGAACAGCCTAAGACACCATCCTTTGGTTTCATGGTATTGAGCATGTTCTGGAAAATGCAAGGGGTCGAGATAGGGAATGGACTTTGAGGCAGTCTGTGTCTAAGTGGATTTGTCATCTGAGAGCCACCGAATTGGGTCACAACACCGAAAATGAATTTCATCACTTTTTGGGCTGAGAGTCCACTTGGGCTGATCAAATACAGATAAAAGTTTGGAGTTTGTGGGGCTCTTTTTGTACTGCTGATGGAAATACTGCATGTATACAAGTGAGTAAACACTAGTGCCAATTTAATAAGAGAAATAGTATTAATGATACACTGGTTTGATGAGGGACTAAAGAGGTTGAGAATGGTGGTTGGGCTCTATCACTATTCCCATGTGACGATGGGGTTTCCCAGATATAATTGTGCATTAGTAGATATCTAGTTCTTATAAATCATTGATGAGTCGGGGCTTACTAGGAGGTATTAGTAGTTGCTATATATTTCTTTAAAAAGGAAAAGGGAAAGAAAGGGGAAAGGAGAAAGAAAGGAAGTATGGATGAGTTAGGCTTATGGCCTATATTGGACCTAATTTACTTCAATGATTGATTACACGCAGTGTGAAGGAATATGGACCCATGTTTATTCTTATCGCGGAATGCTATGAATTTATAACACATAGCATTTTTTGGGTTAGTCATGGAGCATGGGGATACAAGACTGAAGTTTTTAATGATTAGGGATTTATTATGGTTGAAAGTAGGTGGTGGTGATTCACCCCAATTGGTTTTATTGTTATCTCTTTAACCCTTAGAATATTTATGAAATATATAAATGATCGGATCATGTAATAATATGGGTCACTTTCGCCTTATTATGTGAATAGACATTTAAAGATGTCTGCTGCGTTGCTCTGTTTATCTTGACTGGGATACATGTTTCAATACTACGGGAGATGTTCTATTCCGGTGATGCAGGTTCTCTGTTTATTTGTCCTCCCTCCAAGCTTAAAAATACCTTTGCGGGAAGTGGCATGATGGGGAATGGGTAGTGGTACCCCACACTATTTGGCTTTATGAAGTTTCCTGGAGTGCTATATACGACTATGCAAAAAAATTAAAGATTTTGCTTAGAGTATTGGTGCTTTATAACACAATTGAACATTTAAAGATGTCAGTCGTGTTGTTTTGTTTCACCCGCCTGGAACTCAGGTTCCAATAATAGAGGAGAGGTCCGATGCTAGACGTTGTATTGATGATAAGGATCTTACGTCCATGGGAAGACACGGATGTATATGGGGTTAAGTTTTGACCCTTTGTATATTTTTTTTATTATCTTACACATTTTCCAGTAAATATTGGCAAGTGTGGTCAGGACCCTCACCAACAATATGGCGGGTAGAATGTGGCACAGACATGCACATTTGAACCCACACTCTAGATAGTATGAAGGGCCTGGCTCCTCAGGTGAAAGTTTTTTACATGAGTGACTTTGGGTATAATAAAGGGTTTGGCGGTTTGTTAAGGACGTTTGCTGGTTGCCGAGTGAAGTAACATTCGACAATGTTGGGATGAGAAACAGATTCAGGCAAGCCATTGTATGTGGAATACCTTGGGGCTCAGTTTGAATTTCACTACGATACGGGCGTTTATGTTGGGAACATGTGGCTCGAGGTTTTGTAAATAAGAGGAGTGCCTGATAGAAACTGCATGCCCCTAAGACAATTTACATCCATTTTTGATACAGGTTGCATGACTCATAAATGTTGACACGGTTTGGGCTTTGTGAGTGGAGTTCTGAGTTGCATGGTGGTAGCCGGGAATCATGTGGTTATTTCAATATTGCAAGGATGGCACAACTCATATGTGCAGGGCTGATGAAAATTGTTGTGATATGTTTGAATCTGTTAACTAGAGTCATTTGATCTCTTTTGAGAATATAGGTTTCTTGCTTTTAAGTGCTTTGGAGCATGTGGTAGTATTGTGTTGTGTTGTTGTCAGATACGGCTAGAAACGCATGTGGGGACGCTTATCCACGTATGTCAGTTGTGCAATTGTGTTTTTACTTGCTCGCAATACATGGTGTCATCATTTATCTATGTTCCTTCAAACTCGTGGTATTGGTCTTTGTGTCTGGTGGTGAATGAAGTGGTGCTGAATGAATGAAGTTATGAGATGCTTGCGGTAGTCGCTCTTAAATATAGTAGAGAGTCTTTGATTTAAATTTGGTATCTTGTAATCTGGCAGATCGTGGAAACTTCCCCTCTTTTCTTATATATAAAAATGAATTTTCCTCAGATGTTGCGGTTGGGGAATATTCTGACCCAGCTCCAGCGGATGACTATCTTGTCACAAGATATAGAGTTCGCAAGCATTCAAAAGAACTCTTTATGAAATCATGTATTATGGAACACATATAATAATAAGGTATGCTTTTTAGAAAATTAAACAAACGAATGGGTATAAGGACCTTCCTAATTTTATACAAACAAATTAACTCAACTTGGGTGTTGTGTCATCACGCCATGTATTTCATGTGCATGTGGAACATGAGTTGAAGATATAACAACTCATGTTACCCACATGATATGTGGGTAAAGGATATTTGATGCAATCAATCTTCCAAGTATGACCTGCTGTACGATTGGGTTTGAATTCAATGGTATCTTTTCTATAGGGTTTCTATAAATGTATTATTAAATGATAAGGACTTCAAGGATCAGTATATCTTTTGGCAACTGTATATCTCGCTTTGGAATAATTATGAATAAATATAGTTAATGGACTGGCGATTTTGTGTTAATAGTTATGACACATTGACATATGGCTTCCCTTTCCCCATGGGCTCTCCATATGTATATGTTTTGGACAGTGTATTTACTAGGAGACCAGTGGATTGGTCATGATGGTTTTAAATGTTTTATGTTTTGGTCATTATTGTGTCTTAACAAGATGTCATTTTGTATATGTTGTGTGTCTTATATATGTTTTTGATATATTATTCACAGCCCTGATAAAATTCAGCTTAGTCTGAAAGAAAAGTGTTGGCTGTAAGGCTGTAATCCTTGGCTGTTTTTATGAAAGAACAACATTTTGGAATAAAGGAGAAAATCAACATACAACAAAGAATTTTAGACTCTTTTATGGGTGCATCATCTTGTGATCTATTCGTATGTATTTCTGTTTAGCAGAAATGTCAAGCAACGGCTGACATCTTGGTTGTAGTGCACCATTCTTTTGAATTGAAGGAAACTGTGTGGAGGTGCGGTTCCAGGAATCCGAAGTTGCAAGTGTTGATCATTTAGAATAGATACTTGACTGTAATAGGGACAGGGGAAGAGCCTGAGAAACCTTGACAAAGGTACATGGAGAAACAGAGCATCAACTGAAAGGCATATTGAGCAAATGATTCAATCCATGTGTGTTTAAGATTGAGATGTCGTTCCCATTTCCAGTGTGGAAAAATCTATCAATGTTGAGGTCTGCAACCTGGGAACATGACGAGGACAATGGACCTGTGATGGTGGGATCAAGGGGGTGTTACCTATGGACTTTGTATGTTATAATATAGTGTTCGTTCCACCAGAGACTAAAGACTTCTATCTGATTTCTGCAGAGATTCCTTCCGGACTTTTGCCAGACTGTTTTGCTGAACCCCATCTGCAGACTCTATGCATACCTTTCTGGTCGATTCCTTGCAGACCACTTTCCTGATTCCCTACAACCTGAGTGAACTTAATGAGGGTTAGACCTCAATGCTTCCCTTTTGATTCTTTCCGAAGTGTTGCTGAGGCTAACACGACCCATAGAAGACTCTCGACTGAGCTTCTGAGATGCTAACACTTTCTTGTCTAATTTCCTTTTCTCTTGTCCTGATTTCCTTCATGGAATTTCCCTGATTTGCGAGTTTCTTTATTACCTAGCCATCCTCTGGACTTTGAAATCCTAGATTACTGATGTGTAGGTGAGAGAGTCTTAGATTATTTTCTGAGCACCAGATATCGATGCTACTTCTCTGTATCGCAATCACAGAACTGCGTGTTTGTTTAATACTAGTCCCCCTCAACGTCATCAGGCGGTTGGAACTTCCAGTTGTTATTATGTACCTTTATAGCATTGTTTTAAGAGTAGTGTATTTGAACAAGATTATTAATTTGTAATAAACCTTGTTGAACTTGGCTACCAAATCCTGGTCCTCAATGTGTAGCCAAATGGGTTGCACTTTTAATTGAAATTTGATTGAATGTAAATGCTAACTCCCATCACCTCTCAGTCGGATCTAAAAGGTCCATCGGAGGACCAATGATAAGCAAGTTGGCCAGAAAATGCTGTCGTGGTTTAAATGTACCTGTGCCAGACCTTGAGCAGTATTTGGAAAATTCCTGAAAACTTTATACCCAGGGCCACTAGAATTATGAGATTCTGCGGCTGTTTTATTTCCGCATAATTATGAATTTTGCAGCATTTGCAACATAATTCATAATTTGCTATATAATCTGCAGATTTTCCATAACAAAAAAAATATTTCTAGCTCAAATGGATCAAAAGTTATTAAAAATGCAGCGACGTGTTGCCGCACAGTAGTAGGCCCTTCGCAAAGGTTGAATGATCACATTTCAGTTGCTTTTTGCTGTATTTTGGCGTTAATGAGGTATTTACATAGTGAAACCTTTATCAATCCAGAGTTAACGTGTTTAGATGACAAAATATCAAACTAATACTATCGAAAATTGTGCCGCACTACGCCCCACAATTTGATTCTCTCATGTGCATAATCAGGGCCGGCTTTAGGGCAGTGCGACTGGTGCGGCCGCACTGGACGCTGACCTGTGGAGGGGGGCGCTGTGATCTCAGGAGGGCGCTGTGTTTAGCAATATCTTATGATAGGAGAGATGAGGGACACTTTTGCTGGTGGTAGGGAGAGAATCCGAGGAGGCGTCATGGGACGTGGGGGCGCCAAAAGTGATTGTCGCACCAGGCACCACCCGTGCTAAAGCTGGCCCTGTGCATAATTACAGCGGCCCTGCTTATGTCTGTTAGGCCGAGAACAATACTGATTCAAGCACGGTCCTTTTGAAGGTCACTCCAACTTTTACCTTTGTTTAGACCGGTCTTTCCTCTGAAAAGTGAAATACAATAAGGCGCGTCCACATGCAATCAAAACACTGTCTCCATGATACAAGAGAGGAGACAACAGGAGAAGTAACACTTTTGGTAATATCGGAAATTCAGTGTAAGGCGGTGCGGCTTAGACTGGGAAGGGAATTGGTGGCCTGAAAAACATAGAAGGAGAGTAGAAGCTTTTTTTCATTTATGAGATAATATTTAATAATTGTCTCTAATGTATTCTTGCTTCTATTTTTATGTTCACTCTACTAGAGAAAAAAAGAAACAAAAATGAACATGGTATTTATAATTCCAACCTAAAAAGAATAATTTCAGACACTACCTTTGCAAAACTAAGAAGAGAGTCTTGCCTCGCCGAGATACGTACACAGCTGTGTTATGCTTTTCAAAGCTGGCCCCTTTTGAATTTAGGTGACAGTCAAAGTTAATCAGATAATCCAGGCCTTGACATTTTCTATAGCCCCTTTAAGCAGCTCTTCCCTCCAGCACACCCTGATGACATCATTCTTAAATTGTGGACTGGAATTTGGTTGGAAGCCTACAGTGCTGCAGGCTATTGGGGCTGGAATGCTTTTCACAGCCAGAAGCAGTGCTCTATCTCCTGATAACCGACTTTCCTAGCCAATTGTTGTTGTATTTATATTTGTGTTAAAAGGTTAAATATTCTGTAGTCTAAACTTTTCGAAAATATGTCCTTAATTTTGATTTTAAGCATAATTTCTGTGCTGAAAATGGCACAACAGAAGCCTAATCTGGATGATTTCAATGAAGTACACCTCAACATGTTTGGAAAAAAGAAAAGAAACAAAGGAACACAATGTGAATGCAGGTAAAAACTGCAAGGTCCATGCAGCCTGTCATTCCGCTGTCTTATCACCATGCACAAATGACACATGCTATCCGGCCTTACCCTCGTTTACCCAGTAATACTGTTTCCTTGTGCATTCTTAAACATTTTACCTGAATATAATTGCTTCATCTCCATTGTTTCTGCTGGGGGTAATATCATTCATCTTCTGTTTTTCAGTCAAAATAAATTTTCATGTATTTGTTAACTCTGAGCCTTAGTTCAGCTTTATACTTGGGCTTGTATTTCTGTATTTTTCCCTGCTGAAGTGCTTGCTTTTCACATTGAGGGGCATATTCACAAGAACGTGTGATAACTTCTGCAAAAGTTGCTTAACGCAACCCTTCACATCGCAGTCCATCGCGTGAAACTAACACCGTGTCAACGTGGTATTCCCAACCCGGCGACACCATGCGATAGTAGCAGGATAACGCGCCAAATGACCGCCCAAAAATTAACGCGACGCAGAAAAATTGCAAAACACGAACGCGGAAAAACCTGCGAGGCCCCAAACGCGATACAAAAATCCGCAACAACCAGCTACAGGCCTGAAATTCCCACGCGTCATGCGGGAAAAAGCACTATAAAAGCAAACCAAAAAAAAAAAAGACATAACCAAATAAAACTGCGTAGCACCATGGATGCACACGGACCAAGTGCAGAGGATAACCCGAACCCCACAAGCCCCACGGAGGACCAGCCAGCAACCCCGTGCCAGGGGAAGGGCAAGGAGAAGAGGAAGAGGAAGACGGGGTTCAGTCCGCAGGAAGACCGGATCATCGTCACGGAGGTGATAGAACACCACCAACAACTGTTCGTCACCTCCACTGCATCATTGGCAACACAAACGGAAATATGGCAGTCCATCGTCACCAACGTGAATGCAGTCGGAGTGTCGAGGAGGCCAATGGAGGAGGTCAAGAGGCGCTGGCATGAAGTGCACAGCAAAACCAAACAGAAACTCGCTGCCAACATGAAGGCAGCAAAGGCTACTGGAGGTGGGAGTCCGGCACCACAGGAGGAGCTGGATGAGCTGGAGGAAATGGTGGCCACAGTCATCAGTGTGGAGACGGTGCAAGGAGTCGGGGGTCTGGACACAGTGTGATATGACCGGACTCAACAGCAACAGGGTGAGTAACAACCAGGTACTGGGGGGACGGGGGGAGATGGGCACAATGGCACACATGCACAAACATGTGCAGCACACTGCACACCCACAATGAGTGCGGAACATGTCCCTGATACCCTTGGCACACCGCAGCACACATAAAAACACCAAGTAGGCCCCCGTCCACAATGTGCACAAATGGGCCACCCTCCATATCACTAATGCCACAACCCACGCATGCACATGTGCAGAATCCATGAAATTAGCGGCTCTGTGAGCCACACTGACAATGCAAGTGACACTGCATGACCAATAGCATGGCTGAAGTCACAAGACATGACATGGCGCACGACACGACATTGAGGTGGCTGAGTGTGGACCACATCCGTAAAGGAGCAGGTCACACCCTGACACATCCACGTGTACCTACGACCCATGACGTCAAAAACACATCAGCAGACACACAATGCACAAGAGTACAAATTTTCTCCAGTCGCACAAATGACCCAAGTCGCAAACATCCCATCACCCGAAAAGCACACAAGTCACATGCACACCGACTCCAAGGGATAAGGGTCCGCCAAAGCAGAGCTGCAGGGGTGATTAGGCAACAATGCAGCACACACACATAGCAATCACAGTACCCCAACACTGACGACAATGTGGTACAGAGTGCAACCCCTACACCACAGGGCAGAGGACACAAATGGCACCGCCCGTGCGAAGAAACTGGCCAATCACATCCGCCAATGCCTGACACTGTGAGATGGTAATGTACGAGTACAACCACACATCCGTCATGTAGTCGAAATGTACACTGTTTCCCACCAAATAGCCAGCTTCACCCAAACAGTCACAATGTACATCGTCATGCAGTCTGAATGTAAACATCTACAATGCGTCAACATACATGGAACACACTGTTAACCTGCATCTCCCCTTTACATTGCAGAAGGACAACCAACACCTCCTGCAGAGCAGACCACACAGCTCTTCAGTGATGATGAAGAGGACACCCTGCCCATTTGCACAGACACCCTCCAACGGCTCGTGGACAGCCTCCGCACCCCACCCCCAGGAGCAGGGCAGCCCAGCTGCATCTCGGTCACCCCACCACCTGCACAGCCCACACAGCAGGAAGCACACACCACCACGGCTGGCTCCCAGGACCCCCACGACCAACACATGGAATTTCAACGCCGTGTGTTAGGGTGCCAGGAGAAGGTGGCAGATCAGCTGCAGATGGGTTTCGACCTCATGGCAGACAAACTCGATGCCATACGTGGGTGCCTGGGTCCCATCAGGGAGCACCTACAGTCCCGAACGGACACCCACTGTCCGCACCATGCTCAACAACAATCCTTGGCTGACCTCGCTGGGTCCATTACCCGGATACGAGAATTGTCTAGGCAGACAGGCTCCAGCTATGACAGCACAGAGTTGGCACAGATGCGGAGGACAATGGAGACCATGGAGCAGATGCAGGCTGGAAGTATGGCTGCCACTGCTGAACACCAGCGAGATGTAGCTGCGATCTTCCATGCCTTGCGGATCCTCATCTTGCCATTGCTGCCACTGAGCCTGTACCAGATGACTGCTGCAGGAAGCTCGACACACACATCTCCGCCCCCTGATGTGTCAGTGGCATACAGTGACGCAGCCCTATCACCTTCGCAGCCTGATGTGTCAGTGGCACACAGTGACGCAGCCATAACACCACCACACACACCTGACACACTGGACACAGAAGACATCTCAGAGGAGTAAGATGTCAAGGGTAATGACTGTGTGAGGAAGGAGGCAGTAGCATCAGTCCCCGCCATATGGCCTGTCCCTGCCTGGTTGTGCACTCTGCATCATGCCCTGGAACAACACCTCCCAATGTCCAACGAAACACTCTGCGACATACACCTGGCCCCCGACATGGACTGCCATATCTGCTCTGGTATCAATGACACAGCCATCCTGCGGGGGACTGAACTCTACCTCTTCAGATTCACTTTGCATTCCCCCAAGGACTCTGGTTGGCCCACCACTGGGCAACCATGTTATGTGGGCCTGAAGTGGCCATGTACTGCTCCTGCCCTGACACCCCCCAGAATGTGAATAAAACATTCCAAATCACACAGATGTGTCATGTCTATGTTCACTCACATATCAATGTTTGGATGGGTGCAGGGACATTGATTGCACCAAAAGGTACACCCTGGTAAATGTCCTCAATGCGCATGTTTAGGCTGACCCACATGGCCAGTTAAATGACTGTGAAGGTACGGACTAGCTGTGGCCTCATTGCACATTAACGACAATCTCGTTACCCCCAACGTAGCCCCACGTCCATGTTTCAAATCGGGCTGTGTGTAGAAATCTCATGATAGGTAGCAGTCCTGAAGTGGTGTCCCCCATCACATGTGACAACAGAACGTGTCTTCGCATTCCTACTCACACACATCTGTGTGGACACAGTCTGTTTTGTAGATGACCTTGCTCTACATGGCAAGTAGTTGGACACCATACGCACATTGCTGGTGACACGTAAGAGCACAGTTCTGCCAGCAACTATTCCAGCCACAATGTCTGGCCCACGGAGGTGGAGCTGTCAATGGGGACCCACACGCAGTCCATTAGCGTCAGATAATCCCTCCATGTATACGGACAATGCACATGTGGGCACACGATTTGTCATCATGATGAACACTCATCACAGTAGTACACAGGTGCAGTGGCGTAGGCTTTATTGACATGTGCGTGTCAGTACGGGCAAGGCAAGGGCCACAACATGCAGACCAATGTTCAAGACACTTACAGGCAGCTTAGGGACATGTCGAGGTGCAAGTAATGGAGTGGCAGGAATGAACACCACACATCACGGATGTCAACGGTCCCGACCCACCTTGCCTTGCTGGACGAGCCATGTGATGTTTGGCGTCTGCTCATTGGCCCGTGTCAGGGTGCACGACTCACAGCCCATGGGACTGCATCACCTTGGACAGGTGTGTGTACACGCGCGTAGGTCCACGCACATGCATTCTGAGTCCTGCCGAAGGCAGACATGTCCACTGTTGTGGTGGGATATGTGGCCATTCCTCCAAGGTGCTGCAAGGTGTGGCAAGCTGTGCTGTGGGTGACAATCAGTTGTGGCTGCAGGAACGTAGTTACTCGTCCATGTATGCGAGCGCCGCTTCATGGGCAATCTGTTCCAAGAGTTCCTCATTGTCGGGGTCAAGGTACACGAGGGCGAGCCAATCCATTTCCTGGTCCGGGCAGCTGTGCTCCGTCCACGCTGTTTCACCAATCCGCAATACAGCCCAATTGGGGAGCGCATCGATGTGGTCACTGCACACGAGGAGTTGTGAAATCTCCCATGTCCAACTGCCTGCACATACGCCCAATGTCAAGGCATCCCATGCACTGGTATCACGGTTACACTCCGGTTCGTGGGCCAATAGGGGGCGCACACACATGTCATAATCCAGTTCGGCTATCGTTGTGTTTGATAGACAGACATCCATGGGCCACTCGAATGTGCATGTTCGACAGTGGAACCAGGGCTGGACGCAGGTGACGTACGCAAGCCAGAAACTCAGACGGTAACTGATGCGCAACACTGCCAGTGGCAGTGATCCCAACAGATGCAGCATTCGTGCACGGTACAGTTCCACGTGACAGGGGTTGTGCATGTGCCAGGTATTGCCAGCCATTGCCTTTGTTGGTCTCGTGGCACCGGCACTCTTCTGATAGGCGGCAGTCATGTGGATGGTCTGCCACTGCTCGGAGCAATGAGTCGTATTTGTGTGCAACGTTTGTGCGTATGGGTTTTTTCTTACTTATGTGTCAGGGGCATCCAGAGCAGGTGTACCCCAAGCAGGGACAAGTGTGTGTGGGGTGTGGACACGTTGGTCTTTCATTCGCGCGGTTCGTGGTGTGGGAGTCGTCAGGATCTGGTATGGTATCTCTCGCAGGGGGTGCCAGCCGCATTCAGGACCAAGGTCGGGGGTTCTGATGTCCTTCGGCCTTGTGTGTTGGGACAAAGGATCTTTCATTCCTAATGTTGGTCTGAATACTGCTTGCATTTTTGAAAGGTGATGTTGCCTTCGCGTTGCTATTGCTGCCGGGCCTTTCACTTGGTGTGCACCAATGTCGATACACACACAACATTTGGCATGTATGAGCCAGGAGCCCGATTGGCCTTGCGCTCCTTGTGCATTCTCTCTCTCTCTTTCTCTCTCTCACTCCCTCTCCCTCTCTTTCTCTCACTCTCTCTATCACTGTCTCTCTCTTTCGCTCGCTCTCCCTGTCCTTTGGTGAGCGCATGACACACCTTCTTATCTGTCATTTCGTTTTGCAGGCTGTGACTTGCAGACTGTCCTGGGGGACCCGCCATGACTATTCAGAATGCTTGTTTTGTGTTTAGTCTGTATTGGGCGAATTGTTTGCTAGATCTAAGATGTATGTCTGATTCTCATTTGTCTGACGGCACATGTATGTTGGGTGTTGTGATTGTGCGACATCTGGCACATTGTTTTGTTGATGGTTTTGTAACGTTGATGTGCCATATCTTTGTAAGGGTGTGGTTGGGGGGTGCCCCGTGTGGGGCCGGGGGGGGGGGGTCCTGGGTGTTGTGGTGGTGGGTGTTGTTGCCCTCTTGGGGCTATGGGATGCATGGTGGGTGGCTCCATGGCATCTGTTGTTCTTCATGTGTGGCTATGGGCTGTGCTCCCTTGTCTGGTGCCGGTTGTCATCCGACTTTACACCAGCTAAGAGCAGGTGTTAATTTCCTGCTGCTAACCCGCCTTATCGCATGTTTTGTGCTCTTATCGCAGATCTGGCTGGTCGTTGAGAATGTTGTGGAGTGGTGTTGTCGCTGGTTTTTGCACGGGTATGCCTACTCTGCATATCATTAGCGTTAGTTGCCGGGCTCATCTGTGGCGATGTTTTTTGCGGGTGCTATCGCAGGTAAAGTGGTGATATCGGCTGTTTGCACCAGCTTGTAAATGGGGCGATGATTTTATCGCGACTTTGGCTGCGGTAAAGGGCCGATAACTCGGCGATGTGTCCTTGAGAATATGCCCCTGAGTTTTTTAACTATAGAAAGTGAATGATTTTTGATGGATGTGTTGCTTCCTTCCTTCCTTCAGTGTGCGAAGGCTTGACTTGAGGATATTTGAAGCATTAAGGGTTTGGGTGAAAGTAGCTGGACTGTTTGCAGTCTGTCTTTACCCTTCTGAGAATGAGTCTTCTGGAGCCCTATGCAATATTGCAGATGAAACTCAAACCTTGTTGTGTTCTGAGATGCCAAAACTCATTTATTTAGTGCTATTTCTATTTTTTTTCTAAGTGCCCCAATTACATTTTTTGCTTGCACTGTGGACTTGTCCAGGTACAGTGAAATAGTGTGCTGGGACAGAACAGAACCCTATAGGATATGCAGTCCTGCTCCCCTGCCCTAAGTGCCCGACTGCATGTATCTGGTATTCTGTTTTTTTTTTACTAATCTAGTGTGCGTGCAGAGGCTTAAGCCTGTCCCATGCCAAAAGCGTGAACCTGGACCTTGAGGAATACACCAAGCATGCCCTCAGTTCACTGAAAATGGACTACTGTCCCGTTCATGGGTTTAGTACATAGAGCGGTGGCAGAAGCATACTGTGTTTTGATAATCCATAGTTGTAACCAGACCTTTTTATCTGCATAACTTGAGTGGAGACTTACTGGCCCCCTTGGGAAAATATCCTGTATGTTATGCATGTGTTGTCTATGTAGCCTGGGTGGTACATGCTTTGTGTGTATGAGTGAACCAGAGTAGTGGAAGCCTCTGGGGTCCCTTTGGATTCCCTTTATCTGACTTTGTGCAAAAGATGGAGATGCAGTTGTTTTCTCAGTGGAAGTGGCCTGTTGACATTCCTGAAGCTGTGGGGAGGACACATGGACAATGAATTGGGTAGAGAAGAGGCAAAGTTCCTTTATATATTCAGGCAGGCCCTTTGATAAGAGGAGCTGCTGATTATCCTTCCAGTAACACTGATATTTGGTAGTTGATGGGGGTGAAGGGTGAGACTGTAGCCTCTGTTGTTCAAGGTCAAAGGAACCCCTTGGGTGAGGCTCACCATTTTATTTTCTCCTGGTCACTCTTCGGTGTGGCTGATGACAGCCAGGTGCAGAAAGGTCACACCGCTTTATGCCTCTGTTTTGGGTGCTCCAAGCAGCAGACTACGCTGATGTGAGGTGCATCACTCTAAACAAAGGCTGTGTCTGAAAAGGAACCGAGAGAGAACACTTGAAAGGAGAACCAGCCGAAACCAGTTCTGAAAGCACAGACCGCGATTCACATCCCCTGTCTGCTTTGTCTGTATTAAAGTAGGATCCACAGGCATATTTATTGTTCCAGTAACAAGTTGTCAATGACAAAGGAAGGGAATAGTCCATAGAGTACTCAGAGGACTGCTATGCAACCAGGGCTGGTGTCTGTATGTCAGTCAGCTTCCCAGCGGTAAGGGAAAATCATCTGAAGTCTTGTCTTGGTGGAAGCTGCTGTTCATCTGAATGAGCTGCCTAGAAGCCAATCTACGTGCTTAAAGAGTGAAGGAGCCTGGGGATCCTGCTGGCAGTGTATCTGTACAGGACAAGCCAGAAGCAGAAAGACCTGTGCTCTTGTGGAGACTGCCAAGGAAAGAAGGATGGAGGAGAGTGATCTACGTGCCCTTGGTGCCAGCAGCAATCAAACTCTCCTCGTTGCAGTTCCAGGCTGGAACCATGGAATCATTGCTGTCTGTGATGAGACACAACATCTACGATGTGGCAACCAGTGCCTCAATGACTCTAAAGAAGTGCAACCACAACTCATCCAATGTGGCTGTGACCCAAAGAACTTCGAATGTAAATCATCCTGTGCTGCTGTGACACAAAGAAATGCGATCGCATCTGTGCGACTGTGGCTCATTGCATGCTGCGGTAACCTAGACACTGAGGAAGCTACCTTGCACCTCCACACTATGACTGAGCATCCGAAAGTGGGGCCTAAGCGGAGCATCCAAAAGTAGGTAGGAGTGTGGCAGTGATGAGATCTGCCCTGTGGTGCAATAACATCTCCAGATTACCTGAATCTTTGACCCAGAAGGCCTTCAATATCAGCTCCCTCCATCACCCAGGATCAAACCACTCTGCACCGGGAGAAGTCTGCATACGACCTGAAGAGTGTGTTGTCTTCAAGGAGAGGGAGAGAAATTGCATGCTGCCGCCAGCTGGCTGCTGACCTAAGCCACACACATCCTGGACACACACCGTTGTAAGTACCCAGAGACTATTTTTTGTCTGTGATAAACCGAGCATGTTAATCAAACTAGAAGGAGTTAATCTGCGCCTCATCCCCTTTAATCATGCTGCCATAGAAATTCCTACTACGAGTGTAAAACTGCCGAGACCCAAGGGGAGACAATAGGATAGCCGATCAAGACATGGTTGGCCCAGTGCCCAGTTCACTAAATTGTGCTTGCTCATTATTAGTTGTGTAGTATTTAGTTTTGGTGTTTAATGAAGTTCTTTTTTTTAAAGTAAAACACTGGGTTTGAAAACACAGGTGAATTGACAGGAAATTCCTTTAATGTAGTGAGTGTGTTCCATTTAATTTCCAAACAGAGAACCTCTTTGTGGGATACCCTTTGAATTTTATTCTCGTCCGTGCTCAAGTATGTGACTACAAGGTCCCCAATATGCCGCACCTCCAAGGGGCCAGTATTACCATATCAACTGGGTAAGAAAGAGTGAGTGAGTTACTGAGTCACTAATGCAGAGTAGAGCGATTTGTTCTTAAAAGCACAATACTACAAAAACATGGGCTTGAAGTGTTGTGTGTGTGTTAATTGTGTGCAGACATACGTTTTATAACATGCAATGCATGAATGAATGAGAGTGTGAAAAATGAATGCATGCATTTGCCTTTATTAAAAATATCAAGGCAATAAAGTTAATGCTAGGATCCAGATCCTGAAGAAAGGCGGGGAACCCAGATGGGGCTATCAGCACGACTCAAACATGTCGACCAGGGGATGGGGGACCAACAACTAACCCAGCATCCACAATTAGCTTTTTAACATCCTTTTAGTTTTCCAAGAACAAAGAATGGTTCGCAATATCTACAGGGATTTTTAACTTCATTTGTTGCATCGTACCCTTTATCCTGAAAAACTCCCTGAAAACAGGAAGTCCATTTGTCCTTATAATAATTTTGGGTGAATGTGGCACACTCAATGATGAATCATGCCACCTAGATTGGTGGGTGAGGGTTTGCCTTACATTTTTTTTTAAACTAATATTTTTTAAATAATTGGGTTTCCTGTAGTAATGTAATATCTATATGGAGAACCCTACACATCCTGATTGTCTATTTGTTTATAAAACATACATTTGGGAGGGCAGCCAGGGATGGTCCACTCCTCTCACTCCACCAACATTTGTTTTTGAGAAGTGTGAGTATGAGGAAATCGTAATGACGAAAAATACATTTTACATTAAATTTGCAATTAAGAAAAATACATTACGATAATTAATGACCATGGAAAAATCCCTAACCTCAACATTAACACAATTCTATTATAACTAAAATGCTAAAAAATAAACCTTAACACTCACTCCAGTCAGAACCTACCCTTAGTCAGATCATACCACGTAATCTCATAAACAAAACTGCACTTACACTCCAAATCCCACCTCAGCCACAAGCGAAATCCTAAATACGAGTTAAAGCCTATGCATTATAACAACCCTAATGCAAAACATAACAATAATTATATCCCTAATTCTACAGTGCTGAAAGCATTATCAGTAGAAAAAAGGTGTTTTAATATTTGAAAGTGTTTTATTATTTGTATTCAGACTAAAAGTGAATTAAAAACACATTTCTTCATTAATTTTTGTTATTCTAATTGTCTTCATATTGTACTTCATTTCCGCACAAAGCCATGGCGGTGATGATTACAGGATGTTAAAGCTAATGTATTTGGTTTGCATGGATCCTGTAGATGCAAGAGGCCAAAATTCTAGGCCATTCACTTTTACAAAAATAGCAGATGTATGTCCATTGAAAATCTGGAGAACTGTTTGTTGTGTGGCCACTGCTGACATTGTGTGATTTATCCCACCATGATTCACCTTAGCCTATAAATAAAAGTGTGTGTGGGGGGAGAGTGAGGGACTCAATATAGGTCACCCTCATATATTAAATCACATCCAAAACATAACATTACTTAACATGTGTATTTGTAAAGCACACGTTCACCACAACAGGTATCTTGGTGCTGAATAACAGATGTTTTTCATTACAAAACTCAATGGTACCCATTTGATCGACCTCAGAAGGATGAGTGGACCACCAGGATTTGAACCTTTGACCATGAGGTCGAACACAGGCCCCTACAGTGGACGCATTAGTCCACTAAGCCACCAGACCCGCTCTAAAGAGTGACCCTGGGTCTTCTAGGAAAAACCTGAAGACGTTCTATTGGTGTGTACGCACTGAATAAGCAGGGCATAAAGAAGTCATTTTTACTTCTGCTTGTAATGGCCGGGTCCGCATCATGACTAAAGACATTCATGTTTCTAGGAAACTACACATTAACAACTTCCTGTCTTTGGGCCCCTCCCCTTTCAGGCATCACCTTCCTGTCCCAATCCATGCTGTGGGCCTGCTGGTGGATTAGGAGCTCTGTCCGCTATTTCTAGTCTGCGAATTTGTTTCTTCAGAGATTTCACAAATAATAAGATCAGGTCTACATGATTTTTGACCTTTGACTCTGCCATGAACACATGAGTTATGCCACTCTTCCCAGTCAGTATTCACAGTGGAATTTTCTGGTTATAGTCAGAAAAAGCTGAGCAGGATAATTATCCCATCTTTGGTTCTTGTCCGCTATTTAGATGGTGACATTGATTTTGGTCACTATGAGGTATGTCAAAATCTTGCCTAATGGCAAGAGTGCTCTGTTGTCTGCCTTTGTCCCCAGAAATTCAGAACTCACCAATAATTGTGTTTCGTGCTTATACTTTTAACTGTGGGGCTCAAAGTGCATAATGACCTCAAGCAGCGAAGGAATGTTGCCTCAAAAACAAAGGCTTAATGGTGATAGCTGGAACACCCCACAAAACAGCGTTTCTAGGAGAAAGAAACAGAAATTACTTGATTTGTTGTGAATAAATTCAAGAAAATGGCTCAAAATCTGAAGCTTTGAATCAGATTCTTAGATGGGTAATAAAGTGCTTCGCAATAAATCAGGACAAAGGCTGTTAAGAAGTGTGTCACACCATGGATCTCTGGAATTTGCGGAGAAGGTAAGGGAGCTTCAGGATTGGAGGACTTGTTTGCAGTATTCGAGGGACGTCTGTTTCTGGAGCTAAGGGACTTCACCCTCCTAGAAGGGTTTTTCGGGATTAGCACGCTTCCAAGTGCTAGAGATTCTGCAGAGATTTTGCTATGTATATTTTTTATACAGTTCAGGTTGATGCCCAACGTGTGCTAGTTGGTGCACCAGGGAACACCCACCACCACCGATACTACTAGATGTCTTTACACAGAAAATCCACCATGCTGGCAAAAGTTTCATTTGTGCGCCTCTCTTTTGCAATGAAAATATCTGACCATTGCTGATCCAGTCAATCAGGAACGCAATTTTGCAGATGCAAATTATGTTTACTTGCATGTCTATATCGAACTTAAGTATACAAAAACATTTAAGGATATGCATAGTTCTCAGCTTCTATTAAATGTCTGCCACTGTGTGAAAACAAACAAGAAATTATGCTCTTTTAGGAACATCGTCTAGAGTTACTCAAAGACACTTCAGTTCTACTATAATAATGACTTTGAGGCTAACAAAACAACTGTTTCCTTCCAGTTGTGAGAAAGAACCTTTGATATGGACATCTCATTACAGT
Source organism: Calotriton arnoldi (assembly GCA_963921515.1). Lineage (NCBI taxonomy): Eukaryota > Metazoa > Chordata > Amphibia > Caudata > Salamandridae > Calotriton > Calotriton arnoldi. The sequence goes on from CAWUFW010001590.1 coordinate 1,745,355, forward strand.
TATATAGAAATATTCTTCATCATCATCAAGCTCCTTTGTTGTCCAAACTAACTGTGATCTCCTCTAAATGAAAAGTCCAGGATTCAATATGCATTAAGCCTGAGGGCACCTACTATTTATTTCATTAGCACCAAACAAAAAACTCCAAGAAATATATAAGTCTATATCAGCACTGCTCAAACACACTATTTCAGCCACAGGAAGGTAAGTCACAAAATTCTTCAACAAAAAGATATAGATTTGTTCATGTAGTTTTCACCATTGTAATGTAGTTATGGTGGGATGAAAGGAATAAGATTTACCTACGACAACACACTCTTTGACTACATACTCATTGGCCATTCACACACCACATACCACCTTGCAGCTCACTACCAACACACAAGCAATAGCGGTGTGTATCCCAGTATTAACCAGGTTGCTTCTCTGCTTCAAAGGATTCCAGCAAAATGCAGTAAGAGGTGCCATGATACTTTAGGCTATAGAATTGCTCAAATATTTTATTTGGAGAGATCAAGAAAAAGTGATGTCTTCCTTTTTTCATACTCAGTACAGATTTGTTTCTCTGTTGGGTAGAAAGACATTTCTGCTGACTGCAAATGCCAAGTGCCACCTAGGGATAGTCCACAGAATCATGGTATTATTTGTGTGTGGGTTGAGACATCAGCTATTAACAGTTGTGCTGATTACTCAAACAGTCTAATCTGTCCATACGGCTTTCCCTAGATTTTTCTTCATCGACTACCTGAAACTGATGAACACTTGGATACCCTATGACCTAATCACAGCGATTAGCAATCGGGCCAAATTTCCCAAGTATTAACCTATCTACATCCATAGATTTAAAAGCTAATAAGCAATCTATCAATATTGTTCAATTGATAACTTGAGGCATCTTTTATCATGACAAGCTCGCCCAATGGTTGATGGAACAACTTGCGGGGACGCCGTAGGACAGTATACGTAACAGTTTCATTAGTGGAATTTATGCCAGGGATTCAAACCTTAATCCCTAAGTCTCTCACAATACATATGGAAAGAGGAACACCAAAATCAAGATGACATTTTAAAAATGTAACCTAGCCAGCTTTTGACAGAAGAGCTAAATCCGTCCCCTTTTTTATCTGTTTCATCCTAACAGCAGTGTGCCAGCCATTTAGGAAAATTAAAGAGACAGAGGGAGAAAAGGAGAGAGAGAGACAGAGGAGAGGGCTGGCAGCAGAGACTCTGGCCATGCAGATGATTAGTGCACGAGGCACATGGCGGCATCAGTTTATCCTCGCCAGGCTCCTCTTATCTGGCATCTCAAGTCCTCAGAGCCAAAGGGCTGGTCATTATTAAAATTATTCTCGAAACAGGCGGGCTCCGGTTTCACTCCAATTGTTGTTCGTCGGAGTCCTGTGCGCGAGCCACGTCCGCGAGGAGGCAGGTGCTTTGGGGTGTCTGCCGGCAGACGTCCATTTGGGAATTATTTCTTAACCTGGCAATACTGAGGAGCATTAAGTGTAATTAGGGTCCGGTTACAGTTACACAAGAGCGGACCACTTTACTGAATGTCTGCTTCTCCCAGGTTCATCAGTGGCCCTGTTTCACATTTTAATCACCTTGCTGTTTGACATGCCTTTGTGTTCTGGGAGATAGTTGGTCACATTTATATTATTCTTATTATCGTTGTGGTGTTGCTGTAGATGCTCTTGTTGCTTTTTATATTGCTTTTTGTTAATGATGTTAATATTTGTTTTGTATTGTTATTGTTGTTATAATACTGATAATTATTATTATTATTACGTTTGATGTTTTGTAGTACGTACACAATTTTCATGACCTGGGACCTTATTTCACATTTAAATCACCTTACTGTTTAACATGCCTTTGTGTTCTGGGAAATAATTGTTCCCATTGATTTTATTCTTATTATCATTATGGTGCTGCTGTCGATGCTCTTGTTGCTATTTATTTTGTTATTTTGTTAATGATGTTAATATTTGTTTTGTATTGTTATTGTTGTTGTTGTTATAGTGTAATATTAATACTACTACTACTACTACTACTACTAATAATAATAATAATAATAATAATAATTATTATTATTATTATTATGTTTGATGTTTTGTTGTACGTACACAATTTTCATGACCTGGGACCTGATTTCACATTTTGATCACCTTACTGCTTTACTGTGTAACAAGCCTTTATGTTCTGGGAAATAACTGTTCCCATTATTCTTATTATCACTATGGTGCTGCTGTAGATAGTGATACTCTTGTTGCTATGTGTATTTTTTTTTGTTTAGTTATTGTTGTTATTATTGTTATTATTATGTTTGATGTTTTGTTGTGCATACACAATTTTCATGACCTGGGACCTGATTTCACATTTAATCACCTAACTGTTTAACATGCCTTTGTGTTCTGGGAAATAATTGTTGCCACTATTATTATTGTTATTATTGTTATGGTGCCGCTGTAGTTGTTCTTTTGCTCTTAGTATTGTTGTTATTTTGTTACTAGTGTTAATATTTGTATTTGTTGCTATTATTATTTGTAACTTTATTATTATTAATATTATGTTGTTGTTGTTGTTTTATTGTACACACGGTTTTCATGACCTCTGGAGCTGATCTTTTTTAGAGTGCTGAGGATTTGGGATAGATTTTTCCAAATTAGTCTCAGTAATAATATTACCTAGCCTAGTGATTCCCAAACGTCTTAGCAAACACAACCACCTTTTAGAATGACAAACTTTTGTGGCCCACTTATCTTTAATGGGCATGGGGAGGGCAATTTTCAAATGTAGCTAAGTATCGTGTGATAGTGCATTGCCATTTCCCATTGAAATGGCCACTAACTTTGGACAGACATACAATTTTACTGATAAAACTATGTAGCACATAAATGGTGATGTGTGGAATCATGTTTCTGGGAATATTTATCATTTGGCATCACCAAATAAAGTGTCTTGATTTTTTTGAACCTATTAAAATCTGTCTTCAGCACACTCAAGAATTACAAAAAAAAATGTGCTTCATTTTTGCTTTCCTTACTGCTGAATGGATATATTTACAGGTATTTACATTTTTCTGCAAGCGGGGGTGCGCCAGGCAATGAAGTCCAAAACCCTGTTGTAGTATCAAAACCTTTATTTCAAAATGTTTTTTTCTTTAATTTAATAGCACATACAGCTCAGCCAACGCGTTTCGTTCCCACAAGGAGAACTTCATCAGGGCTGAAAATGACATACAAAAGAACCAAAATCAAAACACAGACAATAATCACAAAATTAAATACATTACAAAACGGCACAGGACTCGAACAGATGCCACAATTCTCTACTTAAAAAGATACAGAAAACACTCAAAAACATTCATATTGACAAGATATAACAGAACCAAAGAACAAGCAACAACTGAAAAAAACATAACTTGATAGACAGCACCACATATGAATATTAAACCATAAATCTAGCAGATATGTGCATGTAAACTAATGGAACCTTCCAACACAGACCAGTGATATGGTGTGTGCAGTGGTCATAAAGGAAGTGGTGAGTACAGAAGCCATAAGCAAGCGTATAGAAACAGTTTACACAAAGATGTAGAAAAACAGGGGGGGGGTGAAAATATACAGCATGAAGATGTAAACACTAAAACCTATTTAAAAAAGCATGTCCTTAAAAGCATAGCCCAAGAGTGGTTCACATCCCCAGCAGGGGCATGAGTGTGAATAAAAGGGCACAGGGTCGAGGCCATACATTGGAATTTTGGATAGACAGGTATTTACATTTTGTTGTGTTTTGGAAACAACCACAACCTACAGCCTTTCCTTTCACACTCCCTGTACTCCAGCAAGATTGCCACACAATTCACTTTGCAAACTCCTCTCACTTTGCAGTCAGAGAAAGAAAAGTAAACACCAATTCCCATGTCAAAAGAAAAATCTGCAGTCTGTTAGAAGATGTAGCCTGACGTGTGACCTCTGTCTCTGAAGCACCGCAAATTTGACAAGATAAACACAGCCTTTAAAGGCATCTTTATTTATTGCTCAGACTTTCCTGACCCACCAAAAATCGACTCACTACCCACCAGTGTATCGCGAACCACAATTTGGGAAAGGCTGAACTACCCAGTGTGGAACTTCTAATAATCAGACAACTGATATATTATTATCCTAATGATCCCATTACACATGCTCACCATAATCAGAGTTATCGATACTGGGGGTACTGATTACTCCTGGAGGAGGGAATTATGGTCAATTATGTGTTACCAATGGAATTGGTAGGTTCAGTCACAAATCCCTTAGTTATTCCTCCTTTCCCCTGTCATTTCACCCAGAAACATCCACTGCTTAACAAGATAAAATGAACAAGATCTGTGATTTTCCAGTGGGACTGGAAATTGTTTTAAGGGGCCAGTCACTTCTGGTCTATGTCCCTCTAGAATTACAAGGGACCTTTTAATGAGGCCCTATGATGGTAATTTGTCAACTCAAGACTCAACCTGGTAACAGACCAAATAAAGCTAAACATATCGCCACAAATCAACTCATATTCTGGTCTGGGTTGTATGACATTAAATGGTATGCATTTACAACACATGCCTTTACCACGCAATACCTTTAAAACGCAAAGCTGTTACCACGCATGCCTTTACCATGAGTATGCCTTTACAAAAAAAGATAAGTATATTTACCCCTTATAGGTATACCATAAAATATAAATTTAAAGGTATAACTATCACTGAAGAATTTCGAATGTTTGTGTATTTTAAGTTTGGTTTGTTAGAACAAATAAATAAAGTTTTCATAAATATAACAAAGGTTTGCTTCTCTCATTGAATTGTAATGTTTTTTTATTTTTAATAAAACATTTCTTTGAAATCATAGTTTACTGTCATCGAGGGACTGTAGTCGAATGGAGTGTTATTAAGTGGAGAGTGGTACAGTAGAGTAGAGGAGCGTGTTGTAAAGTGTACTGTAATAGACTGGAGTAGAGTGGAATGGAGTACAGTGGAATGTAGTACAGTGAAGTGGCGTTCAGTGGAATAGTGTACAATGGAATAGCATATTGTGGAGTGGTGTAGTGTGGAGTGGCATGGAGTAGAGTGTTGTACAGTGCAGTGAGGTATAGTGGAGTGATGTATAGTGGCTTGGCTTAGAGTGGAATAGTATAGAGTGGAGTGTTGCAGAGTGGAGTGGCGTACTGTAGAATAGCATACAGTGAAGTGGGGAAGAGTGGAGTTACGTAGAAAATAGTGTGGTAGAGTGTAATAGCATACAGTGGAGTAGCGTAGAGTGCAGTGGCGTAGAGTGCAGCGGCATACAGTGGAGTGAGGTACAGTGCAATGGCATACAGTACAATAGCATAGAGTGGAATGGTGTAAAGTGAAATACCATATAGTGGAGTGTCGTAGAGTGGAGTGTTGTAGAGTGTAATAGCGTATAGTGGCGTGGCATACAGTGGAGTGGCGTACAGTGTAGTGGCAAAAGTAGAGTTCCGTACAGTGGAATAGACTAGGGTAGAGTAGCATAGAGGGGACTAGCATACAATGCAGTGGCTTAGACTGGAATGGCATAGAGTGGAATGGCACAGAGTGGAGTGGCATAGAGAGGCGTGGTTTGGAGGATAGTGGGGTAGAGTAGAGTGAAGTAGTCTGCAGTGGCATACAGTGGAGTGCCATACAGTGGATTGCCATAGAGTGGAATAGCTAAGAGGGAAGTACCGTACAGTGGAATTGCGTCAAATGTAGTGGTGTACAATGCACTGGCATACAGTGGAGTGTGTTAGAGACAATTGGCATACAGTGGAATAGCATAGAGTGGAGTGGGGTAAAGTGGAGTGGCATATAGGGGGATGGTGTGCACTAAAGTGGAATAGCAAACAATGGAGTGGTGTACAGAAGAGTAGCATACAGTAGAGTGTCTTAGAGTGGAGTGGTGTACAGTGGAAAAGCATAGACTGGAGTGGCGTAGAGTTGAATGACGTACAGTTTAGTGGCATGGAGTGGAGGGCTGTACAGTAGATTACTGTACAGTGGAGTGCTGTAGAGTGTAGTGAGGCAGAGGTTGTATGACGTTACAACGCATGCAATTACAACGCATGCCGTTACAATGCAAACCTTTACCCCGACTTGTTGTGGGGGGTGCGCTGGAAGTTGGAATAGTATAATTTACTATTCCAACTCCAGTGTGTGCAACAGTAGGGAAGGTGTTGGAGTTAACTCCAACACCTTTTACCCCCTGCAACAAGGCTTTTGCGTTGTAACGACATTCGTTGTAATGGCATGCGTTGTAACGCTTTCGTTGTAAAGGCTGTTTCCCGAGGCAGACTGTAGTAGCGTACTGTGGCAAAGCATACTGAGTATTCTAGAGTAGAGAGGCATACAGTAGAATTGCGTAGAGTGTAGTGGCATGGAGTGGAGTGGCATAGAGTGGAGTGGGATACAGTGGAGCCGCATACAGTGGACTGGTATAAAATGGAATAACCTTGAGTATTACAGCCATACAGTGCAGTGACATAGAGTCGAGTGGCATATAGCGGAATAGCGTACCATGGAGTGGCACAGACTGGAGTGGCAAACAGTGGAGTGTTCTAGAGTTGACTTGCGTAGAGTGGAGTGATGTACAGTGTAGTGGCGTAGAGTGGAATAATGTGGAGTGGAGTGGTATACAGTGGAGTGGTGTACAGTGGAATAGCAAACAGTGGAGTGGTGTACAGTGTAGAAGCATACAGAAGAGTGGCGTAGAGTTGAGTGAGGTACAGTGTAATGGTGTACAGTGGAATACTGTAGACTGGAGTGGCATAGAGTGGAGTGGCATACAGTGTAGTGGTGTAGAATGGAGTGTTGCAGAGTAGAATACCGTACAGTGGAGTATTGTAGAGTGGAGTGATGTAGAGTGATGTAGAGTTTAGTGGGGTAGACTTTAGTGGCGTACAGTGTGCTATTAAACTGTTGAGTATTCTAGATTGGAGTTGCGTACAGTGGAATAGCACAGAGTGGAGTGGAATACAGTGGAGTGGCGTACAGTGGACTGGGATACAGTGAAGCAGCATACAGCGGAGTAGTGTAGAATGGAATAACCTTGAGTGTTACATCCATACAGTGGAGTGACTTAGAGTCAAGAAGCAAATAGTGGAATACACAACAGTAGAGTGGTGTAGAATGGAGTGCTGTAAAGTGGAATAGGGTAGAGTGTAGTCTAGTAAAGTGGATTGGCGTAGAGTGGAGTGGCGTAGAGTGGAGTGGCACAGAATGGATTGATGTACAGTGTAATAGAGTACAGTCGATTTTTGTGGAGTGGAGTGGCACAGAGTGGAGTGACATACAGTATAGTGGCATAGACTGGAGTGGTTTAGGGTGGAATGGTATAAAGTTGAGTGGGGTAGAATAGAGTGACGCAGACTGCAGTGGCGTGGAGTGGCATACAGTGGATTACCATATATATTAGAGTGGCGTACACTGGAGTACTGTACAGTAGATTGGCATAGAGTGAAATAGCATAGAGTGGAGTGCCATACTTTGGAGTTGCATACAATGGAATAGTGCAGAGTGGATTGGCGTACAGTGTAGTGGTGTACAATGCATTTTTGTTCATTGGAGTGTGTTAGAGTGGATTGGCGTACAGTGGAATTGCATAGAGTGGAGTGGGGTACAGTGGAGTGGCATAGGTTAGAGCGACGTACACTAGAGTGGAATAGCAGACAGAGGAGTGGTGTACAGTAGAGTAGCATACAGTAGAGTGGCTTAGAGTGGAACGAGGTACAGTGTAGTGGCGTACAGTGGAATAGCATAGAGTGGAGTGGCCTAGAGTGGAGTGGCATACAGTGTAGTGGCATAGAGTGGAGTGTTGTACAGTGAATTACTGTACAGTGGAGTGCTGTAGAGGGAAGCGGGGTAGAGTGTAGTGAGGTAGACTGTAGTAGCGTACAGTGTCAAAGCATACTGTGGGGTGTTCTAGAGTAGAGTGGTGTACAGTAGAATAGCTTAGAGTGCAGAGGTGTGGAATGTAGTGGTATAGAGTGGAGTGACATACAGTGGAGCAGCATACAGTGGAGTGGTATAGAATAGAATAACCTTGAGTGTTACAGCTGTACAGTGTAGTGACATAGAGTTGAGTGGCATATAGTGGAATAGCGTACAGTGGAGTGGCATAGAGTGGAGTGGCGAACAGTGGAGTGTTCTATAGCTGACTGGTGTAGAGTGGAGTGAGGTAATGTGTAGTGGCATAGAGTGAAATAGTGTAGAGTGGAGTGGTGCACAGCATAGTGGTGTAGAGTGGAATAGCATTCAGTGGAGTGGAATAAAGTAAAGTAGTATACAGTCAAATGTGTAGAGTTGAGTGAGGTACAGTGTAGTGGTCTACAGTGGAATAGTGTAGACTGAAGTGGCATAGAGTGGAGTGGCATACACAGTAGTGAAGTAGAGTGTAGTGTTGTAGAGTGGAATACCGTACAGTGGAGTGTTGTAGAGTGGAGCAGGGTAGAGTATAGTGGGGTTGAGAGTAGTGGGGTAGACTTTAGCGGCACACAGTGTAATATCAAACTGTGGAGTGTTCTTGAGTGGAGTGGCATACAGTGGAACAGCAAAGAGTGGAGTGGTGTACAGTGGAGTGGTGTGGAGTAGAATAGCATACAGTGGAGTGGCATACAGTAGAGTAGCATACAGTAAAGTGGCATAGATTTAAGTGAGGTACAGTGTATTGGTGTACAGTAGAATAGTGTAGAGTGGAGTGGCATCCAGTGTAGTGGCGTAGAGTAGAGTGTTTAAGAGTGGAATACAGTACAGTGGAGTGTTGTAGAGTGGAGCTGGGTACAGTGTAGTGGGGTAGACTTTAGAGGCGTACAGTGTAATATCAAACTGTGGAGTGTTCTAGAGTGGAGTGGCATACAGTGGAATAGCATCAAGTGAAGTGGCATACAGGGGAGTTGCGTACAGTGTACTGGAATACAGTGAAGCAGCACACAGTGGAGTAGGGTAGAATGGAATAACCTTTAGTGTTACATCCATACAATGTAGTGACTTAGAGTCAACTGGCAAATATTGGAATAAAGTACGGTAGAGTGGTGGTAGACTGGAGTGCTGTAAAGTGGAATAGGTTAGAGTGTAGGATGGTAGAGTGGATTGGCATAGAGTGGAGTGGCATAGAGTGGAGTGGCATAGAGTGGAGTGATGTACAGTGTAATAGCGTACAGTGGATTGTTGTAGAGTGGAGTGACAAACAGCATAGGGGCGTAGACTGGAGTGGCCTACAGTAGAGTAGCATACAGTAGAGTGGCTTAGAGTGGAGTGAGGTACAGTGTATTGCATACAGTGGAATAGCATAGACTGGAGTGGCGTAGAGTAGAATGGTGTACACTGTAGTGGCAAAGAGTGGAGTGTTGTACAGTGGATTGCCGTACAGTGGAGTGCTGTAGAGTGAATTGGGGTAGAATGTAGTGAGGTAGACTGTAGTAGTGTTCAGTATCAAAGCATACTGTGGAGCATTCTAGAATAGAGTGGCGTACAGTAGAATAGAATAGCAGAAACTGCAGTGGTGTGGAGTGGTGTACAATGGAGCAGCATACAGTGGAGTGGTATAGAGTGGAATAACCTTGAGTGTTACAGGTATTCAGTGTAGTGAGATAGAGTGGAGTGGCATATAGTGGAATAGCGTACAGTAGAGTGGCATAGAATGGAGTGTCAAAAAGTGGAATAGGATAGAGTGTAGCACAGTAGAGTGGATTGGCATAGAGTGGCGTGGCCATACATGGAGTCACATTTAATTGAGAGATATACAGCGTAATAGCATATAGTGTGTTGTGGTAGAGTGGAATGGCAAAGAGTGAAGCAGACTACAGTTCAGTGGCGCAGACTGGAGTTGCATAGAGCGGAGTGGTGAAGATTGGTTGGAATATAGTCGAGTCGCATAGAGTGGAGTAGGACAGAGTAGAGTGGCATTCAGTGGAGTGGTGTACAGTGGAATAGCATATATTAGAGTGGCATAGAGTGGCGTGGCATAGAGTGGAATAGCTTATAGTGGAGTGTTATACAGTGGAGTTGAGTACAGTGGAACAGTGTAGAGTATATTAGTGTATAGTGTAGTAGTGAACAGTGGAGTTGCATAGACTGTAGTGTTGCACAGTTGAGCAGGTAGAACACATTTCAACTGAAGATGTTGCCCAAATAGCTTCCTACTGAGGGAGTGGCCCAAACGAGATGCCTGGTGAGGAAGTAGCCCAAACCTTCCAACTGAGAAGTAGCCCAAAAAATGAAAGGGTGGAATCAGACATTTTAGGGCAGCAGTGCAAGGGGTAAAGGGCAACTCTAACAACCCCAAACTGTGCCCCAATTCCTGTGGAGCAATCCTTAAGTTGATGCAAGTATTCACAGACTGGAGGGGCCAACTGTGCGAGCCACCATGTTGTCAGGTAGTACTGAGAAAGAAGCCCAAAAAAGTCAAACTGATGAGATGGCCCAATGGTCCACTTCCAACTTAGGAAGAAGCCCAAATAGAGTCATAATGATGAGGTAGCCCAATGGTCCTACTGAGGAAGTAGCCCAAAATAAATGGGATAAAAATAGACAAATAGCCAACCTTGGGGCAGCAGTGTGGAAGTGAAGGTTGACCTCAATATCACCCAAGGCTGTGCTCAGTTTCCTGCGGAGCAGTCCTTGAGCCACAGCAGTCATTTATATACTGCGAGGGCCTGCCGTGCAAGCCGCTATTTTGACAAAGGGTACATGTCAAGATTTCACCTTACCAGCCAAAACGTCTAGGAAAAGTTTTCAGGGGGTGGCCCAGCCCAGCTTCCTACAGCTGATGAGAGGCGAAGATGTGCCCACCCTTGGCCCAGGCTTTGCCCGGGCGTCACCCATGGGAGTCCGGCACTGCAGGAGTCCTGGTGCCCTTATGAAGTGCTCTAGTGAGGGCTCCTCCACCCACAAGCAGCGATGGCCACAGGAATCCTGGGACAGTGAATCCCTCCAAATGTTAGTGCATCCTACTATTTACTATGTTCACTATGTGTTGTGATAGTTGTAAAAGAACTTTCCTGGACGTTGAATTATATGTGAGGAATAATAAGATCAATAGTAAGTTGTATAGAAAGGTTAGTGCTACAAACAACATCATGTGGGCTGACAGGTCACACCCCAAAACCAGCTGCTAAGGGGATCCCCTATGGCAAAAGATAAGGAATTGCAGTGAGGAGCAAAAGTTTATAGATGGGATCAGTGCTCTGACGATTAGACTGAGAGCACTGTGTTACAATATGACCACGTTAGATCAGGCGGAAAATAGAATCTGTAAGATCAATAGAAACTCCACACTAGGACAATGATCTGGAATAACTCCTAGGAGATGATTGGCACTTGTGACTAGTTATAACACTGATCACAATGACATGTATTGGATATTATGTAAACATTTGTCATTGCTATCCGAGTACCTGTTCTAGATGAGGTTGTTTCCAGAAAACCATTGCTCACGTACAAGAAGGGCAATAGCATTAGAGACAGCGGGCCTCATTCACAAAGGTAAATTTGCACATTTGTGTAAATTCAGTCTTTTCGGTATTTGCAAAACTGTATTCGCAAAACTGAAATTTAATAGTAAGTTTATAGCTGCGGAAACTCCTCAGTCAGGGCGGAGAACTCCACACAAATTAAAAAGATCTTTAGTTCGACCAAAAGATGACCATAAAAGCACATACAAATACAATCAAGAGCATAATACATTTAAGATCAAACAGCCAAGTACAAGACATTAATTAGTTAAATAAATAAATCCACTGTTCACAGATAAAACACATAGTTCTTATTAAGAGGTTTATAAAATAGCCGATGTTGCTTGAAATAATGTTAAAATAGCATTGAACTGAGAAATCTAACCACCGATTTTAAAAATAATCCCACTCAAACACATTTCCTGTGCACGTAAAGACTACAAGTGAATTAGAGCAGCTCTGCAGTTTTTCACTATGCCTTTTGGATCACTAGGATAAGCAAACCCTGTGACAGTTCTTTGTAAAATCTGCAGAAGTGCAACAGGATTTGGTCAGATGTTTAACCGCAGGGTTAGGTGAGATGGTTCATTGCAAGGACAACAGCTGATGGTGGTGACATCGTACTGACCAAGAGGGAAACATAGTTTCCATCTAACATGAGTGGTAAACCCATTCCAAATATGGTTCCACCCAGGGCACGTTTGGATCATCACATAACTTCTAAAGGTATCCGAGGCAGACTTTGCCAGATCTCTGTCCTTGGCCCGCTTTATCAAAAAGTTGTCCTTAACCTACGACTTATCCTCCTTCTTAATGGAGGTTGGGTCAGTGAAGAGGCTGGGCCTCCCTAGGCTAGAGCAATTTGACTGTATGGAGTTAAACCAAGGCATTGAGGATCCCAAGGCACACGCCAAGCAATCCTCAATTATTCTCTGCTAAGCGAGGCCTGATCGTTACACCAAATGAAACTCCAATGTAAGAGAGGGGACAGTTGTATACAGTCTTCTACATATTCTAAAGCAATCTCTTCATGCACCATAATGTTTTTGCTTCTGGGAGCAACCCCCAGAAATCTACGAAGCACCTTGTTTTCTTCAATCTGTAGTTGATCCATTTTGCAAAAACACCAGATCCCAGCACCATACGTTAGGACAGAGACACACCTGTGCCTATAAATTTCAATGAGCGGGCAGATGGGCTTATTTCCTATGCAAGCCAAAATATTAAAAATAGAGCCAATCGCACATGAGAATCAAGCCATCTAATTAACCATGCATGTGGTCCAGCTAAGATTTTCATCAAAAGTAATTCCTAGATATGGAAAGGATCGCACTCTCTCAATACTTGGCCCTAATACTAAGAGTTTGAGTCTGCACATTCTTAGGGCCACAGGCCATAACAAAGGTTTTGGACCTATTAGTTTCCAGATTGAGGCTCTCCATAGAGGTCACAAAACCATCAATGATAGCTTTGAGTCCATTAGGGGTTCTGGCTAAGAAAACATTGTTGTCAGCATAAAGAAGTGCTGGCACCGATCTGCTATTTATTGTTGAGACATTAGCTCCAGCACCTTGCAGAACATACTCTAACTTGTTAATGTATAGTAAAAAAGGATTGGTGCCAGCACACATTCCTGGCAGACACCTCTCTGGAGATGAAAGGGGTCTGAGCAGTCACCATTTTTTCCATAAATCACAGTAGCAGAGAGATTAAAGTGCAACGCTCTCAAAAACTGCACTTGGCCTTTCCCCACCCCCATGTCTATCATTATGTCCCAGAGCCTGGATCTGTTAACGCTGTCAAATGCGCTAGACAGGTCCAAAAAAGCAAGCTGGATGGCCTGCACTTAAGCAGTTTATGCTTGCTATTAATAAGGTGCAAGTTGAGACATTGTTTGATGGTATCCAATCCAGGTTGAAAGCCATACTGAACCCCCGACAGGACATTTTTGTCACTGATCCAGAGTTCCAGCCTGTCTAAGATTATGCAACCCATTATCTTGACAGAAGGAAGGAAATAGGATGGTAACATGGCGTATCCTGACTGTTCCCTTTTTTAAAGACTGGGACGATAGTCGCAGACCCCCAAGACTCAGGGAACCCAGTTACACAAGAGGAATTAAAAATAAATATTTGTTAGTAGAGGGGCCCAAAAAACGATGTTATCCTTATACAGATCCATTGGGACGCCATCAGGGCCAGTGGCTTTGTTGGCTGGACTTTCCAGGATATCTGATATAACTTCACCCAAGAAAAATGAAATTTTGATAGGAAAGTTTGAATGGGTGGAGTCACCAGTTCATAGATATGGTGAAAATGATTCACCCAACCTTCCGGCGGGATTTTGCAATTAAGGGCCTGTTTAGTGGCGTTGGACAGGGAATAGTTGTTAACCAAATTCTAAACGGACCTGTAGTCCTCAAGAGTGCAAGCCCGAGACAGGTTATCCCAGTGTTCGCTCCTCACCTCCGCTTTCATCACTGCCAGGGCCTGTGTATATTCCCTTCAACAATTAGCAATTTCCACCCTGTCCTTTGGGGATTTACTTTGAGCAAGATGTAGTGTTATACAAGTCAATCTACAGGCTTTATTACACCAGGGAGCTGCCCCCGGGTCATTTGCCTTAACCTTTTTCATAGTATTCATTTTCGTAGCAGATCCCAGGGACACAAAGGAGTCAACTACTATTTGTCTACCCACTTCTAAGGAGATGCAATTTAAAATGCTGGTCTGGTTCCCAGCCGTAAGCTTGGTGGAAACTTGTGCAATGAAAGTGTGCCTCCAAACCAATCTGTTCAAGTTGTCCTTGACTGCTATGGTAGAGATACCCACAATAGCTCCCCTTTACTTTTCACAAGAAGACTAAAAGAGAAGTGGAGGGGTTTGCGGTCACTAAATACACTTGAAAAAACTCCACCACGAACAACCCTAATGGACAGGCTTCGTATAACAAAGACATCAGGCCTTATTTTGATCTTGGCGGTATTAACGCCGTCCCGGTGTGGCGATGGTCCCTAGTACTCCACCGAGTCGATGGTCTTTTGCCTGCTCTATTCAGATGCATGCAGGCTGCCTCACCTGCTGCGTCAACAGAGTGTTTTCCACCATGGTTGTGGCACACTGCCGTCGACGTGGTGGACTCCAGTGCTGGCGAATACTACTCCGTTACTGTCATGGTGTCAGGTTCCCGCCGAGCAGATTTAGATTTCACAGTTGTGCTGGCGGTCTACTAGCAGCAGTTCCCAGACAGAGTGAGTACGTTGCGGTACGCGCTCAACAATGCACCATCACTGTGGCCATTGGATGGATGCTAGCACAACACACCTGATGCTATGTTATGTTATGTTAAATAAGCTTATAAAGTGCAAGTATACCCCAAGGTGTCTTGGGGCTACCTGGAAAAGCAACCTCATCTTTGCTCAAGAATCTAGTGGGCATGCTATAAGACGTTAAATACAAGCAAAGTTAAATAACCAGGTTTTTAAAGCTTTCCTAAAAGCCAAGATATAATATATGTTTTAGGTGAGGTGGCAGAGCGTTCCAGGAATGGGATGTGCTATTCACAAATCTTCTGCCTCACCAAGAAAGAAGTCTGAATTTGGGAACAATTACATTGTTTGATTCAGATAATCTCAAGGTTCTCGATGGCCTATACCAGGTAAATTTCTTCTTGAGGTAATCAGGTCAACTGCCATGCAGGGCTTTAAAAATGACGCAGAGGGCCTTAAACCTTACTCTCTGTCGTATTGACAGCCAGTGAAGCTGCTTTTGTCCACTGGTCACTGATATGAATTTGGGGATACCTAGAAGAAGGTGTTGCATTTTTCAACGTCTGTAGTTTGCTAAGATGTTGTTTTTGTAGGTTGGAATATAGACTGTTACGATAGTTGAGTTTTGAAAGTACCATAGACGTAACACAAGTTTATTGCAGCAACCTCTACTTCACCTCTACTTCGAATGTCAAATAGTCGACCTGCCAGCAGCTCATGATTCACCATATCAAAGGCCACTGACAGGTCAAGTAGAATGAGGGCTGCTTTACCTCCCTGATCCAGAGTCTCTCTTATTTCTTCTGTAGCTTTAATTCGGGCCGTCTCGGTACTATGTCCACTTCTGAATCCATATTGAGTGGGGTCCAAACAATTTTTTTCTTGTAAGAATGTGGCAAGCTGAAAGTTCATTGTGTTTTCCACAATTTTTGGGGATACGGGTAGTCTTGAGATAGGCTGATAATTGTTGGTATCTGTAGGATTAAGCAAAGGCTTCTTTAGTAGGGGCAGTATTGACACCACCTTCCAGTGGGACGGAAAGATGCCACTGGCAAACATATGGTGGAGGATAGTTGTGAGACATAAGGCAATTATTTCTGGTGCCTGCTTTGCCACCGGAGGGGGGGAAAGGTCAAGGGGAGAACTTGATTTCAAGGACTTTAATGGAGAGGTGACCTGCTTTACAGTTGTATTGGTGAATTTAGAGAAGAAGGTGGCGTCCGCATGCTTAGTGGGAGATGATACTGCTGTCCGAATGGGGGCATTAATGGAGGAAAAGCTATCATAAACTTCTTTAACTTTATTTTGGAAGAAGCCAGCTAAGTTCTTACAGAAGTCTTGATTGCTAAGTTTGGCTTTCTCTGGTTCTGTAGTTGTAAGTTTCCTTACTGTGACAAATAATTCTTCAACTGAATTCTTGGTGGCCTCGATCTTTTGGGTAAAGTGAGAAGACTTCTCTTTCATTATAAAAGTTTTGTAGGTAGCGAGCTTGTGCTTATATCTGAGTTTATCTAAATCAAGATACTCCTTTCTCCAGATATGTTCTCACGTTCTGCATTTTTGGTTTTGGTTTCTTAGGGCCTCAGTGTACCAAGGAGCTGAAGGATGGTGTCTCTTGCTAACAGAGGCCTTTGCTGGGGCTAATGAGTTGATGGCTGAAGTTAGCCATGAAACGTAGTTATCTACTGCGACATCGAGGTCCTCAGGTATTTAAGGTAGTGAAGCTGCCAGTGCCTGATTATGTTGGTCTGGCTGTACCTTATGCCAAGGGTGTCGAAGCAATTCCTTGGAGGGGTGTTCTGCCATGTTGAAGGGGTTGAGCTAGAAGGAGATTGAATCTTATTGCTAGGTGGTCTGTCCAGAGTAATGGTAAGGTCGAGATATCTAACAAGGAAGGTTTGTTGGTAAAGATGCCATCGGACAGTGCACAACAGAATGAGTGGCACCTACAACTACCTGGGAGAGACCAAGACTGGCTGTAATGTCAAAAATAATCTCTGTGTCGTTATCAGTAAGGTCCTCAAGGTGGAAGTTAAAGTTTCCCAGTAAGGTAAAGTTTGATGTGCTAGGGGAATATTCTAAAATAGTGCTAAGGTCTTGGAAAAAGATGTGCCTAGGGCCAGGTGGGCGATAAATAAGTAGCCTATTAAAAGAATGGGTTTTAGATATCTCAGTACTGAAGGAGAGCGCTTCACACTGTGTTAGTTGAACAGCATGAAAAGCAGCTTTAAGGTGGGAACTATAAATGATTGCTAGCCCGCCTCCCCTTTTAAGTGGTCTGTCCACCCTTGTGTCATGAAGCCGGGGGGGGGTCTGGGGGGGAGGTACAGTGAAGAAATCTGGGCCTGAAGACTGATTGGCCCAGGTTTCTGTTCTGAACAAGATGTCTAATGCTTGGGAGTCAATCAAATCTGCAACTTAGAACTTATGTTTGATGAGGGATCTTGCATTAATTAAAGTGCAATGCTATTTATTGGAGCTAAAAGTCTAAGTAGCAGTAAGGGAGGAATTGTCCTCAGGGAGGCTCTTTTTTCCACTGCCCTCCATATCTAAATGAAGCTTACAGTCCTTACAGTCGAACGTAGAGCGAGCTGACCAAGCGTTTAGATCTAAATGTAAGCAACCAGTGCCCTTACCTACAACATTGTGGGCTAAAAGTTCATTTCTGGTGTAGCAGAGTCTGGGAGTCCAATCTGACAAAAACCGGCAGGGGGACGGGCCCGGGTGCGATCCAGGTGCAGATGGGCGCTGACGGGCTTGCCTTAGGCACACCCATAGCACGAGTCCGCTTAGCCGGTAGCGCTGCATGGGCAAACAAGAGGTGCGTCAAAGGTTAAGTTAACGGGGACCAACAACCCCAAATCATGCAAGAAGGCTCTCCTACTGCATGAAATACCGGCCAAATGGAAACAAATCGTATTTCAAACCATGATCCTTTGCCATGCCAGCTCCATTATGACGTTTGATCCCAGAAGCTCTGTCAGTGAACTGTAGTTTTTTTTCATTCTCCCTGTCTCCTGTCCCTTTATCCCCTTTCTTTTAGTACCTTGTAGTTAATAATTTACTTATCTTTTTATTTTATGCACAATGCCTGGCCCCGAAAGACCATTTTTACTGAGAGATAAATTGTCAGTCATGGTGATTTAAATATTAAGAGAAGAGCCACAATTGTTTGGAGTCCAAGTCCAAAATACACCCTTATCACAAAAGGGGCAAATGTGGGCCAGAATAGTCGACAGAGAGAATGCTGTAGCTAACAACCTGCACACACAGGAGGAAATTAGGAAGAGTTTGAACGACGTGCGTTCCCTGGCCTCCAAGCGTCACATGGAGGCCAACAGGACTGGTGGTTTTCCCAGGCCCCCAATTCATTTCATCTCCTGGGAGGAGAACGTCTTACAAATCCTAGATACCGAAGGCTTGAAAGGATTACCTGGTGGAGTGGAGTCTGGTAAGTTACACTTTGCAAAGTCACAATAGACCTTAATGTCCTGTTTGTTCTCAAATCAGCCGTTGTCATTGTGTCCTGCACATATTTTCCTACATACAAACCTCAAAGTAGCAGTATCAGATAATTATTATTGTTTCTGTGAATGTATTGTGTTGCATCTAAGATTACAGGTGACAGTCTTGATTACATGTCACATGATGGTATGGTGTTTCTAAGTGTTACACAACACCAAATAACCCATTACCCATATGTGTGTCAAAATGTAAGTTCTGGCCCTTTTCCACTGCATATGTTCCACAGGTATGTTCCACTAACCATTTTTCAAGTGTTGGGAAGTTGTCTTTGAAATGACTATAACTACCATGATGCCCTATTTCTGTTTCTCTAAAGAATATTGCTATGTCATGTTGCTCATTCTCTCTTTCTTAACAGATTTCAACACATGGTAAAGTGTCATGTAGTGATCAATCCCTATTCAATGAAAATGGTCTGTGTTGTTTTCTGAATGTTGTCCTGTTCCACTCAACCAATTGTATTGAAGTCATGAGTTTCACTAATCAAATTGTGTTGACACACATTATGTCAGGTATGAAAATGACTATGCTGAATATAAGCGGTGCTTGCAGATATTGTCACTGTACTGTTCACATGATGACTAATGCCAAACATCCATCCAAGTAGTGGAAATGTCTGTTTTGCAGTCAGCCAGGCCCATGGAATTGTCAATTACACATTTCACCTCTCCACTGTGTTCGGCTGAATGGTAGGGAGATGCCAGGTAAACTCCTAATCTCTTCATGAACATTTCAGGTAGTAGCGGCCCATGGTGGGAGTGCTGCCGGGCGGTGACGTGGGGTGGGGAGGGCAGGATGGGGGTAGTAAAGGCATGAATACGGCCGTCTAGAGGTAAGTAGCCATATAAATAAATAAAACGAATTTCGTTGCGCGCGCTGCATCGCATTTGGCGATGCAGCGCGCGCAACGAAATTCGTTTTATTTATTTATGTCTACTTACCTCTAGATGGCCGTATTCCATACTTTACTACCCCCACCCTGCTCCTCCCCGCCCCACGTCACCGCCCGGCAGCACTCCCACCACGGGCCGCTACTGATTTCAGGATATCTGATAATCTGCTGATTTGAAGTTGTACTGTTTGAAATTGATAAAAGTTTGGGTGATTTGTTCAGTACCACAGGAAGCTATCATCACAGTAATCTCTACGTATTTTATCTTCTAGGTATCTACGTTGTTTGTGTCAAAAGATTTGAATGTACAATATACACTTTTTCTAATGAGAATGCTCTCCATTTCTCAATAGGTTAAACTGGCCGAGCATATGGGCAGGTTACAGCCACTAAAGGAATCTCCACTCCAGTCCACGATCAAGCCTTCAGTGAGGACAGCACTTCTGGTGAAATTGAGGTGCTTGAGAAGCATTGTACATCTGGTCAGTCTGGGCAGATGTCTCCAGTGACACTCCCTGTGCCCACACCGACATCCCCCAGCTGTAACACCTCAGAAACCTGAAGACTCCACTTCCTGTGTCCCTTCCACTGTGACATTGTTCAAGTGCACCCAGTCCTGGGTGATGTTGAGACCACACCACCACCAGCTCTAGCTCACCCAGGAACCAGTCGGATAGGGAACATTGGGGCAAGGGCACAGGGTAGTGGGGTTAGGGGTCATGGGAGGGTGTTTGTGGGCCAGCATACTGAGGCCACTGGGGTCTCTGACACCCTGACCACAATCGACTAAGTCTTGGGAGTCGACCATCAGTCCCAAGACATGATGGGCCAGGTACTCACTGAGCTCTGGGAGATGAAGCAATTTCAGAGGGAGCACAATCAGCAGATGGAGGCCCATAATTCTAATATGGGTTCCCTGATTGAGGTGCTTCAGGACATTTACTTCCACATCTGCAGGGCTTTCCCACCATCATCTACCCGTTCCTGTGGTCTTACAACATCAGGGCCATTTACATCAGCCACAGGTCGGGAGGCAACAGTGCCCCCCCAGCCCCTCCAGCTGTGAATCCACCCCCACCCCCGCGGCAGGGGATGCCCACGCAGATCACCAGAAAGTGAGGATGCCAAGACCTCTACCACCGCCAGCAAGAAACCTTGACGCTAATTTCCCTTCAGTGTATGCCTACCATTCACTCTGTGGACTGTTTCTGGACACATTTGCCTTTCGAATGCCAGTAGTATTTTGGTCATTGGACTTAAAACAGTTTTGGTTCTACAACTAGGGTTTCATTCACCATGACTGACTTCTTCACTTTTTGCTTTGCTTTATTTATGTTCACCCTCTTTAATTTTATCATATTTGGCACAATAAATTTACAAGCCAAAAACGATCATAAACTGGTGTTGTATATCTCAACTCTATCAATGCATTTGTATAATTCCATCATAAATTGACAATGGCAGAACATCAAAGGATCGTGTCAACATAGATGATTTGCAAGTAGGTATTGTTTTTCAAGTTCCCAAACATGAATCTCAAAATATGTCATACCATTTAATCATGAACTACTATGTTTATCCCATTTGACTAATACTTGTCTGTCAACATTTGCACTAACATAACAATCCATGCATCACACTAATACTCAGTGCCATTTTGTACATTTACAGTTCAAGACATTGCCAACATGTAAGAAGGGGATATGCCTAAAACAATAACATCGAATAGGCAAATTTTCATTGATTCATGTCATTAGCTGGAGCCTGTCTCCTGGCTCACATATGGAAGCCTACATCGATAACAACAAGAGACAAAACCATGGCAGCACTCCATATTGTAGACACAGGATCATTCCGAACCACTGTTCCAGTATCTCGTGGGATGTCACAGCCAAGTTTCAGTGGTGTGCCACAAGAAGTATGTCCCACAGTGATGTGGCACAACACCCTAATACACTTTACACACACACTGAGGATTTTGCCAATGTGAAAGGAGAGTATCATGATTTGGCTCCACTACCACATGTTTCTTGAGCAAATGATGGCACACATATAGCGTTAGTGCCTATACATGGCAGAGAACAAGTCCAATGTAGCCTTCAAATCTCCCATCTAATCACAGTGCAAGTTGCCTTGATACAAGATTTGTACATCCAGACTCTGTGTCTGTCTTTCCCAGGATCAACCCAGGTTCCCTTTGTACTTGGAAACAGCACCATATAGCTGCAAATGTCACAACTCTGAAATGTCTAAATGAAGATGGCATGGTGAAGGAACCTAAAACAGATCCAAAAATATACATTACCAATCACACAGAACATGACGACCACATTATAAAGTCAACTTTTGGAGGAGACAGTTTCACAATACAATAAGGAATAACCAATGTAACTGAACACAGTAGTCAATGTGTCCACACTTTGATGTACAAACACCTTTGGCCTGATTGTCCCAGAACTTGGCCTTCCCAAAAAGTACCAACACATACTTCTCTCATCACCACATAAATAGTTGGCGTAACTGTGAAAGGTATAACATGTAAAGATATACTTACATTCATGAGAAGTTGTCAATGACATCTAGACGTAAGTCACCTTCTTCCTCTTCACCACTATCATCTTCATTTGGCATATCAGGATCCTCACCCGGAGCCTCTTGATGGTCTCCATCCTCTGTGATGTATGAGATGTTCCGGTGCAGGACGATGTTGTGGAGCAGGAAGCAGGCCACAGTGATTTGGCACAGCTTAGCGGGTAAGTAGAGGAGGGCTCTACCAGTTTTGTCCAGACAATGAATCCTCGCCTTTGGGAGTCCAAAAGCCAGCTCCACTGACTGCTGTGTTTGTCCATGGGCCTCATTGAAGCGGACTTCCCCTGGCGTTGTTGGATTCCTCAGCGGTGCCAACAACCATGGTCGATTGGGGTAAGCTGAGTCTCCTAGATGGAAGACAAAAAACGCACAAAATTTTGTAACACAATCCAGATCATGCAACTAGCAATACCCCAAACAATCTTTTGAAAGAATGTACTGACCAACAAGCTAGGCCCTCTCAGGTCCAATTTGAGACATTTGCATGGGTAGTGGGCTGTTTTGTAGTACAAAGGAATCATGGGCAGAGCCGGGGAAACGGGCACAGACTCTTGTGATGTACAAATCCAGTAAGTAGACTACTTGCATGTTGATTGAATGGAAGTTCTTTCGATGCCGGTACACCTGTTCTCTGGCATGTGCTGGCACTAAGGCAATATGTGTGTTGTCAATTGCTCCAACCACATGTAGTATGCGACCCAAACCATAGAACTCATCCTTCACATTGGCTAAATCCTGCTGCTGTAGAAACTGGATGAAGGTGTTGATGTGTCTCATCTTTGAAGATAGAACTTCTTTAACATACCACTGAAACTTGGTTGTGACATACCACCAGATACTGCCACAGTGTATTGGAAATATCCTGTGGTCACAAAATGAAGTACAGACATGATTTTGACAATTGGTGTAATAGATGTGGGATTTCTGTTGTGAGGCTGTAGATCTGGCTATAGCTGATGACCTAAATCCAGTATGCTTTCCCTATTCAACCTGAACTTCTCGATTATATCCCTTTCTTCCATTGTTGCAAAGCCTGGAAATGGGCGATACATCGGAGGCCCTCATCTCCTCACTCTCCCAGGGTTCATGTGTCAGCATTGGAGAAACATGTCAACATTTAATACATGATCCACAGCTACATATGGGATGAGTAACACAAAAGGCATCGATTTATAACAAATGCATATGGGTTAATACATATTTTGAAGCTACATTTGCTTCTTGTCATTTAACCATCACATATGACATTTATGGCCTTCATATGACTCTGAAAAATAAATATGTGAATAATCCTTTTCAAATGTATTATTTACATAACTTTTGATATTTTCACTTATTTCCTCCGAAAAGACCGTCAACGGAAGTGTACACAACACCGTGCTAATATCGTGTTTAACACAGTAACGCACTACACATAAATGCTTTTTTTAGAAACATAAGTATCTATCGAATCGTGATTATCTGAACAAAGTAGCCCCCATTTGGAGTGGTGGTGATGCACATAACAGTCACTAACACACGAGTTTGAAGTCCTAAAATGGCGGCTGCCTGACCTCGCTGAAAGGACATTTGGAATCAGACGGCAGTGGCAGTCGACTGCGCCATAGGTGGTAACCTCCACGACGGACACAGCCATAGGCTAACATTGGTAAACGTAACATTAGAGGGCCAATGGCTCTGTCCATCTCCGGTGACGACTGCGTACATCTCGTATATGTACGTGAGGTTGGAAAAAAAGCTCACAAATGTGTAAGGCAGTCTGCTTTGGGTTAAATTATTGGGCTAGGTATACAATTCTGATGAAACCCAAACAGGAATGTGTACACAATGGTGATAGAGAACCTACTAGCCAAAACCATTCCTCAATGTCCTTTGTCTTGTCCAGATGAACTATCAATGATGGAGTAAAATTGGAAACGTGAAGGAATGTTTTGAAGATGGAATGTTCCACCACATATACGTATGAGTATCCCATTAGGAAAACTCAGATTCAGGTCAAACTCATGACTCATTAGGCAAAGGTTGAAATGCATAAATGTTTACTATGTTGCATATTGTGATTGACATGTCAATCTTTGAAGTAAATATCATATATGATTCATTGTATGTAATGATTAGTGTGATATTTTACAAAGTTTTGACTATAGTGAAGGCCAGCATATCTAGTGAAGCCATTTCACAAAGATGCAACAGGATTCAAATACCTATACATATTTAGGAATCAAATGTGAAGATGCTTTTCCGCTGTACTGAAGTGTATTAGAAATTTTACAAGGGCTATGTATTTCATTATGTTGTTGTAGTCATTTGTCAATCCCCCAAATATTACTTTCAAACTGTCTTCAACAGCATAGGTATGTAGATAGTATGTGATACATTGCGAAGCTAATTCAGTACAGGATTCATGTATGACTATTGGCACCTGACATATACTTTACTGATTTGACTTGAGTGTTACCATCATGGAATGTCTAAACAATGGTAACCTGCTTTCTGTTTATGCCTGTATTGGTACAACATTGCAGTGTGTGTTGACAGACATTGAGTAAAATTTGACTTATTGATGATAATAAGTATGCAGAGTTTAGGGCCAAGTGAACACACACTACAAAGGTGCTGTTGGTGTATATTCTTTTTGGTGAAGTTCACTAATCTGTACAACAAAGGCTCATCATTATGAGGTGTGCAGAAGTTCCTGAAGAGACATAATAATGGATAAGAGACAAGATCATACATGGTATAGGAGCTATTGTGGGGAATGGCATCACTGTGACCAAGTGCCTTCTTAAAATGTTGACTACATGCATGTGCTTATGCTAATGTAGAACCAAAGTTTGAGAGGCTTGAAGCAGGCGAAATCTGAAAACTTGGTAACTGTTTTGGGATGAAAGCTAATGATCTGTTCCGTTTACACAGATACAATAACACCATTATATATGCAATTTCAACATCAACCTGGGGCAGGTGAAGGAGAAGGTGCCAACGTAGGCAGGTAAGAATCTGGCTACAGTGGTTCCGCTACTGACACTGAGGAACACAGTGGCCCAGAGGGTGAAAGGAGTGCAACAGAGGCCACCAGTGTCACTACATCTTTTTTGGAGGCCTCCTCCAGTGATCAATCTCTAGCAGTGGCGAACCCTACTGCTCAAATTACAACTGCATCCTTGTTCGCCATTCAGAGTAACATCTCCACCCTCCCTCTTGCCCCCCAAGTTGGTACATCTAGGTCCGCTAAAAGGACTGGGGTCTCCTTTCCTGCCACACCTACTCCCCGTCCCTGTCTCCCTGACTGCGCTGAATGAAGAGGTTATTAACCTCCCTTGGAACATTGCTGTAGGCCAGACTGCCCTGCTGAGTGCCATTCAGGGGCTTAGCAGCCATACGCAACAAATGGTAGCTTACCTGCTATGTCTGATCTACAGTGGTCATTTCAATCTCTGGCTTCCTCATTCACCGCAGCCTCCCAGGCATCCCAACCCTTCTGCCCCACCTCCTGCCCCTTCCCCATCCCCAATCCAATTTCCTATTCCCAGCCCTGTCCAAAGCACACTCACACCTTTTCCTGCACCCACTCAAACAGACACAAGCAGCACGCACACACACACAAGCAGAAACACCACAAAAAGAAACTCAAATGCTCATCCAAACAAAAAGATAGCCGACCCACCAGCACACACACACACCACAGACAGCACTCCAACAGACAGCATACCCACCACCAAACACACATTCACCACACCCACCACTAGCACACCAACAGCATACCCACCACTACACACACATGCAGCACACCCACCACCAGCACACCAACAGACAGCACACCCACCACTACATACACATGCACCACACCCACAGACAACAAACCCACTACCACACAAACATTCACCACACCCACCACCAGCACACAGACTGACAGCACACCCACCACTACATACAAATGCACCACACCCACAGACAACAAACCCACCACCACTCACACATGCACCACACCTACCACCAGCACACCGACAGACAGCACACCCACCACACGCACACATGCACCACACCCTCCACATGCAACATTACCACACCCAACACCTCCACAGCACACGAATACACAGACACAAGTAGCTTAGAATACACACCCAAAAAACGCAGACGCTCACAAGTACACAAACAACAGACACCTATAAAACAAGACAGACACACCCAGACAAGCACAACATACACCAGACCCACATGCACCTGCACCCTCAATGCACACCAGACACTGCCACTCCCTCCCAAACCCCACTCCTTTCCCAACAGCCTACCAAATTTCCCATTGAGGATCCAAGTTTTCCCTTGCCTTAGCCCCTCCCTCACCCTAAACCACCCCTTGCACATCCCAGTCCATCCCTGCAAACGGTCACCCACCCCTTCAAAATCCCAACACACCCCTAAAAAACCCATAAGCACCCCTCCCAAAGCCATGCCCTCCCCTCCCAAACCGAAGGACACCCCTCCCAAACCCATGGGCAGCTATCAAAACCCAAGGGCACTCCTTCCAAGCCCAAACACATTCCTTGCAAACACAAGGACACCCCTCCAAAACCCAATGACACCCCTCCAAAACCCTAACCACCCCCTCCCAAGCAAGATCTTGAAGGTGCCTGCTCTGCACACTAGATGCTCCTTCCTGAGGAGGTTACCTATGGCAGATATGTAGGGGGCAAGCTCAGTGCCATGGCACAACAGTCCCCAGGACTTATGACACCAGGAATGGACTGCCATTTGAATTGCTTTGATTCTTAAGTAACTCATTGGTATGAATAAATACTTATTTTTCATTTCACCAAGCTTGTCCTGACATTATTTTTCCTCAGCAATTGTTTAATTCATGCAAAAACAACAGTTGATGGACAGAATGCAGAACAATGTCATACATTCACCCCAGTACAGAGATCTGGGCCTAAATCCATCGTTTTTTGCTCACCATGCCATTCCAGTTTGAACCCAGCCATATGCAAATCAGTCTTGACCCTGTGCCTCATGGGAACAGTCCAGCCCGAACTGCCAGGCCAGGTCCTCCCTGGACTGGAAACAAGCATCCTAGGACCGGTTTCGGGGTTTCACCCCTCTTCAGCCAGGATAGCTTGATTCCAGTGGCATGGAGAGCACGGGACCCACGTCTGGGCATACCCGTCCCACTCGGGGTGACAAATGCAAAAACAACAGTTGATGGACAGAATGCAGAACAATGTCATACATTCACCCCAGTACAGAGATCTGGGCCTAAATCCATCGTTTTTTTGCTCACCATGCCATTCCAGTTTGAACCCAGCCATATGCAAATCAGTCTTGACCCTGTGCCTCATGGGAACAGTCCAGCCCGAACTGCCAAGCCAGGTCCTCCCTGGACTGGAAACAAGCATCCTAGGACCGGTTTTATTCATAGCAATGTTTCTGAGTAAAATGTGAAGTATTTATATGTCTTATGACTAATTTGTAAGGTGCATACACTGCTTAACGTTGTATGTGATGGGCATTTGAGTTTAGATGCAGGCATTCATCATAATAACGGCCACTTTCACCAAGTATTTGGTGTAGAAACATTTTTGGGGATATGTTACTACAGGTGTGTTTGTTTCACCTTGATTACTGGTCAGTATAAGCACATATGCATGATACCTTGAAATTTCTATTGTGACTATTGATATCAGATGCAGTACAGGACTTGCACTAGACAAAGGGAAATGTTACATGTATGTATATGTTGATTCCTACTAATTTGTAACAGACATTCATATGACTGTTACATTCTAAGGTAGAGGTAACACCTTGTCTGTTGCAATTTCTACATCTTGTAACATTGCACTTATCCTTATGAAGTGGGTTGCATATGTTTTTAATTTCGAAATGTTCTACCTTTCTTTACACACACTTGCATGATTGTATGATTTTTGTGCAAATGTCCTTTTTTTGGTAAGGCAGCTTGAACCAAATTCATACATACAATGGGCTTGATTATGATGTTGGGCGGATCGCCACCGACAGGCCGTTGGTGGCCGTCCGTCTGACATCGGAGGCTGCGTCCAACTGCCGCATAATGATGCCATCAGTAGGAGTGCAGCAGGTGGAGGGACCGACTGACGCCTCTGACAGTCACAAGAAGCCTGTTGGAGCATTGGTCGGAGCGTAATCCCTACAATGGGGGCGGTGCTTGGGGAGGCACCGCCATAAACATTACTGTAATATCCTGTCCATGTTAATGTTATGCCATTTTCACCTCCTGCTCAGCCAGTGTGTTTGTGCTGTGTGCTGTGTGCTGCATGGAATGTTGGAGTCGTGATGCTCTTCGGAATGTTGGGAGCCTGTGAGGTGAAGTGACAGTTGAGAATGGGCTGAGCAGCAGGCTGGCTGCTCCTGGTGGGGCTGCTCTACAGAACTCAACTAACTGCTTCACAAGAACTTATCTACCTGTAACAGACTTCAATAAAACTACTTAATCTACATCGTACCTGCGTGGACCTTCATTACTACAATTACGATGTCCCTTTCCCTCTGCCTTTACATGGTGGTCCAACCGCCATGTAAAGGCAGACGGAATGGAACTTTGGGGGCCCCTAGCAAGGCCCAGTGGGCCTCCACTATGGGTCCAGGGGGGCACATGTGGTGCCCCCTCAAACATCCATGCACCGTTTGCCAGGCACCACATAGTTCCTGGCACATGGTGCATGGATGTTTGTACAAATGACTTATTCAATTGTTATTCAATTCAATTGTGCCTTGTGCTGTGGCCCATTTCAGTGGTCGCATTGTAACTAGGCAGGTGGGGCCGCCGCCTACAAGTCGGGTGGTCTCCATCCCAATACGATTGACCGCCATCGTAATGAGGGCCAAAGTGTTGATATAGGTGTCTTTCTTTAAATTTTGAAGACGTCAACATTACAGATATTTGCATTGCACACTGGTATGCTATTGCTTGTACGAACAATTTCTAAATGCACGAATCGTGTGCAAATGTTGACAGACAAGTCAATGGGTAACAGATTAAAGTATAGCTTAGTGTTGATTGCGTCCACGATCGTGTTGGTTTTGTTCTTCATGAACCAGCAGCAACAGCGGCAAGACTTGGCAGATCGGATCAATGACAAAACAGGAAGTGTGAAAGTGAGAAAAGGTGAGTCTTAGCCTTATATCCCTTTCATTTCACCAACTCAGGTGTGGACGTTTGACCTCCACAGTCACGTCAGCAGGAAGGTACATCTTGATTGGCTTAGTGAAGAAACTGGCGGTCCTCCCTCCGACAGCAGCTTTTGCCTAGCCCACTGTTGACGTGGTTGAGATTTCCTGGCGGGGATGGTGGAACTGCAACGGTCTTTCGTCTATGCAATGGCCAACATCTAAATAGGACAGGTGGACTGCCAAGTTGGCATGCGGGAAGACCGCTGAAAAAGCGACGGTGGGACCTATCCCGCCAAGATCAAAATCAGCCCATAGTATATGATTGAACACTGACCTCTTCCGGTAAATCAATCAATCAATCAACTCAGATTTATAGAGCGAAGCTAATCACTCAAGAGGATATCCAGGCACAAGGTTCTTGATGGGATCAGTCAAAGAGCCAGGTCTTGAGTCCCTTTCTGAATTCCGGGAGAGAGGATGATGTTCGGAGGTGAAGGGGAAGGCTGTTCCAGGACCTGCTGGTGAGGTAGGAGAAGGATCGTCCTCCACTGTAGCTTTGGCGGACGTAGGGAGTGTGTGCGAGGATGAGGGAGGTGAAGTGCAGGTATCTGGAGGGTTGGTGGAAGTTCAGGCGGTGGTTGATGTATGCTGGTCCTTGGTCGTGTAGGGCTTTGTAGGCATGCATCAGCATATCTTCTGGATGGGGAGGCAGTGGAGGTTCCTGAGGTGGGGGGTGATGTGGTTCAGTTTGGGGAGGTCAAGGATGAGTCTGGCAGCTGAGTTCTGAATCATCTGTAGTCTCTTCAGGAGTTGGGTGGTGATTTCTGCGTAGATCACATTTCTGTAGACCAGCCAGCTGGTGACTAGGGCTTGAGTGACGGGTGTGGAAGCAGAGGGTGTGGAACCAGGCAGAGGACACTGTGTTGATCTTGCTTTTGCTGTGCAAGATGATGCCTAGGTTGCGGGTGTGGTCTGTCAGTGTGGCTGCGAGTTCAGAGGGCCACCAGGTGTTGTCCCACTGGGAGGTGTTGTTCCCAAAAATCATCACTTCCATCTTGTCCATGTTGAGCGTCAGGCAGATGGTCTTAATCCAGTCAGCGACATTCATCATGCAATTATGGAAGTTGGTCCTGATGGTGGAGGGGTCTTCTGAGAGCGAAAGGATGAGTAGGGTGTCATCAGCATAGGATATGATGTTGAGGCCATGGGTTCTGATGATTTTGTCCAGGGGCATTGTGTAAGTGTTGAACAGGGTGGATCTGAGGGATGAACCTTGAGCGATGCCGCAGATGGTGCTCTTGGGTTCTGAAGTGAAGGGTGGTAGGCAGATTCTCTTGTGAGGAAGGATGCAATCCATTTGAGGGCATCTCCCTGGATCCCGATGTGGTGGAGTCACTTGATGAGGATGGGGTGGGATACGGTGTTGAATGCTGCTGAGAGGTCAAGGAGGATCAGGGCCTCTGTTTTTCCTGGTCAAGGAGGGTTCTGATGTCATCAGTGGCACTGATCAGGGCGGCCTTAGTGCTGTGGTTGGTGCAGAAAACAGATTGGGAGGAATCCAGCAGGTTGTTTCTCTCCAGGTGTTTGGTGAGTTGGCGGTTGATGGCCTTCTCGAGGACCTTGGCGGGGAAGGGTATCTTGCCCATTCCATTGTCTAAGGACTCAACAGCATTGCAAAGGTTGTGCTTGACAAGCATAGGAAAGAGAATAGCGCCCCTGGCATCTCGATTCTGACAAGAGTATAGGCATCGGCATATGTCAAGGGATTGAGACTCGGAAACACACAAGGGATCCCTCAACTTTGCGTTAAAATCTCCTGGTACCAGCAAGTTAAAATGTTCTCCTTTACACAAGGAGCTGGTGTATAGGGAATCATTAAAAGAAAAAAGAGCATTATAATTCTTGTTGTCCCTAACGGAGAAATCATTGTTATGGAAATTCACTGCAAATATCCCAAAATTAGATGACCTTTTTAGATAAAAAGCCTGAAAAAGTCTACTTCTTACATCTATGCTTGTTATGGAGCAATCAAGGGTGGCCTTAAACCAGGCTAGAAGACCAGCACTAGCTTGCCCTGAAGGTGACGGTGAGGCGTGTTGGGCAAAGCCTGCAAATCCGTCACAGAGGACATCCTCCGTAGCCCACGTATTCTGCAGCAAGAAAATATCAAACTACTGGACAAAATCCATCCAAACCTGAGACCCATTTCTTGGTGGTAACCCCAGCAAAGTTCCAGCTGAGGAAACGAAAGCTACAGTTTGTGCCATCATATTTAACTGGGGGATATCAATGGCACTACTGAACATGGGCATAGGAACAATTGTGTTGATTAATAGATCAGACGAAGAGCCCTCTAAGCCCTGGGGAGTGTTCATGTGGTGGTTAGCATCTGGCTTTCTCTTACTACGCAGAGATTCTGAAAGTCAATCCACTGCAGCCAGATTGGAGACTGGCTCATATCGGTTGGAAATAGGATCCCCAGAAGTTGTAATGCAATTGCTGAGGGAGCCAGAACTTACCATCACTGGGTCCAGTTTGGTTTAAAAGAAAAATAGAGGCAAGAGCTTAATCATTTATGACCTGGTCAGTCTCTTGTTAGCCTGGCTAATCAAACCATCAACAATCTTGGGCTGACTAAAGATGACAACAACACAGTCTCCGTAGAAGCATTTTGGCCGTGAGCCCACCCACCCAACTCTACAACCCTCTTAAAATATAACCAGGGAAACAAGCAGGAAAATTTGTGCTAGAGCTTAGCCAGTGAGTAACCTTATTTTTTGGTTAAATAATGGATTCAGCAGACCCAGGTGCTGACACAGGGTCATTAGCCAAAACAATCACATATGGGCATAATGCGGATGGCAGGTGCAGTACAGACCCCTCCTCTTAAGTTGGTCTCACCCATGCCCTCTGTTCTTGTATCAAAATGCTACCTAATGAAGCAGTGAGCTCATCCCTTAGATGGTTGCCCTCTGGGGTCAGGGGCCGGCAGTAAGGTCTAGCAGCAGGAGCACTACCACCAGCTATGCAATTAACAGGACGGCCAGAGTCAGAGATAAAGTTAACATGGCTTCCTGGTTTATCCTGCCCAGGGATAGCAAAATTGTTAGACTTTACTCCGTTACACTGCAAAACATCATTCAATCTAGCCTCAATGGTCACCAGTCGTGGGATAATAAGATCAAGTTTACTACTTAATATGGCGTCGAGCTCAGCCCTGAATAAGTCAAACAGGTCATCCACTGAGTTCAATCCCTGCCATTGGATATCTATAGTTTGTGACTCAGTGTTGACCATAGTGGATTTCACTTTGGATTTGGCGGAACTCCTCCTGCGCTTTATTGCTGGACTTGAACACTGTGACAGATAAGACTCCTGTGCGATTTAATTTGTTAGATGTGACTCTGGCAAGGTACGTGAGTTCGACTAGGAAGAAGCCACAGCTGCCATAATGGGAGTCTCAGGTTTGGCCAGTGGAGGGCGCGATAGAGGGTAACCCAGAGGTGAAATCAAGGTCAAAGACCGAGAAGGAAGACTTTCCCCAGTCAGGGAGAGGTGACGCTCTGGAAGATCAGTCTTCAACTCTGCTACATGTGGGCCTGATTACGATGGCGGTGAACCCACCATCGACAGGCTGTTGGTGACGGGCTCACTGCCATCCTAAGGCCAATTACCGCCCGCCAGATTGTGATGGCGGGCGGTGTGCTGACGGGCGGAAAGCCCGACCGCCATGGGTCAGACAGAGGCAATCGTTGTGATTGCCTGTCATACTGCCCCGCATCCTCAGAATGGTGGCGGTGCCTAGAAGGCACCGCCTGCCAGATTAGGATGCTGGATCCCCGCCAGCCATTCCATGGCCTTTCCCCCTCCATAGAAAGGCTGGCAGGGATTGACTTTGGGGGCCCATTGCGGGCCCCCGCTGTGCAGGGTCAGTTTGTTACTGCACTTGGGAGGCACCTATGGTGCCCCCCTACATTTCCCTGCATCATGTGGCAGGCACCGCGTGGTGCCTGCCACGTAGTGCAGGGAAAAGCAAAACTTGACTTTTTAGCATTGCGGCGGGTGCTGCATCCAGCAGTATCCGCCGCAATGTTAAAAATGCCTTTTGCGGCCACCGTGGTGGTGGCCACATTGTAATAAAATATGTGGTGGCGGCCGCATTGTAATATCATATGTGGGACCGCCGCCTCATAGGCGGGTGGTCCCCATCACCAGGACGATGGTCCGCCATCGTAATGACCCCCTACATATCTACAAAAAAGCAACCAAAATCAAAACTTCTCTTCTTGCCAAAAAGATGGGGATGCTTTAGTCCCCAGGGGGCAGAGAGACTGTTTCATATTGGGGGTCATATTGGAGGTGGAGGCTAGGCCCGATGTGTGGGCAGACCACCTCCACACCTTGTAGCAATAAAAAACTCCTTGGTGTCTAGTGGACTTGTGCAACTTGATGCCATAACAAACTCTTTTCTTCACAATATACTGCCTGAACAGGCAGCCGCCTATTGTACAGGATCAAGGACTCATCGATGGCTATATTCTTTCCAGGAGTATAAATCTCTGGAAACCCGGCAGACAAATGTGTCACAACAGGCTGAATTTTCAACAACCTGTCATGGTCTGGATGGTCCCGGGGCAATGCATCAGAATTGTCATTGAATTGCAGCATAAGCTGCAATAGCAAAAAACGATCTCTAATCATGTATGGCGCCAAGAACGGGATTACCCAAACAGTGAGAGTTGACCAGTTGGACTTCATGGTTGATTTCTGCACTAACCCCATTCTGAGAGTAAGGGCCAAAAATATCTTCAACTCCTAAAGCCGTAGAGTGCCTGCATGCGCCCTCAGAAATTGTTTGCCACACAAAATTGTTTGCTGCACAATTTGCTCAAGGAAGTTAACATCCAAAAAGAGATGGATGTAGTCAATTGGCAAAAAATTGGCTGTATCGACTTTGCATCCAGCGTCGCCAGTGAAAGGAGGAATTTGGGGCTGAATTAAATTAAGGGGTTGCCAAGAGAGAACTCCGTCTGTGCTTACCACCACATTTTCCTGCTTTCTGGGTAGATCTAACCTCCTATGGTCACTCCGGAGCGCAGACTGTGCTTGCGAAAGGGCCAGCACGACTGCCATCATCATATCCCTCAGAGTCGCTGGAAGATGAGTGGTTGGATGGAACTCCGCCAACTGAAAAAACACTTCCAAACTCTGCTCCTTTTTCCTCTCTCTGATGCAGTATCTGTATTTGCTGTCTCAGACTCATATCCTGCCTCGGGTTGTCCTCCATAACCCAACGTAGGACCGGAGTAGGGTCCACTGACAGAATATCAATCCCCTAAATATCGCGATACAAAAATATCGCAACCAAAATACTGATGACAAAAATATTGTCATCATATTTGTATAATGGTAAGTACAAAAATATTGAGAAATAAATATCGATGTAATTAATATCGTTTTACTAAATATCATTTTTAAAATATATATCAAA
The DNA here is from genome assembly GCA_963921515.1 of Calotriton arnoldi. Taxonomy (NCBI): domain Eukaryota; kingdom Metazoa; phylum Chordata; class Amphibia; order Caudata; family Salamandridae; genus Calotriton; species Calotriton arnoldi. The sequence continues at coordinate 1,779,747 of CAWUFW010001590.1, forward strand.
TAAATTAATACATATTAAATAAATTAAATAATAACTTTAATTAAAAAAATATGTTTAATATATATTTTAACAAATATAACAAATTAACTCAATTTAAAAAAAGTTAAACACACATATATAATAATTAATATCTATTTACATATATCTACTTAAAAACAATGTTTAAACTAATAATTTTAATTTATAGTATAATTGCAAAATTATTAAATAATGTAATTTTATTTAAAATAAAATATATATACACATACTAATAAAATTTGTAAAAAAAACCATCCTAATTAAATTAAGAAACTAGGGGGCTCATTACGATGGCGGGCGGAAGCACAACCGCCGTGCTAGCGGATGCAAAAACCACCAGTTACCGCCGGCATGCAGCAGTCCACACGCCCGCCCAATTACGATGCGAAAAGTAGGCCAAACACCGCCGGCAAGCCAGCAACACCGTCCGCCATCAAAGTGCGCCCGTACACGTAGCGGCGCAGCCTAACTGACACACACCGTCCGACGAAACACGTCCCGCCCGGCGTATAAATTACGATGCCGCAAACAAACGGCTCCCACGGCTAAGAGACACCGCACGTGAAAGAGAGGCGGTAACACGGACGCAGAGCACGGACAACGAAGAAGCGGCACCCCGAGCATGAATCCAGCACTGCAGGCCCTTCCCATGCTTCTGCTGATGCACCACCAAGGACGCAACGTACCGCGGAGACGCAGGTAGGCACACACACAACAAGTGCACGCAAACAGCGCACACAGTGCAAGGGCGGAAAAGCGGACAACCCCCACCAGCGCGTGTACACTACACATCCACCATTGCATCCACATATGACACACAGGCCAAATCGTAACATCGCGGAACACATGTGTACACACCACCTGGGACTAGGAACCAACCACCCCGTCACGGCCCCAAAGCGCCGATGACGCCGCCACACATGCGCACAACGCAGAGGCCAACCGCAGCGCCATGCATGCGTCGCACACAGACACAGGGACACAACCAAGCAGCACACACATCAGCCCCACCCCGAACGCACATGACACGTGACAGGCCTGCCACAGACATGTCCCCAACGCCCAATTCACGGACAACACCCAACGCCACACAACCGACGCACACATGTCAGTGAAGTCACGCAACAGCAGGACACACCCCAGTGTAACAAACATGGCGTAGCACACAGCAGCGGCAACACCAACTAGGAGAAGCAGGGCCTCTTCGGGAAGAGGAACGCCAGTACCACACTGAAAAACCCATACCACCCTGCACATATGAACAAGACATATAAAACGGAACACCAAAGAGCACGGGGACCGACAACAGGTGGCCCAAGAATAACATTCACACACAAGGCCCAACGCAGAGCGGAAAGGCAGCCTGCCGCCCACACAAGGGAGAGCAGACAGCACTGAATGACCTTCCATTCCAACACCGAAACCACAGCCCTACGACAGAAGCCGGTGAATACAGCCATTGTCCAAGAATAGACCAACACAGGCATGCCGAGGAGACCTACCACAGGGCAGATAGCGCATATCACAGAAGCACACAACGGACGGGGAAGAAAGAAGAAAACACTCCCCATGTCGGCCACATGCAAGTTAATTGGAAGGAGTCACACATCACTGACCTTGAACTGTCTGAGAAGCATGTGGGAAGAGGGCCCGTGTCCTCCAAACAAGCAAACAGAACACAAGTCCTGTCTCCCTACGACTACACAGAGCTCACAGCAACCTCGGAGCGTGCACATTGCAGAATGCACACACAGCCGGAGCACGCCACCACAACGCACCGCTGCGAAATGGCAACGGCAACACACCTACCCAACTACGCCGAACAGCTCAAGCTGTACAAAACCAACCTGTTCCATACATTGGGATGCGATCTCCTGTCCCTGCTGAACGTAAGTTACCGACTGACTTACCGCATCACATTGTTCAGCTGCGTCATGCCCGTCTTCTACTGTCGGAGGTGTCCCTACCAGCATCCCGTCGAGATATGCCTCTCCAACCCGGCATGTCTGAAGGCGGACCTGCTACCACTACTCCTCCCTCTGGACGCACACGACAGGGCCTGCTCTGCCTATGGGGGCATGGCGTATGTGGCCAACATCGCACCCGCACTGAAATGGGACCACTGTGCCTCCACACGACGGATCATCGAGAACAGCTACATCGAATGTCACCCAGCATGCCCCATCATGCTCCTCCAAGGGACAACTTACGAACAACACCTTGACAGCCACCATCCGCTACATTGGCTGGCAAACATGTACACCACCAATGACATGGAAGCCCTGCTGGACGGCATCGCATACCTGACAACCTGTAAATACGTCGGACCACAACGCAGGTTCCCCGAGTGACCTATGATGTCCAACCCCGCACCCATGCTTAGCTTCCGCACGGACTGGCCAGTCACCACCACAACAGCCATACCAAACGACCGGCAACTGTAACCACACCATCAACGACATCGCCATGACATCGGATATGACCGGGACATGCACACTGTTCCCCATCACATCCAGGAACACCGCATGCATCGTGGGAGGCAGTGGCATGGGCTCTGTGTATCGCACCCACATGGACGGAACTGCACGAACAACCAGGACACGACATGGATCCAGCGCCCATGGACACACACACCGCTCAGTGGACATGAATAGGTCGCCTGGAGTCTGTGGGTGCTGCACCCTCCCACCCCCGCCCCGGGAATCCCATACCAGGACCTTTGCATGGACGACAAGTGCATACAACAACAACACGACCCCAGTGACTGTGACATGTCCAGTAACCACCACAGTGCAACAACAAGTGGCACGCCGCTGCATGCACGCAAGCCCATGCCCTGATGTCATCTCACATGCACGCGTGCATGAGGAACAACCGCAGCAAACCTGTCACATGGAACTGAGATGGACTGTGCCCATGATGCCAAGCGGTCTGGTAGGCTACATGTATACCGTCTGTGTCAAAGTCCGCAGCTCCGCAGCTATACGCAAATGTACATTAGCACAGCCTTGGCCAAGCAGATGTCACTCTGAAGCCCACATCCCACATGCAACAGCCAATCACATGTAACCCCACACCCTATCCCATTTGCAATCATGCTCAGTATATCCTCAACATGTATTCCGCTGCCAGTAGTGTCCACTATACTGCATCACAGAGGACAGAAGACTCAATATAATGTTTGAAACCAAAACTGTCTCCGCTGACTCATTTCACATGTACGAATGAGAGAGGATGAGAGTATGTGAAGTACACGGCAGTCGTGACATGACCATGTAGTCCACTGGTATTGGATGACAACGCAAATGAGTAGCACAACTGTGGAAGACACACATGTGCCGTGTGAAGTCGTATGGACGCAGTGCACAGGTGGGTGGGTGTGACGGGTAGATGCGCACATGCCAAGTTGGAGCACGCCGTGTTGGGCGGGGTCATGAACAGTACACCACCGCTTCCCTGGGCATAGTGAGAGGACACCTGTCGGGGGAGTGAACACGTGTGTGCACAGCAGCCGGGCACACGTACATAGCGGTACCAGGCGCACCTCAGCCCACCCTCTGTGGACAAGCAGGATCCTGTTGTGCGCCCGCCATGCCCCTTGACAAGGCACACACAGCCCCAGTCGACCAGGTGTAACCCCAACATAGTCAATCCGCACAGGCGATACAGGGCACGGGATGGCAGTGGAGCATGGTGTGTGAGAGGTCTCCTCGCGCTCCTCCTGGTCATATCACGCAGGCAATAGAACCTCAACGTCTAGCATGGCAAAAAGTCAAATGGAAGTGTAGGGGGACGCACCACAGCACGAGCAGCACTGACGTCACGGGAGGTGGCTCGCACCATCCCATCCATTGCCCATCATACCAACCACGCCACATGCCATTGCGACTAAGTGCAAGCACGTGCGCCACCACCCCCGAGCCCTCCCCAGAGAGGCCAAAGAGTGAATGTGTGGGCCATCAGCCACAGACGGACGCGGCATGGCCGCAAGGGCAGCCACAGCCACTGGGTGTCGCAGGTGGCGGATCCGGAAGGCGAAGACTGTGATGCATAGTCCATGCAGGCCGGGTCTCCATTTGGGGCACCACGCAGGTGGACGGCGTCCCGCCACACATCATACCCTGAGACAGCCCACTCGTGCAACTGGACCCACACATACACTCCTTGCCCTCTCTGGTGCGAGCTTGGGGCTGCCTGTGCAAGCGCTAGCCTCGCAGGTGAGCATGCATATTGGGGGGGCGAGGGGAGGACATGAGGGCTGGGGCGAAGATGACTGTATCACTGTCAGTTAGTACAAGGGATGACCCAGATGTGGAAAGGAAGAGACGTGTTCCGTGTGTACTGCAACTAGTCGCCAATCCAACTAACCCCCCATGTCCGGAATGTAAGCCCGCACCTAGGCTCGCCCATCCGCCACATCGAACATACCACCAGCACGACAACATTCCCATTCGAAACACTGACTGGGGTGGCGACCAGTGAACAATCATGTGTAGCCTACCCACGCGTACATGTGGGCCCTCCATGATCCATGTCACCTGCGGCAAAGACATGACATGCGCAATGAGGGAAGTGAGGAGAGCTGTCCGCCCCACGCACAGAAGGTGCATCAGCTCCACAGACCCAGCAGCGAGTCCAGCAGGGGTCACATGTGCAGGGGCAGCTGTGCCTGGTGTGAAGGCACATGCATATAGACAGCACATCGACCAATGTGTAGTCTGCCCACATCCACAGTCCATCATCATGCGGACATAGGAATTGAACACAGGGCAACACATCTTAGTTGGTGCACCCACCGTGACCAACAATGCGCAATCATCGACGTACCCGCCCTGTGCATGGCCCCCACCCAACGGAGGCACATCCAGTGCCACCATCCCCCACACACAAGCCTTCCACGGAACATGCTGTGTCCAATGCTCAGTACAGAGTCAGCGCCCATCTGGTGGATCCTGAACAGGAGACACATGCACACACATGCCAGCTCCCACTATGTACGTCTGCCACCTGGCACGTGCAATGTAACCTCTCACCTGTGACGTGTGACTGCAAGCACACAGCCGTCTTGGCATGGGGCTGTCAATGTGGACACCTGTCAATGTTTCGGGAGGTGTGATCCGTACAGTGCTGTACATAGGGTGCAGTGCTGACACCTACTACTGTCTCATATCCCCTCGTGCCACAGGTCCCACTTGTATTGGCCGCTCAGCCCGTGCCCACATCGTCGTCGTCGTGTGCCATACTCATCCAGCCTCGGAAGCAGTTCCATGCTCAGCAGACACTCATGTTGCCGTGGCGTTGCCGCTTGACGAATATGCAGTCAGTCCCCATCAGCACGCCACGCAAGTCATTGGGGCCTAGATCCCCATGTGCATGCACATGGCAGTGGTATGTCTCACTTGCCATTGCCATTGTTGGGAGACCTGTGTAAGTGTATTGTGGCCGTGCCGTCCCAGCTTGACAGCTGGGCTGTGGCTCATGTGCTTGCTCAGTCATGTCAGTGATGTGTATGCGAAATTGCTATGTGTCGTGTTGCTTTGACATGTGTCCTCTGCCATTTTCCCCAGGCGGAGACCGAACATTGACCGCCCATACCAATTGCTGGCGGACATGGACGATACAGAGGTTATTAGGAAGTTTCGGCTGGACAGGCCAACCCTGCATCGACTGTGTGCCATGTTAGAGCCCCATCTCCGTCCCCGCAGGGTGTATCCGACTGCTGTCACCCCCACGGCTAAGGTGATGGCCGCCATGCATTTCTTCGCCACTGGGTCATTCCAGCACACAGTGGGCAGTGGAGGAGGGATGTCCCAGCCCATGTTCAGCAAGGTGCTGAGGGATGTACTGGCAGCCATGATGCTGTACCGAAACAGGTACATCAGATTCCCCAGGGCTCGTGAATTGGCAGCAGTGAAGGGTGCATTCTATGCCCTTGGCAGAATCCCACACGTCGTGGGAGCCATTGACTGCACACATGTTGGCCTTGTTCCACCACAGGCCACTGAGCACCTGTACCGCAACAGGAAGCACACGCACTCCCTGAATGTGCAAGTGGTGTGCCTTGCGGACATGGTGATCACCCACGTGTGTGCAAAGTTTCCAGGCTCGGCACATGACGCACACATAATGCGCAACAGCATCTTGCCACGACTGATGGCCAATCTGCAACAGGATCGTGGCTGTATTGTCGGTGAGTATGTGGAGTGGTGTAGCGTGCTGGTTGTGCGATGCTGTCCCCTGTCCAGTTGGAATAGCTACGGTTCTCTGTGTCCCTCACACCCAGGTGACTCTGCGTATCCGAATGGGGCATGGCTGCTCAGTCCATTGAGGAATCCTCGCACCCCAGCAGACGATCGATACAATGAGGCACATGGGAGGACCAGACGTGTGGTCGAGCGTACCTTTGGCCTCCTCAAGTCCAGGTTCAGGTGCCTGGACCGCACCGGGGGTGCACTGGCGTACTCCCCACAGAAGGTGTGCCAGATAGTGGTGGCGTGCTGCATGCTGCACAATCTGGCCATTCGTAAGCAGATCCCCCTCATTGTGGATGACGGAGATCAACCAGGGCCCCAGCCCGCAGACCAGGACAGCTCGAGTGAGGAGGACAGCGGAGAGGAGGAAGCTGGGAATGTGCGGCAGCAGCTCATCGCCCGCTACTTCACTTGACGGTGAGTGTCCATGTACGACGGCTGATGTGTCTGTATCTGTGCAGGTGTGTGTGTGCTGTGTCAGGGTGGACGTTTGTTCACTGCGTGCTGTGTGTCAACGCTCCATGGCCAGGGTAGTATGCCACTGTTGGTGACTGTGGCATTGTGCCCTATTGCTCTGTGCGATGTGTGTACATTGCTTGTAGTTGTTGACATGTACTGTGTGATGGGTGTGTGACACACTCATTGAATGTGCTCCTGTTCTGTCTCCCACCCCTAGGTCCCTACAGGCCCTCCGGATTCCATTGCCATGCCACGCATCAGGTGCCTTTCCGCCCAAGGTGGCCGTTGTATTCCGTACAAATAAAACACAGGGCACAAACAGCAGTTAGTGAAAAAGGTGCATTTATTCCAAACTGTGACATGTGATTGTGTGTAAGGTGATGACAAAAGTGGTGCGTGCAGTGACAATGAGCTGTCGGTCATGGCTGCGTGATGCTCAGGGTGTACCCACTGGTTCTATGTCCATAGTCCAACACACACATGCCATCCAGCTGGCTGTGTGGAGTGGGATCGTAGAGCAAGTCAATGCAGTGGCTGGTCAAGGAAGGCTGGCGGAAGGCTGGCTGGCTGCCTCACTTGCGACTGGAGCGTGCGAAGTCCTCCCGGGAGATCTGTTTCCTCTTCGGACGGCCCCTTCCACGTTTGCGAGGGGGGGTGCCTGCTTGCGACATGCTGGTGGTTGAGGTGTGCTCACTGGCTGTGGACGCAGGGGAACTGGACACTGCTGCTCGACCCTGCGCCCCGGCAGGTGGTGGCGGAGGGGAGCTGCTATCCCTGGCCGTGTCCTCACCGCCACCACCAGCTGGCCCATGAGGTCCACGAGTTGACCTATACGGGCGTCCATGGACCTCAGCACCCCCAGCACCTCCCGCGTGTCTGAAGCAGACCTGACCCATTGTTCTTGGGCCTCCTCATAGGCCCCAAGGACTCTGGCCATTTGAGGCAGGGCATGGCTCCCAGGGGAGGCTGGCGTTTCCCTGACCCTGCTCCTCCTACCAGTCCTGCTGCCACCGGCCTGCCCACTAGCCACATTGCTCACCACGGTCCTCGCTGTGGCTCCCAGGGTGGATCCAGTCGGCCGGGCCACCACCTGCGCTGGGGCTGGTGCCAGCGAAGACGTGGTGGTGGTGGCGGCGGTGGTGGTCGGTGCGGCGATGGTGGCGGTTGCGGCAGTGGTAGTGGCCGCAATGACCGTGGGTGTGGCCGCAATGACCGTGGGTGTGGCCGCAACGACAGTGGCAGCAGGGGGCTGGGACTGTTCAGCAGCCCTGGATGATGGGTTGGTGGGTAGGAGGGGTCCTGGGGAGCGGCTGGGCCCTGCCACACCAGATGGGCCTGCTTGGTGGTCCGTGTCCGAAGAGGAGGACAGATCCTCCAGATCCGTGTGTCCTCGTTGGGGGCTTGTAGGCTGGCTGTGCTGGCTGCTGTCTCCATCCCCAGCATCCGGCAGTTCGTCACCTGTGGAGAGAATGAGATTTGTTATTGTGTTGCACCTGGCGAAGTATGTATTTGTCGTCTGACATTGGCAGTTCGTGCAATCTCGTACATGGGTTTCCCGGAGGCGAGTGTGTGGCTGTGGCATTTGTAGTTGTGTGTGCTAGGCAATGGGACTGTGTGCTGTGCACATGTGGCATGGGACGGATTGGCCATGCCGATGGGTGTGTTGCTGTGCCCCTACTCATTGTGACTCTGGTGTATGCGGGCTCCTGGCCCATCCTGGGTCTGGTTTGTACTTTGCTTTTGGGGTTCATATGGAACGCTTAGGAACGCATATGGCAACATGGGGGCCATGCCCCAGATTCACATTTGGGAGGGAATATGCTTTTGGGGTTCAAATGGAACGCTTAGGAACGCATATGGCAACATGGGGGCCATGCCCCAGATTCACATTTGGGAGGGAATATGCTTTTGGGGTTCAAATGGAACGCTTAGGAACGCATATGGCAACATGGGGGCCATGCCCCAGATTCACATTTGGGAGGGAATATGCTTTTGGGGTTGCTCCTCCTTGCTGTGCTGTGGGACTAGGGGCTTGGTGTGTGTTGTACTTGGGCTGTCCACCGTCCCACCCACTGCACTTTGTGTTCCTGCCACTTACCTGTTACTTGTCGGTTAGTGCAGCTGTGGCGGACACATGGGTGTGGTGGGTGCTCGTTGTGGCGCTTCTGGCATATTTGGGGACCTGTTGGTGGTTACGTGGCTGGCTGAGTGTACACATGTCCCCACGCATCTTACAGTTGTTCTGTTTGGGCTGTGTGTGGTGGTGTCTGTTGCATGTGTGTGTCGTGTATTGTGTGCTGGACATGGGGGTGTTTGTCCCTGGGAGCTGTGGCATGGTGGTAGTGCATGTGAGTACATAGCGGTGTGCTGGTATACATTAGTTTGTACTTACCAGCCTCCACTCCCCCTGCTAATCCGGCGAGGATCTCGGGATGTATGATGACTCGCACCTTCTCCTCCCACGCTTTGAAGGTCTTGAAGAGCGCGGGATTCCCTCCGCCAGTGACGGCAGCCAGCTCTCTGTTTTTGCCCTCCTTCTTCTTGACCAGGCTCTTGACGTCATTCCACCGTTTGTTAATTTCGACTCTGTTCCTGGGCAGGGTCCCGACTGCATTGACCTGGTCTACGATCCGGTTCCACATTCTGTTTCTGGTGGCTAGTGGTGTGTGTTGGACCATGTTCCCATAGATTTGTGGGTGCACCTTGATGATCTCGTCGACCATGACCGTCAGCTCAATGGGCGTGAACTTGGGCATTCTTTGTGGTGCCATGGTGTTTGTGGTGCTGGTGCGGTGTGTGTTGTGTAATGTGCAGGGGGTTTGTGGTGCCGGTGTTTGGTGGTGGTGGTGGTGGTGGTTGTGATGTGTGCGTTTCTGTGGTGTGCTGTTGTCCTCGCTGTGTCACTGTGTCCTCTCCTCTCCTCTCTGGTTTGCAATGTTGCAAGGGGTTGTGGTCTGTGGGAGTGCTGCTTTTGTACTTACCTATGTGGGTGTGTCCTAATGGTCTGTTGTTTTCAGGTGTGTTGTGTCTGGGGTTCTGTCCTTTGTATTTTTTGTTTGTCCGGGGGGGTGTTTTCGGGATGTGTACTGTGCTTGTGTATTTGTGCGTTCCTTGCTGTGTGGACTTATTGGCCATGTTGTGTGCTATTGGTTTTGTGAGCGGATGGTTTCTGTGCAGGGACGTGGGCGCCATGGTTTCTGCCGTGTCGATTGGCATCGGCGTTGTTTGCGCTGGCGGGCGGTATATTTGTGGTTTTCCCGCGCTCATGGCGGTGCGATCGTAATTTCACGTGCGGTGTGTCGGCCGTGAGAGCGGGCGGTTTTGTGTTGTCGTGCGTGTTTCCGTCCGTGGCGGGCGGTTTGACTCCGACTCGGACGATGGCGGGTGGTATTTTGTGTGATTTTTCCGCCGATGGCGGTTTTCGGTTTGTGTTATCGTAATGGCGTGGTTGGTGTTCAGACGGTGTATGCGGGCGGATTTTTGCCGCTTCCATGCCTGGCGGATTTATTTACGCCGGGTATCGTAATGGGCCCCCTAGACAACTCAAAATTCTTAAAATGTAGTAAGAAAAATTCACATATGAATAACATCAATAATTAAAAATATAATTTTAAATAAACAAAAAGACAATAAAATACATTTATTACAATATCAAATAAAAATTAAATATAAAATTTAATACATATACTATTCCCACTACAATTATTTAAAACTACCTAAAGTATTATGATAAATATATATAAAAGCACTTACAATTCCCACGTCACACAAAGCAAAAATAAAAAAACTTGGTCAAATTTACAAATCTCCCTCCAATAAATACAACAGTAGTAAAAATATTCAATTACAGATAGGTTTTATTTACTATAACGATTTGAGCCACTACAACAGAAGGGAAACTGTTGCAGTACAGAAGGGTAAAATTTACTTCCACTCCAAGCAAAACAACAGTAGGGAAAGTATTGGATTGTGGAACAGTGAAATTTACTAGTCCCACTCCACTAAGTACAACAGTAGGGAAAATGTTGGAGAGCGGAGGGGTTAAATTTATTATTCCCACTCCAGCCAGTACAACAGTAAGGAAAGTGTTGGACAGCGGGGGGGGTAAAATTTACTGTTCCCACTCCAAACAAAACAACAGTAGGGAAAGTGCTGGATTGCGGAACAGTAAAATTTACTAGTCCCACTCCACTAAGTACAACAGTAGGGAAAGTGTTGGATAGCGGAGGGGTTAAATTTACTATTCCCACTCCAGCCATTACAACAATAAGGAAAGTGTTGGATAGCGGAGGGGTAAAATGTACTATTCCCACTCCAGCAAGTACAACAGTAGGGAAAGTGCTGTATAACGGAGGTGTAACATTTACTATTCCCACTCCAGTCAGTACAACAGTAGAGAAAGTGTTGGATTGCAGACCGGTAAAATTTACTATCCCCCCTCCAATAAATGCAACAGTAGAAAAAGTGTTGCATAGCAGAGGGGATCAAATTTTCTATTCCCACTCCAATTAGTACAGCAACAAAAAGGCACAAAATATCTTAAACAAAATAAAATTACTTGAAAAACAAATTAAATTAAAACATATAAATATTTTGAACAAATATGCAGATGTATTAAATACAAAAACATATTACAATGTTAAATACATAACACAAATACCTACAAATATTATTATAAATAAAATTCAAAATTTTCATACAAATAAACTTTTCTATTTAAAAATTATTTTTTAGAAGAAAAAAATATATCCAATACATTTAATTTACTTACTTAGCACCATATAGCCTCACAAAACTCTCAACTTGCACCAAAAACTTTACAAAAAAATATATATATTTACACTAATAATACAAATATTTAACAAAAACCAATTATCATTAACTAAATGTTAATTATTCATTAATTATAATTAATATACTTCCACAAAACACATAACACACTCATAAAATGTATAACAAATAATTTACACAATTAACATAATTAATTGTCAAATTATTAATTGATAATAATAAAAAATATTAATTACTTTAAATTAATTTACTTCCCACCTCATACCCCTACAAAACCCACAATCCACAGATACAATCGAAAACAAATAATTTAATAACTTAATTAACATAATGAATTATCAATTAAACAAATATTATTTATTAGAAACTGAGTATAAATTCATTAAAATTAAATAACTTCCCACCCTTTACCCCTATAAACCCCATAATCCACACCTAAAATTAAACAAAAAAAGTTATTTACATAATTAAAACAATTCATTGTCAATTAAATAATTTATAGTATTTGAGAACTAATTATTAATGTATTAAAATTAGTTTACTCACCACCCTTTACCCCTAGAAACCCCACAACTCACACGCAAAAAAATTTACTAAACAATTAAACATAATTAATTATCAATTAATTAATTCATTTTAATTTCTAAATAATTATGAATTAATGCAAACTAAATTACCTCCCACCCTTTACCCCTATAACCTCACAACCCCAAAAAATAATTAAGCAATTAACATAATTAATTAATTAATAATTTTTCCCAAAAATCTAAATTAAGTAAAAATAAATTACTTCCCACACTTTTCCCCTATAACCCCACAACCCGCACTAATTTTTTTTTTTACACAATTAACATATTTAATGTGAACTGCTGCGCAATACAGCCCACAGCTCCAAGTGAACGGAAAGGACAGGGAGCCCTTCAGCTTCCTGATTTTTGCGGCTAAGAGGACAGTGTCCCTGCAAGGGGGATGCGATTGACAATTGTTTTTGCAAGCTGCTTCCACGGAGGGACTCCAAGCAGCAGCCTGCACTGGAGGAGGAGGAGCCACCTCCAGCAATGCCGCATCACACCGGTAGCGCTACAGAGCACTCTTCATCTTCCCGCAGTGCGAGATGCAGGCAGGACGTGCCTGGGAGCAGCCCGGGCTAAGGGCGTGCCCGTCCTCGTCCGTCATTGCCAGGGAGAGGCAGGGCAGGGCCACCCCCCTTGTCTTTCTGCTAAGGATTGCCAATGACGATTAATGGTCTGGGACTCAATTTTGAGAAGCGTGCTCCCGTGCACTGTAATCACACAGTGGTCACTGTGGCTGTAGCCAAGAGTGCTAGTCTGTTCCTGACCAACAACTCATATTTAATCAGTGAGTGGAAACAAAACTAGTTCTCCACCACCATTGGACCAAAAATCTAAACAGTGCCCAAACACTGTGGAATACGACTACCCGATATATTGGACACGGCAAAGGGAACATTTAAACTTGGTATTGGGAGACCGTGCCCGTGTACTGTACTGGGTGTTTGGTCACAGATAGAAGGCATTCCAACTCTTAGGGCCCGATTCCGATCTCGCTCGGAAAGCCCTCCGTACGACTCGGATCCGGAGGGCTTTCCGAGCGAGACGTGCTCCGAGAGTCCGAACGAGCATGTACGATGCAGCCGTATGCTTACGGACTCGGTTTGCTCGGGCTCCTATTGAACTCTATGGGAGCCTGTGTACAGACGCGTACACAGGCTCCCATAGCAGAAAAGGGGTGGGTGGGGAAAAGCGTACACCCTGTGCATGCTTGGATCTGGGGGACCCATGGGCACCCCCGTGGTAGATTCGGAGGGCCCCGGGTAAAGGGGGGGCCTGGTACAGCCCCCCGAAGTACGCTTCCGACAGCCGTTTCATCTCGCTGAGACCGAGGAGTAGCGGCTGTCCTAATCGCGCATCGTACTCGCTCGGTCGGAAATCGGCTCAATTGCGCGGCACGATTCGTCTACAAACGAGATGTACGGAGCGGTTCGGGTCCGGAAACGATTCGGTCGGCGCTTACGCGATCTTCGCATCGTACTTGGTCGTTCGGACTTGTATGAGATTCGGTCGTGAACAAGGGCTACGAATCGGATCTGGTAAAGCCAAATCCGATTCGGAGGCCTTCCGAGCGAGATCGGAATCGGGCCCTTAGAGGTTAGGGCGTTCTGGCAAAGCTCACACCAGGGCTTCAGCAGGGTTGCTACCACTGTGTGAGGGGGGTAGTGCTGGACGAGGGATTAGGAGGGTTAAATTATTTCTTTAATTTGTAAGGCTTTTAATTTCTAAAACACCTAGCGGGTTGCAAAGACTCTTCGGGCCTGATTACGAGTTGAGGCGGTCTTGCGACCGCCAGACTCACGGTGGCGCAGAAGTGGCAGTCCACCGTATTGCCGATTATAACTTAAAAAGTTGTATCAGCAGTGGACCACCTGCTGCGCCAGGAAACAGTCGTTCCCTGGTGGTGGTGCAGGAGTGCCACAATGCAATATGCTGAGCAGGGACTGGCGCAGACCCGCTCAGCATATTTTGAGTTCTTGCACCACCAGCCTTTTCATGGCGGAGCCCCATCATGAAAAAGCTGGTGGTGCAAGAACAAAGGGGGCCCTAAGGGCCCCCATGTCCCACACCATGGGGATACATTCAGAGGGCACCACATGTGCCCACCTTTCTGTATTCCCCCAATTCCAGGATGGCATTGACGTCACCGTCCATGCCGTGCTGGAACATTTTGGCCATTCCCTTTGCGGTGCCTGTTTTCAAGGCACAGCCATGGGAATGGCCAAAGGACCGCCAACCGTATTAAGAGTTGCAGATTTTCAACTCATAATACGGTCGGCGGTCCTTGTGCGGCTTTGGCACAGCAGAGGCGGTATTGTTCCGGTACCACTGCCCCAAAGTCATAATCAGGCCCTTAGCTAGCTTTGATGACTTTGTATGCAGCGTGGCTGAGGGATAAATGTTAAGAAAAACAAATTTATGGCATTCAATCATTCCAAGAAGTTTTAAGGAGCGCTATCTCGTGGCAGTAATTCATTACAACAGGTGGATTCATTCACATACTTTATTCTATATATAGTCTATCCTGGGGCCAGCACATTAATGTTGCAACCATAAAATACAGGCAGAGAACTGGAGTGATTCTAAAAGAACATCGTGCTTCTCATACCAGGCCAGTTGCACCTGCTTTGAAAATATATGAAGCAAAAGTTCTGGGAGTTTCAATGTATGGCGCTGAGCTGTGGGGGTCAGGCGACATCACAGGCCTTATAAAATCTGAGAACATATTTGTGAGAGAACTGGTTTGTTTCCAATTAGCACTCCCTTGCACCCTTCATTCATGGATTTTGGCATGAAAAAGCTAAACCTAAAAAGCCCATTTGCGACCCCTTTTATATTGGCGTATGCTCTGGGCTACTCTGGAATGGAGGTATTATGCAGCCGCCTTAGAGGAATTAATCAAATTGGATAAAGCTAATAAAGTTCCTTGGCTGTCCTCAGTGAGGCAGCTTTTGAAAGCAATCAGTCTCGGTGACCTAGGCCTTTGCCCTGAAGTTGAGTAGCTTCCCTCAAAAGATATGCTGATAAAGTATTATTGGACTCCTGCCCTCCAGCAGGAAGAGCGCGCAGTGGGGGATGCAACACTGACTCGTGACTTTTTAAATTTTAAGTCTACATCTTTATTAGAGCCGTATTGGGACTCAGTCACGGCTCCTCTTGACATGAAGCTTTACCATCAGTTTAGAGTGGGCACACTCCCTGCCAAGAGGGCCAATTACAAGTCTGGTGTGCTGGAACTTTTTGACCCTTCCTATTGCGATGCCTGTTTTCAAGGCACCGCCATGGGAACAGCTAAAGGACCGCCGACTGTATTACGAGTTGCACATTTTCAACTCGTAATACAGTTGGCGGTCC
The DNA here is from genome assembly GCA_963921515.1 of Calotriton arnoldi. Taxonomy (NCBI): domain Eukaryota; kingdom Metazoa; phylum Chordata; class Amphibia; order Caudata; family Salamandridae; genus Calotriton; species Calotriton arnoldi. The sequence continues at coordinate 1,795,192 of CAWUFW010001590.1, forward strand.
TTGCGTGGCTTTGGCGCAGCGGAGGCGCATTTCGCCGGCACCGCTGCACCAAAGTCGTAATCAGGCCCAAAGTGTTTACAGCAAAATGGAAAAGGTCATCTAGTGAGGAGTGCCCATTTTGTGTAGGTCAAAAGGAAATTATCCTTCATGTGTTTCGTTCCTTTTGGATTGCACCAGTGTGCAGGTTGTTGGGTACCTCAAGTCAAATGATTGCCCTAAGAATATTATGTACTGATAAATCTCCGCTGTAAGTATGTGCTGTTGCAAAATTCTTGGGGCTGGTCACCATTGCTGCTAAGGGACTTTAAGGGTTGATTAATGTACTTTTTTATAAGATTTAAAAAAACTAAAAAACAGGTTTTTATTATATATTTTGAGCTTTGTAGTAGGAAGTTGAATGTAGCTATTAATGATTTTTTAATTATGTATGTGAATAGACGGGTACTGATAACTTTGATAACTTTATGTGCTTAAGAATGATCTGTATTTATTTATTTAATTGTGTTCAGTTTTATGACTTAAGCCAAAATAAAGTTATTTGAAATGACATATTTAATTTTCAATTAAATAATTAATACTGATCAACAATTAATTAATAATTAATTCAAAAGAAATTAATTCCCACCCTTCACCCCATAAACCCCACAACCCGCACATAAAATGCACTTTACAAAAATATAAAAACACAATTAACATAATTAAATATCAATAATATAAATGATTTAAATAAAAAATAATCATACATTTGTTATAATTAAATTAGTTCCCACTCTATACCCCTATAAAACCCACAACCCGCTACAGAACTAAGGGGCCCATTAGGATGTCGGGCGGAAGCACTACCGCCGTGCTGGCGGATGCAAAAACCACCAGTTACCGCCTGCACGCAGCAGTCCACACGCCCGCCCGATTACGATGCGAAAAGTCAGCCAAACACTGCCGGCAAGCCAGCGACACCGTCCGCCATCAAAGTGCGCCCGTACACGTAGCGGCGCAGCACAATTGACACACACCGTCCGACGAAACACGCACCGCCCGGCGTACAAATTACGATGCCGCACACAAACTGAACCCACGGCTAAGAGACACCGTACGTCAAACCGAAGCGGTAACACGAACGCCGAGCACGGACACCGAAGAAGCGGCACCCCCGAGCATGAATCCAGCACTGCAGGCCCTCCCTATGCTCTATCTGATGCACCACCAAGGACGCAACGTACCGCGAAGACGCAGGTAGGCACACATACAACAAGTGCACGCAAACAGCGCACACAGTGCAAGGGCGGAAAAAGCAGACAACCCCCCACCCCCGCGTGTACACAACACATCTACCATAGCATCCACATATGACACACAGGCCAAATTGTAACATCTCGTAACACATGTGTACACACCACCTGGGACTAGGAACCAACCACCCCGTCACGGCCCCAAAGCGGCGATGACGCTGCCACACATGCACACAACGCAGAGGCCAACCGCAGCGCCATGCATGCGTTGCACACAGACACAGGGACACAACCAAGCAGCACACACACCAGCCCCACCCCGAACGCACATGACACGTGACAGGCCTGCCACAGACATGTCCCCAACGCCCAATTCACGGACAACACCCAACGTCACACAACCGACGCACACATGTCAGTGAAGTCACGCAACAGCAGGACACACCCCAGTGCAACAAACATGGCGAAGCACACAGCGGCGGCAACACCAACTAGGAGAAGCAGGGCCTCTTCGGGAAGAGGAACGCCAGTACCACACTGAAACACCCATACCACCCTGCACATATGAACAAGACATACAAAACGGAACACCAAAGAGCCCGGGACCGACAACAGGTGGCCCAAGAATAACACTCACACACAAGGCCCAACGCAGAGCGGAAAGGCAGCCTGCCGCCCACACAAGGGAGAGCAGACAGCACTGAATGACCTTCCATTCCAACTCCGAAACCACAGCCCTACGAAAGAAGCCGGTGAATACAGCCATTGTCCAATAAAAGACCAACACAGGCATGCAGAGGAGACCGACCACAGGGCAGATAGCGCATATCACAGAAGAACACAACGGACGGGAAAGAATAAAGAAAACACTCCCCATGTCGGCCCCATGCAAGTTAATTGGAAGGAGTCACACATCACTGACCTTGAACTGTCTGAGAAGCATGTGGGATGAGGGCCCGTGTCCTCCGCACAAGCCAACAGAACACAAGTCCTGTCTCCCTACGACTACACAGAGCTCACAGCAACCTCGGAGCGTGCACATTGCAGACTGCACACACAGCCGGAGCAAGCCACCACAACGCACCGCTGCAAAATGGCAACCGCAACACACCTACCCAACTACGCCGGACAGGTCAAGCTGTACAAAACCAACCTGATACATATATTGGGATGCGAACTCCTGTCCCTGCTGAACGTCAGTTACCGACTGACTTACCGCATCACATTGTTCAGCTGCGTCATACCCGTCTTCTACTGTTGGAGGTGTCCCTACCAGCATCCCGTGGAGATGTGTCTCTCCAACCCGGCATGTCTAAAGGCGGACCTGCTAGTACTACTCCTCCCTCTGGACGCACACGACAGGGCCTGCTCTGCCTATGGGGGCATGGCGTATGTGGCCAACATCGCACCCGCACTGAAATGGGACCACTGTGCCTCCACACGACGGATCATCGAGCACAGCTACATCGAATGTCACCCAGCATGCCCCATCATGGTCCTCCAAGGGACAACTTACGAACAACACCTTGACAGCCACCATCCGCTACATTGGCTGGCAAACATAAACACCACCAATGACATGGAAGCCCTGCTGGACGGCATCGCATACCTGACAACCTGTAAATTCGTCGGACCCCAACGCAGGTTCCCCGATTGACCTATGATGTCCAACCCCGCACCCATGCTTAGCTTCCGCACGGACTGGCCAGTCACCACCACAACAGCCATACCAAACGACCGGCAGCAATTACCACACCATCAACGACATCGCCATGACATCGGATATGACCGGGACATGCACACTGTTCCCCATCACATCCAGGAACACCGCATGCATCGTGGGAGGCAGTGGCATGGGGTCTGTGTATCGCACCCACATGGACGGAACTGCACGAACAACCAGGACACGACATGGATCCAGCGCCCATGGACACACACACCGCTCAGTGGACATGAATAGGTCGCCTGGAGTCTGTGGGTGCTGCACCCCTCCCACCCCCGCCCCGGGAATCCCATACCAGGACCTTTGCACGGACGACAAGTGCAAACAACAACAACACGACCCCAGTGACTGTGACATGTCCAGTAACCACCACATTGCAACAACAAGTGGCACGCCGCTGCATGCACGCAAGCACATGCCCTGATGTCATCTCACATGCACGCGTGCATGAGGAACAACCGCAGCAAACCTGTCACATGGAACTGAGATGGACTGTGCCCATGATGCCAAGCGGTCTGGTAGGCTACTTGTATACCGTCTGTGTCAAAGTCCGCAGCTCCGCAGCTATACGTAAATGTACATTAGCACAGCCTTGGCCAAGCAGATGTAACTCTGAAGCCCACATCCCACATGCAACAGCCAATCACATGTAACCCCACACCCTATCCCATTTGTAATCATGCTCAGTATATCCTCAACATGTATTCCGCTGCCAGTAGTGTCCACTATACTGCATCACAGAGGACAGAAGACTCAATATAATGTTTGAAACCAAAACTGTCTCCGCTGACTCATTTCACAAGTACGAATGAGAGAGGATGAGAGTATGTGAAGTACACGGCAGTCGTGACATGACCATGTAGTCCACTGGTATTGGATGTCAACGCAAATGAGTAGCACAACTGTGGAAGACACACATGTGTCGTGTGAAGTCGTATGGACGCAGTGCTCAGGTGGGTGGGTGCGACGGGTAGATGCGCACATGCCAAGTTGGAGCACGCCGTGTTGGGAGGGGTCATGAACAGTACACCACCGCTTCCCTGGGCATTGTGAGAGGACACCTGTCGGGGGGAAGTGAACACGTGTGTGCACAGCAGCCGGGCACACGAACAATGCGGAACCAGGTGCACACGTCAGCCCACCCTCCGTGGACTAGCTGGATCCTGTTGTGCGCCCGCCATGCCCCTTGACAAGGCACACACAGCCCCAGTCGACCAGGTGTAACCCCAACATAGTCAATCCGCACAGGCGATACAGGGCACGGGATGGCAGTGGAGCATGGTGTGTGAGAGGTCTCCTCGTGCTCCTCCTGGTCATATCACGCAGGCAATAGAACCTCAACGTGTAGCATGGCACAAGTCAAATGGAAGTGTAGGGGGGACACACCTCAGCACGAGCAGCACTGACGTCACGGGAGGTGGCTCGCACCATCCCATCCATTGCCCATTATACCAACCACGCCACATGCCATTGCGACTAAGTGCAAGCGCGTGCGCCACCACCCCGAGCCCTCCCCAGAGAGGCCAAAGAGTGAATGTGTGGGCCATCAGTCACAGACGGACGCGGCCTGGCCGCAAGGGCAGCCACAGCCAATGGGTGTCGCAGGTGGCGGATCCGGAAGGCGAAGACTGTGATGCATAGTCCATGCAGGCCGGGTCTCCATTTGGGGCACCACGCAGGTGGACGGCGTCCCGCCACACATCATACCATGAGACAGCCCACTCGTGCAACTGGACCCACACATACACTCCTTGCCCTCTCTGGTGCGAGCTTGGGGCTGCCTGTGCAAGCGCTAGCCTCGCAGGTGCACATGCATATTGGGGGAGCGAGGGGAGGACATGAGGGCTGGGGCGAAGATGACTGTATCACTGTCAGTGAGTACAAGGGATGACCCAGATGTGGAAAGGAAGAGACGTGTCCCGTGTGTACTGCAACTAGTCGCCAATCCAACTACCCCCATGTCCGGAATGTAAGCCCGCACCTAGGCCCGCCCATCCGCCACATCGAATATACCACCAGCACAACAACCTTCCCATTCGAAACACTGACTGGGGGTGGCGACCAGTGAACAAACATGTGTAGCCTACCCACGCGTACATGTGGGCCCTCCATGATCCATGTCACCTGCGGCAAAGTCATGACATGCGCAATGAGGGAAGTGAGGTGAGCTGTCCGCCCCACGCACAGAAGGTGCATCAGCTCCACAGACCCAGCAGCGAGTCCAGCAGGGGTCACATGTGCAGGGGCAGCTGTGCCTGGTGTGAAGGCACATGCACATAGACAGCACATCGACCAATGTGTAGTCTGCCCACATCTACAGTCCATCATCATGCGGACATAGGAATTGTACACAGGGCAACACATCTTAGTGGGTGCACCCACCGTGACCAACAATGCGCAATCATCGACGTACCCGCCCTGTGCATGGCCCCCCACCCAACGGAGGCACATCCAGTGCCACCATCCCACACACACAAGCCTTCCATGGAACATGCTGTGTCCAATGGTCAGTACAGAGTCAGCGCCCATCTGGTGGATCCTGAACAGGAGACACATGCACACACATGATAGCTCCCACTATGTACGTCTGCCACCTGGCACGTGCAATGTAACCTCTCACCTGTGACGTGTGACTGCAAGCACACAGCCGTCTTGGCATGGGGCTGTCAATGTGGACACCTGTCAATGTTTCGGGAGGTGTGATCCGTACAGTGCTGTACATAGGGTGCAGTGCTGACACCTACTACTGTCTCATATCCCCTCGTGCCACAGGTCCCACTTGTTTTGGCCGCTCAGCCTGTGCCCACATCGTCGTCGTCGTGTGCCATACTCATCCAGCCTCGGAAGCAGTGCCATGCTCAGCAGACATTCATGTTGCCGTGGCGTTGCCGCTTGACGAATATGCAGTCAGTCCCCATCAGCACGCCCGCAAGTCATTGGGGCCTAGATCCCCATGTGCATGACCATGGCAGTGGTTTGCATCACTAGCCATTGCCATTGGTGGGAGACCTGTGTAAGTGTATTGTGGCCGTGCCGTCCCTGCTTGACAGCTGGGCTGTGACTCATGTGCTTGCTCAGTCATGTCAGTGATGTGAATGCGAAATTGCTATGTGTTGTGTTGCTTTGACATGTGTCCACTGCCATCTTCCCTAGGCGGAGACCGAACATTGACCGCCCATACCAATTGCTGGCGGACATGGAGGATACTGAGGTCATAAGGAAGTTTCGGCTGGACAGGCCAACCCTGCATCGACTGTGTGCCATGTTGGAACCCCATCTCCGTCCCCGCAGGGTGTATCCGACAGCATTCACCCCCATGGCTAAGGTGATGGCCGCCATGCATTTCTTCGCCACTGGGTCATTCCAGCACACAGTGGGCAGTGGAGGAGGGATGTCCCAGCCCATGTTCAGCAAGGTGCTGAGGGATGTACTGGCAGCCATGATGCTGTACCGAAACAGGTACATCAGATTCCTCAGGGCTCGTGAATTGGCGGCAGTGAAGGGTGCATTCTATGCCCTTGGCAGGATCCCACACGTCGTTGGTGCCATTGATTGCACACATGTTGGCCTTGTTCCACCACAGGCCACTGAGCACCTGTACCGCAACAGGAAGCACACGCACTCCTGAATGTGCAAGTGGTGTGCCTTGCGGACATGGTGATAACCCACGTGTGTGCAAAGTTCCCAGGCTCGGCCCATGACGCACACGTAATGTGCAACAGCATCTTGCCACGACTGATGTCCAATCTGCAACAGGATCGTGGCTGTATTGTCGGTGAGTATGTGGAGTGGTGTAGCGTGCTGGTTGTGCGATGCTGTCCCCTGTCCAGTTGGAATAGCAACGGTTCTCTGTGTCCCTCACACCCAGGTGACTCTGCGTACCCGAATGGGGCATGGCTGCTCAGTCCATTGAGGAATCCTCGCACCCCGGCAGACGATCGCTACAATGAGGCACATGGGAGGACCAGACGTGTGGTCGAGCGTACCTTTGGCCTCCTCAAGTCCAGGTTCAGGTGCCTGGACCGCACCGGGGGTGCGCTGGCGTACTCCCCACAGAAGGTGTGCCAGATAGTGGTGGCGTGCTGCATGCTGCACAATCTGGCCATTCGGAAGCAGATCCCCCTCATTGTGGATGACGGAGATCAACCAGGGCCCCAGCCCGCAGACCAGGACAGCTCGAGTGAGGAGGACAGCGGAGAGGAGGAAGCTGGGAATGTGCGCCAGCAGCTCATCGCCCGCTACTTCACTTGACGGTGAGTGTCCATGTACGACGGCTGATGTGTCTGTATTTGTGCAGGTGTGTGTGTGCTGTGTCAGGGTGGCCTTTTGTTCACTGCGTGCTGTGTGTCAACGCTCCATGCCCAGGTTAGTATGCCACTGATGGTGGCTGTGGCATTGTGCCCTATTGCTCTGTGCAATGTGTGTACATTGCTTGTAGTTGTTGACATGTACTGTGTGATGGGTGTGTGACACACTCATTGAATGTGCTCCTGTTCTGTCTCCCACCCCTAGGTCCCTACAGGCCCTCCGGTTCCATTGCCATGCCACGCATCAGGTGCCGTTCCGCTCAAGGTGGCCGTTGTATTCCGTACAATTAAAACACAGGGCACAGACAGCAGTTTGTGGAAGAGGTGCATTTATTTCAAACTGTGACATGTGATTGTGTGTAAGGTGATGACAAAAGTGGTGCGTGCAGTGACAATGAGCTGTCGGTCATGGCTGCGTGATGCTCAGGGTGTACCCACTGGTTCTATGTCCATAGTCCAACACACACATGCCATCCAGATGGCTGTGTGGAGTGGGATCGTAGTCCAAGTCAATGCAGTGGGTGGTCAAGGAAGGCTGGCTGGCTGCCTCACTTGCGTCTGGAGCGTGCGAAGTCCTCCCGGGAGATCTGTTTCCACTTCGGACGGCCCCTTCCACGTTTGCGAGGGGGGGTGCCTGCTTGCGACATGCTGGTGGTTGAGGTGTGCTCACTGGCTGTGGAGGCAGGGGAACTGGACACTGCTGCTCGACCCTGCGTCCCTGCGCCCCCTGCGGAGGGGGAGCTGCTGTCCCTGGCTGTGACCTCACCGCCACCACCAGCTGGCCCATGAGGTCCACGAGTTGGCCCATACAGGCGTCCATGGACCTCAGCACCCCCAGCACCTCACGCGTGTCTGTAGCTGACCTGGCCCATTGTCCTTGGGCCTCTTCATAGGCCCCAAGGACTCTGGCCATTTGAGGCAGGGCATGGCTCCCAGGGGAGGCTGGCGTTTCCCTGACCCTGCTCCTCCTACCAGTCCTGCTGCCACCGGCCTGCCCACTAGCCACATTGCTCACCACGGTCCTCGCCCTGGCTCCCAGGGTGGATCCCGTCGTCCGGGCCACCACCTGCGCTGGGGCTGGGGCCAGCGAAGACGTGGTGGCGGTTGCGGCAGTGGTAGTGGCCGCAATGACCATGGGTGTGGCCGCAATGACCGTGGGTGTGGCCGCAATGCCCGTGGGTGTGGCCGCAATGACCGTGGGTGTGGCCGCAACGACAGTGGCAGCAGGGGCTGGGAATGTTCAGCAGCCCTGGATGATGGGTTGGTGGGTAGGAGGGTCCTGGGGAGCGGCTGGGCCCTGCCACACTAGATGGGCCTGCTTGGTGGTCCGTGTCCGAAGAGGAGGACAGATCCTCCACATCCGTGTGTCCTCGTTGGGGGCTTGTAGGCTGGCTGTGCTGGCTGCTGTCTCCATCCCCAGCATCCAGCAGTTCGTCACCTGTGGAGAGAATGAGATTTGTTATTGTGTTGCACCTGGCGAAGTCTGTATTGGTTGTCTGACATTCTCCGTTCGTGCACTCTCGTGCACGTGTGTCCCGGAGGCGGGTGTGTGGCTGTACAATCTGTTGTTGTGTGTGCTTGGCAATGGGACTGTGTGCTGTGCACATGTGGCATGGGACGGATTGGCTATGCCGATGGGTGTGTTGCTGTGCTCCTACTTATTGTGACTCTGGTGTATGCGGGCTCCAGGCCCATCCTGGGTCTGGTTTGTACTTTGCTTTTGGGGTGCATATGGAACGCTTAGGAACGCATTTGGCAACATGGGGGTCATGCCCCAGGAACGCATTTGGGATGGAATATGCTTTTGGGGTGCAAATGGAACGCTTAGGAACGCATATGGCAACATGGGGGTCATGTCCCAGAAACGCATTTGGGATGGAATATGCTTTTGGGCTACATGCTGTGAGCCATGGGTGCCGAACGTGACATGTGTTGTGGCAGCATGACAGTGCATGGTCTGAGGTGTGTGCATGCCTGACATACCCTGCATATTTGCTGTCTGTTGTGATTACTGGACATGGCATTGGACGCATCGTTATGAGTGTGTGATGGTTGTGTGCCACCCGACGTATTGCAGTTGTCCCATCTCCTTGGTGTGCGTGCTGCCCTGTGCCATGTGCATCACTGCAGTGCTCAGGGGGGTGTGGCCCATGTTGTGTGTTGTTGCTCACAGTGTGACGTGCGCTTCATTGACTTCTGGCACATGGTTGGTCATGGGCATGTATCTTAGCGTGACTGCTGTATGTGTGGCAGCTGTGCGGATGACATGCCTTTCATGAGACTGGGGCTGACGGATGGGATGGATGGTATGTTGTATGTGCATGGTGTGTCTGTGTGTTTGATGGGTTCAGTGGTGTTCGTGTGCATTTATGTTGTTCCGCTCTGTTGCGTCTAGTGTTGTTTGTCTTACATAGGCGTAGTTGTGGGGTTGACAGGCAGTAGGGGCTACATGGACAGGACTTCAATGGTGTTTCGGTTGTGTGTGATGGGTTGCACAGTGGCTGCCGTGTGGTACTATATTCAGTGTGGCTTGTGCATGCAGACGTGGCTCCTTGGGTGTTGCTGTGTCTGTGATGGGTCATGTGGGGTGTGAGTCTGTGGTTCATGTCCGTGTGCACATTGTTCACTTGTTCGTGACAGTGGGCGGTGCTGCGTGTTCGTCTGCTACGTAACATGTCCCATGTGTTGGTCGTGTTACGGTCCTCATGCCTCCAGTAATCCAGCCCTGTCCAGTTTCCCACCTGCAGGTTGTTCGTGCGTGCACTGTACTGGATGCCACATGGTTCTAAGCGGGGGGTGCTCCATGTTGCAGGTCTGTGGGGGTGGGGGCGGTGTTGTGGGTCGTGGTGATGGCTGGACACCCACTGACACCGATTGTTGTGGACCGTGATGTCTACCTTTCGGCTGTCGGTGTGCACTGCGGTGGCTGACACGTGGGTGTGGGGTGTGGGGGATGCTCCTCCTTGCTGTGCTGTGGGACTAGGGGCCTGGTGTGTGTTGTACTTGAGCTGTCCACCCTCCCACCCACTGCACTTTGTGTTCCTGCCACTTACCTGTTACTTGTCGGTTAGTGCAGCTATGGCGGACACATGGGTGTGGTGGGTGCTCGTTGTGGCGCTTCTGGCATACTTGGGGACATGTTGGTGGTTACGTGGCTGGCTGAGTGTACACATGCCCCCACGTATCTTACAGTTGTTAGGTTTGGGCTGTGTGTGGTGGTGTCTGTTGCATGTGTGTGTGATGTGTTGTGTATTGTGTGCTGGACATGGGGGTGTTTGTCCCTGGGAGCTGTGGCATGGTGGTAGTGCATGTGAGTACATAGCGGTGTGCTGGTATACATTAGTTTGTACTTACCAGCCTCCACTCCCCTGCTAATCCAGCGAGGATCTCCGGATGTATAATGACTCGCACCTTCTCCTCCCACGCTTTGAAGGTCTTGAAGAGCGCGGGATTCCCTCCGCCAGTGACGGCAGCCAGCTCTCTGTTCTTGCTCTCCTTCTTCTTGACCAGGCTCTTGACGTCATTCCACCGTTTGTTGATTTCAACTCTGTTCCTGGGCAGGGTCCCGACTGCATTGACCTGGTCTACGATCCGGTTCCACATTCTGTTTCTGGTGGCTAGTGGTGTGTGCTGGACCAGGTTCCCATAGATTTGTGGGTGCACCTTGATAATCTCGTCGACCATGACCGTCAGCTCAATGGGCGTGAACTTGGGCATTCTTTGTGGTGCCATGGTGTTTGTGGTGCTGGTGCGGTGTGTGTTGTGTAATGTGCAGGGGGTTTGTGGTGCCGGTGTTTGGTGGTGGTGGTGGTGGTGGTTGTGATGTGTGCGTTTCTGTGGTGTGCTGCTGTCCTTGCTGTGTCACTGTGTCCTCTCCTCTCCTCTCTAGTTTGCAATGTTGCAAGGGGTTGTGGTCTATGGGAGTGCTGCTTTTGTACTTACCTATGTGGGTGTGTCCTCATGGTCTGTTGTTTTCAGGTGTGTTGTGTCTGGTGTTCTGGCCTTTGTATTTTTTGTTTGTCCAGGGGGCGGTGTTTTCGGGATGTGTACTGTGCTTGTGTATTTGTGCGTGCCTTGCTGTGTGGACTTGTTGGCCATGTTGTGTGCGATTGTTTTTGTCAGCGGATGGTTTCTGTGCAGGGACGTGGGCGCCATGGCTTCTGCCGTGTCAATTCTCATCGGCGTTGTTTGCGCTGGCGGGCGGTATATTTGTGGTTTACCCGCGCTCATGGCGGTGCGATCGTAATTTCACGTGCGGTGTGTCGGCCGTGAGGGCGGGCGGTTTTGTGTTGTCGTGCGTGTTTCCGTCCGTGGCGGGCGGTTTGACTCGGACGAGGACGGGCGGTATCTTGTGTGGTTTTTCCGCCGATGGCGGTTTTCGGTTTGTGTAATCGTAATGGCGTGGTCGGTGTTCAGACGGTGTGTGCGGGCGGATTTTTGCCGCTTTCATGCCTGGCGGATTTTTTCACGCCCGGTATCGTAATGGGCCTTTAAGCAACACAAAATGTAATTAAATTAAATATGATAACTACTAAAAACTTAACAAATACATTAAAAAACATAAACAATAATTATACAAAAAATTACATCATATACATTTAAAATATAAACTGAAATACATGACAATAATTTAAAAAACGATATTTTAAACAACTACAATTTTGCAAACTATATTAATGGCTTTGATATTTTAAAAATCAATATTACTTACCTTCAAATCGATGTTCTTAACATCGATATTTCCATGTCATAATATTTTAGACCAGATAATCTTGTAAATCGATATATCAAACTCAATATTTTGTCTGAATACCCCTGAGTAGCAGTCATCCACTGAGATGCATCTCTGCTGACTGGCTAAACCTTCCTTCTAAAACTCTGTCATACGTAGAAGGAAGAAGTATTGTTCTAAATCAGTTGATGGGTGTGTGCATCTGTGAAATGTGTGCAACAGTCAATAAACAAACACATACATTTTTGGAGAATCTGCAGGTTCTCCAAAGGCACAAAAAAAAAGAAAAAAAAGACACAGTATTACTTCCCCTTGCCACATTCCCAATTCCACAGCATATGTTTCTCCTGGCTTATGCAAAACTTTATTGTTGGGGGACATTCTGAACCACTGCCTCTATAAAAGTCATTGCCCAAAGCTACAAATCTACCTTTGATCTCAAGAAGCACACATTCACAAAGTAGCCTCTTCAACCTTGTGCACAGGTGTGCTCCTTGTGAAATCTCACATTGTTATCACCAAGGTCACTGGAATTATGTGTAAGAGCACTAAATTATCAGACAGGGTTGAATAAATTATGCCGCATAATGCAACACTTTTTTCATAGTATTACTTCATTATTGTATTGATTTGTAAACTTTTAAACATGGTCATACTGTTTGGCCATACATTTCACCCCATTAGCACCAGTTTAGCAATCAAATGAAGGAATAAGCAACTGAAAGATGACAGTCATCCTTTGCAAAGTCCCTTTCACTGCTTGAACACATATATACTCTATATGCCACATAAAACTACCATTTGCCACATCATTTTTTTTATAAATGTGTGCTTTCTCCTGGGGGGCACTATCTACATTAAAAAAATATATCTACTGGCCTCCAAAGGGGGTTGACCCATGTGATGAGGGTCCACCCAACTCTTTCTTTTTATTTCTTTTTATATTTGTAAATGTGTGGCTCCCCTAGGGAACCACACATTTTAAAAACATTTAATGAGGCCCAAGGTGGTCGGCCCATAAACAAGGAGGCCTGACCCCCGTCAGTTTCTTATATATATATATATCAACCTCTAATGGCGGATGCTGGCGAGCTGCCAGAACGCCGGTGGTGCCGTAGAGAAAGGTGTCCTCCGACTCCTCCAAATCTAAAATAGAACTTCTGTTCGTAGTTACTAGGGGTGGGCGGAATTTGCAGAGTCGCGTGCCGCAAAACTGTAAAAAATCTCTGCGAGCTTCGCAAAGTTCCGCGAGCATGCGGAATTGCTTGGTCCGCCCGTTCGCGATGGGTTTTTCGTGTTCAGGGACGCTGTTTGCGTGCTCGGGGGGAAATATCTTGCGAACTTACCCATCCGGTCGCCAAATGGCGCGGCCATCTTGTTTCACTTGTCCCGCCCGCTCGCGATGCGTGTTTCCTGTTCGCGAACGCGGATGTCCGGTGGCGCGTCCAAATGACGTGTTCGCGATCGCACACTCTCGCGGCGCACGCGAACGGATAGGAAAACTCATCGGCGAGCGCGGGGATCCCGGTAAGTCGCTACAGCGCGCGCAAACACGCATTTCTAAAGCGCGAACAAGGAAAAAATTCCGCTACGCCGCGGATCGCGGAATTTTGGGTAATTCCGCGTTCTCCGCGGAACGCGGAATTACCAAAATTCCGCAAATTCCGCGAGCGGAACGGAATTTACCGCCCACCCCTAGTAGTTACAGAACAACAGGCACAGCACTGCAAACGTGGCTCCTCAAAATTTTTATTAAAGATGAACGCTAGTCAATGCGTTTCGGTTGTACGTCACAACCTTGTTCATGACATAGAAGCATCATCATTTCCTCCATATATAGCAGGTGTTTCAAAGAAACATAGAAACTGACAAAAGCGTCTCACAGTGAATATCACCGCCATCTTTGAGTGCCAATACATCCATTGAAATATATTATTTGACTAAAATGTTCTGTCAAAATAGCACTCAACAAATAATCATTTTAGACCTTACTGCATGTTACATTTAGCATTACTATATAACATTCGAATATTGTGGTACCAGAATAATGTACATTAATAATTCATCCTCATAATTTTAATACCATGCAAGTGCAATAGTAATATTTCGTTTTCCCTTCTATAGTACGGTAAATAACATGGTACCTCTTATTTTAAGATTAGTCCAATAGAACAGTGCAAATGCTTCGGTACTCCCATTATGTAAATATACATAGAGTGCATATAGTCCAAAGGCAAGTGCCTGAAAGTGATATAATGTCTTACAATTGATTGAAAACTATCCAAACTGGTAAATATCATCCTAATCCTATTATCACATAGGTGGATCTAGCATAAATCTTTTGTAGATGAGGGCCGTGGCTGCGACCGCCACCAAGATGGCCTCACACTTGTGAGGCTCTGGTACGGGCTGCCTGTTTCCTCTGCACCAGCCGTTGCATCGGCAAGACAGGCAATCACGGAGGCTATGCAGCAACTGGGGAGACTCTTGGGACCTGCCCGGGAGGCACAGACATACTTTGTGGGCAAACCTGAGAACGTACCAGGCGGCGATGTGGAGACGGGGCGGGCGCCGTTTGCACTGCCTCGGAGGCCCCGCGGCGATAGGGGCCGCGGGCGAGCCTGAGGCCGGAGCCACCGGGCCTCGCTGGTGCGCACGCCCGCTGCCCCCTGCTATCTTCCTCTACACCATCGGGCTGACCACTGAAGAAAGCTGCCGCCACCCATTCATGGATTGCGGCGGAATGTCCCCTCGGCCATGCGGGCATGAGACGGGCCTGCAGCGGGTATAGGCCTAGTCGATTACAAGGTAGGAGAGACAACTGCGCTCACAACCCCCACGCTGCTGACCCAGACCGTCGGCCCCCAGCATCCACCTCGCACACAGACAGGTTGGAGGCGCGGGGTGGAGGATTGATCTGCTGAGTGGACTGCAGCAGTCACTGGAGGCACTGAACTCACAACAGGAGACAACTGAAGAGCTTTTATACACAAACACCTGGACAACTGAAGAGCTTTTGAACAAAACCACCTGGGTCCTCATTCCCCTGGGGCGTGGTGGTGGCTCCCTCCCTCCCCCCTGCTGCCCATAACTATCGGACTGCAGCTACTGGCCCTCCCTCTCGGAAATCGCCGGATACACGGGACCCCCCCTCACACCAGCGACAGCGGGTGGCGAGATACACAACATGAGCCACACAGATCCCAAGCAGCGCCGACTTACCTTTGACCACAGTAAACCTGTGGGAAGTCATGGCTCTCACTCGGACTCTGAGGAACATGACAGGGGGGTCACGATGATATACCAGCTGGCAATATGGCAACCGTGATGGCGGAACTGAAGGCAGGGTTCAACACGATGGATGCGCGGTTTGACACTCTCGCCGGCCGCATCGACAAAATGGAGGAGAGGATCAACAAACAGGGGACGCACCTGGGGGAGGCCGAGAAGAGGGTCTCTGATCTGGAGGACACAGCCACCATAACGCAAAAACGGCTGGAGAAGACAGAGTGGGCATTGAAGCAGATAGCCATTAAGAACAAGGACCTTGAAGCCAGATCCCGCTGCAACAACATACGCGTTTCTAGCCTAGCAGAGACTACCAATATTGGGCGCCCAGAGATATTCATTGAGCAACTCCTAACTGATCTGTTCGACAGCGCCAGCTTTCCGACTACCTTTGCGGTTGAGCGGGCGCACGGTGCACTGGGCCCACGCCCACCGGAGGGCACCCCCCGGGTACATAATAGAGCGCCTCCTCAACCACAGGGAAAGAGACACTGCACTTAGACTGGAGCAAGAGAAAGGTCCCCTCCGTCACCAGGGTGCTACCATCTCTATCTTCCCCGACTTCACCCCCATGGTCCAAGAGGCAAGGCGGAAATACAAGGATGTCAAAAACACCCTACGTCGAATGGACATCAAATGCGCAATGCTCTACCCGACACGCCTTCGTGTGGAACATAAAGGCAGCTCCAAAATTCTGGACACACTGGCAGAGGCCGAGGCCTTCTGCAAAAAGCTATGTACTGGATCGCCCCCCCACAGCCCATCCCCGCCTGACTGCACGGACCCAGATCGTACGCTGTGCTCGCCTCCTAACACACAAGATGCCTCAGCATGAGGTGGAGTCCCGCTCATGTGTCATCCCACACAGTCCCAGGTCACGAAGTCCACTCCTCAGAGGCAGGACTATGGTCCCCAATCAGGGCGCGCATTCCAGTCATCAACGATGCAGATGGGCCATACACTGTCACTTACGCTGTACCTTACGGGCTGCCCTGACTGAGTTGCGGGCACGCCCCCATGGCGGATGCCAATTGTTCAATTTTGGGAATATGTTTGTTTCTGTTTCACATTAATTTTAGAATGTATGGGATTCACTGGAAGCAGTTATATCCAGTGTGTAAGTGAGGAGGGGGTATTTGGAGATTGTTCTTTTTTGTTATTGAAATGTCGGTCACTACTTCCTTGATAATATTGTACATGCTTCTAATCACACCCCCTCCGCACAATCCCTACCTTAGGTCACACAACACTCGAAGTTGCAAATCACCCACGACATGGCTAAGACAACGGATTTATCTCTCATGTCTTGGAACATCCGTGGTATTAACAATCAGTGGAAAGGGAAACAAGTGATTGCCTATTTAAACAGGCATAACATTAAGATCGCCTTGCTCCAGGAGACACACCTGGCCCCGCGTGCTGACCACCTTTTTGCCAGGCAGTGGGATATGCACCCATACTTCTCCTGCTTCAGCTCCTATTCCCGGGGCACTTGCATATAGGTTCATAGGGTTGTGCCGTTCACCCTAGTGGTTCAATACTTGGACCCAAATGGCAGATATCAATATGTACAGGGAACACTGGCAGACCATAAGCTCCTTATAGTTAACATCTACGCCCCAACACTGACGCTCCTGAGTTCTTTCAGGAATTACACTCTCGACTAGATAGCCTAGAAACTGATAATTTAATACCAGGCGGTGACTTCAACATGCCATCCTGCCCACAAACAGATGCAACCAGCGTACAACCTGCCAGTAAGGATCGAGCCAGGGAAGCACTTCGACAAATCATTGACTCCTATTCCCTGCTCGACGCCTGGTGACGCATCATCCTCACTCCCCAGGGCCCACGTTCTACTCCTCCCTGCATGCCGTGTGGTCCAGGCTGGATTACTGGTTTGTTTCAGCAACCGTACATCAATGGCTAGACAGCATAGCCATCATCTGTGGACATTGTCTGACCACAGCCCATTCAACTACAGTTAAAAATTCCATACGAGTGCGCTGCAGCTTATAGCTGGAGATTCAGAGGAGAAGCACTGCTGGACACGGTGTTCCATAATGAATTACTAAACTCCATCACAGAGTATTTTGAACTAAACACTGGCACAGTCTCCAGGCAGTCCTATGGGAGGTCTTTAAGGCATATGTCCGTGGGGTATGCATTGCAAAACACATGGGTATACTACACGATATCCGCTCCCAACTGCAAAAGACCGAGCATGCCATACTTGAACTCGACCGGACGGCTGCAGGGGAGGGCTCAAACTTGACACACAAGCGAAACACCCTCCTGACTGAATTTCGAGACCTGGCAGAAAGGGAAATCAAACACATGAACAAGTACTCCCAGGCATGCAGATACGGGGAGGGGGAACGACCCGGCCCCAACAGGCAACAAAACTACATTGCCGGGCTTTGCTCAGACTCTGGAGACATTATCACTGGCAGCAAAAATGTCCTGCACGAATTTAAGACCTATTACTAACACTTATACTCCTCTAACGCGGCCTGCACCTCCTCGGAGATCCCTCCCTACCTTGTGGACAGCTCCATTGTCTGTCTAACGGACAACAGGAGTTTCTCAGAGAACCTAGAAGAGATCTTGCAGGCCATCATGGCCATAGATGGGTCCAGGGGACCCAGCTTGGACGGTCTGACTGGGACCTTCTATAAAACTTTCAAACAGCAGCTGGCCCCACAACTTCTCTCTATATATAATGAGTCCTTCAATACCGGGGAATTAACTCCCATGCTGCGAGAAGCGGTACTCACCATATTGCTAAAGATGGGAAAGGACCCCAATAAATGTACTTCGTATAGACCTTTGTCCTTGTTAAATCTTGATAATAAGATCCTTGCTAAAGTACTGGCCAATAGACTGGCCTTGCTGATGGAGCAGATTGTGTCACTGGCCCAGTCGGGCTTTGTGCCACACCGCTCCACCTCCCTAAATCTAAGGATGGTGTTCATGGTGCTCAACAGGATCGCCCCAGACATGCCAGCAGCGGTGGCCCTTCTCGATGCCGAGAAGGCCTTTGACTCGCTCGTGTGGCCCTTTCTAAGAGCAGTCTTGGCGAAGCTGGGAATACATCCCCCCTTCCTAGCGCTGAGTATGCTGTTATACACTAAGCTCACAGGACGCCTTAGGATAAACGTGGCCCTCACAGAGCCCATCTCTATGCATTGTGGTACCAGGCAGGGATGCCTCCTCTCCCCACTGCTTTTTATACTCACGATGGACCCTCTAGTCAGATCACTGCAGGATAACCACTCCCATAGAGGACTACAACTTACACATGGTCCATTATTGATATCACTATATGCAGATTATATTTTACTGTTTGTGCGTTGCCCAGAGGACAATCTTCCCCCTCTCATGCAGGAAATAGCCAGATTTGGCCTGCTCTCCGGGGTCTGCATTAACTGGACCAAGTCCGAGCTCTTCCCACTCACTGATGTCACTCGGCCCCCCCCGGATGGAGCCCCCTCTTCAATGGGCTGCGGAGGATACCAAATACCTGGGTATTCATCTGCTTAGGGATAGGGAGCAGGTCCTACAGCGCAACTACGGGCTGGCAGTGGATGCCCTTAGTACACAAATAGACAGGTGGATAAAACTACCTTTATCACTTATGGGGCGGGTGGCCATTATTAAAATGGTGGTGTTGCCACGCTTCTTGTATCTGTTCACCAATATCCCCAATCCGCTCCCAAACACCTTTTTCAGCAGCCTCCGTAGTATGCTACTGCGTTGGGAGACCCTGACTCTGCCCTATGAACAGGGAGGCCTTGGGATCCCCGATTTTCACCTTTATTACCTAGTGGCCCAATGTCACTACACATATTGCTAGTACCACCCAGATGCCCGCATTCCATATCTACGCCCAGAGCGCGATCAGCTAGATGGCCTTCTCCATTTATAGGTATTACCTTGGGGTTTGCCTTTGGACACTGAGGATATACAGACAGTGTCCACGACCTGCTGGGCATGGTGTAGGCTGCGGCGCATGCTTTTGGGGGGTATCCTCTACTCTGACTCCATCCCTGTTTATGATAACCCGTGGATCCCCCCGCTAGGGAAACACTCGTTAAACGCACACTAGACAAATACTCAATATCCACTCTAGGTGACCTGTTCCCGGACAGCCACGCTTTACAACTAGCAGATAACACACTCACACAAAATGCTTCCTACATGGATCTCTTTATCCTCAAACGGCTCCAGAGCACGCTCAGATCCCTCATACCCACATACCCGCTCCCACCGGAGGACTTCCCGCCCCTGTCGCTGGTGATTAAGGCATCAGATGGCGGACACATGATATCTAAGCTCTACCACGCGTGCATGGCCATGAAACCGGATGCTACTGCCAGGATACAAGAAATATGGGAGACGGAGTTGGGAGTTCCGATTACTGATCACATATGGGGCTATTGCTGTGCACACATAAAGCGTATTTCCATAAGCCACAGGCACAAGCTGATACATTTCAAACACCTGCATAGGTGTTATCTCACCCCAAAAGACATCGCCAAATTTGACCATACCAGGCCAGATAGATGCATAAAGTGCCGGGCCCCCTAGAGCAGACTTTGCCCACCTCACTTGGACCTGCCCGGTGATTGCTGACTATTGGGAGAATGTATACAGGCAAATTTCGGACATGACTGGTTGTAAATTGACCCCCAACCCCTTGTCTGCTCTACTGGGATACACCCATGAAGTCCCTCTGGGGATCCGCTAGCTGGTCTCTCTGGCCCTGCTGCTTGGCAAGAGGGAGATCTCTCTGAGATGGGGGAAGTAGGCCACCCTCCGTCAAATACTGGCTTGAAAGCATGAGTAGATGTGAGAGCATGGGAAGAGAATATGCCAGCCTGCAACCCCCCACCTCCCGCCCCCGGGACATTTGGTCCTGCTTCCGTGAGTACCTCCGCACTTTAGACCAGGACTCGAGGGAAACTGCTCAGCCCCCATAATCCTTCACATAGACTCACCCACACATATTTAGACAAGCGACCTAAACACATTATTACAAGTGCTATATCTTGTTACCCATCCTGTGACCTCCCATGTTACTCCACAATCTCTGCATTAACACCAGGCTTTGTGGTTGAAGAGATACGTTATTTGTATTACATACTATCAAATGTGACTGTGTTTTGTATTTGAAATCTAATAAATACATTTAAAAAAAAAAAAATCTTTCGTAGATGTGTAAAAAAGAATAAAAATACTGTGCTACTACCTAGTCAGTTTTGTGTAAATAACCTAAAAAAACTCATGTAAGAAGAAATGTACATACAGGTGAGTGTGCAGGTTTGGGGCAGGCTATCCTAGACAGGTATATAGTTCTTCATAAATATTAAAACCATGAGGTTCCTTAGTGTCTAATTGCACTATGAAGCGGGTCTCCAGTCTACGCAGTTCTTTTTCTCTATCCCCTCCTCTTTTTCTTACAGGCACATGCACTAAACAGCTGTATGTCAGCTCCGATGGGTCACTATGATGTACTTTCTCAAAGTGACGTGCTACAGGGTGACTTCGATCTTTAATAACAATAGCCCTGAGATGTTGTAATATGCGCTGGTGTACTGGAAGCATAGTGCTTCCCACATATTGTTTAAGACAAGGACATTCCAACACATATACAGCAAAAGAAGTTCTACATGTTAAATATCCTTTGATTTGAATAGATTTTCTAAACGGGGTCAGGATTTTAGTTCTATTTCTGGCATTTTTACACGCTTTACATTTGAAGCATTTTAGAAAACCCTCTTTGCTTGTTAACCATGTCCCCCTGGGTAGCACTGGTTCGAGATTACTTTTTACTAAATGGTCTCTTATAGATTTTGCGCCCCTAGGAAAAAAACTACATTTTTTATGCCCCCTGGCAGGGGATCGGGCCGTTACTATGAGGGCCTTCCCAACCAAAGACAAATCCCTGTTGCCTAGTGGTATTCCTGCTTATGGACCATGATGCAATCCACAAGCAGGAATAGGTTTGTGAGAGGCATTTCTGGAAAGGGGAGACTCTCTCCTTTCCAATGATGCCTCCCGTGAACATGGGAAGGCATCATAACCAGAGAAAACCCCACCATCCCATCTGTGACGTCAGCCGTGAGCTGACATCACAGATGGTCAGGAGGGGAGGCGGGGATAGATCCGCAATCTATTCCACATCTCACTCGCCCTTCTAGAAAACAAAAAGGAATCATCCGGTGCTTGTGGTGGAGGATCCTTTTCAGCCCCCCGCCGATGTTGCCCAATGGCTGACAGATGCACTTGGGAGGGTGTGCGGGTGTCGCCATTGAACGAAACCCGCACGACTGGAGTTAATGTGACATTTGTGTTACGTTACTGGCAATGTATTGTACATACCTGTGAAAATGGTGAGGGACAAGATTTAAATGTCCCTTTGATCATCTACTTTTGGCACTGTGTTAGTGGTCATAGCTTAGTATTTGTCGTATAGACAAGAATTATTTATTAGTTGTTTTCATTGTCATGCATTAAGAACACTTGGCTAGTACATGCTACTTTTATATGTTCAGGGATTTTTTAATTCCTCATATGTCCTGGGTGCTCCTGGAGATTTGCCTTGCAAGTCTGTTAGTTCCTTGTCTTAGGTGTTTTCGGCTTGCTATTTTTGGAAGTTATTCTGCCGCTTCCTCTAGAACCTGGGGAATTATGACTTTAAGTATAGTACCTGTAGGTGCTTGGGAACTAGTGCTTGCTTCTATTATGTCTTGTAGGACATTTGTAACTTGTATTATGTGATGTTTTGGGGGGTAATTGTGTTCCTCTCACACTTTTTACAATATCGTCTTTTGTGGTGGCTCTATCATAGCATGTATCTGGAATAAAATTTAGCTCTAGGTTGCACTGTTTTTAAAAAAATACTTAGGTGTTGGAGCTTTTTTTTCTTTGAGGTGATCCAGTCTTTTTGACTAAAGCTTCGATCGAGCAGAGTGACTCTTTCCAGTTTTTGTAGCTTCTTGTGCAGCAGTTTGTTGCACATGTTCATTCCATTTTTATAGTATTTTGTTAATTAAGAAACTGTTTCTATTTGCTTAAGTCTTTTTCTTTTTTATTTAATTGGTTAAATGTTTTGTGAAGTGTTGTTTTTGTACCTGACATGGTAAATACTAATCAAGTGTTTTTGCCATGCCTATATATATATTCACTGAAAAAACCATAGGTTTCAGGGACGTTATAGTTAGTTGGACATTTCACTCATACAAAACCAGTGAAATTCGTCCGTTATAGTTAGTTCAGCTAACTATAACTCGCGCCCCCGCAATGCACTGCTGATTAAGTCACATATTACATCATTCATGACATGGTCAGTGACATCACTGATGACATCACTGATGACATCTTAAATGACATCACTGATGACATCATCCAGTGACTGTGTGTTTCTGTAAAGTTTAAATGTTTTATAAATATATATGCCAAGGTGTATTGAAGAATAAGTGAGTGAGTGAGTGTATAAGTGTCTGAATGGAGGAATTAGTAGGTGCATGACTGACTGTATAAGTGAGTGATTAAACGTGTGTTACTGAATGCATGGGTTAGTAACTAAACTGTGTGAAGGTCTGTATCAGTCTGTCAGTTGGTGTGTAAGTGGCTGCATGGGTTGGTGAGTAGCTACATAAGTGTCTTTATGGGTTATTGATTGGTTGTCTGAGTATCTGTATGGGTGCCTGAGTGTCTTCGTGGGTGGGTGGAGGGTGTGTGACTCTGTGCATAGATGTGTGAGTGGGTGATTAACTGGGTGTATGTTTCAAAAGCGCATCTGTGAAGGGCTGTATGGGTGGGTGAGTGTGTGTATTGGTGTGTTGGTGAGTGAATGGATGTCTCAGTGGTACATTTGTGAGTAACTACATATGTGAAAGGCAGTATATGTGAGTGTTGGAGTATATAAATGACTATATGTGAGAGTGAGTGATTGTGAGAGTGGCTGTATGGATGAGTGTGTGCTTGTATCAGTGATTGTATAAGAGAGTAAGTATGTGTTAGTATCTGTATGAATAAGTGAGGTGGTCTGTGTATAACTGTATAGTTGAGTAAATGGGAGTGTAATTGATTCTTTGCATGACTGACTAGGTGTGTGAGTAACTCTATGGATGAGTGGCAGTGTGTGAGTGTCTGTATAGGTGTATGAGTGCATATGATAGTGCTGTATTGATGAGTGACTGCATGTGTGAGTGACTGTATGGGTGAATGAGTAGATGTGTGTAGACCTAGGAATCAGTGAGTGGATATGTAGTAACTGGTATTGGTGTGTCTATGGTTTCGAAAATGGTAGTCTGTATTTTAGAGTGGGTGTATCAAAGGTTATATTAGGGTATGAGGAGGTGCATCAGATTATCACGTGGATGATGTCATCAGTAATGTCATTTGAGATGTCATCAGTGATGTCATCAGTGATGTCACTGACCATGTCATGAATGATGTAATATGTGACGTAATCAGCAGTGCATTGTGGGGGCGCAAGTTATAGTTAGCTGAACTAACTATAACGGCTGAATTTCACTGGTCAACGAGTGAAATGTCCAACTAACTATAACGTCCCTGAAACCTATGCTTTTTTCAGTGAATTTCAAAGGTTTTTTAAATGGTAATTTCTAACTATAACGTCACTGAAACCTATGGTTTTTTCAGTGAATTTCAAAGGTTTTTTAAATGCTAATTTCTAACTATAATGACCCTGAAACCTATGGTTTTTTCAGTGAATTTCGAAGGTTTTTTAAATGCTAATTTCTAACTATAACGACTCTGAAACCTATGTTTTTTTCAGTGAATTTCAAAGGTTTTTTAAATGCTAATTTCTAACTATGCCTTCATAGGTAGGACATATGCAGAAAGAGGAAGAAAGGCGTAGAAAGAAGCAAGAGAAATGCAGAAAGAGGCAACAGAAGTCCAGAAAGACAAAGAAAGGTGCAGAAAGAAGCAAGAGATATGCAGAAAGAACCAACAGAGGTGCAGAAAGAGGTCTTGTTGCAAAGTCATCCTGTGCCCCCAACTTTTTGCTGACGGGGACTGGTGGTAACTGACTCTGACTAACCAGGCCTAGAGCCAGTGCTATGCTAAAAGTCACTTAGAATACAGTGAAAACACCTACATACACTAGGGTACACTATGGGTTGGGGTACCCCTGTGATTGGCATGACCTCCCCTGTAAGGCCCTAGTACATAATAGGGCAGGGGGATTAAAACTACCTCTAAGTCAGAGGTGCAGAAAGATGCTTCTTTAACTAGTAGTCACGTTTGCAGAGTGGTAGAGAAATGGCGCCTGGCCTCCGACCAGCACTCATGAATTCCGCTGCGTAGGACTTACAGGAGGTACCAGGAGGGCTTCTTGGCCCCCAAAGTCCCTCAGGAGTAAAGTGGACTTTATCCCCATCCCGTAGTCTGCCATGAGATGCGTTTGCAGAGTGGTGGAGAAAGGGGGGAGTGGCCTCCGAAGACGTCTTAGCAATCCTACTGTGTGGGACTTACTGGAGGTAACAAGAGGGGTAGTTGTCCCCCAAGGACATCCTTGGGGACCAACTACCCCTCCTATTGCCTCCAGTAAGTACCACACAGCAGAATTGCTAAGTTCTCATAACAGGCCACGCCCCCTTTGCCCACCACTCTGCAAATATGCTCCCTGGCGTGCTCTTGGATGGGGATTGAAGTCCCATTCACTGCTGGGGGTCCTTAGGGGCCAACTAGCCTACCTCTTACCTCCAGTAAGCCCCACACAGTAGGATTGCTGAGAGGTGGACACAGGCCACGCCCCCTTTCTCCATCACTCTGCAAATGCGCCTCCTGGCACGCTCTTGGTTGGGGATGAAGTCCCCTTTCCTCATGAGGGTCCCTGGGGTCCAACTAGCCCACACCAGGTACCTCCAGTACGCCCCACACAGTGGGATTGCTGAGAGTGGGGGGATTAAGTCCACTTCATTCCTGAGGGTCCCTGGGGGCCAACTAGCCCACCAAGTGCCTCCAGTAAGCCCCACACAGTGGGATTGCTGAGAGTGGTCCGAGGCCACGCCCCCTTTTTACACCAATCTGCAAACGCGCCTCCTGGTGCACTGCTGCTTGGGTGATGAAGTTCACTTCCGTCCTGAGGTCCTCAGGACACAAGAGGACCTCATCACCCCACCAGCAGTGCGCCAAGAGGCGCATTTGCAGAGTGGTGTAAAAAGAGGCATGGCCTCGGACCACCTCTCAGCAATCCCACTGTGTGGGGCTTACTGGAGGCACCTGGTCGGCTAGTTGGCCCCCAGGGACCCTCAGGAATGAAGTGGACTTAATCCCCCAACTTAGAACGAGCCAGGGGGTACGTTTGCAGAATGGTGCTGGGAGGGGGCGGGGCCTCAGCGATATGCCGGCTTTTTTTAAATTTTGATTTATGTAAGGGGGGCTGTGTGGCATCTCCTTCCCTTTATTATTTTTGGGCCCTGGGGACCCCATCCCCCCGGGTCTGAGCATTTTACTTTAAAAAAAAATGCGAGGGGGCCTCATGGCCCCCCTCCCCTGGGCCACTTCTGGCCCCAGGGACCCCATCCCCTGGGGCCTGGCCTAATTTTTTTTATTTTTTTTCACAGGAGGGGGCCGCATGACTTCCCTTCCCTGGGCCACTTCTGGCCCCGGGGACCCCATCCCCCGGGGCCTGGCCTCTATTTAAAATGTTTAAAAAAAATTTAATTAGGGGAGGGGGGCTGCGTGGCACCCCTCCCCTGGGCCACTATTGGCCCCGGGGACCCCATCCCCCAGTGCCTGGCCTCTTTTTAAAATGTTTTAAAAAAATTTAATTAGGGGAGGGGGGCTGCGTGGCCACTTCTGGCCCCGGGGCCAGCTCTCAAGTTGGGGACCGTGGGGGGAGCCCCAATGCCACCACGTTCCCTGCCGGCTCCCCGCCTATATATATATATCAACGCTCCATTTGCATCATACCAGAATCACTCACGGTCGGGTGCTGTTGTTGCGGCGATGCCATCCGCATATATTAAAGCTCAAAACCTCCTCATATATAGGAAATATAGCACTCACGGTAGCGTATCATGGGTCTTTTATTATCAGAACTGATCTGATAATAAAAGACCCGTGATAACGCTACCCGTGAGTGCTTATATTTCCTATATATGAGGAGGTTTTGAGCTTTAATATATATATATATATATTATCTACTGGCGGTCGCCAGTAGATAGTTATAGTTAGGACCTATTTTCCATAGGAAATCCGCGACATTCTATTTGAAATAACTCTCTTGCCGGTTGACGTATCTTCGCGAAATTTTCAAACTTTATGGCCCGCTCCGGTCCGCTCCTACCCTGAAAGTCTCGGGTGATTCGTCAAGCGGGGGCCGAGAAAAAGGGGGTCCCAAAACGTGTTTTCCCATTCATTTTTCCATAGGAAACTTTAGACACGGCTACAGCCTGAACTGCTGAACGGAATTACACCAAATTTGGCAAAGAGGTAGTTCTTGGTTCAGAAAGAACCCTTTTGTTAAATGGTGTAAATCCGTTCAGTAGTTCCTGAGAAAATCAAAAGGAAAATCACATATATATCTATGGCCGCGTCGGGTCCGCGTACCCTCCCGACCACGAGCTGCATGCTAATTGGCTGTCAACACTCCAAATCAGGAAGTGTTGGCAGCCATTTTGTCCCTCGGTAGAACCGAGGGACAGAAACAAGTGCGCAAAGCGCAAAAGGGGGCAGGGTAGAAACACCCTGACTCCCTAGGGTCTGCTCAGGGGTCCCACAAGGACCCCCTGGGCAGAAAAAGCATTTTCTTTTTAAAAATCGGCAGGATGCGCTCAGGGTGCGCGGATCCTGCCGATTAGAAAAAAACCCAAAGAAACAAGTGCGCAAAACGCACAAAGGGGTCAGGGTAGAAACACCCTGACCTCTAGGCCTGCTCAGGGGTCCCACAAGGACCCCCTGGGCAGAAAAAAGCATTTAAAAAAAAAATCGGCGGGATGCGCTCAGGGTGCGCGGATCCCGCCGAGAAAAACAAAGCGCGGTCTCCCGCGCTTTGTTGTTAATTGCCCCCGGGTGGGCCAAGTCCCGGGGCATGCAGGGGTTTCGTTTAATATATGGGGGCCTCTAAGGCTCCCAAGCCCCGGGGACCGTCACCCCCGGGGCTTAAAAAATAATGGTGCGGGAGGGCTCTTGCCCTCCCGCTGCCCCCGGGACCGCCTCCTCCCGGGGCTTCTTTTAAAATTATTTAACCTGTGTGGGGGCTCCAGCCCCCACACGCCCGGGACCGCCACCTCCCGGGGCACTAAGAAATTTAAAATGGGGGTCCGTTTTGGACCCTCGAAGCCCCGGGGACCACCACCTCCCGGGGCTGTGCACTGGATGGGAGGGGGCCGCGCGGCCCCCTCCTGGAGCCAGTGATGGCCCTGGGGACCGCCACCCCCAGGGCCGGCTCCTGCAGTGTCCCGGGGTGCATACCCCGGGACACTGCTGTTTGCAATGACAGGACGGAGCCTCGCGGCTCCCGTCCTGTCATTGCAAACTTGCTTTGGATATTGGAAGCAAGAGCAGGAAACCTGCTCTCGCTTCCAATATACAAAGCAAATTGCTTTTTCACATGGGGAGCAGCATCTTAGCTGCTCCCCATGTGGAAAGCAATGCCGGCTCCTGTAGGACACGGGGAGCCGGCGGGACTGTGGGGGTTTGGGGACCCCCCACAGTCCCCAACGAGAGGCCAGGCCCCGGGGATGGGGTCCCCGGGGCCATAGTGGCCAGGGAGGGGGCCACGCAGCCCCCTCCCCTAAAAATTAAAAAATATATATATATTTAAAGGCCGGCCCCGGGGGATGGGGTCCACGGGGCCTTAAATGGCCTGAGGAGGGGGCCATGCAGCCCCCTCCAAATTTATAATTAAAAAGAGGGCTTGCCCCGGGGATGGGGTCCCCGGGCCAATACAGGCCCAGGGAAGGGGGCCACGCGGCCCCTTCCCGTTTTTTAAAATTTAATTAAAAAAAAAACTCCTCAGGCCCCGGGGGATGGGGTCCCCAGGGCAAAAAGTGGCTGAGGGAAGGGGGGCCACGCAGCCCCCTCCCAATCAAAAAAAGACCGGCATCGTGCCGGAGGCCCCGCCCCTCCCTGCAGCAGTCTGCAAACGCGCCCCTGGCGCGTTTTGAGAAGGGAAGTAATTCCCCTTGAATACTGGGGGTCCCTGGGGCAAACTAGCCCACCAGGAACCTCCAGTATGCGCCAGGGGCTGTGTTGCAGAGAGGTGTACAGAGGCCACGCCCCTTTTACACCTCTCTGCAGCGCAGCTCTGTGGCGCTTTTGGAAGTACATGGTGGGCTAGTTGGACTCCAGGGACCCTCAGGATTCAAGGGGACTTAATCCCCCAACTTAAAACGCGCCACGGGGCGCGTTTGCACAGTGGTGAAGGGAGGGGGCGGGGCTTCAGGTGACATGTGTGCAAACAGGCCCGTGGCGTGTTTTAAGATGGGGAATTAAATCCCCTTCAATCCTGAGGGTCCCTGGGGCCAACTAGCCCAACAGGTACGTCCAGAAAGCGCACAGAGCTGCGTTGCAGAGAGGTGTAAAGGGGTGTGGCCTCTGTACACGTCTCTGCAACGCAGCCCCTGGCGCATACTGGAGGTTCCTGGTGGGCTAGTTGGCCCCAGGGACCCTCATGATTCAAGGGGACTTAGTCCCCCAACTTAAAACGCGCCACGGGGCGCATTTGCACAGATGTCACCTCAGGCCCCGCCCCTCCCTTCACCATTGTGCAAATATTCCTCTAAAATCAGCCGAAATACGAATTCCGATTTACTCACCTGTTATCAGGAGAGACCTCAGTGCTGCATCTTTCAGCCCAGTACTGGTCCTGAAAAGTAATTCTAACCGTACTTACCAGTAACTTGAATTTCCTTCCATAGGCTAACATTGACTGGTTTCACTTGGAAATTCTTCTAAGTGTGCAGTTTTGGAACTTTATAATATTCCTCTAAAATCAACCGAAATACGGATTCCGATTTACTCACCTGTTATCAGGAGAGACCTCAGTGCTGCATCTTTCAGCCCAGTACTGATCCTGAAAAGTAATTTTAACCGTACTTACCAGTAACTTGAATTTCCTTCCATAGGATATCATTGTCTGCTTTTTGCTGAAAAAGTTTCTAAGTGTCGATTTTTGAAACATACAAATATTCCTCTAAAATCAGCCGAACTACGAATTCCGATTTACTCACCTGTTATCAGGAGAGAACCCAGTGCTGCATCTTTTAGCCCAGTACTGATCCTGAAAAGTAATTTTAACCGTATTTACCAGGAACTTGAATTTCCTTCCATAGGCTAACATTGACTGGTTTCACTTGGAAATTCTTCTAAGTGTGGAGTTTTGAAACTTTATAATATTCCTCTAAAATCAGCCGAACTACGAATTACAATTTACTCACCTGTTATCAGGAGAGACCTCAGTGCTGCATCTTTCGGCCCAGTACTGATCCTGAAAAGTAATTCTAACCGTACTTACCAGTAACTTGAATTTCATTCCATAGGCTAACATTGACTGGTTTCACTTGGAAATTCTTCTAAGTGTGGAGTTTTGAAACTTTATAATATTCCTCTAAAATCAGCCGAACTACGAATTACAATTTACTCACCTGTTATCAGGAGAGACCTCAGTGCTGCATCTTTCAGCCCAGTACTGATCCTGAAAAGTAATTCTAACCGTACTTACCAGTAACTTGAATTTCCTTCCATAGGCTAACATTGACTGGTTTCACTTGGAAATTCTTCTAAGTGTGCAGTTTTGGAACTTTATAATATTCCTCTAAAATCAACCGAAACACGGATTCCGATTTACTCACCTGTTATCAGGAGAGACCTCAGTGCTGCATCTTTCAGCCCAGTACTGATCCTGAAAAGTAATTTTAACCGTACTTACTAGTAACTTGAATTTCCTTCCATAGGATATCATTGTCTGCTTTTTGCTGAAAAAGTTTCTAAGTGTCGATTTTTGAAACATACAAATATTCCTCTAAAATCAGCCGAACTACGAATTCCGATTTACTCACCTGTTATCAGGAGAGAACCCAGTGCTGCATCTTTTAGCCCAGTACTGATCCTGAAAAGTAATTTTAACCGTACTTACCAGGAACTTGAATTTCCTTCCATAGGCTAACATTGACTGGTTTCACTTGGAAATTCTTCTAAGTGTGGAGTTTTGAAACTTTATAATATTCCTCTAAAATCAGCCGAACTACGAATTACAATTTACTCACCTGTTATCAGGAGAGACCTCAGTGCTGCATCATTCAGCCCAGTACTGATCCTGAAAAGTAATTCTAACCGTACTTACCAGTAACTTGAATTTCCTTCCATAGGCTAACATTGACTGGTTTCACTTGGAAATTCTTCTAAGTGTGGAGTTTTGAAATTTTATAATATTCCTCTAAAATCAACCGAACTACGTAATTACAATTTACTCACCTGTTATCAGGAGAGACCTCAGTGCTGCATCTTTCAGCCCAGTACTGATCCTGAAAAGTAATTCTAACCGTACTTACCAGTAACTTGAATTTCCTTCCATAGGCTAACATTGACTGGTTTCACTTGGAAATTCTTCTAAGTGTGGAGTTTTGGAACTTTATAATATTCCTCTAAAATCAACCGAACTACGAATTCCGATTTACTCACCTGTTATCAGGAGAGAACCCAGTGCTGCATCTTTTAGCCCAGCACTGACCCTGAAAAGTAATTCTAACCGTACTTACCAGTAACTTATATTTCCTTCCATAGGAATCCATTGTCTGGTTTTCAGCAGAAAAGTTTCAAAGTGTCGATTTTCACAAACTACAAATATTCCTTAAAAATCGCCTGTATGACTTAAACGCATTCTTTCAACTGTTTACAGGAGATGCACCAGTGCTGGATCCAGGATCCAACACTGAGTAAGAAAAAGTAACGATAACACTACTTACCTGCTAAGTGAATTTCCTCCCATAGGATAACATTGGTGATTCTATGTGAAAAAGTTTCTGTCAACTTTTAAAATACAATAATATTCCTTAAAAATCACTACTGTAACCAAAACGCTTTTACTCAACTGTTTACAGGAGATGTCCCAGGACTGAATCTAGGATCCAGTCCTGTGGTTAGAAAAGTAATCCATAAAGTAACTAATTGCATTTAACTAGAAATTCACATTGAGCTCAATGTTGCATTGTGTTTGAAATTGTGTTGCCCATTGCAACAACTGTAACTACTGTACTTAAAACTCTATTGCCTATTTGCAAACTATTTAAACTAAAGTAATTCATTCTGAGAAAGTATATTTTGTAATGTAATGTATAATGTAATTACAATGTAATCTAATAAATAAAATATCTAAAAATAAATAGTTTTAAAAATGTAGTAAATCAGTGTCAAAAAATAAATATAACAATTAATACATTTAAAAATTGTTATTTACAAAACATTTGAAATTCACTGAAAAAACCATAGGTTTTAGGGGCGTTATAGTTAGAAATTAGCATTTAAAAAACCTTTGAAATTCACTGAAAAAACCACAGGTTTCAGGTACGTTATAGTTAGAAATTAGCATTTAAAAAACCTTTGAAATTCACTGAAAAAACCATAGGTTTCAGACACGTTATAGTTAGAAATTAGCATTTAAAAAACCTTTGAAATTCACTGAAAAAACCAAAGGTTTTAGGGACAGTTATAGTTAGTTGGACATTTCACTCGTACAAAACCCGTGAAATTCCCCCGTTATAGTTAGTTCAGCTAACTATAACTCGCGCCCCCGCAATGCACTGCTGATGACGTCACATATTACATCACTCATGACATGGTCAGTGATATCACTGATGACATCACTGATGACATCTCAAATGACATCAAGGGCTCCACGCGGCCCCCCTCCTGGAGCCCTTGATGGCCCTGGGGACCACCACCCCCCAGGGCCAGCTCCTGCAGTGTCCCGGGGTGCTCACCCCCGGGACACTGTAGTTTGCTATGGCAGGGGGGGAGCCTCGCGGCTCCCGTCCTGTCATAGCAAACTGCTTTGGTTTTTGGAAGCGAGAGCAGGAAACCTGCTCTCTCTTCCAAAAACCAAAGACGATTGCTTTTCCACACGGGGAGCTGCATCTTAGCAGCTCCCCATGTGGAAAAGCAATGCTGGCTCCCGAGGGACGCGGGGAGCCGGCGGGACCATGGGGGTATTGGGGACCCCCCCACGGTCCCCAACGGAGAGGGCCAGCCCCGGGGGATGGGGTCCCACGGGGCTACAAGTGGCCCAGGAGGGGGGCCATGCGGCCCCCCTCCCCAAAATTGAAATTAAAAAAAAAATTACAAAGGCCGGCCCCGGGGGATGGGGTCCCCGGGCCATAAGTGGCCTGAGGAGGGTGGCGGTCCCCGGGGCTGCAGGGGGGCCGTGTGCTCCCCACCATCATTATAATTTGAAAGCCCCGGGCCTTAGAGGCCCCCCCAGCTAACATTTAAACCCACCCCCGCATGCCCCCGGGACTTGGCCCACCCGGGGGCAAAAACCCTCGAAGCGCGGGAGACCGCGCTTCGTTTTTTTTTTTTCACGACGGGATCGGCGCACCCTCAGCGCATCCCGCCGTTTAAAAAACAAAAAAATGCTTTTTTTGGCTCTGGGGGTCCTTGTGGGACCCCCTAAGCAGGCCTAGGGGGTCAGGGTGTTTCTACCCTGCCCCCTTTTTGCGTTTTGCGCACTTGTTTCTTGTGCCTCGGTTCTACCGAGGAACAAGATGGCTGCCAACACTTCCTGGTTTGGAGTGTTGACAGCCAATTAGCATACAGCTCATGATCGGGAAGGTGCACTCAGGGTGCGCGGACCCTCCGCGGCCATAGATATATATGTGGTTTTACTTTTGATTTTCTCAGCAACTACTGAACGGATTTACACCATTTAACAAAAAGGGTTCTTTCTGAACCAAGAACTACATCTTTGCCAAATTTGGTGTAATTCCGTTCAGCAGTTCGGGCTGTAGCCGTGTCTAAAGTTTCCTATGGGAAATTGATTTTTTGACTCTTATTTTTTGAATTTCTCCGCAACTGCTTAACGGATTTACACCATTTAAAAAAAGGTTGCTTTCTGAACCAAGCGCTACCTTTTTGCCAAATTTGGTGTAATTCCGTTCAGCAGTTCGGGCTGTAGCCGTGTCTAAAATTTCCTATGGGAATTAACATGGAGAAAACACGTTTTGGGACCCCCCTTTTTTCTCTGGGGGCGTGGCCTGGACCACCTCTCTGCAACCCAACCCTGTGGCGCTTACTGGAGGTACCGGGTGGGCTAGTTGGCCCCCAGGGACCCCCAGTATTGAAGGGGCCTTAAGGCCATAGGCACCCTTGGGTTTGGATTTCCTAAATTCCGATTTCCAATTAGGAAATCGCAATGTAGGAAATGCAAAATCATTCGTACCTATGGGCCTGCAGGCCTTCAGGCCCATAGGAACGAATGGTTTAGGATTTCCTAATAGCGATCTCTTAATAGCGATTCCTACTCTGTAGGAATCGCTATTAGGGAATCACAGGGTATGTACATACCAATTTACATTTCCTAAACTGCGATTTCTTGAGAATCGCTATTTAGGAAATGCAAAAAGGAACCTTCGTACATCTAGGCCATTGTGTGTAAACCAAATGATTGAATTGCTGGACCGTGATTGTACGTACAACTAGTTCATTCAGACCAAATTTGAAAGTTTACCGATTGCAAGGCTCAAAACAAAATAAATTAAAAAGCAATTATTGACAGGAATAATGGTAAAACACAAAAAAAGCTATACTTTAAATGTGAAAATGTTTTAACCCCTCTAGTCCTGATGGTGAGACCTGTATATCCTTACCACTAACTCTGCATTGCCACGGATGCAGAGGTTGAATCTTGGCAGCTTGATACACAGCAAGTAAATAAGAC
The DNA here is from genome assembly GCA_963921515.1 of Calotriton arnoldi. NCBI lineage: Eukaryota > Metazoa > Chordata > Amphibia > Caudata > Salamandridae > Calotriton > Calotriton arnoldi. The sequence continues at coordinate 1,829,387 of CAWUFW010001590.1, forward strand.
AAACCAGGAGCTTGAACCTAACAATATAGCACGTAAAACCCAAGCTAGGTATAAATGAACATGATGCATGTGATATGGTGCAGTGCGTATGTAGTCTATCATCTGAATATCCCTGGAAGAAAATTGTCCTTTTTAATTTTTTAAGTTTGAGTTTATTTAAAATAGTTAAACGGCAAAATAATGAAAGAGAAAGGGAAACAATAATATGGGGGAAAACTGTTTACTGATATGATAATATGAAGATGCATTAAAAGAATTACAATTTTGCTGTATGAAACATGAGGGAGAGAAGGTAAGGGAAGGAGGGAAAAAGTAATGCATTCATATTAACTGGACATTCATATAATGATTCATTTAAAAAACCTGTAGATATTTCATGGTTACAACTTTAGAATAATAAGCATGTAATTAAAGACAGAAAGATAATGGGTAATTAACATAAGGAGGTTTCTGGGGCTCATCAGGAGTTAAGGTAATCCAACAGGCGAGTAAACTAGATTTAGATAAAAATGTAGTAATTGGAAGCTATAGTAAATCTCATTTTATAGCTAAGGAAGTGGGTGTAATATAGTTAGTATCAAGTCTATGATTGAAGTATATAGCGTACCACCAGGATTTAAAAGTAATAGCTTGCGCATTTTTCCAGTTAGAAGTAATCAAGTGAAAGGCAACCGCTAATAGTAAGTCTATCAGTTTATGACCTTGAGTGAGCTCCACCAAGCTGGAGCAACGCTACCTAGAAAAATAGTTGAAAACGAAAATGGAATATTGATTTTAAAAATCTTACAAATTTGATTCCAAATTTGATTCCAAGCTCTTCTCCAAAACAAATTAATCTTAAGACATTCAAACAGCATGTGTTTTAAATCAGCGTACGAGGAGTTGCAAGACAAACAAGATGGGCTTGAGTCTGAAGAGAATCGGTATAGGTTAGCAGGAGTGAGGAATAAACAATGGTAAATGAAAAAAAGGGATTGTAAAGTGTCGGTAGTCCTGGTAGATTTATGAATCTTAGTCCAAATTTTGTTCCATAAACCAACAGGCCAACTTTCTAGTAAATCTGCCTCTCATATTTGCTCAACTTTTGTCTCAGATCTAGTGGTGGAGAGAATTAGTGCTTTGTAGATTTTGGAGGCTTCGGTACTGGTGTTTAGTAATGGAAGTAGTGAGATTGAATCAATGGGGGAAGAAGTTTCTTGAGCGATATTAGATATGAGAAGATTTATGAAGGATTTCATATTGTTTCTCAAATGGGGAGGGTAGGGAGAAAGTATTTCTAAGTTCTGGGAAGGATAGAATTTGACCATTATCAAAAGGTTTATTCACCTAGTATATACCTTGGTTCCTCCAAGATTTCCAATAGATGGAACAGTTATTAATTTGGATGTTATGATTATGCCAGATAGATTGTTGAAGAAGATTAGGAACAGATGTGTGAGTAAAAGAAAGTAGGGATGATAGAATACAATGTGAGTCTGTGATGGCAGGTGTACGCAATTGGGAAATACGAGTTGTAAATTACAATATTTCTTGAAAGTTAAAAGGTGCTATAAGGGATTTTCCAGCAGAACCCATAATGGAGTATGGGAGAAGTTAGGGGGATTAAGCCAATGAGCAGATTGTTTTAAGGAAAAAGTGTAATGATATTGTTTGAAATTAGGGAAATGTAGGCTTCTTTCAGATTTTATATCCTTCTAAGGATATAATGCTATCAGAGATTTCTTACCCTAACATGAGAAATTGGAGAGCAGTGAGTCTATTTTTTTAAAACATGAATTTGGAATTTGAGTTGGGATCATTGAAATGGTGTATAAAATAATAGGGGATAACATAACGTAAGATTAATTGAGCCCAATCTACCCCACCAAGAGAGAAATAATGGATTCTATCTCGTAATTGTATTGTTTACATTTTTTGCGACACTATCAAAATTTAATTTAATAGTGTTTTTAATGTTACTTGTGAACCATAATCCCAAATACTTTATTTTAGAAGACTGCCATGTGAAGTCAACAGAATCAAATTGTTGTTTTGTACAGAAGATATTTAAAGGGAGCAGTTCAGATTTATCAGTATTTAGCTTATAACCTGACAAGTAAGAAAAAACTGAAACAGGTTCCATGAAGGATGGAATGGAGTAAGAAGGGTCAGAGCAATACAAAAGAATGCTGTCTACATAAACAGATAATTTAATGTGGTTTTTACCAAGTTGAAGGCTGGGAACACTGGGATCTTGTCGGATTTTGGTCAGGAAAGGTTCCAGTGCAATGATACTTAAGAGAGGGGATAATGGGGAACCTTGACATACTCCTCTAAATAAGGGGACATAATCAGATATGATACTAAAATAAGTGGCAGAGACGAGAGTTAAACGTAGGCAGTTTAATGTGGAGAAACAGTCTCGTACAAGTACCCCCGGCGGCTTCAGGCGACAATTCAATGCCAACCGCCACTCTCTGGAACACGCAGGCAGCAGTGTTCCAGCAGAGAACAGAGGGGTTACAGAGATGAACACTACATTTAGTCTTACTTTTTTTTTCACATATGTCTAATAGACACAAAACAAATGTCTTATGCACTCTAAAAAAAAAATAAAGTAACATACCTTATAAAAATGAACAATGTCAGCAACGCACTGAAAGCACATCAGTCTAATGCAATGAGAGAAATACAAGAATATAACTATGAGTTTTCCCTTATGAACAGAGAAACAGACACCAGTACACGAAAAAGAAAGAAAAGGACCACAGGAAGAGAAAACAAAATAAAACACACAAAACAAAACAAACAAAGAAAAAAAAAACCGGAAAGAACGAGGAAAACCAGAAAAAGAATAGGGGAAACAACAGAGAAAACAGAGAAGAGCAAAACTCTTAATAACCATTACACAACAAAAACAAAACACTCTACAAATCACCACAGAAATGGTGGTACTAACAGTACCTGCTGGGAACCCTCTGAGCCCTGAGGCTCCTCCGTAGAGTATCAACTTGAGCATTACCAGAAGCAACCCCTCTAGACAAGTTAGAGAATGAAAACGAGGGAGACATTTTCAAACCAAAACTGACTGACTTATCATGAGTTACAGAATCAGACAATGACTCTGAATGTACGGGAAATTTGACAAGCTTGGAAGTGTTCCACCAATTACGTCCTTGAACCCGAACAGCATTGCCACACACTTTATCAATGACAAAAGGGTCAGAGAGCTTCAGATCACCTTTCTTCACAAAACCTGGTAATTTGATGCGTACAGAATCACCTATCCTAAAAGGACAAACTTTCACCTTCTTTCTGGAATCATAGTACAATTTCTGTTTATTCTGTGCACATTCAACACTGTGTTGTATCAATTCATTACGAGATTGATATGACAACTCTTTTTTAAGAAACTTGCTCATCCAAGCTGGTCTAAACTGGGTTGCAGGTTTCCTTCCCTTAAGAGCCTCAAAGGGAGAAAATTCAGTGGAGGAATGCGGGGTGGTTCTATAAAACCATAACATAGATTGAACAGCATTTTTAACATCACACTTATTAGATAACGCCCACCTTACACACTCACCAAGGACCCTGTTGAAACGCTCCACGAGGCCATTGGTTTGTGGTTGGTAAAGCGAACTCTTAAGATGGCGAATGGAGCTCTCATTAAGAAATTTCTCCACCTCACTAGAGACAAATTGGACCCCATTGTCTGAGATGATCTCCTCGGGTAGACCTTCACTCATGAAAATATCTTTGAGGAAAAAAATCACAGCTTTGGAGTCAGGTTCACCAATAAATCTGACAAAGGGCCATTTAGAATAGTAGTCCATGAGGACTAAAGCAAAGCAACAATTGTGTGACAGAACATTGAATGGTCCAACCAAATCAATGCCTAGTTTCTGCCACGGTCCAGAGGGACAGTCAATAGGCACCATGGGCGGGGTGGAAGTTTTAAAAGATTTATCAGACGTTGAGCACACAACACAACTCCTGACCAAGTAGTCAATTTCTGCATCCATCTGGGGCCACCAAAATGACTCGCGCACCCTGCGTTTGGTCAACGTGGACCCCAAGTGACCTTCATGAGCTTTAGACAAAATATTGCACCTAAGTTCTAATGGAGGAATAAGTTTGTCACCTCTTAAAAGTAGGCCATCCTCAATAGTTAACTCCTCTGACACCTTGAAATAGGGTTGTAAACTCAATTCAAGCGATTTTTCCCTTGGCCAGCCTGACTTAACATTCTCCATGACCATTTTCATCATAACGTCATCACCCAAGCTTTTCCTCCACACATCTTCTGTGAAATGACTGGAATTTTCAACCTCCATAGCAGCAATGAAACAACACTCATCTTCGCACTCATCCACCACTTCATCCTTCTCTACAATAGGATTTCTGGACAAATAATCCGCTCTTACATTTCTCCCTCCAGAAATATGTACAACTTCAAAATTGAACTGGAGCAATCTTGCTGCAAATCTTGCAATTCTCGGAGTACTTGTCTTACAATTAGTGCCATTGAGAATAGAGACTAAAGGTTTATGATCGGTTTGTAAAATAAAATTTCTTCCCCAGAGATAGCACTTAAACTTTTCTATGGCCCACCAACACGCCAAAAGCTCTTTTTCTATCACGGAATAATGTAACTCAGGATCCCTAAGGACTCTAAACGCAAACCCAATAGTATTTTCTGTTTCAGCATCCTTCTGTGTCAAAACTGCCCCAACACCAAACTTACTCGCATCTACAGTCAAACAACATTTGAGCTTTTGATCAAAAGGTTTTAGCGCACACGCACTGACTAGCTGCTGTTTGATGTCGGAGAATGCGGCAGAACACTCATCATCCCACAAAAAAACAGACCTGTCTTTCAACAGAAGAGAAATGGCCCTCACCCTGGATGCAAAATCTGGTATGAAACGTGAATAGAATTCACAGAGGCCCAAAAAAGATTTGACTCCTGCTTTATCTACAGGGGGAGGGGCATCCAAAATGGCTTCAATTAATCCAGGCTTGGGACGTACACCCTCTTCAGACACAACGTGGCCCAGATATTCTACAGAGGATTTCATGAATTGACATTTTTCCCTCTTGAGAACCACACCAGCCTTGTCAAAAGCCAAAAGCACTTTTTTAAAAATAAGATCATGTTCTGAACGAGAACTGGCATGGATTAACACGTCATCCTGAAAAACGGAGACATTCGAGATTCCCTTTAGCAATTCAGACATCAGTCTCTGGAAGACCGAAGCCGCAGACGCCAGGCCAAATGGCATACAGCAGTACTGGAATGTCCCCAAAGGGGAAACGAATGCCGTAAGATGACGTGACTCCTGGGCTAATTCTACCTGATGGTAGGCAGATGCTAGGTCAAGCTTGGTGAAAAACTTGGCTCCAGAGATGGCAGACAACATTTCGCTAATTCTGGGGAGAGGATGAGAATCCACCCATATTTCTTTGTTGAGGGCTCTGAGATCAACACAAACCCTCAACTCGCCATTCTTTTTCTTGGCAATGACCAGGGGGAAAGCCACAAAGAGGACTCCACGGGCTCAATTATACCTTTCATCCGTAACCCTTCCAACTCCTTTTCCAAATCACTGCGCACACTGAAAGGGACTCCCCTTAACTTATGCTTCACAGGAATGACATTGGCTTTTGTCTGTATCTTGTGTTGAAAACCCACAATCTTCCCAAGCTCACCAGAGAACACCCTTGGAAACTCATCCAGCAAGTGCTCAATGTCATTTGCATCTCTAATCACAGAAACTTGTTCTTTCATACCAGGGCGTAGAACCATCCCAAACAACCCTTGGTGGAACCAACCCAATATGTTCAATCCTTTAATCGCAACGTACATTTTTACCACAGATACGTCTCCCTTTAAAGACCATAGTATCTTCAAAGAATCCCTTGAGGTCAATCTTTCTGCCCTCATAGGAAATTTGAGATCTGTCAGGTGGGAACAATGTTCTTCCTGGCCAATTCTGTTGGAACAGCTCTTGGGTAATCATAGTGATTCTGGCCCCAGAATCAACCAAAAGATACAGCTGTCTATCCCCAACCTCAATGCGAACATAAGGGTCAACGCATCCTTCTTGCTCAGCCCTGGAGATTTTTTCATCACCCACAACCACAATCATGTCATGGACTTCACACAATAAATTTTCCATGTCAGTTTCACTATCATCAACCACAGCTGATACTCTGGTTCCCTTGCATTTTGTACTTTGACAAATCTTAGCAAAGTGCCCATACCTTCCACACAGCCTACACAGAGCATTTTTAGCCAGACAAGGCCGACCCCCCTTTGATGAGGAGAGAATCCACACGTATAACATACGTTAGACTGTTTAAAAAAAGGAGACTGTTGTGGCTGGTTACCCGTTGCTTGGAGTGAGGAAGAAGAAGATTTAAACACCCTCTCCTTGTCAGCTTTGGAGAGGACAGCGTTGACCTGAACAGTGGATTTATCCTCAAGTTCTCTCGCTGATTTTATCGACTACTCTATGCTTTTTGCAATCCTGATGGTTTCAGTTAATGAAGGGTTTCCTAAAGAAAGCAACTTCTGCTTGATAGACTTATCAGAACAATGGCAGATAAATTGATCACGAATGAGCTGTTCTGCAAAGTTCTCAAATTGGCATTCCGCTGCAAGCTTGCGCAATGCAGAGATGTAAGTATCAACATCTTCTGTAGGTTTATGTTCTCTTTTGAAAAACTTGTGTCTCAACACAACCAGTCTTGGAGCGACATCAAATCTTTGAACAAGCTTCTTGACAGCCTCTTCATAAACGTCACGTTCAACTTCCCCTTCAGCGATTTGAATATCAGGCAAATGTTTAAACGTAGATCTGCCCTCAAAACCCAAAGAATGTAACAGTAAATATTTCTTCCTCTCGGGTCTGTATCTTGAAGCCCCAATCGCACCCAAGTAAGTTTCAAAAGCATCATGCCACTGCCTCCATTTAATAGGTGGGTCCCCTGGTGTCTCCAAAAACGGTGGTGGAGGATTCACAGACTGCATTGTGAATAATGATATACCTCTTGTTGAAAGTTAGCTCCAACACAAATGCAAAATATCTTTTCTTTAAAAAAATAATTTAAAAAAATAATAATAAAATAGTGACTTCTTAATATGTAGGAGTAAGGGCAAAGTAACTGGGCAATGTCACTGAGACACCTTAACGAACCCCCTTGAAATATATTGCCACAAAAAAAAAACTTCGAGTGTGCCTGAAGCATAGATCAGTAGAAAACAGTACTACAATGCAGTTGTTTTCAATCCAACTTATTGTAAAAGATGGCCGCCGTATTTTCCCTTTATTTCTAAGGGTTAAAAGCACTGCCACAGATGGTTCAATGCTCGACTCTTCTTCCCAACATTTTAAAATGGCCCCCGTGGATTTTCCATTGTTTTTTTTTAAATAAGTGCTTGCCTGAAAAGGTACGCGTCCACGACACATGCGCAGACGGGCTTACCTTTACCAAAGGAAATAAATTCAGCTCTGACACCAGTTCAGGTAACACCTTCACATCCAGAGAGAGTGCTGAGAAAAAAACTCTCCCACCGCAAAGGGTTAATTAGATCGATCCAAGACGCTGCGCCACACAACTTGACTCCGCCTCCTCCTGGGCAGACGCGGCCAGACGGGAACCACAGGCCACAACAGTGCACCGTGCTGTTCAAAGCTCAGCACCCGGAAACAGGAGGCAACAGTCGGCAACACGGAGCTTAGATCTGCGGCAGTGAGCGCCAACTTTGATCCACGGAGCACCAGGATCCACCGATAAAATAGCTGACTCCGGTGAGTACAGAGTGTCGGAAATGCGCTAGCACACCAAGTTCGTCCCGGGGGTACACAAGTTCAACTCGTCGCCACGTGAAATAAGTGGCAGAGACGAGAGTTAAACGTAGGCAGTTTAATGTGGAGAAACAGTCTCGTACAAGTACCCCTGGCGGCTTCAGGCGACAATTCAATCCCAACCGCCACTCTCTGGAACACGCAGGCAGCAGTGTTCCAGCAGAGAACAGAGGGGTTACAGAGATGAACACTACAGATACCATTACCAAAAATTTCAGCTTTAAGACCAAAGACAACTTTTGGCCATCTTAGTTCCTTTTTAATTTTAGGGAGGCCATTTTCAACAGTCTTATTGCTACAGGATGGGCAACCCTCAGTACAGGTATTATGGTGGATGTGCAAGAGTGAGTGTATTCCCCTAACTGACAAGAAGAGTCAGCCATAGCAAGGTAGGAGGCAGGAGAATTAATGCTACTATCCTGAGTACCCATCTAAGCCATGGCTCTGCCATCTCACCTGCTTCACTTTATACCACACAAAGATAAAGATCTGAGAGATTAACTAAAGTTGAACTCTCTAGCACAGAATCATACACAGTATCTATCCTCAGAATCAGTTTAAAATTCCCCATGGTTATGATGGGAAGGATTGTCATTCTGCACAACTTCCTCTTTTAAGTTGCCCACTCTGCTAATGCATGGAAAGGAGCAAGGAACAGTACTCGCCAGCTGGAACCAGTGATTGCTTCGTATCTTTAGCAAGCAGTACACTGTTAACAAACAGGCCATACTAGACCACAGATAATGGTAAGCAAAAGAAAGGGGAAAATGTTGACTACCGGCACAACCATCAGCCAACATCTGTACAAAGTAGCTTCCGGACTCAATATCCCATTTCGTGCTTAGAGTGGACAGTAGCCTCCTGTCTGCTCTGCCTAGCACACAGAAGCAGTTGCAGGGGCGAGTTCTGGCGTGTTATTTTCCACCGGTATTTTGACAGGAGCGAGGGTAGGGCTACTTCTCCAGAACATAGGAAGCGCTTGTGGGAGAGACGGCGGGGAGGGGTGGGTTAGAAAAGACTGTTGTGTTGCAGCAGGGCAGGGAGAAGAGGCTCTTTCTTGGAATAGAGAAGTGTGGCTTTCTGTGACCACCCTCGCTGCTGGCAGTCATCGCCGTGCCCATTTATTAAAATTATTTGCGCTCCATCTCCTAGTGATAGTGTAGCAAATGTATAGCGATGCGAAACCCTCATAAAGCCTCGAAGCGCTTTTGGGTAGTACTGCAATATGCTACTCCATTTGCTCTGCATGGTTGTAAGGTGTGAGGTTATATAGTGCTGTCGATTAGAAAGCACCTTGAGGCGTTTCGGTTGACGGTGCCAAGCTCCACTAAGTGAATTGTCGCTGAGCGATTTAATCATAGCTGTAATTACTATAATCTTAGCTGTAATAACTCATGTTATCGGCTTTAGAAGGATTAAAGGCTAGCTAGCCCAAAGCTCACGCAGCTTCGAGGAGTGTGCGTGCCTTTGTATGAGGCGCTGGGACAACAAGCACAAAACCATGCTCGAAAAGCCCCTTCCCCCTTGCGCCCCCTTCCACTCTCCGAGTCACATCTGGCCATTGAGGGCGTCAGTCCTGGATTCTGCGGACGGGGAACCAGCTGTCCCCCTCATGAAGGCCCCTCATACGGTGCCCCAGAATAGCCAGTCTCCATGTATTTTCCGTGTGTGCATCTTGAGGCACTATCCTGGTCTGTGAGTGTGGTTGAATGAGGGGGTAATGTCCAGAGACAGTTTTAGTGGTGGTTCTGGGTGGAGCATGTCTCTAAACTCGGTTTTCGTGGTGAGGTCCCTCCCTGTGGCGAAGCCAGAGGCAGCAGCTGCATCAGTGCCTCATTGTCCCCTCGGCCCCGGCCCTCCCACCCCACCCCGTCCGGCCTCGGGGCGGGCTCATCTCAGCTGGCCCGGACCTGCCATCCAGTGTGTGTCAGAGCCGGCGCCACATCCGAACGGATAAATCTCTTTCATTGCCTTTATCAAACCTAAACCCAAAAGCTAAACCAGGTCTTTCTCACCTAAATGAATTAATAACACATCTGGGTAAGGCCGTACTATTGCCAAATTTGACAACTACATCAGCAATTGACCCTGTTTCATTCACCCCTACATCTTTAAATTCAAAAGCCCTGGTTTCTCCTGAAAGGTCATGTGACGACTTACTCCGGTGCCCACTTAATGAAACGAGTGTACAGTAATCCAAATTTAAAATATTGCCACGCTTGATCCTGCTACGCAACCTAGAACAAAGAAAAATAAGTTGAACAATGTTTGAATCATTGTAATGCATTGCATATGCAAAGCATTGGCATAGCCAACAGGTCTCGCTTTTGGGACCTTATAAGTATTTAGTTATGCAGCACAATATCCTTGGTGCAACAACATCAACTGTTGCATGGCTCAACACTTATAAGGTCCCAAAGGCGAGACCTATTGGCTATGCCAATGCTTGTTGTTTCTGTTGATGTATGAAGAATAGTTTTGCAAAGTTGTTGCACAAGCCAAAGTGTATGCTTGGCCATGAAACCAATAGGAAAAAGTGGCTACTAAGTATATGGACATGCATATAAAGGGCTTGTGAAAATCAAAATGTTTAATATGTCCACTGGGACCTTCGCTGTGAGTTGGTTGGACTATAATTACCACTTGTTATCAGCAGTAAAACCACAGTGATCCATTTCAACTTAAACCGGGTGCAAGTTTTCCTCACATGGAAAATCTAGTAAGACACTGCACCCTTGCTTACCACACCCGGTAACATGAAAGTGTTACCTCTAAGTGCTTTGTTACAATTGGTTGTTTTATTTGTAGAAAAATTGCATTCGGATCAACACCACATCAGATTTTAACAACCCACGCAACCCTCTGTGAGCAAATTCTAAGTGCTGATATAGAAACCCCATTAAAAGTTGTATAGTAAGCTTGAAAATAGATTGAATTACCGCAGAAAAGTACCACCTGCTTATAGCAGGTGGTAGATTTCATCATTGGTCAGAAATGGATGAAAACACACATAAATAGCCGCAATTTTCCACAGGTAAATGTTTTAAGCATAACATATACATTTTTGTATTATACTTAAACTAAACACTGTAGTATGGATAGTAATGCATTGGTCATAAAGGAAGAGCTTCTAGACAATATTTCTATCTTATTCTTCTAACTTAATATTTCACCTATTCGAATCTACCCCACACTAAGACCCTTGTCAAAATAGACCCTAACACCAATGTTATACTATGTAATTGATTAAACCATAACACCCAAAGAAAATGTAATGCTAAGGGGCCTATTACGATGTCGGTCGTAAGGCCTCTGACCTCAGGTCAGAGGCCTTATGACCGTCATCGCTGGTTTCAATTCCGACCGGCTGGTTTTGATTTAGCTGGTCGGAATGGAAACTGGCTGGTCATTCTGCCTGGCTTCCGACAGGCTCATGGAGCCCGTCGGCCAGTCAGAACCAGCAGGTAATCCAAATGGACGGCGGTTTACGCTGTCCGGATTACGATTCAGGGTTTCCGGCAAGGTAAAAGCCGGCATGGAAATCCTGTCGGAAAGCGTGTTTGGGGGCCCCTAGCAGTGCCCCCTTTCCCTTGCGGCCCCCGGTTGGGGCCTGAGGTGGCACCTATAGTGCCATCTGTTAATCCCTGCACCCGTGGCAGGCACCATGAGGTGGTGCCTGCCATGGGGTGCAGGGATTAACACCACCTCTCATTTCCCTATGGGAGCATGTACTACGGCCGGTTTACGGCCGTAACACATGCTTCCATAGGGAAATGTCGGAATGCGGCCGAACGCTCCTAATCAGGCGGTCGGTCCGCCCGACATCGTAATCGGTCTCTTAATCTATGCAAACCCAACCCTGCATTACACAACACACAAAAAATTGAGGAGGCTATTCACAAAGGAAATCCACACATGTGAGTAATTTACACGTATAATAGACTCTTACACTTTTGAGTAACTTTACTACTTTGGGTTATTCACAAAATGTAAAGCTATTTAAAAAAAGTAGTATACACTAAAAAAAAGTGTGTGGAGCCAAAATTACGAGTGTGTGTTACTATTTTCAAAAAGAAACAGTAGTAAGTCCAGCACCACACTTGGCCAACTACTGATACTGCAAAACTCTTCCATAGAAAATAATGGAAATAGGAACTTAAAATAAAACCACATAGAAAATAATGTTAAAATACATTAAATTATTTGAAATAGCTAAAAATACAAGTGAATACAATGTAAGATCATTTAAATATTTATTTTTAATTATAATATATTTTAACAACCTTTTTGAACTAAAAATGTTAGATTACATTTTAATAAACTATAACAAAACGATTTTTAATTCATTCCATATATCACATTTTCAATAATTATTAATGTGTAATAAAAAAAATTACTTTAGGTGGGAATTAATTTTTTTATTTAAAGTTCAGCAGAATAATTTTAATCTAATTTAATATATTTAAATTATTTGAAGATGTAATTCAAAATGAAGTTAATAGTGCTGCAGCGTTTCTTTTATTCTACATTTAAAATAAATGTATACAATTAATTTACAATAATATTTAACATAAAAAGTTTTTAATAAGTTTTTATCAAGTTCGTTAAACTTTTTACCGTATCCCTATACTTTGCAATATGGAGATCTCTGCCACCGGGGTGGAGATCTTCCTATGGTAAAGTATAGAGAGCGTTTCCAAATATTATCCCTATGACAGACGTTTAGGGAGAAATTATAAGGAAGATAAAACAGATAGAGTGAAGGAAAGTGCAAGAGAAAAAGGACGAGAGAGGCAGACCCAAAATTAAATCCTCAAAAAATGAATTCTGAATTACATATTTGATCACTATAAAAGGTCAATTAGTCAAAGAGTGCAGTGAAAACAATTCTCATGGAAACTGTACATACAATTAATCACATAAAAAAACAATGTACTTTCTTACAAAGCCAATTAGTAGATATTTCAGAATATTTTGAGTGTACCTTCTTAGCAATTATCAATGTTAACAGAACACTCTTGCCACTTTCTGCATAGCTCTTTCCGTCAGCAGTTGCAACACTGGATAGTAATTTACTTCTACTAAGATAATAATGGCCTACTGTTAAAACCTGTTTTAGGGCAAAGATGTTAACCGCTATATAGTATGCACTTCAGCCTTTAAGCAGAAATTACTTAGCTGTATCCAAAAAGATTTTTAAAAAAAAATCTTTTTATTGATTTTTATGCATATCAAATACCACAACAATTAGTGGCAGCAAACAACAACCAGTAGACTGTTCAAGACATACAAGTTCAGTCATCGATACATAACTTCCTTGCCATATGACATACATATAGATCTGCTGGCATGCGCTTTTACAAGAAATGTCAGTATAAAGACCAACTCTGCGTGCCTTCCATGATGTTCCCTTCACTCCTTCCCTCTGCCAGGGCCGTCCAATGGGTATCATGAGTCTGTGTCCTCAGCCGCCCTCCATGCATCCCATATTTTCTCAAATTTGTTTGGGCCCACCTGGACTGGTAAACCAGTTTTTAGGCCCTCAGGCATAAGGTCATGCCTGGCTCCACTTCCTGCTTCATCAGAACCATCGCATACCCCCATTTTTTGAATCAGATCTCGCTGCACCACTATCATGGCCATATTACAGAAGAGGAGCCTGAATCAATCCAATGTCTGCTCTCCCCAAACTCCCAGGGCAACCAGTTGAGTGGTGAGGTCTATTGTTATGTCTAGGACTGCTGAGATCCTGTCTCAGACATCCCCAAATCGTATGCAGTAGTATACCTCTCTGTTCACAGTCCATATAGAGATAAGTCTCAGATCTACTCATGTGAAACAGTCTGATCCTTCCTGGTAGAGTATGTCCTATGGAGTACTTTTAACTGAATTATTTGGAAACCCACCCATATTGCCACTTCATGAGGATAGCGGCACGCCACGCCCCAACAGTCTTCCTCCAGCTTGACCAGATCCCTCTGCCATTTACCCCTTAGGCAGTCGAGCGGGGTGAGAATGTTATGTAGTAATGTGGAGTATATTTAAGACACTGCAGAACTGTTCAGGGAAACCCCTAGCACTCTGTATTCCAGCTGTGTCTCGTCCGGCCCCTCACCCAACATGTCACTGTAGCCTTGTAAGATGTATGATAATTGCAGATATCGGAGGTATTGGTTTCCTGTCAATTCATATTGGTCTTGAAGTTCAGAAATCAGTATGACCTTGCTGTTCTGCCAGACATCCCCCACCTTCGATATGCCCAGTAGGTCCCATTTTTAGTGTCTGTCTATTGCTCTTAATCCTTTCAGGGTGTCGGAGTCCAACAGCGAGGTCTCCAGTTGCACTTTACCCTTACAACCCAGAGCGCTTGTGGCACTCTTCCATATGTTGACCACCACTGCCTTTGGGGGTGGTAGCAGCGGCATCCTCTTTCTCCCACATAGGCAGCGGATGTAACCCTCGGTGTCCATCGCTCACCGATCGGCCTGTAGTGACGGCTCCTACTGTAGGAAAAAGGCTCACTTTTTGATCACTTGGAGCTGGACCACCCAGTAATATAGGTGTAGATTGGAAGGGAGTTTCCACCCTCCAGGTGTTTTCTGGTTAACGTTGCCAGGGCTATTCCCGGTGCTCCCCGTCCCACACAAGGTTCTAGTCACTTCATCTACTGCTCTGAAGAACCCATCCAGAACTTCAAATGGGGTATTCTGCAGTACATACAAAAACTGTGGCAGGTAGACCATCTTGTACGTTAGCGACAACTGAAGCCTCCACCTCTGACTTGCATCTCCGCTGTAGTTATCTAGAAATCTAGTGATGTTTTCCTGAAGGAAGAGCTCTCTGTCCGTGTTCATAAAAATGCCCAGATATTTGTATCCAGGCAGCTCCCATCTTGGGGATAGCTCCACCTCCGACACAGTTCGCCATGCAACAGTTAGTAAGCCAATGACGTGTACCAGTTAATCTAGAGTCAAGAATAGGACCCAAACACCTCCAGAACTTGTAGGACTTTCGGCATGGAGTGCTCTCAGTCTGCCAGGTAGAGTAGAAAATCATCTGCGTAGAGTGATATGTACTCCCAGGTCATGTCCCACCGCAGTCCCTGGAGTAGCAGGTCGCGTCATATCCACACAGACAATGTCTCAATTGCCACTGAAAATAGCAGGGCGGACAGCGGGCATCTCTGATGGGTACCCCTGCCCAGTCCAAACTCTGCAGAGAATGCCCATTGGCCCTCTGCCTGAGTATTGGATCTCTATAAAGCACCAGCACCCAAGATAAATACTTAGGGCCAAATCCCATCTTCTTCAGAATCGCCATCATATAAGGCCGTTCCAGAGAGTCAAATGTCTTTTCGGCATCCAGGGCAAGCAAAATGATCAGTTCAGCTATGCAGTTTCTATGTTCCAGGCACCCCACCAGGTATTGGAGGTTGTGTCTCGTCGCCCCATACTGAATAAATCTCGACTGGTCAGATTCTACCTGGGAGTCAATCACCCGAATCAGGCAGTTTGCCAAAACCTTTGCCAGAGTTTTACACTCCAGTTTTAGCAAGGATATTGTTCTATGGGAGGCACATTCCCCAAGTGGCTTCCCTGGCTTATGAATCATGACAATCGTTGCCCGCCTCAGATCACGTGGGAGTGCCCTGTCTTGCAGTGGGTCTGCTTTTCGGGACTGAACACATAAATTCAGGGGACCGGCTTTTTGGGCCGGGGGATGTCCACCCTTTCATTTGGCCTATACCTTGGAGATCTCCAAGTCAATAATCTCCAATTACAGCCCTCGGCTCGCCTCACTTCCCAGTCGGGGGCTGGGAGATCTGCCACAAAGTCTCTTAGGTCTCCTCCTCACTCTCAGTCCGGACCTGGTATAACTCCTCCAGATAGAAGGCAAAGGGCTGTGCAATTACAGCTGGAGTCTCAGTTGTGTTTCCAGAGGTCGTCATGACCACTGGGATTCAGTGCTTCCCCTCCCGTCTATGCAATAGCCAATCTAGGAGCTTTCCTGCCTTGTTACCTGTTTCATACAGTTGACCAGTCTGTGCCTGAAATGCAACCATCACCTCTTGTTAGGTGTGTGTCCACAGATCTGCCCTTAGCCCCTCAATCTTGTGTGTCAGCCCAGAGGAGGGCTAGCTACACATTCTTCCTCATATTGTGTCAATGTGGATTCCATCTCCTTGGTTTCACTGTCCCTCTCCTTCTTTTTTCCTGACACATGTGCAATCAGTTGTCACCTTATGACTATCTTGTAAGCCTCCCAGAGGGCCACATCTGAGTCTACAGTTCCCTGGTTATCCAAAGCGTAGTTAGTCATGGACTCAGTCACCAGCTTCCTGGTGTTCCATTCAGTCAGTCCCAAGGATCGAGTCTCCATTCCCGCTTAAGTTCTGGGGTGGTGTTTGTAAATATGTTACTATGGGACAGTGGTCGGAGATGCCCTGGGGCAGAAATGTTGTATGCATGAAGCACTCCCACTGATGGCGCAGTGGCAGTAGGTAGTCCACTCTGGACATGGAACACATTGTGTTGGCCACAAGGGAGCACTGGTGTTAACGTGGGTGTTTTTCCCGCCACCAGCCAGCCACCCCCAATGCTTCTAGGAACTCAGACAGGCAGAGGTCTGTCGGGGGCTTCTCCCCCGTGGCTGTCACCCGGGTCATCTCTCCCCATGCCATCAGATTAAGGTCTCCTCTGATGAGGAGTAGGGTCTCCAAAAGCCCAACTATCAGCCTCCAAGTTTATCCAACCGCAACAATTGCAGACCCGGAGGAAGGGAACACAATGCCAGCACCAACTCTTCCCTGTTCCACCGCCCTCTCACCACTGCATGGCATCCTAGGTCATCCACCGAGGATCGGATAACCTGCAATGGGAGGGATTTACGAGCCATGATTCCCACGCCCCTGGAGCCCCTAGAGAACCCTGTGTGCACCAATAATTTCTATCTATCTCAGTTCATTAACCCACAGCAATTACCCACCAGTTGGGTTTCCTCTAAGAGAACTATATCAGGGATAGATATTTCCACACCATAAGCTCTTGAGGTTACTGCCCAAACCATTCACTTTCCATGAGAGTATTTTCAGGGTTAACCTCAGTGTTACCTAATTAGTTGTGTGTCCTGCCATTCCAGAACTTCCACCCAAGCTGAGCCACATCTTTAGGCCCATGTGAAAGTGTCTCCTGAACCAGCATGCTTCAATCCAACTTCCCAACCCCCCTCCCCACTACCTCATGCTGCAGATTTGGAACTGCCACCCCAAGGGGCCATGTGCATCGGTCACTTGTAAGATAGTATCCCGGTCTCGGAAGTTCAAAAGCCTGCCCACCATTGGACGGGGCAATGCCCCCAGGACAGGCAGTTTGCCAGGCATCCGGTGGGCCCTTTCAACTGTAAACTGGGTAGATACTTTGCCCCCAGCACTGTTAGTAGTATTCAGTTCTCCAGAAACAGCTCCAGACTGGGGCCTTCCACACACTCCAGGAGCCCCACTACTCACATGTTTTTTCGCCGAGACTTGCCTTCAGAATCCTCCACATGATCTAGGAGCTGGTTGATAGATTTCTGCATGTCGTACAGCTTGTCGTCAGTGTTCAATATCGTAGGCTGTAATTGGGCTATCGGTAATTCTGTTTCGGCCATCTACTCCGCCAGCTGTTTGTGGTCTGCTCACAGGAGCCCAATTCAAGGGCTACCACATCAATTTTACTTTCCAAAGCTGATTTGGTGTCATGTATAGCATTCAGGATTGTCATGGTGTGGGCCGCCAGTCCCTGATTCTCCTGTGTCCGAGCACGGTCATGGGCCCCACTCGGGGGAGGAGGGGTCAACCACCAGCCCCATTTTCTGTGACTCAGTCTCACCATGGCAAGGCACGGTCTGGCAGACACAGGAGCTGTCTCCGCTGCCCAGCAGGGACCATCCACTTCCCCTCCCTCCAATCCATCTCCACTGGTGCTTCCAATGCACCGCTTGAGCTGGCTTGCCTCATTTACCCCTGCCACCCCCCGGAAGACCAGCCCCCCACCGCTATGCCTTCAACCCCCTGGAGCCAACTACTTAGCCACTGTGCAGACATCACCTGAGCAGAAGAGCAGGCTAGACACCAGGCAGACAATTGCGGTCCCCCTGCAGAAATGAGCATCCCTGGCTCACCTCGGCCCCTGGGTACTCCACACTCTGCTTTGGTCTTCACCAGGGCTGTACACATGCCGCCCTGCACTCCTCTCCTGCCCCGGGAGCCTGTCATGCCAGTCAAGTCTCTGCACCCCTATGAACTGTGGGGGTGTGGGCTGCTCGCTCTGGGCCACCTGGCAGCCCCAATCCAGCTACAGCAACCACCAATATCGTCCTTGTGTGTCCGGCGGCCGTGCAACTCCGTCCCAGTGCATGCTCAACTGCTCCTCAGGAGCACTTCTTCTGGGACTCTGAGGTCTCCTCGTCAATTCCCCTATCTCAAGAGGTACAGGCCTTGTTTCTCCGGCCTCCCAAGCCAGTTTGCTGAGCCATGTCGACTTCTCCACTGTGTCTGATCAGGCCACGGCAGCCGCAGCCATCTTGACCCTCTCCAGTGGTTGCAGAGTCACAGCAGTAGCCTCGCCAGGCTCTCTACCAATTCCGACACCCCATCTGGGGACTGGGGAGCCTTCAATATCCTTGTCACAATATTGTGACCCTTCGATATTTTGTCTTCAATAATCCCGATCCACACCTCATGCATGCACCTGTGAATATACACCAATGCACAATTGGTTACATTTTGTTGGCAGGGTAGGAGAAGGGAAATGTTTGCCTCCAAACTGAATGGGAGTTCAGTAGAGGGTTGGCAGAGGTGTTTAATGGTCTTCCCTGTGAATGAAAAAATACAAAAGGTTTTCTGGGCATAGCTTTTTGTGACTTTCAAAACCAATGGAAATTTAACACAGTTTCGAATTAAATTTGCATGCTCGTTACCTTTCTTTTTGTGAATTTTCGCAAATACTATTTATATGTGCAATGTGAAAGAGTCTGCCATATCTTGTTACTTGGAACATATGTGATCAAGAATACAGCTCAAACTATTTGCTTATAGTTAGTAGCCTGTTATTTAGCATTCGTCCCCTAGTGGTGATTCATTTATGCCAGCTTGAGGTTAGTAGCATTACATGATACCAACATTTTTGAGTGTGCACTGGTGGGTGGCCCATTAAGGCTTTGGGAGCAGAGACCAGTTGCTTCTAACAGTTTCCTCTTTCACTGAGAAAAAGTGAGTTAAAACCTTCCTCCTAGTTACTGACTTTTACATACACATTGCACAAGTTTTAGATGGATGCTCCACAAAGATGCAGGCCTCCTTTCCCTTATATAGAATGCAAGCTCGACAGGAAGAGCAGTTTTACGTAATGGGAGAGTGCTGAATTTGGATGCTCTTAACATCGGGAAAGCCATTCCAGGTCTCCACCTTCTCTCCTCATTAGATGACTGAGCCTGACAGAAAGGGCAGCCACTCAATGTTGGGAGGAAAAGGGTGGCCCATTTTAAATTGGATGGCTTAGCTTTAAAGGCAGAAGAAGCCATTCATTGACAAAAGTGCATGGGAGATGGGCAGGACTGAGCTAGGTACTATTCCACGATAGTTGCTAAAAACTGGAATGTAAATGCCTGGCGTACTCATTATCCTAAGGCCTATTTGCTTTATCAATCAAGTCTTTCTTTAAAAGAGTTTAAGACCTAAAGTTGCATTGCCTTGTTTAGCTATAAAGTAAGCAATAAATACTAAAGTAGTTGATATAGTAGCTTCTTGTGGAAATCTTTTTGCGACAATAATGATGACTGAAGCACTTGTTCAAGATAATTCCGAGCTATAACTTTGAATGCTAATAAAAGCGATCAGTTGATTTGGCTTCTTCCATACATGGAAAGAGGACAGTCAAATATTTAGGTGTGATGCAAGTTATATCAGTAGACGAAAGGTGGGCTTTACTTTGTTATGATCTTTTAGAGGAATTATCAGGTCCTTTAAGATACAGGCAGTATAGTATCTCTGCTTGTACTGTCGGCAGATCCTACGTATACGTCATCACCTTGATTGATATTTTCAGTTCTTTAACCTGCTGATGTTCTCAAATCAAATATATTACTTTAGCTTTTGAATGACAAAAGTATGTACCCAGATGTTTGCATCTTCTACTACAATACTTTTGTATTATGTTACTTTATGTATTTTTTGATAACAGTCATTTTTAAAAATATAGAAACTACTTCCAGTCCTTGACATTTTCCTTCACATGGTCATCAATGCTGGAGAAAATTGTCTATAAAGGGCATGGCTATGTGTGCCCTGGAATTTCTTATGGGAATGCTAACTCTGTTACTTGTCCTATTGAAAAGATCCTTAGAAACACCAGTCACCTATCCATTTTCCCCTGCAACTTTTGACTTCTCAAACAGCCAAACACTCCAGAAGATACTGAAGGTAGAAATACAGAACTACAATATGAATAGAACACAAATTTACAAATTCACACAGTACTGCCCAGTTCCCAGTGGTAACTCGTTATCTTAGAAACACTCACTAACACCACACCACCAGGGTTAAGAGGCCCCCCAGTAACATTAACTCTGGTGTGGGCTTATTGGGTGCATTTTTAGGGCAATTGTAATGAGGCCAAGAGTAGCAGGCTGTGGGCTTTGCATCCCAGCATGTTAGGGATTCCATAGGCACATTTTCGTGGGAGTCATCCGAGGTTTTCATTTCTAAGATGGTCTTTCATACATAAAGTTAACTATGACAGACAAGGTAGCTGACCCGTCTACCTAAAATAGGCTGCTGGTTTGTGATGATCTCTGGTGGATTCAATTCTGGACATTGGCGAAATAGATGGCAGAGCCAAAGAAGTTTCCCCCAGTGGCATGATCACCACCTGGAGTGCACTACATATCAATTCAATTCAAAACTTTATTTCACATTTGGCTAAAATGCATAAAAGTACATAGTTGAAGCAATTCATAAGGTGCAAACTGCAGTCCACAAGGTACAATTACAGTGCAGATCAAAGTTAAAATTGAGGATTAAAATTTAGCAGCAGGTAAATAAAAAACATTCAAAGTAACTTGTGTGCTAAATCGAGATAATTAGATGCGAAAAAGTGACATTACAATGGGACTAAAAGCACAAATTAAAAACAAAAATTCATTAAGACCAATAAACAGTTACAAAATTCATAAAGTACTATGTATAGCAGTGCAAATCTAGCCGACGTCAGAGACTTGTCAAATTAATCATTTGAGATCAGAATCGACCTGAGAGCATGGGTTCTTTAGGATGTGGGGGGTGATCCATTAGAAGCCTTATGGGTTTTTACAGTGGCTAGTAAAAAGGAAGCCATAGTAAAGCAAACATACGGGGTTTCCAATTGTTGTAACACAGCTAGAGCAAGTGTTGGGGAGCGCAGGCTGATTTTCTTCAGTAATGGAATAATAAAGTTTTTTCTCTCTTTTGCATAATAGGCACAAAAAACAGTATGTGCAAAGTCGATTGAATTGACTTATTATTGCATGGACAAGGAGGAAGCTGAGTGAGTGAAAATAAATTCATTGGATACCCCAACATAAGCGGTATATAGTTTAATCGGAATCTGATCAGGATGTAACGGTGCTGGATGTTCTCTACAAAGGAGAGGTATGATAGAGCGCCATGCTGTAGCTGTGGTAATCCCTGATAAAACATTACAGATTTTCTCCACCTGCATCTTTCCTACCTATCTGATGCAGATTTCATATTAAATAGTTCTTTTAGCCTTGATTTGGGGACGCTTTCACAGAGGAGTGTCATAAAGATGTGTTAGCCCCAGTGAAACAAGGGTTTGTTTGACGTAGGATAACCATGGGATTTTGTGGGCATGGTCTAAATTCATAATATCTTTTAAAATCCTTTGGTTTAGATCAACAGTATTCCTTTTCCACAATGAAAGCCACAGGGATAGCAGGGCCAATTTCATGACGTCGCTCATATAAGGCAAGTCAACTTCCTTGTGAGCGACAAAATTGTTACAGGCTGGTGGAACTGACAGTAGTCGTTTAACAAATTTGTCTTTCATCACTTGCAATGCCTCTATATCCGCTGTCCCCCAAATCGCTGCCCCATAAGTGGCAATAGATCTCATTTTCGCCAGATAGATTTGGATCATTTCCAGTATTGACTTGCTACCCAGTTTTTTTGAGAACCGGAAAATTCCGGCTATGCTTTTGCCCATATTATTTGCTCTATTCTGGTCGATCTCCTTCCAAGAGAGTTTATAATCGAAGACCACATCTAAATAATTAAAGCATGGAACCTGTTCTATTTTCCCCCCATCGAGGTGGAATCTCAACGGTTTCTTTTTAGCTCCCCCCCCATGGCCATTATAAATGTCTTAGATTTGTTTACATGAAGGTCCAGGTCGGACATGAAGGTCGTGTATTCAGTGATAAGATTTTGGAGCGCTATAGGGGTTCTTGCTAACAGAACCGCATCATCTGCATATAACAGAATCGGGAGGGGAGTGGTCTGTGCTTTGGGGGTATCTTTCGATTTATTAACTAGAACTTCGTTCAATTTATTAGTGTAGAGGGCATATAAAAAGGGGGCCAGAACACACACCTGTATGACACCCCTTTCAATTTTAAAAGATTTTGTGCATTCACCTTGCCTCCTATATCGAACCATGGCGGCGGCATCTGTGTATGACTCTCTAATGAAATTTAGTATTGCAGCCTCCACTCCCATGGCCTCCATGATAATCCACAGTTTACTGTGTACCACACAATCAAAAGTCTTGGACAGGTCCATGAAGGCCATGTATATTTGTCCTTTCTTTACCATGGAATTCTGCGCCACTAATAATGTCAGATTAAGACACTGGCCTATGGTACCCCTACCCTGCCTAAAGCCGTACTGAACTTCGGCAAGAATTTCCTTTTCTGTCACCCAGGTTTCAAGTTTGTTTAGTAGTAATCTTCCCATAAATTTGGCAGTGGTATCTAATAATGAGATGGGGCGGTAGTTAAATGGATTTGAAGCATCGCCTTTTTTATAGATTGGTATAATCAGCAAAGTTTTCCAGGAGGGTAGGGGACCGTTTATGGCTATTGAGTTGAAGACTACAGCCAATAGGGGGGACCATAAATGACTGTTTGTAAGAAATATGTCCACTGGGACACCGTCGGGCCCTGCTGCTTTCAGGGATGGTGACTGTGACAGGGCGAGCTCTATTTCCACTAGGTCAAAAGAAAGACAGGTTTTGGCCTTAGTCTGAGGACTAACAGTCACTGGGCATGGGTCCACTGGACTGTGAAAGATGTCCTGGAAATGCCTATTCACGACTCCTCCTCTATCTGAACGACCACGGAGGGGCCACCCTTATATGATAGGATAATCACCTTCCAAAAGGTTTTACTATCATTATGGTAAGATGCTTTCTTTAAGGTTTCCCACGTCTCAGATTTTAGCTCTTTCTGTCTTTCCTCTCTAGCAGATTTATAGAGGTTCCTCATCGTATGAATGTGATCTTTATCTCTAGGTAGAGTTTTTAAGGCTTTCCAAAAATTAGAGGAAGCTACTGAACAGTACTTGTTAAACCAACGAGGCTGGGGAGTGTCTTTTGCGGGGGTTGGGCTAGTTAGTTGAGTTTTAATATTCATTAAAATATTATCAAATGCTTCAATCACCAAGTTATAGTTTAACTGCGGATCTAAACACAAGTGGAAATCCTCAGAATTAGCCGCAATAAGGTTAGTGAGAAGCTTAGGCTCGTTCACTTTATCCCACTTTAGGGATAAGCCATTTTTCCTAGCTAAGATTGGTTTTGGGACGAGTTTACCATTTATACTTTTGTGTTCGCTCCATGCTAGAGTGTATGAAGGCATTGCATGATCGCTGAATTCAGTGAAAATCACCTTCAACTTGGAAATGCTAGTTTTAAGGTGGTCACACGTGATTATGTAATCAATCACGGAGGAACATTCTATGCTTTGAAATGTAGGAGGTAATTGGCCAGATACCGGTTCGATTTCATTGCGGGGCTCTAGTTGCCAAGTCATCAATACACAGTTTAGAGCATTACCATGTATACTATGAACAAAATGAGTGATTGGTTCTCCCCATTGATATTCAATCCGACATAACTTCATCACTGCTCTTGGGCATGTTTTAATGTTGAAGTCTCCAATCCAAATGATTTGCAGTGGGTTTGGGTGATGACCAACAAGGTCCTCTATGGATTTACCCAGGTTCTCTGCTACTATTTCTGGGTTTGAAAAGTTGTTGTTGTAGTTTATTAACAGTAGGTCCCAGGTATCATAACCTTTAATGACTAACATGTTGAAATGAGGGGAGATGTTTATAAACTTCACTACTTTAAGTGCGAGAGTGTTAGCTAACAATGTCAAGAGGCCCCCCTTAGCTCTACCCCCTAATGAGGGTGATGCTGATGTACTAAAAGAACGATAGCCATTAACATAAATCGGGTAATCTCCCAGGTTTCTTGAACGCGAATGATCTGAAAATTAGATAGTACTTTGAGCCACTCTTCGTTGTATCGTTTGCTATTATACCCTGCTATGTTCCAAGAAAGTAGGGTGTAGTTCAGATTATTTGTGCAAGAATTGGGTTCCCTTGTGATGTTGTGGGATAGACAAAAGGAATGGGTATCATGGCTCCGGCCCAGCCTTTCCTCCCCGTTCATCCTACTTTGTGCCATATTTCTCAAACTCTCACTGTGGGCTAGACGAATAGCTAAACGGGGCCTCTGGCTGTCGTTCTCGAGTCAGTCGCAGGCATCTAGGTTTGATAAGGGAGCGAATCTATTAGATGTCGATAGGCCAGCACTTTCATTAAGCGTTGGCCTAATGACACTTGTGGGAGGTTCCAGAGCTCTTTTTGGTGTGTTGTTTTGTATGAAACAGGGCGGTTTGTAAAAGAAATCCAGCGATACAGGAAAGATCTGGGTCGCTACTGTGGGTGCCAAATGAGAATAGAATAATAGATCACCCACGATCTGGGAATTATCAAAATTTAGAACAATGCAGTCACCCTCTTAAAACTTTGGGGGTGGACCTACCCAGGGAATTTTCCTGGCCATAATGAGATGGTTCTGAACTAAATGCCCTGATCTGGTGTTGGTAGAGAGCCAGTGACATAATTTGTTCATAAGTTGAATGGTAGATTCTTTTTGTGTGGATCTTAACATGGGAGCGTTAACAAGAATTAGGACAAAGGGGCAGGCAGCAGGAGGAAGGTTAAGGGTTTGTAAATTTACTTTCTGGTGCTGTGGGGATATACTCTATGGTTGGCTGATAATAGTTTTGTTGATGTCCCTAGAGGGTCTAGATATTTCTCCACCCACCCGGTATCTATTTGGAGCGGAGCTGTTCATCAAATTACCTGTGGGTGGTGCCTCTGGGCCTGATTCTCCTGGAGGCCTTTCTAAAGGGTGTGATCCTCGCCCCAAGGGATAGGCCAGATGTATCATGCCCAAGTCTGACCCTGATTTGCCCCCTTTATTACCCCCATAATCGTAAGAGTCTAGAAATGTGGTTGTGGGGGTTCCAATATAAGATTGCATAGGGTGATTGTTTACAACAGTATTATTTGGTGCGAGAGAACCGTTATTTAGTATCTCTGGGATTTTTAGGTCAATCGAATCCAACCGTAACAAGATAGGGTGTAGGATAGAAGTAATCTTGTCAATTAAGTCCTCCGCAGTGTGGTTTGACCGCGGTACCTCAGGGGTTACATATCCAGGAAGTGTAGTAGTCTGAGATGGTGGGGACTTTCTTGGCTTCTTGGGTTTAGTAGGAGTGGGATCTTTTAGAGTTCCTCTTTTCCTTTTGCCAGATATGGGAGCAGACGGGGCAGCCATGTTTGTATTAAGCAATTGGGGGGGAACTATAAAATAGGGAGGAGGTACCTTTGTGATTGATTATGGCCTGTTTTGCTCTTGCAGTCCCTGATTCTCTTGACCCTCTATAACCTCTTTGGAAGTCTGCAATGGTCCATCACATGCGAGACCCCCCTCTCCAAGAGATAATCTCTTTTCTGCCATGGCGATCTCCTGCGTAATGGCATTAGTGGCTTTAAGCAGAAAGGAATCAATGGTAGACATAGCTATCCCTGCTGAGTCTGTTGTATTTGGCTTCTTTTTACCCATGTTGGTCCTAGAACCGGTGGTGGCTTGATCGGGATAACCAGAGGATAGATGTTAGAGGGGGGCCCAGCCCAGCCCAGCCCAGCCCAGCCTCCTCCGGGCGTGGATGGGCCAGTCCTTGGCCCGGGCTTTGCTCGGGCGCAGCCCAGGCAAGTCCCTCGCCGCAGGGGTGTGACACGCTTTTAAGCGTGAGAATGAGGATGTCGGGAAATGGAGTTCCCCAGCGGCGGCATGTGAAACACGGCTTCTCCTCTTCTCCCCCTCCAAGCGGTCAGGTCAGTTTCTCTGTGGCAGTGGCTACAATTGCCGCGGGGGCGCAACGCACTTTTAAGTGCAAGAATGAGGATGTCGGGAAATGGAGTTCCCCAGAGGCGTCAGGCGTACATGGCTTTTCCTCTTCTCCCCCTCCAAGCGGTCAGGTCAGTTTCTCTGCGGCACTTTTACTTCTGTTCTGCAGGAGGTGCCTATGGGAATGCCGATTCTCAAAGCTTAAGGGTTTAGAGAATTGTGATTTTATTAAAGCCATGGAGGCTAGCATTATGAATAAACTAACCCTGGGCGGAGTTCCGCTATGCGGAAATCCGGGAAGTGCACAAAAAACTCTGCCACACTATGCAGAGCTCCGCGAGCGGCGGAGTTTCTTTAGATAAATGCAGTTCACGGTGATTGTCAGTGCCAGGCTACAATTGCCGCGGGGGCGCAATGCGCTTTTAAGCGGGAGAATGAGTATGTCAGGAAATGGAGTTCCCCAGCGGCATCAGGCATACACGGCTTCTCCTCTTCTCCCCCTCCAAGTGGTCAGGTCAGTTTCTCTGAGGCAGCAGATACAATTGCCACGGGGGAGCAGCACGCTTTTAAGCGCGAGAATGAGGATGTCGGGTAATGGAGTTCCCCCAGCTGCATCAGGCGTACACAGCTTCTCCTCTTCTCCCCCTCCAAGCGGTCAGGTCATTTTCTCTGCGGCAGCGGATACAATTGCCGCGAGGGCGCAACACGCTTTTAAGCGTGAGAATGAGGATGTCGGGAAATGGAGTTCCCCAGCTGCGTCAGGCGTACACAGCTTCATCTCTTCTCCCCCTCCAAGTGGTCAGGTCAGTTTCTCTGCGGCACTTTTACTTCTGTTCTGCAGGAGGTACCTATGGGAATGCAGATTCTCAAAGCTTAAGGGTTTAGAGAATTGTGATTTTATTACAGCCATGGAGGCTAGCCTTATGCGTAAACTAACCCTGGGCGGAGTTCCGCTATGCGGCACTACGCGAAGTGCACAAAAAACTCCACCGCACTATGCAGAGCTCCAAGAGAGGCGGAGTTTCTTTAGATAAATGCAGTTTGCGGTGATTGTCAGTGCCAGGTGCTTGTCCGCACTGTGCAATCATCGCGAATGGCATCATGCACAGCGCAAGCGGGTGCTGCTTCTTTTCTGCCGCTCGAGTAGATTTTTACTCGAGCGGCAGCTTTCTCAATTCGAGCAGGCGGTTTCTCAACCCGAGCGGTCGCGAGCATACGCGACCACTCGCAATGAGAAATCGGACCGCCCGCGTTGAGAAATTTCACCAGGAGGTGGATTTTCCTCGCTCGCGCTCGCCAACTTGACATTGTCGAACACGAGCGAGGAAAAAAACTCAGCGAGCTCCGCATAACGCGGAGTGCGGAAAACTCCACAAACTCCGCGAGCGGAGCGGAGTTCACCACCCAGACTTAGCGTAAAGCCTCTTAATCACCACGTCCAAGCAGCAACCTTTAAAGTTCCATACTAGAACCAAATATGACAACATAAACAAAAGAGAACAACTAGGGCCCGATGTACGACCATTCCATTTTGCGAGTCGCAAATTGCGACATTTTGTAACTAGCAATTTGCGACTCGCAAAAAGAAATGTATAACAGTGTCTCTGTTTGCAATTCCTAATGAGGTCGCAAATGACCTGCCTCATCAATATTCATGAGGCAGGTCGCAATTTGCGACCCATTGGGAATGGCCAGCACTCGCAGGGATGGTGGGCTGCTGTGGTCAGCAGACCACCATGTCTGTGACTGCTTTTTCATTAAAGCAGGTTTTTTTTTAAAAATGCAGCACGTTTTCCTTAAAGGAAAACGGGATGCATTTAAAAAGAAAAATGAAATGTTTCAGTTTCATTTTGTAAGAGTAGGCAGTGGTCCGTGGGACCAATGCCTGCTCTAAAAAAATATTTTCGCATCCATTCACAAAGAGGAAGGGGTCCCCTGGGGACCCCTTCCTGTTTGTAAGTGGCTCACCACCTACTTGAAGTAGGTGGTAAACTGTGAGTGTTTTACGACCGCAAATGCGGTTGCAAAACAATAGTACATACAATTCTGACTTGCTGTTAGGAAGAACGCCCTTGGCATGCCTTTTTCTAATAGCGACTCGCAAACACTATTTTGCTAGTCACTGACTCGCACAATAGCATTTGTACATACCACCACCCTTTTTTGCGGTCGCAAACGGGCCGATTTCCCGTTTGCGACCATAAAAAACGGTTGTACATCTGGCCCTTAGATCATAAACCTCCCTAACATTCCAGCATCTTCCTCTTTTGGCGCCTCTTTTG
This sequence comes from Calotriton arnoldi, assembly GCA_963921515.1. Lineage (NCBI taxonomy): Eukaryota > Metazoa > Chordata > Amphibia > Caudata > Salamandridae > Calotriton > Calotriton arnoldi. Next base: position 1,857,977 of record CAWUFW010001590.1, read on the forward strand.
GTCATCCTGCATGTTTTCTTGTAAACTTCCTCCCAAAACTATACTTTAAATATCTTCTAAAATAATTAATACATCCATTATATCTAACACTTTAAATCTGCCAAATAAGATTCCTCTTTATTATACAATCATCACAGCATTAACTTGAAATATATATATATATATATATATATCTATTCACTGAAAAAACCATAGGTTTTAGGGATAGTTATAGTTAGTTGGACATTTCACTCATACAAAACCCGTGAAATTCCCCCGTTATAGTTAGTTCAGCTAACTATAACTCGCGCCCCCGCAATGCACTGCTGATGACGTCACATATTACATCACTCATGACATGGTCAGTGACATCACTGATGACATCTCAAATGACATTATCCAGTGACTGTGTGTTTCTGTAAAGTTTAAATATGTTTAATATATATAGGGAAAGGCGTATTGAAGAATGAGTGGGTGTATAAGTGTCTGAATGGATGATTTAGTAGGTGCGTGACTGACTCTATAAGTGAGTGATTAAACGTATCTTACTGAATGCATCGGTTAGTGACTAAACTGTGTGAATGTCTGTATCCGTCTGTCTGTTGGTGTGTAAGCGGCTGCATGGGTTTGCGAATAGCTACATGAGTGTCTACATGGGTTATTGATTGGTTGACTGAGTATCTGTATGGGTGCCTGAGTGTTTGTGTGGGTCGGCTGTGTGTGACTCTGTGCATAGATGTGTGAGTGGGTGATTCACTGGGTGCATGGTTTCAAGAGTGCATCTGTGATGGACTGTATGGGTGGGTGAGTGTGTGTATGGGTGTGTTAGTGAGTGAATGTATATCTCAGTGGTACATGTGCGAGTAACTACATATGTAAAAGGCAGTATATATGTGTGTTAGAGTATTTAAAAGGCTATAAGTGAGAGTGTATGGATGCGTGTGTGCTTGTATCAGTTATTGTATAAGAGCGTAAGAATGTGCTAGTATTTGTATGAGTAAGTGAGCTGGTGTGTGTATAACTGTATAGGTGAGTAAATGGGTGTGTGATTATTTTTTTGCATGACTGACTAGGTGTGTGAGTACCTCTATGGATGAGTGGCGGTGTGTGAGTGTTTATATAGGTGTATGAGTGCATATGATAGTCCTGTACTGAGTGACCATAAGTATGAGTGACTGTACGGGTGAGTGTGTAGATGTGTGTGTGTAGACCTAAGAATCAGTGAGTGGGTATGTAGTTATTGGTATTGGAGTGTGTATGGTTTTGAGAATGGCAGTCTGTAATTTAGAGTGGGTGTATCAAAAGTTATATTAGGGTTTGAGAAGATGCATAAAATTAACACATGGATGATGTCATCAGTGATGTCATCAGTGATGTCATTTGAGATGTCATCAGTGATGTCATGAGTGATGTCACTGACCATGTCATGAGTGATGTAATATGTGACGTCATCAGCAGTGCATTGCGGGCGCAAGTTATAGTTAGCTGAACTAACTATAACGGGGAATTTCACGGGTTTTGTACGAGTGAAATGTCCAACTAACTATAACTGTCCCTAAAACCTATGGTTTTTTCAGTGAATTTCAAAGGTTTTTTAAATGCTAATTTCTAACTGTAACGTGTCTGAAACCTATGGTTTTTTCAGTGAATTTCAAAGGTTTTTTAAATGCTAATTTCTAACTATAACGTGCCTGAAACCCATGGCTTTTTCAGTGAATTTCAAAGGTTTTTCAAATGCTAGTTTGTAACTATGCCTACAGAAGTAGGACATGTGAAGAAAGAAGAAAAACGCACAGAAAGAAGCAAAAGAAATGTCGAAAGAAACAGAAGTCCACAAAGACGAAGAAAAATCCAGGAAGAAGCAAGACATGTGCAGAAAGAACCAACAGAGGAGCAGAAAGAGGCCTTGTTGCAAAATCATCCTGTGCCCACAACTTTTCCAGACGTGTACTGGTGGTAACTGACTCTGACTAACCAGGCCTAGAGCCAGTGCTATGGTAAAAGACACTTAGAATACAGTTAAAACACCTACATACACTAGGGAACACTATGCGTTGGGGTACCCCTGTGATTAGCATGACCTCCTCTGTAAGTCCCTAGTACATAATAGGGCAGGGGGATTAAAACTACCTCTTAAAACGCGCTACAAGGCGCGTTTGCACAGTGGTGAAGGGAGGGGGCCTAAGGTGACATGTGTGCAACGCGCCCGTGGCACGTTTTAAGTTGCGGGATTAAGTCCCCTTGAATCCTGAGGGTCCCTGGGGCAAACTAGCCCCCAGGTACCTACAGTTAGGACCACAGAGCTGAGTTGCAGAGAGGCGTTCCGAGGCCACGCACCTTTTTTCACCTCTCTGCAACGCAACTCTGTTGTGCTTACTGGAGGTACCTGGTGGGCTAGTTGGCCCCAGGGTCCCTCAGGATTCAAGGGAATTAATTCCCCAACTTAAAACGCACCACAGGGCGTGTTTGCGCACATGTCACCTGAGGCCCCGCCCCTCCCTTCACCACTGTGCAAAGCGCTCAGTGGCGCGTTTTAAGTTGGGGGATTAGGTCACCTTGAATCCTGAGGGTGCCTGGGGCCCAAATAGCCCACCAGGTACTTCCAGTAAGCACCACAGGCCTGCGTTGCAGAGAGGTGGTCCGAGGCCACGCCCCTTTTTACACCTCTCTGCAACGCAGCTCTGTGGCGCTTACTGGAGGTACCTGGTGGGCTAGTTGGACCCCAGAGACCCTCAGGATTCAAGGGGACTTAATCCCCCAACTTAAAACACGCCACAGGGCATGTTTGCACACATGTCACCTCAGGCCCCACCCCTAGGTTTCCTGCTCTCTCTTCCAAAAACCAAAGCAGTTTGCTATGACAGGACGGGAGCCGCGAGGCTCCCGTCCTGTCATAGCAAACTACAGTGTCCCGGGGGTAGGTACCCCGGGACACTGCAGGAGCCGGCCCTGGGGGTGATGGTCCCCAGGGCCATCAAGGGCTCCAGGAGGGGGCCGCATGGCCCCCTCCCTCCATTGGCAAAGCCCCGGGGAGGTGGTGGTCCCTGGGGCTCGGGGGTCCGTAACGGACCCCCATATTGAAATATTTAGTGCCCCGGGGAGGTGGCGGTCCCCGGGGCGTGTGGGGGGGCTCGAGCCCCCCCACACAGGTAATTTTTTTTTTTTAAAAGAAGCCCCGGGGGGTGGCGGTTTCCGGGGCTGCCGGGGGGCCGAGAGGCCTCATGCACCATTATTTTTTTAATGCCCCGGGGTGGCGGTCCCCGGGGCTTGGGGGGGGCCTTAGAGGCCCCCCACACATAAAAATCAAAACCCCCGCATGCCCCCGGGTCTTGGGCCACCCGGGGGCCAAATAGCATTTTTTTTTTTATCGGCTGGATCCGCGCACCCAGCGCGTTTTTGCCGATTTAAAAAAACATTTAGGCCCTGGGGGTCCTTGTAGGACCCCTGAGCAGGCCTAGGGGTCAGGGTGTTTCTACCCTGCCCCTTTTGCGTTTTTTGCGTCTGTTTTCAGTAGTTTCTTGTGCCTCGGTTCTACCGAGGCACAAGATGGCTGCCAACACTTCCTGGTTTGGAGTGTTGACAGCCAATTAGCATACAGCTCGTGATCGGGAGGGTGCGCGGATCCTCCGCTGCCATAGATATATATGTGTTTTTACTTTTGATTTTCTCAGCAACTACTGAACGGATTTACACCATTTAACAAAAAGGGTTCTTTCTGAACCAAGAACTACCTCTTTGCCAACTTTGGTGTAATTCCGTTCAGCAGTTCGGGCTGTAGCCGTGTCTAAAGTTTCCTATGGAAAATTGCATGGGGAAAACACGTTTTGGGACCCTCCTTTTTTCTCGCCCCCGCTTGCCGAATCACCCCGAAACTTTCAGGATAGGAGCGGACCGGAGCGGGCCATAAGTTTTGAGAATTTCGCGAAGATTCGTCAACCGGCGCCAAAGGTATTGGAAATAGAATGTTGCGAATTTCCTATGGAAAATAGGTCCTAACTATAACTATCTACTGGCGACCGCCAGTAGATAATATATATATATATATATATATATATCAAAAGTTCAACTCCACAGGATAGGAATGAGGCAGCACACCAAATTCGATTCGGGTAAATTTAATCACCAAACAACAACGCGTTTCAGCCGCAAAACGGCCTTTGTCAAGTTGTTTTCAGTCCTTCACAGTCACCATTGGAGTTGAACTTTTGATAAATTGTGGTAGCTGTCGCCACGGCTGGCACCGGCGCTCGAAGGCAGGCGAACGGCGTTTCCAGACAGCACCTGGGGTGCAATATATATATATATATATATATTCACTGAAAAAACCATAGGTTTTAGGGACAGTTATAGTTAGTTGGACATTTCACTCGTACAAAACCCGTGAAATTCCCCCGTTATAGTTAGTTCAGCTAACTATAACTCGCGCCCCGCAATGCACTGCTGATGACGTCACATATTACATCACTCATGACATGGTCAGTGACATCACTGATGACATCACTGATGACATCTCAAATGACATCACTGATGACATCATCCAGTGACTGTGTGTTTCTGTAAAGTTTAAATATTTTTAATATATATAGGGAAAGGCGTATTGAAGAATGAGTGGGTGTATAAGTGTCTGTATGGATGATTTAGTAGGTGCGTGACTAACTCTATAAGTGAGTGATTAAACGTATCTTACTGAATGCATGGGTTAGTGACTAAACTGGGTGAATGTCTGTATCCGTCTGTCTGTTGCTGTGTAAGTGGCTGCATGGGTTTGTGAATAGCTACATGAGTGTCTATATGAGTTATTGATTGGTTGTCTGAGTATCTGTATGGGTGCCTGAGTGTTTGTGTGGGTGGGGTGTGTGCGACTCTGTGCATAGATGTGTGAGTGGGTGATTCACTGGGTGGATGGTTTCAAGAGTGCATCTGTGATGGACTGAATGGGTGGGTGAGTGTGTGTATGGGTGTGATAGTGAGTGAATGTATATCTCAGTGGTACAAGTGTGAGTAACTACATATGTGAAAGGCAGTATATATGTGTGTTGGAGTATATAAATGGCTATAAGCGAGAGTGTGTGATTGTGTTAGTGACTGTATGTGTGAGTGTGTGCTTGTATCAGTGATTGTATAAGAGCGTAAGAATGTGCTAGTATTTGTATGAGTAAAGTGAGCTGGTGTGTGTATAACTGTATAGGTGAGTAAATGGCAGTGTGTTTAATTATTTGCATGACTGACTAGGTGTGTGAGTACCTCTATGGATGAGTGGCGGTGTTTGAGTGTCTATATAGGAGTATGAGTGCATATGATAGTCCTGTACTGAGTGACCATAAGTATGAGTGACTGTACGGGTGAGTGAGTGGATGTGTGTGTAGACCTAAGAATCAGTGAGTGGGTATGTAGTTATTGGTGTTGGAGTGTCTATGGTTTTGCGAATGACAGTCTGTAATTTAGAGTGGGTGTATCAAAGGTTATATTAGGGTGTGAGGAGGTGCATCAGATTATCACGTGGATGATGTCATCAGTGATGTCATCAGTGATGTCATTTGAGATGTCATCAGTGATGTCATCAGTGATGTCACTGACCATGTCATGAGTGATGTAATATGTGACGTCATCAGCAGTGCATTGCGGGGCGCGAGTTATAGTTAGCTGAACTAACTATAACGGGGGAATTTCACGGGTTTTGTACGAGTGAAATGTCCAACTAACTATAACTGTCCCTAAAACCTATGGTTTTTTCAGTGAATTTGTAAGGTTTTTAAATGCTAATTTCTAACTATAACGTGCCTGAAACCTATGGTTTTTTCAGTGAATTTCAAAGGTTTTTTAAATGCTAATTCCTAACAATAACATGTCTGAAACATATGGTTTTTTTCAGTGAATGTCAAAGGTTTTGTAAATGACAATTTTTAAATGTATTAATTGTTATATTTATTTTTTTGATACTGATTTACTACATTTTTTTAAACTATTTATTTTTAGATATTTTATTTTTTAAATTACATTGTAATTACATTATACATTACATTACAAAATATACTTTCTCAGAATGATTTACTTTAGTTTAAATACTTTGCAAATAGGCAATAGACTTTTAAGTACAGTAGTTACAGTTGTTGCAATGGGCAACACAATTTCAAACACAATGCAACATTGAGCTCAATGTGAATTTCTAGTTAAATGCAATTAGTTACTTTATGGATTACTTTTCTAACCACAGGACTGGATCCTAGATTCAGTCCTGAGACATCTCCTGTAAACAGTTGAGTAAAAGCGTTTTGGTTACAGTAGTGATTTTTAAGGAATAATATTGTATTTTAAAAGTTGACACTTAGAAACTTTTTCACATAGAATCACCAATGTTATCCTATGGGAGGAAATTCACTTAGCAGGTAAGTAGTGTTATCGTTACTTTTTCTTACTCAGTGGTGGATCCTGGATCCAGCACTGGTGCATCCCCTGTAAACAGTTGAAAGAATGCGTTTAAGTCATACAGGCGATTTTTAAGGAATATTTGTAGTTTGTGAAAATCGACACTTTGAAACTTTTCTGCTGAAAACCGGACAATGGATTCCTATGGAAGGAAATACAAGTTATTGGTAAGTACGGTTAGAATTACTTCTCAGGGTCAGTGCTGGGCTAAAAGATGCAGCACTGGGTTCTCTCCTGATAACAGGTGAGTAAATCGGAATTCGTAGTTCGGCTGATTTTAGAGGAATATTATAAAGTTCCAAAACTCCACACTTTGAAGAATTTCCAAGTGAAACCAGTCAATGTTAGCCTATGGAAGGAAATTCAAGTTACTGGTAAGTACTGTTAAAATTACTTTTCAGGATCAGTTCTGGGCTCAAAGATGCAGCACTGAGGTCTCTCCTGATAACAGGTGAGTAAATCGGAATTCGTAGGTCTGCTGATTTTAGAGGAATATTTGTAAGTTTCAAAAATCGACACACAAACTTTTTCAGCAAAAAGCAGGCAATGATATCCTATGGAAGGAAATTCAAGTTACTGGTAAGTACGGTTAAAATTACTTTTCAGGATCAGTACTGGGCTCAAAGATGCAGCACTGTGGTCTCTCCTGATAACAGGTGAGTAAATCGGAATTCATATTTCTGCTGATTTTAGAGGAATATTTGCACAATGGTGAAGGAAGGGGGTGGGGCCTGAGGTGACATGTCTGCAAACACGCCCTGTGGTGCGTTTTAAGTTGGAGAATTAATTCCTCCTCAATCCCGAGGGTCCCTAGGGGCCAACTAGCCCACCAGATACCTCCAGTATGCGCCAGAGAGCTGCGTTGCAGAGAGGTGTTCAGAGGCCACGCCCCTTTTACAACACTCTGCAACGTAGCTCCGTGGCGCTTACTGGAGGTACCTGGTGGGCTAGTTGGCCCCCAGGGACCCTCAGGATTGAAGGGGATTTAATTCCCTATCTTAAAACGCGCCACGGGGCCAGTTTGCACACATGTCACCTCAGGCCACGCCCCCTCCCTTCACCACTGTGCAAACGCGCCCCGTGGCGCGTTTTAAGTCGGGGGATTAACTCCCCTTGAAGTCTGAGGGTCCCTGGGGTGCAACTAGCCCACCAGCTACCTCCATTAAGCGCCACAGAGCTGCGTTGTAGAGAGGTGTAAAAAGGGGCGTGGCCTCAGAACACCTCTCTGCAATGCAGCCGCCTGGTGCATACTGGAGGTTCCTGGTGGGCTAGTTGGCCCCCAGGGACCCCCAGTATTCAAGGGGAATTCGTTCCCCCTCTGCAAACGCGCCAGGGGGCGCGTTTGCAGAGTGCTGACAAGGAGGGGGCGTGGCCTCCGGCGCGATGCCGGATTTTTTTTTTTTTAAAGGGGGCTGTGTGGCCCCCCTTCTTTTTAATTATTTTGGGCCCTGGGGACCCCATCCCCCAGGGCCTGGCCCCCTTTTTTTTTTTTTAAATGGGAACGGGAAGGGGACCGCGTGGGCCCCCCTCCCGTGGCCAATTTTGGCCCGGGGACCCCATCCCCCGGGTCATTGCCACCTTTTTTTAAAATTATTTTTATGGAGGGGGGCTGCGTTGCCCCCCTCCTCAGGCCTCCTTAGGCCCCGGGGACCCCATCCCCTGGGGCCGGCCTTTTTTAATTTTTTTTAATTTATAAATTTGGGGGAGGGGGCCGCGTGGCCCCCCTCCCAGGCCACTACTTGCCCCGGGGACCCCATCCCCCGGGGCTGGCCCTATCCTTTGGGGTCTGTGGGGGGACCCCAACTCCCCCACGGACCATGCCGGCTCCCCGCGACCTGCGGGAGCCGGCATTGCTTTTCCACATGGGGAGCTGCTAACATGCAGCTCCCCATGTGGAAAAGCAATGTGCTTTGGATATTGGAGCGAGAGCAGGTTTCCTGCTCTCGCTTCCAATATCCAAGCAGTTTGCTATGACAGGACGGGAGCCGCGAGGCTCCCGTCCTGCCATAGCAAACTACAGTGTCCCGGGGTAGGCACCCCGGGACACTGCAGGAGCTGGCCCTGGGGGTGGCGGTCCCCAGGGCCATGGAGGGCTCCAGGAGGGGGGCCGCGCAGCTCCCCTCCCAACCTTTGCACAGCCCCGGGGAGGTGGTGGTCCCCGGGGCTTGGGGGTCCGAAACAGACCCCCACATTTTATTATTTAGTGCCCCGGGGTGGTGGCGGTCCCCGGGGCGTGTGGGGAGGCTTGAGCACCCCCCACCACAGGTAATTAATTTTTTTTAAAAGAAGCCCCGGGGGTTGGCGGTCCCCGGGGCTGCGGGAGGGCGGAGAGCCCTCCCGCACCATTTTGTTTAAAGCCCTGGGGGTGGCGGTTATTATTCGATAAACCCTGCATGCCCCCGGGACTTGGCCCACCCGGGGGCCAATTAACCACGAAGCGCGGGAGCCCGCGCTTCGTTTTTTTTTTTTATCGGCAGGATCCGCGCACCCAGCGCGTTTTTTGCCGATTTAAAAAAAAAAAATTTTGGGGCCCTGGGGGTCCTTGTAGGACCCCCTGAGCAGGCCTAGGGGGTCAGGGTGTTTCTACCCTGCCCCCTTTTTGCGTTTTGCGCCCTTGTTTTTGTCTTTTCTTGTGCCTCGGTTCTACCGAGGAACAAGATGGCTGCCAACACTTCCTGGTTTGGAGTGTTGACAGCCAATTACCATACAGCTCATGATCGGGAGGGTACGCGAACCCTACGCGGCCATAGATATATATGTGATTTTATTTTTGATTTTCTCAGGAACTACTGAACGGATTTACACCATTTAAGCAAAAGGCACGACTCTGAACCAAGGGCTACCTTTTTGCCAAATTTGGTGTAATTCCGTTCAGCAGTTCGGGCTGTAGCTGCGACTAAAGGTTCCTATGGAAAAATGAATGGGGAAAACATGTTTTGGGACCCCCCTTTTTTCTCGGCCCCCGCTTGACGAATCACCCCGAGACTTTCAGGATAGGAGCGGACCGGAGCGCCCCAACAAGTTGGAAAATTTCGCGAAGATTCGTCAACCGGCGCCAACGTTATTTCAAATAGAATGTTGCGGATTTCCTATGGAAAATAGGTCCTAACTATAACTATCTACTGGCGACCGCCAGTAGATAATATATATATATATATATATTCACTGAAAAAACCATAGGTTTTAGGGACAGTTATAGTTAGTTGGACATTGCACTCGTACAAAACCCGTGAAATTCCCCCGTTATAGTTAGTCCAGCTAACTATAACTCGCGCCCCGCAATGCACTGCTGATGACGTCACATATTACATCACTCATGACATGGTCAGTGACATCACTGATGACATCACTGATGACATCTCAAATGACATCACTGATGACATCACTGATGACATCATCCAGTGACTGTGTGTTTCTCTAAAGTTTAAATATTTTTAATATATATATGAAAAGACGTATTGAAGAATGAGTGGGTGTGTAAGTGTCTGTATGGATGATTTAGTAGGTGCGTGACTGACTGTATAAGTGAGTGATTTAACGTATCTTACTGAATGCATGGGTTAGTGACTAAACTGGGTGAATGTCTGTATCCGTCTGTCTGTTGCTGTGTAAGTGGCTGCATGTGTTTGTGAATAGCTACATGAGTGTCTATTTGAGTTATTGAATGCTTGTGTGAGTATCTGTATGGGTGCCTGAGTGTTTGTGTGGGAGGGGTGTGTGCGACTCTGTGCATAGATGTGTGAGTGGGTGATTCACTGGGTGGATGGTTTCAAGAGTGCATCTGTGATAGACTGTATGGGTGGGTAAGTGTGTGTAAGAGTGTGTTAGTGAGTGAATGTATGTCCCAGTGGTACATGTGTGAGTAACTACATATGTGAAAGGCAGTATATATGTGTGTTGGAGTATATAAATAGCTATAAGCGAGAGTGACTGATTGTGATAGTGGCTGTATGGATGAGTGTGTGCTTGTATCAGTGATTGTATAAGAGCGTAAGAATGTGCTAGTATTTGTATGAGTAAGTGAGCTGGTGTGTGTATAACTGTATAGGTGAGTAAATGGTAGTGTGTTTAATTATTTGCATGACTGACTAGGTGTGTGAGTACCTCTATGGATGAGTGGCTGTGTTTGAGTGTCTATATAGGAGTATGAGTGCATATGATAGTCCTGTACTGAGTGACCGTAAGTATGAGTGACTGTACGGGTGAGTGAGTGGATGTGTGCGTAGACCTAAGAATCAGTGTGTGGGTATGTAGTTATTGGTGTTGGAGTGTCTATGGTTTTGCGAATGGCATTCTTTAATTTAGAGTGGGTGTATCAAAGGTTATATTAGGGTGTGAGAAGATGCATGAAATTATCACACGGATGATGTCATCAGTGATGTCATCAGTGATGTCATTTGAGATGTCATCAGTGATGTCATATGTGATGTCACTGACCATGTCATGAGTGATGTAATATGTGACGTCATCAGCAGTGCATTGTGGGGCGCGAGTTATAGTTAGCTGGACTAACTATAACGGGGGAATTTCACGGGTTTTGTACGAGTGCAATGTCCAACTAACTATAACTGTCCCTAAAACCTATGGTTTTTTCAGTGAATTTCAAAGGTTTTTTAAATGCTAATTTGTAACTATAACGTCCCTGAAACCTATGGTTTTTTCAGTGAATTTCAAAGGTTTTTTAAATGCTAATTTGTAACTATAACATGTCTGAAACCTACGGTTTTTTCAGTGAATTTCAAAGGTTTTGTAAATGACAATTTTTAAATATATTAATTGTTATATAAATTTTTTTAATACTGATTTACTACATTTTTAGAAACAATTTTATATAACATATTTTATTTTTTAAATTACATTGTAATTACATTATACATTACATTACAAAAATACTTTCTCAGAATGAATTACTTTAGTTTAAATACTTTGCACATAGGCACTAGACTTTTAAGTACAGTAGTTACAGTTGTTGCAATGGGTAACACATTTTCAAACACAATGCAACATTCAGCTCAATGTGAATTTCTAGTTAAATGCAATTAGTTACTTTATGGATTACTTTTCTAACCACAGGACTGGATCCTAGATTCAGTCCTGGCACATCTTCTGTAAACAGTTGAGTAAAAGCGTTTTGGTTACACTCGTGATTTTTAAGGAATATTATTGTATTTTAAAAGTTGACACTTAGAAACTTTTTCCCATAGAATGACCAATGTTATCCTATGGAAGGAAATTCACTTAGGAGGTAAAAACTGTTATCGTTACTTTTTGTTACTCAGTGTTGGATCCTGGTTCCAGCACTGGTGCATCTCCTGTAAACAGTTGAAAGAATGCGTTTAAGTCATACAGGCGATTTTTAAGGAATATTTGTAGTTTGTGAAAATCGACACTTTGAAACTTTTCTGCTGAAAACCAGACAATGGATTCCTATGGAAGAAAATATAAGTTACTGGTAAGTACGGTTAAAATTACTTTTCAGGGTCAGTGCTGGGCTAAAAGATGCAGCACTGGGTTCTCTCCTGATAACAGGTGAGTAAATTGGAATTCGTACTTTGGTTGATTTTAGAGGAATATTATAAAGTTCCAAAACTCCACACTTAGAAGAATTTCCAAGTGAAACCAGTCAATGTTAGCCTATGAAGGAAATTCAAGTTACCGGTAAGTACGGTTAAAATTAATTTTGAGGATCAGTACTGGGTTGAAAGATGCAGCACTGAGGTCTCTCCTGATAACAGGTGAGTAAATCAGAATTCGTATTTCGGCTGATTTTAGAGGAATATTTTAAAGTTCCAAAAATCAACACTTAGAAACTTTTTCAGCAAAAAGCAGGCAATGATATCCTAAGGAAGGAAATTCAAGTTACTGGTAAGTACGGTTAAAATTACTTTTGAGGATCAGTACTGGGCTGAAAGATGCAGCACTGAGGTCTCTACTGATAACCGGTGAGTAAATCGGAATTCGTATTTCGGCTGATTTTAGAGGAATATTTTAAAGTTCCAAAACTCCACACTTAGAAGAATTTCCAAGTGAAACCAGTCAATGTTAGCCTATGAAGGAAATTCAAGTTACCGGTAAGTACGGTTAAAATTACTTTTCAGGACCAGTACTGGGCTGAAAGATGCAGCACTGAGGTCTCTCCTGATAACAGGTGAGTAAATCGGAATTCGTATTTCGGCTGATTTTAGAGGAATATTTTAAAGTTCCAAAACTCCACACTTAGAAGAATTTCCAAGTGAAACCAGTCAATGTTAGCCTATGAAGGAAATTCAAGTTACCGGTAAGTACGGTTAAAATTACTTTTCAGGACCAGTACTGGGCTGAAAGATGCAGCACTGAGGTCTCTCCTGATAACAGGTGAGTAAATCGGAATTCGTATTTCGGCTGATTTTAGAGGAATATTTTAAAGTTCCAAAACTCCACACTTAGAAGAATTTCCAAGTGAAACCAGTCAATGTTAGCCTATGGAAGGAAATTCAAGTTACTGGTAAGTACGGTTAAAATTACTTTTCAGGACCAGTACTGGGCTAAAAGATACAGCACTGAGGTCTCTCCTTATAACAGGTGAGTAAATCGGAATTCGTATTTCGGCTGATTTTAGAGGAATATTTGTATGTTTCAAAAATCAACACTTAGAAACTTTTTCAGCAAAAAGAAGGCAATGATATCCTATGGAAGGAAATTCAAGTTACTGGTAAGTACGGTTAAAATTACTTTTCAGGACCAGTACTGGGCTGAAAGATGCAGCACTGAGGTCTCTCCTTATAACAGGTGAGTAAATCGGAATTCGTATTTCGGATGATTTTAGAAGAATATTTGCACAATGGTGAAGGGAGGGGCGGGGCCTGAGGTGACATCTGTGCAAACGCGCCCGTGGCGCGTTTTAAGTTGGGGGATTAAGTCCCCTTGAATCCTGAGGGTCCCTAGGGGCCAACTAGCCCACCAGGAACCTCCAATATGCGCCAGGGGCTGCGTTGCAGAGACGTGTAGAGAGGCCACACCCCTTTTACACCTCTCTGCAACGCAGCTCTGTGGCGCTTTCTGGATGTACCTGTTGGGCGAGTTGGCCCCCAGGGACACTCAGGATTGAAGGGATTTAATTCCCCATCTTAAAACGCGCCACGGGGCCTGTTTGCACACATGTCACCTGAAGCCCCGCCCCTCCCTTCACCACTGTGCAAACGCGCCCGTGGCGCGTTTTAAGTTGGGGGATTAAGTCCCCTTGAATCCTTTGGGTCCCCGGAGTCCAACTAGCCCACCATATACCTCCAAAAGCGCCACAGAGCTGCGTTGCAGAGAGGTGTAAAAGGGGCGTGGCCTCTGTACACCTCTCTGCAAGGCAGCCCCCTGGCGCATACAGGAGGTTCCTGGTGGGCTAGTTGGCCCTCAGGGACCCCCAGTATTCAAGGGGAATTGTTCTCTCTCTGCAAACGCGCCAGGGGCGCGTTTGCAGAGTGGTGAAGGAAGGGGCGGGGCCTGCGGGCCCGATCGTTTTTTTGTAATTTTTTTTTGTCCCTGAAGGGGGCTGTGTGGCCCCCTTCCTTTTTTCTCTTTTGGGCCCTGGGGACCCCATCCCCCAGGGCCTTACCCCTTTTTTAAATTACAAAAAAAAAACGGGAAGGGGGCCGCGTGCCCCCTTCCCTGGGCCTGTATTGGCCCCGGGGACCCCATCCCCCGGGGCATGGCCTCTATATTTATTATTTTGAGGGGGCAGCGTGGCCCCCCTCCTCTGGCCATTTTAAGGCCCCGGGGACCCCATCCCCCGGGCCGGCCTTTCCATTTAAAAAAAAAAAAAATTCTCTTTTTTGGGGAGGGGGCCGCGTGGCCCCTCCCGGGCCACTACTTGCCCCGGGACCCCATCCCCCGGGCTGGCCCTCTCCGTTGGGGACTGTGGGGGTCCCCAATCCCCCACAGTTCCGCCGGCTCCCCACGTCCCTTGGGAGCCGGCATTGCTGTTCCACATGGGGAGCAGCTGACATGCTGCTCCCCATGTGGAAAGCAATCGCTTTGGATATTGGAAGAGAGAGCAGGTTTCCTGCTCTCTCTTCCAATATCCAAGCAGTTTGTTATGGCAGGACGGGAGCCGCGAGGCTCCCGTCCTGCCATAGCAAACTACAGTGTCCCGGGGTAGGCACCGCGGGACACTGCAGGAGCCGGCCCTGGGGGTGGTGGTCCCCAGGGCCATCAAGGGCTCCAGGAGGGGGCCGCGCGGCCCCCTCCCATTCAGTACACAGCCCCGGGAGGTGGTGGTCCCCGGGGCTCTGAAATGTTTAGTGCCCCGGGAGGTGGCGGTCTCGGGCGTGTGGGGGCTGGAGCCCCCCACACAGGTTTTATAATGTATAAAAAAGCCCCGGGAGGTGGTGGTCTCGGGGCTGCGGGAGGGCTCAGAGCCCTCCCGCACCATTTTTAAAAAGCCCCGGGGGGTGGTGGTCCTCGGGCTTGGGAGGCCCTTTGAGGCCCCCACACATTAAATTATCCCCCCACCATGCCCCCGGGACTTGGCCCACCCGGGGCCATTAACATCGAAGCGCGGGAGTCCGCGCTCGATTTTTTGGCAGGATTCGCGCACCCTGAGCGCATCCTGCCGATTTTTATAATTTTTTTTTTTTTTGCCCAGGGGTTCTTGTGGGACCCCTGAGCAAACCTAGGGGTCAGGGTGTTTCTACCCTGCCCCCTTTGTGCGCTTTGCGCACTTGTTTCTGTCCCTCGGTTTTACCGAGGGACAAAATGGCTGCCAACATTTCCTGAATCGGAATGTTGACAGCCAATTAACATGCAGCTCGTGGATCGGGACGGTGCGCGCAGGGTGCGCTGAGGGTACGCGGACCCTACTCGGCCATAGATATCACTAACTTTTTACTTTTCATTTTCTCAGCAACTACTGAACGGATTTACACCATTTAACAAAGGGTTCTTTCTGAACCAAGAACTACCTGTTTGCCAAATTTGGTGTAATTCCGTTCAGCAGTTCGAGCTGTAGCCGTGTCTAAAGTTTCCTATGGAAAATGCATGGGGAAAACGCGTTTGGGACCCCCTTTTCTCGGCCCGCTTGACTGAATCCCCGAGACTTTCAGGGTAGGAGCGGATCGGAGCGGGCCACAAAGTTTGAAAATTTTGCGAAGGTACGTCAACCGGCAAGAGAGTTATTTCAAATAGAATGTCGCGGATTTCCTATGGATAATAGGTTGTAACTATAACTATCTACTGGCGACCGCCAGTAGATAATATATATATATATATATATATATATATATATATATATATATATATATATATATATTTTCATATAAATATATATATATATATATTATCTACTGGCGGTCGCCAGTAGATAGTTATAGTTAAGACCTATTTTCCATAGGAAATCCACGACATTCTATTTGAAATAACTCTTGCGTCGGTTGACGAATCTTCGCGAAATTTTCAAACTTTATGGCCCGCTCCGGTCCGCTCCTACCCTGAAAGTCTCAGGGTGATTCATCAAGCGGGGGCTGAGAAAAAGGGGGTCCCAAAACGTGTTTCCCCATTCATTTTCCCATAGGAAACTTTAGACACGGCTACAGCCTGAACTGCTGAACGGAATTACACCAAATTTGGCAAAGAGGTAGTTCTTGGTTCAGAAAGAACCCTTTTGTTAAATGGTGTAAATCCGTTCAGTAGTTGCGGAGAAATTAAAAATAAGAGTCAAAAATCAATTTCCCATAGGAAACTTTATGCAAGGCTACAGCCCGAACTGCTGAACGGAATTACACCAAATTTGGCAAAGAGGTAGTTCTTGGTTCAAAAAGAACCCTTTTGTTAAATGGTGTAAATCCGTTCAGTAGTTGCTGAGAAAATCAAAAGTAAAAACACATATATATCTGGGCGGAGCCTAACCACACATGTCATCGTGAGATCTGATTGGCTGTCAGCACTTCATCCTGGAATTGCTGGCAGCCATCTTGGGACCAATATAAATGATAGTACCCCATTGAAATGCATTGTAGTGAATCGAAGATTTTGAGGGTTACCAAAAGGAGAACTATAAAGGGTGATAACAGACTTTAGTTACATTAGAATTCATTTGTTGATGGTACCATACTAATTTCAGGAATTGTGGTGTGTTCTAAGGTGATTTTACCCTGTGAAAAACCTTCTGCTGGGATATCATGAATCATGTTTGAGAGAAAACTATTTTCACATGCTTGTCCCATACAGTTTTGGAAGGTGCCCCAGAAGCTAAAATGAGAGCATATTTTCTGTAAATTCACATTATCTTTCTCAGTCATGTGAGAATGAAGTCTGACATTCTCAGTAAAACATGTACATCCAACAAGGGCAGAGACTGTCAGTTGATTCCTTTGTGTTCTACTGCAGCTTCCCAGAGTGTTCTAAAGAACAACTAGAGTGCTAACAGCCTTACTTATGACAAAAGTATGGCACACCTGAAGCCATCTTGATTGGAATAAACTGGTAACACTTAAAACATTTAATTTAAAAAGGAACAAAATGATGGGGTTCATCTTGTCATAGAAATTATGGTTAGTGCTCTGGAAAGAAAAATTAGGACATGTTTCAAGTGTGATCTCAAATATCTTCCTGTTATATTTGAACAGGAGCAGCCTGTCAGTTGATGCCTTTGTGTTCTACTGCAGCTTCCCAGAGTGTTCTAAAGAACAACTAGAGCGCTAACAGTCTTACTTATGACAAAAGTATGGCACACCTGAAGCCATCTTGATTGGAATAAACTGGTAACACTTAAAACATTTAATTTAAAAAGGAACAAAATGATGGGGTTCATTTTGTCATAGAAATTATGGTTAGTGCTGTAGAAAGAAAAATTAGGACATGTTTCAAGTGTGATCTCAAATATCTTCCTGTTATATTTCAACAGGAGCAGCCTGTCAGTTGATGCCTTTGTGTTCTACTGCAGCTTCCCAGAGTGTTCTAAAGAACAACTAGAGGGCTAACAGTCTTACTTATGACAAAAGTATGGCACACCTGAAGCCATCTTGATTGGAATAAACTGGTAACACTTAAAACATTTAATTTAAAAAGGAACAAAATGAGGGGGTTCATTTTGCCATAGAAATTATGGTTAGTGCTGTAGAAAGAAAAATTAGGACATGTTTTAAGTGAGATCTCAAATATCTTCCTGTTATATTTCAACAGGAGCAGCCTGTCAGTTGATGCCTTTGTGTTCTACTGCAGCTTCCCAGAGTGTTCTAAAGAACAACTAGAGTGCTAACAGCCTTACTTATGACAAAAGTATGGCACACCTGAAGCCATCTTGATTGGAATAAACTGGTAACACTTAAAACATTTAATTTAAAAAGGAACAAAATGAGGGGGTTCATTTTGCCATAGAAATTATGGTTAGTGCTGCAAAAAGAAAATTTAGTGCATGTTTTAAGTGAGATCTCAAATCCTCTTCTATTTCATTAGAAAATTCTGACATGCAGACTGAAACAATCACTTTCAATACCAGCAGTAGACTTCCAGTTAACTCCTTGGTGAGCAGTGGCTTTACTACAGTGATCTAATGAACAACTAGAGTAATAACATTCTGAATTTATGGCAAATGTGTGACACATCTGAATGCCTTCTTGATGGAATCAAAGTAAAAACTGAAAGCATTTCCTACTGAGGAGACTGCAGTAAATGAGGAAATTAGGAAACTTCATAACAAAGAAGTCTTCCAAGATGGCCACCAGTGAAAAAAGAGCCCAAATGTAGCACAAATATTACCCAGATGTAGCCCACATATAGCCCAATGACAAAAGTGTGCAAAACACTTTTTATTTTTAGTTTTTTTGCAGTTTTATTTAGTGCAGACTGGTCAGGTATTGGAGCGTTGCATCTTAAAACATGACCCCCTACACTACAAAAACACCACTGCACTACCCTAAACCCTAAAACACTACCCCAGCACGACCCCCTACACTACACAAGCACCACTGCACTATCCTAAACCCTAAAACACTACCCCAGCATTACCCCCTACACTACACAAACACCACTGCACTACCCTAAACCCTAAAACACTACCCCAACACCACTGCACTAACCTAAATCCTAAAACACTACCCCCAGCACGACCCCCTACACTACCCAAACACCACTGCACTACCCTAAAACATGACCCACTACACTACACAAACACCACTGCACTACCCTAAACCCTAAAACACTACCCCCAGCACGACCCCCTACACTACAAAAGCACCACTGCACTACCCTAAACCCTAAAACACTGCCCCCAGCATGACCCCCTACACTACACAAACTCCACTGCACTACCTTAAACCCTAAAACACTACCCCCAGCACGACCCCCTACACTGCCCGAACACCACTGCACTGCCCTAAACCCTGAAACACATACCCTAGCACGACCCCCTACACTGCCCGAACACCACTGCACTGCCCTAAACCCTGAAACACCACCCCTTCGCGACCCCCTACACTGCCCGAACACCACTGCACTGCCCTAAACCCTGAAACACCACCACCAGCATGACCCCTACACTGCCCGAACACCACTGCACTGCCCTAAACCCTGAAACACTACCCCCAGCAAGACCTCCTACACTGCCCGAACACCACTGCACTGCCCTAAACCCTGAAACATCACCCCCAGCAAGACCCCCTACACTGCCCGAACACCACTGCCCTAAACCCTGAAACACCACCCCCAGCACGACCCCCTACACTGCCCGAACACCACTGCACTGCCCTAAACCCTGAAACACCACCCCAGCACGACCCCTACACTGCCCGAACACCACTGCACTGCCCTAAACCCTGAAACACCACCCCTGCACGACCCCCTACACTGCCCGAACACTACTGCACTGCCCTAAACCCTGAAACACCATCCCCAGCACGACCCCCTACACTGCACAAACACCACTGCACTGCCCTAAACCCTGAAACACTACCCCCAGCAAGACCCCCTACACTGCCCGAACACCACTGCACTGCCCTAAACCCTGAAACACCACCCCCAGCAAGACCCCCTACACTGCCCGAACACCACTGCCCTAAACCCTGAAACACCACCCCCAGCAAGACCCCCTACACTGCCCGAACACCACTGCACTGCCCTAAACCCTGAAACACCAGCCCCAGCACGAGCCCTACACTGCCCGAACACCACTGCACTGCCCTAAACCCTGAAACACCACCCCCTGCACGACCCCCTACACTGCCCGAACACCACTGCACTGCCCTAAACCCTGAAACACCACCCCCAGCACGACCCCTACACTGCCCGAACACCACTGCACTGCCCTAAACCCTGAAACACCACCCCTGCACGATCCCCTACACTGCCCGAACACTACTGCACTGCCCTAAACCCTGAAACACCACCCCCAGCACGACCCCTACACTGACACGAACACCACTGCACTGCCCTAAACCCTGAAACACTACCCCCAGCAAGACCCCCTACACTGCCCGAACACCACTGCCCTAAACCCTGAAACACCACCCCCAGCAAGACCCCCTACACTGCCCGTACACCACTGCACTGCCCTAAACCCTGAAACACCACCCCCAGCATGACCCCCTACACTGCCCAAACACCACTGCACTGCCCTAAACCCTGAAACACCACCCCCAGCACGACCCCCTACACTGCCGGAACACCACTGCACTGCCCTAAACCATGAAACACCAGCCCCAGCACGACCCCCTACACTGCCCGAACACCACTGCACTGCCCTAAACCCTGAAACACTACCCCCAGCAAGACCTCCTACACTGCCCGAACACCACTGCACTGCCCTAAACCCTGAAACATCACCCCCAGCAAGACCCCCTACACTGCCCGAACACCACTGCCCTAAACCCTGAAACACCACCCCCAGCACGACCCCCTACACTGCCCGAACACCACTGCACTGCCCTAAACCCTGAAACACCACCCCAGCACGACCCCCTACACTGCCCGAACACCACTGCACTGCCCTAAACCCTGAAACACCACCCCTGCACGACCCCCTACACTGCCCGAACACTACTGCACTGCCCTAAACCCTGAAACACCATCCCCAGCACGACCCCCTACACTGCACGAACACCACTGCACTGCCCTAAACCCTGAAACACCACCACCAGCATGACCCCTACACTGCCCGAACACCACTGCACTGCCCTAAACCCTGAAACACCAGCCCCAGCACGAACGCCTACACTGCCCGAAAACCACTGCACTGCCCTAAACCCTGAAACACCAGCCCCAGCAAGACCCCCTACACTGCCCGAACACCACTGCACTGCCCTAAAGCCTGAAACACCACCCCCTGCACGACCCCCTACACTGCCCGAACACCACTGCACTGCCCTAAACCCTGAAACACCACCCCTGCACGACCTCCTACACTGCCGGAACACCACTGCACTGCCCTAAACCCTGAAACACCACCCCCAGCACGACCCCTACACTGCCCGAACACCACTGCACTGCCCTAAACCCTGAAACACCACCTCCAGCAAAACCCCCTGCACTGCCTGAACACCATTGCTCTGCCCTAAATCCTGAAACACTAGCCCCAGCATGACCCCCTACACTGCCCAAACACCACTGCACTGCCCTAAACCCTGAAACACCATCCCCAGCATGACCCCCTACACTGCCCGAACACCACTGCACTGCCCTAAACCCTGAAACACCAGCCCCAGCAAGACCCCCTACACTGCCCGAACACCACTGCACTGCCCTAGACTCTGAAACACCAGCCCCAGCAAGACCCCCTACACTGCCCGAACACCACTGCACTGCCCTAAACCCAGAAACACCAGCCCCAGCATGACCCCCTACACTGGCCGAACACCACTGCACTGCCCTAAACCCTGAAACACCAGCCACAGCACAACCCCCTACACTGCCCGAACACCACTGCACTGCCCTAAACCCTGAAACACCAGCCCCAGCACAACCCCCTACACTGCCCGAACACCACTGTACTGCCCTAAACCCTGAAACACCAGCCCCAGCACGACCCCCTACACTGCCCGAACACCACTGCACTGCCCTAAACCCTGAAACACCACCCCTGCACGACCCCTACACTGCCCAAACACCACTGCACTGCCCTAAACCCTGAAACACCACCCCCTGTAGCACCCCCTACACTGCCCGAACACCACTGCACTGCCCTAAACCCAGAAACACCAGCCCCAGCATGACCCCCTACACTGGCCGAACACCACTGCACTGCCCTAAACCCTGAAACACCAGCCACAGCACAACCCCCTACACTGCCCGAACACCACTGCACTGCCCTAAACCCTGAAACACCAGCCCCAGCACAACCCCCTACACTGCCCGAACACCACTGTACTGCCCTAAACCCTGAAACACCAGCCCCAGCACGACCCCCTACACTGCCCGAACACCACTGCACTGCCCTAAACCCTGAAACACCACCCCCTGCACGACCCCTACACTGCCCAAACACCACTGCACTGCCCTAAACCCTGAAACACCACCCCCTGTAGCACCCCCTACACTGCCCGAACACCACTGCACTGCCCTAAACCCTGAAACACCACCCCCAGCATGACCCCCTTTACTGCTCGAACACCACTGCACTGCCCCAAACCCTGAAACACCACCCCCAGCACGACCCCCTACACTGCCCGAACACCACTGCCCTAAACCCTGAAACACCACCCCCTGCACGACCCCCTACACTGCCCGAACACCACTGCACTGCCCTAAACCCTGAAACACCACCCCCTACACTGCCCGAACACCACTGCACTGCCCTAAACCCTGAAACACCACCCCCAGCACGACCCCCTACACTGCCCGAACACCACTGCACTGCCCTAAACCCTAAAACACCACCCCCAGCATTACCCCCTACACTGCCCAAACACCACTGTACTGCCCTAAACCCTAGAACACTACCCCCAGCACGACCCCCTACACTACCCGAACACCACTGCACTACCCTAAACCCTAAAATACTACCCCCAGCACAACCCCCTACACTACCCGAACACGACTGCACTGCCCTAAACCCTCAAACACTCCCCCAGCACGACCCCTACACTACCCGAACACCACTGCACTGCCCTAAACCCTAAAACACTCCCCCAGCACGACGCCCTACACTACCCGAACACCACTGCACTAAACCCTAAAACACTCCCCCAGCATGACCCCCTACACTACCCAAACACCACTGCACTGCCCTAAACCCTAAAACACTACCCCCCGCATGACCCCCTACACTGCCCAAACACCAGTGCACTACCCTAATCCCTAAAACACTACCCCCGCATGACCCCCTACACTACCCTAAACCCTAAAACACTACCCCCGCATGACTCCCTACACTACCCAAAGACCACTGCACTACCCTAAACCCTAAAACACGACCTCCTACACTACACAAACACCACTGCACTACCATAAACCCTAAAACACTACCCCCTATACTACACAAACACCACTACACTACCCTAAACCCTAAAACACTACCCCCAGCAGTACCCCTACACTACCCAAACACCACTGCACTAACCTAAACCCTAAAACACTACCCCCAGCAGTACCCCTACACTACCCAAACACCACTGCACTACCCTAAATCACTACCCCAGCACGACCCCCTACACTACCCAAACACCACTGCACTACCCTAAACCCTAAAACACTACCCCCAGCACGACCCCCTACACTACCCAAACACCACTGCACTACCCTAAACCCTAAAACACTCCCCCAGCATGACTCCCTACACTACCCAAACACCACGGCACTACCCTAAACCCTAAATCTACCCCCAGCATGACCCCCTACACTACACAAACACCACTGCACTACCCTAAACCCTAAAACACTACCCCCAGCACGACCCTCTTCACTACCTAAACACAACTGCACAATTTGTTACAGGCGTTGCAACGCAGGCCTGTGGTGCTTACTGGAAGTACCTAGTGGGCTAGTTGGGCCCTAGGGACCCTCAGGATTCAAGGTGACCTAATCCCCCAACTTAAAACGCACCACGGGGCGCGTTTGCACAGTGGTGAAGGGAGGGGCGGGGCCTCAGGTGACATGTGCGCAAACACGCCCTGTGGTGCGTTTTAAGTTTGGGAATTAATTCCTTTGAATCCTGAGGGACCCTGGGGGCCAACTAGCCCACCAGGTACCTTCAGTAAGCACAACAGAGTTGCGTTGCAGAGAGGTGAAAAAGGTGCGTGGCATCGGAACGCCTCTCTGCAACTCAGCTCTGTGGTCCTAACTGTAGGTACCTGGGGGCTAGTTGGGCCCCAGGGATCCTCAGAATTCAAGGGGACTTAATCCGCAACTTAAAACTCGCCACGGGGTGCGTTTGCACACATGTCACCTCAGGCCCCCCCTCACCACTGTGCAAACGTGCCCTGTAGCGCGTTTTAAGAGGTAGTTTTAATCCTCCTGCCCTATTATGTACTAGGGACTTGCAGAGGAGGTCATGCTAATCACAGGGGTACCCCAACCCATAGTGTTCCCTAGTGTATGTAGGTGTTTTCACTGTATTCTAAGTGTCTTTTAGCATAGCACTGGCTCTGGTTAGTCAGAGTCAGTTACCACCAGTACCCGTCTGAAAAAGTTGTGGGCACAGGATGATTTTGCAACAAGGCCTCTTTCTGCTCCTCTGTTGGTTCTTTCTGCACATCTTTTGCTTCTTTCTGTGCGTTTTTTCTTCTTTCTTCACATGTCCTACCTCTGTAGGCATAGTTAGAAACTAGCATTTAAAAAAACCTTTGAAATTCACTTAAAAATCATAGGTTTCAGGCACGTTATAGTTAGAAATTAGCATTTAAAAACCTTTGAAATTCACTGAAAAAACCATAGGTTTCAGACACGTTATAGTTAGAAATTAGCATTTAAAAAACCTTTGAAATTCACTGAAAAAACCATAGGTTTTAGGGACAGTTATAGTTAGTTGGACATTTCACTCGTACAAAACCATAGAAATTCCCCCGTTATAGTTAGTTCAGCTAACTATAACTCGCGCCCCGCAATGCACTGCTGATGATGTCACATATTACATCACTCATGACATGGTCAGTGACATCACTGATGACATCACTGATGACATCTCAAATGACATCACTGATGACATCATCCATGTGATAATTTCATGCATCTTCTCACACCCTAATATAACTTTTGATACACCCACTCTAAATTACAGACTGCCATTCTCAAAACCATAGACACTCCAACACCAAAAACTACATACCCACTCACTGATTCTTAGGTCTACACACACATCCACTCACTCACCCGTACAGTCACTCATACTTAGTCACTCAGTACAGGACTATCATATGCACTCATACACCTATATAAACACTCACACACCGCCACTCATCCATAGAGGTACTCACACACCTAGTCAGTCATGCAAAAACTTAATCACACACCCATTTACTCACCTATACAGTTATACACACACCAGCTCACTTACTCATACAAATACTAGCACATTCTTACACTCTTATACAATCACTGATACAAGTACACACTCATCCATACAGCCACTCTCACAATCACACACTCTCACTTATAGCCATTTATATACTCCAACACACATATATACTGCCTTTCACATATGTAGTTACTCACACATGTACCACTGAGATATACATTCAATCACTAACACACCCATACACACACTCACCCACCCATACAGTCCATCACAGATGCACTCTTGAAACCATGCACCCAGTGAATCACCAACTCACACATCTATGCACAGAGTCACACACACCCCACCCACACAAACACTCAGGCACCCATACAGATACTCAGACAATCAATCAATAACCCATGTAGACACTCATGTAGCTATTCAGAAAGCCATGCAGCCGCTTACAAACCAACAGACAGACGGATACAGACATTCACACAGTTTAGTCACTAACCCATGCATTCAGTAAGATACATTTAATCACTCACTTGTAGAGTCAGTCACTCACGTACTAAATCATCCATTCAGACACTTATACACCCACTCATTCTTCAATACGCCTTTCCCTATATATATTAAACATATTTAAACTTTACAGAAACACACAGTCACTGGATGATGTCATCAGTGATGTCATTTGAGATGTCATCAGTGATGTCATCAGTGATGTCACTGACCATGTCATGAGTGATGTAATATGTGACGTCATCAGCAGTGCATTGCGGGGGCGCGAGTTATAGTTAGCTGAACTAACTATAACGGGGGAATTTCTATGGTTTTGTACGAGTGAAATGTCCAACTAACTATAACTGTCCCTAAAACCTATGGTTTTTTCAGTGAATTTATATATATATATATTACCTACTGGCGGTCGCCAGTAGGAAGTTATAGTTAGGACCTATTATCCATTGGAAGGGTGTTTTTTGATTTGCCAATATCTTTGGCGCTGTTTGACGAATCTTTGCGAAATTTTCAAAACTAATGGTTCACTCAGGTCAGCTCCTATCTTTAATGTTCGGGGGCGATTCGTCAAGCGGGGGCCGAGAAAAAAGGGGGGTCCCAAAACACGTTTTCTCCATGTTAATCTCCATAGGAATTTTGAAACAGGCTATAGCTCGAACTGCTGAACGGAATTACACCAAATTTGGCAAAAAGGTTGGTCTTGGTTCAGAAAGTGTGCTTTTTTTTAAATGGTGTAAATCCGTTCAGTTGTTGCTGAGAAGTTCAAAAAATAAAAATATCGATATCTGAGCACCGAGGAGGAGTTGCGAATCCTCCCGGGCACGAGCTTCACTCTGATTGGCTGTCAACACTCCAAGCCAGGAAGTGTTGGCAGCCATCTTGTGACACGGTAAAACCGAGTCACAAGAAAAAGGGTGAAAAAAGGATAAAAACCAAGAAAAGGGGGCAGGGTAGAAACACCCTGAACCCCTAGGCCTGCTCAGGGGGTCCCACAGGGACCCCCAGGCCCGAAAAAAGCATTCGCGCTTTGTTATCTGTAAGCCCCCGGGTGGGCCAGGTCCCTCAGGCAATGTCCAGTTAATTAGCGGGGGCCCGCGGGGGCCCCCGCAGCCCCGAGGACCGCCACCTCCCCGGGGCTATGCTAATTATATGCCGGGGGCACGCGGCCTCCCCCGCAGCCCCGGGGACCGCCACCTCCCCGGGGCTTGTTTAATAGGATGTGGGGGGGGCCTCCCAGGCCCCCCCAAGCACCGGGGACCGCCACCTCCCCGGGGCTTTATTTAATTATGTGCAGGGGGCACGCAGCCCCCCCGCTGCCCCGGGGACAGCTCCTCCCCGGGGCTCGAAATAAATTAAAGTGTGGGGGGCTCCTGGCCCTCCCCACACTGCCCTGGGGACCACCACCTCCCTGGGGCACACATTTTATTTAAGGGCGGGGGGCCTCGCGGGCCCCCCCAAGCCCCAGGGACCGCCACCTCCCCAGGGCTTCAATAATTAAAATTTGTGTAGGGGGGCTCCTGCCCCTCCCCACACTGCCCTGGGGGACCGACACCTCCCTGGGGCACACTTCATTCAAGTGTGGGGGTCTGTTGCGGACCCCTGGGCACCGGGGACCACCACCTCCCTGGAGCTCTTTTGAGGAAGGGAGGGGGCTGCAGGGCCCCCCTCCTGGAGCCCTTGATGGCCCTGGGGACCGCCACCCCCCAGGGCTGGCTCCCACAATGTCCCGGGGTGCCCACCCCCGGGACATTGCTGTTTGCTATGGCAGGGCGGGAGCACGGCTCCCGCCCTGTTATAGCAAGCGTTTGCTTTGCTTCTGGAAGCGAGAGCAGGAAACCTGCTCTCGCTTCCAAGAAGCAAGCAGAATTGCTTTGAGCAAGGGGAGCTGCATCTTAGCAGCTCCCCTTGCCCAAAGCAATGCTGGCTCCCGCAGGGACGGGGAGCCGGCTGGGACCGTGGGGGCATTGGGGCTCCCCGCGGTCCCCAATGCTGAGTGCCGGCCCCGGGGATGGGGTCCCCGGGACCAGAAGTGGCCCGGGAGGGGAGCCACTCGGCCCCCCTCCCTTTTTATTAAAATATATATTTTTTCAAACGGAAGGCTGGCCCTGGGGGATGGGGTCCCCGGGGCCATAATTGGCCTGAGGAGGGGGGCCACGCGGCCCCCCTCCCAAAAAATAATAATAAAAAAAAGAAGGCTGGCCAGGCCCCGGGGGATGGGGTCCCTGGGGCCATAATTGGGCTCTGGAGGGGGGCCATGCAGCCACTCTCCCCAAAAATGTTTTAAAGAACAACAAGGCTGCCACGCTCCATGGGATGGGGTCCCCGGGGCCAAAAGTGGTCTGGAGAAGGGGGGGCCACACGGACCCCTCCCAGAAAATAAAAAAAAATGAAAAAAGAAACCGGCAACTCGCCGGAGGCCCCGCCCCCTCCCTGCATGACTCTGCTTTGCGCCCCCTGGCGCATTCTAAGTTGGGGAATTAAGTCCCCTTGAATACTGAGGGTCCCTGGGGGCCAACTAGCCCACCAGGTACCTCCAGTAAGTGCCACACAGCTGGATTGCAGAGAGGTGGTCTGAGGCCACGCCCCTTTTTACACCACTCTGCAAACACGCCTCTTGGTGCACTGCTGGTGGGGCGATGAGGTCCTCTTGTGTCCTGAGGCCCTCAGGACACAAGTGGACTTCATCCCCCAAGCAGCAGTGCGCCAGGAGCCGTGTTTGCAGAGTGGTGTAAAAAGGGGGCATGGCCTCGGACCACTCTCAGCAAACCAGGTGTGTGATGCTTACTGGAGGTACCTGGTGGGCTAATTGGCCCCCAGGGGCCCTCTGGAATGAAGGGGGCTTAATACCCCAACCTAGAATGCGCCAGGAGGCGCGTTTGCAGAGTGGTGGAGAAAGGGAGGGGTGGCCTGTGTCCACCTCTCAGCAATCCCACTGTGTGGGACTTACTGGAGGTAAGAGGTAGGCTAGTTGGCCCCTAAGGACCCCCAGCAGCAAAGGGGAATTCAATCCCCATCCAAGAGCGCACCAGGGAGCGCGTTTGCAGAGTGGTGGGCAAAGGGGGCATGGCCTGCTATGAGAACTTAGCAATCCTGCTGCGTGGTACTTACTGGAGGTAATAGGAGGGGTAGTTGTCCCCAAGGTTGTCCTTGGTGGCCAACTACCCCTCCTGTTACCTCCAGGAAGTCCCACACAGTGGGATTGCTAAGACGTCTTTGGAGGCCACGCCCCCCTTTCTCCACCACTCTGCAAATGCGTCTCCTAGCAGACTACGGGATGGGGGATGAAGTCCACTTTACTCCTGAGTGACTTTGGGGGCCAAGAAGCCCTCCTGGTGCCTCCTGTAAGTCCTACGCAGCGGAATTCCTGAGCGCTGGTCGGAGGCCCAGCACCCTTTCTCCACCACTCTGCAAACACATCTACTAGTTAAAGAAGTGTTTGCTATGCAATAGGTTTTGCATTTGTGAGAGTTAGAGCTATTGGCGTTGTAAATGTAAAAGTTTTTTACTAATGTTTTTTGGAGTGGAGTAGATGTACGTTGTGTGTAGTGGAATTATGTGGTAAATTGTGCAGTGAAATTATGTGGATAGAAAGTATTTAGCATTTAGTGTGTAGGAATTATGTAGAGTGGGATTATGTGTTATG
Source organism: Calotriton arnoldi (assembly GCA_963921515.1). Lineage (NCBI taxonomy): Eukaryota > Metazoa > Chordata > Amphibia > Caudata > Salamandridae > Calotriton > Calotriton arnoldi. The sequence goes on from CAWUFW010001590.1 coordinate 1,886,938, forward strand.
GAGAGTAATTATGTGGTATGGTAGTCTTTGTTGTAGAGTGGTAACCTCAGGTTTAGTCTTCCTCGTTTCCATAGAAGCTTAACTATGAACTCAGTGAGACAAAAAAAGAAGGAATCACTGAGGAGCACTTGTGGACCTAGTCAGAGGTATGAGCAGGGCCACTGGAATTATGCGACTGTTTGGCTGCACCGACTTTCGCACTATTATACATTTTCCGCATTAGCCACATAATCCATCATCTGCTCCCTAATCTGCAGATTTGAACAAAAAAAGCCTTGTTTCTATCTCAAACGTTACCAAAAATGCAGCGACAAGTGTTACAGCGTAGTGGAAGGCCCTTTGCAAACCTAGAACTTATTGCTAAATGTGGGTGTTAAATTGGTACTAATGGTGTGCAAGCCACTCTTGCTTCCTTCTGCGCCTCTCTTGCCGCTTTCTGCATTTCTGTTGCTTCTTTCTGCACATTTCTTTCTTTTTCTGCACCTCTGTTGCCTCTTTCTGCACTTCACTTGCTTCTTTCTGCACCTCTCTTGACACCTTCGGCACCTCTGTTGCTTTTTTCTGTACTTCTCTTCCCTCTTTCTGCACCTCTGACTTAGAGATAGTTTTAATCCCCCTGCCCTATTATGTACTAGGGCCTTACAGGGGAGGTCATGGCAATCACAGGGGTACCCCAACCCATAGTGTACCCTAGTGTATGTAGGTGTTTTCACTGTATTCTAAGTGTCTTTCAGCATAGCACTGGTTCCGGGCCTGATTAGTCAGAGTCAGTTACCACCAGTGCCAGTCAGCAAAAAGTTGGGTGCACAGGATGACTTTGCAACAAGGCCTCTTTCTGCACCTCTGTTGGCTCTTTCTGCATATCTCTTGCTTCTTTTTGCACCTTTCTTTGTCTTTCTGGACTTCTGTTGCCTCTTTCTGCATTTCTCTTGCTTCATTCTGCGCCTTTCTTCCTCTTTCTGCACATGTCCTACCTATGTAGGCATAGTTAGAAATTAGCATTTAAAAGACCTTTGAAATTCACTGAAAAAACCATAGGTTTCAGGGACGTTATAGTTAGAAATTAGCATTTAAAAAACCTTAGAAACTCACTGAAAAAACCACGGGTTTCAGGGACGTTATAGTTAGTTGGACATTTCACTCATACAAAACCAGAGAAATTCGGCCGTTATAGTCAGTTGAGCTAACTATAACTCGCGCCCCCGCAATTCACTGCTGATGACGTCACATATTACATCATTCATGACATGGTCAGTGACATCACTGATGACATCACCGATGACATCTCAAATGACATCACTGATGACATCATCCACGTGATAATCTGATGCACCTCCTCACACCCTAATATAACCTTTGATACACCCACTCTAAAATACAGACTACCATTTTCGAAACCATAGACACACCAATACCACTTACTACATACCCACTCACTGATTCCTAGGTCTACACACACATCCACTCATTCACTCAAACAGTCACTCATACATGCAGTCACTCATCAATACAGCACTATCATATGCACTCATACACCTATACAGACACTCACACACCGCCACTCATCCATAGAGTTACTCACACACCTAGTCAGTCATGCAAAGAATCAATCACACTCCCATTTACTCACCTATACAGTTATACACACATCACCTCACTTATTCATACAGATACTAACACATACTTACTTTCTTATACAATTACTGATACAAGCACACACTCATCCATACAGCCACTCTCACAATCACTTACTCTCACATATGGTGATTTATGTACTCCAACACTCACATATACTGCCTTTCACATATGTAGTTACTCACACATGTACCACTGATACATCCATTCACTCACCAACACACCAATACACACACTCACCCACCCATACAGCCCTTCACAGATGTACTCTTGAACCCATACACCCAGTGAATCACCCACTCACACATCTATGCACAGAGTCACACACACCCCACCCACCCACACAGATACTCAGGCACCCATACAGATACTCAGAAAACCAATCAATAACCCATATAGACACTCATGTAGCTACTCACCAACCCATGCAGCCACTTACACACCAACTTACAGACTGATACAGACATTTACACAGTTTACTCACTAACCCATGCATTCAGTAAGACACGTTTAATCACTCACTTATGCAGTCAGTCACGCACCTTCTAAATCATCTATTCAGACACTTATACACCCACTCATTCTTCAGTACACCTTGGCATATATATAGATATAAAAACATATTTAAACTTTACAGAAACACACAGTCACTGGATGATGTCATCAGTGATGTCATTTGAGATGTCATCAGTGATGTCATCAGTGATGTCACTGACCATGTCATGCATGATGTAATATGTGATGTCATCAGCAGTGCATTGCGGGGGCACGAGTTATAGTTAGCTCAACTAACTATAACGGCCGAATTTCTCTGGTTTTGTACAAGTGAAATGTCCAACTAACTATAACTTCCCTGAAACCTGTGGTTTTCTCAGTGCATTTCTAAGGTTGTTTAAATGCTAATTTCTAACTATAACGTCCCTGAAACCTATGGTTTTTCAGTGAATATATATATATATATATATATATATATATATATATATATATATATATATATACTTTATTTTCAACATATATTCTTTTCCTTTTTTTTTTACTCACTCCAATGGTTTGGGAGGGATCGGATAATGCTAGCCTCCTTGTCTTTAATGAAATCACAATTCTCTAACCCCTTAAACTATGAGAATCGCCATTTTATGGCAAGACAGGAGGCTAGCATAATGTATAATCAAAGCTTCTCAAGACAAAATTTGATACAGGCTCTACAATCAAGCAATCAGGATTTGAAAAGTGCACCTGCTTCACCCTTGAGGATCTCAATGCGCTGTGGGATCATGCTGCCTGTACTGGTTTAAAATAAAACTTCCTGAATACCCCCGCATTTGACCTGGCTGCAGCTTTCATTATCTTTTCCAATCTTCCTCCTGCACAACATACTTGTGAAGACATAGCTCCCCTCACAAAATGAGCTTTAACCCTTTCCAGCTCCACTCCAGCTTCTTTCATAACATTCTTCACCCAACATGCAATAGTTGCCACCTTAGCAGCTTTAAAAGGCTTCACATAAGAAACCAACAACTGTGATATTCCATCAGCTCTATATTCCTCCATTCTCATCTCATATTCCCTGATGCAACCTACAACACAACATTTTGGCATCTCTTCAAAATTTGCACAAAACACAGACTCTGACATAGTCTTTGTCTCCAAACTTCAAAAAGTACTCCATCTGGTTGAAAAAAATCTACTTTCCATATCCAAATTCAGAATATCTGATTCTCTCCTAAATGATGCCAAGCACAGTAAAGTCACCAATTTCCATGACAACTCCCTCAGGGCTAAAAACGTATTAGCTGGGCAACTATCAAACAACTTCAAAATCAAATTCACATCCCAAAGTTTTTTTGTATCTTGCTTTGAGTGGCCTTTTCAAACAAATACCCTTCATGACTCTACAAATCAAAGGGCTCCTACCTATAGGGGGAGCTATCATGGAAGTTGGCGACTCTTCTGTGTTTGATCTAATTTAGAAGAATATCAGATGTTCAGGCTTTAGATTTGGAAAGTAGATTTTTCCAACCAGATGGAGTATTTTTGGGATCTGGAGAAGACCTAAGACTGTCAGTATCAGTTTTCTATCCAAATTTTGAAGAAATGCCCAAACTTATGTGTAGTAGGTTGCACCAGGGAGTATGAAAAGAGAATGCAGGAATACAGAGCTGGTGGTGTAACAATTATTGATATCTAATGTGAAGCCTTTTAAGGCTGTATCAGTGGCACCTATTACAAGATGGGTGAAGAATGTTATGAGAAAAACAGGAGTAGATGTAGAAAGATTTAAATATCAGTCTTTGAGGGGAGCATTGTCTTCACAAGTCTTTTGTGCAGGATGAAGGTTGGAGGAGATAATGAAAGCAGCAGATTGGTCAAAAGCAGAGGTATTCTGGAAGTTTTATTTTAAACCAGTAGAGCACATATCTAATTTCATGTTAATAAGCTTTGAACATGCATAAGGCTAGCCTCCTATCTTGCCATTAAAGGCCAATTCTCATAGCTTAAGCGAAAAGAGATTCGCGATTTTATTAAAGACTTGGAGGCTAGCATTATCCCTCCGTTCCAGTCCAGTTTGGAGGGAGTAGGAAATGAAAATGTTGATGAGTTATAAAATATGCATATTTTTCAAGTTACAGGAGTAAAAGACTAATAATGCTGAATTATTTGTGAACAATACAGTTTATGGAATATAATAATTTGTTTTTAATTCATTTCATAGATAATTTGAATACCTTTTTGGAAGAAACTAAAAAGACAACAAGCACGATGACCAAAAGCAGCGGCAAAAGAGGAAGATCCTGGAGTGTTGAGGAGTTTTATGAAGTAGAAGTTCTAATTTAGTTTATGTTGTCATACTTGATTCTAGTATGGAACTTTAAAGGTTGCTGCTTGGAAGTGGTGAATGAAATGTTTATGTGTGGCTCTTCCTGATTCCCTGAAATTCTCCAAACTAGAAGGTTGAACAAACTCAATAGAATTAACAGATGCTCTCTTTCTTCTGCCCCTTTTAACAAACCGCTCTTGGACCTGATACGACCATTCCATGCTTACAAATTTTCCAACCACCATGTTAACCCCTCTCTCACTTCCTCTGAAACCCCCACTTTGTCCCCATACCACAGGCCCCTCGATAGACCTGAACTCTTCAATCTCTGGATGGCCCTGCAGTGACAGCCTGAATCGAGGAAGACAGAAGACCTACCACTCGAGTGGGGAGAGGATGTGGTCTGACGGCTAGATTGCCGACTTTGGAGCTGGGAAACCAAGGTTCGAGCCTCGGGGTTGCGTCCACATCCTGTGATTCTGGGCAAATCACTTAATATCCCCGTGCCTACCAAAAAAAAAAATGAATGTGTCCTTGTGTAACGTAACCGGTGCTCATGTAAAGCGCTCCAATACCTTCGGGTCAAGTCGCGCTATATAAATCTGCAAAAAATAAAAATATCCCTCAACAATACTTTTTGTCTTGTTTGTAATTGAGTCACCTCTTTTTTTATCAAACTTGTCTTCCTTTCAGGTAACTTTAGTTGCACCTTCTCTGTATCTATATTGAATGGTAGAAACTCCAATTGCTGAGCTGGAAGCAATCCAAATTTACAATGAATTCTAGATTCTCCAATAATTGTCTTACCATAATCCAATGCTCCATCAAAACCTCCTTCTCTTGGTTCATGATAAGAATGTTGTCCAAATAAATTACCATTCTCACCTCCTGTTGTCTCAACAGACCCACAACAGGTTTTAAAACCTTCACAAAATAACACAGGGCTTATAAAAGACCAAAAGGTAAAAACTGGAACTGAAAAAGCTTCCCGTTCCACCCGAACTGCAGGAATTTCTGACTCCCTTTCTCTATTGGAATCATGAAATAAGCATCTTTCAAATCTAATTTCACCAACCAATCTTTCTCTTGCAAAATATCTCTCAATATCCCACACATTTTTCTCATTCTGGTTGTGGTGAGGTGTTAAATGAACTGTTGATGAAGTATAATCTAGTCTTTACAAATGATATATGTGGCGCAAGAAATGCACGTGTTCCAACTTTTACATGAACCAATCTGGAAGCACCATAGATCATATACTCTTATCCGCTGAATGTTCTCAATTGATTTTGTGGTGTCTAGTAGTTGAATAATTGACCATAACCCACTTTTTATTACGTTGAAGTCTCTTATGAAAACGCCAAAATCTAAAAGATCTGAAAACTTGGAGATGTCCAAAAATAAAGAATTAAAATTAAAGTGGGATAGGGTTAATCCAGTTGTTTTCAATCAAACTGTTGTTGAAAATTCTATTGCATCCATTATGGCCTGTGTAATTGATGGTTTAGGGCCTGATGAGATTCAATCAGACTTTGTAAATATTTGCAGGTCTGTTTCAAATGGTCTGATGTCCTCTGTTGCCCGTTGAGAGGCACCACTATCCCGATGGTTTAATGCAGGTTGTTCGGCTGCTCACAGGAAATTGATGGATGTGCTGAAAAGCCACCCCTGAGTAGCATGTGATGTTAAGAATTCTAGAAAAGAATATAAGCAGATCCTTGAGGAAAGGAAAGCGGAAATCAGGTCGAAAGCATGGCATGACCTCATAAAGGCAGGGAAACTGAGGGACAGCTCTAAATTTGGGAGGTGATAAACAGACCTTTTTTAAGGAGTTAGATGCCCCTAACATCGAAAACGTAATACCGGGGGCTTATGGGTTTCTCATTTTATAAAAATGCTCTCACACTCTGAGATACGTCCATGCCTGAAGGGCCTAGCTGCACCCCGGCTATTGAGTCCCCTTGTGATCTTAAGAACCCGGTCGAAGTCCATGAAGTAATTGTGGCCATAAACAAATGTATCCGAGGTAAGGCTCCGGGATCAGATGGGGTTCCAGCTGACATCTATAAGTCCAATATCCATATGTGGCTCCACTCCTTACAAATGTGTTTAGATCAGTAGTTCGGGGCCCATTCCTGATTCTTGAAGGACGACTACTGTAGTTCCGATATTTTAAAAAGGGGACCGGTCCCAGCCAATCTGCTATCGGCCGATTTCTCTTATGGTTTCTAATGCCAAGATTCTTGGCCGGATTTTATTGTAATGCCTTGAAGAGTGGGCCCTGACAAAATATGGTCTGCCAGACGTCCAATTTGGTTTTAGACCTGAGGTAGGGACAATTGAACAATGCTTGAACCTTTATTTAATAGTGGGGAAGTATGTTAAGGTAAAAAATGATTCTGTGCACTTGGCTTTTATCGATTTAGCAAGTGCCTTTGATCTTGCAAATTGCTTGCAAATTGCTCTAAGCTATGGGAACTAATGGGCACAATGGGAGTGGAGATTAAACTCCTGACTCTCATAAGGCAATTACATCATGATCTCATAGTAAGGGTGCACTACGGCCCCTTTGGTGAATGCTCTCCCCACATTAGTTCTACGCAGGGTGTTAGGCAGTGTGTTTTTTGGCCCATTTCCTTTTCCTTTTCTATATTAATGGGATAAACAACTATTTGGTAGAAAATGGAAAGGTTGCCCATCCGTATGGAGAATAAGTCTATTCCCATTTTATTGTATGCAAACAACGTAATGTTGATTTCCTGCACAGCGAATGGCCTCCAGTTCCTGTTAGATTTATTCCTGGCATATATGAATGACCTAGACCTCCAAGTAAATGATTCAAAATCCAAAAGGATGATTTGTGGTCATCCAAGCACTGAGCACTAATCCCTAAGTCCAAGCCTTTTAAAATGGGGGATCATAATTTAGCAAAGGTGAAGAATTTTAACTACTTGGGGATTCTTTTTAATCAATTACTTATTTGTTCATCACTTTTAACATTAAGGCTTCAGTCTTTCAGTAGGAATTTTGAGGCCATGTTTAGATGTGCCCAAAAGCTGAAAAACAAACCTATTGTAGAAATACTAAGTTTGTATAGAAGTAAATGTATTTCGGTGGGAACATATGAAACTGGGCTATGGGGCTACAGTAAAACTGGCATACTTCAAATAGTAGAAAATTGTTTTACTCATAGATTATTGTCAGTACCGGGTGGCACAGCAACTTTAATATGCCATGAGGAACTCAGTATAACAGACCTGGAGGACTTGATTGGTTTGGCCCCTTTACTACTCTGGGTTAAAGTCTGGGAGTCACCTGAGGCTGGTCTAACTAGAACATGCATTACTGACTGCCTGTCACTTGATAGGGCAAACCAAATTCTATGACTCTCATATTTAAAAAAATCATTTAAAAAACTAGGTTTACTTGAACTGTATGAAAATCCCTCTTTAATTGGGCCAGAACATAAGCTATGCATTAAGAATGCTACTTAGAACACTGTGTGAATATTCTTCTAGAAAAGGCCCAGACTAAAGAAACTATTGTTAAATATGCCCAAATTCCAAAAATACACAGTATAGAACCTTATTTAGGGTGAATTATGAACCAGACACATCGCTACTAACACTTTTTAGGCTGCACATGCTGCACTTTAAATTCGCCTATCCTATGTCAGGGAAGCAGGATTTACCGCCTTGCATGTGCAATAACACCTCAAAGCAAACCACTAGTCACTTTATTTTGTTATGTACTTTGTACTCAGGGCTGAGACGCTCTTTCTGGGTCATGATTTTGCATAATTCAAACCTTAGAAATCATAAGGAAGGATTAATATTTCAACAGTCTCTAGGATCCACAGAAATTTGTTATGCTTTAATACATTTTTTCAACCTACCATTTCACATTAGGAAAAGATATGAACTCTAATAACACATAATTTGATGGATGAATTTTAATTGATAGCTATGCATCATTTCAACTTTCTCTTTTTTGTTAAAATGGCATTGGTGTCAATTCCTAGTGTTATCAAAGAAGGGGTAGCTTTCAATTATTCTTAAAAGTGTATCCCGAATTAAACTTTCTGTTTTTTAACTCTGCAATTGGATTTTAATGTTGAAAATTGTAAATGTATTATATATCTCTTGACTGCTTTTATGGCTCCGGCTGAAAAAGTCTTCTTTGACTGACTGACTCATCTCTCAACATATGAATCTTTTTCATCTTGAAGTGACGCTAAGTCGCATACTTATTGAAATGTCGAAGATTTATGACTGGCCCCCATCCTTCGGCCTTTTCCTTCACTAAAAATAAGGTGCTCGCAGAACACTTCTCTTCCTCCTTCACCTGAACTATGGCACCCTTCCTTAACATCTGCTGTATCTCTTCCCTTGCTACTTCTATCTGCTTCTCTGTAGTTCTCTTGGTTCTTTGTCTTGCACCAGCATTCGGTCGATCTCTACTTTGCAACCACTTACTGTTGCAAGTATCCATTTGTAGGGAAGAACCAGAATATTTCTCCATACTCACCTGTCGAGGAAGATTGCTGCCCTCTTCCTCTTGAAGATCTGCCTCTATTTCTTCTTCCCCTCTGGGGATAGAAACCTGTTGATCCTTGACCTCCTCTGTAAATCGTTCGTCCATACCCCAAATGGGTCTTATAATATCCTTGGGCAGAAGGTTGCCCTCTCGATTCGGCCCTCTGATATAAATTACTTCCACCAAAAACGTTCCTCTTGGAAGTCTGCTTGCGCCTTGTCTAAAGCTGTGAACGTAGCCATACATTTTCCGAGGATTTTACCATACCTTTCCCAAAGAGGAGACCCTTGGTATCCTGATTGAGTGGAGATTCGTATTTCATTTTGCCCATTTGTAGGGGTGCATCATAATCATGTGTAGAGATCAGCCGCATATAATCGTGTTTTGTGTAAATGTGAGTGTTAGAATTGTGAACCATGTTAACGTTTCTACGTGACATATTTTGGTTTACTGACAAGTAGTATGAGGAGTTAAAGTAGGAAATGAATGTAACTAGCAGAAAACGCTAACATGGAGAAGCTGTGTTTTGCAGTTTGACATTACTCATGTACTAAATGTGTTTAATAATAATACTTTCTATAATTTGGTAAATGTGTTAGTCGAGATCAAATATAGTTATGCAACTCATAATATTTAAATGATACGTTCTTATGTTAGCTAAAGGTGAAGTCCCGAATTGCAACCCCCAACAAACTCTCGCTTTAGGATTAATGTTCTTAATTTCATGTGCGCTGTGGAAGCAGTTCCTTCTCAAGTTTTGCATTGCAGGTGGAGAAGCATTCTTTAGGCAAAATAATGTCTTTGTTTTAGCAGCTATCAATACGAGAAGAAGTTACAATCGTATGACTTGGAGGCGATAAAGTAAAGAAGTTTGTTTCACACAGGAGAAGGCACCAGAACCAAGGACAAATTGTTGCAAAGGATGTACATGGAGAACACCATGGAAAAGTATGCTCAAGACTGTACCCATTGTGGAGTATGTGCAAAGGATGCAATATGGGAAATCTACCTGTGTATAATTGGCTGTTGGAATTAGGGATAAGGCCCACATCTTCCTTGCCTTTGGAGAGGGAGCATCTCAGAACGAGCTCTTTCTCTTGTGATGGTGGCTTTATGCTGCTTGACCCTTCTCAACGGTGGAGAGACTTCTTAGGAAGACTCCACGACTGACACCTTTTCTCTTGATTCGAAATGCTTACTCATTAACGTAGGGATGTCATCTTAGTGATAGAGTAGGGATAGATTTAAATGCTCTTCATTCACCAACCTTCGATGCAGGGAAATTTGGGCTCCTGCTTCTTGATTGTCTGTATCCTCTTTCTCGAGTTAATAGTTTTGCTCATGTTGCACGCTCTGATTTGGTTGTGCAGATTTGACTTAATGCTGTTTCCTTTGTATTTCTATACCCTCGTGTTGAGATGTGTTTAAAAAAATCAAACTAACCTTTCTAAATTGTCCTTTGGTTATTATGTATCAGGAAGTGGTGGTCTTAAATTGATTGTGCACTAAGGATTTTCGCCCCTTCACACTTTCATGCTGCTTAAAAGACCCATCGGAGTGTCTAGAAAAGTTCCAGGAAGACTAAACGGACCTTTCAATCCTCTCCAGACTCCTAGCCAAGTTCACTAATTTTGGGCTAATTTTAAATAGTACTGCCTTCTTTCTTTCCACTGTAATACTAGCGTAGGAGTTTCCTAAGAAACAAATCATCCTTTGGCTTCAACCTCTTAGGAGCTCTAACGCAATCTCGCCTCCATTGATGTAACTGTTGAAAGGGACGGGCCCATAAGTTCTAGACCTGCTCTAGAGTCACAATCCGAGGTTTTTTTTTCACAGCATGAAGGTGTAAAGGGGAGAAAAGTTGTTAGGGAAACAATCAATTAGCTAACAATTCCTTTGATACATAATAACTTATGGATAGCATTAGATAGCAGCGCGCCGGTAGGCACAGTGACACGACTTTTAAAAAGTAGCACTTGCAGTTTTTAGCTTGTGGATTTTATGCTGATATTTTAAAAATGTTCTGTTCTTGAGTCTTTTTTCAACTGAAGCTCACCTTAAGCACTCGCACTTTGATTATTAGCCGGTGTCCGGTCCACCGCGGCTCTTTGTGCCGATTGTGTGGAGTGACGCGGCTCCTCCCCCTGATTCCCTTACTTCCGGGATTGGTGGCAGTACTTAAACCACATGGTTGCCAGGCCGCGCAGTGGACGCGCGCAGCGGGCGCGCCGCCGGTGCGCCGAAGGCGCGCCAAAGGCAAGCCCGTCTGCACCTGTCCGCGGCCGGATCGCTGCCAGCGCCAGCCATGCTGCCCAGATGATTAGTAATGAAGTAATCCAATGGTCTAGAAATGACCTCCTGTCCCTTAAAGATAAACCTTGTTCTAGAGAACATGACATCAACCTGGCCTTTGAAGCACTGCCAACCGTGTGTACTGGCTGTAACCAGGCTTTCGGTGACACCGCTGGGTATTCAGGCAAATACAACCAGAAGGGCTGTAAGCGGGGTTTGAGTAAGCATGCTGATGTGGTTAAGGCGTGTCTTATCAATTGTAGATCTTTGGCTAGACATGCGGAGGACATATGGCTCCTACTTGCGGAGAATGAGTGGGATGTCATGTTCCTGACAGAAACATGGTTGAAAGAAGATGCCTTAGCTGCAGTGGCGTTAGCCATTCCGCCTGGGTTCAAAATATGCTGTGCTAACAGGGAGGGAGCAAAGAAGGGAGGGGGGGCAGCCATTATTTTAAAAGACTCTTGGGAAATAGCATCCTCACCGATACTTAATATGGATATGATTGAAGGGCTCAACTTCTGTATCAAGATCAGCCCAACAACCTCCTTTGCAGGGCTCCTGATTTACAGATCCCCAGACTGTGTGGTAAGTATGCACCTGGAATTGTGCAATTACATTGCCCAGAAATCTCTACTATAGTCTAATTTCACTGCACTAGGGGTTAATCTTCATGTGAACGACCCAAGCTGTGCTCTGGCAACACAGGTGGTCTCGTCCCTCTTGGGTGCAAACTTGATGCAGCACGTGAAACTCCCCACTCATAAGGCAGGAAATACTCTTGACCTTGACCTTGTGTTCTCTAATATTCCTTCTTTGAAAACGGACTCCCCAAGACAAATGGCCTGGACCGACCATTGCCTAATCCCTTTCTCATTTAATGTGGAAAAATCCAGTCGGCAAGGGAGCTCTCGCTTTTGTTTAAAGAGAAACTGGAAGAAGTTGACCGCGGAGTTCTTAGGCCCAGTTTTGCAGAACAGCCAACCACCACTAACTAATGACTCGAACGTTGACACACGGGCCTTAAATAAATGGATCTCCAATGCGATGGAATCCACTGCTCCAGCTAGAGTCACTAAATCGATGAGGACATCCCCCTCGGCCCCTTGGTTTTCAGAGATGCTTAGGACAAACAAAAGCAGGTGAAAACGCCTGGAACGTCAGTGGAGGGTGGATTATGGGACTTTGGCCAAAGTGGCTTATAAGTCTGCATTGAAAGAGCTCCATAAACTAATGAGAGAGGCCAGGAGGGATTATATAGCGATGTGCATCAGTAATGCTGATAACTCAGGAAAAGAAATTTTCAAGGTTGTTAACTCTTTTCTTAAACCACGGGAACTTGAGATTGAGGTACAGCCTTCTCCCTCGCTGTGTATAAGTATTTCCGACTTTTTCGACAGTAAAATTCGCAAAGTCTATAACTCCTTCTCACCAGCTGCAATGACTGTTAAAACAGATGTGATCGAAAGCAGAAAACCTGAGTCCTCCCTCTTGGAATTTTCTCTCATTTCTCAACAGGAAGCCATGGCAGAGATACAGAGATGTAAGTCAGGGTCACCAGAGGACCCTTGCCCCCCAAAAATGTGGAAGGAGTTGGGGCACTTTGTTATCCATGTGTTGTCCCACATATGGAATACATCCCTTACCTCGGGCATTTTCCCTGACATCTGGAAGCACGCCATCCTCCTGCCACTTAAGAAGAAACCTAGTGTGGATTCAGGGGAACTGAATAACTATAGACCAATCTCTCTGTTATCAGCGCCGGCAAAAATGCTGGAAAAATTGGTGCAGCGACAACTGGCGAATTTAATTGAGAATCAAGGTATCCTGCATGATACCCAATCTGGTTTTCGAGCCGGTTTCAGCACCGAGACGGCGCTTCTAGAGGAGTCAGTGAGGATGGCTACAGATTCAGGGGCATCAACTATGCTGGTGCTCATGGATCTGTCGGCAGCTTTCGACACGGTAGATCATCTAGTGCTGGTGCAGCGTTTGCAGGACATTGGCATTGGGGTTGTAGCCCTTCCCTGGCTAAAGTCCTTTCTCAAAAATCGTCCTCAAAGGGTTTCTCTACAACCCCATCAGTCCGGATCCCAAAATTTATGGTGTGGGGTTCCTCAGGGGTCGGCGTTAAGCCCGCTCCTCTTTAATATATACCTGGCCCCATTGTTCTCACTAATAGCCAACTGGGGCGTGAAGGCGATATCATACGCCGACGATACACAGTTGGTGTTTCCTTTTAAAGATCAGTCGGCGGATTCTTTTAAGAATTTCAAAGGCTGCCTGAAGGACATCGCTCTCTGGATGAACAACAACAAACTGAAACTCAATGCTGAGAAAACGGAGGTGCTGTTCTTCGGCAAGATCCAGCCGCCTGCAGCGGATCTGTGGTGGCCAATGGAAATGGGCCCACCGCCCGTTCCAGCAGGCACAATAAAAAACCTGGGAGTAAAGTGGGAGGCAGACCTCTCTTTTTCCGCGCAGATACAGCAAGTGACAGCCTCTTGCTTCAGCAAGCTGAGACACTTGCGGAAATTCCTCCATTTGCTGCCGGAGGATCACCGCTGGGTCGTAGTCCATGCCACTGTGACATCTAGACTGGACTATGCTAACGGCCTATACTTGGGTCTGCCAGCGTACCTTATCAAGAGACTTCAGATGGTACAGAATGCGGCTGCGAGACTGATTAGACGTGTCCCATTTCGTAATCCCATCTCTCTGCATATTAAAGAGCTCCACTGGCTGCCAATGGCTAGAAGAATTGAGTTCAAGGCCCTAACCTTAGCATTCAGGTCATTCCATGGGAAGTGTCCCAGTTATCTGAGACAACGGTTATGCATCTACAAACAGAATCGCGCTTTGAGGTCCAATTCTCAACATCTGCTCTGTATTCCGCGAGTTAGGAAAGCCCGCCTAGGCGGCAGATCACTTACGGTGGGGGCGTCCAAGTTATGGAACTCCCTGCCTAACAGCATCCGCCTCTTTGAGTCAGAACCAATATTTAGGAAGGCTGTAAAAACCTGGCTCTTCAGTTCAGCTTAATTTGCTCTCAGGATTCATGCAGTGTGCGGCATGGCTGCGCGCCATCTAGTGCCTTAGCGCCGGGACACCTCTATGGAGGTAGCTGTTTGCGCTCTACAAATGTCGGTATTATTATTATTATTATTATTATTATGGACAACTACTTAAGGTAAGTTATTTTTTATTACAAAGCCAAAAACAGCTGAACATAAAGGCACCTCAACATGAGAGTATAGAAGTACAAAGTAACCAGCATGAAGCCAAATCTGTGCATCCAGTGTACATGATGCAGCACAAGTAATATGACTAGTTCAAGAAGTATAATACAGAAAGTCAGGAATCATGAGTCCAAATTTCCCTGTATCGAGGGTTGGTGAGTAAAAATCATTAATCTATCCCTACTCTACCACTAAGGTGCCATCCCTAACTAAGCATTTTCAGGAGGAAGGATAAAAGGTGCCAGTACGTGGAGTCTTCCTAAGAAGTCTCTCCCTGATCAATGAGTCAAGTAGCATGAAGCTACCAAAGACAGAGCTCGGTCTAAGATGCTCTCTCTCTGAAGGCAAAGAAGAAGTGCCACACTATTCCTAATATCAACATACAATTATTTTCAGGTGGCACTCCCATGGTGCACTTTGAATCACGACATCCACCCTGGGCACAGTCCTGAAGGAAACTTTCCACGAGACAACAGTGCAACTTCCTTGATATAATATGTTGTTGGTTCCCAGGCCTTCTCCTGTGTGAAGCACAATGACCTTCCTTTATCGGCTCAAACCACACGATTGTAACTTCTTCTGTCCTGGCCTAACTAGTAAAACAAAGGCATTATTCTATCTAGTGAGAGTGCTTTTTTCACCTGCAACACAAAAACATGAAAAAAAACAAATTCCACAGCACACATGAAATTCAAACTGTTGATTCTAAGGCGAGAGTATTCAGGGACTTGCACTTCAGGCCTACGAAATTCAGCTAACTTAAGAAAGCGTCATATAAGCTTTACAAATTCACATAACATTAAGGCACTTTCAACTATTGCATTTACCTACGTCTGAAATTACATAACTAATAAGCACATCTAATACAAGTACATTTGTCAGTTGCATAACACGATTTATTCACGTTCAGGTTTCTACGAGTTACATTCATCTTTTACGTTGATTCTTCATATTACTTTCAAATGGCCTAAAATACATCACGTTTCCATGTTAATACCTTTCACAATTCTAAAACTTCACGTTAATACAACAAATGATTATATGCGGGAGCGCTCTAGGTGCAATTATGATGCATCCCTACAATTGAGATAAAATCTCCGCGCTCTGAAAACACTGAGCCATCACAAAACACTCCATAATCCCTGCAGAGCTGACTGATCTAAACAAATGTCGTATCTAGTCTCCTCTGTCTGAACTCCTCCAACCACTTCAAATTCTTGTAATGACCGTCCTGCAGTCTTTCCACCCTTCTTTCCCCTTCCCTTAAGGAGTTCTCCACTTGCATCGCCTTGTGCCACTTGTATGCCCATATCATCACTACCAGATAATGACACAGATCACAACAATTATTATGGGCTTCAAGATGTATCCAAGAATTCTGCTCCAGAAATTTGCAAACCAACTTTCAATTGTACCAAATCCCTTTAAAATCTTATCCCAAAATTCCTTCAGCTGCCAGATCTTGTATCTCATGATATATATCAGTGGTGTTATTAATATATTCCCTCAGATCTTTACTTCTATCAGGGATATAAGTACAACACTGTTGGACCTTCAGCATCCGACAGACTGTGCCTTCTTTTGCCAATAACACATCTAAAGCAAGCCGGTTCTGCATCACCATCGCCCTTATCGAAACCATCTCCCCATCTATGAGTAACAAAGACTGAGCTGATGCCATTCAATACCACTCCTAAGCTAGGTATCATTGCTCCAAATATATCTCCAACAAAATCATCAGCACTCAGTCCACGCTTTTCTCTGTGGCTCGATTTTCCTTCCAAGCCTTCCAAATCCTCCACAATATACATTTTTGGAAACACAACTGCCACATAACAAGCACCATACCATTTGCTCGGGAGTCAACCATATGCATTCTTTCCACATACAAAATACACTCCTGTTATCATTCGAACTGACTCTTGCAGAAATGTTTTCCACGGTCCATTCACTAGAAAGATATGGTCACATACACTCTGTCCCATGAAGACAGTATCATACCAGCTCTGAACTTGACGTATACAAAGCTTGCCTCCTTGTTCCTAATCTAAAGCTATAGGACCAGAACTTCATTTAGCCTTGTGAGCTAACTCTTCTGTTGTCCACTCAGAAGTTTTATCCTTGTTATCAGATTTAACAACTAATCCTCTATGCCTATCTTCTACTTGATCTATGAATTTCTTTTCTTTGTCTGTTAATATGCAAGTTAGGTTATGTCTATGCTCGTAAGCAGTGTCCAATGTTACTGTGGGTACAAAATAATTCTCCATTATCTCTATTTGCTTGTAATAGTCATATTTGTTCAAATGTTTATAGACTGTTTGATCCGATTGCATGAGGGTAATTATGCACAAGTGAGATGGGGCTCACAAGAGCAAAAAACTGACAGGATTTCTGTGAACAGGGGAGTACGCCAGGGCTGTGTTATGGCACCCACCCTGTTCTCTTTATATGTGAATGGGGTGGATAGCTTCCTTCAGGAAATTCCAGCTGATGCCCCGGCCCTGGCAGGAGACAGGGTACCTACTCTCCTCTTTGCAGACGATACATTGCTGATCTCCAAGACCCTGGGAGGGTTACAAAGACTGCTGGATAGGTTCCAGCTCTTCTGTAACTCCAGGGGGCTGATTATTAACACCACTAAGACCAAGCTGATGACATTTAACCCCTATAAACCTTTTAGGCATAACTTTACCCTGGGAGGAAGACCCCTGGAGAGAGTCAGCACGTTCGACTACCTTGGTATTCGACTCTCCGAAAGAATGCATTGGAGATCCCACATTAACAAGATGCTTCTGAACCACAAACGTGTGGCTGGGGCAATAGGTAGAGAACATCGCTCCTCACAGAGCAGACCTGTTGCCCCGGCCCTCACGATTTATGCTGCGAAGGCAGTTAGCTCGGCACTTTATGGTGCCGAACTGTGGGGTTTCGACAATGTAGAAGACATTTCTAGATCTGAACATAAGTTTTTAAGAGAATTAGTGATGCTTCCTCGAAATGAACCACTGAAACCCCTGATGAGCGATATGGGTAGACGCTCATATAGAGATATTGCCAGATTACGACCCTTGCTTTTTTTGGGGACGTCTACTGCGGACTGCTGAACTCACTAAATATGCTGCTGCATTCGGAGAGGTAATTAACCTAGACGGTGTTTACAGGGTCAGCTGGATAAATAATGTTAAGAAATTATTATTCGCCCTAGGCCTTAAGGAATCATGGGAAGGTCAAAACCCACCCAGCAAGTTTGACCTCAAAAGATCATATTGGGCCTGGGTCGATACACAGGAACTCAGTAATCCCAAAGCAGGAAGGTTGACAGAAGATTTCTATCAGCATAAGCAGCACATATTTCTGGAACCATATTTAGATTTCATCCAGAGACCAAGAGATAGGGCGCTCTATATACAGTTCAGGGTTGGCTCCCTCTTGGTTCGTGAACTAACTGCAAAGTGGAGCCCCCCTTACCAGACATTCGTGGGTTGCCCCTGTTGTGAGGCACCGAAGGAGAGTGTGGCCCATCTCATGTTCGCATGCCCAGCATATAATCCAGCTAGATCCAGATGGCTAAAACCCATCTGTAGACAGCTGGGCACTTCTGATCATTGTGCTGCCTTGTGAATTTTGAAATCAGATTCAAGAACCCTTTTTGCTTGTGGTGTGGCAAAGTATCTAAGTTGCGTTTGGCTTGTCAGGTCCAAACTCTTATGCAGGGAGGTTTGATATCACATTGCGGACTTTTCACTATATTTTATAATCGTCTACAAATTGCTTGAATGAGATGAAACGCACTGTCACTTTATTGAATTAATTTTTTTTTATATATCGATCAAATGTGACTATTTATTGGAAGTATGAATTTATCTTTCATCATGAATCCGGGATTAGCCCGTTATTGATTATAACCACTAACGAAATGAATAAGTGCTAATATACTATGCCTGGATGGATTTTATATACTTTGCTATTAATAATGCTTTTATGATAACTTGTATTTTTATTGTTGGATTGTAAGAATGATGATGCTTTTATGATACTTGTTATCGAAATAAAGCTATTTGACTGACTATTTGCTTGTAATAGTCATATTTGTTCAAATGTTTATAGACAGTTTTTTCCTAAAGTACCACATCATAATTTGAGAAGTAGTATTCGTAATGACTTTTCCCATAAAGCATACAAAGGAGTAAACTACAACTACTGTCATAGGTCAAGGGGAGGTGGTGATATTGGATCCCCTCCCCAACTGAAGCAGGTAATTGCACACACACATAACAGTCTCTCACCTCGATAGTGTCGATGTACTCATACAGTAACTTAGCATAACCATTCAGCGTGTAATCACCTTTGGACAAATCTACTTGCAAAAAGCGACTAGTTTGTTCTATTAAGCCTTTTTCAGATACTAATGTACCCTCTTTTGAGGCAGCAGTGGTAGGTGTGGATGTCCCCTGTACCCCCACTCCATGTTCCTCACCCTTGTATGCTCTTAGAATTGACTCAGTGATGACTACAGCTATGACTATGATTACTCCTACAATGAGTGTACCTAAAATACATTTGTGCCTACGATTCGAATTTCCAGACTCCATTTTCAAAGGTAACTCGGATTACAGTTTATAAGAGGATCAACATACAGAGTCTCTTTTCTCCGCCTCTTATTCTCGTGTAACAAAGTCTTTACGCAACCTGTATTTAAAGCCTTGGAAAGTTGTTTTCAATAGTCTCTTGCATAATATATATACAGATTGGAAGGCTACCCTAGCCCTCTTTCATCTTCCAGCTGAAAGTCCCTAATTTTATTTTTCTTCCATTCGGGCCTAAGTTATCTTTTTTCAAGCAAACTATTTACAGTTTAACAGTTCAATTTATATCCCTTATGAGGTCAGAGCCAATCTCCTCAACGACCCATTGTAACAGTTCAGCCCTCAATGCTGCAATCTCTAGAGGAGATTGTGGTGCTCCAAAATTTGGGAATACGATGCGTTCCAAAATCAGAGTCCGCAAGTCACTCAAACTTGGCGGAAAAGGTACAGTCAATGACAGAAGTGCATTAGCCTCGATTCCAGTAACTCTCAACAAGATCTCTTTCAGTATTGAAATCTCGGACCTCGCTCTCCCCGACATTGGTAACCAGATAAGTCCACTCGGGAGAGGAATATCTTTGACATGGCACACAAGCTCTCCTGGACCTTCTAGCAGTTTCTGTGGTTTGCTTAGCTTCACTCAGATCAGAATCTGAAGAGTCATCTATTGGTGCAAGCTCTCTTTCAGATGCAAGTCACAGATTTCTCCTTCTCTGTCTCCCACGCCATGTTTCGTCTGCAGTATCCCTTTTTCTCAATTGTACATGACCAATTGTTACACCAGTCTCTTTTGCTGAATCAGACTCTATACCACTCGCTACATTACCGTCTCCCTCAAAGTCTATACCAGAGTCTTGTGTAGCTTGACCTGCCTCAGATCGACCTGGTGCGCTTCCAGCCCCTTCAGGTACCTCTACAGCTTGGCTTGTTCCCTCCGGTAACCCCTCGGTCAAGGCTGGAAAGACTTCTGGGAAAGGAGCTGTTTCATCAAAGGGACCAGTGACTCATCGGGTATGGGAGGCATGAACGCAGTTTGGTACTCCGCCACACTTCACAGCAGTGTTAGTCAACAGTATCACTTGGTTTGGTCCACACGACCGAGAGTCAAGGCAATTCCTCCTCACGTGTTTTCTGAGGAGAACCCAGTCCCCTGGGTTCAGGTCGTGGCAAAGATCTTTTGAGGCCTGTGCAGTCGCTGCTTCAACCTGATGAGACACAGAATGAACCAAGTCAGCCAATCCCTTACAGTAGTCGAGGGCCAAATCATCTGTGATATTTATCAATGCAGTAGCAGGCACAGCAGTTAAATGCATTGCTCTTCCCATAAGTATTTCATGGGGCGATAACCCAGTTCTCCTGTCAGGAATGCGGCGCATACTCATAAGCACTAAAGGCAACGCATCAGGCTATTTCAATGATGTCGAAGCGCAAACTTTAGCCAGCCTTGCTTTTAAAGTCCCATTGACTTGCTCCACCATACCAGATGCTTCCGGTCTGTAACTGCAATGCAATCTTTGATCCACATTTAAGGCGGTGCACAGCAACTTCATGATCTCATTATGAAAGTGTGTGCCTCTATCCGATTCCAATGTAGTTGAAAATCCAAATCTAGGAATGAGTTACCTGAGCAACAACTTCACTACTGTGAGACTATCACACCTCCTAGTCGGGTAGGCTTCAACCCATTGAGAAAAGATACACACAACAACCAGGATATATCTCAGTCCATTACACACAGGCATCTCAACAAAGTCCATTTGGATCCGGTTAAAGGGGCCCCAGATCTGCCAATGTGATTCAAGGCTACAGCTGTCTTCTTCCCAGCATTCATTTGTTGGCACGTGACACACATATGACACACAGGTTCCGCAATCACGCTGAACATCGGATTGAATCAAGTCTTCCTGAACAATCTCACCATTGCATCCCTTTGTATATGAGCGGCTCCATGTATCTGCCTTGCCATTGGGTTTAACAATCAGGTAACACTGCCCTGCCATCAGCTGACACCCAAAGATCATTTTCCCCTTTCTCGCAACCTGCTATGATCCAACCCGCTTGCTCCTTGTCTGTGACTTCCAATTGCAATCATCTCACTTCATCCCATATATCAGCAACAGCTAGCATCATGCTGAACTCAGTCTGCTCTGTACTGTCGCCAGTATATTCCCCATTGAATAGCACAGAAAAGTGCAACTTCATCAGCGTACATATTCCCGGTTGTAACAAAATCATCCCCCCTACCATGGACTGTGCACTTCACTACAGCTACCTCTCTTGGCAGTTGCAATGCTTCTAACAGTTGTCTCACATATTCCCCATTCCTGATGGGAGAACCTGATGACGTTAGGAACCCTCTCTGCGACCATAGCTGCCCAAAGTCATGGACCACACCGAAACCGTCCTGGCTATCGGTATAGATGGTGACTCAGATCTGCTCAGAAACAAGACATGCATGGGTAAGCGCAATGATTTCGCCACTTGTACGGAATGTACTCCCAGTAAACAAGCAGCTTCCACCACTCCCGAAATGGTACAGACAGCAAACGCTGCTTTCAAATTTCCTGCATTGTCTCTTAAACACAAACCATCAACAAAAAGGACTTGATCTGGATCAGGCAATGGCTCATCAACAATGTCAGGTCTTGGTTTTGTGCAGAGCTCAGTGACATCTAGACAGTCATGGTCTTCACAATCTTCCCCATCAGCATTTGGAACAGGTAACAAGGTAGCAGGATTTAGCACAGAACACTGCTTCAGGGTTACATTCTCTGCAGCGAGCAACACCTGCTCGCATCTTGTCAACCTGTTATTTGTCAAGTGCTGCGTTTTGGTTCTCGTCATCAGGAGCTCAACTGAGTGTTGTACATATACTGTAAGAGGATGACCCATCACAATGCTTTCACATCGTTCAATACTGACACCAGTTGCAGCAACGGATTTGAGACATCCGGGAAACGCCAAAGCTACAGGATCTAATGTAGCTGAGAAATAGGCCACTGGTCTACGGGCACCTCCACGTGTCTGGGTGAGTACAGATAGAGCACAACCCTCTCGCTTGTGACAAAATAGCGAGAATGCTTTGTTGTAATCAGGCGATCCTAAAGCTGGAGAGCGACACAGACACTACCTCAACTCTAGGAAGGCAAGCAAGCAGTTGTTATCCCAAGGTACTGGATCACAAACATCCTTGTGGGTCAGCATCTGCAAAGGCTTCACCATCATGGAGAAATTAGGAATCCACAGTCAGCAGTAGCCAACCATTCCCAAGAATATCCTGACCTCTTTCTGTGTGCTGGGCAGATTCATTTTTATGATCGCCTCCAGTCGTTCTGGTGACACCTTCCTCTTGCCCTTTTCAATCCGGTGACCAAAGTACTGTACTTCATTCAGGCAGTACTGAAGCTTACTCGGAGACACCTTATGCCCATTTTCAGCCAGATGGTTTAGTAAGGCAATAGTATTGTCCCTGCAAGCCACCCGCCTTTCAGACCCAATGAGATCATCGATGTACTGGACTAGCACTGAGTTTTAGAGCAGAATCAAACTCTCAAGGTTCTTTTTTAAGACCTGATTGAATATGGATGGACTTTCAGTATATCCCTGAGGGATACAACACCACGGTAAAGCACGATTCTCCAGACGGAAATAAGATAAAAATTGGCTTTCCTCATGCAATGGGATGGAGAAAAATGCCTGACAGAGGTCAATCACTGTAAACCACTCACCCTCACAAGGAATCTGAAATAGGATCACAGAAGGATTTCGGTACCACGGCACAACATGGTATCATTATGTTATTGACCTTTCTCAGGTCCTGAACAATGCGATACTTCCCACTCTGCTTTTGCAACTCCATGATAGGAGAATTGCACAGACTTCCCATGATCTCCTGTAGGGTGCCCTGCGCAATCCTGGACTCATTTACAGGTGTAATCCCTGCCACTGTTTCCAGGGTCAGATTGTACTGAGGTGTTCTCAGAAACTCTGCATTTGGCTTAATCTGTATGCGGACTGGCTCGACTCCTCGAATCAGTCCGATTTCCTCTCCTGAGACGTCTCATACCACTGGAGAGACTGTGTCTCTTTTATCCAGCGGCATGTTTTCTACTGTCAGTAAAAGGAACAAGGAAGCAAAAAAGTTCTGGTTTGCCAGTTTAAAGGCAACGTCCTTATCGTTAGTCTGCAATTCAATCCCCTTCGGTCTGCAGTAGATGGTACAATTCAATTTGCACAGCAGATCCCACCCTAGCAGACAGACTGGACTCGAATCACACACTACGAACTGATGGTGATCCTGGAAGGTTCCGCTTTTCACTGGCACCTCTTCTGTTAAAGGGTTAGTCATTCTTTTGTTGGAGACTCCTGCATCTTGGATCCATTTTCCTGAGAGGGCAGGTTTGGGGCTACTGCAGATCTCACAGTAGAATGGGTTACACTAGTATCAATCAAGAATGTAATGGGACGACCATCTACATCTGCTTCAACATACGGTCCACTCTGGTCTACCTCTAAGACCGCCTAAAGTGTACAGTCTTCCTCAGCCACGGTCAAAAAGACGGGTCCAGATCAAATCCGCCCAGAGCTTCCAATAAAGGCATCTGATGGTAAGTTCGATTGCCCTGCGAAATTCTCGGAGGTTAAGCTGGTTCTGAATCCCTCAAGCATTAAGCGTTCTCGGCCCAGTCACTGTCAGTAACTGGTTCACGTCATCTGCCACCTGCATGAGTTCTCCTTCCTGCACTTGATTCGCAGTATTGAGACGACTCTCACACTTCCAATGCCCGATCTTGTGACTAAAATGACAGGCAATAGTCTTCTTCAGGGTTGCAACATCTATTCTTGTCTCAAGATCTACGGTGACACCCCTTCCTCTTCCTTGTCCTGTCGACCCTGCGACTGTTGTTACTTGAACACCTCCTGGGACATTCCCTTGACCGCGAGCTACGGTTCACATCATTGCCTGCACCTGTTCACCTTTCTGTGCATTCCGCATTTGAACCAGCATCAATTTCTCTTTTATCCTCCTATGTTTAGAGTCCACCTCGTCACTGCAATACCTGCCACATCATAGAATTTCATCCACGGACTTGTTTTGCCAGCAGATTAGGTACTGGTGGATCATGAGGCTGATTTCCGGCCTCAGTCTTGTCACAAATTTGGCTACAAATTGTCCCATATCCTTAGGGTCAAGTCTGTCTAACGTACTGTACTGCTTAAAGGCTTGTAACAGCCGCTCATAATAAGCATGTACTGACTCTTTCGGTTCCTGGGTTGTTCGAACTATCTTAACCCAGTCGATGTCTTGTGGGGCTTTTTTGGACTGCAACCATGTGATCACCTGATCGTACTTCTTCATAACCACTGGTGAAGGACCATGAGTTACCGGATCTCTCTCTGGCTCAACAGCAGGCCACTCAATAGCAATCTTACAAGCAGCCCATAGATCACTGGGAACCACAATCTCAAACATGGTATTAAGGTCAATCCACAACACCTTCAAGATTTTAACCAAACGATCAACTTGCTTAGGCCACTCCACAGGTTTCTCCCTCAACCTGGGAAAGTCATTTGTGAACGCAGCAAGATCCCCCGACTCCAGGGAACATGCACATACCCTCCGCTAGGCACTTCCCGTAATGGGTATGCCTCTAATCCCCGCGTTTCCCCCTCCTGGGGGTGTGTATCTCCTGTCGACTTTCTTACACTTTTCATCTTTGATCATCTTTCCTCCCACCTATCCAGCACACTCCAAGCCCTTATTCCTATTATCAACTCTCTTCAGCCCTGTCACCCTCTTTTCCTCTAGCTCTTGATCATTGTAAGTGAGCCCATGATTTTCCTGCAATGTTTTTGTTCGGGACAAGTCTACATCATATCTCTGAGCCAATTCCAATAACTTTTCATGTGCCTGTCTTGCCCTTTGGGTGAAATTTTTCGCTACAAACAACAGGTAATCTGGCTCAACGGTCTCTGTCCTATCCTATCTCTATCTAAAGGTAAATTCCCACTGATGATTTCATCCACTTCAGTCTCACTACATCCAATAACTTCACCTTCACTGCAGCCTGGATGGTACCCTGACTTGACGTACTACTCTGACTCGCTTTACTGTTGTTGTGGTCTCTCAATCAGGACTCCAAGTCGGCAACGTCTAGAACGTGCTGACTTCCAGAAGCCCTCTGACTCATGCTGGTCTCTAAAGTCGCACCACTTGGTCCTCTCACAGGAGTTTCTCATATCCGCAGATCTGAACTAGTGCTTGCCATAGGTATAGACCGTTTGGCACTGGGGCCAATACATACTCCAGAAGGGTCAGTGGTAGCCGCTAAAGGGGTTCTAGATTTCATAGGCACCAAAGAAGGACAATTCCCATTTGTGCTTCCTGTTCTTACCAATCCAGTTCCTTCAGCCTTTATGGGTTGTCTCTGACTAAGGGTTCCCACTGAACTCGGGTCGTAAATAGGAACAACCGGACCAATGGTA
Organism: Calotriton arnoldi; assembly: GCA_963921515.1. Classification (NCBI taxonomy): domain Eukaryota; kingdom Metazoa; phylum Chordata; class Amphibia; order Caudata; family Salamandridae; genus Calotriton; species Calotriton arnoldi. Next base: position 1,912,533 of record CAWUFW010001590.1, read on the forward strand.
ACCTGTACTGTAAGAGCTTCTGGCAACTGTGAAGCTGCCTTAACTCCGTTCTGTTCCATACCTCCCAAGGCGGACACTCCTGTCCCCCCGACTCCCGCTGATATCTTTCCCACAACCAGGAGCCGTCTGAGCTGTTATGCTTCCCACCTTCTTTACACTTCCTGTGTCGTGCCCGCCTTCACCCAATTGTGTACTGTAAGGTGGAGGATGCTCAGCTAACAACCCTTCCAACAAGCTGTCTTTGTTTTCATTACTGTCACTTCCATTCGTCATTTTACTCCTGTCCGGTGACTCCCCATCTCCTCCCAATACTGGGCACAACCTCTCTCCCTCGTGGTATCCACTGTCCATCTCTTAAGTTGTGCATCCCAGTGTGCGTCCTGATATGCCCTCACAGTTGTTTTCATCCTCCCATGATATTTCTCCCTCTGCTTAGCATGAGCTGCACGCATCCATGCATCTAACGCTTCAAACTGTGTTGGTCTAGGCAAAGGTCACAGTGCAAACATTGCTCCTCTGAGCTGATTCAATATATCCAACCGAAATGAACCAAAGCGTAGAAATCACAATTCCGCTGCCTTTTTCGTGATCTAATGCCAATTTGAAGCCAAATTATAAAATGGAGCAAAACTTTTTCACCATATAGTGCACTGGAGTATCCTCAGGTGGCGCCTCTTCGCCCACTCGAGTAACAACCCCTTCATCACTCCTGAAGAGATCTTGCAATTCCCTAAAACACTGCATGATTTCAAAATGCAATTTTTCATTCAATTGATTACGACGAACAACCGTTCTCAGCCACAACTTCCCGATGATTACCAACTAATTCCAGCACGGCTTCACACCAACCAACCTATTGCAGCGCAGCACACTCTGACGTCGCTCTCAATCCTCGCAGCAGCTCACCCTCCTTCACAATTTCTCAGTACGCCTTTCTTCACTCACATAGTCATCTTAAATCCGTAATTGTATGCCATCTAAAAAGATCGATAGAATTCAACCACTCAAGAACATTCACACGCGGTGACCCTCGATTAGCGTGGATCACTCGAATCAGTATAGCTCACCTCTGTACACAAGGTCCACTAGACGATTCCCATGTATCCCATTCACACAAAGATCCCTGTTTTAGGTGGAACTGATGATGACATCTCACAGCAACTCCTCAATTCTTCGTTCAGACAATCACAATCTCGGTGTCTTCTACACCTTTTAATATATCCCGGGATCTTAGGCCACCTAGGGACCTGCAACTCAAATCTCAATCCTTGGACCACGTCTGGCCCGAAACCCCATTCACTTGACTCTCATACAAACTCTGCAAGACATCACACAATCAAACCATTCCCGCAATCTAACACACCACATACACCCTGTTAATACTCACTCCTCCTTCCGCTGCTGATTTTGCCGCACCATCAAACTCCGTCAGACCTCGCCAGCTTCTGTCGCCTTCCGTTTTCGATCATTGGGCTCTATTTTGGGCTTTGGGGTTCTAAGTTCCACTTATTACAGACTACTTCTGGGTTCTCCCCTTACTTCATGTACGAACCATCCTACACTGCTACCAACTGAAAGGGCCGGGCCCATAAGTTCTAGACCTGTTCTAGAGTCACAATCCGATGGTTCTCTTTCACAGCATGAAAGTGTAAAGGGTCGAAAAGTCGTTAGGGAAACAATCAATTAGCTAACAATTCCTTTGATACATAATAACTCACGGACAACTACTTAAGGTTAGTTAATTTATTACAAAGCCAAAAACAGCTGAACATAAAGGCACCTCAACAGGAGAGTAGAGAAGTACAAAGGAACCAGCAGGAAGCCAAATCTGTGCATCTAGTTTAGATGATGCAGCATAAGTAATACGATTAGTTCAAGAAGTAAAATACAGAAAATCAAGAATCATGAATCCAAATTTCCCTGCATTGAGGGTTGGTGAGTAAAAGGCATTAATCTATCCCTACTCTAACACTAAGGTGCCATCCCTAACTAAGCATTTTCAGGCGGAAGGATAAAAGGTGTCAGTACGTGGAGTCTTCCTAAGCAGTCTCTCCACGATCAATGGGTCAAGTAGCACAAAGCTACCAAAGACAGAGCGTGTTCCAAGGTGCTCTCTCTCTCTGAAGGCAAAGCAGAAGTGGCACACTATCCCTAATTCCAACATACAATTATTCTCAGGTGGCACTCCCATGGTGCACTTCGGATCACACCATCCACCCCAAGCACAGTCCTGAAGGAAACTTTCCACAGGACAACAGTGCATCTTCCTTGATACAATTTGTTTTTGGTTCCCAGGCCTTCTCCGGTGTGAAGCACAAAGACTTTCCTTTATCAGCTCAAACCACACGATTGTAAATTCTTCTCTCCTGGCCTAACTAGTAAAACAAATGCATTATTCTATCTAGTGAGAGCGCTTCTTTCACCTGCAACACAAAAACATGAGAAAAACCAAATTCCAAAGCACACATGAAATTCAAACTGTTGATTCTAAAGCGAGAGTATTCAGGGACTTGCATTTCAGGCCTACGAAATTCAGCTAACATAAGAAAGCATCATAAAAGCTTTTTCGAATTCAGATAACTTTGAGGCACTTTCAACTAATGCATTTACCTACATCTGAAATGACAACTAATAAGCACATCTAATACAAGTACATTTGTCAGTTACAGAACACGGGTTATTCACGGTTATTCAGGTTTTTGTGAGTTACATTCATCTTCTACGTTAATTCTTCATGTTACTTTCCAATGGTCTAAAATACATCATTTTAATAGATAGATAGATTATATGCAGGTGCGCTCTACGTGTGATTATGATGCACCTCTACAATTGAGATAAAATCTCCACTCTATCAGTGTCTTTTACAACATCAAACATACAGGTCAAAGGACCCAACACATCTAAAAGCTTGTCTTTGATTGTTTTAAGCGAACATTCTAGACCCTTTCTTGGGTTCCTGACAAGCTTGAAAAGGAAGGTGATAAGTTATGGGTCCAAATTGGGTGCCATTGTGTCCTTATCCCCAACTACTTGATATGAACACTCCACCCTCATGATATTTCTCTCCTCTTTTTCCAGAGGCTTTCTAATTTTCCTCTCACATATTCTGCCACGTGCCCCATAGGCCACCAGTCGGAACTCCTAGGGTGTTGTATTTCTTTAGGGTCAAATAATGTTTGCCCCAGAAAGTCTTTAACAGACTTTTTGGTCTCCTGAGAAAATTTCTCATGGTCACCAAATTCCATTACTGGGTAAATATCCCTATCATCACAGTCCATATTAAAAATGTATTTGTCTAGCACTCTATTAGCTTCATCTCTCCTCCCCTCATAAGGAAACTCATTTGCAGGTTTAGCCTGCCTTGAACTTGTGCCGCTTTGGGCCACCTTTCCTTGTGAGCCACTTAGGGCTCCAATTTTTGATGAAATAGACTCCTCCTTTACCATCAAATGCTTCTTTTTATGAAAAGATTTGCCCCAGGTCTTTTATTTGAGACTTCTTCATTCATATTTCCCTTTCTTTTTCTGTTAATTAACATAGTCCTAACTGTCTCCTGCACACTCTCCTTTAACTCTCTCCTAATCGTATCCCTTACTGTCTCCTCCTGCTTAACCTTCCCTGATTGTTCCTCAGACATTTTATCACTGTTTATTTAAATAAACCACTCTGTAACACTCCTAAACCAAAAACAATTATTTTTATTTATTTATTTTTATTTATTTAAGTGATTTGTAGAGCGCATAGCTACCCGAGGGCTTCTCAGTGCTAAGAGACTGATGCTAAACGAAGGCTAGAGGTAGGCTAGTGGTACTGATTGAACAGCCATGTTTTGATCGACTTCCGGAATGCTGCTTCCTTTGTCAGGAGTCGAGATTCGCGTGGCAAAGAGTTCCACAGCTTGGGTGCCAGGTGAGTGAAGGATCTGCCTCCTCACCTGGCTTTCCTGATTCTCATAGTTTTTATCAGTCAATCGGATCCGGATCTCAGGCTCCTGTTTGGGACATAGAGGATCAACAGGTTTCTGACTTTACGTGGACTCATGCTGTGTAGAGCTCAGTGAGTCATGTAGAGTGCCTTGAATTTGATTCTGGCCTCCACCGGGAGCCAGTGGGGTGCTTTGAGATGCTTCCTGGCTGATTCCTGGATTGGGGCCTTGCACAGTAGCCTAGCTACTGCGTTCTGGACCACCTGAAGTCCGTTAATCACGTATTTTGGTGCTCCTAGGAAAAGTGAATTTCCGTAGTCCAGACGTGACGTGACCAGGGAATGGACTTCTGTCTTTCTAAGTTGTATGGTAATACGCTCCCGAATTTTGCGGAGCATTCTAAGTAGTCTGAAACATGTACTTACTAGTTTCTTGGCTTGGGCCACCATTGTTAGATCCTTGTCGAGCCAGAAACCCAGATTTTTAATAGATTCCTTCGGAGTGGGTGGGATGCCTAGGCATTTGGGCCAGCTGATTGAAGGCCTGTGGACTGCCTTATTCCCGAGGACCATCAGCTCAGTTTTATCCCCATTCAATTTTAAACAGCTATTTGTCATCCATCCCATCACTCTTTCCATACAGGGAGCTAGACTATCGGAGTCCCCGTTGGTTCTGGGATCTAGGGAGATCACCAGCTGGGTGTCGTCATCGTAGGATGTCATGAAAACATCAAACTCTTGGGCTATCCGTGCTAGTGGTTCCATATAGACATTAAACAGTGTGGGGCTCAGCGAAGAACCCTGAGGCACCCCGCAGGTCAGAGGCATCGTACTGGAGAGGAGATTGTTTTCCATAACTTCGAAAGTTCTCCCTTCCAAAAACAAGGCCAGCCACTGTAGAGTATTACCTTGGACATCAATGTCCATAAGTCTATTTCGCAGAATGTGGTGGTCCACCGCGTCGAACGCTGCGCTCAAGTCCAGAAGTAATAGCGCTGCTGAGCTTCCCTAGTCCAGAATCATTTTAAGTTCCTCTACCGCTGTTAATAGTGCTGATTCGGTGGTGTGCTGAGCGCGAAATCCCATCTGCGTGGGGTGGAGGCATTGATTAGTTTCCAGGAACTCTGTCAGCGCTCCATTTACATGTTTTTCCAACAACTTCCCAACAAATGGCAGCATTGAAATGGGGCGGTAGTTTCCTGATTGCTTTGGGTCTGGCTGAGCTTTTTGAGCAGAGGTCTAATTATGGCATGCTTCCATGCCCCTGGTACTACGCCCGACTCAAGAGAGAGGTTCATGATCTTAACTAGTGTTGGAAGAAGGATCTTTGTGACTTTTTTAAGAATATGCGGCGGGACAGGGTCTAGTGGCGAGCCTGATCTCACCTTATCCATTAATAGTTTCACATCCTCTGTGTGGACTGGGGGAAGCTGGTAATGGTTTGCGGGGGGCGGTCTGCGCCTGATCTCCTTCCTGCCTTTGGGGTATTTCTCTCCCGGTCATGAAAGAGCTGTAGATGTCTGTAACTTTTGTGAGGAAGTAGGTGGCTAGTTCATTACATCTCTCCTCCGAGGCCTCAGTTGGATGTGTATCTTGTGTTGGGGAGGTTAAGGCCTTGACTACTGCGAAAAGTTCCTTTGAGGAATTCTGTGCCTGGCTAATTTTTTCCTCAAAGAATTGGCCTGTGCTTCTTTGATGCTGTTGTGATATAGTCTAATGGCCACCTTATACTTTGAGTTGTGGATCGTAAGTTTTCCTCCAATCCCTTTCAATTTTTTTGCAATTTATCTTTAAGGAGAGTAGTTTGGGGTTAAACCATGACACCATTTTGGGTCTGGATTTTGATTTAAGAGAGGATTTGAGCGCTATTTTGTCCAGTGATTGAGAAATCCGATTTTTCCAGCTAGAATAAGCTTCTTCAACTGTGTCCTGTGTCTCGGTGTTCGGTGTGGTCAAGGCCGCTAGGACATTCCCCCAAGCCTCTGTATTCAACTTGACCCAATTTCTTTTCTTCGTATCTACAGATGGAGGGGGCTTTAACCTCCCACTTACTTTATTGCCTAGTTTGAATGGGATGAGGTGGTGATCTGACCAGGGCGCTGGTATTGGCGGGGTGACTAAGATGTTAGGGTCATTTGATATTACTAAATCAAGTGTATGGCCCTTGATATGTGTGGTGGACGTGACCAACTGGGAGAGTTGAAGGCCCTCAAGATCTAGCTGCAGCCTTTTGACATTGGGTAGGTTCTGGTCCTTGAAGTGTAAATTTAGGTCCCCTACTATGGTGAAATAGGTTTTCTTTACCAAAATACTGGCTAGAAAATCTGATAGGCTGTCTAAGAACTCTCTGTAGGGGCCTGGGGGTCTATATATTAGAAGCCCAGAAAATGTATATGTTGGTGAAAAGGTAATTGAAAATTGGAGGCTTTCGCAGCCCTAAATAGGAAGGGCATCGATATTGCATTTAAATTCACTTTTTATCAAGATGGCGATTATCTGAACAGCATCACAATCGCAAACCCCTCAGAGCAACTGTCTAAAAGAATTCTGATCTAATGTTCTGCTCAGCAACTCAAACACATCCCAAAAAAACAAAAAACAATGTGAATAGGCTCTATAAGCCTCCTGCTTGTTTTCTCTATATCCTGTAATACCCCTCATCTAAGCGTTTATTTGATTTGCTCACTGAGCCGTAACAGTCTTTAATTGACTCACTGAGGCCTAGGCATTTCCCTTCCGAGACCGATGCTTGATTCACTTTTTGTTCCCCCGGGAACCTATACGTTCTCAGCCAAAACATTGGAGAAGAGTTACGGACCCTTCTTTTTCCAAGGCTGTATGCACTTACAACGAGTGCAGCAGTCTGCCTACATTTGCAACTTGAGGTCACATGCTCCTCTAAACAACGGGAGCACTCTGCGCGACCTCAAGTTTGCCAAAGCCAGGAGCTGCACCGGAGCAGCTGACTGCCGACCACGGCTGGATCAGCTGATTGCCACACGAGTGCAGCCACCAATTCAGCTGAAAGCCAACATGGATTTTGAATACTGCACACGCGGAAGCGACAGGCTGCCTTCTTTGAATTTCAACTATCCGGTACAATTTGTAAACATTACGCTTGAATTTAAAAAGTACTCATGCCATAAAACTCCCTATGTTCATGCCAACATCATTGGAATCAGTGTTTGTTTTTTACCTTATCATACCCTAAATACCATACATTGAAACAATTTAACTAATAATAAATAAACTGTAAAACATCTTTACCTAATTTGAACCCATAAATTGGGTTCTAACCTTGCATATCAATCATAAACTCATAACCTATTCTAAAGCTACCAATTTTTAACTCTTTCCATTGTATATAAAGAAAGTATACTTATCTGCTCAGAAGCAGCAAACAAAAGAGGAAAATGCTGGAGTCCTGGGGAGTTTTGTGGACTAAAAGTTTTATTTTGTTTATGTTGTCATATGTGGTTCTAGTATGGAACTTTAAAGGTTGCTGCTTGGAAGTGGTGAATAAAAGGGTTTAATCAATCAATCAGCTTTTATTTCGCATTAAAATAAATGCATAAAAGTACATAAAATCATAAATAATATACATCCGATAAAAGTCATCATTCCATCCAAACAGGTTAAAAAGATATAAAATAGTCAGTAGCAGGTTGGTAGGGACAGCTATGAGGGTAGAGTTATACAGGTCAATAAAATATTTAGCATACCCGGAGAGTTACAGCCACAAACAAAAAACAATACAGGCCCTTAAAGCGTGCCCCTTATGGTGTAAAGTTCACCTTTCTGATCTTTAGGACAGCTAATAAGAAAGTCGCGATCATATAGTGTTGGAAAACGAGGCAGTATCTGTGAGGCCTGCACAAATAACATGTCACATTTGTCCTTCACTGGGAACCAAACACCCTATTGTAGCGCTTGACTCTCAGAGGGTAGAGTTGCAGAGCAGTCTAAGGCTTACTCAAGGGAGGTGGTGTAGGCTAGCAATCGCCATTTTCCAGTACGCTGAAATAACACTCAATAATTGATTGTCTAGTCTGTACTTTACTTTATAAAAGAAAGAGTACATTTATTAAACACACACACTACTCAATACTATGCACCAATTTATAAATATACATAAGCTGTTGGAATTACTTTGTGACATTGCATAACATCTCCACCCCTCCCGAAGGTGGGGTGGGGTCTAGTACCTCCACTTCCATGTATGCACATCATCTTGCCCCCTAATGCAGTGGGTTGACACAACCTGGAGCGAGGGCCTTGCCAACTGGCACCATCCCAGTGGCGACCCACCCCATCATCTCAACAAGCATTAAAAATAGGTACACCTGCCCTGGGGGGACATAACCCTGACTGAGCATCTTATACTGACCATGCAGTAGGCAACTCTACATCTTAGTGGCTAACAGTCTTGGTTGTTCTTCCCCTAACGCAGTAGCAAGAATACATGTTTGGGCATCACTTTAAAGGAGGTACTTAGCATAGCTGATAACAGTTGTAATGCATTGCAATTAAAGCCCCTAAAAGGCATCACAGTTAAAATCACAAGATTAAGCATATACAGCCAGACACCCTAGCAGGAATGTCCAGCCACATAACCCCACTTGGCTTATAAATTCACATTACACATGTGACTTACAGTCCCACCATAGAAAAAACTGTTGGTAAAAATACTTCTCGTGTAAATTGCACCTCTTCACCTCCAGGGGATGCCCTTTTCCAGACATACCCAGCACAGCCTTCCACACATTGAAGCAATTCTTAAGGCACCCCCCAGCTGTAGAACAAAAGTTCCAGCCCGGGTGAAAGTTGATTGCTGGCTGAGCCCCTGAGGGGTTATTTCCTTGGAGTCCTCCAGAGACTGAGGGTGGGACTTGATATCTTCGTGCTGGGGGATACTGCGTTGCTCCTGCAGCTCCCCCTGCTCCTCTTTCAGCCAATGGGGGTGACCCCCCTCCTCTGGGGGCCACCAGGCGCCAAAACCAGTAGCTTTCCCCATGCCTTGCAAGGCATTATGGGGCGCTTCGTGCTCAGCCGATGCATATTATAGCAGCGGCTCTCCCGCTGCTCTGGGGAGAGCTGCGCTTCCCCCGGTGGCCTCACGCAGCGTCTCCAGGCTTCGGTGGGGGGCACGGCCCCATCCGGACCCCCAGGTGAGTTAGGCAGCTCGGGAAGTCCACATCCGGCTGCTTTGGCTGGTCTTCGGGGGCCCGGTCCCACCCGGGCCCCTTGCACCTCCTGTTGGAGAGCCACCAGGGGAGCCCACCCATGGTGGCTCCCGCCCGCTCGGCCCGCACCCTCTGGTGTGGCTGCGGGAGCCGGAGAGTCCATTTCGGTCTGCCCGCTCCGGCGGGCAGACACGAAGGCGGCCTCCTTCCTGGCGGGTCTTCGGGGGAGCGCGACAGCACTCCCCACACCTTCCCGCTGCCACGGGGGAGTGCGACGGCACTCCCCCCCCCCTTGCTTCCAGTCGGGACACGGGGATGGGGTCCCAGGCCAATTCTTCACGGGGAGCGTGACGGCGCTCGCCGACTTAGCTTCTCACATCGGGCCCGGAGTTGGGGTCCCGGGCCCCCCTTAAGAGTCTTCACGGGGAGCGCGACGGTGCTCCCCGGCTTATCTTCCCTCACGAGGGGGGTTGCGTGACGGCACGCCCCCCTCCTCTCAGCCATCATCATCGGGGCCCGTAGTTGAGATCCCGGGCCCCAGGGAGCCTTCGCGGGGGGCGCGTCGGCGCTCCCCGGTGTCCATTGTCATCGGGGGCCAGGGTGGGCTCCTGGCCCCCCTGTTGGGGCTCTTCACGGGGAACGCGACGGCGCTCCCTGACTTTACTTCTTCTGGGGGCAGCCCCCAGGACCTGACCCACCCCGGGGGCACATCTAAGACCGGCGGCAGAGCCCCACGCGCTTCGTCGTCGGTCCCAGTAGAGGTCAAAGGTCGCCTAGCTTCTGGGGGCATATCTCAGCCCCTACCGATCTGCACCATTTTGGCCTCTTCTTGCTCCTGTTGGGCTCCCCAGCCACTGGGAGCACTTTCTTTTGCCCTCTTGGTCTCCAGGAGGGTGAATTCAGCAGGGAGCGGTCTTCACTAGCTCCCTGCGCCAGCCTTTCGCCTGGCTCTCTTCCTGGGCCTCTCTTCTCCTTGTGCAGAGGCCCAGGCTTCTGCTCTCTGGTCCTGGTCTTCCCTTGTGGCACAAGTCAGGGTCCTGGGCCAGTCTGGAGGTTCTTCCTTCCAGCTGCCCATGGTGCCAGGCTCCAGCACCAGTCGTCCTCAGCAGACCACACCCCAGAGAGCTCCTCTTCCTGTGCAAACTCTTTTTAAAGAATTTGGAGGGGCTGGCAGGAAGTCTCTGTTTGCCCTAACAAACAGCGACACATCACTTCTCTGCCCCTGCTCCCTCCTTCCTGCCCAGGCCTCTGGGATTGTTCAAAATGGCGTTGTCCAGGGTTCTCATGCCACATGGTTTATGAAAAGCCCCTTCCCCCCTTGCTGCCTTCTCTCCAGAGCAGCTTGGTGCCTGGCACCATGTGACAGCTGCTGATTGATTAACCTGTAGCTCCACCCATCTTCTCTTCTTGGAGAGGAGGCCCTCGCCCTTGGAATGCTTATCGTGAAGGGCTAGGCCTCTGATGCTACAGCTTGGGGAGAAAGGTCATTAATCCAGCCTGGCAGGGTCAGCCCCAGCCAGGCTCTGGTTATGAGCTGACTCAGAGGAATATGACATTTCTGGATGACCCAAAAGCATTACAGATATGACTTTGAACTCTGCAGAATACTTCTTCTCACCTAAGTTACAGTGGACTTTAGTGCGTGTCTGGAATTTGTAGGCCCTAGGGAAGTGAAACTATCCCATGTGATCCCCATCCTCATAGGAGAATAATGGAGTGGTCCTTCAGAGAAAACAGTAAAGCACACTGACTTTCCCTTACATGTTTCTTCCCATTGTATAAAGCCTATTCCATGTCACCACCCAGCTCTGCATTATTCCTGCCACACCATTCAATTTGTAGCTGCTCCTGGGCTGCGCACGCCAGGAATCTCCCCTGCGCAGCCCTTACACTTGTGCACACGCATGTACACACGTGTATGGATGTAACCAGCCCAGTGCCCCTTACTCTGGCTGCAGCGCAGCGGCCTACTCTCCCCAGGGGGACACCGGTAAAATCCACATGCAGTCTCCTTCATCATGAGTGCACTGTGGGTGAGTCCCAACTTATGAGGCTCTCCCACAGTAAAAGCTCAACAATTAGGTGTTCAGAAAGCGAAAAATCCGGGCGGCTCAGATGGTCAGAACCACCTTCTAACATATAGCATATGTGGTGTTTCCAGTAGTTGAAGAGTTTCAAGAGCCTAGTTGTGCGAGTGTAGGCTACGTTTTTTCAGCAGTGGAATAATACATTTTTTCCTCTCAGCGTTATAAAATGAGCAACAAAATAGGCAATGCGCGATGGATTGGCTGGAAAAACTGTTGTAGGGACATGAAGACAACTCGTTTACCGAGTAAACTTGTGCTGGGTACCCGGCCATTAACGGAATATAATTCAGTCTAAATCTCACCAGTACAAAACGGTATCTGATGTTGGTAACAAATGAGAGATAAGATAAATGCCCAGTTGCCACAGTTGGTAATGCTCGATAAATGATGACTGAGGTTTTATTTTTTTTATTTTTACACCTATCTTGAGTACATTTGGCGATAAAAAGTTCTTTTAATCTGGATTTAGTAAAGGATATGCACTCAGACGGTGAGTTAAACAAAAACTTAAAGTCTAGCTTGCTAAAGGACTGTTTCATATATGCAAGCCAGGTAATCGAGGAAGCTCGGTCCAAAGATAAAAGGTCCTTTAACACAAGTTGATTTAAGAGGACCGTTTCCCTTTTCCAAATTAAGAGCCAAGCTAAGAGCGGGCCATTTTTAAAATATCAGATATAAACGGGAAGCCTAGTTCCTCATGGACTAAAATGTTTGAGCATGAACTAGGAATGGCCAGTAGTCTCTTTAGAAATGTATCCTCTATGACTTGTAAGAATCAAAGTGTGCTATTCCCCAGATTTCTGCACCGTAGGTTGCTATGTCTAGTGTTTTTGCAGAGTAAATTTCTAACATTTCTTTGATTGGTTTGTTCCCTAATTTTATTGTGAACTTCCAAAAGCCAGCTATTCTTTTGGTTATCTGGTTCACTCTATTTCTGACCATTATAGCCCAATTTAGTTTTTCGTCAAAGAGAATGCCCATATACATAACGTTATCCACTCTATCCAAATTTCTACCATTTATATGGAGACGCATTAATTTTTTCTTCTTGTCCCCGCCCACAGCCATTACATAGGACTTAGTTTTATTGACATATAAGCCTAACTCTGCCATATAGGCAGAGTATGACTCAATAGAAAGCTATAGGGCCTTTGGTGTTCTGGTCAATAAGACCACGTCATCTGCATAAAGCATGACGGGCAGTGGAAGTGTGCCTACCACTGGGACGTCCTTGTATTTTTTGTTCAAAATCTCGGATAATTTATTTGTATATAGAGAGAAAAGAAAAGGGGCAAGAACACAGCCCTGTCTCACCCCCTTTAAATCCTAAAGGGTTTTGAACATTCTCTGTGTTTTCCATATCGGACTACCGCCTCTGCATGGCTATAGAGGTCTCTAATAAAATAAATTACGGGAGGGTCCACGGTCATTGAATCCATGATGCCCCACAGTTTACTGTGGTTCACACAGTCAAAGGCTGCGGACAGATCCATAAAAGCCATGAATAGCTGGCCTTTCTTTGCAGTGATGTATTTGGCTGTAATTAGGGCTTAATCATAATGCTAGCCTCCTGTCTTGCCATAAAATCAAATCTTTTGTGGTTAATTCTCCTCCTCTTCCTTCGTCTAAAGCAGGCCCTAAGTCTTTTAGTAGCATGACGAACGTGTCAATTTCATACCATTATCCTTGCTTTCTCCATATATACCATTAATATTGCTTTCTCTGGCCTATCATGATGCCATAAATCATATATCTTCTGACTTTAGGTTGACACATGTCATCCGACTGGTGATTTCTGTTCATGCCAAGTTGTGTATTGATATTGTGCTTATCATATGTGTATTTAGTATGTTGATGGCCTGCTGCAGCTGAATGTATGGAACAAAGGTTGCATTTTAAAATATCTAAGTCGCTTATGGTGCCTTTTTCCACTGTCATTGATGATAAAATCAGTATCGCCAAGTTGGGTAATAATGGCACATATTATTTAAACTCTAATGGGCAATACAATTTGTTGTGTGTTGTGTAGTTAAAATCAAACAATCAGTACTCTTTGATAGTGCAACTCATTCTACAGGACAATATCCACAATATCGACAACCACAACATTGCAAAGGTAACTATATTTAAGTAAGTATAGATTTACTGCAGTTAACTTCACACCTATGTACCTTGATCAACATGTACATGAATGTGAAGCTAAAAATAATAAGTCTATCCTTACCTTCACAATATTTTGTTAGTACATATTCTGGATACAATATTATTGAGGGAAAATATTATGTCACTTTGGAACATACAGTGTAGTTTTGCTGCTACACTGTTGGGGGCCTTTAGTGGGTCTCCATTGTTTGGTGTTAACATCCCACCATTCATTGACAAGATCAGCTGCTCTATCACTGGTGGAGCTGTGAGACATGTGGCCTCTTGTCATGGCATGGAAGTGTTCAGTGGCATTAGCCGGAGAACGCTTTGAAGTCTCTGCATTATAAAGCCTGTGATCAGAAATGTATACAATGACTATGGTGCATCAAACCCATCAGTGCTGTTTTCTGCCTCACTGCTGCACCCCAGGGGCCGTATTATATAAAGGGCGCACTGCTCCTGTTTGAGCTGGGGCACACCTTTAACTAGGCGTGATGGTGCTAATAGGGACAGTGTGCCCTATAACAGATAACGCGCCATCCCCAGGGCAGACGTGAACCCTCAGCTGCCCTGGTGGCAGCACATTTGTGAAACGTTGAGGGGCTGTTTGAAGCAGCTGCTTCATCTTTCACAGTGCAGGTGGCACACGGTCTGCCTTACAAGGGGGGACTGTGGCTCCTCTACAGGAGAGTGAAGTGAGTGACTGTGCTTGCCTGCAGGGGGATTTCTGGGAGGTCCTTTTCCAATTATGTCCTCAGGGAGGGGGCGCTGAGAGTTCTCTACATCTTTGCGCCTTATGAAGACCTCTTTGTGTCTGTGCCCGGATCCATAATACCGCACAGATGCAAAGGCAATGTTTACCTCATTTGCATGGGGCCACCTCTCATGCAAATGAGGGAACACCCACTTTGGTTGCGCTGGCACTACCTGCGTGCCTGCATGATCTGTTTTACAGAAGCGGTCGTGCAGTTGTCTGCGGCCCCATCTGTACTACTACAGTGCTCTGGGGGCACAGAAAACAGATATACATGCACAATGTGCCCCTGGGGCACTTTATATAATAGACCCCAGGTTTCACTCTGTGTTATTCAGCATTGATGTTGATAAAGTTCCCCCACGCCCCCATAAATACTCACCACTTGGTAGGGTCACTGTTTTCTCCTCTAAATATGTTAGCGCTAGTTCTCAATAGAAAACTAGATTCACTTTAAAACATCAACCTTCTCACATGAATGTGTGCTCCAAGCTATGCACTGTATTAGAGAACAACCACTATTAATAGAATTATACTTTCCCATTGTGTCATCTTCAACTTTGGATATCTTATTTGAAGATGACCATATTTTCACAATAAATCGCTGATTTAGTGGCTTGAATAAGGATATAAGTTAAAAACTGAAAACTAAACAGCTGGTGCAGTTGATGTTTCCCTCAGCAATTCTAATGCTGAATTTTGACCTTCAACAGACAGGTCAGATTGGTAGCAGACACGTTGCTATTTTACACACAAAAAAGAAAATAGAAAAATATTGATTTGCCCTTAAAGTAATTGCGAGGAAAAATGAATGTCTAGTGTTAGATTATAAAGAAGAACTGTGTTACTGCCTCTACAAATTGCAAAAATATTTGCAAAAATTAGCTACATAGTTGAGTAAACTTAAGTGTAGTTTCATCTTTCGTCAGTCAAGCCGTCAGTTTGTTATTCTTTCCTCCGATGTGAAACGAATACCTTAAACATCAAAACGTCGTGCAGTACATTCTGCAAACATGCCTGGGACAATGGCGCTTCCCACCTGCAGGTCAAGGGTTCAGAGGTCAACGTGTCAATCCTGTCAGTTCCTCGGAGCTAAGTCTGCGAAGCCCAGTGCTTAATGCTTTTTTTCTCACGGAAGATCAGCTTCAACACCTTGATGAAGTTCCACGACACAGGTGCACGCCTCTATTGCCACTAATTGCCATAAACACTGTGGATGGTTCCTGCAAGCAACAAGCGTTTGAAGTCGACTTTCATGACGTCCAGTTTTCTGACACATTTTTTCAGCGGCCTCACAATGGGTATTAGGTGGGAAACCCCTTCCCATTCCAGAAATCTGTAACCCTAGGAGAGAGAAAGGAAGTGCAAGGTGACTAGACACAGAAGCCCAAGTTTACTAAAATTTCACTCAGTGCAACTCAGCAAGGGAACTTGCTGCCCTGCCTTGCGTGAAAGGAGAGACGAGAAATGCGCCATATTTATTAGGATATTGCTCGCTTCTGCTCTCACGTTGCGCTGACGCACTTTTGG
This sequence comes from Calotriton arnoldi, assembly GCA_963921515.1. Classification (NCBI taxonomy): domain Eukaryota; kingdom Metazoa; phylum Chordata; class Amphibia; order Caudata; family Salamandridae; genus Calotriton; species Calotriton arnoldi. The sequence goes on from CAWUFW010001590.1 coordinate 1,928,156, forward strand.
CAGTCCAGCACCAATGCAGACACAATTATGTCATGCAGCGAGGGTGTCTGCATTGTGGTCAGCATAGTTTTTGTGCAGGAAGGGATACCTTTCTGCGCAAAAACTATCCTTAGAGGAGTATTCCTCTTTTTATGTATCCTGCAGAATGCAGCACACATGCAAAGTGGTAGTATGGAGGAGAAATGCAAGTATTTATCCTCGTTACACGAAGGTCAAGTAGGCACAAAATTTTGGCAACAACGCATGTTTACTGACTTTAGAAAATCTGGGTTTGCGTCAAAATACAACAGTAGAGGAACGGGACCGTCCATGCGCCACCCATGGAACACCTCCCTGACACAGGGTAAAGCAAGGCAGGGCAAGGGGATGCCTAGCAGTACTTTGCGGGTGAAAAGTGTTGCAAGGCCGCTCGAATATCAACTTGCGTGGCTTGGTAAATGTTACAAAGGAACTGGAATAGCTGGAAAGCGATTCAAAGCAACAGAATGTCGGGCAAAAGCTTTGTGCTCACATATGGGACAAATCATAGAAATTGAACAAGTGTTTGGCAATTTTGCACTGGTTAAATGCATTTTGCAGTGTTTTAACCTTGACAAATGGAAAAACAATATTTGCACCAAATGACTACTGCAAAAATTACATTTTGCATCAGTTGGTCGGTTTAAATGTCACTTTAAGACTGTTCAAAATTGCCTGGTAGCAGATCTTACTTTTCTAAAAAGTAAGTGAAGGGCCAAAGATTTTCCTCAAGAGCCTGCTGCCAGTGCCACAGAAGGCCAAGATACTACTTAATGCCCTCTTCTTCTATAGGGTGACCAGATTTTGTAGACCAAAAAAAAAAGGGACGTTCCACAAACATAGAAGGTGAACTACAATTTTGTGTCGACTGAGGTGCACATAATTACTTAATTGAAACTGGTCATGCACATAGAGAACACAAGCAATGAGGCCCTAAAGGTCATTCAATGCAACTCTTAAACACATAATCGGTGTTTATTAAATTGCTTTCTGATAAGCGCTTCTAAATAATCCTGCACTGGAACACAAAAAAATTGCGTCCCTCTGAATGTGCTAAATTCACTGAAATCTGTATGGACAGATGATGAAAAAAAATGGACTGTTCCGGCAAATCCCGGATTCCTGATCATTGTATTTTTCCACCTCTGTAAATTTCCTATCTCTTTATCTTACTACTGCAAGTTATTTTTTGTTCCACATTCTTCCTTTTAGAAAAGATCATGATCAGTGGACAGGTTAACATAAAGCGTTTGCAAATGTCAGACTGTCAAAGCGAACACCTAATGGTAACTTCAGAAATAAACTTCTCGCTGGTACAATCACATAAACCTAGGGCAGAAACTGTCCTTGCATAGACACTTTTTCTCCCTCCAGCCTTTGTAAGGAAAGGACCTCCAGTGTACTAATGATCACTCTATGGTGTTGGTGAACAATTACCCACAATCAAACTCACCACTCGAGGGAAGGAACGCAGCAGGTCTAATTGAAGGTTCCAATCACGTGGCCAACCAGGATATTGGGGGTTGTACTTAGCCTATGGCTTATAAATCAGAACTAGGCAGCTGTGCTCAAGATGTTATGGTACAGTCTCACCTCCTGTGGACCTTCCAAATGTAACGTAAGCCCCCCAGAGAACAGAAACCTCAAATTAGGGACAGCTGCGTTTGAGAGAACCACTCCAGTGGTTAATGGGTTTCATTCCACAAGATGGGTCTATGGGGATAAGACTGGGATCCTTAAACCTGATCTGAAACAAAGGGAGATGTTTGAGGTACCTCAGAAGTAAGGTTCTACAGAACTGCACAAGGAGGTGGGGTGGCTCAACAGTTCACAATGTTGTCTTTGACGAGGGGTTATGGTGTTGTCACTTCTTGTGCTAGGCTGCTCACAGATGCTCACTGGCATTTGGTTGGCACTTTGACGAGTGTTCGCTTTTCCAGAAAGAAACCAAAGTTGAGAGAAAGTTGGCAGTACTGCCTGTATTTCAATAAGGATTTCCCCTGGCATCAGAGCCAGCCCTAGATCAGATAGTTCCCTGGTTGGGAAGAAATGTGGTTCCCTCGCTGCTGCTGGTATTGAATACGTGGAGCAGCAAGGGGTGTTGTTTCAGTCCCTGCCTTATTATATCAGAGAAATGCTTGGCCTCTGAACAGAAACACCTCTACACTTCCCCTGACTCACCTGATTCACCCACGGCTTTGCTCCCTTACGCTGGTGCCAAGTCAGGGCTGGCTTTAGCACTGGTGGCGGCCGGTGCAACAATCATTTTTGGCACCCCCATGACCTCCTCCTCGGATTCTCTCACTACCACCGGGGCAAAAGTGCCCCTCATCTCTCTAATCATAAGTTAGTGCTAAACACAGTGCCCCCCCTGAGGTCAGCACCCCCCTCCACAGGTCAGTGCCCAGTGAGACCGCACCAGTCGCACTGCCCTAAAGCCGGACCTGTGCCAAGTTGTTTGTTGGGAGGTAGGGAGGGTGTTTTTGATGTGTGGCATCAGGGGGTGTGAGGAAGATTGGCGGTGAAGGCAGTTGCTTGAGGCATTTTAAAAAATGAATAAAAGCGTTTTAAACTGAACCACTAAAGCAAGTGAAAGGGACGCTGCTGTTTACACGACTTTAATGCAGGCAGCTCCGCAAGCCACTTCAAAGAATGGAGCAATGGGCCTGGGCCCACCTCGTCCCTGCCAAAAGCCAGCCCTGCCTGGCTTGTCAGTTGTTGCTTTGTAATGTAGAGAGTCTGTGGTTTCAGAATAATTGGGTTATTCTTCTGGGAGGTGTCTAGGCTCTGTTGAGAGAGACCCGTGACCTTGAACCCAGAAATTTAGATATGTTTAGAGGAAACAAGGTTGATTATTAATGAAGGGATAACTATCCATGATTGATTGATATTTCTGGATTTTAAAGGAGATTATTTCCTTATTCCATCAGTCTGAATAGAGAATGCGAGTGCAAGAATCTTCTGTTGACAGGCTTTTCGCTCTGTCTACCCATGCTAATGAGCGTTCTTAAGGGGCTACTTAGTGACTAGTTCCATCTGCGTAAGGATAGTAGACTTCCACTGGAAATCATGATCGGGGACCAAAGTAATTACTACCCCCAACTGAATCAAGGACAACCAGCCATTGGAATTGAGGATTCTGAACATCCTCAATACCAAGAGTCAATTGAAAAAATTATGGGAAAGCTCATTAGGAGGTATAGCTACAGTGTGTGAGTTGTAGGCAAGTTGGCTATCTTGCTAAAATCCACTCTAACTGGTTCATCTTGAGTCAAAACGGGGTTCTCTCCTGAGTCTATGTGTTCTCTCATTGCAAACCCTGCCTTAAAGATTAACAACCTGGCAGGGAAACAGAATCTCTGAAGGGCAGGGGCATGAAAGAAGCTTATGCAGACTCTCTCACTCTCTCACAATGGGAACCCCAATTATGGGTCTCCTTTGAGTGAACTCAGACAAGGTTCCCTTCTCCTTGCTCTTGCGTATAGATGAAGCACCCCCCAACTTTTACATGCACTCTGTGAGAAATGAAGTATACAAAGGGGTGGGAGACTAACACTCATTTTACCCTGGGGGCTAGTAGGAACCTGTAACTGAAGTCACAAATAAATAATAAATAAATCCAGGATTTGTAAAGCGCTGCAAACCACGAGTGAGTGTCTCAAGGCGTTGAATTGTAGGCACAGGGAATTAGGTGATTTGCTCAGAATCACAGGATGTTGATGCGAGACACAAACCTGGTTCCCATCGGCTCAGAAGTCGACAGCTAAGGCCATTAGCCACACCCTCTCCCCAGCGAAAAAACTCTACCCGTGAACTGTGTAATAAGTAGTGCTTTAAATGGGCAGGTACTCACTGGTACTGAGTACCAGCACTTCTTTTTACCCTCTGAGTACAGGAACTTCTCAGTGCCCAGGAACAGTACTGATACTCACTGCAGCATGTTGGGATTTCCCCAAAGAAATGGTCATCATGTGAGTATGCACAGCATTTCTACTCTGCAGTGCATGTTCAGAGGATTAGCATTTCACACTGGCAGTGACCATTATCTTGCCATCAGCAAAATGTGCAGTCACCACCCTGTCGCTGTGTGGCAGGAAGGAAGCTGTTTAAAAATCTAGTTTGCAGTGACTTTCCCTTCCTACATTTCCATACAGCAGCAAGGATTGTCGACAAAGAGCCAGCCAGGACAGCACCTGCATAGCAGGTTTCCTTCCAGTGCCAGGCAGAGGCCTGGGACCGGATTCCTGCATCCAGCACCATCCGGGACCCAGGAAGCAAGGATCAGATCCCTGCAGTTGAGCCCATCATGCATACAGCGTCGCTGAAGACCCCGAACACGAGATGGGCCACTTTAACCCCTTAGCCAGCCTGCCTGCCACTGGGGTCTGACAGTGTCTTTCACCTGACTCCTTTGCCCCCTGCTGAGCTGGTACATTGAGCCCATGATGGGAGGGGAGGAGGTGGGGGATATGGCCTGGAGCCCAGGTGAGATTGGAGGAAGCCTCTACCCTGTTGGAGACTCTGCATATGCTCGGGACCCTTGCAGTGCTCACTCTCCCTGCTACTGTCAACTCTCCGGCCAAGGGCCTTCTGGTCCCAATCCGACTCTTCCTGCAGCAAAGGGGGGATAGAAGAAGGTCAGTTAGACTTGCCACTTTCAGCGATGCCAATGCTGCTGCTCAGTGAGCACAATCTATTATTGTCAGGCAGATTTGTTTTTACATTTGTTTCTCGCTATTAAAATTACAGCGCTGGAGTTAAGATGAAAGTGCAAAGAGATGCCTTTAAATTTTGTTTTTTCTCTTGCCACAGAGGTTGAATTTCAAGCGATACCATCTGAAAAATTGCTGCTTATTCTTTTAACATTGAGATTGATGTTTAATTTTCTTTCCCTGACTGCAGGGTGAGAGCATTTTTGAAAGTTTGCAAACATAAATACTTGTAAATGAACTGCAAAATATTTCAAGATTGGAAATAAGAAAGGAAAAATTAAGAAGCTCTTTTGTTATTCTGAAGTGTCATGGAAGAATTTAATATGATACTTTACTGGGTGATGCGCAAAAGATAAATATTCTTTAGAGTGAGTACCTGCACTTTTTCCTCCCCATTTAAAGCACTGGTAATACCAGCCACTAAGCAGAACTCTCCCCTATGGCTTTGTCTGGGAGGGACAATAGTTCACTTTGATGTGCACCACTGCTTAATTTGAAAAGCAATAAACTGAAGTGCTCCAACTTTTTTGATAGAAACCAGCCGCCAGCTGTTCTGTTCGCCAGCATTGCTGAATACCAAGGCTGTCTGGTCTTGATTCCATCTCATGCCTCTTTCTTTCACCACCCTACATTTCCTGTCCCTGCACCTCACTCTTGCATGTTGTTTTCATTCCTGATTTCCCCTTTGTCACTATTTCCTATCATTCTCTTTCTTTTTCTTCATTCTTTTTCTACATTTCTCTCTATTAATCTGGGTCAAAGTTTGATGATGAAAACTAAGCTCTGGCCTCCAAAAATGAGTGAAGGAGTCCACCACCAGCAACCACTAGCTCAACTTAAGCCTCCCCCCCTTTCCAGCAGTTTAAAAATCAACTATGGGATCAAAGTTGAAGACAAATACAGAGCACATCTGAGGTTGAACGTGATTCAAGATCCATGAGCACATTAAAAGAAAAAATAAGTCAGATGTCACTAAGGAAACTGGGAACCACAGAGAGATAAAGCTAGAGGTGCATTCCACCCAATAACGAAAAATATAAAAAATGGTTGATACCAAATGTATGGGTAAGACATCGCCTGAGGCATGATTTTGTCCTATCTCCAACAGACCCTCCATTTGCAATGCCTCAGCGTGTAACCTTAGCTGCCCTCTGTGTCATGGAAATCAACATGTAACGGCCTTCCTCAATCAGGACACCTGATCAGTTCTGTTGGTTGCATGGATTAAACAAGCGGAATTGACTTGGAAAAAAAGAGACTATGCCATTGGATCAAAAACTACCAAACAAACGTAGTACATGCAAATATAAGAGTATTTAGGAGTCTGTTCAAAATAATCTGTGATGTCATGACAATATTGTCATAAAATTAATAATTCTCATCTTCTCCTTTCCTGGTGCTATTTTATTTATTTATTTATTTACTTTATTTCTAAAGCACGGACCTAACCACAATGGCAGGTCAGTGTTTGCAAACAGGCAGTGGCAGGCGGGTTGGTCTGACAGGTCAGTGTTTGATCCGGTTTTTTGGTTGTTTGTGGGCCTGTTTATGGTTTGCTGGGCCGGTTTTTACTGTTGATTTCCCTGAAATTAAAACAAACATTACCTGAAGCAACCTTAAATCCATGAAGTCTTCCTTATCTTGGAAAACACTTATACAATGTGTCTTTACAAGTTGAAAACTGCCCCAAGTTGCAAACAAGGGACACTTTTTTAGCTTTATAATTCACTGTTCGGGAGGCCACTTGTATTTTGGTGCCTGGGCCTATTTTCTGTCCCAGCCCGACCATGCATAAGACGCACATAATAGAGAAAGGGTAGAAGAGATTTCAGAGGACATTAGTTAAGTAGTCCAGTCTGAATAGGTGAAGTTTCAGCTCTCTTTGACAGGCTAGAATCTCATTCAGTCCAATTTCAAGGGTGGAGTTCCAGAGTCTCAGAGGTTAGCTGGAGAAGGTCTGGTTGGATGTTTTGACCCTTCTCACGTTTGGTATTTCCAAGATTAGCAGTTTCTCTTTCTGGTGTGGTGATTTGGCCAGTATTGAGTTGAAGTTCCTCATTCAGGTACAATGGTTGGCCGGTGTGCCGCTATGAAAACAACAAATGCCAGAGAATATATCGCTTGAACCTGCAAGCTTTGTGACTTCTAGGCTGTGCTTAAAATATCACACTTATAAACTATCTTTAAACCATAAAAGATCACTGTAAGAACCTAAAATGAAAGCAAATGTCCCCAAAACTGCAGCAATTTTCTACTCTTATTTTATGTGGGTGTTTTATTTTACTTCCCGTTGTTTCGATTCCTGCATCCCGTTTGTCCTCTTTTTCTTTTTATTTAAGTAGATTCCACATTAGGAGAAGATGATGCTACCGTGTACGTACTTGAAGCTTCTTAGTTGTGACATGGCTAATTATCCCAAGAACTGCATCTTTTTCTTGGAAAGCAGCAGTCATTCGTGTCCAGCCCAGTTTCCAGCTCCCTCATAATTCTCTGAAATGAGCACTTGTGTAATTCTGAGCCAGTTTCTACTTCTCAGGTTCTCTGAAATCAGATGTTTCGTAATCTGAAATCAGAAGCCATTCGATTCCTGACTAATATTATTTCATGAGCGAACGTTTCACCTCATAAATATGAAATTACCTCTTGAATAAAACAATCAGCAACTGAAAGTGACATGTTAAACTTTGCAAAGGGTCTGCACATGTGACTTTTTAGTGAGTCTTTTCAGCTTGTTCTGGAAATAAAATGTTTTCGTTGAAATCTGCAAGTGATGCAGCAGATGGCGATTTATATGGTAGGAGCTGTAAATCAAGAATTATGTGGAATAACACTGTGGCCGAATCACGTCATTCCAGGAGCCCTATCTCCATCATGAATGTGGAGTAGATCCCTTATGATCTCCAAATATACCTGAGCTTCATTTGCATTGCTATCAATTGCAACCCTTGAAACAAGGCGAGATGTCATTTTCTCTTCGAGATGCTGAAAAACCACCGTGAACAAGTTTCTTTTCGCAATCGAACAAGGCTTCCTTTGAGGCAAGCGACGTTACCCGTAGGTAGGGTGACCAGAGGTCCCGAATTTCCCCGGACAGTCCCGGCTTTCAGAGGACTGTCCCGGTGTCCAGACACTTTTGGTAATTGTAAATACATGTCTCGGTTTTTAGGATAAAGGTAAAGTCGTACTGCATAGCAGAATTTATTAGTATGTTCTCCTTTCAGGCCCCTCTGAAGTCTGAAATAATGTATTTGTTTCTGCCAGGCACGTAGGGGGCGGGGGGGGGGGGGGTGCAAAGTGGAGGTCCTGAGATTGCTAAGGCTATGTATACATAGCCTTGTAAGTTTGTGTGCGCGTATACACACATTTACGAGATTTACAGGGCTAGCACACATATATATATATATATATATATATATATATATATATATATATATATATATATATATATATATATATATATATATAGTTTTTTTCTTTTTCTTTTAGATACATTTTATATATTATATATTTTGTATTATTATTATTTTAAGGCTATGCAAAAATCGGGACAGGCCAGATATAGAAGACGAAAGGATTTAGTCCTACTTTTATGTCTGACCTGTCCCAGTTTTGATTCTCAAATTCTGGTCACCCTACCCGTAGGTTACTTGTACTCAGATATTTGTCCCCGCAGAGCCACCGTTTGCTCATAAACAACGATGTAATTGCAACTGCAGCAGGAAAACGTGCACCTGGACCCGAGAGTCCATTTGACACCTATCACAAAAAAATCATAAAGGATTTAGCCGATGCTTGCCTGGGCCTGAGCCTCATTTGCTGATTCACTGGGGGATGTCAACACCTCGCTCGCTCCATCCTGTCGAGCCCTCTGCAAGTGACAGGCGTAACGTGCATATGCCTCATTTAAGAGGAATGAAACTTGACAAGATTAAATGCTGCCAGGCCCTTTTTTCTTCACTCTTCCTAAGTTTGCCCTTTGCTCTGGAGCTGCAAGAGACAAGTGAGACGGTAACAGGTGTTCTCAACTCTCAGAAGCGCCCAGCACCGAATAAACGGTCGGGTTAAATTGTGTGGAAAGTGTATAACGCTGCATTTAAATAGCTTTCGAAGGATGTCAATGTTCAGCTGAAAAACTGAGCTTAGGGAAAAAAGCAAAATGTTGTAAAGATAACATGGCGTTTAATTAGATGCTGGATGCCCATAGCCAGGGCTTTAAGTGGGATGAAAAAACTAGGGGTCTCTCAAGGGGCGTGGCTGATGTAATTAGGGCGTGGTTTAAAAAGTAAGCTTAAAAAATCTGTGCTTAGCATAGAGTGCCGCCCGATTTGTATTTTGCTGCTTCTGTCGTTGTATCCACATATGCAATACAACAAGCAAAATTACACCTACAACAAGCCAGGACTATTGGCTTTGCTAATGGTTGTTAGTTGCATAAGATAAATAAGCAACAACTATGGCTTCGTCGTATATAATATTGACAATGCTTCCATTCTGAAATGATGAGACTGTGAAATAACTATAATGAGTCTCTTAGAAGTTACCTCAAAGGCAGTGAAGGGTGGTACTGCTGCACAATTAAGATTTTATTTTTCACCCTGAGGGTGAGGGCAAAAATGGAGAGCCCAATACGGACCCGCCTCAGCACCTGCTTTTCAGAACTGCCGGTGCTGAGCACCGACAGGACCCGGCCTTCTTAAAGCCCTGCCCATAGCTCAGGACTCCCCGTTGCATTCCCAATGTTTCCTACCTCCACATGAGTAAACTTCTTCCCAATGAGCTGATCTCATATTTGTTCATCTAGTGCTTGCTGACTGAATTTTGGATCTTTTTGTGGCTTTTCTTCCTAATTCAGCTTAAGTTTTTATTATAATGGGAATGCAGTGTTTCTCTGAATGCCTAATTTGTAGACTTATATAAAACTATGTGTAGGGGTCCTAAGTTTTTCTTAGAAGCCAGATACCAGGATTGCCAAATGGCGGGGTTGCCAAATACTGCTAGCGCTGCTGAATTTCACTGGCACTGCCGAATATCGCTGCCTACTCTTGAGTCCACAAACAACGAGCATTATTCTGGTTTGATGGAACATTATGTTGTGTGATCCAACTGGTACCTGCCAACTTGAAGAACAATCTCACAGTGTGAGGAGGGGTTGGGGCCTTAAAGGGGCGGGGCCTCATGCTGAGAAGTACCTAGGAGGCACTTTTGACCCCCTCCCCCACAAGGCGGCTCCTGCCAATAAAAAAAGCTTGCTGAGGTTTGTGCCGATTTCCTGCAGTGTTTTTACACCTCTTAATGGATGTCGGCAATTCAAAGCCTCAGAAAACCACTATTTACTGTGGTTTTCAGCTCGTTTTCCCATCCACCGTGTGATATCGGCTCCTCACCGGGAGACCGTGTGATTGGAGACGATATCGTGTGTCACATGGTGGCATCCTGTGAGTTGGCAGGTATGCAACTGTAGTCCTAATCCTAGGGTTATGGTTGGATCACATAAAACAAGGTTTCCCTCACCCCAGAGCACTACTTGTAATTCATATACGTATAGTAGGGAGTGTGTACTGTTGGGTTCTATTTCCTCCTGTCTCTCTTGTAGTAGCTAGTCTTGGTTCCACCTCATGTGTCTGCCAACACCATACACTTCCTGTCTCTTTTTCTCATTTTCTAAGTTCTTTTCCTTATTGAATTCTTGTCGCTTTCTTCCTATCTTTCTCCTTTTTCTGTCTTTCTCCCACTTGCTCAGGGTGAAAGTATGATGATAAAAATCAATAAATCACAGTCTGTAAAAAGGAGCGCCGATGTTCACCACCTGCAACATCTAACACAAGTTAATCACTGGTTTCTCTGGAATTTACGCCAAATCATCTGCACAGTGTGGACACTTGACGTGTATATTCCATCAGATCAATTAGGGGGGCCTCAAGCATTTGGTATTTAAAGGATGACTTAGTGATGGCTGAACCGAACCTGACCTCTTCACATTTTAGTGGTATGGCGTTTCAGGTGGTTAAGTACCGAAATCTGCCTTTCCAAATTTGAATTAAAACAAGAAACTGGCAATAGTTACTTGCAGATTCCTCAAGTAAAAACTACCTCAAATCACACCGAATTTCACTCTTTACAGCACAATATGGTAGATGCAGTGGGATTCGAGGTGGTTCAACGTCTATAGGGGTTCCTATGGTAGACCCTTCAAGAGAAGGGGAAGAGAAGCCCTCCAGAGTGCTTCCAGAACTTCCTGCATGTAAGGCTGCTCAAGGAGGTGGGATATAGACTGGAAAAGATTGCGTGTCTGTTTCCATGTTGGCGTGTGTGTATGTGTTTGTTTGTCAGCATGTGAGGGTGTGCAGATATGTAGCCAGAAGTAATGCAGCAGGTGCAGTTTCACTAACCATGGCCCTTGAGTTTAAGGTGCTCACAGCACCATCTCTATGGATAACACTTACTGCCCAAGTGGAAGATGGAGGCCCCAACCCTCGGCACACTTGCAACTCACACTTGTGTGTGTGTATGTATGTGTGCTGGTGTGTGTGTAGAGCTAGCTGTGAGTTTATAAGAAACCAAACTGAGCAGTTTCAGTAACGTGGGTTTCCCTAAGCGAATTGTATGCTGGGGTGACTGCTGACCTAGGGCCCCCGCGTGTTGCATTCCCAGATCAGCAGGAGGATGAAGGCACACATTTGAGGATGCTGCACGGATGCATTTTATTTCCTACTGCCCTCTGTGTGACTCTTTGCAAAGCTGTGCCCATATTGTTCCTCCTTTGTCTATCAGTTTATCTGCTTAAAATATGTGCCCATATGGTAGTGTTTAGAATTGTAAACACACACATTGCTAGCAGATTCAATAACAAATTTAGGTTTTGCACAGATTTAAGCAGTCTTTCAAAAAGGAACAGCCCTAAACTACTTTACAGAGGATTACGTTTGGAAAACATATATGTATATATTTGATTATGATTTTTTTTAAAGCAAGAGGCAGATGAGACAGCTAAAGCTGTATCCATGCCAAATGTAAAAAGAATGAGGACTGCACTTTGTTTACCTGTTCCCACAGAATTAAGATCCTGGCCAGGTAAAAGCCAAGGCTCTGGACCTTGGCAATTGGCTGGTATTGGGTTCCCTGTCAGACCACAGAGTATCCTAGCCCTCCAACATATACACATTTACTTTCAAGAAATTACAGCTCATCCAGTCCTGATGTTACACATGTTGCATTGAAGGGGTGTCCTGGAGCTCAGAGGGGGTGGCCGAAGCCAAGGATAAACTGGGTGTGATCTGAATTAACATCTCATTTATGCAAGTACAGCAAGATCATCTTAAGGTTTTAATCGATCTTTGACCAGTCATTAAAAGACCAAACCATTCCTAGATTAAAACATCAGTCTCGCATTATATATGTAATAGTTCTTCATAGGGTGTTATGGACAGTAGTGTTTCTGGTATAGTCAGCAATTTTATTTACATTTTTACTGGGAGCAAATTTAAATTCATGCTCCTGGGATTAGGCTGAAAGCCACTTCTTATTCCCTAGCTGCAGTTTGCCCCAGTGTAATGGCCACGTGTCCTTCATTTTCAAAGCTGCACTGGCAAAGTGTTGCTTTTCAACGCTCAATCCATTTTCTTGTGTGTTTTAGTATTGTTTCCCAGATAACACTTTTAAGTACACCTGATGTAGGTTGACCAAACACTAGTCTGAAATGTGGCCACTTTTTTGCTTTTCGTATGAATATTGTCAGCCCATTGATCATCCAAGTTCCTCTTCACCAGATTTTACAATGGTGGCACAACAGTGTAAAAGAAATGCAAACATTCCTTGATTCGTCAGTATGGGAACATAGCTGATGTCACCTAAAGGAATCACTTATTCTTAGTTCTGTTGGAAACCAAGAGTACCTCTATGTATCCTAAACCAACTCCTAGAATAGATACAGAAGAGGAAAACCCTTCCTCAGGAGCTTAGAGGTTCTGCAAAAACTAATCAGCGATGGGTAACTGTCTACCGCTGTACAGGCTGTTTCAATGGAGAAGTAGATGCTTCTGTATGTTAAGTACATAGACTACTCGACGGCATTCCAAAGGGCAGCTAGAGAAACAAATCTGGAACCAGTTAAGGAGGTGGGATACTTCATCCTAGCTCCTGACAGGGACTAAGTTGTTTGGCTCTCATAGTTGGGTCTAAGTAAAGAGTGCTACTGACAAGGTAACCTTGGTGTAAAGTTCCAATAAAATCCCATTAAAACTCTTTCATGCACGACCTCCACGTCTGACTAATCTACATATGCAGATGACCTGCGGTAATCATAGTATGAAATTATATTTGTAAAAAAAGAGTGATTTGCTTCTCTGATAGCAACATGAAAAGATGTGCTAAAGGTTTCACATGAAAAATCAGTAAAACTGAGCAAACATTATCTATCTATCTATCTCTCTATCTATCTATCTATCTATCTATCTATCTATCTATCTGTCTATCTGTCTGTCTATCAATCATATATATGTATAGAAAGCACCCTCTCTTAATTAGTACCAACGGTATAGCCAAGATCCTTGACTCATCACTGAGCCCTGACGTGCGAGAACTCGTTTTATTTGAATATATCACAATATAATATATAATGCTGGCAAGTCCAAGTCTTATTCAAATCCTCCTAACAAAAGTATTTAATCAGTTCAAATAGCTGAGTCTGTCCTGTTTGGGGTGTGAACCTTCACCCGTGGGCATTTATACATTGGTTCACCCCAATATTTGCATATAGTTACATAGAGTAAATAACTCTTCCTTTATTCAATGTAATGCCCAAGTGGGCACGATTCAACAACCCAGTAATGAATTACAGCCAGACAATTATGCAAATAAATCTTAGCAGTGATGCGAGCTCGTAGTTGAGGAATCACCCTTGGTGCACCTGTGTAGAAGATACAAACATGTTAAAAGTCGAAGTTGCAACCACACCTTCTTTTCGAAAAGAAACAAATGAAATACAGCTAGTCATAGTACCACATTAACACACTGAGTACAATTTAACCAAAGTGCAATGCCATCTCTTTGTCTGAATTAGGACCATATGGGACCAGGGAGTTAAAATCTATGATATACTGTGACTCTAGTCTACATAAATTTTGAGTCCTGTTATTTCCTCCATGTTGGGGGTGATCCTATCGAAAGCAAAATATTGTAATCTTTTGCTATCATTCCAATGGATCTCTTGAAAATGCCTGGCTCATGGGTATTGTTTATGATGTCGATCATTGGCTCCCATATGGTCCAGAACACATTTTTGTTTTACACTGTGGATATATTTCCATTGTACAATGTGTAATATGGGCATATCAGGAGATAAACACAGTAATTAGAAATAAAAGAAAGACTTTTCAAGATGGTTTGTTTCCTAGTACTGTTGGGAACATGGAGTTGTTTGACAATTTCATTGTATTTGTACGTCTTCCACCTGGTACATTTAAGAAAACCTTTTCGGTGCTCTGGTGCAGATTTTATTATAGTGTCAGGTATCAACTTTTTGTTCAATGTATCTTTTAAAGAATTACTTTTTCGAAATGTGACCCTTGGATAAGTATCCAGATATTGTGCTACTATATCATCTGTATGCAAGGTATGCCACTGCTTGTGAAAGATGTGTCTGATTTTAGCAGCTTCCTGCTATAGTCCGTTATAAACATGATAGGGCTTTCTTAATTTTTGAGAGGATTTGAACTAACTAGTAGTTCCTCTCTTTTAACAGTCTATCCTTTCCATTGCAGCCTCCAGTACCCTACTGGTATATCCTCTCTCTTTCTCCTTAAACCTGCCCAGCATGACATTCGTTTCAGACTAGAAGGCTTCTTCACCGCTACAGTTTCTCTTAGCTCGCAGCAAATTCCTCATAAGGGACACTGCTGATAAGATTAACTGGATTACTGCTGGAGGCATTAAGAATACTGTTCCCCGCTGTCTTTTCACAGTGTAGTTTAAGTATTGAGGTTGGTACCACATGTTTCAATTTTCAAATTTAGAAATTCAACAGAGTATTTATCAGTTTTGCTGGTGAACCTGAGGTTTAATAGATTGCTGTTAAACCTTTTCACCAACTCAGCTGACATTTTCTTAGATCCTTTGCATATAATGAATAAATTCATGTAACGGACCCAAAGCACTACATGTTCATTGCTGCTGTCCATGACACTGACGACCTGCTCTACCCACCAGCCCATGAAAAGTTAGCATGGCTGGGTGCCCATTGGTGCCTTGTTTGTAGCTGTAGAAATCTCTATCAAAAATGAAAAAAATGGTTGGTAAGACAAAATCAGATTATGTATAACAGAAGTTTTGTGTGCGGAAAATAGGATAAAGGTTTGGTTCTGGGGAAAAAGTGTAAATTTAAAATTTTTGCATATTTAATTTATTTTAAAGTTTCTAGTTAGTACTACTGTAATCTGCAAACTTAAAAAAATATATACAATAATAAAACTACTTTTACACACTTATACACACTTATATCAACTGACTTATCTTTTCTTAGCCACTTATAAAACAGTAGTGCACTATATTTATGCTTAACACCCAGAACGCAGACTATGTGTGGTCTAAACAATATGGCTGCCTTTAAATTTTATAAGGGCTTTCATTACCCAATCATATACTGTTTTGCCTTAAGGGCCTGATTTACAATAATAAACTTACACTTTTGGGTAATTTTATGATTGTTTGCTATTTAAAAAAGCATTTCACTAGTAGTATTTTTAAGACTACAGTCTCCGCACATGAAAAAATAGGACTGTCCTATCTTTTTATGTGTGGAGATTCCGCAGTCATAAAGATAGTTCTCATAAAATACCTTTGTGAATAGCAAACAATTGTAAACTTACATAAAAAGTAAGTTTACCTTTGTAAATCATGCCCTATAACTTTAACACTAAATTAGATCTTCTACCAAAAACGATCCTTTACATCCCATAATCTACAATTCTGCAAAACTTAATCTAAATCTGTTCAGCCACTTTTCGTGCTATGCTTGTTTAGACAACACTTTATGACACAACACGACACTCCACTCCACTGTTGAACACGCCACTCCACTCTATGACAAGTCACTCCACTCTATGACAGTCCACTCTATGACATGTCACTCCTCTCTGCAACACACCACTCCATTCTACCATACGCCACTTCACTCAATGACATGACGCTCCACTCTATGACACTCCATGCCACTCCACTCTACAACTTGCCACTCTACTCTATGCCAATCCACTCTACGGCATCTCAGTGCACTGTATGCCATTCCACTTTATGCCCCTCAACTCTAAGACAGTGTACCACATGCAACTCTATGATACACCACTCCACTCTACTGTACAACACATCACTCCACTCTATGCCACTCACTCTAGAACAAGCTACTCCACTGTTCAACAGTCCACTTCACTCAGTAACACTCCACACCACACCATGCAACTCCACTCCACTCCAAAACACGACAGGCCACTCCACTCTACAACACAGCACTCCACTCGACCACATGCCGCTCCACTCTAAAACATGCCACTCCACTCTACGACATCCCACTTCACTATACCCCACTCCAATCTATGCCCCTCCACTCTAAGACACTGTATGTCATGCCATTCTATGACACGCTACTCTACTCTACTGTATGACACGCCACTGCACTGTACCCCACTCCACAACACTCTACTCCACTCTATGCCCCTCCACTGTATGCCACTGTACACCACTCCATTCCACTGTATGACACGATACTCCACTCTACGCCATTCCATATTACTTCACGCTACAACACGCCAGTCTACTCTATGACACTCCATGCCTCCACATCGTACGACATGCCACTACACTCTATGACAAGCCACAACACTCTATTACATCCCACTCTACAACATACCATTCCATTCTATGCCACTCCACTCTACGCTCCTCCACTCTACGACACTCACCTCCACTCTATGCCACTCTGTGACAATCTACTCCACTGTATGTCACTCTATGACACTCTACTCTACACCACTTGACTCTACATCACTCCACTCTATGCCTCTCCATTGTACATTATGACACTATATGCCACCTTACTGTATGCCACGAAATTCTATGACACAACAATCTATGCCACTCCACTCAACACTGTTCTACTCTATGCCAATTCACAGTACACCACTCCACTCTACGCCACTCCACTCTATGCCACTCCATTCTACACCACTCTACTCCTTGTTCCTCCATTGTAAGGCACTGTATGACAAACCACTCCATGACATTACACTCCACTCTACTGTATGACTCGCCAATCCACTCTATGCCACTCCATTCTTAACCACTTCACTCTATGCTATTTCACTCTACGCCACACCACTCTGTCACTCCTCTTTAAGCCAGTCCACTCTGCAACTCTCCACTCTATGCTATTCCACTCTACGCCACTCCACTCTGTGCAACTGTATGCTACAACACTCAACTCTATGCCACTCAACTGTACTCTATGACATGCCACTCAACTGTACGCCATTCCATTCTACGCTATTCCACTCTATGCCACTCCACTCTACAACACTCCACTCTGCACCATTCTACTCTACACCAAGAAACTGTATGCCACAACACTGTACACCATGACACTCTACACCACAATACGCTATTCCACTCTATGCCACTCCACTCTACAACACTCCACTCTGCACCATTCTATTCTACACCAAGAAACTGTATGCCACAACACTGTTCACCATGACACTCTACACCACAATACTGTACACCACTCCACTTAATGCCTTGACACTGCACGCCACAATACGACACTCTACAACATGACACTAAACGCCATTCCTCTCTATGCCACTCCACTCTATTTCATTCCACTCCACTCTGATCAACTCCACTCTACGACACTCTAAGCCCTTCCACTCTATCACAGTCTACTCCACTCTATGTCACTCCACTGTAAAACACTCTACTCCAGTCTATGCCAATGTATAACACTCTACTCCACTCTATGCCACTCTTTGACACTCTACTCCACTCTAAGCAACTCCCTCTATGCCACTCCACTCCACTCCAGTTTACTCCACTCCATTGTATGACACACTACTCTAATCTACCCCACTCTACCCCATTACTCCAGTCTACGCCTCTCCACTCTACGCCACTCTATGCCACTCCACTCTACCACTCTTTATTATACTCTATCCCACTCCACTCTACAACACTCTACTCCACTTCCCAACACTTTCCAACACTTTATGAAATGCCACACCACTCCACTGTATGTCACTCCACTCTATTCTATGCCACTCTGCTCTATTCTACTCCACACCGCTCTACTGAATGACACACCACTTCTATCTATGACACTTTGCACCACTCTATGCTATGCCAATCCACTCGGTTTTAATGCACTCAACTTAACTCTACAACACTTTACCCCATTCTACTTCACTGTATGACACTCTACTCTAATACACTCTACTCTATTTTATGCAACTCCACTCTACAACAGATGACTACTCTCTATGCCACTGTATGACACTCTACTCCACTCTGTGCCCATACTGTCCACTCTACAACACTCTACTCCACTATATGCCACTGTACAATACTCTACTCCACTCTATGCTACTCTACAACACTATACTCCACTCTATGACACTCTACACAACTTCCTATATGCCACTCCACCCCACCCCACTTCACTCTACTCTACTCTACTCCACTCCACTCTACTACTCCACGCTACAGGCACACCACTCTATGCCACTCGACTCTACAACACTTTATGCAATTCCTCTTTACCACACTCTACTCTACTCCAGTCCACTCTGCAACACTCTACTCCACTCTATGCCACTAATCTCTACCCCACTCTATGACATGCCACTCAACTCCACTATACGACACACCACTCAAATTTATGACACTTTAATCAACCTTATGCTATTCCACTCCACTCTACTCAACTCCATGTCCCTCTACTCTATGA
Organism: Calotriton arnoldi; assembly: GCA_963921515.1. NCBI lineage: Eukaryota > Metazoa > Chordata > Amphibia > Caudata > Salamandridae > Calotriton > Calotriton arnoldi. Next base: position 1,946,873 of record CAWUFW010001590.1, read on the forward strand.
CAGGCCACTCCACTCTATGGCTCTTTAGTCCACTCTATGCTGCTCCACACTATGACACTCTACAACACTCTATGCAACTCCTCTCTACAACACTCCATGCCAGATTATGACCCTCTAGTCCACTCTATGCCCCTCCAATCTATGCCACTTCTAATACACTGTATGGCACTCTATGACACGACACTCCACTCCGCTCTATGGCACGCCACGTCCACTGTATGACACAGCACTCCACTCTACAACTCTCTCCTCCACTCTACTGTATGACACTCCATTCTACAACACTCTACTCTCCGACACTCTACTTCACTCTGTGCCACTCCACTCCACAACACTCTACTCCACTATATGCCACTCTGCTCAACAACACTCCACTCAATTACAATCCACTGGATGACACTCTACTCAATGACATTCCACTGTACAACACTGCACTCTACAACTCTCCACTTTATGACACTCCACTCCACTCTATGACACTTCACTCTATGACATGTCACTTTACTCTACACCACTCCACTCTAGAAGACTCTACTCCACTGTATGTCTCTCCACTCTATGCCACTCTACTCCAGTCTACAAAACTCCACTTCACTGTAAGATACTCAACTGTACTATATGGCACGCCAATTCACTGTATGACACGCCACTCTCAAAGACTGTGCTCAACTGCATGCCCCTCTAATGTATGCCACTCTACTCCTCGTTATCACAATCTATCCAACTCCACTGTACGATAGTCCACTCTGTGGTACTACACTGTACCACACTCTGCTCCACTATACTATACAACACTCCACTCAACAACACTCCAGTCATTGACACTTTACTCACTGTACTCCATTCTATACCACTACACTCTACAACACACTACTCCATCTTATGCCACTCTACGAGACTGTACTCAATGACACTTCACTCCACTCCACGACACTCCACTCCAGAACACTCCAGTTTGTGACACTCCATTGTACGACACTCCACTGTACCATCCTTGCCCGCACTAGTGTGAGCAGGGAAACCGCTATGTCCTGGGAGTGGGCACCCAAGTGCACAGCTGAGTCTGGACCTGGGGGACTGGGTCCCCTGGGCAATTACTGGCTCGGGGGCGCACGGCCCCCTCCCTTTCAAATGCACGGCTTGGCCCCGGGGTTGAGGTAACCAGGGCTGATCGCTGTCCGGGGAGGGGGCCTCATGGCCCCCTTCCCTCTTTTTTCCACAGCTGGGTCCCGGGGGAGGGGGTCGCCAAGGCTGAAATCGGCCTGGTGAGGGTGGGCTGCATGCCCCGCTCCCCCTTCTATTAAACAGACAGGCCCCAGGGGGTGGCGATCCCCGTGGCCGAAATCGTTCTGTGGAGGGGGGCCATGAGCGCCCCCCTCCTCCCATTAATATCATGAATCTACCCCCCCAGAACTGGATCACTGAGGGGGGCATATGAAAAAGCAGATCCTCCACAAAATCTTGGCAAAATTAAAAACAAAAAATGTTTTTGGCCCCCAGCGGGGTCCCTGTGGAATCCCACCACGAGGCCTAACGGGTTAGGGTCTTCCTACCCTTACCTCTTCTTTTTTTTCCACCTTTTTTCTTGAGATTCAGATGACTCCAAGTCCCAAGATGACTCCTAACACTTCTTGGTTGAAGTGTTGGCAGCCAATCAGATCTCAGCATGAGATCTGTCTGATCCGCGTCCCAAGATAGTTATAAACGTTTTTTCTTTAATAACTCAAAAACTACTGAAAGGATTTACACCAAATTACAAAAAGACCGCTTTTTGCACCAAGATCTACCTTTCTGTCAAATTTGGTGTATTTCCGTTAAGCAGTTCGGGCTGTAGTTGTGTCTAAAATCTATAAGGGAAATTGCATTGGGAAAATGCATTTTGGAACCCCCCATTTTCTTGGCCCCCACTTGACAAATCACCCTGAAACTTTCCACACAGCAGCTGAAGTGACTTGCTTTCTAGATTTGAAAATTTCGTCAAGGTTTCTCAAATGGCATCAAAGTTATTGGCAAAACAAAAAATGCTTTGTCTATAGAAGCTAGCTCCTAACTATAACTACCTACTGGCGACCGCCAATATATATATATATATCCTTCTCTGGTTTCGGGGCATGTTGCCTGTGTTCTTCCTGACTGCCGGCCGTTCTCATTTATCAGCGCTATGCCGCGTGCTTCATTTCATCCAAAACTCGTCTTCCTCTCAATTACAAAATGCCACGGCATTCCAGTTCAGTGTTCTTTAAGGTGATTTGATCCAAGCAGAAGATCAACATCAACATGTTTTGGTGTCAGCACACCTTGGTCACGATGCCAACCATCTCCAACATTAAACATTTTAAACCCACCCTCCGTGGTCAGATACATCGACAGAGTGAAAGGACTCAGCCCTCTTAAACCTAAACCAGCAACATATTGTAACAGCTATTTCCATAGGTTTATTTCATAAAACATCATCAATGATAATACAGATTATTATTTTCATATGCTTTGTGGTTCAAATTTCATTACATATCACCTTTAATGATGCAGTATTTATACCGGTCCAGTCCTATTATGTGCTATCACGTTTCTAATACCCTCTGTCAATGGCGCCAGCTTTGAGTGGTCTGTTAACTACATGCCTAGTAGGGCGCTGATGGTTGTTTTCAAATTATGCACATTCCTTTTTCTTATTGTCCCGCCTTAGTTAGGTGCACAGATACAGGCAGTAACTGTATAACATTCATGTCCAAGTGGGCTAGGTACACTTTCAGATTATGGCATATTAGAGTTATACTAAATCCGCAGTAGTCCCGATAACATATCTTCATCCTGCCCAAGTGGGCTTAATAGAGTTCATTCTACAGGTCATAGCTCTGTTGAAACAATATTGAATTTAATCAACTCTACAACGTGAATAAATCCAACAACCTTGACCTTGCCTTCTAGGCTGTTCAGTCTTCCCCAAACAAATCGCACTCTCAAATAAACAATAAACCAAACCAGCTCTGTCGCTGCGACTCTCTATTCACTCGATGTGAAAAAGAAGGGTTGACTTTACACCTGCCATTACATTAACCATCCACATTGAAATGCATTCAGGCTTTCATCCCTGTAAAAAATAAAAACACATTATATATATATATATATATATATATATATATATCACGTCCAAGGCCCCCCGCAAAGAAAGACCAGGCACACACAGTGGATCGTTAGGACCGGCTGATTTAATGGAATGGCATGATGCATTTCGGATTTATTTCCTTCCTCAGATGCCTTCCTAGACAGAACAGTGTCGTCGGTATCCATCATTTAATGGCCCCTGCTTCACTCTGATAGGCGAAGATGACACAGTGGGCGTAGCAGACGTTGGGACGCTTGGTAAGTACCTTCCCACATGTGGGTGGCGTTCTCAATCATGCCAGTTCCACCAATCACACAGGCGCCACTCTGCCGGTCCCACAATCCAACATCCAGCCGCTTTTCTGACACGGGAAGTCCCGACCTGGAATCTTGGACTGAAGTCAGTCCCAACGATCGCTGCTGTAATTATCAGATAGCGGCGGTGCGGCAGTTTTCCAAAAGTCTTGAAAGAGTCCAAAATGCCAATTAACCTCCTGCACTGCTTGTGGGTGGGGTGCCCAAGGTGCTTAGTGGCCATGCACCGCAATATCACGTCCAAGGCCCCCCGCAAAGAAAGACCAGGCACACACAGTGGATCGTTAGGACCGGCTGATTTAATGGAATGGCATGATGCATTTCGGATTTATTTCCTTCCTCAGATGCCTTCCTAGACAGAACAGTGCCGTCAGTATCCATCATTTAATGGCCCCTGCTTCACTCTGATAGGCGAAGATGACACAGTGGGCGTAGCAGACGTTGGGACGCTCGGTAAGTACCTTCCCCCATGTGGGTGGCTTTCTCAATCCTGCCAGTTCCACCAATCACACAGGCGCCACTCTGCCGGTCCCACAATCCAACATCCAGCCGCTTTTCTGACACAGGAAGTCCCGACCTGGAATCTTGGACTGAAGTCAGTCCCAACGATTGCTGCTGTAATTATCAGATAGCGGCGGTGCGGCAGTTTTCCAAAAGTCTTGAAAGAGACCAAAATGCCACTTAACCTGCCGCACTGCTTGTGGATGGGGTGCCCAAGGTGCTTAGTGGCCATGCACCGCAATATCATGTCCAAGGCCCCCCGCAAAGAAAGACCAGGCACACACAGTGGATTTGATCCAAGCAGAAGATCAACATCAACATGTTTTGGTGTCAGCACACCTTGGTCACGATGCCAACCATCTCCAACATTAAACATTTTAAACCCACCCTCCGTGGTCAGATACATCGACAGAGTGAAAGGACTCAGCCCTCTTAAACCTAAACCAGCAACATATTGTAACAGCTATTTCCATAGGTTTATTTCATAAAACATCATCAATCACAATACAGATTATTATTTTCATATGCTTTGTGGTTCAAATTTCATTACATATCACCTTTAATGATGCAGTATTTATACCAGTCCAGTCCTATTATGTGCTATCACGTTTCTAATACCCTCTGTCAATGGCGCCAGCTTTGAGTGGTCTGTTAACTACATGCCTAGAAGGGCGCTGATGGTTGTTTTCAAATTATGCACATTCCTTTTTCTTATTGTCCCGCCTTAGTTAGGTGCACAGATACAGGCAGTAACTATATAACATTCATGCCCAAGTGGGCTAGGTACACTTTCAGATAATAGCATATTAGAGTTATACTAAATCCGCAGTAGTCCCGATAACATATCTTCATCCTGCCAAGTGGGCTTAATAGAGTTCATTCTACAGGTCATAGCTCTGTTGAAACAATATTGAATTTAATCAACTCTACAACGTGAATAAATCCAACATCCTTGACCTTGCCTTCTAGGCTGTTCAGTCTTCCCAAACAAATCGCACTCTCAAATAAACAATAAACCAAACCAGCTCTGTCGCTGCGACTCTCTATTCACTCAATGTGAAAAAGAAGGGTTGACTTTACACCTGCCGTTACATTAACCATCCACATTGAAATGCAATCAGGCTTTCATCCCTGTAAAAAAAATAAAAAATATATATATATATATATATATATATATATATATATATATATATATATATATATATATATATATATATTCACTGAAAAAACCATAGGTTTCAGGGGTGTTATAGTTAGTTGGACATTTCACTCGTACAAAACCATAGAAATTCCCCGTTATAGTTAGTTCAGCTAACTATAACTCGTGGCACTCCACAATGCACTGCTGATGACGTCACATATTACATCACTCATGACATGGTCAGTGACATCACTCATGACATCACTGATGACATCTCAAATGACATCACTGATGACATCACTGATGACATCATCCTTGTGATAGAGTGGCAGACCTCCTCTCACCCTAATATAACCTTTGATACACACACTCAAAAATACAAACTAGCATTTTCAAAACAATGGACATACCAATACCAGTTACAACACACCTATTCAGTAATTCCAAGATCTACACACACATTCACTCATTCACCAACAGTCCCTATACAGTCACTCATACATGTACTCACTCATCATATGTACTCATACACCTATACATCCTGTTACACACCGCCACTCATCCATAGAGTTACTCACACACATAGTCACACATGCAAACAAAGTATCAAACATCCATTTACTTGCATATACAGTTATACACACACTACCACACTTACTTCTACAGAAACTTACACATACTTACTCTCTTAAACAATCACTTATAGAAACACCTACTTATTTGTACAGGAACTCTTCCAATCTCTCACTCTCACATATACTCACTTATATACACCAATACTCACATATACTAGTTTAAAACATATGTAGTTACTCATAAAGACACTATTGAGACAGTCATTCACTCACTAACACACCCATACACATACTCATCCACCTATACAGTCCTGCACACATGCTGTCTTCAACACATACAAACAGTGAGTCACTCATTCATGCATCTATGCACTAAGTAATACCCCCACCGAACCATACAGACACTCAGACACTCATACTGATACTCCAAAAACCAACTAATAACCCATATAGACACTCATGTAGCTACTCACCAACCCATGCAGCCACTTATACACAAAGTGAGAGACTGATACAGATATTTTCATATTTAAACATTACTCACTAACCCATGTATTCAGTAAGATACACTTAGTCAGTTATACAATCAATTTTACAAAACAAAATCATCCATTTAGACACTTATATACCCATTTATTCTTCCATCGACCTTGAGATATACATATATAAAACATATTTAATTTTCAGAAAAACACACATTCACTGGATGATGTCATCAGTGATGTCATCAGTGATGTCATTTGAGATGTCATCAGTGATGTCATGAGTGATGTCACTGACCATGTCATGAGTGATGTAATATGTGACGTCATCAGCAGTGCATTGCGGGTGCGCGAGTTATAGTTAGCTGAACTAACTATAACGGGGGAATTTCTATGGTTTTGTACGAGTGAAATGTCCAACTAACTATAACACCCCTGAAACCTATGGTTTTTGCAGTGAATTTCTAAGGTTTTTTAAATGCTAATTTCTAACTATAACGTGCCTGAAACCTATGGTTTTTTCAGTGAATTTCTAAGGTTTTTTAAATGCTAATTTCTAACTATAACGTGCCTGAAACCTATGGTTTTTTCAGTGAATATATATATATTTATTATACTATGTATACATGTGAAAATGTCTCGGTCCCCTGTTTGCCTCGGTGGCATGGAAAAAATGGGTGGAACTGACGTCAGCATGCCGACGAGGTTCTCTTATGGCTCCGATGACGTCATACGGTGTCGTGAGCGGAGCCGTGCTATTATGACGTCCTCGTTGACGTGGGAGAGCTAGGAAAGAATTTCCGTGGAATGCTGGTGCAGGGGATATTCACCTAAGTGTTCAGGCTAGTCCTTTGGGAGCAACTGTTTATGTTGCCACTCCAGAAACCGAAACCAGTGATCCGAGGGTAGAGGCCCTGCAGATGGCACACGAGGTGGGGTGCCCAGTCGTGTGCACCGGCGGGGCAGCGAAGTGACAAGCACCACAACCCACAAAAAAGGTAACGAGGGCACTGAATAACACAGGATCTTCTCTTTGTATCTGGCAGGAACAACGAAGTTAAAATGCCCTAGTACCAAAATGTAGAATTAGTGCTACAACGGTCTTCAAGAGGACCTGCGATGCCGCTTCTGCCTCCCGTACCCTGGAGGTGGCACATGGGTCACGCGGTACGGTCATACTGCGGTGGGACGCACACTCGTTGACCTCTCATAGCACTGCTCCACACTTCAGGGAGGACGCTTTGCATTAGCTATGTTTTCTGATGATATGTCGCGCCGGCCCCGTCCAACAACAGAACTCCTTTAGATCCAAACAGACTCTTCCACTCTCTCACCGGAAGTGAAACCAGGCCACGTGGACACTTTCACAATACAACAGCCGGGAATGCACTTTTCGGTAAAAAAAACACATTCCTTCCTCCTAATTAATCAAATAAACGTCTCACTGAAGAACAGGGGCCAGCTTCGATCGGTAAACAGCCGTTACAACGACTTTTTTACTTTGCGATACCATTACAACGCATGCATTACCACGCATGCGTTGTACATCACGAAGTCATTACTACGCATTTTTTTAGAACGCATGGTCATTTACCACGCATGCCTTTACAATGAATTTTGTTGTAAAGGTATGTATGGTAAATGACCATGCGTTCTAAAAAACATGTAGACGATCCATGTCGTTGTTAGGAAACAGAGGCTGTTCCGTTTCCTCACAACGACGTGCACCGCCCCTCAGAGACGACGTGAAGCAGGAACCATGAGGAGAGAGGAACCACGAGGAGTGAGAGGTAAGGGGGATTGGGCCTGGGGTGGGGGTTTCTTTTCTAGGGTTTAGGGTAGTGCAGTGGTGTTTGGTTGGTGTATGGGGTCGTGCTGGGGGTAGTGTTTTAGGGTTTAGGGTAGTGCAGTGGTGTTTGGGTAGTGTAGGGGGTCGTGCTGGGGGTAGTGTTTTAGGGTTTAGGGTAGTGCAGTAGTGTAGGGGGTCGTGCTGGGGGTAGTGTTTTAGGCTTTAGGGTAGTGCAGTGGTGTATGGGTAGTGTAGGGGGTCGTGCTGGGTTAGTGTTTTAGGGTTTAGGGTAGTGCAGTGGTGTTTGAGTAGTGTAGGGGGTCATGCTGGTGGTAGTGTTTTAGGGTTTAGGGTAGTGCAGTGGTGTTTGTGTAGTGTAGGGGGTCATGCTGGGGGTAGTGTTTTATAGTTTAGGGTAGTGCAGTGGTGTTTGGGTAGTGTAGGGGGTCGTGCTGTGGGTAGATTTAGGGTTTAGGGTAGTGCAGTGGTGTTTGGGTAGTGTAGGGAGTCATGCTGGGGGTAGTGTTTTAGGGTTTAGGGTAGTGCAGTGTTGTTTGTGTAGTATAGGGGGTTGTGCTGGGGGTAGTGTTTTAGGGTTTGTTAGTGCAGTGGTGTTTGGGTAGTGTAGGGGTAGTGCTGGGGTAGTGTTTTAGGGTTTAGGGTAGTGCAGTGGTGTTTGTGTAGTGTAGGGGGTAGTGCTGGGGGTAGTGTTTTAAGGTTTAGGGTAGTGCAGTGGTGTTTGGGTAGTGTAGGGGTTCATGCTGGGGGTAGTGTTTTAGGGTTTAGGGTATGGCAGTGGTGTTTGGGTAGTGTAGGGGGTCGTGCTGGGGGTCGATTTAGGGTTTAGGGTAGTGCAGTGGTGTTTGTGTTGTGAGGGGGTCGTGCTGGGGGTAGTGTTTTAGGGTTTAGAGTAATGCAGTGGTGTTTGTATAGTGTAGGGGGGTTTAGGGTAGTGCAGTGGTGTTTGTGTAGTGTAGGGGGTCATGCTGGGGGTTGTGTTTTAGGGTTTAGGGTAGGGCAGTGATGTTTGTGTAGTGTAGGGGGTAGTGTTTTAGGGTTTAGGGTAGTGCAGTGGTGTTTGTGTAGTGTAGGGGGTCATGTTGTGGGTAGTGTTTTAGGATTTAGGGTAGCAGTTGTGTTTGTGTAGTGTACGGGGTCGTGTTTTAGGGTATAGGGTAGTGCAGTGGTGTTTGGGTAGTGTAGGGGGTCATGCTGGGGTTAGTGTTTTAGGGTTTAGGGTAGTGCAGTGGTGTTTGGGTAGTGTAGGGGTCGTGCTGGGGGTAGTGTTTTAGGGTTTAGGGTAGTGCAGTGGTGTTTGTGTAGTGTGGGAGGTCATGCTGGGGGTAGATTTAGGGTTTAGTGTAGTGCAGTGGTGTTTAGGTAGTGTAGGGAGTCGTGCTGGGGGTAGTGTTTTAGGGTTTAGGGTAGTCCAGTGGTGTTTGTGTAGTGTAGGGAGTCGTGCTGGGGGTAGTGTTTTAGGGTTTAGGGTAGTGCAGTGGTGTTTCGGTAGTGTAGGGGCTCGTGCTGGGGTAGTGTTTTAGGGTTTAGGGTAGTGCAGTGGTGTTTGTGTAGTGTAGGGGGTCATGCTGGGGGTAGTGTTTTAGGGTTTAGGGTAGTGCAATGGTGTTTGTGTAGTGTAGGGGGTAGTGTTTTAGGGTTTAGGGTAGTGCAGTGGTGTTTGTGTACTGTAGGGGGTCATGCTGGGTTCTAGTGTTTTAGGGTTTAGGGTAGTGCAGTGGTATTTGTGTAGTGTAGGGGGTAGATTTAGGGTTTAGGGTAGTGCAGTGGTGTTTGGGTAGTGTAGGGGGTCGTGCTGGGGGTAGTGTTTTTGAGTTTAGGGTAGTGCAGTTGTGTTTGGGTAGTGAAGGGGGTCGTGCTGGGGGTAGTGTTTTAGGGTTTAGGGTAGTGCAGTGGTGTTTGGGTAGTGTAGGGGTCAACCAACATGAATTTGTCCTTGTGTGATGTAACCAATGCTCATGTAAAGCACTCCAATACCTGACCAGTCTGCACTATATAAAACTACAAAAAAACAAAAAATAAAAAGTGTTTTGCACACTTCTGTCATTGGGCTATACGTGGGCTACCTCTGGGTGATATTTGTGCTACATTTGGGCTCTTTTTTCTCTGGTGGCCATCTTGGGAGACTTACTTGTTATGAAGTTTCCTAATTTCCTCATTTACTACAGTCTCCTCAGTAGGAAATGCTTTCAGTTTTTTACTTTGATTCCATCAAGAAGGCATTCAGATGTGTCACACATTTGCCATAAATTTAGAATGTTAGCACTCTAGTTGTTCATTAGATCACTGTAGTAAAGCTACTGCTCACCAAGGAGTTAACTGGAAGTCTACTGCTGGTATTGAAAGTGATTGTTTCAGTCTGCATGTCAGAATTTTCTAATGAAATAGAAGAGGATTTGAGATCTCACTTAAAACATGCCCTAAATTTTCTTTTTGCAGCACTAACCATAATTTCTATGGCAAAATGAACCCCCTCATTTTGTTCCTTTTTAAATTAAATGTTTTAAGTGTTACCAGTTTATTCCAATCAAGATGGCTTCAGGTGTGCCATACTTTTGTCATAAGTAAGGCTGTTAGCACTCTAGTTGTTCTTTAGAACACTCTGGGAAGCTTCAGTAGAACACAAAGGCATCAACTGACAGGCTGCTCCTGTTGAAATATAACAGGAATATATTTGAGATCTCACTTAAAACATGTCCTAATTTTTCTTTCTACAGCACTAACCATAATTTCTATGGCAAAATGAACCCCCTCATTTTGTTCCTTTTTAAATTAAATGTTTTAAGTGTTACCAGTTTATTCCAATCAAGATGGCTTCAGGTGTGCCATACTTTTGTCATAAGTAAGACTGTTAGCGCTCTAGTTGTTCTTTAGAACACTCTGGGAAGCTGCAGTAGAACACAAAGGCATCAACTGACAGGCTGCTCCTGTTGAAATATAACAGGAAGATATTTGAGATCACACTTGAAACATGTCCTAATTTTTCTTTCTACAGCACTAACCATAATTTCTATGACAAAATGAACCCCATCATTTTGTTCCTTTTTAAATTAAATGTTTTAAGTGTTACCAGTTTATTCCAATCAATATGGCTTCAGGTGTGCCATACTTTTGTCATAAGTAAGGCTGTTAGCACTCTAGTTGTTCTTTAGAACACTCTGGGAAGCTGCAGTAGAACACAAAGGAATCAACTGACAGTCTCTGCCAATGTTGGATGTACATGTTTTACTGAGAATTTCAGACTTCATTCTCACATGACTGAGAAAGATAATGTGAATTTACAGAAAATATGCTCTCATTTTAGCTTCTGGAGCACCTTCCAAAACTGTATGGGACAAGCATGTGAAAATAGTTTTCTCTCAAACATGATTCATGATATCCCAGCAGAAGGTTTTTCACAGGGTAAAATCACCTTAGAACACACCACAATTCCTGAAATTAGTATGGTACCATCAACAAATGAATTCTAATGTAACTAAAGTCTGTTATCACCCTTTATAGTTCTCCTTTTGCTAACCCTCAAAATCTTCGATTCACTACAATGCATTTCAATGGGGTACTATCATTTATATTGGTCCCAAGATGGCTGCCAGCAATTCCAGGATGAAGTGCTGACAGCCAATCAGATCTCACGATGACATGTGTGGTTAGGCTCCTCCCAGATATATATGTGTTTTTACTTTTGATTTTCTCAGCAACTACTGAACGGATTTACACCATTTAACAAAAGGGTTCTTTCTGAACCAAGAACTACCTCTTTGCCAAATTTTGTGTAATTCCGTTCAGCAGTACGGGCTGTAGCCGTGGCTAAAGTTTCCTATGGGAAAATGAATGGGGAAAACACGTTTTGGGACCCCCCTTTTTTCTCGGCCCCCGCATGACGAATCACCCCGAAACTTTCAGGGTAGGAGCGGACCGGAGCGGGCCATAAAGTTTGAAAATTTCGCGAAGATTCGTCAACCGACGCAAGAGTTATTTCAAATAGAATGTTGCGGATTTCCTATGGAGAATAGGTCCTAACATTAACTATCTACTGGCGACCGCCAGTAGATAATATATATATATATACATATATATATATCCAAAGTAGTTTGCAGCGCCCTTCTCGTACATCCATCGGCACCACCTGCCAAGAACGGGCACGAACTCCAGTTTGAGGTACGAATATAAGTTTATTGCAGCGTTAATCCAGCAGACATGACGCGTTTCGGTAACCACCGTTACCTTGATCACATGAGCAATACGTATTTCCGTCCCACTTTAAATACACCCTTTCCTTCGTGACGCAACATAATAAATATAAATAAAAGACTATTCATTCCAAAAGGCTGACTTTCATAATATGGTATTGGTTTGCCTGATACAATCTATTAAACCAAGTGTTAAGGTGCTTTGCGGATGTATTCTCCTGAGGTATTCCAAATATTAAATGTTCAAATACATTTACTTATAGTTTGTATATCACGGAGTTTTGGACAATATTATGGTACTGCTGTCACTACTTGACAATCTAGCACAGTGAAGCACAACATTCAATATATTGTTTCACGCTGGATGACCATAATATATGTACATAAATATAATGATAAATGACAAAATACTTATTAGATATAAATATCTAGTCCGCTAAAAGCCTAAATCACTGTATAAATACCAGAAGTCATGATATCAGGTAACATAACATCAGAAAACTTAATTAGCAGCAACAAATGGAACTAAAAATGATACAAGATAAAAAGTGCCAGTGTGCATGTTTCATCCAATAAAGTGCTTAAGTGCAACGAATATGTTTCAGTGAATTGCGTGTTTTGTTGGTCATTTTTTTGTGTGTGAGGACAACCCACATATTGTTCCCACTAATTTCAATATTTTAGTGTTTAATAGTGGAATATAAAAATAGTTTACAGGGAATTCACGGGGGAGTAAGGTAATTCCATCCCTAGGTGTGGAGAGGAATTTGCATAAATAGGGATAAGGGATAAAGAATAAGGCACACAAACTTAAAGAGGGACAGACCATATAGGAAATATCAAAAATAAATACATTAAAAAAGTATTGATTTAATATTTCATATATATCATAAAAATTCTATAAACCATCTAAAAAATCCTAATAAATAGTTTATAAAGAATTTAATAAAAATAGATAAGAGTTAATAAAAAAGGTCCCATATAAGTTCTATAGATAGTTATGTATGTCTTCACTATTATTCAATCCATTGGGGGTCTTGCTGTCCAGCTCAAGAATAAAACGCGTTTCAAGTTGACGTAATTTTTTCTCTCTATTTCCTCCTCGTTTAGAATTGGGCACCGCATCAATCACAAAATAGTTTAGACATTCTAGTTTGTTGTCATGAACAGCTTTAAAATGTCTAGCTACAGGATATGTAGCATCGCTGTTCACGATAGCCCTCAGATGTTGAAGAATTCTCACGTGCACCTGCAATTTAGTGCTACCTACATACCTTAGGTTGCAGGTGCACGTGAGACCATACACAGCGAATTCCGTCCTACAGTGAAAGTTGCCCTTTATTTCCCTAGGTTTGATGTCAAAAGCTGTGTTAAAATGAGTAGTGTTCACACCAAACCTGCAGGCTCTACAGGATGAACATTTGTAAAAACCATTACGAGGATTGAGCCAGGATGTGGGCAAAGTAAGTTCAGGGCTAGATTTAACCAGATGGGTTCTCATTGAGGGTGCTCTTTTGAAAGTAATGGAGGGCATAGTGGGTAGTCTAGGAGCTAGGACAGCATCTGTCATGATAATGGGCCAGTTTTTCTTGATAATGGTTTTTATGTGTCGTTGTTGGCTGCTATATTTGGTGGTGAACCTAATGGTTTCACTCTGTTCCGTGCTAACAACTATTGGTGAGGGTGCCCCCTCTCCACTAGCCGAGTCATTGGCTTTGTCTTGCACTAGGAGTGATTCTCTAGTCTTGGTCTCAATCTTACTTGCAGCATCCCTTAACACTTTATTAGTATAGCCTCTTTCTTTGAATCTAAAGATAGATTTTTCCACATTTTTAGATAGTTCATTTTCTGTGCTACAAATCCTTTTCAATCTTAAAAACTCCCCAAAGGGGATGCTCGCTATAAGATGTTTAGGATGAGCACTTTGAGCATGCAGTGTGGTGTTGCCTGCTGTTTCTTTTCTGTGTAATGTTGTTTCTATTTTCATGTTTGAGATATAGACATGCACATCCAAAAATTCAACAGATTTATCGCTTATATTAGATGTAAAATTAAGATTCAGGTAATTGACATTAATATCTGTGATAAATTTTATGGCATTTTGTTCACTCCCCTTCCAAATTATAAACACATCGTCTATAAACCTGAACCAATGAATTACATGTGTATTGAATTGACTCGCATGATCTCTCCTGAGTACCTGCTCCTCCCACCAGCCAACATACAAACACGCATAGCTGGGGGAGAAGCAGGCACCCATCGCAACACCTCGTTTTTGTCTATATATTTCCTTGTTGAATGTGAAGAAATTATTAAATATATATATTCACTGAAAAAAACCATAGGTTTCAGGGACGTTATAGTTAGTTGGACATTTCACTCGTACAAAACCAGAGAAATTCGGCCGTTATAGTTAGTTGAGCTAACTATAACTCGCGCCCCCACAATGCACTGCTGATGACATCACATATTACATCATTCATGACATGGGCAGTGACATCACTGATGACATCTCAAATTACATCACTGATGACATCATCCAGTGACTATGTGTTTCTGTAAAGTTTAAATATTTTTAATATATATATCTGCCAAGGTGTATTGAAAAATGAGTGGGTGTATAACTGTCTGAATGGATGATTTAGTAGGTACGTCACTGTCTGTATAAGTGAGTGATTAAATGTGTTTTACTGAATGCATGGGTTAGTGACTAAACTGTGTAAATGTCTGTATCAGTCTGTCAGTTGGTGTCTAAGCGGCTGCATGGGTTGGTGAGCAGCTACATGAGTGTCTATATGGGTTATTGATTGCTTGTCTGAGTATCGGTATGGGTGCCTGAGTGTCTGTGTGGGTAGGTGCGGTGTATGTGACTCACTGCATGGATGTGTGAGTGGGTGATTCACTGGGTGTATGGGTTCAAGAGTGTGTCTGTGAGGGGCTGTATGGGTGGGTGAGTGTGTGTATGGGTGTGTTGGTGAGTGAATGGATGTCTCATTGGTACATGTGTGAGTAACTGCATATGTAAAAGGCAGTATATGTGAGTGTTGGAGTATATAAATGACTATATGTGAGAGTGAGTGATTGTGAGAGTGGCTGTATGGATGAGTGTGTGCTTGTATCAGTGATTGTATAAGAGAGTAAGTATGGGTTAGTATCTGTATGAATAAGTGAGGTGGTGTCTGTATAACTGTATAGGTGAGTAAATGGGAGTGTGATTGATTCTTTGCATGACTGACTAGGTGTGTGAGTAACTCTATGGATGAGTGGCGGTGTGTGAGTGTCTGTATAGGTGTATGAGTGCATATGATAGTGCTGTATTGATGACTGACTGCATGTATGAGTGACTGTATGGGTGAATGAGTGGATGTGTGTGTAGACCTAGGAATCTTTGAGTGGGTATGTAGTAACTGGTATTGGTGTGTCTATGGTTTCGAAAATGGTAGTCTGTATTTTACAGTGGGTGTATCAAAGGTTATATTAGGGTATGAGGAGTGCATCAGATTATCACGTGGATGATGACATCAGTGATGTCATCAGTGATGTCACTGACCATGTCATTAATGATGTAATGTCATCAGCAGTGCATTGCGGGGGCGCGAGTTATAGTAAGCTCAACTAACTATAACGGCTGAATTTCTCTGGTTTTGTACGAGTGAAATGTCCAACTAGTGGAGTCGCGTACCGATCGTATACCTGTCTCGGTGGGTGCGCGGATTCAAGCCGCCATATTGCTAAAGTCGTGTAGGATGCGCGTTTGGTATGTGAAGGGAGCGCAGTGCCTGGTCCCGCGTAACATCATGTATGTATTTCCAAGGGTCGCGCCGGGTGCGCGACTCCCGCGTAAAATTTGTATGTTTTCAAAGTATATGTATATAACTTTAATATGTATATTAGAGCAAGAGATTATCTAAATTAATTATAAAAATCATATATTTGTAATTGCAATAAAGTTATATTATTCTTAAATATATTTTCCGGAAGTCGCGTCGGGTGCGCGCTGGTGGCGCGCCCGGTGCGCGACTCCCATGTGACTTCAAAAGAACGCCTTTCATTGGTTTAGAAGGTTTTGATTCAAGAACTTGAAGGACCCCACCCATTTTTTATTCCTTCAAGACCATCAGAGGAGATACACCTGCTGTGTTTGCTCAGCTATTTGTTGGTATTTTTTTGGTGTTTTTTACACAACAGAAAAAATGGCTTCTTCAAATCCAGTAGTGGATTTACCATCTGATGAAGAAGATTTGGAGGAACCGGTGAAAAAATGAAAAGAGAGTGTCATGTGGGCATTCTTCACCATACCAGATGGGGAAAAAAAAGTCAACGCCCGGAAGGTGAGCTGCAAACTCTGTCCGAGGGTGCTATCACGTGGCAGTGATAAAAAATATTCTTGTGGTACTTCAAGTATGATGAAGCACCTCCAAACTATCCACCCACGACATCTGGCCCGCGAGCAACATCGTCGCGCGCAAGAACTCTCCCAGCAAGATGACCAGGTTGCTGGTCCAAGCACCTCGGCAGCTCCAAGTTCCTCATTTCGTGGACCTGACATTCGTCCCAAATTTGCCAAATTGGAACAGTGCTGCATCAAATGTAAAACCGTCCTCTGCTATGGAGAACAGTCTGTCGATGCTGTGGTTTCTGCAGCAAGAAACCACAACTGTTAATTTTTTTTTTGTTGCAATGCCTGTTTTAATTGCAAAGTTTTATAGTTCGTTCTGTTGTTTTTTCCGTTTAAAAAAAAAAAAACACCCAAAAATATATAAAATAGTTAAAAAAACACAAAAAAAGGTTTTTAAAAAAAAGAAGAAAAAAAACGGTTATTGTTAGAACCATCTCTTTGGTTAAAAAAAGAAAAATTTGTATGTGTTGCATGAAGAAGTGAATGGATAATATCTAGATGATTACATGGGTGCATGGGTAGTGCTTGGATGATTGGAAGACTACAAGGATACTGCCTGAGTGATTGGAAGAGTGCATGGGTAGTCCTTTAGTGATTGCATGAGTATGGGTAGTGCTTGAGTGACTGGAAGAGTACATGGCTACAAGCTGGGTAATTGAAGTAGTGAATGAGTAGTGTCTGGGTGATTACAGGAGCTCATGGGTAGTGCTTGGGTGATAGGAAGACTGAAAAGGTAGTGCATGGTGATTTTATAAGTGCTTGGGTAGTGGCGGAGTGATTACATGTGTTTATAGGTACTTGCTGAGTGATTGGAAGAGTGCATGAGCAGTGAATGGGTGTTTGGAGGAGTGCATGGGTAGTGAGTAGGTGATTAGAGGAGTGCATGGGTATTGCATGGGTGCTTGCATGAGTGCATGGGTAATGCCTGGGTGATTGCATGAGTACATGGGTGGTGCCTGAGTGAATCGATGAGTGCAAAGGTAGTGCATGGTGATTTTAAAAGTGCTTGGGTATTGGCAGAGTGATTGGATAAGTGCATGGCTACTGGCTGGTTGATTGGAGCAGTACATGAGTAGTGCCTGGGTTATTGCATGAGTGGATGAGTAGTGCCTGAGCGATCGGAGGAGTGCTTGGGTGATTTTGTAACTGCTTGGTTAATGCCTCTGTGATTGTATGAGTGAGGAGGTAATGTATGGAAGATTGGAAGAGTACATGAGTAATGCTTGACTGATTGCATTAGTTTATGGGTAATTTCTGCATGATTTCATGAGTGCATGGGTTGTGCCAAGGTGATTGCAAGAGTGGAAGAGTAGTGTGTGGTGATTTTTTAAGTGCTTGGGTATTGGTGGAGTGATTGGATAAGTCTATGGTTAACAGCTGGTTGATTGCAGGAGTGCATGGGTAGTGTATGGGTTATTGCAACAGTGCATAGGTAATGCCTGCGTAATTGTATCAGTGGATGAGTAGTGCCTGGGTGATTGGAGAAGTGCTTTTGTAATTCCTGGGTGATTTTGTAAGTGCATGGGTAATGGTTGGGTGATTGCATGAGTTTATAGGTAATACCTGGATAATTGCATTAGTGTATAAGTAGTGCCTGGGTGATTGCATGAATGCATGGGTAGTGCCTGGGTGATTGAAGAAGTGCATGGGTAGTGCCTGGGTGATTGTTGGAGTGCATGGGTAGTGCCTGGGTGATTGGAGGAGTACATTGGTAATGCCTGTGTGATTTTGTAAGTGCATGGGTATTGCTTGGTTGATTTTACAAGTGCATGCTTAATACCTGGGTAATTATATGAGTTTATAGGTAATGTCTGGATGATTGCTTGAATACATGGTTAGTACCTGAGCTATTGCATGAGTACATGGGAACTGCCTGGATGATTAGAGGACTGCAAGGATAGTGCATGGTGATTTTATAAGTGGATGGGTATTTGCAGAGTGATTGGATAAGTGCGTGGCTAGTGGTTGGGGGAATAGAGGAGTGCATACGTAGTGCCTGGATAATCGAAGGAGTAAATGAGTAGTGTCCAGATGATTAGAGAACTGCATGTGTAGTTGAAAGATGATTGGAAGCAGTGCATGGGTAATGCCTGAGTTATTGCATGAGTGGATGACTAGTGCCTGGGTGATTGCAGGAGTACCTGGGTTGTGCCTGAGTAATTTTGAAAGTGCACAGGTATTCCTTGGGTGATTTTGTAAGTGCATGGGTAATGCCTGGGTAATTACATGAGTTTATAGGTAATGCATGCATCATTCCAAGAGTGCATGGTTAGTGTCTGGGTGATTGGAGGAGTGCAGGGATACCACATGGTGATTTCATAAGTGCTTGAGTATTGGCGGAGTGATTGGGTAAGTACATGGTGCTGGCTGGGTGATTGTAGGAGTGCATGGGGTAGTGCACGGGTGATTGGAACAATACATGGGTAGTGCCTGAGTTATTGCATAAGTGGATGAGTAGTGCCTCGGTGATTGGAGGAGTACATGGGTAGTGCTAGGGTGATTTTTTAAGTGCAAGAGTATTGCTTGGATGATTGCATGAATACATGGTTACTGCTCTGGTGATTGTATAAGTGGAGGAGAAATGTCTGGATGATTGAACGACTGCATAGGTAATACTTGGGTTATTGCAACATTCTAGAAGTAATGTGTGGGTGATTACAGAGCTGTATGGGTACTGCCACAGTGAATAAAGCTGTATATTGGTAATGCATAGGTGATTTTGTAAGTACATAGGTTATATTTCAGTGATTGAAGAAGTGCATGGGTTCTGGTAAAGTGATTTGATGAGTGAGATAATTCAGTTTAAAAAATGAATGACTGCAATAAAAGTGACTGTAAATATTAATTCATAACATTATGTTTATTATATTACTTTATTTTACCTTCTTTATTGAAGTAGATATGAAAGTCATTGAAACAATTTTGCAGTTGTTTTATTATAATCTAAATTTAAAATATTTTCAAACTTTAGAATTACTTTCTGTAAAAGAGAAGAAAAAATACTGTTATTGCAAATAATATTATAGTTTTAAGAACGCAACATAATTTCACAATTAGATAACATATTCAGATTCTCTTTTTTGCTGTTTTCAGATTCTATTGAATTTCACCATACACAGTGATTTCAATGTTGATCATCATGAAACAGCGGGCAAAAAAATACAATCAATAAGATTGTTAAAAAAAAACAAATCTGTGTTTAAAATATTTACAACAAACTCAACTATCTGTTCACATTTTCAAAAATAAACATTCTCATTTACATTGCATATAATACAAAGATCAAATATATGAACTGCTTCTTTCAAACACAATTTTCCAAATGCAATATCAAAGAACAGAAACGATAATTCAAACACTAATTGTTCACATCTTCCAAATAGGCCGAATGATGTTTCCGAAATCATTTGCATTGAAAATATCCAAAATAAACTCGTTAATTCATGTTTACATCTTCCCAATAGGCCGAATGATGTTTTCAAAACTTTGGCACTAAAAATATCATATATGAATTTGGTAATTCGTAAGGCAACCGACATTTGAATTCCAAATGGGCATCATTACAATGTGTCCATCCTTTATTGCATCTTAAATACACAGTATAGTGTCCAGATGTTGTACTAGGTCCATCATGGAAATTAATAGCCACTGCTTTAAAAGTCCTTCCTGAAATTGACACTTGACTTGCCACAAAATTTTTAATTTTGGTTTCCAATTTTCTTCCATCTGCTCTACAACGTTGTAGCATTAAAATGGCATATTGTCCAAATCTTTCTATAAATAATGTTGACAACATTTCAGATTTGCAGTGAGTACATTTCATATCTTGATTAACTGATTTTACTAATTTGTTAAAAGACACTGGGGCATATTAGCAAGACCCACGTTAAAATTATCGCCGTTTTAGCGGCAGGAAACTGCCGCTAAAACGGCGATAATGGGCTTGCTAATATGCGTTATGGAATTCCAATAGAAGCCCAGGTTAGATGTCCTGCACATCTAACCTGGGCTTCTATTGGAATTCTATAACGCATATTAGAAAAGCAAATTATCGCCGTTTTAGCGGCAGTTTCCTGCCGCTAAAACGGCGATAATTTTAACGTGGGTCTTGCTAATATGCCCCACTGTTTTCCAATCTGGTATTGTCAAATATATAAATCGTTCAGTGTCTATTTCAGTGGTAGAAGAAAAAGAACAGCTATCACATTTATGATCCCATCTGTAACGGAGTCCAAACAGATTTTCGATTTGTATTCCTTCATCTTCCACTACTGCAAGCATAAACATAAGAAATTCTTGAGCATCTTGTTGTACATCAAGTGTAAATTGTGAAGAACCAGAACATATATCCAAAAGATGCCGGATGCCAGAAGCAGTATGGATTTTAGTTTTATCAGTTGTCAATTTTTCAAAATTATAATGCAACAAAGAACAAAATCTTTTTTCTCGATTCTCCATAATTTGATGATGAAGATTTTCTAGAAAAAACACGACATTCACAATTACATTAGCATAGCAGTTGATACCTGAACTATTTTCTAACTGGTATCCTACAATATCATCAACAGTGTCCATTTTCATTTTCTTTGCAGCCTCAACATTCTCTTGAATTGTTTTCTTCTTTCCAACCTCACTAGAGTGTTTCTCATATGTTCGTTTTGGACATACTACACGCTTTTCATATATGGGATATTCACCTAAGTTAGGAGCATACAGTCTTCTTAACCGATTATACTCTCTTACACAATTTGCATCTGCACTAACCTTTTTGTCATCAAAATCAATTAAATACAATCCAGATAATGTTCTTACTCGAGACAATGCAATATATGCCATACCCTCTTTAAAAACTGTACTTCCAATGTTTACCAAAGCACTGTCTACACTTAAACCTTGAGATTTATGAATGGTCACCGCATATGCTAAAGAAAGAGGAAACTGTTTTCTACAAACATACAAGTCTTTAACAAGCAAAAACGAACAGCACAACGTCCAATCTGTTTTACCTCTTCAATCTGATCAAATGTAATCTTCAAGAATTCAACTCCATCTCTGTTTGGATAATTAACAAAATGAACAACTTTTCCCATTGCTCCATTTACTAAACCTTTTTCTACATCCAAATTACGCCGTAAAATTACCCGACAGTTTTCACATACATATAAATTCTTTTCTAAACCAGCAGTCTTAGATGTAGACTTTTCCAAAGAATCCAATTTTGATTTGAATTTTTCAGACAGAATAATAGTAATTCCTTCGTGTTCTATTTTATCAATGGCTTCCATTTTCATTATTTGTTGTTTTTCCAGCTTCAAAAGTTCTTGATTGAATGTAGAACACTCTTGCAGTGTTGGCATTAGGCAAATTATGGACTTCTTTTCTCCAATTTCTTTGTACATTATTTCAGGACCAACATTTTCATTTGGAAACAAATTTGTAAGTAGCCGACTTTCTAAAGCTTCTTTACCATGTTTTGTCAAAACACCAATTCTTATATCTTGAAGAATGCTTCCATAATGTTCATCACTTGCTTGTCGCATATTCTTAATAAGTTCTTTATATTCAAAATTAGACCAAATGTTGACATTTCCAATACTTCCCAAAGATTTCCTAGTGTCTTCATGGACAAGTGTTTTAAAAACTGGATGCCCTTTTACAGGAGTAAGTTGTAGTAGGTCGCCAAATACAATTACATGTTTTCCTCCAAATAAAACATCATAATCTGTTTTTAAAATCTGCTGCATTCTTAAATGTACAAAGGCAAGCATTAAGTTTGAGACCATGCTCACCTCATCAATGATCAGAAGTTTCATTTTCTTTAGTACTCTTGAAACTTCATAACAAGCTTCTCCAGCTAGCTTGTGATATTCCAACTTATTTTCATGTTCAACTGGTAGCATCAGTAAACGATGTAATGTAATCCCTTTAATGTTGTGTGCTGCTAACCCAGTTGGAGCGGTTACAACACAAGATGAATGTGATTCAGTGGTTTTCTGTAGATAACTGGTCAAAACTTTAATTAAGAAACTTTTTCCTGTACCAGCTTGACCACTGATATACATTCAAATAGGTTTAAATGATGTGCAGTTGCATTCTTTTTTTCCATGAAGTAAACCATGGTCTATCCGTTGTGTAACTTGCTGATATATTTCTTTCTGTTCAATATTTAGTTGCTCTTCCAAGTTTCCCAACTCCATAATATCCTGTTGTGCTTGTTGCATTGCCGTTTCTACTTCACTCATGGCTATTGCTGCTTCATTTTCAAGAATTGGTTCTCCTAGTGGATCTTGACTCAGTGGAGCAAAACTTTGACTATCTTGAGAACTGTCTCTAGCAATTTCAGCTGCAATAGTAGTTTCTTGTTCAATCTCTTCATTCAACATTTGTAGATAATTTGGAAAAACTGTGCATTCAATGCTATCTTTACATGCATTAAAAGAATCTTCATAGCACTGAAAATCTCCAAGTAATTCCATTTCAGTACGCCAAGGCTTGAAGAGTTGCAGAAGTGCTAAATAGAAACATTCCCTTTTATCTGCAGTATCACAACTGAGTTTCCTGTGATTAATGAGATTTCCTTTGGCATGTTTTACCAAAAATCCATCACATCCAATGACTGCATATTTTTTTTCATTTATATTTTCTGTAACATTTCTCTTAAAGCTGTAATATTGCAGTACTTCATAGAGACATATGTTTTCCAGATGTGGACTTCTTTTAGGATAGTACGTATCCAACATGTTTGTTTTAACAATATCTGTACTTTCCGGTTCATTTAATGCTAAGTATTCAATTTCTTGTACAGATTTCAATACTCGATTTCGTGTTGCAGCAAGACCTAGACTTACCCAAATGATTCCTTTTGACTTTGAATATAAACTTGCAGATGTCAACCGATCCGAACATTCGTAGGATCCAATCTCTCGATGGGAAAGCATCTTCAAACTAAAGCTGTACAATTTGTTACTAAGAGTCTTCTCTTGTGAAATTTCTTCCCACATTTCTTTCAACTCCGTCTTTTCAGATTTTGTTATGTATGATGTAACATAGCGAGCAACAGCAATCGAATTATCTGCAACATACTAGGTATCCATATTTGCATTCCGCATCATCAAAATCACTGGATTGTAATCATTAATATACTTTGAATGTTCACTTCTTTTTATATTAAAAGTATTCTTTGGAGATTTTTGAGTTATAGTATGCCTCACTGCTGACATGAAACTGTTGACTCTTCCTTTGGAAATTACTGGACGTGGGAATCCAAAACGACATTTTGTATAAAAATGTTCCTTTGACTTGTATTTCCGTTGACAATATTTCCCACATCGATGAGTTTGAAACCGCAAAACTTGTTGTCTTAAGGTATTTTCTTCTCCTGTTTTTGGAATACCACATGTAACATAGTCTTCAATGAAAGATAAAACAGTCTCATCAGAATCAGTTCCAAATTTAGGTGCATCCTTGATCCATAATAGCATATGTATATGAGGAGCACCTCTGGCTTGGTACTCCTTTCTCCAAAAGAAATCAATAACTTCTCCAAGAGGTGGGTTATTTTTATTGCAGATAAAAGACATCATAGCTTGAAACCTATGATTAAAATATCTGCCCACATTTACAGGATCCAAGGAACACAGTTCTCCAGCTGTCTTGAATTCAATGTTTTTAATATTTGAATTTGCTTCTCGTAGAACTTCAAGTAAATCGTCCCATGCATATTCAGCACAGCTTAGCGCAACAAACCATGTAGGGGTTCCTCAGTTCCTTAACATACATTTAAGTTCTCCGTGACGAGGATACCAATACTCATTAGTACCACGTTGACACGCCATCAAATTAATCAATTGAGATTCTAAATGATCGTCTCTTTGTTGTACTTTGTCCATGAATTCCTTTGCAGAAACATGTTGAAGATGAACTCCTGTTTTTAATATGTGGTTCACTGCATATGAAAGTCCAGACAAGTCACTTTCAAACAAAAAATGAAATATATATGGAATACATTGTCGAAATCTTGGATCTTCTGAGTACAATCTTGTTGTACGATATTCTGAAGCTGGAATCTGCACGGGTCGTTCATCATATCGTCCACCTTTTCCAGTGGGTAAGAGCTGTGGAAAACAACGGGATTCTAAACTTCTTTCCCAAACACTCATAGGAGTTCCCTTCGCTTTCTTCATTTGGAATAATTCAATAGTATTTCCAATCACTTCCTTTGAATGTAAATGATGTATAATATAATGTTAATAAATTTCTTCACTCCTGGAGATGTCCACTTTTTCGATTTGGCCAGTTGAAATTTCGGTATCATCTCCTAAAACTATTTCTTCTTCTTCCAGATATACATTTTTGTAATGAAGATTGTTTTTTATAAGATATAACATAGCCTTTTGAACTTTGCTGACATCTACTAACTCTTGCCATATTTTCCGACTCTTTGTTGGAACACCATTAACTGGAATAACTACAGGTTCAGTTTCCTCTCTCTCTACACCAATAGTTTCAATATTTTTCTTTAAATCTAAAGGTAAATACACAACTCTTCCTTTTAATCCTCTTTGTAAATCTGATGGAGGCAGCTTACCTGTTTTAGGCTCCATATGAACAATAGCCTGAAACGGGTGCACAGATTGAATCAGAATGGACTCATATGTATTTAAATCTACCAGTTCTGGAGGAATAGCTACCAACTCTAGGTTATTATGTACAGCTCTAGCTGGCATTTTGTTCTCTTCAAATTCGCTGTAACAATATTTACAAATACGTTGATCACTACCCAACTCAAAAAGACCTTCCGCCAACAAATAAGCACCAAATTCCTTCCACTTATCATTGTTTTCCTTTTCACTTTTTAAATACAGATCAACATTCCTAGTTTGATTTCTATAGTAAGTACGTCGACAACAAATACAAACATAGTTTGGTTTTTCATAACAAATTAATTTAAACTTTGTAATTTCTTCTGCAAACTTCTCAATAGTACTATCTTCTACCTCCTCTTCAACACCTACACTTATCAAACTCTCACGTTCTCTACACTCTTCTTCAGTACTAAAGAAACAAAACTCTATATCATCACAAACTTTTTTTTACATCCGATACTGACCCATGCAAAAGAGCAGTGTTTATTTCACTTAAAAATAAAGCAGACTTTTTACATAGCACAATCTTCTTACTAACTTCCGCATTGCAGAGTGATGTACTGCTAACATTCTCAAATGATGAAAAACACTTTGACACACTTTTCTAGAAAGACAAGCCAGAGAATGACCTTGCAAGCCAGTATTTTTTCTCACTTTACAAGGATCTAGTCCTTGCAACATCTTAATCTTTGGTTAATGCTTTTTTTAGTATACTCTGTAAGAAATTTCTTAAAATATCAATAGACTCCTGTTGTATACTACAAATACTACTACAATCCCACGTATACACTGGAGCTTGCGTACGTTTCCCTTGAACTTCTTCAGTTATCACTTCTTCCACATTTCTTGGAACCATCTTTTCTTTTTCAATTGCACAACCATTCTTAACTTCATAAGCACGACCACTGGTATCAACTGCGTGAATTAATGTATTGTTTTGAAAATAGCTCTCTTCATTAAAAAAAGGTTCTGAACTAGAACTGTGCTTCCATTCACCCAAAATGTTTTTACAAAAGTTAGTTCTGTTAATTAATCTTTTCCTTTTACTTTGTCCTTCATAGAATGCATTGGTTTATCCAATGTTCGCATTCTTTTCAGAACTAATATAAACAATCTTCTTTTCAATTCAAAAGCCTTTTCGACTATACTTTCAATCTCTTCTTTCTTTTTATAAAATGCAGATATTTTTTTATATTTCTTGCAATCTTTCAATAAATTTTGTACTACTCTACTTTTTCTAATATCGTGATATTGTTTCTTCCTTCTTTCAACATATATTGTTTTCTCATTTCCTGAATTTCCATTAATTTGTCCTTTTTTCATTTCATTCTTCTTCGTTCTGCAAGTATTCTTTCTATTTTCAGCATTTTCAAAATCCTTTCCAGTCCTTAAAAGTCTTTTAATAAATTCTTTTGTTCTCTTACCACAAGACTTTTTCTTTTTTGCCACATGTTGTAGTTCATCTAATTCCTGCTTTTGTTTCTTCTTTAAATAGTGCTGTTTTTTTTCTTGTTTTTTCTTGTGCGCTTTTTTTGTCATGGTAAATCTTTCTTAATAATAATGGAGAATATCTGAAAAAAAAAAATTTTTAAAATAATTTAATATTACTAAAATAATTATATACAAATATTCTTATCTATTACTAAAGAAACACCTTCTATTTAAAAGCTACAAACAAATGCATATATGGTTTTCGGAATATGGTAACAATTACACCTGACCTGCACAATGAGTGAAGAGGGGTGCAGAAAAAAAAATGCAGCAGTAATGTCTGAATGATTACAGCACTACATATCTAGTACCTGCATCATTGTAAGACTGCATGGCGACTACTTTGGTGTTTTTATAACTGCATGACAGGGGTGCAGAAATTTGCAAGAGAGGTGCAGAAAGAAGCAAGAGCAGTGCATAAGAAGCAACAGAGGTGCAAAAAGAGTCAAATGAGGTACAGACGGAGGCAAGAGAACTGCAGAAAGAGGCAAGAGAGTTGCAGAAACAGGCAAAAGAGGTACAGAAAGAGGGAACAGGTGGGCAGAGAGAGGCAAGAGAGGTGCAGAAAGAGGGAAGATGGGTGCAGAAAAAAGGAAGAGGGATGCAGAAATTTGGAACAGAGGTGCAGGAAGAAGACAGAGCAGTGCAGAGAGAACCAACATAGGTGCACAAAGAGGCAAGAGGGGTCCAGAAAAAGGCACGTGAAGTGCAGAATGAAGCAAAAGAGGTGCAGAAAGAACCAATAGAGGTAGAAAAAGAGGCAACAGGAGTGCACAAAGGGGTAGGAGAGGTGCAGAATGAAGCAAGAGGGTTACAGAAAGAGGAAGGAGGGGTGCAGAAAGAGGAACAGAACTGCAGACAGAAGCAACAGAGGTGATGAAAGAGGCACGAAGGGTGCAGAAACAGACAAGACAGGTGAAGAAAGAAGGAACAGAGGTACAGAAAGAGGCAAAAGTGGTGCAGAAACAGGGAAGAGAGGTGTAGAAAGAGGAAAGAAAGTTCCACAAAGAGGGAACAGGGGTGCAGAAACAGTTAAAAGGGGTGCAGAAAGAAGCAAGTGAGGTACAGAAAAAGGCAAGTGAGGTGCAGAAAGTAGAAGAGATTTGCAGAATGAGACAAGAGAAGTGCAGAAAAAGAAAGAAACGTGCACAAAGAAGCAATAGAAATGCAGAAAGAGGCAACAGAGGCACAGAGGGAAGCACAAGTGGCTTGTACACCATTAGTACCAATTTAACACCCAAATTTAGCAAGTAACAGCTGACCATTGTAGGTTTGCAAAGGGCCTTCCACCACGCTGTAACACTTGTCACTGCATTTTTGTTAACGTTTGAGCCGTTTGAGCAAGAAACAAGGCTTTTTTTGTTGAAATCTGCAGATTAGAATGCAGATGATGAATTATGTGGCTAATGCAGAAAATGTATAATTATGCAAAAGTCGGTGCAGCTAAACAGTCGCAGAATTCCAGTGACCCTGCTCATACCTCTGACTATCACAAGTGCTCCTCAGTGATTCTCCCCATATTGTTAAAACCAAGCATACATATATCTCTACGTTTTCAAATCATCATGATATCTAAAAGAAATATGTATACAATATTTCTGAAATATAGTGCAACCTAGAAACTGAGACATGTACTAGATCTACCTGAGTGATTCCAAAACTCCATGGGTAGTGCTTGGGTGATTGTATGAGTACAAGGGTAGTCACTGGATAATTGCAGGATAAGATGGATACTGACTAGCTCATTCCATGAGTGCAAATATACACATTGACTGC
Organism: Calotriton arnoldi; assembly: GCA_963921515.1. Classification (NCBI taxonomy): domain Eukaryota; kingdom Metazoa; phylum Chordata; class Amphibia; order Caudata; family Salamandridae; genus Calotriton; species Calotriton arnoldi. Next base: position 1,975,300 of record CAWUFW010001590.1, read on the forward strand.
ATGGATAAGTGTATGTATACCACCTGTAGGGATCGATGAGTCATTGAATAATGCCTAGGTGAATAGATGAATGCAACAGAAGGGCATGGCTGATTCTACGACTGCAAGGGTAGTGTGTAGGTTATTACATGACTGCATAGGTACAGCCTGCATGATCGCATGACTGTAGGGAAAGTACATAGCTTCGATCCTGGATGATTACATGCTTGCAAGGGTAATATCTGGTGGATTACTGAACTACATAGCAAGTGAGTGGATGATTTTATAAGTTCATGAGTACCGCCTGGGTGATTACCGAACTACTAAGATACTGGCTGAGTGATTACAGGAGTGCAAAGGTAGTGACTGGGTGATTTTAAAAGTGCATCAGTACTGGCTGAGTGATTACATAAGTACAAGAAAAGTGCGTATGTGATTGAAACAGTACAAGGGAATTAAAGAAGTACTTGGGTAAAACCTCGGCGATTGCATGGTTGCAGGGATAATGTCTGGAGATTTAAATGACTACATAGCAAGTGACTGGGTGAATTTATAAGTGCATGTGTACTTCTTGGGTGATTGCAGGACTACTGAGGTAGAGCCTGAGTAAATAAAAGACTGAAAAAGTAGTGCCTGGGTGATTTCATAACAACATGACTACTGGCTGAGTGATTACATGAGTAGAAAGGTAGTGCCTCCGTGATTGAAGGAGTGCAACAGTAGTGCCTGGGTGATTATATAACTGCATGACTTATACCTTAGTAATTGCATAACTGCATAGATAGTGCCTAAATGATTGCATCAGTGCAGCAGTAATGCCTGAGGGATTACAGCAGAGCATATGTAGTGCCTGCATCATTGTAAGAGTGCATAACTAGTACTTGGGTGTTTTTATAAGTGCATGAGAGTTGGGCCTAGGCAAATATAGAGCAGCACACTATTACATGACTCAATTATAAGACTGTTCATATTCTTAAAAGCATGCATACATATGTCTCTATCTTTTCAAATCATCAAGATATCTAAAAGAAATATGTATACAATATTTCTGAAATATAATGCAACCTAGAAACTGAGACATGTACTAGATCTACCTGAGTGATTCCAAAACTCCGTGGGTAGTGCTTGGGTGATTGTATGAGTACAAGGGTAGTCACTGGATAATTGCAGGGCAAGATGGATCCTGACTACCTCATTCCATGAGTGCAAACATACACATTGACTGCATGGATAAGTGTATACATAGCACCTGAAGGGATTGATGAGTCATTGAGTACTGCCTATGTGAATAGATGAATGCAACAGAAGGGCACAGGTGATTCTACGACTGCAAGGGTAGTGTGTAGGTTATTACATGACTGCATAGGTACAGCCTGCATGATCGCATGACTGTAGGGAAAGTACATATCTTCGATCCTGGATGATTACATGCTTGCAAGGAAAAACTGGTGGATTACTGAAGTACATAGCAAGTGAGTGGGTGATTTTATAAGTTCATGAGTACCGCCTGGGTGATCAAAGAACAAACTTACAATTTCAACCAAACATCTAAAATTATGCGGCATCTTTCTACTATACATTTCAACAAACTAGAAAAAAAGAAGTCTAATTAATAACACTTTATGTGAGCATCTTTCAAACAACCCTTTGTGCTGCATCTTCACCATTCTATCTAAAATTATGCGGCATCATTCAACTATACCTTTTGTACAGACTAGAAAAAAAGCCTAATTAATAAGACCTTATATGAGCATCTTTCAAACCACACTTTTGTGCTGCATCTTCACCTTTCTATCTAAAATTATGCGGCATCATTCAACTATACCTTTGTACAGACTAGAAAAAAGAAGCCTATTTAATAACACCTTATATGAGCATTTTTGAAACCACACTTTTGTGCTTCAACTTCACTTTTCAATCTAAAATTATGCGGCATCATTCAACTATACCTTTGCACAGACTAGAAAAAAGAAGCCTAATTAATAATACCTTATATGAGCATCTTTCAAACCACACTTTTATGCTGCATCTTCACCATTCTATCTAACATTATGTGGCATCACTCAACTATACCTTTCTACAGATTAGAAAAAAGAAGCCTAATTAATAACACCTTATATGAGCATCTTTGAAACCACACTTTGTGCTGCATCTTCACCATTCTATCTAAAATTATGCGGCATCATTCAACTATACCTTTCTACAGACTAGAAGAAAAAAGCCTAATTAATAATACCATATGTGAGCATCTTTCAAACCACACTTTTGTGCTGCATGTTCACCATTTTACTAGTACTCACACTCTTGAACCTACCACATAAAAAGCAACAACAGTACTGTGTTATACATCATGCACCTTAAAATATATAAGACATATGAAAATACATATACAACAAGAAACATACTAGAGACAGAAGCCCATGCACACCTTAAAACTTGACAGACTCCACCTCCAAATTTAAACCAACAACTAAAATTATGCGGTATACTAGAAATATACATATCCAGACAGTAAAACAAACTACCATAATCAGTAATCCATCTGTCAAAATACACATTTTACTATACAGAATCTTTTTTTAAACAACATTCAAGTACCCCAAAACAAACTCCAATACACATCTCTACATTTAATAATATATTTCAAACAACAAAGTTTTTAAATAATGTTAAAAGTTTAAAAATAAACCTCACAAATGTATAACTCACCTTCCAAATAGATTTGTTGAATTTAAAATATCACAAACTCTTAAAGGATTTTCTTTTGCACACAATCAATATAATGCACCAATGTCAGCAAGGTAAAACCAGTAATGGCAAAGTTTCCCTCTCTTTCTCCACACAAATACATGTTAGTAACAAATCACATTGCTCACTACATTATTTCAAATTGTAAAACACATTTCTATTGGTTACACATATTAACCCCTAGCATCTGACTTCTAAAAGTGCCCAAACTGATTCTTCATTTTTTTTTTAAGTCGCGACTCCATCGTGCACCAACGAGATGGAGCCGCAAATCCATACGGGAGTTCAAAAATATATTACAAATAAAAATACTACTATTTTTTAAAAACACACCACTTCTAAAGATGCCACTGATTTGGGAAATCTTACTGTATTAAGATTTCACTTATATATATATTACAATTTCACATTTTAAGTCTACAGTTAAGTTTCAACCCTTCCCCCTTTCTGCCTAATGCCAGTTTCCATAGTAACAGTTCATGGAACTTTCAACTGAACTTACAGGTCACAAGTTCACCATATTTTCAAGTTCACCACACAATGTTACAAATGCAAACAGCAGGTGTGGTTGACATTTCCAAAATATAAGCTTATCTTATCTACTGTACCTTTCAAACATTTTTTACTAACCAATAAGAAACATGCTTTTTAAAGACAGTAACATGCACCCTATTTTTGAATATACAATGTTCTTAAAAAGCCAATCAATTCTCTACTTTTTAAAAAACAGCATCTTGTCCACCATTTTGCATACCTCTCATTCAACCAACTGAGTACTTCAGCTACAGACATATTTTCATTACTTCCAGACATCCCTTCAAGATGCTTACAGTGTGGATTGTTGGACACAGCTATGTTTTCTGGTGCAAAAGGTATGCTCAATGCAGAGGTATTGACAAAGACCTAGCTTTGCAAAATGTGGATATTAAATGGATTGCACAGAGAGGATTAAAGTGGCACCAATTGATGCCTTTGGTTAAAACCTCTTTGCATCTCCAACCCCCTGACCTCATGATTGTGCACTGTGGTGGCAATGACCTAGGCACATTGACTGGGGTAGGTCTGGAAATGCTAATGAAGGACACCTTTGCACAATTGATGTTGCTTTTACCTCAAACTGTCTTTGTATACTCTAACATATGCCAAAGACAGAAATGGTAGTGGTCAAATCAATTCTGTCCACAGATTGAGAAAGCTAGAAAAAATGTCAATAAAGCTGTTTCTGCGCACCTCAGAGACCATAGGATGGGCTCCATATATAACAACAATCTACGGTTTGATATGGATGGCATCTACAGGAGTGATGGAGTACACTTCACAGATCAGGGAAACAGAGTCTTTCTCAACAACCTAAAGCTCTGCATCTGCATTTACACGTAGCTAGAACAAACTCAGAATGAAAACAAGGGCTCTTTTTAGAGCCACCCTATAAATTAATACTGATTATAAAAAAAATTTACACATACAATTTTTTAAACATTTTTGGGGATTCGCGCACCCAGCACGAATTCACAAAACAAAAGCACAAACTCAATGCACTACAATACAATACACTTTTCAGGTTTAACTATTAATTTTTAATTTTATATATTTTTAACAACTCTATCTATTGTAATCTTGTCATTAACTTCAATCACAGTACCTTTTTAAAACAACTTCACAAATACAACACTACCTTCTACATTATATACTACTTAATTATTTATTTAAGGTAGATTGGACTCGCGACTCCAAACTCGAAACAAAAAAAAATGATCCCCTTTAATTATTTTGTAGTCGCCCCGGGGACCCCATCCCCCGGGGCCTGCCACAATTTTATCTTTAATTAAAAAAAAAAAAAAAGGGGGACCGCGTGGCCCCCCTCCTTAGGCCAATACTGGCCCCGGGGACCCCATCCCCTGGGGCATAGCCTCTTTTAAAAAAAAAAAAAATTAGAGGAAGGGGGCCGCGTGACCCCCCTCCCGGGCCACTTCTGGCCTTCGGGGACCCCATCCCCTGGGGCTGGCCCTTTGCATTGGGGACCATGGGGGGAGCCCCAATGCCCCCACGGTCTTGCCGGCTCCCCGCCTCCTGCGGGAGCCAGCATTGCTTTTGGCAATCCTGCTTTGCTTCGTTGAAGCGAGAGCAGGTTTCCTAGTGTTTGCTATGGCAGGGCGGGAGGGCTGTCATAGCAAACAGCAATGTCCTGGGGGTGGGCACCCCAGAGCATTGCAGGAGCCGGCCCTGGGGGGTGGCGGTCCCCAGGGCCATCAAGGGCTCCAGGAGGGGGGCTGTGCAGCCCCCCACCCTAAATTTACTTAGCCCTGGGGAGGTGGTGGTCCCCGGGGCTTGGGGGTGCCAGCGAGGCCCCCTGGCTTATAAAGACAAATGGCCTGGGGAGGTGGCGGTCCCCGGGGCAGCGTGGGGGGGTTACGACCCCCCCACACATTTAATGAACAAGCCCTGGGGAGGTGGTGGTCCCCAGGACTCCGGGGGGGCCGCGTGCCCCCCGCATTCAAATTACTGCCCCGGGGAGGTGGCGGTACCTGGGGCTGTGGGGGCCCTGGCCCACCCGGGGGCTTATAAAAAACAAATCGTGGAAGTCCGCGCTTCGTTTTTTTTAAATTTCTCGTTCAGATTCACGCACCCAGTGTGACTTCGGATGGTTTTGAAAAAGAAAATGCTTTTTTTTAGCCTGGGGGTCCTTCTAAGACCCCCTGAGCAGGCCTAGGGGGTCAGGGTGTTTCTACCCTGCCCCCTTTTCTTCTTTTTCAACCTTTTTTCCACTCTTTTCTTGAGACTCGGTTACCGAAAATGGCTGCCAACACTTCCTGATTTGGAGTGTTGGCAGCCAATCAGAAGTCAGCTCGTGCTCGGGAGGAGTCGTGACTCCTCCTCGGTGCTCAGATATCGATATTTTTCTTTTTTTAATTTCTCAGGAACTACTGAATGGATTTACACCATTTAAAAAAAAGGTCGCTTTCTGGACCAAGACCTACCTTTTTGCCAAACTTGGTGTAATTCCGTTCAGCAGATCGGGCTGTAGCTTTGTCTAAATTTCCTATGGAAATTAACATGGAGAAAACACGTTTTGGGACCCCCCTTTTTTCTCGGCCTCCGCTTGACGAATCATCCCGAAACTTTCGAAACAAGCTGACCGGAGCGCCCCATTAGTTTTGAAAATTTCACGAAGATTTGTCAAATCAAAAAACGCTTTTCCTATGGAAACTAGGTCCTAACTATAACTACCTACTGGCGACCACCAGTAGGTAATATATATATATATATATATATATATATATATATATATATATATATATATATATATATATATATATATATATATATATATATTTTTGTTCTTTGGTGAATCCATCTGTTTGAGTCACTTCTTTCTTGGATATTTTATTTCTTTGTGACTCATTGCATCCTTTGGGATCCAGATTTTTGCCCTGGCTGGCTGTTGTTTTCTTGTGATCCTTCATATATATATATATATATATATATATACATATATTATCTACTGGCGGTCACCAGTAGATAGTTATAGTTAGGACCTATTATCCATAGGAAATTCGTAACACTCTATTTACAATAACTTTGGCGCCGATTGACGAATCTTTGCGAAATTTTCAAAACTAATGGCCCGCTCCGGTTTGCTCCTATCTTGAAAGTTTCGGGGTGATTCATCAAGTGGGGGCCGAGAAAAAAGGGGTGTCCCAAAACGTGTTTTCTCCATGTTAATTCCCATAGGAAATTTTAGACACGGCTACAGCCCGAACTGCTGAACGGAATTACACCAAATTTGGCAAAAAGGTAGCGCTTGGTTCAGAAAGCGACCTTTTTTTAAATGGTGTAAATCGGTTCAGTAGTTGCGGAGAAATTCAAAAAATAAGAGTCAAAAAATCGATTTCCCATAGGAAACTTTATGCTAGGCTACAGCCAAAACTGCTGAACGGAATTACACCAAATTTGGCAAAAAGGTAGTGCTTGGTTCAGAAAGCACCCTTTTTAAAAATGGTGTAAATCCGTTCAGTAGGTGCTGAGAAAATCAAAAATAAAAGTTTCGATATTTATGGCCGCGGTGGATCCGCGCACCCTCCCGACCACGAGCTGCATGCTAATTGGCTGGCAACACTCCAAACCAGGAAGTGTTGGCAGCCATCTTGTGCCTCGGTCAGTAAAACAACTGCGCAAAACGCAAAAAGGGGGCAGGGTAGAAACACCCTGACCCCCTAGGCCTGCTCAGAGGGTCCCACAAGGACCCCCAGGGGCCAAAAAAGATTTTATTATTTTTTTAAATCGGCGGGATGCGCGTAGGATGCGCGGATCCCGCTGTGAAAAAAAGAAAACGAAGCGCGGACTCCCGCGCTTTGTTATTATTTGGCCCCCGGGTGGGCCAAGTCACGGGGGCATGCGGGGGGTTAATAAAAATGTGTGTAAGCCCTGGGGACCGCCACCCCCTGGGGCTTTGAAATAAAAATGGTGCGGGAGGGCACTCGGCCCTCCTGCATCCCCGGGGACCACCACCCCCCGGGGCTTCTTTTAAAAAAAATTAAATTACTTGTGTGGGGGGCCTTGAGCCCCCCCACACGCCCTGGGGACTGCCACCTCCCCGGGGCACTAAGAATTGGAATGTGGGGGTTTCGGACCCCCAAGCCCCGGGGACCACCACCTCCCCGGGGCTGTGCACGTGTTGGGAGGGGGGCCCCGCGGCCCCCCTCCTGGAGCCAGTGATGGCCCTGGGGACCGCCACCCCCCAGGGCCGGCTCCTGCAGTGTCCCGGGGTGCCCACCCCAGGGACACTGTAGTTTGCTATGGCAGGGCGGGAGCCTCGCGGCTCCCGCCCTGTCATTGCAAACTGCTTTGGTTTTTGGAAGAGAGAGTAGGAAACCTGCTCTCTTTTCCAAAAACCAAAGCAGATTGCTTTTCCACACGGGGAGCTGCATCTTAGCAGCTCCCCATGTGGAAAAGCAATGCCGGCTCCCGCAGGACGCGGGGAGCCGGTGGGACCGTGAGGGGATTGGGGACCCTCCCACGGTCCCCAACGGAGAGGGCCAGCCCCGGGGGATGGGGTCCCCGGGGCTACAAGTGGCCTTGAGGGGGGCCACGCGGCCCCCCTCCCCCCCCAAAAAATAAATACATTTAAAAAAGTACAGCCCAGCCCCGGGGGGATGGGATCCCCGGGGCCAATAGAGGCCTCAGGAGGGGGGCCACGCAGCCCCCTCCATAAAAAAAACAACAAAAAATCTGGCCACGCCCCAGGGGATGGGGTCCCCGGGGCCGGAATTGGCCATGGGAAGGGGGCCCACGCGGCCCCCTTCCCATTCATTTTTTTTTTTTATTAAAAAAGGGGTCAAGCCCTGGGGGATGGGGTCCCCAGGGCCCAAAAAAAGTAAAAAGAAGGGGGGCCACACAGCCCCCTTCCCAGAAAAAAACACGCGATCGTGCCGGAGGCCCCGCCCCCTCCCAGCAACACTCTGCAAACGCGCCCTGTGGCGCATTTTAAGTTGGGAAATGAATTCCCCTTCAATACTGGGGGTCCCTGGGGGCCAACTAGCCCACCAGGTACCTCCAGTAAGCGCCACAGGCCTCCATTGCAGAGAGGTGGTCCAGGCCACGCCCCTTTTTACACCTCTCTGCAACGCAGCTCTGTGGCGCTTACTGGAGGTACCTGGTGGGCTAGTTGGACCCCAGGGACCCTCAAGATTCAAGGGGACTTAATTCCCCAACTTAAAACGCGCCACGGGGCGCGTTTGCACAGTGGTGAAGGGAGGGGGCGGGGCCTGAGGTGACATGTGTGCAAACACGCCCTGTGGTGCGTTTTAAGTTGGGGGATTAAGTCCCCTTGAATCCTGAGGGTCCCTGGGGTCCAACTAGCCCACCAGGTACCTTCAGTAAGCGCCACAGAGTTGCGTTGCTGAGAGGTGTAAAAAGGGGCGTGGCCTCTGACCACCTCTCTGCAATGCAGGCCTGTGGCGCTTACTGGAAGTACCTGGTGGGCTAGTTGGGCCCCAGGGACCCTCAGGATTCAAGGTGACCTAATCCCCCAACTTAAAACGCGCCACGGGGCGAGTTTGCACAGTGGTGAAGGGAGGGGGCGGGGCCGCAGGTGACATGTGTGCAAACACGCCCTGTGGCACGTTTTAAGTTGGGGAATTAATTCCCCTTCAATCCCGAGGGTCCCTGGGGGCCAACTAGCCCACCAGGTACCTCCAGTAAGCGCCACAGCCCTGCCTTGCAGAGAGGTGGTCCGAGGCCACGCCCCTTTTTACACGAGAGTGCACGGTGAATTTATAAGTGCTTCGGTTTTGGCGGAGTGATTGGATAAGTACATGGTGCTCGCTGGGTGATAGGAGGAGTGCATGGGTAGTGACAGGGCAATGGCTGGACTGCATCAGTAGTGCTCAGGGTATTGTACCAGTGCATGAGTTAGTGCATGGGTCATTGCATGAGTGCATGGGTACTGACTGGATGATTAGAGTAATGCAAGGAGAGTGCATGGTGAATTTATAAGTGCTTGGGTTTTGGCGGAGTGATTGCATAAGTACATGGTGCTCGCTGGGTGATCGGAGGAGTGCATGGGTAGTGACAGGGCGATGGCTGGACTGCATCAGTAGTGCTCAGAGTATTGTAGCAGTGCATGAGTTAGTTGCTGGGTCATTGCATGAGTGCATGGGTACTGACTGGATGATTAGAGTACTGCAAGGAGAGTGCATGGTGAATCTATAAGTGCTTGGGTTTTGGCGCAGTGATTGGATAAGTACATGGTGTTGGCTGGGTGATTGGAGGAGTGCATGGGTAGTGACAAAGAGATGGCTGGGCTGCATCAGTAGTGCTCAGGGGATTGAAGCAGTGCATGTGTTAGTGCCTGGGTCATTGCATGAGTACATGGGTAGTGACTGGATGATTAGAGTACTGCAAGGAGAGTGCATGGTGAATTTATAAGTGCTTGTGTTTTGGCGGAGTGATTGGATAAGGACATGTTACTGGTTGGGTGATTAGAGGAGTGCATGGGTAGTGACAAAGAGATGGCTGGGCTGCATCAGTAGTGCTCAGGGTATTGTAGCAGTGCATGAGTTAGTGCATGGGTCATTGCATGAGTGCATGGGTACTGACTGGATGATTAGAATACTGCAAGGAGAGTGCATGGTGAATTTATAAGTGCTTGGGTTTTGGCGGAGTGATTGGATAAGTACACACATGTCACATCAGGCCCGCCCCCTCCCTCCACCACTGTGCAAACGCGCCTCCTGGCGGGTTTTAAGTTGGGGATTAATTCCCTTGAATCCTGAGGGTCCCTGGGGCCAACTAGCCCACCAGGTACCTCCAGTAAGCGCACAGAGCTGCGCTGCAGAGAGGTGGTCCAAAGCCTTTCCCCTTTAACACCTTTCTGCAGCGCAGCTCTGTGGCGCTTACTGGAGGTACCTAGTGAGCTAGTTGGACGCAAGGGACCCTCAGGATTCAAGGGGACTTAATCCCCCAATTTACAACGCACCAGAGGGCCAGTTTGCACAGTGGTGAAGGGAGCGGGTGGGGCCTGATGTGACAAGTGTGCAAACGCGCCCCGTGGCACGTTTTAAGTTGGGAGATTTACTCCCCTTGAATCCTGAGCATCCCTAAGGCCCAACTAGCCCACCAGGCACCTCCAGTAAGCACCACAGAGCTGCGTTGCAGAAAGGTGGTCCGAGACCACGCCCCTTTTTACACCTCTCTGCAGCGCAACACTGTTGCACTTACTGAAAGTACCTGGTGGGCTTGTTGGCCTCCAGGGACCCTCAGGATACAAGGGGACTTAATCCCCCAACTTGTCACATCAGGCCCCGCCCCCTCCCTTCACCACTGTGCAAACTGGTGGGCTAGTTGGACCCCAGGGACCCTCAAGATTCAAGGGGACTTAATTCCCCAACTTAAAACGCGCCACGGGGTGCGTTTGCACAGTGGTGAAGGGAGGGGGCGGGGCCTGAGGTGACATGTGTGCAAACAGGCCCTGTGGTGTGTTTTAAGTTGAGGGATTAAGTCCCCTTGAATCCTGAGGGTCCCTGGGGTCCAACTAGCCCACCAGGTACCTCCAGTAAGCGCCACAGAGCTGCGTTGCTGAGAGTTGTAAAAAGGGGCGTGGCCTCGGACCACCTCTCTGCAATGCAGGCCTGTGGCGCTTACTGGAAGTACCTGGTGGGCTAGTTGGGCCCCAGGGACCCTCAGGATTCAAGGTGACCTAATCCCCCAACTTAAAACGCGCCACGGGGTGAGTTTGCACAGTGGTGAAGGGAGGGGGCGGGGCCGCAGGTAACATGTGCGCAAACACGCCCTGTGGCGCGTTTTAAGTTGGGGAATTAATTCCCCTTCAATCCCGAGGGTCCCTGGCGGCCAACTAGCCCACCAGGTACCTCCAGTAAGCGCCACAGCCCTGCCTTGCAGAGAGGTGGTCCGAGGCCACGCCCCTTTTTACACCTCTCTGCAACGCAGCTCTGTGGCGCTTACTGGAGCTACCTGGTGGGCTAGTTGGACTCCAGGGACCCTCAGGATTTAAGGGGACTTAATACCCCAACTTAAAACGCGCCACGGGGCGTGTTTGCACAGTGGTGATGGGAGGGGGCGGGGCCTGATGTGACAAGTGTGCAAACGAGCTCCGTGGTGCATTTTAAGTTGGGGGATTAAGTCCCCTTGTATCCTGAGGGTCCCTGGGGGCCAACAAGCCCACCAGGTACCTTCAGTAAGTGCAACAGAGTTGGTTGCAGAGAGGTGTAAAAAGGGGCGTGGTCTCGGACCACCTCTCTGCAACGCAGCTCTGTGGTGCTTACTGGAGGTACCTGGTGGGCTAGTTGGGCCTTAGGGACCCTCAGGATTCAAGGGGAGTAAATCTCCCAACTTAAAACGTGCCACGGGCGCGTTTGCACACTTGTCACATCAGGCCCCACCCGCTCCCTTCACCACTGTGCAAACAGGCCCTCTGGTGCGTTGTAGGTTGGGGATTAAGTCCCTTGAATCCTGAGGGTCCCTTGCGTCCAACTAGCCCACTAGGTACCTCCAGTAAGCGCCACAGGGCTGCGTTGCAGAAAGGTGTTAAAAGGGGAGTGGCCTTGGACCACCTCTCTGCAACGCAGCTCTGTGGCGCTTACTGGAGGTACCTGGTGGGCTAGTTGGCCCCAGGGACCCTCAGGATTCAAGGGGAATTAATCCCCCAACTTAAAACCCGCCAGGAGGCGCGTTTGCACAGTGGTGGAGGGAGGGGGCGGGCCTGATGTGACATGTGTGTACTTATCCAATCACTACGCCAAAACCCAAGCACTTATAAATTCACCATGCACTCTCCTTGCAGTATTCTAATCATCCAGTCAGTATCCATGCACTCATGCAATGACCCATGCACTAACTCATGCACTGCTACAATACTCTGAGCACTACTGATGCAGTCCAGCCATCGCCCTGTCACTACCCATGCACTCCTCCTATCACCCAGCGAGCACCATGTACTTATCCAATCACTCCGCCAAAACCCAAGCACTTATAAATTCACCATGCATTCTCCTTGCATTACTCTAATCATCCAGTCAGTACCCATGCACCCATGCAATGACCCATGCACTAACTCATGCACTGCTACAATACCCTGAGCACTACTGATGCAGCCCAACCATCTCTTTGTCACTACCCATGCACTCCTCTAATCACCCAACCAGTAACATGTCCTTATCCAATCACTCCGCCAAAACACAAGCACTTATAAATTCACCATGCACTCTCCTTGCAGTACTCTAATCATCTAGTCACTACCCATGTACTCATGCAATGACCCAGCAACTAACTCATGCACTGCTACAATACTCTGAACACTACTGATGCAGTCCAGCCATCGCCCTGTCACTACCCATGCACTCCTCCGATCACCCAGCGAGCACCATGTACTTATGCAATCACTCCGCCAAAACCCAAGCACTTATAAATTCACCATGCACTCTCCTTGCATTACTCTAATCATCCAGTCAGTACCCATGCACTCATGCAATGACCCATGCACTAACTCATGCACTGGTACAATACCCTGAGCACTACTGATGCAGTCCAGCCATCGCCCTGTCACTACCCATGCACTCCTCCTATCACCCAGCGAGCACCATGTACTTATCCAATCACTCTGCCAAAGCCGAAGCACTTATAAATTCACCGTGCACTCTCCTTGCATTACTCTAATCATCCAGTCAGTACCCATGCACTCATGCAATGACCCATGCACTAACTCATGCACTGCTATAATACCCTGAGCACTACTGATGCAGTCCAGCCATCGCCCTGTCACTACCCATGCACTCCTCCAATCACCCAGCGAGCCCATGTACTTATCCAATCACTCCGCCAAAACACAAGCACTTATAAATTCACCATGCACTCTCCTTGCAGTACTCTAATCATCCAGTCACTACCCATGTACTCATGCAATGACCCAGGCACTAACACATGCACTGCTACAATGCCCTGAGCACTACTGATGCAGCCCAGCCATCTCTTTGTCACTACCCATGCACTCCTCCAATCACCCAGCCAGCACTATGTACTTATCCAATCACTCCGCCAAAACCCAAGCACTTATAGATTCACCATGCACTCTCCTTGCAGTACTCTAATCATCCAGTCAGTACCCATGTACTCATCCAATGACCCAGGCACCAACTCATGGCAAATACAGAGGAGGTCATGCTAATCACAGGGGTACCCCAACGCATAGTGTTCCCTAGTGTATGTAGGTGTTTTCACTGTATTCTAAGTGTCTTTTAGCATAGCACTGGCTCTAGGGCCGGTTAGTCTGAGTCAGTTACCACCAGTACCCATCAGCAAAAGTTGGGGGCACATTAGGACTTTCTACTCCTCTGTTGGTTCTTTCTGCACATCTCTTGCTTCTTCTTGCACTTTTCTTCGTCTTTCTGGACTTGTGGTGCCTCTTTCTGCATGTCTTGCTTCTTTGTGCGCTTTTCTTCCTCTTTCTTCACATGTCCTTCCTTTGTAGGCATAGTTAGAAATTAGCATTTAAAAAACCTTTTAAATTCACAGAAAAAACCATAGGTTTTAGGGACGTTATAGTTAGAAATTAGCATTTAAAAAACCTTTGAAATTCACTGAAAAAACCATAGGTTTCAGGGACGTTATAGTTAGAAATTAGCATTTAAAAAACCTTAGAAATTCACTGAAAAAACCACAGGTTTCAGGGAGGTTATAGTTAGTTGGACATTTCACTCGTACAAAACCAGAGAAATTCCCCTGTTATAGTTAGTTCAGCTAACTATAACTCGCGCCCCCGCAATGCACTGCTGATGACGTCACATATTACATCATTCATGACATGGTCAGTGACATCACTGATGACATCACTGAAGACATCTCAAATGATTTCACTGATGACATCATCCACGTGAAAATTTGATGCACCTCCTCACACTCTAATATAACCTTTGATACACCCACTGTAAAATACAGACTACCATTTTCGAAAACATCGACACACCAATACCAGTTACTACATGCGCACTCACTGATGCCTAGGTCTACACACACATCCACTCATTCACCCATACAATCACTCATACATGCAGTCACTCATCAATACAACACTATCATATGCACTCATACACCTATACAGACACTCACACACTGCCACTCATCCATGGAGTTACTCACACACCTAGTCAGTCATGCAAATAATCAACCACACTCCCATTTACTAACCTATACAGATACTAACGCATACTTACTCTCTTATATAATCACTGATACAAGTACACACTCGTCCATACAGCTACTCTCACAAACACTGACTCTCACGTATAGTCATTTATACTCCAACTCTCACATACACTGCCTTTTCCCTATGTAGTTACTTGGACATGTACCACTGAGACATCCATTCACTCACCAACACACCCATACACACACTCACCTGCCCATACAGCTGTTTCCACATGCACTCTTGAACCCATACACCCAGTGAATCAACCACTCACACATCTATGCACAGAGTCACACACCTCCCACCTACCCACACACACACTCAGTCTCCCATACAAATTCTCAAGCAACCAATCAATAACCGATATACACACTCATGTAGCTACTCACCAACCCATGCATTCAGTAAGACACATTTAATCACTCACTTATACAGTCAGTCATGCACCTACTAAATCATCCATCCAGACACTTATACACCCACTCATTCTTCAATACACCTTGGCATATATATAAAACATATTTAAACTTTACAGAAACACACAGTCACGTGGATGATGTCATCAGTGATGTCATTTGAGATGTCATCAGTGATGTCATCAGTGATGTCACTGACCATGTCATGAATGATGTAATATGTGACGTCATCAGCAGTGCATTGCAGGGTCGTAAGTTATAGTTAGCTGAACTAACTATAACGGGGGAATTTCTCTGGTTTTGTATGAGTGAAATGTCCAACTAACTATAACCTCCCTGAAACCTGTGGTTTTTTCAGTGAATTTCTAAGGTTTTTTAAATGCTAATTTCTACCTATAACGTCCCTGAAACCTATGGTTTTTTCAGTGAAATATATATATATATATATATATATATATATATATATATATATATATATATATATATATATATATATATATTCACTGAAAAACCATAGGTTTTAGGGACAGTTATAGTTAGTTGGACATTGCACTCGTACAAAACCCGTGAAATTCCCCCGTTATAGTTAGTTCAGCTAACTATAACTCGTGCCCCCGCAATGCACTGCTGATGACGTCACATATTACATCACTCATTACATGGTCAGTGACATCACTGATGACATCACTGATGACATCTCAAATGACATCACTGATGACATCACTGATGACATCATCCATGTGATAATTTCATGCATCTTCTCACACCCTAATATAACCTTTGATACACCCACTCTAAATTACAGACTGCCATTCTCAAAACCATACACACTCCAACACCAATAACTACACACCCACTCGCTGATTCTTAGGTCTAAACACACATCCACTCACTCACCCGTACAGTCACTCATACTTATGGTCACTCAGTACAGGACTATCATATGCACTCATACACCTACATAGACACTCACACACCGCCACTCATCCATAGAGGTACTCACACACCTAGTCAGTCATGCAAATAATTAATCACACTGCCATTTACTAACCTATACAGTGATACACACACCAGCTCACTTACTCATACAAATACTAGCACATTCTTACGCTCTTATACAATCACTGATAAAAGCACACACGCATCCATACAGCCACTCTCATAATCACACACTCTCACTTATAGCCTTTTAAATACTCTAACACACATATATACTGCCTTTTACATATGTAGTTACTCACACATGTACCACTGAGATATACATTCACTCACTAACACACCGATACACACACTCACCCACCCAAGCAGTCCATCACAGATGCACTCTTCAAATCATGCACCCAGTGAATCACCCACTCACACATCTATGTACAGAGTCACACACACCCCACCCACACAAACACTCAGGCACCCATACAAATACTCAGACAACCAATCAATAACCCATATAGACACTCATGTAGCTATTCGCAAATCCATGCATCCACTTACACACCAACAGACAAATGGATACAGACATTCACACAGTTTAGTCAGTAACCCATGCATTCAGTAAGATACGTTTAATCACTCACTTGGAGAGTCAGTCACGCACCTACTCAATCATCCATTGAGACACTTATACACCCAGTCATTCTTCAATATGCCTTTGCCTATATATATTAAACATATTTAAACTTTACAGAAACACACAGTCACTGCATGATGTCATCAGTGATCTCATTTGAGATGTCATCAGTGATGTCATCAGTGATGTCACTGACCATGTCATGAGTGATGTAATATGTGACGTCATCAGCAGTGCATTGTGGGGGCGCGAGTTATAGTTAGCTAAACTAACTATAACGGGGAATTTCACGGGTTTTGTATGAGTGCAATGTCCAACTAACTATAACTGTCCCTAAAACCTATGGTGTTTTCAGTGAATTTGTAAGGTTTTTAAATGCTAATTTCTAACTATAACGTGCCTGAAACCTATGGTTTTTTCAGTGAATTTCAAAGGTTTTTTAAATGCTAATTTCTAACTATAACGTCCCTGAAACCTATGGTTTTTTCAGTGAATTTCAAAGGTTTTTCAAATGCTAGTTTCTAACTATGCCTACAGAGGTAGGACATGTGAAGAAAGAAGAAACAACGCACAGAAAGAAGCAAAAGAAATGCAGAAAGAAGCAACAGAACTCCACAAAGACGAAGAAAAGTACAGGAAGAAGCAAAAGATGTGCAGAAAGAACCAACAGAGGAGCAGAAAGCGGCCTTGTTCCAAAATCATCCTGTGCCCACAACTTTTTCCGACGTGTACTGGTGGTAACTGACTCTGACTAACCACAGCCAGTGCTATGCTAAAACACACTTAGAATACAGTGAAAACACCTACATACACTAGGGAACACTATGCGTTGGGGTAGCCCTGTGATGAGCATGACCTCCTCTGTAAGTCCCTAGTACATAATAGGGCAGGGGGATTAAAACTACCTCTTAAAACGCGCTACAGGGCGCGTTTGCACAGTGGTGAAGGGAGGGGTTGCCTGAGGTGACATGTGTGCAAACGCGCCCGTGGCGCGTTTTAAGTTGCAGGATTAAGTCCCTTGAATCCTGAGTGTCCCTGGGGCCCAACTAGCCCCTCAGGTACCTACAGTTAGGACCACAGAGCTGAGTTGCAGAGAGGCGTTCCGAGGCCACGCACCTTTTTTCACCTCTCTGCAACGCAACTCTGTTGTGCTTACTGAAGGTACCTGGTGGGCCAGTTGGACTCCAGGGACCCTCAGGATTGAAGGGGACTTAATCCCCCAACTTAAAACGCACCACAGGGCCTGTTTGCACACATGTCACCTAAAGCCCCGCCCCCTCCCTTCACCACTGTGCAAACGCGCCCCGTGGCGCGTTTTAGGTTGGGGGATTAAGTCCCCTTGAATCATGAGGGTCCCTGGGGTCCAACTAGCCCAGCCTGTACCTCCAGTATGCGCCAGGGAGCTGCGTTGCAGAGAGGTGTTGAGAGGCCACGCCCCTTTTTACACCTCTCTGCAACGCAGCTCTGTGGCGCTTTCTGGACGTACCTGGTGGGCTAGTTGGCCCTCAGGGACCCTCAGGATTGAAGGGGATTTAATTCCCCATCTTAAAACGCGCCACGTGGCCTGTTTGCACACATGTCACCTGAAGCCCCGCCCTCCCTTCACCACTGTGCAAACGCGCCCATGGTGCGTTTTAAGTTGGGGGATTAAGTCCCCTTGCATCCTGAGGGTCCCTGGAGTCCAACTAGCCCACCATGTACCTCCAAAAAGCGCCACAGAGCTGCATTGTAGAGAGGTGTAAAAAGGGGCATGGCCTCTGTACACCTCTGTGCAACGCAGCCCCCTGGCGCATACTAGAGGTTCCTGGTGGGCTACTTTGCCAGCAGGGACCCCCAGTATTCAAGGGGAATTCGTTCCCGATCTGCAAAAGCGCCAGGGGGCGCGTTTGCAGAGTGCTGCAAGGAGGGGGCGTGGCCTCCGGCACGATGCGGGTCTTTTTTTTTTTTTTTTTAAAGGGGGGCTGTGTGGCCCCCCTTCTTTTTCTAAATTATTGGCCCTGGGGACCCCATCCCCCAGGGCCTGCCCCCTAATTTTTTTTTTTATTTGGAAGGGGGCCGCGTGGCCCCCCTCCCGAGGCCTTAATCGGCCCCGGGTACCCCATCCCCCGGGGCATGGCCTTCTTTTTTTTTTGTTGTAAATAACTTATGGAGGGGGGCTGCGTTGCACCCCTCCTCAGGCCACTTATGGCCCCGGGGACCCCATCCCCCGGGGCCGGCCTTTGTTCTTTTTTTTTAAAACTACATTTTGGGGAGGGGGGCCGCGTGGCCCCCTCCCGGGCCACTTGTAGCCCCGGGGACCCCATCCCCGGGGCTGGCCCTCTCCGTTGGGGACCGTGGGGGTCCCCAATCCCCCACGGTCCAACCGGCTCCCCGCGTCCCTCGGAGCCGGCATTGCTTTTCCACATGGGGAGCTGCTAAGATGCAGCTCCCCGTGTGGAAAAGCAATTGTCTTTGGTTTTTGGAAGAGAGAGCAGGTTTCCTTCTCTCTCTTCCAAAAACCAAAGCAGTTTGCTATGACAGGACGGGAGCCGCGAGCCATAGCAAACTACAGTGTCCCGGGGGTAGGCACCCCGGGACACTGCAGGAGCCGGCCCTGGGGGGTGGCGGTCCCCAGGCCATCAAGGGCTCCAGGAGGGGGGCTGCGCGGCCCCCCTCCCTTTGTGTGCACAGCCCCGGGGAGGTGGTGGTCCTCGGGGCTTGGGGGTCCGAAACGGACCCCCACATTAAAAATCTTAGTGCCCCGGGGAGGTGGCGGTCCCCTTGTTTTTGTCTTTTCTTGTGCCTCGGTTCTACCGAGGCACAAGATGGCTGCCAACACTTTCTGGTTTGGAGTGTTGACAGCCAATTAGCATACAGCTTGTGATCTGGAGGGTGCGCGGACCCTACGCGGCCATAGATATATATGTGATTTAACTTTTTCTCAGGTACTACTGAACGGATTTACACCATTTAAGCAAAAGGCACAACTCTGAACCAAGGGCTACCTTTTTGCCAAATTTGGTGTAATTCCGTTCAGCAGTTCGGGCTGTAGCTGCGATGAAAAATTGCATGGGGAAAACACGTTTTGGGACCCCCCTTTTTTCTCGGCCCCCGCTTGACGAATCACCCCGAGACGTTCAAGATAGGAGCGGACCGGAGCGGGCCACAAAGTTTGAAAATTTCGCGAAGATTCGTCAACCGGCGCCAAAGTTATTTCAAATAGAATGTTGCGGATTTCCTATGGAAAATAGGTCCTAACTATAACTATCTACTGGCGAACGCCAGTAGATAATATATATATATATATACATATATATATATATATGTATATATATATATATATATGATATGTATGTGTATATTTATATATGTATATAAATGTATATATATATTTGTGGATTTACAAGCACCTCTTGATCACGACGCGTTTCGACTAACAAGTCTTGCTCACGGTACAGTGAGTCCATCTTCTATTGCCATTCTATATAAAAAACTCAACCGTTATTTGCATTGTGGGTGTTGTAGTTGGCAATGCAAAGTACACATACATAAAACAATATATACATAAAACATATTTATGCATTCACATGAAGACTTAATCATACTTATATTTGCAGTTGATGTTGAGGCTATTTATGTATACAGTGAGACATGTGTTATTAAGCGCTGCAGCTATTCATATGCTATGACCTGTATTATTAAGCGTGGGGGAGCCATAATGATATTAATTAGCTTTGAGGTCGACCCCAAGGTGTATTGACATGCTGTCTCGACGTTCCTCAGGACAACATGCAGGCAATTTGATCATGCATTTCCCAACCCCTAGATGAATCAGGCTGAATGCCCGATGTCTCTTAAGGGTTCAGATCCCGCGGTCTCTTGTATGGGAGTTTGAGAGTGATTTGTATTGTGAGGGAGCCAATATTCTGTTTAAATGAAGGTTCTAGGTAGGAGCCTATAGTATGGTGACATGCTCCCTAAAATATCGTCCAGAGAATACACTGTGTATTTCTTTTTCAGATTGAATGGTGAATGGTGGCCAAGTGCTGGAAACTGTTATTCAATTCATACCCATAACTCTGCTATCCTTGTCATGTAACTGTTCTTATTGGCTCCACCTCAAAGCCTTAGAAATTCCCTGAAAAATCAAAGGGAAAAGTAACGTTATAGTTAGGTGAATATGCCAGTGACAGCATTAACGTTTTGAACTTAAAAACCACAGAAATTCACCAGTTCTGGCTAGCAGAGCTAACTATAACTTGCACCCCACCATGCACTGCTCTTGGCCTCACATATTACATCACTCATGACATGTTCTATGACATAATTTATGACATCACTAATGACATCTCAAATGACATCATTCCCCCGCAGCCCCAGCCGGCTCCCCGCATGGTGCAGGAGCCGGCATTGCTCCCGCACGGAGGGAGAATCTATTTATGTTGCTCCCTCTGGATGGGAGCAATCTGTCGATCTGTTTCCCTGTCAGCATCAGTGAAGACAGGGAAACAGATCTTAAGTCTTCTCCCAGCCGGCAGGGGCATTTTTAAAGCTCCTACCTGCTGGGAGCAGACTTTGGGCCTAATTACGATGTTGGGCGGACTTCACCTTCCCTGTCCTCGGACTGACCGACCTCCGGTCGGCGGTCCCGACCACCTAATTAGGATGCAACCAAACACTGTTCGGTGGCATTCCAACATTTCCCTATGGGAGCATGCATTATGGCCGTAAACCAGCTGTAATACATGCTCCAATAGGGAAATGGTAGGTGCTGTTCATCCCTGCACCCCGTGACAGGCAACTCAAGGTGCCTGTCATAGGGTCCAGGGATCAACAGGGGTGCACCATCTGCCCACAACCGGAGGCCGCACACGCAAGGGGGGCCTGCTGGGGCTTCCAAACATGCTTTCCGACATTGTTTCCATGCCGGACAGGCCGGCATGTAAACCATGCCGGAAACCGTGCATCGTAATCTCAAGGGGAGAAAAACCCACCTTTTGGGATTACAAGCCGGTTCCGACTGGCAGACGGGCTCCTTGAGCCTGTCAGAATCCACCCAGAATGACCGTCCGGTTTCAATTCCGACCGGCTGATACATAATCAGCCGGTCGGAATTGAAACCGACGATGGGAATCGGAAAGCCACCGACCAAAGGTTGTAGGCTTTTCATCCTCCATCGTAATCAGCCCCTTTGTGTTTGCTCCCATTTGGAGGGAGACTTGAAAATGCCCCCGCCAGACAGAAGCAAATACATGTGCCCCTGCCTGTGCCGGTGTGGGCAGGGAAACTACTGTGTCCCAGGGGTGGGCTTCTAGGGATACAGCAAGTGAGCTGGCCCCGGGGAGGCCCTAGGGACGAAACTTTTTTTGCAACTTAAGGACAAGCCATGTAATGGCTGCCAGTAACATTTTTCTTGTGTTTCTTGCAGCCAATCAGAGTGGTCGCTCCCACGGAGTGAGATAGCTCAAGAGAAAAAAGCTTCCTGGGCCAATCAGAAAGCTTTATTTTTAAATTGGCACTCCCACGAAACTCTCAAGAGACTATCGCGGATTCAACCGTCCAGTTATACAAATAGGTTTAACCTTAATTTCTCAAAAACTACTGAACGGATTGACACCAAATCACATAAACTGAATCTGCAGACCAAGATCTAGCTTTCTGCCAAATTTTCTGTAATTCCATTTGACAGTTTTTGCTGTAGCCCTGCCTAAAAAAGTCTATGGTCTATGGAAAATGCATAGGGATTTAGCATTTTGGGACCCCCCCTTTTTGACTCAGCACCGCTTGACAAATCACCACAAAACCTTCCATGCACAAACTAGGCAAAAAAGAGCACTTTTTTGGGATGTTTCATGGATATTCGTCAAACTGTGCTGAAGTTATTAACACAAACACTTTTCCTATAGAAACGCTGATAAATATATATATATACATCTATTATCTACTGGCGGTCGCCAGTAGATAGTTATAGTTAGGACCTTTATCCATAGGAAATCCGCAACATTCTATTTGAAATAACTCTTGCGCCGGTTGACGAATCTTCGCGAAAGCTTCCAACTTGTTGGGGCGCTCCGCTCTTACCCTGAAAGTCTCGGGTTGATTCGTCAAGCGGGGGCCGAGAAAAAAGGGGGGTCCCAAAACGCGTTTTCTCCATGTTAATTCCCATAGGAAATTTTAGCCACGGCTACAGCCCGAACTGTTGAACGGAATTACACCAAATTTTGCAAAAAGGTAGCGCTTGGTTCAGAAAGCGACCTTTTTTTAAATGGTGTAAATCCGCTCAGTAGTTGCGGAGAAATTCAAAAAATAAGAGTGAAAAATCGATTTCCATAGGAAATTTTATGCAAGGCTACAGTAAAAACTGCTGAACGGAATTACACCAAATTTGGCAGAAAGGTAGTGCTTGGTTCAGAAAGCACCCTTTTTAAAAATGGTGTAAATCCGTTCAGTAGTTGCTGAGAAAATCCAAAATAAAAGTTTCGATATTTAGAGGCACGGAGGATCCGCGCACCCTCCCGACCACGAGCTGCATGCTAATTGGCTGTCAACACTCCAAACCAGGAAGTGTTGGCAGCCATCTTGTTCCTCTGTAGAACCGAGGGACAAGAAAAGACAAAAACAAGGGTGCAAAACGCAAAAAGGGGGCAGGGTTGAAACTCCTGGACCCCCTAGCCCTGCTCAGGGGGTCCTACAAGGACCCCCAGGGCCCAAAAATCGGCAGAAAACGTGCTGGGTGCGCGGATCCTGCCGATAAAAAACGAAGCGCGGACTCCCGCGCTCGTGGTTAATTGGCCCCCGGGTGGGCCAAGTCCCGGGGGCATGCGGGGCTTTATTATTAATTATATGGGGGGCCTCTAAGGCTTCCCAAGCCCCGGGGACCGCCACCCCGGGGCTTTAAACAAATGGTGCAGGAGGGCTCTGAGCCCTCCCGCAGCCCCGGTGACCGCCACCCCCCGGGGCTTCTTTTTTAATTAAATCACCTGTGTGGGGGGGCTCCAGCCCCCCCACACGCCCCAGGGACCGCCACCTCCCCGGGCACTAACAAATTTAAATTGGGGGTCCGTTTTGGACCTCGAAGCCCCGGGACCACCACCTCCCCGGGCTTTGCAGATGTGGGGCGGGGGGCCGCACGGCCCCCTCCTGGAGCCATTGATGGCCCTGGGGACCGCCACCCCCAGGGCTGGCTCCTGCAGTGTCCCGGGGTGCTCACCCCCGGGACACTGTAGTTTGCAATGACAGGACGGGAGCCTCGCGGTTCCCGTCCTGTCATTGCAAACTGCTTTGCTTCATTGAAGCGAGAGCAGGGAAACCTGCTCTCGCTTCAATGAAGCAAAGCAGATTGCTTTTCCACATGGGGAGCTGCATGTCAGCAGCTCCCCATGTGGAAAAGCAATGCCGGCTCCCGAGGGACGCGGAGAGCTGGCTGGGACCGTGGGGGGATTGGGGACCCCCCCACAGTCCCCAACGGAGAGGGCCAGCCCCGGGGTATGGGGTCCCCAGGGCAAGTAGTGGCTCGGGAGGGGGCCACGCGGCCCCCTCCCGCCCCCCAAAAAAAATAAAAAATAAATAAAGGCCTGCCCCGGGGATGGGGTCCCCGGGGCAAAGGAGGCCTGAGGAGGGGGCCACGCAGCCCCCTCCTTAAAAAAAATAATAAAAAGAGTGGCCATGCCCCGGGGATGGGGTCCCCGGGGCCGGAATCGGCCACGAGAGGGGGCCACGCGGCCCCCTTCCCGTTTAAAAAGAAAGGGGTAAGGCCCTGGGGGATGGAATCCCCAGGGCCCAAAAAAGGAAAGGAAGGGGGCCACACAGCCCCCTTCGAAAAAAAAACAAACGATCGGGCCGCAGGCCCCGCCCCTTCCTTTATCACTCTGCAAACGCGCCCCTGGCGCAGTTTGCAGAGGGGAACGAATTCCCCTTGAATACTGGGGGTCCCTGGGGTAACTAGCCCACCAGGAACCTCCAGTATGCGCCAGGGGCTGCGTTGCAGAGAGGTGCACAGAGGCCACGCCCCTTTTACACCTCTCTGCAACGCAGCTCTGTGGCGCTTTGGAGGTACATGGTGGGCTAGTTGGAGTCCAGGGACCCTCAGGATTGAAGGGGATTTCATTCCCCAACTTAAAACGCGCCACGGGCGCGTTTGCACAGTGGTGAAGGGAGGGGCGGGGCTCAGGTGACATGTGTGAAACAGGCCCGTGGCACATTTTAAGATGGGGAATGAAACTCCTTCAATCCTGAGGGTCCCTGGGGCCAACTAGCCCACCAGGTACGTCCAGAAAGCGCCACAGAGCTGCGTTGCAGAGAGGTGCAAAAAGGGGCGTGGCCTCTGAACACCTCTCTGCAACGCAGCTCCCTGGCACATACTGGAGGTACAGGGTGGGATAGTTGGACCCCAGGGACCCTCATGATTGAGGAGGAATTAATTCTCCAACTTAAAACTCGCCACAGGGCGTGTTTGCAGACATGTCACCTCAGGCCCCACCCCCTTCCTTCACCATTGTGCAAATATTCCTCTAAAATCAGCCGAACTACGAATTCCGATTTACTCACCTGTTATCAGGAGAGACCTCAGTGCTGCATCTTTGAGCCCAGTACTGATCCTGAAAAGTAATTTTAACCATACTTACCAGTAACTTGAATTTCCTTCCATAGGATATCATTGCCTGCTTTTTGCTGAAAAAGTTTCTGTCGATTTTGAAACATACAAATATTCCTCTAAAATCAGCAGAACTACGAATTCCGATTTACTCACCTGTTATCAGGAGAGACCTCAGTGCTGCATCTTCCAGCCCAGTACAGATCCTGAAAAGTAATTCTAACCGTACTTACCAGTAACTTGAATTTCCTTCCATAGGCTAACATTGACTGGTTTCACTTGGAAATTCTTCTAAGTGTTGAGTTTTGGAACTTTATAATATTCCTCTAAAATCAGCTGAACTACGAATTCCAATTTACTCACCTGTTATCAGGAGAGACCTCAGTGCTGCATCTTTCAGCCCAGTACAGATCCTGAAAAGTAATTCTAACTGTACTTACCAGTAACTTGAATTTCCTTCCATAGGCTAACATTGACTGGTTTCACTTGGAAATTCTTCTAAGTGTGGAGTTTTGGAACTTTATAATATTCCTCTAAAATCAGCCGAACTACGAATTCCGATTTACTCACCTGTTATCAGGAGAGAACCCAGTGCTGCATCTTTTAGCCAAGCACTGACCCTGGAAAGTAATTCTAACCGTACTTACCAGTAACTTGTATTTCCTTCCATTGGAATCCATTGTCTGGTTTTCAGCAGAAAAGTTTCAAAGTGCCGTTTTTCACAAACTACAAATATTCCTTAAAAATCGCTTGTATGACTTAAACGCATTCTTTCAACTGTTTACAGGAGATGCACCAGTGCTGGATCCAGGATCCACCACTGAGTAAGAAAAGTAACGATAACACTACTTACCTGCTAAGTGAATTTCCTCCCATAGGATAACATTGGTGATTCTATGTGAAAAAGTTTCTAAGTGTCAACTTTTAAAATACAATAATATTCCTTAAAAATCACTACTGTAACCAAAACGCTTTTACTCAACTGTTTACAGGAGATGTCCCAGGACTGAATCTAGGATCCTGTCCTGTGGTTAGAAAAGTAATCCATAAAGTAACTAATTGCATTTAACTAGAAATTCACATTGAGCTCAATGTTGCATTGTGTTTGAAATTGTGTTGCCCATTGCAACAACTGTAACTACTGTACTTAAAAGTCTATTGCCTATTTGCAAAGTATTTAAACTAAAGTAATTCATTCTGAGAAAGTATATTTTGTAATGTAATGTATAATGTAATTACAATGTAATTTAAAAATAAAATATCTCAAAATAAATAGTTTAAAAAAATGTAGTAAATCAGTATCAAAAAAATAAATATAACAATTAATACATTTAAAAATTGTCATTTACAAAACCTTTGAAATTCACTGGAAAAAACCATAGGTTTTAGACATGTTATAGTTAGGAATTAGCATTTAAAAACCTTTGAAATTCACTGAAAAACCATAGGTTTCAGGCACGTTATAGTTAGAAATTAGCATTTAAAAACCTTTGAAATTCACTGAAAAAACCATAGGTTTCAGACACGTTATAGTTAGAAATTAGCATTTAAAAACCTTTGAAATTCACTGAAAAAACCATAGGTTTCAGACACGTTATAGTTAGAAATTTGCATTTAAAAACCTTACAAATTCACAAGTTGGACATTGCACTCGTACAAAACCCGTGAAATTCCCCCGTTATAGTTAGTTCAGCTAACTATAACTCGCGCCCCGCAATGCACTGCTGATGACGTCACATATTACATCACTCATGACATGGTCAGTGACATCACTGATGACATCACTGATGACATCTCAAATGACATCACTGATGACATCACTGATGACATCATCCACGTGATAATCTGATGCACCTCCTCACACCCTAATATAACCTTTGATACACCCACTCTAAATTACAGACTGCCATTCGCAAAACCATAGACACTCCAACACCAATAACTACATACCCACTCATTGATTCTTAGGTCTACACACACATCCACTCACTCACCTGTACAGTCACTCATACTTACGGTCACTCAGTACAGGACTATCATATGCACTCATACTCCTATATAGACACTCAAACACCACCACTCATCCATAGAGGTACTCACACACCTAGTCAGTCATGCAAATAATTAAACACACTGCCATTTACTCACCTATACAGTTATACACACACCAGCTCACTTACTCATACAAATACTAGCACATTTTTTTTTTTTTTTTTTTTTAAACCTTTATTGAAGGTAAACAGGGAAGCATTGCAGAATGCAGCACTATGCCTACATCCCCCAAAGGGGCCGGCCATGGAGTGCGCGACTGTGCATTACAGAAGAAAAATAGAACGGATACCCAGCAAGCCGCCCACAGCCACTTAGAGCCAGGCCGCGTCGCGGAGGAAGGAACAGTCGGATAAATATCTGCAGTATATTACCTCCCACAGCATCCAGATGGAGAAAAGACAATAATATTAACCAAGCATATAATAGGAACAAGGCGAAAAAGAAACTCCCCCCATCTCCCTCCCCCTCTGGCACAGTAACGACATGACGAATAGATCGAGAGCAGTTTGGCTTTCACTAGACTCATCTATAAG
Organism: Calotriton arnoldi; assembly: GCA_963921515.1. NCBI lineage: Eukaryota > Metazoa > Chordata > Amphibia > Caudata > Salamandridae > Calotriton > Calotriton arnoldi. The sequence goes on from CAWUFW010001590.1 coordinate 2,002,868, forward strand.
GATAAGACAGAAACCGGGATTAATGAGGCAGGACTCCTCCGTTCACGAGTCACAAAGGATAGATCAGTTTAGAAGTCAGGGTGACTCGCTAGATATAGAGTGAGCGGGACCCAAATATCCTTGGGGCGGGACGACTCAGGCAGCTCCTCCGCATAGATTTCTAATTGCTCCCTGCAGTAGGATAGATCCCTAAGCCACTTACGAACCATGGGCAATCCCTTTGCGCCCCAGCACTGCGCCACAGCCCGCTTAGCCATAAGTGTGGCCACTGCAACCAGTCTTCTATTGCACGGCTTCAGGGATGCCACATTGCCCAACAGACACAACTCAGGCATACATTGCACTCTCTCCAATACAATATCCGTGAGCACAGCCGCCACCCGAGCCCAATAGGCAGCTATCCCTGGACACACCCATGACAGATGTAAAAAGTCCGCGTCTGCTTGTCCACAGCGCACACAGCGGTCATCATCTCGCAATCCAAATCTTCGCAATTGTACAGGGGTATAATAAAGCTGGTGCAGAAATTTAAAATGTATAATACGCAGGTTACAGTTGGCCGTCAGTCGCCCAGTCAGTTTGCAGCAATAGTACCAGTGATCCTCCGACAGGCTCCCCCCCAGGGCCGTGTTCCATCTAGCAAAGGACGGATGTGCCACCGCCTGCCGCTCACGAAGAGATGAATTATAGAGTTTAGTAATCAGCCCCTGACGGGTCGCACCCGCGAGCACCGCCTGCAGTGCCCGCAGCGTCTGGGGCTCCTCGGGAAACCAGGGTAAACGCCCCGGACGGCCTGACGAACCCGCACGTACGTGAAACCCAGCATAATATCGTGAGGCCGGTTCGCCTGCACGTCCCGCAACGAACGGAATCGGCCCTGATTGTAGAAGTCCCCCATCTGGGTGATCCCGACTGCTTGCAACGTGGTCCGCGCCAGGCGCTCCTGCAGTGCAGATATGCCGGGGTGCGCCGCCATCGGCAACTTGGGGGCGTACAAGTATGGTAGTGTCGCACGACGCGCCAACGCCCGCCAAGCCCAAGCCGTACACTGGACCGGGTTGATCTCCGCCCGGGGACCCCCAGTCCCACCCGAGAGAGCCGCAGCCACTAATGGGAGCGGGAGAATCGCATCCGCCTATCGCAGTATGGGGCAGGAGACGCTGCGGATAGAACCAATAATGCGCAAACTGCGCTTGAGCACAGAGGTAGTAAAGGCGCATATCGGGAGCTTCAAACCACCGCGGTCGAAGGGTTGAACCAAGGTGTCCCAGCTACAGCGAGGCCTCTTGCCCCCCCAGACAAACGACAACAGGGCCGTCTGCAAAGACTTAAAGAGAGAAACATTCAGGCGGATAGGGATATTCACAAATAAATATAGTAGTTTAGGCAATATAACCATTTTAATGACTGCTATACGGTCCGCCAGTGAAAGCGGCAAACGGGCCCACCGCGCCGCTCGCTCAGTAAGTTGAGAGATTGTACGCCCATAGTTCATAGAGATTACCTGCGCCGGATCCCTGTGAAGCCAAATCTCAAGATATTTGACTGGTTCCTGAGTCCAGGTCAAAGGAAAGTCCATTTCAAACTCGCAGGTCCCTGCTGTCAGGGGAAAGACCGACGACTTGGCCCAGTTTATCCCCAGGCCAGAAAAGCCCTCGAACCGGACATATTCTCGCAGCAAGGCCGGGAGATATGTCGCAGGCTCACGGACATACAGCAGCATATCGTCCGCATATAGCGAGACAACCAGTGGTCGCAGCCTGAAACGCAACGCCGCAGAGGCATGGAGCTGGCGCAGTTTGCATGCCAGAGGCTCCAGCGCCAGGGCGAAAAGCATCGGTGACAGGGGGCACCCCTGCCTCGTGCCCCTTCCGATGGAGAACTCCGAGGACACCCAGCCGTTCACGCGAACCCTAGCCGCCGGGGCAGAGTAAAGAACCCTGATCCACTGCAAAAAGAAGGGAGGGACACCCATTCTGGTGAGGACGGAAAACATGTATACCCAGGAGAGGGAGTCGAACGCTTTTGTGGCGCTCAAGCAACACTGCCACGGCCTGGAAGTCGGCATCAAAATAGTGTAAGGTAGCGAAGACAGTACGCAGATTAAGCACCGTAGATCTCGCGGGTACAAAGCCTGACTGGTCCGGGAGCACCAGTAGGGGAACCAGCGGCTGCAGACGCAGAGCGATCATTTTTGCTAGTATCTTGGTGTCAATATTAAGCATTGAGAGGGGTCTATAAGAATCACAGCGGTTGGGTTCTTTGTCGGGTTTCAGGAGCATGACCAGGAGAGCCTCCCGCAACGAAGGTGGGAGATGGCCCGTATCGTAGGCTTCCGCACAGACTTCAAGAAGTCTAGGGGCCAACTCATCAGCGAATGCCTTATAAAATTCGCTCGGGAGCTCCGTCCAACCCGGCAGCCTTGCCTGTGGGGAGGGACATAATGGCCACCTTCACATCCTCCTCGTCGAAGGGCTGGGTAAGATGATCCCGATGACTTGGGGCCAGCCAGCCCAACGCCACATCCCCAAGTACGCGTCAACGTCTGCCGCCTGAGCCGTATCTTTGTTACTATAGAGGGCAGTATAATAGTCGAGTATGGTCTCGCTAATGGCTGCCGTGCCGGGCGGGCCACGCCCGCCACGTCCTGCATCTCAGTGATGTATGGTTGGCTCCGAGGTGCGGTCAGCTTCCGAGCCAGCGAGCGACTAGGCCGACCCCCCTCACCATAGTATCTAGCGGTGCTGCGCCTAGACTTGTGTTTTATTTCCTGGTCCGCGGTGTCATTATGTTCCGTGACTAAGGCGCGAATCTTGGACAGAGTGTCGGGTATTGGATTCGCATTGTATGCCCTTTCTAGCTTAGAGATCTTGTCTGCCAGTGTCTGGATCCTGCGCCGCAGATCGCGCAGCACCCCGGCCTGTGCCCCCATGCAGACTCCCCTGATAGTAACCTTGAAGGCCTCCCACATAGTCCCGGCGCTATCCACAGAGCCCGCATTCTCCCGGAAGAAATTGCGGATCGCCTCTCCTACCGCGGCCCTGAATACCGGGTCAGTCAGGGAAGATGGCTGTAGTCGCCACTGGAAAGGTGGTCTCCCGTAGGTCGGCACACACAGATCTATAAGCACCGGAGAGTGATCAGACAGTGTCCGAGCCAGGTGACGCACCCCTGTCGCCCAAGCGCATGCAGCCTCAGTGACCAGCCAGAGGTCCAAGCGGGACCAGGTCCCGTGTACCGCCGACACAAACGTACTCTCCCGCGTGCCAGGGTGTTGTAGTCGCCAGACATCCCTCAAGCATCCAGCCTCCATTATACCACGCAGAGCCTCCGCCGCCTGTTTAGGTCGTGCCCCCTCGCTACCCATACGGTCCGCATCCATATCCAGGCATACATTAAAATCCCCCCCCCATATAGTTTCCGCATCTGGGAACCCAGAGATGCGACGCCAAACATCCGCAAAGAAAGCCGGGTCATCAACATTCGGCCCATACACATTCACAAAGAGAACACTCGTCCCATCCAACAACCCATGCACTATTGCCACTCGCCCCTGGTCGTCTGTCTCAGATCGGAGAACCTGAAAGTGTATCCCCTTTTTTATCAAGATCAACACCCCTCGGGCATAACTAGAATAGGAAGAGGCCACCCGGTGTTCAGCCCATCTCATCCCCACCTTTTTATCGGACACATTCGTTAAATGAGTCTCTTGTAAGAAGGCGATGTGGATATTCATTCTTTCTAAGTAAGCAAACACTGCCCTGATCTTTTTTGGAGAGTTAAGTCCTCGGACATTCCAAGTTAAAAGCCGCAAATTGCCACTCATCTGGTCAGTGGATGGTAAGCCAACAGAACAATGCAATATTTCAATACCCTGGAAGGTCTAGTGCAAGTAAGAAGTGAAATAACAAACAATATAATACACAACATACCGTGCCAGAGGGTGCCCCCCCTCAGTTCCCCCTCTCCCCCCACCCACTTCAGCATCCCCAACTTGCTAAAGCCGTCCCTTCCAGCCCCCCCCACCCCATCCCATCAAACGAAGGTGAAAACCTCAGTTGGGGTGTACCCATGTGGGGCGCTAGAGTGCAACTGCCCTCCCAACTAGTAGGAGGTGGCTGCACAGGGAGTGGATCCGTACCTACAGACACCAGTACACAAAGGCCAAGTCCGCAAGAGTAACATAGATAATGCCGTAAGCCCAGGCAGCGGCTACCCAGACAGGTGAATACTCCATGGCAAGATGGACATGTTCAACAAATAGCCCCTACAAATCAACTGAACGAGCTCAACACCCCAATATGACCAGAAATGCACCCCTAGGGCTTAGTGTTCCTCCGTGTCCGACTGCTGATTAGTATCACGTCGTCGTCGCTTAAGACGTTTGGCATGTTCAAGAGCCGCCTTAGGGTTATTAAAGATCTGAGAGTCCCCGTCAGGTCCTATCTTCAAGCGGGCCGGGTAGAGCATAGCATATGGGACCTCCTCGGACCTGAGGAACTTTTTTACATCGGCAAACTCCCGTCTTGCCGCCTGGACTGCCACCGTGAAGTCTGGGAAGAAGGAGAGCCGATTCCCTTGATAGTCAATATTGCCCTTTTCATGTGCCAGGCGCAGTATCACATCGCGGTCCCTGTAATTTAGGACTCGTGCAATAATGGGCCGCGGGGAGCCCCAGGCGCCGGGCGAGCAGCCAGCGAGCGGTGCGCCCGCTCCACGATGAACATGGGGGAGAGCTGTTCCCTGCCAAATATGTCCGAAAGCAACGTTTCCATGAATGTCTCCATCCGGCCTACATTGGTGGACTCCGGCAGGCCAATAAGGCGAATGTTGTTACGCCGTGAGCGGGCCTCCAAGTCCTCGTTCTTGGCCTGGATAACTGATAGGACCTTCTCCATATTTAGGGCTTTCCCCACGACGTCACTCAGTCCGTCCTCAGCGGCCGAGACTCTCTGCTCCACTTCCCCCATGCGGGCACTCTGCTTCTCCAACTGGGATGACATGTGGTCCAGTCGGTTGTTAACTGCTGCCATTGTGCCCTCTATCGATTGGAGGCTTCGTTGCATTGCCAAGAGCGTGGTTTCAAGGCCCGAGGGAGCCCCCTCTGTCACATCTGCCTCAGAGTCCGAGGCGGCCTTCTGTGACACCTTGGCGGATTTACGCACCTCAAACGCAAGACGGGGTTGCGTTTTGTCCGTTTTACCCATAGCGCCTCGTAGTTTAACTTAGCACGGGGGTGCTCGAGGAGTCTAGTGCAAAAGTGGTCCCCAGCAGGAGCCGGGCAGAGGCCTACACCAAGGTCTACAGGTGGGTGGAGTGTTGTCTCACGGCAGGTCCGCCCTCGCTAGCCGGCCCACGGCCCCCCGGGCCGCCCTCCAAGTGTGACCAGCCCTGGATGATCACGGACGGCACAGGCACCGCCGGCTCCGCCGCGGAGATTCAAAGGCCACCGCAACAGTCGCCCCTCCACCTATTAATAGCGCCTAGAACGGTCCATCGCCGTCATGCCAGTGCCACCGCTCTCCGGTCGCTGTTCAACTTCCCAGCTCGGTTGTGTTAGCTTGTGCGGCGCTGCGGTCCCCACCACTAAATGCACTCCCGGTGCAATCGGTTCTGGTGCGTTTCCCCCTGGGGCTGCAGCCAAGATGTAGTCAGCGTGGGTCAGTACAGTCTACGCATCCTCAGCAGGATCTAAAGGAGGCAGGTGTTGGCCGTGTCCCCCGCAGCTCCCCCCAGCACTGGGGCCTGTGTCCAGTAATTTTTCCCTCTCGCAATGTCCCGAGAGCAGTCCCACAGGTGGAGTTGGGGCCACCAGTACCACCCCAGAGCCTCACATCAGCCCGCAGAGCGCGATCCACCGGTGGGCCCGCACCCGTCTCCACAGTCGCCGGCCCGCAGCAGGCCGCGCCCCACTCACCACTCTCGGCTCCAGGGAGCCCAGGGCCCGCCGCGATCTCCGCTGCCGCCGGTGTTCGAGTCCGCAGCCTCCCGTGGTCCTCAGCGGCGGTAGTATGGGGCCCCGCCACCAGCTAAGCCCACCCGCAGTCGCACAGGTCGCCGATCGGAGCTCCGGGCCTTAGAGCACCCCGGGCGCCGCCATCTTGAGATTGTTCGCGGCCGTCTCCACCGCCGCCGATTTATTGCCTGTCCACCCGTCTCGGGCCGACCCAGGCGTGCTATCAGGTTTGGGAGCCCCTCGCCAGTCAGGCACTCTCCGTCACCTCGCAGGATAGTCTGTCTATAGGTCGGATTATGGTCGGATTACGGCGCCGCCGGGCAGAGCCTCACTCGGGTGCGGCCATCTTGCGGTGCGCCCTCTAGCGCCCTCACTACTAGCACATTCTTACTCTCTTATACAATCACTGATGCAAGCACACACTCATCCATACAGTCACTCTCACAATCACACACTCTCGCTTATAGCTATTTATATACTCCAACACACATATATACTGCCTTTCACATATGTAGTTACTCACACATGTACCACTGGGACATACATTCACTCACTAATACACTCTTACACACACTTACCCACCCATACAGTCTATCACAGATGCACTCTTGAAACCATCCACCCAGTGAATCACCCACTCACACATCTATGCACAGAGTCGCACCCACCCCACCCACACAAACACTCAGGCACCCATACAGATACTCAGAAAACCAATCAATACCCATATAAACACTCATGTAGCTACTCACCAACCCATGCAGCCAGGGGCATCGGTGTCCTGAATAATTAATGCAAGTTCAAAGTTGTCCCTGTAACCCTACATCCGAGTGAGTGCTCTCTAGATAACATGGTAAAAGACTTTGAAAACCTGGAAGAGATTAGTTGCAAACATTTTTGTTGATCTGGACATCTTCTCTAGCAGAAATAATTAGATTGGAATTTGGTGTGGTGAGGATTAGATTTAAAGGCTACCCACAATGATGGTGGCAACAAACACTCTCAGATAAGAAAGCAACTTTCGATCTGTATTAGAACTTGACATGGTTGTATTATGAATAGTCAAGACTTTAAAAAATCTGTATGGTGTTTGACTAAAATATTGAACCCAAAATATTGTCGGTCACAAATTTCAAAAATATCATAGAACATATTATCGAAGATAAGAAATTGATTTTCTGTAATGATTTAATGCTGTCATTTTAATTATAGTTGTTTATAATTAAGGCTCCCTGTTTTCTGTTTTTACAGATTTTTACAGATAAATACAGACAAAAAACAATGTGTTTCCTGTCTGCATTTATTTTTGAAAATGGATAAATACAGAAATTTCGCTCCATTTAAGTGACTCTCCCTGCTGTCTTTGATGAATTATAGGCCAGCAGCTGAGCATATGGACAGCATGGGAAATTAAAACACAGGACAAAATGTATTTAAATAACGGCATATGTCAACATACATTTATGGTATAATGCTAGTATTTACCAGTGGATGCATTGTTATGTAATATTTGACAGCTTAAATAGCTAAAACACAACAGGCATCAAAGTATGATTGCGCATCTATCAGTAAATAAATATTGAAATGCACATTTTTTCAACTTCATTTATACGCAAAACACAAAATAAATATGGCTAAAAACAGATAAAATGGCCAAAAAATAAATATGGATAAATACGGACGGAAATGTTAAAAAAGTAAATTCCATAAAACCGGGAGCCCTATTTATAATGTGTTTTCATTTAATATAAGTGTATAAAATATTATTTGTAATTAGTTTGTTAAATCTTTGTTATTTTACTATTATATGTTATTATTATTGTAATAATATATGTGTATGATTTTTTTAGCATAGTTTGTCAATTTGTATATTAAATTTATTTTTTAATTTATTTACACATTGATAATTTATTGGGTTGATGGGTTTGTAAGTGATTAGGATTTGAAATCTTGTAATATTTCATTTTTTAAACATATAATTAATTGTTCATGTAAGATAATTAATATGAAATTCAATCAATTATTTTATTGTAATTAACTGTTGATTTTTGATTCTTAATTGGTTCATTTAATAATTCATGTATTAAATTATGGTTATTAATTATATACTTATTATTCATATTAGCCTTTTTAAAACAATAATGCAATAATAATATTTTTATCTTTAATGTTTATTTGTTTGTGGGCGTTCATTTTTTAGAGTAGTAGGAAGGGATGTGCTTTATTTGAAAATATTTATAATTTTTTTAAGTAATATTTTTTATTGTTCATAATATACAATTTGTATTTTTTAATTAATTACTTTTGATTTTATATTTCATAATTATGTTTAATGTTTTATATTTATTTTAAAATTTTAGTTTTTTTTTATTTAAATCGTTTATTAAAATATTTTGGACTGAGAATAGTAAATCTGACACCCTCCAAATCCAACACTTTCCCTAATTTTGCTAACTCCAGAGGGAGGAGTCTGGATCATACCCTTCCAAGCTTTTCGTACAGTTGCTTAGACTGGAGTGGGAATAGTAAATCTTGTCCCTCAAAAGTACATGCCTTCTCCACTGCTGCTAAGGTTGGAGGGTGATTAGTAAATCTAACCACTTCAAAGTCTAAAATTGTTGCTACTCTTTAAGAGACTGGATTTAGAATATTAAATCCGACCCCTCCAAAAACAAGCACTTTCCTGACTTGCTTAGATAGGAGTGAGAATAGTAAATCTGACCCTTATAAAGTCCAACACGTTCCCTATTGCTGTTGCTGAGATTGCAGTGTCACTGGTAAATCTAACCCGCCAAAGTCCAACACTTTCCCTATTGTTGCTGCTAAGATTGCAGTGGGACTAGTAATTCTACCCTTTCAAAGTCCAACAATATCCCTACTTTTGCTTACATTGGAGTGGAAATAGTAAGTCTTACCCCTTCAAGTTCAACATTTTCTCAACTTTTGCTTACACTGGAATTGGTATAGTAAATCTAACTCTGCAAAATCGTCCTTCCTTACTATTGCTTATTTAGGAGTGGTAATATGTTTTAAGGTTTTTCTATTGATTGTTTATTTAGTTTGTAAATTACTGATAAAATTATATATTTTGCAATTGTCTTACTTTATATTTTAATTTGCTATTTTTTTTATTCATATGTTTATGAATTTTGTATTTATTAATAATTATTAATAATCATGTAATTTAGTTTATTTTCATTAAATATTTAAATAATGCTATCATTTTTTAAGTAAATATATTATTTGTTTATTTTATTTTAGATTACGTATTTTTAAAATGTGTATTTAATTTTAATTATATTATTATTTAAAAGTCTACTGTCTAAATTAAAAAAAAAAAGCTAAACATAGTGGAATCGATATACTTACCTGATTTTTATTGTCCACAATATATTTGTATCTATGTTTTTGTACTTTATATAAAGAGTATGTAAACACAATATTTTTGTTTCCAATATTTTGTTTGTGATATATAGGTATCACAATATGTTTGTTGGGGATATTTTGTGATAAAACCATATGTATGGAACTGGGATGATCTATTGCATTATCAATCGGTGAATACGGAGGCTATCAAGAGTCACACAAATGTTGGTAGGCATATAGTGGTTTTTTAGGCACGTAGGGCAAAATATCTGGATCTGGTTTTAATGGATACTGGCCTACTGCAATATAATAGGCACAAATACTTCTTCATATTCACTGTTGAAGACATTCTGGGCCTGATTACAAGGTTCGGCAGTGCAAGGGTGAGCGGTACTCCACCACCACGCCCCTGCACCACCGAGAATCGCTGTTGCCTGCCCACCAGAATACAAGTTATTTGTAGTCTGGCGGGTGGGTGACGTGGTGTTCCCATGGTGGTGCCTCTTTTAAAGGCCATTGCTTTGGAAAAGGCACCGCAGTGGGAACGCCTCACAAGGTTCATGCATGGCATGAACTGAAAAGTTCATGCCATGCAGAAACTCGTGTGCATGCACACCGAGGGGGCACATGTGGGTGCCTCTAGGGCCCCCTTTGTTTCTTTTCCACCAGGGTTGCCATGGAGGAGGAACTTCAATGTCATCACCGGTGGAGAGGAAACATGTAATTTGCTTAGCAGGACCACGGCGGGCCCACCAAACATATTGCGGCCTCTGACCGCCATGCCACCACCAGGGAACGGAGGTTCTCTGGTGGAGGTTCCAGGGCAGTCCAACTGCCCAACTCTTAATGGGGCGGTCGAACTGCTGTTGCGGCGGTGCATGGACTGCCACCGCCGCGCCACCATGAGTCTGGTGGTCCTTGGACCGCCAGACTCGTGATCAGGCCCTTTGTGTTTTAGTTTGAATTTGAAAGGGGGGTGTTTGCTGCTGAGGGAGATGGAACTTGCATGAAATGTGGGAAAAATTATGAACAGTTTGTTATTTTTACAAAAGTCTTACAAAACCTGTTTTTCCTCCCTTTTGTACCTACAGGATTGGAAAATAGGAGATAGGGAAACAATAAGACTACTGTCTTAGGGCCCGATTCTGATGCGGTTTGGAAAGCTTCCCGACCGAATGGGTTTGGGAATGGTTTCCAACCGAATCGGATCAGGAGAGTCCAACTGACCAAGTACGATGCATCCGGATGCTTCCAGATTCAATTTGGTTGGACTCCCATTGACTTCAATGGGATCCTTGTTCTGACCGAATGCAGAGTCTCCCATTGAAGAAAGGGGTGGCTGGGGAAAATCGGGCACCCTGTGGCGGGCACCCCCTGGTGCCAGCCACACTGTGCATGGCTGGTAAGGGAAGACCCATGGATACCCCACAGGCCCGAATGGGAAGGCTCCAGGTGCAAGGGGCCTACTACGGGCCCCCAAAGTCTGATTCCAACTGCCGATTCGAGTCGGATGGCACGATTCAGAAAGGCTGTCCAAATCCAGCATCGTACTCAGTCGTTTGGAAATGCGGCCCATAGAGATGTACAATTCTGCTCCGTACGGCTCGGTCATTCCAATTTGGATTTGGATATTCCTAACGCCTAACTCGCATCGTACTCGATCGGTTGGAAACCTTTCCTAGTCGGTTGGAAAGACACATTCCCGATCCGATTTGGATGAAGCAAATGCCGTTAGGAGGCCTCCTAACTGCAAACAGATTCAGGCCCAAAGACTGTAATTAAGTTAAGTAATTTACAACTTTTTATGTAATGGAGAAAAATGTTTGTTTTGAGCATAAATACTATTGATTTGTTCCCGCAATAATTTGGCTAACAACATTTTATAAACCAGCTGGAATCAAAGCTTTTTTTGTTTTCAACATAAAATTGAGCAGGTCTTTGGCTAATAAGATGGCAAGTCTTACAGGTAATTCACTCACCATTTGATGTCAAGATAATACTTAAAATTTGTAATGCACTGCGTAGCTATGGGTTACTTCAAAACACACAGATGTCAGCACCTCCATCACTTCAATGTTGCTTTGCTACCACTTGAATATTACTCTTGGCTTTTGTCCTTGAACTGGAAGTCAGTAACAAACCAGTCAAGCTCTTATGATTGCTCTCCTTATAAATGTGCCATGTCAATTTTTCTGCCAGTCATTTTGCTCAAATTCTCTTGTACTGGTTTTCATGTGTGGTATTTGGCTTCATATGCCCAAAATGCAAGGTTGTCTTTTCCTCCTAGAAAATGCTTGGCACAGCATACACACGCAATACTGAATTCTTGTTGAGAATCAATAAAAATGCCCATATTACCAAATTTGATGGAATGGGGAGTAGTCAGCAGGCATGTTCTTAATGACTAAGGTCTTCATTTAGAGTTTGGTGGAAGAGGAACATCTGACACAAGATGGCTGATGCCATGCTCTGCCAAACCTGTAGTCGTCCTTCCCCTTTCAGAGTTGGGGAACCACTTGTTTTTTTTAAAAGAGAGCCTCACTTGGTTCTCCATCAGAGTCCTTCAGTTGGTACCCATTTCCCACTGGTCACCCACCTATACTGCACTAGAAAGACATCTCTATTTATGTCAAGCCTTCCAGTTAATATTTTTCATTTATGCAACCACCATGTAAACCAAGATGGTCATGAACAGGAGAAATGCTGAAATACCATTGATGCATAAGTAGAAAGCACCTAGTTTATCAAGAATTGTGTTTTCTGTTTAATAGAAACAAATCCTACTCTGCTTTGGGTGTTTGTTTTTGAAAAATAAAACAAAAAATGCAGAGTAGGCCGTCGTGGCAGGCAATCCTGCTCAGCATTGCAAATTTGCTGAAATTGATCCAGCTTGCTGGTGGGAGGACTTTTAGTGAAATGTCTCCACTCACACAGCAGGAAAATCTGAATTTGGTGGGCTGACAGCCATTGGTCTATTGAAGGCTGCAGCTAAATGTGCCAAACTGAAAATTATTGCCTAACATTCAAGCGAGGGAGAAATGGCTAAGGCAAGAGTGACACATGGGAAGAATACATTTTGTTGTGGACATCGAAGCGTTGTATTAATCCACATCAGCCATGGAGTGATGACTTAAAGGGCAATCTCTGCATTCATTACAACTGTGACTGGTTCTCATTTCAGCACCATTCTCTCAAACCCTAACCAAGATTAACAACCTGGAAAAAAGTTGCCTCCACATTGAATCATCTATTATGTCTCCCTGGTTTCCCTTCTCATCTTTCTGCTGCCAAGCAATCTTTCTTTTCCTTCTCTTATCTCGTGTTGCTCTTGTCAACTCTACCAACTTACCTCTACTAACCATCTCCTTTCCCATTCTCCAACTTCACCTTTCTCATTTTGTACTTCAATGTTTTCACCCTTACTGAATTTGTAATTTTTATCTTTAGTTCATATACATTAGACTTGGTTCTATAAATAATGAGGCTGTTTCACAAAGGTAATCTACACTTTTGAGTATGTTATACTTCGTAGTAAGTTCACTACTTTTGGTATTCACAAACTCTGAGTGTAAACTTACTACAAAATTGTAAGTTACTTCTCTCCACAACTGAGTATTGAAATTGGCTTATCTTTCGTGGTGGAAAATGTACCTCCTTAAACTCCTCCCTCACCCTTGCTAAACAGTCTTAATCCTCCCTGATTCCATCCCCTTTTGTAGTAAGTCTGCCCTTTCTTTAAGCCACTCCCGTGTTCCTCCCACATTTTCTACTAAAATGTATGCTTACGTGTGCGGAGACTCCGCAGCCAGGCAGAGAACTCTACACGCATAAGTATAGGCAATGCAAAGGCGTAAAACTCTGCACATAGTTTGTGAATTGCAATTGCAGTACATTTTTCCGTGCTACAAAATATACTACAAAGTGCAGTTTGTGACTCAGGACTCATTTGTTTGTCATTTTTGTAAAGTAGAATGTTAGGTTCTTCCCTTGTCATTAGGACTTTGATTTAGTAATTAAAGGTAAGCCCCAATTTAAGTTCCACTTCCAATTCTTATATATTGTTTTGGAGTATTAAAATGTTTCATATTTAGACAGCATCCTACAGATGGCTAACTCAAGACTGCTCTTCCTAAATCCCTGACCATCACCATGCTCATATTGTCACATGCATTTAGCTAAATATATGGGGAGAGAATTTTATAGCAGCAACAAAGGAGCTAGTTTTACTGTGGAGGCATTGTTTCTTGATCTTTGAAACCTTTGATGGAGGTGACTAGTGACTATTAAACTATAGTACTGTAAGCATGGCGACACTGTTGATGTGTCATAGAGCCCAACAGATTGTAAAACACCTACAAAAAGAAAAGAATAAAAACTATACTCTTGCGAATGTTCACAGAACAATGAAAGAAAGGTAGCATTCTTATTTTTAGCATGTACCATTCCAAAAAACACACTCAAGGTCTAGTTCAAATAATTACTTATTCAACACCTATCCACTCTTGGTAAGTCTCAATTAGGTGGGATTAGGTTTATATTGCAATGTGCCAAACGTGACTGAACTTACATCAAACATGTTATTAATACATAAGAGTAGGATGTCTTGTATAGAATGCCATAATATGGTGTCTAGGTGCCTGGGACATAAGTGGGATATATGACAAATGTATCTCAACACATTTGAGAAATATACCTTGGGAGAAAATAATTTTAATTAAAATTACTCGATGAATAAGTCTGATTTTGCAATAACATGCATTGAAATGCACATCTCCATAAAATGTATGTGGAAACTTTCCCATTGAACAGTAGCATTAATTTTCAATGACCACCATCTTTGAAAGTATTTTATTTTTATTTTTTGAAACATCTTCCTTATATATATCTGAAAATCTAGCACTGCCTCTTACTGCACGTGTGGCCCTATCATTTTATCCAAAACTGAATTCTAGCCTAATGTTAATCCATGCCTCACCTATATCTTGGCTCTAACACTAACTGTGCTCCTGCCATTAGCCTAACCTTAAACTTTCTTACCTTTTGTTTCTTGCACTTACACTTTCCTTAAAGATGACCTACTTTTAGGCCTATCATCTGTTCTAATTCCACTGTAAACCTGAAATTCAACCTCTCCTTACCCCTAAATTTGATTAAATCATTCACTGTTTTATATTTACTTTTACTGCTCAATATGAAGAGATTGTTTAGTTTTTTCTCTTGTCATCCAGTTCTCCTGGGACGTGTGCCTTTTAGCTATATGTAGCACAGTGTAGATTGAATCTTCAGTGGTATGTGAGGCTCAGATAGTTGATCAGCTGTCAATTGCTCCCTTGGACAAACGTTCTTGACATAAGAGTACTTGTAAATAAATGACAATACTCATACTGCTACAGGAATGTATACTTCAGTGATGCAAGCACAGCAAGTTTGGGGGGACATGTTATGACCATTCTCAATAACATATTATCTATCACTGGGACAATAGCAGCCCATTGTGTCATTAGTGGCATACTTCAGGGTATCCACAGCATACTGGTGATGGAAATCTCTGGCATAGTGATGGTGCACTTACTCTTCCGACTTTGAACATTTTCATGATGGTGAAGTCTTTGGTCACACTAAACTGGGGTGTGTGGGGAGTGTGCTATGATAATCCTAGGGCCAACCCCACATCTAACACTAAGCTCCAGTTTGAGGCAGCAACTGCAACCACAATAAACCCAGAGCCAGAAGTACGGTAGGAAAAAGAGCAGAGTAATTCAGCAACAAGACAGTGCCTCTACACGAATGTCTTGGCATCCTCTTTTGTCTCCAAGTGTGCCACAAGTGAAAAATGTGCACCCAGAAGACCTGTCAAGCAGGTTATGACACTCAAGCAGGATTTGACAGTGTAGTGCATATACTGGGGAGTTCAAATGAGTCATTTCTCACCATTCAGGACACAGGAAAGGCAGATTTCCTACAAGGATAAACTGCAGTTCACCACAGCTGGTAACATTAAGATTTTGAGACAGTAATGAAGTACATGTAATGGAATATGACATGGACTTCCTTCACCCTATACCACATAGAACAGTCTTGTCAACCTTTTATTGGTTGTGTGTTCCAGCAAGAATGAAATCTTTCTTTCTTTATAGGGGGATATGTTCAAGACTTTGTATCCAATACCAGCCTCGCATTTGTGTTTTAAAAGATCAGAGACTAGGCTCTGGCTTCTTTTTTGCTGTCCTTATCAGGACCATAATATACTCTGTTATAATTACAGCATCTAACAATTAGCTTTATAAATGGAAAGACGAAGGTCCCTTACCATCTGTGCAGCCGCGGCAAGTGCAGGTAAGAGCGGTGGGGCTGTGGGGCGGGGTGGGCGGGAAGTCAACAGACGACGGAATAGGGAAAATAAAATTAAAAAAAAGAAAACCACTTACCTTGTGCTTGCCGCATCGCTGACTCAGTGATGCGGCAAGCACAAGGTAAGTGATTTTATTTCTTTTTTTATTTCATTTTCCCCATTTTGTCATCTGCTGACTTCCCCCTCGCCCTGCCCTGCCCTGCCCCATCGCCCCACCGCTCCACCACTATAACCTGCACTGACCATGCCTGCATCTGTGCAGGAGTATCATCCCCACTCTTTCTTCTTTGTCCTAGATTTTAACCTGTATTTTTACATAGTTGGCACATGCTGAGGGACCCTCCAGTAGCAGGTGTCATATTTCCCATGGACATTCTTTGTGTATCCTATGATTGGTAAGACCATAAATTGACCTCCCCACGATATAGTCATGTGAGCATGGGCCAATCACCAGTCTAAGAGGCCTGGGAGCTACAGGAAGTGCATGTGAGCCACACTTAGACCTAGATTTAATATGACTTTACACTGGTTTGTGTTGATTTAGGAATGCAAACCCTCACAAAGTCTTGTGGTGATATTTACTTTCCAACACAGGATTTGCATTTTGAAGTTGGCCAAAGTAAAGCAAACTAGCACTATGCACTACTTGCACTACTTGATGTCAATGGAGCATTCCATGGGTGGTACAATGGCATTCCCATGCAACCCCCCACGGGTTTAGATGCAAACCCCTTTATACTAACATTGGTAGACAGGTATTTGTGCCAAAAACGTATGCCTCCTCAAGGCAGGCGTAACTGTGGGATGAGTTTAAAAACTTTCCACATTTTTCCAACTCAGTATGTCTGCTGTACTGTACAGTACACATACAAAGCAGAAAGAGTATTAAAGCATAGCTGTTGTACCGCAAGGCTCGTCTTCCAGTAAAAAAAATCTATGCTTGATAAAACACACACTCTTAAACTGTTGAGCAAGGGTGTGCATTGTAGCCTAAAGTGTGCCTTGCAGGGTTAGTGGAAAACAGAGCCATACCACAGTAGAAATGCCACTCTTCTGCTCTCTCCCTTTCATGCAGCACAGCACAGCAACTTCTGAGCTGTGTTACATGAAAAGCTGGTATATCTGCCCCTGAGTATTCCTCTGACCATATCCCTCCCTGCAGAAGTGGAAAACCTATTTGGTCTGTGAGCCAGCTGTTTCCAGAGAGCTCAAAGAGGGCCTGAGTGGCACACATGTGTGCCCTTGTACCTGTGCACTCATGTTATGATTGGCACTGCAGGCCAGACTTTTTAAGGACGAGTTCCCAGTGTTCCTGTTAGTGGGAACCCCCTGAAATCTCACTGTTGCAAAGTCATCCTGTGCCCTGGGCACCCCCCAACTTTTTGCTGACTGGTACTGGTGGTAACTGACTCTGACTGACCCTGGGCTTTGCCTAACCAGGCCCAGGGCCAGTGCTATGCTGAAAACACTTAGAATACAGTGAAAACACCTACATAAACTATGGGTTGGGGTACCCCTGTGATTGGCATGACCTACCCTATAAGCCCCTAGTATATAATAAGGCAGGGGAATTGAAACTACCTATCAGTCCCTAGTATATAGTAGGGCATGGCAGTTTAGAGGCCAGCAGCCTTCTGCACTTGCATGTGTACACGGCTGAGGTCAGTTTTAAAAGCAGCCCTGGGTGCCATGACTGCTTTTAAAAAGTAAATTGTGCCCTGTAGGAGAGTAGGATCTGCTTCACATGGGTACCCCCACTTTTTGCTGATGTTTCACTGTTTTTCGACATTAGTCTGGCTGGGGCCCTGCTAATCAGAACCCCAGCCTAGCTGCTTCCTCTCTAAAATGGTTTCCATGTGCCTTAGGCACATCACTGATTGGGATCTGGAGTGCCCTTATAAGTCCCTAGTATATGGTATACTATGTACCAAGGGCATAGGTACCTCAGAGGCCTGCCAGGGGCTGCAGCATGTATTATGCCACCCCTGGAAGGCCATCCAAACTGACACCACAGGTCTGCTACTGCAGCCTGGGTAAGGTGGTGCATGCACCCTTACTGTGATATAGGTTACCTATATCACTAAATACATACACACATATAAACCTATAAGTCACTCCTAAGGCAGGCCTTATCAATCCTAAAGGCAGAGTGCATGGTTCCTATGTGAGAGGGTGCCCCTGCATGAGCAGGGCCCCTCTGCAGCGTTCGGAGACCATCTCTGATGCTGTTTGTAGTGCAGCCTGACCATATACTCTTAAGCGCATTATATCCTTGCGGTAAAATGCTAACTTTGGAATGGCTGCACCTAAACATGTCGTGTTTGGTGTCAAACATCTTGGAATACTACCCCCCGCCAATTCTGGCGGCGGGGGTAGCATTCCACCCTTCTAGAGGGAAAGTCATGTTAACTCTGACTAACCCGGTAACTTCTCTCCAAAGCCCTGGCATCACAAAATGGATGCTGCTGCCACAGACACGAGTCTGGCCTCCTGCTGCTGGACGAAACTCTGGCAGGGGAGGCCTGGACACAGGTTTCCTGTCCCAGGGAGGTGTGACCACCTCCCCAGACAGGATAATGTGTATTGGGGCTGGGCGGGAGCACCATCTGTGTGCTTTGAAGTCCTGCACTGGGGGCACATTTGGTGTCCCTGTGCATACCCCAGTTCAAACCGGATCAGGGTCTTCCAGCCCCTGCTTTGGCGCGAACTGGACAAAGGGAAAGGGTGTAGCCACCCCTCTGCCCTGACCCACCCATAGGTGGGGCCACAGAGTAGTCCAACCCCTATCTTTAGTATAAAGATAGGAACCCAGTCCTTAGGACTTTAGATTATCCCTGGACGAAACTCTGAAACTGAATCCTGGACCTTCGACGCTCTACTCACGATTAGAGGACAGAAGAATCTCCCTTGGGGTCAAGGAGTGACTCCCCTGCTTGGCAGGCACCAAAGAAGCATCTGTCTGGTTCGCATTTCTGAAGCTCCCGTCGGACGCCGAAGTCATCGCATCACCAGAGGTGGATTCTCAGACTTCCCCAAGGCTACCCTGAGTCCCCAGCAAAGCTGAGGCCTGTGACTATCGTGGGTGACTTGAGACCGTGACCCCTGGACACTGAGCACATTTGCAAGTGCATCCTCTTCTGGGTCTCCCAAGAAGTCGTGCTTTGGGCTCCGAGTAGCCCTAGCCTCCAGCACCACCTGCACCAAAGATCACTGGCCCCCACTCCACGAGTGTCCTGTAAGCCAGATCCACGTGCGTCGTCACGAGGCTCCTTCGCGGTCGCTAGCCCGTTGGCTAGTAGCCCTTAACGAAGGCCAATCTTTTTCTAACTTGGCATCCTGGTTGCTCCAGGCCTGCCCTCACTTACCCTCGCTGGGTGAGTTCCCCAGACCTTGCTGGTCTGCACCATCGACGATCTTCCTCTGCATCAAGACTTGCCGTTGCCAAGGCTTGTTGGGTCCAATCCGGTCGCCGACACCTCAGCACTCGACAGACATCGTGTACCAGCCCGAATCCTGCTCCTGGTCACCAACAACGCCTCCTGGACCTCGTGGCTGAAGAGTCAAGACGACCGTCAACACACCTGAAGCACTCGACATCGGTGGGCATCTGTCCATCGCCTTCCTGGTCACTGGCTAGTGACCCAGACTCTGTCCCCTCTGCTTTCAGGTTCTTCAGAACTCTGATCCACTCTTGGATCCACCCGGACACTTTTCACTTGGTCGCCAGCAGCACTTTGCAGCAGATCGCCATTCAAATCGACGACGAAACCCGACCCCGAAAGGCACCTATGCACCCGGCTTCCCTGGGTGAGGTAACATGAGTACTCCGGTGCTCCCGTGGGTAGAGACTCTTCAAAGTCCTAGATCTCAAAGGGTTTGGTCCAAGTCCTCTTTTTAGTGTCCCTTTTCTCTAATTTCCCGATCACGACTTTCTCCATAGAAGTCAACGGCGTATCGCGGTTGTGTATTTACACTGCACGCGTCTCCCGTGGGTCCCCTGTGTCACTACCTTGGGTGGTTCCTTGTGGTCCAAGCACTTTTAGAGGCTCTAGGCCTAGTGTCTAGTTCAGTCGTGGTTCGCATACGACTTTATTGGTATATGGTTTGGTACGCCCCTAGGGCCCAAACGTGTATTTGTGCTATTACTGTGTTTAAATAACTTCTAACTTATGTACTTCGAACTCTAGCCTCATAAAGAGACTAGAGGGGTGTGTTTAGCAATAAATACATATATTTTGAATATATACCTGGTGTGGTGCTCTTTCATTTGGTCACTCAAGAGATTATAGACTGGTAAAACAAGCTGCTTTACATTCCTTCAAGACTTAGCCTGAAGGCTGCTCTCCATAGCTACCACTAGGATAGCTTTCAATAAGGTTGTCTTTAACCTATCTCCAATAAGGGGTTGTTTGGACTGGTGCAAGGTGCCCACTATAATTAGTGGACAGCATATGCCAGGCCAACCTCTCACATGCCCAAACTCGACTTTGGTGTTTGGGGCACTTAAAAATGGATAACCTACAATGTTATGGCATATTAGGAACCCCCAGGGTCTCCCCTAGGTGTCCCAGGGGTAGGGGATCAGGTATCTATAAGGTAGACCCTTATAAAATGAGTTTTATATGCCCTGGGTTAAGTGAAATTTCACATTTCACTCCCCACATTGTGATAAAGTGCTGCCCAAATTCGACTTTGATGCTAGGAGCACTGTGAAGTGAGGATCTGCAATATTTCTACAGATTCAGAACCCCTAAAGTCTCACCTAAGTGTCCCATGGGGTGGGGGTCCTGTAGATATAAGCAAAGTACTTATAAAATATGTTTTTGTAAGTCCTGGTGCTGGAAAAATGGCCCAAGTCATTTTCCCATTGCAAATCCCCTGCTACATAGGTTAACATGGTAGGAAGTTATTAACTAATAACTCTTGATAGGAGAAGGCTAGAAGTACCATGCAAAGACTTCCCCGAATGGTATTAATAAATCCCACAATGTGATATTGTTGAATTTCTCCTAAAGTGTACATACAAGAAGATATAAGACTTTCTTGTTTGTAAGTCCAGATTCAGCCCTCCAGTGGTCTGCCCTGATTGGTCAGAGTTAAGTGGATTAGCCAGGCTGCCTTGAAGAGGTGATAAAGAGCCCCTGGGGTTAACCAGCTCTGCTGGCAAGGCAGTGTGCTGTTCCACAGGAATACCAGGCCAGGGGGAGGAGTCGTAAACCATGGTCTTCAAAGAGGAGAGCAGAAACCAGTGTCATTTACAACTCTGAACTTTCCACCTCAGGCAGATGGTAGGATTAAGGAAGGTATGAGCAGATGCAGGGGGGAGAGGCTAAGTAAATTAGCCATCCTAGGGGTGTGTTTAGCCAGCTCTTACCTCCCTGCTGGAAAATCAGCCATTATGAATTTGGAAGATTTGATGCACTCTGAGACAAAATAATGCCACACTCTACAGGATGTGGTCATATCTTTGAGGAGTTACCCTGCTCCCATTGGTCAGGAGTGACCTCCAGCCTGACCCAGAGAACTTGGAATAAGTATCTGAGAGGGGCAGAGCCCTCCAGATCTGCTGCTTGAAACTTAAGGAAGCGAGACATTGCCATGCTGAGAAGTTGGGGATGCAAAACTCTAAGGCCTGTCCTCTGAAGACTGCCCCAGCTGAAACTACAGCCCTGTGGAGTACCTTGCTGCAAAAGAACTAAAGAGTGGACTCCCTGCAAGCTACAGGTTAACAGAGCTCACCTGGACCATCACCACCAAGGATCATCAACTGGAAGAACTACCAGTGGATTTGTAAGGGTTTTGTCCAAGTGGATTGTGAGAACTGAAGTCCTCAACTTTCAAGGACCATCTTGGAGCTTCCAGATTCTTGGAGTGAGTTTGAGACACTTTGGGACCCCTTGAGGAACTTCAGGAAGAAGGTCTAGAAGTTTGGAGAACTTTGGAGCAACTTTGAAAAAAAGCTCCATAGAGGGACCGACTCAACCTGGCCAGCCAAGCCGCCTGCCTTCAACCGCGAGCCGGCCAAGCCATCCAGGTTCGTCCCGCTAAAAGCTCCGTAGGTCCCACTTCCAGAGTTTGACCGGGAGTAGAAGAAATCCGAGGCCGGCGAACCCTCACCGAATCCGGCCTGGTGAAGAGCATCGAGGGACCCCGCTTCTAAGTCCAAACGAAGAAAAGGTGACCGGGAGCAACCGCGAAAGCCAAGTCGCCTGCCTTCAACCGCGTGTCGGCCTGGATCCTGGGTTTGTCCCGCTGGAACCGGACTTCCATAAGTTTGACCGGGAGCTCATCGCAAGGCTATCCAGCGAACCCTCACCTCGCCAGACCGAATCCGGACTGGCTGAGAGCTTCGAGGGACCCCGGGAAGAAAAGCTCCAGAAACGTTTCTAAGTCCGAAGGTAAAAAGTGTGACCGGGACCTTCCGCTTGGGGTAGCCGCTCAGGGCTCCATCGCGGTCGGCCTGAAACTTTGACTTTGGCCTGGTCTATCGCGAGCCTGTGTCCCAATATGGTGCTATAAGTTTCTAAGTGCTATATTTTGCGAAATCTTTGAAAATTCATATCTTTGGTTCCCTAGATTGGATTTTTGTCGTTTTGGTGTCATTGTAAAGATAAAAATATTTCCTATTTATATAAATTGGTGTTGGATTTATACTATGTGTTGTGTCTTAATCATTTACTGAATTGGTGTTTTTAAATGCTTTACATACCTGTCTTTGAAGTTAAGCCTGTCTGCTCGCAGCCACGTTACCAAGGGTTGAGCATAGGAATAATTTTCTAAGACCTATGCTGAGTCCTATCATGTGTTAGTGGCCTTATTGCCAGTGGCAGACCTACATTTGCCCCTACCAATAATCCACTTTCCAACACTCACATTTTATTTTGCAGGGTTCTGGAGAAAAAGCCTAACACCAGATCAGACCCTAGTAAGGAGCAGTATTTGGAAATAATGGCAAGTTTAACCAGCCTTGCTCAGCAAGCACTATCTTGAAGGCATTCAATTAAATTCAAAATGCTGATCCAAAAAGACTTGTGGGCTTTGCCTACCTAGCAAAGAAAGATGCATCCCCAATAAATACAGAAGACTTGTTACATGCTATTTCAAAAAACCTGTTTGTGAAATTAAAATATATGTGGTTTATTGTGAATAATACAGGAGGGCAATTTGAAAGACACTACTGAAGCACCCTTTTAAAAAAAGAGACATGTCGAAAAGTCTATGAGGCGGCATAGTAACCCATGAATCATTTGCTTCCTATAGACATACTCATCAATTCCCCCTCACTTGACCATGTGACCCCAATGGACTAATCTTCACCCTCAAATCTAGCACTCTGCCTCCCATAGACTTCAATACAATAATGCACTATGTAAAACATCTTCCCCCTCCCCAAAAATATGTGATCTCCATTGACTTTAATAGATCACCTTACAAAACACTCAATCTCCCCCTCTAGAAGTAGAGAGGTAGGCTGTCCAGCAGTATATTTTGAGTTGAAAAGGACATAATAGGGCCAGATGTATCAAGCGTTTTACCGTTTGCGAACGGAAAAAGCCTTTTGGGATGTATCATCTCAAAAGGCATTCGCAAAATAGGTAATCGCAATTTTTGCGATTACCTATTTTGCGAATGCATTTAGGGAATTGCAATTTGCGATTCCTTAAATGCAATGCTGGAAGCAAAAAAATATCGCGACCTGGCTTTAAAGAATCGCAAATTACCACCAACTTCAAGTTGGTGGTAATTTGCAAATTCCTAGGAAAATGCACTTTTTTGAATTTTTCTAGGTGCCATGTGGCGCACATACATGCCCTTAGGGCATGTATGTGCGCCACATGTGCACACATGCATATTTCATGGGTGCAACAGGGTGTCCTTTTGGCCCCATTGCACCCTTGAAATTGCATGCGCAATTTGCGAGTACCTATTGGGTACTCGCAAATTGCGCATGCAATACCCATTCATTCCTATGGGCTTCTAGGGCTATAGAAATGAATGGGAAGCCATTCCTTATTTGCGACTCGCAATTTGCGAGTCGCAAATAAGGAATGCGTAGGAATCGCAATTTTATTTGCAAAACCTACATACATTGCATTTTGCGAGTCCATAATAGCGGATCGGTAAACTTCGCTATTAAGGACTCGCAAAATACAATGTTGATACATATGGCACAAAATCTTTTATCTGTAAGTGAGGTACATTTGCTAGCTAAAAAATAACCGACTGAGATTGCATTCACTGATGAACATGGATATCATTTAGGGTTATCCAGGGGTTGCATCTGCGACCCCTGCCTTGCCCTTTGCAACTGCTGGCACTGCATTTGCGACCACTAGCCTCAAAGTGCGAAGACCCCACGGATGTCATCTCTTGTTTTTGGTCCTTTTAGATTGTACTAAATGGAAATAATAGTTTAATATTCACAATCAGTGTAATAAAAAATGAAGCACAACTAATTTGAACTGGACCTTCGCTGGCAGCTGAGGTAAGTAAACAATTATTTTAAATCGATTTACTTGCGGGTGAGAGTATGTTTATTTGACAGCGTGTGTGTGTATGTGTGTGTGTGTGTGTGTGTGTCTCAGCATGCATGTTTGTTTCCCTGTGTGATTGACTGAAAGTGATTGAGAATCAGTGACAGGTAGTAAGTGAGAATAGCCTGACATGACTTGAAATTCTTTATTCCATCAAATAAATGACCATAGAAGATACATTCGCACAAACCAACATGTAAAAAAAAGAATGCAATTAATTATTACAGAACGAAAATCAGCAGAATTCCTTCATTCGGATACATAAAACTTGAAGAGTTAAAAACATTCCATGGTAAAAATATTTCATTCCAAATTAAGTCAGCATTGCAAGATTACCCTCCGACGACGTATAGCACTTTGCATAAAACCTGCTACTGTAATATACAGACTGGGTGACGAAAGAGATTGTAAAACACCTTTGCAGTTCTTAATTGTCTAAAATGAGCGTGTCTTAAAACTGGCAATAGATAACATTTCCCGGGTGCAGGATACAATTTTCAAAAGATCAAAAAAGTGCATCGTACTTTGTGCAAAAGAAAAATCACAAGGGCAAACAGGCACATTCTTAAAATACGTACCTTGTGTGGGAAAGGCCACCAGAAAGTGTTCAACCCCTGCCTTGTGAACAAAAAGCTATGGTTCTTATTCATAACCCAAATCAAGTATGGTTCAATACCACGAGAAGTAAAAATCATATTATAATTTGAGGCTGTCGATTTCCCAGTTAAACTGCGCAGTCTCACAGCAGTACAATTAGACATATAAATTGCCTTCAGAGATTTAGAATAACTAGTAGAAAGGGTCTATGGTTTACCATACAAATCAGGTAAATTCAGAAAATGGCTGATTTTATTAATATACAACAGCCATGGAATCTTTAAAACGTTGTCTAATGTTGGACAGTCACAATGTTAAAACTAGTCGATTGCAAAAAGTCTCCTTTTTAGTCTAAACCTTTATCCATAATACCAACAGCTGTAGTTTGATCAAATCATTGATGTAGTCAAGCCCCACTTCTGTATGACAAATATGAATCTACTCTCGGCCCTTTGTATATGTCAAGAGTTCCTAATACTCCACAAGCCGGCCCCATAAATTGCAATTGAATGGCATTTTGCATTATATACCGCCAAAACCTCTCTAGGTGGTTTGCTAACGAGTCTGAAAGCAAAGCTGAAGACAGCCTCGTCACTACTTGCTAAGGCCACAGCTTTGGCCATACTCAATGCACCCCAACTGAGTCTGTCATCAAATAAAACGCCCAAATATAGGAACGAGGAGATAGCGCTAATTCTCTTATTGTTAACAGTGAAATAAGTAACGTTCTTCTTGTGGGAGCCACAAATCATGATATGTGTCTCACCCTGATTAACCATCAGATCTAAATTAGCCTTAAATAAACAGATAGGGTCTAACCGGAGCTGAATGCTAATTGCGATCCTAGCGAGAAGGACTGTGTCATCCGTGTATAACAACGCAGGAACAGGACACTCTCCCACCTGTGGAAAATAAATATAATATCTGAGCAAATATTTATCCAAACCATTTTTATATAGAGTAAAATAAAAAGGTGGCAATACACAGCCCTGGCACACACCTCTTTCTAATCTAAACGCCTTTGTGGTCTCCACGCCTGGCCCATATCTAACTCTGGGGTTACCTCAGCATGGAGTTCCCTCAGAAAGCTGACAATATTTAATTCCACCTCTAGTTCAGTCATACATGTTCCAAAGTTTAGATCGATTTACAGCATCAAACGGCGACCTAAGATCCATAAAGGCCAAGTCTAGCGTCCCCTCTTTAGCCACTGTGTATTTATTTATTAAAAAGTAAAGATTGAGGCACTGCTCAATCGTGCCAAGGCCAGTTCGGAAACCAAATTGTAAATTAGAAAGGATGTTGTTATCTTGGGCCCAAGCTTGTAAATGCTCTAGTAAAATCCAGGCCATGATTTTTGCTGTGGAATTGATTAATGATATCGGAAGATAACATTGGGGGTCCCCTTTACATCCCTTCCTAAAGATGGGCACAATGATCACGTGACCCCACTTTGTGAGGGCCGGTACTCACAATGTCCTTCAGTACATTAGTCTGAACAGGGGCCGCAGGGGCATATTTTCTTTAAAAAGATCCACAGGGACTCCATCTGGCCCTGGGGCCTTACCACCAGGGTGTCTGTTTATTGGTTCTACAACAACTCCTTGTGCTATTTCAAGGCCAGAAAATAAGGGACACCCAGGAGAGAAGAGCCACCATGATACAATTGACTAAAGTGAGTCTCCTCTTGTTGGGCTGTGCCAGAATATACCTTGGTAAAATGTCTAACCCAATCGTAGGGACTGATCACTGTGTCTAGGCCTATATTGGGAGAAACATGAAAACATCACTGATTGACAATCTGCCAAAATATGTTTTTGTTTTTGCTAGTATTTGCCATAATTAGAGCTTGTAAGTAAGTAAAAATGTAAGTCCGTTTTTATATAGCGCAGCTACTCACCCTTACGGGTCTCAAGGCGCTGGGAGCCGGAGTGGAAATTAAGTGAGCTATTGCCCAGAGTCACATGGTGCTGAGCTGAGCTGCCGCCGGAACCGTGAACCCTGTGCTCCGGAGTCAGCTGCCCTGGCCGCTGCACCACACCTCTCCAGCTTGATAAGCTTCATCAGGAATAACCCTTTTTTGAGCCATTGAAGCTCTCTTGTACTCCCATCTACATCCTTGCACAATATAAGAGTTTCTATGAACAGTTTTTAAAGCTCTCAACAAATGACTTCATATATGGCCTAAACGGGATGGTGTACAGATTTCTAGCTCTCTCACAAATTGTACCAAAGCTAGCAATTATAGCCCCAGTGCCACCATTCTCATCTATACAAATTAAGAAGTCAGTGTAGCTGGCTTCGACCAAGTCAGAAAGAAATTTATCCTTGACAATTTTGCCCCAACTCGCTAGTGCGCCCTATTTTGGGTATAAACCAAAGGTAATGGATTGTTCTCAACCTGCAACTGGACAGAGAGCTATCGATAGAGATTGCTAAAAAATTGTGAACAATATAAGCATGTTCTGTGACTGTATAGTAATTTATCTAGCTATGAAGATCATGTGAAAACAGTATAACATCGATTAGACTCGAACATCTCCTACAGGTATAAGTGAAGCTTAATATTGAATTCCCAGACAAAGAGTAAAAAGCAAATTGCAAGTGAAATTTCATTAGAAGTAAACTTAAAGCATCACCACACGGATTGTGACAGAAATGTGTGAGGGCATCCCCTTCTGGGCCTATTAGCCCACATGACCCAGTAGCGAATGATTGACAATGACATATATTAAAATCTCCTATCCATATGAGAGAAAAATGACCATTGTGGCTATGAAAACAGCGTTCAAGAAGTAAGAATGAGTGAGTTTAAGTGTCAGTAAGTGAGTGAGTATGAGTGAGTCAGCTTGAGGGAGAATAAACAAATTAGAGTAAGAGTGACTGCAAGAGAATGAGTAAGAATGAATGAGTAAGTAAGCGCGGCTGGTTCAGGTAAGAGAGGTGAGGCGGTGGGGCGGGGCAGGGGGGGACGCAATGAGTAAAGTAAAATACAAAAATAAATAAAATCACTTACCTTGCGCTCGCCACATCGCCGAGTCGGCGATGTGGCGAGCGCAAGGTAAGTGGTTTTATTTATCTTTTATTTTATTTTACCTATTTCGTCGTGTGTCGACTTCCCCCCTGCCCACCACTCGTACCTGAACTGGCCGCATCTGTGAGTAAGATGTTAGTATCAGCAAGTGTGAGTGAGAATGAGTGTGAGTCATTATGAGAGTGACTGAGAGTGAGTGTAATTGAGTGAGTCAAAGTGAGTAAGATTGAGTGTTAGTGAGTGAGAAAGTGTGAGTGAGTGAGAGTAAGAGTGGATTTGAGTTAGTGAATGTAAATGAATAAGTGTGAAGGAGTGGGTCAGAGTGTCTGAGAATTAGTGAGCATAAGAGTGACAACAAGTGAGTGTGTGAGAATGAATAAGAGTGAATGTGAGGGATTGTTAATGAGTCAGAATGGGTATAACTGAGTGAGAATGAATGATTCAAAGTGAGTGGGAATAAGTGAAAATGAATTAGTGTAAGAGTGAGGGTAATTGAGTAAGTGTGAGTGAAAGTAGGAGTGAATTTGAGTGAGACTGAATGAATGAGTGAGGATAAGTCAGAATGAGAATAAATGAGACTGAGTGAGCGTGAGGGATTGTAAGACTGAGTATGAACGAGTGAGAAAGTATGAGTGAGTCAAAGGGAGAATGACAGAATGAGTGAGTGTGAATTGGTGAGCAAGTGTGTGTGAGAGTATGAGGGAGTGTAAGAGAGTAAATGAGAATGAACGAGTGAGTGCAAGTGAGTGAGAATGAATATGGTGTCAGGCTTTGCAAATCTGCCATTGAGTGTGGCATACTGAAGGTAATTCTTGTCTTATAGAGGCAGCAATGGCAAAATACTGGCCCTAGCAAACTAGAAGTCATTTTTGGCATAATGGATGCCCATGGTAAAATACTGATTCTGGCATACTAGAGTAAATTCTTGGCATACTGGGCACCCACGGAAAAATTACAGTACATGAAGACATTTTTGGCATGGGGAGCTCTGTGTCAAAATGCTGATGCTAGCAAATTGAAGGTAATTCTTGACATGAGGTATGACAAAAATGTCATATGAGAGGTGGGTAACCATGAAAAAAATGCTGGCCTTGACATACTGAGGTCATTTTTGACATAAGGATCACCCATGGTATATGGACAGCATTAATTGCAAAATTCTGGCACTGGCATATTTAAAAAATGTTTGTCATATGGTAGAACCCATGGCATGTGGACGCACCCATGATAAATTGCTAGCCCAGGTGTGATGGAGGTCATTTTTGACATATGGGGCACCCATAGTTCATTGAGAAAAACAGGGCCAAGTCCTGGGGAGGGTCAGGTTTCATTGGCTTGTCATGCCATGTCAGGAATTATATATTGAAGATTTTCCTTTCAGAGCTTATGGGATTTTAGCAAATTTAAGTGAACATTGGGTTTTTAAATGCACTGTTTGACCCAATTGTTTTCAAATTATTGTCAGGTGACATTCACCTAGCCTCTGTAGAAGAGGTCTGTATTACTCTCTTTGCTCACTAGCTACAATTCAGTGCAATATTATGCCACATCACTTTCAAAGATCATATCAGTCTCGGGTGGTATCTAAAACAGACATTTGTCTGTGTTGTGATGGCCTATTAATGATGCTGTTAATAGGGAACATCACATGTCAATTATTGTGATGTCATCAGGGTAACTTCATGTGATATGACTTGTGCTGAAGGTTTAGGGTCAAGGGTCAGATGTCACTTCCTGCGATGTCATTAAAGTCAAATGGTGTGTGATCTCACAACTGCTGCCCCTGGTATTTTAGTGAATCGACATCCATGCTGATGAAGCAAGTTTCTGAAAATAAGTGCCTTTCTGAAACTGATTGCTATGTTTTTCTTTGTTACAAAGATGAATTGTAGGAACTCCAGATGTAGCCATGAGGTATAACATAAGTAAAGGTTTATTTAGCTTAGTTGAAGGATGGTAGTTACAGGATGGTAGTTCATCAGTTGAGTAGTTAAGATAGATCAGGCCCACCAGGAGCAGCATCATTGCTGCTCAGCCCACAGTCTCCAACTCTCTCTCTCTCTCACACAACCAGGCACTCCAACATTCTGCTCTCTCATAAACATTCTAACATTCCACATACACATTACATTCATACTGGCTGAGCAGCAGGGAAAGGAAATCAAGGTACAACACATCCCCTTCCCTTGGGATCACAATAAATAAAGATGGTTACAACATTGCACCATAAAAGTACAAAACAGGAGAAATATGCAATGTACAAATGGAGATAACTAAAAACAGATCAAACAGATAGATTTACAGCATGGAGGAGAAACAAACAAAGTGCAAGTGATAGCTGCAAATATAAGAGAACAGCAGAAAGGAGTATGGAAGAGAAGTATGCAATAAACACATGAAAGCTCCAAATATACAAGAACAAAGAAAGGAAAGGATCATATACTTCCCAACAATATTGACAGAAAATAAAAATTAGACAGTGGTAACATTGTGCAGGACTGGGAGAATGGAGGACACTAAGGAAGTGTAAATCCCTAACCACTCACCCTCTTCTACACACCACAGATTCTAGAGGAAACCATTCGCAGTGGTAATATTGTACAGGACTGGGAGAATGGGGGATATCAAAGAGATGTAAATCCCAAGCCACTCACCCCCTTCTACACACATTTTCGTGGTAATGCTGTGCAGGACTGGGAGAATGGAGGACATCAAAAAGATGTAAATTCTTCACCGCTCACCCCCTTCTGTACACCACACATGCTCAACCATAGGTTAATCAAAAGTAAGAGGTGAACGACACCTGAACAACTTCCTAGGTGAGACAAAAGTATAGGGTGCCCCACCCATCGCACAAAATTTCATAAAGGCACAAATGTATAGGGTGCACGACCCATCGCACAAAATTCCATAAAGGCACAAAAGTATAGGGTACGCGACCCATCGCACAAAATTCCATAAAGGCACAAAAGCATGGAGTACATGACCCATCACACCAAAATTCCATAAAGGCACAAAAGCATAGGATACACGACCCATCACACAAAATTCCATAAAGGCACAAATGTTTAGGGTACACAACCCAAATTTCATAAAGACAAAATCACACACCCTACAAGATAAGGGTAAATAAAAAGAAACTATTTAGACTCATTCTCAAGCATCGCACAATACAGATGAGCTAGTAATTACTGATGACATCGCAGCAAACATGGCTTGATGACATCACAGCAAACATGAAAGGAAAGCGATAACACGACAATTAAAAACTGGAAGGGCATATCACAACAAGGCAGCACATACTAAGTTTGCATGACAGACAGCATCCAAAATAAAGGTAAGTCTGCAAAATACCCAGCAGTAGTGTGGTAAAGTAACTTAAGAACAAAAATGGTCAAAACCACACTCAATTGGAACATGGCATACAAGGTGGTAATAAAAGAATAGTGTGCAATAACAAATGGCAGCAATTAAAGAAAACAAAAACAATAGATAAATGGCAAACAACAATGTCATTAATGAAGAATTGAAGAGTGGGAACAAAAACAGTAAACAAATCAAAGTTCAAAATGATATCCCACATGTGAGACAATATGCTGCCGATGGCAGATAAAGGTCAATTTCCACACACAGTTGAACAATTCCGAGGTACACTTTATATTACTGAGTGTATTGTTTTGCTTGGACTTAGAGCAGTGCGCCGGATTAATTAAAGTCTCTCAAGACAAACTCACAGATTCGACATAGAGCAGTGCGCAGGATTAAATAAAGTTTCTCTAGACAATCTCACCAAGGAATCTCACCAATTCATCGTAGAACACGGCTCCATGTGATTGATGAAAAGCATGAGAGTAAAGGCTTCCGGCACTCGGAACAGCTCCAATTGACGGTATCTTGAAAAGAAATGACGTGCATTCAAGATGGCGGCATGCAAGGAAGGAAGGTGTCGGGTGGCTCACGGCAGGTGCGTGCTCCTCAATTTGGCTGGACAGGACAACACCATGAGGCAGCTCGCGAACAGTGGAGACAATGGCACAAGAACTTCATCCGGCACCGGACACTAGAAGCTCAGGTAAGGTGCGCGCACTGGTGCTTGTTCTGGGCTCGAAGCGCTCATTCAAATGTCGCGGCTCGTGGCACCCATTCAAACGCTGCGAAAGATAACGGCAAACTGACAACGATCGTCA
Source organism: Calotriton arnoldi (assembly GCA_963921515.1). NCBI lineage: Eukaryota > Metazoa > Chordata > Amphibia > Caudata > Salamandridae > Calotriton > Calotriton arnoldi. Next base: position 2,034,894 of record CAWUFW010001590.1, read on the forward strand.
ATTGAAAGTTAAAGGCTCACCAATACACGACGGTGAAGACTCTGTTTGACATATTAAAAATCATCCAAACAGCCTCCGACATGAAAGCAAAGACAAAGTGCCAGCTTTCGAGATACAGCTTACTTTGTACTCGCTGGAAGTCTCTGTAGAACTCCGCAGATGCCGGTATCAATGTCCCACGCCGGATGATTTTCTTGTTAAAAAAAAAAAACACAAAAAGAAATCCACAAGATGTTACGCCCATATAACCGCTCACTCAAAATCTCGATCCTAATGAATGTTACCAGGTTACATAAATGGTGCCAGTCTAGTCCAATTGAACGCTGCTGCTCATGTGATGCTGGTGATTCATAAAGCCTTCATTCCCATGAAAGATGCCAGTTACTGTAAATGACAGATTAACGCTCTGGCAGTCGCTGCTGGTCGCTGCTCAAATAAAGATACCAGTTCTCTCCCAATAACTGCTGGAACTATAGGTCATCTTCAAGTCACTCAATTACATTTCTGAAGGCTGTCAAACTTTGAAGGACACTAGTTAGTGCCAACTTGATGTTAATATCCATAGGAGTAAAGAAGGTAAAACACCCTAGGCAGGCTGTCCAGATGGCAGAGGACACTGGTGGGGCTAGCGGGGCGTTCTTTTCATTCAAATTTCAATATCTTTACCTTGGATTTTCTTAATAGTTTCCAGCAAAACAGTTCAAGTATTTTCGCCTCATGTAGACTAGGAGCCAGTACACGCAGGGTTTTTTCTCCAGATCGTCGCCAATGTTACAAAGATGAATTGTAGGAACTCCAGATGTAGCCATGAGGTATAACATAAGTAAAGGTTTATTTAGCTTAGTTGAAGGATGGTAGTTACAGGATGGTAGTTCATCAGTTGAGTAGTTAAGATAGATCAGGCCCACCAGGAGCAGCATCCTTGCTGCTCAGCCCACAGTCTCCAACTCTCTCTCTCTCACACAACCAGGCACTCCAACATTCTGCTCTCTCATAAACATTCTAACATTCCACATACACATCACATTCATACTGGCTGAGCAGCAGGGAAAGGAAATCAAGGTACAACATTCTTCTTGATTCGTTATTTTATTTCTCGAAAGCACATATATCCCTAATGGCATGAATAGTGATTAAAAACGGTTTGAGAGTTTATAAGAACTACTTCTAATCGAACAGTTTAGACATTATGGGGCAGATTTACAAGAAACTAATGCAGCGCGGTGCCGCAAGTCATTTTGTTGCGCCGCGCTGCGTTAGTTTTGAAGTACAGGGATGCAACATATTTACAACAATATGTCGCATCTCTGTGCTTCCCCCTGCGCTGGCGCACAAACTGCTGCCATGCGCCGGCGCATGGTGCAAGGATTCCTGCATCGTGGGGAGATTGGTTTTGTGCAGGAAAGGGGCACCTTCCTGCACAAAAACAATCAATTGAGGTGATTTCCTCTTCCAATGTGTGCTGTAGAATGCAGCACTCATGGAAAGCGGAAAAAAACGAGGAGAAATTAAAACAATTCTCCTCATTGCACCTCGCTACGCCACAATGGCGTAGCATTCTGACACATTTCCAGATTTACAATTGCTCGTAAATCTGGAAATGCATCAGTGGACATGGGTTGTGTAGGAACACCCACAGCAACACTCATGTCACGCCCCTAACACACAAAGTGTTGCGTGAAAAGAGGCGATATTTACAAGCAAAGGTAAAGTCACGCAGGGTGGTTGTGTTTGTAAATATCACTCAGCAGGTCCCGCCGCCGGTGCGTCACGCAACGCACCGGCGCCACAAGGGGCTTGTAAATCTACCCTATGGGGCATATTACCAAGGATTTGCAATAAATATCGCAAAGCGCGCTTAGCGCTGTTTTTTTTTATCGCCGGATTTCATCGCGGAGATAATGGGTTATTATCAACGCATATCTCCAAGGCGATAGAAAATCCAGCGATAGCGGCGAAACACAGCAATAGCGCGAGAAATCCAGCGATAAATTCACTGCGCTAAGGAAAAGCTCGCTAATAGGCAGGTGAGGACTTAACCTTACAATCCACCTCCCATTGAGAGAATAGGTTAAGTCAAGTTTTTATCAGGTGTTAAATTCCAGCGATATTCGCGGTTAGCGCAACTTTTTTTATCGCTTTGCGGGCATTGGTAATAGGGGGAAGTTGTGTTTGCGACTGTTTGCAGTCGCTTTGAGTTGAGAACGCCTACTTTGCACGTCATTAGTGATAATTATCGCTGACATGCAAAGGGGTAACAAAACGGCCGCTATCGCCATTAAGCTGTCGCTAACAGCTGTTAGCGACAGCTTGCTAATAGGGCGATAAAAATATCGCCGCTTTATCGGCAAAAAGTGCCGCTAAAGTGGCGATACTGCCCTTGGTAATATGCCCCTATGTTCTTTGAAATTGTAGATGGTTTTATTTGCGAATTTTCAATGTACGTCTCTAATCTCCGCTTTATCATACCCTTACAAAACAAACCTGCCACGATCGAAAAAACGTCACTATAAATGAAGAAAGTAATAGGAAAAACGCGCGAAGAGTATATGTAATTTTTCTATTATGACAAAAATGGCTGCAAGTTTAATCGCCGACCGTGGTACACTTATGGTTTTCTGATTACAGGGTAAAAGACATAGGCCGTCATATCAGCCCCTTCACTAAACTACGAATCGCAGACGCCTTGCTATGAACAGAAAGCAAACTGTTCTCGTTTCACGGTAAATGTTTTTCACTGGCCAGAGTTTTAAATGTAATTATGCTTTTCAGAGTGTGTGGGTCTGGCTCGCTTCAAGCGTTCTTTCGTCCACGTTTTGGCTCCAGATACAAACCGCTGCGCATATTTTGCAAGGTCGCTCTGGCCCCACCGTTGTGACACTGCAATATTTCAGAGCATATCTCCAGTGCACCGAGCAGAGACCCGCGGGTCGTACGCACAGGGCGGCAGATGGAGGGTTTGGACGGAAACACTGCTTTTTGATTGTGTTCAGAGGATGGACATAACTCTGACCCCTGCTGTTTCCTGCTATCCCCGCTGCGTCAGAAAGCATGTCTATTTCACAAGACATTCGATTTATGACGGTTGGAATGTGCACCACCCACGAGAGCATCCCCCGTTCCAATCAGCCGTAGGATGTGTCTAGCTACTTCCTGCAAAGAAATCCTATTGCAGTGCTGATGAAACTAAACACACTCTTGCAACCAACAGGGACGCCGATCAATATCAAACTTCAGAGCTGACGTTTTGAAACAACCACCTTCCAAAGGGAGAGTCCAATTAAAGAAACAAATACCTCTGGGGCATTAATATTAATAGCAGGTATTATTGGACATGGTTATTGGATGGTCCGTGATATTCCCAAAATTGATTAAAATAAGTGCAGTGGGATATAATCTGGTGGCACAGTTTTATACTCACATCAAACTAATGTGTCCCTATGCGCCGTTAAGTAGTGCTGAATTTGTAAGAAAAAAAACCTCAAGTGCATCTCCTAAAGATTTTCCTAGGCGATTACTATAGACCATGCCAACTTTCGGGGTTGCTAGACTCCAATGCTGCCTTGTCTTGTTATTCTTGATTCCTTCTTATGTCTCCTTCTTCCACCACTCTCTACTTCCGGTCTTTTCTTTACCTCACACCTGCATGTTCTTTTTCTTCCCTGCTTTTTATTATCACTCTTATCCTATCTTTGCCTTCCTCCTTCTTTCTCTCTTTCTCTTTCTTGCTCTAGATGAAAGTCTTATGATTTAAAATAAGTCCCCAAAAATGGGGGCTGGTGCCCACCACCTGAAACTAACGATGCAAATTAAGCACAGCAGTTAAGCAAGCCCTGCCTAAAAGACTGCCTTTGCTTTGTTTTTCAGATCCTGAGTTTTCTTGTCACCATCGGTCCACCCTAGGCTCTTTCCACCTTTCACATTAAAGTATTCTTTGAGTTAAGTAACTTAATGAAATTGAAAATCCCTTTAAAAGTGATCTAATCTTTTTGTAAAGGTGTGTGTTAAAATTGGTATATTTCTTGAGAAAAAACTGCACTGTAGCATTTGTGTTTGATTTTGGGGAAGGCTTTGCCGTGAACACCTAAAGCCATCACACCAAGGTGAGTAGGTGACACCTTCATGTATTGCATTGATGATGGGTGGGGGTGTTAGCACATTCATCAAACTTTTACTTGTTGATGTAAAGTGACAGATTGATGAGGGTGTAGGTGGTGTGGTAATGAATATTTCCCACTGGCCTGGTGGTGAACAGGAATGTGAAGTGTGGTGTGTGCGAAGGTGCAAAGATTTTCTCTTGTGAACTTCCTAAAATTCTCATAAACACTATGATTGCTACATATAGTTCATAAGGTTTTCTGTTCAATGGTTTTTACATTATATTCTAGACTTTCGAACCTCTTTTAAGTTGTGGGAGGGGCAGTGACAGCACAACATGGCAAGCTTGGCAGGTGGGATTTTTCTTAATGCTAGCTATGCGTAATGTAAGCAGTGCCTACATGAAGTATTTGCAGGGTTAGAAAAATGGTGGAATCAACCTCTTTTCATGGTTGATGTCTTTATGTTATTCTCGTAAGAAACCATTGCAACACAAATAGCACCCATTTCTGTGCAAATTCTGGTGCAAAATAAAGAACAGATTAGTGAAATCCCAATACTTTCTGCACTTTCTATCCCACACCTATTTGGGTATGAATGTGGTACTCTGATAAACACAGAGCACTTGCGCTTAGATATTTTCTAGTGTCTAGATAGTCGACAATTTGTGGATGTGCAGCACGTCTGCGCTGCATTTCCTTTGCCACTACTCTGATGCTTACCAGGAAGCATACCCTTATGAAAACTTAGGGGGTGATTAGGATGGCGGGCGGACTTTAGTCAGCCCGCAATCCTCGCGGTGCCGGGACCAGCCGCCAGACGTGCGGCGGTTCCGCACCGCTAATTAGGATGCGACTGCCACCCTGACGGTCGCATTCTGCATCTTTGACATTGCGGCGGGTGCTGCTTTCAGCAGTACCTGCCGCAATGCCAAATTGCCATGTTGTGCATTCCCATGCACAACGTGGCAGGCACCGCGCGGTGCCTGCCACCTTGTGCATGGGAATGGAGGGGGATACCATGGGTACCCCCCAAGTGCACCCTCACACCCCCAAACCCCTCCACGGGGCCCGCAACGGGCCCCCATTGCAAATCCCCGCCAGCCTTTCCATGGCGGCAAAGCCCGAGCAATTGCCAGGGACTGAAACTATTCACAATCATTCCACCCATCATCTTTGGGTTTTCCTAAGTGAAAACAACAAATCAGAAACCCACACAAGAGCCTAATAGCAAACACTGCGGAAATGGCAAAAGCGGTACTTCCATACCTTGGGTGGATTTCGAGCATATTTAGATGCAGAATAGCGACATTTGGACAGAAGCACTGGTGACATTTTTACCATGAGTCTTTTCCCCCTTTTTCATTGCAGCAGGAGTAGGCTGCTGCAGCAATTAACAGGAGGTGTGCAGTATTATCACCACACCTCCCAGGAATGTATTCAGTTGTTTAATTCAGTGGGTAGGATACTTTTACCATTGACTGCATTTCTAGTGGAGTCTAAATGACCTCATAGGACTTTGTGGCAAGAGCCATAATATCAAGCTTAGAGTACCGAGTCCTCGGAATAACTGAGAACAGAGGCATCTGTAAGTGTGAGGGAGGGATTGCCATGGTTGCCAGGTGTACTCAGAAATAAGGGAATTACCAACGGAATCAGGAATAATGAGGGTTAAGTAGTGTCTTTCAGGGATAGGAAATAAAACAGTATAAAAGTTCAAATCTTGATATATTTTACAGGCTGGCGCGTTTTTCTTTATACCAACGTGCACTTTACATACAAAAGCTTTAATGTGAGGCTGGTCTAAAACTTATTAATGTGATATTGCAAGTTGTCACCCTAATGTGGTATATGTTGATAGAATAGAATATATTGATCCTAGCTGTTCTTGAATAAGATGTGTACGTTAAGAACTAATGTTAGCTTTTTTTAAATTATAATGTGGTGTTGATGAAATTGTATTGATTACATCGTTGTGATGCTTTTGCAATGGCATGTTCCAAAGAAATGCATATTTCCATTTTCGAAATAAATACACCTAAATGCACGACTAAACATACATATAGTTACTGTAACATGTTCCACTGTCATTAGATCATTAATATATTGAACCAGTCAATTGTTGATCCAATTTAAAAAAAATTTTAAGGCCACTTCTTTGTCTTATTCTACAGGGTATAAAAAAACACACTGTGCGGTCAGAGTGCTAAGTCAGATACACATCTGCAACCATGGCCTAATTAACCTTTGACTCAGAGGCCAGACAATGGCCAGCAGCAATATTTTTCCTAATTGTGTTTATTGCTTTTGATTAGGACCTTAGAATCTGAGCTTGGGTGGTTCCTACCTCCCAAGGGTAAGGTGCCCTTTGCTGAATATTTGTTTTTGCTTCACACCATTGAACCCAATGCATCTCCATTTTAAAATGGAGTTAATAGTTTGGCTTGTAGGAACTTAACTTCTCGTCTTCTCAAGCCGTTCACTTCCTATATTACTTCACGTCTATTTCCGCATTTCTTTTTACTTCTCTTATCTAAGCATATTAATTACTCTGGGACATATGCAGCTCAACAGTTACAATTTTACTCTTAACACAACTACTGCAGAAATGTCTGTCCTACACGAGGATTTCTGATATATATAGGATAGTTGCTAATTCCATATATATATATATGTATATATATATATATATATATATATTATCTACTGGCGGTCGCCAGTAGATAGTTATAGTTAGGACCTATTTTCCATAGGAAATCCGCGACATTCTATTTGAAATAACTCTTGCGTCGGTTGACGAATCTTTGCGAAATTTTCAAACTTTATGGCCCGCTCCGGTCCGCTCCTACCCTGTAAGTCTCAGGGTGATTCGTCAAGCGGGGGCCGAGGAAAAAGGGGGGTCCCAAAACGTGTTTTCCCCATTCATTTTCCCATAGGAAACTTTAGACACGGCTACAGCCCGAACTGCTGAACGGAATGACACCAAATTTGGCAAAGAGGTAGTTCTTGGTTCAGAAAGAACCCTTTTGTTAAATGGTGTAAATCCGTTCAGTAGTTGCGGAGAAATTAAAAAATAAGAGTCAAAAAATCAATTTCCCATAGGAAACTTTATGCAAGGCTACAGCCCGAACTGCTGAACGGAATTACACCAAATTTGGCAAAGAGGTAGTTCTTGGTTCAAAAAGAACCCTTTTTGTTAAATGGTGTAAATCCGTTCAGTAGTTGCTGAGAAAATCAAAAGTAAAAACACATATATATCTGGGCGGAGCCTAACCACACATGTCATCGTGAGATCGGATTGGCTGTCAGCACTTCATCCTGGAATTGCTGGCAGCCATCTTGGGACCAATATAAATGATAGTACCCCATTGAAATGCATTGTAGTGAATCGAAGATTTTGAGGGTTACCAAAAGGAGAACTATAAAGGGTGATAACAGACTTTAGTTACATTAGAATTCATTTGTTGATGGTACCATACTAATTTCAGGAATTGTGGTGTGTTCTAAGGTGATTTTACCCTGTGAAAAACCTTCTGCTGGGATATCATGAATCATGTTTGAGAGAAAACTATTTTCACATGCTTGTCCCATACAGTTTTGGAAGGTGCCCCAGAAGCTAAAATGAGAGCATATTTTCTGTAAATTCACATTATCTTTCTCAGTCATGTGAGAATGAAGTCTGACATTCTCAGTAAAACATGTACATCCAACAAGGGCAGAGACTGTCAGTTGATTCCTTTGTGTTCTACTGCAGCTTCCCAGAGTGTTCTAAAGAACAACTAGAGTGCTAACAGCCTTACTTATGACAAAAGTATGGCACACCTGAAGCCATCTTGATTGGAATAAACTGGTAACACTTAAAACATTTAATTTAAAAAGGAACAAAATGATGGGGTTCATCTTGTCATAGAATTTATGGTTAGTGCTCTGGAAAGAAAAATTAGGACATGTTTCAAGTGTGATCTCAAATATCTTCCTGTTATATTTCAACAGGAGCAGCCTGTCAGTTGATGCCTTTGTGTTCTACTGCAGCTTCCCAGAGTGTTCTAAAGAACAACTAGAGCGCTAACAGTCTTACTTATGACAAAAGTATGGCACACCTGAAGCCATCTTGATTGGAATAAACTGGTAACACTTAAAACATTTAATTTAAAAAGGAACAAAATGAGGGGGTTCATTTTGCCATAGAAATTATGGTTAGTGCTGTAGAAAAAAAATTAGGACATGTTTTAAGTGAGATCTCAAATATCTTCCTGTTATATTTCAACAGGAGCAGCCTGTCAGTTGATGCCTTTGTGTTCTACTGCAGCTTCCCAGAGTGTTCTAAAGAACAACTAGAGTGCTAACAGCCTTACTTATGACAAAAGTATGGCACACCTGAAGCCATCTTGATTGGAATAAACTGGTAACACTTAAAACATTTAATTTAAAAAGGAACAAAATGAGGGGGTTCATTTTGCCATAGAAATTATGGTTAGTGCTGCAAAAAGAAAATTTAGTGCATGTTTTAAGTGAGATCTCAAATCCTCTTCTATTTCATTAGAAAATTCTGACATGCAGACTGAAACAATCACTTTCAATACCAGCAGTAGACTTCCAGTTAACTCCTTGGTGAGCAGTAGCTTTACTACAGTGATCTAATGAACAACTAGAGTAATAACATTCTGAATTTATGGCAAATGTGTGACACATCTGAATGCCTTCTTGATGGAATCAAAGTAAAAACTGAAAGCATTTCCTACTGAGGAGACTGCAGTAAATGAGGAAATTAGGAAACTTCATAACAAAGAAGTCTTCCAGGATGGCCACCAGTGAAAAAAGAGCCCAAATGTAGCACAAATATTACCCAGATGTAGCCCACATATAGCCCAATGACAAAAGTGTGCAAAACACTTTTTATTTTTAGTTTTTTTGTAGTTTTATGTAGTGCAGACTTGTCAGGTATTGGAGCGTTGCATCTTAAAACATGACCCCTACACTACAAAAACACCACTGCACTACCCTAAACCCTAAAACACTACCCCAGCACGACCCCCTACACTACACAAGCACCACTGCACTATCCTAAACCCTTAAACACTACCCCCAGCATGACCCCCTACACTACACAAACACCACTGCACTACCCTAAACCCTAAAACACTACCCCAACACCACTGCACTAACCTAAATCCTAAAACACTACCCCCAGCACGACCCCCTACACTACCCAAACACCACTGCACTACCCTAAACCCTGAAACACCATCCCCAGCACGACCCCGTACACTGCACGAACACCACTGCACTGCCCTAAACCCTGAAACACTACCCCCAGCAAGACCCCCTACACTGCCCGAACACCACTGCACTGCCCTAAACCCTGAAACACCACCCCCAGCAAGACCCCCTACACTGCCCGAACACCACTGCCCTAAACCCTGAAACACCACCCCCAGCAAGACCCCCTACACTGCCCGAACACCACTGCACTGCCCTAAACCCTGAAACACCAGCCCCAGCACGACCCCCTACACTGCCCGAACACCACTGCACTGCCCTAAACCCTGAAACACCACCCCCAGCACGACCCCCTACACTGCCCGAAAACCACTGCACTGCCCTAAACCCTGAAACACCAGCCCCAGCACAACCCCGTACACTGCCCGAACACCACTGCACTGCCCTAAACCCTGAAACACCAGCCCCAGCACGACCACCTACACTGCCCGAAAACCACTGCACTGCCCAAACCCTGAAACACCAGCCCCAGCAAGACCCCCTACACTGCCCGAACACCACTGCACTGCCCTAAACCCTGAAACACCACCCCCAGCAAGACCCCCTACACTGCCCGAACACCACTGCACTAAAGCCTGAAACACCACCCCCAGCAAGACCACCTACACTGGCCGAACACCACTGCACTGCCCTAAACCCTGAAACACCACCCCCTGCACGACCCCCTACACTGCCCAAACACCACTGCACTGCTCTAAACCCTGAAACACCACCCCCTGCACGACCCCCTACACTGCCCGAACACCACTACACTGCCCTAAACCCTGAAACACCACCCCTCAGCACGACACCCTACACTGCCCGAACACCACTGCACTGCCCTAAACCCTGAAACACCACCCCCAGCACGACCCCCTACACTGCCCGAACACCACTGCACTGCCCTAAACCCTGAAACACCACCCCCTGCACGACCTCCTACACTGCCGGAACACCACTGCACTGCCCTAAACCCTGAAACACCACCTCCAGCACGACCCCCTACACTGCCCGAACACCACTGCACTGCCCTAAACCCTGAAACATCAACCCCAGCAAGACCCCCTACACTGCCTGAACACCACTGCCCTAAACCCTGAAACATCACCCCCTACACTGCACGAACACCACTGCACTGCCCTAAACCCTGAAACACCACCTCCAGCAAAACCCCTACACTGCCTGAACACCATTGCTCTGCCCTAAATCCTGAAACACTAGCCCCAGCATGACCCCCTACACTGCCCAAACACCACTGCACTGCCCTAAACCCTGAAACACCACCCCCAGCATGACCCCCTACACTGCCCGAACACCACTGCACTGCCCTAAACCCTGAAACACCAGCCCCAGCAAGACCCCCTACACTGCCCGAACACCACTGCACTGCCCTAGACTCTGAAACACCAGCCCCAGCAAGACCCCTACACTGCCCGAACACCACTGCACTGCCCTAAACCCTGAAACACCAGCCCCAGCATGACCCCCTACACTGCCCGAACACCACTGCACTGCCCTAAACCCTGAAACACCAGCCCCAGCATGACCACCTACACTGCCCGAACACCACTGCACTGCCCTAAACCCTGAAACACCAGCCACAGCACAACCCTCTACACTGCCAGAACACCACTGCACTGCCCTAAACCCTGAAACACCAGCCCCAGCACGACACCCTACACTGCCCAAACACCACTGTACTGCCCTAAACCCTGAAACACCAGCCCCAGCACGACCCCCTACACTGCCCGAACACCACTGCACTGCCCTAAACCCTGAAACACCACCCCCTGCATGACCCCCTACACTGCCCGAACACCACTGCACTGCCCTAAACCCTGAAACACCACCCCCTGCATCACCCCCTACACTGCCCAAATACCACTGCACTGCCCTAAACCCTGAAACACCACCCCTGCACTGCCCCCTACACTGCCCGAACACCACTGCACTGCCCTAAACCCTGAAACACCACCCCCAGCACGACCCCCTTTACTGCTCGAACACCACTGCACTGCCCCAAACCCTGAAACACCACCCCCAGCACGACCCCCTACACTGCCCGAACACCACTGCCCTAAACCCTGAAACACCACCCCCTGCACGACCCCTTACACTGCCCGAACACCACTGCACTGCCCTAAACCCTGAAACACCACCCCCTACACTGCCCGAACACCACTGCACTGCCCTAAACCCTGAAACACCACCCCCAGCACGACCCCTACACTGCCCGAACACCACTGCACTGCCCTAAACCCTAAAACACCACCCCCAGCATTACCCCCTACACTGCCCAAACACCACTGTACTGCCCTAAACCCTAGAACACTACCCCCAGCACGACCCCCTACACTACCCGAACACCACTGCACTACCCTAAACCCTAAAATACTACACCCAGCACAACCCCCTACACTACCCGAACACGACTGCACTGCCCTAAACCCTCAAACACTCCCCCAGCACGACCCCCTACACTACCCGAACACCACTGCACTGCCCTAAACCCTAAAACACTCCCCCGGCACGACCCCCTACACTACCCGAACACCACTGCACTGCCCTAAACCCTAAAACACTCCCCCAGCACGACCCCCTACACTACCCAAACACCACTGCACTGCCCTAAACCCAAAAACACTACCCCCCGCATGACCCCCTACACTACCCAAACACCAATGCACTACCCTAATCCCTAAAACACTACCCCCGCATGACCCCCTACACTACCCTAAACCCTAAAACACTACCCCCGCATGACTCCCTACACTACCCAAAGACCACTGCACTACCCTAAACCCTAAAACACGACCTCCTACACTATACAAACACCACTGCACTACCCTAAACCCTAAAACACTACCCACTACACTACACAAACAACAACGCACTACCCTAAACCCTAAAACACTACCCCCAGCAGTACCCCTACACTACCCAAACATCACTGCACTAACCTAAACCCTAAAACACTACCCCCAGCAGTACCCCCTACACTACCCAAACACCACTGCACTACCCTAAATCACTACCCCCAGCACGACCCCCTACACTACCCAAACACCACTGCACTACCCTAAACCCTAAAACACTACCCCCAGCACGACCCCCTACACTACCCAAACACCACTGCACTACCCTAAACCCTAAAACACTCCCCCAGCACGACTCCCTACACTACCCAAACACCACTGCACTACCCTAAACCCTAAATCTACCCCCAGCAGGACCCCTACACTACACAAACACCACTGCACTACCCTAAACCCTAAAACACTACCCCCAGCACGACCCTCTTCACTACCTAAACACAACTGCACAATTTGTTACAGGCGTTGCAACGCAGGCCTGTGGTGCTTACTGGAAGTACCTAGTGGGCTAGTTGGGCCCCAGGGACCCTCAGGATTCAAGGTGACCTAAACCCCCAACTTAAAATGCACCACGGGGCGCGTTTGCACAGTGGTGAAGGGAGGGGGCGGGGCCTCAGGTGACATGTGCGCAAACACGCCCTGTGGTGCGTTTTAAGTTGGGGAATTAATTCCCTTTGAATCCTGAGGGACCCTGGGGCCAACTAGCCCACCAGGTACCTTCAGTAAGCACAACAGAGTTGCGTTGCAGAGAGGTGAAAAAGGTGCGTGGCCTCGGAACGCCTCTCTGCAACTCAGCTCTGTGGTCCTAACTGTAGGTACCTGGGGGCTAGTTGGGCCCCAGGGACCCTCAGAATTCAAGGGGACTTAATCTCGCAACTTAAAACGCGCCCTGTAGCACGTTTTAAGAGGTAGTTTTAATCCCCTGCCCTATTATGTACTAGGGACTTGCAGAGGAGGTCATGCTAATCACAGGGGTACCCCAACGCATAGTGTTCCCTAGTGTATGTAGGTGTTTTCACTGTATTCTAAGTGTCTTTTAGCATAGCACTGGCTCTGGTTAGTCAGAGTCAGTTACCACCAGTACCCGTCTGAAAAGTTGTGGGCACAGGATGATTTTGCAACAAGGCCTCTTTCTGCTCCTCTGTTAGTTCTTTCTGCACATCTTTTGCTTCTTTCTGTGCGTTTATTCTTCTTTTCTTCACATGTCCTACCTCTGTAGGCATAGTTAGAAACTAGCATTTCAAAAACCTTTGAAATTCACTTAAAAAATCATAGGTTTCAGGCACGTTATAGTTAGAAATTAGCATTTAAAAAACCTTTGAAATTCACTGAAAAAACCATAGGTTTCAGACACGTTATAGTTAGAAATTAGCATTTAAAAAACCTTTGAAATTCACTGAAAAAACCATAGGTTTTAGGGACAGTTATAGTTAGTTGGACATTTCACTCGTACAAAACCATAGAAATTCCCCCGTTATAGTTAGTTCAGCTAACTATAACTCGCGCCCCGCAATGCACTGCTGATGACGTCACATATTACATCACTCATGACATGGTCAGTGACATCACTGATGACATCACTGATGACATCTCAAATAGTTATTGGAAATAGAATGTTGTGAATTTCCTATGGAAAATAGGTCCTAACTATAACTATCTACTGGCGACCGCCAGTAGATAATATATATATGTATATATATATATATAGCCAAAACACAGCCATCTTGGGACCAATATACATGATAGTACCCCATTGAAATGCATTGTAGTGAATCAAAGATTTTGAGGGTTACCAAAAGGAGAACTATAAAGGGTGATAACAGACTTTAGTTACATTAGAATTCATTTGTTGATGGTACCATACTAATTTCAGGAATTGTGGTGTGTTCTAAGGTGATTTTACCCTGTGAAAAACCTTCTGCTGGGATATCATGAATCATGTTTGAGAGAAAACTATTTTCACATGCTTGTCCCATAGAGTTTTGGAAGGTGCTCCAGAAGCTAAAATGAGAGCATATTTTCTGTAAATTCACATTATCTTTCTCAGCCATGTGAGAATGAAGTCTGACATTCTCAGTAAAACACGTACATCCAACAAGGGCAGAGACTGTCAGTTGATTCCTTTGTGTTCTACTGCAGCTTCCCAGAGTGTTCTAAAGAACAACTAGAGTGCTAACAGCCTTACTTACACCACGCTTTACTTTCGAGCGCCGTGAGGGGAACGGCCCAACAGTCTTTTGGATTCCTGCCATGAGGGGAACGGCTCTTTTAAAACTACAAATCCCTGCAGCCCTGCGGCGGTGCAAGCCCGTGACGCTGCAAACCGCGCCCGGAGGCGCGATAAAATCGCTGGTGGCTCCCCCGCAGCGCGGGACGCCACGCTTTACTTTAGAGTGCCGTGAGGGGAACAGCCCAACAGTCTTTTGGATTCCTGCCATGAGGGGAATGGCTCTTTTAAAACTACAAATCCCTGCAGCCCTGCGGCGGTGCAAGCCCGTAACGCTGCAAACCGCGCCCGGAGGCGCGATAAAATCGCTGGTGGCCCCCCGCAGCGCGGGACGCCACACTTTACTTTCGAGCGCCGTGAGGGGAACGGCCCAACAGTCTTTTGGATTCCTGCCGTGAGGGGAACGGCTCTTTTAAAACTACAAATCCCTGCAGCCCTGCGGCGGTGCAAGCCCGTGATGCTGCAAATTGCGCCCGGAGGCGCGATAAAATCGCTGGTGGCCCCCCCGCAGCGCGGGACGCCACGCTTTACTTTAGAGCGCCGTGAGGGGAACAGCCCAACAGTCTTTTGGATTCCTGCCATGAGGGGAACGGCTCTTTTAAAACTACAAATCCCTGCAGCCCTGCGGCGGTGCAAGCCCGTGACGCTGCAAACCGCGCCCGGAGGCGCGATAAAATCGCTGGTGGCCCCCCGCAGCGCGGGACGCCACACTTTACTTTTGAGCGCCGTGAGGGGAACGGCCCAACAGTCTTTTGGATTCCTGCCGTGAGGGGAACGGCTCTTTTAAAACTACAAATCCCTGCAGCCCTGCGGCGGTGCAAGCCCGTGATGCTGCAAACCGCGCCCGGAGGCGCGATAAAATCGCTGGTGGCCCCCCCGCAGCGCGGGACGCCACGCTTTACTTTCAGAGCGCCGTGAGGGGAACAGCCCAACAGTCTTTTGGATTCCTGCCATGAGGGGAACGGCTCTTTTAAAACTACAAATCCCTGCAGCCCTGCGGCGGTGCAAGCCCGTGACGCTGCAAACCGCGCCCGGAGGCGCGATAAAATCGCTGGTGGCCCCCCGCAGCGCGGGACGCGCACGGGCTGCGCCCGGGCCAAGGGCGGGCCCGTCCTTCGCCCGTCATCGGCAGGAAGAGGCAGGGCAGGGCCATCCCCCTTTCATCTGCAATTGTGGCCTTTTGTGTAGGCTCTGGAGTTCACGTGCAGGTACTGTTGGGTCTGGGTTAGAACTGCTTCCCTTTCCTCAGACGGCTGCAAGCTCAAGGATTGTAGTGCCATTTGGACACTTTTCAAAGTATTTTACCCTGATGATCGAGGAGTACTTATAGTACTTATACTAAATTTGGCTAAGCCTCTATCTTATGAGCCAGGATCCCGTATTGTACATGGATTGTATTTTAGCGCTCCTACTGTGATTAATTGTTTTTTTTTTTTAATATGACAATATGATAATCATTTATTGCATAAGTAGTTAGCACCCTTTTAAAGCCTTGAGGAGTTTTTATAATCTGTCATTTGAGCTGTTTGTGTTTTAACATTTTTTGTATTTTGCACACTGCACCTTGCATTAGTCACTTTATCTTCACAAGTAAAATTGTACTTTATAAGGGGCCTGATTAAACAACACTGTACGCCCATAGCTGTCAAACATGAATAAGCGGAAATTAAATCGGGGGAAAAGTGTGGCTGGAACTCTAGATGCTTTTTTAACAAGGGCCGAATCTGTCCTCATTAATGAAATTAAAACGACAGAACGTAGGCTATCTCTTGAGCCGCACCCTCTGCAAGCTAGGCTCTCCTTAACTCCTGTTTTCTCTGATGCTCTGTTGGTTCCTAATCAGGATGTATCTCCTTTACGGTTGAGCCAGTCACTACATGATGTCCCAGTAACTCTGACCAATTCTGTTTCCTGCATATCCTTGGTGCAGGAACCTAGCCCTGTGAAATCGAAAACAATAACTAGAGGGCAGAAAGCAAAAATAAAATACAATCGTATCAATGAATCCCCCACTGTAATAAGGAAGAGCCGGGGAACAATGAAATCAAATAAATCTGTAAAGGGCAAACTTGGGAGAAAAGAGTTAGTTGTTCCGTCCACAAGTGTTGGCTCTGATGGAAATCTGACCTCTTCGTATCAGACCAGGGCAGGGCTACTAATCGATAACATGCTAGAGGGGGACTTCTGGGGTAGGCTTGAGACCATGCTGACCACCTTGTTAGACCCCATACTTCAAAAAATAAGCTTAGTAGAAGACAGGCTATTTAAACTAGAAAAGGTGATGGTTCATACTTTGCCAGATATTCAGATAACAAGTATAAACACGCCCAAAGCTCAAACTGCAACGGAAGGGGAAAGAGATGAACAGAATGGAGTAGGGGTAGTCTCGAGTGTTAGGCCAACAGTAAATACTGAGGTACTAGTTAAGAGTAGTTCTAATAATATGAAGCCCACCAGTGGAGATATTCTGGTTCCTATACAGCAGTTATCCTCTAGTACAGGGCTCCCTGTGCCTCAGAAGGACAGGAGACCAGTGGGCAGAGCCCCTAGGCGATGAATCTTCCAACCATTGATCTCCCACCCGAATCCACTCCATATGTTGTGATTTTGGGGAGTGTTCCCGCTCTCCCCTACGGGAAGAATGAAGATTATGGGCAGTTGATAAATAAAATAAATCATTGGTTCACATATAATACTACCCTTGATGCTCATGAATCTAAAAACATACTCATGGCACGAAGAGTTAATTGGATTGGGTGCTCACGCAAACAAGGGACAGGTGACTGTGTTATTATAAATTTTGACAACCCCTTCACTGCAGGCCGTATTCTTTCTAGGGATTGTAACCTCACCCCCTTAGTGGGATCTGTTATTAAGGCATTACCTTTGGGCTAATTCTACAGACCATTCCCCTATGGGGATATGTCTGCAGAGGGACATGGGGTATCCCACCGAGGGGGCTGCTTAACAAGACCACTTCTGAGACATCAGTCCATACCCATGGCTCAACCATTGCTAGATCCAGATAGACAATATGGCATCGGCAATATTGAGGCGACAAATAATAGATTTGCTGCCTTATCAGATATGGAGGAGTGCGATTGACTGCGGGGCCCTGTATTCTCAGGGTCCGAGACGGTCGTATCTCCTCAGGCTCCAGGGGAAATAGTTGTAGGGCTCCCAGCTTTGAGATCGAATAATTTTCTATCCTGGAATATAGCAGGGCTGGCAACTAAGTTTCAGGATCCACGGTGGGTGTGTTATGTTAAGCAATTTATGGTAATCAGCCTCCAGGAAACGTGGTCGGTGGATTGCGACCTATTTCTGGAAGGCTACAAGGCCTTTTTTGTCCCAGCAGTACCATCCGTGAGTGGAAGACCAAAGGGAGGACTAGTCACATATATTTCTGTGGCTATTGATTGCAAGTTGCAGATGATACCAACTACACACCCAGGAATTCTGGCATTGTCGGCCAAAAGGGAGGATAGCAGCTGGGGAATTGTTCATTTCTACAACTCGTTTATCTCCCCGCAGGAGGTTAGTAATATAACTGCTCTGGGAGTAATCATAAAACAATCCCTGGGCCTAAGTCTTCATAACCTTTTGGTCTCTGGTGACTTCAATATACATCCTTGCGGTAACCCAACAACATCGTGCATTTCTGAGCTGGGCTGCCCCCATATGGAGGGTTTCCATTTTGAACATCATGCTCAAGGGGAGCTGCTGAATGCTATGATAAATGAACTAGATATGGTGGCTACAATGTCCCTAACTGACCCTCACACCAATTTTTCGGTGCCTACTTTTAAAGGGCATGGGAGGGGATCTTTTATTGATTTTATTTTAATTTCGTCCTCTCTACAATTTTTTATCAATAATTTTAATATCGCAGAAAGTGATTTTAGTGACCATAATCCCTTAACACTCCATATGACAGGCCCATTGTCAGTAAAATTTGGGGATGCTCCACGCAAGGGTGTTTTGAGACCAACAGACGGGAAGCATAGATTAAAATGGTCTCAGGTTTCCCCAGAAGTATTCTATAACAAGGTTAAAATAGCCTGTGCTGATGAATTATCACTATGTACAATGGAGTGGTCCCCTCCAAAAGAGATCCTTGGTGCATTCGAGTCTATTTCTCAGAAAGTGACCGAATTGCTTCATGCTCCAGCCAGAGGACAAACTTTATCTGGGCCTAGATGGTTTGATTCTCAGTGCTCCAAGGCAGCCAAGAGGCTGAGGGAGGTATTGTCAGCAGAACCTAGAATTCAATCTGAAGTCTCTATCTGTCGTAGGGTATACAAGGAAGCCCTTGCCAATCGGAAGGGAGTATTGAAGGAAGAAGCTTGGAAGGAGCTGATCGATTCCAGCACCCTTAGAAACAGCTCGAGGTTCTGGAGTGTTATGAATAGGCCCTTGTTTGATCATGAAGGGGGGTTCCCTTGATGCACATATCACTGAGGAGGAGTGGGTACTTCATTTTAAATCTATGTTTGACTGCCCGTTTGAGTATAATTATAGGAAGTCCCAGGACAGGAAGGACCCAGTAATAATATTTGAGAAGGGTGAGATCCTGGAAGGTATCATTGGACTATCTACTGGTAAAGCGCCTGGTCCTGACGGGATCCCCCCAGATTTATTTAAGGCAGACCCTATTTTTTGGGTGCCGATACTGGAGGCAGTTTTTAATGCTGCGGCAAGGAATGGTTGTCCCCAGTCCTGGGCAATCTCTACTATAGTTCCTGTTTTTAAAAAGGGTGACAGAAATAGTACCCACTGCTATAGACCAATTTCGCTTATTGATTCAGTGGTAAAAGTGGTGGGACGGGTCCTTTTACAGAGATTATCGACTTGGGCGGAGGACAACAAGATCTTGACGGAAGTCCAGTATGGTTTTTGCCCGGGACGTTTCACTGTTGCTCAGTGTCTTAATTTATTTATGATACTGAGCAAATATACTGTTGCTCGCACTGGGACTATTTATCTTGCCTTCATGGACTTGTCATCTGCGTTTGACTGTGTTAACAGGAACAAGCTATGGCAGTCCATGAGGGTAATGGGAGTGGAGAACAGTATAGTTAATTTTCTTGAGGACCTGCATATGTCAACTAAAGCCAATGTTAGGTTCTCACAGGACCTGCAGGTCACAAGGAATTTTGATATTAAGAAGGGAGTCCGGCAAGGCTGTATATTGGCCCCATTTTAATTTAATTTTTATATTAACGAACTGGATAGCGCATTGAGGGCTTCGGGAGTTGACTACCCACGTGTAGGACGGCGAGGGATCCCCGTCCTGTTATATGCGGACGACGCCGTCCTCATATCTAGGACTGAATTGGGTTTGCAATCGCTATTAACCACTTTTTCCAGATTTATGACTGACAATTATGGCAATTAATAACTCCAAGTCTTATGTCATGCAAGTGGGTCAATCGAGGAAAAAGAGTTTTCATTTTAGTGTAGGTGGTTCCAAGATCCCCTGTACGAATGTATTTTCCTACCTAGGGGTCCTCTTTGATGACCAGCTTAAATGGGCCCCCTATTACAGAAAAAAAAGGGGATCTGGTCAGGGTTAATTCAGCAATTTTTAATTTTGCATCCAAAATAGGGAAGAAACCAACAGGAGCTATGCTACAAGTATATCGGGCTAAAAGCCTGGCCATAGCTTCTTATGGCAGTGATATCTGGGGATACACTGCTGCAGAAACCCTCCAGATAGCGGAAAACGATTTTTTGAAACGCTTATTATGTGTTCCCCGTGGCACATCTAATTTAGTGGTGCACGAGGAACTGGGGGTTCCCTATTTAAGTGATGCTCTTGCTCTGCGACCCCTGATCTTTTGGCTAAAATGTTGGATGAATAAAGATCTAACTCTATCCCACCTGATCCTAAGAGATTGTATGTCTCTTGACAACTCGGCCCGTATTCCATGGCTAAGATATATTAAAAAAAGTTTTGATGGGTTAGGGCGGGGAGACCTATTTTCTAACCCTGATGTTGTTACAAAGAAAGATGTGGAATTGATTAAGTCAGCCTTTTTGTTACATAGGAATATGGAAAGAGAAGCTCAGGAGGTGTTGAAACCAAGTGTGCGGACGTATGTAATGCTTAAGACAACCCCCATGACGGAACCTTATCTCATGGGGTCTCTGTCCACACACGAAAAATCTTTGTTAACCAGGTTCCGGCTGAATCTTTTTCACCTTCTGCTTGCTAGACCTAAGGGTTTTAATAGAGGTCAAGTGCTTGCGCCCAGCGGCTGCGACGGACAGTCTCCGCAGGATACGCTGCACTTCCTGTTTTTATGTAAATTATATGAAATTCCTCGTAAGCGCTTTCTGGTTCCTATTTTAAAAAAAATGAATTTTAGACAGGTTCGTCCGGCACTTGTGTTTCTGCAACTATTGGAAGAGGACTGTATATTTTTTATAGTAGGGTTTTTAAAAGCTACTATTAAATCTAGGAGTTATATGGATGTGTAAAGAGTGTCTCCTCAGGCTATTCTTTTTAACCTAATTTGTGCAATTTTAATTGTGGTATTGTTGTCACTGTATATTTTTATAGTAGGGTTTTTAAAAGCTACTATTAAATCTAGGAGTTATATGGTTGCGTAAAGAGTGTCTCCTCAGGCCATTTTTTTTTTATTTTTTTTTATCTAATTTGTGCAATTTTAACTGTGGTATTGTTGTCATTTTAACTTATGTACTCTCATTTAAACAGTTTTTTGTCGATGTAACTTTTATGGTTTAAAAGCAAACCGAATAAACTTTTTCTGAACTGAACTGAACTGACAAAATTATGGCACACCTGAAGCCATCTTGATTGGAATAAACTGGTAACTCTTAAAACATTTAATTTAAAAAGGAACAAAATGAGGGGGTTCATTTTGTCATAGAAATTATGGTTAGTGCTGTAGAAAGAAAAATTAGGACATGTTTCAAGTGTGATCTCAAATATCTTCCTGTTATATTTCAACAGGAGCAGCCTGTCAGTTGATGCCTTTGTGTTCTACTGCAGCTTCCCAGAGTGTTCCAAAGAACAACTAGAGCGCTAACAGCCTTACTTATGACAAAAGTATGGCACACCTGAAGCCATCTTGATTGGAATAAACTGGTAACACTTAAAACATTTAATTTAAAAAGGAACAAAATGATGGGGTTCATTTTGTCATAGAAATTATGGTTAGTGCTGTAGAAAGAAAAATTAGGACATGTTTCAAGTGTGATCTCAAATATCTTCCTGTTATATTTCAACAGGAGCAGCCTGTCAGTTGATGCCTTTGTGTTCTACTGCAGCTTCCCAGAGTGTTCTAAAGAACAACTAGAGAGCTAACAGTCTTACTTATGACAAAATTATGGCACACCTGAAGCCATCTTGATTGGATTAAACTGGTAACACTTAAAACATTTAATTTAAAAAGGAACAAAATGAGGGGGTTCATTTTGCCATAGAAATGAACAACATTCCCAGCACGAACCCCTACACTACACAAGCACCACTGCACTACCCTAAACCCAAAAACCCTACCCCCAGCACGACCCCCTTCACTACCTAAACACAACGGCACTACCCTAAACCCTAAAACACTACCTCCAGCACGACCCCCTACACTACACAAACACCACTGCACTAACATAAACCCTAAAACACTACCCCCAGCACGACCCCCTACACTACCCAAACACCACTGCACTACCCTAAACAATAAAACACTACCCCCAGCACGACCCCCTACACTACCCAAACACCACTGCCATACCCTAAACCCTAAAACCCTACCCCCAGCATGAACCCCTACACTACCCAAACACCACTGCACCACCCTAAACCCTAAAACACTACCCCCAGCACTACACCCTACACTACACAAACACCACTGCACTACCCTAAACCCTAAAACACTACCCCAGCACTACCCCCTACACTACCCAAACACCACTGCACTAACATAAACCCTAAAACACTATCCCCAGCACAACCCCCTACACTACACAAACACCACTGCACTACCCTAAACCCTAAAACACTACCCCCAGCACGACTCCCTACACTACCCAAACACCACTGCACTACCCTAAACCCTAAATCTTCCCCCAGCACGACCCCCTACACTACCCAAACACCACTGCACTACCCTAAACAATAAAACACTACCCCCAGCATGACCCCCTACACTACACAAACACCACTGCACTACCCTAAACCCTAAAACACTACCCCAGCACGAACCCCTACACCACCCAAACACCACTGCACTACCCTAAATCTAAAAACACTACCCCCAGCACGACCCCCTACACTACCCAAACACCACTGCACGACCCTAAACCCTAAAACACGACCCCCTAGACTACACAAACACCACTGCACTACCCTAAACCCTAAAACACTAGAACCCAGCACGACCCCCTACAGTACACCAACACCACTGCACTACCCTAAACCCTAAAACACTACCCCTACACTACACAAACACCACTGCACTACCCTAAACCCTAAAACACTACCCCCAGCATGACCCCCTACACTACACAAACACCACTGCACTACCGTAAACCCAAAACACTACCCCATATACTACCCAAACACCACTGCACTACCCTAAACCCTAAAACACTACCCCCAGCATGACCCCCTACACTACCCAAACACCACTGCACTACCCTAAACCCTAAAACACTACCCCCAGCACGACTCCCTACACTACACAAACACCACTGGACTACCCTAAACCCTAAAACACTACCCCCAGCATGACTCCCTACACTACCCAAACACCACTGCACTACACTAAACCCTAAATCTACCCCCAGCATGACCTCCCACACTACACAAACACCACTGCACTACCCTAAACCCTAAAACACTAACCCCAGCACGACCCCCTACACTACCCAAACACCACTGCACTACCCTATACCCTAAAACACGACCCCCTACACTACACAAACATGACTGCACTACCCTAAACCCTAAAACACTACCCACAGCATGACCCCCTACACTACACATACACCACTGCACTACCCTAAACACTAAAACACTACCCCTACAGTACACAAACACCACTGCACTACCCTAAACCCTAAAACACTACCCCCAGCATGACCCCCTACACTACACAAACACCACTGCACTACCCTAAACCCCCTACACTATACAAACACCACTGCACTACTCTAAACCCTAAAACACTACCCCCAGCACGACCCCCTCACAACACAAACACCACTGCGCTACCCTAAACCCTAAATCTACCCTCAGCACGACCCCCTACACTACCCAAACACCACTGCCATACCCTAAAGCCTAAAACACTACCCCCAGCATGAACCCCTACACTACCAAAACACCACTGCACTACCCTAAACCCTAAAACACTACCCCCAGCACTAACCCCTACACTACACAAACACCACTGCACTACCC
Source organism: Calotriton arnoldi (assembly GCA_963921515.1). Lineage (NCBI taxonomy): Eukaryota > Metazoa > Chordata > Amphibia > Caudata > Salamandridae > Calotriton > Calotriton arnoldi. The sequence goes on from CAWUFW010001590.1 coordinate 2,058,780, forward strand.
TAAACCCTGAAACACTACCCCAGCACTACCCCCTACACTACCCAAACACCACTGCACTAACATAAACCCTAAAACACTACCCCAGCACAACCCCCTACACTACACAAACACCACTGCACTACCCTAAACCCTAAAACACTACCCCCAGCACGACTCCCTACACTACCCAAACACCACTGCACTTCCCTAAACCCTAAATCTACCCCCAGCACGACCCCCTACACTACCCAAACACCACTGCACTACCCTAAACCATAAAACACTACCCCCAGCATGACCCCCTACACTACACAAACACCACTACACTACCCTAAACCCTAAAACACTACAACCAGCATGACCCCCTACACTACTCAAACACCACTGCACTACCCTAAAACACTACCCCAGCACGACCCCCTACACTACCCATACACCACTGCACTACCCTAAACCCTAAAACACTACCCCCAGCACGACCCCCTACACTACTGCACTACCCTAATCCCTAAAACACTACCCCCAGCACGACCCCCTACTCTACCCAAACACCACTGCACTACCCTAAACCCTAAAACACTACCCCCAGCACGACCCCCTACACCACCCAAACACCACTGCACTACCCTAAACCCTAGAAAAGAAACCCCCACCCCATGCCCAATCCCCCTTACCTCTCACTCCTCGTGGTTCCTCTCTCCTCGTGGTTCCTGCTTCACGTCGTCTCTGAGGGGCGGTGCACGTCGTTGTGAGGAAACGGAACAGCCTCTGTTTCCTTACAACGACATGGATCATCTACATGTTTTTAGAACGCATGGTCATTTACCATACATACCTTTACAACAAAATTCATTGTAAAGGCATGCGTGGTAAATGACCATGCGTTCTAAAACAATGCGTAGTAATGACTTCGCGATGTACAACGCATGCGTGGTAATGCATGCGTTGTAATGGTATCGCGAAGTAAAAAGTCGTTGTAACGGCTGCTTACCGATCGAAGCTGGCCCCTGTTCTTCAGTGAGACGTTTATTTGATTAATTAGGAGGAAGGAATGTGTTTTTTTTAGCGAAAAGTGCATTCCCGGCTGTTGTATTGTGAAAGTGTCCGCGTGGCCTGGTTTCACTTCCGGTGAGAGAGTGAAAGAGTCTGTTTGGATCTAAAGGAGTTCTGTTGTTGGACGGGGCCGGCGCGAAACGTCATCAGAAAACATAGCTAATGGAAAGCGTCCTCCCTGAAGTGTGGAGCAGTGCCATGAGAGGTCAACGAGTGTGCGTCCCACCACAGTATGACCGTACTGCGTGACCCATGTGCCGCCTCCAGGGTACGGGAGGCAGAAGCGGCATCGCAGGTCCTCTTGAAGACCGTTGTAGCACTAATTCTACATTTTGGTACTAGGGCATTTTAACTTCGTTGTTCCTGCCAGATACAAAGAGAAGATCCTGTGTTATTCAGTGCCGTCGTTACCTTTCTTGTGGGTTGTGGTGCTTGTCACTTCACTGCCCCGCCGGTGCACACGACTGGGCACCCCACCTCATGTGCCATCTGCAGGGCCTCTGCCCTCTGATCACTGGTTTTGGTTTCTGGAGTGGCAACATAAACAGTTGCTCCAAAAGGACTAGCCTGAACACTTAGGTGAATATCCCCTGCACCAGCATTCCACGGAAATTCTTTCCTAGCTCTCCCACGTCAACGAGGACGTCATAATAGCACGGCTCCGCTCGCGACACCGTATGACGTCATCGGAGCCATAAGAGGACCTCGTCGGCGTGCTGACGTCAGTTCCACCCATTTTTTCCGTGCCACCGAGGCAAACAGGCGGACCGAGACATTTTCACATGTATACATAGTATAATAAATATATATATATTCACTGAAAAAACCATAGGTTTCAGGCACGTTATAGTTAGAAATTAGCATTTAAAAAACCTTAGAAATTCACTGAAAAAACCATAGGTTTCAGGGGCGTTATAGTTAGTTGGACATTTCACTCGTACAAAACCATAGAAATTCCCCCGTTATAGTTAGTTCAGCTAACTATAACTCGCGCGCCCGCAATGCACTGCTGATGACGTCACATATTACATCACTCATGACATGGTCAGTGACATCACTCATGACATCACTGATGACATCTCAAATGACATCACTGATGACATCACTGATGACATCATCCTTGTGATAGAGTGGCAGACCTCCTCTCACCCTAATATAACCTTTGATACACACACTCAAAAATACAAACTGACATTTTCAAAACAATGGACATACCAATACCAGTTACAACACACCTATTCAGTAATTCCAAGATCTACACACACATCCACTCATTCACCAACAGTCCCTATACAGTCACTCATACATGTACTCACTCATCATATGTACTCATACACCTATACATCCTGTTACACACCGCCACTCATCCTTGGAGTTACTCACACACATAGCCACACATGCAAACAAAGTATCAAACATCCATTTACTTGCATATACAGTTATACACACACTACCACACTTACTTCTACAGAAACTTACACTTATAGAAACACCTACTTATTTGTACAGGAACTCTTCCAATCTCTCACTCTCACATATACTCACTTATATACACCAATACTCACATATACTAGTTTAAAACATATGTAGTTACTCATAAAGACATTATTGAGACAGTCATTCACTCACTAACACACCCATACACACACTCATCCACCTATACAGTCCTGCACACATGCTGTCTTCAACACATACAAACAGTGAGTCACTCATTCATGCATCTATGCACTAAGTAATACCCCCACCGAACCATACAGACACTCAAACACTCATACTGATACTCAAAAAACCTACTAATAACCCATATAGACACTCATGTAGCTACTCACCAACCCATGCAGCCACTTATACACAAAGTGAGAGACTGATACAGATATTTTCATATTTAAACATTACTCACTAACCCATGTATTCACTAAGATACACTTAGTCAGTTATACAATCAATTTTACAAAAAAAATCATCCATTTAGACACTTATATACCCATTTATTCTTCCATCGACCTTGAGATATACATATATAAAACATATTTAATTTTCAGAAAAACACACATTCACTGCATGATGTCATCAGTGATGTCATCAGTGATGTCATTTGAGATGTCATCAGTGATGTCATCAGTGATGTCATTTGAGATGTCATCAGTGATGTCATGAGTGATGTCACTGACCATGTCATGAGTGATGTAATATGTGACGTCATCAGCAGTGCATTGCGGGCGCGTGAGTTATAGTTAGCTGAACTAACTATAACGGGGGAATTTCTATGGTTTTGTTCGAGTGAAATGTCCAACTAACTATAACGCCCCTGAAACCTATGGTTTTTTCAGTGAATATATATATATATATGCATAAAACTCTGGCTAGATGTAAGAATAGCAACATTCACATCATTGACACCTTGTATAGAGGATGGCACAAGGGTTAAAATGGGTGCAAACAATATTTGGGCCTGTTTTAGCTGCAACACCTAGAGTAAAATAGTTTACATTTCTGTTGTTGCCAAGCCTTGCTTGTGTAAAAAATAGCATTTTGCTATTAACATATACAACAAAGGCACACAAAACAGTTGTTCACATGGCTTCCCGTTTCTACCACCAGCGTGTAAACTGTTATCCAAAGAAACACACCATTGCAAATATTGTTTTTACTGGGATGTTTTTGCAGCAGCAACACAATATAAACGTTAGCACCCAAGGATTGGTAAAAATAATGTTTTCAATCAAACACCCCAACTTATAGCTTGGACCCTTGAAATCCGTGGCACTTGAAAAGGTCGGATGGACCTTTGCAATCTATCTATATATAGGTCAATGCTGACCGAAATGCATCAGGAACAAGAATGCCAGCGCTTTGGAATTGAAATAAAATCTATTTATCTCACCTAATGTGTGCGGCTCACTCCTTTCTCTGTGAGAGAGGTCTGTTGTTATGTTTTCACGGCGTGGTCCTGCCGCGAGCGACGCACCACCAGGAAAAAGAGCGCCAACAACTGCCCGAAATCGGACCCTGTTTGTGAGTTTTGCGGAAGCAACAAGGGCAGTGGCAGCCGCCAGGGACTGGACCTTGTTTTTGGCCCCCAGCAACTTCAAAGTTAGTATGCACGGGGATTAGGTGTTGCACCATTAAGCAAGAATTTAAAAGCATCGCCCACTGAAGGGAAATAATTGTGGGACTGAAGGTAAACTACATAAACCAGCATGCTTTACCCATTTAGCCTATCGTGGCACCCACCAGGGGGCAAACATTCAAAAATGAGCAATTGGGACAGTTTGCCTTTCAGCCTCTTGATGCTTCTGGCTTCCTTTGAAAAAGGTCAATGCTGACCGAAATGCATCAGGAACAAGAATGCCAGCGCTTTGGAATTGAAAATCTATTTATCTCACCTAATGTGTGCGGCTCACTCCTTTCTCTGTGAGAGAGGTCTGTTGTTATTTTTTCACGGCGTGGTCCTTCCGCGAGCGACGCACCACCAGGAAAAAGAGCGCCAACAACTGCCCGAAATCGGACCCTGTTTGTGAGTTTTGCGGAAGCAACAAGGGCAGTGGCAGCCGCAAGGGACTGGACCTTGGTTTTGGCCCCCAGCAACTTCAAAGTTAGTATGCACGGGGATTAGGTGTTGCACCATTAAGCAAGAATTTAAAAGCATCGCCCACTGAAGGGAAATAATTGCGGGACTGAAGGTAAACTACATAAACCAGCATGCTTTACCCATTTAGCCTATCGTGGCGCCCACCAGGGGGCAAACATTCAAAAATGAGCAATTGGGACAGTTTGCCTTTCAGCCTCTTGATGCTTCTGGCTTCCTTTGAAAAAGGTCAATGCTGACCGAAATGCATCAGGAACAAGAATGCCAGCGCTTTGGAATTGAAATAAAATCTATTTATCTCACCTAATGTGTGCGGCTCACTCCTTTCTCTGTGAGAGAGGTCTGTTGTTATGTTTTCACGGCGTGGTCCTGCCGCGAGCGACGCACCACCAGGAAAAAGAGCGCCAACAACTGCCCGAAATCGGACCCTGTTTGTGAGTTTTGCGGAAGCAATAAGGGCAGTGGCAGCCGCCAGGGACTGGACCTTGGTTTTGGCCCCCAGCAACTTCAAAGTTAGTATGCACGGGGATTAGGTGTTGCACCATTAAGCAAGAATTTAAAAGCATCGCCCACTGAAGGGAAATAATTGCGGGACTGAAGGTAAACTACATAAACCAGCATGCTTTACCCATTTAGCCTATCGTGGCGCCCACCAGGGGGCAAACATTCAAAAATGAGCAATTGGGACAGTTTGCCTTTCAGCCTCTTGATGCTTCTGGCTTCCTTTGAAAAAGGTCAATGCTGACCGAAATGCATCAGGAACAAGAATACCAGCGCTTTGGAATTGAAATAAAATCTATTTATCTCACCTAATGTGTGCGGCTCACTCCTTTCTCTGTGAGAGAGGTCTGTTGTGTTATATATATATATATATATATATATATATATATATATATATATATATATATATATATATCATCAACTGTCAGATCCTTATTTTTCAGTCAATGACGAGAAGTTGAAAACGTTTCTAAAGCTTTATTTATCTTTTCGGAATTAGTATAATTTTGTCATCTTTATTCAAATTATTCAAATTGACAGAAATATTGAGAGCAAGGTTGATTAGTGACAGCATAAATCAATACAGAATGTTCCATAAAGTAAATTGCCACTAAACCAGCTAAAAGTCTTGCCCTTCCCATAAAGAGTCGCTTTGAAAACTCATCTGAGTTCCCCAAAGCTGCAGTAGCAACCGTTAAAATATCAGTAATTGAGAAATGATCGTTGCAGTAGCACTGATCTAGAAAAGTCAGTGTAAAGGAGAGTAAAGTCACCGTCAGCAGTAGCATTCAACAACGAAGAGCAAGGTAGAAGAAGAATCTTCATAGAGTGACTCTCCCGAAGTAGATTAAAAAAGGGGCCTCTCTCTAACTAGGAACACTCAATTATAATATAAAAACACACAACAATGTAACAAACATTAGTAGGTGTATGGTGCTACCAGCCAATGGAAACCTCTCATCTGATGGTGTCGCCGACATCCGTTGCCTCTCCTCCTGATTCCCACAGTAAACATTCACACCAGTACATAAATAAACAAATGTTACAAAATTAAAACATGGGGGACAGTTCTCATGAGAACCTTCTTACCTAAGCTATTAGCTGCTTGCAATGTCCGTTTGTGAATGCATAGGGGCTAGTCAAATGCAATTAAACAAATGTATCAGCAATGCCCTAGTTAAGCATTCATAAAATATATCTAAATTACTCTTCATTCTAACAGTCTATTCATTATGAATCCACAGTAAGGTTGATTGTTAAAGCAGGGTGATGTAATATGGCGTGATGAAGGGTTTACTGATAGAATATCGATGTAACAAACATTGATGTTGTAAATATCGAAAAAAAATATCGACTGCAAAAATATCGAGTCCAATACCTTAACAGGTAAGTACAAAAATATTGAATCAAAATATCGAGGAAATAAATATAGTTGTAAAAATATAAATTTGAAAATATATATAAAATAAAATAATATATAGTAAATATATTCAATATTAATATTATTTTTAACAAAATAAATTTAATTTAATATACATTTTAACTAAATATAACAAATAAACATAATTAAAAAAATATAAACACACAAACATAAAAATGTACACATATACATATATTTACTTAAAAATGATGTATTATCTTTATTTAATTTTTAAACTTTAAAATTATATAAAAATAATATATATATATCAATAATTTAAAATAAAGAAAAAACATTCTATAATAAATTAAAACATTAAGGGGCCCATTACGATGGCGGGCGGAAGCACAACCGCCGTGCTGGCGGATGCAAAAACCACCAGTTACCGCCGGCACGCAGCAGTCCACACGCCCGCCCAATTACGATGCGAAAAGCAGGCCAAACACCGCCGGCAAGCCAGCAACACCGTCCGCCATCAAAGTGCGCCCGTACACGTAGCGGCGCAGCCCAACTGACACACACCGTCCGACGAAACACGTCCCGCCCGGCGTATAAATTACGATGCCGCAAACAAACGGCTCCCACGGCTAAGAGACACCGCACGTGAAAGAGAGGCGGTAACACGGACGCAGAGCACGGACAACGAAGAAGCGGCACCCCGGGCATGAATCCAGCACTGCAGGCCCTTCCCATGCTTCTGCTGATGCACCACCAAGGACGCAACGTACCGCGGAGACGCAGGTAGGCACACACACAACAAGTGCACGCAAACAGCGCACACAGTGCAAGGGCGGAAAAAGCGGACAACCCCCCACCAGCGCGTGTACACTACACATCCACCATTGCATCCACATATGACACACAGGCCAAATCCTAACATCGCGGAACACATGTGTACACACCACCTGGGACTAGGAACCAACCACCCCGTCACGGCCACAAAGCGCCGATGACGCCGCCACACATGCGCACAACGCAGAGGCCAACCGCAGCGCCATGCATGCGTCGCACACAGACACAGGGACACAACCAAGCAGCACACACATCAGCCCCACCCCGAACGCACATGACACGTGACAGGCCTGCCATAGACATGTCCCCAACGCCCAATTCACGGACAACACCCAACGCCACACAACCGACGCACACATGTCAGTGAAGTCACGCAACAGCAGGACACACCCCAGTGTAACAAACATGGCGTAGCACACAGCGGCGGCAACACCAACTAGGAGAAGCAGGGCTCCTTCGGGAAGAGGAACGCCAGTACCACACTGAAAAACCCATACCACCCTGCACATATGAACAAGACATATGAAACGGAACACCAAAGAGCCCGGGGACCGACAACAGGTGGCCCAAGAATAACATCCACACACAAGGCCCAACGCAGAGCGGAAAGGCAGCCTGCCGCCCACACAAGGGAGAGCAGACAGCACTGAATGACCTTCCATTCCAACTCCGAAACCACAGCCCTACGACAGAAGCCGGTGAATACAGCCATTGTCCAAGAATAGACCAACACAGGCATGCCGAGGAGACCGACCACAGGGCAGATAGCGCATATCACAGAAGCACACAACGGACGGGGAAGAAAGAAGAAAACACTCCCCCATGTCGGCCACATGCAAGTTAATTGGAAGGAGTCACACAGCACTGACCTTGAACTGTCTGAGAAGCATGTGGGAAGAGGGCCCGTGTCCTCCAAACAAGCCAACAGAACACAAGTCCTGTCTCCCTACGACTACACAGAGCTCACAGCAACCCCGGAGCGTGCACATTGCAGACTGCACACACAGCCGGAGCACGCCATCTCAACGAACCGCTGCGAAATGGCAACCGCAACACACCTACCCAACTACGCCGAACAGCTCAAGCTGTACAAAACCAACACGATACATACATTGGGATGCGATCTCCTGTCCCTGCTGAACGTAAGTTACCGACTGACTTACCGCATCACATTGTTCAGCTGCGTCATGCCCGTCTTCTACTGTCGGAGGTGTCCCTACCAGCATCCCGTCGAGATATGCCTCTCCAACCCGGCATGTCTGAAGGCGGACCTGCTACCACTACTCCTCCCTCTGGACGCACACGACAGGGCCTGCTCTGCCTATGGGGGCATGGCGTATGTGGCCAACATCGCACCCGCACTGAAATGGGACCACTGTGCCTCCACACGACGGATCATCGAGAACAGCTACATCGAATGTCACCCAGCATGCCCCATCATGGTCCTCCAAGGGACAACTTACGAACAACACCTTGAGAGCCACCATCCGCTTCATTGGCTGGCAAACATGTACACCACCAATGACATGGAAGCCCTGCTGGACGGCATCGCATACCTGACAACCTGTAAATACGTCGGACCACAACGCAGGTTCCCCGAGTGACCTATGAAGTCCAACCCCGCACCCATGCTCAGCTTCCGCACGGACTGGACAGTCACCACCACAACAGCCATACCAAACGACCGGCAACTGTAACCACACCATCAACGACATCGCCATGACATCGGATATGACCGGGACATGCACACTGTTCCCCATCACATCCAGGAACACCGCATGCATCGTGGGAGGCAGTGGCATGGGCTCTGTGTATCGCACCCACATGGACGGAACTGCACGAACAACCAGGACACGACATGGATCCAGCGCACATGGACACACACACCGCTCAGTGGACATGAATAGGTCGCCTGGAGTCTGTGGGTGCTGCACCCCTCCCACCCCCGCCCCGGGAATCCCATACCAGGACCTTTGCATGGACGACAAGTGCATACAACAACAACACGACCCCAGTGACTGTGACATGTCCAGTAACCACCACAGTGCAACAACAAGTGGCACGCCGCTGCATGCACGCAAGCACATGCCCTGATGTCATCTCACATGCACGCGTGCATGAGGAACAACCGCAGCAAACCTGTCACATGGAACTGAGATGGACTGTGCCCATGATGCCGAGCGGTCTGGTAGGCTACACGTATACCGTCTGTGTCAAAGTCCGCAGCTCCGCAGCTATACGTAAATGTACATTAGCACAGCCTTGGCCAAGCAGATGTAACTCTGAAGCCCACATCCCACATGCAACAGCCAATCACATGTAACCCCACACCCTATCCAATTTGTAATCATGCTCAGTATATCCTCAACATGTATTCCGCTGCCAGTAGTGTCCACTATACTGCATCACAGAGGACAGAAGACTCAATATAATGTTTGAAACCAAAACTGTCTCCGCTGACTCATTTCACAAGTACGAATGAGAGAGGATGAGAGTATGTGAAGTACACGGCAGTCGTGACATGACCATGTAGTCCACTGGTATTGGATGTCAACGCAAATGAGTAGCACTACTGTGGAAGACACACATGTGTCGTGTGAAGTCGTATGGACGCAGTGCTCAGGTGGGTGGGTGCGACGGGTAGATGCGCACATGCCAAGTTGGAGCACGCCGTGTTGGGAGGGGTCATGAACAGTACACCACCGCTTCCCTGGGCATTGTGAGAGGACACCTGTCGGGGGGAGTGAACACGTGTGTGCACAGCAGCCGGGCACACGTACAAAGCGGTACCAGGCGCACCTCAGCCCACCCTCTGTGGACAAGCTGGATCCTGTTGTGCGCCCGCCATGCCCCTTGACAAGGCACACACAGCCCCAGTCGACCAGGTGTAACCCCAACATAGTCAATCCGCACAGGCGATACAGGGCACGGGATGGCAGTGGAGCATGGTGTGTGAGAGGTCTCCTCGCGCTCCTCCTGGTCATATCACGCAGGCAATAGAACCTCAACGTCCAGCATGGCAAAAAGTCAAATGGAAGTGTAGGGGGGACGCATCACAGCACGAGCAGCACTGACGTCACAGGAGGTGGCTCGCACCATCCCATCCATTGCCCATCATACCAACCACGCCACATGCCATTGCGACTAAGTGCAAGCGCGTGCGCCACCACCCCTGAGCCCTCCCCAGAGAGGCCAAAGAGTGAATGTGTGGGCCATCAGCCACAGACGGACGCGGCCTGGCCGCAAGGGCAGCCACAGCCACTGGGTGTCGCAGGTGGCGGATCCGGAAGGCGAAGACTGTGATGCATAGTCCATGCAGGCCGGGTCTCCATTTGGGGCACCACGCAGGTGGACGGCGTCCCGCCACACATCATACCCTGAGACAGCCCACTCGTGCAACTGGACCCACACATACACTCCTTGCCCTCTCTGGTGCGAGCTTGGGGCTGCCTGTGCAAGCGCTAGCCTCGCAGGTGAGCATGCATATTGGGGGAGCGAGGGGAGGACATGAGGGCTGGGGCGAAGATGACTGTATCACTGTCAGTTAGTACAAGGGATGACCCAGATGTGGAAAGGAAGAGACGTGTCCCGTGTGTACTGCAACTAGTCGCCAATCCAACTACCCCCCATGTCCGGAATGTAAGCCTGCACCTAGGCCCGCCCATCCGCCACATCGAACATACCACCAGCACGACAACCTTCCCATTCGAAACACTGACTGGGGGTGGCGACCAGTGAACAATCATGTGTAGCCTACCCACGCGTACATGTGGGCCCTCCATGATCCATGTCACCTGCGGCAAAGACATGACATGCGCAATGAGGGAAGTGAGGAGAGCTGCCCGCCCCACGCGCAGAAGGTGCATCAGCTCCACAGACCCAGCAGCGAGTCCAGCAGGGGTCACATGTGCAGGGGCAGCTGTGCCTGGTGTGAAGGCACATGCATATAGACAGCACATCGACCAATGTGTAGTCTGCCCACATCCACAGTCCATCATCATGCGGACATAGGAATTGAACACAGGGCAACACATCTTAGTGGGTGCACCCACCGTGACCAACGATGCGCAATCATCGACGTACCCGCCCTGTGCATGGCCCCCCACCCAACGGAGGCACATCCAGTGCCACCATCCCACACACACAAGCCTTCCACGGAACATGCTGTGTCCAATGGTCAGTACAGAGTCAGCGCCCATCTGGTGGATCCTGAACAGGAGACACATGCACACACATGCCAGCTCCCACTATGTACGACTGCCACCTGGCACGTGCAATGTAACCTCTCACCTGTGACGTGTGACTGCAAGCACACAGCCGTCTTGGCATGGGGCTGTCAATGTGGACACCTGTCAATGTTTCGGGAGGTGTGATCCGTACAGTGCTGTACATAGGGTGCAGTGCTGACACCTACTACTGTCTCATATCCCCTCGTGCCACAGGTCCCACTTGTTTTGGCCGCTCAGCCTGTGCCCACATCGTCGTCGTCGTGTGCCATACTCATCCAGCCGCGGAAGCAGTTCCATGCTCAGCAGACATTCATGTTGCCGTGGCGTTGCCGCTTGACTGATATGCAGTCAGTCCCCATCAGCACGCCCCGCAAGTCATTGGGGCCTAGATCCCCATGTGCATGCACATGGCAGTGGTTCGTATCACTAGCCATTGCCATTGTTGGGAGACCTGTGTAAGTGTATTGTGGCCGTGCCGTCCCAGCTTGACAGCTGGGCTGTGGCTCATGTGCTTGCTCAGTCATGTCAGTGATGTGTATGCGAAATTGCTATGTGTCGTGTTGCATTGACATGTGTCCTCTGCCATTGTCCCTAGGCGGAGACCGAACATTGACCGCCCATACCAATTGCTGGCGGACATGGACGATACAGAGGTTATTAGGAAGTTTCGGCTGGACAGGCCAACCCTGCATCGACTGTGTGCCATGTTAGAACCCCATCTCCGTCCCCGCAGGGTGTATCCGACTGCTGTCACCCCCACGGCTAAGGTGATGGCCGCCATGCATTTCTTCGCCACTGGGTCATTCCAGCACACAGTGGGCATTGGAGGAGGGATGTCCCAGCCCATGTTCAGCAAGGTGCTGAGGGATGTACTGGCAGCCATGATGCTGTACCGAAACAGGTACATCCGCTTCCCCAGGGCTCGTGAATTGGCGGCAGTGAAGGGTGCATTCTATGCCCTTGGCAGAATCGCACACGTCGTTGGAGCCATTGACTGCACACATGTCGGCCTTGTTCCACCACAGGCCACTGAGCACCTGTACCGCAACAGGAAGCACACGCACTCCCTGAATGTGCAAGTGCTGTGCCTTGCGGACATGGTGATCACCCACGTGTGTGCAAAGTTCCCAGGCTCGGCCCATGACGCACACATAATGCGCAACAGCATCTTGCCACGACTGATGTCCAATATGCAACAGGATCGTGCCTGTATTGTCGGTGAGTATGTGGAGTGGTGTAGCGTGCTGGTTGTGCGATGCTGTCCCCTGTCCAGTTGGAATTGCAATGGTTCTCTGTGTCCCTCACACCCAGGTGACTCTGCGTATCCGAATGGGGCATGGCTGCTCAGTCCATTGAGGAATCCTCGCACCCCAGCAGACGATCGCTACAATGAGGCACATGGGAGGACCAGACGTGTGGTCGAGCGTACCTTTGGCCTCCTCAAGTCCAGGTTCAGGTGCCTGGACCGCACCGGGGGTGCGTTGGCGTACTCCCCACAGAAGGTGTGCCAGATAGTGGTGGCGTGCTGCATGCTGCACAATCTGGCCATTCGGAAGCAGATCCCCCTCATCGTGGATGACGGAGATCAACCAGGGCACCAGCCCGCAGACCAGGACAGCTCGAGTGAGGAGGACAGCGGAGAGGAGGAAGCTGGGAATGTGCGCCAGCAGCTCATCGCCCGCTACTTCACTTGACGGTGAGTGTCCATGTACGACGGCTGATGTGGCTGTATCTGTGCAGGTGTGTGTGTGCTGTGTCAGGGTGGCCGTTTGTTCACTGCGTGCTGTGTGTCAACGCTCCATGGCCAGGGTAGTATGCCACTGTTGGTGGCTGTGGCATTGTGCCCTATTGCTCTGTGCGATGTGTGTACATTGCTTGTAGTTGTTGACATGTACTGTGTGATGGGTGTGTGACACACTCATTGAATGTGCTCCTGTTCTGTCTCCCACCCCTAGGTCCCTACAGGCCCTCCGGTTCCATTGCCATGCCACGCATCAGGTGCCTTTCCGCCCAAGGTGGCCGTTGTATTCCGTACAATTAAAACACAGGGCACAAACAGCAGTTAGTGAAAAAGGTGCATTTATTACTAACTGTGACATGTGATTGTGTGTAAGGTGATGACAAAAGTGGTGCGTGCAGTGACAATGAGCTGTCGGTCATGGCTGCGTGATGATCAGGGTGTACCCACTGGTTCTATGTCCATAGTCCAACACACACATGCCATCCAGATGGCTGTGTGGAGTGGGATCGTAGTCCAAGTCAATGCAGTGGCTGGTCAAGGAAGGCTGGCGGAAGGCTGGCTGGCTGCCTCACTTGCGGCTGGAGCGTGCGAAGTCCTCCCGGGAGATCTGTTTCCTCTTCGGACGGCCCCTTCCACGTTTGCGAGGGGGGTGCCTGCTTGCGACATGCTGGTGGTTGAGGTGTGATCACTGGCTGTGGATGCAGGGGAACTGGACACTGCTGCTCCACCCTGCGCCCCGGCAGGTGGTGGCGGAGGGGAGCTGCTGTCCCTGGCTGTGACCTCACCGCCACCACCAGCTGTCCCATGAGGTCCATGATTTGGCCCATACGGGCGTCCATGGACCTCAGCACCCCCAGCACCTCACGCGTGTCTGAAGCAGACCGGACCCATTGTCCTTGGGCCTCTTCATAGGCCCCAAGGACTCTGGCCATGTGAGGCAGGGCATGGCTCCCAGGGGAGGCTGGCGTTTCCCTGACCCTGCTCCTCCTACCAGTCCTGCTGCCACCGGCCTGCCCACTAGCCACATTGCTCACCACGGTCCTCGCTGTGGCTCCCAGGGTGGATCCAGTCGTCCGGGCCACCACCTGCGCTGGGGCTGGTGCCAGCGAAGACGTGGCGGTGGTGGCGGCGGTGGTGGTCGGTGCGGCGATGGTGGCGGTTGCGGCAGTGGTAGTGGCCACAATGACCGTGGGTGTGGCCGCAACGACAGTGGCAGCAGGGGGCTGGGAATGTTCAGCAGCCCTGGATGATGGGTTGGTGGGTAGGAGGGGTCCTGGGGAGCGGCTGGGCCCTGCCACACCAGATGGGCCTGCTTGGTTGTCCGTGTCCGAAGAGGAGGACAGATCCTCCAGATCCGTGTGTCCTCGTTGGGGGCTTGTAGGCTGGCTGTGCTGGCTGCTGGCTCCATCCCCAGCATCCAGCAGTTCGTCACCTGTGGAGAGAATGAGATTTGTTATTGTGTTGCACCTGGCGAAGTATGTATTTGTCGTCTGACATTGACAGTTCGTGCAATCTCGTACATGGGTTTCCCGGAGGCGTGTGTGTGGCTGTAGCATCTGTAGTTGTGTGTGCTTGGCAATGGGACTGTGTGCTGTGCACATGTGGCATGGGACGGATTGGCCATGCCGATGGGTGTGTTGCTGTGCCCCTACTTATTGTGACTCTGGTGTATGCGGGCTCCTGGCCCATCCTGGGTCTGGTTTGTACTTTGCTTTTGGGGTTCAAATGGAACGCTTAGGAACGCATATGGCAACATGGGGGCTATGCCCCAGATTCGCATTTGGGAGGGGATATGCTTTTGGGGTTCAAATGGAACGCTTAGGAACGCATATGGCAACATGGGGGCTATGCCCCAGATTCGCATTTGGGAGGGGATATGCTTTTGGGGTACATGCTGTGAGCCATGGGTGCCGAACGTGACATGTGTTGTGGCAGCATGACAGTGCATGGTTTGAGGTGTGTGCATGCTTGACATGGCCTGCATATTTGCTGTCTGTTGTGATTACTGGCCATGGCATTGGACGCATCGTTATGAGTGAGTGATGGTTGTGTGCCAGCCAACGTATTGCAGTTGTCCCATCTCCTTGGTGTGCGTGCTGCCCTGTGCCATGTGCATCACTGCAGTGCTCGGGGGGGTGTGGCCCATGTTGTGTGTTGTTGCTCACAGTGTGTCGTGCACTTCATTGACTTCTGGCACATGGTTGGTCATGGGCATGTATCTTAGCGTGACTGCTGTATGTGTGGCAGCTGTGCGGATGACATGCCTTTCATGAGACTGGGGCTGACGGATGGGATGGATGGTATGTTGTTTGTGCATGGTGTGTCTGTGTGTTTGATGGGTTCAGTGGTGTTCGTGTGCATTTATGTTGTTCCGCTCTGTTGCGTCTAGTGTTGTTTGTCTTACATAGGCGTAGTTGTGGGGTGTGTGGTTGACAGGCAGTAGGGGCTACATGGACAGGACTTCAATGGTGTTTCGGTTGTGTGTGATGAGTTGCACAGTGGCTGCCGTGTGGGACTATATTCAGTGTGGCTTGTGCATGCAGACGTGGCTCCTTGGGTGTTGCTATGTCTGTGATGGGTCATGTGGGGTGTGAGTCTGTTGTTCATGTCCGTGTGCACATTGTTCACTTGTTCGTGACGGTGGGCGGTGCTGCGTGTTCGTCTGCTACGTGACATGTCCCATGTGTTGGTCGTGTTATGGTCCTCATGCCTCCAGTTATCCAGCCCTGTCCAGTTTCCCACCTGCAAGTTGTTCGTGCGTGCACTGTACTGGATGCCACATGGCTCTAAGCGGGGGTGCTCCATGTTGCAGGTCTGTGGGGGTGGGGGGTGTTGTGGGTCGTGGGGGTGGCTGGACACCCACTGACACCGATTGCTGTGGACCGTGATGTCTGCCTTTCGGCTGTCGTTGTGCACTGCGGTGGCTGACACGTGGCTGTGGGGTGTGGGGGATGCTCCTCCTTGCTGTGCTGTGGGACTGGGGCCTGGTGTGTGTTGTACTTGGGCTGTCCACCGTCCCACCCACTGCACTTTGTGTTCCTGCCACTTACCTGTTACTTGTCGGTTAGTGCAGCTGTGGCGGACACATGGGTGTGGTGGGTGCTCGTTGTGGCGCTTCTGGCATATTTGGGGACCTGTTGGTGGTTACGTGGCTGGCTTAGTGTACACATGTCCCCACGCATCTTACAGTTGTTCGGTTTGGGCTGTGTGTGGTAGTGTCTGTTGCATGTGTGTGTGATGTGTTGTGTATTGTGTGCTGGACATGGGGGTGTGCATGTGAGTACATAGCGGTGTGCTGGTATACATTAGTTTGTACTTACCAGCCTCCACTCCCCCTGCTAATCCGGCGAGGATCTCCGGATGGATTACGACTCGCACCTTCTCCTCCCACGCTTTGAAGGTCTTAAAGAGCGCGGGATTCCCTCCGCCAGTGACGGCAGCCAGCTCTCTGTTTTTGCCCTCCTTCTTCTTGACCAGGCTCTTGACGTCATTCCAACGTTTGTTAATCTCGACTCTGTTCCTGGGCAGGGTCCCGACTGCATTGACCTGGTCTACGATCCGGTTCCACATTCTGTTTCTGGTGGCTAATGGTGTGTGCTGGACCATGTTCCCATAGATTTGTGGGTACACCTTGATGATCTCGTCGACCATGACCGTCAGCTCCATGGGCGTGAACTTGGGCATCCTTTGTGGTGCCATGGTGTTTGTGGTGCTGGTGCGGTGTGTGTTGTGTAATGTGCAGGGGGTTTGTGGTGCCGGTGTTTGGTGGTGGTGGTGGTGTTTGGTGGTGGTGGTGTTTGGTGGTGGTGGTGGTGGTGGTGGTAGTGATGTGTGCGTTTCTGTGGTGTGCTGCTGTCCTTGCTGTGTCACTGTGTCCTCTCCTCTCCTCTCTGGTTTGCAATGTAGCAAGGGGTTGTGGTCTGTGGGAGTGCTGCTTTTGTACTCACCTATGTGGGTGTGTCCTAATGGTCTGTTGTTTTCAGGTGTGTTGTGTCTGGGGTTCTGGCCTTTGTATTTTTTTTTGTCCGGGGGGTGTTTTCGGGATGTGTACTGTGCTTGTGTATTTGTGCGTGCCTTGCTGTGTGGACTTGTTGGCCATGTTGTGTGCTATTGGTTTTGTGTGCGGATGGTTTCTGTGCAGGTACGTTGGCGCCATGGCTTCTGCCGTGTCGATTCTCATCGGCGTTGTTTGCGCTGGCGGGCGGTATATTTGTGGTTTTTCCGCGCTCATGTCAGTGCGATCGTAATTTCACGTGCGGTGTGTCGGCCGTGAGGGCGGGCGGTTTTGTGTTGTCGTGCGTGTTTCCGTCCGTGGCGGGCGGTTTGACTCCGACTCGGACGTTGGCGGGCGGTATTTTGTGTGATTTTTCCGCCGATGGCGGTATTCGGTTTGTGTAATTGTAATGGCGTGGTCGGTGTTCAGGCGGTGTGTGCGGGCGGATTTTTGCCGCTTCCATGCCTGGCGGCTTTATTTACGCCGGGTATCGTAATGGGCCCCTAAACTATTAAAAAAAAAATTAACTTACATTTCCCAATACAATAAGTGCAACAGTATGGAAAGTGTTGGATAGCGGAATAATTAAATGTACTATTCCAACTCCAGTGACTGCAACAGTAGGAAAAGTGTTGGATAGCGGAGGGGTAAAAATTACTATTCCAACTCCAGTGAGTGCAACAGTAGGGAAAATGTTAGATAGCAGAGGGGTAAAAATTACTATTCCCACTCCAATGAGTGCAACAGTAGGGAAAATGTTGGCTAGAGGAGGGGCAACAATTACTATTCCCACTCCAGTGAGTGCAACAGTAGGAAAAGTGTTGGATAGCGGAGGGGTAAAAATTACTATTCCCACTCCAGTGAGTGCAACAGTAGGGAAAGTGCTGGATAGCGGAGGGGCAAAAATTACTATTCCCACTCCAAAGAGTGCAACAGTAGGGAAAGTGTTGGATAGCAGAGGGGTACAAATTACTATTCCCACTGCAGTGAGTGCAAAAGTAGGGTAAGTGTTGGATAGCAGAGTAATTAAATGTACTAGTCCAACTCCAGTGAGTGCAACAGTAGGGAAAATGTTGGCTAATGGAGGGGTAAAAATTATTATTCCCACTCCAGTCAGTGCAACAGTAGGGAAAGTGTTGGATAGCGGAGGGGTAAAAATGACTATTCCCACTTCAGTTAGTGTAACAGTAAAGAAAGTGTTGGATAGTGGAGGGGTAACCATTACTATTCCCACTACAGTGAGTGCAACAGTAGGGAAAGTGTTGGATAGCGGAGGGGTAAAAATTACTATTCCCACTCCAATAATTGTAACAGTAGGGAAAGTGTTGGATAGCAGAGGGGTAAAAATTACTATTCCCACCCCAATGACTGCAACAGTAGGGAAAGTGTTGGATAGCCGAGGGGTAAAAATTAATATTCTCACTCTAGTCAGTTCAAAATTAAAAACAAAACAAAATATTAACAACATCAAAACTATTTAAAAAAACAAAATAAATAAACAAAAATATATAAATATGTTAAAAATTTAAATACAAATATATTTAATATTACAAATTTAAAAAACATATTATAATGTTAAATGCATATGACAAATACCTACAAATATTATATTAAATAAAATAAAAAATAATTTTCAAACAAATACATGTTTTAATTAGAAATTATTTAGAAATAAAAACATTAATTATTACATAAATTTACTTTTTTATTTCCTACCCTATAACTCCACACAATTCACAACCCGCATCTAAATAAAAAAAAAATACTTACATAATTAACATAATTACCAATTAAAGAAATATTATTCATTAAAAACAAATTAAAAATCATACAAATTAATAAAATTCCCACACTTTACCCCTCTAAACCCCACAAACCAAAACTAAAATTAAACTGTTAAAAAATTAATTACACAATTAAAACTTATTTTCAATTAAAAAACCAATAGTATTTAACAACTAATTATAAAGTAAGTAAAATTAGTTTACTCCCCACCGTTAACCCCTATAAAAGTAAAACCCACACACAAAAAAAATAAACAATTACCCTAATTAAATATCAATTCAATAATTAATATTAATGATCAACTAATTATTAATTAATTAAACATAAATTACTTTCCACCCTTTACCCCCATAAACCCCACAACCCACACCTAAAATTAATCACACAATTTCCATATTTAATTTTCAATTAATTAATTATTATTAATTAAGAACTAATTATTAATTAATTAAACATAAATTACTTCCCGCCCTTTACTCCTATAAACCCCACAACCCTCACCTAAAATTAATTACACAATTTCCATAATTAATTTACAATTAATTAATTAATATTTATTGACAACTAATTATTAATTAATTAAACATAAATTACTTCCCACCCTTTATCCCTATAAACCCCACAACCCGCACCTAAAATTTATTACACAATTTCCATAATAAATCTTCAGTAAATTAATTAATATCAATTAACAACTAATTATTAAATTAATCAAAAATAAATTACTTCCCACCCATTACCCCTATAAACCCCACAACCTGCACCTAAAATTAATTACACAATTTCCATATTTAATTTTCAATTAATTAATTAATACTAATTAACAACTTATTATTAATTCATTAAAAATAAATTACTTCCCACCCTTTACCCCTATAAACCCCACAACCCACACCTAAAAAATTACACAATTATCATAATTAATTAGCAATTAATTCATTAATATTAACTAACAACCAATTAATAATTAATTAATAATAAATTACTTCCCACAATTAACACTATAAAATATCAATTAAATAAATATTATTAAATAAAAAATATTCATTAATTTATTATAATCGCATTACTTCCCACCCTATTCCCCTATAAACCCACTACCCGCTACAGAACTAAAAAACGCAAAAGTTAATTAAAATAAAATTGATAGCTACTAAAAATGTAACACATATATTAAAAAACATAAACAATTCTTATACAAAAAAATACATCACATACATTTAAAATATATACTAAAATACCTAACACTATTAAAAAAATCGATATTTTAAACAACTATATTTTTGCAAACGATATTAATGACATCTATATTTTTAAAAACGATATTTCTTACCTTAAAATCGATATTCTTGACCACGATATTCTTGCTGTCGATATTTCGGACTCACGATATTTAGGACTCGATATTTCTGTAATTCGACATTTCCAACCCGATATTCTGTCAGCACACCGCCTGCATTGCAAGCTGTTTTCTTAATGTGCAGGAATGTTAATGTTAATGTTATTGAAATTTGTAGAGCGCAACTGTTACCCAAAGGTGTCCTGGCGCTGTGTGAAGTCCTATAGAGGCCAAAAGACAGAGAGATTTTCATCGGAATTTAAGCAGAGAAGAGCCATGTTTTTAAGGCCTTCCTAAATGCAAGTAAATTTGTCATGCATCTAAGATGTAGCGGAAGGCCACTCCAAGCCTTAGCTGCGCAAGCCACAAAACTTCTGCCACCCCAGCTGGCTTTTCGTACCCTGGGCACCGATACCAGTTTTGCCTCTGCTGAGCGTAGTGATCTTTTAGGTACATACCAATGAAATTGTTGTTTAAGATACTCGGGACCAGCTCCTTGAAGGGCTTTATAGATCATGCACAGGGCTTTAAACTGAACACGTTTCCTTACAGGCAACCAGTGAAGCCTTCTAATCTCAGCCGAGATAGAGGCGTATTTTGGTATACCGGTAAGCAGTCTAGCCGCTGCATTCTGTAGAAGTTGCAGTTTGTGCATAAGCCCTTCCTGAAGGCTGATGTAGAGGCCATTGCAATAATCCAGCCTAGACAAGGATAGGGCAGTGATAACTGTTTGTATACTGTCTTTGGGCAGGAATGACATTATTTTTTTACAGGATCTAAGGATGTATGAAGTAGATGAGGCCACCGCATTCACCTGATCTTTAAAGCTGAGTTTGTTGTCTATCCATACTCCCAGATTTTTTGCCTTCTTGTTGGGAGTGGGAAGGGGCCCCAGTGTGTCCGGCCACCAGGCAGGAGTCCAAAAGCTGGGGTCATTGCCAAACAACACAACCTCCGTTTTTCCAGAGTTAAGTTTAAGGCAATTTTGAGCCATCCAACTTCCCACGGCTGTCATGCAGTCGTGGAGCCGTGATGCCGTTCCCAGCATCGATCCTGGCATCAGCGATACCACAATTTGGGTGTCGTCTGCGTAAGAAGTCAAACTAAAGCCAAAAGATTCAATCAGGGAAGCCAGCGATGAAACATAAATATTAAAAAGTGTTGGGCTCATGGAAGAACCTTGAGGGACTCCACAAGGCAGAGAGAATGGTTTGGCAGAAAATTCACCAAGTGCGACCGTTTGAATTCTGTTTGTGAGGAAGGATTCAAGTAGTTTCCAGGCGGTACCCTGGATTCCAACCTCCCGCAGCCGGTCCATCAGCAAGACGTGATGGACCGTATCAAAGGCAGCTGAGAGATCTAACATAATCATCACGGCTTTGCCTCCTCGGTCAAGTATAGTCCTGATCTCTTCTGTGGACTTAATGAGAGTGGACTCGGTGCTGTGCCCTCCGCTGAAGCCGTACTGGGAAGGGTCCAGCACCTGCGTTTCTAGCAGGAACTTACTAAGTTGTCCGTTCATGATTTTCTCTGCAATTTTCGCAGGGAGTGGGAGCCTAGAGATAGGTCTAAAATTATTTGGATCTTTAGGATCCAAACTCGGTTTCTTGAGCAGAGGCAATATTGACGCGCTTTTCCAGACTTTAGGAAAGTACCCTTCCGAAAACATAGAATTTATGACGGAGGTCAGTGCCAGTGCAACTGGCTCAGATGCTAGTTTAAGTATAGAAACTGGGCAAGGATCGTAAGGCAAGCCTGATTTAGCTGTCATAAGGAGATTTAGAGTTTCTGTGGCCGTTACTGGGGCAAATTTATCAAACTGTGCCTTAGAGCACTTTCCTGACTTGCAAACATCCGTCTGGTCAGAGATAGTTTTAGTCGTTACATTCGTAAACATGGAAAAGATTGACTCAACTTTGTCCAGGAAGAATTGAGCAATTTTGTCGCATAGTTCCTGACTGGCCGTGATAGTCGGAGAGACTGGGTGTGCCAAAGTTGTTACCGTTTTAAACAGTTCTTTGGTTGAGTTTTTTGCAAGATTAATTCGTTTAGCAAAGAACTCTTGTTTTGTTTTTTGAAGCAGCTGTTTATAATGAGTTAAGCTAAGTTTATATTCGCTCTTTTCCCTATCCCTATATTCCTTCCTCCAGTTTCTTTCCAGGTGCTTGCAGACCAGTTTTTGGTCTCTAAGTTCTTGGGAGTATCAAGGGGAAGATGGGCATGCCCTATTGGGGCAGAGGAGTTTTTTGGGAGCAAGCTTATTACCTGCTGCCTCTAACCAATTAGTATATGATAGAGTAGCCTCATCCAGATCTGTAGGGAAAGAGGGAGATGTCACACTTAACAACTCCTGAAATTCCTCGGCTTCTACCTTGTTCCAGGCTCTGCTCACCAGCTGTTTTTTTGCTGGTTTCATAGTATGTCGGTCAGGAGCAGTAAGCTCAAATAGCACTGCCTTATGGTCTGACCAGACTACTGGGAGAAGACCCGTAAAGAGCAGTTGTATGTTATTAGAAAATATGCCGTCCAGTGTATGTCCAGCCTGGTGCGATGCGCCAATCACCCGTTGCTTTAGATCAGCATTGCTCATCAAGTCCAGCAAGTTTGAGGTATCTGGATCAGAAAGTACTTCCAAATGGAAGTTAAAATCTCCCAGTATCATGTGCGAGTTGGCGCTTAGCCCATTTTCCAGCATGCTACCAGCTTGCATTAAGAACTGACTTCTAGGGCCTGGCGGCCTGTATATGAGGGTGCCTCTGAAGGTAAAGTGATGTGACAGATAAAAACAAAAGTCTAAAGTTTCACATTCAGTATTAACTAGTGGATTAAAAGATGCCCTTATTGAATTGTGGTAGATAACCACGAGGCCACCCCCTATCCTGTTTGGCCTGTTTAATGTAAAGCAGAGATAGTCGGGAGGTGTGGTTTTAACCAAATCTGGACCTGAGGCATCGTCCGTCCAAGATTCAGTAATAAAAGCAATACTTACTTCCTCATCCTCAATTAAGGACGCACACTCAGTACTGTGTTTGACTAAAGATCGAGCGTTAAGAAGGACACACTTCCAAACTTGGTTGTGCACAATTCCTGTTGTATTCCTGCCGGTTTGAATTAAGGATTTGACTGGTTGGAGTACTAATTCAGGTAGTTCCGTTTCACAACCAGGGCATGTCAACTGGGCGTGTGGAGGACAGTTAACGGGTTGGAAACATAAGCAACTGGTATGTTTGTTGGTGTTGAGGCTGTGTAGTGTTTTACTTGAATAGACTATGGAACTGGGTTTCCCTGAGCCAAACTGGGCAGGGGGACTGGCCCTGAGCGCGGGCTGAGCGCAGACGGGCGCAGACGGGCTTGCCTTTGGCGCGCCAGCCTCAGTTTTTGTATAGTCAGGGGCGGAAAGACTAGCCCACTGACCTGCCTTCTCCCAAGATGGCGGTCCCGCGTTTATACTGCGGACCCCGGGAGTGAAGAGCAGTCAAAATACAAATTTGCAAATATCGCAATTTTACAGTTTTTTCAACGTTTTAAAATAAAGGGGTTAATATCAGGTTAAAATACAAGCAATCACAGCAAGTACCGTTACGTAGGTCAACTCCTGGCTCAAGCCTCAGGAGGACTTCGGAGAGCGTGCTCGCGCCAGCCTCAGTTTTTGTATAGTCAGGGGTGGAAAGACTAGCCCACTGACCTGCCTTCTCCCAAGATGGCGGTCCCGCGTTTATACTGCGGACCCCGGGAGTGAAGAGCAGTCAAAATACAAATGTGCAAATATCGCAATTTTACAGTTTTTTCAACGTTTTAAAATAAAGAGGTTAATATCAGGTTAAAATACAAGCAATCACAGCAAGTACCGTTACGTAGGTCAACAGCAAGTACCGTTACGTAGGTCAACTCCCGGCTCAAGCCTCAGGAGGACTTTCGGAGAGAGAGAGAGCGCCAGCCTCAGTTTTTGTATAGTCAGGGGCGGAAACACTAGCCCACTGACCTGCCTTCTCCCAAGATGGCGGTCCCGCGTTTATACTGCGTGCCCCGGGAGTGAAGAGCAGTCAAAATACAAATGTGCAAATATCACAATTTTACAGTTTTTTCAACGTTTTAAAATAAAGGGGTTAATATCAGGTTAAAATACAAGCAATCACAGCAAGTACCGTTACGTAGGTCAACTCCCGGCTCAAGCCTCAGGAGGACTTCGGACAGCGCGCTCGCGCCAGCCTCAGTTTTTGTATAGTCAGGTGCGGAAAGACTAGCCCACTGACCTGCCTTCTCCCAAGATGTGCAGGAAGGTGCACCCTCCTGCACAAACACTAATCTTTGAGGCTCTTTCTTCATACGTGTGCTGCAGAATACAGCACTTGTAGAATGAGTTTAAAATAAATCATAAAAATTCTTTCCACATTATCCCCCCGTGAAGGCATTGCATTTCTATACATTCACATGTTCACCAGATTTGGAAATTCTGTGAATGTACCACTACACATAGGTCACTTCATGGTAATACCCAACCTGCACCCATGGAAGTGATCCCAGGGGGATCGGGGCACAAGGCATCAACATCCACTGGCTTGCATCACTCAATATTTACATAGCCCACAGCACCATGGAAGTAGGCCTTGCTTGGTTTGGTACTTCTGACTTTGGCCATGCAGTACCTTGCCTGATGCAAAGGCAACACAGCATTCAATAAATGTTGACCTAGATTGTTGCGCATGCAGCAGAAGGCCCACTGAGTTTGCATGTAAGTACCATCTATATATTTTCCCCCAGATTTTTCAACTGGTTTGATCACAGGACAATGCAAAGCATAAAATTCCATTTACCAAGCTACACAAGGCAACCTTGCGTGGCCCTGTGAGGCTTGGTAAATGATAAGTAATGCAAGACAGCACAAGTCACTGCCTTGTGGTACTCTGCCCCAGGGAGTCGTCCATGGGTGGAACGTGGGTATTCCCATGTATCCACCCATGGATGTTGGCTTTATCCCAGATTTACCATCAGTGGTACACTCTGGAATGTGTAAATATGCTACGCCTACCTAGGGAAGGCGTAATGAGCAGAACTAACTTAAAATTTCCTCTTTGTTTCCTCTTTCTATGTGTGCAGTTTTCTGCAACACACACAGAAAGAGGAGATAGTCACTGAGGATTGCTTTTAAGCAGGAAAGTCACCCTTCCTGCACAAGAGTGAATTCTGTCTCCAGCACAGACACCCTTGCACCACAGCACACGGGTGCCATTGTTGGCACTACATTACAAAGCAATGGGGCGACCCAGTCAGAAGTAGGACCTGGGTAATACTTGGTACCGAAAAAGCAGGTGATCCCAACGGGAATTCAGTATAACTTAGTGCCCGATATTACAAAAAGAACACTCAACTAAATAGATCTTGAGTTTGTTTATGTAGATTGTTAATAAATCATTATTCTCAATACACATTAATTCATGTGACACAGATGCTCCACAGTGAGTGGAAAGATGGTGTGGATAGGAGTGCTCGTGAGTAGAGGAGAGGAGAACAGGAATATGCAAGTGAAATTATATACATTGTAAACAATGGTTTCAAATAAGGACCGGCTGAAGGTATTTTACTGAATACAGTATCCCACAAATCAATAGATACACTTTCCGAATGCCGTGTTTATCTGTAAGTGGAGAAGTTTTCAGTCCAGGTCAATAAGGTTAAAATGTCGTCGTTTCAACCCTGAGTTGAACGAGGACCAAGGGAACCTTGCAGTGGAGTCTTCTTCAGGACGGAAAGGGAGCAATCTTGCACCCACTGTGTGATTACACATTGGTCGAACTTGTGTATGGGCTGAGTAGCTCCAATTTGAAAGGAAGAGGAGACCTCGTCAGATCCAAATCGATGATGTGCCACATGATATCTATAATTCTCATGAAGAGTAGTATATGGACTTGATACTGCAATTGGGATTGTCCGAATTAATCGGCATAATTTCTCCTTACTCAAGGGATTGCAACCTGAGCGTCGCTTCGTAATTGTGCCGGTGTGACATTGTGAGTACCAATAATAATGTCACCCTACACCAGTGTTCTTCAATCTGTGGGGCGCGCCCACCCAGGGGGGCGCGACACCATCTCAAGGGGGGCGCGCACTCCACACTAAGATCTTACCTTTGTAGGTCTTTTACTGTCCCGCGTTGCAAGTCTTCACCCATTTCAAATGGGAATTTTTTATTGGAGAACTCCGGTAACAGAGGGTTGGAGGGGGAGGGAGGGGAAATAGATAAGGCAAGACGTGCGCTTTTGTCATGTAAAGAGCTAACAGTTAGCCTTCCCAGGAGGGGGTTAATTGGTAGAGCTGAAATGCTTCAGCTGCAGGGGGAGGCAGGGTCTCCTCTGCTAAAATCGAAAGCAAACGAACACACAGTCCTGTTCCTTCCCGTTCGATTTCATAGTAGAGGAGACTCCTTGCCTCCCACTGCAGCTGAAATGACTGCCTGTTTCTTTCTTTCAGTTTTAGCAGAGGAAACATCCTGCCTCCCACTGCAGCTGAAGCATTTCAGCTCTAGGAGTTTAACCCCGTCCTGGGAGGGTTAGCTCTTAGCAGAAAGGAGACAAAGTTTCTTTTAAATTTACATAGGCAGACGCTGCAACGCCCACAGGGCTTCAAGTTACCAAAAGAAAAATGCCAGCCAGCCATGAGTTTTTTAAACAGCCTGAAAATTGCTTGTCTTGACACTAAATATGCTTATAAATAAAGAAGTATGTATACATTTGTAATGTGACTTTTCTGTCTTTGTTCCATTTTATTATCAGTCATGGATCATTCAGGCAGCCCTAGAACACAATTAAAAGTGCTACTATTTATATTTGCTGTTCAAAGTATGCACAGACAAGTGCTGACAATACAGCTTTTGATGACTGTTTATTTTTGTACTGCCTGGGACATCAAAATAATTAGCTGGCAACCCTAATCATAAAACTGGAAGTTTGTTGCAAGATCAGCACATTTATTTCCTCCACCCTGATACCTGGTTAATGCCATAATAGCAATAGTTTAACATATCTGAAACCCTACGCTGCCGTCAATAACCTGTTGAGTTACTTCAAGTGTCTGGGAATGCACCCTGCATTCAGACAACTCGCTCCTCATTCTCGCCCTTCACTTTCACACTCACCCTGCACTCACAGCGATCACAATGCCCTCACACTGATCCCGATGCACTCACACCATTCACCCGCTCACCCTGAACTCACAGTGATCACTCTGCACTCACAATGCACTTGTGCTGTTCACCCTGTACCTCACCCTGCAGTCACACAAGCACACTACTCACCCTGCACTCATGCGACACTTCACTCACATGTCCCCCTTACTGCTCAATCTGCAAACTCACTCAAATAAGACCATCACTAACCATACATTCATCTGTCCCACTCTGCACTTACATCCGCACCCAAATTCATATGGTCACCTCACTCACCCTGCAGTCACTCCTCTTACCCTACTCTCACACTGTTGCATGGCTCACCCTGCACTCACATGGGTACTCCTGCCACCCACACAGCGCAGAGGTTTAATATGCCTGCTGCAAAGAACGTGTACCATGCAGATCAAAGAACTGAGGGGCCTATTACGATGGCGGTCGGATGTCCACCGCCGGGCCGGCGGTGGCGCCCGCCGGACCGGCGGTGGACATCCGCCCGCGATCGCAACCAAGAAAACCGCCGGTCAAATTAGGATGGCGGTGGTGACCGCGGCGGTGTGAAATTCCGACCGCCGCTTTTCCGCTGGTTGCCATCCGCACTCCTGCCTGGCAGACAGAGCAGGACCGGGATAATTGTGGCGGTGCAGAGCAGGCTCCGCTGGCAGGATTATGATGCCGGCGGTAGCCAGCCTTTCCTCAGCGGTCAAACCGCCATGGAAAGGCATGCGGAGATTGTCTTCTGGGGGCCTGTTGTGGCCCCCCAATGTGTTGGGGAGGGTGTGGGTGCACTGGGGGGGTACCCATGGTCCCCCCTTACATTTCCCTGTACCAGGTGGCAGGCACTGTGCAGTGCCTGCCACGCAGTGCAGGGAAATGCAGGACATGCTCCTTTCGGCATCGCGGCGGTGCTGCGGGCAGCACCAACCGCCGCAATGTTAAAGCCCGCGATCAGACCGCCGCGGTCGGATTTTGACCGCGGGTCATTGTAATTCGACCGGCGGTGATGTCGCGCTCCATGTGGGCGGTCTTTTACCGCTACCATGGCGGTCGGGGAGGCTTTCCGACCACCATCGTAATAGGCCCCCAAGTACCGTTCAAGACTGGATGTGGAGCACAACCTGAGGAAGGCAGTAGCAAACATCCATCCACAGATTGACAGTCTATGTGGCTAAAAACCGGCACACCCGTCACATTTATGTTGGTGGTGTTATTATTAATCTATGTCATGTGTAAAACAAAGCATCCTAGTAAAAACAATTTGCACGCATTTTATCTTGGAAAATTGTGTTTTGAGCTGTGTAATAAGCCTCTGTCATTTCACCACACCCACTCACAAACCTGCAGTTTACTAAACACTCTTATTGTGTTGAACATTATTTGCCGGATATGGCCCGTGATATGCGCGTGGCGGTCGATTATGTAGTGTACCAGATTCTAGAAATTTCTGTCAGGTGGTGGGGGGGCCCAACATCTAAAACAATTCAGCTGGGGGGGCTCAACCTACAAAAGTTTGAAGACCTCTGCCCTACACGGATTGTCCTCAGGCAAGATATACATATTATATTTACACACTACGGGGCAGATTTACAATTAACTAACGCAGCACGGCGCAGCAAGTCATTTTGCTGCGCCGTGCTGCGTTAGTTTGGAAAGCACAGGGATGCGACATATTTACAAGAATATGTCGCATCCTTGTGCTTCCCCCTGCGCTGGTGCACAAACTGCAGCCATGCGCTGGCGCAGGCACCCTTGCACCGTGGTGCAAGGATGCCTGCGTCGTGGGGAGATTGTTTTTGTGCAGGAAGGGGCACCTTCCTGCACAAAAACAATCACTACAACCATTTTCCTCTTTCAATGCATGCTGTAGAATGCAGCACGCATTGAAAGAGGAACAAACAAGGAGAAATGAAAACATTTCTCCTCGGTGCGCCTCGCTACGCCACCTCTAGGGTGGCGTAGCTCAGACGCATCTCCAGAGTTACGATTTCTCGTAATTCTGGAGATGTGTCTTGTTCCATGGGTGTTGCGTGGGAACACCCACAGCAACACCCATGGAACGCCCCTTCACCGCAAAGTGCTGCGTGTGAATGGGCCGTATTTACAAGGAGAGGAAAAGTCACGCAGGGTGGCTTTTCCTCTCCTTGTAAATATGGAGCAGCCCCCTGCGCCACCAGTACGTCACAAAAAGTGACGTACTGGTGGCGCAGGGGGCTTGTAAATCTGCCCCTTTATTGTTAGAATGGTATATTGCCTATGAATGTATTGAAATATTTGGTGTATGTATGTAGTGGCATGCTTCAATTGTTACAGTGTGTTAAAGTAATGTTAATTTTGTTTTTGCAGTGGTAAATAAAATGTTTATTTTCCTCTCTATTTCATATGACTATTGATGAGGCCAAGACCTTTGGACGCAGAAGGGCGCACTATGCAAGAATTCACAAATTTGCCCATGGATTCAGAAAAAATGAAAGGCTATATGTTAGACCTGGCATCTTTGGCATGGGTCTCCCTTCCATTTTTTCATAATGCCTCCACTGTTGTCGATATGTTTTTGCTGGACTAGATGCTCATGGGCACTTTGCCACTGCTAATCAGTGCCAGAGTGCAAGTGCTCCCTATTGTAAATTGTGTTATGAATTAGTGACTCCATGTTTGGCTTATTTGAATTACTGTCAGACCCTAGTACAGTGCACTGAGTGTGCCCAGGGCTTGTGAATCAAATGCAGCTGGTGGGCTTGCAGCACTGGTTGTGCCACCCACAGAAGCAGCTTGTAAAGGGTGTCTCAGGCCTGCCATTGCAGAGCCTGCGTGCAGTCTGTGACTGCCATGTCGACTTGGTAAGTGCACCCACTTACCAGTCCCTAAACCTTCCCTTTTCTTCATATCAGACACCCCTATGGTAGGCCTACGGCAGGGTGCATTGTAAGGATAAGGTGGGACATGCCCTGGTGTGTGTGGCATGTCCTAATAGTGAATTACAGCCATTTTCGTTTTTCACTATTGCAAGGCTACCTGTTCTCCATAGGCCAGAATGGGCAGTTTGATTATAACATCTTATAATCCTTAACTGACTCAGGGAACTAGGTAGAAATTCGAGTTTAGTATGCCTGAACTCAGAATGATAAAATACATCTTTTAGTGAAGTTGATTTTAACATTCTGTGTTTGAAAATACCACTTTTAGAAAGTAGGTATTTTCTTGCCTAACTATCCAGCCTGCCTCTGCCAGCTTGTGTATTGTGTGTCTGGTTTGTGCTTGACAGGGGCTGGGGGTGGCTACAGGAGACAGGGTGAGGCAGCACAGGGCTGAATAGAGAGATCTGCATCCAGAGTGGAGGGAGGAGTTGCATCTGGGTCTGAATAGGGCTGTGCCTGCCTCCCACAATGCTGGCTCCACCCCCTGCCGGTCGTCTGAGTACCCTGCCCCACATTCTGAAAGGAAAAGAAGGAGACATGTACACAGAGTGCTCCAAAGCTGCACAAAACTGGTTTAAACTAGGCAAAGGTCTCTCTGCCTTCAGAGAACAAAGAGAAAAGGAGTATAAGTACTGGGGCTCAAACCCAGGAACTTTAGATCACTTTTGGGAACAAGAAGAAACCTTTGCTGAGGAGCGGAACCAAGAAGAAACTGAGGAGAGACTATCCCTAAGCCTGAATTGCTGCTTGGGGGATTGGCCTGCAGTGGTTTGCCTGACTGCCAAAGAAAGGAGAAAGGAACTTTTGCTTTGCTGGGACTTTCATCAACTTGTGAAGGATCTCCAAGGCCTTGGAAGAGAGCTTGCCCCCTGACCGAAGTCCCAGGACCATTGGACTTCACCCCCTTTGTGAATTGCTGCTGGAAACTCTGTTTCAGTGGCTACAGAGGTAGGGAGCTGGGACCGACTCTCCCGACCGGCTCGGTGTCCTGTTGGCACCGCATCGAGCAACGCCTGCATCTTGCAACGCACGGCCTTGGTCTCACCGACTCTGTCCACGAGCCGCTGCCTGCACCGTAACCTGTGAGCACTGCACCTTGCAACGCCTCGCTACACCGAATCTATCTGGTCCGACCGACACGGTCACTGTTGCTTAGTTCGAGTCCTGTGACCGCACCAAAGTTGAGCACCGCTCGCACGCTTCGCGACGCACCGCCCGACTCGCACCGCTGTCCGGACTGATCGACGCCAGCTCCCGAATCCGGCTCCGTCGCCGCACCGCAACCTGCCAGCACCGCATCGAAGCACCGTCTCGCCCTGCAACGCACGGCCCTGGTCTCACTGACTCCGACTCGACGATGTCAACGAGCCGCTGCCTGCACCGCATCGAGGGACAACGCGTCCTGCAACGCTTCCATTTTGCACCGTGACCGCGACGTACAGCCATCCGGCTCGCACGCCCGTGCCTGCCGCTTCAAGTAAAAGGTACTGTGACCGAGTCTGTCTGCGCTGTGTTGGCCCGTCTCGACGCGGTCAGCTGGATTTGTTAGACTCTGTTTGTTCTTGACATCGCCGTAGCCGGAGGAGGCTACCGACTCGCACATAACCTTGAATTAAGCCTTTTTGATCAGAACTAAGCATTCTTGACAGTATTGTGGATTATTTTTGTCGTTTATGGTCTTGTGATAAATCTATATAAAGTATACCTATCTTTATAAATATATAACCTGTGTGGTGTCCATTTGTAGTGTTGTCACTTGATTACTGTATGTGTTCACAAATGCTTTACACACTGCCTCTGAACTAAGCCTGTCTGCTC
This sequence comes from Calotriton arnoldi, assembly GCA_963921515.1. Lineage (NCBI taxonomy): Eukaryota > Metazoa > Chordata > Amphibia > Caudata > Salamandridae > Calotriton > Calotriton arnoldi. The sequence continues at coordinate 2,091,097 of CAWUFW010001590.1, forward strand.
GTGCCAAGCTACCAAGAGGGTGAGCAGGGGTTATTTCAGGAGTGTACCTACTTTCCCTGACTAGACTCAAGGGTCCCTATTTGGACAAAGGTACCTACCTCTGCTAACTAGAGACCCCCAAATCTAACATTGATGGTCAGCGGTGAGGATTCTGGACTTGCATTTGTGACTCATGTACAGTAATTGGTGAACACTACCTAGTGAGTGCAGACCAAGACGCAACCACATACTCTTTGATAGCATTTTTTCTGGGATTTCCTATTTTTGCAACTGCCAAGTTTAAATCACCATGGATAACGCACCATCTGTAGCATCTGTTGATTGTGATTGGGAGGAGGAGAAACTGGAGTGCTACACCCTCAAACAGCTCAAGCATTTCTGCAGGAAGTTTAAAGTCTCCATGACCGGGCTCACCAAGAAGGATGAGCACCAAAAGGCGCTGAGGGCCTGGGTTGAAGCAAGGAGCACACCTATACCTATGGAAGGGGATGAGAATGCAGATGGGCTGCTGGAAGGGCTATTGGGTCCAGGGGGGAAGAAAGCAGTCTCCCCAGTAGGTAGCAGTGTTTCTGCCAGAGGACTGTCTCCAGAGGAGTTGGAGGACAGGAAAGAGAGTAGGATGCACGAAATGGAGCTGACCAAGCTCAAGCTGAATGGGCAGTTAGAATTTGAAATGCAAACTAGGAAATTAGCCCTAGAGAAAAAGAAAATGCAGTTTGAACATGAGAAAGTTTTGAGGGAGTTGGAATTGAAGGCTAAAAGCTTAGAGATTACTCCCTCTGGTGGCAGTGTACCGCCTGTGCCTGTTGAAGCTAGGGTGTATATTCCCAAAGATGTGGTGAAGGAGTTTTTTAAAAATGATGACATTGGGCAGTGGTTCAAAGCCTATGAGGTAGCCATGTCTTCCCACCGGGTCCCTGAGAAGGATTGGGGAGCGGGGTTGTGGGGGCGGTTCCTGAGTGAAGGGCAGGATACCTTGTTGGATTTGCCCTCTGAAGTCTATAATTCATACAGCCACATGAAGGATGCTTTAATGACTAGGTATGGTTTGACCCCTGAGCTTTATAGGCAGAGGTTCAGGAACTGTAAGAAGATTGAAGGCAGTACCTGGGTTGAATATGTGACCTTCTTTTGCAGAGCCTTGGATGGTTGGGTAAAGGGTAGCAAAGCGACTGATTTTCAGGCGCTCTTTGATTTGATTGCATGGGAGCACTTGTCCAGTAATTGTTTTCCTGAGCTACGCCAGCACCTGATTGATAGTAAGCTGACTAACCCTAGGCAGCTTGCTGAGGAGGCGGACCGCTGGGTGAGTACCCGGGTCCACAAGGGTCATGTGGGAGACTCCACCAAGGGTGGGCAGGGTCCCCAGCAGAAGAGTGGGGGGGACATGGGAAACAGAGGGAGTTCCATAAAGGGCCCCAAAGTAGACCCCAAGGGAACCAAGGGAAAGGTTCCCAGCCTCCCCCTGAGAAGAAGCCAGTGGCCCTGACAAGCCCCCCTGTTCACCAGGGACCACTGGTATGTTACAAGTGTGGCGCCCCTGGCCACAAGGCAAACGATCCTCATTGCCCTTTGCATGGAAAACCAGCACCCACTGGTGCAGTCCCCCGGCAGTTGGCTAGTGTAGCCCTGGGGGAGGAGTGGGGTGCCAAAGGTGGGGGGATCCCACAGTGTTTTCCCTTGTCTCATTAGGAGACTCTGAGATGGTCCCTAGGACCCAGCTGCCTGATAACACTAAAAATACAGGCAGTGGGTGACCATCAATGGCCATAGGGTGGAGGCTCTGAGAGACACAGGAGCCAGTGTGACAGCTGTCAAGTGTCACCTGGTGTCTAAAGAGCAGGTTGTCCCTGATGCATTCTATCCGGTTGTTGCCGCTGACAACACAGAGAGTCACTGCAAGGTGGCTCAGGTTCCCTTTGAGTGGGGGGGGTCTCGGGTACTCTTCAAGTAGCTGTGAGGCCAGCCATGCCTGTTGACTGTTTGTTAGGGAATGATTTGGAGAGCTCACCTTGGGCTGAGGTGGAGCGGAGTGCGCATTTAGAAATGTTGGGCTTGCCTGATTGGGCATGTGTGACCACCCGATCAATGGCAGCTAAAGGTGTTCAAGAGGACCTGGAGCCTGAGAGGGAGGCCCAGGTGCCTGCCGGAGAGAGAGGAGGCAGGGGGCGCGGGAAGCCGGCCCCCGAAGTTCCCACAGTCCAGGAGGAGGCAGACCCTGAGGGGGATGCCCTGGAGCCTACAGGGGAACAGGTAGCTGAACTGGGGGACCTACCTGAGCTGACCCATTGGCAGCAAGAAGGAGGACCCTCCAGGGAAGAGTTCTGCGAGGAGTAGAACACATGCCCTTCTCTCGTGGGTCTGAGGCAACAGGCCACAGACCAGGCAGCAGGTGATCAGTCTGGATCACATTGGATTTACTGGGAGAATGGTCTCCTGTATTCAGAGCCTAAGGTTGCTGAGCCTGGGTCAGCCCGTGTGCTGGTGGTACCCCAGCGCTTCAGAGCCTTCCTACTGGGGTTGGCTCATGATGTACCGTTAGCAGGACATCTGGGGCAGGACAAGACCTTTGAAAGGCTTGTCACCCATTTCTATTGGCCCCAGATGCGCAGGAGTGCCGCCACTCACTGCAGGACATGCCAGACTTGCCAGGCAAGTAAAAAGAGTGAGAGGAAGCAGAAGGCTCCTCTCCAGCCATTCCCTGTGGTCAGCACCCCCTTTGAACAGGTAGGTATTGACATTGTGGGGCCACTGGACCCCAAGACAGCCATGGGCAACATGTTTATCCTGGTCTTGGTGGACCATGCCACCCGGTACCCTGAAGCCATCCCTCTGAGGACAGTGACGGCCCCCGTGGTGGGACGGGCACTGATGGGAATTTTCTCACGTGTGGGATTCCCTCAAGAGGTGGTGTCTGACAGAGGTACCAACTTCGTGTCCAAGTACATGAAGTCCCTGTGGCAGGAGTGCAGTGTAACTTACAAGTTCACCACTCCTTACCACCCTCAAGGAAATGGGCTGGTTGAGAGATTCAACCGGACCCTCAAGGGCATGATTATGGGTCTGGAAGAACCAATGAGGCGTAAAGGGGACGTCCTCTTACCTTGCCTGTTGTTTGCATACCGGGAGGTGCCACAGAAGTCTCTAGGGTTCAGCCCCTTTGAGCTCCTCTATGGACACCCGGTGCGAGGACCTCTGAGTTTGGTCAAGGAAGGCTGGGAGCAATCTCCCAGGAAACCTCCCCAGGATGTATACAGTTACATGCTGGCCTTCAGGAACCAGACTAGGCGTTTCAGAGAGCTTGCTGAGGCAAATCTGGAAGCCAGCCAGGAGGAGATGAAGCGGTGGTACGACCAGAATGCCACTCTGGTCGAGCTTCAGCCTGGTCAGAAAGTGTGGGTCATGGCCCCTGTGGAGCCTTGTGCGCTCCAGGACAGGTGGACCGGCCCTTTCACGGTGGTGGAGCGCAAGAGTCCAGTTACCTACTTGGTGGACTTGAAGTCTCCCAGGAACCCCTTACGGGTCCTGCATGTGAACCGCCTAAAGTCCCACTTGGAGAGGTCCCAAGTGGGCATGCTCTTAGCTACAGATGATGGGATGGAGGAGGAGACCGAGCCTCTTCCTGACCTCCTGTGAGCCCGAGAGCAAGATGGATTAGTGGAGGGAGTAAATCTCTCTACCTCCCTCACACCTGAGCAGCAGGGTGACTGTCGCCAGCTGTTGGGACAGTTCCCTGACCTGTTCTCCCTGGTTCCCAGTGTCACTCATTGGTGCGTCCATGATGTGAACACTGGGGACAGTCTTCCTGTGAAGCACAAGGCTTACAGGGTGACTGACAGGGTCAGAGCCTGCATCAAGGAGGAGGTCTCCAAGATGTTTGCGCTAGGGGTGATTGAGTCCTCTAACAGCCCTTGGGCCAGCCCAGTGGTCTTGGTTCCAAAGGCTGCCGCACCTGGTGCCACACCAGAACTCCGGTTCTGTGTGGACTACAGGGGACTCAATTCCGTCACCAGGACTGACGCCCACCCCATCCCCAGAGCTGATGAGCTCATAGATCGGTTAGGGGCTGCGCGGTACCTCAGCACGTTTGACTTAACGTCTGGGTACTGGCAGATCGCCTTGACTGATGGGGCAAAAGAGAGGTCAGCATTCTCTACACCAGATGGGCACTACCAGTTCCGGGTGATGCCCTTTGGGATGAAGAATGCTCCTGCCACCTTTCAGAGGTTGGTCAACCAGGTGTTGGTTGGACTGGAGGATTTCAGTGCCGCCTACCTGGATGACATCGCAGTGTTCAGCGCCAGTTGGGAAGAACATCTGCGCCACCTCTGAGAAGTGTTGATGGCGCTGCGGAGGGCAGGCCTCACGATCAAGGCAAGTAAGTGCCAGATTGGGCAGGGTTCCGTGGTGTACTTGGGACACCAGGTTGGGAGCGGCCAGGTGGCACCCCTCCAACCGAAAATTGATACCATTCTGGCTTGGGAACCCCCCAACACCCAGACAGAGGTGAGAGCCTTCTTAGGACTCACCGGGTATTACCGGAGATTCGTCAAGGGGTATGGCAGCATTGTTGCCCCCTTGACAGAGCTGACTTTCAAGAAGCAGCCCAGGAAAGTGATTTGGACTGACGCCTGTCAAAAAGCTTTTGACACCTTGAAGACTGCCATGTGCACGGCGCCTGTGCTCCAGGCACCCAACTTCTCCAATGAGTTCATTGTTCAGACGGACGCTTCAGAGCATGGTGTAGGGGCTGTTCTATCACAGATCAATGAGGAGGGCCTAGACCAACCTGTAGCCTTCATCAGTAGGAGGTTACTTCCCCGGGAACAGAGATGGAGTGCTATTGAGCGTGAGGCATTTGCTGTGGTCTGGGCACTGAAGAAGCTGAGACCATACCTGTTTGGGACTCACTTCCGGGTTCAGACAGACCACAGGCCCCTCAGATGGTTGATGCAGATGAGGGGTGAGAATCCAAAGCTGTTGAGGTGGTCCATTTCCCTACAGGGGATGGACTTTACGGTGGAACACCGCCCTGGTACAGAACACGCCAATGCTGATGGTCTGTCCAGATTTTTCCGCCTTAGTGATGAGAACTTCCTAGGGGTAGGATAGTTCTCCCCACATTTCAGCTGGAGGGGACACGTGTTAGACCTGGCATCCTTGGCGTGGGTCTCCCTTCCATTTTTTCATAATGCCTCCACTGTTGTCGATATGTTTTTGCTGGACTAGATGCTCATGGGCACTTTGCCACTGCTAATCAATGCCAGAGTGCAAGTGCTCCCTATTGTAAATTGTGTTATGAATTAGTGACTCCATGTTTGGCTTATTTGAATTACTGTCAGACCCTAGTACAGTGCACTGAGTGTGCCCAGGGCTTGTGAATCAAATGCTGCTGGTGGGCTTGCAGCACTGGTTGTGCCACCCACAGAAGCAGCTTGTAAAAGGTGTCTCAAGCCTGCCATTGCAGAGCCTGCGTGCAGTCTGTGACTGCCATGTCGACTTGGTAAGTGCACCCACTTACCAGTCCCTAAACCTTCCCTTTTCTTCATATCAGACACCCCTATGGTAGGCCTACGGGCAGGGTGCATTGTAAGGATAAGGTGGGACATGTCCTGGTGTGTGTGGCATGTCCTAATAGTGAATTACAGCCATTTTCGTTTTTCACTATTGCAAGGCTACCTGTTCCCCATAGGCCAGAATGGCCAGTTTGATTATAACATCTTATAATCCTTAACTGACTCAAGGAACTAGGTAGAAATTCGAGTTTAGTATGCCTGAACTCAGAATGATAAAATACATCTTTTAGTGAAGTTGATTTTAACATTCTGTGTTTGAAAATACCACTTTTAGAAAGTAGGTATTTTCTTGCCTAACTATCCAGCCTGCCTCTGCCAGCTTGTGTAATGTGTGTCTGGTTTGTGCTTGATAGGGGCTGGGGGTGGCTACAGGAGACAGGGTGAGGCAGCACAGGGCTGAATAGAGAGATCTGCATCCATAGTGGAGGGAGGAGTTGCATCTGGGTCTGAATAGGGCTGTGCCTGCCTTCCACAATGCTGGCTCCACCTCCTGCCGGGCGTCTGAGTACCCTGCCCCACATTCTGAAAGGAAAAGAAGGAGACATGTACACAGAGTGCTCCAAAGCTGCACAAAACTGGTTTAAACTAGGCAAAGGCCTCTCTGCCTTCAGAGAACAAAGAGAAAAGGAGTATAAGTACTGGGGCCCAAACCCAGGAACTTTAGATCACTTTTGGGAACAAGAAGAAACCTTTGCTGAGGAGCGGAACCAAGAAGAAACTGAGGAGAGACTATCCCTAAGCCTGAAGTGCTGCTTGGGGGATTGGCCTGCAGTGGTTTGCCTGACTGCCAAAGAAAGGAGAAAGGAACTTTTGCTTTGCTGGGACTTTCATCAACTTGTGAAGGATCTCCAAGGGCTTGGAAGAGAGCTTGACCCCTGACCGAAGTCCCAGGACCATTGGACTTCACCCCCTTTGTGAATTGCTGCTGGAAACTCTGTTTCAGTGGCTACAGAGGTAGGGAGCTGTGACCGACTCTCCCGACCGGCTCGGTGTCCTGTTGGCACCGCATCGAGCAACGCCTGCATCTTGCAACGCACGGCCTTGGTCTCACCGACTCCGTCCACGAGCCGCTGCCTGCACCGTAACCTGTGAGCACCGCACCTTGCAACGCCTCGCTACACCGAATCCATCTGGTCCGACCGACACGGTCACTGTTGCTGAGTTCGAGTCCTGTGACCGCACCGGAGTTGGGCACCGCTCGCACGCTTCGCGACGCACCGCCCGACTCGCACCGCTGTTTGGACTGATCGACGCCAGCTCCCGAATCCGGCTCCGTCGCCGCACCGCAACCTGCCAGCACCGCATCGAAGCACCGTCTCGCCCTGCAACGCACGGCCCTGGTCTCACCGACTCCGTCTCGACGACGTCAACGAGCCGCTGCCTGCACCGCATCGAAGGACAACGCGCCCTGCAACGCTTCCATTTTGCATCGAGACCGCGACGTACAGCCATCCGGCTCGCACGCCCGTGCCTGCCGCTTCAAGTAAAAGGTACTGTGACCGAGTCTGTCTACGCTGTGTTGGCCCGTCTCGACGCGGTCAGCTGGATTTGTTAGACTCTGTTTGTTCTTGACATCGCCGTAGCCGGAGGAGGCTACCGACTCGCACTGAACTTTGAATTAAGCCTTTTTGATCAGAACTAAGCATTCTTGACAGTATTGTGGATTATTTTTGTCGTTTAATGGTCTTGTGATAAATCTATATAAAGTATACCTATCTTTATAAATATATAACCTGTGTGGTGTCCATTTGTAGTGTTGTCACTTGATTACTGTATGTGTTCACAAATGCTTTACACACTGCCTCTGAACTAAGCCTGTCTGCTCGTGCCAAGCTACCAAGAGGATGAGCAGGGGTTATTTAAGGAGTGTACCTACTTTCCCTGACTAGACTCAAGGGTCCCTATTTGGACAAAGGTACCTACCTCTGCCAACTAGAGACCCCCAAATCTAACACTATATGAGAGTGAAAAGGCAGTAGAAACATAACATGTGTATCTGTAAAATGCACGTTCACCCCAGGGTATCTTGGAGCTCAAAAACAGATGTTTATAGTTATCCAACTCAATGGTACTCATTTTATCGACCTCAGAAGAATGAAAGACTGAGTGGACCCGCCTGAATTTGAACCTGTGACCATGAGGTCGAACACAGGCCCCTACAGTGGACGCATTAGGCCTCCAGACCCGTCAAAAGGAGCATGGGCTGCCTTTACAGGGTCTCAACATGCCAGCACTTCTACAGGCGCAACTACCCCTCATGGGACCTACCAACGCCGGATCATTTCACAGACCACCACCTGACCATCCACGGGGAAGACAAAAAGGCAAACAAAAACAACCAGAAAAGGACTTGAGCTGTACACTCTGATGGCTTAACAACTCAAATGTATGGAGATATTGGACAAGAGGATACCCAAACTCACCAAAGTCCATATGAAGAATTCAAAAATTTGCCTGGGTGCCAGGAGGCATTCTATAATATAGCACAGCAGATATGACATTGCTATGTGGACTCTCTGTCCAACCACCCCTTCTCCGTAAATTCACTTGTTTTTATAGACTTTGATGTGTGATTTTAGTTAGTTAAGATATAGTGTAGTTTTATAGATAGTGTGTATTTTTCAGGTATTTAGCAATTCATTGTAAGTTTTAGAGTATACATTTTTTAAGGTTTAGGTATTTGGTGGGAGAGGGCTAATGGTATGTGTTTTAAAAATATATAAAAGTTTAGAAAGTTACAAGAATTTGTTTCTTTGTATAGCTTTACATGTGTAGTTCATCTATGTTTAGGATATAGTTTATGTTTTTATTGTATTCATTAATGTATAATAGAAGAGGTGGGGTGGTTAATGTTTATATTGTCGTAGGGTAATCGTTAGTGAGCTAGGGTAAGAGTTAGATAAGTTAGGATAAGATAGTTTTAAGTATAGGTAGTGAAGGTTAGTAAGTGGTAGTTAGTTAATATTTAAACAATATTTTTGTAATAAGTGTTTTAAAGTTCACAAAACAATTTTTTGATGCTTTTGTTTTCAATTATTGATTTTCAAGAGTACAATAAAGAAGCGATAGTACTGAAATGTAGATGTTTCACACTTCACTTGGCAAATGTACATCATCCTTACATTGCAGATATGACTTCACACATATTTATACTTTTAACACATGTTTAGAATGTGGATAGTATGGGGCCGATTCCGATCTCGGTCGGAGGCGCACCCAATACCATTCGGTCGGGAAAAAAGCCATGCGAATGCCTGTTTCCCGACCAATCCGTACATTATTCCGAACGAGTAAGTACGATGCGCACAACAGCATAGAATCCGGCCGAGTCGTACTCACCCAATCCAGGTCCTGTTCTCCGACCGAGGGGAATCCGGAAACGCCGAATCGAGTCGCACGGAAGGGAAAATGCAGGCCCGTCCGGCCGGACAAGTACGATGCGCGTTCCGTACGCGCCGAACCCGTCGCTACGTCCGGCACGTCAAAGCTTCCGGGAGAGGCGCACATAAGCTCCGATTCGCGCCACAACACGATCCACGGCTACGAGGCGAACACGCCAGCGACGAGGACGACGCGAAGCAACGAGAAAGACGAACGAGACGAACCAACCATGAATCCCTTCGTTCCGATCCTACCAATATTCTACATTTACTACCGGAACAGGCACGGACGCGTACGGCGCAGAAGGTAAGTCAGACACCAACCACAAAAACATACAACACGTACACGACACATCACACACACACAGAGGGATGCAGAATTTACTTACACCAGCAACAGCAGCACCATAGGGGCGGGATGCCCATCACCAATGCCACATATGCACACAGGGGCCTGGATGCGCACCACCACTACCACCCCTACCCAGGGGGGCTGGATGCCAACCACTACTACCACCCTTAGCCATGGGGGTGCCAGATGCCCACCACTACTACCACCCTTACCCAGGGGGGCTGGATGCCTACCACTACTACCACCCTTAGCCAGGGGGCTGGATGCCTACCACTACTACCACCCTTAGCCAGGGGGTGCCAGATGCCCACCACTACTACCACCCTTACCCAGGGGGTGCCACATGCCCACCACCACTACCACCCTTACCCGGGGGGGCTGGATGCCTACCAATACTACCACCCTTAGCCATGGGGGTGCCAGATGCCTACCACTACTACCACCCTTAGCCAGGGGGGTTGGATGCCTACCACTACTACCACCCTTAGCCATGGGGGTGCCAGATGCCCACCACTACTACCACCCTTACCCAGGGGGGGCTGGATGCCTACCACTACTACCACCCTTAGCCAGGGGGGCTGGATGCCTACCACTACTACCACCCTTAGCCTGTGGGGCTGGATGCCTACCACTACTACCACCCTTAGCCATGGGGGTGCCAGATGCCTACCACTACTACCACCCTTACCCAGGGGGTGCCAGATGCTCACCACCACTACCACCCTTACCCACCGGCGGCTGGATGCCTACCACTACTACCACCCTTAGCCAGGGGGGCTGGATGCCTACCACAACTACCACCCTTAGCCAGGGGGGCTGGATGCCTACCACTACTACCACCCTTAGCCATGGGGGTGCCAGATGCCTACCACTACTACCACCCTTAGCCAGGGGGCTGGATGCCTACCACTACTACCACCCTTACCCAGGGGGGCTGGATGCCTACCACTACTACCACCCTTAGCCATGGGGGTGCCAGATGCCCACCACTACTACCACCCTTACCCAGGGGGGGCTGGATGCCTACCACGACTACCACCCTTAGCCAGGAGGGCTGGATGCCTACCACTACTACCACCCTTAGCCAGGGGAGTGCCAGATGCCCACCACTACTACCACCCTTACCCAGGGGGTGCCACATGCCCACCACCACTATCACCCTTACCCAGGGGGGCTGGATGCCTACCACTACTACCACCCTTAGCCATGGGGGTGCCAGATGCCTACCACTACTACCACCCTTAGCCAGGGGGGCTGGATGCCTACCACAACTACCACCCTTACCCAGGGGGGGCTAGATGCCTACCACCACTACCACCCTTAGGCAGGGGGGCTGGATGCCTACCACTACTACCACCCTTAGCCATGGGGGTGCCAGATGCCTACCACTACTACCACCCTTAGCCAGGGGGGCTGGATGCCTACCACAACTACCACCCTTACCCAGGGGGTGCCAGATGCCTACCACTACTACCACCCTTACCCAGGGGGTGCCGGATGCCTACCACTACTACCACCCTTACCCAGGGGGTACCAGATGCCTACCACTACTACCACCCTTACCCAGGGAGTGCCAGATGCCTACCACTACTATCACCTCTACCCATGGGGGGCTGGATGCCTGTCACTACTACCACCTCTACCCATGGGGGGCTGGATGCCTACCACCAACACCACCCCCACTCATAGGATGGACAATGCATGACACAACCAGCACACCACAACCTAGGGAATGCAAGAAAAAGACATCCCCCCAACACCATGACAAGCGTGTGTAGACTGTGTCAAATGCCTACAACACTGAACATGACTTTGAACATACAATGTGACCCCCTATCACATGTGCCACACATATATGTGTGTGGCCCCCACAATGCAAGCAGGCCATGACCATTGTGGCAATGGGGTCCAAAACCCCATCATCACAGTGACCAAAATGTAAGTGTGGGGTCCATAGCTGAAGCACATTTTGAACATTGTGGCAATGGGGTCCAAACCCCCATCATCACAGTGACCAAAATGTAAGTGTGGGGTCCATAGCTGAAGCACATTTTGAACATTGTGGCAATGGGGTCCAAACCCCCATCATCACAGTGACCAAAATGTAAGTGTGGGGTCCATAGCTGAAGCACATTTTGAACATTGTGGCAATGGGGTCCAAACCCCCATCATCACAGTGACCAAAATGTAAGTGTGGGGTCCATAGCTGAAGCACATTTTGAACATTGTGGCAATGGGGTCCAAACCCCCATCATCACAGTGACCAAAATGTAAGTGTGGGGTCCATAGCTGAAGCACATTTTGAACATTGTGGCAATGGGGTCCAAACCCCCATCATCACTGTGACCAAAATGCAAGTGTTGACAAAGAAAAAGCTGCAACTGCCAAACTGCATGGATGATTCCTGGTCACAGAACATAAAACACATCAGTGGCAAAGTAGTGCATGTGTCCCATTGCAACATAGATTGGGGGAGGCAAATACTGCAGTGCAAATAAGACATACCTTTGGCCATGTGCAGACAAACAACACCCATGGGGGCTGACACTGTCAACATTCATCAATGACACAATGACAGAAGTGACCATCAGAATGCAGACCCACATATTTGCACCAATGGGCGCACAAATGCAGATACCCTGTGGAGACTGTAGATGTGAGGTGAACAGATACCATACCATGGCAGCAATGGGACACACAAACCATGATCATTGTGCTGACCAATGACCTAGGAGTCCCAGGGACAGCAGGGGAAACCCACCAAACAACATACAGCCAATGGCACACCTAAGATATGCCAATGCAGTGGTGCAGATGCACAAACACAAACAGGCAGACCCACACTGCACATCAAACACAACAGGTGAGGGGGGTGCCAGTGTCCCCAGGCAACCACACAACACATGAGGAGGCCTGAATACCAATTACACAGATGTGCATACAGTGCCACACAAAGGTAACTCATGGATCCAAATCCCCTATGTGGGCAATCAGGCATTGTCAGATGAGAGGGAGCACAAATCACACATGTCACACAAGCATGTAGGAACAGCAACTGACACAGCAAGACACAGACACACCACAGCACTACCCCGAGGGCCCCCACAATGTGGTGACCCTGGGCTGCATTACAATCCCACTGTGATGACAAAGCTAAATGTCGTTCACACTATGAACCACAGTCATGTGTCCTGAGCAACAAACTACCATCACACCTACACAAGCACAAATCAATCAGCACGGCCAGTAAGCCAAGGCCAACATGGAGGCAGGGGTGTAGCCGGGCAACAACTCTCATCTGCACACACTCAACACCACACACCTCGACCTCCAACAATGTGCAGCAGTGAAGCACACATGCACTGGTGACATTGCACATGCACCCATGACAATCCCAGGGTGGTGGGTGGGAACCAAGGTGCAGAAACACATCACACATGGCCCCTCAACAAGACTCCTGAATGTCTGACACACTGCACACTACGCTGTACATGGACATGACGGCAATACCACACCAACCAATGGGATCCCAGCCACAGTCACACACCAATGAAGAAGCCAAGGTCACCCACAAAGAACACACATAGACAACTACCAACATTGCAGCCCGGACCCTGAGGAGTGCCAGCAGTCACACACACAACGTGTCACAATCACTGAAAGATAACACAAACTGGAAATCACATGACAGGTGTAAACAACAAGTGCCAAGGGGAATCCTGACTGTGACCCATCTGCGTCTGCACACAAACTCAGCCCTGACAGCAAACACACCTATGGGTGACACCCTGATGACCAGTAATGTGCCATGCACCCACACCACAGAGAACCCAGGGAGAAGACTTTGGGGGAACATAGGTCAACTCAGCAAGCATCACAAACAGGTACAACACTAGGGATCCCAGCATGCACAGCAAAACGGAAGTGAACACACAGACATGCTCATACAACACACACCTTGGGCGCAGGCAATGTCACAGGAGTACACACTGCCATGAGGGGACTCCACTCCTGTGTGAGGAAAGCTGTGCCATATGTTGCCTCAGTAGGGCCCCATCATGTCAGCTGAGCACTTGGTCACACAATCAACAATTAGCACCAAATGAAGGCTCCCGTCACATCAGCCTGGTCATGGGAGTGCCAACGAAATCATCAGCACAGATCCAACACACTTGTATAGCAATGTTGCACTGACAACACAGATGAGTCCTTCCCCATTGATGCCCAAACCTGCATATCCAGTGGAGATGGCCACACGGTCAGGGAAGTAGACGAATTGAACGCGTACAGGGGTACAACGCGTACCCGCGCACATTGTATGCAAAGGGCCGGCCGGGTGCACCGATCGGTCCATTGCGGTTCAACGCGTACAGGGGTACAACGCGTACCCGCACACATTGAATGCAATGGGCCGGCCGGGTGCACCGATCGGTCCATTGCGGTTCAATGCGTACAGGGGTACAACGCGTACCCGCACACATTGAATGCAATGGGCTGGCCGGGTGCATCGATCGGTCCATTGCGGTTCAACGCGTACAGGGGTACAACGCGTACCCGCACACATTGAATGCAATGGGCCGGCCAGGTGCACCGATCGGTCCATTGCGGTTCAACGCGTACAGGGGTACAACGCGTACCCGCACACATTGAATGCAATGGGCCGGCCGGGTGCACCGATCGGTCCATTGCTGTTCAACGCATCCCTGTACAAGTGACTGGCATATGTCACCATGCCTGTCTCAGATGAACATATGCCAGCCACAAATAGCTCCCAGGGAGTGAGGGGCACACCTACAACACCACAGCCTGTCCAAACTGTATCATAAGGCATGTAAGGCTGCATTTCCTATTGTGTGTATGTTGGTGTACATGTTGTCCTGCCTGTGGGTGTCACCTGGGGGCAGCCACCCCCAGGCTGTGCACGTGTTCATGGGGACAGGATCCTGGGTGTTACGTGTACATGACCACTGTGATGTGCAACTGTTCATATCTGAGCATGTGCCATGGTCACATTTCACGGTGGTGTATGTGTATGTCATGTCACATACCCCGTGAGTCCCATGTGGGATGGTATGTTTGAGCCAGGGTGACCCAGTGGCACAATAGTGATGGTCCTCCACAGTCTGTGTGCATGTAGTGTTTACAATGTCTCTGATTTCATGTGCACAATGGGAGACAGTCTCCACATCCACGTTGTGTGTGCATGGACTTTGATGTTGTGCGTGTGTGTGTCACAGACGTCCATGTCTGTCCTGCAGAGGCAAGTGGAACCACTACCTGTGGGGGTCATGGTTGTTTTGCTGTGGTGTATACATGATACTCCATGTAATGCCAGTGTCCATGTGGCAATACAGGGTCCCTGGGAATGTACCTGTCGTTGAGCTGTGATGCCTGGGGCACATCTGTCCTCACATGTCACTGTGGGGGTGATTGTGACATGGCAGCAGGAGATGGGAACTGTGACACGGCCTCATGATATCCAATGGGCCAACCTGGGACTTATTGATGCCACTTGTTGAACCGTGATGACAGATGTTGGCCATGTATGTACCATACATGTCCTTACGGAACTGCACACTTCATGTAGTTGTGCCTCATAATGTTGTATGATGTGATATTGAGTGTGTTCAATGCCGCATATGTGGGGTGACTGACAATCTTGCTTTCTTCTCCTCTGCACTGCAGGGCTCCTGCTGTCCATAGACCATTCCCAGACCTGGCAACGATGGTGGAACGGGACAGCATCCGACGGTACCGCTTCACCAGGCAGCTGATTGAGGATTTGGCAGTGCAGTTGGCCCCACATTTGCAGCCTGGCCGGCCGTATCCTACAGCGCTGACCCCCAAGGTGAAGGTGATTGCAGCCCTACACTTCTTTGCCACCGGTACCTTTCAACATACTGTGGCGACTGCTGGTGGGATGTCACAGACCATGTTCAGCCGTGTGCTCCGCGATGTTTTGGAGGCAATGTTGCTATACCTGAACCGGTACATCTATTTCCCTAGACTGCAACGACTCACTGACGTGAAGAGTGACTTCTATGCCCTGGGGAGGATGCCGCATGTCATTGGCTCCATTGATGGGACACATGTGGCTTTGGTACCACCACAGGCACATGAACAGGCCTACCGTAACCGCAAACACTACCACTCGGTCAATGCACTGGTGGTGTGTCTTGCAGATATGACCATCTCACACGTGTGTGCCCGTTTCCCTGGTTCAGCACACGATGCCTTTGTGATGAGGAGTAGTCGCATCCCCAGGATGATGGCACAGATGCAGAACCAGCGTGCCTGGCTTGTCGGTGTGTACTGACTTTGTGCCATTGTGTGTGATCTGATCTGTAGTATTCCACCCACTTTTCCAAGTCAGCTAATGTGCACTTGTCTGTCCGTAGGTGACTCGGGATACCCCAACATGCCGTGGTTGCTGACACCCCTCAGGAACCCTGTGACACCAGTCCAGATGCGCTACAATGAGGCACATGGTCGGACCAGGAGAGTGATTGAGCGGACATTTGGTCTCCTGAAGAGCCGCTTCCGCTGCCTCGACAAGACAGGAGGGTCCCTCCCATATGCCCCAGCGAAGGTGTGCAAGATTATCATCGTCTGCTGCATGCTCCACAACCTGGCAGTGCGGAAGGAGTTGCCTCTCATCCAGGATGACAATGACCAACATCCGCCACCTGTGGAGGATCCTGGCCTGGACCACGATGCCAGTGATGATGATGATGATGATGATGGTGATGTCCGCACACAGCTCATCACCAACTTCTTAAGCTGAATGTGAGTATCCTGAGGTGTCATGTCAATGATGTGAGTTGGCATGATATGTGTAGGTGGTGCTCTGGTGCTGTTAGAGTGTGTCCATGGGCTACTTGACTGGATGTGTGTAGCGATGTGTGCTTACAGGTGGTCTGTACTCCCCAACAGTGTTGACATGCTAACTTGGTTCTGGGTGGGTATCTTGTAACATGTATTGTGCATGAGTTTTGCTGTTCTGTCCTGTTCTCCATTGCTTTTGACTGTGTGTCATTTCTGTCCTTCACAGGGTACTTTCAGATTCGTTTGGTCAACTGTGTCCACCGACGACGTCATTGTACTTCCAGGGTGGTAGCTGTTGTGTCCCTACAGGTGATGTGCGCCACACCCATGGACTTCCTTCCTTCTACAGTTGTTGACTGTGTGCCCGCTGCCAGGTGGGATTACCTTGCATCTGTAGTGGTTACGACATGTTGCAACTGTGTAATAAACCTGTGCTTCACTTTGTGATGTGCGTTGTCTGTGGTCACACATTTGACTGCCATTTGCTTACTGCACCTGTGGGCTACTTGACTACAACTGGGAATAGGTGTGGTGTCTGTGCATTGCACCGTCTTTCCTGGCAACATCAGTGTAGGCAATGAGTCAGATGGCCTAGGTGTGTATGTGTTGTGTAGCCCTGGTGGTGTGTCTCCCTCATATGTGTTACGTTGCCATTACTCACATGCCTGTGTTGTACTTGCTGTTGCAGTTCGCATACACAGTGTAATTTTGCAGTTCATCATCCCCATGACAGCACCCACGTTGGAATCACAACAGAGGCAAGTATGGTGTATTAGTGTGTTTATTGTGATACATTTGTGTGAATAGTGCACAGGATGGTTAGTGCTGTACATTTATATTGCAATCAGAAGTTCCTAGATGAATTGAAAGTCCTGGTAGACAAAATCCCCAGTATTGGGGCCACAGTTGTCTGAGACATTGGTCCAACTTGTACTCCCCATGTCATGTGTGGGAGTTGTGTTGCCGTCAACAGGGTGAACAGTTTTCGCACAAAGGTGATCATCCAGAACAGGTTCAGGCTTCCTGGGGGTTGCACTTGGCCATCGGCCTCTCACTTGCCCCTCCTCGGACGACCCCTCTTCTTTGGGGGGGGGCCCCTCAAGTACAGGCTGCTGCGGTGCAGGGGACTCTCCGCCAGAGTCATCCTCCCTCCCTGTGGCAGTTGCAGTTGTTTCAGCACCAGATGTTGTTGGCACACAGGGAGGTGTAGACTGGTTGCTGGTCATCTGGCGGAGGCATTGTAATATGTCCCTATGCACCGCCGTCATCTCTTGCAGTGTGTCCCACTTGGACTCCACGCGGGACATGTGTGAGTCCAAGCGGGCATGATGGGCAGCCTGCTGCTCTTTGATGTCCCTGAGGAGCCCCACTACCTGGCTGAGATCTCCGGTGCTGGACTGTTACGCATCGGCTATGCGTGCCAGTTGTGGGTCATCATGCACACCAGACACCTCTGCAAGCAGCGACCGCTGTCTCCCACCCCTCCCACCACCCCTGCCGAAATGTGCAGTGCGTGCAGTGGCACGCACAGATGACCCTGGTCCCCCTTGGGGGTTGGTGGTGGTGGTGGTGTCCATGGCCCCACGTTGGTCCAGGGTCCCTGTGCTGGTGTTGCTCCTTGTTCTGTCCATGTCGGCAGGGATGGTATTCGTGGTGACAGTCGTTGGAGGGGTGGGTGCAGGGGGTGCAGCTGGTGGTCCTGCTGGTGCTGCATGTTGACTTGCACCGGAGGTGCCAGGTTGGTCTTCTTCATCCGAGGAGGGCAGAGGCTGTTCGACACCAGTGAGCTCCGTATCCTCTTGAGCCTGGGACTGGGACTCCTCAGCGTCTGCTGCTGTGTCCCCATCATCACCTGTTTTTGGGAGACACACACAATGTATGTTATGTTTCTGCAGGCATCAATGGTTGACACACCTGACAGTTGTGACTGTGCCTCTGGGTGCGGGCCTGTACATTGCATTGTCCTAAGTTGTCACAGTCAGGGGTTGATATTGGTGTAGCACATTGTCCTGCATTATTTGGGCACTTCTATGTATTTGTTGGGGTGTGAACATGGTCTGCATTGGTTGTATTTGGTTGACAGCCGGCCCTCCTTCCTACCCAGCCAGTCAGTTATCCCACCATGGACTGTGCTTGCATTGCAGGGAGTGAAATTTGTCTTTCAAGATGTCAGTCAGTGGTGTCCTGCTGTTGGTTGTTGCACAGTTGCCATCGGGGCCGTGTGCTCCCCACAGCAGTTGCCAGTGTCAGCCATCTTGTCAGTTGTTTTCCACTCCCTGTGATGTGAGCATGGTTCAGGGTGGTGTTGATGGGACAGTTGTGGGGGTGAGCTATGTCTGTGACTATGACTCCCATCATGCTATTGCCTCCACCCCACTTCCCAGCATTCCCATACTTACTTGCTTTTGTGGGGAGTTCAGTGTGTGTGGGTGTGAGAGCAATGGCAAGATGGCTGACAGTGGTGTCCTGCTGTTGGTTGGTGTGCAGTTCCCAGCATGCCCTTGTGCTCCCCACAACACAGCACCAGTGTCAGACATCTTTGATGGGCCTTTCCACTCTCTGTGGGATGTGCATGCGTGAGTGTGAGCTTGCTGGGCCATGTGGTGGGGATGTTGAGCTGTGACTACGACTCCCATCATGCTATTGCCTCCACCCCCCTTCCCAGCATGCCCATGCTTCCTTCCTTTTGACTCTGCTTCCCTGTGGGGTGGGCTGCCTGTGCTGACAGGATGGCTGGGAGTGTTGTCCTGGCAGTTGTTTGGCTAAAAGTCCCAAGAGTGTCCCTGTGCTTCACACAACATAACCCAGGGTGGTGGTTCTTTGTGGGATCTTGAGTTAGGATGTGAGGCATTACATTCTCCCAGGTGGGTTATGTGGAGTTTGTGTTGAGGGTGTGTGTGAGGGGAGGTGCTTGTGACTATGGTCAGTGCTGCAAGTCCTCCTTCCCACCCAGCCAGATATCCCACCATGGAACGTGCTTGCATTGCAGGGAGTGGAAGTTGTCTTTCAGGATGTCAGTCAGTGGTGTCCTGCTCTTGGTTGTTGCACAGTTGCCAGCAGGGCCTTGTGCTCCCCACAGCAGTAGCCAGTGTCAGCCATCTTGTGAGTCCTTTTCCACTCCCTGTGATGTGAGCATGGTTGTGAGTGGTGTTGATGGGCCAGTTGTGAGGCTGAGCAATATCTGTGCCTACAACTCCCATCATGCTATTGCCTCCACCCCCTTCCCAGCATGCCCTTCCTTCCTTCCTTTTGACTCTGCTTCCCTGTGGGGTGGGCTGCCTGTGCTGACAGGATGGCTGGGAGTGTTGTCCTGGCAGTTGTTTGGCTAAAAGTCCCAAGAGTGTCCCTGTGCTTCACACAACATAACCCAGGGTGGTGGTTCTTTGTGGGATCTTGAGTTAGGATGTGAGGCATTGCATTCTCCCAGGTGGGTTATGTGGAGTTTGTGTTGAGGGTGTGTGTGAGGGGAGGTGCTTGTGACTATGGTCAGTGCTGCAAGTCCTCCTTCCCACCCAGCCAGATATCCCACCATGGAACGTGCTTGCATTGCAGGGAGTGGAAGTTGTCTTTCAGGATGTCAGTCAGTGGTGTCCTGCTGTTGGTTGTTGCACAGTTGCCAGCAGGGCCTTGTGCTCCCCACAGCAGTAGCCAGTGTCAGCCATCTTGTGAGTCCTTTTCCACTCCCTGTGATGTGAGCATGGTTGTGAGTGGTGTTGATGGGCCAGTTGTGAGGCTGAGCAATATCTGTGCCTACAACTCCCATCATGCTATTGCCTCCACCCCCTTCCCAGCATGCCCTTCCTTCCTTCCTTTTGACTCTGCTTCCCTGTGGGGTGGGCTGCCTGTGCTGACAGGATGGCTGGGAGTGTTGTCCTGGCAGTTGTTTGGCTAAAAGTCCCAAGAGTGTCCCTGTGCTTCACACAGCATAACCCAGGGTGGTGGTTCTTTGTGGGATCTTGAGTTAGGATGTGAGGCATTGCATTCTCCCAGGTGGGTTATGTGGAGTTTGTGTTGAGGGTGTGTGTGAGGGGAGGTGCTTGTGACTATGGTCAGTGCTGTGAGTCCTCCTTCCCACCCAGCCAGATATCCCACCATGGAACGTGCTTCCATTGCAGGGAGTGCAAGTTGTCTCTCAGGATGTCAGTCAGTGGTGTCCTGCTGTTGGTTGTTGCACAGTTGCCAGCAGGGCCTTGTGCTCCCCACAGCAGTACCCAGAGTCAGCCATCTTGTGAGTCCTTTTCCACTCCCTGTGATGTGCGCATGGTTCATGGTGGTGTTGATGGGACAGTTGTGGGGGTGAGCAATATCTGTGACTACGACTCCCATGATGCTATTGGCTACACTGACTTGCCCAGCATACACAGAATTCCTTTCTTTCAGTGGTCTTCACTGTGTGTTGGTGTTGTAGTGGTGGCTACATGTCTGGATGTGTTTGTTAGTTATATTTGTGCCACTGCCTAGCTGTAGTTGTAGTTGTGTTTGTACATGTGATGACACGGTTAAATGTAACTTTGAGATGGCATGTGTTGTGTTTATCTGACTGACATACACATTTTGGGATGATTCTGTTCTGGTTGCTGTGTAATTGATAAGAGTGCATGGTTTGACTCTCCCCTTGACAGTGATGTGTGTGTGTATTGTGGCAGAATATTGTGTACATTTGTTGTGTACTCACCAGGCTCTGGGATGTTTTCTAGTCCATAGACGCTCACTGGCGGAAGGATGGCCCGCACCTTCTCCTCCCAGGGCCTGAGGTATACTGGCTTGGCAGGAGGGCCACTGCCGGTGTGTTGGCTCAGGAGGTAGTCCTTCTTCAGCAGCTCCCGCACTCTCCTGCGCACGTCATACCACCTGTTCTGGATGGCAGTCTTTGTGCGCAGACATGGTGATTGTGCGTTCACCCTGTTGATGATCCTCTCCCACATCTTTGTTTTCTGGGAGATGGGTGTCTGTTGGACCAGTGCGCCAAACAGCTGTGGCTCTACCCTGAAGATCTCGTCTACCAGGACTTCCAATTCACAATCTAGGAACTTGTGATTCTTCTTTGGGGGCATGGTGATGGGTGGTGATGGTGAGTGATGTGTGTGTTGGTGTGCAGGTGAAGGTGTGTGAGTGTGTGTTTTGCTGGGTGTATGTGAGGTAGCTATTTGTTGGTGTGCTGATGGTGTGTGGCTTGTGTGAGGGATGAGCTGTGGGTGTGTGGTTGCTGTCTGTTGTGTGCTGGCAGGTGAATAGCATTTGCAAAGGATCATGGTTGGGATTTGTGTCCTTTATATGGGTGGAGTTGTGGGTGTGTCTTTGTTCTCTGTCCCCCCCCCCCCAGTATTTATTGGCTTTGTAATTGCTTGTTTGGCCTTTTTTTGTGTATTTTCCCTTAGTACTTTCTGTGGATGTTGGAAACGTTCTTGTGACCGAGTCGGACCCTGCAGTTGTCTCGTACGGTCTTCTCCGTTTCGTTCACGCTGTGTTTGTGCTATTTTCTATGCTGCGTACGCGTCGGTCGCGGTGTTTTGTGTTACTTCGGCTCGCAGTTTTGTATGCGTGTCGGTCGTACGGCTTGTCATCCGTACGACTCGATCGTGGTTTTCGCGCCTTGCATCGTACTTTGCGGTTTGGAGTTCGCGGGTACGTTTCGGTCGGATTTGTTCCAAGTGCGTGTCGGTCGGTTCGATTCGCGTGTTTTTCCGGCCGGATTGCTGTTTTCCGTGCGGCTCAGTCGTTCGGCTTGGGTTCCGTACGTGTCGGTCGGATTTTGCACGCTTTGCATCGTACTTGGCGGGTCGAGTGCCACAGGTACGTGTCGGTCGGAATTAATTCCGGGTCCGAGTCGGTCGGTGCTTTTTCCGGCCCGAATCGGAATCGACCCCATAGTGTCCAAACATCCTCAGTAAAGTTATTATTACATACGTTTGTGTGACCAGTTGAGCTATAGGACTTATGTATTTATATTGTGGTAAGTACTTAACTGCGTAGATATGGGCCAGTGAAACTGTGTGTTGTGTAAACATACCTCACACATTTTTATTAGAGCAAGTAAGTAATTAGGTAGTTTTTTAATCTTTCTATGTGTATATCCAGATTAAGTTGCTTTATGTTTTAGTCTGACATATTAGGATAGTGCTGCCGGTGAGTCACATAAGGTGAAACATTGACACATTGCTCACTAAGTCCGATTTTCAATGCCACACAGGGGCCCATATGGCTGTCATGTGTATATTCTTAAATCTCAACAAGTGGAACGTTGTAAGCCTATGTTTCCCTGTGTGGGTCAACACTTGAATAGTCTTAGATAACAACTTTCCTTTACTGATGTAGAGTGTTCACATATGTTATATTGGATCACGATGGATACATGTTGTGACCAGGAGAAGTACATGCAGAGTGTGCCATGTAACTTACACAATAGTATGACTGTTTGACAGTGTAGTAGCACATTAACATGAACAGTGATTGTCATTGACATTTGACTTGTGTGCAATTATTATACACTATGGTAAGTGTGAGCTGTGAGACATATAGGGCCTGATTTATTAAAGTGGTGTGTTGGCCTTGTATCATGCAAGAGTTACATAAGGGCAACCCAATTCTAAAATCAAGTTGACTAAGTCACACAAGGCCACCTTGCGTGGCCCTGAGAGGATTGGTAAATGTTCAGTAACTCAAGGCAGGACAAGTCACTGCCTTGCGTTACTCTCCCCCAGTGAGGTATTCCATGGGTGGAGCATGGATGTTCCCACGCACACACCCAATAAGTTTTGCACATTCCCAGATTTACCATGAGTGGTAGACCTGGAAATACAACAAAATCTTATGTCTTCATATTGAATGCCTAACGAGAAGCAGTGCCTTTATTTCTCCTAGTTATTTCCGCTTTCTATGTGTGCTGTATTCTGCAGCACACATAGAAAGAGCCAAATGCTTCTAAGGATTAAGTTTGTGCAGGAAGGTGTCTCCTCTTGCACAAAAACATGTCTGCCTGGTTTTCAGGCACCCTTGCACCATGACACAATGGTCTCAACATTGGTGCTAACCAGCCAAAAAGGCACCAGCACAATAGATGGCAGTCATGCCCCCATATAATGGTAAATGTGGTGCATTCCTACACTCTCCCTTTCACACAGCGCATCGCATCAAGAGGTATATATACTGTACGTTGTGTGGAATGATGATAAGTCAGGCCCCCAATACTTACATATTGACAATGCTTGTGTTTTAATCTTTCAATGACATGCATAGAAGTATGAACATTGCACTAGCAATCTTTGAGGTAACTTCAAATCCTTGTCTAAGGTAGGGCATATTTTTGATAGTCAAGATATAATAAACCAAAAAAAGATTTGTTGTTATTTTGGGCTAGCAGATGGGTGGTAATGAGTTCAATTTCTCGGGTCAGTGTAGAGCTAAAGAAAGATTACTAGGTAGTGTGATCTCATTAGTTTTTTCTAGTTGTATGCACACTTCATAGATGCAATGTGTATTGATTTTTGGCACACCATTTAATTTTATTAGGATCAAGTCTGACAATGTGTATCTATTACTACATTTATTTTGCTTTAGATGCATAGGCCTGAGAGTTGAAGTGTAATTGGTTGAGCTCCATATGGAGACCATGGGCCATAGCTGAACAGATATTTGAAGTCTATCACAATATGACACTTTGCAGGAGCACATGTGACTTACATCTTACATGAACATCCCTACATTTGTGATGGTGGTAATTTGACACTTATTGAGCAGATTAAGGACACTGTGTGGTGAGTCATGATAAGCAACTGTACTGACGTATATTTTGTATAATGGCATCTGTGTCTTGCATACATGATGAACAATTCCATGTTATCAGACAATGTCTACAGACACATACAGACATGATGTGATGAGAAAGAATATGATTAGTATAGATGTGTAAGAGGTGTTATAGTCACACACACCTTCAGGTATATGCATCACCTTTTGGGATTCCTACTCAGTGAAAATTTTAAAAATGCCAATATTGAAACACTCTCTTCATGGTCACCACTCCTGTTTGCCTTGCTGCCCTACTTTATTGGTCACTTATGTAATTAATCCCTATGTTTGAATTATGGCAGATTTGTGGTATTCACACATGAGATAGTGTTATGTAGATGTATGCCACAAATACTTCACAAGCTGTCTTGTAGGATAGCCATACATACATACAATTACTAACTTTTTCATTCTTAATGATATTTCTAAATTTGGATGCATGACATTGTGCATTAGATGCACTATCTGATAATGTGGGAACATTTCTGACACTTAATGAGTTGTTATATATTTGAGGACATGTAATGAATATTTTATATTCTCCCATATTTATATGGGCCCATTCATTGATTTGCATCACACTAGGCAAGATAAATACATAACTAAACATGTGTCTTTGTGTAACTTTGTTTATGTTTGCAATTTAATGCTAACACAAGGCAGGTGCTTCTACTGTATTACATTTACATTTCACTGGGTAGGCATTACATTGTACTTACTATGCAAGCATGCATAGATTTTTACACATAGAAATGTGTCAACAGAATTTCTCACATGTTATACCAAACACAAGAAACCCCTTGCACAGTGATGCTGCACGTGAGTACTATCAATCATTGTCATCCGTATTAACATTATGCATGTATGATTCATACTGTAGCATTCATAGTATGGGGATATTCATTCTGCAAATATGTATTTGTGCAATAAGGTGTCCCATCTAGCACAGATACATAACTGCCTGTCACACATTCACACTTGCACAGTTTATGCAAGTGTGCCTCATTTTAACATTTGCTCAACACATTACTCCAGTGCTAGGATGCAGCAGAAATGATCATTTGTTTGTATTTAAGGGCCTCTAGTGATCTATCCCCTTCATACAACAAAGAGGAAGTACAAAACTAAGGTGACATTATGCAAGCCACACAAGCCCACCTTGCTTGGTTCTGCATGGCTTGGTAATGTGGATAATGGCATTCATAGGAGGTACCTGCCTTGTGTTACTCTGTCCCTGGGAGGTGTTCCATGGGTCTAGCGTGGATGTTCCCACACACAAAGGCTTAGAATTTTGTACCTTACAAGATGTACTCAGAATGGTAAACCTTGGAATTATTAAAAATGGTACCGCTTCGCAGGATAGGCCGAATGATAATAAAATATTTATTTCCCTTTGTTGATTCCTCTTTCTACATGCACAGCAATAAGCAGCATACAGAGATGGAGGAAAAGGCCTCAGAGGATCATTATTGTGCAGGAAGGTGTCCCTTCCTGCATAAAGACAACCCATCCTGAAACACAGGCAGCCTTGCAGCATGATGCTAGGGTCCCTGCATTGGCGCAAGACAGCAAATAGTGCACTAGAGCACGCGGAGCACTAAATGGCCCTTATTTTTGGCACATTCCTATCTCTCCCAATCATGCAAGGCAGCGCAACAAGGTGTTGTGCTGTGTTGCATGCAATTGTAAGCAATTTGAATATATCTGCCCAAGGTTGTTGTTCCAGCATTCTGTGACACTTCAAATTATCTGTCCCTTTATTTTATCAATTCATTATACAGTAATTTAAACCTTATTTAGGACATTACACGCATTGTGTTTTCACTCACCCTAACTCTCAACTCCAGCTACCAACTCTGTTAGAATAAGGGATGCCACCGGCTCCTCCAATGGGTCTAACTCATCCTGCCAATACAAATGTTTTTCCCCTGGACTTGTTAAAACCCAATCTTTCGCTATGTGGCCGCTTAATTATCAACCCAACAACAACAAATATAACTTCGATGTCAAAAAAACAGCAAACAATTGTGCTTCAACTACAATATTTAGAATCTCATAGATAGCTAACAAAATTTACATAAATCCTGTTAACATTTGATGACATAATATATCATCCATTGGACCAGATAGATTATCAAAAACATTTTGTCCAACAATAACATAAAAAATAATCTATACATTTTTCATCACTGCTTGTCCTCCACTTATTTTATTTATATGAGAGTTTTTCACATAGCAGTTTCCTAATTCCAACGGAAGGAAGTAAGAAATCACCAACAGTGCAAGAAATTTAGACCAATTTCATTAGTTAATGTAGATTATAACTTTTTTGCTAAACTTCTTGTGTTGCATATTAATCCTCTACTCTTTAAATAATTGGGTAAGGAGCAAACAGGTTTTGGTAAAGGTTGTCAGAAAATACTAGAGTATTTTTATACATTATTGATAAATCAACACAGAAACCCTACCCTTTGGCTGCAATTGCATTGAATGCAAAAAAGCTTTTGATAGAATGATTAGGATTTTATGTTCTCAACACTTCAGTGGTTCGACAAAATACATAGATTCATGGGTTCATTATTATTGATTTTCAACTGAAAATGGCTGTATATGCTGATGATATTCTCCTATACGTTGCCAACCGAGAGGCTACTACCCCAGCCTTTTTGGAAGAAGTCAGCTCTTTTTATAACATTTCTGATTATAAACTTAACATTACTGAATGTGAAATTTTGCCATTGAATAGATTTTTTCAGAAACATATGTTCCAATGTACAGCCTTTTTGTGGAAACCTACACAAATTAAATATTTAGGTTTATGGTTTGTTGCCTCTAGTAAAGATACTGTTAAACTTAATACATTAAATTAACTGGCACGGATCAAAACTAAGGGGCCCATTACGATAACCGGCAGTAAAAAATCCGCAATCTACCATAGCCTGAAAAAACCGCCCGCCTGCACCATGGGAATACCGACCGAGCAATTATGATGTCGCGAAGCAACATCCGCCCGCGGCGGTAAAAACACACAAAATTCCGCCCGTCCATGTCAGAGTAGAAGATCATCCGTCCGCCAGGGACGCAATCCTGCCCGACAACCCAAATCCGCCCGCTCTGACGACCGAGACACCGGCCGTGAAATTATGATCTCCCCGACATGAGCGCGGAAAATCTACATATTTTCCGCACGCCACGGTTAACAACAGAGATGAATAACTGACACGGCGGAAGGCCTGGCAGCCACGTCCGTGCACGGAAATCATTGGCGGACCAAAGAAATACACACAACATGGCCAACAAGTCCACACAGCAAACTGCGCCAAAATACCCAAACACAGAACACATCCCAAAGACACATCCCCCCTGGCAAAACAAAAAAACTACAAATCCCAGGACACCAGGCACAACACACCTGAAAACGACAGCCCATCATGACACAGCCACATAGGTGAGTACAAAAGCAGCCCCTTCACAGACCACAATCCCTTGCACCACTACAAAGCGAAGACGACAGCAGAGAACCCAGAGAGCCACAAAGGAAAGCAGCATACCACACGCACGCACACATCACACTCATCACCAACAACACCACCACCATCACCACTGAAACACCTGCACCACTAACCCCTGCACATCACACACCACACACCACACACCCACCACACCAGCACCACAAATACCAAACCACACACCATGGCAACACAAAGAATGCCTAAGTACACTGCCACCGAGTTGACGGTCATGGTCGACGAGCTCATCAAGGTGCACCCACAAATCTATGGGAACCAGGTCCAACAGACACCAGTAGCCACCAGAAACAGAATGTGGAGCAGGATCGTAGACCAGGTGAATGCAGTTGGGAACGTGCCACGCAACCGGGGTGAAATTACAAAGAGGTGGCACGACCTGAAAAGCGTGGTCAGGAAGAAGGAGGCCAAGAATCGTGAGCTGGCTGACAGGACTGGCGGCGGAAATCCCGTGCCATTCAAGACCTTCAAGGCGTGGGAGGAGAAGGTGCGAGGCATTCTACATCCGGAGAGTCTCACCGGAATACCAGGGGGAGTGGAGGCTGGTAAGTACAAACAGATGTATACCAGCACACCGCTATGTACTGTCATGCACTACCAGAATGCCATAGCTCCGAGGGCCAAACACCCCCATGTCCAGTACACAATCCACAAGACATCTCTCACACATGCAACAGACACTCCCACACACTCAGCCCAAAGGTACCAACAAACAAAACCATGGGGGCATGTGTACAGTCAGCCAGCACCACAACTCCCACCAGGTCCCCTTGTACCCCAGATGCGCTGGAAGGAGCACTCCCCACACCCACACTAATGTTGCAGCCATAGCTGCACTAACCAACAAGTAACAGGTAAGTAGCCTTACCACAAAGTCCGTGTATCGGAGGGGGGACTGCAGAAGTACAATCCCCACCGGGCCCCTAGTCCTACAGCGCAGCAAGATGGAGCACTCCCCACACCCATGTGTCAGCCATTGCAGTGCACACCTTCACCCGACAGGTAGATATGTTTCCCTACATGGAGGGGGGTCTGTGGGTGGTAAGCCATCACCACAACTCACAACACGGCCCCCACTCCCACAGACCAGCAAGATGGAGCACCCCTCCCTCTCATAACCATGTGGTAGCCATTGCATTGCACCCTCCAAACCAACAAGTAGGTAGACTACTGTACAGGGCGGGGTGTCTGTAGGCATGAGGACTGTACTACGACTAACATTTGGGACATGTCACGTAGCAGAGGAACAGGTAGCACTGCTCCCTGTCATAATCATGTGACTAATGTGCACACGGACATGAATTACAGAGTCATAGCCCACATGAGCCATCTCAAATACAGTAACACGTAACGAGTCACGTCAGCATGCACAAGTCTAACTGGAGCACTGACCCACATGGCGTGCACTGTGCCAGTCATCACACATCAGCAACACCATCGAAGTCTTGTCCATGTAGTCGGGTCTGCATGTTCCGTTGACATTGTACAACATCACCCATGTAAGTCTATCTTGTCTCAATGTAACAGAGTGGAACCCCAGTAATGTCACATACACCACTGGACCCATGAACCACACAGCTACACAATGCACATTCGAAATCCCATCCATCTCATCTTTCAGCCCCAGTGTCATGAAAGTTATAACATCTAAACAGTTGTCCCATATACAGTAGTTCTGCAAAGATTCCTGCCAATGACCAAAAATGTGTCTGCAGTGTCTGAAGCGCATGTCACACTGTGATTTACAACATACCTAATATAGTCAACACCCCAAGAGCACTGCATTGCTGCACATGGCTGAGGGTAGCACGCACACCAAGGAATTGTCCCATCTGCAATACGTTGTGTGGCACACAACCATTACTCACTCACCACAATGCTTGCTGTGGAATGCCCATTAATGACAACAGTGAGCAGATATGCTGGCTAAGTCAGACATACACACACCTTTGTCTCTGTAGTGTCGTGTGGCCAAAACACATGTCCCCTTCTGCACCCATATGTCACAGTATGTACCACAAAACCATATTTAATATCAAAAGCGTTCATGGGGCTGTACCCCTTTTGCCATCTGCGTTTCAAAGCGTTTCATTTGAACCCCAAAACCATATTTCATCTCAAAAGCGTTCATGGGGCTGTACCCCTTTTGCCATCTGCGTTTCTAAGCGTTTCATTTGAACCCCAAAAACATATTTCATCTCAAAAGCGTTCATGGGGCTGTACCCCTTTTGCCATCTGCGTCTCTAAGCATTTCATTTGAACCCCAAAAACATATTTAATCTCAAAAGCGTTCATGGGGCTGTACCCCGTTTCCACCAAAGCCACAAAATGTAGGGGTACTGCAACACACACCGATTGGCATTCCAAATCCGACCCATGCCATATGCACCCATCACCCTTGACCTTGCCAGGTAGGTCGCTCCCCCACCACACAGCTCCGCCTGTGCTGTCCGCCCGCTGCTGCTGCTGGTAAGCTCGCCCCTCTGCTTGTGGCCTCGGTGCCCGTTTTCCTTCTGTTTCCCTCGCTGCCCCCACCCCCCTTGTGTCCTTTTTGCCTTCTGTTTCCCTCGCTGCCCCCACTGTACTGTGCCCATTTTTTCCTCTGCTCCCTCGCTGCCCCCACCTCCCTTGTGTCCATTTTGCCTTCTGTTTCCCTCGCTGCCCCCACTGTACTGTGCCCGTTTTTTTCCTCTGTTCCCTCGCTGCCCCCACCTCCCTTGTGTCCATTTTGCCTTCTGTTTCCCTCGCTGCCCCCACTGTACTGTGCCCGTTTTTTTTCCTCTGCTCCCTCGCTGCCCCCACCTCCCTTGTGTCCATTTTGCCTTCTGTTTCCCTCGCTGCCCCCACTGTACTGTGCCCGTTTTTTCCTCTGTTCCCTCGCTGCCCCCACCTCCCTTGTGTCCATTTTGCCTTCTGTTTCCCTCGCTGCCCCCACTGTACTGTGCCCGTTTTTTCCTCTGTTCCCTCGCTGCCCCCACCTCCCTTGTGTCCATTTTGCCTTCTGTTTCCCTCGCTGCCCCCACTGTACTGTGCCCGTTTTTTCCTCTGTTCCCTCGCTGCCCCCACCTCCCTTGTGTCCATTTTGCCTTCTGTGCCCCTCGCTGCCTCTCTCCATTCCCGCCGCTGCGTCCCCTGCGGCCCCGCCCCCCTGACTGCCCATTCGCTGCCCCTGCCTCCCGCCTCCCAGCTGCTCCTCCCTCCCACCTCCCCATATATGGCGGCCGCTGCGCGACCGCGCCTAAGGCAAGCCCGTCTGCGCCTGTCCGTGCCTGGACCACGCCCAGCGCCAGAACCCCTGGGCCGCGCGCCCCCGCTCCAGCCTCGAGGACCGACGCCGATACGATGCCACCACACTCCACGCTCTCAACCCCGGACGGACGCACAACTGCTTCAAGGCCGCCCCGAAACGCACCCATGGTCCCTTCACCTGCCGGAACTGCAGCTACACCAGCCTCAGAGCCACCGAGGCGCCCGCCAAGAAGGACCTCAACCACCTCCGGTGCATCCTACTGAACACCCGCTCCGCACGCAAACACGCCGTCGAGCTCTGGGACCTACTCGACACATCATCACCAGACGTCGCCTTCCTGACAGAGACCTGGATGAACGACTCCTCCGCCCCCGACATCGCCATAGCCATCCCAGACGGCTATAAGATCACCCGCAGAGACCGCGTCAACGCAGTAGGAGGAGGAATCGCCATCGTCCACAAGAACAACATCAGGGTCTCGACCAGCACCGACGACACTCTCAGCACCGCCGAACACATGCACTTCCAGATCCACACGGACCCCAACACCACCCTTAGAGGCACCCTTGTCTACAGACCCCCTGGGCCCCGACCCCAGTTCAGCGACTCCATCACCGACTTCATCAGCACGCACGCCATGACCTCTACCGACTACATCCTCCTCGGAGACCTGAACTTTCACCTGGAGAACAACAACGACAGCAACTCCACCACCCTGATCGACAACCTCGCCAACCTCGGGCTGAGCCAGCTCGTCACAACATCGACCCATTCCGCCAGCCACACGCTTGACCCCATCTTCTCCTCAAGCTCCCACGTCTCCTTCAGCCACACCACGGAACTCCTATGGACCGACCACCGCTGCATCCATTTCACCTTCCAGAAACCCACCACACACCACCGCACCCAACAGATCCCACGCCGCTGCTGGAGCAAAGTCACCGAAGACCAACTTCGGGCAACCCTCGCTCTCAGCCCTCCCTCCGACCCATCCAACACCGACGACGCTGCCTGCAACCTCAGACGATGGATGGACGACTGTGCCAACACCCTCGCCCCGCTGAAAAACTCACCTACAGTGACACCACAAAAAGAGCCAGCTGGTTCACCTCGGAACTCCTAGCTTCCAAGCGTACCTGCCGGAAACTAGAGAAGAAATGGCACAGTGATAAGACACCGGACAGCCACGCAGCCCACAAAGACGCCATCCGTAACCACCACCACCTCATCAAGTCCGCCAAGAGAATCTCCTTCAAAGACCGCCTCGACAACAACGCACACAACAGCAAGGAGCTTTTCAACATCGTGAAGGAACTCTCCAACCCCAGCTCCAACACCAACGACATCCCGCCGTCGCAACCCCTGTGCGATTCCCTCGCCACCTTCTTCCACCGCAAGATCGCCGACATCCACGACAGCTTCAACACCCAGACAGCCCCAACTAAGATCGATGCACCAGACCCGCCGCACACCATCGACCACGACCCCCTGCCAGCCTGGGCCAGCGTGAACATCGAGGACACCATCAAGACCATGAGCACAATACACTCCGGCTCCCCGTCAGACCCTTTCCCGCACCACATCTTCAACAAAGCCAGCAGCTCCATCGCACCCCAACTGTGCAACGTCATCAATCTCTCCTTCGAGACCGCGACCTTCCCAGAGAGCTGGAAACACGCAGAGATCAACGCCCTACTCAAAAACCCAAGGCGGACCCGAGAGACCTCAAGAACTTCCGGCCCATCTCCCTGCTTCCGTTCCCAGCCAAGGTCATCGAGAAGATCGTCAACAAACAGCTAACCCGATACCTCGAAGAAAACAGCATCCTGGACCCATCCCAATCGGGGTTCCGCAGCAACCACAGCACTGAGACTGCCCTCATCGCCGCCACCGACGACATCAGGATCCTGCTGGACAACGGTGAGACCGCAGCCCTCATCCTGCTGGACCTCTCCGCCGCCTTCGACACTGTCTGCCACCGCACTCTACGCGCACGCCTCCACAACGCAGGGATCCGAGACAAGGCCCTGGAATGGGCCACCTCCTTCCTCGCCGGCAGAACCCAGAGAGTCCGCCTCCCACCATTCCGATCCGAAGCCTCCGAGATCATCTGCGGCGTACACCAGGGATCGTCCCTCAGTCCAACACTGTTCAACATCTACATGGCCCCGCTCGCACGCATCGCCAGACAGCACGACCTCAACATAATCTCCTATGCCGACGACACTCAACTGATCCTCTCCCTCACCAAGGACCCAGTCGCCGCCAAATCCAACCTCCATGAAGGAATGAAGGCCGTCGCCGATTGGATGAAGATCAGCCGACTAAAACTGAACACGGAGAAGACAGAGGTCCTCATCCTCGGCTCCAACCCCTCAGCCTGGGATGACTCCTGGTGGCCAACGATGCTGGGAGCAGCCCCGACACCCACCGACCACGCACGCAACCTGGGAGTCATCCTCGACTCAACGCTCTCCATGGCCAAGCAAGTCAACGCAGTCTCATCCTCCTGCTTCAACACCCTCCGCATGCTTCGCAAGATCTACAGGTGGATCCCGACAGACACAAGAAGGACAGTCACCCAGGGCCTCGTCAGTAGCAGACTTGACTATGGGAACGCCCTCTACACGGGAGCCCCGGCCAAGCTCATCAAGCGACTGCAACGCATACAAAACGCCTCCGCACGCCTGATCCTCGATGTACCACGCCACAGCCACATCACCCCCCACCTGAGGAACCTGCACTGGCTCCCCGTCGACAGGAGAATCTCCTTCAAACTCCTCATCCACGCACACAAGGCACTCCACAAGACTGGCCCAGCCTACCTCAACAGACGACTCCTCTTCTACGTCCCCAACCGCCAACTCCGCTCCGCCGACCTCTCCCTCGCCACCGTCCCTCGCATTCGAAGAACTACCACCGGCGGCAGATCCTTCTCCCACCTTGCCGCCAAGACCTGGAACACCCTTCCACTAAGCCTACGACAGACCCAAGACCTGCTGACCTTCAGGAGGCTACTCAAGACCTGGTTGTTCGACCAGTAGCAGCCCCCCCCCTTTTTTTCCCTAGCGCCTTGAGACCCTCGCGGGTAAGTAGTGCGCTTTACAAATTCTGTGATTGATTGATTGATTCCATTGCCTTGATCACGCACACACATTGTAGAGCCATACACACGCATCTGGGAAATCAGTGCACAACTGTGCACAAACTGTGAATGTCAGACATCTAACACAAACCTTGCAAGGTGCAACACAATAACCTTTCGTCTCCGCCCCACAGGTGACGAACAGCATGATGCTGGAGAGGGAGACAGCAGCCATCACAGCCAGTCCACAAGCCCTCCACCCAGACTCACGGATGTGAAAGACCTGGACACCTCTTCGGATGAGGACTCCCGACCAGGCACATCTGCTGTGGCAGGGCGCAACCGCTCCCCAGGACCCCTCCTACCCACCAACCCATCTCCCAGGGCTGGTGACCAGTCCCAGGCCCCTGCTGCCACGGTCATTGTGGCCACCACCACTGCCGCAACCACCACCACCACCACCACCAGGGCCTCCCTGACCACTCACCCTGCGCAAGGGGTGGTACGCACGTTGACATCAACCCTGGGAGCCAGAACGAGGCCCCGGGTGACCAATGTGGCGAGTGGGCAGGTCGGTGGCAGCAGTTCAGGTGGGAGGAGCAGGGTCAGGCCAACGCCATCAGAGCCTGGGAGCCAAGCCCTGCCACAAATCGCCAGAGTCCTTGGGGCCTATGAAGAGGCACAGGGACAATGGGCCCGGTCAGCTGCCGATACGCGGGAAGTCCTTGGGGTGTTGAGATCCATGGACACCCATATGGGCCAATTCGTGACCCGTATGGGCCAACTTGTCGGCCTCATGGGCCAGCTAGTGGTGGTGGTGAGGGCCCAATGAAGGCCAACCACACCACCTCCGCCACCACCTGCTGGGGCGCAGGGTCATGCAACATCCAGTTCCCCTGCGTCCACAGCGAGTGGGCAATCCTCAGCCACCACCAGCAGCCCACAAACACAACCCCCCCTCTCAAACGTGGAAGGGGTCGTCCGAAGAGGAAACAGGTGTCCAGAGATGACTTCGCACGCTCCAAACGCCAGTGAGTCAGCCAGCCACGGTGTCCATCTACTGCATTCACTTTGACTACTATCCTACCCCACACTGCCATGTGAATGGCATGTGTCTGTCGGACTGTGGACCCAGAACAACATGGGTACACCTTGACCATCACGCGGACATGATCGTCAACTCATTGTTTCAGCATGCACCACTTTTGTGATCACCTTGCCCACAATCACGTCACCGCTTAAAATAAATATACCTGGATCACATTCTGTTTTATCTGCTCTGTGTTTAATCAAGGATGTGCATCCGTCACCATGATCAGAAATGCATCTGGAGTGTGGTATGTCGATAGGCCAGGAGAGGCTGTAGGGACCTAGGGGTGAAAAACAGAACAAGAGTCCATTGAATGTGTGTGTCACACACTCATCGCACAGTACTTGTCATCAAGTTTAAGCAATGTACACACATCTCACAGAGCAACAGGGCACAATGCTACAGCCACTGTCAGTGGCATACTACCCTGGACATGGACAATTGCCACACAGCACTCAGTGAACAATAGGCCGCCGTGACAATGCACACATACACCTACACAACTACAGCAACATCAGCCGTCGTACATGGTCACTCACCGTCAAGTGAAGTAGCGGGCGATGAGCTGCTGACGCTCATTCACTGCTTCCTCCTCTCTACTGTCCTCGTCACTGGACACGGCTTGGTCTGTAGGCGGGGGCCCTGGCTGATCATCGTCATCCAGTATCAGGGGGATCTGCCTGCGAATCGCGAGATTGTGCAGCATGCAGCATGCCACAACTATCTGGCACACCTTCTGTGGGGAGTATGCCAGTGCACCCCCGGTGCGGTCCAGGCATCTGAATCTGGACTTCAGGAGTCCAAAGGTCCGCTCCACCACACGTCTGGTCCTCCCATGTGCCTCATTGTATCTGACATCAGCTGGTGTCCCAGGATTACGTAGTGGGCTCAGCAGCCAAGGCCCGTTAGGATATGCAGAGTCACCTGGGTGTGAGAAACACAGAGAATCGTTGCATTTCCAACAGGATACAAGACAGCATGTCACACCCAGCACGCTACACGAGTATGCATACTCACCAACAATCCATGCACGGTCCGGTTGAAGATTGGTCATCATTCGTGGGAGGATGCTGTGGCGCATGATGTGCGAGTCATGGGCGGATCCGGGAAACATCGCACACACGTGTGTGATAATCATGTCCGCCAGGCACACCACTTGCACATTCAGGGAGTGGAAATGTTTCCGGTTCCTATAGATGTGCTCCATGGCCTGTGGTGCAACAAGGCCAACATGGGTGCAGTCAATTGCACCAACAACGTGGGGGATGCGTCCAAGGGCATAGAAAGCACCCTTCACTGCCGCCAAATCACGAGCCCTGGGGAATCGGATGTACCGGTTCCTGTAGAGCATCATAGCTGACAGGACATCCCGTAGCACCATGTTGCACATGGGCTGGGACATCCCACCTCCACTGCCCACCATGTGTTGGAAAGATCCGGTTGCGAAAAAATGCAGTGCAGCCATCACCTTAGCCGTGGGGGTGAATGCTGTAGGATACACCCTGCGAGGACGAAGGTGGGGTTCCAACATTGCACATAGGTGATGCAGGGTGGGTCGGTCCAGACGGAATTTCCTTATAACCTCCACATCCTCCATGTCTGCCAGCAATTGGTAGGGGCGATGTATGTTTGGTCTCCTCCTAGGACAGATGGAAGTGGACACATGTCAATGCAACACACCACATGGCATTTTCACATACACAAAACTAAAATTACTGACAAAGCAATAGAATCACATAACAGCTGACAAGTAGGGACAGCACAGCTACAATACTCTTACACAGGCCCCCTTACCAATAGCAATGACCACTGACACCAACCATTGCTATGAGCATGCACATGGGGATTTAGGCCATAATAGCTTGAAAGGCATGATGATGATTTCAGACTGCATATGTGAGAAGCGGCAACACCACGGCAATATACCTAGCTGCTGTGCCTGACACAGCTTCCGAGGCTGGGTGAGTATGGCACACACCAACAACACAATGTACACAGGCTGAGCGGCCCAAACAAGTGGGTCCTGTTGCACAACGGGATATGAGACAGTCAATGATGTCCCTAGTTCACCCAATGTACAGCACTGTACGTATCACACCTCCAACACACATTGACAGGTGTACACATTGACAACTCCATGACAACACAGCTGTGTGAATGCAAATACACATCACAAGTGACACGTAACGTTGCACGTGCCAAGTGGGAGATGTACATTGAGAAATATGGCATGTGTGTGCATATGCACATCCCATGCTCCCATGCCAATGTGTACATGATGATGTGCCAACAGACATGTGGAGGCTGAGCACTGTCCGTCAATGCCTATGCACACAGCATGAAGTGGCCCTGTCTAGTGTGGACATGCTCCCACACACAAATCATGGCCACACCTGCAAATGCATGGCGCACATTAAACTGTGGATTCCACATGGCACCAGCGGACTGTACCCGCTATGGACCAGGCCCTTGAGGCCAACTCTAATGGCCCTCGCGGTTGCATCCTGCGTGTTCGACTATAGAGGTAAGCGTACCGGGACAGCTCGGAGCAGGCCATTGTGTGCATTTGAAGTAGGCAGACATGGTACACCAATCGCAGCAGCTTGGACCCACTGAAACTGCCCCAGGGGGCTATATGAGTGTGGGAGGGAGACCGGCATTACCACAGCTTCCAGGGACTGCTGCCTGGCATCCCTCAACAACACCTGCTGCTGCTACCACCTGTCCACCTTCATGTCGACGACTCTGAAGATATGTCCAGGTCCACTCACCAGCGAGGAGCTGGAGATCCTGGATTCCGAGCTCCACGCACACTGCCCAAGGCTATTTCTTGCAAATGTGTGTGTAAGACAACTACAGTGTGTGTGGGAGTGCATGTGGGGGACACACATGTCGTTGATCCGCAGCACTATTAGTCAGAGCCTGTGGGGTTCCGACATGCACTGCTTACCATGCTTACTACAGGTGGAAGGGGTATGTAGGCCCTTTGGCGCTTTCCCATGCATGTCCCTCCCGAGTGGTGGTACATGGCATTTTCATGTCAGACATCCAGTGACGCAGCCACTTGGCAATGCAGGACTCAGGGCAGTTATTGCTTGTGTGAATGGCTGGCTGGGTCCCTGCTGGCCTTCTCAGTCTCAGCAGACCAGGGCTGCACATTGACCGCCCAATCCTAGAAGGAAACAACACTGACTGTACAGTGGGTTACATGTGTCTTTAGTTCACAACTCTCCGGAAATGCGCAAACTCAGCCCTGTCGATTGAACACTCCAGGCCTTGTGATAGGGATGTGTGTGAGAGATAGTGGCACTGAATGTGACCTCCATTGCGGGGTGAGCCATTCACAGGGCGAGTACATTGCGGGCTGCGCAGTGTTGGACACAGTGAGTCCACCCACAAAGATGTGTTGCCTTGTGATCTATGTGTTGGTCTACCTGACAATGGACAGTAGATGTGGGCAGACTACACATTGCTCAATGTGCTGGCATCCTGCATGTGAATGGGATGGACAGGTACCGTGTACACACTCCCACCAGCATGCATTCACGTGTGGTGTACACATGCTGTTATGCCATGTCCGATTACTTCTTGGCTCTGTTACACATCTCTGAGTATTTTGGATGGGTCAGCATCATGCCACTGTGATTGGTGGATGTGGGTGATGATGAGAATTGTATGAGTGATATTTCAACCCTCTTGTGTACCATCCCTGCAGTTGGAAGTCCTCCAGCCCAAGGCCTTGTGATGAGCCATTGCATCCAAGTTGATGCCTCTGTGTATGTGTCACGACAGTGCAGCCAATTCCACAAAGGGTGTGACGTCATCTGCCGGATGAGCGACTACGTGGCGGAGACGAATCGGGGGATGCCCCCTCGTATTGTCAGGTTAGCACGGCGCTGCATTTCACCACTAATGGTCTGCATCGTGACAGTCACACAGCCTGTGCCGGATTCACGTTTGTAGGGGCATCAGCAGCAAGCAAGTGTACAGTATTGTGGAATGGTGTCTTTTGCTGTGAGAGGCAGCATGTGTCCACAGCCTACCCATAATCTGGGTAATGTGATGTTTGTTGTGTGATGCAGTGGGTTGTAAGTGTACTCTGTGCTGGGTGCATCTGACATGCATATGCGATTCCTGAGGGTCAAGATGTAATTTGAGCACTCTGCATTGTCAATGCGTTCAGAGTCGTAGCCCTCAGGAACAACCTGTAGTAGGCTGGGGTGCCAATTCACATGTATGTTTGAGGCACTGTGCCTACTCTGATTTCATTCGGACATATGTGTGCGATGCCTCACCTCATATTCCTGGTACTTACACATCCGGCACACTGTGCAACAGTAGTTGTGCTCGTGCGAACAACAGGTGGATGGCATGGGCTCATGACCATTGTGGACTGTCATGTTGCAGTCTGTGTGAGTGGTGTCCCATTCTGCTCCATGCAGGTATGTCCTTGGCCTAATTACGTAGTGGTCATCCTTGCCACCATCAGGACAGTGGGTGTGCACACAGCGATTTGTGGCTATGGTCGCAGGGTGACACAGGCCGGGTGTTGTGCTATGTGCACAACACATGTGCCACTTATTAGCGGCTTCATTGTCTGTACGCCAGCCATTACGTGTTGATTGTGGTGGTTGTATACAATTGCACAGGTATCGTGCAACATGTGGATTTGGGAATGTTCTGTGCTGCTTCCCTTGCACATGTCTGTTTAATTGATGCCAAATGAGTGAGGCTACCTCGCTCTCTCTCATGTAGCATCTCCCGTGGGTGCTGAGGGACAGGGGACGGTCAACAGTGGTGAGGCATCGGATGAAGCAGCTGCACAGGAGCTGAGTGAGACAGATGTGACCAGCGCCTCGGAGGGGCCAGACGTGTGCTGGATGAATCACAGGCCGAGACGGCAATTTCTGCGTCATCTGAGGACAGAGGTGATGCATCCATGTTTGCTAGCACAGGGGACGTGGACTCTGGCTCCTCTTCAGCCACGCGGAGGCCAATGTCCGCCCTCCCATCTACTTCCACTGGTGCAACACGTGTCGGCACAAGGATGAAGGATAGAGTGTCCTTCAGACCAGGCACAGCTGCCCCTGCACATGTGACCCCTGCTGCCCTCAGTGCTGGGTCTGTTGAGCTTGTGCGGCATCTCTACGTGGGGCAGACAGCTCTCCTCAATAACTTCATTGCCCATGACATCACCTTGTCGCAGGTGACATAGTTCATGGAGGGCCTACATGTATGCGTGGGTGGGCTACACCAGACTGTCCAATGGTTGTCCTCCCCAGTCAAGGTGGGCCTTCAACTGGGCCAATCTCAGGCTGACATTCCTGACCCTTTCTCCACCCCCTGGAAAGTGGCACATCTGACAACAGCAGGGCACGAGTCCTAACAAAAGAAGTGGGGGGATGCTGACGTCACGACAGGAAGTGACATCACGAAAGGTGGCTTGCACCGTCAGACTCATTGCCTCCCCTCGCTCACCCCTTATATGCGATTGCATCATAGAAGCCAGCGCGTGCACCAGCAGCTCCGATCTCGCCCCAGAGAGGCCAAAGAGTGAATGTGTGGCTCCATTTGCTCCAGTTATCGAGCTTGCGGTAAAATAAGTGGGGGGACGCCGTCCACCCGCGTGGTAACCCGACTCGAGCCCTGGAACAGTGACAATGCATGACAGTCTCCAGAGTCCAGATACACCACATGCAACACACAGAAGCTGTAGCTGCCCTGGCGGGCCAGGCCGCAAAAACCATCCCAGACGAAAGGTAGACCCACCCCGGCGCGCATAGTCATTACATCCGCTGCCATTGACAAGGTACCCATTGAGTGAGATATGGGCCTCAGGGTGACGGGCCTCCGAGCCATCCCCCGCCAACGAGTATCATGCAACTCACACATATCGCAAAGCCAATAGGACACTTTGCCTGCACACCAGGGCTCGAGTCGGGGTACCACGCGGGTGGACGGCGTCCCCCCACTTATTTTACCGTGAGCTCGATAACTGGAGCAAATGGAGCCACACATTCACTCTTTGGCCTCTCTGGGGCGAGATTGGAGCTGCTGCTCACGCGCTGGCTTCTCTGATGCAATCGCATCTAAGGGGTGAGCGAGGGGCGGCAATGAGTCTGATGGTGCAAGCCACCTTTCGTGACGTCACTTCCTGTCGTGACGTCAGCGTCCCCCCACTTCTTATTTAGGACTTGTGCCCTGCTGCACACTGAGAATGTGTTGCCTGCGAGATGTGACCAGGAGAAGGGCGCCATGACCTCCCACCCACCAAGCTCCACTGCCATCCCGTGCCCTGGGTAGCCTGTGCAGGTGGACAATGTAGGGGTACACCTGGAGGACAGGGGATGTAAGTGCCTTGGCAAGGGCCTGGCAGACGCACAGCAGTATCCAGCATGTCCCCAGAGGGAGGGCTAACGTCTACACCTGATGCAGCATTGATCGTGTGCCTGCCTGTTGTGCCCACACGAGTTCACATTCATCCCCAGACAGGTAGGCTTTCCAAATACCCAACACAGTGGAAATCTACCCCTCCGGGATCCTCCCCACACAGTCTGTTTCAACACTGCATGAGTGCACCTACCCGTGCCACCCACCCACCTGGGCCAAGCAGCCCTCCCGCTTCACATGCCACATGTGTGTCTTCCACAGTTGTGCTTCTCTCTCAGGGGCGGACCTCCAAATGTCCCGTAGCACACAGACTGCACCGAGTCGGACTGGCATCCTGTTGGAATGGTAGGCACCCTCACACAACTACCTGTGACACAGTGGTGGCTGTAATGGCTATTGTGACTGCCATGGCAGTGTTGCTGGCCATGGCAGGGTACACTCACACACAATGCATACGCAGCTTTTCGTATCACTACTCTGCACATCGGACTGGCCACTGTCCCTGGGTTTGAACAATATTGCCGCCTGTCTATGTAATCTGTGACTGGATGCTGTAGTTCCTGTAGTCGGTTGTGTCTGTGTAGTTGCTGATTGCAGTTGTTACTGTGTGTGCATAGTTAAGTGAGGCACATGCCGTGTATGGTACCTCAACAATTGCAATGTCTGGTCTCACATTCCAATGTGTTTTACACGTGGCTGGGACTTCACTTCTTTCAGACTCTGCTACTTGTGTGTGTGATGAAGGAGTGTTTTTGTGACACGGATTGTCTGCATGTATTTGGTGGTATTTCTGGGAAAATGTATACGTGTCATGTTTGCGTGCAGGCAAAGCACAGGGTGTGAGTCTAGCCACAGGATGACAGGTAGCATGTGCAGAGTGTGCGGGTATGTGTGAGCTTACTTTCTGGGTGGCCAGCAGTGTAGGTGTATGTTAATCTTGTGATGAACATTGAGCCTGGGCACATGGCTTACTTTCAATGTGTGCATTTGGGAGGTGTAGGTGTGTGTGGTGTGAAGGGTGTGACTTTGGGGTAGTGTTGGTGTGTGTGTGTGTGTGTGCGCTCTGGCAATGCCAACTACACACATGTGTTACCCAGGGGTATGGTGGGTGTTTGTATCCGTGTTCAGGTCTGTGAATGTGAGCACGTGTGTATTGTATGTTGCACAGTGTGCAGTGTGTGGGTGTGTCCTTGCAGTTCAGGATGACTCCTACTTGATATGTTTTGGCCATTGTGGGTCTGCAGGGTGTGTGACTGTCAAGATTGTGCCTTGTTTAATTAAGTATGTATGTGAATTTCTGCAGTTCATACTCACTGTGCAGACCTGCCCACCCACACTGATTTCGTGTGTGTGTTTTGTCATGCATTGCTGTAGCATGCTTCTTGCGTGGCTCCTAATTTTGCTTGATGAGAGGGATGTCAGACTGTGAAGGTAATTGTACACATATGTAGGACTGTGCTTTGTAGTAACCAGGCCGTCAGTGTTAATGTGATGATCTGTTGGGCCACGTCAGAGTCTGACAAGCCAAGGCCCACGACCTCTGGAATTTCACTAGGTCCACTGTGGCGGCAACTCATATGCATTGACATCCAATGACACTAGACTACATGCTCATCTCACGACTCTCGTGTACTTCACACACTCTCATCCTCTCTCATTCGTACTTGTCTTCGATGAATAATTCTACAGAGTCACATATTTGCTTCAAGGCATGTATTTGAGCTTACTTCCTCTGTGATGCAGTATAGTGGACACTACTGGCAGCGAAATGCATGTGGAGGATATACTTAGCATGATTACACATACAAAAGGGGGTACAGGTAGATGTGATTAGTTGTTGATTGTGGAATAATGGCTTCAGAGTTACAACTGCCTTGCCCTTGCTATGCTAAAGTACATTTGCTCATTACTGAAGGGCTCTAGACTTTGACACAGACAGTATTCCTTTTGCCTACCAGACAGCTTGACATCATCTCAGTTCCATGGTACAGGATTACCACAATAGTGACTCCGACACACCTGCGTCAGAGGTGACATCAGAGCATGAGCCTACATGCATGCAGCAGCGTCTCACAAGTTGTTGCAATGTGGTGGCTACTGATCATGACACAATAACTAGGGCCATGTTGTAGGGGGTTGCATTTGTTGTCCATGCAAAAGTCCTGGCACGGGAGTACAGACAAAGGTGAGGTGACAGTTCTCACGTAATACAGCAGACAGATAAGTGTGCACTGACAGGTGCATGTGTTCAGGTGCGCAGAATACATATTATAGCATAGTTGTTCATGTAGTATTGGCCATGTGGTTACTGTACACAAGTCCCATACCTCAGCCTCCCCCTGTTCATGCAGAGACACGGGATATGGTGAGGAACAGAGTGCATGTCCCGAAATGTCAAATGTCATGGCAGTGGAGTTCATGGTAAGGTGTTTGTTGCAGATTGTATGGTATAGTTGTTGTACAGCTAACTGCCCACTCCGTGCGAAAGCCAAGCATAGGTACGGTGTTGAATATCAATGTTCAATTGGGGGTATTGAGTCGGGGAACCATGAATTGACAAGTTGTCAGGTATGCGATACCTTCCAGCAGAGCATCCCTCTCATTGGTGGTAAACATGGATGACATCCAATGAAGCGGATGGTGGGTAGCAATGTGTTCATCGTAAATTGTCCCTTGTAGAAGCCTGATGGGACATGTTGGATGACATTCGATGAAACTGTGATCCAGAAGACGTTGTGCGGAGGCACACTTGTCCCATTGCAGTGTGTGTCCGATTGCAGCCACAAACGCCATGCCCACATGCACTGAACAGATCCTGTCGTGGGCGTCCAGGGGTGCAAACAAGTGTACCAAGTCCGCCTTTGGATATGCCGGGTTGGAGAGACACAAATCCACAGGCCAGTGGAACGGACACCTCCGACAGTAGAAAACGGGGATGACGCAGCTGAACATTGCAATGCGGTAAGTTACTCGGTAACTT
Source organism: Calotriton arnoldi (assembly GCA_963921515.1). Lineage (NCBI taxonomy): Eukaryota > Metazoa > Chordata > Amphibia > Caudata > Salamandridae > Calotriton > Calotriton arnoldi. Next base: position 2,135,340 of record CAWUFW010001590.1, read on the forward strand.
ACATTCAGCATAGCCAGATTTGCACAGCTCACTATCTGTAGCAAGCTGTCACTGTACAGCTGCATCTGTCCGGCGTAGTTGAGAAGCACTGGTGCAACAGCCATTTTGCTACAGGGTGATGTGATGGCGTGCTCCGGCTGCCTGAGCAGTCAGCAGAGTGCAACCTCCGACGATGCTGGGAATTCTGGAATGGATGTACGGCGGCAGGACTTGGGGTATGGCTTGGGCGGAGGACACAGGCCCTCATCCCACATGCTTCAATGAATGGTCAAGGCCAGTGGTGTCTGACTCTTTCCAGATTACTTGCATTTGACCCACAAGGAGGAGTGGTATAATAGTATTTTGTAGTATTATCTTTCTTTCATGTTAGGCGCTATCTGCCAGTGGGAGGTTTACTCTGCATGGCTATGTTTGACCTCTTGTTGGTACAATGGCTCCATTCTCCTGCAGAATTTTTTGCAATGTAATTTCAGAGTAGGAATGGAAGGCCATTCAGTGCTATCTGCTCTCCCGTGTGTGGGCGGGACACTCCGTTGCCGCTGTACATTGAGGCTTCTGTGTGGGTGTAGTAATTGGGAACACCTGTTCTCAGGCAGCAGGGTTTTTCTATTTTGTAGATTGCATGGCTTGATATTGCGAGCAGGATGGAATAGGTATTTATGGATGAGAGTGGCATGCCTTTTGCGGACAATGTCCATATTCTGCGCTGTTATGTAGCAGCCGCCGTGTGCTTCTCCATGTTTTGCACACAAGGGTGTGTCCTATTTTGCCATCACATTACTCCCCTGTTCGGGACACTTGTGTGACATCCAGTTGACAACTGTGGGTTGTCGATTGGGGACATGATTGATGCAGGAGGGCCACGTGACATGTGCCTTCAGGGTGGGGCTGGTGTGTGGGGTGTGTAGTTGTGACCCTGTGGTGTTTGTGTGCAGCCCATGCGTGGTGCTGTCGTTGGCCTCTGCATTGTGCGCATGTGTACGTGCGTCATCGCCGCTGCACTGCGGTGCCGTGACGGGGACGTGAATTCCTGGTCCCGGGTAGTGGGTGCCCAGGATGTTGTGAGTTGTTTTATTTTAACAGGTGGGACATGTGTGGGTACAGTGGTGGATGTGTCCTGTCCACACAGGGGTGTCTGGGGTGGCCATGTACAGTTTTTCCGCCCTTGCATTGTGTGCAGTGTTTGCGTGCCCTTGTTGTGTGTCTGCCTACCTGCGTCGTCGTTGCGCGTTCACTCCTAGGTGGTGCATCAGGTAGAGCATGGGGATGGCCTGGAGAGCAGGATTCATTTCAGGGTGGGCCGCCTTTTTGGTCTCTGTATTCAACAGTCGGGTTTCCGCCTTGGTATCTCGTGCGGTGTCTCTTTGCCGGTGAGGCTGTTTGGTTGTGGCATCGTAATTTGTACGCCGGGCGGTACGTCATTTCGTCGGACGGTGTGTCTCCATTGGCTCGCGCCGCTACGTAGACGGGCGCACTTTGATGGCGGGCGGCGTCGCAGGCTTACGGGCGGTGTTTGGCTGACTTTTCACATCCTAATTGCGCAGGCGTGTGGGCAGTTGCTGGCGGACGGTAACTAGCGGTTTGTGCCTCCGACAGCACGGCGGCAGTGCTTCCGCCCGACATCGTAATCGGCCCCTAAATCTGATAAATGGAATCCTTTATTTTTATCCTGGAGGGGTTGGTTGAATACAATCAAAATCATGTTTGTTCCATTGCTTTTATTTTTAGTATCCATGATACTCATCAATGTTACTGTAACCCTTTTGAAAGAATTCGAATCCTTTTTACTACAAATTTTATGGAACCTTAAAAAGAGTAGAATACCACTTTTGAGGTTAGAATTACTTAAATCTGAGGGAGGAGTTAATTTTCCAGACTTTTGGAAGTATGCAAATGCTTTTGTGTTTAAACAATCTTGTTTTTGTTTTGGTTATCACTTATATCTGGATCAATTTAGAGAAATCAATTGTTCATCCCTTTTCCTATACAGAATTTCAGCCTTTTTCACAGAAACCTTTCTCTCAAGCATTTGCTATTATTAAAAATACATGTAGAGGTTTACAACCAACCTATAGCCCTGATATGTGTATTAAGAAAGATTTGTTAAAGTCCACAATCTGGCATACCAAACCCATTAAAATAAAATTAATGGCAACTCACTGGTCCACTTGGAGATAAAAAGATCTTATTTGGGCTAGTCAATCATTTTGTAATAACCTCATCCTGTTATTTGCCGATTTACAAACCACAATTCCCCTACCTGAGACATTTAGTAGGAAATATTACCTCTTGTGTACTGTTATATAGGGGTGGGCGGAACTTGCAGAGTTTTACTCCCCGAAATTCCATGGAGTTAAATATAAATTCTGCGAGATTCCATGGAATTCCGCCCACCCCTGGAAATTATTGCTGCTTCGCTTTTCCTGCTTCAGGAAAGCCCTTGAAGAGACATTCTGCTATTTCCAGGCCCTTTAGCACGTGAAAGATAAGACTTTTAATGGCTTTATCATATTTTTCTGGGGCTGTGCACTTTGGCTGCATCTGTAGAAAAATGGTGTTGTTATTTGTGCATTTCTTTCAGCTTCAATGCACTGCCAGCGCTGTGCTGAAGAATGCGATCTGCGTAGCACCGGTAATTATCAGCACTGCCATGAAAGCGTGCACAGTGCTGTGCACAAGGGTGACTGGGGAAAATCCTGGGTTCACGCTTTCTTGAGAGCGAGATGTCAATAGTAAGAGCAAGTGGCGTACTAAATTGTGTTTTTTCCTTTGGCTCCTTCTTCAATCTTGTGCTTCTGTAGAAGCCCCCGGCTGCAGGCTGCATTGGGCCACCTTACCGAATGGTGCGACCTGCAACATAAGACACTGAGCATCTTTGTGTTCCACTAGCACACACAACTCACGCGTCTACCATATCTGGGTAAGCCCGACATCACATTGTTATACAAAGGCACACACATTCAGTTAATAAAATATGTGTTACAAGAAGCGGGTTCACAAAACAACACACAGTATATCACACTGACATCCCAGCAGTATCTGACACACAATACCTCTCCCGAGCACGAGCAACACACTTGTCATGGTCTCCGTGCACACAGTGTCAGTAGCACACAATGCAGTCACAGGGTAGCTCAACCCCCATAAGCCAGCTGTGCCCATGACAGGTCAGGACATGACAGACCCACCTCCCAGTTTCTGGTTGCATGGGAGGAGCGGCCACCACCTGCTACTGCATTTGAATGGGAATGCCCTGGGGAAGCCCCCTCCCCTCTGGCCGGAGAGGAGGGGGTGTCCTACAGTGCAGGTGAGAGGGCACTCTTCTCACCCTTTTGCATAGCCTCTTTCGGTCTTCTCCACCCCTCACCCAATGGCACTGTGATGAGAACTGTGCCTTTCCGCATAACCCTCCCCGCCCCATTCTAGCTATGTGAAAGGCCATACTTTCAGCTTTGTGCGCAAGCTGTGAAGAATATGTCTCATCCATCTCCCACCTTTACAGCAGGGTTACTGCTCGAAAGTCTAAAAAAAAAGCTGTATATTTAATTGACACCTAGACCAAGGAATACTCCTTTTGTAACTGAGAATTTAAAAAAGTTAGTTACCCAGGATTTTAAAAACTATGGGCCTGATTTAGATTTCGGTGGAAGAGTTTCTCCATCAAAATGGTGACGGATATCCTGTCTGCCGAAATATAATTCCCATAATATCCTATGGGATTTATATTTCAGCAGATGGAATATATGTCACCGTTGTGACAGAGTAACCCATCCGACAAAATCTAAATCAGGCTCTCTGTCATTTTATAAGATACAACTCCCAACAAAGGGTGAAGTCACTCATCACCTCCTTCCTTTTATCGAACCTTAGAAGCAAGCTTGCAGCTCCGTAAGCAGGCACACTTGCTAGTTTTTTTTTAAGTAGTGGGGGAGTATGAATTACCTGTAAGGGCGAAGAATGAGCAGCATGCCTCTGCTGTGGTACCCTAATGACTGTCCAAGGATCAGGTGGCTTGTTCGCAGGTTAGGTTGCTGCCACAAGAAGCTGAACTTCTAACACAATGGCAGCCATGGTCCATGCAGGTAAGAGCAGTGGGGCGGTGGGGCCCGGTGGGGGGATTTCGACATACGACCATGAGGGAGAATTAATTATTTATTTAATTTTCCGTCGCGGTCGTATGTTGAAATACCCCCCCACCTGGCACCACCGCCTCACCGCTCTTACCTGCACGGGCCGCAGCTGCACAATGGGTGGGTGCCAGTAAATTCCAACACAAGGCGGTTGGTGGAGTTTTTGCAAAGTGGCAGAACTCAGCGGAGTCCTCCGGCGGAGCAGATTTTACCACCTACCTCTACTGTTAAATTGCATGCTCATTCTCTCCTACCTGATATCTCACATAAACCCAATATTAATAACATTATTGCAACAATTTTGCCTTCTGGTCCTTAGACCTCTCGTGTATATCGGCTGGTTAATGCATTTGCACCTCCACGTTTGAAATTGAAATTTGAATTAGCTTGGGAAATGGATTTCAATGTTTCATGGTCAGTAGAAATTTGGAACAAACTATGGTTAAAACTCCATAAATCCTCACGTAATGCCAGCACTACTCAAACTCTATATTTTATTTTTACTGGAATGGTAATGACTCCTAATATTCTTTCCAAGTTTGATGCTTAATGTGAGGCAAAATGTGTAATTATCATAAAGTTGACCTTATGGATATGATTTTTCCTTGTCCAGCCATTGATGCTCAAACAAATATAATTTATCACATTAGTCATGTATTCTTAGGTAGCCTAGCTGATATCTGGACTTCAAGTTCCGTTGATATTTGTTTGGTTGATTTTTGAATAGTGCTTGCCTTTCAACAAATTCCTAAAACTGGCAGAATGCGTCAGATGTCTCGTTTATAACTTGGTTGCACAGTGTTTGCTATAATCATCAACTTGATAATCTTATGTCTTACCACCTTTGCTTGCTGTTTCACAACATAATTTGTGGTCTCCAGTCATGTCATATTTAAATCTAGTATTTCACTGTAAAAAAACTAGGTGTATGCAGTCTATTAAGGTACACAAGCCACCATGATGTTTTTCTTTTATCCTCATTATGCACTTTCTTGTTTTTACATTTTCAACACATCATATTTGCTCTACAAGATCACAGTCTGTAGTACTTACTGGTTATGATTATGATGTTTATATTTATTAGTGCTTTTTTCAGTTAGCTGTTATTTGTCCTTTCCATTGTCTAATATTCTCCATCTTTTTTTCTTTCACTAATGTTCTGACATTTATTTATATATTGTTTCTTGCATATTGTATAATATGGATCTATATATATTGGAATATTGTTTGTATATTCCTTTCTATTGGTTTAGTTTTATTTTTGTTAACTGTGACAATGTCATTTCCCTGCCACTTTCAGGGCACAGCAACCATGGGAGCAAGGGCTCTGCCTTTTCTACGATTTGCAGATCAAGCATTTCTTGAAGTAGTCCGTCACTCTCTGTCACAGCCCTTTTGTATATTTTAAAGCACAGAATCCACCCAATAAACTGTAAAAGGTCCTTTAGATCTCTTCCATAGCATGGAGAGTGCTACTTGTTTAGGCCTTCCAGACTAGCACACTCTGTTCCCTGCAGACATCTTTAGATTGAACCTCCAGCAGCAAGGTCCTATGGCAGGTTCCTAAGATTTGACACTGGAACTCTGCAACCAATAAACACCTCCCATTCTTGGACATATAAGTCTGTCTTTCTCATTATTAGTTCCCCAGTGGTGGGACAATGCTATCTTGCATCATGCTTGGTCTGTGGAACTTGTGGGCCGGAGTGTTGGAATCCAGTTCCTGTACAACCTCCTGTCACCTGTCTTGGAAACTAGTAAACAAAAGGCCTGATTTATATATAGGCAGGCAGACCTTTCTCAGTCAGGGAGACAGAGTAATTACTCAGTTACCTTGACAGAGGTGCTGCCTGTCAAATTTGGAAATGGCAGCCAACCTGGCCTGCTACGGGCCCCCAAAGTCGTTTTCCGACAGCCGATCCGTGTCAGACAAATCGATTTGGAACGGCTGTCTGAATCCAACATCGTAATCGCTCGGTCGGAAACGCTGTCCGTAGAGCCGTACGAGTCGGCTCCAACCGACTCGGTTTCTCCGAATGCCGGTCGGAACCAAGTCAGAAAGACCAAACGGTTATCTACTATCGTAATCGGTCGGTCGGAGATATTTCCGAGTAGGTCAGAAACGCAGGTTCCAAAACGGATTCGGACACACCGAATGCCGTTTGGAGCCTTTCCGACCGACATCGTAATCAGCCCCTAAGTTGTTGGTATAGATTAGTTTCTTAATGGTCAATGATGTAACTCTTTAAATATTTGTTGTCTGCCTCTGTATTCCTTATTATTGTATGTCAGTGTATGTGCAAAACGGTTAGGGTTTGATTGGGTGGGCACAACTTCATTTTCTGGGCCACACACCATGCTAAAATGTAGGTGTTGAAAATGATTTAGGTTTGAAAGGAGTTGTACTAACATGGATTGGTGAAGAGGATTCAAATTGAATCAGATACTACCTCTACTTTCCTCTGTTACTATTGTGACTAACCCAATTTGGGGGTTATCCACTGTGGTGACAATGATATAGGACACTTAACTGGAGTTAGTTTGGAAATGGAGATGAAGGAGACATTTTCCATCTTAAGGTCTATGTTTCTTAGCACACTTTTTGTTATCTCAAATATTTGTCAGAGACAAAAGTAGAAGTGGTGCACTGTAAATGCTGCTAAGTTTGAAAAGACTCAAAGACAGGCAAACAAGGCAGTGTCAGCATTCCTTTGTGAATATCAAATGTATTCCATTTTTCAATTAAATATAAAATATGGCAAAGCAGCACTGTATCGTCCTGATGGTGTACATTTTTCAACCAATGGAAACTATATTTTCCATTTCATACCTAAAAACTTTTCTTGACAAATATATATAATTATGTTTTGTGTAACAAAAAAAGGCTTTTTTAAGAGCCACCCAATACTATGTCTAATTCTATTTATATTTCAATAACTATTGCAGTGGTTTCTAGACACTTTCGAGAAACTACAGCGGTACAGAATAAACCTTTTAAAAAATATACATCAATGTAAATACTTTTCCCTAACTCTACAGACTTTACTAAACTACCTAATTTCTTCCTATGCATTAGAAAAAGAGTAATAAACTATATTTGATGCTAAAACACAGAACAAAGACAAAGGGGCTCATTACGATGGCGGATGAACATGAGTCCGTTTGCCATCGTCCCGGGGCTTGGGACCATCCGCCTATATGGCGGCGGTCCTGCACATGGAATTACAGTGCGACCGCCACTGTGGCGGTCGCATTGTGCATGTTTACCATTGCGGACGGTGCTGCTGGCTACAGCGCCCGTCGCAATGGTAAAAATGCAAGTTTTGCATTTCCCTGCACTACATGGCAGGCACCACGCGGTGCCTGCCACATGGTGCAGGGAAATGTGTACAAAACTTGAGTGCCCCTGCTGAAGGGGGGCCCGCTACAGGCCCCCAAAGTACATCCCCGCCAGCCTGTGAATGGCGGTTGAACCACCAAACACAGGCTGGCGGGGATGCAGCATCCTAATCTGGTGGATGGTGCCTGCTAGGCACCGCCACCATTTTAGAGATACTTGGTGGGTCTGCCAATGGAGGAGCCGTGGCCGACGGACTTTGCGTCCGCCAGCACACCGCCCGCCATCGTAATATGGCAGGCGGAGAAGTGCTTCGAGATGGCGGTTTCACCGCCATCGTTATGAGCCCCAAAGTGTGGTCTAAATAATTTGGCTACTTTTTTATTTTGCAAGGGCTTTAATTGACCTATAATATTGTGCTTCGTCATTGCCAGTTTTCAGCCATTATTACTTAAAAACAACTGAACAAATTCAGATCAAATAACAAATAGGACCCTTTCCACACCATAGTCTATATTCCTGGCAAACTTCATGTAAATCTGTTCAGTCATTTTGTCACTACATCTGTTTAAAAGGTCTGTGGAAATGCATTGGTGGAAAGACATGTTTTGGGACCCCTCTTTTTTCTTTGCACGTCCTTAATTAATCACACACAAAACTTTTCATGATCAGCCAATGAAGAAAAAAGAATAGATCTGCAAAATGTCCTGGAGGTTCATCCAACAGTGACAAATATATTAGCAAGCAAATATCTCTAGGAAGAGTTTTTTTTTGTTTCACTAATTACTTTGACGCCGTTTGACAAATGTGCATAAAAGTTTTCAAAAAGAAATCTTATCCACTTCAGTCCCTCCACTGAATGTTTTGTGCTAATCTGTTAAGTGGGGCCAGAAATAAGGGTGGTGTTCACAAAAGTGTGATTTTTTATGTTAATTCCCAGGTGTAACTATGGGGCTCATTACGATAGCGATGAATCCGCCACTGGCAGCCTGCCGGTGGCGGATTCACCGCCAATGTGCGGCCATCCTCCGCCCGCCACATTAGGATGGCGGGCGGTTTGCTGGCGGATGGGAAGTCCGTCTTCCATGGGTCCGACACAGGCAATCGTTACAATTGCCTGTCGGACCCGGAAAGCATACCTACAATGGTGGTGGTACCGAGCAGGCACCGTCCGCCATATTAGGATGCTTCATCTCCGCCAGCCTTGAATGGCGCTTCACCCGCCATTCAAAGGCTGGCGGAGATTGACATCGGTGGCCTGTTGCGGGCCCCCCTTCAGCAGGGTCACTTTCCTTCTGCACTTGGGGGGCACCATAGTTCCCTGCACCATGTGGCAGACACCGCATGGTGCCTGCCACGTAGTGCAGGGAAATGCAAGCCTGCATTTTCACCATTGTGGCGGGTGCTGCAGCCTGCAACACCCGCCGCAATGGTAAACATGCCCAATGCGACCGCCACCGTGGCGGTTGCATTGTAATTCCATTGGCGGGACCGCCGCCACATAGGCGGTCGTTCCCAAGTCCTGTGACGATGGCGGACAGACTTAAGTCCGTCTGTCATGGCAATGAGCCCCTAAGTTCTTTGATACAGAAAAAATGGTGGAATGGAATTACACCAAATTCGGCAAAATGTTAGAACTTTACTCAGAAAGCGTTTGTAGTGACCTCCCCAGACTGGGTACCCGCCAATGACTATGCCACACACGGAACTTAGTCTTACACGTCTTTATTCATTTGCGTGTAACTGCTAACTCAACACTCTAACCCAGCCTTCAATGCATTCCGCTCTAACATTTACATCACAGTTCTACAGAATCCCTCAGGAGCCAAAAGTGTTCCATCATTTCAAATCTGCAAGACACTACATCTCCCCCTCTGTTAAATAAAAAATGACAATCAATTTTTTGCAACATATATCGATAGATAGACATATACAATTACATCTTTTCAATCAATCTTTTTGGTGCTTTAATTATTCAACCTAATCTTGTTCTGGAAAACTGGGAACTGTCATCACCAATGTCCAGGATCTGCATCAGCAGTGTAGAGGTAACAGCAGTCACTGATCTTTCCGATCCAGTCGCTTGTTCAACAGTTAGATCTGAGGAACAACTAGTTAAAGGCCTAAAGTGAGAAGAGTCTCTGGTGATACATTTCCCTGGGCGCTAGGCAGTCACCATGTCTTGAATTTGTAAATGACAGCCTCAATCTTTGCCTCCATTCTTTCAGCCTTCTACAGCTCCGAAGATATCTTCAGTTATTTGGTAGACACCACTTGAAGAGGTTCTGCATCGAATTGAGCATCAGATTTCCTTCTCTGCATCTGTCGAGCGAGAACTTGATCACCTTTCCTAAAGATAATATTATTTGCATGTTGTCTGTGGTCACCATATGTTTTCATCTTTTGTTTGTTCACCAAGTCTTTCTCATGAGTTGCTTTCTCATCTCTCTTTCTCTAATTGGTCCATTGAGGCAAATTGGTGTTCTTTGCTCTCCCAAACATCAATTTCTTTTTTTTACGGAGTTTTATATAGCGCAAACTTGACCCGAAGGTATCGGGTATCAGAGCGCTTTACATAGCACCAGTTGCGTTACATGAGGACACATTCATTTTTGTTAGGCACGGGGAGATTAAGTGATTTCCCAGAATCACAGGATGCGAAACGTATTTGCCGAGACTCGAACCCAGTTCCCCAGATTCGAGGTCGACTGCCCTAGCCGTTAGGCCAACTCCTCTCCTCAATGTCGCAGGACGTCCACCTGTGGTCAAGTGGGGTGTCAAACGATAAGCTCTCAATGAAGACTTCAACACAGTTTTTAAATCGAGCTTTTCAACAGTAGCATCATGCACTACTTTCTTTAGTGTACTCATAAACGCTCAACAGGTCTGTTGACCTGCAGCCACAAAGGTGTGCTCTTTTGATGTTTTATATTCAAATGCTCCAAACAATCTTTAAACTCTCGACTATTGAAAGGCGGGTCATTATGAGACTTCACTGTGGCTGGAACATCCCATGTTGCAAATATGCCATCTAGTCTTTCAATGACTGTTTCTTGTGTAGTAGATGAAGATCTTCAATTAATGGAAATCGTGAATACTCGTCCATAATCACCAGCAGGTGATGTCCATTGTCGAGTGGACTGAAAAAGTCAATGGCTATTATTTCCCATGCATGCTTTGGGAGTTCTGACATGCTCAAGGTGTGGTGTGTAGTTTTTGTAGAAAGGCGGTTGCATAGATGACAGGCTTTTAGTTCCTTTTCAACCCTGTCATCAAAACAAGGAGACCATTCACGATCTCGGAGAGCTTGTTTTGTGGCAATGATTCCACGATGTCCTTCATGGACCATTTCAATTATTTTCTGTCTCAGGCGCTCCGGAATAAGAATTCTCAACCCTCGTAGGATAACTCCTTCCTGAGTTATAGACAGTTCACCCTTGTCATTTGTGTATTTTTGATATTCACCATCACTGTTGAGCGGTCAAGGTTGTTGGTTTCATGACTGATATGTAAATATATCCTTCAGCTTTAACATGTCACTATCATGGCTCATGGAAGTGATAATCTGGGCAAATAAAAATCCAGCTGCTATTTTATTAGCCCAGATTATCACTTCCATGAGCCATGATAGTGACATGTTAAAGCTGAAGGATATAATTATTTTTACAATAAAATTGATATAGGTCTCAGCTGTCTTGGAGACAGTATCATAACCTTGTATAGGTACTCTGGAAATGTAGTCATTAGGGTTCTGATCTTTCCCTTGAAGATGCACAATGGTGTAATTATATTCTTTTAACCGTAGTCCCCATTGTTCAATGTGTGGAGGCATATTGACCTTTGGATTGCCAAATATATTCAGTAATGCTTGATGATCCATTTCTAGCATAAAAGGCTTTCCGTACAGGAAGACATGGACATTTTCACAAGCCCATGACACAGCTAAGCTTTCTTTTTCAGGTTGTGAGTAAGCACGTTCTGTTTGAGACAAACTTCTACATGCATATGTCACAACATTCCTCGAGCATTCAGGTGTCTGCTGTGTTGTGTAAGGATAGCACCTAACCTGACGGGCCTAGCATCAACAACAACTTCTGAATGAAGCTTAGGATTGAAGTACGCCATTTCTGTAGCATTTTCAATGGCTTGTTTAATTCTTTTAAAGCTTTCCCTACATTCATGTGACCAATTAAATGAAACATTCTTTTTCGTCAAGTCTATAAACGGATCACTTTCAGTAGCAAAGTCTTGTAGGTATCTGGAACAGTAACTGATCATGCCAAGAAATGAATGCGCCATTGAAACAGCTTGTGGGGGCTCAGCATTTGACAGCAATTGTATTTTAGCAAGATCTGGTGTCATACCCCCATCAGAAAATACACATCCAACGAATGTTTGCTTAGTCTTATTATACTCACATTTGTCTGCATTCAAAGTCAGACCTGCTTCAGCAAGTAAACAACATACTTGTGTATGAGCTTTATCGTGTTCTTTTTGAGTAGCTCCAAAAATCAATATGTCATTGCTGTATTTGAACGCATTCATGACAGACTTTATGATGCGTAGAATGATGTCTTGAAACAGTTCGTCAGCAGATGACACACCAAAACTCAGTCTTTTGTATCACAATAAACCCACATGTGTAGAAAAGGTTGTAATGTACCTGCAATTTTCTTCAAGTTTGAACTGATGATAGCCTTTATTTAAATAAAGGTGAGAGAAGAACTTTGTACCATTTAATTGCATTATCATATCAACAATATATGGACCTGGATGTCATTCTCATTCAATTGTCTTGTTTGCCTGACACATGCCAATGCATATGTGTACAGCTCCTTCATTATCCATTTAAGGCACTACCACTATGGGAGAAACCAATGGCGTTGGACCAGTTAAACGCTAAATAATGTCACACTTAAGTAATGCTTCAGGTTCTTTTTCAACAGCTTATTGTAAATGAAAAGCAATTTGTCTATGTCTCTGAGCAACAGGACAGACATCCTCATTAATATGCAACTTTAATTTTCCTAAACCATGAAATAACAAAGGAAACTGACTTTTGTGGTGAGCATTCATGTTATAATTCACGAAAAACAGTCCCATATCAGCAGCTGTGCTCAAACTGAGTAGACAGGCACTTGATGCCATAAATGGAATCACATGGAAGGGTGCTTGTACCTTAGTTTTCTTGTGTTTCATTGTCGCTACAAATTAACCTTGACTTTTTAAGTTCGTTGATGAAGCCCAAAATTATACTTTGGTTTCTGATCGCGTAAGTTGCTGAAATGGAGATAGTTCATTGTATTTCTCCTCAGGCATAATGTTTATCGATGCACTTATATCAATACTAAAAGGTCTTGAACAACCATTTACTTTCAATGTAATCTTCGGACAATGCTTGAATGACTTTGGTGCTTTGGCATGTTGATCTTTCTTTGACTGACATTTTTCTTTACAAGCGGCCAAACCGACATGTACATGCTTTTCTGAGGCAAGCATCGACATGGCACAATCATTTTCATCACGTTCATCACTTTCACTTGACACTGATACAGAAGAAATATTTGACGATGATTTAGATGACAATCTACTTTGTTCAGTGTCTATTTGTCTCAACTTATGCCATCGCTTGGCCTTGTAGGTGTGCGTCGAACGTGACTTCAGGAACCTTCTGGCAACCATTTTATCTTCACTCCGTGATGCACTTACTTTTTCCTTCACTTTGCACACCATCACAAAATGGTTCTTCTTCCCACGGCCTTTACATATCTATCCAAGAGCAGGACATTTATCTTTGTGTGGAAACGAGAATCTGCATCTAAAACACAACTTCTTTTTACATGAAGACATCACTTTGTGTCCTTGAGTCTTTTGTTTTGGCCTACTTTTCACACTCACAAGGATTTGTTCTGGGCACCTCCGGCCTCCATGTCAGCAGCTTGACTATCAGCACACTCTTCAGCTCTGGCCGCCATCAGCACTCGCTGCACACTAAGAGTTTCTCTCAGCATTCGTCGACTGAATGAATCTGAAAAGCATTTGTCAATAATTCTCAGACGCATAGCTTCTTCATCCTTAAATTAATTGAACTTACAATGTCTGATGAGTGTGTCGGGTCTCTCCACAAATTCATCAATGTTTTCACCAAACTTCTGGTGTTCTTGGTTGAAGATGTATTGCTTGTAATCAACATTTGCCATTGGATTAAACTTGAGATCCAACACTACCTTAATCTGAAAATATTTGGCGTCTTCGTCAGTTCCCAACATTTTCTTTAAGACTCATTTTACACTATCACCAGCAAGATTTTTGTGAGGCTTGATAATGTTTTTGTTACCAGTCTCTTCAAGTGCATCAATGAAATCATCAAATGTCTCTATCCAAGCAGTCCATCTATCACCATTATTTTGCTTTTTGATGGTATCTATCTGTGGTGGTGGTTTTAGGAAAGAGGCAGCCTTTTAACCATTTCTGGAATTGGTTGATATTTAGGTGGAGATCTTTCCGGCTCCCTCTGTGGTTCACCTTGAATCGATTTGTGTAAGCCATCTCTAAGCACTTGAGATGTGCTGGCCTCTGAATCATCCTTGATGACTTTGTAAATGACAGCCTCACTCTTTGTCTCCATTCTTTAAGCCTTCTACAGCTCTCAAGATATCTTTGGTCATTTCGGATTGTCACCAGCTTGGTAAGCACAATCCCTGTGCTACCTGGGTTGGGCCACCTGGCACTGAGGTCGTAACGGCTCACTTTACTCAGGTACTGGTGAGTAAATAACTGATTTGTTCTTTGACATCTCTTTGCATACACTTTGTTATCACCAGTTTTAACTTGTAATGTTATCTTGCCACTTGTTTTTATTAATAGCTGTTCTTTGAAAACCAGGTTGAATCTGACTTTAGCGTTAATGCTCCAGATTACGTATGACTATATATTGCATAGTAGTGCGGTACCTTTATGTACGGTCTGACAAGCAGGTTTTCGGTCACTGATCTGTAGATTTCTTTACAATGCTTTTGTTGTTTTCAACTTCTTTACAGCGATTGGAGTTGCTCTTTGACTCCACATTTAAGCATCGATTCCGTACTTCGACTGCAACACACATGGCACACACAGCAATCTCTTTGGGAGAGCCCCGTCAATCTTCGTGTTACTTATCCCCTACCTCATCTCCAGTTGCAGCGTCCTCCCGAGCCTTGGTCCGCCAATGACTATGCCACACACAGAGCTTAGTTTTACACATTTTTATTTATCTACTTGTAACTGTGAACTCAACATTCTAAAGCAGCCTTCAAGGCATTCCACTCTAATACTTACATCACAGTTATACGGAGTCCCTCAGGAGCCAAAAGAGTTCCATCATTTTTGACTTGCAAGACACTACAGAGTGTGGTGTAAATCTGTTCAGTCGTTTTCAAGAAATTAGAGTTGAAAAATGGGCTTGGGGTGAGCAGAAGAAATTCAAAATGTACATATATCTGGACTGATGGTGTCTATATATGGTTTGATTGGCCCATTTAAATTGAGCTAGTCAATCCTGGTTGGCTGATCTCAACATTAAACATGTGTTATGGCAGCCATTACAAGACTCAGGAACATTGCCTCTGCGTCCTAAATGGCAGCCATTACAAGACTCAGGGACATGGTCTCTGCATCTTGAAAATGAATTATATATATATATATGTATATATATATATATATATATATATATATATATATATATATCAGAGAAAACAAACAAACAAGGCCCACTTCTGGAAAGGAACGCCTTTAATTGCAAGTATTGCCGTACATGAGCCCTTCATAGTCCAACATGTTTCAGCATACACAGCCTTGATCACGGACAAAGGGCAGTTGCAAAGTGCGTACGTGCCGGCATATTTAAATGCTTTTAGTCACATGACTGTTCAAAAACTACTTCTCCCAAAATGCACCATACTGGTCAAGTAAGTATTGTAATTCATAAGATAATACTCGTTGTTAGGAAAAGTTCCAAATATTCTGGCAGCTTCATGGTGCATTTAATGTTTATAACATCCAGATGGAAATAACAGTCACAGAAAGTAAAATCAACAGTGATATTTGTTAAAGTCACCTTGAAACAAAGGTCTCCATTTCCAGAACGATTAATGGAACTAGCAAAAGCAGCGGCAGTTTTGGAAGGGTTTTGATGGGACGGACAGTTCCATTAATCGTTCTGGAAATGGAGACCTTTGTTTCAAGGTGACTTTAACAAATATCACTGTTGATTTTACTTTCCGTGACTGTTATTTGCATCTGGATGTTATAAACATTAAATGCACCATGAAGCTGCCAGAATATTTGGAACTTTTCCTAACAACGAGTATTATCTTATGAATTACAATACTTACTTGACCAGTATGGTGCATTTTGGGAGAAGTAGTTTTTGAACAGTCATGTGAATAAAAGCATTTAAATATGCTGGCACGTACGCACTTTGCAACTGCCCTTTGTCCGTGATCAAGGCTGTGTATGCTGAAACATGTTGGACTATGAAGGGCTCATGTACGGCAATACTTGCAATTAAAGGCGTTCCTTTCCAGAAGTGGGCCTCGTTTGTTTGTTTTCTCTGGTGGAATTAGCAGGCTTCTCCGTGCCTGTTCACGAGGCCGCCCTGAAGGGTTGGGGGCTCCCTATTCGGAGGCTTTCTCTTGTGGTTCAATAAGGGAGCATGACCCACTGACTGTCACCAAACCTACTAAGGAGATGCTACTTTAGCAAAAGCAGCGGCAGTTTTGGAAGGGTTTTGATGGGACGGACAGTTCCATTAATCGTTCTGGAAATGGAGACCTTTGTTTCAAGGTGACTTTAACAAATATCACTGTTGATTTTACTTTCCGTGACTGTTATTTCCATCTGGATGTTATAAACATTAAATGCACCATGAAGCTGCCAGAATATTTGGAACTTTTCCTAACAACGAGTATTATCTTATGAATTACAATACTTACTTGATCAGTATGGTGCATTTTGGGAGAAGTAGTTTTTGAACAGTCATGTGACTAAAAGCATTTAAATATGCCGGCACGTACGCACTTTGCAACTGCCCTTTGTCCGTGATCAAGGCTGTGTATGCTGAAACATGTTGGACTATGAAGGGCTCATGTACGGCAATACTTGCAATTAAAGGCGTTCCTTTCCAGAAGTGGGCCTCGTTTGTTTGTTTTCTCTGGTGGAATTAGCAGGCTTCTCCGTGCCTGTTCACGAGGCCGCCCTGAAGGGTTGGGGGCTCCCTATTCGGAGGCTTTCTCTTGTGGTTCAATAAGGGAGCATGACCCACTGACTGCCACCAAACCTACTAAGGAGATGCTACTTTAGCAAAAGCAGCGGCAGTTTTGGAAGGGTTTTGATGGGACGGACAGTTCCATTAATCGTTCTGGAAATGGAGACCTTTGTTTCAAGGTGACTTTAACAAATATCACTGTTGATTTTACTTTCCGTGACTGTTATTTCCATCTGGATGTTATAAACATTAAATGCACCATGAAGCTGCCAGAATATTTGGAACTTTTCCTAACAACGAGTATTATCTTATGAATTACAATACTTACTTGACCAGTATGGTGCATTTTGGGAGAAGTCGTTTTTGAACAGTCATGTGACTAAAAGCATTTAAATATGCCGGCACGTACGCACTTTGCAACTGCCCTTTGTCCGTGATCAAGGCTGTGTATGCTGAAACATGTTGGACTATGAAGGGCTCATGTACGGCAATACTTGCAATTAAAGGCGTTCCTTTCCAGAAGTGGGCCTCGTTTGTTTGTTTTCTCTGGTGGAATTAGCAGGCTTCTCCGTGCCTGTTCACGAGGCCGCCCTGAAGGGTTGGGGGCTCCCTATTCGGAGGCTTTCTCTGTGATATATATATATATATATATATATATATATATATATATATATATATATATATATATATATATATATATATATATATATATATATATATATATATATATATATGAGGAACCACAATCCCAAAACTTCAAAAATCCCACTACGGAAATCAGGAAATCAAGTACGGACCACAGCGTGCTTAAAAGATTAAGTGCTTTATTGCAGAGGGATTAACAACATGACGCGTTTCGACTGGGTTGCCCCGGTCTTGATCAATCATATATATATGGCTACAACATGTTGTTCATGTGTAGCCAGGCAGCCATGGAGGGCGGTCTTCCCTACATGCCCCTGGGGATCAGGGTGTGTGCACCCTGCTCCCATAAATATATGCACAGCCAGCTCCCATAAATATATAAATATTATATATTTATGGCAGCAGGGTACGCACACCCTGATCCCCAAGGGCAAGTAGGAAAGACTGCCCTCCATGACTGCCTGACTACAACATGGACAACATGTTGTGGCAGCCATTACAGGAGATTGTTTTCATAGAAATGTACTATAGCGAATTCCATTTTTGAGGGTCACGAAAAGGAGCACTTATAAAGGGTGATAACAGATTTTAGTCACAAGATAAATCATTTGTTCGTGGAGTTATATACGTGTTAGGAATTCTGGTGAGTTCTCAGGAGATATTTATGGGTGGGTGTAACCCACGTACTTTGCTGTAGGGAAATTACTCAAAAATCTGTGAAATTACGTGGAACTATGCAAGGAGTGTAACCCTGCATTTAGTGCGATGTTCATAGTGAAAAAAATGCTCCCTCACATCCAAAATCGACCAGAAGATGCATTTTGAGCTAGGAAAAATAGCACTAAATGCAACAGCACTCAAAAAGCATCAGCTAGCAGCTGCTGAAGCTCTGTTCCTGTGCTCTTGCGGTAGGCATTTTTTACTCTACATTACACCAGTAGGAATAATTGCATAATTTTCAGTAATTCTGCATCATAAGAGTAACACAAAATTACTCCGATTTCTCTGGCGTAAATAAAATTTCACCCATACCTAGTGATTTTGCCATTTGAAAAATACTGACCCTCTTCAGAGATTTGATGAACCATGTTTGAGAGAAAACAGTTTTGGTTTAATACAGGATTTTCTTATAGAGGTTACGGAAGGTGCTCCAGAAGCTGAAATGAGAGCACATTTTCTATAAATTCACTTTATAGTTCTCAGCCTTGTGAGACTAAAGTCTAATATTCTGAGTAACAATGTACTTCCAAAAGCAGTACTAACCTGTCGGCTGATTTCCGGATGTTCTAGTGTAGCTTCCCCATATTGTTCTAGTGAACAATTAGAGTGCAAACATTCTGTATATAAAGGTGTGGAATATCTGAATGCCATCTTGACAGAACCAAAGCAGCAAAACGGATAGCATTTCCTTTAGAAATTAACCAAATGAGACAGTTCATTTTGTCATAGAAGTTATGGCTAGTGCTCTAGAAAGCTAAAATGAGAACTCATTTTCTATGAATTTTCAAACATTTTTCCTATTCATGTCAGTAAATCATTCTAAAATGCAGAGAGAAACATGTACTTCCAACTCTAGCATCAGCATGCAATTTAACTCCCTAGTGATAAACTGAAGCTTCATCACAGAGTTCTAATGAAGAACTAGGGGCATATTCTCAAGGAGCCATCGCCGATTTATCGGCACTTTAGCGCAGCAAAAGTGGCGATAGACTCATCGCACCATTCACAAGCTGGCGCAAACTGCCGACATCGCCAGTTTTCCTGCGATAGCTGCCGCAAAACACATCGCCACGGATGAGAGCGACAACTAACGCTAATGATATGCAGAGTAGGCGTTCCCGCGCAAAAACACACAAAAACAAAACTTCACGATATTCTCAACGACCAGCCAGATCAGCAATGCGATCCGAAAACAGGCGATAAGGCGCGTTAGCAGCAGGGATTCAACACCTGCCTTTTACTGGTGTTAAGCAGGACGACAACCTGCAGTATGAAAGGGAGCCCAGCCTAGAGCCACATCTGAAGACCAACAGATGCCATGGAGCCAATGATCATGCAGCCTGGAGACCCAAGAGGGCCACAACACCCACCGCAACCACACCCCGGACCCTCCCCCCCAGGTCATGAAGTCCAGTAGTCAACGGTAGTGGAAAAACAGAACTTTATTACAAATACATAAACAACAAGACGAAAAGCTCAGCCAACGCGTTCCATTCCCAACGGGGAACTTCACCAGGGCAACGTGTGGATCCAATAAACTGCAAATGCTGCGGGAACTCCCCAATACCATTCCATATCCCGAAATTAGTAGTCATAAACCTGTTGGAGAAATGGTGACAATGGTCAAGCGTCCTCATAGTCACAAACGTAATCTGGTACAGTGTATTGCACTTGGACAAACCGGAATGCATACAGGTATGATGAATCCAGTCCAAATATACTGTAACAGAGGTTCGTGTGCTCGTAACCTCCGCAGGAAAGAAAAGGAAGGTTACGACCACACAAACATCTGTTACGGTCTCATCATGCAGGATTCATCATACCTGTAAACATCACTGTTTGTATCATCCTGATACCCCTGCACCTTCACTTCCCCCACGCTGTGCATGAACAGCTGGAGACCATGCAAGGGAATTACGCCATAGCTGCCTTACCGCACGTGTCGGGCAATTGACTGTACACATGTACCACTTGTGCCCCCTGCCGACCCTGCACACAATTACCGCTACAGAAAGCACACGCATTCCATCAATGTGCAGGCAATAGTGGACCACCGGGGACAGTTCACCAATGTCGTCGCCAACTTCACAGGCAGTGTGCATGATACATACAACTTCCGACAGTCCATCATCAACCAGCGCTTCCAGGATGGCACCTATGGCAATGCACTGCTCATTGGTAAGTACTAACTGAACACACCGCACACATCAACTCCACAATCACACAACTCACAACTGTGGGAGAGCACATGTAACAAAATCACATACAACATGCCAACCAACATGCCCAACTACCAGACACGACAACACAAGTAACCGTGGTAACAGGGGCCAGACATGTAGACAAACCATCCACAAAGGCAGAGCCCCTCTGCCACACAATTGCAGAATGTGGGGAGAGGTGGGAACCAAGAATGTGCGAAGGAGGCAAGTGACCCAGCAATAAGAAAGGACACAATGCCAAGTGTGGCAGAGATGTGCTGGACAGACTGCAGTATGCAGAGCACAGAAATGCCCATGTGGACATCTACTGCTGGTGTTTGCAGTGTAGTGGACAGTGGACGCAAACAGGTTACCCCAGGCAGTGTGGAAGACCTTGGACATGTAGCCATGTGGTCCCCCCCTGTAAGCCTGAGCGGAGCGGCCTTGGCCGGCGCATGTCGCGAATGAATAGCCCGGGGCCCTGGGCGTGGTCCAGTTCCAGGATGACCACCACAGTAACTACTGCGTGTGTCTCTGTGTCCGCCATATCGTGACCATAGGCCTACACACACGTGCCCGACCACATTCAACAGCCGTATTCACACTGGAGACGAGGTGACTACGTCCCAAGCCAACCCGAGCACATCTCATCAGCGCATGCAGGGTCGTGTCTGCCAGGGCGGCGCCCCCCACCCAGCCATGAGGCCGCTGCCGTGACCGGTGGTGCCTGCGTGATCCTGTGTGCCTGCTGCACCCCAGCCCTGGTCCTCAGGCCGGTCCACCGCCCAGTGATGACTGCCCGCCCCTGCGCACCCAGGCCTCAATGCTTACCTGCCGCCACCGGCGTGTCTCCAAGAGGGCCCTCCACGTGCCGGTGCAACCTCCTCAGCCGATCGCTGGATTGCGCGCCACAGGCCCCCAGCGCACCCTGCAGCACTGCACTGCAGAGTCATGGGTGTGCTGACTGCTGCCTGTGCGTACACTGCGGTCCAGCAGGGCTCCCATTTCAAATCGAGTCTTGATCTGCTGGATGCCGTATCAAGGCCAACGCATCATCGCAGGCTGCACACCCGCTCAGCTCTTCAGGTGGGCCTAACTCAGTGCAACGCAAGTCATCGCCACGTGGCGGTAGGCCCGTGATGGACGGAGGCCATCTGGTGCCACTAACTCAGTGCAACGCAAGTCATCGCCACATGGCGGTAGGCCTGTGACGGATGCAGGCCATCAGGTGCCACTAACTCTGTGCAACGCAAGTCATGGACCCTTCATGATTGAGTTCCGTGGATGCGGATGCCATCATGTCACCTCCGGCAGTGGGGGGTGTGCTGTGGTGGGCCCCTTTTATTGGCAGGGTCACATGCCCTGTGACGCCTGTGCTGGATGGGTGTGGTGTGAGTGTAAACCAGCCCTCAGGGAGTGGCTGTGGCATGCTGACAACTAGACCAGTGACCAGCAGATCACTACAGGGAAGAGCTGGGACATGTAGCTGTGTCGTCACCCCCTGTGAGCGTAAGCGGAGTGGGCTGGGCAGGCGTATGCCAGTCCAGCGTAGGGGTGTGAACAATGAGCCCGGGTCTCTGGGCGTGGTTCAGTTCTGGCCTCGACAAGGAAGTATCCAATGCGTGTGTCTCCGTTGTAGTGTCTGCGCCACCCGGACCGCAATCGGCAATGTTGCACCCTGTGACCCAAGCCCCACAACATGTTCAAAATGGACATGAGGGGGAATCAGTGACCCTACATTCATCCATACTGTCATACTTGAAGGATCATAGACATGACACATCTGTGTGAATTTGAATGTTTTATTCACATCCAGTGGAGTGTTGCAGCTGGAGCAGTACAGGGCCATGCACACCCCCCCTTGACATTGTTGCCCCGTGGAGGGCCAGCCAGAGTCCATCAGGGAAGGACAAGTTCATCAGAAGAGGAAGAGTTCAGTCCACAGTCTGATTGCTGTGTCATTGGTAACCAAACAGAATATGGCAGTCCATGTCGATGTCCAAGGTGAGTGCCGCAGAGTGTATCGGGGGACAGTGGAAAGTGATGATGCAAAGGGCCGAACCAAGCTGAAACAGGCCATATGGCGGAGATGAATGCTACTGCTTCCTCATTACCACAATGGCAGTCTCATCCACATCATCGTCCTCTGATGTGTGATGTGCCTCACCTGTGGGTGGTGGTGTTTCCGCTACAGCACTGTGTGGCACTTACACATCAGGGGCCGGAGGTGGATTGTCGGCCGCACTGTGTGGCAGTGACACATCAGGTGCCGGAGGTGGAATGTCTGCCGCACTGTGGGCCACTGACACATCAGGGGGTGGAGATGTGGATGGTGTAGGAGCAGCAGCATTCATCTACGCCAGGCCTTGTGGCAGCAATGCCATGATGAGGATCTGCAGGGCATGGAAGATCCCAGCTACATCTCGCTGATGTGCAGCCGTGGCAGCCATCCTTTCTGCCTCCATCCGCACCGTGTCCTCCATGAGCCTCCGCATGTATCCCAACTCACGGCTGAGATCGCTGGAGCCACTCTGACTAGACAGGTGTTCTTGTCTCCGAGTCAGGACTCCAGCGATGTCAGCCATGGCTCGTTGGAGACCATGGAGCGGACTGTGGGTGTCCGTTAGGGACTGTAAGTGGTCCCTGATGGGACGTAGACACCCATGGATGGCATCAAGTTTGGCTGCCATGAGTTCGAACCCCACCCGCACCTGCTCAGCCATCTCCTTCTGGCCCTCCAACACACAGCGTTGAAATGCCATGTGTTGGTCGTGGGGATCCTGGGAGACAGTCAGGGTGGTGGGTGCTTCCTGCTGTGTGGTCTGTGCAGGGGGTGGGGTCTCCTCGATGCAGCTGGGCTGCCCTGCTCCTGGAGGTGGGGTGCCAAACCTGTCCATGAGCTCTTGGAGGGCGTCGGTGTCGAAGGTGCGGAGGTCCTCCTCGTCATCAGTGAGAAGGTGTCCGGTCTGCTCTGCAGGAGGTGATGATTCTCCCTCTGCAATGTAAAGGGGAGATGCAGTTTAACAGTGTGTTCCATGTATGTTCACGCATTGGCCAAGTTTCCAAACAGACTGCATGACAATGTACATTGTGACTGTTTAGGAGGAGCTGCCTATTTGAAGCGGGACAGTGGACATTTGTGCACCATCAGGGATGTGGGGTTGTACTTGTCCATTATCATGTCACAGTTTCCTGCTATGCCAAATGTGATTGGCCAGTTTCTACACACAAGCGGCAGCAGTTGTGACCTCTGTTCTGTTGTGTAAGTGTTGCAGTTTGTACCACATTGTTGTCAATGTTGATGTGCTCTGATTCTTGTGTGTGTGCTGCATTGTGGGAGAGTCGCCCCTGCAGCTCAGACTTTGCTTGGCCTTCTCCCTTTCAGGCGGTGTGCCTTTGACTTCTGTGCTTATGCAGTGCTGAGATGTTGCATACTTGGGTAAATTGGGCTCTTGGTGGGAGTTGGGACTCTTGGGCATGGTTTGTCCGCAGATGTCTTGTTGCCGTCAGGGGTTGTTTGTGCACGTGGATGTGTCAAAGTGTGACCTGCTCCTTTCCGGATGTGGACCACACTCAGCCACCTCTGTGTCGTGGCGTGCAACATGTCATGATGAGTGGCCTGCAGACATGCTCATCGTCATGCAGAGTCACTTGCATTGTCAGTGGGGCTCAAAGATCCGCAGCTTTGCTGGGTTCAGCACATGTGCATGGGTTTGTTGTGAGATTGGTGATGTGTGGGGAGGGCCCCCTCTGGGCACATTGTGGACGGGGGACTACTTGCTGTTTCTATGTGTGCTGCAGTATGGCAAGGAGATCAGGGACATGATCCAGAGTCATTGTGGTTGTGCAGTGTGCTATAGTTCATTGTGCATGTGTGCCATTGTGCCCATCTCCCCCCGTACCCCCAGTCCCTGGTGGTTACTCACCCTGTTGCTGTTGTGTCAGGTCATGTTGAGCAGTGTCCGGTCCCCCGACTCCTGCCACCGTCTCCACACTGATGACTGTGGACACCATTTCCTCCATCTCATCCAGCTCCTCCTGTGGCGCAGGACTCCCACCCCCAGTCTGCATTGCTGCTTTGTGGTTGCGAGTTTCTGCTTGGTTTTGCACTTCACATCATTCCAGCGCCTCTTGACCTCGTCCATTGTCCTCCTCAGCACTCCGACTTCATTCACCTTGTCCACGATGGACTGCCATGTTCCATTTTTTGTTGCCAATGACACAGTGGAGGTGACGAACAGTTGTTGATGGTGTTCTATCACCTCCGTAATCAGGATCCTGTTTTCCTGCGGACTGAACCGCGTCTTCCTCTTCTGCTTCTCCTTGCCCTTCCGTGACCCGAGGTCCCAGGCTGGTCCTCCGTGGGGCTTGTGGGGTTCGGGTTGTCCTCTGTACTTGCTCCGGCTGCCTCCATTGTGCTTCGCAGTTGTTATGTTTTTTTTAAAAATAATTTTTTTGCTGCTTTTATGGTGATTTTTCCCACCTGACGTGGGAATTGCAAGCCTGGCGCTGCTTGTCGCCGATTTTTCTATCGCGGTTGGGCCCATTGCGACTTTTTTTGCGTTCGGGTTTCCTTTTTTATCGCCGTCGCGGTAGTTGTATCGCGGACATTTGAGGCGTTCTCGGGAAACTATCGCATGTTACCGCCGTGTTGTGAATACGACGTTGACACGGAGTTGTTTTCCCGCGATAGACGGCGATATGAAAAATTGCATTAGCCTATTTTGGCGATGTTTATCGCACGTTCTTGAGAATATCCCCCCTAGAGTACTAACATTCTGAATTCATGGCACAACTTGGGGCATACCTGAACCTATCTTGATAAAATCAAAGCTGTAAAACTGAAAGGAATTTCCTACAAAAGATACTGCAGTAATCAAACAAAATGAGGGGTTTCTTTGTGTCAAAGAGGACACATTGAGGACATAAGCTAAAATGAGGACCCCTTTTATATATGTTCTCAAATATCTTTCCCATCCATTTCAGTAAAACTTTCTGACATGCCAAGTGAAACATGTACTTCCAACTTCATAGTTGATTACTCCCTAGTGATAAACTGCAGGGCAACCACAAAGTCTAATGAACAACTCGAGGGCTAACATTTTGAATTAAAAATAAATAGAGACTCTTCTGAACATCATTTTGCTGGAATAGTAGCTATTGAATTTAAACAACCTTTCCTGAGGAGGAGATTGAATTAAATGAGCACTGAAATGTCAATGCAGGTACAAAACCAGTGGGATAAAAATGTGAGGGGATGTATGGATTTTTAAGTAATTTTAAGGGAATTAAAAGTAGTAAAAGAGAGAGATGTCTGCATATGTGAAGCATCCATGTTCAACACCTGTTTACTCAAGCTACCCATTTTCTGACTCAATCAACAGCTCCCAAATTTAAAATAGTAACATTTTGGATTCACTGTGCTGATACAACAAATTGCGTTTTTTTGGCTCTAAGGGGGAGTCCATCTTGACCTCCCCACCAGGCCCAGGGGTCAGGGTGTCCCTACCCTTCTTGCTTATATCTTTGGGACATTGCATATCAATGTGAGGTGGGGACAGGCACAACATCAAATAAATGAATTAATGATTGCTGACGCCCCTCTGGGGCCCATGGGGACCATATGGGAGCCAGCAGAAATTGAATACATTAATTCAATAATTGCCAATGTCCCTCCAGGGCCCATGGGGACCCTATGGGTAGCATGGAGTGGGCATAAATTTAATACATCTATTACATTATTGCTGGTGTCCCTTCAGGGGCCACAGTAGGGTGGGCGGGTAAAAATCAAACAAGTGACTACAATAACTGCTGTTGTCCCTCCAGGACTCATGGAGTCCCCATGGAAGATGGGAGGTTAATTAATTAAATTGCTGTTGTCCAAACAGAGCCCATGGGGTACTATGAGAGGTGTGTTGCAGTCAAAAATCAAATGAATGAATTAAATACGTCTTAATACCCCTCCAGTGCCTACGGGGACACTATGGAAAGCAGTGGTCAGGGAAAAATAAAATGCATTTAATAAATAATTCATGGTGCCACTCCAGGGCCCACGGAGGGGCCTATGTGAGGCAGGCAAAAATTGAACACATTACTTAAATATTTGCTGGTGCCCCTCCTGGGCCCATGGGGATCCAATGTGAGGAGGGGGCAGGTAAAAATAAAAACACATTCATTAAGTAATTTATGGTGACCCTCCAGTGCCATTGGGACCCTTTGAAAGGTGGGAGGGCAGGGAAAAATTTGAATAAATGAAATAAATAATTGCAGGTATCTCTCCAGGGCCCATGGTAACCCTACGGGAGGCAGAGAGACAGCAAAAATTGAATAACTGAATGAAAACCGTCAACACTGTACTACAATCAGCCACATGCACAACTTAATATATCAGGAAAGAACAAAAATATGAGTTAGAACATCATGGGCTTCTTCTTTCATTGTTCCTAGAAAATGGCTTTTTAAAGTGGAATAAATGGAATTAAATGTACAATGGCTGTGCACAATGGTGTTTACTAGTTTATCCACCTCATCCCAGCAAAGGAGGAGCAATGAAAAACAAAGATAAAATGGCCACCACAGATGCATAAACTCACTGACTCCACAAAAAGGTGGTCTCGGCATGGCCATGAAAGAAGGAGACATAGCTAGCAAAGAAAAAATGACCACCATGTTCACACACAAACACACACATTGGCTACACAAAAGAAGACACACACATGCACACACACACTCACAAACATATCATATTGGATATTTTGCTTCCTTAGGAAATACTCGCATGCTTTTATCCCCACATGATTCTCAATATTCGTGTAAAGGGATATCACGTCCATTGTGATCAATTTGTAGGTATTTTGCCAAGGTGCAATCTCCACGGCCACCGGTTGTTACAAACAACTGGTTTTGTGAAGTGTCACAATTGTAAGGTTTGCCAAATTGCCAAGAACACCAAAGAAATTGTATGGGCAAACAAAAAGATATGGAAAATACAAAAACTAATAACTTGCAAAGCACAATTTGTAGTTTATGTGATTTAGTGCCCTTGTTCCCTAAAGTATGTTGGGAGTACAATCTGTGAATTGAAAAAAAGAATTCTCGAGCATGTGAGAGCAACAATAGCCAGAGACAGAAGCAATGCTGTGGCTAAGCACATGGAGTTAAAACACAACAGTGATTGGAAACAACTAAAATTCTATGGCATAGAAACAGTTGAACACCACATAAGAGGAGGTAACAGAGAAAAGAGACTACGCCAGAGGGAATCTCGACAAATACTGGCACTACAAACTTACACCCCTTACGGTTTAAACCAGGACAAGGAATTATTTGTACATCTGTGAACATTGGAATTCATCTATGGCTCCCTTTTAGAACCGTGTTTTTAATGTAACATAAAACCAATTTTTCCTACGTTTCAGGTTATATCAAGGTAACATTGGATAACCAGCAATAATGAATTAGAACAAATTCATTATATAAAAAATACCACTCCCCACTGGAAGGGCAAGAATCACTTGTGAATGGAATGAATTTATTATTTATATAACACATCCCACGTAAAAAAAGGTAAAAGTTAAAAACCTACCAAGTGCATGAAAGTAACTCGCTGGGGAAGGTATACGTGGAGAGATGAAAGGTAAAGAAAACATTAAAGCATTGTTAAACTTGTGAAAAATAATGAGAACTGATGAAAACAAGTGGTTGTAAGTTTTAAAACTAAGTGTTTTGTAAATTATGATTTGCTGGGAAAACTACCTATACCAGAATGCCTAGAGTCACAGGGGTGGGGAAACATGTGACTAATTGTTTGAAGGAAAAATAAATAAATAAGTATACCAGAAATGACCGGATTAACTAACCATGACCAAGGTCTCATGGAGACCGAAATGCGTTGGTTTATGCTGTATGGAATGAGCCTGTGAAATATGGAATATAATAAAAGCTTTTGAAAAAGATTTCCACTGAGTGCGCCCCGTTTGCCTTCCCTGGCGGGAGGTGTATTTGGAAACATACATATATATCTATATATACAGAAATCTCATTGATTTGGAAGAATTTTTATATCTAAAAACTAATCATCCGATTATGGCAACTGTCTACTTCCTTCCGAAAATACACAATTCCATCCAGAATCCGCCGGGAAGACCGATAGTGAGCTCCATTGGATCTTTGTTAGAATCAACATCTCGGTTTATTGATATCTTCCTCATGAACTATGTGACAGCACTTCCATCTTATTTGAGGGATACAATGGATTTCCTGAATAAAATCAAGGAGACCCCATGGAAAGACAGCTACATCATGGCCTCAATTGATGTTTCGTCACTTTACACTTCCATTCTTCACTCTGATGGGATAGCAGCGGTGAAACATTTTCTACAAACAAGGTCTGTTGATCATCTTGAACATACAGAGATGCTATTAGAAATGCTTACATACTGTCTGACCCACAATGCATTTCTATTCAAAGGTGATGTGTTTTTCCAAAACAAGGAACTGCTATGGGGACATCTTTTGCGCCGACATATGCAAACCTCTTGATGGCTGTATGGGAAACAGAAGCACAGAAGAACGTAAAATCCGGGAACATCAAATTATGGTCAAGATTTATTGATGACCTTTTCATCATTTGGGAAGGAAGTCAGACCAACTTACAGGATTTCATAAATTCCCTAAATACAAACAGGTACAACTTAAGTTTCAAATCCACAACAAGTTCGATCAAAATTGTCTTTCTGGATGTGGAAGTTTTCATTCAAGGCCAGAAAATATGCACAAAAATGCATAGGAAGCCCACCTCTAGCAACAGCATCTTGCATGCGAATAGTGGACATCCCAAAAATCTCAAATGGAGCATTCCCTACTGGGAAATGTTGCGAGCTAAAAGAAATTGCTCTGAAATATCTGACCTTCGTGAATAACTAAATGAAATGAGTGAACGCTTTGAAGGACGAGGATATCCCCCTGAGGTGATCACCACTGCCAGAAACAGGGTTATGGCTCTATGTAGATCAGACCTTTTACAAACAAATAAAGAAAAACTGAAGAGTTGTAGGAAAAAGGAAAAAGAAGAACCCACTCGACTTATTATTGATTTCAATAATCAAAATAAAGAACTAAAAAAGTCATCCAAAAGCACTGGAACATTCTAATGTTAGATGAAACAGTTAGAAGGGTACTGCCTCCCCAACCAAGTATTACCTATAGGAAGACTGCTTCATTGGGAGATATACTCACACAGAGCCATCTGGAATCAAAAAAAGAAATTGTACCATCATGATTAAATAATCCAGGATTCTGGAAATGTGCCAAGTGTCGAGCTTGTGATCATGGTCAGAATAGAACCACATACTTGCTCCAAAATGGCCAAATAGAGAAAATACAAGATCATATTACATGCGAATCAAAGTTTGTCGTATACCTACTAGAATGCCCATGCGGAAAATTGTACGTTGGCAGCACCATCAACAAGTTAAAATTAAGAATCTTACAGCATCTGAGAGCGATTAAAAACAAAGATTTAAGTTATCCAATGGCTAAGCACTTTCAGGAATTTCACTCCGGAGATAATCAACAACTGAAATACTCAGGAATTAAAATTGTAAAACAGAAAGAAAGAGGAGGAGACAGGACCCTCAATTTACGCAGAACTGAGTCCAGATTAATCTTAGCCATAGGTACAGAATACCTGTGGGGACACAACTCGGATGCCGAATTACACGTACATTTATAAACATGGACAATTCTGGATATATTATAAAGTATTAAGACTGTCTGTTGGAATCATGGTTTGGTACTCAAAGGATCAAAAATGAAGAAACATCGCTCTCTCAAGATGAACTAGATGAAAAACTAAAAAATCGCTTTATCTGTATGTTCCATTAAGATTTGACATCCTATAGACACAAGACCAATTAATTGCGAATTAGTAATTATGTGGCATAACCCATATCTATATGGTATAATCTGTTTAAACAAATGTACTTTACAACTTAATTTTGTTCTTGAGTAACATTGAGACCATGCACTAGTCACTTTATAATTGAAAGAACAGATTTAGAAAATCATCATGTTGTTGGGAAAGTTAATATGGTACTTCACGATTAATCAGCCCATAAAATGATCGCAATTGGTCCTGTAATTTAGGAATATGTGGTCACCACAATTAAAACATATTTATCTTTGAAACATTGTTACTCTTGAGACACACTAGGAAAAATTTGGGCAATGACGAAATGAGAAATGAGAGAATTCTCTAATGATCCTATTGTAATTTGCACATGCTCTTTGCACATGCTCTTTGCACTTTTGAAAAAATCATTTTTGCACTTTATAAATTATTTATTGCCACTTTTAAAATGAAACAAATGAAATATAAAAATTGCCTCGAATTGCAACTAATGAAGTGATCAAAAACAAATAGGATTGTTTTTATGTCTAGTCTGTCTTCACTTTTAATTTTTGTAACAGCATTTGTACTTTTAAAAAAGACACTCTGGGCTCCAGGACTCTATGGTCCAGTAGAAGGCTGGGAGCCGAAACGCGTAGACCATCCTCTACCGTTCATGTTTGCACCGTGGTTTAAATAAAGCAAATTGAAACTACTTGCCGGTTGTGGTGCAGTGATCCTTCGTTGAAATCCTGAAGATTTTTGGGAGGCAGCCTTGGAGGAATTATATATATATATATATATATATATATATATATATATATATATATATATATATATATATATATATATATATATATATATATATATACACAAAGCAAACCTCCATGAAGGGGGCCCGACCCTGCACGGCAACTTCTGCTGACGGGAATGGAGAGACCCGTTAAAGCACTGCAGTGCACAGAAGAAAAAAGCACAGAAGCCCAATTCCGGATATCAACAAAGCGTTTTTTTTCTCTTGGAGATGGCAGCAAAATGAAGTCCTTACGCGTTTCGGCACAGATGCCTTGTTCACAGGTGAGTGGGATTGTGATATCCAGGTGCTTAAATCCGTATTGTCATATGGCTTGTGACATCCTCCTACGGATACCAGAATGCACCAATGTTGTTCATTATACTCTGTACTGTGGTGCAAATCGTTATAAAGCTTGAATAACGTCACGACACCACAGTAAAAAAGTTCATGTTTTTCAGTGCAGTGCATTCCTTCCACCTCATTAGATAGCCACATGCAATTCACAATAATGATATATGTTCTAGCAATCCTTATTGCTGCCGCTCTATGGCCTATCTCACGCAGAGAGTCCAAAATTTTCAAAGAGAGGTGAATGCCTCCCTAATCTCCCTTTCTCACCTCTGTCTCCACTAATTCCAAGGTAAATCCAATTTCTGGAACGTAGGCAAGCGGGTCATGCCCCCTATTAAATATCCACAAAGCAAACCTCCATGAAGGGGGCTCCTGACCCTGCAGGGTGGCTTCTACTGACGGGAATGGAGAGACCTGTTAAAGCACTGCAGTGCACAGAAGAAAAGAGCATAGAAGCCCAATTCTGGATATCAACAAAGCGTTTTATTTTTCTTGGAGATGGCAGCAAAATGAAGTCCTTACGTGTTTCGGCACAGATGCCTTGTTCACAGGTGAGTGGGATTGCGATATCCAGGTGCTTAAATCCGTATTGTCACGTGGCTTGTGACATCCTCCTACGGATACCGGCATGCACCAATGTTGTTCATTATACTCTGTACTGTGGTGCAAATCGTAATTAAGCTTGAATAACGTCACAACACCACAGTAAAAAAGTTCATGTTTTTCAGTGTAGTTCATTCCTTCCACATTATTAGATAGCCACGTGCAATTCACAATAATGATATATGTTCTAGCAAGCCATATTGCTGCCCCTCTATGGCCTATCTCACGCAGAGAGTCCAGAATTTCCAAAGAGAGTTGAATACCTCCCTCATCTCCCTTTCTCAAATCCGTCTCCACAAATTCCAAGGTAAATCCAATTTCTGGAACGTAGGCAAGAGGGTCATGCCTCCTATTATTTTATTTTATTTAGTGTTTTATGGAGCGCGAACGTGACCCGTTAGGGTATCAGAGCGCTTTACAGGGATAACCTGTTGTATACAAGTATGAAATAGTCAAAGAAAAAGAAAAAACAATTGGGAATAACAGGGTGTATACAATGTTCAGATCATAATGCAGAGAAATCCAGCAAATACATTTGTGGGAGTACAGGGTCAGTACAAGATGGATAGCAGCCAGTCAGTCCAAACTCTAGCGGCAACAAAAATAAGCAAAGCCACTGAGCGGTGTGTGCAATGCATGATTTATGGGAGAAACTTGCCCATTAGGAGGGTTTTTGCTTCCTTTTTAAATATTGACAGAGAGGGAATTTTTCTGATGGCAGCGAGTTCCAGATTCTTGGTGCGGCCCCAGAGAAAGCACGATTGTACGTTTTTTCCTTTCGGAAGCGTGGTGGCTGGAGCACAAAGTCTCTGGAGGACCTGGAGTTTCTGGCTCCTCCAGAAACCATGATTTTCTGGGCGAGATATGCTGGGGATTTTGTGTGTAGTGCTTTGTGGGTGATACATGCCAGTTTGAGTTGGATTCTGGCTTCAAGAGGAAGCCAGTTCAGTGCTTTCAGATGCAGTGAGATGTGGTCGAATTTTTTTGAGCCTGTTAAGAGTCTGGCGGCGGCGTTGAGGCAAGCTTTTAGGGGGGCCGTGGAGATCTTGGGCAGGCCTGAAAGGGTTGAGCATCTGTATTCGATTCTGGAGATAACTAATGCCTGGACTCCCATTTTTAGGTCTGAGGCATCAAGGAAAGGTTTTAGTTTCCTCAGGTAGCTCAGGTGAAACCTGGCAGTTTTAGCCATCGAGTTGATGTGGTCTCGCATATTCAGGTTGCTGTCCAGGGTTATGCCGAGAAATTTGGCGGATTCCACTATGGTCGGTGTGCAGTTTAGTGCTGTGATCAACTTGGTCCATTCCTGGATGTCAGTGTTACTTTTGGGGGGAGATTAGAAGGAACTCCGTTTTTTGTGCATTTAGTTTGAGCTGGTTGCAGGCGAGCCATTGAACAGTCAGCTTTAGGGCCTCATTCAAAGAGTAGATCTCCTCTAGAGATGAGATTTTGATGTAGATCTGGGTATCATGGGCATACATGTGGAAGGAGATGTTGGCGGTACGTAGTAATTCAGCTAACGGTTCAAGGTAGAGATTGAAGAGGGTTGGGGAAAGAGTTGATCCTTGGGGGACTCCGATCATTATTGGGGAAGGAACAGATAGATTACTGTTGACTAAGAATCTCTGGTTGCAGTTCCGAAGGAAGGATCTAAACCATTTGAGAACGGTTCCCCTTACTCCCATCCTGAATTCGAGGCGTTCAAGTAGTTTCTCGTGGTTGACTGTGTCGAATGCCGAGGATAAATCCAACAGAATTAGGAGACATGTTTTGCCTTGGTCAAGGGCTTGGAGAGCATCATCCACAATATGGAGAATAGTAGTTTCCATGCTGTGCCCAGGCCTGAACCCGCATTGGAATTCGTCTAGCAGATTAAAGTTGGTGATATGTTGGCTCAGTTGAAGTTGCACACATTTCTCCAGAGCTTTCGCTAGAAGTGGGATATTGGATATTGGTCTGAAATTGTCTGGAGTAGCAGGATTCAAGGTGGGTTTTTTAAGATGGGGACGACTTGACCAGCTTTTAGAGAGTCAGGTATGGACCCTTGCAGTAGGGAAGCGTTGATTATTGTAGTCCAAATGGGAATGATAAATTGGGAGGTCGCGGTCACGCAGCTGGAGGGGAGTGGGTCATTAAAGTGGGTATTCGGATTTAAGGAGGATAGAATTTTCGAGATGGAATGGTCGTCATATAACTTGAAGTTGGACCAGTGCGCTTGGTTCTTGGGAGTTGTCTGGGGGGGAAGAGAGGAGAGATGGGACCCGGCAGGAAGAGGTCGGATGTTGGTGGCGGAATTAAGTTCTTTTCCTAGGGAGGTAATTTTGGCTGTAAAGAAGGAGGAGAACTCCTCACAGGTTATTAGGGATTTTGAGGTTTCTTTGGAAGTTTTAGCCAGTTTGTTAGATTGGTGTTTGACCATTTCAAGGAGCTTAAGAGGTCTGTTCTTAGCGTTTTCCAGTTCCGATCTAAAGAACTCTTTTTTTGATTTGAGGATGTTCCTGTTGTAAGCATTTCTGGTCTGTCGGAGAAGTTTTAGTTGGGAGGCTGAGGGGTGCTCTCTCCAGGTTCTTTCTGTTAGCCGGAGGGTTCTCCTTTCATTGTTGAGGGATCCGTTGAACCAGGGGTTTTAGTCTTTAACTCTGGATCTTTTTAGCTTTAGCGGGGCGAGATCATCAATTATGTCAGACATAGTCGAGTTGTAGTGTTCTGTAAGGTCGTTGACCTTTGAGAGTTTTGCGAGGGGGAGGAGGTCATTCTCGCAGCATACAGCCAGCTTCTCGAGATCTAGGGCTCTTTGTGTCCCTGAGCCAGAGTTTCGGTTTCACAGGTTGCACTGGCCTTGTCTTGTGGGTGCCAGGCAATAGGAAGGTAATAGCATGGTGGTCAGACCAGTCGCATGGATCTATTGAGTTAAGCCTGACCGCTGTTACCTTAGCAATAATCCAATCCAGTGTATATTTATACATTATATATATATATATACAACACCACAAGTCAAAATTATAGGGTACGGTACGTCACAGACACACACCTATACCGTCCCTACTTGAGTAGACAAGGATCCCGTGGTCCTGATGAAACGCCGAGACTCATTGGACTATAAAAGGCATGAAACATGTTGACCCCTTTCACCCCACATACACTAACTTGAGCTTGAGAGGTTAAAAATGTCCTTCTCCAGCCACGACTTTACAGTCTCTTGATTTTACTATAGCATAGGGATCCAGCCAATAAAAGAACCCTTTGGGATTCCTGTTGCTATTTTTATTTTGCACATACCCTTTTCCACCTCTACTCATACTACTCCCAACACATATGCCCCTCCACCCCTTCCATCTCACATCGGCAAAAAGAAAAGACCTCTGGCAAAGAGCCCCCTCGTGGGGCCCGTTGGGCATTGCAGCACCAGCCCAATGAGGAGCTGTCTGATGATGAATCATGACACCTCTTGGGGTGTGTGAGGGCCCTTGCTCCTAAAGGAGCTACTCCCTTTCTATCCTTCTTCTTTTGACACCTGGAATATCACCCTCCCCTCCCTACCGTATCCCTCCTTCCTGCCGCCACTATGAACTGCATACTCTTGTTCTTGCTATTGACACATAGGTGCGCGTATGCTGGACCTGTCAAGCCCCAGTCCCTCTCCTTGTGATTCACCTTAAAAAACATCCCCAGCCCTAATCAACACCCATCCATGAATCCTAAAACGGCTCCGCATCCCTACACTCACCCATCCCTGAGCCCTACAAACACTTCACCTCACACCCCTAATTTCCACTCATTCATGAACCCTAAAAAACCCTCACCACCCCTAAACTCCACCCATTACTGATACCAAACAAAAACCTCACCACCTCTAAACTCCTCCCATGACTGAACCCTAAAAATCCCTTTCTGTTCCTGAACTCCATCCATTGTTGACACCTAAAAACCCCTGGCTACCCCTGAACATTTGCCACAGCTGATCTAAAAAAACTCTCACTAGTCTTAAACTCCACCCAAGTTTAATGTAATTTTGGATTTTCCCTTAAAATTATCTTTCCTTCAAAATTGTTCCTTTGATTTTAGATTTATTTGTTTTTCCTTAAAATTGTCTTTCCTTAAAATTGTTTTTCCATGGTTTGGTTTCCTCAATATGGTATCTCAATTTTTGTTTTTCCATTAATTCACATACGTCAATTCTGCTAACCATTCGCCATGAATGGAAACATTTCGTTGTCACCAATGGTGCAGTATACAGATCATAACTACCACCAAAGATATTGTGATCCATCTATGTCCATTATTCATTATCTCTGCCACATCTACATTGTCATATAGAAGATCTAGATGACCTAACTGGGGGCTAGGAGATCCAGAGATAGAGGAAAACAGGCACACATACTGTCTGGTGTTGAACCAGTTTGCCCCCCAACTTGTCGTCCTGCCCACTGTTGGCCAGCTCAATACAATTTAGAGGGGGGTCCAATACGAGCTATGCAGAACCTCAAAGCAAGGAAATTTCAGTCTTGCTCCATTTACACATTTGTTGTGAGTGTCAAAGAGGTCTGAGCCTCCTCAGCATATTCCCACCCAAAGATTCCTGGCAGAAGATCCTGGGGTCACATTTGCTCTTTCACGAGAAAAGGTGCTCCGTAGGTATGCTATAAAGTCCTGATATGACTCCCTTGAATTTGCCTCATGTCAAGAGATATTGCTCAAAAGGAGAGGCCAATATACTAATAGGGGAACTCACCTATTCTAATGATTTACTTATTTTCTACTAAAGTAACCTTATGTCTTTTGTGGTCTTGGTAAGCGTCAATCAAAGACTTGAAAAATAATTAATTGTGGGTGTATTTGACTCCCAGGAAACTGCAGGGGATGGCACATATCTAAATTTGTTATGCAGAATCTCTGGCAGGTCTGAGGCAGCCTCCAAAATTCCCCATCATTGTGAAATATGCCCCTGGGAGAGTTGTTGATCAGCCAGTATGTCTTCCTCACTGTGTGGATTCCCGAGCGCTGGCCTCTGATGGACATGGGCCCACTAACCAGGAAGTGGGAAAGGCAAAAACCTTTTGATTTGTGTTAGACAATAATAAAGAAACTCCATCTGAAGAGTCAATCATTTGTAAGTCATTGCACCAAACATAGAGAATGAAACAAGAACATGGTGAACTTGTATTTCCAACTAAGAAGACAGGGGGCTTATTTGATCAAGTAAAGTTGACAGAAACTAAACCTGAAGTGATAGATAATAATGGGAGAGAGCAATATAAAAGATTGAGAAATATTATGCCAGAGTGACCGGTAGGCTGAATCCTCGGTTTGCTACTAGAAGCAATGATGTGTGTCATACTAAGGCATCGGTTACATGTAATTTTAATTCCAGGTGTGCTAACATCCCAGTCTGTAAATCCAATTTGTCATCTAAACTGTGTGCCTGTGCACTTTTTACAGGCCCAGAGAAACTGGATTTACCTAGTAATTTTACGTCACCTGGTAAATCCGAACCAACTAACTCGGGGTCAAATTAAACAGATTTGGAATTACAATATAGGCAAATATCATTCGATGGAAAACAGAAAGCGCATCATTTGACATCACATGACCGGAAATAGTACATTATGACCACTTCCAGTCTCCCCTTCTGATCAGTAAAGGTGCATGTCAGATGCTCGCTTCAAGGAACAAGCATATTTCATAAAGACAGCCTCTTTGTTCCACTGGAAATACTTACTGCATCACAACTGTAATGTGGTGCCATCCTCTTACTAGATAAACTTTGCAAGAGGGTAATGTACAATTTCCTTTTGCCACGGACGGTTTCCGCCTATGGAAGCCATAATTTTAAAGAATCAACTGTTTTAACAGAGGATGTTGTTAAAGAGGATCCAAGACTCATTGGCCATATGATGGGGAAAACTTCTCCTAAATAGTATACCCAGAATTGTCAGCGGATTACTGCTAAAGTTAATGAAAAAACATTTAATGATTTAAAAAGAGGGTTGTGATCTGCTTAGCAAACACTGCAAGAAAATTCTTGCAAAAGGTGGGGGGACCACCACCTGAACTTAATCACGAGCCATGAATTTGGCTTCAACCTAGAATATGGCCTTCACAACACTGACGGTTTAAGGGTTTGTTGAAAATGTGGTTTACTGTGGTGCACGTCTCAGTAGGGCATCCATTACCTTCTTGAGGGTTTTTTAAAATGTGGGCTATGACATGGTATGCGTGGAACCTACTGGGCCATGGAAGCCAACAGTTGCCAAAAATTGCAGCTGATGGCAAAACTGCACCCTGAAATATCACGTGTTGAGAAATATGCGGAAAAACTATGGGGGATATTCACAAGGAAGTGGCGGAGAGAGGCGTTAGCCTTCTTGGCTTAACGCCTCTCTCCGCCACTTCGGAAAAGCAAGGCTGCACCATATTCACAAGGATATGGTGCAGCCTTGCGTTTCCCCCTGCGATAGAGCTAAGTTTTACAACTTAGCGCCAACGCTGGCACCCTTGCACCAGAGTGCACGGGTGTTTGCAAGCAGGGAGGTTTGTTAATGTACAGGAAGGTGTCCCTTCCTGCACATAAACAAACCTAAAATGCCAGTTTGTAACTTACATGTGTGCTGCTTCATGCAGCACACATGTAAGTTACAAAACAGCATTTTAAAAAATGGTTTGTTTATGTACAGGAAGAGACACCTTCCTGTACATAAACATACCATGGCATTTTGCTTTTTCCATGTCACATGGAAAAAGCAAAAACGAGGAGAAATAAAGCATTTCTCCTCGTTTCGCCAACTTAAGACCAGGGTTTTCCTGGTCTTAACTTTGGGGCTACCTCCTATTTACCCTGCCCTTGTGAATAGGAGGCAGCGTCAAAATCAATGGGTGTTGGGGTGGAACGCCCACCACAACACCCACTGCACGCCCCTTTCACACTAAACACAGCGTGAAAGAGGGCCTTATTCACAAGGCAGTGTTAAGCGCCTTAACGCTGCCTTGTGAATAAGGTGAGGCCCCTATCGCCACCACAACGTCACTGAAAGTGACGTTGTGGTGGCGATAGGGGCTTGTGAATATGCCCCGAAGTATTTTCAGAGAGTTACCAGTGGATGAAATACCCCAACTCGTAATCAGGGTTCAAGTTGAGTTTCTAAATTACGCCGGACTCCAACCCATCTTGAAAACAGAGTACGAAAGACTGACATTATGTTTAATATCCACCTTCTAGTTGGCAATATAGCTCAGAACGTTGATATACATGTTGCAGACATCAGAATCTAGGCATGCGAGCTCAGACTTTTATCCTTCTGAGCTGGATTAGTGGAATGCCACTGAATTGGGAAAATGTATTTACAAGAAAATTCAAGGGCATTTGTATTAAGCGGATGAATCGCACAATTTGTGCATTATTTAACAACATGACACAAAAAGAATCACAACCTGAAAAAGCCCCAATAGGCTGCAGGTCATATTTCACTGTTAATCATGTTTTAAACATCTGTTTAAACATTTGAGAAAATATGCTAAAAAAAATACAGTATTCTAGAATTCTACCTATGTCTGAAACATAAGTGATCTGTTTGTAATCGTAGAAATGTACGTATCATAATTCTACACACCTTGCACGAACATTCTGACGTTCCAGCTCTGATTTTATTTCGAGAAGGATAAAGGTATGATATTTGAGAAATCAATTTCTGGCCTGTACTATATTGGTGTCTTTTTGTTTTTTTCACTTGAGTGTTTGATTGAAGGACGGTATCAGGCCGAAAAACATGATGTGGTTTTCCTGTTGCAAGGCACATAAGCAAGGGGATATATCTTCCTATTCGTCAAAGACACAATTTGTTTCTGTTTTTGTTTTGAATTGAAAAGCTCTTTGAGAGGCCAGCAGAAAGGCCCTCATAGAACTGCAGCATTGCTTCTGCTGAAGGAATAACACGGACCTTTTTTTAGCAACATGAAATGAAGGGAAGGAGTTTATCTATCATGCCAGTTGACATAAAATTAATCTGCAGTGGCAATATAGTACATTTAGTTTAAGTACCTTGAGATAACTAATTCATCCAAATGCGTGCCTTAGTGCTAATACTTTTTCAAATATTGTGCTACATAATTTAATTAATATTGAGGTTTTTATATGCAGACGTGTTTGACCCTGTGGTTTTTGTGGCTTTTTCAGCATTTCAGGAATGTGTTGAACAAAATGTCGATAGTCACTCGGAATAATATTTCCAGCATGACTTGGCTTTCTCGTGCTACCCTTGGGATATGCTATTAGAAGGACTTTTTTCTGACTGGTAAAAGCTATAATTCATCCGAGAGGTTCCTGCAATGCAGCCAGTACCAGAAAAACGAAAGAACATTTTTTATTAGGAAAAAAGCAGCTGTGTATGAAATCACACGATCCCACAACCCTGTCCATTTTAAGAGAAAAAGGTAAATTGCGATGAAGAAAGAGGAGCAGTAATTCCCTGGAAACACTAAGGTCATTCACGAATAGCTTAGTACAAGGGTACCAGAATTACCAGGGTCAGGATCACTGATTCTGGCTGCTAATTCCTCCCCTGCATTATGTTAATGTAGGGTTTCCCAGCCAGAACTAGGAATAACATGTGGGACGAGGGTTACCAAGCCCATGCCTGGAGGTTTTTCCTGATTCAGCTGGGTGAATCTCTGGCAGCCTGGCAAAAAACAAAGGGAGACACTGTGGGGCATATTATTAAGGGAAACATCGCCGCTTTTCCGGCACATAGCGCCGAAAAAGCGGCGATCTTTTTATCACCCTATTTGCAAGGACACGCTAACAAGCGTTAGCGCGTGTTTCCTTGCGACTTTGCATGTCAGCGATCAATATCGCTAATGACATGCAAAGTAGGCGTTCCCTAGCTAAACAACATGGAAATCCTCGCTAACACGGCTTCGCGATATTAGCAAGCCGTGCAGCAGACCCGCGAAGCGATAAAAATAACCGCGCTAACCGCGGTTATCGCAGGTATGTAACGCCTGCTGTTAAAATGACTTAGGCATACTGATAATGGGAGGTGGATTGCCATGTTAGGTCCACACTCCCCTATCAGCAAGCCTCTCCTTAGCGCTGTGAAATCTTCGCTGGATTTCACGCGCTATTCCTGTATTTCAGCCTCTATCTCTGGAATTACATCGCCTGTTAGCAAAACGTTGGTAATACGTCGCTAACACGGTGATGTAATACAGCGATAATGTGAATCGCGCTAAGCGCGATTTGCGATAATTATCGCATGTCCTTGATAATATGCCCCTGTGTGCAGATTTGCAACTGGTGCAACTAGGGTTCCGTCAAAGAAGGCTACATCACGACTTTCCCCAAGACAGCGCCC
This sequence comes from Calotriton arnoldi, assembly GCA_963921515.1. Classification (NCBI taxonomy): domain Eukaryota; kingdom Metazoa; phylum Chordata; class Amphibia; order Caudata; family Salamandridae; genus Calotriton; species Calotriton arnoldi. Next base: position 2,176,600 of record CAWUFW010001590.1, read on the forward strand.
CACACCACCAAGGAAGCAAATTTATGCAGATTAGAAAACAGGATTACCAGCAATACAGGACTTCTCCTTTGCCTTGTCTGAATGTTTATCTCAAGCAAACCTGGAGTAACATTCTGAACGATGGCTAATTCAAGTAGGATAGCATAAGAGCGGACGGAACATTTATAGAGAGAAGGGCTTTCTGTAACAAGAGCCACTTATGTTCAATGAAAATCATCCAGAGCTACTAATACTAGTGATGTAAAAGGGAACACCCCATCCAAGAAGGTCAGCAGGGATCACATTGGTGCATTACGCAGGGTTTCCATCAGTAATGTAAAAAAGGCTTTGACAAGTTGAACTAAAATATTGCATGGGTAGTACATACAAACCATAGCTGCAATCCCTCTGGCACCAAGGTATAAATATTAGTAATAAATCTCTCCAACTCAAATAGTAGCTTTAAGCACATTTTAAAAATTCAACTATTTTTCTACAGACATCAGCATATGAGTTGTGAAAATACAAAAATTTTGTCTTGAATGCATGCTTTTTAATTTTGGTATACATATGATAATTCAACCAAGCAAAAGCTTCAATAGTCGTAGGCTGGGCTGCACACAGAAGAGCTACTCACAAGTACCTGGAGAGCTACTGGTAGCTCATGAGCTACTCGCTGGAGACAGCTGATATAGAGGAATATGTAACAGTCTTGTCTGGAATATATGACTCTATTATATATGCCAATCAGAGTGTGGATTTACCCTAATTTAGCTCAGACAGAGATGGTGTTTCTTCTCTCGTAGCACGTCATTTGTAAGTGGTTTGGGATCCAAATTTTGATCACCATGTCTGAGGGATTTCATTAGTTGGTATGTCCTAAGAATAGAGCAGAAATACCTTGAGGCCAGACCCTTTCTGCATTTAATTGTATAGAACATATTCTGGCTTCCACTAGGAGCTTGTGGAGTGCATTGAACCTTTGTGGGGTGATAATGTTTCCAGGGGCCAAAGGCAAGTCAAATGCCCAAAGCACTGCAAAGTTCTTAATTTTGCCCTTAGTGTGGCCGTAAGAGATACCATAGCCAATTCATGAGTTGACATTTTACTTTACCAAAATATTTCATATTTTAAGGCACCATGTTGAGATTTTTCAAAGGCACGAAAGATAAAATATAATACTTTCAATGATGACATCAATCTGAACATAACATTTTTTTGTTTTGGTTTCAGGAAAATATTTTACAGATTAAGCAGAGAAAGGGGGAGACCAGAGGACATTTATTAGCCTTACCTTGGCCTCAACAAGGTTAATCTGATCCAACCACAGCTCATTTATGCCTTGAGGTCACTAAGATAGGCCAGTAATCGGTTCTTATTCCATGATGACAACTCCAGATTTACAATTATTTTTGTGTTAAGTGCATACAATTGAAAAGGAGAACAGTACTGGAAACCACCAGCACAATTCCCCATCACCAGCCTCGTGAAGCAGATTATCCACTGCATTAACGAATGAAGGCTTAAGTTCCACGCCTGAGTCAAAATCGTGATACCTTAAGAACCATGAAGTTAAAAAAAAGTGCAGGTACTTGGAACTCGGAAATGGCTATCGTCGTAGGATTATATACTTGCTTTGTGATAGGATGTAAATTAAGCTCTGGGAGGAAGGAATTTGCTGTGGAGATTGCAGTAGTGAAATATGCCAAGATCCAGAATAGAAATTCCTCTCTATTTAGAAGTAAGGTGAAAGTGGTGACGCATTTTAATATTTAAAAGACCTACCCATTGCTTCAATATGTTTTTTTTTTTTTTTTAAACTAATGAAAAGAAGGAGAAAATGTTTGAGACAATTGGGCAGTTGATCAGAGCCACCACCTCAGTTTCAGCAATGACTAACAGTGAACTCAGAAAGCCATCTTATGTTTAGGATCTGTGCCTTGTTTCCATTTTTCAAGCATTGGTCCCAGCAATTTCTATTTCTCTGGATAAAATCATCAGCCTCTCACTGTCTTTGAATATCATCAAGGATGTTTGTAAGCATAGAGTGGTTGTTTGAATTCTTAAGAAAGCAACACTGGACATGGCAAAACTGAGAGGCAAGAGGTCCATGGAGTGCTTTTCCCTCATCTCAAAGTCAATTGGCTTACCCAAACCTAGAGTTTCATATTCTACTTGGCTGGTCACAGGCAGGTTTTTTAATCAAAACAATGTACAGAGTCAGTGGTGCAAGACACTCCAGACCAATTGTGGGCCATGAGGATGAGCAGGCAAGACTCCTATTATTCAGTCGTTCTGTGGTATTTGATACTGTCCCTTGTACAGTCGTGATCTGTCATCTCAGTGCATCAGTCCTTGGGATCACTGACACTAAATTGTGGCAAGGAATATCGTTGTCAAAAATATCGGAAAAACATATATTGTTTACTATAATATCGTGATCTTATACTTATAATGCTAAGTACAAAAATATTTTTTTTAAATCGTTGACACAAATATCATCCCAAAATGGACACAAATATCGATGTTTTAATATAAATAGAGTTTAAAGTAGTAAATGTTAAATATTTTATTTTATAATTTTTATGTAATGTATATTAAATATATTCAACTAAAATGTAATACTATAAATCTATCTATCTATAGACACGTAGTGTAACATAATTGAAAACATATGTTATATTATAGTTTTTTTACATTTTAACGTATGAATATGAAAATGTATCTTTAAATATATTGCTAGTAATACATTTTCAATATTATTAAAATTAATGTAATCTAAAATAAATATTTTTCTTAATTATGTTAGACTATGTATATATATATATAATATATATCATATATATGTATTTGTGTGTATGTGTATATATATATTTGTGTGTATATATATATATATTCACTGAAAAAACCATAGGTTTTAGGGACAGTTATAGTTACTTGGACATTGCACTCGTACAAAACCCGTGAAATTCCCCCGTTATAGTTAGTTCAGCTAACTATAACTCGCGCCCCCGCAATGCACTGCTGATGACGTCACATATTACATCACTCATGACATGGTCAGTGACATCACTGATGACATCACTGATGACATCTCAAATGACATCACTGATGACATCATCCAGTGACTGTGTGTTTCTCTAAAGTTTAAATATTTTTAATATATATAGGAAAAGACGTATTGAAGAATGAGTGGGTGTGTAAGTGTCTGTATGGATGATTTAGTAGGTGCGTGACTGACTGTATAAGTGAGTGATTTAACGTATCGTACTGAATGCATGGGTTAGTGACTAAACTGGGTGAATGTCTGTATCCGTCTGTCTGTTGCTGTGTAAGTGGCTGCATGTGTTTGTGAATAGCTACATGAGTGTCTATTTGAGTTATTGAATGCTTGTGTGAGTATCTGTATGGGTGCCTGAGTGTTTGTGTGGGAGGGGTGTGTGCGACTCTGTGCATAGATGTGTGAGTGGGTGATTCACTGGGTGGATGGTTTCAAGAGTGCATCTGTGATAGACTGTATGGGTGGGTAAGTGTGTGTAAGAGTGTGTTAGTGAGTGAATGTATGTCCCAGTGGTACATGTGTGAGTAACTACATATGTGAAAGGCAGTATATATGTGTGTTGGAGTATATAAATAGCTATAAGCGAGAGTGAGTGATTGTGATAGTGGCTGTATGGATGAGTGTGTGCTTGTATCAGTGATTGTATAAGAGCGTAACAATGTGCTACTATTTGTATGAGTAAGTGAGCTGGTGTGTGTATAACTGTATAGGTGAGTAAATGGCAGTGTGTTTAATTATTTGCATGACTGACTAGGTGTGTGAGTACCTCTATGGATGAGTGGCGTTGTTTGAGTGTCTATATAGGAGTAAGAGTGCATATGATAGTCCTGTACTGAGTGACCGTAAGTATGAGTGACTGTACGGGTGAGTGAGTGGATGTGTGTGTGTGTAGACCTAAGAATCAGTGAGTGGGTATGTGGTTATTGGTGTTGGAGTGTCTATGGTTTTGCGAATGGCAGTCTGTAATTTAGAGTGGGTGTATCAAAGATTATATTAGGGTGTGAGGAGGTGCATCAGATTATCTCGTGGATGATGTCATCAGTGATGTCATTTGAGATGTCATCAGTGATGTCATCAGTGATGTCACTGACCATGTCATGAGTGATGTAATATGTGACGTCATCAGCAGTGCATTGCGGGCGCGAGTTATAGTTAGCTGAACTAACTATAACGGGGGAATTTCACGGGTTTTGTACGAGTGCAATGTCCAAGTAACTATAACTGTCCCTAAAACCTATGGTTTTTTCAGTGAATTTCAAAGGTTTTTAAATGCTAATTTGTAACTATAACGTGTCTGAAACCTATGGTTTTTTCAGTGAATTTCAAAGGTTTTTTAAATGCTAATTTGTAACTATAACGTGTCTGAAACCTATGGTTTTTTCAGTGAATTTCAAAGGTTTTTTAAATGCTAATTTCTAACTATAACGTGCCTGAAACCTACGTTTTTTTTAGTGAATTTCAAAGGTTTTGTAAATGACAATTTTTAAATGTATTAATTGTTATATTAATTTTTTTCATACTGATTTAGTACATTTTTAGAAACAATTTTTTTTTACATATTTTATTTTTTAAATTACATTGTAATTACATTATACATTACATTACAAAAAATACTTTCTCTTAATGAATTACTTTAGTTTAAATACTTTGCAGATAGGCAATAGACTTTTAAGTACAGTAGTTACAGTTGTTGCAATGGGCAACACATTTTCAAACACAATGCAACATTCAGCTCAATGTGAATTTCTAGTTAAATGCAATTAGTTACTTTATGGATTACTTTTCTAACCACAGGACTGGATCCTAGATTCAGTCCTGGTACATCTCCTGTAAACAGTTGAGTAAAAGCGTTTTGGTTACAGTCGTGATTTTTAAGGAATATTATTGTATTTTAAAAGTTGACACTTAGAAACTTTTTCTCATAGAATCACCAATGTTATCCTATGGAAGGAAATTCACTTAGCAGGTAAAAACTGTTATCGTTACTTTTTCTTACTCAGTGTTGGATCCTGGATCCAGCACTGGTGCATCTCCTGTAAACAGTTGAAAGAATGCGTTTAAGTCATACAGGCGATTTTTAAGGAATATTTGTAGTTTGTGAAAATCAACACTTTGAAACTTTTTTGCTGAAAACCAGTCAATGTTAGCCTATGAAGGAAATTCAAGTTACCGGTAAGTACGGTTAAAATTTCTTTTGAGGATCAGTACTGGGCTGAAACATGCAGCACTGAGGTCTCTCCTGATAACAGGTGAGTAAATCGGAATTCGTATTTCGGCTGATTTTAGAGGAATATTTTAAAGTTCCAAAACTCCACACTTAGAAGAATTTCCAAGTGAAACCAGTCAATGTTAGCCTATGGAAGGAAATTCAAGTTACTGGTAAGTACGGTTAAAATTACTTTTCAGGACCAGTACTGGGCTGAAAGATGCAGCACTGAGGTCTCTCCTGATAACAGGTGAGTAAATCAGAATTCGGATTTCTGCTGATTTTAGAGGAATATTTTAAAGTTCCAAAACTCCACACTTAGAAGAATTTCCAAGTGAAACCAGTCAATGTTAGCCTATGAAGGAAATTCAAGTTACCGGTAAGTACGGTTAAAATTACTTTTCAGGATCAGTACTGGGCTGAAAGATGCAGCACTGAGGTCTCTCCTGATAACAGGTGAGTAAATCGGAATTCGTATTTCGGCTGATTTTAGAGGAATATTTTAAAGTTCCAAAACTCCACACTTAGAAGAATTTCCAAGTGAAACCAGTCAATGTTAGCCTATGAAGGAAATTCAAGTTACCGGTAAGTACGGTTAAAATTACTTTTCAGGACCAGTACTGGGCTGAAAGATGCAGCACTGAGGTCTCTCCTGATAACAGGTGAGTAAATCGGAATTCGTATTTCGGCTGATTTTAGAGGAATATTTTAAAGTTCCAAAACTCCACACTTAGAAGAATTTCCAAGTGAAACCAGTCAATGTTAGCCTATGGAAGGAAATTCAAGTTACTGGTAAGTACGGTTAAAATTACTTTTCAGGACCAGTACTGGGCTGAAAGATACAGCACTGAGGTCTCTCCTTATAACAGGTGAGTAAATCGGAATTCCTATTTCGGCTGATTTTAGAGGAATATTTGCACAATGGTGAAGGGAGGGGGCGGGGCCTGAGGTGACATCTTTGCAAACGCGCCCGTGGCGCGTTTTAAGTTGGGGGATTAAGTCCCCTTGAATCCTGAGGGTCCCTAGGGGCCAACTAGACCACCAGGAACCTCCAATATGCGCCAGGGGCTGCGTTGCAGAGACGTGTAGAGAGGCCACACCCCTTTTACACCTCTCTGCAACGCAGCTCTGTGGCGCATTCTGGATGTACCTGTTGGGCTAGTTGGCCCTCAGGGACCCTCAGGATTGAAGGGGATTTAATTCCCCATCTTAAAACGCGCCACGGGGCCTGTTTGCACACATGTCACCTGAAGCCCCGCCCCCTCCCTTCACCACTGTGCAAACGCGCCCCGTGGCGCGTTTTAAGTTGGGGGATTAAGTCCCCTTGAATCCTGAGGGTCCCCGGAGTCCAACTAGCCCACCATATACCTCCAAAAGCGCCACAGAGCTGCGTTGCAGAGAGGTGTAAAAGGGGTGTGGCCTCTCTACACGTCTCTGCAAGGCAGCTCCCTGGCGCATACTGGAGGTTCCTGGTGGGCTAGTTGGCCCCCAGGGACCCCCAGTATTCAAGGTGAATTTGTTCCCCCTCTGCAAACGCGCCAGGGGGCGCGTTTGCAGAGTGGTGAAGTAAGGGGGCGGGGCCTGCGGGCCCGATCGTTTTTTTTTTTTTTTGTTTTTTTTGTCCCCTGAAGGGGGGCTGTGTGGCCCCCCTTCCTTTTTTCTGTTTTTGGGCCCTGGGGACCCCATCCCCCAGGGCCTTACCCCTTTTTTAATTACCAAAAAAAAACGGGAAGGGGGCCGCGTGGCCCCCTTCCCTTGGCCTGTATTGGCCCCGGGGACCCCATCCCCCGGGGCATGGCCTCTTTATTTATTATTTTGAGGGGGCAGCGTGGCCCCCTCCTCTGGCCATTTTAAGGCCCCGGGGACCCCATCCCCCGGTGCTGGCCTTTCTATTTTTTAAATTTTTTTTTCTTTTTTTGGGGAGGGGGCCGCGTGGCCCCCCTCCCGGGCCACTACTTGCCCCGGGGACCCCATCCCCCGGGGATGGCCCTCTCCGTTGGGGACTGTGGGGGGTCCCCAATCCCCCACAGTCCCGCCGGCTCCCCGCGTCCCTTGGGAGCCGGCATTGCTTTCCACATGGGGAGCAGCTGACATGCTGCTCCCCATGTGGAAAGCAATGTGCTTTGGATATTGGAAGAGAGAGCAGGTTTCCCTGCTCTCTCTTCCAATATCCAAAGCAGTTTGCTATGGCAGGACGGGAGCCGCGAGGCTCCCGTCCTGCCATAGCAAACTACAGTGTCCCGGGGATAGGCACCCCGGGACACTGCAGGAGCCGGCCCTGGGGGTGGTGGTCCCCAGGGCCATCAAGGGCTCCAGGAGGGGGCGCGCGGCCCCCCTCCAATTCAGTTCAAAGCCCCTGGGAGGTGGTGGTCCCCGGGCTCTGGGGTCCGTAACGGACCCCCATATTTAAATGTTTAGTGCCCCGGGAGGTGGCGGTCCCGGGCGTGTGGGGGCTGGAGCCCCCCCACACAGGTTGTCATTAATTTTAAAAAGCCCCAGGGAGGTGGTGGTCCCCGGGGCTGCGGGAGGGCTCAGAGCCCTCCCGCACCATCTTTTAAAAAGCCCCAGGGGGTGGCGGTCCCCGGGGCTTGGGGGCCCTTTGAGGCCCCCACACATTAAATTATCCCCCACCATGCCCCCGGGACTTGGGCCACCCGGGGCCAATTAACATCAAAGCGCGGGAGACCGCGCTCGATTTTTTTTCGGCAGGATTCGCGCACCCTGAGCGCATCCTGCCGATTTTTAAAAAAAAAAATTTTTTTGCCCAGGGGGTCCTTGTGGGACCCCTGAGCAAACCTAGGGGGTCAGGGTGTTTCTACCCTGCCCCCTTTGTGCGCTTTGCGCACTTGTTTCTGTCCCTCTGTTCTACCGAGGGACAAAATGGCTGCCAACATTTCCTGAATCGGAATGTTGACAGCCAATTAAAATGCAGCTCGTGATCGGGACGGTGCGCGCAGGGTGCGCTGAGGGTGCGCGAATCCTCCGTGCCCATAGATATCACTAACTTTTTACTTTTCATTTTCTCAGCAACTACTGAACGGATTTACACCATTTAACAAAAAGGTTCTTTCTGAACCAAGAACTACCTCTTTGCCAAATTTGGTGTAATTCCGTTCAGCAGTTCGGGCTGTAGCCGTGTCTAAAGTTTCCTATGGAAAAATGCATGGGGAAAACGCGTTTTGGGACCCCCTTTTTCTCGGCCCCCACTTGACGTATCAACCCGAGACTTTCAGGGTAGGAGCGGACCGGAGCGCCCCACGAAGTTTGAAAATTTCGCGAAGATACGTCAACCGGCAAGAGAGTTATTTCAAATAGAATGTCGCGGATTTCCTATGGATAATAGGTTGTAACTATAACTATCTACTGGCGACCGCCAGTAGATAATATATATATATATATATATATATATATATATATATATATATATATATATATATATAAAAAAATCACCAAAATCCTTTGTCCGCTCGCAGCGCCAGTCCACACCACTTCAGCTACAAAGGATTCACGAACCACCGAAACTGCAGGCAAGTCAAAATTTTATTCCTGTTTCCTGATTACGCGTTTCGGGCACCACTTGCCCTTGTTCACACAATCAGAGAGATAGAAACGCCATTTTTTTCTATACATTGCGGACACCACGTGATAGGACACCATGAATAGAAATAAAAAAATATATATATATATATTTTTTTTATATATATATACACAGCTATAAGAACACCCAGTCTTTCTTTTATAACATGCATCTTTGCTTTCTTTTTCCTTTCATGTTTTTTCATTTGCTTTTTTCTCTTTTTTTCTTTTTCCTTTTTCAATTATTCTTCTCTTAATTGCTGTTGTGTCCATATTAAAATATATGCTGTGATCCTCATAAATTACGTAGTCCATGTATAGGTGATAGGTCGCAGATACAATCCAATATTTCCGTATAAATACATTATTTCAATCGGTGATTCCATTTTCTTATAAAATGCCAAAGGGTCTAAATACAATACAAATGCATAAATAAATATATAAATATATAAATATGTTAAAATATGACAATCAATTCATTGTTGTATGTGCAAAATATTGCCAATGCCCAAAAATATGTATATTGATTCAGGCCCTCCACTTGCTGGGAGATTCCTGCTTAAATGCATTCTTAAATACGATCACTCCTAGTACGTACTCCACCCTTCCTTCTAAGTACTAGAGGACACCACAGCATCATACGTCAAAAATGTGCCTAAAAGTACTACCAAAGTGTCCAATGCATACTAAAATGCAATAAATGCTAAAGTGCTAATACCAAAGTGTTCTAACCTTAACAAATCTTAAAAAATGTTAAAAACGTTCACATTAAGTAGGCCACTAGTAATAGAGTGTACAGAGACATGAATAAAATCCAAACCTGACTGTACCTCCATACTACAGACCGCTGCTCAGATAAGTGCCTATTTGCAAACGGATACAGAATTTGTGCATCGAGGAGCCATCATAACTGTCAAATCCTGACAAAAAAAAGGGGGGGGGGGAAAAAACAAATCAACTATAAAAAATTATGCAAATCTTCTGTTATTCAACCCATGTGGATGCTTGGTGTCAAGCTCTAAAATCATTCTCGATTCCAACTGCCCCAGGGCTTTTTCACGATCCCCTCCGCGTCTTGATTTGGGAATGGCAGCCGCCACAAAGTAACTCAAACAACTTAAATCATTATTGGGTGTATGTTTGAAATGGCGGGCTACCGGATACGTGGGGTCGTTGTTAACTATGGCACGCAAGTGTTGCAAAATCCTGACATGCACCTGCAGCTTGGTGCTGCCCACATATTTTAATCCGTAGGTGCATGTCAGGATATATACTGCAAACTCTGTTCTACAAGAGAAATTGCCCTTGATGGCTATTTCATTTGGACTAAATGGTGAAGCGTAATGTGTGGTATTTTTACCAAACTTGCAGGCTCTGCAAGTATTACATTTTGTGAAGCCGTCCTTTGGTTGCAACCACGTTTTAGCCGCTGCTAGTTCTGGGCAAACTTTCCCTATCTGCGTGCGCATTGAAATGCCCTTTCTGTAAGTAACAGTGGGTTGAGATGGTAATCTTGTAGACAGGACACCATCTGTCAGAACAATTGACCAATGACGTTTGACAATGGCGCGTACTTTTCTCTCTTGTTTACTGAAGGCAGTAATCAATCTCGGGGCAGAGTCATCGTTAGCAGATTTTTCCGCATTATTAATAAGTAATGACTCCCTTGATCTCTCATTGGTCTTCTTTATGGCAGCTTTGAGGATCTTTTCACTATAGCCCCTTTGTCTAAATCTATAATACGCCTCCTCTGTGCATCTGTTCAGATCCTCATTGTTGTTGCATATCCTTTTAAGACGCAAGAATTCTCCATACGGGATATTGTCAATCATATGTTTGGGATGAGCACTGCTGGCATGTAAAGTTAGATTGCCAGCAGTATCCTTCCTATATAAGGTGGTACACAATTTCCCTTCATTTTGGTAAACCTTGACATCCAAAAAATCAATACTACTCTTACTGATGTTAGAAGTAAATCTAAGATTAGCCGTATTGATATTGATCTGTTTGATAAATTCAGATGCACTTGATTCACTGCCTTGCCACACAATAAAAACGTCAACAATGTACCTTAGCCAATACAAAACATGCTCATTAAAAGCGGTAGCATATATCACCTTGAGGACCTGCTCCTCCCACCAGCCAACATGCAAGCAAGCATAGCTGGGGGAGAAGCAAGCCCCCATAGCAACACCACGTTTCTGCAAATAAATGTCATTGCCAAATAAAAAATAATTGTTATGCAGGCACCATGAGATTAAACTTAAAAGCATCTTGTTATGTTGATAAAACTCTATTGATCTGAGATCTAAAAAATACTGAATAGCATTTAAACCCGTGGAATGCTCTATACTGGTGTATAAGGATTCAATGTCCAATGTAATAAAAAGTAAATTATCCGACCATTTAATCCCTTGTACCTTTTTTAAAAAGTCACCAGTGTCCTTCACATAACTGGGCAATTTTTTGACAAAATCTTGAAGGAAAAAGTCCACATATTGCGTAATAGTTTCACCTACACTATTTATGGCCGATATAATGGGCCTGCCTGGAACCGGTGTAGTTTTTTATGAACTTTAGGGATGAAATAAAGTTTGGCTACTACTGGATGTTCTATATTCATAAATTTTAATTCTTCCATTGAAATCACCCCTTCTCTTTTCCAGGCCATAAGTTCCTTTTTTAGACTCTGTCTAGCCACATTGTATTTAGTATGTGTGGACTTCTCATAGCATTCATTGTCTTCTAAGTGTCTATTAGCTTCCACAATGTAATCTTTTTGGGGCCAGATGACCATGTTGCCCTCTTATCTGATTTAGTCACAATAATCTCATGTCTGCTGCCCAACTTTTTAATCAACTTGGCATATTCAATTTCTTTCTTACTCTTATACCGCTTTTTATGCCTTGTACGGTGGTACAATTTTTTAATGTCTTCAACCACAACCTCATGATAAATGTCTATTGCGTCTTTAGGGGAAACATCCTTTACCACAAAACCATTACAACGTGGTATGGTTACATCGTGGCTTTCTCAACGCAAGTCGTTACATCGACTTGCACTGGAGGGCGCTCTAGACTAAGGAATAGTGTGAATTACTATTCCAACACCTCCCCTACTGTACGTAGACTGGAGTTGGAATAGTAATTCACACTATTCCTAAATCCAGAGCCCTCCAGCGCAAGTCAATGTAACGACTTACGTTGTCAAGACCGCGATGTAACATACCGCGTTGTAATGGTACACGTTGTATCATCATACATTCGTCTTTAGGCATAAAGGGTATGAATTTGGATTTGAAAGGACTGACTCCAGCTCCCAACTGGGTGATATTCTCAGTGCGCAGCCCTTCCTGCGTGGAGCACAACACTCCTTCCAACTCCATCCCCATAATGGTCTCCTTATTCATGTGTTGTAGGTCACGCAACACCATTGCATCTGAAGCGTCTAACTGGATGGTAGTCCCCCTTCCACTGACACCACTTTCCACATTTATAGTTTCCATCTCTTTCAGCCCCTCCTTGATAGCAAAAAACTTTTTAGTTTTAACTTTCTGATAAAACAGAAGACGTCCACCCTGGTTTGAGAATAATTAAAATCGCTTACCGGGCAAAAGAAAGTCCCAAGCTAAGTAGTTGTTCTTCAGCTTGCGATAATGTAAAGTTGGAGAGGTTGATAATAGTATTGTCACTAGTGTTCATTTTTCCGCCAATATGGTTTTTTCAATGGCGCTCTTTCGTTTTCTTGCACCGCTCCCTTCTCCTTACGTTTTTCTTTGCTCTGGTTTGTTGTGTAGATTCTGCGACCTCAGGGTTTGGCGTCGGTCAAATGCTAAAAAATCGACCTCCTCTCCTAAACTCAAGGCTTTCTTTTTTTGACCGCTGACTCCCATGCTGGCAATACTGTCACAATCCGATGAAACCTCACTGGTTAGGGAGTCACTATCCAATGTCAAACTTCCTGTCGTTGTACCCCCTGATGCATGAGGTAAAATAGCGCCCTGGGAACCCTTCTCAAATATAGCTTTTTTAGCAGTTTCATATTTGCGGGCAAAAGTAAAAATGCGACCCTCTTCGTAATCGCATTTATCCCTCAAAAATGTATGCGCTTTTCGAATTTTAATTTTTCCTCTTGTTTTGCCAGTCTATCTTGGATATCTTGCTTTGTTTTGGTAATGAAATCACTCGGTTCCAATTTCTTCAAAGATTCATTAATCTGCGCAATCTCTTCAAGCAAGGTTTGCCGATCTATCTAAGCATATTTCACCAAAATATGCACTAAATTCATCGATGCAGCCAAATTGCTCTCTCCCCATTCTCTTAGCATGCTCGGGTTTGGGCTTTCAAAACTTGGGGCTAAAAGAATTCGTAAACCCCTCGGAATGCGACCCACTTCAATATATTTTGAAAGCGATTTATGTTCCCACCATTTAGTGGTTTCCGACTTCATGCATTTTTCAAGCCTCTTCAACAAGTTTCTTGCATCCATTTCATTGTTAGTGCCTGTGCTCTTCATACCTTCCCGTTCGGTTGTTTTTACAGGCAAATCATTAAATAATTCTTCAGCAGCAGCCTCTCTCATCCGGACCACCTCTGCTGACATTTTCCAAGGAAACAGCCGTGTAGTTGTTACAATCCTGCGGCGCAAGCCAAATCCGCCCGCCGCTACAGCCTTTCACTCCTCCCCACCTGACCAATCACTGATGTGCTCGTTGCCTTTCCGGAACCAATCTAACAACCGGTACCTTTCCCGCGTTCCGACCGGCAATGTCGAGCTTTCCCAGCTGCCAAGGGGGTTGCCGTCAAACTCTCCTTTCTCGGAACCACACCGTCACTGGTTGAGGGCGGCAGCCACTTATCGGGGAGTGGGTTCGTCGCGGAAGCAACCACCTTCCACAAATTGATAAAAAATCACCAAAATCCTTCGTCCGCTCGCAGCGCCAGTCCACACCACTTCAGCTACAAAGGATTCACGAACCACCGAAACTGCAGGCAAGTCAAAATTTTATTCCTGTTTCCTGATTACGCGTTTCGGGCACCACTTGCCCTTGTTCACACAATCAGAGAGATAGAAACGCCATTTTTTCTATACATTGCTGACACCACGTGATAGGACACCATGAATAGAAATAAAAAAATATATATATATATATTTTTATATATATACACACATCTATAAGAACACCCAGTCTTTCTTTTATAACATGCATCTTTGCTTTCTTTTTCCTTTCATGTTTTTCATTTGCTTTTTTCTCTTTTTTTCTTTTTCCTTTTTCAATTATTCTTCTCTTAATTGCTGTTGTGTCCATATTAAAATATATGCTGTGATCCTCATAAATTACGTAGTCCATGTATAGGTGATAGGTCGCAGATACAATCCAATATTTCCGTATAAATACATTATTTCAATCGGTGATTCCATTTTCTTATAAAATGCCAAAGGGTCTAAATACAATACAAATGCATAAATAAATATATAAATATATAAATATGTTAAAATATGACAATCAATTCATTGTTGTATGTGCAAAATATTGCCAATGCCCAAAAATATGTATATTGATTCAGGCCCTCCACTTGCTGGGAGATTCCTGCTTAAATGCATTCTTAAATACGATCACTCCTAGTACCTACTCCACCCTTCCTTCTAAGTACTAGAGGACACCACAGCATCATACGTCAAAAATGTGCCTAAAAGTACTACCAAAGTGTCCAATGCATACTAAAATGCAATAAATGCTAAAGTGCTAATACCAAAGTGTTCTAACCTTAACAAATCTTAATTTTTTTAAAAACGTTCACATTATGTAGGCCACTAGTAATAGAGTGTACACAGACATGAATAAAATCCAAACCTGACTGTACCTCCATACTACAGACCGCTGCTCAGATAAGTGCCTATTTGCAAACGGATACAGAATTTGTGCATCGAGGGGCCATCATAACTGTCAAATCCTGACCAAAAAAAGGGGGAAACAAATCAACTATAAAAAATTATGCAAATCTTCTGTTATTCAACCCATGTGGATGCTTGGTGTCAAGCTCTAAAATCATTCTCGATTCCAACTGCCTCAGGGCTTTTTCACGATCCCCTCCGCGTCTTGATTTGGGAATGGCAGCCGCCACAAAGTAACTCAAACAACTTAAATCATTATTGTGTGTATGTTTGAAATGGCGGGCTACCGGATACGTGGGGTCGTTGTTAACTATGGCACGCAAGTGTTGCAAAATCCTGACATGCACCTGCAGCTTGGTGCTGCCCACATATTTTAATCCGCAGGTGCATGTCAGGATATATACTGCAAACTCTGTTCTACAAGAGAAATTGCCCTTGATGGCTATTTCATTTGGACTAAATGGTGAAGCGTAATGTGTGGTATTTTTACCAAACTTGCAGGCTCTGCAAGTATTACATTTTGTGAAGCCGTCCTTTGGTTGCAACCACGTTTTAGCCGCTGTTGTTCTGGGCAAACTTTCCCTATCTGCGTGCGCATTGAAATGCCCTTTCTGTAAGTAACAGTGGGTTGAGATGGTAATCTTGTAGACAGGACACCATCTGTCAGAACAATTGACCAATGACGTTTGACAATGGCGCGTACTTTTCTCTCTTGTTTACTGAAGGCAGTAATCAATCTCGGGCAGAGTCATCGTTAGCAGATTTTTCCGCATTATTAATAAGTAATGACTCCCTTATGAGATGCCAGTGAGCAAGGGCTATGGAAGCCCGAAACGCGTTTGGCGTTTGTTACTGCTGTTAAGGTCATGCTGTGTGTCCTGCATTCCTCCCGAAATAGAAGGTGAATAAACGCGCTGTGTGTGGCACCTCAAGCGTGAGCCTCTTCATGTGCATTTGGATATCGAGCGGCCTGCTCGGTCGCGAGGTGCCCCGCTGCGGATTCGGCAGCTCCTATCGCCGATGACTGGAGGCGTAAAGGAACAGCATGAACCGTTTGGTGAGGTGAAACTAATGCGGGCCCCAGCCTTACCTGTGTACAGCGACCCATTTGGGAATTGAGACTGTTTGGGGGATAACAGCAGTGAAAGAACTACTGAGACCAGAAGGCAAACAGCACACGCCCACTAAAGGCAGGACTTAAAGATCACTGCGAGTGCGGTGAAAATTTCAGCAGCTGTTCCCTTCATGAGATGCCAGTGAGCAAGGGCTATGGAAGCCTGAAACGCGTTTGGCGTTTGTTACTGCTGTTAAGGTCATGCTGTGTGTTCTGCATTCCTCCCGAAATAGAAGGTGAATAAACGCGCTGTGTGTGGCACCTCAAGCGTGAGCCTCTTCATGTGCATTTGGATATTGAGCGGCCTGCTCGGTCGCGAGGTGCCCCGCTGCGGATTCGGCAGCTCCTATCGCCGATGACTGTGGGCGTAAAGGAACAGCGTGAATCATTTGGGGAGGTGAAACTAATGCGGGGCCCCAGCCTTACCTGTGTACAGTGACCCATTTGGGAATTGAGACTGTTTGGGGGATAACAGCAGTGAAAGAACTACTGAGACCAGAAGGCAAACAGCACACGCCCACTAAAGGCAGGACTTAAAGATCACTGCGAGTGCGGTGAAAATTTCAGCAGCTGTTCCCCTTATGAGATGCCAGTGAGCAAGGGCTATGGAAGCCCGAAACGCGTTTGGCGTTTGTTACTGCTGTTAAGGTCATGCTGTGTGTCCTGCATTCCTCCCGAAATAGAAGGTGAATAAACGCGCTGTGTGTGGCACCTCACGCGTGAGCCACTTCATGTGCATTTGGATATTGAGCGGCCTGCTCGGTCGCGAGGTGCCCCGCTGCAGATTCGGCAGCTCCTATCGCCGATGACTGTGGGCGTAAAGGAACAGCGTGAACCGTTCGGTGAGGTGAAACTAATGCGGGGCCCCAGCCTTACCTGTGTACAGTGACCCATTTGGGAATTGAGACTGTTTGGGGGATAACAGCAGTGAAAGAACTACTGAGACCAGAAGGCAAACAGCACACGCCCACTAAAGGCAGGACTTAAAGATCACTGCAAGTGCGGTGAAAATTTCAGCAGCTGTTCCCCTCATGAGATGCCAGTGAGCAAGGGCTATGGAAGCCCGAAACACGTTTGGCGTTTGTTACTGCTGTTAAGGTCATGCTGTGTGTCCTGCATTCCTCCCGAAATAGAAGGTGAATAAACGCGCTGTGTGTGGCACCTCAAGCGTGAGCCTCTTCATGTGCATTTGGATATTGAGCGGCCTGCTCGGTCGCGAGGTGCCCCGCTGCGGATTCGGCAGCTCCTATCGCCGATGATTGTGGGCGTAAAGGAACAGCAAGAACCGTTTGGTGAGGTGAAACTAATGCGGGGCCCGAGCCTTACCTGTGTACAGCGACCCATTTGGGAATTGAGACTGTTTGGGGGATAACAGCAGTGAAAGAACTACTGAGACCAGAAGGCAAACAGCACACGCCCACTAAAGGCAGGACTTAAAGATCACTGCGAGTGCGGTGAAAATTTCAGCAGCTGTTCCCCTCATGAGATGCCAGTGAGCAAGGGCTATGGAAGCCCGAAACGCGTTTGACGTTTGTTACTGCTGTTAAGGTCATGCTGTGTGTCCTGCATTCCTCCCGAAATAGAAGGTGAATAAACGCTCTGTGTGTGGCACCTCAAGCGTGAGCCTCTTCATGTGCATTTGGATATTGAGCGGCCTGCTCGGTCGCGAGGTGCCCCGCTGCGGATTCGGCAGCTCCTATTGCCGATGACTGTGGGCGTAAAGGAACAGCGTGTACCGTTCGGTGAGGTGAAACTAATGCGGGGCCCCAGCCTTACCTGTGTACAGCGACCCATTTGGGAATTGAGACTGTTTGGGGGATAACAGCAGTGAAAGAACTACTGAGACCAGAAGGCAAACAGCACACGCCCACTAAAGGCAGGACTTAAAGATCACTGCGAGTGCGGTGAAAATTTCAGCAGCTGTTCCCTTCATGAGATGCCAGTGAGCAAGGGCTATGGAAGCCTGAAACGCGTTTGGCGTTTGTTACTGCTGTTAAGGTCATGCTGTGTGTTCTGCATTCCTCCCGAAATAGAAGGTGAATAAACGCGCTGTGTGTGGCACCTCAAGCGTGAGCCTCTTCATGTGCATTTGGATATTGAGCGGCCTGCACGGTCGTGAGGTGCCCTGCTGCGGATTCGGCAGCTCCTATCGCCGATGACTGTGGGCGTAAAGGAACAGCGTGAACCGTTTGGTGAGGTGAAACTAATGCGGGGCCCGAGCCTTACCTGTGTACAGCGACCCATTTGGGAATTGAGACTGTTTGGGGGATAACAGCAGTGAAAGAACTACTGAGACCAGAAGGCAAACAGCACACGCCCACTAAAGGCAGGACTTAAAGATCACTGCGAGTGCGGTGAAAATTTCAGCAGCTGTTCCCCTCATGTGATGCCAGTGAGCAAGGGCTATGGAAGCCCGAAATGCGTTTGGCGTTTTTACTGCTGTTAAGGTCATGCTGTGTGTCCTGCATTCCTCCCGAAATAGAAGGTGAATAAACGCGCTGTGTGTGGCACCTCAAGCGTGAGCCTCTTCATGTGCATTTGGATATATATATATATATATGTATATATATATATCGAATGGAGTTCGCCAACAACATCCAATCCGCAGGGAAAAGACGAAACCGGACCCTTTACTTGGTGCTAGGTGAAATATTTTATTGTAGATGCCCCGCACCACCGCCACGACGCGTTTCGACCTACCAGAGGTCTTGTTCACATAACGCGCTGCGAAGTGCCATACCTTTTAAAGTGCCTAGTGCAAATACTCGTGACCTGTCACATGACAGCTAAACATAGAAGAAACATTCAATCTCAGGTCTTTCTTTTAGCAATTTTAACTTCTTACAGCCTGCCCTAATAATGATTTATATATTTGTGACATTGCACATGGTGATATAAATAAACATACCAACATAGAAATATATAAATATAAATATATAAATATATAAATACACAGAATATACACTATATAAATATATGTACCTTCATATACACAATGTGAATACTTAAAACTAAATTCATTTAAAAGCATCACCTATAATCGCACAGTATTGTCATACACAGTTATATAAATAACGGGCAAAGATTTAAAAGGTCATAAAAACACCAAATTAAATAAATTGATATTAATCATGAACCTTCCATACCCTACATCTATATTACGATATAGGGTGGATTCCGTTATAGACCATAATAAGCCATCTATTAACATGAATCTTATATGGCTGAAAGCTGAATAAAGCCCTAAGTGGGCATTGACCATGTTTCTATGCAATCCCATAAAGTGCTAGTGCTAAATATAACTTTCCTTACAGTGCCACCTAATAAAGTGCAAAGTGCAAAACATTCAACAAGGTTAAAAATTGGAAGCAGCATATTGATAAAATGTAAACAAGTAACAGCATTTTCATCATACTCCAAAGGAGAAAGAGAGGGCAACATATGATTACAGGCAAGTATAGAAATCTTCACTCGAGTTCATACCAGAAGGAACCTTACTATCCAGTTCTAAGATATATCTTGTCTCTAATGACCGGAGGAGTGATTCACGATTACCACCCTTCTCAATGGTAAGACTGCGTCTACCACAAAATATTTCAAAAGCCCTGAATTCTGGTTATGAACATCTTTAAAATGCCTAGCAACGGGGTACAGGGGATCATAATTGTTGATAGCCCTGATGTGCTGGAGTATCCTCTTGTGGACCTGCAGCTTAGTGCTCCCCACATACCTCAGGCCACAGGGACACTCCAGCACATATACTGCATATTCCGTTTTGCATGTCAGAAATTTTGTAATCAGTACAGCCTCTGTTCTAAAAGGACAAGTATATGAAGTAGTACTGACTGCATATTTGCATGCCTTACATGATGGACATTTCACAAAACCCCTACGAGCAGACAGCCAGTTTTTAGGTGTTATCACTTCTGGGCAGCTTTTTACTAACATGTCACTCATAGATCTTGCCTTTCTAAATGTGATATCTGGGGTTTTGGAAGTTGACTCTCCTAATATTGGATCATTGCGTACCAATGCCCAATTTTTGTTAAGGATTTTTCGAATTTGTCCATGCTGAGAGTTAAATGTAAGGATCATACGCGTAGTCTGATCTAAAGATATATTGTCATCGCTCTCAATAGAGGGTTTAACTGCAAGAGTGTCTTCCCTTGTAACATTATTGGTTTTGGCAATGGCAGTATCTATAGTCCGGGCTGTATAACCCCTAGCCAGGAATCTGTCCCTACTCTCTTGTTGGGCTAGATAACATTCATCCGAGGTGCTGCAAATGCGTTTAATACGCAGCATCTCACCATAAGGTATGCTCTGGACGAGGTGTCTAGGGTGATGGCTGGTAGCATGTAACACAGTATTCCCAGCCGTGGGTTTCCTGTGTAGTTTGGATTCCACTTTTCCTTCCCCAATAAACACCTCAACATCTAAAAAGTAAACCCTTTCTTTACTTATGGTCGCAGTGAAATGTAAGTTGAGGTTATTAGAATTGATCTGCTCAATAAACTGGAGTGCCAGATCTTCAGGGCCTCTCCAGATTAGGAACAGATCATCAATATATCTATACCAGCAACCTATGTGTTGGTTCATAATTTCAGCAAAGGTGTTGGTTAGGACCTGCTCCTCCCAAAGCCCCATGTGTAAACAGGCATAACTTGGGGAGAAGCAAGCCCCCATCGCAACACCTCTGGTTTGCTGGTATACTTGATTATTAAATAGGAAAAAATTGTTTTCCAGACAAGTCACTATCATGTCGACTAGCATCTTGTTATGCATATACAGGCTCATTGGTCGTTTGTTCAAAAAATGCTCGATGGC
The DNA here is from genome assembly GCA_963921515.1 of Calotriton arnoldi. Lineage (NCBI taxonomy): Eukaryota > Metazoa > Chordata > Amphibia > Caudata > Salamandridae > Calotriton > Calotriton arnoldi. The sequence continues at coordinate 2,197,258 of CAWUFW010001590.1, forward strand.
TTTTATGCCATCCTGATGCCTTATGCTAGTGTATAGTGACGTGGCGTCTAATGTTATTAAAATACAATCTGAATCCCATATATATTTCACCAATCCTGGTATCCATAAAGAACAGGCGCTGACTCCGTGGGAAGTTTATCAAAGAAAGATTTTTATTCCAGCAGGATGGCCTAGACGCATTTCGGCGGCGGACCGCCTTGCTCACTACATCAGGTAATTCTGATTTTACTTAGTATATGTATATATATATATATATATATATATATATTTCACCAATCCTGGTATCCATAAAGAACAGGCGCTGACTCCGTGGGAAGTTTATCAAAGAAAGATTTTTATTCCAGCAGGATGGCCTAGACGCATTTCGGCGGTGGACCGCCTTGCTCACTACATCAGGTAACTCTGATTTTACTTAGTATATGTATGTGAAGCACATTTAGTAGGTTGTCACAGCAACCGTCTATGGCAATGGACATAGAAGAATTGACATGTTAAAGTTAAAGCATGTCAGTGCAAAAATAAAAATGGAAAACATTACATCTCACTGTTGTGTAACACATTAAGTGCTCTCGGCACAACAGTTAATTTTGAAAACATAAATATACAAACTGTGACATAAAATAACTAAAAACAGCGATTATACCAGCGTTGGTGACGGGTGTATCTGCGTCCCAAAAGAAAAGGGAAAGAGAAGAGTTACAACTGTAATATATTCCACCCATCATTTAAATACCCATCAATAAATATATGTATATATATATATACACACTTCGGAAAAACCGCAATGGTGAAGGGTCATGAAGCATGTGGCCGAAGCGCCCCCGAAACCATACCAAGGAATGGAAGGAAAGTGAGCAGTGATGAACAGAGAGTCAGATGGAGAGACTCTCAAGGCATGGATTGTTTTCCTGCGATGTGCTCCTTTTCTGAGGACTGAGGTTCTTCAGAGTTGAGTGCTTCATAAAGCAGGTGCCTAGTGGAGAGACGCAAGTTTAAAAGCAACTGCTAATTTTGGAGACTATGTTTATTTTAAATCAAGAACTGCAATATAAAGGGATGCCGGTTTTAAATTGTACATTTCTGCACAGTGAGTTTTATTTGTGCTCGTGCTGGAACAAAAATGAATTGATGACACAAGTCAAGTATTGAAAGATATATGAACTTGTATCGAGCAGTGAAGTATTTTGTCCATGTTGGTCTGATTGGACTCACGTGCAGACCATATATTTACTGGTGCACTTTAGTTTAGAAAGGCTGATAGCCGAAGGCGTCCTGAATATTGCTGTCTGTTGAATGTCAGCTCTGAAATTAAAGGAACTGAAATACTTATGCATGTATACATATATATATATACATATATATATATATATATATATATATATATATATATATATATATATATATATATATATATATTTTAAATAGGATTATCCCATCGACAAATAACCATCCGGCACTCCAAAAGGTACTAGTCACTCGGTAGTTTATTTTATGACTTTTTTAACATCTACGCGTTTCAGCAGTCTCACGCTGCCTTGTTCACGATATATATTCACTGAAAAAACCATAGGTTTCAGGCACGTTATAGTTAGAAATTAGCATTTAAAAAACCTTAGAAATTCACTGAAAAAACCATAGGTTTTAGGGACAGTTATAGTTAGTTGGGCATTTCACTCGTACAAAACCCGTGAAATTCCCCCGTTATAGTTAGTTCAGCTAACTATAACTCGCGCCCCCGCAATGCACTGCTGATGACGTCACATATTACATCACTCATGACATGGCCAGTGACATCACTGATGACATCACTGATGACATCTCAAATGACATCACTGATGACATCACTGATGACATCATCCATGTGATAATTTCGTGCCTGAAACCTATGGTTTTTAAGTGAATTTCAAAGGTTTTTTAAATGCTAGTTTCTAACTATACCTACAGAGGTAGGACATGTGAAGAAAGAAGAAAAAACGCACAGAAAGAAGCAAAAGAAATGCAGAAAGAAGCAACAGAAGTCCACAAAGACGAAGAAAAGAGCAGGAAGAAGCAAGACATGTGCAGAAAGAACCAACAGAGGAGCAGAAAGAGGCCTTGTTGCAAAATCATCCTGTGCCCACAACTTTTCAGACGGGTACTGGTGGTAACTGACTCGGACTAACCAGGCCTAGAGCCAGTGCTATGCTAAAAGACACTTACATACACTAGGGAACACTATGCGTTGGGGTACCCCTGTGATTAGCATGACCTCCTCTGTAAGGCCCTAGTACATAATAGGGCAGGGGATTAAAACTTCCTCTTAAAACACGCCCCGGGCGCGTTTGCACAGTGGTGAAGGGAGGGGGGCCTGATGTGACATGTGTGCAAACACGCCCTGTGGCACGTTTTAATTTGGGGAATGTATTCCTCTTCAATCCTGAGGGTCCCTGGGGTCCAACTAGCCCACCACGTACCTCCAGTAAGCGCCACAGGGCTGCGTTGCAGAGAGGTGGCACAGGCCACGCCCCTTTTTACACCACTCTGCAACGCAGCTCTGTGGCGCTTACTGGAGGTATGTGGTGGGCTAGTTGGACGCCCTGTGGCGCGTTTTAAGTTGGGGGATAAAGTCCTCTTCAATCCTGAGGGTCCCTGGGGTCCAACTAGCCCACCAGGTACCTCCAGTAAGCGCCACAGAGCTGCGTTGCAGAGAGGTGTAAAAAGGGGCGTGGCCTCTGAACACCTTCTCTTGCCTTTTTTTGTGCCCTGGTACCCCATCCCCCAGGGCCTGCTCCTCTTTTTTTTTTTAAATGTTAATGGGAGAGGGGACGCATGGGCCCCCCTCCCGTGGCCAATTCCGGCCCCGGGGACCCCATCCCCCGTGGCATGGCCACACATATTGTTTTTTATAGGAAGGGGGGGCTGCATGGCCCCCCTCCTAAGGACTCTATTGGCCCCGGGGACCCCATCCCCCGGGGCCCACCTTTATTTAATAATTTTTTGGTTGGGGAGGGGGGCCGCATGGCCCCACTCCCGGGCCACTTCTGGCCCCGGGGACCCCATCCCCCAGGGCCTGGCCATCCTTTTTTATTTTTTTTGTGAGGGGGCTGCGTGGCCCCCCTCCTCAGGCCAAATATGGCCCCGGGGACCCCATCCCCCGGGGCCTGGCCTCTCCTTTTCTTACATTTTTTTTTTTAATACACAGAGGAGGGGGGCCTCGTGGCCCCCCTCCCGGGCCACTTCCATCCCCGGGGACCCCATCCCCCGGGGCCTGGCCTCTCGTTGGGGACCGTGGGGGGGTCCCCAATCCCCCCACGGTCCCGCCGGCTCCCCGCGTCCTGCGGGAGCCGGCATTGCTTTTCCACATGGGGAGCTGCTGACATGCAGCTCCCCGTGTGGAAAAGCAATCTGCTTTGCTTCATTGAAGCGAGAGCATGTTTCCCTGCAGTTTGCAATGACAAGGCGGGAGCCGCGAGGCTCCCGCACTGTCATTGCAAACAGAAGTGTCCCGGGGGTGGGCACCCCGGGACACTGCAGGTGCCGGCCCTGTGGGGTGGCAGTCCCCAGGGCCATCACAGGCTCCAGGAGGGGGGCCGCGCAGTCCCCCTCCCATCCAATGCACAGCCCCGGTGAGGTGGTGGTCCCCGGGGCTCGGAGGTCCGTTCCGGACCCCCAAATTAGCCTTTTAGTGCCCCGGGGAGGTGGCGGTCCCCGGGGCGTGTGGGGGCTCGAGCCCCCCCACACAGGTATATTTAAAAAAAAAAAAGCCCCGGGGGTGGCGGTCCCCGGGGCTGCAGAGGGCAGTGTGCCCCCGGTATTATAATTAATGAAAGCCCGGGGGTGGTAGTCCCGGGGCTTGGGAGGCCTTAGAGGCCCCCAAACTTTAAAAAAACAAGCCCCGGGGGGTGGTGGTCCCTGGGGCTGCGGGGGGGCTGCGTGCCCCCTGCAACTCATTAATCAAGCCCCGGGGAGGTGGCGGTCCCCGGGGCAGTGTGGGGGGGATTGGGGCACCCGGGGGCTAATTGTTAACAAAGCGCGGGAGCCCGCGCTTCGTTTTTTTTTGTTTCGCGGCCGGATCTGCGAATCCGGCGCGCATTTTGTTGATTTAAAAAAAAAAATGCTTTTTTGGGCTCTGGGGGCCTAATGGGTCAGGGTGTTTCTACCCTGCCCCTTTTCTTTTTTTCGTGTTTCTTTTTCTCCTTTCTTGTGACTCGGTTACCGAGTCACAAGATGGCTGCCAACACTTCCTGGTTTGGAGTGTTGACAGCCAATTAGCATGAAGCTCGTGGTCGGGAGGGTGCGCGGATCCACCACGGCCATAGATATCGAAACTTTTATTTTTGGAATTTCTCAGCAACTACTGAGCAGATTTACACCATTTAAAAAAGGGTGCTTTCTGAAGCAAGCACTACCTTTTTGCCAAATTTGGTGTAATTCCGTTCAGCAGTTTTGGCTGTAACCGTGTCTAAAGTTTCCTATGGGAAATTGATTTTTTACCTCTATTTTTGATTTTCTCTGCAACTACTGAATGGATTTACACCATTTAAAAAAAAAAGGGCGCTTTCTGAACCAAGCACTACCCTTTTGCCAAATTTGGTGTAATTCCGTTCAGCAGTTCGGGCTGTAGCCGTGTCTAAAGTTTCCTACGGGAATTAACATGGAGAAAACACGTTTTGGGACCCCCTTTTTCTTGGCCCCGCTTGCCGAATCACCCCGAAACTTTCAAGATAGAAGCGGACCGGAGCCGGCCATAAGTTTTGAAAATTTTGCGAAGATTCGTCAACCGGCGCCAAAGTTATTGGGAAAAGAATGTTACGAATTTCCTATGGATAATAGGTCCTAACTATAACTACCTACTGGCGACCGCCAGTAGGTAATATATATATATATATATATATATATTCACTGAAAAAACCATAGGTTTTTAGGGACGTTATAGTTAGAAATTAGCATTTAAAAAACCATAGAAATTCACTGAAAAAACCATAGGTTTCAGGGGCGTTATAGTTAGTTGGACATTTCCATCGTACAAAACCATAGAAATTCCCCCGTTATAGTTAGTTCAGCTAACTATAACTCGCGCGCCCGCAATGCACTGCTGATGACGTCACATATTACATCACTCATGACATGGTCAGTGACATCACTCATGACATCACTGATGACATCTCAAATGACATCACTGATGACATCACTGATGGATGACATCATCCTTGTGATAGAGTGGCAGACCTCCTCTCACCCTAATATAACCTTTGATACACACTCAAAAATACAAACTAACATTTTCAAAACAATGGACATACCAATACCAGTTACAACACACCTATTCAGTAATTCCAAGATCTACACACACATCCACTCATTCACCAACAGTCCCTATACAGTCACTCATACATGTACTCAATCATCATCTGTACTCATACACCTATACATCCTGTTACACACCACCACTCATCCATAGAGTTACTCACACACATAGTCACACATGCAAACAAAGTATCAAACATCCATTTACTTACATATACAGTTATACACACACACTACCACACTTACTTCTACAGAAACTTACACATACTTACTCTCTTAAACAATCACTTATAGAAACACCTACTTATTTGTACAGGAACTCTTCCAATCTCTCACTCTCACATATACTCACTTATATACACCAATACTCACATATACTAGTTTAAAACATATGTAGTTACTCATAAAGACACTATTGAGACAGTCATTCACTCACTAACACACCCATACACATACTCATCCACCTATACAGTCCTGCACACATGCTGTCTTCAACACATACAAACAGTGAGTCACTCATTCATGCATCTATGCACTAAGTAATACCCCCCACCAAACCATACAGACACTCAGACACTCATACTGATACTCAAAAAACCAACTAATAACCCATATAGACACTCATGTAGCTACTCACCAACCCATGCAGCCACTTATACACAAAGTGAGAGACTGATACAGATATTTTCATATTTAAACATTACTCACTAACCCATGTATTCACTAAGATACGCTTAGTCAGTTATACAATCAATTTTAAAAAACAAATCATCAATTTAGACACTTATATACCCATTTATTCTTCCATCGACCTTGAGATATACATATATAAAACATATTTAATTTTCAGAAAAACACACATTCACTGTATGATGTCATTTGAGATGTCATCAGTGATGTCATGAGTGATGTCACTGACCATGTCATGAGTGATGTAATATGTTACGTCATCAGCAGTGCATTGCGGGCGCATGAGTTATAGTTAGCTGAACTAACTATAACGGGGGAATTTCTATGGTTTTGTACGATGGAAATGTCCAACTAACTATAACGCCCCTGGAACCTATTGGTTTTTTCAGTGAATTTCTAAGGTTTTTTAAATGCTAATTTCTAACTATAACGTGCCTGAAACCTATGGTTTTTTCAGTGAATTTCTAAGGTTTTTTAAATGCTAATTTCTAACTATAACGTGCCTGAAACCTATGGTTTTTTCAGTGAATATATATATATTTATTATACTATGTATACATGTGAAAATGTCTCGGTCCCCTGTTTGCCTCGGTGGCACGGAAAAAATGGGTGGAACTGACGTCAGCACGCCGACGAGGTCCTCTTATGGCTCCGATGACGTCATACGGTGTCACGAGCGGAACCGTGCTCGTTGACGTGGGAGAGCTAAGAAAGAATTTCCGTGGAATGCTGGTGCAGGGGATATTCACCTAAATGTTCAGGCTAGTCCTTTGGGAGCAACTGTTTATGTTGCCACTCCAGAAACCGAAACCAGTGATCCGAGGGCAGAGGCCCTGCAGATGGGACACGAGGTGGGGTGCCCAGCCGTGTGCACCGGCGGGGCAGCGAAGTGATAAGCACCACAACCCACAAAAAGGCAACGAGGGCACTGAATAACACAGGATCTTCTCTTTGTATCTGGCAGGAACAACAAAGTTAAAATGCCCTAGTACCAAAATGTAGAATTAGATGCCGCTTCTGCCTCCCGTACCCTGGAGGCGGCACATGGAGTCACGCGGTACGGTCATACTGCGGTGGGACGCACACTCGTTGACCTCTCATGGCACTGCTCCACACTTCAGGGAGGACGCTTTCCATTATCTATGTTTTCTGATGACATGTCGCGCCGGCCCCGTCCAACAACAGAACTCCTTTAGATCCAAACAGACTCTTCCACTCTCTCACCGGAAGTGAAACCAGGCCACGCGGACACTTTCACAATACAACAGCCGGGAATGCACTTTTCAGTAAAAAACCACATTCCTTCCTCCTAATTAATCAAATAAACGTCTCACTGAAGAACAGGGGCCAGCTTCGATCGGTAAACAGCCGTTACAACGACTTTTTTACTTTGCGATACCATTACAACGCATGCATTACCACGCATGCGTTGTAGATCACGAAGTCATTAATATGCATTTTTTTATAACGCATGGTCATTTACCACGCATGCCTTTACAACGAATTTTGTTGTAAAGGTATGTATGGTAAATGACCATGTGTTCTAAAAACCATGTAGACGATCCATGTCGTTGTAAGGAAACAGAGGCTGTTCCGTTTCCTCACAACGACGTGCACCGCCCCTCAGAGATGACGTGAAGCAGGAACCATGAGGAGAGAGGAACCATGAGGAGTGAGAGGTAAGGGGAATTAGGCATGGGGTGGGGGTTTCTTTTCTAGGGTTTAGGGTAGTGCAGTGGTGTTTGGGTGGTGTAGGGGGTTGTGCTGGGGGTAGTGTTTTAGGGTTTAGGGTAGTGCAGTGGTGTTTGGGTAGTGTAGGGGGTCGTGCTGGGGGTAGTGTTTTAGGGTTTAGAGAAGTGCAGTAGTGTAGGGGGTCGTGCTGGGGGTAGTGTTTTAGGGTTTAGGGTAGTGCAGTGGTGTATGGGTAGTGTAGGGGGTCGTGCTGGGGTAGTGTTTTAGGGGTTAGGGTAGTGCAGTGGTGTTTGAGTAGTGTAGGGGTCATGCTGGTGGTAGTGTTAGGGTTTAGGGTAGTGCAGTGGTGTTTGTGTAGTGTAGGGGTCATGCTGGGGGTAGTGTTTTATGGTTTAGGGTAGTGCAGTGGTGTTTGGGTAGTGTAGGGGTCGTGCTGGGGGTAGATTTAGAGTTTAGGGTAGTGCTGTGGTGTTTGGGTAGTGTAGGGAGTCGTGATGGGGGTAGTGTTTTAGGGTTTAGGGTAGTGCAGTGGTGTTTGTGTAGTGTAGGGGTTGTGCTGGGGGTAGTGTTTTAGGGTTTATGTTAGTGCAGTGGTGTTTGGGTAGTGTAGGGGTAGTGCTAGGGTAGTGTTTTAGGGTTTAGGGCAGTGCAGTGGTGTTTTTGTAGTGAAGGGGTCATGCTGTGGGTAGTGTTTTAGGGTTTAGGGTAGTGGAGTCGTGTTTGTGTAGTGTAGGGGGTCATGTTTTAGGGTATAGGGTAGTGCAGTGGTGTTTGGGTAGTGTAGGGGGTCGTGCAGGGGTAGTGTTTTAGGGTTTAGGGTAGTGCAGTAGTGTAGGGGGTCGTGCTGGGGGTAGTGTTTTAGGGTTTAGGGTAGTGCAGTGGTGTATGGGTAGTGTAGGGGGTCGTGCTGGGGTAGTGTTTTAGGGTTTAGGGTAGTGCAGTGGTGTTTGAGTCGTGTAGGGGTCATGCTGGTGGTAGTGTTTTAGGGTTTAGGGTAGTGCAGTGGTGTTTGTGTAGTGTAGGGGGTCATGCTGGGGGTAGTGTTTTATGGTTTAGGGTAGTGCAGTGGTGTTTGGGTAGTGTAGGGGTCGTGCTGGGGGTAGATTTAGGGTTTAGGGTAGTGCAGTGGTGTTTGGGTAGTGCAGGGAGTCGTGCTGGGGGTAGTGTTTTAGGGTTTAGGGTAGTGCAGTGGTGTTTGGGTAGTGTAGGGGTCGTGCTGGGGGTAGTGTTTTAGGGTTTAGGGTAGTGCAGTAGTGTAGGCGGTCATCCTGGGGGTAGTGTTTTAGGGTTTAGGGTAGTGCAGTGGTGTATGGGTAGTGTAGGGGGTCGTGCTGGGGTAGTGTTTTAGGGTTTAGGGTAGTGCAGTGGTGTTTGAGTAGTGTAGGGGGTCATGCTGGTGGTAGTGTTTTAGGGTTTAGGGTAGTGCAGTGGTGTTTGTGTAGTGTAGGGGGTCATGCTGGGGGTAGTGTTTTATGGTTTAGGGTAGTGCAGTGGTGTTTGGGTAGTGTAGGGGTCGTGCTGGGGGTAGATTTAGGGTTTAGGTTAGTGTAGTGGTGTTGGGTAGTGTAGGGAGGCGTGCTGGGGGTAGTGTTTTAGGGTTGAGGGTAGTGCAGTGGTGTTTGTGTAGTGTAGGGAGGCGTGCTGGGGGTAGTGTTTTAGCATTTAGGGTTGTGTAGTGATGTTTCGGTAGTGTAGGGGTCATGCTGGGAGTAGTGTTTTATGGTTTAGGGTAGTGCAGTGGTGTTTGGGTAGTGTAGGGGTCATGCTGGGGGTAGATTTAGGGTTTAGGGTAGTGCAGTGGTGTTGGGTAGTGTAGGGAGTCATGCTGGGGGTAGTGTTTTAGGGTTTATGTTAGTGCAGTGGTGTTTATGTAGTGAAGGGGTCATGCTGTGGGTAGTGTTTTAGGATTTAGGGTAGTGCAGTCGTGTTTGTATCGTGTAGGGGGTCGTGTTTTAGGGTATAGGGTAGTGCAGTGGTGTTTGGGTAGTGTAGGGGGTCATGCTGGGGTTAGTGTTTTAGGGTTTAGGGTAGTGCAGTGGTGTTTGGGTAGTGTAGGGGGTCGTGCTGGGGGTAGTGTTTTAGGGTTTAGGGTAGTGCAGTGGTGTTTGTGTAGTGTGGGAGGTCATGCTGGGGGTATATTTAGGGTTTAGTGTAGTGCAGTGGTGTTTGGGTAGTGTAGGGAGTCGTGCTGGTGGTAGTGTTTTAGGGTTTAGGGTAGGGCAGTTATGTTTGGGTAGTGTAGGGTGTCGTGCTGGGGGTAGTGTTTTAGCACTAATTTTTCTTTCTACAGCACTAACCATAATTTCTATGACAAAATGAACCCCCTCATTTTGTTCCTTTTTAAATTAAATGTTTTAAGAGTTACCAGTTTATTCCAATCAAGATGGCTTCAGGTGTGCCATAATTTTGTCATAAGTAAGACTGTTAGCACTCTAGTTGTTCTTTAGAACACTCTGGGAAGCTGCAGTAGAATACAAAGGCATAAACTGACAGGCTGCTCCTGTTGAAATATAACAGGAAGATATTTGAGATCACACTTGAAACATGTCCTAATTTTTCTTTCTACAGCACTAACCATAATTTCTATGACAAAATAAACCCCATCATTTTGTTCCTTTTTAAATTAAATGTTTTAAGTGTTACCAGTTTATTCCAATCAAGATGGCTTCAGGTGTGCCATAATTTTGTCATAAGTAAGGCTGTTAGCACTCTAGTTGTTCTTTAGAACACTCTGGGAAGCTGCAGTAGAACACAAAGGCATCAACTGACAGGCTGCTCCTGTTGAAATATAACAGGAAGATATTTGAGATCTCACTTAAAACATGTCCTAATTTTTCTTTCTACAGCACTAACCATAATTTCTATGACAAAATGAACCCCATCATTTTCTTCCTTTTAAAATTAAATGTTTTAAGTGTTGCCAGTTTATTCCAATCAAGATGGCTTCAGGTGTGCCATAATTTTGTCATAAGTAAGGCTGTTAGCACTCTAGTTGTTCTTTAGAACACTCTGGGAAGCTGCAGTAGCACACAAAGGCATCAACTGACAGGCTGCTCCTGTTGAAATATAACAGGAAGATATTTGAGATCTCACTTAAAACATGTCCTAATTTTTCTTTCTACAGCACTAACCATAATTTCTATGACAAAATGAACCCCATCATTTTGTTCCTTTTAAATTAAATGTTTTAAGTGTTACCAGTTTATTCCAATCAAGATGGCTTCAGGTGTGCCATACTTTTGTCATAAGTAAGGCTGTTAGCACTCTAGTTGTTCTTTAGAACACTCTGGGAAGCTACAGTAGAACACAAAGGCATCAACTGACAGGCTGCTCCTGTTGAAATATAACAGGAAGATATTTGAGATCTCACTTAAAACATGTCCTAATTTTTCTTTCTACAGCACTAACCATAATTTCTATGACAAAATGAACCCCATTACAACGCGGTATGGTTACATCGTGGTTTTCTCAACGCAAGTCGTTACATCGACTTGCACTGGAGGGCGCTCTAGACTAAGGAATAGTGTGAATTACTATTCCAACACCTCCCCTACTGTACGTAGACTGGAGTTGGAATAGTAATTCACACTATTCCTAAATCCAGAGCCCTCCAGCGCAAGTCAATGTAACGACTTACGTTGTCAAGACCGCGATGTAACATACCGCGTTGTAATGGTACACGTTGTATCATCATACATTCGTCTTTAGGCATAAAGGGTATGAATTTGGATTTGAAAGGACTGAGTCCAGCTCCCAACTGGGTGATATTCTCATTGCGCAGCCCTTCCTGCGTGGAGCACAACTCTCCTTCCAACTCCATCCCCATAATGGTCTCCTTATTCATGTGTTGTAGGTCACGCAACACCATTGCATCTGAAGCGTCTAACTGGATGGTAGTCCCCCTTCCACTGACACCACTTTCCACATTTATAGTTTCCATCTCTTTCAGCCCCTCCTTGATAGCAAAAACTTTTTTAGTTTTAACTTTCTGATAAAACAGAAGACGTCCACCCTGGTTTGAGAATAATTAAAATCGCTTACCGGGCAAAAAGAAAGTCCCAAGCTAAGTAGTTGTTCTTCAGCTTGCGATAATGTAAAGTTGGAGAGGTTGATAATAGTATTGTCACTAGTGTTCATTTTTTCCGCCAATATGGTTTTTTCAATGGCGCTCTTTCGTTTCTTGCACCGCTCCCTTCTCCTTACGTTTTTCTTTGCTCTGGTTTGTTGTGTAGATTCTGCGACCTCAGGGTTTGGCGTCGGTCAAATGCTAAAAAATCGACCTCCTCTCCTAAACTCAAGGCTTTCTTTTTTTGACCGCTGACTCCCATGCTGGCAATACTGTCACAATCCGATGAAACCTCACTGGTTAGGGAGTCACTATCCAATGTCAAACTTCCCGTCGTTGTACCCCCTGATGCATGAGGTAAAATAGCGCCCTGGGAACCCTTCTCAAATATAGCTTTTTTAGCAGTTTCATATTTGCGGGCAAAAGTAAAAATGCGACCCTCTTCGTAATCGCATTTATCCCTCAAAAATGTATGCGCTTTTCGAATTTTAATTTTTTCCTCTTGTTTTGCCAGTCTATCTTGGATATCTTGCTTTGTTTTGGTAATGAAATCACTCGGTTCCAATTTCTTCAAAGATTCATTAATCTGCGCAATCTCTTCAAGCAAGGTTTGTCGATCTATCTAAGCATATTTCACCAAAATATGCACTAAATTCATCGATGCAGCCAAATTGCTCTCTCCCCATTCTCTTAGCATGCTCGGGTTTGGGCTTTCAAAACTTGGGGCTAAAAGAATTCGTAAACCCCTCGGAATGCGACCCACTTCAATATATTTTGAAAGCGATTTATGTTCCCACCATTTAGTGGCTTCCGACTTCATGCATTTTTCAAGCCTCTTCAACAAGTTTCTTGCATCCATTTCATTGTTAGTGCCTGTGCTCTTCATACCTTCCCGTTCGGTTGTTTTTACAGGCAAATCATTAAATAATTCTTCAGCAGCAGCCTCTCTCATCCGGACCACCTCTGCTGACATTTTCCAAGGAAACAGCCGTGTAGTTGTTACAATCCTGCGGCGCAAGCCAAATCCGCCCGCCGCTACAGCCTTTCACTCCTCCCCACCTGACCAATCACTGATGTGCTCGTTGCCTTTCCGGAACCAATCTAACAACCGGTACCTTTCCCGCGTTCCGACCGGCAATGTCGAGCTTTCCCAGCTGCCAAGGGGTTGCCGTCAAACTCTCCTTTCTCGGAACCACACCGTCACTGGTTGAGGGCGGCAGCCACTTATCGGGAGTGGGTTCGTCGCGGAAGCAACCACCTTCCACAAATTGATAAAAAATCACCAAAATCCTTCGTCCGCTCGCAGCGCCAGTCCACACCACTTCAGCTACAAAGGATTCACGAACCACCGAAACTGCAGGCAAGTCAAAATTTTATTCCTGTTTCCTGATTACGCGTTTCGGGCACCACTTGCCCTTGTTCACACAATCAGAGAGATAGAAACGCCATTTTTTTCTATACATTGCTGACACCACGTGATAGGACACCATGAATAGAAATAAAAAAAAATATATATATATATTTTTTATATATATACACACATCTATAAGAACACCCAGTCTTTCTTTTATAACATGCATCTTTGCTTTCTTTTTCCTTTCATGTTTTTTCATTTGCTTTTTTCTCTTTTTTTCTTTTTCCTTTTTCAATTATTCTTCTCTTAATTGCTGTTGTGTCCATATTAAAATATATGCTGTGATCCTCATAAATTACGTAGTCCATGTATAGGTGATAGGTCGCAGATACAATCCAATATTTCCGTATAAATACATTATTTCAATCGGTGATTCCATTTTCTTATAAAATGCCAAAGGGTCTAAATACAATACAAATGCATAAATAAATATATAAATATATAAATATGTTAAAATATGACAATCAATTCATTGTTGTATGTGCAAAATATTGCCAATGCCCAAAAATATGTATATTGATTCAGGCCCTCCACTTGCTGGGAGATTCCTGCTTAAATGCATTCTTAAATACGATCACTCCTAGTACCTACTCCACCCTTCCTTCTAAGTACTAGAGGACACCACAGCATCATACGTCAAAAATGTGCCTAAAAGTACTACCAAAGTGTCCAATGCATACTAAAATGCAATAAATGCTAAAGTGCTAATACCAAAGTGTTCTAACCTTAACAAATCTTAATTTTTTTAAAAAACGTTCACATTATGTAGGCCACTAGTAATAGAGTGTACAGAGACATGAATAAAATCCAAACCTGACTGTACCTCCATACTACAGACCGCTGCTCAGATAAGTGCCTATTTGCAAACGGATACAGAATTTGTGCATCGAGGGGCCATCATAACTGTCAAATCCTGACCAAAAAAAAAGGGGGAAACAAATCAACTATAAAAAATTATGCAAATCTTCTGTTATTCAACCCATGTGGATGCTTGGTGTCAAGCTCTAAAATCATTCTCGATTCCAACTGCCTCAGGGCTTTTTCACGATCCCCTCCGCGTCTTGATTTGGGAATGGCAGCCGCCACAAAGTAACTCAAACAACTTAAATCATTATTGTGTGTATGTTTGAAATGGCGGGCTACCGGATACGTGGGGTCGTTGTTAACTATGGCACGCAAGTGTTGCAAAATCCTGACATGCACCTGCAGCTTGGTGCTGCCCACATATTTTAATCCGCAGGTGCATGTCAGGATATATACTGCAAACTCTGTTCTACAAGAGAAATTGCCCTTGATGGCTATTTCATTTGGACTAAATGGTGAAGCGTAATGTGTGGTATTTTTACCAAACTTGCAGGCTCTGCAAGTATTACATTTTGTGAAGCCGTCCTTTGGTTGCAACCACGTTTTAGCCGCTGTTGTTCTGGGCAAACTTTCCCTATCTGCGTGCGCATTGAAATGCCCTTTCTGTAAGTAACAGTGGGTTGAGATGGTAATCTTGTAGACAGGACACCATCTGTCAGAACAATTGACCAATGACGTTTGACAATGGCGCGTACTTTTCTCTCTTGTTTACTGAAGGCAGTAATCAATCTCGGGGCAGAGTCATCGTTAGCAGATTTTTCCGCATTATTAATAAGTAATGACTCCCTTATGAGATGCCAGTGAGCAAGGGCTATGGAAGCCCGAAACGCGTTTGGCGTTTGTTACTGCTGTTAAGGTCATGCTGTGTGTCCTGCATTCCTCCCGAAATAGAAGGTGAATAAACGCGCTGTGTGTGGCACCTCAAGCGTGAGCCTCTTCATGTGCATTTGGATATTGAGCGGCCTGCTCGGTCGCGAGGTGCCCCGCTGCGGATTCGGCAGCTCCTATCGCCGATGACTGGAGGCGTAAAGGAACAGCATGAACCGTTTGGTGAGGTGAAACTAATGCGGGCCCCAGCCTTACCTGTGTACAGCGACCCATTTGGGAATTGAGACTGTTTGGGGGATAACAGCAGTGAAAGAACTACTGAGACCAGAAGGCAAACAGCACACGCCCACTAAAGGCAGGACTTAAAGATCACTGCGAGTGCAGTGAAAATTTCAGCAGCTGTTCCCCTCATGAGATGCCAGTGAGCAAGGGCTGTGGAAGCCCGAAACGCGTTTGGTGTTTGTTACTGCTGTTAAGGTCATGCTGTGTGTCCTGCATTCCTCCCGAAATAGAAGGTGAATAAGTGCGCTGTGTGTGGCACCTCAAGCGTGAGCCTCTTCATGTGCATTTGGATATTGAGCGGCCTGCTCGGTCGCGAGGTGCCCCGCTGCGGATTCGGCAGCTCCTATCGCCGATGACTGTGGGCGTAAAGGAACAGCGTGAATCATTTGGTGAGGTGAAACTAATGCGGGGCCCCAGCCTTACCTGTGTACAGTGACCCATTTGGGAATGGAGACTGTTTGGGGGATAACAGCAGTGAAAGAACTACTGAGACCAGAAGGCAAACAGCACACGCCCACTAAAGGCAGGACTTAAAGATCACTGCGAGTGCGGTGAAAATTTCAGCAGCTGTTCCCCTCATGAGATGCCAGTGAGCAAGGGCTATGGAAGCCCGAAACGCGTTTGGCGTTTGTTACTGCTGTTAAGGTCATGCTGTGTGTCCTGCATTCCTCCCGAAATAGAAGGTGAATAAACGCGCTGTGTGTGGCACCTCACTCGTGAGCCTCTTCATGTGCATTTGGATATTGAGCGGCCTGCTCGGTCGCGAGGTGCCCCGCTGCAGATTCGGCAGCTCCTATCGCCGATGACTGTGGGCGTAAAGGAACAGCGTGAACCGTTCGGTGAGGTGAAACTAATGCGGGGCCCCAGCCTTACCTGTGTACAGTGACCCATTTGGGAATTGAGACTGTTTGGGGGATAACAGCAGTGAAAGAACTACTGAGACCAGAAGGCAAACAGCACACGCCCACTAAAGGCAGGACTTAAAGATCACTGCAAGTGCGGTGAAAATTTCAGCAGCTGTTCCCCTCATGAGATGCCAGTGAGCAAGGGCTATGGAAGCCCGAAACACGTTTGGCGTTTGTTACTGCTGTTAAGGTCATGCTGTGTGTCCTGCATTCCTCCCGAAATAGAAGGTGAATAAACGCGCTGTGTGTGGCACCTCAAGCGTGAGCCTCTTCATGTGCATTTGGATATTGAGCGGCCTGCTCGGTCGCGAGGTGCCCCGCTGCAGATTCGGCAGCTCCTATCGCCGATGATTGTGGGCGTAAAGGAACAGCAAGAACCATTTGGTGAGGTGAAACTAATGCGGGGCCCGAGCCTTACCTGTGTACAGCGACCCATTTGGGAATTGAGACTGTTTGGGGGATAACAGCAGTGAAAGAACTACTGAGACCAGAAGGCAAACAGCACACGCCCACTAAAGGCAGGACTTAAAGATCACTGCGAGTGCGGTGAAAATTTCAGCAGCTGTTCCCCTCATGAGATGCCAGTGAGCAAGGGCTATGGAAGCCCGAAATGCGTTTGGCGTTTGTTACTGCTGTTAAGGTCATGCTGTGTGTCCTGCATTCCTCCCGAAATAGAAGGTGAATAAACGCGCTGTGTGTGGCACCTCAAGCGTGAGCCTCTTCATGTGCATTTGGATATTGAGCGGCCTGCTCGGTCGCGAGGTGCCCCGCTGCGGATTCGGCAGCTCCTATTGCCGATGACTGTGGGCGTAAAGGAACAGCGTGTACCGTTCGGTGAGGTGAAACTAATGCGGGGCCCCAGCCTTACCTGTGTACAGCGACCCATTTGGGAATTGAGACTGTTTGGGGGATAACAGCAGTGAAAGAACTACTGAGACCAGAAGGCAAACAGCACACGCCCACTAAAGGCAGGACTTAAAGATCACTGCGAGTGCGGTGAAAATTTCAGCAGCTGTTCCCCTCATGAGATGCCAGTGAGCAAGGGATATGGAAGCCTGAAACGCGTTTGGCGTTTGTTACTGCTGTTAAGGTCATGCTGTGTGTCCTGCATTCCTCCCGAAATAGAAGGTGAATAAACGCGCTGTGTGTGGCACCTCAAGCGTGAGCCTCTTCATGTGCATTTGGATATTGAGCGGCCTGCTCGGTCGTGAGGTGCCCTGCTGCGGATTCGGCAGCTCCTATCGCCGATGACTGTGGGCGTAAAGGAACAGCGTGAACCGTTTGGTGAGGTGAAACTAATGCGGGGCCCGAGCCTTACCTGTGTACAGCGACCCATTTGGGAATTGAGACTGTTTGGGGGATAACAGCAGTGAAAGAACTACTGAGACCAGAAGGCAAACAGCACACGCCCACTAAAGGCAGGACTTAAAGATCACTGCGATTGCGGTGAAAATTTCAGCAGCTGTTCCCCTCATGTGATGCCAGTGAGCAAGGGCTATGGAAGCCCGAAACGCGTTTGGCGTTTGTTACTGCTGTTAAGGTCATGCTGTGTGTCCTGCATTCCTCCCGAAATAGAAGGTGAATAAACGCGCTGTGTGTGGCACCTCAAGCGTGAGCCTCTTCATGTGCATTTGGATATATATATATATATATGTATATATATATATCGAATGGAGTTCGCCAACAACATCCAATCCGCAGGGAAAAGACGAAACCGGACCCTTTACTTGGTGCTAGGTGAAATATTTTATTGTAGATGCCCCGCACCACCGCCACGACGCGTTTCGACCTACCAGAGGTCTTGTTCACATAACGCGCTGCGAAGTGCCATACCTTTTAAAGTGCCTAGTGCAAATACTCGTGACCTGTCACATGACAGCTAAACATAGAAGAAACATTCAATCTCAGGTCTTTCTTTTAGCAATTTTAACTTCTTACAGCCTGCCCTAATAATGATTTATATATTTGTGACATTGCACATGGTGATATAAATAAACATACCAACATAGAAATATATAAATATAAATATATAAATATATAAATACACAGAATATACACTATATAAATATATGTACCTTCATATACACAATGTGAATACTTAAAACTAAATTCATTTAAAAGCATCACCTATAATCGCACAGTATTGTCATACACAGTTATATAAATAACGGGCAAAGATTTAAAAAGGTCATAAAAACACCAAATTAAATAAATTGATATTAATCATGAACCTTCCATACCCTACATCTATATTACGATATAGGGTGGATTCCGTTATAGACCATAATAAGCCATCTATTAACATGAATCTTATATGGCTGAAAGCTGAATAAAGCCCTAAGTGGGCATTGACCATGTTTCTATGCAATCCCATAAAGTGCTAGTGCTAAATATAACTTTCCTTACAGTGCCACCTAATAAAGTGCAAAGTGCAAAACATTCAACAAGGTTAAAAATTGGAAGCAGCATATTGATAAAATGTAAACAAGTAACAGCATTTTCATCATACTCCAAAGGAGAAAGAGAGGGCAACATATGATTACAGGCAAGTATAGAAATCTTCACTCGAGTTCATACCAGAAGGAACCTTACTATCCAGTTCTAAGATATATCTTGTCTCTAATGACCGGAGGAGTGATTCACGATTACCACCCCTTCTCAATGGTAAGACTGCGTCTACCACAAAATATTTCAAAAGCCCTGAATTCTGGTTATGAACATCTTTAAAATGCCTAGCAACGGGGTACAGGGGATCATAATTGTTGATAGCCCTGATGTGCTGGAGTATCCTCTTGTGGACCTGCAGCTTAGTGCTCCCACATACCTCAGGCCACAGGGACACTCCAGCACATATACTGCATATTCCGTTTTGCATGTCAGAAATTTTGTAATCAGTACAGCCTCTGTTCTAAAAGGACAAGTATATGAAGTAGTACTGACTGCATATTTGCATGCCTTACATGATGGACATTTCACAAAACCCCTACGAGCAGACAGCCAGTTTTTAGGTGTTATCACTTCTGGGCAGCTTTTTACTAACATGTCACTCATAGATCTTGCCTTTCTAAATGTGATATCTGGGGTTTTGGAAGTTGACTCTCCTAATATTGGATCATTGCGTACCAATGCCCAATTTTTGTTAAGGATTTTTCGAATTTGTCCATGCTGAGAGTTAAATGTAAGGATCATACGCGTAGTCTGATCTAAAGATATATTGTCATCGCTCTCAATAGAGGGTTTAACTGCAAGAGTGTCTTCCCTTGTAACATTATTGGTTTTGGCAATGGCAGTATCTATAGTCCGGGCTGTATAACCCCTAGCCAGGAATCTGTCCCTACTCTCTTGTTGGGCTAGATAACATTCATCCGAGGTGCTGCAAATGCGTTTAATACGCAGCATCTCACCATAAGGTATGCTCTGGACGAGGTGTCTAGGGTGATGGCTGGTAGCATGTAACACAGTATTCCCAGCCGTGGGTTTCCTGTGTAGTTTGGATTCCACTTTTCCTTCCCCAATAAACACCTCAACATCTAAAAAGTAAACCCTTTCTTTACTTATGGTCGCAGTGAAATGTAAGTTGAGGTTATTAGAATTGATCTGCTCAATAAACTGGAGTGCCAGATCTTCAGGGCCTCTCCAGATTAGGAACAGATCATCAATATATCTATACCAGCAACCTATGTGTTGGTTCATAATTTCAGCAAAGGTGTTGGTTAGGACCTGCTCCTCCCAAAGCCCCATGTGTAAACAGGCATAACTTGGGGAGAAGCAAGCCCCCATCGCAACACCTCTGGTTTGCTGGTATACTTGATTATTAAATAGGAAAAAATTGTTTTCCAGACAAGTCACTATCATGTCGACTAGCATCTTGTTATGCATATACAGGCTCATTGGTCGTTTGTTCAAAAATGCTCGATGGCTTTTATGCCATCCTGATGCCTTATGCTAGTGTATAGTGACGTGGCGTCTAATGTTATTAAAATACAATCTGAATCCCATATATATTTCACCAATCCTGGTATCCATAAAGAACAGGCGCTGACTCCGTGGGAAGTTTATCAAAGAAAGATTTTTATTCCAGCAGGATGGCCTAGACGCATTTCGGCGGCGGACCGCCTTGCTCACTACATCAGGTAATTCTGATTTTACTTAGTATATGTATATATATATATATATATATATTTCACCAATCCTGGTATCCATAAAGAACAGGCGCTGACTCCGTGGGAAGTTTATCAAAGAAAGATTTTTATTCCAGCAGGATGGCCTAGACGCGTTTCGGCGGTGGACCGCCTTGCTCACTACATCAGGTAACTCTGATTTTACTTAGTATATGTATGTGAAGCACATTTAGTAGGTTGTCACAGCAACCGTCTATGGCAATGGACATAGAAGAATTGACATGTTAAAGTTAAAGCATGTCAGTGCAAAAAATAAAAAATGGAAAACATTACATCTCACTGTTGTGTAACACATTAAGTGCTCTCGGCACAACAGTTAATTTTGAAAACATAAATATACAAACTGTGACATAAAATAACTAAAAAACTGCGATTATACCAGCGTTGGTGACGGGTGTATCTGCGTCCCAAAAGAAAAGGGAAAGAGAAGAGTTACAACTGTAATATATTCCACCCATCATTTAAATACCCATCAATAAATATATGTATATATATATATACACACTTCGGAAAAACCGCAATGGTGAAGGGTCATGAAGCATGTGGCCGAAGCGCCCCCGAAACCATACCAAGGAATGGAAGGAAAGTGAGCAGTGATGAACAGAGAGTCAGATGGAGAGACTCTCAAGGCATGGATTGTTTTCCTGCGATGTGCTCCTTTTCTGAGGACTGAGGTTCTTCAGAGTTGAGTGCTTCATAAAGCAGGTGCCTAGTGGAGAGACGTAAGTTTAAAAGCAACTGCTAATTTTGGAGACTATGTTTATTTTAAATCAAGAACTGCAATATAAAGGGATGCCGGTTTTAAATTGTACATTTCTGCACAGTGAGTTTTATTTGTGCTCGTGCTGGAACAAAAATGAATTGATGACACAAGTCAAGTATTGAAAGATATATGAACTTGTATCGAGCAGTGAAGTATTTTGTCCATGTTGGTCTGATTGGACTCACGTGCAGACCATATATTTACTGGTGCACTTTAGTTTAGAAAGGCTGAT
Source organism: Calotriton arnoldi (assembly GCA_963921515.1). Taxonomy (NCBI): domain Eukaryota; kingdom Metazoa; phylum Chordata; class Amphibia; order Caudata; family Salamandridae; genus Calotriton; species Calotriton arnoldi. The sequence continues at coordinate 2,218,461 of CAWUFW010001590.1, forward strand.
AGCCGAAAGGCGTCCTGAATATTGCTGTCTGTTGAATGTCAGCTCTGAAATTAAAGGAACTGAAATACTTATGCATGTATACATATATATATATACATATATATATATATATATATATTTTAAATAGGATTATCCCATCGACAAATAACCATCCGGCACTCCAAAAGGTACTAGTCACTCGGTAGTTTATTTTATGACTTTTTTAACATCTACGCGTTTCAGCAGTCTCACGCTGCCTTGTTCACGATATATATTCACTGAAAAAACCATAGGTTTCAGGCACGTTATAGTTAGAAATTAGCATTTAAAAAACCTTAGAAATTCACTGAAAAAACCATAGGTTTTAGGGACAGTTATAGTTAGTTGGACATTTCACTCGTACAAAACCCGTGAAATTCCCCCGTTATAGTTAGTTCAGCTAACTATAACTCGCGCCCCCGCAATGCACTGCTGATGACGTCACATATTACATCACTCATGACATGGCCAGTGACATCACTGATGACATCACTGATGACATCTCAAATGACATCACTGATGACATCACTGATGACATCATCCATGTGATAATTTCGTGCCTGAAACCTATGGTTTTTTAAGTGAATTTCAAAGGTTTTTTAAATGCTAGTTTCTAACTATGCCTACAGAGGTAGGACATGTGAAGAAAGAAGAAAAAACGCACAGAAAGAAGCAAAAGAAGTCCACAAAGACGAAGAAAAGAGCAGGAAGAAGCAAAACATGTGCAGAAAGAACCAACAGAGGAGCAGAAAGAGGCCTTGTTGCAAAATCATCCTGTGCCCACAACTTTTCAGACGGGTACTGGTGGTAACTGACTCGGACTAACCAGGCCTAGAGCCAGTGCTATGCTAAAAGACACTTACATACACTAGGGAACACTATGCGTTGGGGTACCCCTGTGATTAGCATGACCTCCTCTGTAAGGCCCTAGTACATAATAGGGCAGGGGGATTAAAACTTCCTCTTAAAACACGCCCCGGGGCGCGTTTGCACAGTGGTGAAGGGAGGGGGGGGCCTGATGTGACATGTGTGCAAACACGCCCTGTGGCACGTTTTAATTTGGGGAATGTATTCCTCTTCAATCCTGAGGGTCCCTGGGGTCCAACTAGCCCACCACGTACCTCCAGTAAGCGCCACAGGGCTGCGTTGCAGAGAGGTGGCACAGGCCACGCCCCTTTTTACACCACTCTGCAACGCAGCTCTGTGGCGCTTACTGGAGGTATGTGGTGGGCTAGTTGGACGCCCTGTGGCGCGTTTTAAGTTGGGGGATAAAGTCCCCTTGAATCCTGAGTGTCCCTGGGGTCCAACTAGCCCACCAGGTACCTCCAGTAAGCGCGACAGAGCTGCGTTGCAGAGAGGTGTAAAAAGGGGCGTGGCCTCTGAACACCTTCTCTTGCCTTTTTTTGTGCCCTGGGGACCCCATCCCCCAGGGCCTGCTCCTCTTTTTTTTTTTTTTATGTTAATGGGAGAGGGGCCGCATGGGCCCCCCTCCCGTGGCCAATTCCGGCCCCGGGGACCCCATCCCCCGTGGCATGGCCACACATATTGTTTTTTATAGGAAGGGGGGGCTGCATGGCCCCCCTCCTAAGGACTCTATTGGCCCCGGGGACCCCATCCCCCGGGGCCCACCTTTATTTAATAATTTTTTTGTTGGGGAGGGGGGCCACATGGCCCCACTCCCAGGCCACTTCTGGCCCCGGGGACCCCATCCCCCGGGGCCTGGCCATCCTTTTTAATTTTTTTTGTGAGGGGGCTGCGTGGCCCCCCTCCTCAGGCCAAATATGGCCCCGGGGACCCCATCCCCCGGGGCCTGGCCTCTCCTTTTCTGATTTTTTTTTTTTAATGCACAGAGGAGGGGGGCCGCGTGGCCCCCCTCCCGGGCCACTTCCATCCCCGGGGACCCCATCCCCCGGGGCCTGGCCTCTCGTTGGGGACCGTGGGGGGGTCCCCAATCCCCCCACGGTCCCGCCGGCTCCCCGCGTCCTGCGGGAGCCGGCATTGCTTTTCCACATGGGGAGCTGCTGACATGCAGCTCCCCGTGTGGAAAAGCAATCTGCTTTGCTTCATTGAAGCGAGAGCATGTTTCCCTGCAGTTTGCAATGACAAGGCGGGAGCCGCGAGGCTCCCGCACTGTCATTGCAAACAGAAGTGTCCCGGGGGTGGGCACCCCGGGACACTGCAGGTGCCGGCCCTGTGGGGTGGCAGTCCCCAGGGCCATCACAGGCTCCAGGAGGGGGGCCGCACAGCCCCCCTCCCATCCAATGCACAGCCCCGGTGAGGTGGTGGTCCCCGGGGCTCGGAGGTCCGTTCCGGACCCCCAAATTAGCATTTTAGTGCCCCGGGGAGGTGGCGGTCCCCGGGGCGTGTGGGGGGCTCGAGCCCCCCCACACAGGTATATTTAAAAAAAAAAAAAAAGCCCCGGGGGGTGGCGGTCCCCGGGGCTGCGGGGGGCAGTGTGCCCCCCCGGTATTATAATTAATGAAAGCCCCGGGGGGTGGTAGTCCCCGGGGCTTGGGGGGGCCTTAGAGGCCCCCCAAACTTTAAAAAAACAAGCCCCGGGGGGTGGCGGTCCCTGGGGCTGCAGGGGGGCTGCGTGCCCCCTGCAACTCATTAATCAAGCCCCGGGGAGGTGGCGGTCCCCGGGGCAGTGTGGGGGGGATTGGGGCCCCCCCACACTTTTTTCACTGCCCCCGGGACTTGGCCCACCCGGGGGCTAATTGTTAACAAAGCGCGGGAGCCCGCGCTTCGTTTTTTTTTTGTTTTGCGGCCGGATCCGCGAATCCGGTGCGCATTTTGTTGATTTAAAAAAAAAAAATGCTTTTTTGGGCTCTGGGGGCCTAATGGGTCAGGGTGTTTCTACCCTGCCCCCTTTCCTTTTTTTTCGTGTTTCTTTTTCTCCTTTCTTGTGACTCGGTTACCGAGTCACAAGATGGCTGCCAACACTTCCTGGTTTGGAGTGTTGACAGCCAATTAGCATGAAGCTCGTGGTCGGGAGGGTGCGCGGTCCACCACGGCCATAGATATCGAAACTTTTATTTTTGGAATTTCTCAGCAACTACTGAACAGATTTACACCATTTAAAAAAAGGGTGCTTTCTGAAGCAAGCACTACCTTTTGCCAAATTTCGTGTAATTCCGTTCAGCAGTTTTGGCTGTAACCGTGTCTAAAGTTTCCTATGGGAAATTGATTTTTTTACCTCTATTTTTTGATTTTCTCTGCAACTACTGAATGGATTTACACCATTTAAAAAAAAAAGGGCGCTTTCTGAACCAAGCACTACCCTTTTGCCAAATTTGGTGTAATTCCGTTCAGCAGTTCGGGCTGTAGCCGTGTCTAAAGTTTCCTACGGGAATTAACATGGAGAAAACACGTTTTGGGACCCCCCTTTTTTCTTGGCCCCCGCTTGCCGAATCACCCCGAAACTTTCAAGATAGGAGCGGACCGGAGCCGGCCATAAGTTTTGAAAATTTTGCGAAGATTCGTCAACCGGCGCCAAAGTTATTGGGAAAAGAATGTTACGAATTTCCTATGGATAATAGGTCCTAACTATAACTACCTACTGGCGACCGCCAGTAGGTAATATATATATATATATATATATATATATATATATATTCACTGAAAAACCATAGGTTTCAGGGACGTTATAGTTAGAAATTAGCATTTAAAAAACCTTAGAAATTCACTGAAAAAACCATAGGTTTCAGGGGCGTTATAGTTAGTTGGACATTTCCATCGTACAAAACCATAGAAATTCCCCCGTTATAGTTAGTTCAGCTAACTATAACTCGCGCGCCCGCAATGCACTGCTGATGACGTCACATATTACATCACTCATGACATGGTCAGTGACATCACTCATGACATCACTGATGACATCTCAAATGACATCACTGATGACATCACTGATGGATGACATCATCCTTGTGATAGAGTGGCAGATCTCCTCTCACCCTAATATAACCTTTGAAACACACACTCAAAAATACAAACTAACATTTTCAAAACAATGGACATACCAATACCAGTTACAACACACCTATTCAGTAATTCCAAGATCTACACACACATCCACTCATTCACCAACAGTCCCTATACAGTCACTCATACATGTACTCAATCATCATCTGTACTCATACACCTATACATCCTGTTACACACCGCCACTCATCCATAGAGTTACTCACACACATAGTCACACATGCAAACAAAGTATCAAACATCCATTTACTTACATATACAGTTATACACACACACTACCACACTTACTTCTACAGAAACTTACACATACTTACTCTTTTAAACAATCACTTATAGAAACACCTACTTATTTGTACAGGAACTCTTCCAATCTCTCACTCTCACATATACGCACTTATATACACCAATACTCACATATACTAGTTTAAAACATATGTAGTTGCTCATAAAGACACTATTGAGACAGTCATTCACTCACTAACACACCCATACACATACTCATCCACCTATACAGTCCTGCACACATGCTGTCTTCAACACATACAAACAGTGAGTCACTCATTCATGCATCTATGCACTAAGTAATACCCCCACCAAACCATACAGACACTCAGACACTCATACTGATACTCAAAAAACCAACTAATAACCCATATAGACACTCATGTAGCTACTCACCAACCCATGCAGCCACTTATACACAAAGTGAGAGACTGATACAGATATTTTCATATTTAAACATTACTCACTAACCCATGTATTCACTAAGATACGCATAGTCAGTTATACAATCAATTTTACAAAACAAATCATCAATTTAGACACTTATATACCCATTTATTCTTCCATCGACCTTGAGATATACATATATAAAACATATTTAATTTTCAGAAAAACACACATTCACTGTATGATGTCATTTGAGATGTCATCAGTGATGTCATGAGTGATGTCACTGACCATGTCATGAGTGATGTAATATGTTACGTCATCAGCAGTGCATTGCGGGCGCGCGAGTTATAGTTAGCTGAACTAACTATAACGGGGGAATTTCTATGGTTTTGTACGATGGAAATGTCCAACTAACTATAACGCCCTGAAACCTATTGGTTTTTTCAGTGAATTTCTAAGGTTTTTTAAATGCTAATTTCTAACTATAACGTGCCTGAAACCTATGGTTTTTTCAGTGAATTTCTAAGGTTTTTTAAATGCTAATTTCTAACTATAACGTGCCTGAAACCTATGGTTTTTTCAGTGAATATATATATATTTATTATACTATGTATACATGTGAAAATGTCTCGGTCCCCTGTTTGCCTCGGTGGCATGGAAAAAATGGGTGGAACTGACGTCAGCACGCCGACGAGGTCCTCTTATGGCTCCGATGACGTCATACGGTGTCGCGAGCGGAGCCGTGCTCGTTGACGTGGGAGAGCTAGGAAAGAATTTCCGTGGAATGCTGGTGCAGGGGATATTCACCTAAGTGTTCAGGCTAGTCCTTTGGGAGCAACTGTTTATGTTGCCACTCCAGAAACCGAAACCAGTGATCCGAGGGCAGAGGCCCTGCAGATGGGACACGAGGTGGGGTGCCCAGCCGTGTGCACCGGCGGGGCAGCGAAGTGATAAGCACCACAACCCACAAAAAGGCAACGAGGGCACTGAATAACACAGGATCTTCTCTTTGTATCTGGCAGGAACAACAAAGTTAAAATGCCCTAGTACCAAAATGTAGAATTAGATGCCGCTTCTGCCTCCCGTACCCTGGAGGCGGCACATGGGTCACGTGGTACGGTCATACTGCGGTGGGACGCACACTCGTTGACCTCTCATGGCACTGCTCCACACTTCAGGGAGGACGCTTTCCATTATCTATGTTTTCTGATGACATGTCGCGCCGGCCCCGTCCAACAACAGAACTCCTTTAGATCCAAACAGACTCTTCCACTCTCTCACCGGAAGTGAAACCAGGCCACGCGGACACTTTCACAATATAACAGCCGGGATTGCACTTTTCGGTAAAAAAACCACATTCCTTCCTCCTAATTAATCAAATAAACGTCTCACTGAAGAACAGGGGCCAGCTTCGATCGGTAAACAGCCGTTACAACGACTTTTTTACTTTGCGATACCATTACAACGCATGCATTACCACGCATGCGTTGTACATCACAAAGTCATTACTACGCATTTTTTTATAACGCATGGTCATTTACCACGCATGCCTTTACAACGAATTTTGTTGTAAAGGTATGTATGGTAAATGACCATGTGTTCTAAAAACTATGTAGACGATCCATGTCGTTGTAAGGAAACAGAGGCTGTTCCGTTTCCTCACAACGACGTGCACCGCCCCTCAGAGATGACGTGAAGCAGGAACCATGAGGAGAGAGGAACCATGAGGAGTGAGAGGTAAGGGGGATTGGGCATGGGGTGGGGGTTTCTTTTCTAGGGTTTAGGGTAGTGCAGTGGTGTTTGGGTGGTGTAGGGGGTTGTGCTCGGGGTAGTGTTTTAGGGTTTAGGGTAGTGCAGTGGTGTTTGGGTAGTGTAGGGGGTCGTGCTGGGGGTAGTGTTTTAGGGTTTAGAGTAGTGCAGTAGTGTAGGGGGTCGTGCTGGGGGTAGTGTTTTAGGGTTTAGGGTAGTGCAGTGGTGTATGGGTAGTGTAGGGGGTCGTGCTGGGGTAGTGTTTTAGGGGTTAGGGTAGTGCAGTGGTGTTTGAGTAGTGTAGGGGTCATGCTGGTGGTAGTGTTAGGGTTTAGGGTAGTGCAGTGGTGTTTGTGTAGTGTAGGGGGCGTGCTGGGGGTAGATTTAGAGTTTAGGGTAGTGCTGTGGTGTTTGGGTAGTGTAGGGAGTCGTGCTGGGGGTAGTGTTTTAGGGTTTAGGGTAGTGCAGTGGTGTTTGTGTAGTGTAGGGGGTTGTGCTGGGGGTAGTGTTTTAGGGTTTATGTTAGTGCAGTGGTGTTTGGGTAGTGTAGGGGTAGTGCTAGGGTAGTGTTTTAGGGTTTAGGGCAGTGCAGTGGTGTTTTTGTAGTGAAGGGGGTCATGCTGTGGGTAGTGTTTTAGGGTTTAGGGTAGTGGAGTCGTGTTTGTGTAGTGTAGGGGGTCGTGTTTTAGGGTATAGGGTAGTGCAGTGGTGTTTGGGTAGTGTAGGGGGTCGTGCAGGGGTAGTGTTTTAGGGTTTAGGGTAGTGCAGTAGTGTAGGGGGTCGTGCTGGGGGTAGTGTTTTAGGGTTTAGGGTAGTGCAGTGGTGTATGGGTAGTGTAGGGGTCGTGCTGGGGTAGTGTTTTAGGGTTTAGGGTAGTGCAGTGGTGTTTGAGTCGTGTAGGGGTCATGCTGGTGGTAGTGTTTTAGGGTTTAGAGTAGTGCAGTGGTGTTTGTGTAGTGTAGGGGGTCATGCTGGGGGTAGTGTTTTATGGTTTAGGGTAGTGCAGTGGTGTTTGGGTAGTGTAGGGGACGTGCTGGGGGTAGATTTAGGGTTTAGGGTAGTGCAGTGGTGTTTGTGTAGTGTAGGGGGTCATGCTGGGGGTAGTGTTTTATGGTTTAGGGTAGTGCAGTGGTGTTTGGGTAGTGTAGGGGTCGTGCTGGGGGTAGATTTAGAGTTTAGGGTAGTGCTGTGGTGTTTGGGTAGTGTAGGGAGTCGTGCTGGGGTAGTGTTTTAGGGTTTAGGGTAGTGCAGTGGTGTTTGTGTAGTGTAGGGGTTGTGCTGGGGGTAGTGTTTTAGGGTTTATGTTAGTGCAGTGGTGTTTGGGTAGTGTAGGGGTAGTGCTAGGGTAGTGTTTTAGGGTTTAGGGCAGTGCAGTGGTGTTTTTGTAGTGAAGGGGGTCATGCTGTGGGTAGTGTTTTAGGGTTTAGGGTAGTGGAGTCGTGTTTGTGTAGTGTAGGGGGTCGTGTTTTAGGGTATAGGGTAGTGCAGTGGTGTTTGGGTAGTGTAGGGGGTCGTGCAGGGGTAGTGTTTTAGGGTTTAGGGTAGTGCAGTAGTGTAGGGGGTCGTGCTGGGGGTAGTGTTTTAGGGTTTAGGGTAGTGCAGTGGTGTATGGGTAGTGTAGGGGGTCGTGCTGGGGTAGTGTTTTAGGGTTTAGGGTAGTGCAGTGGTGTTTGAGTCGTGTAGGGGGTCATGCTGGTGGTAGTGTTTTAGGGTTTAGAGTAGTGCAGTGGTGTTTGTGTAGTGTAGGGGGTCATGCTGGGGGTAGTGTTTTATGGTTTAGGGTAGTGCAGTGGTGTTTGGGTAGTGTAGGGGACGTGCTGGGGGTAGATTTAGGGTTTAGGGTAGTGCAGTGGTGTTTGGGTAGTGCTGGGAGTCGTGCTGGGGGTAGTGTTTTAGGGTTTAGGGTAGTGCAGTGGTGTTTGGGTAGTGTAGGGGGTCGTGCTGGGGGTAGTGTTTTAGGGTTTAGGGTAGTGCAGTAGTGTAGGCGGTCATGCTGGGGGTAGTGTTTTAGGGTTTAGGGTAGTGCAGTGGTCTATGGGTAGTGTAGGGGGTCGTGCTGGGGTAGTGTTTTAGGGTTTAGGGTAGTGCAGTGGTGTTTGAGTAGTGTAGGGGTCATGCTGGTGGTAGTGTTTTAGGGTTTAGGGTAGTGCAGTGGTGTTTGTGTAGTGTAGGGGGTCATGCTGGGGGTAGTGTTTTATGGTTTAGGGTAGTGCAGTGGTATTTGGGTAGTGTAGGGGTTGTGCTGGGGGTAGATTTAGGGTTTAGGGTAGTGCAGTGGTGTTGGGTAGTGTAGGGAGTCGTGCTGGGGGTAGTGTTTTAGGGTTTAGGGTAGTGCAGTGGTGTTTGTGTAGTGTAGGGGGTCATGCTGGGAGTAGTGTTTTATGGTTTAGGGTAGTGCAGTGGTGTTTGGGTAGTGTAGGGGTCATGCTGGGGGTAGATTTAGGGTTTAGGGTAGTGCAGTGGTGTTGGGTAGTGTAGGGAGTCATGCTGGGGGTAGTGTTTTAGGGTTTATGTTAGTGCAGTGGTGTTTATGTAGTGAAGGGGGTCATGCTGTGGGTAGTGTTTTAGGATTTAGGGTAGTGCAGTCGTGTTTGTATCGTGTAGGGGGTCGTGTTTTAGGGTATAGGGTAGTGCAGTGGTGTTTGGGTAGTGTAGGGGGTCATGCTGGGGTTAGTGTTTTAGGGTTTAGGGTAGTGCAGTGGTGTTTGGGTAGTGTAGGGGGTCGTGCTGGGGGTAGTGTTTTAGGGTTTAGGGTAGTGCAGTGGTGTTTGTGTAGTGTGGGAGGTCATGCTGGGGGTATATTTAGGGTTTAGTGTAGTGCAGTGGTGTTTGGGTAGTGTAGGGAGTCGTGCTGGTGGTAGTGTTTTAGGGTTTAGGGTAGTGCAGTTATGTTTGGGTAGTGTAGGGTGTCGTGCAGGGGGTAGTGTTTTAGCACTAATTTTTCTTTCTACAGCACTAACCATAATTTCTATGACAAAATGAACCCCCTCATTTTGTTCCTTTTTAAATTAAATGTTTTAAGAGTTACCAGTTTATTCCAATCAAGATGGCTTCAGGTGTGCCATAATTTTGTCATAAGTAAGACTGTTAGCACTCTAGTTGTTCTTTAGAACACTCTGGGAAGCTGCAGTAGAACACAAAGGCATAAACTGACAGGCTGCTCCTGTTGAAATATAACAGGAAGATATTTGAGATCACACTTGAAACATGTCCTAATTTTTCTTTCTACAGCACTAACCATAATTTCTATGACAAAATAAACCCCATCATTTTGTTCCTTTTTAAATTAAATGTTTTAAGTGTTACCAGTTTATTCCAATCAAGATGGCTTCAGGTGTGCCATAATTTTGTCATAAGTAAGGCTGTTAGCACTCTAGTTGTTCTTTAGAACACTCTGGGAAGCTGCAGTAGAACACAAAGGCATCAACTGACAGGCTGCTCCTGTTGAAATATAACAGGAAGATATTTGAGATCTCACTTAAAACATGTCCTAATTTTTCTTTCTACAGCACTAACCATAATTTCTATGACAAAATGAACCCCATCATTTTGTTCCTTTTTAAATTAAATGTTTTAAGTGTTGCCAGTTTATTCCAATCAAGATGGCTTCAGGTGTGCCATAATTTTGTCATAAGTAAGGCTGTTAGCACTCTAGTTGTTCTTTAGAACACTCTGGGAAGCTGCAGTAGAACACAAAGGCATCAACTGGCAGGCTGCTCCTGTTGAAATATAACAGGAAGATATTTGAGATCTCACTTAAAACATGTCCTAATTTTTCTTTCTACAGCACTAACCATAATTTCTATGACAAAATGAACCCCATCATTTTGATCCTTTTTAAATTAAATGTTTTAAGTGTTACCAGTTTATTCCAATCAAGATGGCTTCAGGTGTGCCATAATTTTGTCATAAGTAAGGCTGTTAGCACTCTAGTTGTTCTTTAGAACACTCTGGGAAGCTGCAGTAGAACACAAAGGAATCAACTGACAGTCTCTGCCCTTGTTGGATGTACATGTTTTACTGCAAATGTCAGACTTCATTCTCACATGACTGAGAAAGATAATGTGAATTTACAGAAAATATGCTCTCATTTTAGCTTCTGGAGCACCTTCCAAAACTGTATGGGACAAGCATATGAAAATAGTTTTCTCTCAAACATGATTCATGATATCCCAGCAGAAGGTTTTTCACAGGGTAAAATCACCTTAGAACACACCACAATTCCTGAAATTAGTATGGTACCATCAACAAATGAATTCTAATGTAACTAAAGTCTGTTATCACCCTTTATAGTTCTCCTTTTGGTAACCCTCAAAATATTTGATTCACTACAATGCATTTCAATGGGGTACTATCATTTATATTGGTCCCAAGATGGCTGCCAACAATTCCAGGATGAAGTGCTGATAGCCAATCAGATCTCACGATGACATGTGTGGTTAGGCTCCGCCCAGATATATATGTGTTTTCTTTTTCAAATTTCTCAGAAACTACTGAACGGATTTACACCATTTAAGCAAAAGGCACGACACTGAACCAAGGGCTACCTCTTTGCCAAATTTGGTGGAATTCCGTTCAGCAGTTCGGGCTGTAGCTGCAATGAAATTTCCCTATGGAAAAATGAATGGGGAAAACACGTTTTGGGACCCCCTTTTTTCTCGGCCCCCGCTTGACGAATCACCCCGAGACTTTCAGGATAGGAGCGGACCGGAGCGCCCCAACAAGTTGGAAACTTTCGCGAAGATTCGTCAACCGGCGCCAACGTTATTGCAAATAGAATGTTGCGGATTTCCTATGGAAAATAGGTCCTAACTATAACTATCTACTGGCGACCGCCAGTAGATAATATATATATATATATATATATATATATATATATATATATATATATATATGCTAGCTCCACAGTACACAGAGTACCAGCACTCGCGGGAGATTTTTAAAACCAGTTTTATTGGTTTCAGCACACAAACAAACAAGACGCGTTTCGGCGACTGCCTTTCTCAATATAAAGCGGCAGGCTGAGAAAACGCCATTTAAATATACCTATACATTCATTGGTGGAGTCAAAATATCACAATCGACATAGGACTACTCCATGTATGAACCATGTCGGCCATCTTGGAACATGCAATTTTGACCAATACCCCAGTCATGGAATTCATTCAAAATCATTAAATCCTTCCTAATTCAGCCCTGAATGGGCCTATATACATATATGTACAAATCAATTAACATCTTCGATATCCTCTCGACAGATGCAAATTCATATCATAATAATCCATAAATTATGAACAAAATGTCGCCCTGAATGGGCATATTCCTATGTACATAAATCCATGTCAATATAAACATTGCACGTACCCGGTAAAGCTCATATTCTAGCTATAGATAGCTTATCCTATATACATGAGGGTCAAATAGCAGTAAATTCATGCATGTCACTACCACCATACTGAAAGATAAAACACATCAAAACAAAAAGAAAGGAAATGGAGACCAAATTCCAATGTACAGATACCTATACAGATATATACATATATATTTACAAAGATGCTAATCAATTCTAGATCAATTTGCTATTCAGCCTCTTCAAGAGAACATGGAAAGATGAACTATAAATGTATCGCCAACTCCTCCCCACTGTTCAAGCCATATGGTATCTTAGAATGTAAGTCCAGAATGTATCTGGACTCCACTCTTCTAAGCCTCAATTCTCTGTTCCCCCTCTTATGTCATTGGGAACGTGGTCCAGACAAAAGTAACGCAGCTGATCCCTGTCACTATTGTGAAAAATCTCAAAATGTCTGGCCACTGGATAGTTTAAATCCTTAGAGGCAATAGCTCAAAGATGTTCGAGAATACGTATTTTGGTCGGATGGATGGTACTGCCGACATAACATAGTCCATGTCCATGTTGGTCTGATTGGACTCACGTGCAGACCATATATTTACTGGCGCACTTTAGTTTAGAAAGGCTGATAGCCGAAAGGCGTCCTGAATATTGCTGTCTGTTAAATGTCAGCTCTGAAATTAAAGGAACTGAAATACTTATGTATGTATATATATATATATATTCAAAGAAACAGTCCTGTTACCCCTACTGCCAAGAGGGGTATCCACAACACAGGTACGGACCACAACGGCACTCCAAAATTGATTCGCTGATATTTATTTTTTCATTTTTGCATAACACCACGAAGTATATCGGACCAGTGTCCGCCCAGACGCGTTTCGATCGCTGACAGCGACCTTGCTCACATGACGCTCCGATGACGAATCACATTAGATATTCAGTGTGTAACCAATCAAAAAAAACACATACGATTGGTCAGGTGATGGCGTGGGGACATAAAAAACAGACTACAGGTTGGAAAAAACTATTTCACAGTAAATGGCCTTAAGTTCAAACATGTATATATAAAAATAGAGTGCATATTAAATAGTAATTCATGAGATCAATACATGTGCTATTTAATTTAAAAAACACAGCAATAGATCTTATTATAAAATGACGTCCATAAAACCATCTAAAAACATGAATATTGAAATAATATACAATATAGAGGAGATATACAAAAACTATAAATACAAGATAAAATACCCTTGTAAAGCAGATGTCAATTATTTACACTGTGCAAAATATCATTTGGCAAATAAAGTGCAAGTGCACCTGAAGCAGGAACTAATATCCAAAATGCTCCCCTACTCCAAGTATCGTAGTGTAAAAAATGTAAAATGGACAAAATATAAGCGATGTTAATCATTAATTAATGATGACTATACACTCTGTACATAAGAAAAAACAAATAGACCAATTAATTTGTGCAATGTATATCCAGACTGTGTGCAAAATGTGCAAGTGCATGAAGTGGACCCAAAAACCTACAAGTGTACATAAAATGAAGGAGAGGCTGAGTAAGGACGCTTACAACCAACAGGCTGTCCTGAAAGTGCAAGTGCTAGATGGTAAAAAGCCTGAGCAAAAATATTGGTGACTAAAAACTTACAGTCAAAAATAGAATAAACTGGCAAAAGCTGATATAGAGAACACAGAAAGCAAACTACTGAATAGCAGTAAAATCCAGATATGGATAGATTGATTAAAAATAATTTCAAACAGATACAGCAAAAATCAAATTGGAGGAAGAGACAGCTTGAACTACAAGACACCTGGGCAAAAACACGAGGTAGCTACTACAAGAGAGACCTACCAAAGCTAAAAGTGCTTAAAAAAGTTATAAAAAGTTATGTAGATCTTCACTTGTGTTAAGGCCGTTCAGCATCTTTGTGTCGAGAGTCATGATTAAAAAAGACTCAAGCTGTCGCAACTTCCTCTCTCTGTGGCCACCACGTATGGAGATGGGAACTGCCCCAAGTACTGAATATTTTAGATCATCAATTTTGTTAGAACGTACTGCTTTAAAATGGCGCGCCACAGGATAATTGGAATCCGAATTGATGATGGCACGCAAATGCTACAAAATTCTGTTATACACAGCCAGTTTGGTACTACCAATATATTTCAGATGTCAAGTAGATTCTAACATGTTAAGTTGTGTAGGGTTTTTCGTACAACAGGGAGTAGGCGCTCAGACTCGTACGCGTTTATGTAACAATAGCCGGAGTATGTGAACGGTGCTGCCAGGTCGGGGGAAATACCCAATAACCCCCGTAATTTGTGTGAGTCAACAACCCACACTAGTAATATGGACACAATCCTGTGCACACGTAATTGGGATAATAGATCAAAGCAAAGTCTCAAAGGTTGCCCAATGTAAGATCGACATCAGTAGAGTATATCAGGAATATTTAATGATGCAACAAAGAAAAAATGACCAGCCGACACGTGTTTCGTCACATAGGGAATGTTCCCGTGACTCTTCAGGGCCGAGCGGGTGGTGAAAACCTGGACGTAAGGAAAGTAATGGACGTCTAGAGAGAAGGATTGAAGTCTGGGGAAACTGTCCAGACGCGTATGATCAGGGAAAAGGATCCCGGTGCTGCCAGGGGGCAGGACCCGTAAAAGAAAGCTAGAAGAACGCTAGGGAAAACGGCAAAGCCGGAAGGCAAAGTGACAGGCGGGTGCGCCTGGAACTTGGAGGATGAAAGACGTCCGTCTCTCGCATGACTGCCGGATACGGAAGACATTCTAACATGTACACAGCAAATTCTGTCCGACAAGTGTAGTGCTCTTTAATGGGGACTGGAATATTGCTGAAAGCTGTCATATATTCAGTACGATTAACGCCAAATTTGCAGGCTCTGCATGATGTGCATTTGAAAAAACCTGTTTTGGACAGCCAAGTAGTTTTGAGAGTTAATTCCAGGCTGGATTTAACAAGAGCATCCCTCATAGAGGGCGCTCGTCTGAATGTAATAGTAGGGGCTGGTGGCAGCAGAGGTCTTAAAGTCAAATCTGTTAGGATAATAGGCCATTGGGAATTTATAATTTTACGGATTTGTTGTTGTTGTTTGCTGTAGGTTGTAATAAGTCTGATAGGTGGATTGTCAGTACTATTCTCATCAATAGAGTGTTGGGTAACATAGTCCAGAGTCAATGTATTCTTGGGTACCAAACACATTTCATGGGTCTGACTATTGGCTTTGTCCAAAGCCACTTTTAGATCAGTGTGTTGATAGCCACGCCTAAGAAAGCGATTAAAGGCATCAAGTTGACACTCAAGCAAATCTGATTCAAGGCTACATATCCGTCTTATGCGAAGGAATTCACCATATGGTATGCTACGTATCAGGTGTTGAGGATGCTGACTGGTAGCATGCAGGGTGGAGTTCCCTGCGGTACCTTTTCTGTGTAACCTGGTTTGTATGCAATTGTTACTATCAAACACTTCCACATCTAGGAATTCAACCCTGTGATCGCTGATGGACGCTGTAAAGTTGAGATTGAGCCTGTTCTCATATATATATTGATATATATTGATATATATATATATATATATATATATATATATATATATATATATATATATATATTTACTGAAAAAACCATAGGTTTTACAGATGTTATAGTTAGAAATTAGCATTTAAAAAACCTTAGAAATTCACTGAAAAAACCATAGGTTTCAGGGACGTTATAGTTAGCTGGACATTTCACTCGTACAAAACCATAGAAATTCTACCGTTATAGTTAGTTCAGTTAACTATAACTCGCGGCCCCGCAATGCACTGCTCATGACGTCACATATTACATCATTCATGGCATGGTCAGTGACATCACTGATGACATCACTGATGACATCTCAAATGACATCACTGATGACATCAAAGGTTTTTTAAATGCTAATTTCTAACTATAACGTCTGTAAAACCTATGGTTTTTTCAGTGAATTTGATTTTTTTTTTAATATTAAACTACTATTCTGCTATTTGCCATCAGTACTGTTTTTTCTCACTTTTCCACTACAGAAAAGAAAATAAACTGTAAAACTGTTGTGTAATGTAATATATTTCACAAATTACACTGTTAGTTATCAAATAATACAACATAATATAACATTTTCAAAACATATTTTTCTCCTTTTTCTGCTGTTATCAGATTCTACTTAACTTCACTATTCACAGTGATGTCAGTGTAGTATCATCATAAACAGCTGGGGAAAAAAACAATCAACTAGATTGTTAAAAAAAAACAAATGACTAACTCTTACAACCACAATAACAAATCAACACAAATAACACATCCAATACTATTTCCAATTTTTAAATGTTACCTTTACTGTGTACTTTCTGTTGACATTTTTCCTCAAGGCCAAATAATGTGTGGAAATGTTTTGGGGAAATCATCCAGTATCAATTCCTTAAAGCATCTTCCCATTTTCCCTCTAGGCCGAATAATGTATCTAAAATTTTTGTTTCAGAAATATCAAGTATGAGTTGGGTAATTCATAAGGCAATCTCGCTTTAATTTCCAAGTGTGTATCGTTGCAGTGACTCCAACCATTTTTGCATTTCAAATATACAGTATAATGTCCACATATGGTAGTACCTCCAGCATGGAAAACAATAGCTAGTATTGTGAAAGTTCTTCCAGAAATAGATACTTGACTAGCAACAAAATTTTTAATTTTCGTTTCCACTTTTCTTCCATTTGGTCTACAGCGTTGTAGCATTAAAATTACATATTTTCCATATCTTTCTAGGCATAATGTAGATAACATTTCTGATTGACAACGAGAACATTTCATATCATGATTTGCTTCTTTTACTAATTTCGGAAAAGGTACAGATTTGCAGTCAGGTATTGTTAAATATAGAAATCGTTCTCTGTAAACTATAGTACTAGAAGTTAATGAACACTGTTCACATTTGTGATCCCATTTGTAACTGAGTCCAAAGAAACTCTCAATCTGGATTCCTTCATCTTCTAATACTCCAAGCATAACCATCAGAAACTCTTGTGCATCTTGTTATATATTAGGACTGAACGTTAAAGATCCAGTACATGTATCCAAGAGTTGTCGAATACCAGAAGCAGTATGGATCTTACTTCTGTCAGTTCTCAATTGTTCAAATAAAGTATAAAGTGCAGAACATAATCTTTTTTCCTGACTTTCCATAATTTCACCATACAGCTCTTCTAGATAAAATATAACGTTTAGAATAACATTACCATAGCAGTTCACACCAGAAGCATTTTCTAATTGGTATCCCACAACATCATCACTTGTTTCTATTTTCTGTTTCTTTGCATCTTTTCTTTTCTCTTGAATTTTTTTCTGCTTTTCAACCACACTTGATTCATCAACATGTTTGCGTTTTGAACACACAGCACGTTTTTCATAAATAGGATATTCACCTAAAGTTGGTGCATAAAGTCTTCTTAAACGATTATATTCTCTTACACAATTTACATCAGCACTAACCTTGTTTTCATCGAAATCAATTAAATACAAACCAGACAATGTTCTAACTCAAGATAATGCAACGTATGCCATTCCCTCTTTAAACACAGTTCTTCCAACATTTACTAAAGCATTATCTACACTTAAACCTTGAGATTTATGAATGGTTATTGCATATGCTAAACAGAAAGGAAACTGTTTTCTACGAACATACAAGTCTTTTACCAGCAAAAACGTACAGCACAACGCCCAATTTGTTTCACCTCTGCAATCTGATCAAATTTAATTTTCAAAAATTCAATTGCATTTCTGTTTTGATATTTTACAAATTCATCAACTTTCCCTATTGCTCCATTCACTAAACCTTGTTCTATATTCAAATTACGCCTCAAATTGACCCGACAGTTTATACATACATCTAAATATTTTTCTAAGCCAGCAGTTTGTGATACAGACTTTTCCAAAGAATCCAATTTAGTCTGTAGTTTATTTGAAAGAAGAATTGTTATACCTTGATGCTCGATTTTATCAATAGCTTCAATGTGAACTATTTCTTGATTTTCCAATTTCAGAAGCTCTTGATTAAATGTATAACACTCTTCCAGTGTGGGCATTAAGCAAAGTATAGACTTTTTTTCTGCAATGTTCTTGTACAGTACTGCTGCTGGTGTGTTTTCAGTTGTAAACAAGTTCTTTAGTAGACGACTTTGTAAAGCTTGTTTACCATGTTTGCTTAGAACACCAATTCTTACATCTTTCAGAATATTTCCATAATCTTCATCACTTGCTTGTCGCATATTCTGAGTGAGTTCTTTATAGTCAAAATTTAACCAGAGATTCACATTTCCAATACTTCCCAAAGATTTCCTAGTGTCTTCATGTAGAAGAGTTTTAAAGACTGGTTCTCCTTTTACAGGAGTTAGTTGTAGCAGATCTCCAAATACAATTAAATGTTTTCCTCCAAAGAGAACGTCGTAATCTGTTTTTAATACCTGTTGCATTCTTAAATGCACGAAAGCAAGCATTAAGTTTGAGACCATGCTCACCTCATCAATAATTAAAAGTTTCATCTTCTTCAGCACTCTTGACACTTCATAAGAAGCTTCTCCAGACAACTTCTGATATTCTAATTTATTATCATGCTCAACTGGTAACATTAGTAATCTATGCAAAGTAATTCCTTTAACATTGTGCGCAGCTAATCCAGTTGGAGCTGTTACTACACAAGATAAATGTGAACCAGTAGTTTTTTTAAGATAACTGGTCAAAACTTTAATTAAAAAACTTTTACCCATTCCAGCTTGACCACTGATGTACATCTGAATAGGTTTAAATGATGAACATACACATTCTTTTTTTTATGCTACAAACCATGTTCTATCTGTTCTCTCACTTGTACATATATTTCTTTCTGTTCAATATTTACTTGTTCTTCTAACTTTTCCAATGTAATATTCTCCTCTTGTGCTTGTTGCATTGCAATTTCCACTTCATGCATAGCAATCGCTGCTTCATTTTCCACTATTGGTTGTCCAAGTGGATCTTGACTACATGGACCAGAACTTTGACTATCTTGAGAACTTTCATTTGCAACTTCAGCTGTAATAGTCTTTTCCTGTTCAACTTCATCATTCAACATTTTTAAATATGTAGGGAAAATTTAACATACAATGCTATCTTTACATGCATTAAAAGAATCTTCGTAGCAGTCGAAATCTCCAAGTAATTCACTTTCACTACGCCATGGTATGAACAGTTGGAGAAGTGCTAAATAGTAAAATTCTCGCTTGTCTGGAGTTTCACAACTGAGTTTCTTGTGGTTGATAAGGTTACCTTTTGTGTGTTTTACTAAACATCCATGACATCCAAGTACTGCATATTTTCCTTGTTTTAAATTCTGTTTAACATTTCTTTTGAAGCTGTAATGTTGAAGTACTTCATACAGACATAGCTGTTCCAGATGTCGGTTCCTTTTCGGATAGTATGTATCCAACATATTAGTTTTAAGAATTTCTGTACTGTCTGGTTCATTTGCTGCTAAGTATTCAATTTCTTCTAATGATTTCAACACTCTATTTCGTGAGCAGGCAAGACCTAAACTTACCCAAATGATCCCTCATAATTTTGAATATAAACTTGAAGAGGACAAGCGGTCTGAACATTCATACAATCCAATTTCTCTGTGGGAAAGCATTTTCAAAGTAAAGCTGTACAATTTTTTGCTAAGGCTTTTCTCTTGTGCAATTTCTTCCCACATTTGTTTCATCTCTGTTTTTTCTGATTTCGTTATATATGATGTAACGTAGCGTGCAACAGCAATTGAGTTGTCTGCAACATACTGGATGTCCATATTTGCATTCCACATTTTTAAAATAACCGGATTGTAGTCATTAATATACTTTGACAGTTCTGTTCTTTTCAAGTTGTAGGTATTCTTTGGAGATTTGCGAGTTATTGTGTGCCTTACAGAAAAAAAAAAAGAATTTACTCTTCCTTTAGAAATTACTGGACGTGGAAATCCAAACCGAAACTTGGTATAAAATTTTCCTTTAGACTTGTATTTTCGTCGGCAGTACTTTCCACAACGGTGACTTTGGAAACGTAAAACTTGCTGTCTCAAGCTTCTATCTCCTCCTTCTCTTGGAATCTCACATGTCACATACTGTTCAATGAAAGACAATACTATTCCATCTGAATCAGTTCCAAATGTAGGTGCATCCTTGATCCACAATAGCATATGTATATGAGGAGCACCTCTCGCTTGGTACTCCTTTCTCCAAAAGAAATCGGTAACTTCTCCAAGAGGTGGATTCTTTTTATTGCAGATGAAAGATATCATAGCTTGAAACCTATGATTAAAATATCTGCACATATTTACAGGATCCAAAGAACACAGTTCTCCAGGTGTCTTCATTTCAACATTCTTTATATTGGAATTTGCTTCTCGTAGAAATTCAAGCAAATCTTCCCATGCATACTCTGCACAGCTAAGTGTCACAAACCAGGTTGGTGTACCTAAGTTCCGTAACATACACTTCAGTTCTCCATGACGACGATACCAATACTCATTTGTTCCTCGTTGACATGCCATCAAATTAATTAACTGTGCTTCTAAATTTTCATCTGTTTGTGGAACTTTCCTCACAAATTCTTTCGCTGAAAGAAGTGATTGATGAACTCCAGTTTTCAGTATGTGGTTCACTGCATAGGACAGAGAAGACAGATCACTTTCAAACAAAAGGTGAAATATATATGGTATACACTGCCGGAATCTAGGATCTTCAGAGTATAATCTTGTTGAGCGATATTCTGAAGCTGGAATACGTACAGGTCGGTCATCATATCGTCCAACTTCTCCAGTAGGAAACAGCTGTGGAAAACAACGAGCTTCCAAGCTTTTCTCCCATACACTCATTGGAGTTCCCTTTGCTTTTTTCATTTGAAATAACTCAATACTGTTTCCTATTGCTTCTTTTGAATGTAGAGGACATATTGTGTAATGTTCATAAATCTCTTCACTCCTTGACTTCTCCACTTTCTCTATTTGACCACTTGAAATTTCAGATTCATCTTCCAAACTTATTACCTGTTGTTCCACATTTACACTTTTATAATAAATATTATTCTCCACAAGATATAACGTAGCCTTTTGAAGTTTTTTAACATCCACAGATTCTTGCCATATTTTCCGACTCTTTGTTGGTACTCCATTTACTAGAATGACTACTGCTTAATTTTCATCTTTGTCTCCACCAACAATTTCAATATTTTTCTTAAAATCCAAAGGTAAGTACACTACTCTTCCTTTCAGCCCTCTTTGTAAGTCTGTTGGTGGCAGTTTACCTGTTTTAGGCTCCATGCGAATTATTGTTTGAAATGGATGAACAGATTGAATTAGAACTGACTCATATGTATTCAAATCTGCCAGTTCCTCCGGAATAGCTACTAATTCTAACTTATTATGTACTGCTCTAGCGGGCATTTTGTTCTCTTCTAATTTGTTATAACAATATTTACAAATACGTTGATCACTGCCTAACTCAAATTGACCTTCCACTAACAAGTACGTTGCAAATTCTTTCCATTTATCATTATTCTTCTTTTCAGATTTCAAATACAAATCAACATTCCTAGTTTGAATTTTATAATTAGTACGTCGACAACAAACACAAACATAGTTTGGAATTTCAGAGCACACTATGTTAAACTTTCCAATTTCTTCTTCAAACTGATCAATTATAATCACTTTCCCATCTTCTTCAACATCTGTAATTGTCAAACTTTCACTTTCTATACACTGCTCTTCTGAACCAAAATATCGGAACTGAATATCATCACACTTTTTTGTACATCTGATAAAGAACCGTGTAAAAGAGCTGTATTTAGTTCACCTAAACATAATGCAGGACTTTTTACATAGTACAGTTTCCTTATAAACGTCTGCATTTCTGAATGGTGTACTGCTAACATCCTCTTAAGTGATGAAAAACACTTTTACACACTTTTCTTGAAAGACAAGCCAGAGAATGCCCATGTTTCTCAGTATATTTTCTTACATTACAAGGATCTAGTGTTTGTAACAACCTAATCTTCTGTTTTACACTTTTCTGTGTATATTCTCGTAACAAATTTCGCATTATATCAATAGATTCCTGTTGAATACTACAAATACTGCTACAACCCCACTTATACACAGGAGCTTGTGTGCGTTTCCCTTGCACTTCTTCAGCTATTAACTGTTCTGCACTAATAGTAACCATTTCCTCTTTTGCAACAGGACAACCATTCTGAACTTCGTAGCAACGACCTCCAGTATCAACTGCAAATGGTAAACTATTTTCTTGGAAGTAACTCTCTTCATTAAAAAAAGGTTCACTATTAGATGTATGTTTCCATTTTCCACTGAAGATTTTACAAAAGTTGCTTCTGTTCACACGTCTTTTTTTTAAACTTTTGTCTTTCGGAATCTTCATTGTTTTATCCAACTCTTTCATCCTCTTCAAAATGAAAATGAATATTTTTTGTTTTAACTTAAAAGCAGTATCCACTATGCTTTCAACATGCTGTTTCTGTTTCAATTGCAGCACTTTCTTTTTATATTTGCGGCATCCTTTTATTAAATTCTGAATTACTCTATTTCGAAAAACTCTTTGACGAATTTCTTGAAATTGTTTTTGTCTACGGGTAACAAATACTCTTTCCTTATCATGTTTTCTTTTCTTGCAATTTGAAGTCGAAGTCTGCTTCTCCTTACTTGAATTTTTTTTATTTTTCCTTTGTGTGATGTTATTTTCATTAAATGTTCGTAGTACTTTTTCTAGAAATTGTCTAGTGTTTTTACCAGAAGAGACTATTTTTGTAGTACTCTGATTTTCTTGTAATGCACATTTTTGAATTTTCTTTAAGTAGATTGCCTTTTTGTTTTTCCTTTTTTTTCAGTTCTTCTAGGCATTTTCAATTTTTAATCCAAATAAAATAATTTTCTGCGAATGAAAAAAAGTTTAAATTCTTTGTTATATCTGTTCAATATGTCAAAATAATCACATACAATTATATAAGTTCCAGTGGCGGCTTGCAGAGGAAATGCTGCATGGTACTGGAGTGGAATAAGGGAACAGTAGGGTGGCAGGTAGTGTCATCCGACATACAGCACGTATTTATTGAATTATTTAGATTCACCTTCCCATTTTATATGTGACTCCACTACCTTCTACTTTTCCCCTCGCCCCCCCCGCCCCACCCCCCCATCCTATGCACCCCACCGTCCCACGCCACTTCCTCTGCAACCCACTACAGATAACTTTGTAGATACTATTTTGTAAAATTGTTATCTGTATACTTAGAGTGATATTCTCAACTAAATGGCACATGTAAACGTTACCCTTATTAGTTTAACACTTCTATCGGCAACTTAGCAAGCATAACACTGCACCATATTAGCAAAATTATGGTACAGGCTTACATTTCATTGTGGATGTACATAAACAAGTACAGATCAACTGTTAGACAGCAACAAAAACCACTGACATGGAGATGGAGAGGGGGGAAAGATTAAGGGACATATTTACAAGGAGCCATCGCCGAATTAACGGCACTTTATCGCAGCCAAACTCGTGATGAATTTACCCCCCCATTCAGAAGCCGGTGTTAACAGCCCACAGCACCAGTATACCCGCGATCGCAGCCTCAAAAAACATCGCCACAGACGACCCTCGCAAATATCGCTAATGAGATGCAGAGTAGGCGTTCCCGTGACAAAAGCTGAGACAACAGCACACCTCAACATTCACAACGACCAGCCACATCCGCGATAAAAACACAAAACGGGCGATAAGGCGCGTTAGCACCAGGACATTTACACCTGCTCTGACCTGGTGTAAAGTTGGACGGCAGCCAGCACCACAAAAGGGAGCACAGCCCAGGGCCCGAACGCTCCTGGAACACCCTGATAGAGATACAATGGGGACGACTCCCACACCACGCATTCCGCAAATAAACGATCCGACTTATCCACAGCCCACACATAGAAGCCCCTGCCTGTGGTACCCCCACATGGGAAGGCCTTGACACCCACGGAAACAGCAACCCATGTCCCACAACATTGCACACACATTCAAATTATTGCTCAGAGCTGTGGCATATCCTCCACACAACAGCCGCAGTCCAGAAGAGTGCCTGTTCACGAGACGCACCAACGCAATGGCAGGCCATACCGGGCACATGCACAACACCCATCACGTGGAACAGTACCGTGCACATATGCTGCATTTACTGGGCGCACTGCCACTGGCAGTGCTGCGGATCAGTTACAGGCTCAGCTTCCGCATTGCCCACGTCACCTGCGTCCAGCCCTGGTTCCACTGCCGAACATGCACATTCGAGTGTCCCATGGATCTCTGCCTATCCAACACAACTGTTGATGAATTGGACTATGACTTGTGTTTGCGCCCCCTGTTGGATCACGAACAGGAGTGTAACGAGACAGCCGTGCATGGGATGCCTTGACATAATGTGTATGTATTGGTAGTTGTGCATGGGAGATGGCACAATTGCTCGTCTGCAGTGACCACATCGAGGCGCTTCCCTATTGGGCTGTGTTGTGGATCGGTGACACGGCGTGGGCTGAGCACACCTGCCCGGACCACCTAATGGATTGGCTCACCCTGGTGTTTCTTGAACACGACAACGACGTACTATTGGAACACATTGCACATGAAGCTGCACAGGCATTCATGGACGAGTAACTACGTACCTGCAGCTACATCCTATTGCCACCCACAGCACATGGCCCAACAACTTGTTGCACAGTGGGGATTGCTCACATATCCCACCAAAACAGAGCACTCGTCTCCCGTCGGTCGGGCTCTGGATGCATGTGCGTGGAATAACGCGTGTGCACACACACCTGTCCAAGGCGACGCAGGTCCATGGTCCGAGCAACACAGCATCGTTTCGCAACGTTGCCAATTGGGACACACTGCTGGGTGAGAGCACACACATGGCGATGTAGCACGACATGCAAACCTGTCGGACCCTCACACCTGATCACTGTCAGCAGAGCAGACAATTGCCGCACCCCGGAGGCAGAGCACCATGCAGACCCCACGTACAGTCAGTCCTGCCCCCTCACACGGGGCACTGTGCAGACGCCAAACAACACATGACTCGTTCAGCAAGGCAAGGTGGGCTGTGAGCGTTGCCATATGTGATCAATATTGTCCATTTGAGCCCCAACATCATCTGCCCCTCGACATGTACCCATGCTGTGTGTAAGTGTCTTAAGCATGTCCGTGCCTGTTGTGGCCGTTGCCTCGTCCGTACTGACACGCACATGCCAATAAAGCCTATGCCACTCCACTGGTTTTTAACTGTGAGGTGTGTTGTAAATATTGTCCACTCGTGTGCCACAATGAGCCTCGTCCCAACACAGGGAAGAACTGACTGTCACATGTGCAATGGGGGTGTATCCCTTTGGCAAGCTCCGCCTCTGTGAGCCAGACATTGTTTTTGCATAGGTGCTGGACAACATCTGATACAGCCCCATCACCTACGCAGTCTGATGTGTCAGGGGCACACAGCCATGCAGCCATCACCCCACCATACACACCAGACACAGAACCCGAATGAGGGGAGTTTTGTACCACATTGCCTTCATTGCTGATGTTCTGTGATTGCTATGTGTGTGGGCTGCATTGTGGGGGAATTGCCACTGCAGCTCTGATTTCGTGTAGCCTTCTCCCCTTGAGACGGGGTGCCTTTGGATTGTGTGCTTTTCGGGGCCTGTTTTGCTTTTGACTTGGGTGATGTGTGCTCGCGGACTTATTTTGTGGCCTGGTGCATTGTTGGTCTGCTGCGTGTATTGTAAGGCATGGGTTGTGGTTGCACGTGGACACGTCGGAGTGTGACCTGCTCCTTTGAGGATGTGATCCGAACTTGGCTCCGTCCATGTCGCTTCGTGGGCCATGTCATTTTCTTTGCGCAGCTGCTATGCTATCCGAAATGCAGTGTTACCTGCATAGTCAGTGTGGGTCACGGATCTGCTGGTTTGCTGGATTCAGCATATGTGCAAGGGTAGGTTGTGATATTGGTGATAGGGGGGCACTCTGTCCACATTGTGGATGGGGGCCTACTTGGCGTTTGGATGTGTGCTGCAGTATGCCAAGGCATTCAGGGACATGTTCCAGGGTCATTGTGGGTGTACTGTGTGCTGCACAAATCAACGCCATATCTGATTTACAAAACTACATACTCGTTTAAACATAACAAACTATACTGCTTATTTGTTACCTGTATACCTTACTCCTAAAACCATGTAATCTTTCAAACATATGTTACGTCACTTTTGTACCATTGAAACTGATTACGACCTTTTCTTTACACTACAGATCCCATGAACATGCTAATAAAGGTATACGTGCTATTTTCATACTTAATAAAGCTCTCTTACTTAATTTTTATAAACACTACTGTTTGGTGCACAAAATGGGGATGACACATGAGGAGAGGAAACAGAGGTGTAATCCCTAAACTTTTATTGTACCGTTCCTTTAATATACGTATATTGAGGGTTTTAAGTGGGATGAAAAAAATGCGGGTGTCTAAAAGGGGTAGCAGTGTTCAGCACCGGTAACACCCAGTCCACTTAAAGTCCTGCGTATATTCAGCACAGAAACACACCCTAACAATTTTCATCACTTATAATCAGTTAGTTTACTAGTGTGAAAAAATCGTATAGAAAATTTACTAAGAACATTTTTAATTGCTTTTTATCTCTCACACATTTATAAAATATCTCTTGTAAAGAAACGCCCCTCTCCACCTTTATTTTGTACGAACGAGCAATAAATAATACCTTTACCAGCATCTAGTCACTAACTACTAACACTGTGCACTGTACCCAATTGTAAAGCAGAAATAGTGTTTAGATTATGTCTTAAAGTATCATCAAATGATTCAAACCATGCATACATACACAAAGCAACGTGCACGTTTACTTTGTCCATTTACTCTCTATGTAATCTGTGCACATTCTGAACGGGTTCGCAGTATATCACCTGTTTTCACTTATACTCAAATGTACCTTACAGTAAAAAAATGACATCACAACCTATGCATATGTAATATTTCCTACATAATACAGTGCATTTCTATACCATTGAAACTGATTGCAACATTCTTTATATAGTACAAATTCTACCAATATGCCAATAAACCTATAAGTGCTATTTTTATAATACAAAAAGCTGCATTAGATTATTTTTATAAACAGTACTACTGGGGGCACGAAATGGTGGTGCAAGGTAGACAGAGTAAATGAAGGTGTAATTCCAAACTTTTTATGTATCGTCCATTTACTATACGTATATTAACACCTTTAACTAGGATGAAAAAATTGGCAGCTCTCTTAAAGGGGTGGCGGAGCCTACTACTAATAACACCCGGACCACTTAAACGCCTGCTTATATTCAGCAGAGGAACACACCGTGAGAATTACTATCACTAATAATCACATTTACTTTACCACTGTGAACAAAATCGTACAAAAAATATACAAAGAACATTTTCATTTATTTTTTATCTCTCACATATGTAAAAAAATGACTTCTGAAGAAACGCTCCCTAACAACTTAGATTTCCTAAGAACACCCAAATGCAAAGCCTTGCAGTACCACACCAGCCTTGACTAACATTGAAATCTACCTCTCAGTATAAAAAATGAGACCACAAACTGTGCACATAACATTTCTTCTTTTTTTCCATCTCTGTTAACTTAATAACACATGAATTTTCTACTGTGACCCCTTCTCCACTATTTCCAGACTGAGCATAATTTCCAAACGTGCAACATTCTGTTTATCTCGCCGGAATAGATATACAAATCGAAATTAACGCTACATCGAATTTCCAAACCCATACAGGGCTATATTCACAAGAATGCTGATAACATTATCGCCGCTTTAGCGGCAGGAAACTGCTGCTAAAGCGGCGATAATGTTATCGCTCGTCTTGAGAATATGGCCCACAGTCTTTTACAGATAACAACTTACACTTTTTCTTTGTGAAAACTCCTAAACATATATAAAGTACTTGTTTAACAACTAGTTACACATTATGCATATTTTAGAACCAATAAAACACCAGACTTTACTAACACTATGTTATTTAGAAATAAAAAATACTTTCAAAGTTAAAAATATCATCTCAAATACTTAACCACTACTACAAAACACATAACACACCTTCTTAATTTCTAATTTACCTTCGTAGTTGGTATGCAGACTTCAAATGTCACAAACGCATGCAATTCTTTTCTTGTCACACAGTACATGTAATGCACCGCTTTCATCAAGAATGGAACCAGTAATGGCACAATTTCCCTGTTGCTCCACACATAAATACATGTAAAGAACAAATCAGAATAGTTCCTTTTTTTTCCGATTGCAAAACCTCTCTTTATTGGTTATTTTTGAACTTTCCATATAAACAGTTTTTTTAAGGACACATACAGGTGAAAAGTTCAACGTATTGTATCAACACTTTCTAGAACATTGTACGACATGTGCAGGTTAAAAGTTCATCATTTTTTTAAACCAACTGATATTTTTTTTTACCACATTTTCTCCAACATTTAACGGCACGTGGAGGTCAAAAGTTCACCATTCTTTCAAGTTTGAACTGCACCTTCCAAATACAATTAGCAGGTGTGGTTGAGCTGAGCAAATTTCATCCTATAATATGTACTCCACGTATAAACTGCTTTTTTATTAACCAATCACAAAGATGCTTTTCATCAAAACTAATATACACCCTACTTTTTAGGACACAATACATTTCATCTCCCAATCGGTTAAGGTTTTGTATGTAAAAAAAAAAGTAGTTCCCCATGTTTAAACATATCTCTCATTCTACGAATGCAGTGCATGAGCTACAGACATTTATCCATATCTTCTAGCCATACCTTCAAAATGTTAGTGTGGATTGTATGACATAGCTATGTTTTCTGGTGCAAGAGGTATGCAGAACAGAGACGTATTGACTTAGACCTAAGTTTACAAAATGTGCACATTAAATGGTTTGCACAGAGAGGATTGAAGTGGCACCAATTGCTCCCTTTGGTTAAAACCTGTTTGCATCTCCAACACCCTGATCTCATGATTTTGCACTGTGGTGGTAACGATCTAGGCACATTGACTGGGGTAGGCTTGGAAATGCTTATGAAGGACACCTTTGGACAATTGATGTTACTTTTGCCTCAAACTGTCTTTGTATATTCCAATATATGCCAAAGACAAAAATGGAAATGGTCAAACCAATTTTGTCATAAGATTGAAAAATCTAGGAAGAATGTCAACAAAGCTGTGTCTGCATACCTCAGAGACCATAGAATGGGGTCGATCTACAACAACAACATACGTTTTGATATGGCTGATATCTACAGAAGTGATGGAGTACACTTCACAGATGAGGGAAACCGAGTTTTCCTGATTAATCTGAAGCTGTGCATTCGCACTTACATGTAGCTCCAACTAATAAACACAAAGGCTCTTTTTAGAGCTGCCTTATATTCTGAATTTCGGCTCGCAGAGTGTCAGCTGCGGTTCGGCTAGCAGAGGGACACCTGCGGGCCGTTGGGCCGGCTCGCAGAGGAAGAGCTGCGGCCCGTGGGCTCAGCTCGCAGAGGGAGACCTACGAGCTGTTGGCTCGCAAAAGCACAGCACCGTACTGGCTCGCAGAGGGAGAGCTGTGGTCTGACTTGCAGATGGAGACCAATGGGCCAAGAGGCCTGCTAGCAGACACATAGCTATCAGTTAACGGGCTGGCTTGCAGAGATACAGCTGCGAGCCCTCCGAGCTGCAACCCGACGGGCTAACTGGCAGAGGGAGAGTAACGGGCCTACGGGCCTGCTAGCACGGACACAGCTACGAGCTAACGAGGTGGCTCAGAGAGGTAGAGCTAGCCCCACGACTCGCAGACACAGAGCTGCGAGCTGACGGACTGGCTTCTAAAAGCATAGCCGCGAGCTGATGTGGGGAGAGGGACCGTGAAAGGGGTATCTCGCACAGACAGAGCTGCGGTATATTTTTAGTGTTGCCTCGCAGAGGTAGAACTACGGACCTACGACTCGCAGACACAGAGCTGCGACCCGACGGACTGGCTTCTAAAGGCATAGCCGCGAGCTGATGATGTGGGGAGAGGCAGCGTAAAACGAGCTAACGAAGTGGCTCACAGACGTAAAGCTGCGGGCCCGCCGGCTTGCAGACACAGAGCTGCGAGCCGACGGACTGGAGCATAATAGGAGTATCTCGCACAGACAGACCTGCGGGATATTTTCAGTATTGCCTCGCAGAGGTAGAATTACGGATCCGATGCCTTTTAGAGGGAGAGATGCGAGCTGACGGACTGAGTCACAAAATGGCTGACAGCTCGCAGTCGCAGAGCTGCGAGCCGACGGACTGGCTTCTAAAGGCATAGCCGCGAGCTGGTGATGTGGGGAGAGGGACCGTGAAAGGGGTATCTCGCACAGACAGAGCTGCGGTATATTTTTAGTGTTGCCTCGCAGAGATAGAACTACGGACCTGATGCCTTGTAGAGGGAGAGTTGTGAATAACAAAATGGCTGCCAACACTTCCTAGTTTCAACAGTTCGCAGCCAATGAGCCGCAAGCTCGTGCTCGTAACGCCTCAGCCAATCAGATGTCAGAATTCTCAAATATCGATATCTGGAAAATTTGATATTTCTCAAAGACTACTAAACGGATTTACCCCATTTAAACAAAAGCGTGCTTTCTGGACCAAGACCTTTCTCCCTGCCAAATTTGGCATAATTCCGTTCAGCAGTTTGACCTGTAGCCTTGTCTAAAGTTTCCTTTGGAAATTGCATGGAGAAAACACATTTTGGGACCCCCTTTTTCTTAGCCCCCTTGACGAATCCCCCAAACTTTCAGGATAGGAGCTGACCTAAAAAGAGGAACTTTTGGAAAATTTCGTAAAGATTCATCAAACGACGCCAAAGTTATAAGCGCATCAAAAAATGCTTTGGTCCTAACTATAACTATCTACTGGAGACCGCCAGTAGATAATATATCTATATATATATATATACACACACATATTACTTACTGGGGGTCGCCAGTAGGCAGTTATAGTTAGGACCTAGTTTCCATAGGAAGAGCATTTTTTGATTTGCTATTAACTTTGGCGCCATTTGACGACTCTTCGCGAAATTTAAAATACTAATGTGTCAGTCACTTCAGCTGCTGTCTTGAAAATTTCAGGGTGATCTGTCAAGCGGGGGCAGAGAAAAAGGGGGGTCCCAAAACGCTTTTTCTCCATGTTAATTTCCATAGGAAACTTTAGACACGAATTCAGCCCGAAGCGCTGAACGGAATTGCACCAAATTTGGCAAAAAGGTAGCTCTTGGTCCAGAAAGCACTCTTTTTGTTGAATAGTGTAAATCCGCTCAGTAGTTCCTGACAAATTTGAAGATTTCTCAGATATACAACTGTGGCTGCAGTGGATTCGCGACCCCTGCTGATCTTGTGCCTGAGATCTTATTGGCTAACAACACTTCAAACCAGGAAGTGTTGGCAGCCATTTTGTGACTCAGTTGAACCGAGTCACAAGCAAAACCGTTAAAAAAAGAAAAGGGGGCAGGGTAGAAACACCCTGACCCCCTAGGCCTGTTAAAAAAAAATTGGCGGGAGTTGCGTAGGATCCGTGAATGCCCGCCAATATATTTTTTTAAATGAAGCACGGGCTCCCGTGCTTCATTTAATTTAGGCCCCTGGGTGGGCCAGGTCCCGGGGGCAATAAAAAAAAATGCGTGGGCCTGTGTGGGTCCCCGCAGCCCGGGGACCGCCACCTCCCCGGGGCTATATGTAAATAAGATGCATGGAGGGGCTCTGGCCCCACCATGCAGCTCCAGGGATCGCCACCTCCCTGTGGCTACTGTACTTAAATGCGGGTGCCACACGCCCCCTGCTGCCCCGGGGACCACCACCTCCCCGGGGCTATTTTCAAGATGGGAGAGGGGCCGCATGGCCCCCCTCCTGGAGCTGTAAATGGCCCTGGGGACCGCCACCCCCCAGGGCCATCTCCAGCAATGTCCCGTGGTGTCGAACACAGGGACATTGCAGTTTGCTATGGGATGGCGGGAGTGTGCTCTGCTTTGAGCAAGCGAGAGCATTTTTCTCCTGCTTATTCAAAGTGGAGCACACTTTGCTTTTTACACCCAGGGAGCTGCATGTCATCAGCTACCTGAGTGTAAAAAGCAATGCCAGCTCATTGCAGTTTGCTATGGGATGTGTGGGAGTGGCAGTGGGTGTATAAAAGATGTCATCAGTGATGTCACTGACCATGTCATGAGTGATGTAATATGTGACGTCATCAGCAGTGCATTGCGGGGGCGCGAGTTATAGTTAGCTGAACTAACTATAACGGGGGAATTTCTATGGTTTTGTACGAGTGAAATGTCCAACTAACTATAACTGTCCCTAAAACCTATGGTTTTTTCAGTGAATTTCAACGGTTTTTTAAATGCTAATTTCTAACTATAACGTGTCTGAAACCTATGGTTTTTTCAGTGAATTTCAAAGGTTTTTTAAATGCTAATTTCTAACTATAACGTGCCTGAAACCTATGGTTTTTTAAGTGAATTATATATATATATATATATATATATATATATATATATATGTAGAAAATATGTACCACACTGATAACAATACATACAACTCACACTCTACACTGGAGTGTGAGTTGTATGTATCATCATCAGTGTGGTACATATTTTCTACATGTGGTCAAACTGTGAGTTGTATGTATCATTATCAGTGTGGTACATATTTTCTACATATGGTCAAACGGGCCCTGGAACGCACTTCTTGCACCAGCCCCGCTAAAGGTGGATGTTACCGGAGGTGCCTGGAGGTTTCCTGTATACACACATATATATTGAAAGGTGATGGGAGGAATGCCTGCAATTTATCTAACCACTGGTGATTGGTCGGGGTAGAATCCCAACCCATTGTTCTTTTGCTCACCATGCCACTTCAGTTTGGACTCAGCCATACGCAAATCAGCCTTGACCCTGCTCCTCATAGGAACAGTCTAGCCCTAACTGCCAGGCCAGGTCCTCCCTGAACCAGAACACAAGCAACCCAGGACACGGGCTAGGCAATTAGGAGGCAGCAAGGAAGAGTGACAATGATGCCTATGAATGGTAAGCAATGGGTAGGCTCAAAGCAATACCCCTCACAAGCGAGATTTGATGAACCACATGTGCTGTCACAGGTAAGACCTAGAGATTCATTTGGAGAATAAATCTGTAAAGCCAAACCGCTGTTCTCCAGCAGTTAGCACAGCACGTTATTTAGTATTTTGGAAAACAAATAGAAAGCGATCAGGGTCAGAAACAAAAGGATTCTGCAAATGCCAGGGATGACTAAATTGAATCAGTTTTTCCTGCTGATGTGGAACCTTAAAGGGACACTCCTGGTAGCGTGCTTACAGTGAAGAATAACTGAAGAGAACTGAGAAAGAATGCACTTGAAAATCTTTATCATTTAAGTTGCTACCATAGCTCGCAAAATATACCACCCTTCCATTTCTACTAGCTTTGTCGTTCCTTCTTTTGTTTTGTGTTATTACCTACTGGCAGCAACCATTAGGTATTTATAGTTAGGACCAAGTTTCCAGAAAAAAAGTGCTTTTTCATTTGCCAATAACGTTAGCGTTGTTTAATGATGACATTTTCAAAACTTGTATGCCATTCACTTCAGCTGCTGTCTTGAAAGTTTCTGGGTGATCTGTCAAGTGGGGGCCGAGAAAAGGGGTGAGGTCCTAAAACGCGTATCCCCCATTTTAATTTCCATAGGACCTTTAAACACGGCTACAACCCAAACTGCTGAACAAAATTACACCAAATTTTGCAGAAAGGTAGATGCTGGTCCAGGGAAGTGCCTTTCATTATTTGGTGTAAATCTGTTCAGTAGTTCAGTAGTTGCAGAGTTATTAAAATAAATTTTCAATTGTATATATAGGGACACAAAAGATCCACGACCCCTCCTGATCTCGTGCTGAGATCTGATTGGCTGCTAACACTTCAAATCAAGAAGTGTTGGCAGCCATCTTCGGGCTTGGCTTGAGATGAGTTCCAGAAAAAATGTAAAGAAATGGAAAAAGAAAAAAGAAAATTCTCAGTGTAGGAATACCCTGATCCCTTAGGCTTCTGGGGGGGGGGGGTCCCACAGGAACTCTGCAGGGCAAAAAAAGCTTTTTTTAAAGCAAATTTCAAAGGGAGTCACGCTAGATCCGCTGAAAAATTGAAAAAAACAGAAACGCGGCCTCCCGCGCTTCTGTAATCTCGAGCCCCCGAGTGGGCCAGGTCCTGGGGGTGAGGAGGTTTAGAAAGGAGGGGTGTACACAGGATCAGTGATGTCATGTGAGATGTCATCAGTGATGTCACTGACCATGTCAAGAGTGATATAATATGTGAGGTCATAAGCAGTGCATTGTGGGGGCGTAAATTATTGTTAGCTCAGGTTACAATAAATGTTGAATTTCTATGGTTTTTTTATGAGTGAAATCTGAGCCTAACTAAAACATCCTTGTAACCTTTGGTTTTTCAGTGAATTTCGAAGGTTTTTTAAATTCTATTTCCTAACTATAATCTTCCTGTAACCTTTGTTTTTAAGTGAATACATATATGCAAGGGCATTGTAGTAGATGAAGTCCAATAAAAACTGAAATTTAAATTGATATCTAAAGGTGGAAGTGTATTAGTGAGAGAAAAAAATTAAAAATATATGACAGATAAAAGAGTCAGAATTGAAATTAATTGTTAGGATAGATATTATTTTGATACATTACAAGTAAGGCTCCCTGTTTTCCGTTTTTACGGATTTCTACAGATAATTACAGTCAGAAAATAATGTGTTTTCTGTCTGCATTTATTTTTTAAAAGTGGATAAATACAGAAAATGGTGCTGCTTTTAAGTGACTCTCTGTGCTATCTTTCATGAATTATAGCCCAACAGCTAAGCAGACGGACAGCATGGGAAATTAAAAAACAGGATGAAATGTCTTTAAATAACGACATGTGGCAATATACATTTGTGATATAATGCCAGTATTTACCAGTGGATGTATTCTTATGTAATATTTGACAGCTTAAATAGCTGAAACACGATAGACATCAAAGTATGAGTTCGCGTCTATCAGTTAAAAAAATAAATGAAAATGTACAGTTTTACAACTTCATTTATGCGCAAAACACAAAAAAAATATGTATAAATACAGATAAAATGGCCAAAAAATAAATATGGAAAAATACAGACGGAAATGTTAAAAAAAAATACCATAAAACCGGAAGCCCTAATTACAAGTAACAGTACACAATATTCTAAAAAGTATGAAATTATGGAGTACACAGGCAGATTAACTCTGAGTGAATAACAATACATGTGGAAAAGAGAGTATTAACAAAGACCCCCTTTGGTTTGCTGTCAAGAATGATGAAAGACTCAAGCCGAGATTGGTGAGGAATATTAACCATGGGTGGAAGATTAGAAGTTGATTTGTTTTTTTTTAACAAATAAGTCATCAAAGCCTTGAATAAATAATATCCAAAGTAGCAGCTAGATGTATTACAGCATCTGCAATACAAACGTTCTAATACATGTGCATATTAGTGAAGCAATATAGAAGTGATTGTCCAGAGACAATTCAATCAATCAATCAATCACAGAATTTGTACAGCGCACTACTTACCCGCGAGGGTCTCAAGGCGCTGGGGAAAAAAAAGGGGGGGTGCCGCTACTGGTCGAACAGCCAGGTCTTGAGTAGCCTCCTGAAGGTCAGCAGGTCTTGGGTCTGTCGTAGGCTGAGTGGAAGGGTGTTCCAGGTCTTGGCGGCGAGGTGGGAGAAGGATCTGCCGCCGGTGGTTGTTCTTTGGATGCGAGGGACGTGGCGAGGGAGAGGTCGGCGGAGCGGAGCTGGCGGTTAGGGACGTAGAAGAAGAGTCGTCTGTTGAGGTAGGCTGGGCCGGTCTTGTGGAGTGCCTTGTGTGCGTGGATGAGGAGTTTGAAGGAGATTCTCCTGTCGACGGGGAGCCAGTGCAGGTTTCTCAGGTGGGGGGTGATGTGGCTGTGGCGTGGTACGTCGAGGATCAGGCGTGCAGAGGCGTTTTGAATGCGTTGCAGTCGTTTGATGAGCTTGGCCGGGGCTCCCGCATAGAGGGCGTTTCCATAGTCGAGTCTGCTACTGACGAGGGCCTGGGTGACTGTTCTTCTTGTATCTGTCAGGATCCACCTGTAGATCTTGCGGAGCATGCGGAGGGTGTTGAAGCAGGAGGAGGAGACTGCGTTGACTTGCTTGGCCATGGAGAGCGTTGAGTCGAGGATGACTCCCAGGTTGCGTGCGTGGTCGGTGGGTGTCGGGGCTGCCCCCAGTGTCGTTGACCACCAGGAGTCGTCCCAGGCTGAAGGGTTGGAG
Organism: Calotriton arnoldi; assembly: GCA_963921515.1. Taxonomy (NCBI): domain Eukaryota; kingdom Metazoa; phylum Chordata; class Amphibia; order Caudata; family Salamandridae; genus Calotriton; species Calotriton arnoldi. The sequence continues at coordinate 2,254,738 of CAWUFW010001590.1, forward strand.
CCGAGGATGAGGACCTCCGTCTTGTCCGTGTTCAGCTTTAGTCGGCTGCTCTTCATCCAGTCGGCGACGGCCTTCATTCCTTCGTGGAGGTTGGATTTGGCGGTGAGGGGGTCCTTGGTGAGGGAGAGGATCAGTTGTGTGTCATCGACATAGGAGATTATGTTGAGGTCGTGCTGTCGGGCGATGCGTGCGAGCGGGCCATGTAGATGTTGAACAGTGTCGGGCTGAGGGATGATCCCTGGGGTACGCCGCAGATGATCTCGGAGGCTTCGGATCAGAATGTGGGGAGGCGGACTCTCTGGATTCTGCCGGAGAGGAAGTAGGTGGTCCATTCCAGGGCCTTGTCTCGGATCCCTGCGTCATGGAGGCGTGCGCGTAGAGTGCGGTGGCAGACAGTGTCGAAGGCGGCGGAGAGGTCCAGCAGGATGAGGGCTGCAGTCTCACCGTTGTCCAGCAATTCAAGATGTAGGTTTGATCTTTGATGGACCAGTTGTAAGAGAGCTTTAGGATTGGAGACAAAATTGGCTAATTTCACACACTATGAGAATCTGATTAAATATTAGACAACCATTCATTCTGTTACTTTTTCTCGAATGCCCAAAGGTTATTTGTAGAGTGTATAGTAGAATTTCATGATTGATGGTGTCTAAGACTGCTGGCAAGTCTACAACGAATAGCAGGTAGAAATTTCTGGAGTTAAGAACATGCATGATACCATCAACTACTTGAAGTAAATGTGCATTGCTACTAAATCTATGTCTGAAACTTGGTTTTAAGTCCCCTAGGAGCTCGTAGTCATTTAATACAGTTTGACTACCCAAGTAATGAAAGCAAGATATGGGTCAGTAATTATTTAGGTTCTACTAAACGTTTCTCACAGTAGACAGGAAATTTAACTTCTGTTGGAACAGGCAGCAAATTTAATTTCATTTAGTGCTAAATTCACTTAAGTCCAAAATGGGAAAAGATGGTGTCTCAAGTCTTCTGCAAGAGTGTCTGAGATAGAATCAGAGAAGTTCCTGGAAGGTTTTAAATTGACAAGTATATTAAATTGTTCAGCCTATGAAATTTAATTGAAAGTAAAACAAATATTCAGAGTTTTTTGTACTGTTTATAGGAATGAAATGGTGATTGGATAAAAGTTAAGAAGCAATGAGTATTTCAGTAAAAAATTGGGAAAATTCTTAGCACTTAGCACCAAGATCAGTAACAGTCAAAGAAAGTTGACGATCAGTGAGTGGCCTGAGTAAGAATCTTAATGAGTTTTTTCCTGTCAGTTGTGTCAATTTGAGCCTTAATATAAGTGGTCCTGGTATCCAAAACGTGTTTTTCATAGAATTGTTTTGTGTGAGCTTTGGTTATTTGGATTAGAGCAGAGGACTTGGTAGATGTGGGTTTAGGCGTCAATGAGACGCCCATCATAAGTTGTTAAGACAAATATTTTTGGTGCCATGGACCAATGTATGTGACCTTGAGCATTCATCATGATAGTGAATAGGAGGGAAAAAGCAAAATGAAAATGGTCTGACCACTCTACTGTGAACAAGACTTTTGCTCAAAGACTACCATCTATGGCAATATAAAATCCAGACTAGATCCATTTTCATTAGTGTGTTTAAAAAGAGTTGCACAAGGTCATTGTTATGTACGTAGGAAGTAAATTGTAAAAACAATTACAAAAGATTCACAATTTTGGAATGTAATTGTAATGCGTTCCCTTGAACGTGTTGCATAAGATAAGAAACTGGTATTTGTGTGATGCTTGCCTGATCCCTTACTGGGCGGAGACCCAGGAATTAATTCCAAAAACCTTTACATATAGATAAAGGAAATCAAAATCATCCTGGGTAAAAGCCAACCAGGACACCATAGGCCTACAAAGTGTGGCATGTGAGATATCGTTTGCTCAACAAACATGTAGCCCAGTCCAGCAAATCAAACATAGGGTCTGAAGTTGAGCAACAAAAAGCTCCAGATGTAACATGGATATATCTCCAGATATAAAATGGAGGCAGCACTGCAGACTCACAATGGCAGACAAACAAATCAAAGACAGAATTTCTTGTTGACACATGCAGTGACTGACATTACAGGGACAGCCAAAAAAAAACATCAGCAAAGGGCAAAGCTACATAAGAATTGATCATGCTGCAGCCACCCATGCGATCAGTGACAATATCTGCAGGAGTGGCTCCTCCGCTAAGGCGGAGGTGCGTCGCCCCACTACTCTTAGAGCAGTGAAAAAGGGAAAAATAAAATGATAATAACAAAGTTATCAATGTATTTTTTGTTGCTGCAGGGCTGTATTAGGGTGGGGCAGGGCTGGTGGCTCAGGGAGGAGGAATGGTTTGTGCACACTAAGGACCAAATTACGACCTTTTTAGTAGAGCGGTGGTGCTGCGGTGCAAACCGCCACACCATCACTCCCCCAAAGGCTGTTGCTGCTAGCCTGGCAGATTACTACTTTTAAGGGGTCTGGCGGTTCCCCCTGTGGTGCCCTTTCAAAGGAGGCGGTACCTTTTAAAAAGGCACCGCAATGGGAATGACTCACAAGGTTCCTGCACGGCATGGTCTCGAAAGCCCATGCCGTGCAGGAACCTATGTGCATGCGCACACGGGGGCACATGTTATGCCCCCCTGTGTGCATCCACATATGTCTGTGGCAGAGGGGGCCCTGTAGGGCCCCCTTTGTTTCCTCTCTGCCAGACTTTTCATGGCGCTGGAGCCGCCATGAAAAGCCTGGCTGAAAGGAAACTTGTAATATGCTTGGCAGGACTGTGGCAGTCCCGCCAAGCATACTGTGCCCTATGTCCACCACTCCTACACCAGGGAATGGCGGTCCTAGGGCAGTCTGACTGCCCAAGGCGTAATCGGGCAGTCTGACCTCCGGTGCGGCAGTGGCTGGGTCCCCCACTGCCACGCCACCATGAGTTTGGCAGTCCTCGGACCGCCAGACTTGTAATGAGGCCCTAAGTGCTTGGGCCGGCCAAACAGTCATGCACACTTTGCATGTTCCCCACCAGGCTGTAATGCACAGCCTGGTGTGAAACATGCACAGGCTCCCTGTTCCTGTCTGAGCGCCGATCCATGGTTCTCAGACCAATCACAAGGCTGCGTTTTATTGGCTTAGGGGAGCCTCTTTGCTTCCTGCTTCTTCCAGACTGGAGTCAGGAAGAGAAGAAAAGCAGAGAAGATGAGAAGAGATGGCGGAAAAGGTAAGTGGTTTTTAAAAAATATTTTTCGAACCGCCTGTCCCCCGCCAACCCCGTTCCCAACCAGCCGCCACTGAATATCTGTCTGGGAAGGAGGCTAGAAAAGAAGAATGGCAGCAGTAACTAGAAAAGGAAGATTGAGAGGCAGACCAGAGGTGCTGCGAGGATTTGTGAGCTGATCAAGAGCCAAGGAGAACAGAGCCAAATTGATTGTGGAGACAGTTAAAGTATTAACTATCCGGAAGATATGGATATATGTTTGTGTGTGGGTGTGTGGGTGTGTATATGTGTTTGTTTGCAAATCAAGACTTGATTTTTTTTTAAAACAAACTTTATTGGGTTTTTTATTTTCCCTTTTCTCTTTGTTTCTGTTATCATAATGTCTCACGTTTAATACAGTCATTGGTATACATTCTTATGAAAGCTTTCACGTCAACAATCCGACATAGTTGCATATAAGGAGCCATGGATGCTTTGGTGTCCCCTTTGCCACCCACAAAAGAGCGTGCAACATGAAGCAGTGATAATAACGAGAGAAAAATGTTATACAAGGTATCTTTTCCACATAACAGGTGGTAAACTATTCTCCAACAGCAGAATTAAACTATTACCCATTCTGCTACCCCCTCCCTCCCCTATGGATCCCACCCCACCTCCCGGGCTCCAACTATGTTATACAGAGTCTTATTGTTGTTTGTCCCGCATCACTTAACTTTCTATATTTTCAGCAATGGGTACGCCGCTACTTTCACAAAAACAGGAGCTTTGGGCTGCACATATCCCTCCCTCGTCGTTGCCCCCCATTGCCTATTGAGTACTCGGAGCGTCAGAGGGATTAGCCGGTACGTTGTTCTTACATGCTTCAACCATTGTATCCCAGTCTAGAGAGATCACGGTTTTCCTGAGGCCTCTTGCCTCCTCCCTACGCAGCGCAGCGCTTTCTGCCCCTGCCCATCTGATCAATTCGCTTTGCCACATGTGTAATGTTGGAGCTCTGACTGACTTCCAATGCATGGGTGATGGCTCTTTTTGCCACAATAAGCGCCAGGTCTAGAAAGCGTAACTGAACCTTTATGGACTTCTTACGTCTCCGGACACCCAGTAAGCATTCCATCGCCGCCCCCTCTATTGCTAGATGAGTGATGTCTGTAATCGATTTCTGGACCCCGTCCCAGAACTCCCCGAGGTGCGGGCAATCCCATAACATATGAAGAAGACCTGCCTCAGGCTTTTTACATCGGGGGCACTGATGGGCACCGGCCGGATACATTTTCTGGAGCCTGCGCAGTGTCAGGTAAGCCCGGTGGACAATCATACATTGTATAAACTTAAATTTAGCGTTACGCGGTATCTTACGTGGGTATTCTAATAAGGCTAACCACTCCTTATCTGTCAAGTCCCGCCCCACCTCCCCCGCCCACTGTGCCCGGGTAGTGTCCAAAGGAATTTCAGCATGTGTTCAGATACTACTATACAGCCATTTTATGAGATGGCTGCCTCGTCCCATATAATAAAGGGCTTTAATCAACTCATTTACCTGGGGTTCCTCCCTCTGCAGGGCCCACTGACGCTTCACATAATGTAGCACGGCAGCGTGCGTGACATATAGAATATTTGGTGCTCCCATAATTTGCGTGAAGGTGTCATGATCCATAAGGGATCCTTCGCTAAATAGTGCTCCAACAGTCTCTACCCCCGTCTCTAGCTAAGGTTCGAGTGCGTGTGACGTCAGCCTGCCGCTCGCTAGGGGTATCCCCACCAGTGGAATGTTATCAGCATAGAGACCTCCCCTAGTCATATATTTCAAGGCCTTCTTCCAACACTGCAGTGCTGTGTGTAGTAGAGCAGGCAATGCTGGAGGGGGCTTCGCCCGTGGTAAGAGGAGTTCGTGGAGTATTCCCTGCCCTACATGTCTGTCGGTGTATCCGATCTCCTGCAAGTTACGGCCTGCCGTCCAATAAGATAACCACTGTAGTTGGCATGCATAAAAATAAGCCCTGAAATCAGGTGCTCCCAGGCCTCCCGGTCGTGTGGTTAGTTGTAATTTCTTAAGGCTTATTCTGCGGCGGCACGCCCCCCAAATGAGGTCAATCAATAATGTGTCTAGTAAGTTAAAAATGCTGGCAGGTACCAGCAAGGGCAGGTTCGTGAAGTAATATAGAAGGCGGGGAAGCACCACCATCTTGGACAAGGCCACCTGTCCCACAGCCGACAGAGGAAGCGTGGTCCAGAAAGCTATCTGAGATCGTATACCGCGGATGGCTTTCACTAGATTCCCCACCAGCTCCCCGAGGTGCGGGCAATCCCATAACATATGAAGGAGACCTGCCTCAGGCTTTTTACATCGGGGGCACTGATGGGCACCGGCCGGATACATTTTCTGGAGCCTGCGCAGTGTCAGGTAAGCCCGGTGGACAATCATACATTGTATAAACTTAAATTTAGCGTTACGCGGTATCTTACGTGGGTATTCTAATAAGGCTAACCACTCCTTATCTGTCAAGTCCCGCCCCACCTCCCCCGCCCACTGTGCCCGGGTAGTGTCCAAAGGAATTTCAGCATGTGTTCAGATACTACTATACAGCCATTTTATGAGATGGCTGCCTCGTCCCATATAATAAAGGGCTTTAATCAACTCATTTACCTGGGGTTCCTCCCTCTGCGGGGCCCACTGACACTTCACATAATGTAGCACGGCAGCGTGCGTGACATATAGAATATTTGGTGCTCCCATAATTTGCGTGAAGGTGTCATGATCCATAAGGGATCCTTCGCTAAACAGTGCTCCAACAGTCTCTACCCCCGTCTCTAGCCAAGGCTCGAGTGCGTGTGACGTCAGCCTGCCGCTCGCTAGGGGTATCCCCACCAGTGGAATGTTATCAGCATAGAGACCTCCCCTAGTCGTATATTTCAAGGCCTTCTTCCAACACTGCAGTGCTGTGTGTAGTAGAGCAGGCAATGCTGGAGGGGGCTTTACCCGTGGTAAGAGGAGTTCGTGGAGTATTCCCTGCCCTACATGTCTGTCGGTGTATCCGATCTCCTGCAAGTTACGGCCTGCCGTCCAATAAGATAACCACTGTAGTTGGCATGCATAAAAATAAGCCCTGAAATCAGGTGCTCCCAGGCCTCCCGGTCGTGTGGTTAGTTGTAATTTCTTAAGGCTTATTCTGCGGCGGCCCGCCCCCCAAATGAGGTCAATCAATAATGTGTCTAGTAAGTTAAAAATGCTGGCAGGTACCAGCAAGGGCAGGTTCGTGAAGTAATATAGAAGGCGGGGAAGCACCACCATCTTGGACAAGGCCACCCGACCCACAGCCGACAGAGGAAGCGTGGTCCAGAAAGCTATCTGAGATCGTATACCGCGGATGGCTTTCACTAGATTCCCCACCAGCATATCCGCCTGTGACGATAAACGTTAATGCCCAAATATTTAAAAGTGTGCGGAGCGGTTGGGATTGTGAGTGCCCCGAAAGCAATACTATCCAGGTGTGTTTGTTCATGAAAGAAAAGGGCACTAGATTTGGAGTCAATAATGGATAGATCCGAGATCTGTTCAAAATCAGCGAAAATACGAGGAATCGGACCCTGTCCCTCCAGTATGTCCGTGCCATATATGATTAAGTCATCGGCATATGCAGATACCAGGTGTACCGATGTGCCCACCCGTATTCCACAATAAGTAGCCTCCGTCCGTAGGCGGAGGGCCAATGGCTCCAGAGCCAAGAGAAAGAGTATTGGGGATAGGGGACATCCCTGCCGTGTGCCCCTGTAGATGTGATATTCTCTGGAAATGTGTTTCCCAGATCTGATCGTATAAAAGCCTTACCCATCGGACATACTCTGGGGGCAGGCCAAAACGTGTAATAGCCTCAAACATATAGTCCCATGACAGTGTATCGAATGCCTGCCGCATGTCTAATGAGATACAGCCCGCACGGCGGTGGTGCGTAAGGTCTTTGGACATGATCTGGTGTAGTCTTCTTATATTTAGGGACGTGCTCCTAGCAGGGATAAATCCGCACTGATCTATATGTATTAGTTGATTAAGGCAGGGCTGAATTCTGTTGGCTAAGATCTTGCTTAGGATTTTATATTCAGTGCAGAGGAGCCACAGGGGGCGGTAGCCCGACATATCTGTCAAGTCCCTACCCGGCTTGGGCAGCGATATTACCAGTGCCTGCGCAGTAGTACAAGGGAGATGTCCTAATTCAAGCGATTTGTTGTATATCTCCTCCAGTTGTGGTACCAGTATATCCGAGTAGGTAGCGAAGAATTCTACGGGCAATCCACCCGGGCCCGGCGCCTTATTACGCGCTAGCCCACCTATTGCTGCCTTAATCTCCATCCTAGTGATGGGTCCCGCCAGGGCCTCCTTCATTCCCCGCAGTGGCTGTGGATAGGGTAGACCTGTAAGGAAATCGTCAATGTGGGATCGTTCCATGTGTAATGGTGCCCTGTATAAGTGTTCGTAATATGTACTGAATGCTGCGTTAATATCATATTGTGTGTCTGCAGTGCCTCCCCTGGGTAGAGCAATAGAGCTAATAACTGTGGTGGGAGGGTCGTTCCGTATAAGTTTCGCTAGGAGGGTTCCCGGTTTGTCCGCATCGGAATGTCGCATTTGGGTGTATGACCTATAATCTATCAGTCCAAGATTTTCCAGCTGTTCTGCATGTTGTATGCGTGTTTCCTGCAATTGGCCTTGCTTCGCGGGGTCGCGTTCCGCTTCCTGCTCCAGTTTTGACATTGCCTCCTCAATATCCTTCAATTTCCTATGTGTCTCTTGTCTGGCTCCTACTGTGGCGCTAATAGCTGTACCCCATATGACTGCATTCACTGCGTCCCATTCGACTAAAACTGTGGAGGCAGTATTCCGGTTCTCCGTGAAGTAATTTTGTAGGGTTGTAGAGAGCGTGTGGCGGAATACAGTATCCTCTAGGAGCTGGGGCCACAATCGCCAGGTAGGGACCGGGGTAGGTATTCTGCCCCAGCTAAAGACCGTTTCTAGGGGGTTATGGTCCAAGAGGGTCTTCGCTAAGTGAGTAGTATCAGTGACCTGCCCTGCAATGGAGTCAGAGCACAGAATCCGGTCTATCCTAGAGTGTAGGCGGTGGACCGGGGAGAAGAAGGAGTATTCCCTAAGGTGGGGGTTTCTAAGCCTCCAGGTATCGATCAGGGACCAACCCTCCACCCAATTACATAGTGCCTCTGCCTGCCTGCTGGCCCCTGTGCCTCTCAAGGGGGGGTGCGATCTGTCCAGCTCGATGTCCATGACCGCATTACAATCACCCCCTATAATCCACGGATAATTATCCCATCCCGCTAATATCGAATTCAAGCCTGTAAGGTATTTATGTTGGTCATAGTTTGGAGCATAAATACTCCAGAGGATAAGCGGCGCACCATCTAGCGTGCCGCGGAGGAAAATGTATCGTCCCTGAGTATCCACCCTCTTTTCCTGTATGATGAATGGTACTCCTCCCCTTATCCAAATTGTCACCCCCCTGGCGAAAGCAGAGTAATTTGTAGAGACCATCTGACCCCTCCATTTCCTCCTCATTTTCATGGCCTCTGCCTCCATCAGATGTGATTCTTGGAGAAAGGCCACGTTTGCACCCCTGCGTAGTAGTTGTGCGTACACTCTGTGTCGTTTGTGAATAGACCCCAGTCCACGGACATTCCAAGTAATAAATTTGTATTTATCAAGTGTCTGCATTTTTGAGTTGACGTGCCCCCTGTCCTCCATGTGATGCATTCAGTAGTTTTATGGGACATAACAATTGCAATGCGTCGGAGCCCTGTAACACCCTAACTAAACAAAATACCAGGTCACGCCCATAACCTAAACCAGGCCAGACCAAACAAAAGAACCAGTGCGTCATCACAAAGTAATCCGTAGCCTTCGCAAAGTGGGGGCTGGCAGCCACGGTCATCATGTGGATAAACATACAAGCTAGAGCTCCCCTGAGCCCGAGCAGAATCCATCTGATAACACATTTTACATGAAATTGAATTACAACCAGAGCAATTAAAGAGAAAAAAGAAAAAAAAGGATATATGAGTCCTGGGTCGTGGAGGACTGGAGCACCTTCATCCGCAACCAGGGCCCAGTTTTTCAGTTCTCTCCTGGGCATTACAGCCCCAGTATTCCATCCGCCGTTTGAGGGGTCACGGAGGGGAAGAGTGTTAGACTGTTCTCAGAATCTGATCTAATCATGCTATGGTCCGACGATCCTGAATTTCTGCGGGAGGAATTGTCTCTGAAAGTGTTCGCAGTCGCCAGCGCCAACTCTTTGCTTGCTTGGACCTGTTTCTTTGTCGGACTCGGAAATGTTGACGGACCCACCGGTCCGGTTGTTCGTTGAGAGCATCGATATCCCGTCCTCCCGGGACCATGCGGCGAGTGCGGCGGGGATTTACCCGACAGCTGTGTGGGGTCCATGACCTCCAACCATTCCTCCACGTCTTCCGGACTTTCGAAAAAATATGCTTTCTGATCATAGATGATCTTCAAACGCGCAGGGAAGAGCAATGCATATTTAAGGTTTAGGGTGCTTAGCTTTCTCTTCACCTCCTGATATGATGACCTCCGGCGCTGGACCATCAGTGTGTAGTCGGGATACAATGAGATCCTGCAATTTTCGAATTGAATCTGCGTCTTTTCTCGTGCTTTTTGAAGCAACAGATCACGGTCTCTGTAGTTGAGGATTTTTACTATCAGGGGTCTCGGTGTGCCTCCCACCTTCGGTTTTCCTGTTGGGACACGATGCGCCCGTTCTATACAAAAGAAATCAGAGAGACCCTCTGGGGCCACGTGCGTGTGGAACCAGTGCTCCATGTAAGTGGCCGCCTCTGTCCCCTCACTTCGTTCCAGCAGACCTATGACACGAATGTTATTCCGCCGTGCTCTACCTTCGGCATCTTCGACCCTTTCTAATAGTCCTGTGACTTGTTGTTGGAGGGCTCGGATTTGTTTTGTGTTGTCCTTATGTTGTGGTACTAGTTCTTCCAGGGCGGAGCCATGTTCCTTCACCGTATCCACTAATTTGGCATGATCTGCCTTGAGTAGGGTAAAGCCTGTGGTGAGGGTGCCTATTTGTTGTTCTATGGCTTTCCGGGACTCACGCACCTCTTTAAGGATCAAGTCCAATTTATCTGGGGCACCCGCTGCGTCATTAGGTGAGTTGGTGGTATCTGACTGCATACTCACACTGGATTCCTGCTCACCCCCGTCCTGAGAGTTAGTGGTGGCTGCCTCCTGCAGCCTTCCCTTTAAGCGGCCCATGACTTTATACAAGCGGTGCTCTCCGCACTCCTCTCTTATTCGATATGACACTGCTTACTGTCCTAGTAGAACCGTAGCGATAGAAAGATGACAGCCCAAGGTCAATACGCCATGCGCGCTCACCTGCGCTCTGTTTCCTCGGGGGCCCCCGAGCAAATGGCAAGCGGGAGTCAGTCTGCTTGTGGGACCACTTCACAGCCCACCGCCCGATAAGCACTGTGACGCCCTGCGGGGCGCCCTAAGAGCCCGCGGTCATCAGGGCCTCTACGGAACCACCAGGATCCACACGGCGGGTCCGCCCGGTGCCACCATGCAGCACACACCCGGGGGGGTCCCCTCCAGAACCGGGGGGGGGAATTCAGCATTGCCTCCCTGGGCAGTTCACAATAAAGACAGGAGGGTAAGGCCGACAATGTGTTTCCCCCTATACAGGCTGCCCCCACCGTCTCTCCATCTTCCCCGGGTATACTCCCGGTCAGATCAGTGCAGGCCGGATATGCGCAACTAGGCCCACCGCCTATCTCCCGAGTGCGCGCCAGACTCCAAGCAGATTCGGGTTACCTCCAAAGAGAGATGCGGGCACGCCTCCTCAACAGGATCCGCCGGTCCCCAGTGATGTAGACTGCACAGCCGCCCTCGGAGTCGTAGTACGCGAGCGGCGCCAACCGGCTAAGGGCCGTCCGCTCGTGCCCGCCGCCTCCCGGAGCTCGGCTCTGCAGCGTGACACAGCCCCGGCCGGCCGGGAACCCCTCAGGCCCCACCCCCGAGTCCGGGCGCAGGATTTCAAGCACCACCGCAGCTTCACTCAGGATCAGTCCCACGATCACAGAGCCTTCAGTAGCAGTGGTCGGGTGGCCCCCGGACACCAGTCAGCAGCGCTGGGTTCATTCCGGGCGTTGCTCCGCAGTGCGCAGTGACAGCGAGTCACCGGAGGCAGCTGCCGTTAGGCAGGTCGCAAGTCCAAACCTAGTGTTTCCTCCATGTTTTGCCCGAACTTGGGATATTGCTGGCTGTGTATCGCCCTCTGCCGACCAGGTACAGCGCAATCAGAGTGCAATTACTTGGTTTATGTCAGGATTATGTCGCTCGGGCTCCGGAGCCCTCCCAATTCATGTCCGCCATGATCGGCGGCTAGCCACGCCCCCCTCCAAATCAAGACTTGATAACTGCTTATCTCTCAAACCGCATGCCAGTAAAATAATATCCTCCTGCATTTTTTATTTAAAGAAACTTAGAAAATATGTTCATTTCAAACATTATATTGACAAAAAGCAGGTTTTCAGTCAACAATTTTACCTAGGAATGATTATTGTATGCACTGCATTTGGGCTTCCCAGAGGTCTGTTAGCTAGACTGCAGTTGTTTCATAACCCGGCAGTACATGTGCTTCTAGGGCTCCAAAAGCACACCCTTATCGTACTGAAAAGATTTTTGTTTAAAGGGCTATGTATCACTCATCAGGCATTCCATTAGCTAGGACCGTCATATATTCAACAAGATTTTAACCTTACATACTTAACTGCCTATGTCCATCTACCTCAGAAGCAAGGCTGGTGCACCCACATTTTAAAAGGAAACATGCCCGTAGTCATTCAGTTTTGTTTTGAAGCTTAGAAAGCAATCATCTGGTCATTTAGAAATCACTTAAAACATTGACATTTACCAGATAGTAACATTTTACATTCTATTATCTTTGGCACATTGTTGTTCTTCTCACACAAATGTCTCCAAGTGCCACAACATCCTTTGAGTAACAGTCATGTTTTATAAAATAAATAACATGAAGAAGAGTGTCCTGAGTTATTTAAATCCCCTACATTTTTTAATTTTGTACCATGTGGTTTTTCGATCTCTACAACGTGTGGCACATCCACCTGGGCAGTATTACAAATAGGGCACACTTTCCCTGTTTGCGCCACAGCACACCTTTAACCCCTTGCATGCTCATGACGGCCGGGAGCCGTCACGCGTCACGGTGGGCGTGTGCGCAGGACGGCCCCCGGCCGTCCTAATCCTGCCCACTCTTTAGAATACCCGCACAGCGCAAAAATTTGCGCCGCACACAAGGGGTTAAACAGGTGCACCTAGCGCACACAAAGAAAGTGTGCCCTATTATGATCAATGAGCTGCCTTCCCGGCAGCCGCAAACTCGCGCTGCCCTGGGGGCTGTGCTGTGACCGCTAGGCCATGCTGGGTGCCCACCATCCCTCCCACTGCAGTAATACAAGAAACAAGTGTGGTAGTATGGGGGAGGGTTTCCTTTATTTCCTTTTCTTGTTTTAGGTCTATCCCAGTACTTCCTGGGTACGTCCTTTTTGTATCTAGGAGAGGTTCGAGTTATGGGGCACAATGGAAGAAAACAGCAACGGAAATTGAGGCAGTCACTATAGGGAGGCTGTTTTTGCTGGTGTTGGTTCCATGTCTGGTTCTTCTTCTAAGGGAAGTCTCCATTCTTCTCCTCGGGAGGGAACCAGAAAGAACAAAAGAAAATGTATCAGGCCGCTGTCCTAGCGGTAATTAAAAAAAAAAGGTATAGTGCTCCCGTCACCCGTGTTCTGATCCAGTGAGGTGCCTAAGTATAGAAAAGGGGTCGAGGTGACTCAGGGTGAGGTGCCCCGTATCCCCGCCCCACAGCCCCTAAATGAAAAAAAACAGGCACTTGCCTGAACCCACGACCCTCCTGGGCCGTTGGGAGGGGAGTCGCAGCCTCCACTTCCCTCACTGGAGTACCGGACTCGTGGGCGTTGCTCCTGGAGCCGTCAACTTCGGTGCGGTCCTCCTTGTGCTGGGACGTGCTTCCGACCTGCGGCAGCTCCCCGGCTCCTCCGAACTGGATGTAGGTCTCGTCCTCGTCTTCCTGTTGTTCCCCGTCTTCCGTCTTTCCTCGCGCTCTCTCTTCCTCGTTCTGTGTCGACGGCAATAAAGCCTGTATCTCGGCCCCGCCCCCTTGGCTCACTACCACCGGCAAGGGTGTTCCGGCTTGTCCTGCTGGAACGCACAGTCCGCTTCCGGTCGGGGTCTCAGCGGCCGCCATGTTGGAGTGGTCGGGGTGCTCCGTTATGGGAGTGAATCCACCGCATGTGCATTCAGTGAAATATGGAGTGGCTGCTTCAAAGCTACTCTGTGTTTCACAGTGCAGGCAGCAATTCACTAGCACTTTGCAGAGGGTTTAGAGATTAAGTTTGGAACTCGCGTAGTTCCACTCCATGGAATTTCACAGAGTTACATAAAAAGTCTGCGAGATTCCAGCAACAGGTGGAAATATGCATGTTACGCCGCTCGCACTGCAATTTAGCGCCAGTAGCGTGAGCAGTGCTGAAAAATCAGCGCAAACAGCACCATGCGGTGTGCAAGAGCATTCACCTATGCAAATTGATTTTGCTGCCACTCATGTAGAAAATCTGTTTGAGCAGCAGCAAACTACTCGAGAATCAGCATCTCTCTGACCGTGACTGCTCGTGACCACCTTAATAAGAAATTGGTGCCAGGGGATGCTAAATCTCACTTGCACTCGCATTTCTGAATGGTCACAGAAAATATTTCCGCCATGCAGCTGTTGGCGGAATTTGGCCGGAACTCCCCAAATCCTGCCAATTCTGAGGGCGAATAAAACATTACGCCCACCCCTGTCAGAGATCCCCTCGCAGTGGCCCCCATAAATTCATTATGGGCCATGTAGACCTTATGATTTAATCAGGCATCCCCCAAAAAATGTCCTTACTTTTTGACCACAGTGTAGGTCTGCAGTAGTTCTCTGTATTTACACTTTGAGTGAAAACTTCAAAAAATATAATATTGCATGACAAGTAATTGATATGACTGACTGTTGCGAACTTTAAAAGAGTTCAAAGGGCAAACTAAATATTAATTTTTACTATATTTGCACTAGTAGGTTTTTCGTTTTTGCAATATATTCCTGAGATTCAGATTCGAACTAGCCTGCTGTGCCAAGTTCATTACTCTGCAGTCCAGCCCGCAGTCCAAAAGCCTCCCTTAAACAACATATTGGGATGAGACAGCCTATGTGCTGCTCCTAGGATGTTTTAGATAGAGATGGAGGTATCAGGATTTCAGTCCAAGGTGGAGAGAGTATGAGTCAAGTTAGAAATCTGTAGCTCCATGCTGGAAATAACTAGCGTTTTAGTGATGCCACCCCAGCTTTTGCCTAGGCTGTTTTTGCTGGCTGTAGAACTCTGTGCATGTTACCCCTCCTAAACAGTGCTAAAGTGCCTGTGTAGCCACTTTCAACGTGATGAAATTGGCATATCCCTGACTGGCATATTTAACTTACCTATAAATCGCTGGTATATGGCACCACAGTGTCCCCAGGGGCAATAGGTGTCCAAGTGGGCTGTACCACTCATCGTACCATCCACTGTAGTGGCAGTGTAAACATGACTACAGGACTGTCACCAGTAACCTGGTTGTGCAGGTTTCAACTACATATTTGACTTGTGAAAATAACCCCTTTCGACAGGCCTAAACCCTCCTTTTAAATATTTATAAGTCACCTCTAAATTGGCCTAACATGCCCATCAAGCAGTGTGCCTGGTACTTTAAAGTAAGAAATGGAAAAATCTCTCAGAGCTACTTTCACTGTAGCAGGGATAGCTGTTCCATAGGGACACATTGGGATGCAATATTATATGTAATATTTGCTATTTCCGCCTAGGCAACTGCTACAATGTTCATACTTGGACTTTTTAAATATTTATTACAAGTCAGGTTTGTGATAGTCTTTTAGAACAGGTACTTTTAAAAAGTTGCCTGTTACCTGTCTAAAGCTTTCAATGGTCGCCCAGGAGCTGGAGGGTCTCCTTAATGAGTTGGCTCTCAAAGCTGAGACAAAGGCCTTTGGCGTGGGGAGGTGTTTGTTTATCTGGCTGGCTGACCATTTGCGCTGTTCCCAGGAACGTAATTAACTTCAAAAGGCCTTACCATGTCACAGGAAGATGTAGCTAACATTTGGGCCTGCCCCTTCCTTTGTCCCCGCTAGCCAGTCAGACATCAGGCCCAGTGGGAAAGGAGCGCCCTCAAAACTGTTTTTGACTGACTTCAGCGGAGGGGTCATTTATTTCCCTGGTCACACTTTGTAGGGTGGACACAGGAGAGACACTGTGGTATTGATTACAGTAAAACACACAGGAAGTGCTGTAAAAGTTGGTAGAATCACCCCTCTGAACTTTTACCCCATTGGTTAGGGAGTGGCCAGGAGTTTCTCCCACCCCCAGGCTGGCACTGGGCATAAATGTGGCACCCACTGTACCCTCCTGAGATCACTTCAGGACCTGTGGAACAACAGAAGAAGATTGGAACTGCTGCCTATGACCTGAGAAATGCCCTGAAGACTCAGCCTGCTCTCCCTATTGTGCCCAGGATAAAGAAGTGGTATCCATGGGTCGTCAGGCTAACCTCCTGTATCGGCTAAATGGAAACAACAAGCTTCAAGAGGTATTTCCCTGCATTTTCAGCTGACTAGTTCCAACTGGACCTGCCTTGGACACTGCTGCTGGCCTCTGCTGGATTGAGTCTTGATCAGCAAGTGCTGTTCCCAAGATCCTGGACTATTGGCTGGTATCAAAGTGTACTACTCCTAACAAATCCTGAAACCTAGGACTTAGAAACCTTTTGCTTTGCGAACTCATGTGGGCCCTGGACCAACCTTCCAGCCGATCTCACAAAGGTGCATTGCTGCTGGGCAAAGATTCAGGTTGCTCCCACTACGTTCTTCTCCACAGCAGCAATTCCAATTCAGCAGGACCTTGCAGGGAACTTATTTGGTCTTGTGGCTGCCTCTTTGCCTGCAGCTTCTAGCCTTAACCTAGTGGAAGAATCCAACCTCCCAAAAAGTGGCTAAGTCTGAAGGTAGAAAGTAGAAGTCTTCATCGGGTGAAGGTGTGAAAAGTATACAGCTGGTTAGGTTCCACCACCATGAAAACCCTGGCAGAGAGGAAACAACTGGGGCCCTACAGGGCCCCCTGTGCCTCCACCGCATATGGATGCAGACAGGGGGGCATAACTTGTGCCCCCCTGTGTGCATGCACATAGGTTCCTGCACAGCATGGACTTTCGAGTCCATGCCATGCAGGAACCTTGTAGTGCGGTCCCATTGCGGTTCCTTTTTCAATGGCACCGCCGCCTCTAAAAGAGGCACCGCCATGGGAACGCCATGTCGCCCGCCTGCCAGAGTATTTTTAAGTCATAATCAAGCGGGTAGGTGGGGCAACCTTCGGAAGGGGCAGTGGCGCGGCGGTTTGCACTGCCACGCCACTGCTCTACCGAAAAATCGTAATAGGCCCCTTAGTGCCATTTTGCTCATTAAGAGTTTCTTTATTTTTCTACATTGATTTAGGAATTGTATTGCATTGTGTTCTTTACTTTAAAAGTGTTGGTACTGCCGGAATGTAGCGTGCTCTTCTCTGGGGATTGCCAGCTGCTTGTACCATACTACCAGCTGATGAGCAGAGATTCTCTCAGAAACATAAAAGGGGTAGGGCAAAGAAAAGGGCTATAAAGTGCAGAACAGAGTGCACCCCAAGTGGTAGTTGCCCACTACCATAAGCAATTCAAAAGCAAAAAATAATAATGTAGGGGCCATCCCAAAAAAACAAATTCTATAATAGATGCGGAATACAATTGCTTTTGAGTCCAAATTCTAACAAATAGTTTCTGTCATATGAATTACTTCTTATGTGCAAGAAACCAATCAGAAAAATGATGACATTATAGAAAAAAGAATGTCATCATCTCAATGTAATATTCATAATACAATCCTCTAACGCTATTATATACATTCCTCGTGTATAACTTCAATGTAAGTGCAACCATAAAAAAATCAACTACTTGATGAAATGGCAAAGTAGAAATATCATCTCAATACAGTATCCGTATTGCATTTCTTCAATGTTAATATAGTCATTCTTTGTATATTTCTTCAAAATAGGTACCACCAACACATGTTTCATGACTTACGTCTCTTTTTCAAGGGTATAACGATACAGAGACATAAAGAAATCAAAGAAAAGAAAGAAGGTAAGTACACATGCTAAAAGCCATCTTTTGGTTGATTATCTAAATACAATGAAGCCATTTGGAACAAAATTCATTCAAAGTTGTGTCAACACAAAAAGATTATTACATTCTATTAACAATTCTCAAACACAATCTGTGCAAACTTGACAATAGGTAGCATCTCAAAATTCAATAGAGATCATTTACAAAACAATATCTGACAATAAGTAACACATCTTATTGTCTCTAGTGAAAAATGTACAACAAATAAATACATTATATATATTTAGATTAAAGCACAAGGTTTCAGTTGCCCATAACAAGAAATAAAGAAAATACAGAAAACTTGTTCTTCCTATCTAAGAGAGACATGAGTTTTGAGCTTAAGTTCCATTCTCCTAGTTCATGCGCATAGGTAGTTGTGAAATTTGTAAATACAAATGTATTTAACATCTTAAACACAAGGAGGAGATAATAAATACATTTATAGGCAAGACAATTTGTCAAGTTTACTCTACATGAAAGAAAATGTTATGAACAATTTATCTAATTGATACAGCAAATACAATATGAAATCACTATTATATCCAGGCTACTGCACACCAGATCCTTGTGTTCTATGCTTGAAGAAAGAAACACCCTTCTCGTATACATATCATTTCCTTCTCACACTTATTATTCTAGTAAAAAAGAAAGGAGAGAGTTTGCATACCACATCTCATTGCACGGAAAAGCAAATGCAGAACAATCTACATTCATATCACAAAAATGCAAGAATTATCGATCCTAATTACCTGTCAGCAGGAGACTGAATAACGAAACGTCTAGAACTAATTTAAAAAACAACCATGATAAGGAAACTCAGAATTCTCCCTTCCAAATACTCATATCGGCACTAGATGCAAAACAGATATGACAACGTACAAATGATAAGTCAAAGGCCAATTAACATATTAAGATTTGTATCATATATACAAAGGTGCAAACAAAGAAAAAAACATGCAAGAGCCGCAAAACACCACACGATCATGCCAACTATAGAATGAGGCATTTAAAACCTCAAAATACAGAGCACCTCAAGTATGCAAGTTGAAGTGTATCCTGTAATTCTGCAAGTGAAAAAATAAGGGAAAACACAAAATATACCCACACCAAAAACTTCCTGAACTTCCATTCAAAAATTGACTTGCACACAGACGAATTAAACTTAGAGGTTATTTTTTTCCATACACTTATAATACAGTGTAAAGATTTCTGAAGAAAATAAAATGGCATCATGATCAAAGATCTAAAGTTAACAATATAATTAAAACACATAAGTAAAATCTCCATAAGCTAAAGGCTTTTCACAAACAGAGCACATACCTCCTTCACTGTCCAGCATCTCCAACAGAATGAAGAGCAAGGAGCCTCTCACACACACTGCTTAATGGTAGCACCCAGTCCTTGTTATCCTCTCCACCAGATAACAAACATCCCATATAGGGAACTGTTGAGAACTAAGAAGAATTGTAGTGTAAAAGAAATCTATGATTTGGAAAGTATTAATATATTAAATACACTTAAAGATAGAGGGTATTCGGAAAGAGTGCTAATAAATATCAAATCCAAAGCTGATCTTGTTAAAAGATCATCACTATTGATAGATAAACCTAAGTCAAATGAATTTATGGAGCACTGTTTAAGATTCATTACTACTTTCTCAATGGAGAGTTGGAAATTGGATACGGAACTAAGACAAGTTATCCTGATGAGACCTTAAATTACACTTAGAAAAATTAAATCTTTACAAAGTATGTTAAGCTCTAGTGAGGCCATTGAGTATCAAGATCCCTCTAAACAATGTTGGTTACCAATGCTACCTGTGGGTTTCTTTAAATGAGGATGTTGTGCCTGCTGTAAACATGTATTGGACAAATGTACAGATTTTTGTGTTAATAACAAGAGGTACTGTATTGCATCACTCATGATCTGTAATTCAACCCTTTGTGTGTGTATATAGTGTTCTGTTCCTGTGGTAAGATATATGTGGCTTCTACCAAAATATCCCTCAAAGCACTGTGGTAGGCACATATGAGAGCAGTGCACAATAAGGATATGTCATACCCAGTTGCTAATCATTTTTGGTCGGAACATGGAACTAGTGAATATCAAGCTTCTAGGAATCCAGCAGATTAAGGGAGATAGAAGGTAGATGATAGAGTCTTCTCTCTAAGAAGATGTGAAACCAGTTGGATTGATAAATGAAAGTGTGTGTAGCTAGGACTTAATATTGAAAGGCAATTGCATACATTTTTGCCTGACTAATTATGTCATTACTGTCAGATGACTCTCTGTCTGCTGGTCCTTAAGCTGAGAATAGTCTGGGATAGCTAGTCTTACACTTTGTTTGGACTGTGTAGAATGGCAATGGGAGTATGAAACTGATATTCAAGTGTTTAATTATTTTGATCTGAATATCTTTAAAGGTTTAAAGTGACTTTACTTCATAATCTCTGTTCTTCTTAATAGACAAGAGTTGAGAAAATATTGTGTATTCATTAATGGTTTTGTTACAGCACTGAGCAATGCTCAACCCTGTGCATATAATTTGATAATTGCCTGAGGTTCATCCCGGTGTTAAGACCCGGGATACACCTGCCCTGGTCCTCATGAACCAGGCTGGTCATGATGGGGTTGGCCAGTAGCTTGCACAAGACCTTCCCATCTGAATTAATCATAGTAAGCGGCATATATGCAGCAGGGTAAGTCTTGTCTCTGCCTGGTTTTAGCAACATGCAAATGTCCCCCTCTATCATAGTGGGGGGCAGCACCCACTTTCCCCTTGCCTCAAGAAAAACCTTGAGCAGATCCTGTGTGACCACAGCAGAGAAGTCCTGAAAAAGCTCCACCGGTAATCCATCCCTGTCCGGAGCCTTGGCCCGGGCAGCATACGCCATGCCGCATGCAGTCGTTCCAGCACAATAGCAGCGTCAAGTTCCTCAGCCAACACCTCCCTGACTTTAGGGAACCCCAAACCTTCCAGGAAGATCCTGTAATGGTCTGGTGCTTTCCTAGGGTTCGCAGTATGCACCCACTCCAGATGACCCCGAAACGTGGACACTATACCCACTCTGGTTGTAGCACTGGTGCCAGCAGGGGTCACCAGATGTGTCGTTGGGGACTGTGCATGCTCTCTACGCAGGATCCAAGCCGACAGCCTGCCCTACTTGTCTCCCTCCCTGTGGATGTGACCCGGAAGCTGTACATTGTTTGCAAGGAGGCCGGATTTCCTCGACGAGGTACCTATCATTTCGGCTGTATATCTGCCTGAACAACTGTTGCCCTAGGAATCGATTGAAATTAGCGGCACTTTTGTCAATCTTGGGGATCGTTATCATGACGTACCACTTACCTTATGATTGGTTCCAGTTTTTTCAAAAATTCTGCATTTGGGGATTCCAGTGCATGAGAAATACACGGTGGCATCAATGTACATACATACACTGATTTAATTCATTATCACAAGGAATTTTGATGAGGTGATCATTCTTACTCCCTCACCTCAACCAATTGTGACATACAAAGAGCTAGAAGTATTACATTCTAGTCCTGCTTTTTACACTTTTTAGAAAACTGTCCTGAGGAAGGTGTCTATATATCTACTCACCGAAACGCAGCGTCGACAACTCTGTTTTTAAGTTATTTGTTTTTAGAATGATTGTATATAGCAATGAAATGTTTTTTAAGCTTTTTGTGCAAATATACTATGTATAACAATGTTAATAAATATTTATTTTGACATATGTCCATGTGAATTTTAGTTATTTTTACACTTTTATTGTATTTTTTGTATGTTGATTCTGACTCACTGTGATGATATAATTACTGTTATTCTCTTAATACCGGCACAATATATATATATATTTTTTGGTACTTAGAAAAACTTCTTTTTGGTACATAGTATCTAGTAGGGACTCGCTTGTTAATTCTGTCCCTCCCTGTGAAGCCACTGTCTGTAATGCTTCAAAGTTTATTTGTCTAGGCAGTCCCAAAGGTCTGCTATCCACCTGCACGTCTCTAATTCCCCCCTACGTGTGTGGAGGTTAGTCTGGTCCCTCACCTGAAGCACAGCCAGATTCGCTTCCCCTTTTCCAAGCTCAGCCTGAAGTTGTTGCCATACCCAACATGTCAGGCCTAGGAAGGTTCCCCGCAGTACAGCCTTAAGCGACTCCCATTCCATGGCTCTCTGAGCCATGGTGCACCAGTTGATGTCCAGATACTCCGTCAGGGCCTGAGAGAGCACCTTCCTTCCAACCGGATCAGTGAGTATGTCTTCTGGCATCCTCCATGCCACCTCCCTCTGTGCAGGGCCCCCCATTTCAATGTGCAGAAGACCAGGGAATGATCAGAAAGGAATCATGCCTGTTGCGTCACCTCCATGCCCTCCACCAGTGGGACCCCGCCGACCAGAATCCTACCCAGCCTACTTTACATGTTGTGTGTTAGTGAGTGGCAGGTGTACGCTTTCTGTGTGGGATGACAAGCACACCAGATATGTCATCACACATATAAAGTGGGGAGAAAGGTACTACTCCTTTTTCATCCTCCCTATCATGAACACATTATACACACAAAATGAGGAAAAGGAGGAAGAGATCCATAGCCAAATTTCCACTCATCTCTTGGAAAATGTGAAGTTGTTTAAAATTGCATACCAGATATCCACTAGGCCCATGTTTCTCATGACCTCTGTGAGTGCGGCAGTCATGTCAGGTTTGGTGCCCTACCTGGACGGAGTTCTAGCAAGACGCCCATTTAACATGCAATAAAAGTCTCCCAGACAGATAATGGGTGTGTCCACCTCCTGTACTACCAGGTCTTGCATTTCTGTAAAAAAGGAAGGGTCATCAATATTTGGGGCATATGTGTTTAATACTGACAACTGCCTCCTGTCTAATGTAACCTGCAACAGCACATACCTGCCCTCCACATCAGCCTCAACATATGTCAAGGAGAACGGTGTTTTAGAAGCCATCCAGATCAGTACACTCCTGGCATACGTGTAATAGGAGGAGTGGAAAACCTGACCCTGCCACTTCATGGCCAGGTGCTTGACCCCAGCATCATCCAGAAGGGTCTCCTGCAAACAAGGGACACTGATCTTATGCTGCTTTAGGAAGGTAAGCACCTCTACCTCTTTGTGTGGGAGCCTAAGCCTCAGACATTCCAAGTCAGAAGTCTGAAGCCACCCCCATCATCTGGACAGGGGATCTGCAAGTGTCCCTCTCCCCCAGTGCAATGTGTTCAATCTTGACTACTGCATCAACAGAAACAAAAATCAACAAATATAAACAAATAACCTCTCTCTACCCACGGCCAAACATAGTGCTACATGAAGTCTACAGATGCCAACCTATTGCTTGTGTGAGGACCTGCACAGCATCCCAGCTCGTAAACAGAGGCCGGCTAACTCTACCAGCTTCCCAGCCAGCCACAAATCTCTGCACACGTCGCCTGGACCCCAGCAGTGGAGCCAGACCCAGCCCACATGTTCACTGCCGAGTGTCAGCTCGCTTCTAATAATACACCGGTTGCGGGCTCACATTCACTTCAACTCAATTGGGTCGGCTCTACTCCAGCGATCACCAGCTCCCCATCCTCATGCACCCCCAACTGCTATCCACCTAAGGACGTCGGCAACACACAACCACACCAGCCGACCTTCTTGCAAACAAGATAGCCTCTACACAGTAAAGGAGCAATCATCAGCAGTCCCTCTCCATCTCCGGGGCAGCCAATGTATCAGGTACAAAGTCCAATGCAGGACCCAGCGTCCCAGTCTCCGTTCCTGTCTGGGAGGAAAAGTCCTGTCAGCCACAGCAGTCTCTGGAGCCTCCGTGCTATGCATCTGCATGGTGCCATCCTCCTGGATCCTAACTTTCTGGAAGCTCATGGGGCCAGTATCCCAGTGGTCAGACCCAGAGAGATTACGGCCAGGGCGCCATCAGGGCCGAAACCCAGGTTCCCCTGTGCATCCCCACTGGGGCGGAGAACAGAAGATTTATCCCAAAGCTCCAGCCATTCCAGATGGTCAGAAAAGTTTGCCTTACCCTGCGAGATGACCTTCAGTTTCGAGGGGTAAAGGAGCATGTACTTCAGTTGCGGCACCCTCAGCTTTTGCTTCACACTCTGGAGGGATCTGCATTGCTCCAGTGCCTTTTTGGTATACTCTCTATAAATGGCTATTCTACAGTTCTCAAAGAGGGGCACCGACTGTTCACATGAGGCACGAAGGATGCAGTCCCTGCTATAATAATGCAGGATTTTTACAATGATAGCCGTCGGTGGGGCCCCCAGTGGTGAGGAAAAAGTCTGACAGACCATGTAGCCAGAGCTCCCTCCTCACCCAGTTTTTGAAGAAATTCTCCTCCGAGGTCCCCTCCACTGTTTCTGGGAACCCCAATACACAAATGCTACTGCATCAGGAGCGACCTTCAGGATCTTTCACTCAGCGCTCAAGCTCATCAGAGACCGTGGACATTTAGGCCATCTGACGCTTACAAGCTACAACCTCCCCTTGCAGTTCCTCGCTGTTGACTTCGGTAGTTGTGACTTTGTCCTCTACTTTCCACAGATCAGCATGAAGGAAATTAATGTCTATGGAGACAGTCACTATTTTGTGCTTGAGTGCAGTCTGAGATCCATGTATGACTGTCAACAGCTCGATTCAGGTGGGCTCCTGATCCCTCTCTGGTGATTCCACCATATTGTCCATCCCACCCTTTCACCTGAGTCTCTGGGGCTGCTGGTGCGGCATTGTGTACTGTGTGATGGTGTTCACAGGAAGTGAGCCCAACAGCCTGCCCTTGCCCATGGTATTCACACAGGAATGTCGATTCATGCCCGCCAGCTTGTTCCAGTGCAAGCAGCAACTGCCACTAAAAGTCGTGCCTCAGGGCCACAGCTCTCAGTTCCCCTGCTGCGCACATGGCGGTTGCCAGCTGAGTGCACCCTGCCCGGGGGCTTGGACTGGTCCCACAACTGCTCCAAACCGCAGGCCCTGGCGAGCAGTCCACTCCAGGTCACCCACCATCCTTCTGGGCACCCCCGCTCCAGTCACCCATCTCCAACAGCCGCAGGATATCACCCGCTTGCTACATAGGTGCTGTCCTATCTCACTGGGACGTCCCACCAGCCAAGACACCCACCTGTGGCACTGCGTGTCCCTGTTGGGCCAGGAGCTCCAGCCCAGGAGGCCATGCGATCAATTTTAAATAGGGGCATGGCAATTTATGGAAGGGTTGAGTAGTATTATTTTAATGATCTTATTGTTGCCATTGGATATAGAGTAACAGTCTTAATGGCTGTTATATCTGAGGTCATTTTGTGGCCACTTTAAGACCATTTTAAGAGGGTTTTGCCAGTGAGTTTGTGTTGTTGGCCTATTGGCTGATTTGAAAAAAGCAGGTTGTTAAGATTAACGAGGACTGGATGCAACCGTTATTTGAGCAGTGTTTGTGAAAGACTCCTTGCTCCTCATTCTGTTGAGGACGCTGGACGGTGAAGGATGTGTATATTTTTGTGTTTTCCCTTATTTTGTGACTGTAATGAATATGGGTTACACTTCAACTTGCAGATTTGAGGGGCTCTATTTTTTGAGGCTTCACATTGCTCACTTTATAGTTGGCTTGGTCATGGTGATGTTTTGGGGCTATTGCAACTTATGTTACTTTGGTGTTTGCACCTTTGTATGCATGATACAATTATGAATATATTAAATTGGCTTTGACTTATCCCTTGTATGTTGTCACATTTGTTTTGTATCTAGTGCCAATATGAGTATTTGCAAGGGTGAAATATGAGTTTTCATATTATGGTTGTTTTTTTAAAATTTGTTCTGGGCATTTGGTTAATCAGTCTCCTGCTGACAAGTAATTGGGTTATAGAATTTTTAGCATTTTTGTGATATGAATGTAGATTGCTCTGCATTTGCTTTTCTGTGCCGAGAGATGCGGTATGCAAACTCTCTCCTTTCCTTCTTACTAGAATAATATGTGTGCAAAGGAGGTGATATGTATATGAGCAGGGAGTTTCTGTGACTTCAAGCACAGAACCCGAAGATCTGGTGGACAGCACCCTGGATATAATAGTGATATCATATTGTCTTTGCTGTATGAATTAGGTATATTGTTCATAAACTTTTCTTTCATGTAGAGTAAATTTGACAAATTGTCGTGCCGATAAATGTATTTATTGTCTCCTCCTCAAGCTATTTAAGATACATTTCTATTTCAGAACTACCTGTGCCTATGTACCAGGAAAACTTGGACTTGAACTTAAAATATATGTCTCTCTTGGATATGAAGAACAGGTTTTCTGTATCTTTTTTCTTCTTATGGTCAGCGGACACCTTGGGGCCGATTCCGATCTCGGTCGGAGACACACCTAACACCATTTGGTCGGGAAAAAAGCCATGCGAATGCCTGTTTCCCGACCGATCCGCACATTATTCCGAACGAGCAAGTACGATGCGCCCTAAAGCATAGATTCCGACCCAGTCGTACTCACCCAATCCAGATCCTGTTACCCGACCGAGCCGGATCCGGAATCGTAGAATCGAGCCGCACGGAAGCAAAAATGCAGCCCCATCCGGCCGGACAAGTACGATGCGCATCCCGTACGCGCCGAACCCGTCGCTACGCATGGCACGTCAAAGCATCCGGGCGAGGCGCACATAAGCTCCGATTGGCGCCACAACACGATCCGCGGCTACGAGACGAACACGCCAGCGACGAGGACGAGGCGAAGCAAAGAGAAAGACGAACGAGACGAACCAACCATGAATCCCTTCGTACCGATCCTACCAATATTCTACCTCTATTACCGGAACAGGCACGGACGCGTACGGCGCAGAAGGTAAGTCAGACACCAACAACAAAAACAAACTACACGTACCCGACACATCACACACAGAGGGATGCAGAAATACCTACACCAGCAACAGCAGCACCATAGGGGCGCGATGGCCCTCACCAATGCCACACATACACATAGGGGCCTGTATGCCTACCACTACTACCACCCTTACCCAGGGGGTGCCAGATGCCTACCACTACTACCACCTCTACCCATGGGGGGCTGGATGCCTGTCACTACTACCACCCTTACCCAGGGGGTGCCAGATGCCTACCACTACTACCACCTCTACCCATGGGGGGCTGGATGCCTACCACTACTACCACCCTTACCCAGGGGGTGCCAGATGCCTACCACTACTACCACCTCTACCCATGGGGGGCTGGATGCCTACCACTACTACCACCTCTACCCATGGGGGGCTGGATGCCTGTCACTACTACCACCCTTACCCAGGGTGTGCCAGATGCCTACCACTACTACCACCTCTACCCATGGGGTGCTGGATGCCTGTCACTACTACCACCCTTACCCAGGGGGTGCCAGATGCCTACCACTACTACCACCTCTACCCATGGGGGCTGGATGCCTGTCATACTACCACCCTTACCCAGGGGTGCCAGATGCCTACCACTACTACCACCTCTACCCATGGGGGCTGGATGCCTACCACTACTACCACCCTTACCCAGGGGGTGCCAGATGCCTACCACTACTACCACCTCTACCCATGGGGAGCTGGATGCCTACCACTACTACCACCTCTACCCATGGGGGGCTGGATGCCTGTCACTACTACCACCCTTACCCAGGGGGTGCCAGATGCCTACCACTACTACCACCTCTACCCATGGGGGGCTGGATGCCTACCACTACTACCACCCTTACCCAGGGGGTGCCAGATGCCTACCACTACTACCACCTCTACCCATGGGGGGCTGGATGCCTGTCACTACTACCACCCTTACCCAGGGGGTGCAAGATGCCTACCACTACTACCACCTCTACCCATGGGGGCTGGATGCCTGTCACTACTACCACCCTTACCCAGGGGTGCCAGATGCCTACCACTACTACCACCTCTACCCATGGGGGCTGGATGCCTACCACTACTACCACCCTTACCCAGGGGGTGCCAGATGCCTACCACTACTACCACCTCTACCCATGGGGGGCTGGATGCCTACCACTACTACCACCTCTACCCATGGGGGGCTGGATGCCTGTCACTACTACCACCCTTACCCAGGGTGTGCCAGATGCCTACCACTACTACCACCTCTACCCATGGGGTGCTGGATGCCTGTCACTACTACCACCCTTACCCAGGGGGTGCCAGATGCCTACCACTACTACCACCTCTACCCATGGGGGGCTGGATGCCTGTCATACTACCACCCTTACCCAGGGGGTGCCAGATGCCTACCACTACTACCACCTCTACCCATGGGGGCTGGATGCCTACCACTACTACCACCCTTACCCAGGGGTGCCAGATGCCTACCACTACTACCACCTCTACCCATGGGGGCTGGATGCCTACCACTACTACCACCTCTACCCATGGGGGGCTGGATGCCTGTCACTACTACCACCCTTACCCAGGGGGTGCCAGATGCCTACCACTACTACCACCTCTACCCATGGGGGCTGGATGCCTACCACTACTACCACCCTTACCCAGGGGGTGCCAGATGCCTACCACTACTACCACCTCTACCCATGGGGGGCTGGATGCCTACCACTACTACCACCTCTACCCATGGGGGGCTGGATGCCTGTCACTACTACCACCCTTACCCAGGGGGTGCCAGATGCCTACCACTACTACCACCTCTACCCTTGGGGTGCTGGATGCCTGTCACTACTACCACCCTTACCCAGGGGGTGCCAGATGCCTACCACTACTACCACCTCTACCCATGGGGGGCTGGATGCCTGTCACTACTACCACCCTTACCCAGGGGGTGCCAGATGCCTACCACTACTACCACCTCTACCCATGGTGCTGGATGCCTGTCACTACTACCACCCTTACCCAGGGGGTGCCAGATGCCTACCACTACTACCACCTCTACCCATGGGGGGCTGGATGCCTGTCACTACTACCACCCTTACCCAGGGGGTGCCAGATGCCTGTCACTACTACCACCTCTACCCATGGGAGGCTGGATGTCTACCACTACTACCACCCTTACCCAGGGGGTGCCAGATGCCTACCACTACTACCACCTCTACCCATGGGGGGCTGGATGCCTACCACTACTACCACCTCTACCCATGGGGGGCTGGATGCCTGTCACTACTACCACCCTTACCCAGGGGGTGCCAGATGCCTACCACTACTACCACCTCTACCCATGGGGTGCTGGATGCCTGTCACTACTGCCACCCTTACCCAGGGGGTGCCAGATGCCTACCACTACTACCACCTCTACCCATGGGGTGCTGGATGCCTGTCACTACTACCACCCTTACCCAGGGGGTGCCAGATGCCTACCACTACTACCACCTCTACCCATGGGGTGCTGGATGCCTGTCACTACTACCACCCTTACCCAGGGGGTGCCAGATGCCTACCACTACTACCACCTCTACCCATGGGGGGCTGGATGCCTTTCACTACTGCCACCCCTACCCATGGGGGGCTGGATGCCTACCACTACTACCACCCTTACCCATGGGGGGCTGGATGCCTACCACTACTACCACCTCTACCCATGGGGGGCTGGATGCCTGTCACTACTTCCACCCTTACCCAGGGGGTGCCAGATGCCTACCACTACTACCACCTCTACCCATGGGGGGCTGGATGACTACCACTACTACCACCTCTACCCATGGGGGGCTGGATGCCTGTCACTACTACCACCTTTACCCAGGGGGTGCCAGATGCCTACCACTACTACCACCTCTACCCATGGGGTGCTGGATGCCTGTCACTACTACCACCCTTACCCAGGGGGTGCCAGATGCCTACCACTTCTACCACCTCTACCCATGGGGTGCTGGATGCCTGTCACTACTACCACCCTTACCCAGTGGGTGCCAGATGCCTACCACTACTACCACCTCTACCCATGGGGGGCTGGATGCCTACCACTACTATCACCTCTACCCATGGGGGGCTGGATGCCTGTCACTACTACCACCCTTACCCAGGGGGTGCCAGATGCCTACCACTACTACCACCTCTACCCATGGGGTGCTGGATGCCTGTCACTACTACCACCCTTACCCAGGGGGTGCCAGATGCCTACCACTACTACCACCTCTACCCATGGGGTGCTGGATGCCTGTCACTACTACCACCCTTACCCAGGGGGTGCCAGATGCCTACCACTACTATCACCTCTACCCATGGGGGGCTGGATGCCTGTCACTACTGCCACCCCTACCCATGGGGGGCTGGATGCCTACCACTACTACCACCCTTACCCATGGGGTGCTGGATGCCTGTCACTACTACCACCCTTACCCATGGGGGGCTGGATGCCTGTCACTACTGCCACCCCTACCCATGGGGGGCTGGATGCCTACCACTACTACCACCCTTACCCATGGGGGGCTGGATGCCTGTCACTACTACCACCTCTACCCATGGGGGGCTGGATGCCTGTCACTACTGCCACCCCTACCCATGGGGGGCTGGATGCCTACCACTACTACCACCCTTACCCAGGGGGTGCCAGATGCCTACCACCAACACCACCCCCACTCATAGGATGGACAATGCATGACACAACCAGCACACCACAACTTAGGGAATGCAAGAAAAAGACATCCCCCCAACACCATGACAAGCGTGTGTAGACTGCGTCAAATGGCTACAACACTGAACATGACTTTGAACATACAATGTGACCCCCTATCACATGTGCCACACATATATGTGTGTGGCCCCCACAATGCAAGCAGGCCATGACCATTGTGGCAATGGGGTCCAAAACCCCATCATCACAGTGACCAAAATGTTAGTGTGGGGTCCATAGCTGAAGCACATTCAGAACATTGTGGCAATGGGGTCTAAACCCCCATCATCACAGTGACCAAAAGGTAAGTGTGGGGTCCATAGCTGAAGCACATCTTGAACATTGTGGCAATGGGGTCCAAACCCCCATCATCACAGTGACCAAAATGTAAGTGTGGGGGCCCATAGCTGAAGCACATTCAGAACATTGTGGCAATGGGGTCTAAACCCCCATCATCACAGTGACCAAAAGGGAAGTATGGGTTCCATAGCTGAAGCACAATTTGAACATTGTGGCAATGGGGCCTAAACCCCATCATCACAGTGACCAAAAGGTAAGTGTGGGTTCCATAGCTGAAGCACAATTTGAACATTGTGGCAATGGGGCCTAAACCCCCATCATCACAGTGACCAAAATGCAAGTGTTGACAAAGAAAAAGCTGCAACTGCCAAACTGCATGGATGATTCCTGGTCACAGAACATAAAACACATCAGTGGCAAAGTAGTGCATGTGTCCCATTGCAACATAGATTGGGGGAGGCAAATACTGCAGTGCAAATAAGACATACCTTTGGCCATGTGCAGACAAACAACACCCATGGGGGCTGACTCTGTCAACATTCATCAATGACACAATGACAGAAGTGAACATCAGAATGCAGACCTACATATTTGCACCAATGGGCACACAAATGCAGATACCCTGTGGAGACTGTAGATGTGAGGTGAACAGAAACCATACCATGGCAGCAATGGGACACACAAACCATGATCATTGTGCTGACCGATGACCTAGGAGTCCCAGGGACAGCAGGGGAAACCCACCAAACAACATACAGCCAATGGCACACCAAAGATATGCCAATGCAGTGGTGCAGATGCACAAACACAAACAGGCAGACCCACACTGCACATCAAACATAACAGGTGAGGGGGAGTGCCAGTGTCCCCAGGCAACCACACAACCCATGAGGAGGCCTGAATACCAATTACACAGATGTGCATACAGTGCCACACAAAGGTAACTCATGGATCCAAATACCCTATGTGGGCAATCAGGCATTGTCAGATGAGAAGGAGCACAAATCACACATGTCACACAAGCATGTAGGAACAGCAACTGACACAGCAAGACACAGAGACACCACAGCACTACCCCCAGGGTCCCCACAATGTGGTGACCCTGGGCTGCATTACAATCCCACTGTGATGACAAAGCTAGATGTCGTTCACACTGTGAACCACAGTCATGTGTCCTGAGCAACAAACTACCATCACACCTACACAAGCACAAATCAATCAGCACGGCCAGTAAGCCAAGGCCAACATGGAGGCAGGGGTCTAGCCGGGCAACAACTCTCATCTGCACACACTCAACACCACACACCTCGACCTTCAACAATGTGCAGCAGTGAAGCACACATGCACTGGTGACATTGCACATGCACCCATGACAATCCCAGGGTGGTGGGTGGGAACCAAGGTGCAGAAACACATCACACATGGCCACTCAACAAGACTCCTGAATGTCTGACACACTGCACACTACGCTGTACATGGACATGACGGCAATACAACACCAACCAATGGGATCCCAGCCACAGTCACACACCAATGAAGAAGCCAAGGACACCCACAAAGAACACACATAGACAACTATCAACATTGCAGCCCGGACCCTGAGGAGTGCCAGCAGTCACACACACAACGTATCACAATCACTGAAAGATAACACAAACTGGAAATCACATGACAGGTGTAAACAACAAGTGCCAAGGGGAATCCTGACTGTGACCCATCTGCGTCTGCACACAAACTCAGCCCTGACAGCAAACACATCTATGGGTGACACCCTGATGACCAGTAATGTGCCATGCACCCACATCACAGAGAATCCAGGGAGAAGACTTGGGGGGTACATAGGTCAACTCAGCAAGCATCACAAACAGGTACAACACTAGGGATCCCAGCATGCACAGCTAAACGGAAGTGAACACACAGACATGCTCATATAACACACACCTTGGGCGCAGGCAATGTCACAGGAGTACACACTGCCATGAGGGGACTCCACTCCTGTGTGAGGAAAGCTGTGCCATATGTTGCCTCAGTAGGGCTCCATCATGTCAGCTGAGCACTTGGTCACACACTCAACAATTAGCACCAAATGAATGCTCCCGCCACATCAGCCTGGTCATGGGAGTGCCAACGAAATCATCAGCACTGATCCAACACACTTGTATAGCAATGTTGCACTGACAACACAGATGAGTCCTTCCCCATTGATGCCCAAACCTGCATGTCCAGTGGAGATGGCCACACGGTCAGGGAAGTAGACAAATTGAACAATGGCAGGCACAACAGATGTGCAGGGGTGGAAGCCACAGATGTGAAATTGCTAATGTAAGTAGGAAATCCCATTGCCAAATATTGAACACATGACACCCTCAGATGCTGCTAAGGATGACATGGATACACCACAGGATAGGACACATTCCCCCTGGACCACATGTGTTCCTGCACAGTAACATTTCATTATTATGAGACCAAATATCACCATCACTGCAGCAAGGGCATGGTTAGCATCATCAACAACATGTACATCAGAAGCAAAAGCACTAGAGAACAGAAAGGTGCTTTATTCAGCATATGTGGGTCTAACAGTTGATGTCCAGCACAAATGTTAACAAAGGCCAATGGCCAGTCCAACTTGAAAGTCAAAACAGGGTGACAGTGGCAGATGTCACCCTACGCATGCCTGCACTGATGAAAGCCAGGGACAATCCCCTCGGAGGGGCATACGGGGGGCAGGCCAGGCACCGCAGGGACAGGATCATGGCTCACCAGAAGGAGGCAGGGAAGGGGTGGTGGGTGCTGGAGAGCCACTGACAACTGCAGTGGAGGTGTCTGACATGGTGTGTGCCGGCACAAGTGGGGGCATGACTCTGATGGTGTGGGTGCCGGCAAGACTGCAGGGGACCGTGCAGATGGAGTGGACAGGTTCCCCACTGCAGTGCCCAAGTCAGACAGGGTGGTAGTGGACTCCACTGCAGTGCCTACCTCCAGGGGAGGAGAATGGGGATCAGGTAAGGTGGGCAGGACAGAGGGGGAGGACACCGTCTCCACACCAGTGGCACAGACAAGCGCAGCGGGGTGTGTGGGGCCGGAAGAGCAAGTGGCAGGGGGAGAAGGCCTGATCCTTTTGGGGATGGTGTATCTGTGGGTGGGGGAACCTGGGGCAGGGTGTGGTGGGGGCACCTGTGGAGTGGGGGCCTGAGGGATGGAGGAAGGAGACTTAGTGCCTGAGCTGCAGGGCGGCGGTGGGGTCTTGCTCTTCTGGGTCCGGGGGGACTTGCGGATGGGGGCGTCAGTCGGTCTGTGCCTGGGGGAGGGTGTCCGGTGGCGAGGGGCACTCCGCTCCGTGTGGGTGGGCTTCCTCTTCCCCCTGAATGCTGTATCAGCTGGATCAGAGGGGAAGAGGCCGAGGTCACTGAGGAAGAGCCGCTGGGTCTTTGGGGTTGCAGGTGAGGCAACGGAGGGGGCTTTGGAGGGAGAGGCAACTGTGGACTGCGCAGTGCTCGTGGATGCGTGTGTGTGTGACTGGGCCCCATCCCCTGTGAGTGTGGTTTCAGTCCCCTGACTGTGCGTGCGTGTGCATCTTGTCTGTGGCGTGTGTGTGTGTGTGCTGCTCGTGTCTGTGCTGGTGTGTGCCTGTGCCGGTGTGTGTGTGCTTGGGACAGGTAAGGTGCTGGGGAGTGTGGATGGGGCAGAGGCAGGAGGGGTGAGGGACTGTTGGAGGAGGGACACTGCTGCCGTCAGGGAGGAGTCCATGGACCTATTGCCCCTCTGTAGGGCAGACATGCCCGATGAGCTGCCCTCCATGAACGACACCAGCTGAGTCAACAGAGTGGTGTGGGCATGGAGGACACTCAGCATCGCTGTCTGCCCTACATGGAGCTGGCGAAGGAGGTACACAGACTCCTCACTCAGGGCAGCAGGGGACACAGGGGAAGGGGGTGCGGTGCCTGGCCCGAAGGAGACACGCTCCCGAACATGGGAGCCTCCACGGACCTCGGGAATGGGAGCCGATGGGAGGGCAGTGGTGGTGGTGGTGGCGGGGACAGCAACACTAGCTGGGGTGTGGTGGCTGCTGACACCTGCCTCCATAAGGGAGTCATCCTCCGAGCTGCTGTGGTCCTCAGCTGAGGTGGATGGTGCTGAGGACTCCTCGGTGTGGCTCCCCTCGCCCTCCGTGCCACTGGGTCCCTCCGACCACTCCTCGGCTGTTGACCCAGTCTGGCTCTGCGGCTCCTCCTGGTCCGTGGAGCTGTCCCCTCCTGTGGCCGTGGATGTATCTGCAAACAATAGGGAAACAGACAGACATCAGTCACCTGCACCGAACGCACACACCACAGTAAGTACAGCACAATACAGATCAAGGCCTGGCATCCTTAGTTGGACATTGCTAAAATTGCCCAAACAGAATAGGAGAAGCCAATTGTCAGTCTGATCGTCAACCATGGCACTCACATCCCACCTGGCCTTGCACCCATCTGTCTGGCGTCCGTTGGCTGGCAATACCCCAGTGTGGACACATGCACCATCTACACAGTAGTTGGACGGTGCAGAGAACACGGTGAAGCATGTGAACATGCACACATCACAACTCTTGCCACTGAGTCAGTACAGGTGCCCGGATGAAAGTGATGCCCAGAGTCAGATATATGAAATGAATGTGATGCATACCAGCAACAGACACCATGATGCACCCATGTGCTGATAGCCATTGCCACTATGGTGTGCATGTAGCACATGTCACTCCCCTGCAGGATCACCCATAGGAAGTCACATGCCATGGCACAGGCATGCCTGCTAAGTCATACATCACTGTCTCCAGTCACATGGGCAGGGCAGCCACACAACAACAGTCTGCACTGTGTCACAATATTAGGTCATGGGGAATGCAAGTCCTGGAGCTGAACAAGTGCACATGTACATCCCCCACACACCACATCATCTGAACCCTTATCTGTCCAGGTCATACCGATTGGACATATGGGAGACCTGTAACACAACCCTCTGAACCTGAGCACCTCACAATCTGCTGTGAATGGGAAACAGCTGCATGGACTTCACATTCGCATACCCCAGTCTGCACGGTCAGGTGTTCAAACACCTATGTGTCACACAAGTATCGTTTCCTATGGTCACATCTCCGGTGGCATGCTGAGCCCCAACCGAGAAACACCCCAGCAGTCCTGACAACGAAGCCACAGCACACTGACACAGAGGCAGACACCTGAGGGGACATATCACTGAGCACAACGTGTCAGCTGATACACGGGAGTGGGAGTACAGAGTGTATTGTATGGCCTGGAGTAGGCATGACTGTCCTGACCCACATGAATGAGGGATGAGCCCTGGACAGTAGGCAGCTGGCTAAGTATGTGTGACACACGTAATATACACACTCCTGGGGCCCAAACATTGTTCCCACCCGCAGCATGGGTGTGTGCCAGATACCCCAGGCACATGTGGTGGATCAGCTCAGCAATTGG
This sequence comes from Calotriton arnoldi, assembly GCA_963921515.1. Classification (NCBI taxonomy): domain Eukaryota; kingdom Metazoa; phylum Chordata; class Amphibia; order Caudata; family Salamandridae; genus Calotriton; species Calotriton arnoldi. The sequence continues at coordinate 2,290,673 of CAWUFW010001590.1, forward strand.
ACCACATATCAAAGTGACACGCAGATTACATGTCAGAACACAGGCATTGTGTAAGCAATAGACCCACCCATGATGCCAACCACAGAGTTAGGGGAACAGATGCTGTCCCCCACCTTGAGTCAAGCAAACTGCAAGGACACAGTACCCAAGTGACACAATTTCCTGACTGCAAGGGCCACACCTGGGTATCAGATGAGGAGTGGGCAGTGCACAATTGAGGGACATGGGTCCTGGACCACATGACTGATGTACTGTGGAAGTTTAACCAGGCCAGAGGAGGGCACATAGCATGGCAGACAAAGTTCACAATGCAGTCATGGACTCACCCCCTCCTTGCTGCTCTCTGGCCTTCAGCTGCCCATCCAGATCAGGGAAGACCACCGCCAGGATCCTGAGCATGTGGGGGGTCAGGGTCCGGTGTCCGCCCCTCCTGCGAGGAGGCGACAGCTTCAGCTGGACCCGTGCGATCCTCCGGGTCCAGCCCCGAAGGTCCTGCCACCTCTTCTGGCAGTTGCGGATCCGGCGCTTGTAGTCCCCCACGGATCTCACTGCCCGGATGATGGTCAGCCATATCTTCTGCTTCTGGTGGGCATCAACCTGTGAGGATGACAAAGTGAGAATGCTATTACTACACATGCAACATATCCGTGCATTACACAGTTGTGTATACATGTCTCAATCACAGGGGTACATGGTGTACACAGGCAGTGCAACGATGGCCATGGACAGTATGCCAGCAGTAACTACATGGTATCATTGCTTGGGAAGTAAAACCTTGTTTAAATGCACTGTCACTGCACTATACCTGTCCAGTGCATGTAACTACACACTATGGGGGGTGACAACTACTCAGTGAGCCTGCTAGCCAGTGGCGTGCAGACTGTTAGCCTTGCTAGTCAGACAAAATGCACATTTAGGAAGGCAGTGGACAGAACACTCACCTGCTCCCTGCTTTCCCATACAGCTTGCTGTACTGTGGAAGGAGGTTGTCCAGCAGGGCCTGGTTCTCAGTGCTGAAGGCTGGGGCTCTCTCCACAGTACGTGCCATTGCAGGGTCCAGAGGGTGCAGATTCAGCAGCAGTGGTGGTGGCAGATGTCGTCCTGGAGCATGTAGTGCAGGCAAGTGAGCTCTCAGGGGAACAGCCAGAATTATATGTGTGCTGCAGAGGCAGTTACTGTCCCATGTGTCCAAAGTGATAGGTCCAAGTAGTTAGCATCTTCTGAATCTGGCCAATCCATGGATTTGCACCACTTACACACGCCCACAGCATCCTTCAAAAGTTCAACTTCATGACACCCATGAATTTGCAACATTGTTGTGGGTGACCAACTGAATTTCCAGCATCAGACTCGTTCAAAATTTGAAGACGCGTACGTTGCCAGGCCAGGCCATAGCCAATGGGTGCACCCCGATTGGTCCATTGCTGTTCAACGCGTACACGGGATACAACGCGTACCCGCACACATTGATTGCAATGGGCCGGACGGGCACACCGATCGGTCCATTGCTGTTCAACGCGTACCCGGGATACAACGCGTACCCGCACACATTGATTGCAATGGGCCGGCCGGGCACACCGATCGGTCCATTGCTGTTCAACGCGTACCCGGGATACAACGCGTACCCGCACACATTGATTGCAATGGGCCGGCCGGGCACACCGATCGGTCCATTGCTGTTCAACGCATACCCGGGATACAACGCGTACCCGCACACATTGATTGCAATGAGCCGGCCGGGCACACCGATCGGTCCATTGCTGTTCAACGCGTACCCGGGATACAACGCGTACCCGCACACATTGATTGCAATGGGCCGGCCGGGCACACCGATCAGTCCATTGCTGTTCAACGCGTATTGCGAATACAACGCGTACCAGCACACATTGAATGCAATGGCCAATGTGTGTGCACCGATCGGTCCATTGCTGTCCAACGCGTATTGCGAATACAACGCGTAGCAGCACACATTGAATGCAATGGCCAATGTGTGCGCACCGATCGGTCCATTGCTGTTCAACGCGTACCCGGGATACAACGCGTACCCGGGATACAACGCGTACCCGCACACATTGATTGCAATGGGCCGGCCGGGCACACCGATCGGTCCATTGCTGTTCAACGCATACCCGGGATACAACGCGTACCTGCACACATTGATTGCAATGAGCCGGCCGGGCACACCGATCGGTCCATTGCTGTTCAACGCGTACCCGGGATACAACGCGTACCCGCACACATTGATTGCAATGGGCCGGCCGGGCACACCGATCAGTCCATTGCTGTTCAACGCGTATTGCGAATACAACGCGTACCAGCACACATTGAATGCAATGGCCAATGTGTGCGCACCGATCGGTCCATTGCTGTCCAACGCGTATTGCGAATACAACGCGTACCAGCACACATTGAATGCAATGGCCAATGTGTGCGCACCGATCGGTCCATTGCTGTCCAACGCGTATTGCGAATACAACGCGTACCAGCACACATTGAATGCAATGGCCAATGTGTGCGCACCGATCAGTCCATTGCTGTCCAACGTGTATTGCGAATACAACGCGTACCAGCACACATTGAATGCAATGGCCAATGTGTGCGCACCGATCGGTCCATTGCTGTCCAAGGCGTACCTGTACATGTCACTGGCATATGTCACCATGCCTGTCACAGGTGAACATATGCCAGCCACATATACTTCCCAGGGAGTGAGGGGCACACCTACAACACCACAGCCTGTCCAAACTGTATCCTAAGGCATGTAAGGCTGCATTACCTATTCCGTGTATGGGGGTGAACATGTTGTTCTGTGGGTGTCACTTGGGGCAGCCACCCCCAGGCTGTGCACGTGTTCATGGGGACAGTATCCTTGGTGTTTCGTGTACATGAACACTGTGATGTGCAACTGTTCATATCTGAGCATGTGGCAGTCAGATTTCACGGTGGTGTATGTGTATGTCATGTCACATGCCCCCTGAGTCCCATGTGGGACGGTATGTTTAACCCAGGCTGACCCATTGGCACAATAGTGATGGTCCTCCGCAGTCTGTGTGCATGTTGTGTTTACAATGTCTCTGATTTCATGTGCACAATGGGAGACAGTCTCCACATCCACGTTGTTTGTGCATGGACTTTGATGTTGTGCGTGTGTGTGTCACAGACGTCCATGTCTGTCCTGCCGAGGCAACAGGGACCACTACCTGTGGGGGTCATGGTTGTTTTGCTGTGGTGTATACATGATACGCCATGTCATGCCAGTGTCCATGTGGCAATACAGGGTCCCTGGGAATCTACCTGTCGTTGGGCTGTGATGCCTGGGGCACATCTGTCCTCACATGTCACTGTGGGGTGTGTTTGTAATGTGGCAGCAGGAGATGGGAAATGTGACACATCCTCATGATACCCAATGGCACAACCTGGGACTTATTGATGCCACTTGTTGAACTGTGATGTTGGATGTTGGTCATGTATGTGCCATACATGTCCTTACGGAACTGCACACATCATGTACTTGTGCCTCATAATGATGTATCATGTGATATTGAGTGTGTTCAATGCCACATATGTGGGGTGACTGACAATCTTTCTTTCTTCACCTATGCACTGCAGGGCACCAGCTGTCCATAGACCATTCCCTGACCTGGCAACGATGGTGGAACGTGACAGCATCCAAAGGTACCGCTTCACCAGGCAGCTGATTGATGATTTGGCAGTGCGCTTGGCACCACACCTGCAAACTGGCCGGCCGTATCCTACAGCGCTGACCCCCAAGGTGAAGGTGATGGCAGCCCTACACTTCTTTGCCACCGGTACCTTTCAACACACTCTGGCGACTGATGGTGGGATGTCACAGACCATGTTCAGCTGTGTGATCCGCGCTGTATTGGAGGCTATGTTGATATACCTGAACCAGTACATCTATTTCCCTAGACTCCAGCAACTGACTGGCGTGAAGAGTGACTTCTATGCCCTGGGGAGGATGCCGCATGTCATTGGCTCCATTGATGGGACACATGTGGCTTTGGTACCACCACAGGCCCAGGAGCAGGCATACAGGAACCGCAAGCACTACCACTCGGTCAATGCACTGGTGGTCTGTCTTGCAGATATGACCATCACACACGTGTGTGCCCGTTTCCCCGGTTCTGCACACAATGCCTACGTGATGAGGAGTAGTCGCATCCCGAGGATGATGTCACAGATGCGGAACCAGCGTGCCTGGCTTGTTGGTGTGTACTGACTTTGTACCATTGTGTGTGTTCTGCAATGTAGCGTTCCACCCTCTTTTCCAACTCAGCTAATGTGCAATTGTCTGTATGTAGGTGACTCCGGATATCCCAACATGCTGTGGTTGCTGATGCCCCTCAGGAACCCTGTGACACCAGCCCAGATGCGCTACAATGAGGCACATGGTCGGACGAGGAGAGTTATTGAGCGGACATTTGGTCTCCTGAAGAGCCGCTTCCGCTGCCTGGACAAGACAGGAGGGTCCCTCCCATATGCCCCGGCAAAGGTGTGCAAGATTGTCATCGTCTGCTGCATGCTACACAACCTGGCAGTGCGGAAGGAGTTGCCTCTCATCCTGGATGACGATGACCAAAGTCCGCCACCTGTGGAGGATCCTGGTCTGGACCACGATGCCAGTGATGATGATGATGATGATGGTGATGTCCGCACACAGCTCATCACCAACTTCTTCAGCTGAATGTAAGTATCCAGAGATGTCATGTAACTGATGTGAGTTTGCATGATATGTGTTGGTGGTGCTCTGGTGCTGTTTGAGTGTGTGCATGTGCTACATGACTGTATGCGTGTAGCGATGTGTCCTTACAGGTAGTCTGTACTCCCCAACAGTGTTGACATGCTAACTTGGTTCTGGGTGGGTATCTTGGGTGTATTGGGTATGAGTATTGCAGTTCTGTCCTGTACTTCAGTGCTTTTGACTGTGTGTCATTTCTGTCCTTCACAGGGTACTTTCAGAGTCGTTTGGTCAACTGTGATCCCCGACACCGTGATTCGACTTCCAGGGTGGTAGCTGTCGTGTCCCTACAGGTGATGTGCACCACACCCATGGACTTCCTTCCTTCTACACTTGTTGACTGTGTGCCCGCTGCCAGGTGGGATTACCTTGCATCTGTGGTGGTTACAACATGTTGCAAGTGTGTAATAAACCTGTGCTTCACTTTGTGATGTGCGTTGTCTGTGGTCACACATCTGACTGACATTTGCTTACTGCACCAGTGGGCTAGTTAACGCAGACTGTGAATAGGTGTTGGGTCTGTGCAATGCAACGTATTTCCTGGCAACATCAGTGTAGGCGATGAGTCAGATGGCCATGGTGTGTATGTGTTGTGTAGCCCTGGTGGTGTGCCTCCCTCATATGTGTGACGTTGCCATGACTCACATGCCGGTGTTGTACTTGCTGTAGCAGTTAGCATGCACAGTGTCATTTCCCAGATCATCATCGCCACTTCAGAGACAACGTAGGAATCACAACAGAGGCAAGTATGGTGTATTAGTGAGTTTATTGACATACATGTGTGAGTATAGTGCACAGGATGGTGGGTGCTGTACATTGTGATTGTAATCCAAAGTTCCTAGATGATTTGGAAGTCCTGGTAGCAGAAATGTCTAGAGTAAAGTCCACAGTCATCTGAGACATTGGTCCAACTTGAGCTCCCCATGTCATGTGGGAGAGTTGTGTTGCAGTCAACAGGGTGAACAGTTTGCGCACAAAGGTGATTATCCGGAACAGGTTTAGGCTTCCTGGGGGTTGCACATGGCCATCGGCCTCTCACTTGCCCCTCCTCGGACGGCCCCTCTTCTTTGGGGGGACCCTCAAGTGCAGGCTGCTGCGGTGCAGGGGACTCTCCGCCAGAGTCATCCTCCCTCCCTGTGGCAGTTGCAGTTGTTTCAGCAGCAGATGTTGTGGGCACACAGGGAGGTGTTGACTGGTTGCTGCTCATCTGGCGGAGGCATTGTAGTATGTCCCTATGCACCGCTGTCATCTCTTGCAGTGTGTCCCACTTGGACTCCACGCGGGACATGTGTGAGTCCAAGCGGGCATGATGGGCAGCCTGCTGCTGTTTAATGTCCCTGAGGAGCCCCATTACCTGGCTGAGCTCTCCGGTGCTGGACTGGTACGCATCGGCTATGCGTGCCAGTTGTGGGTCATCATGCAGTCCAGACCCCGCTGCGATCAGTGACCTGTGTCTCCCACCCCTCCCACCACCCCTGGCGACACGTGCAGTACCTGAGGTGGCATGCACAGGTGACCCTGGGCCCCCTTGGGGGTTGTTGGTGGTGTTGGTGTCCATGGCCCCACATTGGTCCAGGGTCCCTGTGCTGGTGGTGGTGGTGCTCCTTGGTCTTTCCATGTCGGCAGGGGTGGTATGTGTGTTGACAGTCGTTGGAGGGGTGGGTGCAGGGGGTGCAGCTGGTGGTCCTGCTGGTGCTGCATGATGACTTGCTCCGGAGGTGCCAGGTTGGTCTTCTTCATCCGAGGATGGCAGAGGCTGTTCGACACCAGTGAGCTCCGTATCCTCTTGAGCCTGGGACGGGGACTCCTCAGCGTCTGCTGCTGTGTCCCCATCATCACCTGTTTTAGGGAGACACACACAATGTATGTTATGTTTCTGCAGGCATCAATGGTTGGCACACCTGACAGCTGTGACTGTGCCTCTGGATGCGGGCCTGTACATTGCATTGTCCTAAGTTGTCACAGTCAGGGGTTGATATTGGTGTAGCACATTGTCCTGCATTATTTGGGCATTTCCATGTGAATGTTGGGGTGTGTACATGGTCTGCATTGGTTGTATTGGGTTGACATCCGGCCCTCCTTCCCACCCAGTCAGATATCCCACCATGAAACTTGCTTCCATTGCAGGGAGTGCAATTTGTCTTTCAGGATGTCAGTCAGTGGTGTCCTGCTGTTGGTTGGTGCACAGTTGCCAGCAGGGCCTTGTGCTCCCCACAGCAGTAGCCAGTGTCAGCCATCTTGTCAGTTGTTTTCCACTCCTTGTGATGTGTGCATGGTTCAGGGTGGTGTTGATGGGCCAATTGTGAGGCTGACCAATATCTGTGACTACCACTCCCAACATGCTATTGCCTGCACCCCCCTTCCCAGCATGCCCATACTTCCTTCCTTTTGAGTGTACTTCACTGTGTGTGGGTGTGACAGTAATGGCAAGATGGCTGACAGTGGTGTCCTGCTGTTGGTTGTTGTCCTGTTCCCAGCATGGCCTTGTGCTCCCCACAACAGAGCACCAGTGTCAGACATCTTTGATGGGGCTTTACACTCTCTGTGAGGTGTGCATGCTTCAGTGTGAGCTTCCTGGGCCATGGGGGGGGGATGTTGAGCTGTGACTCCCACTCCCATCATGCTATTGCCTCCACCCCCCTTCCCAGCATGCCCATACTTCCTTCCTTTTGAGTGTACTTCACTGTTTGTGGGTGTGACAGCAATGGCAAGATGGCAGACAGTGGTGTCCTGCTGTTGGTTGTTGTCCAGTTCCCAGCATGGCCTTGTGCTCCCCACAACAGAGCACCAGTGTCAGACATCTTTGATGGGGCTTTACACTCTCTGTGAGGTGTGCATGCTTCAGTGTGAGCTTGCTGGGCCACGGGGGGGGATGTTGAGCTGTGACTACCACACCCATCATGCTTTTGCCTCCACCCCCCTTCCCAGCATGCCCGTACTTCCTTCCTTCTGACTCTGCTTCCCTGTGGGGTAGTGTGCCTGTGCTGACAGGAAGGCTGACAGTGTTGTCCTTGCGTTTGTTTGACTACAAGTCCCAGGTGTGTCCCTGTGCTTCACACAGCATTACCCAGGGTGGTGGTTCTTTGTGGGATCTTCATTTGGTATGTGAGGCATTGCATTCTCCCAGGTGGGTTATGTGGAGTTTGTGTTGAGGGGTGTGTGAGGTGAGCTGCTTGTAACTATGGTCAGTGCTGTGAGTCCTCCTTCCCACCCAGCCAGATATCCCACCATGCAACTTGCTTGCATTGCAGAGAGTGCAAGTTGGCTTTCAGGATGTCAGGCAGTGGTGTTGTGCTGTTTGTTGGTGCACAGTTGCCAGCAAGGCCTTGTGCTCCCCACAGCAGTAGCCAGTGTCAGCCATCTTGTCAGTTGTTTTGCACTGCCTGTGATGTGTGCATGGTTCATGGTGGTGTTGATGTGCGCATTGTGAGGGTGGGCAATTTCTGTGACTACGACTCCCATGATGCTATTGGCTGCACTGACTTGCCCAGCATACACAGTATTCCTTCCTTTCAGTGAGCTTCCCTGTGAGGTGGTGTTGTGGTGGTGGCTACATGTCTGACTGTGTTTGTTGGTTATATTTGTGCCACTGCCTAGCTGTATTTGTTGTTAGGTTTGTACATGTCATGACACAGTTACATTTCACTATGAGCTGGCATGTTGTGTATTTATACTGCTGACATACACATTTTGGGATGATCTGTTTTGGTTGGTGTGTATTTGCTAAGGGTGCATGGTTTGACTCTCCCTTGACAGTGATGTGTGTGTATTGTGGCACAATATTGTGTACATTAGTTGTGTACTCACCAGGCTCTGGGATGTTTTCTAGTCCATAGACGCTCACTGGTGGTAGGATGGCCCGCACCGTCTCCTCCCAGGGCCTGAGGTATACTGGTTTGGCAGGAGGGCCACTGCTGGTGTGTTGGCTCAAGATGTAGTCCTTCTTCAACAGCTCCTTGACCCTCCTGCGCACATCATACCACCTGTTCTGGATGTCTACCTTTGTGCGCAAACATGGTGATTGTGCGTTCACCCTGTCGACGATCCTCTCCCACATCTTGGTTTTCTGCGCCATGGGTGTCTGCTGGACCAATGTGCCAAACAGCTGTGGCTCTACCCTGAGGATCTCATCTACCAGGACTTCCAATTCACTATCTAGGAACTTGTGATTCTTCTTTGGGGGCATGGTGTTGGGTGGTGCTGGTGAGTGATGTGTGTGTTGGTGTGCAAGTGAGGGTGTGTGAGTGTGTGAGTGTGTGTTTTGCTGGGTGTATGTGAGGGTGCTATTTGTTGTGGTGCTGCTGGTGTGTGGTTTGTGTGATGGATGAGCTGTGAGTGTGTGTGTGGTTGCTGTCTGTTGGTGTTGAGTGCTGGCAGGTAATTTGAATTTGCAAAGGATCATGGTAGGGATTTGTGTCCTTTATATGGGTGGAGTTGTGGGTGTGTCTTTGTTCCCTGTTTTCCCCCCCAGTATTTATTTGCTTTGTGATAGCTTGTTTGGCCTTTTTTTTTGTCTTTTTTTTCCTTGGTTCTTTTTGTGCATGTAGGAGACGTTCTTGTGACCGAGTCGGACCCTCCAGTTGTCTCGTGCGAGCCTCTCCTATTCGTTCACACTGTGTTTGTGCTGTTTTCTGTGCTGCGTACGCGTCGGTCGCGGGGTTTTGGTTTGCTTCGGCTCGCAGTTTTGAATGCGTGTCGGTCGTGCGGCTTGGGCTCCGTGCGACTCGGTCGTGTTTTCCACGCGTTGCATCGTACTTGGCGGGTCGACGTTCGCGGGTACGTTTCGTTCGGGATTCTTCCTGGTGCGTGTCGGTCGGTTCGTTTCGCGTGCTTTTCCGGCCGGATGGCTGTTTTCCGCGCGGCTCGGTCGTTCGGCTTGTGTTCCGTACGAGTCGGTCGGATTTAGCACGCTTTTCATCGTACTTTGCGGGTCGGGCTGCACCGGTACGTGTCGGTCGGTATTTATACCGGCTCCGAGTCGGTCGGTACGTTTTCCGGCCCGAATCGGAATCGGCCCCCTTGTGTCTTCACATAGCTATAACCGGTTGTTTATGTGTCTCATATTTTGCACTAGAGATCAACTCATTGTCGAGTTTGCATAGGTTGTGGTGGAGAATTGCTAAGAGAATGTAATAATCTTTTTGTATTTTCACAACTTTGAATGAATTTTGTTCCAATAAATTTGGCTTCATTGTATGTAGATAATCAACAGAAAGATGGCTTTTGTATATGCCTTCTTTCCTTTCTTTGATTTCTTCACGTCTCTGTATCATTAAAGTCTTAAGTCTTGAAACACATATTGGCTGTACCTATTTTGAAGAAATATACAGCAAATGATTATATTTACATTGAAGAACTGCAAGACAGATATTGCATTGAGACGATATTTTCTTCTTTGTAATTTAGTCAATTAGTTGATTTTCTTATTACTGTACTTACAATGTAGTTTTGTTAGAGAAATTTATATAATAAGGTTAGGGGCTTGTATTATGAATGCTACATTGAGATGATGAAATTCTGTTTTCTATAATCTCATCATTTTTCTGGTAGATTTATTGCATATAAGAAATAAGTCAACTGACATAAATAAAGTGTTAACATTTGGACTAGAAAGCAATTGAAATCTGCATCCATAATAGAATTTTGTTTCTGGGATGCCCCCTACATTATTTTTTTTCTCCAGAACTATGTTTTTACCTGGCCAGAGCAGGTTTATTGAGGTGCTAGGATGCTACTCTCTTGAATCAATATCCTCATTTCTGACACCTAGTATAGCTGATATGCTTTACAATTAGCAATCTTCCATTGTGGCAGCTAATGCAAGACTATATTGTATACCAATTGGCACCAGTTTAAAGCGATTCACTACCATCAGTGCATGCTTCGATAGTATCTTAGCCATGGAATACAGTAATGTGGTGGCTGAGCATGAAGCATCAGAAATGCACATATTTTAAATAACCTATTGTTTACATTGGCTGAAGAATATGCTTAGTGTAAGGAAAAATTTGGTTTTTATGGGCAAAAGTTTCTTCTTTTAATGGTCAGAATTTCATAAATTAATTGGGTATTTTTTGTCTCTGCAATCAGTGGAGAATAATAGATAAGCTGCCAATTTAGTTTGCCGGCACAAAAATTTGGCCCAGGTTGCTGCATTCTTTCTGCATTCCTGGTAGCTCTGCTTTAATCCGTATCTGACAGCCCCTTTCCGCTGCCGCAGGGACACTGCTGACATGGTGAGTGTCCCTGAGACGCATCTCCCCTGCTGCTGGGACATTGAGGGCATCTGGCACCTCAGTTTGCCTGCTGTTGAGATGCTGCTCACACCGTAACATGCCCAATGGATCTTCTGTCCTTCTACAGGACTGCTACCGCTGTTGTGTGCACCCGGAAGTTTCCAAAGCCATAAAGTGTAGTTTGTACATCACAACACACGGCACACCAATTGGAGTTGTCAAAAAGGTTTTCCATGTTAATGAATTGGTAATTTGCTGAATTTACTGGTTAAGACAAACTGGCACAAAGACCAATCGATTTCTGGGACAGTAACAGAGCGTCAGCAACTTCCATTGAACAATGTATTGGTACAATATTAAATTGAAAATGAAGAATTTTGTATGGCTTGAAAAGGCAGTCAGAAAAATGGATTTTAAATAAAAGATATGGGAGTATGCACGCCTGTTTCAAATCATGCTGTACCTCAATGTGCTGTAAATATTGACTCGGCTTTCCATGCACCATCTCACACCAATTGTCTGTGTTCATAGCCCTTGCGACTTATCCAGTCCAACTCTTTATGCACTCTGCCACAGCACTAGGATGCCCACCTCATTGAAAGCAGTGTATGATTCAATGAACCAAACAGTCTGCTCTTTTGGACCCTGTACTATATATTCAAACAGGAAATCAGGATATAAGAGTTATAACCAATGGAACTACCTAAATTTAGGGATACCCTAATATCTCGTATATAAATCAAATAGAAATTTCATAAAAATATAACGCAACCTAGGTGGCATGCTTATTCACTGGGTTTGCCTCATCCATCAAAAACTCTTATGAGGACAGAGGATCTCCCTGTATTCAGGAAGTGTTTTTTCCCCACATTCTCCTGGTTGACATGTTTCAGTCATGTTATTTGACCAATAAGGGGTGCCTGACTTTCTTCAGGACCATGATCCCAATTTTTCACATTAACTGCAAGGTTTTTTATATAGTGTTCAGATCCAATGCTAACACATAGACTCAATATTAGCACACCCATTCATTCATGCACTATGCGCAACACACTTGTGTTTATTGTTGAGTCTTCCGTGGGGATATTGGTTGTTGAATTGTTAGTATAGTGCCATGGAGGGAGGCATAAGGGAAACCCTTGTAGCCACACAGCTATTAAAGGAGTCTCCTGTTGATTTACCTACAGGATATGTCACCTCGGAATGGTTCCATAGTCATCCTAAGCTGGCAATACAAATTGTAACATTAATGGTTGTGATCTGACTTGCCGCAAAGCCAACTTGATTCCAACTGAGTTTGCTGTTCTTTATCACACTGTCCTATAATGTATTCAACAGTAATTAGCAAACATCTTCCAAGATAAATCCAGCTAACATATCATCTTATTAAGGGAAGGGTTTACCTTCAGTATTGACTCAGTACTAGCCACAGAACCAAAGTTGAAATCCAGCAAACATACATATCTCAAAGTCATTTCACCCACAAAATAGTGCTTCAACTGAATACCTGCCTCAAGATTCAGTCCTTGATTTTGATGTTGATTTTTTAATTTGTGACCTGCCACTGCTTAAAGGCACAGTAGACACATGGAGCAGCACACTGGCAAACGCATGTCCCTTTGCCCATATAACTGTTGGAAGGATCCCTCCACAGGTTAGTATGTGTGAATCCACTTAATTTCTTGGACAATTTTGTTGAAATTGTGCAAATTATGTTTCTCTGCAAGCAATTTTCTGCTGTATCCAGTCTACTCTGAGCAAACTTTATATGAAATTATGTAATGCAAAATTTCAATAAATTTTGTGAATCTTACAAGTGTAATTACATTTTCCCTATTCCTAGTTACGATATGGTCACTGTAGAAGGAAAAAAGGAACAACATATCACTCTTAGTAACACAATTCATAAAGGTGGATCTAGCAACAATTTGCCAAATCTAGGCAGATGGAATAGTGCTACATTTTTTTAAATGCCCCCCCAGTCAATGTTGCTTGGCATCAAATTTGGCTCTATGAGATTAAATGATCGTCAAATTCTGCCTTTTAAATGACAACAAAATTAGAGATATCACGTACTAAGGTGGGGGCCTAGACTACAGAACAGTCAAATTTGCAAAGATGCAGAATTTTCTGAAGGAGTGGAGACTTGAATGCAAGGGTTACGCATGAAAATAAACTGGGTGAACATGGATGGTTCAAACTTTTATCCTATGTAACTAAATAGAAGACAACAAAAAGCCATTTCAATGTGCAGGAAAGATGACGGAATTGCCAAAGGCAGAAACCAAGGGCCTCAGCTGGGTTTGGTGAAGTGGCAGGAATGGCTTGTTGGCTTTGTTACTTCTGTTGATGATAGCCCAATACCCCAGTGTCCGTCCACCATAGGACCTCGGAGCCATATTGGTCGTTGCCCAACCTTTTTAGGGCTGTCCAACTATTATTCATTTTCCCAAAAATGTTAAATATGTTAAATAGAACTGATTCTCTGTGAGAAATCTATCTGCATGTCGGGTCATTTGATTTTGGGTGAGAGAAAATAAACTCCTGTGTTTTCTCAGATTAAAAGTTTGCACTTTGGACAATTTGAATAGGGTGTCCACTCAACAGACCTTAGGTTCTGTAAAGGGAGCAACCAGCAAACTATTCGCCAGGGTCTAAGTAAGGCCCTAAGTACTTTTTAGGTAGGCAAAAATTATTACAGAAACGAAGACCGATGTGTACTCTTTAGAAAAGTGGAGAGACAGAAAAGGCAGCTAGACAATCAAATGGTGAATCTGAGGAGAAATTACAAGTTTGAACAACCATAAGGCAAACTTTTAATGAATATCAGTAGAATGCTGAAATACAGGGCATAGTTGTGATGAGGTCAGAAGAAAGAGGGAGCATGTTAAAGACCAGGAAACAGTATGCTTGTTGATCCAATTCTCGTGTTCAGCTTAATTCCAAATATGAAGGATGAGGTGCAATGGATGAGCTATAGAAGTATGATTAAAAAGGAAGTGTTTGCCAGATCATTTACAAAAGACAAAGTTCAATGGAAATTTGCAAACCGAGTAGGTCAATGCATAGTATGAAAAGGAAACAAGGTAGCTGTGAGCTAAATAAAGGCTGACACAGTCCTAGTCTTCAAAGTAGAAGCAGATTGGTGACAGACACCGCAGGTCAGTTAGCCTGTCATCAGTAGTGGGAAAATTAAAGCAGCCACATTTAATTAAAAAAGTTCTCTCATGTTGTTGGACCCACTGGAGCATATTTACACCAGGCGAATACAATGTAGACACTTTTAATAAGGATTTCTGACTTGGAGAAAAGGAAGATGTGCAGGGCAGAACTGTTAGATATGATATAATTGGATAAAAAAACTAGTTCTTCTGTTTGTTTTGTGCTGGGATGGAGGGACAACACCTCCCACACTTCTCTTTGAAAGGGGCGGGAGGTGGTAGGAGCCCACACACTATGATATAGTGCCACACCTACTCCCACAGTGCAGGACTGAATAGCAGCTGCTGGTATTTGATTTGTGGCTGGTAGAGAGAGACTGCACCACCCAGGCTTCTCTTTAAAAGGGGTACGGAGGAGGAGGAAGGAGCTCACACAGAGCTACATTGCACCACATCTATTCCAGCACAACAGGATTGAAGAATGGCTGTTTGTGTCTGTCTTGCTTATGCCTGGGAGGGAGATTCTACACCGACCAGGCTCTTCAAAAGGGTGGTGGAGGAGGACAAGAAAGTAGGTTACACAGAGCTTTATAGTGCCACACCTGCTATCCCACCACAGTGGACTAAAGAACTGCTGCTGGTGTTTTTTGTGCCAGGAAGGTGGATACTACCCAGCCTTCTTTTCAAAAAGGGGCAGAGAAGGAGGAGGAAGGAGCCCACAGAGTGCTATATAACATCACACCTATTCCTGCAGCAAAGGACACACTCACGTCCATTTAAAGCCTGGCGGGGACCTGTCCCTTTCGTTTGTTTTCCAAAGTTTGAGCAGCATAGGTAAAAGGAAAGCTGCAACAATCACCAGTGAGGCTAAGAAGTGAGCCACCATTACATCAATTATGAACTTTTTAACAATAACTATGAGTGCTCTAAATGTTGACCTTGCCTCCATTGAAGAGCAACTGGGCACACTAAATCCTGCTCCATTCGAACTGATTATTGCAGTCAAATGTTAGAGTTAGCTATGAATGTTACTAACTCCTCTTTGACACCATCTATACCTATGAAGTCATGCATTTGAAACCGCTGACCAGCAAGGCTCATATACATAGCTCCCACCCTACAAACTCACAGGCTACCCTTCCACCTCTAAGAGAGTTACTCTAACAAAGAGAATGTCAACATTTCTCTAGACCACTGTAAATCTCTGGGACCCCAGGGGGCCAAAACAAACCATACTCCTCTATCCACTGAGCCTTTTTTAAATAAATTGTATTAATTGATTTCCACTACTCTTGACACGGCTAATAACAGGCTCTCATCAATCAAATCTAATATTATACTAGTTCTAACAAAATTGACTTCTCTTACCAATCCTTCCTCTAATCAACCCTGTCAGCCCATTCATGCAAGGGATTTTCCATCCCTCCAGAGAGGAACCAGCCCCTCACTTCCAATTCTACCAATCCCTGCTGTTAAAACCTTGACAGAGTTTATTTCTTATCCTTGTGCTTCCAGGGACAATGAGCTCCTCCCGTCTTTGTTAAGGCCTCCAACAGACACTCTTGGTCTGCCACTGTCGACATTATTCGGTCCTCATCCCAATTCCTGTTTCTGGTAGTCATCCTTCACCCACTCTTGCTTTTAATTTGTTACCTACGCTCTCAGTTAATAAATAAGGTTGATCGCTGGTTAGATTGCTAGATGGGAGGGAGGAGATCGACTTACCAGACCATTATCATGATGAGATGCATTTCTTGGATTGGGTCTGGTGCTAAATCTTTACCAAGGGACTGCATTGTGGTAAACATGTGACAAGTGGGTTTAGTGGGTACTATTTTACACAATCTATCTCGTTCCTCATTGGTTTTAGGTAGGATATAAATCCTTTTTACATTTTTACAGACCAAACCCACCCCCTATCACCAGTAGTGTTTCTGTGCACAAACTCATGCCCAATTGGCCAATCAACAACCAAAGTGTCATATCAACATATAACAGATTTGAGACTCTTTCTGCATCGCACTGTAGTGATTGACCTATTTTGATCTCTCTCCATCTGTATTCAGTTCTGATATAGAGAGTATGAACATTTTCAACAGGTCTAGCACCCCATATGCCGGAGCCGAGGATGTGAACACCTCCATTAGGACTTCAAACGTGGCACAACCAAAGTTACTTCCTTCGAATATTGCAGGCCTTTTGTCAAAAACGAGCAACATAGATTGGTTATCTTTTGTCAAGTATTTTAATATTATGTGTTTGCAAGAATCCTGGCTGAAAAATATTTTTTCTTGAAATGTATTATCCTTTTTTTAAATTCCCTAACCCTTTCTACTTCAGGTCAGATGAAAGGGGGCTTATTGACATTGATAGCCCTTTCTCTATACAGTAATGCCTTTATGAAGGAGACCAAATATCCCAATTTTGAAGGCATGTTATTTAATTTTTAGAAAGACCCATACGATTTTGATTGTTAATTTTTATAGTGACAACTTTAACCAACCCAATTTCGCAAATTCTGACTCATTAAAATATTGAAAGTGTTTCTGTTAAATCTCAAATGTTTGGTCAACGATCATTGCTTGATAATACTGTTGGGTTATTTTACTCTACATATTTTGCCTGTGTTATAGTTATAATTTTGCCCTAGCATCATAATCTCTGTTAACCAGTTCTTTTCACTTTCAATCACACCACAAGGAGATACACCCCACAAAGAGATCAATGAATGGCCTCATCTAAGAAGTTAACATAATATTTACTCAAGATCTCAGTGTTTCATCCAACTCTAACGATCCTACCTATTGCGGCATGAATTAAATGGGGCATTGGTAGCGAAATTGCAGCTATGTCGTATCTCAAGACATCTCCAAGATTGGGACCACAAGGAGTGTTGGGATAACATTAATACAATTAATTTTTTAAGCAATGGATCTCCAGTTGCCCCAAGATTTTTTATGATTGCCCTCACTTGGATAACTTAGCTAATGTAGTCCTCAATTATTTTAACTTTATTTGCTCCAATACGAAGATGCCTTTAACTGCTTTTTTTAAGGTCTCCTCAAAGAACACTTCCAAATTGTTTAACACCCCTTGTATCTTGGCACACCACAATCTCATGCTTGATTTGAACAGAATACTTCACTCTCATCTTGAAGTATTTGCAGGTAGATTGGCTTATAAGAAGGCTATAAAAGTAAGAAGGGTGGCCATGGATGAGGAGGCTTGGGATCAACTGGAACTGACATGCACATTGAAAGAAAGTAGGGCATTTTGGAAGATAGTGAACTCCCCTTTCAGGAAGACAATAACTCCCTGTCCCTTGAGTCATACATACAAGTGAATGGTTGGGTCTATAATTTTTCCAAAATTCATGCTGTTAATTCATTATATTCTTTTTAGGACCCTTGTCTGATGTGTCACTTGAGATATCTTTCACTTGTGAGGATGTTATTGAGGAATCACTAAGAACTCAAAGGGGAAGGCACCAAGCCCAGATGGAGTTCTCTATGGATGACTAGAATCACAATCCTGATCTTTGGGGCCCTTTATTAGCCTTTATCTTAAATTCAGCAGTGAGAACAACCCCTCCTTCCTGGTCACATACAATAATATTTGCAGTATTTAAAAAGGGCAAAAATGATCCCAGCGGTAATAGACCCATCTCACTGATAGACTTCATGGTCAAGATAGCCATACACATGGACCGATTCACCACCTGGGCCAATGACAAGAACATCATTTCTGACCTCTAGTATTGGTTCTGAGACTGTTTGAGCACAATCAAGCAATGTCTGAACTTAAATCTCGGCAAATACACAGTTGGCAATTCGGGGTCTATACACATGGCCTCTATGGACCTTAGTTCGGTGTTTGATCGTGTCAATCATGCCAAAGTATGGTTCATCATGTTGACTCTAGGAGTAGACATAAATATTGTTAACTTCCTTTGTGATCGATAGTGCAATCTGACCACCAGAGTCAGATACAGGACTGAGGGGAGTTCACTGACTTATTTAACTTACACAGGGGAGTTCAGTAGGTCCACATATTTGTTTCTTGGAGAAATTCTTCTTCTGTAATGGTTGGTATATGCTACTCCTCGGTTCTTGTCCCCTACCCACTCTTTTGTATGCAGACAATCCAGTTTTACTCTCAAAATCAGGTAACATGTTAAAAACATTACTTAATTATTTTTTGACCTTTAGGGACGGTTTTGATTTGAGTACAAACTTCACTAATGGTAGTGAGTCCTAGAAAACTAAGAGTATGTTTTTTGTATTAAGGATACTAATATTAGTAAGGTTGATTTTCTCTCTTTTTAGGGATCCTATTCGACTCATCGAATAAATGTTGCCATCAACAGACTATTAAGAAGCATTCATTTTGTAGATGTAAATTCTGTGGAGTCTGATTTTGCCTCTCAGGTAGATGGCAAACCTATTATAGCTATGCTTAAGATACATCAGGTCAAATGTGTTCCCAGCGCCTCACATGGCTCAGGTATTTGAGGTTGCATCAATGCTCCTAATTCGCAGATAGTGGAGAATAGGTTTTTAGTGCCTTTTATATGTGCCCCATAGCAGCCCCTCGTTAACAAGTTATGCAGAGCTGGGTTAGGGATATATTGAGAAAAAGATCAGAGAGTGTCCCCTGTTGCTATGGCTATCAACTTGGGCTAAATCAGAAACCAAACTTAATTGTATAATCATCAAGGAGTGTTTAAGATTAGATGGGGCAATCAAAATTCCTTGATTAAAATACTTAAAAACTTAATTTGCGGATTTGGGTCCACCAGAATTGTTTACCCTCTGACATATTCAGTACTACAACACCAACCCCACTCTAGAGACGCTCTTTGCCAACAAGAGTTGAGGGCCAAATATGCATCTGAGACCATCATGGATGAGGCTCAGGTGCCACACAGCCTTGAAGGTTTAGTAATAAAATGACATTTCAATTTTTAATTTGTTATTAATTTCAAGTCAGAGGCTTACAGATCTTGATAAGCAGAACTCTATACAAACAATTAAGGCATACAAAAATGCTCAAACTGAGGCCAAAAGGAATTGGCATGAAGGGTATTGGCGAGATTTGTTAGCCGTAGCACAAGTCAAAAACAGCCAACAATTTTGGCATCTGATATCAAAAGGGTCAAAAGATATAATAGCAGAAGAAAGTTACCACATACTACCACAGACTTGGGAAGAACATTTTGGTCAATTCTATGCAGGACCCAAGGTTGTTAACCAAGGTACTACTGATTATCTGGTATCAGACCTTGACATAGACCCACTTACCTTTTCACTAGATGAAACCCAGGAAGCTATTAACACTCTGCACTGGGGTAAAGCACCAGGGTTAGATAAGATTCCAGGGGACCTTTTTCTTTCCGAACCCATTATCTGGAGTGTGATATTAAACCATACCTTTAATGTTATTCTAAAAGGGGCAGAAATTCCTAATTCTTGGTTGGGTGCAGATGTAGTGCCCATTTTTTTTTTAAAAAAGGGGATAAAACCAATCCGGCAAACTATAGGCCCATCAGCCTCATTGATATTTCACAAAAAATATTTTGTCGGCAATTGCTGAATAGACTTGTTGATTGGATGAGGGACGGGAATATATTGTCACCCCTGCAGGCAGGATTCAGAGGTAGTACTAGTACCACTGATCAACTTTTCTGATTCCTATTGATAATATGGAAATATGTGACAGTTAAAAAGGACCACGTGTATGTCGTGTTTGTCGACTTACGAGCCGCATTCGATCTAGTCACCCGTGAGAACCTGTGGGCAGTTTTACACAAGATGGGGATCCCAAAGAATTTGCTGGAAACCATTATTAGGCTCCACGAGGAGAATTATGCCCAGGTTAAGTGGGGTTGAGAGGGTGAGAGGGTGAGTTGACTGACCGGGTCGGGGTGAAAAGAGGAGTAAGGCAAGGTTGTGTCCTTGTGCCTACTCTCTTCACCCTTTATATTAACAGTCTGACTGAAAGCTTAATGGACTGTAAGGGTGACCCCCCCCCAAACTTACAGGACAAATAGTGCCTGCACTACTTTTCGCAGATGACACGCTGCTCATATCTAGAACCCCATCAGGGTTGCAAAGGCTAGTGGATCAGTTTGGTGTGGCCTGTGAGGAATTTGGTTTGGAAATAAATATTTCGAAAACAAAATTCATGGTATTCAATCGCCACAAGTCCTACCGGGGGAACATAAGGCTAGGCTCTTCCCTACTTGAGGAATTGAAGCAATTTGACTATCTGGGGGTAAGGTTGACAAATACACAATCATGGTCCCAACAAATTGCAAAAAGTCAGCTTTTGTTACAACATTTTGCAACTGCCGTAACTAAAACCTGAGGGAATTAACATTTAGACTTCTGGCACCACTGATTCAAGTATACCAAGCACAGGGCATTGGGGCGGTACTCTACGGGGCGGAGCTATGGGGTCATACTAACGTAACTCCCATAGAAAAAATCAAAAACCAATTCATGAGATCAGCCCTGGAACTTCCACGGAATACTCCCCTGACACCGATGCGTCTGGACTTGGGACTGAAGAATGTTGCTCATGTGATCGCCTTCAGGCCTCTTGCCTTTTGGATTTGCATTTGGTCAAATAACTCCCCACTACCTTTAAGGGAATATTTACTTGATGTACTAGCTGTCGATACCAAAGGGAGTATTAAGTAGTTTAACGTCATCAAGATAAGGGTGGTCAAACTGGGTATGCGTGACCTTTGGATGGATCCCAACATCATCCAAAAAAGGTCCCTGACCATCCTTAAAAAGAGATACTGGAGCCATGTAAATGACACTTGGTTAAACAAAAACATGGAGGGGGGGTGGGTTGACAGGCAGATTCTTGAGTTTTAAAGACAAAATGTACCAAGAAGAATTACTAAACCTCACAGAACCACCGCTAGCAAAATCTCTGTATTTGAAATTTAGGTACAGCATTCTACCGCTTATTAGTTTCTGCAGTAAATGGAAGGGTGCTAACACCACCCCCTCCTGCCCTGCATGTATGTCTGGACCTGAAACAGAGGCACATTTTTTATTCTTTTGCCCTAAGTATACTCAAATTAGAAGGAACTGGTTAATTTTGTTATGTCTAATTTTTTCTGTAAACCGATTAGCCGAGACTATCAGGATTTTAAAGAGTGATTGTACAGAATTCTTAGTTTTTTTACGGTGTCAAGATGTCTGTTACTGGCATGGAGACTGAGATCAAGCATTACAAAACAGTTGTGTAACAAGTGAACCAATTAGAAGTTCCATATGTGTTCTTTCTCTATCTTGACCCATTGCTAGGCATTTTAGTACTAACTTATTTGGTCTGGGATTTTTATGAGATTGTATTTATTCCTAGTATTAATTGGTTTTTATAATGTAAACTTTTTTACATAGTAACTGATGGATTGAACAATGCACAGATCACTTTCTGAGCATACTAGTGTATGAGTATGTGTGCAATATTAGAATGTACACAGCTCACCATGAGTAATGTCTTTGATGACAGATGTGGTCTTTACACCCACCAATTGATAACAAGTTGGTTGCTGTGGGTTTATCTTTTTCCATTAAGATTCTTCGCTTAGTTTAGTTTCCAATAAATCTGTACTTTTTATGTGATTAAATCTTTATTTAAAAAACACAAACGCAAGAACTTTGCACTTAGCACAAAATTTACTGTTGTAGTGTATAGTAGATATCTTCACTATAATACAGCCACAATGTGAACTAGGGTTAATGCCAACATCCAGTGAAATCGAAATAGAAAATAGGTGACTCTAACTGAAGTGTATATAATGTACTTAAGAGCTGGGACTTTTCAGCTATTTTCTTGAATGGTAATTGGACTTTTTCTTAGATTGTTTTTATGCTGATGTCCTTTGATGGTTTTTATAAAATCGAATAAAGAGTTACTACTACAAACAATTATTTACAAACTTTTAAAGAAAATAATTGGATAGTTTAAATTCAATGACA
Source organism: Calotriton arnoldi (assembly GCA_963921515.1). Classification (NCBI taxonomy): domain Eukaryota; kingdom Metazoa; phylum Chordata; class Amphibia; order Caudata; family Salamandridae; genus Calotriton; species Calotriton arnoldi. Next base: position 2,312,829 of record CAWUFW010001590.1, read on the forward strand.
ATGTTTCACTATTTACAATAAAAGCCATGACCTGAAGAATACTCTTACCAATACACTGTAATAACAGTGGATAATGTAAAATAGAGTACATTATGAATCTTAGAAACCAAAAACATATTGGTGAAATATTCAATAAAACTATTGCACACTCTGCATCATCGATCTTTTCATTTTTCTCCCTTTATTTTGGCTATCACACCTCTATATGTAAATTTCTTAATTTCATGTCTATTACAAATGACCACATTTTTTTATTTTTCACCTCAAGACAGTGTTTTTGAGGATTCAGTTTTAGCCTCACAAAACCAAGTATATTCAGATCCACACTTTAGCACATTATGCATCCAAGTCCACCATATTAGAGCTATTGCAACATATCCACTCAATATGTGACCTTGGTTGATTCGCAATAATTCACAATGTTTAGGGAGGACAACACTGAACATGATATCTTCCTCAAGCATATATTCAATAATCTAGCCCAAACTTGGTGTCTCCAGAAGCCCAAACCCTCAAGTTGGTTCAAATCCTGCAGACTAGGACCCATTGAACACTGGTGAAGCATACACAGAAGAGATACTAAATTCAAGAAGATCTTCAAATCATGGACATACCAAGAAAGCCTTCTCTTGGTCTCTCGTAGATGAAAGCTGGATCAACTGTCAGGGATCGCAAACCACGTTCTCTCAAAGTGCCTCAAAATAAAAGAATATTGATTGAGGCAGCTTTGAAGACTATTGATTTTGCAGGTGCCTTTCTCAACCCATTCACCACAAGGTTATTACTTCAATGCTATTAAGTGGACACTAAAGGGGAGAATACCCAGGTCTAAGTCACTGAACTTTAAAGCTCTTAAGTTTCACTTAAGTCTTATGTTAAATGCTTATTAAAAAAACCAAAAAGGATATTCCAAATATCAGAGATAAGAAGATTAACGAGTTAAGGACATGAATCCCTTTATCATTTTCAATGTTCCCAAAGTAGCAAAAGACACACAATTGATGGACGGAATTCAGAACAAATCAAAACATTCACCCCCAGTCAAGAGATCTGGGTTAAATCCATCATTCTTTTGCTCACCATGCCACCCCAGTTTAGACCTGGCCATATGCAAATCAGTCTTGACCCTGTGCCTCATGGGAACAGTCCAGCCCGAACTGCCAAGCCAGGTCCTCCTGGACCGTAAACAAGCATCCTAGGACCGGTTTCGGCAAGGCATGAGAAATGGAAGACACTAGGACATAAGCAACGACCGGCAGCACTGGACCTGGCATAATCTATTTAGCTGATTTGAAAAATCTGAAGAAAGTATGTATGGCTGATTTGAAAATGTCTCAGTACCTACTAATCAGATGCAGCAATAGAAATTATCCTGACTCCAATATTGACAAGAATTCCTTAAGCTGGAAAACTTTGATGAGTGTTTACACGGCTAAACCCCTGAAAGGCTTATCGGCGGCCAATCACTTGGGGCTGAACTTCCAAGTGAGTGTCACATGTGCTCCAAATAGTGTTCCCAAAAGCCGCAAACTGCTCAGGATATAATCACATATTTCTTCTAACTATAACTCCTATTTTAAGAGGAAGATGTCTCCCTATACCCTTTTACAATCTGGTATTTTGAAGGCCAAGGTCTTGATCTTGGCTTCTGTGAGCCTAGGGGAAGGTCACAGTTTACCAATGTAGCAAAGTCAGTCTATGCAATTGTGGCTCTGTAAACGACAGTCAACCCAGCTATGGTGAGCAGAAAATGGCGACGGTATCCTGTATCGTGGTAGAGGTATTGACTCAAAATGAATTAATTCTCTCTTAACCCACTGTCCAATCATGGTGCAATATAGACGAGTTTAAATCAAACGCAAACAAATAACCACCTGATAAGGTCCCAAAACAAGTGTTGAATGGAAATGTTCCATTCATCACTTCTATTTTACAAACAACTACCTAACCCAGTGCTTATTTTGAGCTGGTGGTTTCTGGTGCTAACCACTGGCACTTAATTGTCAACACCGGGACCTATGACAGTCTGCAACATGGTGGCGCTGTATATCTAATTTAGATATGAGGACAACAACAGTTGTTTATTTGTTCAATATACAGTAGAAATTACTAATACCTGCCACCCAAACCATTCTAATAGCATTGGGGGCATGGAATAGCCTGACTTGTCAGACTTGAAGGAGTTTGATGGTTAGTAGTTGTGTTAGTACTGTCATTGGCAGCGCTGGCAGGGGCAACAGATGTCACAAGCTGCAGTTGCCTCCTGAGGAGGGCCCTGGCACTTACTTTTTTTTTTACAAATTAAGCACTGACCTAACCATTGAGCAATGCACATGCGTGGGGGTTTAAAGTATGCCTATGTCATTTGAAATGGCAGCCTTGGGCTGAAATGATCTTCTAGACCTGAGCATGTTTTCATTCGCCTGCCTCATTACAGTGACCCAAAGTCCCATTGACACGTACGTCTTTGTGACAAGTCTGTTCACTTTTTGTCAGCACAGGCACCCGGAGTATCTCCCTTGTCCTCAAACAGAAAATGACCGCACTACACATCCCTAGATGCACAGCGAAGGCGAGAAATTAGAAACAGAATTTGGCAAACCAGTTCTCACAGACCTGCAGCCAGGTGGGCGCCCAGCACCTGGTTTCAGTAATTGGTCTGAACTTAATACGTCTCCTCTCCCAACAGTACTCTGCCCTAATCTTTGACACCCCAGAGGTCAAAGCGCCAAGCATTTTCTTGGCAAAACTCATAACGTCCAACAGCAAGGTAAAACAAAAAATATAAAATATGTAAAAAAAAAAGTTGGAAATAATATATAAAGATCTGTAAAATGGCATATCTCAATTTCGCTGAATAAAAAACATAACATTCTAACCGACAATAAGAACAGCATATGTGCTGCGTTTTCACTTTGATAAGTGAACACAAACACTTAAAAAATGTCAGCACTGCCTTGGGCTGAAATGGATCTGTCAGAGTTGTGCATGGTGCTATTCCTCCGACTAATTAGTGTGGCCGGATCTCACCTGCAGCTTGTCTGACACAGGCCTTCAGTGACAGGAAGCAAACACGCACTCTGTGTGGGTGAGATGTCCTTCTGCAAAAAAACACTTGTTCCATTCATTCTGAACAAAGCAACTGCAACACACGACGCTGAAAACGAACCCCCACCATCAGCGGCGAGCTCTGCTGCCTGTAGGAACAGGCCTTGATCGCTCAATCATAAGGCAGACCGCATATGTTATGTATGCATCATTTTCGGAGGGAAACCGGGCATCTCTGCGATACTTTACCCATGATGAAAGACGCTCGGGCGTGCCAACTGCCGCATTTCGGAAAGAAAATACAGACTTTTACAAAAACACACAAGTCGGATCTTATTTGTTTAAAGATCAACCCACTTAAATCTTTCTGTGATGATAAAAAAGTAATGTTTGTACTTATTTTTGTCAAAATAAGCTTCTCATGGAGTGTGATAAATTGTGTTTTGCCTAGTCATGGCAGTGCGCGAGACATGTCTCCCAGAGGCTCTCGGCTGCTCATGACGCATGAAAACACACTCCCTCAATTCCACTGCAACAAAAGCTACCCCATCTCTCCTCTGTTTCTGCCGCAAAAACATGCGATTTATTTCCTCAGCGAATGAAGGCTCGCCCTTTTCAACATTTCCTTCGCCACTTCTGCGCACTTACGTATCCTCAACTTTCTCATATTCCGGACCAGCACATCTTCTGCTCAGCTCAGGTAAGACTCTCAATCAAAGAACCAGAACTCAGAGTGCTCTACGACCACCTCACTACTCCTTGACAGAGTACTCAACTTTGTGACCTATACCCTGGTCAGCATTCCAAAATTCACCTTCTGAGCTCCTTCTAGAGACATCAAGAAGGCTGGCTCACACTGTACTTCTTGTCCTGATACAAGTTCCTCATTTTAATATTCAGCACTATCCATGGACTCACCCCTCCAGATCTTTACCTGGGATAGGCCACCACAATTAGCACCAATAGACATCAGCTTCCATCACAATGCCCATGATACATCGCCTGCTGTAAATTTATCAGCACCTCTTCAGGTTATTTTCCATTTTGATTATTATACCCAACTAGAAATCCCAACACCTCAACCTACCTCTAATGACCTCATTATCAGTGCCCCATAATTCCAGATGGTGCTAGTAACTCATTGTACCAACCCCATCGCAAATCACAAGCGCTGCAGTATTACCCCACCCGGTATTCCTGGGTGCAAAACACACCATCTTTTACTGGGGACAAATTCAACAGGTCATAACTGGAGGACTTTGCCCCCCCATGCAAATGAGGGAACGCCCGCTAATGATGGAGCTGGCGCTACTTGTGCATCAGTCATATCTGTATTACAGAAGGGGGCTGCACAAGTGTCTGCAGCCCCTTCTGTAATACCAAAGTGTCCCGGGGGCACATGCCCTTTGCGCCCCGGAGGTAGTCTCTGTAATACGGCCACAGGTTCAGTATTACCTGGTCATCTTACAGAACCATAAGTAATGAGGGTCTAAATAGTTGAATACATCTTCCATGCACATCTAGAAAACAATCCCCAAATACAGCCCAATGAGACTCAGGGGCCGATTCCGATTCGGGCCGGAAAACGTACCGACCGACTCGGTACGGGAATTTAGTCCGACCGACTCGGACCGGCGCCGCACGACCCTGGTAGTACGATGAAATGCATGTGAAATCCGACAGACTCGGACGGAATACAAAACGACCGACCGAGCCGGACGGAAACAAGGCATCCGGCCGGGAAATCACACGAAACGAACCGACCGACACGCACTCGGATTGAACCCGAACGAAACGTACCCGCGAACTCCGACCCGCGTAGTACGATGCTGTGCGTGCAAAACACGACCGACTCGCCCGGAGCACAAGCCGTACGACCGACACGCATACAAAACCCAGCCGAAGCAACCCAATACTACGCGACCGACTCGTACGCCGCATATGAAACCTAGCTGACACACAGCTGGAACGAGTCGGACAAGATCGCACCAGACAACTGCAGCGTCCTACTTGGACACAAGAACGACTCCTACATGCACCAAAAACACCAAGGAATTTTTTTTTTAAAAAGGGCCAAACAAGCAACCACTAAGCCAATAAATACAGGGAGGAAAAAAAAATGGAACAAGGACACACCTCCAACTCCACCTACATAAAGGCCACAAATCCCGACCATGATCCCTTGCAAATTCCACTGACCTGCCAGACAGAACACCATCACACAGCAACCACAGACACACTCACAGCTCATACATCACACAAGCCACACACCATTACCACACCTACAAAGAGCACCCTCACACACACCCAGCTAAACCTACACTCACACACCCCCACTTGCACACACACACATCAATCACCACCACCACCCATCACCATGCCTCCAAAGAAGAACCATAAGTTCCTAGATTGTGAATTGTAAGTCCTGGTAGACGAGATCCTGAGGGTAGAGCCACAGTTGTTTGGTACATTGGTACAACAGATCCCCATGTCGCAGAAAACCAAGATGTGGGCGAGGATTGTCGACAGGGTCAACGCACAATCACCATGTTTGCGCACAAAGGAAGACATCCAGAACAGGTGGTATGATGTGCGCAGGAGGGTCAGGGACCTACTCAAAAAGGACTACCTCCTCAGCCAGCACACCGGCAGTGGCCCTCCTGCAAAACCAGTATACCTCAGGCCCTGGGAGGAGAAGGTGCGGGCCATCCTACCACCAGTGAGCGTATACGGACTATCAGACATCCCAGAGCCTGGTGAGTACACAACTAATATACACAATATGGTGTGACTACACACACACATCACAGTCAAGGGGATAGGCAAACCATGCACATTTAGCAAATATTATTATTATTATTATTATAGTTGCTTGTAAAGCGCAGCTGACACCCTACGGGTACCCTGGCGCTGTGATAGGATGTTAGCTGGATATGGAAAGAGACTGTGGCAAGAACTGTAGCCCCTGCCCAGAGGGAATTAACAGGGAGCCAAGGAACATACCCGGGGGTAGAGCCAGGTTTTTATCCTTTTTCTGAACTGCAGAATGTTGTCTGTATGTCTAATATCAGATGGAAGTCTATTCCAAAGGCGAGGGGCTGCCGTACAGAAGGCCCTGCCTCCTGATTTCGCTTTCTTAACTCTATGCACCCTCACCAGATTTGCCGATGAGGAGCGAAGCGTTCGAGGGGGACATACCAGGTAAATTTTTCCTGCAGTAATTTGGGTCCCTGTCCATGCAGGGCCTTCAACATTATGCATAATGCCTTAAATTGTATTCTCTGCGAAACCGGCAGCCAGTGCAAATCAGAGAGTGCCAGGGATGCAGAAGAACGGCGCGATCGCCGTAGTACTATTTTAGCAGCCATGGTCTGTATTCTCTGCAATCTTTCAATCAGATATTGTGGAGAGTCTAAGAGCAGAGCATTGCAGTAGTCCAGTCTGCTAAGAATAGCACCTCGGACTATCACCGCTCTGGCCTCCAAAGAAAACATCGGAAGGATTTTCCGAAGTGCTCTAATCAGGCCAAAGCAACTTCCAACTGTCTTGTTGACATGTTTCTCTAATGTCAATTTATTGTCAAACATGACTCCCAGGTTGCGTACAGTATTACTGGGAGCCAGTAAGGTACTGGAGGAAGTAGGCCAGAAATTAGTTGGAAGTAAAGAGGGGATTCTTCCTACTGCACAATATAAAATCTCTGTCTTCTCTGAATTAAATTGAAGAGAGTTCTCTCTGAGCCATGTTGCTATATCCTGCAGACACGCATGAAAAGCTGTTAAAGACACTGATTGCTCACCCTCAAGAGACTGGATAAGCTGGCCAATACACACCAACCAAAAGATATCCATCCCAAGATGTGAATGCTAGTCAGACAAACACAATACCTGCCATCCCATAGTGATATGTAACTGTGTCATGACATCTACAAACCTAACAACAAATACAGCAAGGCAGTGGCACAAATAGAACCAACAAATACTCTCAGATATTTACCCACCACTAGAAGACCACCTCACAGGGAAGCTCACTGAAAGGAAGGAATTCTGTGTATGCTGGTCAAGTCAGTGTAGCCAATAGCTTGATGGGAGTGGTAGTCACAGATATTGGTCACACCCACAATTGGCCCATCAACACCACTCTGAACCATGCTCACATCACAGGGAGTGGAAAACAACTGACAAGATGGCTGACACTGGGTACTGCTGTGGGGAGCACAAGGCCCTGCTGGGAACTGGGCACCAACAAACAACAGGAACACACTGTCAGCCATCTTGCCATTGCTGTCACACTCACACACACTGAAGTCCACTCAAAAGGAAGGAAGGATGGGCATGCTGGGAAGGGGGTGTAGGCAATAGCATGATGGGAGTGGTAGTCACAGATCAACATCTCACACCCACATGGCCCAGCAAGTTAGCGCTGAAGCATGCACACCTCACAGGGAGTCAAAAGCCACTTCAAAGATGTCTGACACTGGCCACAGCTGTGGGGAGCACAAGGCCCTGCTGGGAACTGGGCACCAACAAACAACAGGACCACACTGTCAGCCATCTTGCCATTGCTGTCACACTCACACACACTGAAGTCCATCCAAAAGGAAGGAAGGATGGGCATGCTGGGGAAGGGGGTGGAGGCAATAGCAGGATGGAAGTTGTAGGCACAGATATTGGTCACACCCACAATTGGCCCATCAACACCACTCTGAACCATGCTCACATCACAGGGAGTGGAAAACAACTGACAAGATGGCTGACACTGGGTACTGCTGTGGGGAGCACAAGGCCCTGCTGGGAACTGGGCACCAACAAACAACAGGAACACACTGTCAGCCATCTTGCCATTGCTGTCACACTCACACACACTGAAGTCCACTCAAAAGGAAGGAAGGATGGGCATGCTGGGAAGGGGGGTGTAGGCAATAGCATGATGGGAGTGGTAGTCACAGATCAACATCTCACACCCACATGGCCCAGCAAGTTAGCACTGAAGCATGCACACCTCACAGGGAGTTAAAAGCCACTTCAAAGATGTCTGACACTGGTCACAGCTGTGGGGAGCACAAGGCCCTGCTGGGAACTGGGCACCAACAAACAACAGGACCACACTGTCAGCCATCTTGCCATTACTGTCACACTCACACACACTGAAGTCCATCCAAAAGGAAGGAAGGATGGGCATGCTGGGAAGGGGGTGGAGGCAATAGCATGATGTGAGTTGTAGGCACAGATATTGCTCACCCTCATAATTGGCCCATCAACACCACTCTCAACCATGCTCACATCACAGGGAGTGGAAAAGGACTCACAAGATGGCTGACACTGGGTACTGCTGGGGGGAGCACAAGGCCCTGCTGGGAACTGTGCAACAACCAACAGCAGGACACCACTGACTGACATCCTGAAAGACAACTTGCACTCCCTGCAATGGAAGCACGCTTCATGGTGGGATAACTGGGCTGGGGGAGAAGGAGGCCTGGATGGCAACCAAATACCACCAATGCTGGTCATGCACACACCTCAACATACACATTGACATGCCACAGGTTGGCAGGACAATGTGCTACACCAATATCACTCTCTGACTGTCACAATTTAGGAGAATGCAATGTCCTGTCCCACATCCAGAAGTACAGTCACAACTGTCAGGTGTTTGAACAATTGATGCCAGTAGAAACATAACATACAATCTGTGTCTCTCCCCAAAACAGGTGATGATGGGGACACAGCAGCAGACGAGGAGGAGTCCCTGTCCCAGGCTCCGGGGAACACTGAGCTCACTGGTGTGGATCAGCCACTGCACTCCTCGGATGGCGAAGAACCAGCTGGAACCTCCGGTGTGAGCCATCATGCAGCACCAGCAGGACCAACATCTGTACCCCCTGCACCCACCCCTCCAACAACTGCCAACACACAGGCCACCCCTGCCAACACGGACAGACCAAGGACCACAGATGACAACAGCGCAGGGACCCAGGCCCAAACTGGAGCTGGTGACAACGAGCCCAGGAACATCACCCAAGTGGGCCCACGGTCACCTGTGCGTGCCACCGCAGGTCCTGCACGTGTCGCATGGGGTGGTGGGAGGGGTGGTAGACATAGGTCGCTCTTTGCAGAGGGGTCTGGACTGCATGATGACCCACAACTGGCACGCATCGCGGATGCGTACCAGACTAGCACCGGAGAGGTCAGCCAGGTAGTGGGGATCCTCAAGGACATATAACAGCAGCAGGCTGCCCATCATGCCCGCTTGGACTCCCACATGTCCCGTGTCGACACACACATGTCACATGTCGAAACACACATGTCACGTGTCGAGACACACATGTCTGGCATGGAGTCCAAGTGGGACACATTGGAACAACTGACAGCGGTGCATAGGGACATACTCACATGCCTCCGCCAGATCAGCACCAACATGGCCTCACCTCCCTGTGTGCCCACAACAACTGCTGCTGAAACAACTGCAAATGCCACAGGGAGGGAGGAGGACTCTGGCAGAGAGTCCCCTGCACCGCCGCAGCCTGCACCTGAGGGTCCCCCCCCAAGAAGAGGGGCCGTCCGAAGAGGCCAAACTGAAAGTCCAATGGCCATCTACATCCCCCAGGAAGCCAACACCTGTTCTGGAACTTTTCCTCTATGTGCAAACTGCACGCCCTGTCGAAGCCAACCCAACTCTCCCACATGACATGGGGAGCTCTAGTTGGCCAAATTCATCAGATGACTGTGGACTTTACTCTGGACATGTCAGCTACCAAGACTTCCAATACACATGGGAACTTTGGATTCCAATTAATATGTACAGCACCCACCATCCTGTGCACCATCCTCACACATGTAGGTAAATAAACTCACCAATACACCATATCTGCCTCTGTTCTGATTCCAACGTGGTTTTTGTCATGTAGATGGTGATCTGCTAAATGACACTGTGATTGCTAACTGCTACAGCAAGTCCAACCCTGTCATGTCAGTCATGGCGACGTGACACATATGAGGGAGACACACCACTAGGGCCACACAACACATACACACCAGGGCCATCAGACTCATCACCTATACTGATGTTGCAACTAAATACAGTGGAATGCACAGACACGCCACCTATTCACAGTCACTGTGAACTAGACTACAGGTGCAGTAAGCAAATGTCAGTCAGATGTGTGACTACAGACAACGCACATCCCAAAGTGAAGCACAGGTTTATTACACATTTGCAACATGTTGTTTCCACTACAAATGCAAGCTAATGCAACCTGGCTGTGGCCACAAAGCCAAAAAAACAGAAGATAGAAAGTCCAGGGGTGTGTGGCACATCACCTGTAGGGAAACGACTGCTTCCACCTTGGAAGTTGAATCATGGATTCGGGGATCCAAGTTGATCAGACAACTCCGGCAGCACCCTGTGAAGGACAGACATGACACACAGTCAAAAACAATGAAGAACAGCACAGAACGGCAATACTCATGTCTAATACATGTCACGAGATAACTACACAAAACCAAGTTAGCATGTCAACACTGTTGGGCAGTACAGACCACCTGCAAGGACACATCGCTGCACGCATCCAGTCAAGTAGCACGTGGGCACACTCAAACAGCACCAGAGCACCACACACACATATCATGCAAACTCAAATCACTGACATCACAACCCTCTGGAGACTCACATTCAGCTGAAGAACTTGGTGATGAGCTGTGTGCGGACATCACCATCATCATCATCATCATCTTCACTGGCATCGTGACCCAGGCCAGGATCTTCCACAGGTGGCGGATGTTGGTCATCGTCATCCAGGATGAGAGGCAACTCCTTCCGCACTGCCAGGTTGTGTAGCATGCAGCAGACGATGACAATCTTGCACACCTTTGCTGGGGCATATGGGAGGGCCCCTCCTGTCTTGTCCAGGCAGCGGAAGCAGCTCTTCAGGAGACCAAAGGTCCGCTCAATCCCCTCCTCGTCCGACCATGTGCCTCATTGTAGCGCATCTGGGCTGGTGTCACAGGGTTCCTGAGGGGTGTCAGCAACCACGGCATGTTGGGGTATCCCGAATCACCTACAGACACAATTGCACATTAGCCGATTTGAAAATGTGTGCGGAAAACAACATAGCAGAACACACACAATGGTACAAAGTCAGTACACACCAACAAGCCAGGCACGCTGGTTCGGCATCTGTGACATCATCCTCGGGATGCGACTACTCCTCATCACGTAGGCATCGTGTGCCGAACCGGGGAAACGGGCACACACATGTGAGATGGTCATATCTGCAAGACATACCACCAGAGCATTGATCGAATGGTAATGTTTACGGTTGCGGTATGCCTGCTCATGTGCCTGTGGTGGTATCAAAGACACATGTGTCCCATCAATGGAGCCAATTACATGTGGCATCCTCCCCAGGGCATAGAAGTCACGCTTGACGTCAGTGAGTCGTTGACGTGTTGGGAAATAGATGTACTGGTTGAGGTATCTCAACATTGCCCCCAAAACATCGCATAGCACACGGCTGAACATAGTCTGTGACATCCCACCAGTAGTTGCCACAGTGTGTTGAAAGGTACCGGTGGCAAAGAAGTGTAGGGCTGCCATCACCTTCACCTTGGGGGTCAGCGCTGTAGGATACGGCCGGCCAGGCTGCAAATGTGGGGCCAACCGCACTGCCAAATCCTCAATAAGCTGCCTGGTGAAGCGGTACCGTCGGATGCTGTCACGTTCCACCATCGTTGCCAGGTCTGGGAATGGTCGATGGACATCAGGAGCCCTGCAGTGCATAGGTGAAGAAAGCAAGATTGTCAGTTACCCCACCTATGTGCCGTTCACCATACTCAATTTCACATGATACATCATTAACATACACAAGTACTTGATGTGTGTGTCGTTCCGTTTGGACATATATGGCACCTACATGGACATCATCTAACATCTCTGTTCAACAAGTGTTGACAACAGGTTCCAGGGTGTGTTATGGGACACCATTAGGCTGTGTCACAGTACCCATTAACTGCTCTCACGTTCCACACACATACCACAGTGACATGTCTGGACAGATGCTCCACAGGCATCACAGCTCATTGACAGGTAGATTCCCAGGGAGCCTGTCTTGCCACATGGACACTGGCATGACATGGCGTATCATGTACACGTCAGAAAAACAAACATGACACCCACAGGTAGTGGCCCCTGTAGCCTCTGCAGGACAGACATGGACGTCTGTGACACACACACCATCAAAGTTCATGCACAAACCACGTGGATGTGGAGACTGTCTCCCATTGTGCACATGGAGTCAGAGACATGTGATACACAACATGCACACAGACTGTGGAGGGACATCACTATTGTTGGAATGGGCCACCCTGTGACGTACATGCCTTCCCACATGTGAGCCTGGGGGTATGTGACATGTCATACACATACACAACCTGGAAATGTGACCATGACACATGCTCAGAAATGAAAAGTTGCACACCACAGTGGTCAGGTGCACAACACACAAAGGACCCTGTGCCCATTAACACGTGCACAGCCTGGGTGTGTCTGCCCCCAAGTGCCACCCCAAAATCCACATGTTCACCCCCATACACAGATAAGGTTATGCTGCCACACATGCCTCATAGACAGTGTGGACTGGGTGTGGTGTTGTAGGTGTGCCCCTGAGTCCCTGGAAAGTAAATGTGGCTGGCATAGGATCACCAGTGACCAGCATGGTGACATATGCGTGTGACCTGTCCAGGGACGTGTTGTAGAGCAATGGACCGATCGGTGTGCCCGGCCGGCCCATTGCATTGAATGTGAGCGGGTACGCGTTGTATGCCTGGTACGCGTTGTACAGCAATGGACCGATCGGTGTGCCCGGCCGGCCCATTGCATTGAATGTGAGCGGGTACGCGTTGTATGCCTGGTACGCGTTGTACAGCAATGGACCGATCGGTGTGCCCGGCCGCCCCATTGCATTGTATGTGAGCGGGTACGCGTTGTATGCCTGTTACGCGTTGTACAGCAATGGACCAATCGGTGTGCCCGGCCGGCCCATTGCATTGAATGTGAGCAGGTACGCGTTGTAGAGCAATGGACCGATCGGTGTGCCCGGCCGGCCCATTGCATTGAATGTCAGCGGGTACGCGTTGTAGAGCAATGGACCGATCGGTGTGCCCGGCCGGCCCATTGCATTGAATGTGAGCGGGTACGCGTTGTATGCCTGGTACGCGTTGTACGCAATGGACCGATGGGTGTGCCCGGCCGGCCCATTGCATTGAATGTGAGCGGGTACGCGTTGTATGCCTGGTACGCGTTGTACGGTAATGGACCGATCGGTGTGCCCGGCCGGCCCATTGCATTGAATGTGAGCGGGTACGCGTTGTAGAGCAATGGACCGATCGGTGTGCCCGGCCGGCCCATTGCATTGAATGTGAGCGGGTACGCGTTGTAGAGCAATGGACCGATCGGTGTGCCCGGCCGGCGCATTGCATTGAATGTGAGCGGGTACGCGTTGTATGCCTGGTACGCGTTGTACAGCAATGGACCGATCGGTGTGCCCGGCTAGCCCATTGCATTGAATGTGAGCGGGTACGCGTTGTATGCCTGGTACGCGTTGTACAGCAATGGACCGATCGGTGTGCCCGGCCGGCCCATTGCATTGAATGTGAGCGGGTACGCGTTGTATGCCTGGTACGCGTTGTACAGCAATGGACCGATCGGTGTGCCCGGCTGGCCCATTGCATTGAATGTGAGCGGGTACGCGTTGTAGAGCAATGGACCGATCGGTGTGCCCGGCCGGCCCATTGCATTGAATGTGAGCGGGTACGCGTTGTAGAGCAATGGACCGATCGGTGTGCCCGGCCGGCCCATTGCATTGAATGTGAGCGGGTACGCATTGTATGCCTGGTACGCGTTGTACGGCAATGGACCGATCGGTGTGCCCGGCCGGCCCATTGCATTGAATGTGAGCGGGTACGCGTTGTAGAGCAATGGACCGATCGGTGTGCCCGGCCGGCCCATTGCATTGAATGTGAGCGGGTACGCGTTGTATGCCTGGTACGCGTTGTACAGCAATGGACTGAACGGTGCGCACACATTGGCTGGGGCCTGGCATGGCAACGGACGCGTTTTCGAAGCTTCAAGGAGTCTGATGCAGTGAATTCAGTTGGCCAGCCACAACAATGTTGCAAAATCATGGGTGTCATGAAGTTGAAGATTTGAAGGATGCTGTGGGCGTGTATTAGTGCTGCAATTCCATGGATAGGTCAAATTCAGAAGATGCAAACGACTTGGACCTATCACTTTGCACACATGGGACAGTATCTGCCTCTGCAGCACACATATAATGCTGGCTGTTCCCCTGAGAGCTCACTTGCCTGCACTAGATGCTCCAGGACGACATCTGCCACCAACACTGCTGCTGTTTATGCATCCTCTGGCTCCTGCAATGGCACGTACTGTGGGGAGAGCCCCAGACTTCAGCCTTGAGGAGAACCAGGCCCTGCTGGACAGCCTCCTTCCACAGTACAGCAAGCTGTATGGGACACCAGGGGAGCAGGTGAGTGTGCTGTCCACTCCCTCACTAATTGTGCATGTTGTCTGACTAGCAGGGCTTTCAGTGTGCACACCACTGGCTAGCATGCCCACTGAGTAGTTGTCACACCCCAAAGTGTGTAGTCACATGCACAGAACTGGTACAGTGCAGTGACAGTGCATTCCAACTAGGTTTACTTCCCATGCAATGATACCATGTAGTGACTGCTGGCAAACTGTTCATAGCCATTGTTGCACTGCATGTGTACATCATATGCCCCTGTGATTGAGACATGTATATCCAACTGTGTGATGCACGTATATGTTGCATGTGTAGTAATGGCCTTTTCACTTTGTCATCCTCACAGGTTGATGCCCACCAGAAGCAGGAAATCTGGCTGACCATCGCCCGGAAAGTAAGATCCGTGGGGGTCTACAGGCGCAGGATCCGCAACTGCCAAAAGAGGTGGCAGGACCTTCGTGGCTGGACACGGAGGATCGCAAGGGTCCAGCTGAAGCTGTCGCCTCCTCGCAGGAGGGGCGGACACCGGACCCTGACCCCCCACATGCTCCGGATCCTGGCGGTGGTCTTCCCTGACCTGGATGGGCAGCTGAAGGACAGACAGCAGCAAGGAGGGGTGAGTCCATGACTGCACTGTGCACTTTTTCTGCCATGCTATGTGCCCTCCTCTGGCCTGGTTAAACTTCCACAGTACATCAGTCATGTGGTCCAGGACCCATGTCCCTCATTTGTTACATGCCAACTTCTCCTC
This sequence comes from Calotriton arnoldi, assembly GCA_963921515.1. Lineage (NCBI taxonomy): Eukaryota > Metazoa > Chordata > Amphibia > Caudata > Salamandridae > Calotriton > Calotriton arnoldi. The sequence goes on from CAWUFW010001590.1 coordinate 2,328,167, forward strand.
TGTTACGCATATGTGTGGCCCTTATAGTCAGGTAATTGTCTAATTTGGGGACTGTGTCATTGCATTTTGCTTTGCTCAAGGTGGGGGACAGCATTTGTTCCCGTGACTATGTTGTGCAATTCATGGGTGGGTCAATTGCTTACACAATGCCTAAGTTCTGACATAGGATCTGCGTGTAACTTTGATATGTGGTCCGCTTGCTGCTCTGACTCACCACATGTCCCTGGGGAATGTGGCACACACCCATGCTGCTGGTGGGAACAATATTTGGGCCTCAGGAGTATGTGTATCCAGTGTGTCACACATGCTTAGCCACCTGCCTACTGTCCAGGACTCATCCCTCATACAGGTGGAGCTGGACTGTCATGCCTACTCCAGTGCATACAATACACTCTGTACTCCCACTCCTGTGTATCATCTGGCATGTTGTGGTCAGTGAAATGTACCCTCAGGTGTCTGCCTCTGTCTCATTGTGCTGTGTCTTCGTTGTCAGGACTACTGGTATGTTCATCGTTTGGGGCTCAGCATGCCATCTGAGATGTGAACATGATAGACGATACTTCTGTGACTTATAGGTGTCTGATCACTTGACTGTGCACACAGGTGTTTGCGACTGTGGCTTTCAAGCAGCTGTATTTTCATTCACAGCACACTGTGAGGTGCACATGTTCAGAGAGTTGTGTTTCATGTCCCCCATATGTCCAGTTGGTATGACGTGGACAAATAGTAGTACAGATGATGTGGTTTTTGGGGGGTGGACATGTGCACTTGCATTCCCCATGCCCTCGGATTGTGACACAGTGCAGACTGTTGTTGTCTGGCTGCCATGGCCATGTGACTTGAGACAGTTATGTATGACTTTGCACGCATTCCTGTGTCATGGCATTCAACTTCCTGGGACTGATCCTGCAGGGGATTGACATGTGCAACATGCACCCCATTGTGGCATTGACTATCCGGACATGGGTGCATCATGGTGTCTGATGCTGGTATGCATCACATGCATACCTAATTAGAATCTGGCCATCCCTTCATCCGGACACCTGCACTGACTCAGTGGCAAGAGATGTGATGTGTGTATGTTCACATGCTTCACCGTGTTCCCTGCAATGTCCAACAACTGTGTAGGTGGTGCATGTGTCCACACTGGGGTCTTACCATCAGACAGGCACCAGACAGATGGGTGCAAGGGCAGGAGGGGTGTGAGTCCCATGGTTGACCATCAGACTGACAATTGGCTTCCCCGAATCTGTGTGAGGACTTTAGGCAATGTTCAACTAAGGATGCCAGGGCTTGCTCTGTAATGTGCTGTACTTACTGTGGTATGTGCGGTCAGTGCAGGTGACTGATGTTTGTCTGTTTCCCTAATTGTTTGCAGATACATCCACGGCCACAGGAGGGGACAGCTCCACGGACCAGGAGGAGCAGCGAAGCCAGACTGGGTCAGCATTGGACGAGTGGTCAGAGGGACCCAGTGGCACGGAGGGCGAGGGGAGCCACACCGAGGAGTCCTCAGCACCATCCACCTCAGCTGGGGACCACAGCAGCTCGGAGGATGACTCCCTTGTGGAGGCGGGTCTCGGCAGCCACCAAAGGCCAGCTAGTCTGTCTGGCCCCGCCACCACCACCACCACCACCACCACCGCCCTCCCATCGGCTCCCATTCCTGAGGTCCGTGGAGGCTCCCGTGCTCGGGAGCGTGTCTCCTTCATGCCAGGCACCGCAGCCCCTGCCCCTGTGTCCCCTGCTGCCCTGAGTGAGGAGTCTGTGTACCTCCTTTGGCAGCTCCATGTAGGGCAGACAGCAATGCTGAGTGTCCTCCATGCACACACCACTCTGTTGACACAGCTGGTGTCGTTCATGGAGGGCATCTCGACGGGTATGTCTGCCCTACAGAGGAGCAATAGGTCCATGGACTCCTCCCTGATGGCAGCAGTGTCCCTCCTCCAACAGTCCCTCACCCCTCCCACCTCTGCCCCATCCACACTTCCTGCCCCCTACCTGTCCAAAGCACATGCACACCTGCACAGTCATCCACACACACAGACACGAGCAGCACAGACACACCCAAGAGTAAGGCAAGACGTGCACACAAGCATCCTCAGGGAACTGATACCACAGACACAGGGGATCGGGAACACACACACACACAGGCATCCACATTCACTCCACAGTCCTCCAAATCCTCTCCCCCAAGACCCCTTCCCTTGCCTCGCCTGCTACCGCACATACACAGCAGGTCTTCCTGTGTGACCTCGGCCTCTTCCCTACCATTCCTGCTGACCCAGCACACCAGGGGAAGAGGAAGTCCACCCACAAAGAGAGGAGTGCCCCTCGCCCCCGGACACCCTCCCCCAGGCGCAGGCAGACACAGGAGCCCATTCGGAAGTCCCCCCGGAGCAGGAAGAGCAAGACCCCACCACCACCACCACGCAGCTCCAGCGCCCAGTCTCTCTCCTCCATCCCCCAGGCCACCACTGCACAGGTTCCCCCGCCACACCCTGCCCCAGGTTCCCCCACACACCGATACCGCATCCCCAGACTGCTTAGGCCCTCCCCCCTGCCACTTGCTCTTCCACCCCCAACCCAGACGCTCTGCCTGTTAGTGGCACTGTTGTGGGGACCGGGTTCCCCCCCTCTGTCCTGCCCACCTCATCTGCCCACCCTTCCACTCCTTGGAGTCATGCACTGCAGTGGAGTCCACAACCACCACGTCTGACTCGGGCACTGCAGTGGGTACCCAGTCCACTACATCAGTCCAGCCCACTGCAGTGGTTGCGGCACCCACACCAACTGACTTGTGTACCACGGTGGTGCCGGCCCCCCCTGAGTCAGACACCTCCACTGCAGTTGCCGGTGACACTCCTGCAGCCACCTCCCCTTCACTGCCTCACTCTGCCATCCCCTGATCCTGTCCCTGCGGTGCCTGGCCTGCCCCTTGTATGCCCCTCCAAGGGTGATGTCCCCCAACCGTACCAGTGCAGGCAAGCAATGTGTGACCAGTTGTCACTTCTCACCCCGTTGGTACTGTGATTTTGGACTGGCCATTGGCCTTAGTTTCTTTTGGACTTCCGTTTTTACCCTGACATTTGCTGAATAATGCCTCTTTTTGTTTACTTTTGGGTTTTCTTTTGATGTACATGATGTGGATGAGTAGCATCCTGCATTTGCAGTTGTAATAGTGTTCACATCAGGACGATGAAGTGTTGCAGTGATGGACTCCATGTGGTCCATGGGATATGTGTCCTGTTGTATTCTGGATCTATGGCATCCTTTGCTACAGTCTGAGAGTGTAATGTTCAGCATTTGACACAGGGATGTCCTTTTTGCATTAGTAAATGAACATCTTTGTCTTACACTGATGCACATCTGGTGGGCTTACCACTGTTCAATGTTCCAATTTCCCTGACTGTGTGCCCAGCTCCACTGGACATGCAGTTTTGCACATCAATGTCGAAGGACTCATCTGTGTATACAGTGCAACTTGCTTGACAGGTGTTTGGTGTGTGTGCAGATGACTGACATGACACCCCCGTACCCAGGCTGATGTGAGCAGAGCCTTCTGTGTGTTGTGGTTGTTGACTCACTGACGGAGTGTTCTGCTGACATGTTTGGGTCGTGCACAGATAAGGTTTGGCACAGCGGACCTTCCACAGGAGTGGTGTGCCCTCATGGCAGTGTGTAATCTGGTGACATTGCGTGGGCCTGTGTTGTGTAAGCATGTCTGTGCATGTTCCCTTCCCTTTTCCTACACAGGCTGTGTCCCTAGGGATGTTCCTGTTTGTGATGCTTGCTGAGTTGTTCTGTGTTCATCCAGCATCTTGGACCTGGTTTCTCTGTGATGTGGGTGCATGGCAAACTAATGTTCATGAGGTTGTCATCCCAGGTTGTCTTTGTTGTCAGTGCTGGGGATGCGGGCAAACGCAGATGGGACACATTCAGGATTCCCCTTGGCACTTGTTGTTTACAAGAGTAATGTGATTTACAGTTTGTGTTAGCTTACAGTGATTGTGACACGTTGTGTGTGTGACAGCTGCCACTCCTCAGGGTCAGAGCTGCAATGTTGGTAGTTGTGTACGTGTGTTCTTCGTGTGTCACCTTGGCTTCTTCATTGGTGTGTGACTATGGCCAGGATCCCATTGATTGTGGTGGATTTCACATCATGCCCATGTACAGCATACTGTACTGTGTGTCAGACATTGACAAGTCTTGTTGACTGGCCATGTGTGATGGGTTTCTGCACCTTGGTTCCCACCACCACCCCTGGTATTGTCATGGGTGCATGTGCAATGTCACCAGTCCATGTGAGCTTCACTGCTGCACATTGGTGGAGATCAGGGTGTGTGGTGTTGAGTGTGTGCAAAAGTGAGTTGTTGCACGGCAAGACCCCTACCTCCATATTGGCCTTGGCTGGCAGGCGTGCTGATTGATTGGAGCTTGTGTAGGTGTGATGGTAGTTAGTTGCTCAGGACACATGGCTGGGGTTCACAGTGTGAACGACATCTAACATTGTCATCACAGTGTGATTATCATGCAGGCTAGTGTCAGCACAATATGGGGTCCCCGGGGGTAGTGCTGTGGTGGGTCTGTCTCTTGCTGTGTTAGTTGCTGTTCCTACAAGCTTGTGTGACATGTGTAATGTGTGCTCCCTCTCATCTAACAATGCCTGATTGCCCACATAGGGGATTTGGATCCATGAGTTACTTTTGTGTGGCACTGTATGTGCATCTGTGTAATTGGTATTGAGGTCTCATCATGTGTTGTGTGGTTGCCTGGGGACACTGGCACCCCCCCTCACCTGTTGTGTTTGATGTGCAGTGTGGGTCTGCCTGTTTGTGCATCTGCACCACTGCATTGGCATATCTTTAGTGTGCTATTGGCTGTATGTTGTTTGGTGGGTTTCACCTGCTGTCCCTGGGACTCCTAGGTCATCAGTCAGCACAATGATCATTGTTTGTGTGTCCCATTGCTGCCATGGTATGTTATTTGTTCACCTCACATCTACAGTCTCCACAGGGTATCTACATTAGTGTGCCCATTGGTGCAAATATGTGGGTCTGCATTATGATGGTCACTTCTGTCATTGTGTCATTGATGGATGTTGACAGTGTCAGCCCCCATGGGTGATGTTTGTCTGCACATGGCCAAAGGTATGTCTTATTTGCACTGCACTGTTTGCCTCCCCCAATCTATGTTGCTATGGGACACAAGCACTACTTTGACACTGATGTGTTTGTTGTTCTGTGACCAGGAATCATCCATGCAGTTTGGCAGTTGCAGCTTTTTCAATGTCAACACTTACCTTTTGGTCACTGTGATGATGGGTGTTTAGACCCCATTGCCACAATGTTCAAAATGTGCTTCAGCTATGGACCCCACACTTACCTTTTGGTCACTGTGATGATGGGGGTTTAGACCCCATTGCCACAATGTGCAAAATGTGCTTCAGCTATGGACCCCACACTTACCTTTTGGTCACTGTGATGATGGGGGTTGGACCCCATTGCCACAATGTTCAAAATGTGCTTCAGCTATGGACCCCACACTTACCTTATGGTCACTGTGATGATGGGGGTTTATACCCCATTGCCACAATGTGCAAAATGTGCTTCAGCTATGGACCCCACACTTACCTTTTGGTCACTGTGATGATGGGGGTTGGACCCCATTGCCACAGTGGTCATGGTCTGCTTGCATTGTGGGGGCCACACACATTTATGTGTGACACATGTGATAGGGGGTCACATTGTATGTTCAAAGTCATGGTCAGTGTTGTAGGCATTTGACACAGTCTACACACGCATGTCATGGTGTTGGGGGATGTCTTTTTGTTGCATTCCTTATGTTGGTGTGTGCTTGTTGTGTCATGCATTAGCCATCCTGTGAGTGGGGGTGTTGTTGGTGGTAGGCATCCTGCCCCCATGGGTAGGGGTGGTAGTAGTGACAGGCATCCAGCCCCCATGGGTAGAGGTGGTAGACATCCAGCCCCCATGGGTAGGGGTGGTAGTAGTGACAGGCATCCAGCCCCCATGGGTAGAGGTGGTAGTGGTGGTAGGCATCCTGCACCCCATGGGTAGAGGTGGTAGTAGTGACAGGCATCCAGCCCCCCATGGGTAGAGGTGGTAGTAGTGACAGGCATCCAGCCCCCATGGTTAGAGGTGGTAGTAGTGGTAGGCATCCAGCCCCCATGGGTAGGGGTGGTAGTAGTGACAGCCATCCAGCCCCCATGGGTAGAGGTGGTAGTAGTGGTAGGCATCCAGCCCCCATGGGTAGAGGTGGTAGTAGTGACAGGCATCCTGCCCCCATGGGTAGAGGTGGTAGTAGTGGTAGGCATCCAGCCCCCCATGGGTAGGGGTGGTAGTAGTGACAGGCATCCAGCCCCCATGGGTAGAGGTGGAAGTGGTGACAGGCATCCAGCCCCCATGGGTAGAGGTGGTAGTAGTGGTAGGCATCCAGCCCCCATGGGTAGAGGTGGTAGTGGTGGTAGGCATCCAGCCCCCATGGGTAGGGGTGGTAGTAGTGACAGGCATCCAGCCCCCATGGGTAGAGGTGGTAGTAGTGGTAGGCATCCAGCCCCCCATGGGTAGGGGTGGTAGTAGTGACAGCCATCCAGCCCCCCATGGGTAGAGGTGGTAGTAGTGGTAGGCATCCAGCCCCCCATGGGTAGAGGTGGTAGTAGTGACAGGCATCCTGCCCCCCATGGGTAGGGGTGGTAGTAGTGACAGCCATCCACCCCCCATGGGTAGAGGTGGTAGTGGTGGTAGGCATCCTGCACCCCATGGGTTGAGGTGGTAGTAGTGACAGGCATCCAGCCCCCCATGGGTAGAGGTGGTAGTAGTGACAGGCATCCAGACCCCCATGGGTAGAGGTGGTAGTAGTGGTAGGCATCCAGCCCCCCATGGGTAGGGGTGGTAGTAGTGACAGCCATCCAGCCCCCCATGGGTAGAGGTGGTAGTAGTGGTAGGCATCCAGCCCCCCATGGGTAGAGGTGGTAGTAGTGACAGGCATCCTGCACCCCCATGGGTAGAGGTGGTAGTAGTGGTAGGCTTCCAGCCCCCCATGGGTAGGGGTGGTAGTAGTGACAGGCATCCAGCCCCCCATGGGTAGAGGTGGTAGTGGTGACAGGCATCCAGCCCTCCATGGGTAGAGGTGGTAGTAGTGGTAGGCATCCAGCCCCCCATGGGTAGAGGTGGTAGTGGTGGTAGGCATCCAGCCCCCATGGGTAGGGGTGGTAGTAGTGACAGGCATCCAGCCCCCATGGGTAGAGGTGGTAGTAGTGACAGGCATCCAGCCCCCCATGGGTAGAGGTGGTAGTAGTGGTAGGCATCCAGTCCCCCATGGGTAGAGGTGGTAGTGGTGGTAGGCATCCAGCCCCCCATGGGTAGGGGTGGTAGTAGTGACAGGCATCCAGCCCCCCATGGGTAGAGGTGGTAGTGGTGGTAGGCATCCTGCACCCCATGGGTAGAGGTGGAGTAGTGACAGGCATCCAGCCCCTCATGGGTAGAGGTGGTAGTGGTGACAGGCATCCAGCCCCCCATGGGTAGAGGTGGTAGTGGTGGTAGGCATCCTGCACCCCATGGGTAGAGGTGGTAGTAGTGACAGGCATCCAGCCCCCCATGGGTAGAGGTGGTAGTAGTGACAGGCATCCAGCCCCCCCATGGGTAGAGGTGGTAGTAGTGGTAGGCATCCAGCCCCCCATGGGTAGGGTTGGTAGTAGTGACAGCCATCCAACCCCCCATGGGTAGAGGTGGTAGTAGTGGTAGGCATCCAGCCCACATGGGTAGAGGTGGTGGTAGTAGTGACAGGCATCCTGCCCCCCATGGGTAGAGGTGGTAGTAGTGGTAGGCATCCAGCCCCCCATGGGTAGGGGTGGTAGTAGTGACAGCCATCCAGCCCCCCATGGGTAGAGGTGGTAGTGGTGGTAGGCATCCTGCACCCCATGGGTAGAGGTGGTAGTAGTGACAGGCATCCAGCCCCCCATGGGTAGAGGTGGTAGTAGTGACAGGCATCCAGACCCCCATGGGTAGAGGTGGTAGTAGTGGTAGGCATCCAGCCCCCCATGGGTAGGGGTGGTAGTAGTGACAGCCATCCAGCCCCCCATGGGTAGAGGTGGTAGTAGTGGTAGGCATCCAGCCCCCATGGGTAGAGGTGGTAGTAGTGACAGGCATCCTGCCCCCCATGGGTAGAGGTGGTAGTAGTGGTAGGCATCCAGCCCCCATGGGTAGGGGTGGTAGTAGTGACAGGCATCCAGCCCCCATGGGTAGAGGTGGTAGTGGTGACAGGCATCCAGCCCCCAATGGGTAGAGGTGGTAGTAGTGGTAGGCATCCAGCCCCCCATGGGTAGAGGTGGTAGTGGTGGTAGGCATCCAGCCCCCCATGGGTAGGGGTGGTAGTAGTGACAGGCATCCAGCCCCATATGGGGAGAGGTGGTAGTAGTGACAGGCATCCAGCCCCCCATGGGTAGAGGTGGTAGTAGTGGTAGGCATCCAGCCCCCCATGGGTAGAGGTGGTAATGGTGGTAGGCATCTAGCCCCCCATGGGTAGGGGTGGTAGTAGTGACAGGCATCCAGCCCCCCATGGGTAGAGGTGGTAGTGGTGGTAGGCATCCTGCACCCCATGGGTAGAGGTGGTAGTAGTGACAGGCATCCAGCCCCCCATGGGTAGAGGTGGTAGTAGTGACAGGCATCCTGCCCCCATGGGTAGAGGTGGTAGTAGTGGTAGGCATCCAGCCCCCCATGGGTAGGGGTGGTAGTAGTGACAGGCATCCAGCCCCCCATGGGTAGAGGTGGTAGTGGTGACAGGCATCCAGCCCCCCATGGGTAGAGGTGGTAGTAGTGGTAGGCATCCAGCCCCCCATGGGTAGAGGTGGTAGTGGTGGTAGGCATCCAGCCCCCCATGGGTAGGGGTGGATGTAGTGACAGGCATCCAGCCCCCCATGGGTAGAGGTGGTAGTAGTGACAGGCATCCGGCCCCCCATGGGTAGAGGTGGTAGTAGTGACAGGCATCCTGCCCCCATGGGTAGAGGTGGTAGTGGTGGTAGGCATCCAGCCCCCATGGGTAGGGGTGGTAGTAGTGACAGGCATCCAGCCCCCCATGGGTAGAGGTGGTAGTGGTGACAGGCATCCAGCCCCCATGGGTAGAGGTGGTAGTAGTGGTAGGCATCCAGCCCCCATGGGTAGAGGTGGTAGTGGTGGTAGGCATCCAGCCCCCCATGGGTAGGGGTGGTAGTAGTGACAGGCATCCAGCCCCCCATGGGTAGAGGTGGTAGTAGTGACAGGCATCCAGCCCCCATGGGTAGAGGTGGTAGTGGTGGTAGGCATCCAGCCCCCATGGGTAGAGGTGGTAATGGTGGTAGGCATCTAGCCCCCATGGGTAGGGGTGGTAGTAGTGACAGGCATCCAGCCCCCCATGGGTAGAGGTGGTAGTGGTGGTAGGCATCCTGCACCCCATGGGTAGAGGTGGTAGTAGTGACAGGCATCCAGCCCCCCATGGGTAGAGGTGGTAGTAGTGACAGGCATCCTGCCCCCATGGGTAGAGGTGGTAGTAGTGGTAGGCATCCAGCCCCCCATGGGTAGGGGTGGTAGTAGTGACAGGCATCCAGCCCCCATGGGTAGAGGTGGTAGTGGTGACAGGCATCCAGCCCCCATGGGTAGAGGTGGTAGTAGTGGTAGGCATCGAGCCCCCCATGGGTAGAGGTGGTAGTGGTGGTAGGCATCCAGCCCCCCATGGGTAGGGGTGGATGTAGTGACAGGCATCCAGCCCCCCATGGGTAGAGGTGGTAGTAGTGACAGGCATCCGGCCCCCCATGGGTAGAGGTGGTAGTAGTGGTAGGCATCCAGCCCCCATGGGTAGAGGTGGTAGTGGTGGTAGGCATCCAGCCCCCATGGGTAGGGGTGGTAGTAGTGACAGGCATCCAGCCCCCATGGGTAGAGGTGGTAGTGGTGGTAGGCATCCTGCACCCCATGGGTAGAGGTGGTAGTTGTGACAGGCATCCAGCCCCCATGGGTAGAGGTGGTAGTAGTGACAGGCATCCTGCCCCCATGGGTAGAGGTGGTAGTAGTGGTAGGCATCCAGCCCCCCATGGGTAGGGGTGGTAGTAGTGACAGCCATCCAGCCCCCCATGGGTAGAGGTGGTAGTAGTGGTAGGCATCCAGCCCCCCATGGGTAGAGGTGGTAGTAGTGGTAGGCATCTGGCACCCCCTGAGTAGGGGTGGTAGTGGTGGTGGGCATCCAGCCCCCCATGGGTAGAGGTGGTAGGAGTGGTAGGAGTGACAGGCATCTAGCACCCCCTGGGTAGGGGTGGTGTTAGTTGTTGGCATCCAGGCCCCTATGTGTATATGTGGCATTGGTGATGGCCATCCCGCCCCTATGGTGCTGCTGTTGCTGGTGTAAGTAATTTCTGCATCCCTCTGTGTGTGTGTGATATGTCGGGTACGTGTAGTTTGTTTTTGTGGTTGGTGTCTGACTTACCTTCTGCGCCGTACGCGTCCGTGCCTGTTCCGGTAATAGATGTAGAGTATTGGTAGGACCTGCGCGATGGGATTCATGGTTGGTTCGTCTCGTTCGTCTTTCTCTTTGCTTCGCCTCATCCTTGTCGCTGGTGTGTTCGTCTCGTAGCTGTGGATCGTCTTGTGACGCGAATCGGAGCTTATGTACGCCTCTCCCGGATGCTTTGACGTGCCGTGCGTAGCGATGGGTTCGGCGCGTACGGAAAGCGCATCGTACTTGTCCGGCCGGACGGGGCTGCATTTTGGCTTCCGTGCGACTCGATTCTGCGTTTCCGGATCCGCATCGGTCGGAGAACTGGACCTGTATTGGGTGAGTACGACTGGGTCGGGATTTGGGCAGTTGTGCGCATCGTACTTGCTCGTTCGGACGTTTGTGCGAATTGGTCGGGAAACAGGCATTCGCCTGGCTTTTTTCCCGGCCGAATGGTATTAGGTGCGCCTCCGACCGGGATCGGAATCGACCCCTGAGTATGTTGTCTACTCCCTTTCACTGCAGGGCTGCAATGTATTGATCAATAATCACTGAACTCTTATTTAATTTATTACATATACTACTGTAATGCCTTCCCCCGCTGCCCGATAAGACGCAGTCCTTTCTAGCTATGGCCCTAGCCAAGACCTTTAGATTTTAATTCAATTATAAATATATTTAATATGTTTGCTGAAAGGGGCTTTCCGCCAGCTCTCTTCATCCATTGGTCTGTTATGTTATACACATTTGTTTTCCTCCCACTGCAGCATTCAGCATTGGGCAATGGTAAGCCCACTTCAGCCACTGGATAACTTTACTGTGAGTGACAGCATTCTGCCCTTTTACAACGAGCTAGTCCTCACATGAGAGTAGTTCTCATCAGTGCCAAGGCCTAATATGGCAATGTGTGCATTTTGAGACCATTGAATATTTTCGGTTTCTTTCCATTTTTTTAAATATTGATAAGGGCCTGCCAGTTCACAACAATGTATTACAAAACCCCATGGTGAAACAAAATAAGCACTGACAAAGTCAAAAGGCTGGCAGCACAATTTGCAGCTTAGTTTTGGCGATGGATTACAGACTGCCACCCGTTCTAGAGAAGATAGGGATTTGACTATGGAGAAAATATCTTTTGTGGAGTTTGTCGTGGACTCACTATTCTGAGTATAGTGAGCCCTACATGTGCAGCAGATTGATCAATGGTATAATTTTAAAGCCTCCTTATGAGCATTTGTGCTGTCAGTACTATAGTCTCTCCGCCATACTCGCTCCAGAGGTTTACAGCCTTTCCTGGAGAGAGCTAGATCTTTCGTGAAACACTCTGCAGTGGGGTGGGTATGTGTCCTCTTGATCTGGGTTAGAGGGACCATCTTGTCCAGGGCAGCTGTGATCCAACTACCAATGCCAGAAAAAACTGCATCCACATCTTTACCGACCGCCAGAGTTGTTTGATGTAGAGCCATCACCAGATCCTCCCGTGCCATTTTTGTCTATCTACAGGATTTCTGCGTTTTCATGGGTCCCACATTTGGTATGGTTAGGTGCATCTGAAAGGATATGATTCTATGATTTAACCAGATTTCCTGCTCAGGAGGCTGCACTGTGATGTGGGCAAAATTAGCAAAAATAGGATCTAACGTATGCCCCAACTGGTGCGTGGGCGTTTGAACTAGCTGTGTTAACTGCAGAATACCTAAATCCTCCACCAATGTGTTAGCTGCCGGGCAGTTTTTTACATCAAATTGTAAATTCAGATCCTCTAAGACCAACATATACTTATAGCAGAGTGCATAAGATGGTATTAGTTCCAGAAATGCTGAAATAAAGCGCATTTCAGGCCCAGGGAGCGATAAATGAAAAAACCCACAATGGTGGGCTTACCAGATATTGTGACAGTGAAAAAAGCCATTTCACTATCTTCTATATCTAAGGCTGTGAGAGAACACTGTAGAGTCTGTTTAAAAATGATTGCGATGCTGCCCTCTCCCGCTGCGAGGTGCGATTGCGTCTCACTATGCCATAGCCAACTGCAATACCATTGGGGATGTCCGGTGCTGAGGAGCCAGAGAGACATGTTTCCATTAGAAACAGCAGGTCAGGGGACTGTGAGGAAAGAATGTCAAAAGGCTCTAGCTTGTGCTTGGGTAGGGAACGACAATTAACTGCAAAAACGCTGCATCGCTTGTGTAGTCAGACCCTTTCCACCTGTGCTTGCCTTTGGTGTAGTCTCACCTCTTACGTCAAAGACACAATGATTGCACCACAAAACGCCCTTAGAGATGTGCATCATGTGGTGGCAGTTGACTGCAACGACAGATGCGAGAGGATAGAGTTCATCTCTGGTATAGGTGATGGCGCAAGTTAGCCCAGAATGGGCAGGGGTCCTGGCCTCTGGTCCCATCTGGGCACGGATGGCGTAGATGGGCTTGCCTATGGCCCGCCATCGGTGCGCCTGCTGCTCGTTCGGTGATTCAGCTGTTTAAGTAGCCCCTGCTGTGCTAAAAGACTAGAGTGCCGCTTATCAAAATGGCGTCTCTAGTGGGAACAAAGTGGAAGTGAGTATGCCGCTGTGCTCTACTCCCAATAGCCGCCCGATTAACTCACACCAGCCCGCCCCATGTAAGCCAGTCCCAAAGAAATAAGAAATAATCACCCGAACGCTATTGAACTCAAGCGTTATGGGTGAAAGGAAAATAATTCAAAGGAAAAAGACTGGTCCATTTTACCCGGCCCGTACAAACGGAGGTAAGTGAGCCAATTTGCCACAAAAGATGTCACTGCACAGATTAAAAAACTATCAATTGTGGCTGTCTTTGCTAATAAAATCTCAAAAATCTATGAGGCCTTCCCTCAAGAGGATAGAAACTTCTGTGCAGCGGGAACATTTTCTGACAACCATCGTTCAGGAGCTAGTCTTCTCAGCCTTAAGGCCCCCTGAGAGGGAGCTCGGTGGGCTATGGGGTAAAATTAAATCTGGGTCTCCACTGGAACTGACCCCTGCAAAAATCCTTGTTCAAGCACAAGAAGCTATCCTACCCTATTTTAGTAACCTGTTAGCCAAGTCTTTCTCATTGGGACAAGTGCCCCTAAAATGGAAACAGGCAATGGTTGTTCCGCCACTGAAAAAAAAAAACCTAAACCCCCCACAGTTGGAAAACTTAAGACCTATCTCCCTGCTCCCCTTTTTCCAAAAGTCACAGAAATACTGGTCAATAGCCAGCTGGCTAAGTTTATTGAGGCCAATAACTTATTGCATTCTGCTCAATCTGGCTTCCGGGCGCACCATTCCACAGAATCAGCCCTACTATTGGCCACTGAATCTCTGTGGCGCTATGCCGATGGGGGCCAGATGGGGGCACTGATTGTGTTAGATCTCAGTGCCTCCTTTGACACTGTGTCACACAGCTTATTCCTACACCGGCTAGGTGCCTGTGGTGTGAGGGGCTCTGCCTGGCAATGATTGGCATCATTTTTACAGGACCGTTCCTTCCAAGTAGTGCAAACACCCTACTCCTCAGATCTGATCTCCTTGATGCAGTGGGTGCCACAGGGCTCTATTTTTAGCCCTATGTTATTTAATATCTATATGCGCCCTTGGATGAAATTGTTGAGTGTCATAACGTAATGATTGTATCCTATGCGGGTGACACAACTAATAGTTGCTCTATCTCAGGAGTCGGAGGGGCTGTGCAATTTGAAAGGTGCCTGACAGAGGTGGATAAATGGACGACCAAAAGCTGCCTCAAATTAAATGCCAACAAAACTGAGGTTCTCATTGTAGGAAAAAGCCCTTCTATCTGGTCATCAGCTTGGTGGCCTGATGTAAAGGGCCCCACCCCTGTCCCTAAGGAAAAAATAGCAAATCTGGGAGTGTGGCTAGACACAGCCTTATCATTAGAACACCAGATAGCTGCTGTGGCGGGAAAGTGTTTCAACACCCTGAAAATGTTAAAAAAGATTTTCGATTTCCTTCCACTCTCAGCAAGGAAAATCATTGTTCAGGCATCAGTCATCTCCCAGTTAGACTACTGCAATGTACTCTACCTGAGAACTACTAAATTGAGATTACAGAAGTACAGCGAGTGCAAAATGCTGCAGCCCGCCTTGTACTAAATTTACCGAGACGTGCTGCTGCTAGGCCTGCTCTGGCTAGCCTGCACTGGCTGCCACTTAAGAGAGAATCTTATTTAAAGCCATGTGCTACTGCCACCGAATCTTTAATGATAAAGGTCCAGGGTACCTCGCCTCCCTGGTGAAAACGCCACAAACCAAGCCGTTACCTCAGATTCTCGGGAATGAACCAGGAAGTTATTCCGGGGGTAAGGAAAGCTAGATGGGGTGGTCGCTCCTTTGCGTTTCTAGCGGCTCAGGCATCGAAATTTCTACCCCTCCATCTGAAGATGGACCCATCGGAGCTACTGTTCTGACAGAGATTAAAACATGGCTATTTCCCCTAGATACCAGCATAGTCATGAATCTCAGTTCTGGCAAGTAAATAGACATATGGCATTTTATCTCTTTTATCTGATTACTCTCTTGTAGCGCTGGGACGCTCCGTTAGGTGTAACTAATTGCTTTACACATAGCCTTATTAGCAAGGCTTAAAATCATGAACTCCTTTAGGATTGTGGGTGTTGCACCTGGCAGGGCAGCGCCAATTGTGTTGTGGATATTATATGGGGTGTTCAGTCCCTGGAGGCAGTTGCAATTCTTGGAGGATTCTCTTTTCAGTTTTCCCAGGATCATTCAAGACTCAGATAAGTAACTACAACAAAAATTCCTCCTGCACTTCTACAAGTATAGACTTCATGATGTGTAATGCTTCTGCACCCTTTTTAGGTCTGGGTTTTGACCAGGGGCGGCTCCCCCGCTATGGCAGAGGAGCGTCACCCCACTGCTGAAAGGCAGCAGACAGAATATCAATAAAATGACAATAAAACTGTTTTATTACCATTTTAATTTTCACTTCCAGTCCGCCGAGTCTTGGATGGGGTGGCGCCATGTCGCAGAAGCAGGGGGAGGAGGAGTGATAGGCACTGAAAGAGCGATTGTCGGTTTGGCCGGCCATCTTAGGACGACCAAACCGACATGCGCACTTGGATATCTCAAGGCTGTTCCTTGGAGATATCAGCAGTGCTGAGGAGCATAGGGTACCAGTCCCTGCTGGAGCGTGAAACTGACCCGCTCCACCCAATCCCATTGTTTCTCTCATGCTGGGTAATAGCATGAGAGCAATATTGGGATTGTTTAGGGAGTCTGGGAGCCTGCGCTCATGGGGATTGCAGTGTCAGGAGCAGAGGAGCAGCGCAGTGCGGGAGCAGAAGATCACGGAGACGGCGGCAGGCAGCAAAAGGTAAGGGTACATTTATTTATTTTTTATTATTATTTTTCCTTGTGCTCCCCCCACGTTGGATTGGCAGCAGCTGCCGCTGGTTTTGACCACGGAACTGTCAAACAGTGTCAGAAAGCCAAGACTGAATCCACAGGAGCCGAAGATGGTCCCAATGCCCCACCACCTCAACTGTCACCCGAAATTAATTTCTGAGTGAGAGCTAAAGCAGGGGGGAAAGGGGAAGTGGAAGAGACAGAGAGACAGCCTTGAGCTGGAGAACTGGAGTCCTCTCTCGCTTCTGGGTCTGTTTGGTTTTAGGATGTCTTCTGAACTGCATCTGCAGAGGGAGACAAGAATTATAAGCATGCAATTCTACTCTGCTTCTAACCGTCCATATTCTAGAATCTCTAATAGCATTTACCCCTTAGACCTAAGGCTATTGTTTCTCTCTTACTCCTGGTCTTTTGTTTATGGATGTCTTCTACACGGCATCTGCAAGGGGAGACAAGAATCATAAAAACACAATACTACTTGTTTCTATCTATTTATATTTTAGAATCTCTCTGGCATTTACCCCTCAAACCAAAAGTTGTTGCTTCTCTCTTAACGGTATATAAAAGTTCTGCAAATTCTGTTTAGGGCTGACGATAATTTTACTGGATCGAAGAATTCACATTAGCTTCAGTAATGAATTTTTTCTATTATCTTGTTTTCTGAAATTGCGGCTTTCGCCCTTCTTTAATACAGTCAGTCAAAATAAGAATTTTCGCTGTGCCTTTTCTTTCCGCTGAGAAACTGCCGAGATACTGCTTACCGCTAGTCAGGAAACGGGAACTTCTTCTGAACAAAACTACTTGTATTAAAGAAATTACTTCACAATGAATAATCTCGCAGTGCAGATTCTATCTTCTGTTTCTGCTGAATAATTCCTGTCACAGAATTTCCCTTGTTGCGCATGCGTTTAAATTTTCACCATTCGAACTCAATTGAAATTACAGGAAAGCCTCCCTGACTAAAAGACGCTACTAGCGCCTCGCAAATATAAATTCTCTTCACTGAAAATTCCTGCGCGGTGAGGAGGCGCTATGCTTCACTCACGGCTACAGTTGAAGTGCGCAGTTCCTTGTTGGAGCATGTGCATTAAGCTTTTTGTGCGTCACAAGCCTCTGAGCTCTAGACCGCTGATCTGGGACTGGTAATTCTCTGCCGACGCTGACTTCCTGCACATAAGAGTCTTTCAGAATATTTAAGCACTGTCTCAAAAGAAGTCTTGAAGCTAACTGTCTTTTCCTCCAGAGATGACTTTTCACAAAATACCTCAAATGGCTGCTCTTTTTCCTCAATACCTTCTTGGAGCTAATACTTGCCAATGTGGTCTTGACAGTACCTCCTTCCAAAAGGGGTCCTCCCATTTTAGGTTTCAGTGGGTGGGTTTTATGGAAGCTCTTAATTAATCTTGGTGCGTGAATATAAGAAGAAGGCTCCCAGGATCTTTCCTCTGGTCCAAAACCCTTCCATTCTACTAAATAGTACAATTTATTTCTGGAAATTTTTGAATCTAGAATCTTACTGGCTTCAAATTCTTCTTCTGACTCTACTCTAATTGGCATAGGAGCTTCTTTGAGTCTTGCATTGGGGGAATTTTTCTTTAAAAGAGAAACATGAAAGGCTGGATGGATTTTTAACTGTTTAGGGAGCTGTAATTTGACCACCACTGGATTGATTATTTTCAAAACCTTGAAAGGACCAATGAATCTGGGCTGAAACTTTCTATTTCCATTTAATCTAAGATGTTTAGTGGACAACCAAACTTGATTCCCTACCTCAAATTTTGTACCTACTCTCCTCTTCTTATCTGCCTGTCTCTTGTAGGATTCTTTGGCCTTCTGCAAATTCTCCTGAGCCTTTTTATAAGAGTTCTTCACTTCTAATACCAATTCTTTTACTGCTGGTACTACTTCATCTTTTTTTCCAATCACTAGACTAGGATGTCTTCCTGTGTTCAGATAAAAAGGCGTATATCCTGTAGAGTCATGTTTAGCATTGTTATATGCGAACTCTGCAGTCCAAAGTAATTCAGACCAGTTTCCCTCCTGTTCCAACAAATAAAGCCTCAAGTACTGTTCCAATTCTTGATTTACTCTCTCGGTCTGTCCTTCGGTCTCAGGATGGAAACTGGTAGAATACCGTGTGTCAATTCCTAAGCTATGCATGAATTTCTTCCAGAATTTTGACACAAATTGAGTTCCCCTATCTGAGATAATTATCTGAGGAACCCTGTGTGCCCTGACCACATGTTGATTGAACAATTGGACTAACTGTGGTGCTGTGGGAATGGCCTTCAAGGGAATGAAATGACTAATTTTAGAAAATGAATCAACAAGGACCAATATGGTCGTGTAACCTTGACTAGATGGGAGATCTACTATTAGGTCTAAATATACTGTGTGCCAAGGATAAGGTGCATTTGGCAGAGGTTGTAGTAAACCTTGTGTGGCTTGTCTGCTGGGTTTTCCTTTTATGCATATCTCGCAAGTTGACACATACTGTCCCACCTGAGCTGCCATGTCTGGCCACCAAAAAAATCTCTTTACCAGATTCAAGGTCTTTTTTATGCCCTTGTGACCCGCCATACGATCATCGTGACAATTTTTTAGAGCCTTTCCTTGCAAATTCTTAGTGGGAAGATACAAAACTCCATCAAAGTATGGAAGACCATTCTTGATTTCTTTTCTCGCATCATCCCCAACCCAATTCTCTAGCTCCTTGTCTGGACAACGTTCTCAAATTTCCTTGGTGAATTCTTCTAAATGTATGGCTCCAATAATCTTGTCCAAGGGAATGATTGGCTCATCTGGAGGAACTCTCGCATTTTCTGACATGTTCATTCTGGATAGGGCATCGGCCTTTCCGTTCTTCACCCCCGGTTTATAAGTGATCACAAAATTAAATTCTGAAAAATATAACGACCACCTTAATTGACGGGGAGTGAGCGTCTTAGCCGATTTCAAAAACTGTAGATTACGATGATCGGTAAACACAGTCACGCAATGTTTGGCTCCCAACAGATAATGTTGCCAGTCCTGAAAGGCTTCTTTTACTGCTAACAGCTCTTTATCTGCTATAGAATAGTTGATCTCTGGTTCGGACAGTTTCCTGGATCGGTAGGCCACTGGATGTAACTGTCCAGTTTGTTTGTTTCTCTGAGACAGAATCCCTCCAGTAGCGAAGTCCGAAGCATCTGTCTCAACGAAGAAGGCCTGCTCCGGATCTGGATGCATCAAAACCGGAGCTTTGACAAAGCCTCTCTTGAGAAACTGAAATGCACTTTCAGCGTCCTCAGACCACTCAAATTTCTTTCCTTTCTTTAAAAGCTGTGTGATGGGGGAGACTTTAGCAGAGAAATTTGGAATAAATCTCCTGTAAAAATTGGCAAAGCCAATAAAACTTTGAATCTCTTTCACACTTTTAGGTGTGGACCAATCTTGTATGACCTGCACCTTCGATGGATCCATAGCCACTCCTTCTGCAGATAAAACGAAACCAAGGAATTCCACCTGATCCGCATAGAAAGAGCACTTTTCCAACTTGACAAAAAGATGATTCTCCAATAACCTTTGCAGAATGGCTCTTACATGTTTTACATGATCTTCCATGCAGTTGGAAAAAATCAGTATGTCATCGATGTAGACGACTTCCACTCTGTCCAAAAAATCCCGCAGAACATCATTGACTAGGTGTTGAAAGGCTGCTGGCGCATTGCTTAACCCATAAGGCATCACCTGGTACTCGAAGAGGCCATATTTTGTTCGGAAGGCCGTCTTCCATTCATCGTCTTCAGCAACTCTCACCAAATAATAGGCCCCTCTTAAGTCAAGCTTGGTGTACACTTTTGCGCCTTTGACTTGATCCAAAAGTTGTGAGATCAGAGGCAGAGGATACCGATTCTTTATGGTCACCAGATTCAGTGCTCTGTAGTCGATACAGGTGCGAAGACTTCCATCCTTCTTGGGTATAAAAAATAGTGGCGACGACACAGGAGATTGGGAATGTCTGATAAATCCATTCTTCAGATACTCGTCTAGGTATTCTTTTAGATAAACATTTTCAGCTTCAGTAAGGGCATATATGCGACTGCAAGGCAAGGTGGCCCCTGGTTTTAACTCTATTTTGCAGTCGTATTCACGATGCGGGGGAAGCTTCTCTGCATTCTTTTTATCAAAAACACTGGCCAGATCTTGATACTCCTTGGGAATCTCTTTCAACTCCATGACACATATCCGATTGGTAAGTTGAGCTAGTTCTGTGGCTGGTGAACCTTCCGTCTTCAAACTCGGATTTGAAAAGCAGTTCTTCCTGCAATGCTCTGAGGTCATATCAACCGTTCTTCTCTCCCAGTCTATTTTTGGGTTGTGCTCAGTCAACCAAGGCAACCCGAGAATCAGTTGAAATTGAGGGGCATCGATTAGGTTGAATCTTAAAAACTCGCGATGGCCCTGCAATCCAACCAACTCTATAGTGTCTGTCTCTTCTGTGATGGGACCTGAAGTGAGGTTGGTGCCATCCACAGCTCTGAACACTTCAAAATGCTTCTTTTTGATGGCATGGATTCCAATTTCCTTAGCATACTTCAAATCGCAAAAATTGCCTGTGGCTCCCGAATCAATCATGACAGACACTCCTTTGACTTCTAAGGACCCAAATATAGCGGTAAATGATACTGTCAGGTGCGGAGCAGCTGATTGTAAGGTGTTGACTAATTGTTGAAATTCTGGAGTTGGCTCACCAACATTTCCCACCAGGGCAACTCCCTCTACTGGTGGGATCTGTCTTTTAACCCAAAGCTGGTCTTAGGTTTCTTGGTGCAATCCTTTACGAAATGTCCAGAGACACCACAGTACATACACAAATTTTTGGATCGCCTTTTCTCCCGCTCTTCTTTTGAAAGAGGACCTCTGATTGATCCGATCTGCATTGGTTCCTCTCCGGAAGTAGTGTCTGCTTTATTACCTTCAGACTTTACTCGATCTAATCGGGGAACAAATGGGCGAAAATCTTTCCTTCTTTCGGACATTCTTTCAAAAAGACGATGTTCTATTTGAAGCACCAAATCTATTAATTCAGAAATTTCTTGCGGTCTTTTCGGTATTTAGGCAAGGGCGTCCTTTAACTCATCCTTAAGACCACGGTAAAAGATTGCTGAATGTTTACATTCGGGCCAAAAGGTTTCAACAATTAATTTATTAAACTGGGCAATGTAGGCCACCAGGTCACGATTCCCTTGCTTAAGGTCTAGCAACTCATTGTCTGTGGCTTGATTTGCAGTTCTTCTATCAAAAATCCTTAAAAACTCCCTTTTAAAAAGGTCAAAATCATACAACGCGGGGTCATTGCGAGATATCAAGGGCATAGACCATGCAGCAGCATCGCCGCTCATATAGGACAGCATGAATGCAACTTTTGACTGATCCTCAGTAAACACTACTGATCTACATAAAAAGTGCAAGGAGCATTGGGTAAGAAATATCTGAGCCTTATGTGGATCCCCACTATATCTCTTGGGATTGGCCAAAGGAACTACAGGTGCGACAGAATGTATAACCTGAGTTGCTACCTCAGCTGATGACCTTCTGTTTGTTTCTAATCCAGGCAGCGGGGAAGCTCCAGCCAAAAATTCCTCCATTCTTTGTCTAATTTGATGGGTCTCTTGTTGGGACCTCTTAACTTCCTCCCTTAAACTCCTAGGGGTCCATTACGATAACCGGCGGTAAAAAAACGCCATAGCCTGAAAATACCGCCCGCATGCTACATTGAAATACTGAACGTGCAATTATGATGACGAAGAGCAACCACCGCCCGCAGCGGAAAAAATAAATAGAATACCGCCCGTCCATATCAGACTCCAAGACAATCCGTCCGCCACGGAGGCAATACCGCCCGAAAAAGCCATTTACGACCGCGCGGACGGAATACACACCGGCCGTCTAATTATGATCCCCCCGACATGAGGGCGGGAAACCAACACATATCCCGCCCGCAACGGAGAACTACAGAAATGAATAACTGACAAGGTGGAAGGCCTGGCGGCCACGTCCGTGCACGGAAATCAATGGCGGCACAAACATATACACACAACACGGCCAACAAGTCCACACAGTAAACGACGCCAAAATACACAGACACAGAACCCATCCCAAAGACACATCCCCCTGCCAAAAACATAATTAGCATAAATCCCAGGACACCACGCCCAACACACCTGAAAACGATAGACCATCATGACACACCCACATAGGTGAGTACAAAAGCAGCCCCCTCACAGACCACAAACCCTTGCACCACGACAAAGCAAACACCACAGCAGAGAACACAGAGAGCCACAAAGGAAAGCAGTATACCACACGCACACACACATCACATCCATCACCACAACAACCACCACCACCACCACCTAATCACCGGCACCACAAACCCCCTGCACATCACACTTCAAACACACCACACCAGCACCACAAAAACTACACCACGCACCATGGCAACACAACGAATGCCCAAGTTCACTGCCACAGAGCTGACGGTCATGGTCGACGAGGTCATCAAGGTGTACCCACAAATCTATGGGAACCAGGTCCAACAGACACCAGTATCCAGCAGAAACAGGATGTGGAAAAGGATCGTAGACCAGGTGAATGCAGTTGGAAACGTGCCACGCAACCGGGGGGAAATAACTAAGAGGTGGCAGGACATGAAAAGCGTGGTCAGAAAGAAGGAGGCCAAGAACCGTGAGGTGGCTGACAGGACTGGCAGCGGAACTCCCGCGCCATTCAAGACCTTCAAGGCGTGGGAGGAGAAGGTGCGAGGCATACTACATCCGGAGAGTCTCATCGGAATACCAGGGGGAGTGGAAGCTGATAAGTACAAACAAATGTATACCAGCACACCGCTATGTACAGACATGCACTAACACAATGCCATAGCTCCGAGTGACGAACACCCCCATGTCCAGTACACAATTCACAAGACATCCCTCACATATGCAACAGACAACCACACACACTCAGCCCATAGGCACCAACAAAGAAAACCATGGGGGCATGTGTACAGTCAGCCAGCACCACAACTCCCACCAGGCCCCTCTGTACCCCAGATGTGCCGGAAGGAGCACTCCCCACACCCACACCCATGTGTCAGCCATTGCAGTGCACACCTACACCCGACAGGTAGATATGTTACCCTACATGGAGGGCTGTTTGTAGAAGGTAAACCATCACCACGACTCACAACACAGCCCCCACACCCACAGACCAGCAAGATGGAGCACCCCTCCCTCTCATAACCATGTGGTAGCCATTGCATTTCACCCTCAAAACAAACAATTAGGTAGACCACTGTACAGGGCTGGGTGTCCGTAGGCATGAGGACTGTACTACGACTAACATGTGGGACATGTCACTTAGCAGAGGAACAGGTAGCACTGCTCCCTGTCACAAACATGTGACCAATGTGCACCCGGACAGCAATTACAGAGTCATATCCCACATGAGCCATCTCAAATGCAGTAACACATAACGAGTCACATCAGCATGCACAAGTCTAACTGGAGCACTGACCCACATGGCGTGCACTGTGCCAGTCATCACACACATCAGCAACACCATCCAAGTCATGTCCATGTAGTTGTGTCTGCTTCTACCCTTGACATAGTACAACATCACCCATGTAAGTCTATCTCGTCCAAATGAAACATAGTGGAACCCCAGTAATGTCACATACACCACTGGACCCATGAACCACACAGCTACACAATGCACATTCAAAATCTCATCCATCTCATCATCCAGCCACAGTGTCATGAAAGGTATATCATCTAAACAGCTGCCCCATAGACAGTAGTACAGCAAAGATTCCTGCCGATGACCAATAATGAGTCTGCTGTGTCTGAAGCGCACGTCACACTGTGAGTAACAACAAACAAAATGTAGTCAACACCCCAAGAGCACTGCATTGCTGCACATGGGTGAGAGTAGCACGCACACCAAGGAATTGTACCATCTGCAATACGTCGTGTGGCATACAACCATCACCCACTCACCACAATGCTTGCTGTGGAATGTCCATAAATGACAACAGTGAGCAGATATGCTGGCTTAGTCAGACATACACACACCTTCGTCTCTGTAGTGTCGTGTGGCCAAAACACATGTCCCCTTCTGCACCCATATGTCACAGTATGTACCACAGTACCATATTTCAACACCAATGCGTTCATGGGGCAATACCCCTTTTGCCATCTGCGTGTCTAAGTGTTGCATTTGAACCCCAAAAACATATATTATCTCAAAAGCGTCCATGGGGCTGTACCCCTTTTGCCATCTGCGTTAATAAGCGTTGCATTTGAACCCCAAATGCATATATCATCTCAAAAGCGTTCATGGGGCTGTACCCCGTTCCCACCAAAGCCACAAAATGTAGGGGTACTGCAACACACACCAATTGGCATTACAAATCCGTCCCATGCCAGATGCAGCCAACACACTATTCCATTGCCTTGATCACGCACACACATTGTAGAGACATACACACGCATCCGGCAAATCAGTGCACAACTGTGCACAAACTGTGCATGTCAGACAACTAACACAAACCTTGCAAGGTGCAACACAATAACATTTCGTCTCCGCCCCACAGGTGACGAACAGCATGATGCTGCGGAAAGAGACACCAGCCATCACAGCCAGTCCACAAGCCCCCCACACGGACTCACGGATGTGGAAAGCCTGGACACCTCCTACCCACCAACCCATCTCACAGGGCTGGTGACCAGTCCCAGTCCCCTGCTGCCACGGTCATTGCGGCCAACACCACCGCCGCAACCACCACCACCACCACCACCATCAGCACCACCACGGCCTCCCTGACCACTCAGCCACCCCAAGAGGTGGCACAAACCTCAACATCTACCCTGGGAGCCAGGAGTAGGCCCCGGGTGACCAATGTGGCGAGTGGGCAGGTCGGTGGAAGCAGTCCAGGTGGGAGGAGCAGGGTCAGGCCAAGGCCAACAGAGCCTGGGAGCCAAGCCCTGCCGCAAATAGCCAGAGTCCTTGGGGCCTATGAAGAGGCCCAGGGACAATGGGCCAGGTCAGCTTCCGACACGAGTGAAGTCCTTGGGGTGTTGAGGTCCATGGACGCCCGTATGGGCCAATTCATGACCCGTATGGGCCAACTTGTGGACCTCATGGGCCAGCTAGTGGTGGAGGTGAGGGCCCACACAAGGCCAACCACAACACCTACGCCACCACCTGCTGTGGCGCAGGGACGTGCAACATCCAGTTCCCCAGCGTCCACAGCGAGTGGGCAATCCTCAGCCACAACCAGCAGCCCACAAACACAACCCCCTCCCCTCAAACGTGGAAGGGGCCGTCCGAAGAGGAAACAGATGTCCAGGGATGACTTCGCACGCTCCAAACGCCAGTGAGTCAGCCAGCCATGGTGGCCACCCCCTGCATTCACTTGGACTACCATCCCACCCCACACTGCCAGTCGAATGGCAAATGTCTGTTGGACTGCGGACCCAGGACAACATGGGTACACCTTCACCATCACGCGGACAGGACCGTCAATTCATTGTACAGCATGCACCACCTTCTTGATCACCTTTCCCACAATAACATGTCACCTTTAAAATAAATACACCTGTATCACATCCTATGTCATCTGCTATGTTTATTATCAATGGTGCACAAACGTCAGCATGTTCAGAATTTCATCTGTAGTGTGTTCTGTCGATAGGCCAGGGGAGGCTGTAGGGACCTAGGGGTGACAAACAGAACAAGAGTCCATTGACTGTGTGTGTCACACACTCATCACACAGTACTTGTCATCAGGCCTAAGCAATGTACACACATCTCACAGAGCAACAGGGCACAATGTCACAGCCACTCTCAGTGGCATACTACCCTGGACATGGACCATTGCCACACAGCACACAGTCAACAATAGGCCGCCCTGACAATGCACACATACACATACACAACTACAGCGACATCAGCCGTAGTACATGGTCACTCACCGTCAAGTGAAGTAGCGGGCGATGAGCTGCTGACGCTCATTCACTGCTTCCTCCTCTCCATTGTCCTCGTCACTGGACATGGCTTGGCCTGCAGGCGGGGGCCCTGGCTGATCACCGTTATCCACTATCAGGGGGATCCGCCTGCGAATAGCGAGGTTGTGCAGCATGCAGCATGCCACAACAATCTGGCACACCTTCTGTGGGGACTATGCCAGTGCACCCCCGGTGCGGTCCAGGCACCTGAATCTGGATTTCAGGAGTCCAAATGTCCGCTCCACCACACGTCTGGTCCTCCCATGTGCCTCATTGTACCTGACATCAGCTGGTGTACGAGGATTGCGTAGTGGACTCAACAGCCAATGCCCATTAGGATATGCAGAGTCACCAACAATCCACGCACGGTCCGGTTGCAGATTGGTCATCAGACGTGGGAGGATGCGGTGGCGCATGATGTGCGAGTCATGGGTGGAACCGGGAAACTTCGCACACACGTGTGTAATTATCATGTCCGCCAGGCACACCACTTGCACATTCAGGGAGTGGAAATGTTTCCGGTTCCTATAAATGTGCTCCATGGCCTGTGGTGCAACAAGTCCAACATGGGTGCAATCAATTGCACCAACAACCTGGGGGATGCATCCGAGTGCATAGAAAGCACCCTTCACCGCAGGCAAATCACGGGCCCTGGGGAATCGGATGTACCGGTTCCTGTACCGCATTATAGCTGACAGGACATCCCGTAGCACCTTGCTGAACATGGGCTGGGACATCCCACCTCCACTGCCCACCGTGTGTTGGAATGAACCGGTAGCGAAGAAATGCAGTGCAGCCATCACCTTGGCCGTGGGGGTGAATGCAGTTGGATACACCCTGCGAGGACGAAGGTGGGGTTCCAACATGGCACATAGGCGATGCAGGGTGGGCCGGTCCAGACGGAACTTCCTGATGACCTCCACATCCTCCATGTCTGCCAGCAATTGGTAGGGGCGATGTATGTTTGGTCTCCTCCTAGGACAGATGGAAGTGGACACATGTCAATGCAACACACAACATGGCATTTACACATACACAAAACAAAGATCACTGTCAAAGCAGTAGTATCAACGAACAGCTGACAAGTAGGGACAGCACAGCAACATTACTCTTACACAGATCCCCTTACCAATAGCAAGGACCACTGACACATACCATTGCTATGAGCATGCACATGGGGATTAAGGCCATATTAGCTTGATAGGCATGATGATGGAGTCAGACTGCATATGTGGGTAGCGGCAACACCACGGCAATATACCTAGCTGCTGTGCCTGACACTGCTTCCGAGGCTGGGTGAGTATGGCACACACCAACAACACAACGTACACAGGCTGAGCGGTACACCAATCGCAGCAGCTTGGTCACGTAGAAACAGCCCCAAGGGGGCTATATCAGTGTGGGAGGGTGACAGGCTTTACCACAGCTACCAGGGACTGCTGACTGCCACCCCTCAACAACACCTGCTGCTGCTGCCACCTGTCCACCTTAATGTCGACGACTCTGATGATATGTCCAGGTCCACTCACCGGCGAGGATCTGCAGTCCCTGGATTCCGAGCTCCACGCACACTGCCCAAGGCGAATACCGGCAAAATTCATGTGTGTGTAAGACAACTACAGTGTGTGTGGGAGTGCATGTGGGGGACACACATGTCGTTCATCCGCAGCACTATGAGACTGAGCCTGTGGGGTTCCAACATGCACCGCTTACCATGCTAACAACAGGTGGAAGGGGCATGTAGGCTCTCTGGTGTTTCCCCATGCATGTCCCTCCCGAGTGGTGGTACATGGCATTGTCATGTCAGACACCCAGTGACGCAGACACTTGGCAATGCATGATTCTGGGCAGCTATTGCTTGTGTGAATGGCTGGCTGGCTCCCTGCTGGCCTTCTCAGTCTCGGCAGACCTGG
Source organism: Calotriton arnoldi (assembly GCA_963921515.1). Classification (NCBI taxonomy): domain Eukaryota; kingdom Metazoa; phylum Chordata; class Amphibia; order Caudata; family Salamandridae; genus Calotriton; species Calotriton arnoldi. The sequence continues at coordinate 2,355,996 of CAWUFW010001590.1, forward strand.
GCTGCACATTGACCGCCCAATCCTAGTAGGAAACTACACTGACTGTACAGTGGGTTACATGTGTCATTATCTCACAACTCCCAGGAAATGCGCTAACTCAGCCCTGTCGATTGAACACTCCAGGCCTTGTGATAGGGATGTGTGTGAGAGATGGTGGCACTGAATGTGACCTCCATTGCGGGGTGAGCCATTCACAGGGCGAGTACGTTGAGGGCTGCGCAGTGTTGGACACAGTGAGTCCACCCACAAAGATGTGTAGCCTTGTGAGCTATGGGCCTGATTCACAGAACTAACTTACGTCAAAAACGTAAAGTTAGTACTTTTTGGTATTCACAGAATACACTTACTCATTTTGGTATTCACAGAATGAACTTACTCATTTCGGTATTCACAGAAGTTAGTAGTCCTAACTTTAGGACTCCTAAATGCCTTCTGTGAATACCGAAAGTCTTAAAGTTAGGATTTTCTCAGTTTAGGAGTAGTAAAGTTAGAACTTTACCACTCCTAAACTGAGAATAATCCTAACTTTAAGACTTTCGGTATTCACAGAAGGCATTTAGAAGTCCTAAAGTTAGGACTACTAACTTCTGTGAATACCGAAATGGTAAGTTCATTCTGTGAATACCAAAATGAGTAAGTGTATTCTGTGAATACCAAAAAGTACTAACTTTACGTTTTTGACGTAAGTTAGTTCTGTGAATCAGGCCCACAGTGTCGGTCTACCTGACAATGGACAGTAGATGTGGGCAGACTACACATTGCTCAAAGTGCTGGCATCCTGAATCGAATGGGATGGACAGGTACTGTGTACACACTCCCACCAGCATGCATTCACGTGTGGTGTACACATGCTGTCATGCCATGTCCCATACCGTCTTGGCTCTGTTACACGTCTCTGATCATTTTGGATGGCTCAGCATTATGCCACTGTTATTGGTGGATGTGGGTGATGCTGAGGAGAGTATGTGTGATATTCCAACCCTCATGTGTACCATCCCTGCAGTTGGAAGTCCACCAGCCCAAGGCCTTGTGATGAGCCATTGCATCCAAGTTGATGGTACTGTGTATGTGTAACCGACAGTGCAGCCAATCCCACGAAGGGGTGACATCATCTGCCGGATGTGTGACCATGTTGCGGCGACTAATCGGGGGATGCTCCCTCGTATTGTCAGGTTGGCACGGCGCTGCATTTCACCACTAATGGTCTGCAATTGACAGTCACACAGCCTGTGGTGGATGCACGTTTGTAGGGGCATCAGCTGCACGCAGGTGTACAGTACTGTGGGATTGTGTCTGTTGCTGCGAGAGGCAGTATGTGTCCACAGCCTACCCATGTCCTGGGTAATGTGATGGTAGTTGTGTGATGCAGTGGGTTGTGAGTGTACTCTGTGCTGGGTGCATCTTACATGCATATGCGATTCCTGAGGGTCAAGATGTAATTTGGGCACTCTGCATAGTCAATGCGTTCAGAGTCGTAGGCCTCAGGGACAGCCTGTAGTCAGCTGGTGTGGCACTTCACATGTATATTTGTGGCACTGTGCATACTCTGATTTCGTCCTAAACACATGTGTGCGATGCCTCACCTAATATTCCTGATACTCACACATCCGGCACACTGTGCAACAGTAGTTGTGCTCGTGCGATGGACAGTTGTCGGGCATGGGCTCATAACCATTGTGGACTGTCATGTTGCAGTCAGTGTGTGTGGTGACACATTCTGCTCCATGCAGCTATGTCCTTGGCCTAATATGTAGTGGACATCCTTAACACCATCAGGAGAGTGGGTGTGTACACAGCGATGAGTGGCTATGGCCGCAGGGTGACAGTCCGGGTGTTGTTCCATGTGCACAACACATGTGTCACTTATTGGCGGGTTCATTACCTGTACGCCAGCCAATACGTGTTGATAGTGGTTGCTGAATACATGTGCACAGGTATCATGCAACATGTGCACTTGGGAATGTCCTGTGCTGGCTCCCTTGAACATGTCTGTGGATTTGATGCCAAATGAGTGAGCCCACCTCGCTCACCCTCATGTGTCATCTACCATGTGTGCTGAGGGACAGGGGACGGTCAACAGTGGTGAGGCATCGGATGGTGCAGCTGCACAGGAGCTGGGTGACACTAATGTGACCGGCGCATTGGAGGGGGCAGACGTGTGCTGGATGACTCACAGGCCCATACGACAATTGCTGCGTCATCTGAGTACAGAGGTCATGTATCCATGTTTGCTAGCACAGGGGACGTGCACTCTAGCTCCTCTGCAGCCACGCGGAGGCCAATGCCCGCCCTCCCAACTACTTCCACTGGTGCAACACGTGTCGGCACAAGGATGACGGATAGAGTGTCTTTCACACCAGGCACAGCTGCCCCTGCGACCCCTGCTGCACTCAGTGCTGGGTCTGTTGAGCATGTGCGGCATCTGTGCGTGGGTCAGACAGCTCTCCTCAATGACTTCATTGCCCATGCCAACACCTTTCCACATTTGACATAGTCCATGGAGGGCCTACATGAACGCGTGGGTGGGCTACACCAGTATGTCCAATCGTTGTCCCCCCAGTCAAGGTGGTCCTTGAACTGGGCCACTGTCAGGCTGACATACCTGACCTTCCCCCACCCCCCGGAAAGTGGCGCATCTGACAACAGCAGGGCACGAGTCCTGACAGAAGAGGTGGTGGCACGCAGACGTCATGACAGGTAGTGGCGTCACGGAAGATGGCTTGCACCATCGGACCCATTGCCTCCCCTCGCTCACCCCACAGATGCGATTGCATCATAGGAGCACGCGCATGAGCAGCAGCTCCAATCTCTCCCCAGAGAGGCAAAATAGTGAATGTGTGGCTCCATTCGATCCAGTCACCGAGCTCACGGTGAACTAGGTGGGGGGACGCCGTACAGCCACATGGTACCCCGACTCGTGCCCTGGACAACAGTGACGAAGCATGGCTGCCTCCGGAGTCCGGATACACCACATGCAACACACAGTAGCTGTAGCTGCCCTAGCGGGCCATGCCGCAAACACAATCCCAGACGACATGTAGACACACCCCGGCGCGCAATGTCATAGCATCCGCTGCCATTGGCAAGGGACCCATGGTGTGTGTTATGGGCCTCATGGTGAAGAGCCTCTGAACCATCCACCGCCAACGGGTGTCATGCAACTCACACACTTCGCTGAAACATCAGGTAGCTATGCCTGCACACCAGGGCTCGAGTCCGGGTACCATGCGGGTGTACGGCGTCCCACCACTTATTTTACTGTGAGCTCGGTGACTGGAGCGAATGGAGCCACACATTCACTCTGTAGCCTCTCTGGGGTGAGATTGGAGCTGCTGGTCACGCGCGTGCTCCTATGATGCAATCGCATCATTGGGGTGAGCGAGGGGAGGCAATGGGTCTGATGGTGCAAGCCATCTTCCGTGACGTCACTACCTGTCATGACGTCTGCGTCCCCCCACGTCTTGTTCGGGACTTGTGCCCTGCTGCACACTGAGAATGTATTGCCTGCGAGATGTGACCAGGAGCAGGGTGCCATGACCTCCCACCCACCAAGCTCCACTGCCATCCCATGCCCTGGGTAGCCTGTGCAGGTGGACGATGTAGGGGGTACACCTGTAGGCCAGGGGTGTAAATGTCTGGGCAAGGGCCTGGCTGACGCACAGCAGTATCCAGCATGTCCCCAGAGGGAGGGCCAACGTCCACACCTGATGCAGCATAGGTCGTGTGCCCGCCTGTTGTGCACACACTAGTAAACATTCATCCCCAGACAGCTGGTCTTTCCACATACCCAGAACAGTGGTAATCTACCCCGCCGGGTTCGTCCCCACACAGTCTGTATCGACACTGCATGTGTGCACCCACCCGTGCCACAGACCCACCTGTGCCAAGAAGCCCTCCCGCTTCACATGCCACATGTGTGTATTCCACAGTTGTGCTTCTCTCTCAGGGGTGGACATCCAACTGTCCCGTAGCATACAGACTGCACCCAGTCGGACTGGCATCCTGTTTGAATGTTAGGCACCCTCACACAACTACCTATGCCACAGTGCTGGCTGTGCTGGCTATCGTGACTGCCATGGCAGTGTTGCTGTCCATGGCAGGGTACACTCACACACAATGCATACGTAGCTTATCGTAACAGTACTCTGCACATCGGACTGGCCACTGTCCCTGGTGTTGTACATTGTTGCCGCCTGACTATGTATTCTGTGACTGGATGCTGTTGTTCCTGTAGTGGGTTGTGTCTGTGCAGTTGCTGTTTGCAGTTGTTACTGTGTGTGCATAGTTAAGTGAGGCACATGCCGTGAATGTTACCTCAACAATTGCAATGTGTGGTCTCACATTCCTATGTGTATGATACGTGGCTGGGACTTCACTTCTTTCAGACTCTGCTACTTGTGTGTGTGATGAAGACGTGTGTCTGTAACACGGATTGTCTGCATGTATTTGGTGGTATTTCGGTGTTCATGTATACGTGTCATGTTTGCGTGCATGCAAAGCACAGAGTGTGTGTCTAGCCACAGGATGACACGTAGCATGTGCAGAGTGTGCGGGTATGTGTGAGCTTACTTTCTGGCTGGCCAGCAGCATAGGTGTATGTGTATCTTGTGATGATCATCGAGCCAGGGCACATGGTTTACTTACAATGTGTGCATTTGGGAGGTGTAGGTGTGTGTGGTGTGACTTTGGGGTAGTGTTGGTGTGTGTGTGTGTGCGCTCTGGCAATGTCGACTACACACATGTGTTACCCAGGGGCATGGTCAGTGTTTGTATCCTTGTTCGGGTCTGTTAATGTGAGCACATGTGTGTATTGTCTGTTGCACGGTGTGTGGGTGTGTCCTTGCAGTTCAGGATGACTCCTACTTGATTTGTATTGGCCATTGTTGGTCTGCAGGGTGTGTGAATGGGAAGATTGTTCCTTGTTCAATTGGGCATGTATGTACATCTCGGCGGTTCGTACTCACTGTGCAGCCCTGCCCACCCACACTGTTATCGTGTGTGTTTTGGCATGCATTGATGTGGCGTGCAACTGGCGTGGCTCCTATATTTGCCTGTTGAGTGTGATGTCAGAATGTGAAGGTGATTGTACACATATGTAGGACTGTGCTTTGTAGTGACCAGGCCGTCAGTGTTGATGTGATGATCTGTAGGGCCACGTCAGACACTGACATGCCAAGGCCCACGACCTGTGATATTTTACTGGGTCCACAGTGGCAGCAACTCATGTGCATTGACATCCAATGTCACTTGACTACATGGTAATCTCACGAGTCCCGTGTACTTCTCACACTCTCATCCTCTCTCATTCGTACTTGTCTACGGTCAATAATTCCCCAGAGTCAGATATTAGCTTTAAGGCATGTATTTAAGCTTACTTCCTCTATGATGCAGGATGTGGACACTACTGGCAGCGTAATGCATGTGGAGGATATACTTAGCATGGTTACACATTCAAAAGGGGGTACAGGTAGATGTGATAAGTCGTTAATTGTGGAACTAAGGCTTCAGAGTTAAGAATGCCCTGCCATTGTAATGCTACAGTACATTAGCTCATTACTGAGGTGCCCTAGGCTGTGACACAGACAGTATTGGTTTACCCTACCAGACAGCTTGACATCATGAGCACAGTACATCTAAGTCCCATGGTACAGGTTTACGACAATGGTGACTCCGACACACCTGCGTCAGAGGTGACATCAGAGCATGAGCCTACATGCATGCAGCATAGTCTCACATGTTGTTGCGATATGGTGGCTACTGTACATGACTCAATGCCCGGGGACATGTTGTAGGGTGTTGCATTTGTTGTCCATGCAAATGTCCTTGCATGGAAGTTCAGAAGCAGGTGTGATGACAGTTCTCAAGTTATTCAGCAGACAGATAAGCGTGCACTTACAGGAGCATGTGTTCAGGTGCGCGGCATGCATATTGTAGCAATGTGGTTCGTGCAATGTTGGCCATGTGGTCACTGTACACAGGTCCCATTCCTCAGCCTCCCCGTGTTCATGCAGGGACACGGGATATGGTGATGGACAGGGTGCATGTCCCGGTAATGTCAGGTGTCATGACGGTGGAGTTGATGGTAAGGTGTTTGTTTCCGTGTGCATGGTATAGTTGTTGCACAGCTGAATGGCCACTGCGTGCGGACGCCAAGCATGGGTACGGTGTTGCACATGAATGTTCAATTGTGGGTATTGATTTGGGGACCCATGAATTGACAGGTTGTCAGGTATGCGATACCTTCCTGCAGAGCATCCCTCGCATTGGTGGTATTTGTAGTTGACATCCAATGAAGCGGATGGTGAGTTGCAACGTGTTCCTCGTAGGTTGTCCCTTGTAGAATCCTGATGGGACATGTCGGGTGACATTCGATGAAACTGTAATCCAGCATACGTTGTGCGGAGGCACACTGGTTCCATTGCAGTGTGTGTCCTATTGCAGCCACAAACGCCATGCCCCCATACACTGAACAGTTCCTGTCGTGGGCGTCCAGGGGTGAGAACAGGTGTACCAGGTCCCCAATTGGACATGCCGGGTTGGAGAGACATAAATCCACAGGCCAGTGGTACGGGCACCTCCGACAGTAGAATACGGGGATGACGCAGCTGAACATTTCAATGCGGTAAGTTACTCGATAACTTACATTCAGCATAGCCAGATTTGCACAGCCCACTGTCTGTATCAAGCTATTGCTGTACAGCTGCATCTGTCTGGCGTAGGTGTATAGTACTGGTGCCCCGTCCATTTTGCTGCAGGGTGCTGTGATGGCGTGCTCCGGCTGCCTGGGCTGTCTGCTGAGTGCGACCTCCGACGGTGCTGTGTGTTCTTGAATGGATGTTGGGTGGCAGGACTTTGTGTATGGCTTGGGAGGCGGCCACAGGCCCTCATCCCACATGCTCCTATGAATGGTCAAGGCCAGTGGTGTCTGACTCCTTCCTGATTACTTGCATTTGAGCCACAAGGAGCAGTGTTATAATTGTATTTTGTGGTTTTATCTTTCTTTGATGTTCGGCGTTATCTGCCAGTGGATGGTTGACTCAGCATGGCTAAGTTTGGGTTGTGGTTGTTCCAATGGCTCCGTTCTCCTGCAGGATATGTTGCAATGTGATTTGGGTGTGGGAATGGAAGGACATTCACTGCTATCTGCTCTCCCGTGTGTGGGTGGTTCACTTCTTTCCCGCTGCACATTGGGACTTGTGTGTAGGCGTCGTGATTGTGAACACCTGTTCTCAGCCAGCAGGGTTTCTCTGTTTTGGACATGGCATGGCTTGTTATTGCGTGCAGGATGGTATAGATATTGTTTGTTGTGACTGGCGTGCCTTTTGCGGGCAATGTCCATTGTTTGTGCTGTTCTGTCGCAGCTGCCGTGTGCTTCTCCATGCTTTGCACACAGGTGTGTGTCCTCTTTCGACGTCACTTTGCTCCCCTGTTCGGCACACTTGTGTGACTATGTTTTGGCAACTGTGAGTTGTCGGTTGTGGGCATGATTTACGCAGGGGGTCCACGTGACATGTGCCTTCAGGGTGGGGCTGGTGTGTGTGGTGTGTTGTTGTGACCCTGCGGTGTTTGTGTGCAGCCCATGCGTGGCGCTGTCGTTGGCCTCTGCGTTGTGCGCATGTGCGTCATCGCCGGTGCGCTGCAGTGCCGTGCCGGGAACGTCACCTCCTGGTCCGGAGTAGTGGGTGCCCAGGATGTTGCGGGTTGATTATATTTTACAGGTGGGATATGTGTGGGTACAGTGTTGGATGTGTCCTGTCCCCACAGGGGTGTCTAGGGGGCCCATGTACAGTTTTTCCGCCCTTGCATTGTGTGCGGTATTTGCATGCCCTTGTTGTGTGTCTGCCTACCTGCGTCGTCTTTGCGCGTTCTCTCCTAGGTGCTGCATCAGGTACAGCATTGGGATGGCCTGTAGAGCAGGATTCATGTCGGAGTAGGCCGGGTTGGTGTTTCTGTGGTCGTCAATGTGTTTTCCGCCTCCTGTTCTCGTGCGGTGTCTCTTTGCCGTTGAGGCTGTTTGGTTGTGTCATCGTAATTTGTACGCCGGGCGGTACGTCATTTCGTCGGACGGTGTGCCTCCGTTGGCTGGCGCCGCTACGTGAACGGACGCACTTTGATGGCGGGCGGCGTCGCAGGCATGCAGGCGGTATTTGCCTGACTTTTCGCATCCTAATTTGGCGGGAGGGCGGGCAGTTGCTGGCGGACGGTAACTAGCGGTTTTTACCTCCGACGGCACGGCGGTAGTGTTTCCGCCCGCCATCGTAATGACCCCCTTATTCTCTTCTGCTGATTGGGTCAACTGATTTTGCAACCCTTCTAAGACTCCCGCTCGGGCCTTAAGGTCTAAACCTTCAGCCATCTCGACTCGGGTGGAAAACGTTTGGCACTTCAATCTGTCAGAAAGCCCAGACTGAATCCACAGGAGCCGAAGATGGTCCCAATGCCCCACCACCTCAACTGTCACCCGAAATTAATTTCTGAGTGAGAGCTAAAGCAGGGGGGAAAGGGGAAGTGGAAGAGACAGAGAGACAGCCTTGAGCTGGAGAACTGGAGTCCTCTCTCGCTTCTGGGTCTGTTTGGTTTTAGGATGTCTTCTGAACAGCATCTGCAGAGGGAGACAAGAATTATAAGCATGCAATTCTACTCTGCTTCTAACCGTCCATATTCTAGAATCTCTAATAGCATTTACCCCTTAGACCTAAGGCTATTGCTTCTCTCTTACTCCTGGTCTTTTGTTTATGGATGTCTTCTACACGGCATCTGCAAGGGGAGACAAGAATCATAAAAACACAATACTACTTGTTTCTATCTATTTATATTTTAGAATCTCTCTGGCATTTACCCCTCAAACCAAAAGTTGTTGCTTCTCTCTTAATGGTATATAAAAGTTCTGCAAATTCTGTTTAGGGCTGACGATAATTTTACTGGATCGAAGAATTCACATTAGCTTCAGTAATTAATTTTTTCCAATATCTTGTTTTCTGAAATTGCGGCTTTCGCCCTTCTTTAATACAGTCAGTCAAAATAAGAGTTTTCGCTGTACCTTTTCTTCCCGCTGAGAAACTTCCGAGATACTGCTTACCGCTAGTCAGGAAACGGGAACTTCTTCTGAACAAAACTATTTGTATTAAAGAAATTACTTCACAATGAATAATCTCGCAGTGCAGATTCTATCTTCTGTTTCTGCTGAATAATTCCTGTCACGGAATTTCCCTCGTTGCGCATGCGTTTAAATTTTCACTATTCGAACTCAATTGAAACTACAGTAAAGCCTCCCTGACTAAAAGACGCTACTCGCACCTCGCAAATACAAATTCTCTTCACTGAAAATTCCTGCGCGGTGAGGAGACGCTATGCTTCACTCACGGCTACAGTTGAAGTGCGCAGTTCCTTGTTGGAGCATGCGCATTAAGCTCTTTGTGCGTCGTGAGCCTCTGAGCTCTAGACCGCTGACCTGGGACTGATAATTCTCTGCCGACGCCGACTTCCTGCACATAAGAGTCTTTCAGAATATTTAAGCACTGTCTCAAAAGAAGTCTTGAAGCTAACTGTCTTTTCCTCCAGAGATTACTTTTCACAAAATACCTCAAATGGCTGCTCTTTTTCCTCAATACCTTGTTGGAGCTAATACTCGCCAATGTGGTCTTGACAAACAGACCTATTGCTAACAATATACTTAGAAAGGGTTTGGATCTACTCCTTTCAACTACTGACTTTCTTTCAATTGCCTTTTTCAGTCATTGGCTTGAGAATGGGTCAATCACGTATTGGCTTAGCTTAGTGGGTTATTCATCCCTCAAATAATGCTATTAGCTGTTTGGCTGTATCCTTCTACCTCCACTTGAGTGTTTGCATTGAGCTGAATGAGGGACTGCTTTACAATTGTTGCACTCTCGGTCAGCTGCTGATTCCTCCTTTTATCGCATCTTAATATACTAATGCTGCACGTATTAGCCGATTACCTTTCCAAATCCTTGTGTTAGACTGAGGATGCCACATGATATGTAGCTTGAAATTGAGAGCCGGTGTGTGTTCTTTGGCGTATTTTGTGTTCTATGATGCATTAAATTTGCTAAAGCAACATTTTTATGGCTTGGTAATGTACTTTTCTGGTTCAGGAAGTGTTTTCTGTTTGGATGCTATGGCTTATCATAAAGACACAGTACTAATCACCTTTAGATATTAGTTTGTTTTACTTTGTTGTCACGATATTATGTTGTTCAATTTCCAAATTTCCAAATCATAAAGTAAAGAAGTACATGCAGATACACTTTCTTAAAGATGCAACAGAAATACTGGTCTTCCATCTAAAGTATCTAACATAAACTATTTTGCTTTATGTGCCTTTTAAGTGCAACACGTACAAGACAAACTTCATCTTCTGACTCCATTTCATCTTTGAGGTTACATCTTACCTCTGCTAATGCAGTCTATTCAGAAAAGGCATCCCACCCTGCATCCATATTGTTGTTGCTTCATTATGGGATCTTCTTTTTGGAAGAGTAAGGGCAAAAACACAATATCCCAACTATGATAAAAAAGCCAGACCTGCAGGTTTTGCAAATGCTTGTTTCTAAAGAGGGTGAGGAGGTCACTGTTACCATCTCTAATCCATATAACCTCTGTGCAGCATTTTTGATGTGATGTTCATCGAAAAATATATAAATACAAAACAATTACATAAGTTGAAATGCCAAATAATTCTAACTGAACTACACCGGATGCTGTGATTAGAAAAAATTGAAAATATTGTGTCGCTTTTCTAGCACATTTGTCTTTAATGCCTACATCAGAAGACTGGAGGGGAGCAGAGCAAGGACAAAGACATGAGAGAAGGAGGGAACAGGAAACTGCAGGCGAGAGTTTGTGGGAGAAAAGAAGAGACTATTAAGCTCAAAGCCGCCATTTGCTGGAATAGTGCCCAGGTAAGGAAAAAAATGGGCCCATTTTGTGTTCACAGGTCAGTCCCCGACTGAGCAGGGACCGGACTATGAACACTAATATCTATGCTTCTCCCCAACTCACCTGAATCATCCAAGGCTCAGCCCCATCACACTGGTGCCAGCTTGTTGGGGGGGAGGGGGGGGGATTGCTGGCACATCGCTGCATAGGGTGAGAGAGAGAGATTGAGGAAAGTAATGGGTAAATGGGGTGTTGAAATCTGCACCTGCAGCATGTAAAAAATGATTAAAAGCAGCACTGCAGGAAATGAGGGGGTCATCTGATTCGAGAGATATTACTGAGGTAGTAGATCCGGCTGGTCTCAGTGAAATATGCTGAATTTGTCCCAGTGTAATTTACTGACACTGGACATATTCAGCAGTGCCCACACTCAGGGCCATCTTAGACGCATTATATGCCCCCAGGCAAAGCAGTGCACTGGGCCCTGCCTACACAACCACTCACAGGACTAAAAATGTTTAGCGGAAAATTTGTGTTAAATTCTGTTCTGCATGGGGCCTCTATGCTCTTGGGGCCCCCGGGCAACTGCCCGGGGTGCCCATGCGTTAAGACGGCGCTGCCCACACATTGGCTGCTTTCCATTTGAATAAGCAAACTGCAGTGGGTGAAACTGATTCTTCTTTTCGTTTCTAGCTGGGCAAAACATGAAGGTGTCACTTAAAAGACCATCAGCTCTCCTATTTTAGGAGTCTCATCCTTGCTGAGTGCTATCTGAAGCTTAACACCTAGATGCCAATGCAATGGAGGGAGGCAAAGGCAACTCACAAGTTCTTAATAGAAACTATGATTTGGAAGTAGGTATTTGCCATTGTACAACACAGGTATGCAGGAGATAGGCATGCACAGTAAGAAGGCTTGATGTATCTATCTACATAATTAATGACACTAATAACAATTAAAATAGCACTTCCTAATTTATTTTTATGTAATTGCTTTGATAATTCTACTCATCCTAATGTAGGGTGTCAGAGGGCCTTACATCACAAACTATTCAGTGATAATGAATCACACAAGTGTGTAAATCAATATACAATAAATGTTTCGCAACACAATGAGGATTACAAGGTATAGGAGTCACATATCATCCATACTGGTAGGCATTATATGTTAAGAGCGTTTGGTCTGGTCATGATTTAAAATGTAACACAGTGGTTGCGGTTGTCTGTACTAACAAAGGAATATCCAAGGCAGAAGCGGTAACCCACTGAGCTAATTACAGGAAATACAAATGTGAATTGTATATTAGAAGTTCTTCTTTGCTGCAGGCACATAAGTTGTCTTTGCTATTTTATGGTGAGTCAAAACGATGACTAGAAAAACACAGATCTTTCTGCCAAGTTGTTGGACATGGCCCTTTTTGCAGTGTCATCCCAGAACTTTTTGCCTTCCTTCTGGTATTTTTTCTGACCTGGTGTTGGTGGTTTTAGGACTCTGGGCACTTTATCACTGCTGTCCAGTGTTAAAGTGCATGTGGTCTCTATGGTAAACTTGGTAAGATTGGACTACACCTGTTTGGCATTTTTAATTTACCTATTAGTCCCTTGTAAAGTGATATCTCATATACCTAGGGCCAGTAAATTAAATGCTACTGGTGGGCTTGCAGCGCTGCTTGCGCCACCCACCCAAGTAGCCTTTCAAACCTGTCTCAGGCCTCTGCCATTGCAGGGCCTGCACGTGCAGTTTACTGCCGCTGTGACGTGGCACATAAAGTGGTTGCCACGTCTGTGACTCCCCTTTTACTACATATCAGTCACCCAAAAGGTAGGCCCTAGCTAGCCCTATGGGCAGGGTGCGGTGTAGGTAACAGATAGGACATGTGCCTTAACTGTGTGGCATGTCCTGGTAGTGACAAACAGCCTATTTGGTTTCTCACTGCTGTGAGGCTGCCCTCTCATAGGAATGCATTGGGGATTCCCTGATATGTGCTTCAGTGGTAATTCCTGGTATGAGAGGGGTGGCATGATCAAGTTTGGTATGTTTGGAATGGTAAACAGTCAGAATATCGAGTTGTTATTCTCGATTTGCACTAATATCGAGTGCAAAATATCAGGATACAAACATATCGACTGTCAGAATATCGTGGTACAGAATATCGAGTGTAAGGTAAGTAATATCGTTTTTAACAATAACTAAGTCATTAATATCGTTAGCAAAAACATAGTTGTTTACCTGGGGTACAAGCTGGGTGTTTAGTGAAGTACTGGTGACTCTATACCGTTTTTAGCTTTGTTCGATCGTAATATGTGCTCTTAATATTGAATATGAATTTGTGTTTTTAAACATTTTCGTTTTATCTCAGCTGAAAGTTGTTTTAAATTCACGCTGTCTGACGGGTTGGTGAGTTGCACGAGGCACTCCTCCTACCGGTTTAGTGCTCGCAGGAGCAGGGCAGCCATTGGAGGTCAGCGGGCTAGGCTTCCTGCTGCACCTACAAAACACACGCTGACGCGACCGCGCAGCGCTGTTTACCTGGGGTACAAGCTGGGTGTTTAGTGAAGTACTGGTGACTCTATACCGTTTTTAGCTTTGTTCGATCATAATATGTGCTCTTAATATTGAATATGAATTTGTGTTTTTAAACATTTTCGTTTTATCTCAGCTGAAAGTTGTTTTAAATTCACGCTGTCTGACGGGTTGGTGAGTTGCATGAGGCACTCCTCCTACCGGTTTAGTGCTCGCAGGAGCAGGGCAGCCATTGGAGGTCAGCGGGCTAGGCTTCCTGCTGCACCTACAAAACACACGCTGATGCGACCGCGCAGCGCTGTTTACCTGGGGTACAAGCTGGGTGTTTAGTGAAGTACTGGTGACTCTATACCGTTTTTAGCTTTGTTCGATCGTAATATGTGCTCTTAATATTGAATATGAATTTGTGTTTTTAAACATTTTCGTTTTATCTCAGCTGAAAGTTGTTTTAAATTCACGCTGTCTGACGGGTTGGTGAGTTGCACGAGGCACTCCTCCTACCGGTTTAGTGCTCGCAGGAGCAGGGCAGCCATTGGAGGTCAGCGGGCTAGGCTTCCTGCTGCACCTACAAAACACACGCTGACGCGACCGCGCAGCGCTGTTTTACCTGGGGTACAAGCTGGGTGTTTAGTGAAGTACTGGTGACTCTATACCGTTTTTAGCTTTGTTCGATCGTAATATGTGCTCTTAATATTGAATATGAATTTGTGTTTTTAAACATTTTCGTTTTATCTCAGCTGAAAGTTGTTTTAAATTCACGCTGTCTGACGGGTGTCACGACTTGCTCCCTGCATTCCCGTGTCCACCACCAGGGGGCTGAACTGGGGGACTTTCCAGTCTTCTAATAAGCTTCCAGACCCTCCCCTGCATGCAAATCCTGACTTCCAGCCATTTGGACACTTATTGGGAACTAACATCCATTCCCAATCCATGCCGGGTTTTGTGAAGCCAGCCTACTCATGCCTGAAAACTCCATTACCCAGGATTCCCTGCTCACTGCTTAGTCTCCACCCCTGCAGGCCAAGGATGGGTGGAGGAATTCAGTTCACCTGTGGCTGGCTGCTGCTAACCTGCTCACACCTGCTGCATATGATTACTGTGAGCTCTTTTAAGCCCCAGCTCCCTTCAGCCCAGTGTTGGTCATTGTAGCTGTTTACCGGTGAGACCGATCCTTGTTTCTAGTGCTCCCTGAGCTTTTGCTATTGTTTCCAGTGTTTCCTGAGCCTTAGTTCTGCCTTTTTCCTGACCTGCTGCTGTTTTCCTTGTTCCTGAATTAGCACTGCTTACAGTGCTACCTCGACCCCTGAGCCTTAGTATTCCTTGTTCTTGAACTGCAGCAGTTTCCCTTCTCCTAAATCAGCACTGCTTATAGTGCTACCTTGTTTTCTGAGTTCCTGGGCTATAGCTAATCCTTGTTCCCTGATTCCTGGGCTACAGCTAATTCTTGTTTCCTGAGTTCCTGGGCTATAGCTAATCCTTGTTTCCTGAGTTCCTGGGCTATAGCTAATCCTTGTTTCCTGCGTTCCGGGGCTATAGCTAATCCTTGTTCCCTGATTCCTGGGCTATAGCTACCTTGTTTCCTGAATTCCTGAGCTATAGCTATTCCTTGTACCTGAATTAGCACTGACTGCAGTGCTACCTTGTTTCCTGAATTCCTGAGCTATAGCTATTCCTTGTACCTGAATTAGCACTGACTGCAGTGCTACCTTGTTTCCTGAATTCCTGAGCTATAGCTATTCCTTGTACCTGAATTAGCACTGCCTGCAGTGCTACCTTAGTATCCTGAGCTATAGTTAGTCTCTGTTCCTGTTCCTGGGCTTCAGCTATTTCTTGTTGCCTGACTTGCACTGCTTGCAGTGCTCTCTTGACTCCTTGTTTCCTGAGCTGTAGCTATTTTCCTGTTTCCTGAACCAGCACTACCTGACAGTGCTACCTTGACTCCTGTAGCTTTAGTAATTCCCTGTTCCTGATCTAGCACTGCCTGCAGTGCTACCTTGATTCCTGAGCCTTAACATTTCCTTGTTCCTGACCTGCAGTGCTACTTTGACTTCTGAGCCTTTGCTCAATTCTTGCCTGCCCCAGCACTGCATCCTATTGCTACTTTGTTTTCTTGATTCCTGACCCTGTACTATTCTAGTATACCCTTGTAGCCTCCCTTTCTGTATATCCTTTTCCAGTCCCAGCCTTTCTTCCCATTTCCTTGGTTCCAGTTCTAGTTTGCTATCTTTCTATTTCTGCTGTCTCGCTTCTGTTACCTTGTATGTTTGTTACCTGCTTTCTGCCAAGTGTCCCCTGTGATTTCCTTCCTTTCCTGTTAAGCACTCCTCCTTGCTAGCTCCTTGTCTATTGTGCTTGTGTTTAGTTCTACCCCTTTGCTGTCACTGCCTTGCGTGTTCCTGTTTGATCGCCAGGATCCGTGGGCACAGCTGACTACCTAGGTGGTGTTTCTTGTTCACTGTGAGTATTGTCTTTGAGTTACTGTTATAACATCACCATAGGTATAAGCTCCACAGACCCTGCCTTTGTATACATATCCTATATGTGGGTATTTCCAGTCAGTATCTGTAACAGCAATTGTGGGTGAGGAACTTACTGAGCTTCAGTCTTACCGTGTGGAGCTCCCGAGTGCTTTACCCCACATCCCCTTTATTGTTAATGTTGTTTTATATTTAAGTGTGTTGCACATCCGTCCTGGGTTTAGTGATTCTGAATGCTGAGCCGTCTCATGAGTGCCCTTCCTTTCTGAGTCTCACCCTTCTTGTTCACCTCTACAGGCTTCCCCTTTGGATCCCTTTTCTCCTCTGACTTCCAGTGTGATTCTGGGCAGCGCTGTACTCCTCTCTGTGTTTGTTTTCTACCCTGTTCCCAGTCCTTGCCCAAGTCCCTGACTGTGTTCCCCACATAGTCCCGGACAGTCCCTGACAGAATGACCAACCCACATTTTCCAGGGTCACTTGTGAGGTTTCTTTGCGTTCAGTTAGCTACTTTTTTACTAAAACCCACCCTGTCAGTTCTTGCCAAGATGTTTAGCAACAGATCCAGAAAGTCTGCGTATGCTGACAGAAATCCATTGTCAAGGCAGTGCAAGTTCTGTACACCCTATTAGAAAGTCCTTAAACTCTAGAGATCGATTCATGGAACAAAACAGACTTTTACGTGCTGAATATTATTCCCTGTGGTTGGCTGATCCTTCTATGTTAGATTTTCATGCCATCTGTGACCCTGATCTTCACCTGATGTCAGCCAGTGATCTACAGGATGAAAATGAATTTCTACAAACCTTGTTAGCAGCAGAAAGACACACCAGTGCATCAAGTAGGTTTGTGCAGGACAGTTCACCAGTGCCCACCAATGAGAGACATTTAGTGTCTACTTTACAGTTTGAGAATGTTCACCCTAGTCCTGAAACAATAAATCCTCTTATGAGAAATGGACATTTACGTTCAGAATATTTTACTCATTGGCTTTCAAACACCTCTTTGCCAGATCCTGACTTGCTTTTCTGTTCTGATCCAGATTCAATGTCTGTGTCAGCATTGCAAAAGGAGAATGATACCATACTCAGCTTGCTGAATAAGAATTCTGGTTCTAGCACGTCTGCTCTCCATTTACACAAGGTTACCCAGTCCTGTAGTCTAGTAGATATCACAGTCCCGGATACTACAAGGACCTGTGAAGATGTCACTACTGACAACAGCAAATCTACTTTTCACAAGCTACTACCATTCCCAGAGCTTAAAGTCTATGAACCATGTGTCACTCTGCCTTTAGCTTGTCTTCTTGCAGAGCCTGGGTCCTCACCCGGCCCACCTACGGAACTTCAGCCTGCAGCCTTCTTGCCATCTGTGCCCGAGCCTGCAGCCTGCCTGCCATCTGTGCCCAAGCCTGCAGCCTGCCTGCCATCTGTGCCCAAGCCTGCAGCCTGTCTGCCCTCTGTGCCCGAGCCTGCAGCCTGCCTGTCATCTGTGCCCGCGCCTGCAGCATGCCTGCCATCTGAGCTCAAGCCAGCAGCATGCCTGTCATTAGTACCGGAGCCTCCAGGACCAGAGCTTCCAGGCTCCCTGCCTCAAGGACCAGAGCTTCCAGGCTCCCTGCCTCCAGGACCAGAGCTTCCAGGCTCCCTGCCTCCAGGACCAGTGCTTCCAGGCTCCCTGCCTCCAGGACCAGTGCTTCCAGGCTCCCTGCCTCCAGGACCCGAGCTTCCAGGCTCCCTGCCTCCCGCACCAGAGCTTCCAGGCTCCCTGCCTCCCGCACCAGAGCTTCCAGGCTCCCTGCATCCCGCACCAGAGCTTCCAGGCTCCCTGCCTCCCGCACCAGAGCTTCCAGGCTCCCTGCCTCCCGCACCAGAGCTTCCAGGCTCCCTGCCTCCCGCACCAGAGCTTCCAGGCTCCCTGCCTCCCGCACCAGAGCTTCCAGGCTCCCTGCCTCCCGCACCAGAGCTTCCGGGCTCCCTGCCTCCCGCACCAGAGCTTCCGGGCTCCCTGCCTCCCGCACCCGAGCTTCCGGGCTCCCTGCCTACAGCACCAGAGCCTCCGGGCCCCCTGCCTTCAGCACCAGAGCCTCCGGGCTCCCTGCCTTCAGCACCAGAGCCTCCGGGCTCCCTGCCTTCAGCACCAGAGCCTCCGGGCTCCCTGCCTGCAGCACCAGAGCCTCCGGGCTCCCTGCCTGCAGCACCAGAGCCTCCGGGCTCCCTGCCTGCAGCACCAGAGCCTCCGGGCTCCCTGCCTGCAGCACCAGAGCCTCCGGGCTCCCTGCCTTCAGCACTGGAGCCTCTATTTTGCCAACTTTTTGACCCTGTGCTTCCAGTTTGCCAGCCTTCAGAGGTCTCAATACATAGACATTCAGAAACTGAATCTCCAGCATCAGAGACAAAACCCTCCAGAACGTCACAATTTTTCTGCAGTCCTCTGGCATCTTGCACTACATCTATGATGGAGATGGACTTACTTCTTAGGAGCCACGGCCTTGAATCCAGTTCCAGATTCTGGGAGAGGGTCTTTGGAGGGGGGGTACTGTCACGACTTGCTCCCTGCATTCCCGTGTCCACCACCAGGGGGCTGAACTGGGGGACTTTCCAGTCTTCTAATAAGCTTCCAGACCCTCCCCTGCATGCAAATCCTGACTTCCAGCCATTTGGACACTTATTGGGAACTAACATCCATTCCCAATCCATGCCGGGTTTTGTGAAGCCAGCCTACTCATGCCTGAAAACTCCATTACCCAGGATTCCCTGCTCACTGCTTAGTCTCCACCCCTGCAGGCCAAGGATGGGTGGAGGAATTCAGCTCACCTGTGGCTGGCTGCTGCTAGCCTGCTCACACCTGCTGCATATGATTACTGTGAGCTCTTTTAAGCCCCAGCTCCCTTCAGCCCAGTGTTGGTCATTGTAGCTGTTTACCGGTGAGACCGATCCTTGTTTCTAGTGCTCCCTGAGCTTTTGCTATTGTTTCCAGTGTTTCCTGAGCCTTAGTTCTGCCTTTTTCCTGACCTGCTGCTGTTTTCCTTGTTCCTGAATTAGCACTGCTTACAGTGCTACCTCGACCCCTGAGCCTTAGTATTCCTTTTTCCTGAACTGCAGCAGTTTCCCTTCTCCTAAATCAGCACTGCTTATAGTGCTACCTTGTTTCCTAAGTTCCTGGGCTATAGCTAATCCTTGTTCCCTGATTCCTGGGCTATAGCTAATCCTTGTTTCCTGAGTTCCTGGGCTATAGCTAATTCTTGTTTCCTGAGTTCCTGAGCTATAGCTAATCCTTGTTTCCTGAGTTCCTGAGCTATAGCTAATCCTTGTTTCCTGAGTTCCTGGGCTATAGCTAATCCTTGTTTCCTGAGTTCCTGGGCTATAGCTAATCCTTGTTTCCTGAGTTCCTGGGCTATAGCTAATCCTTGTTTCCTGAGTTCCTGGGCTATAGCTAATCCTTGTTTCCTGAGTTCCTGGGCTATAGCTAATCCTTGTTTCCTGAGTTCCTGGGCTATAGCTAATCCTTGTTTCCTGAGTTCCTGGGCTATAGCTAATCCTTGTTTCCTGCGTTCCGGGCTATAGCTAATCCTTGTTCCCTGATTCCTGGGCTATAGCTACCTTGTTTCCTGAATTCCTGAGCTATAGCTATTCCTTGTACCTGAATTAGCACTGACTGCAGTGCTACCTTGTTTCCTGAATTCCTGAGCTATAGCTATTCCTTGTACCTGAATTAGCACTGCCTGCAGTGCTACCTAGTATCCTGAGCTATAGTTAGTCTCTGTTCCTGTTCCTGGGCTTCAGCTATTTCTTGTGCCTGACTTGCACTGCTTGCAGTGCTCTCTTGACTCCTTGTTTCCTGAGCTGTTGCTATTTCCTGTTTCCTGAACCTGCACTACCTACAGTGCTACCTTGACTCCTGTAGCTTTAGTATTCCCTGTTCCTGATCTAGCACTGCCTGCAGTGCTACCTTGATTCCTGAGCCTTAACATTTCCTTGTTCCTGACCTGCAGTGCTACTTTGACTCCTGAGCCTTTGCTCAATTCTTGCCCCAGCACTGCATCCTATGCTACTTTGTTTTCTTGATTCCTGACCCTGTACTATTCTAGTATACCCTTGTAGCCTCCCTTTCTGTATATCCTTTTCCAGTCCCAGCCTTTCTTCCCATTTCCTTGGTTCCAGTTCTAGTTTGCTATCTTTCTATTCTGCTGTCTCGCTTCTGTTATCTTGTATGTTTGTTACCTGCTTTCTGCCAAGTGTCCCCTGTGATTTCCTTCCTTTCCTGTTAAGCACTCCTCCTTGCTAGCTCCTTGTCTATTGTGCTTGTGTTTAGTTCTACCCCTTTGCTGTTACTGCCTTGCGTGTTCCTGTTTGAGCGCCAGGATCCGTGGGCACAGCTGACTACCTAGGTGGTGTTTCTTGTTCACTGTGAGTATTGTCTTTGAGTTACTGTTATAACATCACCATAGGTATAAGCTCCACAGACCCTGCCTTTGTATACATATCCTATATGTGGGTATTTCCAGTCAGTATCTGTAACAGCAATTGTGGGTGAGGAACTTACTGAGCTTCAGTCTTACCGTGTGGAGCTCCCTTGTGCTTTACCCCACATCCCCTTTATTGTTAATGTTGTTTTATATTTAAGTGTGTTGCACATCCGTCCTGGGTTTAGTGATTCTGAATGCTGAGCCGTCTCATGAGTGCCCTTCCTTTCTGAGTCTCACCCTTCTTGTTCACCTCTACAGGCTTCCCCTTTGGATCCCTTTTCTCCTCTGACTTCCAGTGTGATTCTGGGCAGCGCTGTACTCCTCTCTGTGTTTGTTTTCTACCCTGTTCCCAGTCCTTGCCCAAGTCCCTGACTGTGTTCCCCACATAGTCCCGGACAGTCCCTGACAACGGGTTGGTGAGTTGCACGAGGCACTCTTCCTACCGGTTTAGTGCTCGCAGGAGCAGGGCAGCCATTGGAGGTCAGCGGGCTAGGCTTCCTGCTGCACCTACAAAACACACGCTGACGCGACTGCGCAGCGCTGTTTACCTGGGGTACAAGCTGGGTGTTTAGTGAAGTACTGGTGACTCTATACCGTTTTTAGCTTTGTTCGATCGTAATATGTGCTCTTAATATTGAATATGAATTTGTGTTTTTAAACATTTTTGTTTTATCTCAGCTGAAAGTTGTTTTGAATTCACGCTGTCTGACGGGTTGGTGAGTTGCACGAGGCACTCCTCCTACCGGTTTAGTGCTCGCAGGAGCAGGGCAGCCATTGGAGGTCAGCGGGCTAGGCTTCCTGCTGCACCTACAAAACACACGCTGAAGCGACCGCGCGCAGCGGGCGCGCCGCCGGCGCGCCAAAGGCGCGCCTAGGGCAAGCCCGTCTGGGCCCATCCGCGCTCGGCCCGGGCTTAGGGCATGCCCCCCTGGATCTATGAAGCCTTATTCACAGACCTATTCGAGGGAGTTTCTTCTAGGGTGGGATCCGAGAGGTGGCAAGGTGAGCTGTCCCAAACTGTGGCCTGACATCATTTCGGCTGATCACGATACGCTATGTTCTAATTGCTCCCTACCCCTCCCTTGCATCACTGCCTATCCTATTAAAATCTTGGTCAACCAGCCAGGTACTTCACTCATACAAACTGAACTGGCTCCCATAAAATGTCTACTTCTTAATGCCAGGTCATTAATTAAGCACAGCATGGAATGCTCACTGCTCATAGAGCAGTATGATATTAAGCTGGCATTTATTACTGAGTCATGGACTGATGACATGTCAGGACCTGATATTGTCAAAGCATCTCCTCCAGATTTCCTCTGCCACACCCTGGATAGACCACATAGGAAGGGCGGAGGTCTGGCTGTACTATATCACAATACATTAGTGCCCTCTTTTTCTACAGCCTCCAATGCAACCTGTGAAGCATTGTCGGTTAGTGTACGTATTTCCCCCCATGACACTTTTAGGGCTATCCTTCTCTATCGTCCTCCTGGCCCCAGAGGCGCGTTCCTAGATGCTATTGATTCGCTCCTGGAGGAAGGACTTTGTGCCAAGTCCTTCACAGTTTTGGGGGACTTTAATTTCCATTTGGTAGAACCCACTGATCCTGATAATATGAGGCTGATACAAGTTATGAATGGGGGGGATCTTGAGCAGCTGGTGGTCGGACCTACACATGTAGCAGGTCATACCTTGGATGGAATCTTTACCAATAATTCCTGCCTTTCTTTTTCCGAGACCCTGCCTCTTCCCTGGACTGATCACGCCGCCATCCTATTTGTTGTATCACGGACTCCTCACTATCAACCTAAACCAGAGTCAAGGGCCAAGCTAACTATCAGGGCCTGGAATAACGCCAACAGTCCCGCTTTAGGGAATCTCTTGAAAGACACAGCTCCCCTCCTTCCGGAGCAGTAAACTTGTCCCGACTAAGCGGTATTCCCCCAAGCGGACCACCCCCTCAGCCCCCTGGTTCTCGGAGAACCTTCAAGAGCAAAAAACTGAATGTAAGAGGCTAGAACGAGCCTGGAGAAAAGGCTATAGCGCCAGTGACAAAGTGGCCTATAAAACCAGTCTCTCAGGGTACAAAAAATTACTCGTGGAAACTAAGAGGATTTATTTTTCTGAGCGGATTAATAAGGCTAAATCCTCCACCAAAGAGTTATTTAAAATGATAAATTTACTTACTAATCCTACTAGGCCAAATGTACATACTAGCCCTGAGCTATGTGAAAATCTTGCCTCTTTTTTTTCGGCAAAAGGTTGATGTTATTTTTTCCTCCTTTAGTCCTCAGCATTCAAAGGCTAAGGAGGTCTTAGACGAGGCGGAGCCTATTGTAAGTAAAGCTATATCTACTCTAGTTGAGTTTACACCACTAGAAACTCAAGAGGTTATCAAGCTCTTGAT
Source organism: Calotriton arnoldi (assembly GCA_963921515.1). Lineage (NCBI taxonomy): Eukaryota > Metazoa > Chordata > Amphibia > Caudata > Salamandridae > Calotriton > Calotriton arnoldi. The sequence continues at coordinate 2,378,770 of CAWUFW010001590.1, forward strand.
GGCGAGCAGATCTGGATCTCCCCTGGACCCCTGTCCAGTCTCGGTGATTAAACTTTTTCCCAAGATCATTGGCCCGGTTCTGACCTCTATGATTAACTCTATTTTTGAGTCGGGCCACTTTCCCATAATGTGGAAACAGGCCTCCATTCTTCCTTTGATAAAAAAGCCTAAACTGGACCCTAGTGATCTGAACAGTTATAGACCTATCTCACGCCTCACATTGCCAGCCAAAATTATTGAGAAGGCCATGAACACCCAGCTCAGCACGTTTTTTCGCACTAACTGTTCATTGGATCCCACGCAGTTTGGCTTCCGTGCTGAACACAGCACAGAGTTAGCCCTGATTAAAGCATCGGAGGAAATAAGAGAGGCCTTGGATCAAGGAGGTGCTGCGATTCTGTTTATGTTAGACCTCTCGGCGGCCTTCGATACGGTCCATCATGAAGTATTGATGGACCGGCTATCTACAGCAGGGGTTCAGGGCAGGACCTGGAACCTTCTAAAATCATTTTTGACGGATAGAACCCAAACGGTGGACCTAGGCAAGAATAAGTCTAAGCCGTTCTCCTTTCCGTGCGGGGTGCCACAGGGCTCATCTCTTAGTCCCTCGCTTTTCAATATATATGTGTCCCCATTGGCGGCCCTGATCGGATCCTTTGGGTTTCCGGTGACGTCTTATGCAGACAACACTCAAATTGTGTTGTCCCTTCAGCCGGGCAAAGAAGCTGAGACCAGCCTGAGATGTCACGATTGCATGAAATCCGTTGCAGGCTGGATGGCATCCAATTGCCTAAAGCTTAATGCCGGTAAAACGGAGGTTTTGATATTTGGGAATAATGCCAACCTCTGGTCACCTGATTGGTGGCCAGAGGAAATGGGTTTACCTCCAGCCCCCTCCACGAAAGCTAAGAACTTGGGTGTGGTGATGGATAATAAACTAACTTTTGGTGATCATGTTAGCGGGGTGGTTTCCACCAGTTTCTTTCTTCTCAGAAAGCTGAGAAAAATAAAACAAATTCTTCCTACAGATAACTTTAGGACAGCAGTCACGGCGCTCGTTTTGTCACAACTGGACTATTGCAACGGTCTGTATTTGAGTTTACAAAGAAACATCTTAATAGACTCCAGATTGTGCAGAATGCGGCAGCAAGACTGTTAACGGGCACTCCCAGGTTCGTCTCAGTGGGAAAGGGTCTTCGAGATCTCCACTGGCTTCCAGTGAAACAACGGGCACGGTTTAAAGCATTGTGCATGGTCTTTAAAGCCCTGGAGGGCAGTGGCCCAGTGTACCTGAGAAATCGATTACTCTGGTATGTTCCTGGAAGAATGCTACGCTCCTCGGAAGCAAAGCTAGTGACTATCCCCCGAGTTAAGAAAGCCAGCTGGGGTGGCAGGAGTTTCATTTATTGTGCCGCCAGGGCTTGGAATGATCTTCAGGTGCATCTGGGAAAGGCCACGGATCGCCTTTCATTTAGGAAAGGGTTGAAAACCTGGCTTTTCTCTGAATAATCCTCTTCTTAGGACACCCACCAGGTAGCGCTTAGCGCCAGGACGCCTTTGGGCAGCAGCTGCGCTCTATAAGCTTCATTAACATTAACATTAACATTAAAAATATCGTTTTTTTAGTTAGTGTTATGTATTTTAGTATGTATTTTAAATGTATGTGTTCTATTTTTTTGTCTAAGTATTGCATTTGTTTTTTAATATATGTATTACATTTTTAGAAGTTATGAATTTTATTTTAACTAAATTTTGTGTTTTCATTCTGTAGCGGGTTGTGGGTTTATAGGGGAATAGGGTGGGAAGTAATTTAATTATAATAAATGTATTAATACTTTTTAGAAGTTATTAATTTTATTTTAATTACATTTTGCGTTTTAGTTCCGTAGCGGGTTGTGGGTTTACAGGGGAATAGGGTGGGAAGTAATTTAATTATAATTAATTAACTAATAATTTTAATTAATTAATACTAATATTTTAATTAATTAATATTTATGTATTTAATATTTTATATTGTTATTTGTGGTAATTAATTTATTATTAATTATTTATTAATTGGTTGTTAATTATTGTTAAATAATTGGTAATTATGTTAATTGTGCCATTTATTTAGGAGCGGCTTGTGGGTTGATAGGGGAGTAGGGGAGTAGGGGAGTAGGGTGGGAAGTAATTTAATTTTAATTAATTCATATTTTTTATTAATATAATATGTATGTATTTAATATTTTTTATTGTTAATTGTGGTAATTAATTAATTTTTAATTATTTTTTAATTGGTTGTTAATTATTATTAATTAATTGGTAATGTTGTTAATTGTGTCATTTTTTAGGAGCGGGTTGTGGGTTGATAGGGGAGTAGGGTGGGAAGTAATTTAATTTTAATACATTTTTTAATATTTTTAATATAATATTTATTTAATGTTATTTTATAGTATGAATTAATTTATTAATAATTGTTTTAATTTTGTTTGCTAATTGTTATTAATTAATTAATTAATTGTTAATTAATTAGGTTAATTGTGTCATGTTTTAGAACATTGGTGGTGTTATTTATAGGGGAATATGGTGGTAGGTAAATTATTTGAATTAATTATTTGTTAATTAATGCTAATTAATTATTCAAAAATTAAATATGGTAATTGTGGAATAATTTTGATGTGTGAGTTGTGGGGTTTATAGTTGTAAATGTTGGGAAGACATTTTTTTAAAATTAATTAATGATTTTTTGATAATTGTTATTAATTTATGAATGCAAAATTGGTTATGGAAATTGTGTATATATTTTAAGGTGTGTGTTTTGGTATTTATTTATTAATTTATAAATATTTTTGGTAATTGTTTTGTTTTTATTTTGTTTGTGGTTTTTCGTTCAATAGCTGTAATCTTTGGTTTTATCCCTTCCGCTGTCCAACACTTTCCCTACTGTTGCATTCATTGGAGTGGGAATAGTAATTTATTCCCCTCCGCTATCCAACACTTTCCCTACTGTTGAACTTGCTGGAGTGGGAATAGTAATTTTTACCCCTCCGCTATCCAACACCTTCCCTACTGTTGCACTTGCTGGAGTGGGAATAGTAATTTATTCCCCTCCTCTATCCAACACTTTCCCTACTGTTGCACTCGCTGGAGTGGGAATAGTAATTTTTACCCCTCCGCTATCCAACACTTTCCCTATTGTTGCACTTGCTGGAGTGGGAATAGTAAATTATTCCCCTCCGCTATCCAACACTTTCCCTACTGTTGCACTTGCTGGAGTGGGAATAGTCATTTTTACCCCTCCGCTATCCAACACTTTCCCTACGGTTGCACTCACTGGAGTGGGAATAGTAATTGTATCCTCTCCGCTATCCAACACTTTCCCTACTGTTGCATTTATTGGAGTGGGAATAGTAAATGATTCCCCTCCGCTATCCAACACTTTCCCTACTGTTGCATTTATTGGAGTGGGAATAGTAAATTATTCCGCTCCGCTATCCAACACTTTCCCTACTGTTGCACTTGCTGGAGTGGGAATAGTAATTTTACCCCTCTGTTTTCCAACACTTTCCCTGCTGTTGCACTTATTGGAGTGGGAATAGTAAATTATTCCCCTACGCTATTCAACACTTTCCCTACTGTTGCACTCGCTGGAGTGGGAATAGTAAATTTTTCCCTTCCGTTATCCAACACTTTCCCTACTGTTGCACTCGCTGGAGTGGGAATAGTAATTTATTCGCCTCCGCTATCCAACACTTTCCCTACTGTTGCAGTTAATGTAGTGTAAAATTTTGTTTTAAAAATTAATAAATATTTTAATAATTTAATTTATAATATATATATATTTTTTGGGTTTTTTATGTTACAGGTGTATGTATATATATATGTATTTATAATTTTTGATATATTTCTAACATTTTATAATTTATTAAAATAATTATTTAGTAATTATTAAGTAAATATATATATTACATTTTATATATGTATGTTTAATTTATTTTTACATTACATTTATTACTTATAATTGTTAACATTTTTTAATAATTCGAAATATTTTTTTAAGTTATATGTATTATTTAATTTATTTTACATTATTTTTTATACATTTAAAAAAACGATATTTTTAACTTCGATATTTTTAACAACTATGGTGTCCATTACGATGTCGGACTGTAAAAATCCCCCATCTACCATAGCGGTAAAAATCCGCCCGCCTACACCGTCTGAATACTGACCGAGCAATCACGATGCCGCGAGCCGAAAACCGCAGGCGGCGGAAAATAAACAAAAAATAGCGCCCGCCTATGTCCGAGTCTAAGTCCATCCGCCCTCCACGGACGGAAAGACGCACGACAACCTAAAACCGCCCGCCCTGACGACCGAGACACCGGCCGTGAAATTAGGATCGCACAGACATGAGCGCGGAAAATACACAAAAACACCGCCCGCCAGCGTAAACAACAGTGACGAAAATGTACACGGCGGAAGCTCTGGCGGCCACGGCCCTGCACAGAAATCATCCGCGGACAAAAACAAACACACACAACATGGCCAACAAGTCCACACAGCAACCCACGCACAAATACCCAAACACAGTACACATCCCGGAAACACCCCCCCCCCTGGACAAACAAATCAACTACAAATCACAGAACACCAGCCACAACACACCTGAAAACAACAGACCACCATGACACACCCACATAGGTAAGTACAAAACCAGCCCCTTCACAGACCACAACCCCTTGCAACATTACAAACTGAGGACGAGAGCACACAACACAGCGAGACAGAAAGGACAGCAGCACACCACAGACACGCACCTATCACACCCATCACCACCACCACCACCAAACACCGGCCACACAAACCCCCTGCACATCACACACCACACACCGCACCAACACCACAAACACCAAAACACACACCATGGCACCACACAGAATGCCCAAGTTCACTTCCACTGAGCTGACGGTCATGGTCGACGAGATCGTCAAGGTGCACCCACAAATCTATGGCAACCAGGTCCAACAGACACCACCAGCCACCAGAACCCGGTTGTGGATCAGGATCGTAGACCAGGTCAATGCAGTCGGGAACGTGCCACGCAACAGAGGCGAAATCAACAAAAGGTGGAACGACCTGAAAAGCGTGGTCAAGAAGAAGGAGACCAAGAATCGTGAGCTGGCTGCCAGGACTGGCGGAGGTAATCCCGCGCTATTCAAGACCTTCAAGGCGTGGGAGGAGAAGGTGCGAGTCATCATACATCCGGAGATCCTCACCGGATTACCAGGGGGAGTGGAGGCTGGTAAGTACAAACAAACGTATACCAGCACACCGCTATGTACCCACATGCACTTCCACAATGCCATAGCTCCTAGGGACAAACACCCCCATGTCCAGTACACAATACACAAGACAACACTCACACATGCAACAGACACTACCACACACTCAGCCCAAACCTACCAACTAACAAAACCATGGGGGCATGTGTACAGTTAGCCAGCACCGCAACTCCCACCAGGTCCCTTGTACTCCAGAAGCGCCAGAAGGAGCACTCCCCACACCCATGTGTCAGCCATAGCTGCACTAACCGACAAGTAACAGGTAAATAGCCGCAACACAAAGGCAGTGGGTCGGAGGGGGGACAGCTGAAGTACAACAGCCACCAGGCCCCCAGTCCCACAGCGCAGCAAGGTGGAGCACTCCCCAAACCCATGTGACAGCCATAGCTGCACTAACCGACAAGTAACAGGTAAGTAGCCGCAACACAAAGGCAGTGGGTCGGTGGGGGGACAGCTGAAGTACAACACCCACCAGGCCCCCAGTCCCACAGCGCAGCAAGGTGGAGCACCCCCCACACCCATGTGACAGCCACTGCAGTGCACACCTGCAGCCGACAGGTAGACATCTCACCCCACATGCAGGGGTGTCTGTGGGTGTCAAGCCATCACCACAACTCACAACACCGCCCCCACTCCCACAGACCAGCAACATGGAGCACCCCTCCCGCCCATAACCATGTGGCATCCATTGCATTGCGCACTCAAAAACAACCTGTAGGTGGGAAACTGTATAGGGCGGGGTGTCTGTAGGCATGAGGACTGTACTACGACTGACACATGGGACATGTCACGTAGCAGAGGAACACGCAGCACTGCTCCCTGTCACAATCATGTGACCAATGTGCACACGGACATGTATTACAGAGTCATACCCCACATTACCCATCACAGATACAGCAACACCTAAGGAGCCACGTCTGCATGCACAAGTCCCACTGGAGTACAGACCCACACGGCAGGCACTGTGCCACCCATCACACACATCAGCAACACCATCTAAGTCTTGTCCATGTAGTCCTTACTGCCTGTCACTCACACATCATACAACAACGCCCATGTAAGATAAACCTTACTAGAAGTAACAGCGTGGAACCACAATATTGCACACAAAAACAACTGGACCCATGAAACACACAGGTACACAATGCACATTCAACATATCATCCATCACATCTGTCAGCCCCAGTGTCATGAAAGGTATGTCATCCGAACAGCTGTCCCTCATACAGTAGTCATGCAAAGATACCTGCCCATGACAAATCATGTGCCTGCAGTGACTGAAGCGCACGTCACACTTCGAGTAACAACACACATAATATAGTCAACACCCCAAGAGCACTGCATTGATGCACATGTACGAGGGCAGCACGCACACCAAGGAATTGGCCCATCTGCAATACGTCGTGTGGCACACAACAAGCACAAACTCACAACAATGCCACCAATGTAATGTCCATGAATGATAACAGTCAGCAGATATGCCGGGCATGTTAGACAGACACACACCTTAGTCTATGCACTGTCATGTTGCCAGAACACATGTCACGTTCTGCACCCATCACCCACAGTACGTACCCCAAAAGCATATTCCAAGCCAAAAGCGTCCAGGGGGCTGTACCCCCTTGTGCCATCTGCATTTCTAAGCGTTCCATCTGTACCCCAAAACCATAGTTCAACCCAACATCGTCGATGGTTCTGGAGCCCGCATACACCCGAGCCCCAAAATGTAGGAGCATAGCAACGGCATTGCTAATCCGTCCCATGCCACATGTCCACATCACACAGTTCCATTGCCTAGCCCACGCATACACACATCGTACATCCACACACGCCTCTGGGAAACCTGTGCACGACAGTGCACGAACTGTGAATGTCAGACAACCAATACATACTTTGCTAGGTGCAACACAATGACCCATCTCATTCTCCCCACAGGTGGCGAACTGCTGGATGCCGGAGAGGGAGACAGCAGCCAGCACAGCCAGTCCACAAGCCCCCGACCCGGACTCACAGATGTAGAGGAGCTGGACACCTCTTCGGACACGGACCACCCAGCAGGCTCATCTGGAGTGGCAGGGCACACCCGCTCCCCAGGGCCCCTCCTACCCACCAACCCATCATCCAGGGATGCTGACCAGTCACAGACCCCTGATGCCACGGTCGTTGCGGCCACTGCCACGGCCGTTGCGGCCACTGCCACGGTCGTTGCGGCCACTGCCACGGTCGTTGCGGCCACAGTCGTTGCGGGCACCACCACCACCACGCCATCCCTGACCACTCAACCAGCGCAAGGGGTGGCCCGGCCGTCTGGGTCCACCCTGGGAGCCAGAGCGAGGACCGTGGTGAGCAATGTGGCTAGTGGGCAGGTCGGTGGCAGCAGTACTGGTAGGAGGAGCAGGGTCAGGCCAACGCCATCTGTGCCTGGGAGCCAAGCCCTGCCGCAAATCGACAGAGTCCTTGGGGCCTATGAAGAGGCCCAAGGAGAATGGGCCAGGTCGGCTACCGACACGCGGGAGGTCCTTGGGGTGTTGAGGTCCATGGACGCCCATATGGGCCAATTTGTGACCCGTATGGACCAACTCGTGGACCTCATGGGCCAGCTGGTGGTGGTGGTGAGGGCACAAGCAAGGCCAGCAACACCACCTCCGCCACCACCTGCTGTGGCGCTGGGTCGTGCAGCATCGCGTTCCCCTGCGTCCACAGCGAGTGAGCACTCCTCAGCCACCACCAGCAGCCCACCAACACAACCCCCCTCCCAAACGTGGAAGGGGCCGTCCGAAGAGGAAACAGGTGTCCAGAGAGGACTTCGCACGCGACAAACGCCAGTGAGTCAGCCAGCCACCTTGACCACCTACTGCATTGACTTGGAATACGATCCTACCCCACACTGCCATGTGAATGGCATGTGTCTGTTGGACTGTGGACATAGAACTTCATGGGTACACCTTGACCATCACGCAGCCATGACCGTCTACTTATTGTCACAGCATGCACAACTTCTGTCATCACCTTGCACACAATCACATGTCACCGCTGTAAATAAATACACCTTGATCACAATCTGCTTAATGTGTCCTGGGTTTATTCAACGATGTGCAATCGCCACCATGAGCAGAAATGCATCTGCTGTGTGGTATGTCGATGGGACAGGAGAGGCTGTAGGGACCTAGGGGTGAAAAACAGAACAAGAGTACATTCAATGAGTACTCTTGAATGTCTCACGCACAGCCAGCACGCTACACTACTCCACATACTCACCAACAATCCAGCCACGGTCATGTTGCAGATTGGTCATCAGTCGTGGTAGGATGCTGCTGCGCATGATGTGTGCGTCATGTGCCGATCCTGGAAACTTCGCACACACGTGTGATATTACCATGTCCGCAAGGCACACCACTTGCACATTCAGGGAGTGTGTGTGCTTCCGGTTGCGGTAGAGGTGCTCAGTGGCCTGTGGTGCAACAAGGCCAACATGGGTGCAATCTATTGCACCAACAACGTAGGGGATCCGTCCAAGGGCATAGAAATCACCCTTCACTGCTGCCAATTCACGAGCCCTGGGGAATCTGATGTACCTGTTCCTGTACAGCATCATAGCTGACAGTACATCCCTCAGCACCATGCTGAACATGGGCTGGGACATCCCACCTCCACTGCCCACTGTGTGTTGGAATGACCCAGTGGCGAAGAAATGCAGTGCAGCCATCACCTTAGCCGTGGGGGTGAATGCTGTTGGATACACCCTGCGAGGACGGAGGTGGGGTTCCAACAAGGCACATAGGCGATGCAGGGTGGGTCGGTCCAGACGATATTTACGGATGACCTCCACATCCTCCATGTCTGACAGCAATTGGTAGGGGCGATGTATGTTTGGTCTCCGCCTAGGAAAGATGGAAGTGGACACATGTCAAAGCAACACGCCACATGGCAGTTTCACATACACATGACAAAAATGACTGACCAAGCAATAGAATCACAGAACAGCTGACAAGTAGGGACAGCACAGCCACAATACACTTACACAGGTCCCCTAGCAATGGGCAGTGACACACACCATTTCTATGAGCATGCACATGGGGAGTTAGGCCTTAACAACTTGTAAGGCATGCTGATGGTAACAGACTGCATATTCGGTAAGCTGCAACACCACGGCAACATGACTAGCTGCTGTGCATCACACTGCTTCCGAGGCTAGGTGTGTAGGGCACACACCAACAACGCTATGGACACAGGCTGAGCGGCCAAAACAAGTGGGACCTGTGGCACGAGGGGATATGAGACAGTCATTGATGTCCCTACTGCACCCTATGTACAGCACTGTACGGATCACACCTCCAGAAACATTGACAGGTGTACACATTGACAGCTCCATGCCAACACGGCTGTGTGATTGCAAATACACATCACAAGTGACACGTAACGTTGCACGTGCCAAGTGGCAGATGTACATAGTGAAAGATGGCATGTGTGTGCATATGCATATCCCATGCTCCCATGCCAATGTGTACATGATGATATGCCAACAGACATGTGGAGGCTGCCCACTGGCCGTCCCTGCCTATGCACACAGCATGTTCTGGCCCCGTCCATTGTGGACCTGCACCCACACACATATCATGGCCACACCTGCAGATGCATTGCGCACATTAAACTGTGTAGTGCACATGGCATCAGCGGACTGTACCCGCCATGGGCCAGGCCCTTACGGCCAACTCCAATGACCCTCGCGGTTGCACCCTGCGTGTTCCACTATTGAGGTAAGCGTCCCGGGCCAGCTGGGAGCAGGTCATCATCTGCAATTGAAGCTGGCAGACATGGTACACAAATTGCAGCAGCTTGGACCCACTGAAACTGCCCCAGGGGGCTATGTGAGTGTGTGAGTGAGACTGGCATTACCACAGCTACCTGGGACTGCAGCCTGGCACCCCTCAATAACACCTGCTGCTGCCACCTCTCCACCTACACGTGGATGACGCTGAGGATATGTCCAGGTCCACTCACCAGCGGGTAGCTGGAGATCCTGGATTCCGAGCTCCACGCACACTGCACATGGTTATTCCTTGCGAAAGTTGTGTGTGAGAGACAACTGCAGTGTGTGTGGGAGTGCATGTGGGGGACACACATGTCGTTGATCCGCAGCACTATGAGTCAGAGCCTGTGGTGTTCAAACATGCACTGCTCACCATGCTGACTGCAGGTGGCAGTGGTATGTGAGCTCTCGGGCGCTTTGACATGTCTGTCCCTCCCGAGTGGTGGTACATGGCAACTTCATGTCAGACATCCAGTGACACAGACAATTGGCAATGCAGGTCTCAGTGCACTTGTTGCTCGTGTGAATGTCAGGCTGGGGCCATGCTGCCCTTCTCAGTCCCAGCAGGCCTGGCCTGCACATTGACTGCACAATGCCAGTAGGTGACAACACAGAATGACTAGTGGGTTACATGTGTCACCTGTTCAGCACTCTCCGGATGAGCGCAAACTCAGCCCTGTACATTGGTCACACCATGCCTCGTGAAAGGGATGTGTGTGTGTGATAGTGCCACTGAATGTGACCACCGTTGCGGGGTGGGCCATGCGCAGGCCGAGTACGTTGGTTGTTGCACAGTGTTGGTCACAGTGGGTACACAACACAGATGTGTTGCCTTGTGATCTTTTGCTAGGCCCGCCTGACAATGGACAGTAGATGTGGGCAGACTACTCATTGGTCGATGTGCTGTCTATATGCATGTGCCTTCACACCAGGCACAGCTGCCCCTGCACATATGACCCCTGCTGCCCTCAGTGCTGGGTCTGTTGAGCTGATGCACCATCTGTGCGTGGGGCAGACATTTCTCCTCACTTCCGTCATTGCCCATGACATCACTTTGCCGCAGGTGACATGGATCATGGAGGGCCCACATGTACGCGTGGGTGGACTACACAAGACTGTCCAATGGTTATCACCCCCAGTCAGTGCTTCGAATGGGAAGGATGTGGTGCTGGTACTCATTTTAATGTGTAGAGTGGGCGGGGCTAGGTGCGGGGCTACATGCAAGACATGGGAAGTTCATCGGCTTATCTACTAGTTGCAATACACACGAGACACGTCTTTTCATGACCACATCAGGGTCATTCCTTGAACTGACTGGAAGTCAAACAGTCATATTTTACCCTGTCCTCATGGCCTCCCCTCGCTCACAAAAATATGCGTTTGCACCTGGGAAGCCAGCGCATGCACAAGCAGCTCCAAGCTCGCCCCAGAGAGGCCAAGGAGTGTATGTGTGGGTCCAGTTGAACAAGTGGTCTGTCTCGCGGCATAATAAGTGGCGGGACGCCGTCCACCTGCGTGGTGCCCCGACTCGAGACCCGGGCAACATTGTCAATGCATGACAGGCTCTGCAGTCCGGATACACCACCTGCAACACACAGAGGCTGTAGCTGCCCTAGCGGCCTAGGCCGCGTCCAACTAGAGCTCATGGACCCACACATTCACTCTTTGGCCTCTCTGGGGCGAGCTTGGAGCTGCTTATGCACGCGCTGGCTTCTCTGTTGCAATGGCATGTAACGTGTGTGAGGATATATGCAATGAGTGAGATGGTGCGAGCCACCTTCTGTGACGTCACTCCTGCTCATGATATGTGCGTCCCCCACTACTTCCATTAGACTTGTGCCATACTACTAATTGAGGATGTGTTGCCTGCGTGATGTGTCCAGGAGGAGCGCGCCATGACATCTCACCCACCATGCTCCACTGCCATCCCGTGCCCTGGATTGCCTGTGCAGGTGGACAATGTTGGGGATACACCTGGTCGACAGGGGATGTGAGTGCCTTGGCAAGGGCCTGGCGGACGCACAGCAGTATCCAGCATGTCCACGGAGGGTGGGCTGACGTCTACACCTGATGCAGCATTGATCGTGTGCCCGCCTGTTGTGCACACACGAGTTCACATTCATCCCCAGACAGGTGGTCTTTACAAATTCCCAGGAGAGCAGCAATGTACTGTTCCGGAATCCTCCCAACACAGCGTGTTTCAACATTGCATGTGCGCACCTACCCGTCACACCCACCCACCTGAGCCAAGCGTAACTCCCGCTTCACATGACACATGTGTGTCATCCACAGTTGTGCTACTCTCTCAGGGCCGGACCTGCAACTGTCCCGTAGCACACACACAGCGCCGATTCGTACTGGCATCCTGTTAGATTGGTGGGCACACTAACCCATCTCCTTCTGAGACAGTGGTGGCTGTGATGGATATTGTGACTGGGCACATGGCTTACTTTCAATGTGTGCATTTGGGAGGTGGTGGTGTGTGGTGTGTGATTGTGGTAGCGTTGGTGTGTATGTGTGTGTCGTGTCCATGTCGACTGCACACATATGTCACCCCGGGACATGGTGGATGTTTGTTACCGTGCTGAGGTCTTTGAATATGATGTGATGGGTGTGTTGTATGTTGCACAGTATGCGGTGTGTGGGTGTGTCCTTGCAGTTCAGGCTGACTCCTACTTGTTATGGTTCAGACGTTGTGTGTGTGCAGGGTGTGTGACTGTCAAGATTGTGTCTAGTCCAATTGTGCATGTCAGCATTTCAGCAGTTCTTGCTCACTGTGCAGTGCTGCCCACCCACTCTGATGTCGTGTGTGTGTTCTGTCAGGCATTGCTGTGGCATGCTTTAGCGTGGCTCCCACTTTTTGTTGCTGAGTGTGTGGTCAGACTGTGTGGGTCATTGTAAACATGTGTAGGACTGTGCTTTGTAGTGAGCAGGCCGTCAGTGTTGATGTGATGATCTTTCGGGCGACTTCAGAGTGTGACAAGTCCTGCTCCACGAGCTGTGGTATTTCCCTGTGGCCACTGTTGCAGCTACTCATTTGCGTTGACATCCAATGACAGTGGACTACATGGTCATCTCACGACTGCCGTGTACTTCACATACTCTCATCCTCTCTCATTCGTACTTGTGAAATGAATCAGCAGAGACACATTTTTGCTTCAAGCCATGTATTGGGACTTATGTCCTCTGTGATGCAGTATAGTGGACACTACTGGCAGCGAAATGCATGTGGAGGATATACTCTGCATGATTATGCATAGCATAGGGTGTAGGGGTACATGTCATTAGTTGTTGACTGTGGGATGTGTGCTTCAGAGTTACAACTGCTTAGCCGTTGCTGTGCTAATGTACATTTGCTAATTACTGTGGAGCTGCTAACTTTGACACAGACAGTATACATTTCGCTTACCAGACCGCTTGACGTCATGGGCACAGTACATCTCAGTTCCATGTTACAGGTTTGCTGCTATGGTTACTCATACACACGTGCGTGGAGGTGACATCAGGGCATGGGCTTACGTGCACGCAACGGCGTCCCACTTGTTGTTGCAATGTGGTGGCTACTGGACTTGACACAGTCACTGGGGTCATGTTGTTGGGGGATGCACTTGTTGTCCATGCAAAGGTCCTGGCACAGAAGTTCAGAGGGAGGTGAGGTGACAGCTCTCACATACTACAGCCGGACGATTACTGTCCACTGACCGGTGCATATGTTCATGGGCGCAGGATACATATTATGGCATAGTTGTACGTGCAGTTATGTCCATGTGGTTGCCATACACAAATCCCATGCCTCTGCCTCCCCCTGTTCATGCAGAGTTACTGGATGTGATGAGGTACAGAGTGCATGTCCCGAAAATATCCGATGTCATGGCAGTGTAGTTGATGGTGTGGTGTTAGTTGCAGGATGTGTGGTATAGTTGTTGTACTGGTAACTGCTCAGTCCGTGCGGATGCCAAGCATGGGTACGGTGTGGGACATCATTGTTCAATTGGGGGTGTTGCGTCGGGGCCCGACGAATTGACAGGTTGTCAGGAATGCAATACCTTCCAGCAGGGCTTCCATGGCATTGGTGGTAAACATGGATGCCATCCAATGTAGCGGATGGCGGCTGTCAAGGTGTTGGTCGTAAGTTGTCCCTTGTAGGAGCATGATGGGACATGTTGGATGACATTCGATGAAACTGTGATCCAGAATATGTTGTGTGGAGGCACAGTGGTCCCATTGCAGTGTGGGTCCGATTGCAGCCACATACGCCATGCCCCCATAGGCTGAACAGACCCTGTCGTGGACGTCCAGGGGGTTGAACAGTTGTACCAGGTCCGCCATTGGACATGCAGGGTTGGAGAGACATAAATCCACAGGATAGTGGAAAGGACACCTCCGACAGTAGAAGACGGGGATGACGCAGCTGAACAATGCGGTAAGTTAGTCGGTAACTTACGTTCAGCAAGGCCAGATTTTCACATCCCAATATCTGTATCAGGTAATGTTTGTACAGCTTCATCTGTCCGGCGTAGTTGGGTAGGTGTGGTGCAAGTGCCATTTTGCTGAAGGGCGATGTGATGGCGTGCTCCGGCTGTCTGTGCAGTCTGCAGAGTGCAACTTCCGACGTTGCTGGGAATACTGTTATGGTCGTAGGGAGGCAGGGCTTGGGTTATAGTGGCTTGTGCGAAGGACACGGGCCCTCATCCCACATGCTTCTATGAATGGTCAAGGTCAGTGGTGTCTGACTCCTTCCCGATAACTTGCATGTGAACCACATGGGGAGTGGTATCATTTCTTTTTTCCCTTCGGAATGTTCTTTCGTGTTATGCGCTATCTGCCCAGTGGACGGTTCCCTCTACATGCCTGTGTTGGGCTTTTTTGGTATCATGACTGTGTTGTCCTGCTTGGATAGTTGAGCTGTGGTTTCGGTGTGGGTATGGAAGGCCATTCAGTGCTATCTCCTCTCCCGTGTGTGGGCGGCACGCTGCGTTTCTGCTATACGTTGGGCCTTGTGTGTGGGTGTTGTAATTGGAGCCACCTGTTGTCGGTCCCCCGGGATCTTTGATGTTACGTATTGCATGTCTTGGTATTGGGTGCAGGGTGGTATCGGTGTTTCTGTGTGGTACTGGCGTACCTTTTGCCGACGGGGTCCATATTCTGCTGGGTGATGTTGCCGCCGCTGTGTGCTTCGCCATGTTTTGCACACATGGGTGTGTCCTAATTTGGCGTGACATCACTGACATGTTCGGGTCAGTTGTGTGACGTCAGGTTGGCAACAGTGAATTGACGGTTGGCGACATGACTGTGGCAGGACTGTCACGTGACATGTGCGTTCTGGGTGGGGCTGGTGTGTGTGGTGTTTGGTTGTGACCCTGTGTTGTTTGTGTGCGGCGCATACTTGGGGCTGCCGTTGGCCTATGCGTTGTGCGCATGTGTGGCTGCGTCGTCGCCGCTGCGGGGCCGTGACGGGGACGTTAGTTCCTGGTCCCAGGTGGTGTGTCCCCGGTTGTTGCAAGTTGTTACAATTTGCCCGGTGTGAAATTTGTGGGTGCAGTGGTGGATGTGTCGCGTCCACGCAGGGGTGTCTGGGGGGGGCCATGTACAGTTTTACCGCACTTGCACTGCGTGAGGTGTTTGCGTGCCCTTGTTGTGTGTCTGCCTACCTGCGTCTCCGCGGTGCGTTTTCTCCTAGGTTCTGCATCAGGTAGAGCATGGGGAGGGCCTGCAGTGCTGGATTCATGCTCGGGGGGTCCGCCTCTTTGGTATCCGTACTGTGCGCTCGGGTTTCCGCCTTGCTTTCACATGCGGTGTCTCTTAGCCGGGGGAGCTGTTTTGTTGTGGCATCGTAATTTGTACGCCGGGCGGTACGTGTTTCGTCGGGCGGTGTGTCTCCATTAGGCGGCGCCGCTACGTGAACGGGCGCACTTTGATGGCGGACGGCGTCGCTGGCTTACGGGCGGTGTTTGGCTGTCTTTTCACATCCTAATTGGGCGGGCGTGTGGGCTGCGGCGGGCGGACGGTAACTCTTGTTTTTTGCATCCGCCAGCACGGCGGTGGTGCTTCCGCCCGCGTCATAATGGGCCCCTATATATTTTTTTCGATATTTTAGTACTTACCATTAGGTAGATAGGATGTCGATATTTTTGACATCAATATTTATGTCCCGATATTTTGGGAACACGATATTTTGTCCATCGATATTTTGTCAGTGATTCATTTGGAATGGAGGTGATAAATGCTGCGTAATGGTGTTCGCAGATTTATTATCACTATTTTAGAAATGCCACATTTAGAAGTGGGCATTTCTGTGTGCTATGTGTCGTTGTGCCTGCCTGTTGTGTATTGCATGTCTGGCTCTGGATGACAGAGGCTGGGGAGGTGCAGTGGCTCCAGAGGGCCTGGGTGAGTCAGCGCTAGGCTGAATGGGCCTGACCTGCATTTGGAGTAGTGGGAGGAGTAGCACCTGGACCTGAATAGGACTGTGCCTGCCTTCCAGAATACTGGCTCCACCCCCCTGTGGTGTGTCTGGGGCCAGAGCCTACACTAACAATGGGGACTGTTGTGCACTTGATAAGTGCCCCCCAGTACCCCCAGAACTGGTTTGGCCTAGGTCCAAGGCCCTGTGCCACGGCAGAACAAAGACTTGAGACATATAAATATTGGGGCTGTGTACCCATGTGTTGCGCTTACTTGGGAACTGGAAGAAAAGGACTGCTGGGCGCCAGGAGGAGCCGCCACTAAGGACTTCCCCTCTGCTAGAGGACTCTGTGAGCTGGCCTGCCCAGGCCCAGCTCTGCCCATGATGATTACTGGAAAAAGCGCTGCCTGCTTCCTGTTTTGTCTTCAGGTGGGAGACAGACCGAGTGCTTGTTAGGGCCGCTGGCCAACACGTGCTGAAACACTGATCGGCCCGGGGTGTGGGCCCCGACTGCCGAGGAACGCTTCTGGGTTCTGCGCCCCCCAGGCCCGAGATGCAGGCTTCCTCGCTAAAAGAGCGGCAGGAGACGCCGCAAATGCCACGTTCGGGTGGGAGCCTACCCCGCATTCTTATGCCAGGAGAAAGTGGGCGCTTCTTCTAAGCGCGGCGGGAGCAGCCGCGCTGCAAACCGGAAGCCAGGCAGAGTCCAAGCCTGGTTGTGGGCGGGGCTCCAGAAAGAAAGAGGAAGCCTTGGAGCTAGCGCGTGCAGCGCTGCCCGTGCCTGGTGTGTGCCCGGGAAGAGAGGGGGGAGTTGAGGCAAGAGGTGCTCTCCCTCTTTCTATCGCCTTCCTGGGATACTCTTGCCTGTTTCCAGCCCCCCTGCATTGTGAAGTCCCGGCCGGGAAGCGAGACACGAAACCACCGGAAGTCAGGCAAAGTCTGTGCCTGGTTGTGGGCGGGGCCGGCAGGAGAGACAGAGCGGAGCCTCGCGGGCGTCTGTGGCCACAAGAAGGAAGTCAGGCAGGGACGAAGTCTAATTGAAGGCGGGCCGGCCAAGAAGAAGGGACGCAAGGCCACAGTGCCATTGCCTTGGCCATCGAGAGGCCTTGAGACAGCCTTTGGGAGCATGACTCGCCGGAGTGAGGGTGAGTCCGGCCATTGTGGGAGTTGCCTTCACGGGGGGGACCGAGCGAGGTCTTCCCGCCCTCCGGCCATTGCGCTACCTGTTGGTAGCATTGCAGGGATTACCCTGACTCTTGACCCGATACCGGGAGAGGTCTCCAACGTAGTTTGGCATTCCTGCCATATCACAGCTACGCCACTGGGTCACGGGCAGCTGCAACATCGGGGGCATTCTCCAATAAGGGAGACAGGGTGAGTTGCACCCCGGCCCCCCTTGCATTGTAGTGTTCGGGGCATTCAGGGGTAAACTTCGACGGAGGCCCCCACTCCTTACTAAGGAAGGGGAGTAGCTTTAGTAGTCCCCAAGTGGGAAGGAACTACTCCAAACTACCCTGCCGTCCAGGTGGTGAGCGTAGAGGTGCTGGGACTGCTGATTGGGGGACAGTGGGCTCTCAGGGGTATGGTTTCATATTGTGCATTATGGTTATACCTAAGAGGGGCATGATGTCTTGTGATGTTGCACTGCATTACTGCTGATTATATTTTTGCATAATATGCTAGGCAATGCTATGATGTCTACGCGTAATGTGTTTATGCTGCTGTGGTAATGTGTGCAGCCTATGAGCAATTACGTTAGGTGCTCAGGGCATGTGTACTATGACCAGTGTTTACTATGGTGCACTGAGGCTGTATAGGTGTAATACGCTATTCTATGTAATGCTATGCTGTTCATGCCTCAGGCCTGGTGCTAAGGGCGCCCTTACCAGTAGTTACTGGATGTCTTCACTAATTGTGAGATATGATGGTTATGACAGTGGCCCGATTGGCCCTGTACTGTATATAATCCCTGTAAAGTCATACCTAGTGCCAGGTGGCACAGTGTATATATGTGATTACGTTCTAAGGTGTTTTTTATGCATAATACAAAGGCTATTTTTGATATAACCTTGTGTGGAGTTTCTTTTGTGGTGTGCCTAGTGTGTCGCTACTGTGTGGGTGTGTTGCGCAAACACTTTACACATTTCCTCTGGGATAGGCCTGACTGCTCTGCCAAGCTACCAAGGGGGTGAGCAGGGGTTATCTTCAGCGTGTAACTCCCTTGCCCTGACTAGTGTGGTGGTTTCTGCCTGGCTTAGGGGCATGCCCTAGCCAACCAGAAATCCCATTTCTAACACAGGTGCATTAACTTCACCACCAGAATTATCTTACCAATATTACCCTTGAAAACAGCCAGGCACACGAAGAACTCTTTACTTTAGACTGTGTTTTAACCCTGTAAGATATTATGAAATTCAGCCTATTTGTGACCTATTAAGTAAACCCCAACATATTTACTGTCACTTTTGTCCTTGTTGCCAATTTCTTTGCAAGAGAGCTTTTAAAAACTAAATGTATAAGTTGATTGTCAGATTCTGCTTTTCATGACTCTGCCTCTCGCGAGTATGCCCCCTTTCTGCTGCCTCACCCTGGCCCCCAATTTATGGGATCCCACTGTGCCTTTTTTCATTTTGAGCACAAAAACAGTTTTAACAGAATCGGTTGAGCAAAGCATCTACTTCTGTTTGCATGACCTTAATGCAGGCAGCTCTGTGCGCCCCCTCTGAGGGTTGGTGCCAAGGACTAGAGCCCAGCTCACTCATACCAATGGCTGGCAATGATTAGGTTATATATCATGTTGGCTATTTGATTAGCTCTTTTACCTGCCTAAGGTTCCCGAAAGCATTGAGAGATTCTAATGTTGATGACTGATATCAGCTAAAAGAGTGACCTCTCTTAGGGCATGATATAGGGGTTTTAAGTGTACAAAAACGTGATGGGGGAAATGCTTGAATTAATCTCAGCCATTGGTAAGCCACTTGGGGCTGTATCCCAGTCAGTCACTATTTTGCACACCATACCACCTCAGTTTGGATCCAGCCATATGCAAATCAGTCTTAACCGTGCTCCAGTGAGAACAGTCCAGCCTCAACTGCCAGGCCAGGACCTCCCTGAACTGAAACACAAGCAACCCAGGACAGGCGAAAAGTCTGGGGAACCACACAGAAATGGCGGATTTCCTACAGTCACTGTAAACAGTATAGTGTGCGTATTTG
The DNA here is from genome assembly GCA_963921515.1 of Calotriton arnoldi. Classification (NCBI taxonomy): domain Eukaryota; kingdom Metazoa; phylum Chordata; class Amphibia; order Caudata; family Salamandridae; genus Calotriton; species Calotriton arnoldi. The sequence continues at coordinate 2,398,525 of CAWUFW010001590.1, forward strand.
TGTGTGCCTCTCACTGAGTAGCATAAATAAATAATGTTGAAAGGTGAATCATTAGTAGGGGTAAGTATGCACCTACCACTAGCAGTAAGGTCACTAATGCAATATCAGGTCCAGTTAAGGTCTCAATACATTAGCCCCAGGCTCAATCCTTGGTAGCTGGCTGAGAGCAGGCAGGCTTAACTTAGGAGAGAGGTGTGTGAAGCATTTTAAAACACCAATACATTAAATAAGTAAGACACCACACACAATAAAAATCCACAACCAATTTATAAAAATAGAAAAATATTTTTATGATTAAAATGACACTAAAATGACAACAAATCCAATTTGAGGAACTGGAGATATGAATGTTTAGAGAATTAAACGTTTCTAGTGCTTTAAAACTAATAGCGCCAACTTGAGACATCTGGTCGAGCTTGACCGTGACAAAGTCAAAGTTTGAGGCCGACCGCAATGGAGCCCTGGTCAGATACACTAAGGGGTCGATTCCGATCCCGGTCGGAGTCGCACCTAACACCATTCGCCCGGGAAAAAAACCAGGCGAATGCGTGTTTCCCGACCGATTTGCACATACGTCCGAACGAGCAAGTACGATGCGCATAACTGCCCAAATCCCGACCCAGTCGCACTCACCCAATACAGCTCCTGTTCTCCGACCGATGCGGATCCGGAAACGCAGAATCGAGTCGCACGGAGGCCCAAACGCAGCCCCGTCCGGCCGGACAAGTACGATGCGCCTTCCGTACGTGCCGAACCCGTCGCTACGCACGGCACGTCAAAGCATCCGGGAAAGGTGCACATAAGCTCCGATTCGCGCCACAAGACGATCTACGGCTACGAGACGAACAAGCCAGCGATGAGGACGAGGCGAAGCAAAGAGAAAGACGAACGAGACGAACCAACCATGAATCCCATCGTGCCGATCCTACCAATACTCTACATCTATTACCGGTACTGGTACGGATGCGTACGCCGCAGAAGGTAAGTCAGACACCCACCACACAAACAAACCACACGTACCCGACATATAACACACACACATAGGGATGCAGAAATTACTTACACCAGCAACAGCAGCACCATAGGGGCGGGATGGCTATCACCAATGCCACATACACACATAGGGGCCTGGATGCCAACCACGAACACCACCCCTACCCATGGGGGGCTGGATGCCTACCACTACCACCACCCCTACCCATGCGGGGCTGGATGCCTACCACTACTACCACCCCTACCCAGGGGGTGCTAGATGCCTACCACTACTACCACCCCTACCCAGGGGGGGCTGGATGCCTACCACTACCACCACCCCTATGCCTACCACTACCACCACCCCTACCCATGGGGGGCTGGATGCCTACCACTACTACCACCCCTACCCAGGGGTGCTAGATGCCTACCACTACTACCACCCCTGCCCAGGGGTGCTAGATGCCTACCACTACTACCACCCCTACCCATGGGGGCTGGATGCCTACCACTACCACCACCCCTACCCATGGGGGCTGGATGCCTACCACTACCACCACCCCTACCCATGGGGGGCTGGATGCCTGCCACTACTACCACCCCTACCCAGGGGGTGCTAGATGCCTACCACTACTACCACCCCTACCCATGGGGGGCTGGATGCCTACCACTACTACCACCCCTACCCAGGGGGTGCTAGATGCCTACCACTACTACCACCCCTACCCAGGGGGTGCTAGATGCCTACCACTACTACCACCCCTACCCATGGGGGCTGGATGCCTACCACTACTACCACCCCTACCCAGGGGGTGCTAGATGCCTACCACTACTACCACCCCTACCCATGGGGGCTGGATGCCTACCACTACCACCACCCCTACCCATGGGGGGCTGGATGCTTACCACTACTACCACCCCTACCCAGGGGGTGCTAGATGCCTACCACTACTACCACCCCTACCCAGGGGGGCTGGATGCCTACCACTACTACCACCCCTACCCAGGGGGTGCTAGATGCCTACCACTACTACCACCCCTACCCATGGGGGGCTGGATGCCTACCACTACTACCACCCCTACCCATGGGGTGCTAGATGCCTGTCACTACTACCACCCCTACCCAGGGGGTGCTAGATGCCTACCACTACTACCCCCTACCCATGGGGGGCTGGATGCCTACCACTACCACCACCCCTACCCATGGGGGCTGGATGCCTACCACCAACACCACCCCCACTCATAGGATGGACAATGCATGACACAACCAGCACACTACAACCTAGGGAATGCAAGAAAAAGACATCCCCCAACACCATGACAAGTGTGTGTAGACTGTGTCAAATGCCTACAACACTGAACATGACTTTGAACACACAATGTGACCCCCTATCACATGTGTCACACATAAATGTGTGTGGCCTCCACAATGCAAGCAGACCATGACCACTGTGGCAATGGGGTCAAACCCCCATCATCACAGTGACCAAAAGGTAAGTGTGGGGTCCATAGCTGAAGCACATTTTGAAAATTGTGGCAATGGGGTCTAAGCCCCCATCATCACAGTGACCAAAAGGTAAGTGTGGGGTCCATAGCTGAAGCACATCTTGAACATTGTGGCAATGGGGTCTAAGCCCCCATCATCACAGTGACCAAAATGTAAGTGTGGGGTCCATAGCTGAAGCACATTTTGAACATTGTGGCAATGGGGTCCAGCCCCCATCATCACAGTGACCAAAAGGTAAGTGTGGGGTCCATAGCTGAAGCACATTTTGAACATTGTGGCAATGGGGTCTAAGCCCCCATCATCACAGTGACCAAAAGGTAAGTGTGGGGTCCATAGCTGAAGCACATCTTGAACATTGTGGCAATGGGGTCTAAGCCCCCATCATCACAGTGACCAAAATGTAAGTGTGGGGTCCATAGCTGAAGCACATTTTGAACATTGTGGCAATGGGGTCCAACCCCCATCATCACAGTGACCAAAAGGTAAGTGTGGGGTCCATAGCTGAAGCACATCTTGAACATTGTGGCAATGGGGTCTAAGCCCCCATCATCACAGTGACCAAAATGTAAGTGTGGGGTCCATAGCTGAAGCACATTTTGAACATTGTGGCAATGGGGTCCAACCCCCATCATCACAGTGACCAAAAGGTAAGTGTGGGGTCCATAGCTGAAGCACATCTTGAACATTGTGGCAATGGGGTCCAACCCCCATCATCACAGTGACCAAAAGGTAAGTGTGGGGTCCATAGCTGAAGCACATTTTGAACATTGTGGCAATGGGGTCTAAGCCCCCATCATCACAGTGACCAAAAGGTAAGTGTGGGGTCCATAGCTGAAGCACATCTTGAACATTGTGGCAATGGGGTCTAAGCCCCCATCATCACAGTGACCAAAAGGTAAGTGTTGACATTGAAAAAGCTGCAACTGCCAAACTGCATGGATGATTCCTGGTCACAGAACAACAAACACATCAGTGGCAAAGTAGTGCTTGTGTCCCATAGCAACATAGATTGGGGGAGGCAAACAGTGCAGTGCAAATAAGACATACCTTTGGCCATGTGCAGACAAACATCACCCATGGGGGCTGACACTGTCAACATTCATCAATGACACAATGACAGAAGTGACCATCATAATGCAGACCCACATATTTGCACCAATGGGCACACAAATGTAGATATCCTGTGGAGACTGTAGATGTGAGGTGAACAAATACCATACCATGGCAGCAATGGGACACACAAACAATGATCATTGTGCTGACTGATGACCTAGGAGTCCCAGGGACAGCAGGTGAAACCCACCAAACAACATACAGCCAATGGCACACTAAAGATATGCCAATGCAGTGGTGCAGATGCACAAACACAAACAGGCAGCCCCACACTGCACATCAAACACAAGAGGTGAGGGGGGGTGCCAGTGTCCCCAGGCAACCACACAACACATGATGAGGCCTGAATACCAATTACACAGATGCGCATACAGTGCCACACAAAAGTAACTCATGGATCCAAATCCCCTATGTGGGCAATCAGGCATTGTTAGATGAGAGGGAGCACAAATCACACATGTCACACAAGCATGTAGGAACAGCAACTGACACAGCAAGACACAGACACACCACAGCACTACCCCCAGGGTCCCCACAATGTGTTGACCCTGGGCTGCATGACAATCCCACTGTGATGACAAAGCTAGATGTCGTTCACACTGTGAACCACAGTCATGTGTCCTGATCAACAAACTACCATCACACCTACACAAGCACAAATCAATCAGCACGGCCAGTAAGCCAAGGCCAACATGGAGGCAGGGGTCTAGCCGGGCAACAACTCTCATCTGCACACACTCAACACCACACACCTCGACCTCCAACAATGTGCAGCAGTGAAGATCACATGCACTGGTGACATTGCACATGCACCCATGACAATCCCATGGGGGGGTGGTAACTAAGGTGCAGAAACACATCACACATGGCCACTCAACAAGACTCCTGAATGTCTGACACACTGCACACTACGCTGTACATGGACATGACGGCAATACCACACCAACCAATGGGATCCCAGCCACAGTCCCACACCAATGAAGAAGCCAAGGTCACCCACAAAGAACACACATAGACAACTACCAACATTGCAGCCCTGACCCTGAGGAGTGCCAGCAGTCACACACACAATGTGTCACAATCACTGAAAGCTAACACAAACTGGAAATTACATGACAGGTGTAAACAACAAGTGCCAAGGGGAATCCTGACTGTGTCCCATCTGCGTTAGCCCACAAACTCAGCCCTGACAGCAAACACACCTATGGGTGACACCCTGATGACCAGTAATGTGCCATGCACCCACATCACAGAGAACCCAGGGAGAAGACTTTGGGGGAACATAGGTCAACTCAGCAAGCATCACAAACAGGAACATCACTAGGGATCCCAGCATGCACAGCAAAATGGAAGTGAACACACACAGACATGCTCACACAACACACACCTTGGGCTCAGGCAATGTCACAGGATTACTCACTGCCATGAGGGGACTCCACTCCTGTGTGAGGAAAGCTGTGCCATATGTCGCCTCAGTAGGGCTCCATCATGTCAGCAGAACACTTGGTCACACAGTCAACAATTAGCACGAAATGAAGGCTCCCGTCATATCAGCCTGGTCATGGGAGTGTCAACGAAATCATCAGCACAGATCCAACACACATGTATAGCAAGTTGCACTGACAACACAGATGAGTCCTTCCCCATTGATGCCCAAACTTGCATGTCCAGTGGAGATGGCCACACGGTCAGGGAAGTAGACTAATTGAACAATGGCAAGCACAACAGATGTGCAGGGGTGTAAGCCACAGATGTGATATTGCAAATGTAAGTAGGAAATCCCATTGCCAAATATTGAAAACATGACACCCTCATATGCTGCTAAGGATGACATGGATACACTACAGGATAGGACACATTACCCGTGGACCACATGGGTTCCTGCACAGTAACACTTCATTTTCATTAGACCAAAAATCACCATCACTGCAGCAAGGGCACGGTTAGCATCATCAACATCATGTACATCAGAAGCAAAACCACTAGAGAACAGAAAGTAGCTTTATTCAGCATATGTGGGTTCAAAAGTTAAAGTCCAGAAAAAAAGAAACAAAGGCCAATGGCCAGTCCATTCTGAAAGTCAAAACAGGGTGACAGTGGCAGATGTCACCCTACGCATGCCTGCACTGCTACACACCAGGGACAATCCCCTCGGAGGGGCATACGGGGGGGCAGGCCAGGCACCGCAGGGACAGGATCAGGGCTCACCAGAAGGAGGCAGGGAAGGGGTGGTGGGTGCTGGAGAGCCACTGACAACTGCAGTGGAGGTGTCTGACATGGTGTGTGCCGGCACAACTGGGGGGCATGACTCAGATGGTGTGGGTGCCGGCACGACTGCAGTGGGCCGTGCAGATGGAGTGGACAGGTTCCCCACTGCAGTGCCCAAGTCAGACGGGGTGGTAGTGGACTCCACTGCAGTGCCTACCTCCAGGGGAGGAGAATGGGGTTCAGGTAAGGTGGGCAGGACAGAGGGGAGGACACCGTCTCCACACCAGTGGCACAGACATGCGCAGCGGGGGTGTGGTGCCGGAAGAGCAAGTGGCAGGGGGAGAAGGCCGGATCTTTTTGGGGATGGTGTATCTGTGGGTGGGGGAACCTGGGGCAGGGTGTGGTGGGGGCACCTGTGGAGTGGGGGCCTGAGGGATGGAGGAAGGAGACTTGGTGCTTGAGCTGCAGGGCGGCGGCGGGGTCTTGCTCTTCCGGGTCCTGGGGGACTTGCGGATGGGGGCGTCAGTCGGTCTGCACCTGGGGGAGGGTGTCCGGGGGCGAGGGGCACTCCCCTCCATGTGGGTGGGCTTCCTCTTCCCCCTGAATGCTGTATCAGCTGGATCGGAGGGGAAGAGGCCGAGGTCACTGAGGAAGACCCGCTGTGTCTTTGGGGTTGCAGGTGAGGCAAGGGAAGGGGCCTTGGAGGGAGAGGTAACTGAGGACTGCGCAGTGCTCGTGGATGCGTGTGTGTGTGCCTGGGCCCCATCCCCTGTGAGTGTGGTTTCAGTCCCCTGACTGTGCGTGCGTGTGCGTGTGGATTTTGGCGTGTGTGTCTGTGTGCTGCCTGTGTCTGTGCTGGTGTGTGCCTGTGCCGGTGTGTGTGTGCTTGGGACAGGTAAGGTGCTGGGGAGTGTGGATGGGGCAGAGGTAGGAGGGGTGAGGGACTGTTGGAGGAGGGACACTGCTGCCGTCAGGGAGGAGTCCATGGACCTATTGCCCCTCTGTAGGGCAGACATGCCCGATGAGATGCCCTCCATGAACGACACCAGCTGAGTCAACAGAGTGGTGTGTGCATGGAGGACACTCAGCATCGCTGTCTGCCCTACATGGAGCTGGCGAAGGAGGTACACAGACTCCTCACTCAGGGCAGCAGGGGACACAGGGGCAGGGGGTGCGGTGCCTGGCACGAAGGAGACACGCTCCCGAACATGGGAGCCTCCACGGACTTCGGGAATGGGAGCCGATGGGAGGGCGGTGGTGGTGGTGGTGGTGGCGGGGACAGCAACACTAGCTGTGGTGTGGTGGCTGCTGACACCCGCCTCCACAAGGGAGTCATCCTCCGAGCTGCTGTGGTCCTCAGCTGAGGTGGATGGTGCTGAGGACTCCTCGGTGTGGCTCCCCTCGCCCTCCGTGCCACTGGGTCCCTCCGACCACTCCTCGGCTGCTGACCCAGTCTGGCTCTGCGGCTCCTCCTGGTCCGTGGAGCTGTCCCCTCCTGTGGCCGTGGATGTATCTGCAAACAATAGGGAAACAGACAGACATCAGTCACCTGCACCGAACGCACACACCACAGTAAGTACAGCACATTACAGAGCAAGCCCTGGCATCCTTAGTTTAACATTGCTAAAAGTGCCCAAACAGAGTAGGGGAAGCCAATTGTCAGTCTGATGGTCAACCATGGCACTCACATCTCTCCTGGCCTTGCACCCATCTGTCTGGTGTCTGTCGGATGGCAATACCCCAGTGTGGACACATGCACCACCTACACAGTAGTTGGACAGTGCAGAGAACACGGTGAAGCATGTGAACATGCACACATCACAACTCTTGCCACTGAGTCAGTACAGGTGTCCGGATAAAGGGATGCCCAGAGTCAATTTTGAAATGCATGTGATGCATACCAGCGACAGACACCATGATGCACCCATGTCCTGATAGTCATTGCCACAATGGTGTGCATGTAGCACATGTCACTCCCCTGCAGGATCACTCATAGGAAGTTTCATGCCATGGCACAGGCATGCCTGCTAAGTCATACATCACTGTCTCCAGTCACATGGGCAGGGCAGCCAGACAACAACAGTCTGCACTGTGTCACTATAGTAGGTCATGGGGAATGCAAGTCCTGGAGCTGAACAAGTGCACATGTACATCCCCCACACACCACATCATCTGAACCCTTATCTGTCCACGTCATACCAATTGGACATATGGGAGACCTGTAACACAACCCTCTGAACCTGAGCACCTCACAATCTGCTGTGAATGGGAAACAGCTGCCTGAACTTCACATTCGCATACCCCAGTCTGCACGGTCAGGTGATCAAACACCTATGTGTCACACAAGTATCGTCTCCTATGTCACATCTCCGGTGGCATGCTGAGCCCCAACCGAGAAACACCCCTGACAACGAAGTCACAGCACACTGACACAGAGGCAGACACCTGAGGGGACATATCACTGAGCACAACGTGTCAGCTGATACACGTGAGTGGGAGTACAGAGTGTATTGTATGGCCTGGAGTAGGCATGACTGTCCTGCCCCACGTGAATGAGGGATGAGCCCTGGACAGTAGGCAGGTGGCTAAGTATGTGTGACACACGTAATATACACACTCCTGGGGCCCAAACATTGTTCCCACCCGCAGCATGGGTGTGTGCCAGATACCCCAGGCACATGTGGTGGATCAGCTCAGCAATTGGACCACATATCAAAGTAACATGCAGATTACATGTCAGAACACAGGCATTGTGTAAGCAATGGACCCACCCATGATGCCCACCACAGAGTTAGGGGAACAAATGCTGTCCCCCACCTTGAGCTGAGCAAAATGCAAGGACACAGTACCCAAGTGACACAATTCCCTGACTGTAAGGGCCACACCTGGGTATCAGATGAGGAGTGGGCAGTGCACAATTGAGGGACATGGGTCCTGGACCACATGACTGATGTACTGTGGAAGTTTAACCAGGCCAGAGGAGGGCACATAGCATGGCAGACAAAGTTCACAATGCAGTCATGGACTCACCCCCTCCTTGCTGCTCTCTGGCCTTCAGCTGCCCATCCAGATCAGGGAAGACCACCGCCAGGATCCTGAGCATGTGGGGGTCAGGGTCCGGTGTCCGCCCCTCCTGCGAGGAGGCGACAGCTTCAGCTGGACCCGTGCGATCCTCCGGGTCCAGCCCCGAAGGTCCTGCCACCTCTTCTGGCAGTTGCGGATCCGGCGCTTGTAGACCCCCACGGATCTCACTGCCCGGACGATGGTCAGCCATATCTGCTGCTTCTGGTGGGCATCAACCTGTGAGGATGACAAAGTGAAAATGCCATTACTACACATTCAACATATCCGTGCATTACACAGTTGGATATACATGTCTCAATCACAGGGGCACATGATGTACACAGGCAGTGCAACGATGGCTATGGACAGTTTGCCAGCAGTTACTACATGGTATCATTGCCTGGGAAGTAAAACCTTGTTTAAATGCACTGTCACTGCACTATACCTGTTCAGTGCATGTAACTACACACTATGGGGGGTGACAACTACTCAGTGAGCCTGCTAGCCAGTGGCGTGCAGACTGTAAGTCTTGCTAGTCAGACAACATGCACATTTAGTAAGGCAGTGGACAGCACACTCACCTGCTCCCCTGCTTTCCCATACAGCTTGCTGTACTGTGGAAGGAGGCTGTCCAGCAGGGCCTGGTTCTCCTCAGTGCTGAAGGCTGGGGCTCTCTCCACAGTACGTGCCATTGCAGGATCCAGAGGGTGCAGATACAGCAGCAGTGGTGGTGGCAGATGTCGTCCTGGAGCATGTAGTGCAGGCAAGTGAGCTCTCAGGGGAACAGCCAGCATTATATGTGTGCTGCAGAGGCAGATACTGTCCCATGTGTCCAAAGTGATAGGTCCAAGTCGTTTGCATCTTCTGAATCTGGCCAATCCATGGAATTGCACCACTTACACACGCCCACAGCATCCTTCAAAAGTTCAACTTCATGACACCCATGAATTTGCAACATTGTTGTGGGTGACCAACTGAATTCACAGCATCAGACTCGTTAAAGATTTGAAAACGCGTCCGTTGCCAGGCCAGGCCATAGCCAATGCGTGCGCACCAATCGGTCCATTGCTGTACAACGCGTACCCGCTCACATCGTATGCAATGGCCAATGCGTGCGCACCGATCGGTCCATTGCTGTACAACGCGTACCCGCTCACATTGTATGCAATGGCCAATGCGTGCGCACCGATCGGTCCATTGCTGTACAACGCGTACCCGCTCACATTGTATGCAATGGCCAATGCGTGCGCACCGATCGGTCCATTGCTGTACAACGCGTACCCGCTCACATTGTATGCAATGGCCAATGCGTGCGCACCGATCGGTCCATTGCAGTACAACGCGTACCCGCTCACATTGTATGCAATGGCCAATGCGTGCGCACCGATCGGTTCATTGCTGTACAACGGGTATTGCGAATACAACGCGTACCCGCTCACATTGTATGCAATGGCCAATGCGTGCGCACCGATCGGTCCATTGCTGTACAACGCGTATTGCGAATACAACACGTACCCGCTCACATTGTATGCAATGGCCAATGTGTGCGCACCGATCGGTCCATTGCTGTACAACGCGTCCCTGTACAAGTCACTGGCATATGTCACCATGCCTGTCACAGGTGAACATATGCCAGCCACATATACTTCCCAGGGAGTGAGGGGCACACCTACAACACCACAGCCTGTCCACACTGTGTCCTAAGGCATGTAAGGCTGCATTACCTGTTCCGTATATGGGGGTCAACATGTTGTTTTTTGGCTGGCACTTGGGGGCAGCCACTCCCAGGCTGTGCACGTGTTCGTGGGGACAGAATCCTTGGTGTGTTGTGCACATGAACACTGTGGTGTGCAACTGTTCATTTCAGGGCATGTGGCATGGTCACATTTCACGGCTGTGTATGTGTATGTCATGTCACATACCCCCTGAGTCCCATGTGGGACGGTATGTACGTCCCAGGGTGACCCATTGCCACAATTGTGATGGCCCTCCACAGTCTGTGTGCATGTTGTGTTTACAATGTCTCTGATTCCATGTGCACAATGGGAGACAGTCTCCACATCCACGTTGTTTGTGCATGGACTTTGATGTTGTGCGTGTGTGTGTCACAGACGTCCATGTCTGTCCTGCCGAGGCAACAGGGACCACTACCTGTGGGGGTCATGGTTGTTTAGCTGTGGTGTATTCATGATGCACCATGTCATGCCAGTGTCCATGTGGCAATACAGGGTCCCTGGGAATCTACCTGTCGATGAGCTGTGATGCCTGGGGCACATCTGTCCTCACATGTCACTGTGGTGTGTGTTTGGAACGTGACAGCAGTACATGGGTACTGTGACACAGCCTAATGATATCCCATAGCACAACCTGGGACTTGTTGAGGACACATGTTGAACTGTGATGTTAGATGTTAGCCATGTAGGTGCCATACATGTCCTTACGGAACGGCACACGCATCATGTACTTGTGTCTTGTAATGATGTATCATGTGATATTGAGTCTGGTCTATGCCACATATGTGGGGTGACTGACAATCTTTCTTTCTTCACCTATGCATTGCAGGGCACCAGCTGTCCATCGGCCATTCCCTGACCTTGCAACAATGGTTGAACGGGACTGCATCCGACGGTACCGCTTCACCAGGCCACTGATTGAGGAATTGACGGTGCGGTTGGCCCCACATTTGCAACCTGGCCGGACATACCCTACAGCGCTGACCCCCAAGGTGAAGGTGATGGCAGCCCTACACTTCTTTGCCACCGGTACCTTTCAACACACTGTGGCGTCTGCTGGTGGGATGTCACAGACCATGTTCAGCCGTGTGCTACGCGATGTTTTGGAGGCAATGTTGAGATACCTGAACCAGTACATCTATTTCCCTAAACGTCAACAACTCACTGACGTGAAGAGTGACTTCTATGCCCTGGGGAGGATGCCGCATGTCATTGGCTCCATTGATGGGACACATGTGGCTTTGGTACCACCACAGGCCCAAGAGCAGGCATACCGGAACCGCAAACACTACCATTCGGTCAATGCACTGGTGGTATGTCTTGCAGATATGAGCATCTCACACGTCTGTGCCCGTTTCCCCGGTTCTGCACACGATGCCTACGTGATGAGGAGTAGTCGCATCCCGAGGATGATGTCACAGATGCGGAACCAGCGTGCCTGGCTTGTTGGTGTGTACTGACTTTGTACCATTGTGTGTGTTCTGCAATGTAGTGTTCCACCCTCTTTTCCAACTCAGCTAATGTGCAATTGTCTGTATGTAGGTGACTCCGGATACCCCAACATGCCGTGGTTGCTGACGCCCCTCAGGAACCCTGTGACACCAGCCCAGATGCGCTACAATGAGGCACATGGTCGGACCAGGAGAGTGATTGAGCGGACATTTGGTCTCCTGAAGAGCCGCTTCCGCTGCCTAGATAAGACAGGAGGGGCCCTCCCATATGCCCCAGCAAAGGTGTGCAAGATTGTCATCGTCTGCTGCATGCTACACAACCTGGCAGTGCGGAAGGAGTTGCCTCTCATCCTGGATGACGATGACCAACATCCGCCACCGTGGAGGATCCTGGGCTGGACCACGATGCCAGTGATGATGATGATGAGGGTGATGTCCGCACACAGCTCATCACCAACTTCTTCAGCTGAATGTGAGTATCCAGGGATGTTATGTCAATGATGTGAGTTTGCATGATATGTGTTGGTGGTGCTCTGGTGCTGTTTGAGTGTGTCCATGTGCTACTTGACTGTATGCGTGCAGCGATGTGTCCTTACAGGTAGTCTGTACTCCACAACAGTGTTGACATGCTAACTTGGTTCTGGGTGGGTATCTTGTGACATGTATTGGGCATGAGTATTGCAGTTCTGTCCTGTTCTTCAGTGCTTTTGACTGTGTGTCATTTCTGTCCTTCACAGGGTACTTTCAGAGTTGTTTGTTCAACTGTGATCCCCCGACACCGTGAATCAACTTCCAGGGTGGTAGCTGTCGTTTCCCTACAGGTGATGTGCGCCACACCCATGGACTTCCTTTCTTCTACACTTGTTGACTGTGTGCCCACTGCCAGGTGGGATTACCTTGCATCTGTAGTGGTTACAACATGTTGCAAATGTGTAATAAACCTGTGCTGCACTTTGTGATGTGCGTTGTCTGTGGTCACACATCTGACTGACATTTGCTTACTGCACCAGTGGGCTAGTTAACGCAGACTGTGAATAGGTGTTGGGTCTGTGCAATGCAACGTATTTCCTGGCAACATCAGTGTAGGCGATGAGTCAGATGGCCCTGGTGTGTATGTGTTGTGTAGCCCTGGTGGTGTGTCTCCCTCATATGTGTCACGTCGCCATGACTCACATGCCGGTGTTGTACTTGCTGTAGCAGTTAGCATGCACAGTGTCATTTCACAGATCATCATCGCCACTTCAGAAACAACGTTGGAATCACAACAGAGGCAAGTATGGTGTATTAGTGAGTTTATTGACATACATGTGTGAGTATAGTGCACAGGATGGTGGGTGCTGTACATTGTGATTGTAATCCAAAGTTCCTAGATGATTTGGAAGTCCTGATAGCAGTAGTGTCCTGAGTAAAGTCCACAGTCATCTGATACATTGGTCCAACTTGAGCTCCCCATGTCATGTGGGAGAGTTGTGTTGCATTCGACAGGGTGAAGAGTTTGCGCACAAAGGTGATTTTCCAGAACAGGTGTTGGCTTCCTGGGGGTTGTGCATGGCCATCAGCCTCTCAGTTGTCCTTCCTCGGACGACCCCTCTTCTTTGGGGGAGACCCTCAAGTGCAGGCTGCTGCGGTGCAGGGGACTCTCCCCCAGAGTCATCCTCCCTCCCTGTGGCAGTTGCAGTTGTTGCAGCACCAGATGTTGTGGGCACACAGGGAGGTGTTGACATGTTGGTGCACATCTGGCGGAGGCATTGTAATATGTCCCTATGCACCGCCGTCTGTTCTTGCAATGTGTCCCACTTGGACTCCATGCGGGACATGTGTAAGTCCAAGCGGGCATGATGGGCAGCCTGCTGCTGTTGAATGTCCCTGAGGATCCCCACTACCTGGCTGAACTCTCCGGTGCTAGCCTGGTACGCATCAGCTATGCGTACCAGTTGTGGGTCATCATGCAGTCCAGACCCCTCTGCAAGCAGCGACCTATGTCTACCACCCCTCCCACCACCCCTGGCGACATGTGAAGGACCTGCGGTGGCACGCACAGGTGACCCTGGGCCCCCTTGGGGGTTGTTGCTGGTGTTGGTGTCCGTAGCTCCACGTTGGGCCGGGGTCCGTGTGCTGGTGGTGGTGGTGGTCCTTGGTCTGTCCGTGTCGGCAGGGTTGGTCTGTGTGTTGGCAGTTGTTGGAGGGGTGGGTGCAGGGGTGCAGCTGGTGGTCCTGCTGGTGCTGCATGATGACTCACTGCGGAGGTGCCAGGTAGGTCTTCGTCATCCGAGGTGGGCAGAGGCTGTTCCACACCAGTGAGCTCAGTGTCCCCCAGAGCCTGGGACAGGGACTCCTCAGCGTCTGCTGCTGTGTCCCCATCATCACCTGTATTTGGAAGAGACACACAATGTATGTAATGTTTCTACAGGCATCAATGGTTCAAACACCTGAAAGTTGTGACTGTACCTCTGGATGCGGGCCTGTACATTGCATTGTCCTAAGTTGTCACAGTCAGCTGTTGATATTGGTGTAGCGCATTGTCCTGACAACATGAGGCATTTCAATGTGAATGTTGAGGTGTGTGCATGGCCAGCATTGGTGGTATTTGGTTGACATCCGGACATCCTTCTCCCTCCAGCCCAGTTATCCCACCATGAAGCATGCCACCCTTGCAGTGGGTGCAGGTTGACTCTCAGGATGTCAGTCAGTGGTGTCCTGCTGTTGGTTGGTGGCCAGTTCCCATCAGGGCATTGTGCTCCCCACAACAGAGCACCAGTGTCAGACATCTTTGATGGGGCTTTCCACTCTCTGTGAGGTGTGCATGCTTCAGTGTGAGCTTGCTGGGCCATGTGGGTGGGGGATGTTGAGCTGTGACTACCACTCCCATCATGCTATTGCCTCCACCCCCTTCCCAGCATGCCCATACTTCCTTCCTTTTGAGTGTACTTCACTGTGTGTGGGTGTGACAGCAATGGCAAGATGGCTGACAGTGGTGTCCTGCTGTTGGTTGGTGGCCAGTTGCCAGCATGGCCTTGTGCTCCCCACAACAGAGCATCAGTGTCAGACATCTTTAATGGGGCTTTCCACTCTCTGTGAGGTGTGCATGCTTCAGTGTGAGCTTGCTGGGCCATGTGGGTGGGGGATGTTGAGCTGTGACTACCACTCCCATCATGCTATTGCGTCCACCCCCCTTCCCAGCATGCCCATACTTCCTTCCTTTTGAGTCTACTTCACTGTGTGTGGGTGTGACAGCAATGGCAAGATGGCTGACAGTGGTGTCCTGCTGTTGGTTGGTGGCCAGTTCCCAGCATGGCCTTGTGCTCCCCACAACAGAGCACCAGTGTCAGACATCTTTGATGGGGCTTTCCACTCTCTGTGAGGTGTGCATGCTTCAGTGTGAGCTTGCTGGGCCATGTGGGTGGGGGATGTTGAGCTGTGACTACCACTCCCATCATGCTATTGCCTCCACCCCCTTCCCAGCTTGCCCATACTTCCTTCCTTCTGACTCTGCTTCCCTGTGGGGTAGTGTGCCTGTGCTGACAGGATGGCTGACAGTGTTGTCCTGGCGTTTGTTTGGCTACAAGTCCCATGTGTGTCACTGTGCTTCCCACAGCATGACCCAGGGTGGTGGTTCTTTGTGGGATAATTAATTTTAGTGTGAGGCAATGCATTTTCCCAGGTGAGTTGTGTGTAGTTTGTGTTAGGGGGCTGTGAGGGAAGAGCTGCTGGTAACTATGGTCATAGCTGTCAGTCCTCCTTCCCACCCAGCCAGTTTTCCCACCATGGAACGTGCTTCCTTGCAGGGAGTGCAAGTTGTCTTTCAGGATGTCAGTCAGTGGTGTCCTGCTGTTTGTTGGTGCCCAGTTCCCAGCAGGGCCTTGTGCTCCCCACAGCAGTAGCCAGTGTCAGCCATCTTGTTAGTTGTTTTCCACTCCCTGTGATGTGAGCATGGTTCAGAGTGGTGTTGATGGGCGTATTGTGATGGTGGGCAATATCTGTGACTACAACTCCCATGATGCTATTGGCTACACTGACTTGACCAGCATACACAGGATTCCTTCCTTTCTGTGGGATTCCCTGTGTGGTGGTGTTGTAGTGGTGGCTACATATCTGACAGTGTTTGTTGGTTAGATTTGTGCCACTGCCTAGCTTTATTTGTTGTAGGGTTTGTACATGTCATGACACAGTTACATATCACTATGAGATGGCATGTATTGTGTTTATCTGACTGACATACACATCTTGGGATGATTCTGGTTTTGTTGCTGTGGATTTGCTAAGGGTGCATGGTTTGCCTATCCCCTTGACAGTGATGTGTGTGTATTGTCACACAATATTGGGTATATTGGTTGTGTACTCACCAGGCTCTGGGATGTTTTCTAGTCCATATACGCTCACTGGTGGTAGGATGGCCCGCACCTTCTCCTCCCAGGGCCTGAGGTATAGTGGTTTGGCAGGAGGGCCACTGCCGGTGTGTTGGCTCAAGATGTAATCCTTCTTCAGTAGGTCCCTGACCCTCCTGCGCACATCATACCACCTGTTCTGGATGTCTTCCTTTGTGCGCAAACATGGTGATTGTGCATTCACCCTGTCGACGATCCTCTCCCACATCTTGGTTTTCTGCGACATGGGTGTCTGTTGGACCAGTGTACCAAACAGCTGTGGCTCTACCCTGAGGATCTCATCTACCAGGACTTCCAATTCACTGTCTAGGAACTTTGGATTCTTCTTGGGGGGCATGGTGATGGGTGGTGGTGGTGAGTGATGTGTGTGTTGGTGTGCAAGTGAGGGTGTGTGAGTGTGTGTTTTGCTGGGTGTATGTGAGGGTGCTATTTGTTGAGGTGCTGATGGTGTGTGGCTTGTGTGATGGATGAGCTGTGAGTGTGTGTGTGGTTGCTGTCTGTTGGTGTTCTGTGCTGGCAGGTAATTTGAATTTGCAAAGGATCATGGTAGGGATTTGTGTCCTTTATATGGGTGGAGTTGTGGGTGTGTCTTTGTTCCCTGTTGCCCCCCCCAGTATTTATTGGCTTTGTAATTGCTTGTTTGGCCTTTTTTTTTGTGTTTTTCCCTTTGTACTTTTTGTGCATGTAGGAGACGTTCTTCTGACCGAGTCGGACCCTGCAGTTGTCTCGTGCGGGCTTCTCCGAGTCGTTCACGCTGTGTTTGTGCTGTTTTATGTGCTGCGTACGCGTCGGTCGCGGTGTATTGGGTTGCTTCGGCTCGCTGTTTTGTATGCGTGTCGGTCGTACGGCTTGAGCTCCGTGCGACTCGGTCGTGTTTTCCACGCGATGCATCGTACTGCGCGGCTCGGAGTTCGCGGGTACGTTTTGTTCGGGTTCCTTCCTGGTGCGTGTCGGTCGGTTCGATTCACGCGGTTTTCCGGCCGGATAGCTTTTTTCCGCGCGGTTCGGTCGTTCGTATTGTGTTCCATACGAGTCGGTCGGATTTTGCACGCATTTCATCGTACTTTGCGTGTCGGACTGCACCGGTACGTGTCGGTCGGATAAAAATCCGGATCCGAGTCGGTCGGTACGTTTTCCGGCCCGAATCGGAATCGGCCCTTAAGTAGGAGGCCATGGTCCAAATTTTACCTTTACACCTAGAAAATTTTCGGGAGGATTTTCTCTCACCGTCGAGCAAGGCTCCTCTTCAGGCCGGGATTCAAGTCGACAACAACGGCTTGACTGAGCACGAGGCCTCTGTGAAATCCTGGGATTCTTGAGCTCTGGATTTTTCAGCGGGACGAACCTGAAATCCAGGCTGGGACGCAATTCAACATCGGCGGCCTGATTCTCATCCACTGGTCGGTCACCTTATGGAACTTTTTCTACAAGTTGCTCCAAATTTTTCCAAACTTCTGGAACTTCTTCCTGAAGTTCCTCTTGAGGATTCAGAGTGTCCAAAACACAAATCCAAGGGTCTAGAATCTCTGAGATGGTCCTTAGAAGTTTGGGACTACTGTTCCCACAATGCACCTGGCCAAATCCTTAAAAGCCCACTGGACGCACTCTAGGCTGGGGACTTCTTGGGGGAGATGGTGCAGGTGAGCTCTGTTAGCCTATTGCTTCCAGAGAGTCCACTTCTTAATCCTTTTTGAAGCAATGCAACGTCCTCAGAGCTGTAGTTCCAAGTGTGCAGCAGGAGCAGTCCTTCAGAGTACAATCCTTTGGGGTGTAGATCAGGTTTCCAGCAGGGCAGTTCTTCTTCTCCTTGCAGTTTCAGACAGTAGATCTGAGTTGCTATGCAGCTCTCACATATTTATCCAATGTTCTGGGGTGACAAGTAGGGGGCACCCCTGACCAATGGGGTACAGGGTGCTACCCAAAAGCATGACAGCTTCCCCAAAATTGTGGCATATTCTTGCCTCACAAATCACTGTACTTTAAATTCAAGATAGAGAATTTCTCTCCTTGGGAGTAAGAGCTGGCTAAGCCAACCTACTGGTGTGGCTCATTTCCCTTAACACTCCCTTTCCAGACCTCCTGCAAATTCCATTCCTAGGGCTCCCATCTGGCTAGGGGGTTCAAGAAGAGGGGGCAGGCCTGGCTGGCATTCCTTACTGTCCTGCCCCCATTTGAAGCCCAGTTTGTTTACCCAGCCCCCTTCATGGCCTGTTCTCTGCAGCTGTAGAGCTCCCCCCACTAGATAACCTCTGTCTCGTTGCAGGCCACTTATCACCTCATCAGTGCAGTTTGGCTAAGCCTGTTAAGGGCTGTCCTATGAGGAGAGGCTGCTAGAAGGAAGGATTTTGGCTCACAGAAAATAAAGTTCTACAACTTCTTTCTGTATTAGTTATGATAAATTCAACAGTGGCAAGTTGTTGGATATATCATTACCAAACTTTAGGTCCTTGAAATATTATTTTCGCTCACTTCTGTCAATAGTTACACTGTATTACAGTATTCCCATGTTAGCCTATGGAGCTAAAATGCTACAATGAAGGAAAATCGAAATTGGTCGTTTTCCCTCACCAGGGCATATAAAACATCTTTTAAAATGTCCCTGCTTTTTGTACATGGCACCCTCCCTGGGAGCACCTAGGGAAAAAACATAGGGGTGAAGTAAATGTAGAAATGAGGTAATTTAATACTTTTGAAGTACCTTTAAATCCAAAGTTGAATTTGCATAATTTTAAAGACGGTCTGCAAAGCAGGCCTGCCTTTAAAATGACAGCAGGCAGCACAGCAGTGCACACTTAAGTGCCTTAAAGCTGCTGGGCCTCTAAACCTACATGCCCTACTATATATAAGGGACTTACAGGTAAGTTGTCAGTGCCAATTGTATTACACCTAATTACCATACACCTTTTTAATCAGAGCACTGGCCCTGGCCCTGGTTAGCAGAGCCCATGGTGCAGTCAGAGTAAGTTACCACCAGTTTCAGTCAAAAAATGGGGGTGATCAGCGCAAAAAGGATGACTTTCTCATATGCCCCGCCAAACGAAAGGTGATGGGTAACTTGCAAACACCCTGGTAGTCCTCATCAGCTAAAAGGAAAAACCTGGAAAGTCCATCCGTATTGGCATGGGCAGTCCAAGGTCTGTGTTCCACTGTGAAGCCCTTTCCCTGTAGGGAAATGGACCACCTCAATAGCATTGGATTATCCCCCTCATCTGCATGAGCCATCTAAGAGGTCTGTGGTCAGTTTGAACACAGAAGTGAGTACCAAACAAGTATGGTCTCAGCTTTTTCAGGTACCAAACAACAGCAAAGACTTCCCTCTCAATGGCACTCCACCTTTGTTCTCTGGGGAGACATTGTGTGATAATGAAGGCAAATGGCTGATTAAGGCCCTGCTGATTTACTGGTGCCAACACTGCCCCAATCCCTTGTTCTGAAGCAGATGTCTCCAACCAGTCAATCACGAGCTACCAGTAGCTCGCAGAAACCTTCAGAGTAGCTCCCAGTCTTGAGTTCATTTTTAACAAAGAATTGCAATAAATAAGTGTTGTGTTTTCCTTTGAAAGTTAACGAAAGGCTAAGCTTATTTTACATTATTATCAGGCTGCAAATAGCAGAGCCTGATAATGAGCAGTGCTCCACTCAGATGTAAGACCCTTGTGGGTCAGAGGTTCAGAACGGAAGCACTGAGGTATTTAACTCTCAAATAAAAGTCCCTTTCAACTCATTATTGGAGCATGAGATCAAAATGATATTTCTGAATGCTTTTAAATGAGAGAACTTTAAAATGAAGAGTTAACTTAATGATAAAGTTGACTCTTCATCTTAATTTTCTCCCTTTTCAAATTGTCACATTTACAAACCGCACGCATCTTGCTCCCAGATTGCTGGTAGACACAGTGCCCTATTTATAACTAAAAAATACAGTCACTTTCTTTTAAATGGGAGACATTTAAAGTGGAAAAATGTTTCTATTAAACATTGTCAAAATGTTTTTCTCTACTTTAAATTAAGCCTATTAAGTCCTAATGTTTTATGAAGCATGCTTCTTCATTTTAAATTCCAAACATTTAAAAAAATGACTGTATTTTCATGTTATAAATACGGCATCATGTCTACAGGCCACTGTAGGCAGGCCTGCCATTTGTAAAGACACTTTGACATGGGAGAAAATTAAAATGATGAGTTTTATGTAATGCAGATAAACATAAAGTTAACTCTTCAGCTGAATTTTCTCCCACTTCAAAGTGCTGCATATACAAACTGCAGGCATCTTGCTCTCAGTGGCTGGTAGACACGCTGTCATATTTATAACTGAAAAATACAGCCATTATTTTAAAATGGGAGAAATTTAAAGTGCAGAAAAATGTTCCATCAAGTGCAGAAAAATGTTCCTTCTTATGAACATTTTGCGGGACATTTTTCTGCACTTTAAATGTCTCCTTTTTAAAAGAAAAGTTTTGTATGTTTGTGTTGTTTGTTTGTGTTGTTCATGTAACGGTGCCACATATGGTGAAAAGTATGTCCTGTGCCACTGGTACATACAACACAGGCCCTCAGTCACCCATTCACACACACATATATACATATATAACATTCACTCACACACATTTTCATATATCCCCACAGATCATGCACTCACTGATGCACATGGCAGCCGTATCATAGTAACACTAGTCACAGTATTTTGTTCAAACCATAGTATCGGACTCCATGGACATTAGATTTAAAGTCAATGGAGCTGGGCGAGTAGTGGGTGTTTGGTAGTAATGTGCGAGTTAATTGGCCGTGAGTAGCTCACGACGGTTTTCACTGATCAGAAGTAGCTCTCATTACAGAAAAGGTTCGAGACCCCTGTTCTGAAGCATCTGTCTGAACCACAAATTCCTTTGTGTGGTCAAGGGCCAATAACACTGGTGCTGAACACATAGCCTCTTTCAGAGTGTCAAAGGCCTTCTGACACTCTGGGATCCACATGACTTTCTTTGGCCCCTTTTTAGAAGTGAGTTCTGTCAGGGGAGCCACAATCGTCCCATAGTTCTGAACAAATCTTCTATAATACCTAGTCAGACCAAGAAAGGCCCAGACGTGAGTCTGGGCTGTAGGAGCTGTCCTCTCCAAAATGGTTTGGATTTTGGCCAGGAGAGGTTGTACATGACCTCCACCTACAAGGTGACCCAGGTACACACCTGAACTCTGCCCTATTTGGCACTTAGTGGCCTCAATAATCAGGCCTGCCTACTGCAGAGCCTGAATCACTTCCTTCAGGTAGCTTAAGTGATCCTCCCAGATGGAACTGTACACAGCTGTATCATCCAGATAAATTGTACTGAACTGCTCCAGCCCAGATAGGACCCTGTTCACCAACCTTTGAAAGGTGGCAGGGCATTCTTTAAGCCAAAGGGCAATACTTTAAATTGATAATATCCCTCTAGGGTGCAGAATGCTGACCTCTCCTTTGCTCCTTCAGTGAGGGCAATCTGCCAGTAGCCTGAGGTCATATCAAATGTACTCAGGTAATTAGCAGCCGCTAACCTATCAATGAGTTCATCCGCTCTAGGTATAGGGTGAGCATCAGTCTTAGTGACTGCATTCAGTCCTCTGTAGTCAACACAGAACCTCAACTCCTTCTTTCCCCCATGGGGATTAGGGTTGGGTAAGAGCACCACTGGGCTGGCTCAAGGACTGTCATCAGAGGGCTCAATTATCCCCCAATTCCAGCATCTGAGCTACTGCAGCCTTAATGCTGGCTCTGACCTGGTCAGACAACCTGTACAACTTGTTCTTGACAGGTAGGCTATCACCATTGTCAATGACGTGTATACACCAAGTGGTGATACTTTGGGTCAGAGAGAACAGACCAGTGAACTGCTCCAGCACCTGCTTGCAGTCTTTGTGCTGCTGGTCTGTCAATTTGTGAGAGTACAACTTCCTCCACTGACTCATATTGCACATTGTTGGAGAGGAGGTCTGGCACTGGCTTGATCTCCTCCTCTCCACCCTCAACTGTGACCATCAACATGGTCATGTCTGCCCTGTCTTGGTGGGGTTTCAACCTATTGACATGCAGGACCCAGAGAGGGTTCCTGGGGGTATTTAGGTCTACCAGGTAGGTAACCTCACCCTTCCTCTCTAGCATTGGATAGGGACCAGTCCACTTGTCCTGGAGGGCCCTAGGAGCCACAGGCTCCAACACCCAAACCAGTTGCCTGAAGTGCTTCAAGAACTCCTGGCTGGCCTCCGGTTTTCTGCTTGCCTTGTACATGTACTCTGCCATACGAGATCTCAGACCTAGCACATAGTCCAGCACATTGTTCATGGCTTCTTTGAGAGGCTTTTCCCAAGACTCTCTCACCCGGCACAATGGACCTCTTACAGGGTACCCAAACAACAACTCAAAGGGGCTAAAGCCAACCCCTTTTTGTGGGTCCTCCCGGCAGGCAAACAGTAGACATGAGAGGAGAAAATCTCATCTCCTCCTGAGTTTGTCAGAAAAACCATTGATCACACCTTTCCACCAGACCATTAGTCTGGGGATGAATGAGGTGGTGAACTTGTAGGTAACACCACATTCTTCCCACATCGCCTTCAGATAGCTGGACATGAAATTCATGCCCACATCGACTTCAGATAGCTGAACATGACATTTGTGCTCCTATATGAAACAACCTCCTTTGGGAAAACCACTCTGGTGAACATACCAAGTAGGGCCCTAGCCACCGAAGGAACTGTGACTGTTCTGAGGGGTATTGCTTCAGGATATTTTTGGGAATGGTCCACTACCATGAAGATATACTTGTTCCCTGATGTCATTGCTGGTTCTAAGGGGCCAACAACGTGCACCCCCACCCTCTCAAAGTTGAGTCCAAACAAA
Source organism: Calotriton arnoldi (assembly GCA_963921515.1). Taxonomy (NCBI): domain Eukaryota; kingdom Metazoa; phylum Chordata; class Amphibia; order Caudata; family Salamandridae; genus Calotriton; species Calotriton arnoldi. The sequence continues at coordinate 2,421,828 of CAWUFW010001590.1, forward strand.
TGGCAGTGATATCAAGGGAGCCTTTGGCTTGCCCCCTCTCTTGCCACTGGCCTGACAAGTTGCACAGAGCTGCAATATTCCTTCCCTTTGACAGTCATATTGGGGCCGTAGAAATGGTTAACCAACCTTTTCTATGTCTTACTCCGCCCCAAATGACCTGCCAAGGGGATGTCATCGTTTAGAGTCAGGAGGAATTCTCTGTACTTCTGGGGGACCACCTACCTCCAGGTAGCCCCTTCTTTGAGGTCTCTAGCCTCAGTGTAGAGAATTCCATCCTCCCAGTAGATTTTGTGGAAGCCACTGACATCACCCTTCCCTTGCCTGGAGGCAGTCTGCCTCAGGCCCTCAAGAGTCGGACACTTTATCTGTCCCTGACACAACTCCTCTCTGAAGGGTCCACCAGCTCCTTGCAACTCTGCCAAGTCAGTCAGATCCTGAAGGTTTGGAATCCCTACCTCAGAGGTCAGATCCTCCCCTTCAGGGTTAGATTCCTGCGCCTCTGGAGTTCTTTGGGCTGGCTCACCAGGCTCGGTGCCCTTTCTTTTGTCATTGGATTCTAGGCCCATTGTTCCAGGGTCCAAGTGTCCAGTATTTCCCTTCTGGGCAGTCTGTGATCTGGTCACAGCACATACCCACTCAGGGAGATCCAGCATCCTTGCATGTACTATTCTCTCCACTCCTGACCAGTCAGATGCTTCAAGATCATTTCCCAGTAGGCAGTCCACTGGGAGTGCAGGAGACACAACTACCTTCTTAGAGACTGTCACACCTCCCCATTCCAAACTCACCATTGCCATGGGATGGAGTTGGGCTCTGATGTCTGCATATGTTACCTGGTGATACACACCAGGTATAGGCTGCCCTGGGGAAACCAGTTTCTCTGTGACCATAGTCACTCTTGCTCCTATATCTCTCAGAGCCTCAGCCTCAGTTCCATTGATTTTAGGCATCTGCCTACACATCTCCATGCTGGGAGGCAAGGTGGACTGGGTTGCAATTTACACCCCACCCAAAGACACTACGGTTGCCTCTGTCAACCTCTTCCCCTATGCTGGCAATTCCCTGGGACTGCCCACCAGTGGGAGGTTTCTTTGTGGAGACAGCATCTCCTCTCTTGTGTCCTGACTGATAATAGTCAAAACACTGACCCGATAGCCCTTCCTCTTGAAAGTGGATTGGCTCGGGATCCTTCCCCCGTGCAGGTTTTTGTGGGTCTTGTGAGGACTCTTTCCGTTTTTGACCTTCTTTCCCCTGGGGGAATGTTAGACTTGGCCTTTTTTGCAGGGTCATCCCAGAACTTTTTGCCTTCCCCCTGGTATTTTTTCTGACCTGGTGTTGGTGGTTTTAGGACTCTGGACACTTTATCACTGCTGTTCAGGACTAAGGTGCATGAGCTCTCTATGGTAAACGTGGTAAGATTGGTCTACACCTGTTTTGCGTATTTAATTTACCTATCAGTCCCTTGTAAAGTGGTATCTCATATATCTAGGGCCAGTAAATTAAATGCTACTGGTGGGCTTGCAGCGCAGCTTGCGCCACCCACCAAAGTTGCCTTTCAAACCTGTCTCAGGCAGCTGCCATTGCAGGGCCTGTGCGCACAGTTTACTGCCGCTGTGACGTGGCACATAAAGTGGTTGCCACGTCTGTGACTCCCCTTTTACTGCATATCGGTCAACCCAAGGTAGGCCCTAGCTAGCCCTATGGGCAGGGTGCAATGTAGGTAAAAGGTAGGACATGTGCCTTAACTGTGTGGCATGTCCTGGTAGTGACAAACAGCCTATTTGGTTTCTCACTGCTGTGAGGCTGCCCTCTCATAGGAATGCATTGGCAATTCCCTGATATGTGTTTCAGTGGTAATTCCTGATATGAGAGGGGTGGCGTGATCAAGTTTGGTATGTTTGGAATAGTGGTAATAAATGCTGCGTAATGGTGTTCGCAGATTTATTATCACTATTTTAGAAATGCCACTTTTAGAAGTGGGCATTTCTGTGTGCTATGTGTCTTTGTGCCTGCCTGTTGTGTATTGCATGTCTGGCTCTGGATGACACGGGCTGGGGAGGTGCAGTGGCTCCAGAGGGGCTGGGTGAGTCAGCGCTAGGCTGAATAGGCTGATCTGCATTTGGAGTAGTGGGAGGAGTAGCACCTGACCCTGAATAGGACTGTGCCTGCCTTACACAATGCTGGCTCCGCCCCCCTGTGGTGTGTCTTGGGCCAGAGCCTACACTGACAATGAGGAGTGTTGTGCACTTGTTAAGTGCCCCCCAGAACTGGTTTGGACTAGGTCCAGTGCCCTGCGCCAGGGCAGAACAAAGACACTATGGGATATAAATATTGGGGCTGTGACCCCATGTAAAGTGTGCTGTGTGCTTACTTGGAACTTGTGACCGGCAGGCTGCTGCTAGGTAGCTGAAGGGGTGCCCCTCGGCAAAGGGGCACTGCGTGCTGGCCTGCCTGTGCCTGGTGCCCTGCCCTGGGCTGGAAAGAGATAGCGAGAGGGGAGTGCTGTGCTGTCTGCCTCCCCTCGCTGATCAAGGTGTGGTGGGCGCTTTGGCCTGACCCAGGAACAGACGAGTGGGGAACACTGCATTCTAGTACCCCTGAAGAGAGGGGGTCCTGCCCACTAGAAGCGCGTCGTGAGCACTTCACCTTTGCCCCTTTTGAGCTCGAGGAGGGGGCCCTGCTTTCAAGAGCATCGTGAGCACTTCACCGCACCCCAGAAGACAGGCGAAGGAGCCTAGTTGTGGGCGGAGCCTCCGTCCGGAAAGCAGAAGCCAGCCTGGCTGAGGGCGAGGAGGAGAGGCGCCGCAGAGCCTACATTCAGGCAGGAGCCTACCCCACGTTCGTGGGCCCAAGGAAGGAGGGAGAGCCCAGACCAGGAGTGGAAGTGTTCTGCTGGTGTCGGGCAGTGGGCGAGATTCCGAGAGGGAGGCCGTGCCCCCCTCTTCGTGCCGTTGCACCAGATTAGCTGCCCCCGGATGCAGAGACCGGCCCGTGAGCACCTGGAGAGTACCGGGTGAGTCCGGGCAGCGCGGACAGCTAGATATCTTACTCCTTTTGGGGCTGACTCAGATACGGGCGGTACGGGTCCTGTTGGCCTGCACAGAGGGGCTGGGCCCCGACCCAAACCGCAACTTGATAGAGCAGCTGCGCCACATGTATGTAGGTTGCTGCCTTGTGTCTGCAGGACATTTTCTTGTGGGAAGTACCGCATTCCATAACAGGGGCCCAGGAGTGGAGTGCCCTAACGGTGATGAGGAGGCCGGAGCAGTGAATATGCCTTCTAGGCAAACCATGGTTACTGCAGTTATGGGCCTAATGTGATTACCATATTTGCACACTAATAATGTTGGCTACATGCACTGCTGTTGGTGTTTAGGCCATATTGTGCTGAGATATTGCCTAATGTGTGCCCTTTGAAAGTGGGCACTTTAGTACACTATTGCTAATGATAATATGCATAACGTGCAATGCTGAGTACCCATGTGTGCAGTGATAGTGATGCACTGCACTACTGCTGATTATGTTTGACCTAATATGCGGTACTAGGTGATGTTAGGATGTTCATGCCTAAGGTGTTTATGCTAAGTGCAATGTCACCAGTAGTTACTGGTTGTTTTCACTAATTGTGAGTTCTGATGGTTATGACAGTGGTCCGATTGGCCCTGCAGTGTATATAATCCCCTGTAAAGTCATACTAAGTGCCAGGTGGCACCGTGTATATATGTGATTACGTTCTAATGTGTTTTATGAGTAATACAAAGGCTATTTTTGATATAACCTTGTGTGGAGTTTCTTTTGTGGTGTGCCTAGTGTGTCGCTGCTTTGTGTGTGTGTGTTGTGCAAACGCTTTTCACATTGCCTCTGGGATAAGCCTGACTGCTCTGCCAAGCTACCAAGGGGGTGAGCAGGGGTTATCTTCGGTGTGTAACTCCCTTGCCCTGACTAGAGAGGTGGTTTCTGCCTGGCTTAGGCGCGTGCCCTAGCCAACCAGAAATCCCATTTCTAACAGGGAACCTATCCTCTCTTCTTCTGATCACCCCCCTGGTGCTGTTTGGAAACCCGGGTTCTAACCACTCATCAGCTAGCTCCCCCAGCTCCCTGGGGCTAGTCAGCTTAGAGTCCTCTAGGTACTGGCGTAACTTCTCTTGCACAGAAGGAGTCAGGATGTGCTCTTTCAGCAACAAATTGTACAGCCCCTCATAAGTACTCACTTGGTTACCACTAATCCAGCACTCTAGTGCCGTCACTGAGATGTACACAAATTCCACCCTGAACTGTGTGTTATCTTTATGGGTGCCCCTGAGCTTTACACTGTACTGCTCTGGGATCGGACCAAATTTGTTGACTAAACATTGCCTCATGTGGGAGTAAGATTTTGCCTCATCCCCCTGCAGGGTCAGGAGCCTATCCCTCCCAGCTATGGGATCAGTTCCCCCAGAAGTGAACCCCAATACTTAGAGTGGACCCCTCTCGTCTCAGGGCCCTTTCAAATGAAGTCAGACATTTGTCAAAGTCATCCCCCGTCAGTGTACATGGGAACTATTCCCTTGGGAAGCCTGGGATTAAAACCACCACTCCTGGGCATCTCAGCACCTTCTTCATTGTCCCTGACACCATTTCATTTTCCTTTCGGCTCTTCCCACTTATCTCCAACTAGTTCTACCTTCTTCTCTTCTAGGGCTATGGAAGCTAACTGACCCTCAAGCTCTTGCCTTCTGAGGGCCCCATCTGGGTTTTATACGTTTATCCCCATTGTGAGTTGGCCTTTGTTTATATAGACCGAACACGCAGTGTTTCACATAATAAAGAGGGAAACTGTGGAAAACATTGTCACACAGGAACATCCTGCAGGTCTTATTACATCAAATCATATAACTGCATGAAGGAGCCTAGACACAGGTCGTGCTATAAAGCAATAGGGCATTAACCAGGACAATTGTTACACCAAATGACCTGCAACAGAGTTGTATCTTTGCCCGCTGCTGTTCTCAATTTATATATCAGATATCCCTAAGGTCCTGGGGGCAGTCTGTGCATTTCCACTGAAACTATCTGACACTGCAATAGCTCACCTTTTTTACGCAGATGATACAGTGCTGCTAGATTTTACTTCAGTGAGCCTGCAGCAACAAATTAATGTAGTATTAATGTAGTGTAGCATATTGCAAGCACAGTTATTTCATTTTTAAAAATAAAAAAAATAAAACAATCATGATTTTCTCAAAACAAGGTAAGAAGCGGGCCCTAAAGTGATGGTGGGATGGGCGACAACTCAAAACAGTTTTGGAATACAAGTGCTTGGGAGTCATATTTAACCATAACTTAAATTTTAAGACCCTTGTTGACAAAGTGTCTCAGAGTGCAAGGGCAGTAGAAAGCGCCCTCCGCAGGTTGGACAGTGAATTAGGGCATAAGTCAGTAGAAGTCCTGAAAGAGGCCTACAATCTGAAAGTAGTAAGCTTTCTGCTGTAAGAGTGTGAAATACTGGATGTGAAATCAATACAACAGCTATAGAGTGTTGAAGTAAGTATTTGGAAGTATGTGGAAAGCATGGTTAGGTTTATCAAAAGGGTAAATAAAAAGTGCAGTACGACTGGAACTGGATCGAATTCAAATATTACCAGAAACTGGTTAACCATAAGGATCAGCTTGTGGGAACTGTGCAAAACTCACTAAGGCACATAATGCATACCTATTTGAAGGAACACAATTCAACCCCTGGGCAGGAGAATTCGCAATTTATTACAAGGCAATTAGATGTGTCCCATTTACCGAAAGTTGGGAAATCCAAGTGTGTGCAGGAAAAATCTGGTAAAACAAAAGACGAGAGAGAGATTATATTTGCAAGTGATGCTGAGGATTATTGATTATTGTTAGAGACCCCAAACTGTGCCCTTTGCGCTACCAAAAGCCCCTTGAAAAATGCAACCCCACCTTTTGTATATAAAGAAGTAGAAACACCAGGAGTGGGCCTTGAAGTTAAGACTAGGGCAAGTCTTGGTTTGTATAGAGTGGAAGTTGTGGGCGACCAATCCAGAAATGGACAAAGAAAAGTGTAGATTTTTAAGTCTGGTGTCTTATCCCTTCAACATATGATTCTCTTCTGCACATACTTTACGAGGAAAGAAAGGTCACCTTACCCACAATTTTTTGTTCTCTTCAAATAAGGAAAGTAAGCAAAGTGATATTGGTGGTGAAGAATTGTGAAAATATGTCATTATGTTTTAAACTGATGAGATTTTTTGAACAATTTTAGAAAAAGTGGGGTTTTATATTTTTAAAGGATATGAGACATTGGTAGGGGTAAATTGCTTAGAATTTTAATGGGCTGGTGGGGTGAAATGATGAATTATGTGGCTCCGTTATTGGGTTGAGGAAAAAGTTTGTAAAGGATTTTTTTTTAATTATTGTATATTTGGAAATGTTTGTTTTGCTGAATAGCCAATGTATCAAACAAATAAAATAGGACTATGAGTTGCCAGGAGATACTGATCTAGGCATCTATGAGTTTTCTAGTGTCTCTGGGACCTGAATTGCCAGACACGTGACCTGGACTTGCTGGTGGAAGCCGGGGGCAGCTGCTAGTCTCGATCCCTGCTTGTCTGCTTACTTCTGTATGGGGTAGCAGAAAAAGCACATCCCACAGCTGAAATAAAATCCACACTACTCTAATGTCATCCCATTGCCTCCACTCCTGCACCAATGCTGAGAGAAAAGGCCCTCACGCATTTCTCATTTGCTCCAATCAAGTTATGAATGTGCGCGTATTTGGGCTTGTTATGTCCTCCAGAAGGTAAAAAACATGCAGCATTGGACCTGGTATTCCCAGATCCACCTGCTATTCTCCCTTTGACTGGTAAATAACTCATAATCTCAGATAGAGGTCAGGGAATACTGGCCTGAATCAGTCTGAGAATCTAGCCCTCCAGTATCTTCGAACCTATATCTGGGGACTCTTAATGAATCCCTTTATTGCTTATTCATCTACTAAGTGTTAACATGCAATTTTAAGAACAGTGTGATGCACTGCAGAACAGTTTCTTTGGAAAATAAGCAACAAGTAATTATTAAACTCCTGATTTCAAGATAATGCCACTCTAAATTCCACTTCTTGATGGCAAGTACTCATCCCCTGAGCTGCTATTTTTTCTTTCAAATGTCTTTTGGATGGGTCTAACACATATGGTACTTAATTGGTTTGCAGTATTCTTTTATTTTCAGAATTGTTGCTCATACACATTAGCACTGTTTCGATTGGCAATGAGTTCAGTGATGATAACATTCACTACACTAGAGAGTCTTTTTGGAATTGAGCCTAGGTGGGTAGCAAATGGGGCTTCCAAATGCTTTCTGCCACAAATAGTATTTACTTCCTAATTTCTCAAAAACCTGCATTTAATTTTTGGGAGTGTTTGGGAACGTTCTGGCTGATATTTTTCACATGCTTGAAACAAAGTTATATGAGAATTTCAGTGAAACCCTGCCAACTGCACTAGATCACTTAGAACAATTTTTAACATTATATTCCCATTCACTTCTCATAGAACTACAGCGCGGGAGCTATATTTTTGCTGGGTTTTTAACCTGCTAACCAGTGGTAAAGTGCCTCCGCTCCCTTTTTAACATGGTTACATTGGCATATTCCAAATTGGTATATTTAATTTCCTTTTAAGTACCTAGTATATGGTACAAAGTGTACCCAGGGTCTGGGCGTTAAATGCCATTGGTGGACTGCAGCATTTATTGTGCCATCTACTACACTGACAGTGCAAACATGGCTTAGTGCCTAGCATTCTAGCCTAACTATAGCAGCGTAAAACTGCAATTTGACCTGTCAGAATAAACCCATTTGACGGGTTAAAACCTTCCTTTTAAATATTATTAAGTCATCCATATTTAGGCGTTATAGCCCACAAGCCAGGGTACATGGTATTTAAAAGTAGGACATGTAGAAAAGTAATCTTAACATGTCCTTACAGTGACTAGCACCCAAAAGCTATTTTTCATTGTGCAAGGCCTGGTTGTCCTACGGAGAAAACCAGAGTACAGCTTAAAATCCAATACTGTGTCATGGGAATGGGACTAGCTAGAAAAATAATTGAATAACTTTTTTTAATAGTTATTAAAAGTCCAATGCAATGTTGAATTCAGATTTTAAATGAATATTAATGAAAAGCAACTTTTAGAAAATTACCCTTTACCCGGCGGAGCTGTCAGAAGGGTAAATAGTATCATTCTCTGGCTGCTCCCAGCTAGTGACTAGCCTTTGAATAGGTGTGAAAAGGGCATGAAATGCCCCTAGGCGCGAACAATAAACTGACTTGAATGGGCAGATATGTCTTCTGAGCACAGTAGAATATGCTGGGTGGGGTTGAGGGCACAGTGACAAATCCTGCTTGACAAGCCTGTCGAGCCACATGTAACTCTTGAAAGGTAAAGAACAGGATGCCAAGACAATTCTTGTGTACCCTTGTCCAACCAGACCTTTGTCTCTGGGTTTCATATGTAACGCTTGAGACATACTTGAAGGGAATGGAGCAGGATGCCAAGACAATTCTTGTGTATCCTTTGTCTGGTTGCTGAAGAATCCTGCATTTGTCCTACCAGATTTCTGTCACTGGATACATTGTGGGTACAGTGACTGCCTCAAACTGGATTTTAGGGTTTGATTTTGGAGGACACTAGGATTACCATAGTACACTCTCCACACACGCCTCCGGTCCTCAAACCCCAAGTTTAGTGTCGCAAAAGACTTTCACCACCTTGACAAGTTACCAAAGTTGGTATGGTTGGCCGTGGGAACTTTTACCCCATTGGTTAGTGGGTACCAGGAGTCATTGAAACCCATCAGTTACAGCCAAGCCTACATTTGGCATTTCCAAGAACCCACTTCAGAACACTGCTAGACCTGAGTAAGAACAGAAGAGGTCTGTGGCAAAGAGGAAACTAGAAGGGCTGGACCTGCTCCCTCTGGTACCCAAGACAAAGACTTGGCCTCTATATGGCATAGGCTGACCTCCTATTCAAGAAACAGCGATACAACAAGCTATAAGGATGGTTTTCTTCAACTGTCCAGTTGGACAGTGGCAGCTGGACCTGGACCCTGCTGTTGGTCTCTACCTGGCAATCTGTACATCTTTAAGTGCCTCACATAAGGTTCTGGGGGGCTTTAGAAGTGTACTCCTGTGGCGGATTGGAACATAAAGGCCTAAGTCAGAAGGTAAAATCTTTAACCAGGATGAACCTGGTTGGTGTATCCAACCCATGGTCCAAAGTGGCCAGCCACATATTGAGCCTAGTTCCCGGTCTACCACGATCATTGTCTATCATTGGAACTTTATGCTTCTTGGCGCTATTCCCACTCAAAACTTTAAAAATTCATATCTCCATCTCCCCTTATTGTATTTTTGTGATTTTTATGTCATGTTGCTTATTATATATTACACTACTTTCCTAATTCGGTTTGGGATTTTTACTGCTTTGCATTTTGACTTTATTATTGTTTTGGTACCGCATAAATACTTAACACATTGCCGTAAGTTAAACCCGGCTGTTCTGTGCCATATCTACAAGGGAGTTGAGCTCAGGATAATTTAGTGGCTTTGAGGGCTCACCCTAACAAGAGATGCGATTATCACTTGAGGTGTGCAGTCACCCACCCCAAATAATAATCCAATTTCTTACAATGACACTCTGGTACAAATTGCCATTTTAATTGCCACTGGTTTTTATGTGTCTGATTGTTTATATTTCCATGCTTTTTGCTGTGGCATAGGGTAGGGTTATGTTATGCTCTTTTATGTTATGTTATGATATGTAATGTTATGTTATGCAGTGCTTGGGAGAGTGCCTCAATTGTCCATGATATATTCTATAATAAACAAGTATGGTTTCATGCTAGGGCAGATGGAAGAAAGAGATGGTTAATTACTTTCTTGGTGTACTTTATTCTGCCACCACCCAAGTTCTCACTAGTTGGTTGTTCAGGAAAGAAAGTCCCAACAAGCATTCATTCCAATGAGATAGTATACCGAATCCCAGTATTAGCTATTATTTGGAAAGTCAGTTATTTCCCATAGTTCACCTGTAAAGCAAAATATAATAGTGTCTGCACTCTTGAGAAAAGTGTTTTGATTAGGTGCATGCTAATAAAGTTGTTGAAATACTGTTTTTCAGACTCAGTTGAACTTTGTCAATGTCATCTCTTTAGTGGTCCCAGTGAAATTTCTGCACTGATTACAACTATTACGTACCTCAGATACATGGCTTCTTACCGGACTTTCCTGACATGATCATGTAACCTCAACATCCTGTGTACATTTCATGTGACTTTCATCTCAAAGGAGAAATCATCTATCAAAAGGCACATGATGTCTTGGAACCTACATTTAGATGGCACACACCTGCTCCACTCAGCTCAGTTTCAGTGCTTAATTTGTAAACAATTAATTGTCTGGGCCCTACTCGGAAGGCCACGGCAGCCTGCACCACGCATTGACCCTACCAGATCTGCCAATGACAGTACCAACATAACACCTAACCTTCACAATCCTACAAGTGTGACAATTCAGACTATATCAGGCCACACAAAGCTATAATAATGGCGTGAGAGGCTGGTATTATTTATTTTCAATGCACATTTGACTTAATAAAGACAGTTGTTGTCCTCATCTCATAATTAAACAGACAGCGCCACCATGTGGTAGACTGTCACTAGAGTCGGTGCTCCCAATGAAGTGCCAGTGCCAAGCACAGAAACCAGCAGCTCAAATTAAGCAAAGACAAAAATGGTTCCTTTCATAGATGGAGTTTTCTCCATAGTAGAGGCTACATCTTGGAAATTACTACCCCTGACTTTGTCACCATACCTTGTTTGACTGTTTTTAGGAAGCTCTTTGAGACTTGGCTGTTTTGGCAATAGTTAAGGCCAGCTTTCTCATTGCGCGCTCCCCATTCATATTTTTTTATTTTAATCCTTTGATGCATGTGTTTTAGTACTGTTACAAAGACAGCACCATAAATATAACATTCCATTGTCTGTGTCCTTCTATTTTTATTGTAAATGGAGTACAATAATGTATGGTAAATTAAACAGAATACACATATTTGTGATAATTGAATGTACATGCTGTTTTATCTAAGTCAGTTTAATAGAGTATGTAGGGCTTTTGTTTTTGTTCCATTAATATGGTTATTGTTTAGTACAAACACAAATAAAATAAAGAGAACAATATGCATTTTTCCTACGTCACCTCCACTCTTGTATCTGGAGCATTATCCTTATTTAAAAAATATTTATGTACATAGTATAAAGGAAACACAACAAGTGTTCGTGTTTCCTGGCATATACCAATTGATGGCAAGATTGAGAATTATGTGTGTATTTTAGAGGAATCTTCCATTTAACACAAATGCTACCATGAGGTTTTAATTCAACAATTGACATGCAAATATGGGGACCGAAAATAGATGATTTAACTTGGACGGCCCAGCCATTCCTCTATGTCCAGTTCTCATTCTCCAATGGGAGTGAAATCAGGTGCATTTAAACAACATTGCCGTTGGGATGTTTTCATTTAAGCAAACATTGAGAAAGGCAGCATTTTTTTTTTAAATGGCCAGGCCCCGGGGATGGGCTCCCCGGGGCTGAAAATGGCCTAGGGGAGGAGGTGGCCACTCGGCCCCCCTCCCTTAAAAAAAAACATTTGTAGATACAGCGCATTCCTGCCCTTTTCTTTTGATGCACGGCAGCGCAGCAAGAAGGCCTGCTGCGCTGTGGTGTGTCAAAAGTTTGTAAATGAGGTCCTGAGTTAGCAAGGCATTAGAAGATGTGGACATATTTACTTGTGTGTATATGATGTGCTGTTCTCAGAGTGTTTTTCTTTGAATTCTGGGTGTTGTCGTTTTGCTAGCCTGCTTTGTCAGACAGCTACAGAAGCACATATACATTCAGTCACTTACCCAGAAACTACCTGTGCACACAGCAGATTCATAGTTGTAGACACATCTATATTGTTCTCTTTTCCATAACACAGGCACTGAGGTGTTTGTTTATAGCCACTTACATAGATATTTAGAGAGTCATAGAGATACTAAAATAGACAATCACATACCAGCACATTTACTTAAGTCTTATGGCACTGCTATAGGTGTACTCCTACAATTTCTTAGATATGTTGGCAAGTACTGACACAACCTTCTCACTCATGTAGAGAAATACTCTTTCAAACATGGATGATGCTTGGTAGTACAGGTCCTGTGTGTGCACTTTCACTTGTAGCTTGATTTGTCCTGTAAACTCTGTTTGTCAAGTCTTCAAACCAAGTTTCAGTATGCACAAGTCACATGTGAGAGCTGCTCTAGGTGTGCTATAAAGCATGCTGGTTTGTGCTTAAAAGATGAGAGATGTTCTTTTCAGTTCACTAAGTTACTTGCATGGCCCTATGCCAAGTACTACATAGAGTATGCCATCCCTAAAGCAACTGATATACATATTCAGAAAAACATAAAGCCTCAGTTTCAGCTATTGAGACAGCTACAGAAGCATGTATAGATTCAGTCACTCACCAGAAACTATTAATACATCCAGCAGACTGAAAGGTAGTTGCAGTCACACCTACTTAGCTCTGTATTGCCTAACACAAGCACTAAAGTATTTCTGCAGCCACTTACACTTTTAGGCAGTGATAGAGGTATTATAGTAGGTGGTTACATACCAGCACATTTACTTAAACATCTCATGGCACTGATAGAGGTGCACTTCTACCCTCTCTCAGATATGAAGGCAAGTACTGACACAATCATCTCAACTATCCAGAGAAATAGTATTTCAAATGGGTGATGGCTACTAGTGCAGACCCTGTCCGTGCACTTTCATTGCAAGCTTCACTTGGCATGTTGTAGGTGTTACTGAAGTGTCAAACCCACGTTTTAGTGCACATAATACACTTCTAAGATATGCTGTACGTATGCCATAAAGGATGCTATTTTGTGCTTAAGCGATTAACATATATCTTTTTGAGTTGAATAAGTTACTTGAGCACTTGTAGGCCCTTTGCAAAGTACTACATAGAGTATGCACCCCTAAAGCAACTGATATACATGTTCACAAAAGCAGAGACCTTCTCTGCAACCTAATCAGACAACTGCAGAAGCACATAGACATTCGGTCACTTACTAGAAGCTACTTATGCCTGCAGCAGATTCAAAGGTAGTTGCAGTCACACATTCATAGCTTTCTATTCCCTTACAGAGGCGCTGAATTATTTGTGCAGCCACTTACATACACATTTAGACAGCCATAGAGTGACTAAAACACGCAGTCACATACCAGCAATTAACTTAAACATCTTATGGCACTCATACAGGTGTACTGCTACACTCACTTACATATGTAGGAATGTACTAACGCAACCTTCTGAAGCATGCAGAGAAATAGTTAGTGAATCATGGGTGATGGCTATTAGTGCAGACCCTGTCTATGTATTCTTACTCCAAGCTTCACTTGGCATGTTATAGGTCTTTCTCAAGTATCAAACCCACGTTTTAGTGCACATATTACACTTCTAAGATATGCTGTAGCATTCAATAAAGGATGATATTTTGTGCTTAAGAGAATGAAAGAGTCCTTTTGAATTGAATAAGTTACTTGAGCACGTGTAGGCCTCTATGCGAAGTACTACATAGAGAATGCACCCCTAAAGCAACTGACATACATGTTCACAAAAGCATAGACCCTCTCTGCAACCTAATTAGACAGCTACAGAAGCACATATGCATACAGTCACTTACTAGAAATTACTTAGCTCTCTATTCCCTTACAGAGGCACTGAAGCATTTGTGCAGCCACTTACATACACATTTAGACAGCCATAGAGCTACTAAAACAAGCAGTCACATACCAGCACATTTACTTAAACATCTTATGGCACTCATATAGGTGTACTGCTACACTCACTTACATATGTAGGAAAGTACTGACACAATCTTCTGAACCATGCAGAGAAATAGTTCGGGAATCATGGGTGATGGCTACTAGTGCAGACCCTGTGTGTGTATTCTTACTCCAAGCTACATAGAGTATGCCATCAAAAAACAATTAACATACATGTTCACAAAAGCATAGAGTCTGTATTTCAGTTACAGACACAGCTACAGGAGCACTTATAAATTCAGTCACTCACCAAAAACTGTTTATGCATGCAGCAGAATCAAAGGTAGTTGTAGTGACACCTGCATAGCTCTCTATTGCCTAACACAGGTACTGAAGAATTTGTGCAGCCACTTACATACACATTTCAACAGCCATAGAGGTATTATAGCAGGCAGTTACATATCAGTAAATTTACTTAAACATCTCATGTGACTGATCGAGGTGTACTCCTACACTCTCTCAGATATGTAGGGAATTACTGACACAGCCTTGTCAACCATGTACAGAAATAGTCCTTCAAACATGGGTGATGTCTACTGGGGTCTTGATGGCTACTAGTGCAGACCCCAAATGTGCACTCTCACTGCAAGCTTCAGTTGGCACGTTATAGTTCTTTCTGAAATGTCAAGCCCACGTTTTAGTGCATGTAGCACACTTTTAAGATATGCTGTAGGTATGCCATAAAGGATGCTGATTTGTGCTTAAGACATTGACAGATGTCCCTTTGAGTTGAATAAGTTACTTGTGCACAAGCAGGCCTATATGCCAAGAACTACATAGAGTAGGCTATCCCTAAAACAATTGATGTAGATGTTCACAAAAGGATAAAGCCTCTCATTCAGTTACAGAGACAGCTACAGAAGCTCTTATACATTCAGTCACTTACCAGAAACTATTTATGAATGTAGCAGATTCAAAGGTAGTTGCAGTGACACTTATATAGCACTCTATTGACTAACACAGGCCCTGAAGTATTTGTAAAGCCACTTACATAGACATTTAGGGAGCCACAGAGGTATTATAGCAGGCAGTTACATACCAGCACATTTATTTAAACATCTCATGGCACTGATAGAGGTATACTCCTACACTCTCTGAGATATGAAGGCAAGTACTGACACACCTTCTCAACCATGTACAGAAATAGTCCTTCAAACATGGGTGATGGCTACTAGTGCAGCTCCTGTCTCTGCTCTCTCACTGCAAGCCTCACTTGGCATGTTATATGTCTTTTTCCAATTGTCAAGCCCACTCAAAAACTCATGCATTTATTCACTGACCCACTCAGACACTCATGCGCCCACTTAGACAGCTACTCAAACGGTCAGAGACTCACTCAGACAGTGATGCACCCACTCACATACCCAGTGAGACACTTTTGCAGGTAGTCCCAGACCCTCTCAGACATACACACACCCATTGAGACACTCACACACTCCAGTCACACTCTCACTGAGGCACTCTTGCACTCACTCACACCCTCAATTCAATTAAATTTAATTCAGTTCAATGAAGCTTTATTCTGTATGTTCAGAGCAGCCATAAAAGCAATTACTAGTTTTAAAAATATACAGTACTCGATTTACAAACATGCATAAGTTATTCCAAATCGGCCTATTTGATAGTAATTTTTCAAGGACTATACCTTTCATTAATTGCTTTTAAAATCGATGACGCAACATAAAAACATATTCCAGAATCATTAAGGGCAACGAGCAAATTCATAGCAGCATGGTATGATCTCACATTATGTTTTATAAAAAGTGGTTTCAGATAAAAACGCCTAAACTACAGATAGAAGTTGCAAAAAATCATAAAGTGCATTGTGCTTTGCTTAGAATGTTCATCACAGGGGCAGGGTGTAGAATCTAGGGGGCACATTTTCATTGCAGTAAAAGCGACTAGATGGTGCACTATACCTAGTCTCAATCTAGTCAATACATAACGGTGTGAAGGTTTAGTCACTGCAATTAAATAATCTTGAATTCCCCTTCTAGATTCAATTGTTTGATAACTCATTTTCAAAGGTTACAGGTTACAAATAAGAAATAGAATTTAAAAACTTAGAAATTCACTGAAAAAAACAAAGGTTACAGGGACGCTATATTTCTGCTCACATTTCACTCATACAAAACCAGTGAAATTCAGAAGTTATAATTACCTGAGCTAACTATAACTTATGCCCTGCAATGCACTGCCTATGACCTCACATATTACATCACTCATGACATGGTCAGTAACATCACTGATGATATCACTGATGACATCTCAAATGACTTTACTGATGAAATCATCCAGTGAGTGTGATTTTTTCCTAAAAGTTTCTCAGTATTAAAGATATACTAAGATATACAAAACTTAAATAAGTATAGTTTGTGTACTACTAAAGAGTAATACTATTTATAACACATATTATGTGTGTGTCTGTGTGTATCCGTGGTGAGTAGGTGTCTGAGTGGCTCTATGGGTGTGTGAGTAGTTGTATGAGTGGCTGTGTGAGTGGCTGTAAGGGTGAGTGAGTGACACTGTGTGTGGCTGAGTGAGTGAGTGTGTCATTGGTGTGTGAGAGAGTAAATGGGTATGTGAGAGGCTGTATAGGTGAGTGAATGGGTGTGTGAGTGGCTGTATGGGTGAGTGGGTGAGTGAGTGAGTGGGTGCATAAACGGTATATGGATGAGTGCATGGGTGTGTGAGTGACTGTATGGTTGAGTGAGCAAAAGTGAGAGTAGCTGTATGGGTGAGTGTGTGCTTGTGTCAGTGACTGCAGGTGAGTGAGTACATGTGTTAGTATCTATATGAGTAAGTTAGTGGGTGTGCGAATAACTGTATGGGTGAGTGAGTGGCTGTATGAGTGACTGTATGGGTGAGTGAGTAGGTGTGTGAGCAGCTGTATGGGTGACTGACTCAGTGTGTGAGTGGCTGTATGTGTATATTAGTGTCTGTATGACTGGATTTGTGAGTGGCTGTATTGGTGAGTGAGTGGGTGCATGAGTAGCTGCATGGGTGAATTGGTAGATATGTGAGTGGCTGCATGAGTGAGTGGATGTATGATTGGCATATGAATCAGTGGGTGGGTGAGTGAGTACTTGTATGAGTCTGTGAATGGGTTTGTGAGTGGTTGTATGTCAGTGGGAGTGGGTGTATGTGAGATTGTATAGGGGTGAGAATGGGTGTGTGAGTGGTTCTGTGGATGATGTCGTCAGTGATGTCATTCGAGATGTCATCAGTGATGTCACTGACCATGTCTGAATGATGTAATATGTGAGGTCATAAGCAGTGCATTGCGGGCGTAGGCTATAGTTAGCTCAGGTAACTATAACTGCTGAATTTCACTGGTTTTGATTGAGCGAAATGTGAGCCTTAATATAACATCCCTGTAACCATTGGTTTTTCAGTGAATTTCTAAGATTTTTTAAATTCTATTTCTGAACTATAATGTCCCTGTAACCTTTATTTCTTTCAGTATATATATATATATATATATATATATATATATATATATATATATATATATATATATAATCTACTGGCGGTCGCCAGTAGATAGTTATAGTTAGGACCTATTTTCCATAGGAAATCCGCGACATTCTATTTGAAATAACTCTCTTGCCGGTTGACGAATCTTCGCGAAATTTTCAAACTTTATGGCCCGCTCCGGTCCGCTCCTACCCTGAAAGTCTCGGGGTGATTCATCAAGCGGGGGCCGAGAAAAAGGGGGTCGAGAAAAAGGGGGTCCCAAAACGTGTTTTCCCATTCATTTTCCCATAGGAAACTTTAGACACGGCTACAGCCCGAACTGCTGAACGAATTACACCAAATTTGGCAAAGAGGTAGTTATTGGTTCAGAAAGAACCCTTTTTGTTAAATGGTGTAAATCCGTTCAGTAGTTGCGGAGAAATTAAAAAATAAGAGTCAAAAAATCAATTTCCCATAGGAAACTTTATGCAAGGCTACAGCTCGAACTGCTGAACGGAATTACACCAAATTTGGCAAAGAGGTAGTTCTTGGTTCAGAAAGAACCCTTTTGTTAAATGGTGTAAATCCGTTCAGTAGTTGCTGAGAAAATCAAAAGTAAAAACACATATATATCTGGGCGGAGCCTAACCACACATGTCATCGTGAGATCTGATTGGCTGTCAGCACTTCATCCTGGAATTGCTGGCAGCCATCTTGAGACCAATATACATGATAGTACCCCATTGAAATGCCTTGTAGTGAATCAAAGATTTTGAGGGTTACCAAAGGAGAACTATTAAGGGTGATAACAGACTTTAGTTACATTAGAATTCATTTGTTGATGGTACCATACTAATTTCAGGAATTGTGGTGTGTTCTAAGGTGATTTTACCCTGTGAAAAACCTTCTGCTGGGATATCATGAATCATGTTTGAGAGAAAACTATTTTCACATGCTTGTCCCATACAGTTTTGGAAGGTGCTTTTTTCTTTTTAACGGGCAGTTTTATCAACAAATCCAAGGTGTAGCTATGGGGGCCAGTTTCTCCCCCAGTTACGCCTGTCTGTTTATGGGCTGGTGGGAGGAACTGGTCCTCATGCACAAATATGAACATGTATATACTACCAATATTGTATCTTGAATGCGTTTTATAGATGATATATTTATTGTGTGGAGGGGGAGGGAAGAAGGTGCGTTGAAATTTATTAATGAAATCAATGAAAACAACTATAACCTCAAATTTTCCTCGAGCATCAGTAAACATACAGTGACCTTTTTGGATGTGCAGGTTTTAATTAGAAATGATGTTTTAACTACCACCCTTTTACCAAACCAACTGCAGGAAACACACTTTTACACGCGTCGAGTGCACATCCCCACATCTCATCAGGAGCATCCCCTACGGAAATGCTCCGTATCCGCAGAATTTGCAGTGATTCAGAGGATACAAGGATGAGGCAGATGGAGAGCCGTGCTAGATTTTTGGCTAGGGGATACAGCTAGCGAATCAAAGATTCTGCGATTAGAAAGTCTCAGGCAAGGTCGAGGAGGGATCTCCTCGCCTACAAAATAAAACGTCCCAGGTAGAGCCATACACACAGCCTGTCAGACTAATCCTAACCTATTCAAAACAGGAAAAACAGTTACGGAGTATTATGAGACACAATTGGCACTTTATTCGTGAGGATCCAGTAATAGGTGATCTGATGCCTGTCAATCCATCAATCTCCTTCCGCAAATCATTAAGTATGGGGAATATGTTGGTTCAGAATAGTCATGACAGTAGTCACAAAGACATGTGGTTAACAATAAGAAAAGGTTTTTTAAATGTCTCTCTTGTAAGGCTTGTCAGTTTGGAATAAATGTCAAAACGTACACAACTGCTTTTTCAGATACAGTCAAAGAGATTAAACAGCATCTTACGTGTAAGACAGAATATTGTGTATACGTATTGGAATGTGACTGCCAATTGAAATATATAGGCAGCACAAAATTAGCAGTACACAAACGTGTCCTTCAGCATATCAGGGCGATCACTAATAAGGATCAAAATTACCCTGTTGCAAGACATTTTCAAACTGTACACAATAGCAATCCACAATGTTTACGCTACTATGCTATTGAAGCTATACCTATCATGAAAAGAGGGGTGACAGGAAGCCAAACTGAGACGCCTGGAAACGAGTTATATTTTAGAGTTTGATTCTAAGCATCCAGGCGGGCTCAATATTACAGAAGATTTACATACGTTTTTATAAACGTAGGCAGTCAGTCTCCCATAGGTTAAGCATGTACAGCGGTCAAGCTAATTAGAACATTGCAATGAAGGGACACCTTTTCTTGCTTGCACTTAATGTCTGAAGAACCTGGGGCAAGAAGCAAAACTATATTTAGCCAATCAATAAAACCAGTATGATTTTTAGGAATGGTTTTAGAATTGGGGTGGTATTTTATAGTGATTTCTTAAAGCCCTTTTTCTAATGTTTTTTATAGATCTACATCTGGGTTCTTTGTGTTAAGACTTTAAAAGCCAACAATTCACTGACAGTCTTAGAAACCTCCCTTGCAATATGAAGTAATGTATGAACTTTAAAGTAGGATGTATTTAATGAATTTACTATGACAATTTGTACTTGTATATAATGAATTTATTTGTTTACGTATGATAATCTGTATGTGTATATAATGAATTCATTTGTGTACCCCTTTAGATATTTAATATTTATAGCACTATTGGTTTTTAACTTTAAGTAGTATAGCACTGAGTCACTTTATCTGTCCATTCACATCATGTATCGACAATGGTAGCAAAAGATTTAGAGATGTGCACAGATGCATTTAGGCAAGTATAAATCAAGAAAAGAAAGTATTGCACAACTAATCCATTGGCACAATAGAACAATATTGAATTTACAGATTTATCTGTGGTATATTTATATATATAATAAGAATAAATATATGTATTAAAAAAGACATGAATAGCAGATATTACATGGTGCAGAGTAATCCGTGAAATGGCAAAGTATTTAAACTTAAGGACACAAAATAGGAAATAGGTGTTTCTTTAAAGAAATGTGTCCTTTATACACAAATTTTACAGCAGATAGTGGTAGGTGATAGGTTTGTTTTCACTTTTATATTAAGATATGTATTTTTTATATGTGGATGATGTCTTTATTCCTATATATGCTATAATTTTAATGGAAATCGTAAACATGTGTCAGGAGACATTTAAGTAGATATTTAGCCTGAATCAAAACATATATATATATCAAAAATTATTTTGTAACATTGTTTCACTATAATGTGGGTAATCATATAGGAGGTTGAATATTAATTATGAATAACAACTAAATGAATAACAAACTACATTATGTAATGGAACATGAGTTATCATGGTATGTAAAGTATGTAAAAAACTCTGTAAAAATTCTTTAATATGTTTTCTATTTCCATGGTTTTAATTAAGCACGGGCACTTTAAATATGGGGGTAAAGCTGTTGAGCGTTGTCATGTGATCAAGGCCGCTTGTACGGCCGAAACGCGTAATGGCAGAGGACTGGCAAAAATAAAAAGAATATTGGCACTGAATGAGGTCTGCACTCGTTTTCCGGAGGATTGTGGCGAGGAGAGGAATATATATATATATATATATATATATATATATATATTATATATATATAATCTACTGGCGTCGCCAGTAGATAGTTATAGTTAGGACCTATTTTCCATAGGAAATCCGCAACATTCTATTTGAAATAACTCTTGCGTCGGTTGACGAATCTTCGCGAAATTTTCAAACTTTATGGCCCGCTCCGGTCCGCTCCTACCCTGAAAGTTTCGGGGTGATTCATCAAGCGGGGGCCGAGAAAAAGGGGGTCCCAAAACGTGTTTTCCCCATTCATTTTCCCATAGGAAACTTTAGCCACGGCTACAGCCCGAACTGCTGAACGGAATTACACAAAATTTGGCAAAGAGGTAGTTCTTGGTTCAGAAAGAACCCTTTTGTTAAATGGTGTAAATCCGTTCAGTAGTTGCGGAGAAATTAAAAAAATAAGAGTCAAAAAATCAATTTCCCATAGGAAACTTTATGCAAGGCTACAGCCCGAACTGCTGAACGGAATTACACCAAATTTGGCAAAGAGGTAGTTCTTGGTTCAGAAAGAACCCTTTTTGTTAAATGGTGTAAATCCGTTCAGTAGTTGCTGAGAAAATCAAAAGTAAAAACACATATATATCTGGGCGGAGCCTAACCACACATGTCATCGTGAGATCTGATTGGCTGTCAGCACTTCATCCTGGAATTGCTGGCAGCCATCTTGGGACCAATATAAATGATAGTACCCCATTGAAATGCATTGTAGTGAATCGAAGATTTTGAGGGTTACCAAAAGGAGAACTATAAAGGGTGATAACAGACTTTAGTTACATTAGAATTCATTTGTTGATGGTACCATACTAATTTCAGGAATTGTGGTGTGTTCTAAGGTGATTTTACCCTGTGAAAAACCTTCTGCTGGGATATCATGAATCATGTTTGAGAGAAAACTATTTTCACATGCTTGTCCCATACAGTTTTGGAAGGTGCTCCAGAAGCTAAAATGAGAGCATATTTTCTGTAAATTCACATTATCTTTCTCAGTCATGTGAGAATGAAGTCTGACATTCTCAGTAAAACATGTACATCCAACAATGGCAGAGACTGTCAGTTGATTCCTTTGTGTTCTACTGCAGCTTCCCAGAGTGTTCTAAAGAACAACTAGAGTGCTAACAGCCTTACTTATGACAAAAGTATGGCACACCTGAAGCCATCTTGATTGGAATAAACTGGTAACACTTAAAACATTTAATTTAAAAAGGAACAAAATGATGGGGTTCATTTTGTCATAGAAATTATGGTTAGTGCTGTAGAAAGAAAAATTAGGACATGTTTCAAGTGTGATCTCAAATATCTTCCTGTTATATTTCAACAGGAGCAGCCTGTCAGTTGATGCCTTTGTGTTCTACTGCAGCTTCCCAGAGTGTTCTAAAGAACAACTAGAGCGCTAACAGTCTTACTTATGACAAAAGTATGGCACACCTGAAGCCATCTTGATTGGAATAAACTGGTAACACTTAAAACATTTAATTTAAAAAGGAACAAAATGAGGGGGTTCATTTTGCCATAGAAATTATGGTTAGTGCTGTAGAAAGAAAAATTAGGACATGTTTTAAGTGAGATCTCAAATATCTTCCTGTTATATTTCAACAGGAGCAGCCTGTCAGTTGATGCCTTTGTGTTCTACTGCAGCTTCCCAGAGTGTTCTAAAGAACAACTAGAGTGCTAACAGCCTTACTTATGACAAAAGTATGGCACACCTGAAGCCATCTTGATTGGAATAAACTGGTAACACTTAAAACATTTAATTTAAAAAGGAACAAAATGAGGGGTTCATTTTGCCATAGAAATTATGGTTAGTGCTGCAAAAAGAAAATTTAGGGCATGTTTTAAGTGAGATCTCAAATCCTCTTCTATTTCATTAGAAAATTCTGACATGCAGACTGAAACAATCACTTTCAATACCAGCAGTAGACTTCCAGTTAACTCCTTGGTGAGCAGTAGCTTTACTACAGTGATCTAATGAACAACTAGAGTGCTAACATTCTGAATTTATGGCAAATGTGTGACACATCTGAATGCCTTCTTGATGGAATCAAAGTAAAAAACTGAAAGCATTTCCTACTGAGGAGACTGTAGTAAATGAGGAAATTAGGAAACTTCATAACAAATAAGTCTCCCAAGATGGCCACCAGAGAAAAAAGAGCCCAAATGTAGCACAAATATCACCCAGAGGTAGCCCACGTATAGCCCAATGACAGAAGTGTGCAAAACACTTTTTATTTTTTGTTTTTTGCAGTTTTATATAGTGCAGACTGGTCAGGTATTGGAGTGCTTTACATGAGCATTGGTTACATCACACAAGGACAAATTCATGTTGGTTGACCCCTACACTACCCAAACACCACTGCACTACCCTAAACCCTAAAACACTACCCCCAGCACGACCCCCTTCACTACCCAAACACAACTGCACTACCCTAAACTCAAAAACACTACCCCCAGCACGACCCCCTACACTACCCAAACACCACTGCACTACCCTAAACCCTAAATCTACCCCCTACACTACACAAATACCACTGCACTACCCTAAACCCTAAAACACTAGAACCCAGCACGACCCCTACAGTACACAAACACCACTGCACTACCCTAAACCCTAAAACACTACCCCCTACACTACACAAACACCATTGCACTACCCTAAACCCTAAAACACTACCCCCAGCATGACCCCCTACACTACACAAACACCACTGCACTACCCTAAACCCTAAAACACTACCCCAGCACGACCCCCTACACTACCCAAACACCACTGCACTACCCTAAACCCTAAAACACTACCCCCAGCACGACTCCCTACACTACACAAACACCACTGGACTACCCTAAACCCTAAAACACTACCCCCAGCACGACTCCCTACACTACCTAAACACCACTGCACTACACTAAACCCTAAATCTACCCCCAGCATGACCTCCCACACTACACAAACACCACTGCACTACCCTAAACCCTAAAACACTACCCCCAGCACGACCCCCTACACTACCCAAACACCACTGCACTACCCTAAACCCTAAAACACTAACCCCAGCATGACCCCTACACTACCCAAACACCACTGCACTACCCTATACCCTAAAACACGACCCCGTACACTACACAAACACAACTGCACTACCCTAAACCCTAAAACACTACCCACAGCATGACCCCCTACACTACACAAACACCACTGCACTACCCTAAACCCTAAAACACTACCCCCTACACTACACAAACACCACTGCCCTACCCTAAACCCTAAAACACAACCCCCAGCATGACCCCCTACACTACACAAACACCACTGCACTACCCTAAACCCCCTACACTATACAAACACCACTGCATTACTCTAAACCCTAAAACACTACCCCCAGCACGACCCCCTCACAACACAAACACCACTGCACTACCCTAAACCCTAAATCGACCCCCAGCACGACCCCTACACTACCCAAACACCACTGCCATACCCTAAACCCTAAAACACTACCCCAGCATGAACCCCTACACTACCCAAACACCACTGCACTACCCTAAACCTTAAAACACTACCCCCAGCACTACCCCCTACACTACACAAACACCACTGCACTACCCTAAACCCTAAAACACTACCCCAGCACTACCCCCTACACTACCCAAACACCACTGCACTAACATAAACCCTAAAACACTACCCCCAGCACAACCCCCTACACTACACAAACACCACTGCACTACCCTAAACCCTAAAACACTACCCCCAGCACGACTCCCTACACTACCCAAACACCACTGCACTACCCTAAACCCTAAATCTACCCCCAGCACGACCCCCTACACTACCCAAACACCACTGCACTACCCTAAACCATAAAACACTACCCCCAGCATGACCCCCTACACTACACAAACACCACTGCACTACCCTAAACCCTAAAACACTACCACCAGCATGACCCCCTACACTACTCAAACACCACTGCACTACCCTAAACCCTAAAACACTAACCCAGCACGACCCCCTACACTACCCATACACCACTGCACTACCCTAAAGCCTAAAACACTACCCCCAGCACGACCCCCTACACTACTGCACTACCCTAAACCCTAAAACACTACCCCCAGCACGACCCCCTACACTACCCAAACACCACTGCACTACCCTAAACCCTAAAACACTACCCCCAGCACGACCCCCTACACCACCCAAACACCACTGCACTACCCTAAACCCTAGAAAAGAAACCCCCACCCCATGCCCAATCCCCTTACCTCTCACTCCTCGTGGTTCCTCTCTCCTCGTGGTTCCTGCTTCACGTCGTCTCTGAGGGGCGGTGCACGTCGTTGTGAGGAAACGGAACAGCCTCTGTTTCCTTACAACGACATGGATCGATCTACATGTTTTTAGAACGCATGGTCATTTACCATACATACCTTTACAACAAAATTCGTTGTAAAGGCATGCGTGGTAAATGACCATGCGTTCTAAAAAATGCGTAGTAATGACTTTGTGATGTACAACGCATGCGTGGTAATGCATGCGTTGTAATGGTATCGCAAAGTAAAAAAGTCGTTGTAACGGCTGTTTACCGATCGAAGCTGGCCCCTGTTCTTCAGTGAGACGTTTATTTGATTAATTAGGAGGAAGGAATGTGTTTTTTACCGAAAAGTGCATTCCCGGCTGTTGTATTGTGAAAGTGTCCGCGTGGCCTGGTTTCACTTCCGGTGAGAGAGTGGAAGAGTCTGTTTGGATCTAAAGGAGTTCTGTTGTTGGACGGGGCCGGCGCGACATGTCATCAGAAAACATAGCTAATGGAAAGCGTCCTCCCTGAAGTGTGGAGCAGTGCCATGAGAGGTCAACGAGTGTGCGTCCCACCGCAGTATGACCGTACCGCGTGACCCATGTGCCACCTCCAGGGTACGGGAGGCAGAAGCGGCATCGCAGGTCCTCTTGAAGACCGTTGTAGCACTAATTCTACATTTTGGTACTAGGGCATTTTAACTTCGTTGTTCCTGCCAGATACAAAGAGAAGATCCTGTGTTATTCAGTGCCCTCGTTACCTTTTTTGTGGGTTGTGGTGCTTGTCACTTCGCTGCCCCGCCGGTGCACACGACTGGGCACCCCACCTCGTGTGCCATCTGCAGGGCCTCTGCCCTCGGATCACTGGTTTCGGTTTCTGGAGTGGCAACATAAACAGTTGCTCCCAAAGGACTAGCCTGAACACTTAGGTGAATATCCCCTGCACCAGCATTCCACGGAAATTCTTTCCTAGCTCTCCCACGTCAACGAGGACGTCATAATAGCACGGCTCCGCTCGCGACACCGTATGACGTCATCGGAGCCATAAGAGAACCTCGTCGGCGTGCTGACGTCAGTTCCACCCATTTTTTCCGTGCCACCGAGGCAAACAGGGGACCGAGACATTTTCACATGTATACATAGTATAATAAATATATATATATTCACTGAAAAAACCATAGGTTTCAGGCACGTTATAGTTAGAAATTAGCATTTAAAAAACCTTAGAAATTCACTGAAAAAACCATAGGTTTCAGGCACGTTATAGTTAGAAATTAGCATTTAAAAAACCTTAGAAATTCACTGAAAAAACCATAGGTTTCAGGGGCGTTATAGTTAGTTGGACATTTCACTCGTACAAAACCATAGAAATTCCCCCGTTATAGTTAGTTCAGCTAACTATAACTCGCGCGCTCCGCAATGCACTGCTGATGACGTCACATATTACATCACTCATGACATGGTCAGTGACATCACTCATGACATCACTGATGACATCTCAAATGACATCACTGATGACATCACTGATGACATCATCCAGTGAATGTGTGTTTTTCTGAAAATTAAATATGTTTTATATATGTATATCTCAAGGTCGATGGAAGAATAAATGGGTATATAAGTGTCTAAATGGATGATTTTGTTTTGTAAAATTGATTGTATAACTGACTAAGTGTATCTTAGTGAATACATGGGTTAGTGAGTAATGTTTAAATATGAAAATATCTGTATCAGTCTCTCACTTTGTGTATAAGTGGCTGCATGGGTTGGTGAGTAGCTACATGAGTGTCTATATGGGTTATTAGTTGGTTTTTGAGTATCAGTATGAGTGTCTGAGTGTCTGTATGGTTCGGTGGGGGTATTACTTAGTGCATAGATGCATGAATGAGTGACTCACTGTTTGTATGTGTTGAAGACAGCATGTGTGCAGGACTGTATAGGTGGATGAGTATGTGTATGGGTGTGTTAGTGAGTGAATGACTGTCTCAATAGTGTCTTTATGAGTAACTACATATGTTTTAAACTAGTATATGTGAGTATTGGTGTATATAAGTGAGTATATGTGAGAGTGAGAGATTGGAAGAGTTCCTGTACAAATAAGTAGGTGTTTCTATAAGTGATTGTTTAAGAGAGTAAGTATGTGTAAGTTTCTGTAGAAGTAAGTGTGGTAGTGTGTGTATAACTGTATATGCAAGTAAATGGATGTTTGATACTTTGTTTGCATGTGTGACTATGTGTGTGAGTAACTCTATGGATGAGTGGCGGTGTGTAACAGGATGTATAGGTGTATGAGTACATATGATGAGTGAGTACATGTATGAGTGACTGTATAGGGACTGTTGGTGAATGAGTGGATGTGTGTGTAGATCTTGGAATTACTGAATAGGTGTGTTGTAACTGGTATTGGTATGTCCATTGTTTTGAAAATGTTAGTTTGTATTTTTGAGTGTGTGTATCAAAGGTTATATTAGGGTGAGAGGAGGTCTGCCACTCTATCACAAGGATGATGTCATCAGTGATGTCATTTAGAGATGTCATCAGTGATGTCATGAGTGATGTCACTGACCATGTCATGAGTGATGTAATATGTGACGTCATCAGCAGTGCATTGCGGGCGCGCGAGTTATAGTTAGCTGAACTAACTATAACGGGGGAATTTCTATGGTTTTGTACGAGTGAAATGTCCAACTAACTATAACGCCCCTGAAACCTATGGTTTTTTCAGTGAATATATATATATATATGACTTGTGTATCGTCTCACAAACACTCCTTTCAGGAACAGACGATGCGGACCCAAAGTTTGGTGCAATTCATTTATTTAGTGCCCTGCACCACCGCCATAACGCGTTTCAGCCCTCATGGGGCCTTGATCACAATATATATATATATACATGTATACATATATAGGTATACATATACAGATAGATAATATATACAGTGGGCATTGGCTCCACCCACAAAACAATTCCTATCTCACCTCATGCTGTTGGCTACTATTTGGTGTACCATTGCCACCACCGCCATTGCTAGCACTATTGCCACAGCCATCAGCACCACAATTACCACCATCATTAACTCCTCATCCATCTTCCCGTCCCATTCCTACACATGAGCAGTTCTCCTGCTCCACGGAACCCATCACCTAGCTGAGGTCAAAATACTTACCCCAATATGGAACCGACTACCCAGCAAGCATAAAGGGGGACGTAGGTCACTAAAACAGCCTGAGAATGCCAAACAAATGCTAAAAAAAGAAACAATCACCAAAAACACACACCCATGGGAGGGAGGGATGGGCTCAGGATTGTAACGGGAAGCCCAGGACTCAGAGTAATGAAGATTACTGGTAAGTAACCAGGCATTACCTCCAACTCGTTACTACCACCATTACCATCCCACCTCTATTATAGCCACTCCATTGTTAACATCACCACCATTACTTCTTTCATTACTACACCATTATCACCATTATAGGACATGTGCATGCATTTGTTTGCCTGTTTTACAATTAAAGTCAGACCTGCTAACGTTGCCAATTGTTGTTTTCCTTATCAGCGAAGCAGGAGACGCCCAAAATGCCATGAACTGCACAACCTATTTCTAACTAGTTAATTGGAATTTCAACCAGGGAACAAAGGATTCGTCTGTTTAATTTGGGTAAACATTCTAGTCACCAAAGTATCCACTTACTTAAACAAGCATTGGCATAGCCAATAGGTCTCGCTTTTGGGACCTTATAAGTATTTAGTTATGCAGCACAATATCCTTGGTGCAACAACATCAACTGTTGCATCATGGCTAAACACTTATAAGGTCCCAAAGGCGAGACCTATGACTATGCTAATGCTGTTTTGATCATCATAGCTGACAAGTGTGCTCGGGTCACGTGTGACACCTTCAACGGCCCTCTTTTGTACCCAGCATCACCTTGCACAAAGCAGAGGATAGGGCCGTCCTAAAACTGGAGCACTTCCAGTAAGGACACTTATACATTCATCTATATGCGGCAAACTGCTGAGAGTGGACAGAAAACAAACAAACTGATGAATAAGGAAATAGACAAACTTCGGGGAACGCTGGTTCTACGTGTGCCAGAAGGTGGGAATGCTCCAGGGAGCCGGCGTCCCAGCCTTTCATCCGCAGATGGAGTGTGTCTGTCTTCACTTTCAGTGGTGACATCCTTCTGTTCCATAAACATCACTTACATTCCACCAGAGCCAAGGCAGCACCCGTAGGTTTCTACAGGGCTGTGCCAATCAGGGGCATCTATGGGGCAGTCACGCAGCCCTACAACTTTGGGTTTCCTCTGTCCCTTGCTCTGTTCCTGTTTTATTGATTTAGTGACAGGTTACTGCCTTTCCGCAGCATTACCATCTATAGACCAGCACACACCCTGCCTCATTGTAATCTAACTTAAGTCCCACCCCTGGGCTCCCACCTGTTGGTCACTCCTCACTTCCGTTTACTCCTCACTTTATGAACTGATCAGGACTGAGCTGCTACTTATAAAGGGCAATGAACCCTCAAGGGCGTCTTGGCGCTGAAACTGACTCAAAACCACAGAGAGAGGAGAAATAACAAAACGGATAAAATGCAAGCGCCTTTACAAATAATTCCGGTGGACAATGGACTCGGCATCCGCTCCGGGGATCTGTGCTTGATATCGTGGTCACAGGTTCAAATCCTGGTGCCTCCACTCAGCCTTTCATCCTTCTGAGGTCGATGAAAATGAGTACTTCTGGATAATAGTACATATCTGTCAATCGCTCTTAAGAAAATCGTCGGGAGTAAATATGCGCTTTAATGTGGCTGCAGCTTTGTGATCTTAAGATGTGAACCCTGAAAAGCCTGGCGAGCTGCTTCCACGCATGCTACCCAAGAACACTTTCCTTCCACTTATCCATGTAAATACTTGTAATAAGGCCACCCTGTAGATTAATGGAACATTGTTGTTTTCCATCACTGGCAATGTGGCACGCTTAAATACTCCCAATTAAAAGACTATCGGCAAAACATCCATTAGCGCCTTCCAAATGAAGAGTGGAATCAAAGCTAGTTTGGCAGGAAGACAGCAGCAGGCGGCAGGAATATTGCATTTCCACATCCTTAAAGGACAAGTATGCTCACAGAAAACAGAATTCATACATTTGACTGGAAAACGGGGTCAGGAGGTCAGACATTCTAGGCAATTGCACACACTCAGCTTAAAGTTAACACCCAGAAGCCTCGCTGCCCCCCACCCCTCCTCGAAAAGTGCATATCGAGGGCCCCAGGAGAAAGGAAGGTAACTGCCCTTTCTGCCCAGGGGTTCAGGCAGGGAGTAAGCAGGCGTGCGGGCAATGACAAGGTAGCCACCGTGCAGCGTTCCCCGCCCGGTCACTTTACCTTGGTCACTGAGGATGGCGGCCCGTGCTCCTCCAACATAGATGCAGCAATTACGCTGCTCAGTGAGGTGGCCATGTTGTTCTAAGAAGTACAGGGACCTCTCAGCGCAGTACCAAAAACAAGCATTTGCAATGTAATCGGTCCGATTGCATTGCAAATGCTTAAGTGTAAAACTGAGCGCGGCGCCGCTTCATGGACACCGCGCTCGGTTTCTTTATATATTTCTTAACTTCAACACTTAGCGCGGTGTACTTGAAGCGGGCGCTGCGCTCAGTGCTAAAGTTAAGAAATATGTAAATAAACCGAGCACGGTGTCCGTGACGAGCCGCACTCAGTTTCAAGTTACACAGCGAGACTCTCAGAGCGTTTCCCTTGCGGGAGCGAGCCAAAGGCACCATCTGTTTGCAAGTTAATTACAAACAGATGGTTTCACTTCGCTCCGCAAAAGTCGATCAAACATGCACGCGTTGCCATTGAAAGCAATGCAACGCGTGCACGTTCTGGCCAAAAGCGAAAACCACTCTGGTGAACATACCAAGTAGGGCCCTAGCCACCGAAGGAGCTGTGACTGTTCTGAGGGGTATTGCTTCAGGATATTTTTGGGAATGGTCCACTACCATGAAGATATACTTGTTCCCTGATGTCATTGCTGGTTCTAAGGGGCCAACAACGTGCACCCCCACCCTCTCAAAGTTGAGTCCAAACAAATGGCAGTGATATCAAGGGAGCCTTTGGCTTGCCCCCTCTCTTGCCACTGGCCTGACAAGTTGCACAGAGCTGCAATATTCCTTCCCTTTGACAGTCATATTGGGGCCGTAGAAATGGTTAACCAACCTTTTCCATGTCTTACTCCGCCCCAAATGACCTGCCAAGGGGATGTCATCGCTTAGAGTCAGGAGGAATTCTCTGTACTTCTGGGGGACCACCTACCTCAGGTAGCCCCTTCTTTGAGGTCTCTAGCCTCAGTGTAGAGAATTCCATCCTCCCAGTAGATTTTGTGGAAGCCACTGACATCACCCTTCCCTTGCCTGGAGGCAGTCTGCCTCAGGCCCTCAAGAGTCGGACACTTTATCTGTCCCTGACACAACTCCTCTCTGAAGGGTCCACCAGCTCCTTGCAACTCTGCCAAGTCAGTCAGATCCTGAAGGGTTGGAATCCCTACCTCAGAGGTCAGATCCTCCCCTTCAGGGTTAGATTCCTGCGCCTCTGGAGTTCTTTGGGGTGGCTCACCAGGCTCGGTGCCCTTTCTTTTGTCATTGGATTCTAGGCCCATTGTTCCAGGGTCCAAGTGTCCAGTATTTCCCTTCTGGGCAGTCTGTGATCTGGTCACAGCACATACCCACTCAGGAAGATCCAGCATCCTTGCATGTACTATTCTCTCCACTCCTGACCAGTCAGATGCTTCAAGATCATTTCCCAGTAGGCAGTCCACTGGGAGTGCAGGAGACACAACTACATTCTTAGGGACTGTCACACCTCCCCATTCCAAACTCACCATTGCCATGGGATGGAGTTGGGCTCTGATGTCTGCATATGTTACCTGGTGATACACACCAGGTATAGGCTGCCCTGGGGAAACTAGTTTCTCTGTGACCATAGTCACTCTTGCTCCTATATCTCTCAGAGCCTCAGCCTCAGTTCCATTGATTTTAGGCATCTGCCTACACATCTCCATGCTGGGAGGCAAGGTGGACTGGGTTGCAATTTACACCCCACCCAAGGACACTACGGTTGCCTCTGTCAACCTCTTCCCCATCACTGGGACAATCTCCACCCCCACCCCTATGCTGGCAATCCCCTGGGACTGCCCACCAGTGGGAGGTTTCTTTGTGGAGACAGCATCTCCTCTCTTGTGTCCTGACTGATAATAGTCAAAACACTGACCCGATAGCCCTTCCTCTTGAAAGTGGATTGGCTCGGGATCCTTCCCCGTGCAGGTTTTGTGGGTCTTGTGAGGACTCTTTCCGTTTTGACCTTCTTTCCCCTGGGAGAATGTTAGACTTGGCCTTTTGCAGGGTCATCCCAGAACTTTTGCCTTCTCCCTGGTATTTTTCTGACCTGGTGTTGGTGGTTTTAGGACTCTGGACACTTTATCACTGCTGTTCAGGACTAAGGTGCATGAGCTCTCTATGGTAAACGTGGTAAGATTGGTCTACACCTGTTTTGCGTATTTAATTTACCTATCAGTCCCTTGTAAAGTGGTATCTCATATATCTAGGGCCAGTAAATTAAATGCTACTGGTGGGCTTGCAGCGCAGCTTGCGCCACCCACCAAAGTTGCCTTTCAAACCTGTCTCAGGCAGCTGCCATTGCAGGGCCTGTGCGCACAGTTTACTGCCGCTGTGACGTGGCACATAAAGTGATTGCCACGTCTGTGACTCTCCTTTTACTGCATATCGGTCACCCCAAGGTAGGCCCTAGCTAGCCCTATGGGCGAGGGTGCAATGTAGGTAAAAGGTAGGACATGTGCCTTAACTGTGTGGCATGTCCTGGTAGTGACAAACAGCCTATGTGGTTTCTCACTGCTGTGAGGCTGCCCTCTCATAGGAATGCATTGGCAATTCCCTGATATGTGTTTCAGTGGTAATTCCTGATATGAGAGGGGTGGCGTGATCAAGTTTGGTATGTTTGGAATAGTGGTAATAAATGCTGCGTAATGGTGTTCGCAGATTTATTATCACTATTTTAGAAATGCCACTTTTAGAAGTGGGCATTTCTGTGTGCTATGTGTCTTTGTGCCTGCCTGTTGTGTATTGCATGTCTGGCTCTGGATGACACGGGCTGGGGAGGTGCAGTGGCTCCAGAGGAGCTGGGTGAGTCAGCGCTAGGCTGAATAGGCTGATCTGCATTTGGAGTAGTGGGAGGAGTAGCACCTGACCCTGAATAGGACTGTGCCTGCCTTACACAATGCTGGCTCCGCCCACCTGTGGTGTGTCTTGGGCCAGAGCCTACACTGACAATGAGGAGTGTTGTGCACTTGTTAAGTGCCCCCCAGAACTGGTTTGGACTAGGTCCAGTGCCCTGCACCAGGGCAGAACAAAGACACTATGGGATATAAATATTGGGGCTGTGACCCCATGTAAAGTGTGCTGTGTGCTTACTTGGAACTTGTGACCGGCAGGCTGCTGCTAGGTAACTGAAGGGGTGCCCCTCGGCAAAGGGGCACTGCGTGCTGGTCTGCCTGTGCCTGGTGCCCTGCCCTGGGCTGGAAAGAGATAGCGAGAGGGGAGTGCTGTGCTGTCTGCCTCCCCTCGCTGATCAAGGTGTGGTGGGCGCTTTGGCCTGACCCAGGAACAGATGAGTGGGGAACACTGCATTCTAGTACCCCTGAAGAGAGGGGGTCCTGCCCACTAGAAGCGCGTCGTGAGCACTTCACCTTTGCCCCTTTTGAGCTCGAGGAGGGGGCCCTGCTTTCAAGAGCTTCGTGAGCACTTCACCGCACCCCAGAAGACAGGCGAAGGAGCCTAGTTGTGGGCGGAGCCTCCGTCCGGAAAGCAGAAGCCAGCCTGGCTGAGGGCATGGCTCTCGCAAGGAGGAGAGGCGCCGCAGAGCCTACATTCAGGCAGGAGCCTACCCCACGTTCGTGGGCCCAAGGAAGGAGGGAGAGCCCAGACCAGGAGCGGAAGTGTTCTGCTGGTGTCGGGCAGTGGGCGAGATTCCAAGAGGGAGGCCGTGCCCCCCTCTTCATGCCGTTGCACCAGATTAGCTGCCCCCGGATGCAGAGACCGGCCCGTGAGCACCTGGAGAGTACCGGGTGAATCCGGGCAGCGCGGACAGCTAGATATCTTACTCCTTTTGCTGCTGACTCAGATACGGGCGGTACGGGTCCCGTTGGCCTGCACAGAGGGGCTGGGCCCCGACCCAAACCTCAACTTGATAGAGCAGCTGCGCCACATGTATGTATGTTGCTGCCTTGTGTCTGCAGGACATTTTCTTGTGGGAAGTACCGCATTCCATAACAGGGGCCCAGGAGTGGAGTGCCCTAACGGTGATGAGGAGGCCGGAGCAGTGAATATGCCTTCTAGGCAAACCATGGTTACTGCAGTTATGGGCCTAATGTGATTACCATATTTGCACACTAATAATGTTGGCTACATGCACTACTGTTGGTGTTTAGGCCATATTGTGCTGAGATATTGCCTAATGTGTGCCCTTTGAAAGTGGGCACTTTAGTACACTATTGCTAATGATAATATGCATAACGTGCAATGCTGAGTACCCATGTGTGCAGTGATAGTGATGCACTGCACTACTGCTGATTATGTTTTACCTAATATGCGGTACTAGGTGATGTTAGGATGTTCATGCCTAAGGTGTTTATGCTAAGTGCAATGTCACCAGTAGTTACTGGTTGTTTTCACTAATTGTGAGTTCTGATGGTTATGACAGTGGTCCGATTGGCCCTGCAGTGTATATAATCCCCTGTAAAGTCATACTAAGTGCCAGGTGGCACCGTGTATATATGTGATTACGTTCTAATGTGTTTTATGAGTAATACAAAGGCTATTTTTGATATAACCTTGTGTGGAGTTTCTTTTGTGGTGTGCCTAGTGTGTCGCTCCTGTGTGTGTGTGTGTGTGTTGCGCAAACGCTTTTCACATTGCCTTTGGGATAAGCCTGACTGCTCTGCCAAGCTACCAAGGGGGTGAGCAGGGGTTATCTTCGGTGTGTAACTCCCTTGCCCTGACTAGAGAGGTGGTTTCTGCCTGGCTTAGGCGCGTGCCCTATCCAACCAGAAATCCCATTTCTAACAGGGAACCTATCCTCTCTTCTTCTGATCACCCCCTGGTGCTGTTTGGAAACCCGGGTTCTAACCACTCATCAGCTAGCTCCCCCAGCTCCCTGGGGCTAGTCAGCTTAGAGTCCTCTAGGTACTGGTGTAACTTCTCTTGCACAGAAGGAGTCAGGATGTGCTCTTTCAGCAACAAATTGTACAGCCCCTCATAAGTACTCACTCGGTTACCACTAATCCAGCACTCCAGTGCCGTCACTGAGATGTACACAAATTCCACCCTGAACTGTGTGTTATCTTTATGGGTGCCCCTGAGCTTTACACTGTACTGCTCTGGGGTCGGACCAAATTTGTTGACTAAACATTGCCTCATGTGGGAGTAAGATTTTGCCTCATCCCCCTGCAGGGTCAGGAGCCTATCCCTCCTAGCTATGGGATCAGTTCCCCCAGAAGTGAACCCCAATACTTAGAGTGGACCCCTCTCGTCTCAGGGCCCTTTCAAATGCAGTCAGACATTTGTCAAAGTCATCCCCCGTCAGTGTACATGGGAACTATTCCCTTGGGAAGCCTGGGATTAAAACCACCACCCCTGGGCATCTCAGCACCTTCTTCATTGTCCCTGACACCATTTCTTTTCCTTTCGGCTCTTCCACTTATCTCAACTAGTTCTACCTTCTTCTCTTCTAGGGCTATGGAAGCTAACTGACCCTCAAGCTCTTGCCTTCTGAGGGCCCCATCTGGGTTTTATACGTTTATCCCCATTGTGAGTTGGCCTTTGTTTATATAGACCGAACCGCAGTGTTTCACATAATAAAAGAGGGAAACTGTGGAAAACATTGTCACACAGGAACATCCTGCAGGTCTTATTACATCAAATCATATAACTGCATGAAGGAGCCTAGACACAGGTCGTGCTATAAAGCAATAGGGCATTAACCAGGACAATTGTTACACCAAATGACCTGCAACAGAGTTGTATCTTTGCCCGCTGCTGTTCTCAATTTATATATCAGATATCCCTGAGGTCCTGGGGGCAGTCTGTGCATTTCCACTGAAACTATCTGACACTGCAATAGCTCACCTTTTTTACGCAGATGATACAGTGCTGCTAGATTTTACTTCAGTGAGTCTGCAGCGACAAATTAATGTAGTATTAATGTAGTGTAGCATATTGCAAGCACAGTTATTTCATTTTTAAAAATAAAAAAAATAAAACAATCATGATTTTCTCAAAACAAGGGAGTAAGAAGCGGGCCCTAAAGTGATGGTGGGATGGGCGACAACTCAAAACAGTTTTGGAATACAAGTGCTTGGGAGTCATATTTAACCATAACTTAAATTTTAAGACCCTTGTTGACAAAGTGTCTCAGAGTGCAAGGGCAGTAGCAAGCGCCCTCCGCAGGTTGGACAGTGAATTAGGGCATAAGTCAGTGAAGTCCTGAAAGAGGCCTACAATCTGAAAGTAGTAAGCTTTCTGCTGTAAGAGTGTGAAATACTGGATGTGAAATCAATACAACAGCTATAGAGTGTTGAAGTAAATATTTGGAAGTATTTGGAAAGCATGGTTAGGTTTATCAAAAGGGTAAATAAAAAGTGCAGTACGACTGGAACTGGATCGAATTCAAATATTACCAGAAACTGGTTAACCATAAGGATCAGCTTGTGGGAGCTGTGCAAGACTCACTAAGGCACATAATGCATACCTATTTGAAGGAACACAATTCAACCCCTGGGCAGGAGAATTCGCAATTTATTACAAGGCAATTAGATGTGTCCCATATACCGAAAGTTGGGAAATCCAAGTGTGTGCAGGAAAAATCTGGTAAAACAAAAGACGAGAGAGAGATTATATTTGCAAGTGATGCTGAGGATTATTGATTATTGTTAGAGACCCCAAACTGTGCCCTTTGCGCTACCAAAATCCCCTTGAAAAATGCAACCCCACCTTTTGTATATAAAGAAGTAGAAACACCAGGAGTGGGCCTTGAAGTTAAGTCTAGGGCAAGTCTTGGTTTTGTATAGAGTGGAAGTTGAGGCGACCAATCCAGAAATGGACAAAGAAAAGTGTAGTTTTTAAGTCTGGTGTCTTATCCCTTCAACATATGATTCTCTTCTGCACATACTTTACGAGGGAAAGAAAGGTCACCTTACCCACAATTTTTTGTTCTCTTCAAATAAGGAAAGTAAGCAAAATGATATTGGTGGTGAAGAATTGTGAAAATATGTCATTATGTTTTAAACTGATGACCTGAATTGCCAGACACGTGACCTGGACTTGCTGGTGGAAGCCGGGGGCAGCTGCTAGTCTCGATCCCTGCTTGTCTGCTTACTTCTGTATGGGGTAGCAGAAAAAGCACATCCCACAGCTGAAATAAAATCCACACTACTCTAATGTCATCCCATTGCCTCCACTCCTGCACCAATGCTGAGAGAAAAGGCCCTCACACATTTCTCATTTGCTCCAATCAAGTTATGAATGTGCGCGTATTTGGGCTTGTTATGTCCTCCAGAAGGTAAAAAACATGCAGCATTGGACCTGGTATTCCCAGATACACCTGCTATTCTCCCTTTGACTGGTAAATAACTCATAATCTCAGATAGAGGTCAGGGAATACTGGCCTGAATCAGTCTGAGAATCTAGCCCTCCAGTATCTTCGAACCTATATCTGGGGACTCTTAATGAATCCCTTTATTGCTTATTCATCTACTAAGGGGTCGATTCCGATTCCGTTTGTAAAGTGAACCGACCGACACGTCCCGGGATAAAGTACCAGACCGACTGCGTCTCGCCGCCCGTCGACCCGCGCAGTACGATGGAAAGCCTGTGAATACCAACCCGACTCAGCCGAATATGAACCAGGACGGCCGAGGCCGTGCGGAAAAATGGCTTCTGGCGGAAAAAGCCCTCGAGCAGTACCGTCCGACCGCGTGCCGGAGCGGGCCAGGCGACACGTACCCGTGGCGCTACGAGTTGCAAGAATACGATGCCATGCGGGAAACCACGAGCGACTCGCATGGAGCACAAGCCGCCGCGACCGACACGCACTACGGTACAAACACTCAAACCAACAGACTCCGCCCGCGATCGGCTCGAACTCCCGCGAGCGAAAGCGAGCGCCCACGACCGAGTCGAAGCGCCCATTGGCCGAGTCGCACACGACATACACAACACAGCATAACAGCAGCGTGAAAGGCTCGGGAGAAGCCTGTACGACTCACCAGCAGCGTCCGAAGCACGTCAGAAGAACATCTCGTACACACACACAAACAACAGCTGACCAAACACAAAAGGACCAAACAAGCACTGACAACGGAAATATATAAAAAATTATAATCAATTAAGAGAGACACACCCACAACTCAACATATTTAAAGGCCACCAATCACTCCCATGAGCCATTGCCATTTCCTGAGAACCTCCACACACACAACTCTGCTGACACACACCATTGCCATCTCACCAACAGCATTCACACACCCACACCCACAAACCTC
The DNA here is from genome assembly GCA_963921515.1 of Calotriton arnoldi. NCBI lineage: Eukaryota > Metazoa > Chordata > Amphibia > Caudata > Salamandridae > Calotriton > Calotriton arnoldi. The sequence continues at coordinate 2,460,774 of CAWUFW010001590.1, forward strand.
ACTTGCACCCTCACACACACACACCAATCACCACCACCACCACCCCACCCGACCCCAAACCCCCCATCCACCCCACCCTCACCACCAACACCACCCCCACTACCCCCAAACCCCCATCCACTCACCCCTCACCACTACCACACACCCCCAACACCAGTACCCCAACCCCCCATCCACCACCCTCACCACTACCACCACCAACCCCCACCCCCAACACCACAACCACAACTCCCCCATCCACCCCCCTCACCACTACAGCCACCACCACCACCACCCCCAACACCACAACCACAACTCCCCCATCCACCCCCCTCACCACCACCACCAACCCACCACCCTCGACACCACCACCCCCACCCCATGCCCCCAAGAAGAATCCAAAGTTCACAGATAGTGAGTTGACAGTGTTGGTAGATGAAATCATCAGAGTAGAGCCACATTTGTTTGGCACATTGGTACAGAAGACCCCCATGTCCCAGAAGGCCAAGATGTGGGAGAGAATCGTCAACAAGGTGCACGCACAAGCACCTTGTTTGCGCACGAGGGCGACTGCCAGAACAGGTGGTATGACGTGCGCAGGAGGTCAAGCTGCTGGAGAGGACCATCAGCTCAGCAAGCACCACCGGCAGGCGGCCCTCCTGCCAAACCTGTTTACTTCCGGTCCTGGGAGGAGAAGGTGCAGGCCATCTTACCACCGGAGAGCATACATGGTCTGACTGACATCCCAGAGCCTGGTGAGTACACAAATAAGAGACTCAAGATTGTGGGGCCATGTACACATGTCACCGTCAAGGGGACAGGCAAAACAACTTCTGTCAACAAAGCCACAGTAACACAAACAAAGTCATCCCTACAGCCATATGCCTGGCACAGCAACACAACACCTGCTATCTCATACCAACATTGAACTATGTCATCACGTGTACAAACCTAGCAAAAATCAGAGCAACTCAGTGCCACAAAACCCCAACAGACACTGCCACACAGTCTGCCACCACTGTCACACCACCTCACAGGGAACCTGACCCACAGGAAGGAAGCTCGGGGATGTTGGGGAAGTCAGTGTAGCCAAAGCATGATGGGAGTTGTAGTCACAGCCAATAGTCCCCCTCACAAATGGACCAACAACACCACTTCTAACCATGCGCACCTCACAGGCAGTGGAAATGTACCCTCAAGATGGCTGACACTGGGTCCTGCTGTGGGAGCACAAGGCCCTGATGGGCTATGTGCACATGCCAAATGCAGGACCCTGATGCCTGACATCCTGAAAGTCAACTGCCACTCCCTGCAAGGGAAGCATACACAATAGTGGCCCATCTGGCCATGGAGGAGAAACACTGCCAGCTCTGACCATGCCCACCACCATGTGCTGTCACACACCCCTCAACACAAACTCCACACAACTCACCTGGGAGAAGGCATTTACCCACACTTCATGCAAACAACACCCAAGACCCACCATACTGGCTACTGCTGTGTGACGTACAGGGACTGTTGCTACTTGTGTACAACCACCACTACACCACTGACTCACAACCTCAACATCAACCCACACTCACCGACATTGAAGCATGTCTCTGTGTGAAGTGCCTGGCCCCTGGGGAAGGAGGAGGTACTGCAATGACACTGAAAACCATTGAGGCAGCTGCAAGTCACATCTTTCCAGCAAAACTAACAGCAGCCCTGGGAACACACACTGCCAAACCAAAGAGCAGGGCAAGATGGCTGACACATGGATACAATGTATGAGTAGGCTGCTAGTCACACACACGCATCGACCAACCCAATCACAGTCACACTGCCAGCTATTGCAAATGTACCTTTGCACTCAACTTCCGGGGATGCAGTGTCCCAGGGACCCCCTCTGGCCTGGACGGGTAGGCGCGGATTGTAGTTGACAAGTGCAGAAATGCAGACATACCACAGAGCTCCAAACACACAGCAACTCACATACACAGCAGTGACAGGGGACACCTGACTGACTACAATGGACCCACCAACATCCCTCACACTGTAGCATGCTGACATACACTCAAACCCCCGTTGTCAGCCACATGATACGCAGACATTGTCCAGTATTGTAGGCATCATCCACACCACACAGCACTCACTGACATGGACACTGTGGACACAAGGACTAACATGGGCTGCACTGGAGCAGGCATGCAACTCACAGCTGAAGCAACCGAACACACACCTCTGGTCACGACTCTAGTAAAGAAAGACAGCCGCAGCGAACAGTCCATACCACCATGGAGGACATTGACATCACAAAGCATGTGTGCAACCACAAAACTCAGACAGAACTCCATTAGCAACAGTGACACCATCACCTGTGTGAAATGGGATGTGGACTGGGGACACAGACAACACAGAAGAGAACATCAGGACAACCCGGGCATGCTGGACTGTGACCAGGTTGAGCAGACACACTAATGTGATGCACATTGACTGACACAAACTGCCATTACACATGCCCCAAACAGAGATCCCAAACTAGGTGCCTTTGCAAGGATGCCAGCGTCAAAGCACAAATGTTGACAGGGATGAAACACCTGTGTCAGGCATGTGTCAGCACCAGTGTAGGAATGGCACAGTACAGTCCAGCATGCAATTAAGATGCCAGGCAGGCAGACAGCTAGACATGACAACCAAAGTGCCTCAGGGTGTCAGGTGAATGCACCACACTAATGGAAATCTCCGTCAGTGACAAAGTAGGATGATGCAATGGACAGGCATGCAACACCAACCACAGTGGCCAATGTCATGTGTATGAACCATTGATGTCCATGAATACATCACTAACATTGTGTCTTCCTTCCAAACACAGGGGCAGATGTGGACTCAACCACAGATGAGGAAGAGTCCCAGTCCCAGGCTCCGGTGGACCCACCTGGCTCCGGTGGCGCACAGTATCACTGCTCGTCGGACGACACCCAAGCTGGCCCCTCCGGTCTCGGCCCTCATGCAGCCCCTCGGCAACATTCACCTGCCCCCTTGCAACCACCCCTGCAACTGCTGATACACCGCAAGCCACCCCTTCCAACACGGACAGACCTACCAAACCATCAGGCGGCACAGGGTCACAGGGCACCAGGGCACCTGACAACAGCAACAACATCCAAGATCCCCTGTGACACCTGTGAGGACACCACAGGTGCTGGCCGTGTGGCGAGGGTGGTGGGAGGAGTGGGAGGCCGAGCAGAGGCTCCACTGAGGGTGCGGGGCTGCAGGATGACACCCACCTGGAACACATCATGGATGCGTACCAGGAGAGCACCGGAGGGTTCAGCCAGGTAGTGGGGATCCTCCACGGACATCAAAGAACAGCAGGCTGCCCACCATGCCCGCTTGGACTCCCACATGTCCCGTGTTGAAACACACCTGTCAAATATGGAGTCCAAGTGGGATACCATGGAAGATATAGCAGTGGTGCACCGGGAAATGTTGACCTGCCTCCGCCAGATCAGCACCAACTTGAGCCCACCTCCCTGTGCGACGACTACATCTCGGGCAACAACATCTGCCACCGCCACAGAGAGTGAGGGGGTCTGGTGGAGGCCCCGTGCACGGCAGCAGCCTGCAGGTGAGGCTCCCCCTGAGAAGAAGAAGAGGGGTCGTCCGGTGAGGAACAAGTGAGGCGAAGATGCCCATGCACATCCCCCAGGAAACCAACACCTGTTCTGGACAGTGACCTTTGTGTGCAAACCGTTCACCTTGTTGTACGACATCGTACTCCCCACATGACATGGAGGGTCTGAGTTGGAACAATGTGCTTAACGACTGTGGACTGTACTCTAGACATTTCATCTACCAACACTCCTAACTTGTTATCTGTGAACTTTGGATTCTAAAGCCAACTGACAACACTCCCAATCCTGAGCACCATCCCCACTTATGTGCCAATAAATTCACCTAAACACAAGACGTGACTCTGTGGTTATTGAGAGGTTGCCAGTGGCATGTACATCTGGATGTGCTGAAGAACACTGTGCATGCAAACCTGTACTGTGATGAGTACACTGTCATGTCAGTCAGGCCAATGTGCCACATATGTGGGAGACACACCACCAGGTCTACTTTACACATGCTCACCACGTCCAACCAATTCATTGCCAACATCAATGTTGACAAGCAAGCCTGTGGTATGCACAAACTACACACCCAACCTGAGTCAGTGGTGACAGGCCCACAAGTGCAGTACGTCAATGTCAGTCTGATGTGTAGGCACAAGCAACACACATCAGAAGGTGCAGCACAGTTTATTGTCAGGCAATTGCCACATGTCCCTTATTACACACATGCAAGCTAGCAACACCTGACAGTGGGCACACGGTCACCAAGTGGATAACTACGGAAGTCCTGGGGTGCCTGGCACATCACTCGTCGGGACACTAACAACTCCATCCTGGCAGTGGAGCATGGGCATCAGGGGTCTCTGTACACCAAACAACAGCCACAGTACCCTGTGAAGGACAGACAGAAACACAATTGTTAACACTGCATGACGCCATACAACTGCAACACACATGGCAAACACAAATCACAGACTACACCACCCCAAAATACTAATCATCACACAACTGGTGGGGAGTACAGGTAAACTGGATGGACACATCACTGCAGGCATCCACACAAGTAGCACACAGCCACACGCAAGGTGCACCACACACACAAAACATGCACACACAACACATTTACAACACATCACTGTATACTCACATTCAGGAGAAGAAGTTGTTGATGAGCTGTGTGCGGACATCATCCGCAGCCTCATCATCGCTACTGGCATCCTGGCCCAGGCCAGGATCCTCCACAGAGTGGCGGGTGTTGGTCATTGTAATCCTGGATGAGGGCCAACTCCCTTCGCACTGCCAGATTGTGCAGCATGCATGCTACGATGATGATCCGGCACACCTTAGCAGGGGCATACGGGAGGGCACCTCCTGTCTTGTCTAAACACCTGAAGCGGCTCTTCAGGAGTCCAAATGTCCGCTCTATCACCCTCCTGGTACGACCATGTGCCTGGTTGTAGCGCATCTCGGCTGGTGTCACAGGGTTCCTCAGGGGTGTCAGCAACCATGGCATGTTGGGATATCCAGAGTCACCTACATACAGACACATGCACATTAGAGGAGTTGGAGAAAAACAGGTAGCAAACAATTGGCAGGCACACACAGTGAGGAAAAGTCAGTACACACCAACAAGCCAGGCACGTAGATTCTGCATCTGTGACATCAGTCTAGGGACACGACTACTCCTCATCACATAGGCATCATGCGCAGACCCAGGGAAGCAGGCACACACATGGGAGATTGTCATGTGCGCCAAACAAACCACCAGAGCATTGATGGAGTGGAAATGCTTGCGGTTCCTGTATGGCAGCTCATGTGCCTGTGGTGGCACCAAAGCCACATGTGTCCCGTCAATGGAGCCAATGACATTTGGCATCCTCCCCAGGGCATAGAAGTCACCCTTTATGTCTGCAAGTCGTTGGGGTGTGGGGAAATAGATGTACAGGTCCAGGAAATGTAACATGGCCTCCAACACATCCCGAAGCACCCAACTGAACATTGTCTGTGACATCCCTCCACCAGAAGACACAGTGTACTGGAAGGTACCCGTCGCAAAGAAATGAAGGGCTGCCATCACCTTCACCTTGGGGGTCAGTGCCGTCGGGTATGGCCGGCCAGGTTGCAGGTGTGGGCCCAACTGCCCTGCCAACTCCTCAATCACTGCCCTGGTGAAACGGTACTTTCTAATGGACTCACGTTCCACCATCGTTGCCAGGTCCGGGAATGGCCTAGGTACATTTGGGGCCCTGCAGTACAGACAGAAACAAAGGATGAAGGCACACCCTCCAGCAATGTCACAAAGCCACAGCAACACAGCCCATCATAAACAAACACATAACACAATGAGCTGAGGTGGTTGCCACAGGTTGCAGACACTAATGTCCCATACATGGCATCAACGCACATTGAAGCCCAAGATGTGCACATGACAGGGCCCCTGTTGTGCCATGACAAAGCAATGGGCCCTAGCACAGTACATCTGCCCTGTTGCCACCTACCACACAAAGCCCACAGTGACTAGTGAGGACAGATATTTTCTCCACATCACAGCTCCCTGACTGACAGTTACACAGGCATGATGTGACGTATCGTTGACATTACACACAACAAGCATGTTAGCCACAGTCCATGTGCCCTGTCGCCACAAGAGGACATATGTAGGTGTCTGTGCCACCCCCACACAACAACACTGTGCATGTACAAACCAATGTGATGTGTGGATCAGCTCACATTGGAACACTGACAGATCACACCACATGCACACAGATAGTGTATGGACATCACAATGTCGACACTGGTTCACCCTGCTTTGAAGCTACTAACACTGATGAGACAGGGTACATGTGACACGACACACACGCACATCCTGGCTGGGACTGTGTCCATTGCCAATGTCCTGTACTGCATTGCTGCACCCCCTGTGGCAATGGGCACACCACACATGTATGTGTCCACCCACATCCGGGTCCAGCCTGGGAGTGCTTGTCAACAAGTGGCACACGACCAAACACATCCTGTGCCCCCAGACACACACATAAGAGGCAGCCATACATGACTGGGGACACACTGTGGCACAGGCAGTGGTGCCATTGGTGTGCCCCATAGTCCCTAGCTAGTGACAGAGGATGGCATATGTCAGGAATTGACAGCAAGGCTGACCGACCACGTTCAATGTCCCCAAAACCAAAATAACTTGTTTGGACCGGGCCGTGCGCACGTCTGGGCCATACAATACAATGGCGACGGACGCGTGTGATGCGTCGGTCGTGTATGGACCGAGCCGCGCGCATGTCTGGGCCATACAATACAATGGCGACGGACGCGTGTGACGGCGTCGGTCGTGTATGGACCGAGCCGCGCGCATGTCTGAGCCATACAATACAATGGCGACGGACGCGTGTGACGCGTCAGTCGTGTATGGACAGAGCCGCGCGCATGTCTGGGCCATACAATACAATGGCGACGGACGGCGTGTGGCGCGTCGGTCGTGTATGGACCGAGCCGCGCGCACGTCTTGCCCATTGAATCTGATGGAGACGGGTGTGTGTTGCCATTCAAAATCCGCGTAGTACAGTCATTTGCCGGGCCCTGCACCCTCATTGGCCATGAGCTGTCATGGTGATGGGCCTGGTTTGAGCGAGGCGTGTGCAGGAAATTCAGTTGGAGTCGTACAACATTGTTGCAATTGCCAGTGTGTCATGGAGGTGATGTTTTAAATGATGCTGAAGGCGTGTCACGAGTCGTGCTATCCCATGGATTGGCCAAATTCATAGGATGCAAGCTTTTGGACCTATCCCTTTGTACCCCAGGGCAGACATGCCTCCACAGCACAGATATAAGGCTGCCTGGCCCCCAGAGAACCCACTTGCCTGCACACATGCTACTGGAGCACATCAAGTTCATCACTGCTGCTGTCTCTGCTTCCTCTGGCTTCAATGATGGCACGTACTGTGGAGAGGGCCCCAGCCTTCAGTGAGGAGGAGAACCAGGCCCTGCTGGCGGGCTCCTGCCGCAGTACACCAAGCTCTATGGGAAACCAGGGGAGCAGGTGAGTGTGCTGTCCACTGCTTTGCTAATTGTGCTACTGGTCTGACCAGCAGCAGCATTAGTGTGTACACTAGTGGCTTGGTTGCCCACTGACTACTGCTCTTGCCACAAATGGGGCACCCACATGTACTGCACAGTTGCAGTGCAGTGCAAGGTGGATTGTGACTAGGTTCCCTTCCCAGGCCATGTCTCAAAGTTGTGAGTGCTGGACACCGGTCCCTCAACCATAGTTGCACCACCTGTGTACCTCATTAGCCTTGCTGATGCCCACATGTGTGACTGCCTGTGTGTTGCACTAATATGTTGCCAGTGTAGTAATGTCCTCTGCACTTTGTCATCCTCACAGGTTGCTGCCCAGAAGAAGCATGAGATCTGGATGAGCATCGTCCGGGCGGTGAGATCCGTGGGGGTCTACAGGCGCAGGATCCGCAACTGCCAAAAGAGGTGGCAGGACCTTCGGGGCTGGACCCGGAGGATCGCACGGGTCCAGCTGAAGCTGTCGCCTCCACGCAGGAGGGGCGGACACCGGACCCTGACCCCCACATGCTCCGGATCCTGGCGGTGGTCTTCCCGGACCTGGATGGGCAGCTGAAGGCCAGACAGCAGCAAGGAGGGGGTGAGTACATGACTGCACTGTGTGCTGTGTCTGACATGCTATGTGCCCCCTCTGGCCTGGTAACACCTCAACAGTACATTGTTCAGTTGATCCAGGACCCATGTCCCTCTCTGGTGACTTGCCCCCTTCTCATCTGTTTGCCAGGTGTTGCTTTTTCTGTCTGGGCATAGTGTCACGTGGAAACTGTGCCCTTACATGTGAAGGTGCATGGGATGTGGGCCAGCATTGCTTCAGGGGACTCAGTGTTGTGCTTCAAGGGTGGGACCATTGTACAGTACATGCCAGGGTCCTGGTATTTATCTGCATGTACTCCTGTCATGTGGCCAATTGACAGCTCGGGCTCACCACATGTGCCTGGGGCATTCGGCACACACCTATGCTGCTGGTTGGGTAAACTGTTGGGGCCTCTGGAGCATGTACCTCAAGTGTGTCACACATGCACAGCCACCTGCCTACTGTCCATGGCTATCACCTGTTCCACGTGGAGCAGGACAGTCATGGCTAGTCCAGGAGCATGCTACAGTCTGTACTCCCACTCCCGTGTCTCGGTTGGCACTTTGTGCCAGGTGACCAGTTCCCTCAGGTGTCTGCCCCAGTGTCATTGTGCTGTGGCACCGTTGTCAGGCCCACTGGTGTGTACATGGGTTTGGGGTCAGCATGCAATCTGAGATGTACCCATGTGAGACAATACCTCTGTGACATGTATGGATGTGATGACTTGACCGTGCACAATGGTGCCTGCAACTGGGTAGTTCCAGCAGCTGGGTGTCATTCACAGCAGAGTGCGAGTTGCTCAGCTTCAGAGTGCCCTGTCCCATGTCTCTCATGCGTCCAATGGGTCTGGGGTGGGCACATCAGAATCCAGACGATGTTGTTACTGTGGATGGTCATGTGTAGTTGTCAGCTACAGGTTTGCAGGCCCCATGTCCTGGGAATGTGACACAGTGGTGACAGTTGTTGTGGGGCTGCCCTGCCCCCTGTGACTGGAGACTGTGATGTATGATCTCACAGGCATGGCTGAGCCATGGGACTACACTACCTAGGGGTGATCCAGCAGGAGTGTGTCATGTGCAACATGCACTCCATTGTGCCAAGGTATGCAGGACTTGCGGGGATCAGGATGTCTGGTGCATGTACTCAGCCCCAGCCTCTCAGATGCACACTGGCCATCCCTACGTCCAGGCAAATGTACAGGTCCATTGTCAGCAGATGTGATGTGTGCATGTTGACAGACCACTACGTATTTTCAGGTCTTGTCAAGTAATGGGTAGGTGGTGCATGTGTCTGCAGTGGCGTGTAGGGATCCTACATGCGCAAGACAGATGGGTGCAAGGGCAGGAGGGATGTGAATGCCATGCTCGACTCTCAGACTAACCATTGGCCTATGCAAATCTGTGTGAGCACTCCTAGCAAAGTTCAACTGATTGATGCCCGCACTTGGCCACTGATGTGCTGTACTTTCTGTGGTGTGTGTGGTCAGTGCAGATGACTAATGTGTTTTCATTCTATTTTCCCTGTGCAGATACAGACACGGACACAGAGGGAGACCGCTCCACGGACCAGGGGGAGCCAGAGAGCCAGACTGGGTCGGAATTTGAGGAGTCGGAGGGACCCAGTGGCACGGAGGGCGAGGGAGTGGGTCTGTGGGCTCCTCGGCAAACACCACCGCAGCTGAGGACCACAGCAGCAGTGACGAGGACTTCCTTGTGGAGGCGGGTGGCAGCAGCCACCATCCAACACCTGTTGAGGTTGTCCCCGCCCCCACCATCACTGCCCTCCCCATGGCTCCCACATCTAAGGTCCGTGGAGGCGCCCGTGTTCATGGGCATGTCTTCTTCCAGTCAGGCACCGCACCCCCTACCCCTGTGTCCCCTGCAGCCCTGAGTGAGGAGTCTGTCGACCTGCTGCGGCAGATCCATGTGGGGCAGTCATCCATGCTGCGTGTCTTCCATGTGCACACGGGTCTGTTGAACCAGCTGGTGTTGTACATGGAGGGCATGTCATCATCCATGTCTGCCCTACAGAGGACCAGTCAGGGCATGGCCTCCTCACTGACGGCTGCAGTGTCCCTCCTCCAGCAGTCCCTCCCCCCTCCTGCCCCAGTCCCATCCCCTACTCCCAGCACCCTACCTGTCCAACTCACACACACACCTGCACCAACATTGCACACAACAGACCCAGGCACTACACACACACCCAAGCCAAAGTCTAAACATGCACGCACACATACTCAGGGGACTGAACATACACTCACCGGGGATGGGTCAGACACACACACACATGCATCCACAGGCACTCCGCAGTCCTCCGATGCCTCACCCTCCACAGCCCCTTCCACGGCCCCTTCCACTGCCTCAACTGCATCCCCAGCTGCAAAGAGGCTCTTCCTGGTCGACCTCGGACTCTTCCCCACTGATCCATCACACCAGCACACAAGGGAAGAGGGGTCCGACCACACAGAGGAGTGTCCCTCGCCCCCAGACACCCTCCCCCAGGCGCAGGCAGGCTGAGACCCCATGCCGCAGGTCCCCCGCACCCGGAAGAGCAAGACCCCACCACCGGCCCAACACTCCACCAGACAGTCTCCACCCGCCATCCCCCAGGCTCCCACTCCACAGGTCCCACCACCACACCCTGCCCCAGGTTCACCCACCCACCGCTACCGCATCCCCAAGATGGTCAGGCCTTCCCCCCTGCCTCTTGCTCTTCCAGCACCCCACACCCCACTCAGCCTGTGTGTGGCACTGCTGTGGAGGGCGTGCCCTCCCCCTCCGTCCTGCCCACATCACCGGATCCACTTCCTGCTCCCCTGGGGATGGGCACTGCAGTGGAGTCTCTGCCTTCCCGGTCTGACTTGGGCACTGCAGTGGGTTCCGTGTCCACTCCCTCTGACCTGCCCACTGCAGTTGTGCCGGCACCCACTGCTCCTGACTTGTGCCCCCAGTTGTGCCGGCACCCACTGATCCTGACTTGTGCCCCCAGTTGTGCCGGCACCCACTGCTCCTGACTTGTGCCCCCCAGTCGTGCCGGCACCCACCCTGTCAGACTCCTCCACTGCAGCTGCCGCTCCTGCACCCACCAGCCCTTCCCTGCCTGTTTCTGTAGACCCATGATCCTGTACCTGCGGTGCCTGGCTGGCCTCTATGTATGCCCCTCCCAGGGGTATGTCCCCTTCCATTGGCAGTGCAGGCAAGCCAAATGTGGCATTTGGACACTTGACCCTGTTGGGTCTGTTTATGGACTGGCCATAGGCCTTCATGTTTTTCTTCTTGATTTTCCATTTCACAAATAACTCGGCTGAATAAAAGCTCCTTTTTGTTCACTAGTGGTTTTGCTTCAGATGTACATGATGTTGTTGATACTTGACATGCCCTTGCTCCAGTGATGGTGTATTCCATGGCTGGGAAATGTAGTGTCACTGTGCTGGAGACCATGTGGCCCATGGGGGTATGTCCTGTTGGGGTGTGTATCCATGTCATCCTTTGCAGCAATCCGACGGGGTCATGATTATGGTCTTTGGAAATGTGTTATCTATCTTTTGTTAGCAATGTCTCATCAGTGTCTTACACACATGCACACCTGTTGGCCTTGGCATGGTTCAATTGGGCCATTTCACTGACTCTGTGGCCATCTCCAATGGACATGCAAGTGTATGCATCTATGTGGATGGACTCATCTGTCTCCTCAGTGCTACTTCATCTACATGTGTGTTGACTCTGTGCAGTTGACTCAGGGGACCCTCCCGTACCCAGGCTGCTGTTACCAGGGCCACCAATGTGTGGTATATGTTAGCTGTGTGACAAAGTATACTGCTGACATGCTGGTGGCCTGCATGGACAACATATGGCACAGCTTTCCTTCCACAGGAGTGGAGTCCCCTTATGTCACTGTGCTGATGGGGGTTGAGACCCCATTTGCACAGTGCTCTACATATGCTGCATGTGTGATCCCCACACTTACCTTCATGTCACTGTGCTGATGGGGTTGAGACCCCATTAGCACAGTGCTCTACATATGCTGCATGTGTGATCCCCACACTTACCTTCATGTCACTGTGCTGATGGGGGTTGAGACCCCATTAGCACAGTGCTCTACATATGCTGCATGTGTGATCCCCACACTTACCTTCATGTCACTGTGCTGATGGGGGTTGAGACCCCATTAGCACAGTGCTCTACATATGCTGCATGTGTGATCCCCACACTTACCTTCATGTCACTGTGCTGATGGGGGTTGAGACCCCATTGGCACAGTGCTCTACATATGGTGCTATTTAGTACCACACAGTTACCTTTTGTACACTCAAGTGATGGGTGTTGAGGCCATTACTGCAGTGCTCATGTGAGGCTTGGCTTGTGTTAGCCACACTATGGTATTGCAGACACGTGTTGTGAGTTACATTGTGTGTACATGGTCATGTTCACTGTGGTGGGTATTGTACACAGACTACATGTTGTGGTCATGAGGTTGTTGTGGATATCCTTTGGTTTGTAGTCCTTATGTTGGGGTATGGGGTATGTGTGACACATCACCCATCCTATGTGTGTGGGCATTGGTAGTGGTACTCACACAGTTCACTATTGGTGGTGGTGACAGGCAAGAGGCCCCCTATGGGTGGGGGTGTGAGTAGTCCCAGCCAAGAGGCCCACTATGGGTGGGGGTGTGAGTGGTGACAGGCAAGAGGCCCCCTATGGGTGTGGGTGAGAGTAGTCCCAGCCAAGAGGCCCCCTATGGGTGGGAGTGAGAGTAGTCCCAGCCAAGAGGCCCCCTATGGGTGGGGGTGTGAGTGGTGACAGGCAAGAGGCCCCCTATGGGTGGGGGTGAGAGTAGTCCCAGCCAAGAGGCCCACTATGGGTGGGGGTGTGAGTGGTGACAGGCAAGAGGCCCCCTATGGGTGGGGGTGAGAGTAGTCCCAGCCAAGAGGCCCCCTATGGGTGGGGGTGTGAGTGGTGACAGGCAAGAGGCCCCCTATGGGTGGGGGTGTGAGTAGTCCCAGCCAAGAGGCCCACTATGGGTGGGGGTGTGAGTGGTGACAGGCAAGAGGCCCCCTATGGGTGGGGGTGAGAGTAGTCCCAGCCAAGAGGCCCCCTATGGGTGGGGGTGTGAGTGGTGACAGGCAAGAGGCCCCTATGGGTGGGGGTGTGAGTAGTCCCAGCCAAGAGGCCCACTATGGGTGGGGGTGTGAGTGGTGACAGGCAAGAGGCCCCCTATGGGTGGGGGTGAGAGTAGTCCCAGCCAAGAGACCCCCTATGGGTGGGGGTGTGAGTGGTGACAGGCAAGAGGCCCCCTATGGGTGGGGGTGTGAGTAGTCCCAGCCAAGAGGACCACTATGGGTGGGGTGAGAGTAGTCCCAGCCAAGAGGCCCCCTATGGGTGGGGGTGTGAGTGGTGACAGGCAAGAGGCCCCCTATGGGTGGGGGTGTGAGTAGTCCCAGCCAAGAGGACCACTATGGGTGGGGTGAGAGTAGTCCCAGCCAAGAGGCCCCCTATGGGTGGGGGTGTGAGTGGTGACAGGCAAGAGGCCCCCTATGGGTGGGGGTGATGGGCAAGGGGGCCTGGGTGTTTGTCACAGGTTTACTGGTGCGTGTCGGCTGTTTGTTTGGGGGTGTCTCTTACCGTCTCCGTCGTTGGCGTCTGTTCCGGATCAGTCCATGGATGTAGAGGATCGGTATGACCTGTGCGATGGGATTCATGTCGACATTGTCTCGTCTGCACTGGTCGTTGGTTCGTTTCGTCCCAGTTGTAGGCTTGTACGTCTCGTGTCCGGGGATCGTGTTGTGGCGCGAATGGTTCCTTTCATGCAGCTTCTCCGGATGCTGTGACGTGCCGTACGTGTCGACTCACTCGGCGCATAGGAAGTGCGCATCGTACTTGTCCGGCCGGAAACAGCTCTGACATAGCCCCCGTGCGAGTCGATTCTGCGTTTACGGGACCGGGTCGTAGGGAGAATTGAGTATTTATTTGGCGAGTTCGTGTCGGTCGAGTTTTCGGCACATGCACGCATCGTACTTGATCGGCAGGACTGACCGGCTCCCGGGACGAGTCGGTCGGGAGGTAAGCGTCCTGACGGCTCTTTTTGAGCTGTCCGACCCGAATCGGAATCGGCCCCTAAGTGTTGACATGCAATTTTAAGAACAGTGTGATGCACTGCAGAACAGTTTCTTTGGAAAATAAGCAACAAGTAATTATTAAACTCCTGATTTCAAGATAATGCCACTCTAAATTCCACTTCTTGATGGCAAGTACTCATCCCCTGAGCTGCTATTTTTTCTTTCAAATGTCTTTTGGATGGGTCTAACACATATGGTACTTAATTGGTTTGCAGTATTCTTTTATTTTCAGAATTGTTGCTCATACACATTAGCACTGTTTCGATTGGCAATGAGTTCAGTGATGATAACATTCACTACACTAGAGAGTCTTTTGGAATTGAGCCTAGGTGGGTAGCAAATGGGGCTTCCAAATGCTTTCTGCCACAAATAGTATTTACTTCCTAATTTCTCAAAAACCTGCATTTAATTTTTGGGGAGTGTTTGGGAACGTTCTGGCTGATATTTTTCACATGCTTGAAACAAAGTTATATGAGAATTTCAGCGAAACCCTGCCAACTGCACTAGATCACTTAGAACAATTTTTAACATTTATTCCCATTCACTTCTCATAGAACTACAGCGCGGGAGCTATATTTTTGCTGGGTTTTTAACCTGCTAACCAGTGGTAAAGTGCCTGCGCTCCCTTTTTAACATGGTTACATTGGCATATTCCAAATTGGTATATTTAATTTCCTTTTAAGTACCTAGTATATGGTACAAAGTGTACCCAGGGTCTGGGCGTTTAATGCCATTGGTGGACTGCAGCATTTATTGTGCCATCTACTACACTGACAGTGCAAACATGGCTTAGTGCCTAGCATTCTAGCCTAACTATAGCAGCGTAAAACTGCAATTTGAATAAATCCATTTGACGGGTTAAAACCTTCCTTTTAAATATTATTAAGTCATCCATATTTAGGCGTTATAGCCCACAAGCCAGGGTACATGGTATTTAAAAGTAGGACATGTAGAAAAGTAATCTTAACATGTCCTTACAGTGACTAGCACCCAAAAGCTATTTTTCATTGTGCAAGGCCTGGTTGTCCTACGGAGAAAACCAGAGTACAGCTTAAAATCCAATACTGTGTCATGGGAATGGGACTAGCTAGAAAAATAATTGAATAACTTTTTTAATAGTTATTAAAAGTCCAATGCAATGTTGAATTCAGATTTTAAATGAATATTAATGAAAAGCAACTTTTAGAAAATTACCCTTTACCCGGCGGAGCTGTCAGAAGGGTAAATAGTATCATTCTCTGGCAGCTCCCAGCTAGTGACTAGCCTTTGAATAGGTGTGAAAAGGGCATGAAATGCCCCTAGGCGCGAACAATAAACTGACTTGAATGGGCAGATATGTCTTCTGAGCACAGTAGAATATGCTGGGTGGGGTTGAGGGCACAGTGACAAATCCTGCTTGACAAGCCTGTCGAGCCACATGTAACTCTTGAAAGGTAAAGAACAGGATGCCAAGATAATTCTTGTGTACCCTTGTCCAACCAGACCTTTGTCTCTGGGTTTCATATGTAACGCTTGAGTCATACTTGAAGGGAATGGAGCAGGATGCCAAGACAATTCTTGTGTATCCTTTGTCTGGTTGCTGAAGAATCCTGCATTTGTCCTACCAGATTTCTGTCACTGGATACATTGTGGGTACAGTGACTGCCTCAAACTGGATTTTAGGGTTTGATTTTGGAGGACACTAGGATTACCATAGTACACTCTCCACACACGCCTCCGGTCCTCAAACCCCAAGTTTAGTGTCGCAAAAGACTTTCACCACCTTGACAAGTTACCAAAGTTGGTATGGTTGGCCGTGGGAACTTTTACCCCATTGGTTAGTGGGTACCCAGGAGTCATTGAAACCCATCAGTTACAGCCAGGCCTACATTTGGCATTTCCAAGAACCCACTTCAGAACACTGCTAGACCTGAGTAAGAACAGAAGAGGTCTGTGGCCAAAGAGGAAACTAGAAGGGCTGGACCTGCTCCCTCTTGTACCCAAGACAAAGACTTGGGCTCTATATGGCATAGGCTGACCTCCTATTCAAGAAACAGCGATACAACAAGCTATAAGGATGGTTTTCCTCAACTGTCCAGTTGGACAGTGGCAGCTGCACCTGGACCCTGCTGTTGGTCTCTACCTGGCAATCTGTACATCTTTAAGTGCCTCACATAAGGTTCTGGGGGGCTTTAGAAGTGTACTCCTGTGGCGGATTGGAACATAAAGGCCTAAGTCAGAAGGTAAAATCTTTAACCAGGATGAACCTGGTTGGTGTATCCAACCCATGGTCCAAAGTGACCAGCCACATATTGAGCCTAGTTCCCGGTCTACCACGATCATTGTCTATCATTGGAACTTTATGCTTCTTGGTGCTATTCCCACTCAAAACTTTAAAAATTCATATCTCCATCTCCCCTTATTGGATTTTTGTGATTTTTATGTCATGTTGCTTATTATATATTACACTACTTTCCTAATTCGGTTTGGGATTTTTACTGCTTTGCATTTTGACTTTATTATTGTTTTGGTACCGCATAAATACTTAACACATTGCCGTAAGTTAAACCCGGCTGTTCTGTGCCATATCTACAAGGGAGTTGAGCTCAGGATAATTTAGTGGCTTTGAGGGCTTACCCTAACAAGAGATGCGATTATCACTTGAGGTGTGCAGTCACCCACCCCAAATAATAATCCAATTTCTTACAATGACACTCTGGTACAAATTGCCATTTTAATTGCCACTGGTTTTTATGTGTCTGATTGTTTATATTTCCATGCTTTTTGCTGTGGCATAGGGTAGGGTTATGTTATGCTCTTTTATGTTATGTTATGATATGTAATGTTATGTTATGCAGTGCTTGGGGAGAGTGCCTCAATTGTCCATGATATATTCTATAATAAACAAGTATGGTTTCATGCTAGGGCAGATGGAAGAAAGAGATGGTTAATTACTTTCTTGGTGTACTTTATTCTGCCACCACCCAAGTTCTCACTAGTTGGTTGTTCAGGAAAGAAAGTCCCAACAAGCATTCATTCCAATGAGATAGTATACCGAATCCCAGTAATAGCTATTATTTGGAAAGTCAGTTATTTCCCATAGTTCACCTGTAAAGCAAAATATAATAGTGTCTGCACTCTTGAGAAAAGTGTTTTGATTAGGTGCATGCTAATAAAGTTGTTGAAATACTGTTTTTCAGACTCAGTTGAACTTTGTCAATGTCATCTCTTTAGTGGTCCCAGTGAAATTTCTGCACTGATTACAACTATTACGTACCTCAGATACATGGCTTCTTACCGGACTTTCCTGACATGATCATGTAACCTCAACATCCTGTGTACATTTCATGTGACTTTCATCTCAAAGGAGAAATCATCTATCAAAAGGCACATGATGTCTTGGAACCTACATTTAGATGGCACACACCTGCTCCACTCAGCTCAGTTTCAGTGCTTAATTTGTAAACAATTAATTGCCTGGGCCCTACTCGGAAGGCCACGGCAGCCTGCACCACACATTGCCCCTACCAGAGCTGCCAATGACAGTACCAACATAACACCTAACCTTCACAATCCTACAAGTGTGACAATTCAGACTATATCAGGCCACACAAAGCTATAATAATGGCATGAGAGGCTGGTATTATTTATTTTCAATGCACATTTGACTTAATAAAGACAGTTGTTGTCCTCATCTCATAATTAAACAGACAGCGCCACCATGTGGTAGACTGTCACTAGAGTTGGTGCTCCCAATGAAGTGCCAGTGCCAAGCACAGAAACCAGCAGCTCAAATTAAGCAAAGACAAAAATGGTTACTTTCATAGATGGAGTTTTCTCCATAGTAGAGGCTACATCTTGGAAATTACTACCCCTGACTTTGTCACCATACCTTGTTTGACTGTTTTTAGGAAGCTCTTTGAGACTTGGCTGTTTTGGCAATAGTTAAGGCCAGCTTTCTCATTGCGCGCTCCCCATTCATATTTTTTTATTTTAATCCTTTGATGCATGTGTTTTAGTACTGTTACAAAGACAGCACCATAAATATAACATTCCATTGTCTGTGGGGATGTCCTTCTATTTTTATTGTAAATGGAGTACAATAATGTATGGTAAATTAAACAGAATACACATATTTGTGATAATTGAATGTACATGCTGTTTTATCTAAGTCAGTTTAATAGAGTATGTAGGGCTTTTGTTTTTGTTCCATTAATATGGTTATTGTTTAGTACAAACACAAATAAAATAAAGAGAACAATATGCATTTTTCCTACGTCACCTCCACTCTTGTATCTGGAGCATTATCCTTATTTAAAAAATATTTATGTACATAGTATAAAGGAAACACAACAAGTGTTCGTGTTTCCTGGCATATACCAATTGATGGCAAGATTGAGAATTATGTGTGTATTTTAGAGGAATCTTCCATTTAACACAAATGATACCATGAGGTTTTAATTCAACAATTGACATGCAAATATGGGGACCGAAAATAGATGATTTAACTTGGACGGCCCAGCCCTTCCTCTATGTCCAGTTCTCATTCTCCAATGGGAGTGAAATCAGGTGCATTTAAACAACATTGCCGATGGGATGTTTTCATTTAAGCAAACATTGAGAAAGGCAGCATTTTTTTTAAAAATGGCCAGGCCCCGGGGATGGGCTCCCGGGGCTGAAAATGGCCTAGGGAGGAGGTGGCCACTCGGCCCCCTCCCTTAAAAAAACCATTTGTAGATACAGCGCATTCCTGCCCTTTTCTTTTGACGCACGGCCGCACAGCAGGAAGGCCTGCTGCGCTGTGGTGTGTCAAAAGTTTGTAAATGAGGTCCTGAGTTAGCAAGGCATTAGAAGATGTGGACATATTTACTTGTGTATATATGATGTGCTGTTCTCAAAGAGTGTTTTTCTTTGAATTCTGGGTGTTGTCGTTTTGCTAGCCTGCTTTGTCAGACAGCTACAGAAGCACATATACATTCAGTCACTTACCCAGAAACTACCTGTGCACACAGCAGATTCATAGTTGTAGACACATCTATATTGTTCTCTTTTCCATAACACAGGCACTGAGGTGTTTGTTTATAGCCACTTACATAGATATTTAGAGAGTCATAGAGATACTAAAATAGACAATCACATACCAGCACATTTACTTAAGTCTTATGGCACTGCTATAGGTGTACTCCTACAATTTCTTAGATATGTTGGCAAGTACTGACACAACCTTCTCACTCATGTAGAGAAATACTCTTTCAAACATGGATGATGCTTGGTAGTACAGGTCCTGTGTGTGCACTTTCACTTGTAGCTTGATTTGTCCTGTAAACTCTGTTTGTCAAGTCTTCAAACCAAGTTTCAGTATGCACAAGTCACATGTGAGAGCTGCTCTAGGTGTGCTATAAAGCATGCTGGTTTGTGCTTAAAAGATGAGAGATGTTCTTTTCAGTTCACTAAGTTACTTGCATGGCCCTATGCCAAGTACTACATAGAGTATGCCATCCCTAAAGCAACTGATATACATATTCAGAAAAACATAAAGCCTCAGTTTCAGCTATTGAGACAGCTATAGAAGCATGTATAGATTCAGTCACTCACCAGAAACTATTAATACATCCAGCAGACTGAAAGGTAGTTGCAGTCACACCTACTTAGCTCTGTATTGCCTAACACAAGCACTAAAGTATTTCTGCAGCCACTTACACATTTAGGCAGTGATAGAGGTATTATAGTAGGTGGTTACATACCATCACATTTACTTAAACATCTCATGGCACTGATAGAGGTGCACTTCTACCCTCTCTCAGATATGAAGGCAAGTACTGACACAATCATCTCAACTATCCAGAGAAATAGTATTTCAAATGGGTGATGGCTACTAGTGCAGACCCTGTCCGTGCACTTTCATTGCAAGCTTCACTTGGCATGTTGTAGGTGTTACTGAAGTGTCAAACCCACGTTTTAGTGCACATAATACACTTCTAAGATATGCTGTACGTATGCCATAAAGGATGCTATTTTGTGCTTAAGCGATTAACATATATCTTTTTGAGTTGAATAAGTTACTTGAGCACTTGTAGGCCCTTTGCAAAGTACTACATAGAGTATGCACCCCTAAAGCAACTGATATACATGTTCACAAAAGCAGAGACCTTCTCTGCAACCTAATCAGACAACTGCAGAAGCACATAGACATTCAGTCACTTACTAGAAGCTACTTATGCCTGCAGCAGATTCAAAGGTAGTTGCAGTCACACATTCATAGCTTTCTATTCCCTTACAGAGGCGCTGAATTATTTGTGCAGCCACTTACATACACATTTAGACAGCCATAGAGTGACTAAAACACGCAGTCACATACCAGCAATTTACTTAAACATCTTATGGCACTCATACAGGTGTACTGCTACACTCACTTACATATGTAGGAATGTACTAACGCA
The DNA here is from genome assembly GCA_963921515.1 of Calotriton arnoldi. Classification (NCBI taxonomy): domain Eukaryota; kingdom Metazoa; phylum Chordata; class Amphibia; order Caudata; family Salamandridae; genus Calotriton; species Calotriton arnoldi. The sequence continues at coordinate 2,481,543 of CAWUFW010001590.1, forward strand.
ACCTTCTGAAGCATGCAGAGAAATAGTTAGTGAATCATGGGTGATGGCTATTAGTGCAGACCCTGTCTATGTATTCTTACTCCAAGCTTCACTTGGCATGTTTTAGGTCTTTCTCAAGTATCAAACCCACGTTTTAGTGCACATATTACACTTCTAAGATATGCTGTAGCATTCAATAAAGGATGATATTTTGTGCTTAAGAGAAAGAAAGAGTCCTTTTGAATTGAATAAGTTACTTGAGCACGTGTAGGCCTCTGTGCGAAGTACTACATAGAGAATGCACCCCTAAAGCAACTGACATACATGTTCACAAAAGCATAGACCCTCTCTGCAACCTAATTAGACAGCTACAGAAGCACATATGCATACAGTCACTTACTAGAAATTACTTAGCTCTCTATTCCCTTACAGAGGCACTGAAGTATTTGTGCAGCCACTTACATACATATTTAGACAGCCATAGAGCTACTAAAACAAGCAGTCACATACCAGCAAATTTACTTAAACATCTTATGGCACTCATATAGGTGTACTGCTACACTCACTTACATATGTAGGAAAGTACTGACACAATCTTCTGAACCATGCAGAGAAATAGTTCGGGAATCATGGGTGATGGCTACTAGTGCAGACCCTGTGTGTGTATTCTTACTCCAAGCTACATAGAGTATGCCATCCAAAAACAATTAACATACATGTTCACAAAAGCATAGAGTCTGCATTTCAGTTACAGACACAGCTACAGGAGCACTTATAAATTCAGTCACTCACCGAAAACTGTTTATGCATGCAGCAGAATCAAAGGTAGTTGTAGTGACACCTGCATAGCTCTCTATTGCCTAACACAGGTACTGAAGAATTTGTGCAGCCACTTACATACACATTTCAACAGCCATAGAGGTATTATAGCAGGCAGTTACATATCAGTAAATTTACTTAAACATCTCATGGGACTGATCGAGGTGTACTCCTACACTCTCTCAGATATGTAGGGAATTACTGACACAGCCTTGTCAACCATGTACAGAAATAGTCCTTCAAACATGGGTGATGGCTACTAGTGCAGACCCCAAATGTGCACTCTCACTGCAAGCTTCAGTTGGCACGTTATAGTTCTTTCTGAAATGTCAAGCCCACGTTTTAGTGCATGTAGCACAATTTTAAGATATGCTGTAGGTATGCCATAAAGGATGCTGATTTGTGCTTAAGACATTGACAGATGTCCCTTTGAGTTGAATAAGTTACTTGTGCACAAGCAGGCCTATATGCCAAGAACTACATAGAGTATGCTATCCCTAAAACAATTGATGTAGATGTTCACAAATGGATAAAGCCTCTCATTCAGTTACAGAGACAGCTACAGAAGCTCTTATACATTCAGTCACTTACCAGAAACTATTTATGAATGTAGCAGATTCAAAGGTAGTTGCAGTGACACTTATATAGCACTCTATTGACTAACACAGGCCCTGAAGTATTTGTGCAGCCACTTACATAGACATTTAGGGAGCCACAGAGGTATTATAGCAGGCAGTTACATACCAGCACATTTATTTAAACATCTCATGGCACTGATAGAGGTATACTCCTACACTCTCTGAGATATGAAGGCAAGTACTGACACATCTTCTCAACCATGTACAGAAATAGTCCTTCAAACATGGGTGATGGCTACTAGTGCAGCTCCTGTCTCTGCTCAATCACTGCAAGCCTCACTTGGCATGTTATATGTCTTTTTCCAATTGTCAAGACCACTCAAAAACTCATGCATTTATTCACTGACCCACTCAGACACTCATGCGCCCACTTAGACAGCTACTCAAACGGTCAGAGACTCACTCAGACAGTGATGCACCCACTCACATACCCAGTGAGACACTTTTGCAGGTAGTCCCAGACCCTCTCAGACATACACACACCCATTGAGACACTCACACACTCAGTCACACTCTCACTGAGGCACTCTTGCACTCACTCACACCCTCAATTCAATTAAATTTAATTCAGTTCAATGAAGCTTTATTCTGTATGTTCAGAGCAACCATAAAAGCAATTACAAGTTTTAAAAATATACAGTACTCGATTTACAAACATGCATAAGTTATTCCAAATCGGCCTATTTGATAGTAATTTTTCAAGGACTATACCTTTCATTAATTGCTTTTAAAATCGATGACGCAACATAAAAACATATTCCAGAATCATTAAGGGCAACGAGCAAATTCATAGCAGCATGGTATGATCTCACATTATGTTTTATAAAAAGTGGTTTCAGATAAAAACGCCTAAACTACAGATAGAAGTTTGCAAAAAATCATAAAGTGCATTGTGCTTTGCTTAGAATGTTCATCACAGGGGCAGGGTGTAGAATCTAGGGGGCACATTTTCATTGCAGTAAAAAGCGACTAGATGGTGCACTATACCTTGTCTCAATCTAGTCAATACATAACGGTGTGAAGGTTTAGTCACTGCAATTAAATAATCTTGAATTCCCCTTCTAGATTCAATTGTTTGATAACTCATTTTCAAAGGTTACAGGTTACAAATAAGAAATAGAATTTAAAAACTTAGAAATTCACTGAAAAAAACAAAGGTTACAGGGACGCTATATTTCTGCTCACATTTCACTCTTACAAAACCAGTGAAATTCAGAAGTTATAGTTACCTGAGCTAACTATAACTTATGCCCTGCAATGCACTGCCTATGACATCACATATTACATCACTCATGAAATGGTCAGTAACATCACTGATGATATCACTGATGACATCTCAAATGACTTTACTGATGAAATCATCCAGTGAGTGTGATTTTTTCCTAAAAGTTTCTCAGTATTAAAGATATACTAAGATACTTTGATTATTTGGGAGTACGATTTATGGATAATTTTAAGTGGTTAGATCAGATCATGAAAAGTAAATTTCTTATTGAGCATAGGTCAAATGCCATTTTGAGAACACAAAAGAGAACGGTATCTCATGTGGTAGCCCCGGTTATGGAGATTTACCGCGCAAAGGCGCAAGGGGCTGCTCTTTATGGAGCTGAAGTATGGGGCTATGTTGATGCTAAGCCTCTTGCACTGGTAGAAAACAGTTTTGTTAGGAAAATGCTATGTCTACCCCAGAGCACACCTCTTATTCCATTATATTTAGATCTAGGATTGAAAAGAATATCAGATTTAGTGGCTTTGAAAGTCTTGATCTACTGGGTTCGTCTTTGGTGTACACCGGAGCTAGTTGATTATAGAGAATCCCTGACTGATGTTTTAAATATACCAGGTGCTCGATCGCTCCCATGGTTTAAACACGTGTTTTCGTGGGTGAGTAGATTAGGTCTCGGTAGATTTTGGGATGACCCTACTAAACTTAAGAAAGTCGATCAGCATCTTCTTAAAACTACTTATTGGAATTTTATCAATGAATGTGTACTAAGGAAAAATTATGTAGGATCTCTGACCAATAGTTTTTTTTGATTTTAAATCTACTCCATTATTGGAAGATTATATGGATTTTATACCTTTTGCTTTCCCTAAAAGCCTTTTTATACGGTTTCGCTTGGGGACCTTGCCTATAAGATCATTCACACATAAATGGAATTCTGCACAGTCAGAATTGACTTGCCCAATGTGTAAACAATGTGATGAAAATGAATCGCATTTGCTATTTTTTGTCCAGAGTATATGTCCCCTCGTAGGAGGTGGATTATTCCGCTTTGCCGGGAATTGGGACTTGTACATTACCAAATTGCATTACGGATTCTAAAAACTAATCTCTCCCCTAGAATAGTTGTAGCTGTTAGCAAATTTTTAGAGGCTATCTGGTATAAGCGCAATGCAATTTTAAAGATTAGATCAGTGTAAGGATTAAGGATGTATTTTATTGCTTTTATTGATTGATGAATTGTTTTATTCTGTATTGTTCTGTTAGGTGTAATTTTTAGGTATTGTCTGTTGTTGGATCATATGTATAGTGCTAATGAAATTATTGTCTTTTAACAATTATGATATTATTGCTGCTGTTATTCTACCCAACTATGAAGCACTATGCACTTTAACTATGGACCTATTGCTGCTATTATATTTTTTACAATTGATATGTAATTTGAGGCACTATGCATTTTAAATATGGACATACTGCTGCTATTATTGTTGTTACTGTACATATATTTGTTGTGTCATTGGTCATTTGATGTATAGGATGTTGGTTGATACTTTGATGGTTGCAATAACCGAATAAAGTTATATACTACTACTACTAAGATACTACAAAACTTAAATAAGTATAGTTTGTGTACTACTAAAGAGTAATACTATTTATAACACATATTATGTGTGTGTCTGTGTGTATCCGTGAGTGAGTAGGTGTCTGAGTGGCTCTATGGGTTGGGAGTAGTTGTATGAGTGGCTGTGTGAGTGGCTGTAAGGGTGAGTGAGTGACACTGTGTGTGGCTGAGTGAGTGAGTGTGTCATTGGTGTGTGAGAGAGTAAATGGGTATGTGAGAGGCTGTATAGGTGAGTGAATGGGTGTGTGAGTGGCTGTATGGGTGAGTGGGTGAGTGAGTGGATGCATAAACGGTATATGGATGAGTGCATGAGTGTGTGAGTGACTGTATGGTTGAGTGAGCAAAAGTGAGAGTAGCTGTATGGGTGAGTGTGTGCTTGTGTCAGTGACTACAGGTGAGTGAGTACATGTGTTAGTATCTATATGAGTAAGTTAGTGGGTGTGCGAATAACTGTGTGGGTGAGTGAGTGGCTGTATGAGTGACTGTATGGGTGAGTGAGTAGGTGTGTGAGCAGCTGTATGGGTGACTGACTCAGTGTGTGAGTGGCTGTATGTGTATATTAGTGTCTGTATGACTGGATTTGTGAGTGGCTGTATTGGTGAGTGAGTGGGTGCATGAGTAGCTGCATGGGTGAATTGGTAGATATGTGAGTGGCTGCATGAGTGAGTGGATGTATGATTGGCATATGAATCAGTGGGTGGGTGAGTGAGTACTTGTATGAGTCTGTGAATGGGTTTGTGAGTGGTTGTATGTCAGTGGGAGTGGGTGTATGTGAGATTGTATAGGGGTGAGAATGGGTGTGTGAGTGGTTCTGTGGATGATGTCATCAGTGATGTCATTCGAGATGTCATCAGTGATGTCACTGACCATGTCTGAATGATGTAATATGTGAGGTCATAAGCAGTGCATTGCGGGGGCGTAGGCTATAGTTAGCTCAGGTAACTATAACTGCTGAATTTCACTGGTTTTGTTTGAGCGAAATGTGAGCCTTAATATAACATCCCTGTAACCATTGGTTTTTCAGTGAATTTCTAAGATTTTTTAAATTCTATTTCCGAACTATAATGTCCCTGTAACCTTTATTTCTTTCAGTATATATATATATTCACTGAAAAAACCATAGGTTTCATGGACGTTATAGTTACAAATTAGCATTTAAAAAACCTTTGAAATTCACTGAAAAAACTCATAGGTTTTAGGGACAGTTATAGTTAGTTGGACATTGCACTCGTACAAAACCCGTGAAATTCCCCGTTATAGTTAGTCCAGCTAACTATAACTCGCGCCCCGCAATGCACTGCTGATGACGTCACATATTACATCACTCATGACATGGTCAGTGACATCACTGATGACATCACTGATGACATCTCAAATTACATCACTGATGACATCATCCAGTGACTGTGTGTTTCTGTAAAGTTTAAATATTTTTAATATATATAGGAAAAGACGTATTGAAGAATGAGTGGGTGTGTAAGTGTCTGTATGGATGATTTAGTAGGTGCGTGACTGACTCTATAAGTGAGTGATTTAACGTATCTTACTGAATGCATGGGTTAGTGACTAAACTGGGTGAATGTCTGTATCCGTCTGTCTGTTGCTGTGTAAGTGGCTGCATGTGTTTGTGAATAGCTACATGAGTGTCTATATGAGTTATTGAATGCTTGTCTGAGTATCTGTATGGGTGCCTGAGTGTTTGTGTGGGAGGGGTGTGTGCAACTCTGTGCATAGATGTGTGAGTGGGTGATTCACTGGGTGGATGGTTTCAAGAGTGCATCTGTGATAGACTGTATGGGTGGGTAAGTGTGTGTAAGAGTGTGTTAGTGAGTGAATGTATGTCCCAGTGGTACATGTGTGAGTAACTACATATGTGAAAGGCAGTATATATGTCTGTTGGAGTATATAAATAGCTATAAGCGAGAGTGAGTGATTGTGATAGTGGCTGTATGGATGAGTGTGTGCTTGTATCAGTGATTGTATAAGAGCGTAAGAATGTGCTAGTATTTGTATGAGTAAGTGAGCTGGTGTGTGTATAACTGTATAGGTGAGTAAATGGTAGTGTGTTTAATTATTTGCATGACTGACTAGGTGTGTGAGTACCTCTATGGATGAGTGGCGGTGTTTGAGTGTCTATATAGGAGTATGAGTGCATATGATAGTCCTGTACTGAGTGACCGTAAGTATGAGTGACTGTACGGGTGAGTGAGTGGATGTGTGCGTAGACCTAAGAATCAGTGAGTGGGTATGTAGTTATTGGTGTTGGAGTGTCTATGGTTTTGCGAATGGCAGTCTGTAATTTAGAGTGGGTGTATCAAAGGTTATATTAGGGTGTGAGGAGGTGCATCAGATTATCACGTGGATGATGTCATCAGTGATGTCATCAGTGATGTCACTGACCATGTCATGAGTGATGTAATATGTGGCGTCATCAGCAGTGCATTGCGGGGCGCGAGTTATAGTTAGCTGGACTAACTATAACGGGGAATTTCACGGGTTTTGTGCGAGTGCAATGTCCAACTAACTATAACTGTCCCTAAAACCTGTGGTTTTTTCAGTGAATTTCAAAGGTTTTTAAATGCTAATTTGTAACTATAACGTCCATGAAACCTATGGTTTTTCAGTGAATTTCAAAGGTTTTTAAATGCTAATTTGTAACTATAACATGTCTGAAACCTACGGTTTTTTCAGTGAATTTCAAAGGTTTTGTAAATGTCAATTTTTAAATGTATTAATTGTTATATAAATTTTTTCATACTGATTTACTACATTTTTAGAAACAATTTTTTTACATATTTTATTTTTTAAATTACATTGTAATTACATTATACATTACATTACAAAAAATACTTTCTCAGAATGAATTACTTTAGTTTAAATACTTTGCACATAGGCAATAGACTTTTAAGTACAGTAGTTACAGTTGTTGCAATGGGCAACACATTTTCAAACACAATGCAACATTCAGCTCAATGTGAATTTCTAGTTAAATGCAATTAGTTACTTTATGGATTACTTTTCTAACCACAGGACTGGATCCTAGATTCAGTCCTGGGACATCTCCTGTAAACAGTTGAGTAAAGCGTTTTGGTTACAGTCGTGATTTTTAAGGAATATTATTGTACTTTAAAAGTTCACACTTAGAAACTTTTCTCATAGAATCACCAATGTTATCCTATGGAAGGAAATTCACTTAGAAGTTAAAAACTGTTATCGTTACTTTTTCTTACTCAGTGTTGGATCCTGGATCCAGCACTGGTGCATCTCCTGTAAACAGTTGAAAGAATGCGTTTAAGTCATACAGGCGATTTTTAGGAATATTTGTAGTTTGTGAAAATCGACACTTTGAAACTTTTCTGCTGAAAACCAGACAATGGATTCCTATGGAAGAAAATATAAGTTACTGGTAAGTACGGTTAAAATTACTTTTCAGGGTCAGTGCTGGGCTAAAGATGCAGCACTGGGTTCTCTCCTGATAACAGGTGAGTAATTTGGAATTCGTACTTTGGTTGATTTTAGAGGAATATTATAAAGTTCCAAAACTCCACACTTAGAAGAATTTCCAAGTGAAACCAGTCAATGTTAGCCTATGAAGGAAATTCAAGTTACTGGTAAGTACGGTTAAAATTACTTTTCAGGATTAGTACTGGGCTGAAAGATGCAGCACTGAGGTCTCTCCTGATAACAGGTGAGTAAATCAGAATTCGTATTTTGGCTGATTTTAGATGAATATTTTAAAGTTCCAAAACTCCACACTTAGAAGAATTTCCAAGTGAAACCAGTCAATGTTAGCCTATAGAAGGAAATTCAAGTTACTGGTAAGTACGGTTAAAATTACTTTTCAGGACCAGTACTGGGCTAAAAGATGCAGCACTGAGGTCTCTCCTTATAACAGGTGAGTAAATCAGAATTCGGATTACGGCTGATTTTAGAGGAATATTTGTATGTTTCAAAAATCAAGACAGAAACTTTTCAGCAAAAAGCAGGCAATGATATCCTATGGAAGGAAATTCAAGTTACTGGTAAGTACGGTTAAAATTACTTTTCAGGATTAGTACTGGGCTGAAAGATGCAGCACTGAGGTCTCTCCTTATAACAGGTGAGTAAATCGGAATTCGTATTTCGGATGATTTTAGAAGAATATTTGCACAATGGTGAAGGGAGGGCGGGGCCTGAGGTGACATCTGTGCAAACGCGCCCCGTGGCGCGTTTTAAGTTGGGGATTAAGTCCCCTTGAATCATGTGGGTCCCTACGGGCCAACTAGCCCACCAGGAACCTCCAGTATGCGCCAGAGGCTGCGTTGCAGAGACGTGTAGAGAGGCCACACCCCTTTTACACCTCTCTGCAACGCAGCTCTGTGGCGCTTTCTGGATGTACCTGTTGGGCTAGTTGGCCCCCAGAGACCCTCAGGATTGAAGGGGATTTAATTCCCCATCTTAAAACGCGCCACGGGGCCTGTTTGCACACATGTCACCTGAAGCCCCGCCCCTCCCTTCACCACTGTGCAAACGCGCCCGTGGCGCGTTTTAAGTCGGGGATTAAGTCCCTTAAATCCTGAGGGTCCCTGGGGTGCAACTAGCCCACCAGCTACCTCCATTAAGCGCCACAGAGCTGCGTTGCAGAGAGGTGTAAAAGGGCGTGGCCTCTGTACACCTCTATGCAAGGCAGCCTAGCGCATACTGGAGGTTCCTGGTGGGCTAGTTGGCCTCAGCGACCCCAGTATTGAACGGGAATTACTTCCCCATCTGCAAACGCGCCAGGGGGCACGTTTGCAGAGTGGTGAAGGAAGGGGGCGGGGCCTGCGGGCCCGATCGTTTTTAAAAAAAATAAATAAATTTTGTCCCCTGAAGGGGGGCTTTGTGGCCCCCCTTCCTTTTTCCAGTTTTTATGCCCTGGGGACCCCATCCCCCAGGGCCTTACCCCTTTTTTTTAATTAAATATAAAACAAAAAACGGGAAGGGGGCCGCGTGGCCCCCTTCCCTGGGCCTGTATTGGCCCGGGGACCCCATCCCCAGGGCATGGCCTCGTTTTTTTTTTTCTTTGGAGGGGCTCGTGGCCCCCTCCTCAGGCCATTATGGCCCCGGGGACCCCATCCCCGGGGCCGGCCTTTCCGTTTTTTGTTTTTTTTGGGGGAGGGGGCTGCGTGGCCCCCGCCGTGGCCACTTATGGCCCGGGGACCCCATCCCCGGGCCTGGCCTCTCGTTGGGGACTGTGGGGGGTCTCCAAACCCCCACAGTCCCGCCGGCTCCCCGTGTCCTACGGGAGCCGGCATTGCTTACACATGGGGAGCAGCTAACATGCTGCTCCCCATGTGGAAAAGCAATGTGCTTTGGATATTGGAAGAGAGAGCAGGTTTCCTGCTCCTCTTCCAATATCCAAAGCAAGTTTGCAATGACAGGACGGGAGCCGCGAGGCTCCCGTCCTGTCATTGCAAACAGCAGTGTCCCGGGGTAGGCACCCGGGACACTGCAGGAGCCGGCCCTGGGGGTGGCGGTCCCCAGGGCCATCAAGGGCTCCAGGAGGGGGCCGCGCGGCCCCCTCCCTACATCAGCACAGCCCCGGGAGGTGGTGGTCCCCGGGGCTTCGGGGGTCCAAAACGGACCCCCATTTTAATTTGTTAGTGCCCGGGGAGGTGGCGGTCCCGGGGCGTGTGGGAGGCTGGAGCCCCCACACAGGTTTTTAAATGGCAAAAAAGAAGCCCCGGGAGGTGGTGGTCCCCGGGGCTGCGGGAAGGGCTCAGAGCCCTCCCGCACCATTTTCAAAAAAAGCCCCGGGGGTGGCGGTCCCCGGGGCTTGGGGGCCCTTTGAGGCCCCCATACATAAATTTAACCCCCCTCACCATGCCCCCGGGACTTGGGCCACCCGGGGCAAAATGCAATCGAGCGCGGGAGACCGCGCTTCGATTTCTTCGGCAGGATTCGCGCACCCTGAGCGCATCCTGCCGATTTTTAAAAACATTTTTTTTTTTTTTGCCCAGGGGTCCTTGTGGGACCCCTGAGCAAACCTAGGGGGTCAGGGTGTTTCTACCCTGCCCCCTTTGTGCGCTTTGCGCACTTGTTTCTGTCCCTCGGTTCTACCGAGGGACAAAATAGCTGCCAACATTTCCTGAATCGGAATGTTGACAGCCAGCTGACAACCAATTAACATGCAGCTCGTGATCGGGAGGGTACGCGGACCCTACTCGGCCATAGATATCACTATCTTTTTACTTTTGATTTTCTCAGCAACTACTGAGCGGATTTACACCATTTAACAAAAGGGTTCTTTCTGAAACAAGAACTACCTCTTTGCCAAATTTGGTGTAATTCCGTTCAACAGTTCAGGCTGTAGCCGTGTCTAAAGTTTCCTATGGAAAATTGCATGGGGAAAACGCGTTTTGGGACCCCCTTTTTCTCGGCCCCCGCTTGGCGAATCCCCGAGACTTTCAAGGTAGGAGCGGACCGGAGCGGGCCATAAAGTTTGAAAATTTTGCGAAGATACGTCAACCGGCAAGAGAGTTATTTCAAATAGAATGTCGCGGATTTCCTATGGATAATAGGTTGTAACTATAACTATCTACTGGCGACCGCCAGTAGATAATATATATATATATATATATATATATATATATATATCCAACAGAACAATTTCGTACTCAGCGCGCTCTCAAGGATACAATCCACAAGGTTAGCGGTATCAAAAGGAGGATTTATTCCATCATAAATCCACACACAACGTGACGCGTTTCAACCATCAAAGCAGTCTTGCTCACAGGTGTTAAATAGATGAAATATTGTTCTGCCTGCGGCTTCTTTTCTTGAGGGCTAACCTTTGTTTTGGATATATATATATATATATTCACTGAAAAAACCATAGGTTTCAGACACGTTATAGTTAGAAATTAGCATTTAAAAATCCTTTGAAATTCACTGAAAAAACCATAGGTTTTAGGGACAGTTATAGTTAGTTGGACATTTCACTCGTACAAAACCATAGAAATTCCCCGTTATAGTTAGTTCAGCTAACTATAACTCGCGCCCGTAATGCACTGCTGATGACGTCACATATTACATCACTCATGACATGGTCAGTGACATCACTGATGACATCACTGATGACATCTCAAATGAAATCACTGATGACATCATCCAGTGACTGTGTGTTTCTGTAAAGTTTAAATATGTTTAATATATATAGGGAAAGGCGTATTGAAGAATGAGTGGGTGTTTAAGTGTCTGAATGGATGATTTAGTACGTGCGTGACTGACTCTACAAGTGAGTGATTAAACGTATCTTACTGAATGCATGGGTTAGTGACTAAACTGTGTGAATGTCTGTATCCGTCTGTTTGTTGGTGTGTAAGTGGATGCATGGATTTGCGAACAGCTACATGAGTGTCTATATGGGTTATTGATTGGTTCTCTGAGTATCTGTATGGCTGCCTGAGTGTTTGTGTGGGTGGGGTATGTGTGACTCTGTACATAGATGTGTGAGTGGGTGATTCACTGGGTGCATGATTTCAAGAGTGCATCTGTGATGGAAAGCTTGGGTGGGTGAGTGTGTGTATGGGTGTGTTAGTGAGTGAATGTATATCTCAGTGGTACATGTGCGAGTAACTACATATGTAAAAGGCAGTATATATGTGTGTTAGAGTATTTAAATGGCTATAAGTGAGAGTGTGTGATTGTGAGAGTGGCTGTATGGATGCGTGTGTGCTTGTATCAGTTATTGTATAAGAGCGTAAGAATGTGCTAGTATTTGTATGAGTAAGTGAGCTGGTGTGTGTATAACTGTATAGGTGAGTAAATGGGTGTGTGATTAATTTTTTGCATGACTGACTAGGTGTGTGAGTACCTCTATGGATGAGTGGTGGTGTGTGAGTGTTTATATAGGTGTATGAGTGCATATGATAGTCCTGTACTGAGTGACTGTAAGTATGAGTGACTGTACGGGTGAGTGAGTAGATGTGTGTGTGTAGACCTAAGAATCAGTGAGTGGGTATGTAGTTATTGGTATTGGAGTGTGTATGGTTTTGAGAATGGCAGTCTGTAATTTAGAGTGGGTGTATCAAAAGCTATATTAGGGTGTGAGAAGATGCATGAAATTATCACATGGATGATGTCATCAGTGATGTCATTTGAGATGTCATCAGTGATGTCATCAGTGATGTCACTGACCATGTCATGAGTGATGTAATATGTGACGTCATCAGCAGTGCATTGCGGGGCGCGAGTTATAGTTAGCTGAACTAACTATAACGGGGAATTTCTATGGTTTTGTACGAGTGAAATGTCCAACTAACTATAACTGTCCCTAAAACCTATGGTTTTTTCAGTGAATTTCAAAGGTTTTTTAAATGCTAATTTCTAACTATAACGTGTCTGAAACCTATGGTTTTTTCAGTGAATTTCAAAGGTTTTTTAAATGCTAATTTCTAACTATAACGTGCCTGAAACCTATGATTTTTTAAGTGAATTTCAAAGGTTTTTAAATGCTAGTTTCTAACTATGCCTACAGAGGTAGGACATGTGAAGAAAGAAGAAAAAACGCGCAGAAAGAAGCAAAAGAAATGCAGAAAGAAGCAACAGAAGTCCACAAAGACGAAGAAAAGTGCAGGAAGAAGCAAAAGATGTGCAGAAAGAACCAACAGAGGAGCAGAAAGAGGCCATGTTGCAAAATCATCCTGTGCCCACAACTTTTTCAGACGGGTACTGGTGGTAACTGACTCTGACTAACCAGAGTCAGTGCTATGCTAAAAGACACTTAGAATACAGTGAAAACACCTACATACACTAGGGAACACTATGCGTTGGGGTACCCCTGTGATTAGCATGACCTCCTCTGTAAGTCCCTAGTACATAATAGGGCAGGGGGATTAAAACTACCTCTTAAAACGCGTGTGCAAACGCGCCCCATGGCGCGTTTTAAGTTGCGGGATTAAGTCCCCTTGAATCCTGAGGGTCCCTGGGGCCCAACTAGCCCCCAGGTACCTACAGTTAGGACCACAGAGCTGAGTTGCAGAGAGGCGTTCCGAGGCCACGCACCTTTTTCACCTCTCTGCAACGCAACTCTGTTGTGCTTACTGAAGGTACCTGGTGGGCTAGTTGGCCCCCAGGGTCCCTCAGGATTCAAGGGGCGTGTTTGCGCACATGTCACCTGAGGCCCCGCCCCCTCCCTTCACCACTGTACAAACGCGCCCCGTGGCACGTTTTAAGTTGGGGGATTAGGTCACCTTGAATCCTGATGGTCCCTGGAGCCCAACTAGCCCACCAAGTACTTCCAGTAAGCACCACAGGCCTGCGTTGCAACGCCTGTAACAAATTGTGTAGTTGTGTTTAGGTAGTGAAGGGGGTCGTGCTGGGGGTAGTGTTTTAGGGTTTAGGGTAGTGCAGTGGTGTTTGTGTAGTGTAGGGGGTCATGCTGGGGGTAGATTTAGGGTTTAGGGTAGTGCAGTGGTGTTTGGATAGTGTAGGGAGTCGTGCTGGGGGAGTGTTTTAGGGTTTAGGGTATTACAGTGGTGTTTGGGTAGTGTAGGGGGTTGTGCTGGGGGTAGTGTTTTAGGGTTTAGGGTAGTGCAGTGGTGTTTGGGTAGTGTAGGGGGTCGTGCTGGGGGTAGTGGTTTAGGGTTCAGGGTAGTGCAGTGGTGTTTGGGTAGTGTAGGGGGTACTGCTGGGGGTAGTGTTTTAGGGTTTAGGGTAGTGCAATGGTGTTTGGGTAGTGTAGGGGGTACTGCTGGGGGTAGTGTTTTAGGGTTTAGGGTAGTGCAGTGGTGTTTGGGTAGTGTAGGGGTTCGTGCTGGGGGTATTGTTTTAGGGTTTAGGGTAGTGCAGTGGTGTTTGTGTAGTGTAGGGGGTAGTGTTTTAGGGTTTAGGGTAGTGCAGTGGTGTTTGTGTAGTGTAGGGGGTCGTGCTGGGGGTAGTGTTTTAGGGTTTAGGGTAGTGCAGTGGTCTTTGTGTAGTGTAGGAGGTCGTGTTTTAGGGTTTAGGGTAGTGCAGTGGTGTTCGGGCAGTGTAGGGGGTCGTGCTGGGGTGGTGTTTCAGGGTTTAGGGCAGTGCAGTGGTGTTCGGGCAGTGTAGGGGGTCATGCTGGGGGTGGTGTTTCAGGGTTTAGGGCAGTGGAGTGGTGTTTGGGTCGTGCAGGGGGTCATGCTGGGGGGAGTGTTTTAGGGTTTAGGGCAGTGCAGTGGTGTTTGGGTAGTGTAGGGGGTCATGCTGGGGGAGTGTTTTAGGGTTTAGGGCAGTGCAGTGGTGTTTGGGCAGTGTAGGGGGTCGTGTTGGGGGAGTGTTTTAGGGTTTAGGGCAGTGCAGTGGTGTTCGGGTAGTGTAGGGGGTCGTGCTGGGGGAGTGTTTGAGGGTTTAGGGCAGTGCAGTTGTGTTCGGGTAGTGTAGGGGGTCGTGCTGGGGGAGTATTTTAGGGTTTAGGGTAGTGCAGTGGTGTTTGGGTAGTGTAGGGGGTCGTGCTGGGGTTGTGTTTCAGGGTTTAGGGCAGTGCAGTGGTGTTCGGGCAGTGTAGGGGGTCGTGCTGGGGCTGGTGTTTCAGGGTTTAGGGCAGTGCAGTGGTGTTCGGGCAGTGTAGGGGGTCATGCACGGGGTGGTGTTTCAGGGTTTAGGGCAGTGCAGTGGTGTTCGGGCAGTGTAGGGGGTCGTGCTGGGGCTGGTGTTTCAGGGTTTAGGGCAGTGCAGTGGTGTTCGGGCAGTGTAGGGGGTCTTGCTGGGGGTGGTGTTTCAGGGTTTAGGGCAGTGGTGTTCGGGCAGTGTAGGGGGTCTTGCTGGGGGTGATGTTTCAGGGTTTAGGGCAGTGCAGTGGTGTTCGGGCAGTGTAGGGGGTCTTGCTGGGGGTAGTTTTTCAGGGTTTAGGGCAGTGCAGTGGTGTTCCTGCAGTGTAGGGGGTTGTGCTGGGGATGGTGTTTCATGGTTTAGGGCAGTGCAGTAGTGTTCAGGCAGTGTAGGGGGTCGTGCTGGGGCTGGTGTTTCAGGGTTTAGGGCAGTGCAGGCAGTGGTGCTCGGGCAGTGTAGGAGGTCGTGCTGGGGGTGGTGTTTCTGGGTTTAGGGTAGTGCAGTTGTGTTCGGGCAGTGTAGGGGTTCGTGCTGGGGCTGGTGTTTCAGGGTTTAGGGCAGTGCAGTGGTGTTCGGGCAGTGTAGGGGGTCATGCTGGGGCTGGTGTTTCAGTGTTTTGGGCAGAGCAGTGGTGTTCGGGCAGTGTAGGGGGTCGTGCTGGGGGTGGTGTTTCAGGGTTTAGGGCAGTGCAGTGGTGTTCGAGTAGTGTAGGGGGTCGTGCTGGGGGTGGTGTTTCAGGGTTTAGGGCAGTGGTGTTCGGGCAGTGTTGGGGGTCTTGCTGGGGGTGATGTTTCAGGGTTTAGGGCAGTGCAGTGGTGTTCAGTCAGTGTAGGGGGTCTTGCTGGGGGCAGTGTTTCAGGGTTTAGGGCAGAGCAATGGTGTTCAGGCAGTGTAGGGGGTTGTGTTGGAGGTGGTGTTTCAGGCTTTAGGGCAGTGCAGTGGTATTCGGGCAGTGTAGGGGGTCGTGCTGGGGGTGGTGTTTCTGGGTTTAGGGTAGTGCAGTGGTGTTCGGGCAGTGTAGGGGTTCGTGCTGGGGCTGGTGTTTCAGGGTTTAGGGCAGTGCAGTGGTGTTCGGGCAGTGTAGGGGGTCATGCTGGGGCTGGTGTTTCAGTGTTTTGGGCAGAGCAGTGGTGTTCGGGCAGTGTAGGGGGTCCTGCTGGGGGTGGTGTTTCAGGGTTTAGGGCAGTGCAGTGGTGTTCGAGCAGTGTAGGGGGTCGTGCTGGGGGTGGTGTTTTAGGGTTTAGGGGCAGTGGTGTTCGGGCAGTGTAGGGGGTCTTGCTGGGGGTGATGTTTCAGGGTTTAGGGCAGTGCAGTGGTGTTCGGGCAGTGTAGGGGGTCTTGCTGGGGGCAGTGTTTTAGGGTAGAGCAATTGTGTTCAGGCAGTGTTGGAGGTGGTGTTTCAGGCTTTAGGGCAGTGCAGTGGTATTCGGGCAGTGTAGGGGGTCTTGCTGGGGGTGGTGTTTCAGGGTTTAGGGCAGTGGTGTTCAGGCAGTGTAGGGGGTCGTGTTGGGGGTGGTGTTTCAGGGTTTAGGGCAGTGCAGTGGTGTTTAGGCAGTGTAGGGGGTCGTGCAGGGGCTGGTGTTTCAGGGTTTAGGGCAGTGCAGTGGTGTTCGGGCAGTGTAGGGGGTCGTGCTGGGGGTGGTGTTTCAGGGTTTAGGGCAGTGCAGTGGTGTTTGGGCAGTGTAGGGGGTCGTGCTGGGGGTGGTGTTTCTGGGTTTAGGGCAGTGTAGTGGTGTTCGGGCAGTGTAGGGGGTCGTGCAGGGGGTGGTGAGTCAGGGTTTAGGGCAGTGCAGTGGTGTTCGGGCAGTGTAGGGGGTCATGCTGGGGGTAGAGTTTTAGGGTTTAGGGCAGTGCAGTGGTGTTCGGGCAGTGTAGGGGGTCGTGCAGGGGGTGGTGTTTCAGGGTTTAGGGCAGTGCAGTGGTGTTTGGGCAGTGTAGGGGTCGTGCTGGGGGTGGTGTTTCATGGTTTAGGGCAGTGCAGTGGTGTTCGGGCAGTGTAGGGTGTCGTGCTGGGGGTGGTGTTTCAGGGTTTTGGGCAGGGCAGTGGTGTTCGGGCAGTGTAGGTGGTCTTGCTGGGGCTGGTGTTTCTGGGTTTAGTGCAGTGGTTTTCGGGCAGTGTAGGGGGTCTTGCTGGGGGTGGTGTTTCAGGGTTTAGGGCAGTGCAATGGTGTTCGCGCAGTGTAGGGGTCTTGCTGGGGATGATGTTTCAGCGTTTAGGGCAGCGCAGTGGTGTTCGGGCAGTGTAGGGGGTCTTGCTGGGGGTGGAGATACAGGGGTTAGGGCAGTGCAGTGGTGTTCGGGCAGTGTAGGGGGTCTTGCTGGGGCTGGTGTTTCAGGGTTTAGGGCAGTGCAGTGGTGTTCGGGCAGTGTAGGGGGTCTTGCTGGGGCTGGTGTTTCAGGGTTTAGGGTAGTGCAGTGGTGTTCGGGCAGTGTAGGGGGTCGTGCTGGGGTTGGTGTTTGAGGGTTTAGGGCAGTGCAGTGGTGTTCGGGCAGTGTAGGGGGTCGTGCTGGGGCTGGTGTTTCACGGTTTAGGGCAGTGCAGTGGTTTTCAGGCAGTGTAGGCGGTCGTGCTGGGGGTGGTGTTTCAGGGTTTAGGGCAGTGCAGTGGTGTTCGGGCAGTGTAGGGGTCATGCTGGGGGTGGTGTTTCAGGGTTTAGGGCAGTGCAGTGGTGTTCGGGCAGTGTAGGGGGTCGTGCTGGGGCTGGTGTTTCAGGGTTTTGGGCAGAGCAGTGGTGTTCGGGCAGTGTAGGGGGTCGTGCTGGGGGTGGTGTTTTAGGGTTTAGGGCACTGCAGTGTTGTTCGGGCAGTGTAGGGGGTCTTGCTGGGGGTGGTGTTTCAGGGTTTAGGGCAGTGGTGTTCGGGCAGTGTAGGGGGTCTTGCTGGGGGTGATGTTTCAGGGTTTAGGGCAGTGCAGAGGTGTTCGGGCAGTGTAGGGGGTCTTGCTGGGGCTGGTGTTTCAAGGTTTAGGGAAGTGCAGTACTGTTCGTGCAGTGTAGGGGTCATGCTGGGGCGGTGTTTGAGGGTTTAGGGCAGTGCAGTAGTGTTCGGGCAGTGTAGGGGGTCATGCAGGGGTGGTGTTTCAGGGTTTAGGGCAGTGCAATGGTGTTCGGGCAGTGTAGGGTGTCGTGCTGGGGGTGGTGTTTCAGGGTTTAGGGCAGTGCAGTGGTGTTCGGGCAGTGTAGTGGGTCATGCAGGGGGTGGTGTTTCAGGGTTTAGGGCAGTGCAGTGGTGTTCGGGCAATGTAGGGGGTCGTGCTGGGGCTGGTGTTTCAGGGTTTAGGGCAGTGCAGTGGTGTTCGGGCAGTGTAGTGGGTCATGCAGGGGGTGGTGTTTCAGGGTTTAGGGCAGTGCAGTGGTGTTCGGGCAATGTAGGGGGTCGTGCTGGGGCTGGTGTTTCAGGGTTTAGGGCAGTGCAGTGGTGTTTGGGCAGTGTAGGGGGTCTTGCTGGGGGTGGTGTTTCAGGGTTTAGGGCAGTGGTGTTCGGGCAGTGTAGGGGTCTTGCTGGGGGTGATGTTTCAGTGTTTAGGGCAGTGCAGTGGTGTTCGGGCAGTGTAGGGGGTCTTGCTGGGGGTAGTGTTTCAGGGTTTAGGTCAGTGCAGGGGTGTTCGTGCAGTGTAGGGGTCGTGCTGGGGATGGTGTTTCAGGGTTTAGGCCAGTGCAGTAGTGTTCGGGCAGAGTAGGGGGTCGTGCAGGGGGAATGGTGTTTCAGGGTTTAGGGCAGTGCAGTGGTGTTCGGGCAGTGTAGTGGGTCATGCAGGAAGTGGTGTTTCAGGGTTTAGGGCAGTGCAGTGGTGTTCGGGCAATGTAGGGGGTCGTGCTGGGGCTGGTGTTTCAGGGTTTAGGGCAGTGCAGTGGTGTTCGGGTAGTGTAGGGGTCTTGCTGGGGGTGGTGTTTCAGGGTTTAGGGCAGTGGTGTTCGGGCAGTGTAGGGGGTCTTGCTGGGGGTGATGTTTCAGGGTTTAGGGCAGTGCAGTGGTGTTCGGGCAGTGTAGGGTGTCGTGCTGGGGGTGGTGTTTCAGGGTTTAGGGCAGTGCAGTGGTGTTCGGGCAGTGTAGGGGGTCGTGCACGGGGTGGTGTTTCAGGGTTTAGGGCAGTGCAGAGGTGTTCGGGCAGTGTAGGGGGTTGTGCTGGGGCTGGTGTTTCAGGGTTTAGGGCAGTGCAATGGTGTTCTGGCAGTGTAGGGGTTGTGCTGGGGCTAGTGTTTCACGGTTTAGGGCAGTGCAGTGGTGTTCGGGCAGTGTAGGGGGTCATGCTGGGGCTGGTGTTTCAGGGTTTAGGGCAGTGCAGTGGTGTTCGTGCAGTGTAGGTGGTCGTGCTGGGGCTGGTGTTTCAGGGTTTAGGGCAGTGCAGTGGTGTTCGGGCAGTGTAGGGGGTCATGCTGGGGCTGGTGTTTCAGGGTTTAGGGCAGTGCAGTGGTGCTCAGGCAGTGTAGGGGGTCGTGCTGGGGGTGGTGTTTATGGGTTTAGGGTAGTGCAGTGGTGTTTGGGCAGTGTAGGGGGTCGTGCTGGGGCTGGTGTTTCAGGGTTTAGGGCAGTGCAGTGGTGTTCGGGCAGTGTAGGGGGTCGTGCTGGGGCTTGTGTTTCAGGGTTTTGGGCAGAGCAGTGGTGTTCGGGCAGTGTAGGGGGTCGTGCTGGGGGTGGTGTTTCAGGGTTTAGGGCAGTGCAGTGGTGTTCGGGCAGTGTAGGGGGTCGTGCTGGGGGTGGTGTTTCAGGGTTTAGGGCAGTGGTGTTCGGGCAGTGTAGGGGGTCTTGCTGGCGGTGATGTTTCAGGGTTTAGGGCAGTGGAGTGGTGTTTAGGCAGTGTAGGGGGTCTTGCTGGGGATAGTGTTTCAGGGTTTAGGGCAGTGCAGTGGTGTTTGGGCAGTGTAGGGGGCCGTGCTGGGGGTGGTGTTTCAGGGTTTAGGGCAGTGCAGTGGTGTTCTGGCAGTGTAGGGGGTTGTGAAGGGGGTGGTGTTTCAGGGTTTAGGGCAGTGCAGTGGTGTTCGGCAGTGAAGGGGGTCGTGCTGGGGGTGGTGTTTCAGGGTTTAGGGCAGTGCAGTGGTGTTCGAACAGTGTAGGGGTCATGCAGGGGCTGGTGTTTCAAGGTTTAGGGCAGTGCAGTGGTGTTCGGGCAGTGTAGGGGGTCGTTCTGGGGGTAGTGTTTTAGGGTTTAGGGTAGTGCAGTGGTGCTTGTGTAGTGTAGGGGGTCGTGCTGGGGGTAGTGTTATAGGGTTTAGGGTAGTGCAGTGGTGTTCGGGCAGTGTAGGGGGTCTTGCTGGGGGTGGTGTTTCAGGGTTTTGGGCAGTGGTGTTCGGGCAGTGTAGGGGGTCTTGCTGGGGGTGATGTTTCAGTGTTTAGGGCAGTGCAGTGGTGTTCGGGCAGTGTAGGGGGTCTTGCTGGGGGTAGTGTTTCAGGGTTTAGGGCAGTGCAGGGGTGTTCGTGCAGTGTAGGGGGTCGTGCTGGGGATGGTGTTTCAGGGTTTAGGGCAGTGCAGTAGTGTTCGGGCAGTGTAGGGGGTCGTGCAGGGGGAATGGTGTTTCAGGCTTTAGGGCAGTGCAGTGGTGTTCGGGCAGTGTAGGGTGTCGTGCTGGGGGTGGTGTTTCAGGGTTTAGGGCAGTGCAGTGGTGTTCGGGCAGTGTAGGGGGTCGTGCACGGGGTGGTGTTTCAGGGTTTAGGGCAGTGCAGTAGTGTTCGGGCAGAGTAGGGGGTTGTGCGGGGGCTAGTGTTTCAGGGTTTAGGGCAGTGCAATGGTGTTCTGGCAGTGTAGGGGGTCGTGCTGGGGCTAGTGTTTCACGGTTTAGGGCAGTGCAGTGGTGTTCGGGCAGTGTAGGGGGTCATGCTGGGGCTGGTGTTTCAGGGTTTAGGGCAGTGCAGTGGTGTTCGTGCAGTGTAGGTGGTCGTGCTGGGGCTGGTGTTTCAGGGTTGAGGGCAGTGCAGTGGTGTTCGGGCAGTGTAGGGGGTCATGCTGGGGCTGGTGTTTCAGGGTTTAGGGCAGTGCAGTGGTGCTCAGGAAGTGTAGGGGGTCGTGCTGGGGGTGGTGTTTCTGGGTTTAGGGTAGTGCAGTGGTGTTCGGGCAGTGTAGGGGGTCGGGCTGGTGTTTCAGGGTTTAGGGCAGTGCAGTGGTGTTCGGGCAGTGTAGGGGGTCGTGCTGGGGCTGGTGTTTCAGGGTTTTGGGCAGAGCAGTGGTGTTCGTGCAGTGTAGGGCGTCGTGCTGGGGGTGGTGTTTCAGGGTTTAGGGCAGTGCAGTGGTGTTCGGGCAGTGTAGGGGGTCGTGCTGGGGGTGGTGTTTCAGGGTTTAGGGCAGTGGTGTTCGGGCAGTGTAGGGGGTCTTGCTGGGGGTGATGTTTCAGGGTTTAGGGCAGTGGAGTGGTGTTTGGGCAGTGTAGGGGGTCTTGCTGGGGATAGTGTTTCAGGGTTTAGGGCAGTGCAGTGGTGTTTGGGCAGTGTAGGGGGCCGTGCTGGGGGTGGTGTTTCAGGGTTTAGGGCAGTGCAGTGGTGTTCGGGCAGTGTAGGGGGTCGTGAAGGGGTGGTGTTTCAGGGTTTAGGGCAGTGCAGTGGTGTTCGGGCAGTGTAGGGGGTCGTGCTGGGGGTGGATTTTCAGGGTTTAGGGCAGTGCAGTGGTGTTCGAACAGTGTAGGGGGTCGTGCAGGGGCTGGTGTTTCAAGGTTTAGGGCAGTGCAGTGGTGTTCGGGCAGTGTTGGGGTTCGTTCTGGGGGTAGTGTTTTAGGGTTTAGGGTAGTGCAGTGGTGCTTGTGTAGTGTAGGGGGTCGTGCTGGGGGTAGTGTTTTAGGGTTTAGGGTAGTGCAGTGGTGTTTGTGTAGTGTAGGGGGTCATGTTTTAGGGTAGTGCAGTGGTGTTTGGGTAGTGTAGGGGGTCGTGCTGGGGGTATTGTTTTAGGATTTAGGTTAGTGCAGTGGTGTTTGGGTAGTGTAGGGGATCGTGCTGGGGTAGTGTTTTAGGGTTTAGGGTAGTGCAGTGGTGTTTGTGTAGTGTAGGGGGTCATGCTGGGGGTAGTGTTTTAGGGTTTAGGATAGTGCAGTGGTGCTTGTGTAGTGTAGGGAGTCGTGCTGGGGTAGTGTTTTAGGGTTTAGAGTAGTGCAGTAGTGTTTTTGTAGTGTAGGGGGTCATGTTTTAAGATGCAACGCTCCAATACCTGACCAGTCTGAACTACATAAAACTGCAAAAAAACTAAAAATAAAAAGTGTTTTGCACACTTTTGTCATTGGGCTATATGTGGGCTACATCTGGGTAATATTTGTGCTACATTTGGGCTCTTTTTTCTCTGGTGGCCATCTTGGAAGACTTCTTTGTTATGAAGTTTCCTAATTTCCTCATTTACTGCAGTCTCCTCAGTAGGAAATGCTTTCAGTTTTTTACTTTGATTCCATCAAGAAGGCATTCAGATGTGTCTCACATTTTCCATAAATTCAGAATGTTAGCACTCTAGTTGCTCATTAGATCACTGTACTAAAGCTACTGCTCACCAGGGAGTTAACTGGAAGTCTGCTGCTGGTATTGAAAGTGATTGTTTCAGTCTGCATGTCAGAATTTTCTAATGAAATAGAAGAGGATTTGAGATCTCACTTAAAACATGCCCTCATTTTTCTTTCTGCAGCACTAACCATAATTTCTATTTAAAAAAGAACCCCCTCATTTTGTTCCTTTTTAAATTAAATGTTTTAAGTATTAACGGTTTATTCCAATCAAGATGGCTTCAGGTGTGCCATACTTTTGTCATAAGTAAGGCTGTTAGCACTCTAGTTGTTCTTTAGAACACTCTGGGAAGCTGCAGTAGAACACAAAGGCATCAACTGACAGGCTGCTCCTGTTGAAATATAACAGGAAGATATTTGAGATCTCACTTGAAACATGTCCTAATTTTTCTTTCTATAGCACTAACCATAATTTCTATGACAAAATGAACCCCATCATTTTGTTCCTTTTTAAATTAAATGTTTTAAGTGTTACCAGTTTATTCCAATCAAGATGGCTTCAGGTGTGCCATACTTTTGTCATAAGTAAGGCTGTTAGCACTCTAGTTGTTCTTTAGAACACTCTGGGAAGCTGCAGTAGAACACAAAGGAATCAACTGACAGTCTCTGCCCTTGTTGGATGTACATGTTTTACTGAGAATGTCAGACTTCATTCTCACATGACTGAGAAAGATAATGTGAATTTACAGAAAATATGCTCTCATTTTAGCTTCTGGAGCACCTTCCAAAACTGTATGGGATAAGCATGTGAAAATAGTTTTCTCTCAAACATGATTCATGATATCCCAGCAGAAGGTTTTTCACAGGGTAAAATCACCTTAGAACACACCACAATTCCTGAAATTAGTATGGTACCATCAACAAATGAATTCTAATGTAACTAAAGTCTGTTATCACCCTTAATAGTTCTCCTTTTGGTAACCCTCAAAATCTTTGATTCACTACAAGGCATTTCAATTGGGTACTATCATGTATATTGGTCTCAAGATGGCTGCCAGCAATTCCAGGATGAAGTGCTGACAGCCAATCAGATCTCACGATGACATGTGTGGTTAGGCTCCGCCCAGATATATATGTGTTTTTACTTTTGATTTTCTCAGCAACTACTGAACGGATTTACACCATTTAACAAAAGGGTTCTTTCTGAACCAAGAACTACCTCTTTGCCAAATTTGGTGTAATTCCGTTCAGCAGTTCGGGCTGTAGCCTTGCATAAAGTTTCCTATGGGAAATTGATTTTTTGACTCTTATTTTTTTAATTTCTCCGCAACTACTGAACGGATTTACACCATTTAACAAAAAGGGTTCTTTCTGAACCAAGAACTACCTCTTTGCCAAATTTGGTGTAATTCCGTTCAGCAGTTCGGGCTGTAGCCGTGTCTAAAGTTTCCTATGGGAAAATGAATGGGGAAAACACGTTTTGGGACCCCCTTTTTCTCGGCCCCCGCTTGATGAATCACCCCGAGACTTTCAGGGTAGGAGCGGACCGGAGCGGGCCATAAAGTTTGAAAATTTCGCGAAGATTCGTCAACCGGCAAGAGAGTTATTTCAAATAGAATGTCGCAGATTTCCTATGGAAAATAGGTCCTAACTATAACTATCTACTGGCGACCGCCAGTAGATATATATATATATATATATATATATATATATATATATATATATATATATATATATGTGTGTGTGTGTGTGTGTGTGTACATATATATGTGTGTGTGTGTGTGCATATATATATATATTTATATATATATATATATATATGACTTGTGTATCGTCTCACAAACACTCCTTTCAGGAACAGACGATGCGGACCCAAAGTTTGGTGCAATTCATTTATTTAGTGCCCTGCACCACCGCCATAACGCGTTTCAGCCCTCATGGGGCCTTGATCACAATATATATATATATACATGTATACATATATAGGTATACATATACAGATAGATAATATATACAGTGGGCATTGGCTCCACCCACAAAACAATTCCTATCTCACCTCATGCTGTTGGCTACTATTTGGTGTACCATTGCCACCACCACCATTGCTAGCACTATTGCCACAGCCATCAGCACCACAATTACCACCATCATTAACTCCTCATCCGTCTTCCCGTCCCATTCCCTACACATGAGCAGTTCTCCTGCTCCACGGAACCCATCACCTAACTGAGGTCAAAATACTTACCCCAATATGGAACCGACTACCCAGCAAGCATAAAGTGGTACGTAGGTCACTAAAACAGCCTGAGAATGCCAAACAAATGCTAAAAAAAGAAACAATCACCAAAAACACACACCCCTGGGAGGGAGGGATGGGCTCAGGATTGTAACGGGAAGCCCAGGACTCAGAGTAATGAAGATTACTGGTAAGTAACCAGGCATTACCTCCAACTCGTTACTACCACCATTACCATCCCACCTCTATTATAGCCACTCCATTGTTAATATCACCACCATTACTTCTTTCATTACTACACCATTATCACCATTATAGGACATGTGCATGCATTTGTTTGCCTGTTTTACAATTAAAGTCAGACCTGCTAACGTTGCCAATTGTTGTTTTCCTTATCAGCGAAGCAGGAGACGCCCAAAATGCCATGAACTGCACAACCTATTTCTAACTAGTTAATTGGAATTTCAACCAGGGAACAAGGGATTCGTCTGTTTAATTTGGGTAAACATTCTAGTCACCAAAGTATCCACTTACTTAAACAAGCATTGGCATAGCCAATAGGTCTCACTTTTGGGACCTTATAAGTATTTAGTTATGCAGCACAATATCCTTGGTGCAACAACATCAACTGTTGCATCATGGCTAAACACTTATAAGGTCCCAAAGGCGAGACCTATTGGCTATGCCAATGCTTGTTTTTGATACATCATAGCTGACAAGTGTGCTCGGGTCACGTGTGACACCTTCAACGGCCCTCTTTTGTACCCAGCATCACCTTGCACAAAGCAGAGGATAGGGCCGCCCTAAAACTGGAGCACTTCCAGTAAGGACACTTATACATTCATCTATATGCGGCAAACTGCTGAGAGTGGACAGAAAACAAACAAACTGATGAATAAGGAAATAGAAAAACATCGGGGAACGCTGGTTCTACGTGTGCCATAAGGTGGGAATGCTCCAGGGAGCCGGCGTCCCAGCCTTTCATCCGCAGATGGAGTGTGTCTGTCTTCACTTTCAGTGGTGACATCCTTCTGTTCCATAAACGTCACTTACATTCCACCAGAGCCAAGGCAGCACCCGTAGGTTTCTACAGGGCTGTGCCAATCAGGGGCATCTATGGGGCAGTCACGCGGCCCTACAACTTTGGGTTTCCTCTGTCCCTTGCTCTGTTCCTGTTTTATTGATTTAGTGACAGGTTACTGCCTTTCCGGCAGCATTACCATCTATGGACCAGCACACACCCTGCCTCATTGTAATCTAACTTAAGTCCCACCCCTGGGCTCCCACCTGTTGGTCACTCCTCACTTCCGTTTACTCCTCACTTTATGAACTGAGCAGGACTGAGCTGCTACTTATAAAGGGCAATGAACCCTCAAGGGCGTCTTGGCGCTGAAACTGACTCAAAACCACAGAGAGAGGAGAAATAACAAAACGGATAAAATGCAAGCGCCTTTACAAATAATTCCGGTGGACAATGGACTCGGCATCCGCTCCGGGGATCTGTGCTTGACATCGTGGTCACAGGTTCAAATCCTGGTGCCTCCACTCAGCCTTTCATCCTTCTGAGGTCGATGAAAATGAGTACTTCTGGATAATAATACATATCTGTCAATCGCTCTTAAGAAAATCGTCGGGAGTAAATGTGCGCTTTAATGTGGCTGCAGCTTTGTGATCTTAAGATGTGAACCCTGAAAAGCCTGGCGAGCTGCTTCCACGCATGCTACCCAAGAACACTTTCCTTCCACTTATCCATGTAAATACTTGTAATAAGGCCACCCTGTAGATTAATGGAACATTGTTGTTTTCATCACTGGCAATGTGGCACGCTTAAATACTCCCAATTAAAAGACTATCGGCAAAACATCCATTAGCGCCTTCCAAATGAAGAGGGAATCAAAGCTAGTTTGGCAGGAAGACAGCAGCAGGCGGCAGGAATATTGCATTTCCACATCCTTAAAGGACAAGTATGCTCACAGAAAACAGAATTCATACATTTGACTGGAAAACGGGGTCAGGAGGTCAGACATTCTAGGCAATTGCACACACTCGCTAAAGTTAACACCCAGAAGCCTCGCTGCCCCCACCCCCTCCTCGAAAAGTGCATATCGAGGGCCCCAGGAGAAAGGAAGGTAACTGCCCTTTCTGCCCAGGGTTCAGGCAGGGGAGTAAGCAGAGGCGTGCGGGCAATGACAAGGTAGCCACCACGCAGCGTTCACCGCCGGTCACTTTACCTGGGTCACTGAGAATGGCGGCCCGTGCTCCTCCAACATAGATTCAGCAATTACGCTGCTCAGTGAGGCGGCCATGTTGTTCTAAGAAGTACAGGGACCTCTCAGCGCAGTACCAAAAACAAGCATTTGCAATGTAATCGGTCCGATTGCATTGCAAATGCTTAAGTTTAAAACTTAGCGCGGCGCCGCTTCACGAACACCGCGCTCGGTTTCTTTATATATTTCTTAACTTCAACACTTAGCGCGGTGTACTTGAAGCGGGCGCTGCGCTCAGTGCTAAAGTTAAGAAATATGTAAATAAACCGAGCACGGTGTCCGTGAAGCGGAGCCGCGCTCAGTTTCAAAGTTAAACGAGCGAAACTCGCAGAGCGTTTCCCTTGCGGGAGCGAGCCAAGGGCACCATCTGTTTGCAAGTTAATTACAAACAGATGGTTTCAAGCTCGCTCCCGCAAGGGAATCGACAAACATGCACGCGTTGCCATTGAAAGCAAAGCAACGCGTGCACGTTTTTGGCCAAAAAAGCGAGTCGATTACAAGAGGTCCCCTCCTACGCAGCACATGCGCCTGCGTAGGCGAGACCTAAAAAGAGATACTATGGGCCGTATAATACATACGGTGCATTTTCTTTGTTTGCGCCGGGCGCACCTTTTAAAAGGTGCGCCTGGCACAAACACAGAAAATGATCTGTATTAGGATGAATGAGCTGCCCCCTGGGCAGCCGCGAACTTGCGCTGCCCCCAGGCTAGCACATTCACGTGAAAAACGGAGCAGCTGCTTTTAAGCTGCTCCATGTTTCACAGTGCAGGCGGCAACCTACCGGCACTTTTAAGGGGAATTAGAGATCCCCTTATAGGCGGGTGCAGTGAGTGACTGCACCCGCCTGCAAGGGGATGTCTGGGAGGTCAATGGAACCCCCTCTCCCCCTCCAGAGAGCAGCCATCAGGAGGCGTACTGACAGTTCACCACCTTTCAGGTGGCGCACTATCAGTGCGCCTCCTGACAGCTTCTTTGCCTCTGTACCCACATCTGTAATACGGTGCGGGTGCAGAGGCAAAGGGATTCCCTCATTTGCATGGGGCCACGCCCCCATGCAAAGGAGGGACCGCCCTCTGACACAGAGCTGCCGCATTATGTGCGCCAGCACTATCGGAATTACAGAAGGGACGCACAAGCATCTGCGGCCCCTTCTGTAATACAAAAGTGCTAAGGGGGCCGCTCAAAGCGATACCAAAGGGGATGATGGACGGAGCGTTAGAGCAAATCAAACACTCACCCCCAGTCAACTGATCTGGGTTTAATCCATCATCATTCTTTAGCTCACTCCACCACCCCAGTTCAGACATGGCCATATGCAAATCAGTCTGACCCTGTGCCTCATGGGAACAGTCCAGCCCGAACTGCCAAGCCAGGTCTTCCCTGGACCAGAAACAAGCATCCTGGGACCGGTTTCGGGTTCATAACCCTCATCAGCCAGGCTATCTTGAATCCAGTGGCAAAGTGAGCTAGGGACCCACGTCTGGGCATACCCTGCCAACTTAGGGCGAACAAAGTGATACCAAAGGGGATGATGGACGGAGCGTTAGAGCAAATCAAACACTCACCCCCAGTCAACTGATCTGGGTTTAATCCATCATCATTCTTTAGCTCACTCCACCACCCCAGTTCAGACATGGCCATATGCAAATCAGTCTGACCCTGTGCCTCATGGGAACAGTCCAGCCCGAACTGCCAAGCCATGTCTTCCCTGGACCGGAAACAAGCATCCTGGGACCGGTTTCGGGTTCATAACCCTCATCAGCCAGGCTATCTTGAATCCAGTGGCAAAGTGAGCTAGGGACCCACGTCTGGGCATACCCTGCCAACTTAGGGCGAACAAAGCGATACCAAAGGGGATGATGGACGGAGCGTTAGAGCAAATCAAACACTCACCCCCAGTCAACTGATCTGGGTTTAATCCATCATCATTCTTTAGCTCACTCCACCACCCCAGTTCAGACATGGCCATATGCAAATCAGTCTGACCCTGTGCCTAATGGCAACAGTCCAGCCCGAACTGCCAAGCCATGTTTTCCCTGGACCGGAAACAAGCATCCTGGGACCGGTTTCGGGTTCATAACCCTCATCAGCCAGGCTATCTTGAATCCAGTGGCAAAGTGAGCTAGGGACCCACGTCTGGGCATACCCTGCCAACTTAGGGCGAACAAAGCGATACCAAAGGGGATGATGGACGGAGCGTTAGAGCAAATCAAACACTCACCCCCAGTCAACTGATCTGGGTTTAATCCATCATCATTCTTTAGCTCACTCCACCACCCCAGTTCAGACATGGCCATATGCAAATCAGTCTGACCCTGTGCCTCATGGGAACAGTCCAGCCCAAACCGCCAAGCCATGTCTTCCCTGGACCGGAAACAAGCATCCTGGGACCGGTTTCGGGTTCATAACCCTCATCAGCCAGGCTATCTTGAATCCAGTGGCAAAGTGAGCTAGGGACCCACGTCTGGGCATACCCTGCCAACTTAGGGCGAACAAAGCGATACCAAAGGGGATGATGGATGCTCAAAGCAGGCGCAAACGCCTGTTGCATCCTGGGGCACTTCTGTAATACGGCCCCATATCTACGGGGAAAATATAACATTAAAGCATAAGAAAAATGAATGACGAATGGTGTTTGATTACATCTGTATGTAGCTGGGGTAAAGGCTTGGAGAAAAGTGCTTCTCAGGAGTCAACCCTTAAAAATAAATGAGTGAAACATTTGGTAAATGCGGTGAAATAGTATCGAATTTAGATGGCATAAATCCTTATTTTCACATCACCAAGATGAAAACGTTCGTTAGTAATGAAAGTCTAGCTACCTTTGAGTACAAAAACGCTATGAAATAAATGCACGAATTATTCGACTGATTTCTAAGTGGCGCTGGGCTCTGCAGGCAGCTTGGCTTTGTGATTTGGGGTTTTACACCAACGCCCGGTAGGCCTTACTTCAGTTAGGAAGTAACCCTGCCGCAGCGTGAGCCGGGGTGTGGGGGGGAGGCAAAGTATGACAAATGGCCTTTTAACGAGTCTGGCGGTATCCTGAGACGAGCTAGGTCTGTAGCCGGCCTCGGAGGCGGGACCAGCATCCCCGGAGCAGCCGCGACCCGCCGGAGGAAGCCCAGGTGTTGCTGAGCTGTCACAGGAGAGCGCTCCCGGTATGAGAGGAATCCGGCAGTTCGGGCTGCCAGCAGCTGCCGCCCGCTTTTGTTCCCCCTTACATCCTATTCTATCCGAGCCACCACCCGGTCCCACTTCTGCGCCAGTGACAGACAGCTCCCAAAAACCCAGCCACCTGGCCTGTATCAAACGGCAAGGCCAGGAGCCCCCTCCCCTGCCCGAGGAACCCGGCCAGATGGAAAGCACAATTCAGCAGGGATCACCCACAGAAAGCACTTAACCAGTACAAAGCTGGTGCAGCGCCCTGGCCAGGCTCATGTTATCTTAGTGACAGGTCAGGCCCCAGGTGAATCCCCGCCTCGAGGAATTTGTGTCAACACGTTTTCATTCACTGCTAATTGTTACCCTAGACTTCTGTCACGTTGCAGTGCGATCTATTGTAAAGTACAATTTGTAAATTGTTACCTCAGTCAGAAGACTCGCGTCTCTTGCCGGTGTAAATGCGTTTTACACGAGGAATGTTTGCGGATTGCTCCTGCACGGTGTTTCTATTTATTTTCAGTTTAAACTTAAATGCCTGCCGCAGGGAGATGGCGATACAAAAGGGGATGATGGACGGAACGTTTGAGCCAATCAAACACTCACCCCCAGTCAACTGATCTGGGTTTAATCCATCATCATTCTTTAGCTCACTCCACCACCCCAGTTCAGACATGGCCATATGCAAATCAGTCTGACCCTGTGCCTCATGGGAACAGTCCAGCCCGAACTGCCAAGCCATGTCTTCCCTGGACCGGAAACAAGCATCCTGGGACCGGTTTCGGGTTCATAACCCTCATCAGCCAGGCTATCTTGAATCCAGTGGCAAAGTGAGCTAGGGACCCACGTCTGGGCATACCCTGCCAACTTAGGGCGAACAAAGCGATACCAAAGGGGATGATGGACGGAGCGTTAGAGCAAATCAAACACTCACCCCCAGTCAACTGATCTGGGTTTAATCCATCATCATTCTTTAGCTCACTCCACCACCCCAGTTCAGACATGGCCATATGCAAATCAGTCTGACCCTGTGCCTAATGGCAACAGTCCAGCCCGAACTGCCAAGCCATGTTTTCCCTGGACCGGAAACAAGCATCCTGGGACCGGTTTCGGGTTCATAACCCTCATCAGCCAGGCTATCTTGAATCCAGTGGCAAAGTGAGCTAGGGACCCACGTCTGGGCATACCCTGCCAACTTAGGGCGAAGAAAGCGATACCAAAGGGGATGATGGACGGAGCGTTAGAGCAAATCAAACACTCACCCCCAGTCAACTGATCTGGGTTTAATCCATCATCATTCTTTAGCTCACTCCACCACCCCAGTTCAGACATGGCCATATGCAAATCAGTCTGACCCTGTGCCTCATGGGAACAGTACAGCCCGAACTGCCAAGCCATGTCTTCACTGGACCGGAAACAAGCATCCTGGGACCGGTTTCGGATTCATAACCCTCATCAGCCAGTCTATCTTGAATCCAGTGGCAAAGTGAGCTAGGGACCCACGTCTGGGCATACCCTGCCAACTTAGGGCAAACAAAGCGATACCAAAGGGGATGATGGAAGGAGCGTTAGAGCAAATCAAACACTCACCCCCAGTCAACTGATCTGGGTTTAATCCATCATCATTCTTTAGCTCACTCCACCACCCCAGTTCAGACATGGCCATATGCAAATCAGTCTGACCCTGTGCCTCATGGGAACAGTCCAGCCCAAACCGCCAAGCCATGTCTTCCCTGGACCGGAAACAAGCATCCTGGGACCGGTTTCGGGTTCATAACCCTCATCAGCCAGGCTATCTTGAATCCAGTGGCAAAGTGAGCTAGGGACCCACGTCTGGGCATACCCTGCCAACTTAGGGCGAACAAAGCGATACCAAAGGGGATGATGGATGCTCAAAGCAGGCGCAAACGCCTGTTGCATCCTGGGGCACTTCTGTAATACGGCCCCATATCTACGGGGAAAATATAACATTAAAGCATAAGAAAAATGAATGACGAATGGTGTTTGATTACATCTGTATGTAGCTGGGGTAAAGGCTTGGAGAAAAGTGCTTCTCAGGAGTCAACCCTTAAAAATAAATGAGTGAAACATTTGGTAAATGCGGTGAAATAGTATCGAATTTAGATGGCATAAATCCTTATTTTCACATCACCAAGATGAAAACGTTCGTTAGTAATGAAAGTCTAGCTACCTTTGAGTACAAAAACGCTATGAAATAAATGCACAAATTATTCGACTGATTTCTATAGTGGCGCTGGGCTCTGCAGGCAGCTTGGCTTTGTGATTTGGGGTTTTACACCAACGCCCGGTAGGCCTTACTTCAGTTAGGAAGTAACCCTGCCGCAGCGTGAGCCGGGGTGTGGGGGGGAGGCAAAGTATGACAAATGGCCTTTTAACGAGTCTGGCGGTATCCTGAGACGAGCTAGGTCTGTAGCCGGCCTCGGAGCGGGACCAGCATCTCCCGGAGCAGCCGCGACCCGCCGGAGGAAGCCCAGGTGTTGCTGAGCTGTCACAGGAGAGCGCTCCCGGTATGAGAGGAATCCGGCAGTTCGGGCTGCCAGCAGCTGCCGCCCGCTTTTGTTCCCCCTTACATCCTATTCTATCCGAGCCACCACCCGGTCCCACTTCTGCGCCAGTGACAGACAGCTCCCAAAAACCCAGCCACCTGGCCTGTATCAAGCGGCAAGGCCAGGAGCCCCCTCCCCTGCCCGAGGAACCCGGCCAGATGGAAAGCACAATTCAGCAGGGATCACCCGCAGAAAGCACTTAACCAGTACAAAGCTGGTGCAGCGCCCTGGCCAGGCTCATGTTATCTTAGTGACAGGTCAGGCCCCAGGTGAATCCCCGCCTCGAGGAATTTGTGTCAACACGTTTTCATTCACTGCTAATTGTTACCCTAGACTTCTGTCACGTTGCAGTGCGATCTATTGTAAAGTACAATTTGTAAATTGTTACCTCAGTCAGAAGACTCGCGTCTCTTGCCGGTGTAAATGCGTTTTACACGAGGAATGTTTGCGGATTGCTCCTGCACGGTGTTTCTATTTATTTTCAGTTTAAACTTAAATGCCTGCCGCAGGGACATGGCGATACAAAAGGGGATGATGGACGGAACGTTTGAGCCAATCAAACACTCACCCCCAGTCAACTGATCTGGGTTTAATCCATCATCATTCTTTAGCTCACTCCACCACCCCAGTTCAGACATGGCCATATGCAAATCAGTCTGACCCTGTGCCTCATGGGAACAGTCCAGCCCGAACTGCCAAGCCATGTCTTCCCTGGACCGGAAACAAGCATCCTGTGACCGGTTTCGGGTTCATAACCCTCATCAGCCAGGCTATCTTGAATCCAGTGGCAAAGTGAGCTAGGGACCCACGTCTGGGCATACCCTGCCAACTTAGGGCGAACAAAGCGATACCAAAGGGGATGATGGACGGAGCGTTAGAGCAAATCAAACACTCACCCCCAGTCAACTGATCTGGGTTTAATCCATCATCATTCTTTAGCTCACTCCACCACCCCAGTTCAGACATGGCCATATGCAAATCAGTCTGACCCTGTGCCTAATGGCAACAGTCCAGCCCGAACTGCCAAGCCATGTTTTCCCTGGACCGGAAACAAGCATCCTGGGACCGGTTTCGGGTTCATAACCCTCATCAGCCAGGCTATCTTGAATCCAGTGGCAAAGTGAGCTAGGGACCCACGTCTGGGCATACCCTGCCAACTTAGGGCGAACAAAGCGATACCAAAGGGGATGATGGACGGAGCGTTAGAGCAAATCAAACACTCACCCCCAGTCAACTGATCTGGGTTTAATCCATCATCATTCTTTAGCTCACTCCACCACCCCAGTTCAGACATGGCCATATGCAAATCAGTCTGACCCTGTGCCTCATGGGAACAGTACAGCCCGAACTGCCAAGCCATGTCTTCCCTGGACCGGAAACAAGCATCCTGGGACCGGTTTCGGATTCATAACCCTCATCAGCCAGTCTATCTTGACTCCAGTGGCAAAGTGAGCTAGGGACCCACGTCTGGGCATACCCTGCCAACTTAGGGCGAACAAAGCGATACCAAAGGGGATGATGGAAGGAGCGTTAGAGCAAATCAAACACTCACCCCCAGTCAACTGATCTGGGTTTAATCCATCATCATTCTTTAGCTCACTCCACCACCCCAGTTCAGACATGGCCATATGCAAATCAGTCTGACCCTGTGCCTCATGGGAACAGTCCAGCCCAAACCGCCAAGCCATGTCTTCCTGGACCGGAAACAAGCATCCTGGGACCGGTTACGGGTTCATAACCCTCATCAGCCAGGCTATCTTGAATCCAGTGGCAAAGTGAGCTAGGGACCCACGTCTGGGCATACCCTGCCAACTTAGGGCGAACAAAGCGATACCAAAGGGGATGATGGATGCTCAAAGCAGGCGCAAACGCCTGTTGCATCCTGGGGCACTTCTGTAATACGGCCCCATATCTACGGGGAAAATATAACATTAAAGCATAAGAAAAATGAATGACGAATGGTGTTTGATTACATCTGTATGTAGCTGGGGTAAAGGCTTGGAGAAAAGTGCTTCTCAGGAGTCAACCCTTAAAAATAAATGAGTGAAACATTTGGTAAATGCGGTGAAATAGTATCGAATTTAGATGGCATAAATCCTTATTTTCACATCACCAAGATGAAAACGTTCGTTAGTAATGAAAGTCTAGCTACCTTTGAGTACAAAAACGCTATGAAATAAATGCACGAATTATTCGACTGATTTCTATAGTGGCGCTGGGCTCTGCAGGCAGCTTGGCTTTGTGATTTGGGGTTT
Source organism: Calotriton arnoldi (assembly GCA_963921515.1). Lineage (NCBI taxonomy): Eukaryota > Metazoa > Chordata > Amphibia > Caudata > Salamandridae > Calotriton > Calotriton arnoldi. Next base: position 2,516,254 of record CAWUFW010001590.1, read on the forward strand.
TACACCAACGCCCGGTAGGCCTTACTTCAGTTAGGAAGTAACCCTGCCGCAGCGTGAGCCGGGGTGTGGGGGGGAGGCAAAGTATGACAAATGGCCTTTTAACGAGTCTGGCGGTATCCTGAGACGAGCTAGGTCTGTAGCCGGCCTCGGAGCGGGACCAGCATCCCCCGGAGCAGCCGCGACCCGCCGGAGGAAGCCCAGGTGTTGCTGAGCTGTCACAGGAGAGCGCTCCCGGTATGAGAGGAATCCGGCAGTTCGGGCTGCCAGCAGCTGCCGCCCGCTTTTGTTCCCCCTTACATCCTATTCTATCCGAGCCACCACCCGGTCCCACTTCTGCGCCAGTGACAGACAGCTCCCAAAAACCCAGCCACCTGGCCTGTATCAAACGGCAAGGCCAGGAGCCCCCTCCCCTGCCCGAGGAACCCGGCCAGATGGAAAGCACAATTCAGCAGGGATCACCCGCAGAAAGCACTTAACCAGTACAAAGCTGCTGCAGCGCCCTGGCCAGGCTCATGTTATCTTAGTGACAGGTCAGGCCCCAGGTGAATCCCCGCCTCGAGGAATTTGTGTCAACACGTTTTCATTCACTGCTAATTGTTACCCTAGACTTCTGTCACGTTGCAGTGCGATCTATTGTAAAGTACAATTTGTAAATTGTTACCTCAGTCAGAAGACTCGCGTCTCTTGCCGGTGTAAATGCGTTTTACACGAGGAATGTTTGCGGATTGCTCCTGCACGGTGTTTCTATTTATTTTCAGTTTAAACTTAAATGCCTGCCGCAGGGAGATGGCAGCCATGATATCTGCTCTGCTTATTAGGTAAAGTGCCACTAGGTGACACGGGTTAAAGGATAATTACTAGCACCTATCGAGGCTTGGCTCTGGGAGGCACTGAGTTACAAGATAAAGGATAAACAACAGCACATAGTTTTGACATGCAAAGCCCAGATATCCTGTCTGGGAAACTGATATGGCCGACACCTTGGGTAGGGAAGTTAACTAGATACTGCGCTTCCCCTTTCCCGCCACATTTTACTGGTGTGAATTGTAAATTTAAATGCCGCATAATTTACTTTCCCTTACTCTCGACCACTGAATAACTTCAAGGAGTGTGCGGTGTCTTATTTACTGATGGTGTTTAATATGGGTATATATTGCAACTAAGCTGGTTCAGAGAGTTGAAATATTCAGAGCATGGCTGCCGACTGGCCCCATGTAATGAGGGTGAGCTCCAGCCATATTTGGTCAACCTACAAAACTAGGCTTGTGGAAGTTGCAGGTCTTGTGTTATAATTAGGGCTCCCGGTTTTATAGTATTTATTTTTTTGCCATTTCCGTCTGTATTTATCCATATTTATTTTTTGCTACTTTTATCTGTATTTATCCATATTTATTTTTGGGTTTGTGGAAAAATTAAGCTGAAATTAGTATATTTCCACATTTAGTTAACCGATAAATATGCACTCATGCTTGAATGTCCGCCAAGTTTCAGTGCTGTGAACACCCGCAGAAGATAAATCAGTGCACTTAGATGATAATATGCAAATTTCAGTATCAACCTTGTGCATATCTACTGTTGTTAAAGCCTCTTTACTAAAATTCCTTTATTTTTTAACCCCCTTATCTATCAATCCACACATCTATTGGCCTGGCAGTCATGGCAGAAAGTATTTAGAATTACTCAAAAAACAACCCAATTTCCGTTTTTATCCACATTTAAAAATAAATACAGACAAGAAAATGAATGTTTTCTGTCTGTATTTAGCTGTAAAAATCAGTAAAAACGGAAAACAGGGAGCCTTAGTTATAATAGAGCATGTGAAACAATAAACGTTTCGTTTTATCAACTGAAAAACTAGGTATGACCGAAAGTCCCACTCGTGACATAGGGACAGCCGATCGCTCTGTATTCCATATGCCAGATATCTTAAGGTCTCTTTTGTAAAGTTGGAGAAGCAAACACAATCCCCATTCTTAGGGCTGACGTTAGGCAAGACCGTTTAGGATTGGGCGTAACTCACGTAATTCTGTGTACCTTAATCACATGGAATTTCTCAAATATTCCACAAGATGATGCAGAATTATGCAAGAAGAGTAATTATGCATTTAGAGCTACTTTCTTATAACAATAATGCCCCCTCACGTCTAAAATGGACACAAGAATGCGTTTTGCGCTTCAAAATACCTCTAAATGCACCAAAACATGAATAGCAGCGCGAGCAGCCACTAGTGCTTGCTAAAAGTGCACCTGGCTAGGTTTTTCGCCCAATTTACTTTGGGCATTTAGCACTTGTTTCTCAGCTTAAGATGGAACCTCGCAGCCAGGATGTATTTAGCGCATAAAAATAACGCACAGGTGTGAACACCTGCTTGCACTTTCGAAATGTGCTTTTGCAGAAGGAACTTTCCCACCAAATTACTCTTAATTACGCGAGCGGGAGTAACTGCATTATCGGTAATTTCATGTCAGAGAGTAACACAAAATTACTAAAACTACTCTGATTACTCCAGCATAACTGAAATTTCACCCAGGTCTACTTTTGATTTTACTAAAATTAAATATGTGTAATGTGCTTTCTTTTAGGGGCTTTCAGCCAGCCATCTTCATTCACTGGTCTGCTGTTATGTCATTCATATTGTTGTTCCTCCCATTACAGGAAACAGCTTGAGGAAATAGGTCAGCCTACTTCAGCCATTAGCTTACTTCACTGTGAGTGTTGGCACTTTGCTCTTTTTTGGGCTGTTTTAGATTGTTATGCTCCTTGAAACATTCTTGCCTCTTCTGTTTGTGGAAACCAAGAAAACGGTGATCCAATCACTGATCACTTCCAGATTTGATTATAGAAATGCACTATACTTAGGTCTTTCAGAAAACTCCTGAATAGATTTCTAGGGTTGTACAATGCGGTGGCTATAACTCTTCTCAACTGCGCTCCAAGGGCCCATATGACACAGCATTTCAAACGCTTCCTTAGCTTCCTATCAGAAAGAGGATTCTTTTTAAAACTCTGGTCCTGGTTCATAAAGGTCTGCATGATAAAGGAGCAGTGTACCTGAGGAGGAGGATTTGTGCTTATGCTCCTCCCAGGAATGTATGGTCAGCTAAATTGCTATTTAACCAGAATTTCTCAAATCCACCAGGCCAGGACCAGTGGCAAACCCTTCTTTTACCTTAGGTCAATGGTCTGGAATAACCTGCCTCTGGATCTCCGTTACATATCTGAGCTATCCATCTTCAAGAAAAAGCTAAAAACCTGGCTCTTTCAACAGGCTTAATAGCGTGATCAGCGCGGTGGCAGGTAGCCTTGCATTTAGCGCCAGGACACTCTTTGGAGTATATGTGAGCTCTACAAATCTCTTTTCAAATCAAATAAAAGTAGCACATTCACACAGAAAGTATTTCGCCGCAGTGACAACTATGGCGATGTGTGTTTTTGAGGCAAAAAATATTTTTCGATTTAGCCAAGTTTTACATTGGCAAGGGCTGACAGTTTCCTCAAAATAACATTTTACAAAACCATGACAAAACAGAAGAAGAATTGACAACGCCAAAAGGCTGGTACCTAATGCCAAACCTATTGGTTTTGCCATTGCTTGTTTATTATAAACACCACTCGTGCAAATTCCATTTGAACACTTGCTAACGCAATCACTTCAACTAAAATACTTGAGACCACATCTCCCATAATTCACTGATTTATCAAACACAAGCCTGCAACAGGAAACAAAGTATCTCAGTAGCATAAAGTTATCTGCTAGCACTTTTTTGTTTTGAATACTGACATAAGCTAATCAAATGACATCTTAAGTATTGAGTTGATAACTGCTTACAAAAAAACTATTGTAAAGAAATAGGACCTTATTCCTATGGATCCTTTTAACTACCTATATCGAATGGCCAATTCTTAGGAAAACTCATTGACAAAATCCTTTTAGTCAAACGTCTGCATTATTTGAAGGACTTAACTTCATTTTGGACTATTAAACTAGATCCCACTTTGGACAGGGCACTGAAGTGCATTTGTTAGCCACATCAGATGACATCTAAACTAGTTTTGATCAAAGTAGAATTACCCCTGCATGATTTTTCATAGGCCGTTGATATGGTCCCCCCCATACTTCTACAGATTCTTCATGGCATAGAAGATTAAGGAATTACTGTAAAATGTGCCTCTTTCTCTCCTGGCAGATTTCTCATTTCACTCCCTTTGATTCAGCATTATTCAGATCCATAGGTGGCATCGGTCAAAGCTTGGCCATTGCTCCTCTCTTATTCAACTTTCATCTTAGCTTTCTGCCCGAGCTCATGTGTTCACTTAGTCTCAACTTCAATGACCATGCAGATGACAAGCAAATCATACTTGTCCTTAGAGCATCCATCAACCTCTGATTTCTGTACCACTGGATAATGCCTAAAATTAGTGTGTAGTTGGATGTTAGGGAACGGCTTCCAAGCAAATACCTCAAACACTGAAACACTACTATGCAGCAAATGAACGAATATCTCTCGTCAACCTTTTGGCATCAAGAACTACAGCAACCATCATTCCATTTAGCTGAAGTTAGGAATTTAAGGCATAATATGGGCACCAATCTCTTGCATATAAAATAAATAAATTAAGGTTCCAAATGCTAGTTCGACAAGATGAGATGTCTTTGGCAAATCATACCGTACCCTTCCCCTACCTACCACTTACAAAATCAGCCTACCATCATGTCACTGTTTTCCTGGCTTGACCATGTCAACTGGGTTTACCTTGGAAAACTAGTGTTAATACTTTGTTAATTACAGCACATTTAGAATGCAGCTGACAGGCATAATTTCAACCTACCAATCTGATATCACGTTACACCAAACATCATTTTCTAACGCTATCTTTCTGAGGCTAAATGCTTCACCTTCAAAACAATATGCATTGCTCATCGAGCAATCCATCAGATTAAAAAACCTTTTCCTCAATGTTACAGCTGTTGTAAAGCAAGAGCACTGCATTCTCGAAAGGACACTCTCTTATAAAGCCCACCCTTTAAGGAGTCGCAAACTGGCAGAAGCTTATTCACCATCCAGTTGGCCAAACCCTTTCAAAGTCTGAAATGTAAAAAAAAGAAAAATCAATCTATGAGGCCTGGAAATAGACAAAAAGGGGATCCCGGCACCCCAAATGGGCATAAACCGCAGATGCAAATGCAAGACAAAAATGTATATGTTTTAATATACAGGGCTCCAATAGTGATCACGTGATGAGACTGAAACAAAGTAGTTACATAAGTGCAGGAAACTGAAGTCATGACAGAGTATGTAGGAGACCTTCAAACTGACATACAAATGTAAGCTCTCACTTGTCAAGCAGGGAAATGAAGTTTACACGTCATAAAAGAGCAGAACTTGAAGGCATGATAAGCATGAGCAGAAAGATGACATGGTGAGCAAAAAACGATGGATTTAGGCCCAGATCTCTGTACTGGGATGAATGTATGACATTGTTCTGCATTCTGTCCATCAATTGTTGTTTTCACAGAAAGATGGCTGCAACAGTTACAGTTAAGCTGAGGCAAAACATTAAATCTCACACCCTGGACCACAACTGGATTACTGACAGAATATCGGAAACAGAAATATTGTGTGGACAGAATATTGTGTAAAAAATATCAAGGACCAAAATATTGAGAAGGTAAGTGCAAAATCACCACTAAATGTTTGAAATCACTCAAGCACAAAACTCCCCACTGTGGACACTTAGGGGAACCTTTCTGTATTGCAGGTGCACTGTCCTACATCACATACACAGGCAAGTTTGGTCTTTCATTAGAGCCATCCTTTGCACATCCACACCCACTCATAATTCACTCTTTGGTGGGCTCCTCAACACCCGGTCCCTCAGTAAATATGCGCAAGAAGTCCATGAGCTCAAAGAGGACCTCCACTTGGATTTCTTATTCATCACAGATTCAAGGCTCAAAGCCTGGTGCAATCCTGACATGGCCTCAGCCCTTTCCCCAGGATACACCATCCTTTGACTCGATAGAGATGAAGGCAATGGAAGTGGATTAGCCATCATCTTTCGTGATGTGTTTCATTGTAGCACATTTGATATAAACACTCTGAAAGGAGCAGAAAGTTTAGGTTTCTGCTTCAAGATCAGCCCCGACCAATCCTTTGCAGGCTGTCTACTCTACCGCCCACCAGGTTCAGGGCTTACCTTTTAGGCCACCCTAGGGGAGGACCTAGCACCTCTCCTACTCCATTATGCCGATCTCACTAGCCTTGGTGACTTTAAGTACCACCTTGAGGTCACCAGTAACTCTGATGTATCAAACCTCATCAATACCCTAAATATAATCGGCCTTTACCACCTAGTTACCGCCCCCATGCACACTGCAGGCCATCTCCAGGCCATCTCTCCTGCAACTCTGGCTCCCCAAATTACCCCTGCCCACCTACTATCATCCAAATGGCCGTTGATACTGTCAATCCTTTAATTAATAAAATCCTTAATACATCCCTATCTATGGCTGAAGTCCCCCCTGCCCAGAAACTGGCAGTCTTGAAATCCTGCAAAAAAAATCTCTTGCAAACGCCACTATTCTGTCAAACCTTGAACCCATCTCTTTCCTCCCCTCACTTTCCAAAATACTGGTAAGAATTTTTAATAGCCAACTTGTCTCCTTTCTTGAAAACTCAAACTCATTTCACCCTGTTAATCTGGCTTTAGCCCAAATGCTCCATGGAGTCAGCCTTACTGGAGGTCTCCAAAACAATCAAAATGACCCTGGATGTGGGAAATAATGAGGTGCTGACATAAACTTGATCTCTCCACCGCATTTGATACCATCTCCCACTCTATCCTCCTTCAACTGATGAAGGACTGCAGCATCTCCCATAAAGTCCTGTCCTGAATCAAATTCTTTCTGACTGACAGGAGACAAGCAGTTGCCCTAGGACCTTTTTCATCAACAGAGAGACCAGTGACTTCGGGAGTTCCGAGGGCTCATGTCTCAACCCTGCATTATTTAGTATGTACATGGCCCCACTAATCGCTCTAATAGCTCCATTTGGATTCCCACCATGTCCTATGTAGATGATAAGCAGTTGATCCTATCCCTTAATAAAGGCTCTTTTGGCTCGGAACACAACTTTCAAAAATGTCATACCAAGGTCATCCTGTGAATGCAAACAAATCACCTTAAATGCAACATGGACAAAACAGAGTTTCTGCTATTCAGCAAGTCAAATCTATTTTCTCCAACTCAATGGTGTCAAAACTCTGTGCCTCCTCCCTACAGTAAAAGTGGCAAAAAGCCTACGGATAAAATTTGATACCACCCTTTCCTTCACCCTCATGCTTTGGCAGTGGCAGCAATGTGCATGAATGTAATCAAATCCTTAAATTCTAATTCAACTTTCTTCATTGGCGACCAGGAAAACAGTCACCTTCGCAGTTATCACCTTCAGACTTGACTATTGTACTAATCTATATGCAGGATCATCTAAACAGACACTCCATAAGCTCCAGATAGTGCAAGATGCTACGGCCAGACTAGTACTGAAACTCTCCAGATGGAGCCCTGCCTCTGCAGCCCTAAAAAGACTTGGCTGGCTACCCATTCATAAGAGGATCCTCTTCAAGATCCTCTTACTGATTTTCAGAGCGTATAAGTCCATACAAATACCTGCCCACCTGGTTCACCCACTACACAACCCTAAGGATGCTGAGATCCTCTCATGCTGACCTTCTCAAGCCCCCACTCGTCAGACTTAAGTCCCGAGGCAGAAAGTCTTTCACGGTACTAAGTACCAAGGCCTGGAATCAACTCCCTAGCCCTCTGCGCTTCTTAGAGTCCGAAGCCATATTCAAAATACACTTGAAGACTTGACTCTTCATGTACCCTGAATCACTTTGTTATTCCTTAATCTAGACACTCTACCCATCTCTCTTTGCTTTTTTTCTTCTTTCTGGTCCCTTCCGCAATGGGTTCATAGGGTTTCAAAGCTCAGTGCCAGGATGCTCAACTGCAAGTGGCACTGCGCTTTACAAGAACATCGTTCATTCATTTCGGTAGGAATAGATTTACTATTCTTAATTCCACATCTACGTACCTCGAAGATATATATATATTGTAAAGGTACCTATATGTGGAGTTATATATAGTAACATTTTGCTTACCTATAGAAACTTCCCTTCAGTATATTTTTGTCCTCGCAATTCTTGACACGTCCTTTTGTCCACATTGTATTTTTTTTCTGATATTTTATCTAAAGACCCCTCAAATCCTGCACAAAAAAATGAAAACCACCAATCCCCTGAAGTCTAGACGGCACTAAAAACCTGGCTTTTCTCCTATACATTCTCATAAAATGCAGCTGACGAACTGTATAATCTGGAAACAAGATTTGAACAAATTTAATTCCACGCTGAGTGCACCACTTCATTCTTATGCCCAGGGATGTATACTGCACCATGTTTGAAGCATGTTTTTGAATCTCAAGAGATTCACCTAAAACCTCCCATATAGAGCGCAGTACACCCAACATCGCTCCAACCATATATCTGTAAGGGCATGCAGGAATCTGAGGCAATTGTGAGGATATTATGGGTATAAAATGCTATTCAAATTTTTCAATATAGTTATTTACTGATAAAATGTCTCTACTGCATTTATTGCACATACAAAGTCGCATTTATAAACAAGCATTGGCATAGCCAATAGTTCTCGCCTTTGGGACCTTATAAGTGTTTAGCCATGCAACAGTTGATGTTGTTGCACCAAGGATATTGTGCTGGATAACTAAACACTTATAAGGTCCCAAAGGTGAGACCTATTGGCTATGCCAATGCTTGTTCTCAGTTTACTTTTTAAACATTAGGAAATATATAATTGTAACTTTTGGTCAGCAGATTAATTAAGTTCTCGCCACTTATTTTACTGCCCCATACCCTCAGGCCCGCAGAAACTTGAATGCATTTCTACATATTGTCACGTTCTTTAAGTATTTGGACTGCCTCTACCCTTGATTACTACTCTTAGAAAACACTACGCTAGTAAATAAACCGGATTCTGCCAAACCCGGTAACTAGCTGTGAATAAACTGATGTGGTGAAATTGGAAAACCTATTGGTGTCAATTGCATCACCCTTCTCGTTCTTGGTATATTGTAAGGCGTAGTAGTTCCTGTGGGTGTCTATTTAAATTGTAGAGAATGTCCCTGTCTTGGACAACAAACAAAAACCCGTATCCAACTTCCACTACTGTGCTCCGCAAACGAGGGCACGCGTGTTCTCGGGATGAACCGAAGCTGTTTTTAACGCACACATGGTGTGAGCGTGTGCAGCTTCTGCTCCGGTCCGTATCCATACACAACCCCCGCACACTCCGCCTGGAGCTCCTGGACTCGCCCCTCTGCCTAACTAGGGTGTTAGCGAAATGGTCCCAGCTGACAGCGTTTATCCAATTCCCACAATACCCGATGGCTGTAGCCTTAATGGCGTCGTTGTGCCCGTGGCTACTGTTTCTAAATAGTTTTAAACATGGGGGTGAATTAGAGATACTTTACTTTGGAGGGGGCAGTTTCAGCACGAAAGTGCATCACTACCGTTACACGGCGATTAGCCACGTGGTAGTAGCTAATTAGATAATCAGCTGAGAGACAAACACAAAGGCGGAGGAGTGGATCTAGAACATAGCTATCACAGTGAGGGGCAGACCTACAGCCTGTCGGAAATGGCGAGTTTTGGTGATTTCTTGAATATTGGGAATTCTGTGGTCCGTGGGGTTAAAGGAAGCGCGTCGCAGAAAGAAGTGACTTAAACATGGAAGGCTCCGAGTTTTGCAGTTCAAATGGCTGTGAAGAACTCGATCGGCAGTGACGTCATGGCCAGGACGTGTTTTCCGCCCAACCAATCATTACATTAAGCAAAAGGAATCATACATTAATCGATCAAACATTCCTCTTAGAAGATGAGCAAATTTAACTCACCCCAAAAACATTTAAGACAAGCATTGGCCGCGCGCTGTGGTGGGGGAGGGGGAGGAGCGGGAGAGCAAGTGACGCTACGGCCGTGAAAGTGACACGGCCGCGCGGCTGCTAGACGCGCTCTGTGGTGGGGAGGGGGAGGAGGGTTGGAAAGGAAAGCCAGATGGCCTGGAGCATGCGAGGAATGCGCGCGTTACTGTGCGCGTACTCGCATGCTCTAGGCCAGGACAAAAAAGTGGTCGCATTTTCAAAAGCCCACTTACAAAATGTCTCACCCAGAGCCAGCGCTGAAGCGCTGGCTTTCAGGGCGAGACCTAAAAATGATATGCCCTTCATGACCTAGTAGAAACAATTTGTAAAACAGTTCAAGTGAACTTCCACACAGAGAAGGAGGACAAGTGCTAGAATGCAAACAAAAACATACAACTGGATGGGCTGCTTGCACCTGTCATTGACAATTGTTGATCTCTCCGATAGTGTAATGGGACTGGTAGCAAGTGTCAGACAAGGGCAAACTCAGGAAATCAGCTGAACAGAGATATTTAGTAGAGAGCATTGTGGGAAAGTTAATATTTTGGCTAATTTCTGTACTTCAGGCCTTTGTGTTAACACTTGATTTTATAGTCTAGGGAATTCAGACTGTGAAGCCTTTCACTGTTTGTAATCTGCCATTGATATAAATTGTTTTGTAATGCCCTAAGGAATTGAGTTTAACCCCTTCGCTGCTAGGCCTTTTCCCCTCCTGTGCTAAGCCTTTTTTTGGCTATTTGGGGTAGTGCGCGCTTAGGCCCCTGTAACTTTTTGACCACATAAGGTATCCATGCCAAATTTGCGTCCTTTTTTCTAACATCATGGGGATTGTAAAGGTACCCAGGGTTTGTGGATTCCCCTGGAGGGGACCCAGAAATTAGTCAAAATACAGCAAACATTTTTTTTTTTGGGAAAAATGCGAAAAAAGGGCTACAGATGAAAGTGTCTTGATTTTTCCCTGCAAATGGCATCAAAAAGGGGTTGTGGTGCTGAAATCACCATCTTCCCAGCTTTCAGGGACAAGCAGACTTTTGTCAGAAAACCAACTTTTTACACAGTTTTGGCATTTTTCTGGGACATAGCCTATTTTTGCTATTTGTTGTGCTTTCAACCTCCTTCCAGTTAATGGTAGAAATGGGTATGAAACCAATAATGGATCCTGGAAAGCCATACATTTCTGAAAAGTAGACAAAATTCTGAATTCAGCAAGGGGTCATTTGTGTAGATCCTTAAAGTTTTCCTTATAGAAACTAACAGTTAAATAAAGGAAAAATTGAAAATTAGTTGAAAAAAACAGCCATTTGTGTCAACGTTTTCACCTGTAACTTCTTCTAATTATGACAGCTATTTGAAGGCAATATACCGTTATATCCGCTGGACCTTTCTGGTTGTGGGGATATATAGGACTTGTAGGTTCACGAAGAACCCGACGAACCCAGAGCCAATAATTGAGCAGCATCTTGCAATGGTTTTTTATTATGTACCGGGTATATAGCAATTATTTTGGGAAAATGTATACATGGAAAAATTGTTATGAAAGACATCTATGTATTTCTGAAATGGGAACAAAATGTAGATTTTAGAAACAGTAGATATTTGCACATTTCCGAAATTGGGAGTACCCATACTAGCATGAGAATTATAGGTCATTTTTCAAAATGACTTATTTTTTACACATTGTCTTTCATTTGGAAGGCAGAAATGCATCGAAAGTCAATAGGTAATAACAGTTGCTCTACAATTCTGTGTTACCCTAAGTCTCCCGATAAAAATGGTACCTCACTTGTGTGGGTAGAATTTGTGCTCACAACAGGAAATGGCTCAAAATGCAACGTGGACGTACCACATTTTCACAATGAAAAATTACCCTTTTTTTGCAAAGTGCCTAGGTGTCGTTTTTGAACCCTAGCTCTGCCGGCACCTAGGGAAACCTAGCAAACCTATACACTTTTGAAAACTAGACACCCAGGGGAATCCAGGATGGAGTGACTTGACTTCCTCCCACCAGGTTCTGTTACCCAGAATCCCTTGCAAACCTAAAAAATTGTCAAAAAAACACATTTTCCCCACATTTCTGTGGTGGAAAGTTTTGGAATCTGCGTGGATCCACAAATTTCCACACACCCCGCGTTCCCCAAAGTCTTACGAGAAAAATGGTACCTCACTTGTGTGGGTCGGCCTAGTGCCTGCGACAGGAAACGGCGCAAAGCACAGCGTGGTCACACCTCAATTTCACAGTGAAAAATGACCCTTTTTTGGCAAAGTGCCTAGCTGTAGTTTTGAACCCTAGCTCTGCCAGCACCTAGGGAAACCTAGCAAACCTATACATTTTTGAAAACTAGACACCCAGGGGAATCCAGGATGGGGTGACTTGACTGCCTCCCACCAGGTTCTGTTACCCAGAATCCCTTGCAAACATAAAAAATTGTCAAAAACCACATTTTCCCCACATTTCTGTGGTGGAAAGTTCTGGAATCTGCGTGGATCCACACATTTCCACCCACCGCGTTCCCCAAAGTCTTACGAGAAAAATGGTACCTCACTTGTGTGGGTCGGCCTAGTGCCTGCGACAGGAAAGCGGCGCAAAACGCAATGTGGTCACACCTCAATTTCGCAGTGAAAAATGACCCTTTTTTGGCAAAGTGCCTAGCTGTAGTTTTGAACCCTAGCTCTGCCGGCACCTAGGGAAACCTAGCAAACCTATACATTTTTGAAAACTAGACACCCAGGGGAATCCAGGATGGGGTGACTTGACTGCCTCCCACCAGGTTCTGTTACCCAGAATCCCTTGCAAACATAACAAATTGTCAAAAAAACACATTTCCCCACATTTCTGTGGTGGAAAGTTCTGGAATCTGCGTGGATCCACAAATTTCCACCCACCCTGCGTTCCCCAAAGTCTTACGAGAAAAATGGTACCTCACTTGTGTGGGTCGGCCTAGTGCCTGCGACAGGAAACTGCGCAAAACGCAGCGTGGTCACACCTCAATTTCGCAGTGAAAAATGACCCTTTTTGGCAAAGTGCCTAGCTGTAGTTTTGAACCCTAGCTCTGCCGGCACCTAGGGAAACCTAGCAAACCTATACATTTTTGAAAACTAGACACCCAGGGAATCCAGGATGGGGTGACTGGACTGCCTCCCACCAGGTTCTGTTACCCAGAATCCCTTGCAAACCTAACAAATTATCCAAAAAACACATTTTCCCCACATTTCTGTGGTGGAAAGTTCTGGAATCTGCGTGGATCCACAAATTTCCACCCACCCCGCGTTCCCCAAAGTCTTCTGAGAAAAATGGTACCTCACTTGTGTGGGTCGGCCTAGTGCCTGCGACAGGAAACTGCGCAAAACGCAACGTGGTCACACCTCAATTTCGCAGTGAAAAATGACCCTTTTTTGCAAAGTGCCTAGCTGTAGTTTTTGAACCCTACCTCTGCCGGCACCTAGGGAAACCTAGCAAACCTATACATTTTTGAAAACTAGACAACCAGGGGAATCCAGGATGGGGTGACTTGACTGCCTCCCACCAGGTTCTGTTACCCAGAATCCCTTGCAAACATAAAAAATTGTCCAAAAAACACATTTTCCCCACATTTCTGAGGTGGAAAGTTCTGGAATCTGCGTGGATCCACAAATTTCCACCCACCCCGCGTTCCCCAAAGTCTTACGAGAAAAATGGTACTCTCACTTGTGTGGGTCGGCCTAGTGCCTGCGACAGGAAACAGCGCAAAACGCAACGTGGTCACACCTCAATTTCGCAGTGAAAAATGACCCTTTTTGGCAAAGTGCCTAGCTGTAGTTTTTGAACCCTACCTCTGCCGGCACCTAGGGAAACCTAGCAAACCTATACATTTTTGAAAACTAGACACCCAGGGGAATCCAGGACGGGGTGACTGGACTGCCTCCCACCAGGTTCTGTTACCCAGAATCCCTTGCAAACATAAAAAATTGTCAAAAAAACCACATTTTCCCCACATTTCTGTGGTGGAAAGTTCTGGAATCTGCGTGGATCCACAAATTTCCCCCACCCCGCGTTCCCCCAAAGTCTTACGAGAAAAATGGTACCTCACTTGTGTGGGTCGGCCTAGTGCCTGCGACAGGAAACGGCGCAAAACGCAACGTGGTCACACCTCAATTTCGCAGTGAAAAATGACCCTTTTTTGGCAAAGTGCCTAGCTGTAGTTTTTGAACCCTAGCTCTGCCGGCACCTAGGGAAACCTAGCAAACCTATACATTTTTGAAAACTAGACACCCAGGGGAATCCAGGATGGGGTGACTGGACTGCCTCCCACCAGGTTCTGTTACCCAGAATCCCTTGCAAACATAAAAAATTGTCCAAAAAACACATTTTCCCCACATTTCTGTGGTGGAAAGTTCTGGAATCTGCGTGGATCCACAAATTTCCACCCACCCCGCGTTCCCCAAAGTCTTACGAGAAAAATGGTACCTCACTTGTGTGGGTCGGCCTAGTGCCTGCGACAGGAAACGGCGCAAAACGCAACGTGGTCACACCTCAATTTCGCAGTGAAAAATGACCCTTTTTTGCAAAGTGCCTAGCTGTAGTTTTTGAACCCTACCTCTGCCGGCACCTAGGAAACCTAGCAAACCTATACATTTTTGAAAACTAGACACCCAGGGAATCCAGGATGGGGTGACTTGACTGCCTCCCACCAGGTTCTGTTACCCAGAATCCCTTGCAAACATAACAAAATTGTCAAAAAAACCACATTTTCCCCACATTTCTGTGGTGGAAAGTTCTGGAATCTGCGTGGATCCACAAATTTCCACCCACCCCGCGTTCCCCAAAGTCTTACGAGAAAAATGGTACCTCACTTGTGTGGGTCGGCCTAGTGCCTGCGACAGGAAACGGCGCAAAACGCAACGTGGTCACACCTCAATTTCGCAGTGAAAAATGACACTTTTTTGGCAAAGTGTCTAGCTGTAGTTTTTAACCCTACCTCTGCCGGCACCTAGGAAACCTAGCAAACCTATACATTTTTGAAAACTAGACAACCAGGGGAATCCAGGATGGGGTGACTTGACTGCCTCCCACCAGGTTCTGTTACCCAGAATCCCTTGCAAACATAAAAAATTGTCCAAAAAACACATTTTCCCCACATTTCTGTGGTGGAAAGTTCTGGAATCTGCGTGGATCCACAAATTTCCACCCACCCCGCGTTCCCCAAAGTCTTACGAGAAAAATGGTATCTCACTTGTGTGGGTCGGCCTAGTGCCTGCGACAGGAAACGGCGCAAAACGCAACGTGGTCACACCTCAATTTCGCAGTGAAAAATGACCCTTTTTTGGCAAAGTGCCTAGCTGTAGTTTTTGAACCCTACCTCTGCCGGCACCTAGGAAACCTAGCAAACCTATACATTTTTGAAAACTAGACACCCAGGGGAATCCAGGATGGGGTGACTGGACTGCCTCCCACCAGGTTCTGTTACCCAGAATCCCTTGCAAACATAAACAATTGTCAAAAAACCACATTTTCCCCACATTTCTGTGGTGGAAAGTTCTGGAATCTGCGTGGATCCACAAATTTCCACCCACCCCGCGTTCCCCAAAGTCTTACGAGAAAAATGGTACCTCACTTGTGTGGGTCGGCCTAGTGCCTGCGACAGGAAACGGCGCAAAACGCAACGTGGTCACACCTCAATTTCGCAGTGAAAAATGACACTTTTTTGGCAAAGTGTCTAGCTGTAGTTTTTTAACCCTACCTCTGCCGGCACCTAGGGAAACCTAGCAAACCTATACATTTTTGAAAACTAGACACCCAGGGGAATCCAGGATGGGGTGACTTGACTGCCTCCCACCAGGTTCTGTTACCCAGAATCCCTTGCAAACATAAAAAATTGTCCAAAAAACCACATTTTCCCCACATTTCTGTGGTGGAAAGTTCTGGAATCTGCATGGATCCACAAATTTCCACCCACCCCGCGTTCCCCAAAGTCTTACGAGAAAAATGGTACCTCACTTGTGTGGGTCGGCCTAGTGCCTGCGACAGGAAACGGTGCAAAACGCAACGTGGTCACACCTCAATTTCGCAGTGAAAAATGACCCTTTTTTGGCAAAGTACCTAGTTGTAGTTTTTTAACCCTACCTCTGCCGGCACCTAGGGAAACCTAGCAAACCTATACATTTTTGAAAACTAGACACCCAGGGGAATCCAGGATGGGGTGACTTGACTGCCTCCCACCAGGTTCTGTTACCCAGAATCCCTTGCAAACATAAAAAATTGTCAAAAAAACACATTTTCCCCACATTTCTGTGGTGGAAAGTTCTGGAATCTGCGTGGATCCACAAATTTCCACCCACCCGCGTTCCCCAAAGTATTATGAGAAAAATGGTACCTCACTTGTGTGGGTCGGCCTAGTGCCTGCGACAGGAAACGGCGCAAAACGCAACGTGGTCACACCTCAATTTCGCAGTGAAAAATGACCCTTTTTGGCAAAGTGCCTAGCTGTAGTTTTTGAACCCTAGCTCTGCCGGCACCTAGGGAAACCTAGCAAACCTATACATTTTTGAAAACTAGACACCCAGGGGAATCCAGGATGGGGTGACTGGACTGCCTCGCACCAGGTTCTGTTACCCAGAATCCCTTGCAAACCTAACAAATTGTCGAAAAAACCACATTTTCCCCACATTTCTGTGGTGGAAAGTTCTGGAATCTGCGTGGATCCACAAATTTCCACCCACCCCGCGTTCCCCAAAGTCTTACGAGAAAAATGGTACCTCACTTGTGTGGGTCGGCCTAGTGCCTGCGACAGGAAACGGCGCAAAACGCAACGTGGTCACACCTCAATTTCGCAGTGAAAAATGACACTTTTTTGGCAAAGTGTCTAGCTGTAGTTTTTAACCCTACCTCTGCCGGCACCTAGGGAAACCTAGCAAACCTATACATTTTTGAAAACTAGACACCCAGGGGAATCCAGGATGGGGTGACTTGACTGCCTCCCACCAGGTTCTGTTACCCAGAATCCCTTGCAAACATAAAAAATTGTCAAAAAAACCACATTTTCCCCACATTTCTGTGGTGGAAAGTTCTGGAATCTGCATGGATCCACAAATTTCCACCCACCCGCGTTCCCCAAAGTCTTACGAGAAAAATGGTACCTCACTTGTGTGTGTCGGCCTAGTGCCTGCGACAGGAAACGGTGCAAAACGCAACGTGGTCACACCTCAATTTCGCAGTGAAAAATGACCCTTTTTGGCAAAGTACCTAGCTGTAGTTTTTAACCCTACCTCTGCCGGCACCTAGGGAAACCTAGCAAACCTATACATTTTTGAAAACTAGACACCCAGGGAATCCAGGATGGGGTGACTTGACTGCCTCCCACCAGGTTCTGTTACCCAGAATCCCTTGCAAACATAAAAAATTGTCAAAAAACCACATTTTCCCCACATTTCTGTGGTGGAAAGTTCTGGAATCTGCGTGGATCCACAAATTTCCACCCACCCCGCGTTCCCCAAAGTATTATGAGAAAAATGGTACCTCACTTGTGTGGGTCGGCCTAGTGCCTGCGACAGGAAACGGCGCAAAACGCAACGTGGTCACACCTCAATTTCGCAGTGAAAAATGACCCTTTTTTGGCAAAGTGCCTAGCTGTAGTTTTTAAACCCTAGCTCTGCCGGCACCTAGGGAAACCTAGCAAACCTATACATTTTTGAAAACTAGACACCCAGGGGAATCCAGGATGGGGTGACTGGACTGCCTCGCACCAGGTTCTGTTACCCAGAATCCCTTGCAAACCTAAAAAATTGTCAAAAAAATCACATTTTCCCCACATTTCTGTTTTGGAAAGTTCTGGAATCTGCGTGGATCCACAAATTTCCACCCACCCCGCGTTCCCCAAAGTCTTATGAGAAAAATGGTACCTCACTTGTGTGGGTCGGCCTAGTGCCTGCGACAGGAAACGGCGCAAAACGCAACGTGGTCACACCTCAATTTCGCAGTGAAAAATGACCCTTTTTTGGCAAAGTGCCTAGCTGTAGTTTTTAACCCTACCTCTGCCGGCACCTAGGGAAACCTAGCAAACCTATACATTTTTGAAAACTAGACACCCAGGGAATCCAGGATGGGGTGACTTGACTGCCTCCCACCAGGTTCTGTTACCCAGAATCCCTTGCAAACATAAAAAATTGTCAAAAAACCACATTTTCCCCACATTTCTGTGGTGGAAAGTTCTGGAATCTGCGTGGATCCACAAATTTCCACCCACCCGCGTTCCCCAAAGTATTACGAGAAAAATGGTACCTCACTTGTGTGGGTCGGCCTAGTGCCTGCGACAGGAAACGGCGCAAAACGCAACGTGGTCACACCTCTATTTCGCAGTGAAAAATGACCCTTTTTTGGCAAAGTGCCTAGCTGTAGTTTTTGAACCCTAGCTCTGCCGGCACCTAGGGAAACCTAGCAAACCTATACATTTTTTAAAACTAGACACCCAGGGGAATCCAGGATGGGGTGACTGGACTGCCTCCCACCAGGTTCTGTTACCCAGAATCCCTAGCAAACCTAAAAAATTGTCAAAAAAACCACATTTTCCCCACATTTCTGTGGTGGAAAGTTCTGGAATCTGCGTGGATCCACAAATTTCCACCCACCCCGCGTTCCGCAAAGTATTACGAGAAAAATGGTACCTCACTTGTGTGGGTCGGCTTAGTGCCTGCGACAGGAAACGGCGCAAAACACAACGTGGTCACACCTCAATTTCGCAGTGAAAAATGACCCTTTTTGGCAAAGTGCCTAGCTGTAGTTTGTGAACCCTAGCTCTGCCGGCACCTAGGGAAACCTACCAAACACACACATTTCTGAAAAGTAGACACCCGGGGCTTCCAGGAGGTATGGCTTGCGTGGATTCCCCAACGTTTCCTTACCCAGAATCCCCTGCAAACCTCAATTTTAGCTGAAAAAATCACTTTTTTCACACATTTTTGTGTGGGAAAGTGTGGCATCACTGGCCTCACACAAATTTCCTACCACCCAGCGTTCCCCCAGGTCTCCCGATAAAAATGGTGCCTCACTTGTGTGGGAGGCCCAAGTACCCGCGACAGGCAAGAGCCCACAACGTATTGAGGCGACCTCAAAATGGCCTTTCACAAAACCACCTGGTTTTGCAAGGAAGTCACCTGGGTTTTTGGCCCCGTGCTCGGCGGCCATCTAGGGAAACCTACCAAACCCACACATTTCTGAAAAGTAGACACCCGGGGGCTTCCAGGGAGGTATGGCTTGCGTGGATCCCCCAACGTTTCCTTACCCAGAATCCCCTGCAAACCTCAATTTTAGCTGAAAAAATCACTTTTTTCACACATTTTTGTGTGGAAAGTGTGGCATCACTGGCCTCACACAAATTTCCTACCACCCAGCGTTCCCCCAGGTCTCCCGATAAAAATGGTGCCTCACTTGTGTGGGAGGCCCAAGTACCCGCGACAGGCAAGGGCCCACAACGTAGTGAGGCGACCTCAAAATGGCCTTTCACAAAACCACCTGGTTTTGCAAGGGAGTCACCTGGGTTTTTGCCCCGTGCTCGGCGGCCATCTAGGGAAACCTACCAAACCCACACATTTCTGAAAAGTAGACACCCGGGGCTTCTAGGGAGGTATGGCTTGCGTGGATCCCCCAACGTTTCCTTACCCAGAATCCCCTGCAAACCTCAATTTTAGCTGAAAAAAATCACTTTTTTCACACATTTTTGTGTGGGAAAGTGTGGCATCACTGGCCTCACACAAATTTCCTACCACCCAGCGTTCCCCAGGTCTCCCAATAAAAATGGTGCCTCACTTGTGTGGGAGGCCCAAGTACCCGCGACAGGCAAGGGCCCTAGCGTAGTGAGGCGACCTCAAAATGGCCTTTCACAAAACCACCTGGTTTTGCAAGGGAGTCACCTGGGTTTTGGCCCCGTGCTCGGCGGCCATCTAGGAAACCTACCAAACCCACACATTTCTGAAAAGTAGACACCCGGGGGCTTCCAGGAGGTATGGCTTGCGTGGATCCCCCAACGTTTCCTTACCCAGAATCCCCTGCAAACCTCAATTTTAGCTGAAAAAATCCCTTTTTCACACATTTTTGTGTGGGAAAGTGTGGCATCACTGGCCTCACACAAATTTCCTACCACCCAGCGTTCCCCCAGGTCTCCCGATAAAAATGGTGCTTCCCCCGTGGGTGGTCTTATGACGAGCTGGACTCGTCATGACCACACGAGCACTGTGTGCCATGACGAGTCCAGCTCGTCATAAGCACCCGAAGGGGATAAAGGGTCAGAGCAGGATCTCAGCGGCAGACGAGGGAGAAGGAACCTCCTGGTCACAGGAACTACACGAGCATTGCGCTCGAGAAATTCAAGGATGCAAAGACCTCCATCAAGGATTACAGCTAACTTTTCAGGGTGTAAATGGAGAGAAGCCACATCTGCTTAACCACGCTCACGAATTCTACACGAGAATTGCGCTCGAGAAAATGAAGGATGCAAAGACCTCCATCAAGGATTACAGCTAACTTTTCACGTTGGAAATGGAGAGAAGGCACATCTGCTTAACCACGCTCACGAATTCTGCACACCTGCCCTGCATATTTATCCAAGAAGATGCCACCGTTTTGTGCAATACCTCTACTCAACTGTAGTACTGTCTACTGGCTAATCAGTAAGTGTTACCTCGTTGGGTAAATGTATAGTGCCTTTCCTACACTACAGCTGCGTAAAGGACCAGAAGAATTGTCTCCAGTGACCTGTGTGTCTGTAATTTTGCCACCGCGCCGAAAGCGCCGGGAACCTTTGATTAAGCTGTCCATCATAGTGGGGAAAGGGCGGGCAGATGTTGCATACCGCTAGTGTATGTGTGGCGGGAGCCAAACGGGCGGGGCTTCTAGGCCCGTTCACATGCCTCTTGTTTATAAAGGGTCAGAGCACGATCTCAGCGGCAGACGAGGAGAAGGAACCTCCTGGTCACAGGAACTACACGAGCATTGCACTCGAGAAATTCAAGGATGCAAAGACCTCCATCAAGGATTACAGCTAACTTTTCAGGGTGTAAATGGAGAGAAGCCACATCTGCTTAACCACGCTCACGAATTCTACACGAGAATTGCGCTCGAGAAAATGAAGGATGCAAAGACCTCCATCAAGGATTACAGCTAACTTTTCACGTTGGAAATGGAGAGAAGGCACATTCTGCACACCTGCCCTGCATATTTATCCACGAAGATGCCACCGTTTTGTGCAATACCTCTACTCAACTGGAGTACTTTCTACTGGCTAATCAGTAACTGCTACCTCGTTGGGTAAATGTATAGTGCCTTTCCTACACTACAGCTGTGAATAGGAACAGAAGAATTGTCTCCAGTGACCTGTGTGTCTGTAATTTTGCCACCGCGCCGAAAGCGCCAGGATCCTTTGATTAAGCTGTCCATCATTGTGGGGAAAGGGCGGGAAGACGTTGCATACCGCTAGTGTATGTGGGTCGGGGCCAAACGGGCGGGGCTTCTAGGCCCGTTCACTTGCCTCTTGCCCTCCCTCCCTGCGTGCCTAGTGGGCATTCCTGCTGCACGATCACATGATCGTGCAGCAGGAATGCACAAAGAGGCATCGGGGAAAGGAAAACCCTTTCCTTTCCTCGATGCCTCTTTTGATACTAAACCCCCCTCCCGAGCCAAACCTCACCTGATTTCCCGACGCGCTGGAAGCAAATGGCTTCCAGCGCGTCGGCAGAAAGGAAACCCTCAATGCTGTCAGCGCGCCTCGCGCGCTGGCGTCATTGATGGGGAGGGCGGGGGGGTGCGAGGAGGCAGGAGAAGCCCTTCCCCTGCCTCCCCCAAAAAAACTAACGATCGGATTCCCACGGGGAGCGCCAGCGCTTCCCCCATGGGTGGTCTTATGACGAGCTGGACTCGTCATGAGCACACGAGCACTGTGTGCCATGAAGAGTCCAGCTCGTCATAAGCACCGAAGGGGTTAATCTCAGAGTAAATATTGCCTTTTGCATGATTTAAGAGAAATATTTTGAGGATTTCTAGCGAGCCAAGGACAGTGCTGGGTTTAGGACGTCAAGGAATTCAAGGCACTGTGTTCAAAAGGAAGGAAAATTGGCTTGTGAGAAAGATTTGGTGAGGATAGCTTGAGATAAAGGCAATACTAATACAATTGAGATAAAGGCAATACTAATACAATCAACAAAATAAACATAATAAAAATTGCATACAATGAATTCTGTTTTCTTTTCGAACTGCTGCATTTCTCTCCATGTGACTGTGAATCCACTCTACCCATTCATATAGCTAGCTTGCAGGTTCAATATGCGGTTGGCACAGGTTCATGCATGTAAATAAAGTCAGTTATAATATGCGTGCAAGTAAACAGACAACACTTTTTGAAAGGGTTATCACCATTAGCTCTTGGATGCCATATTTCTGCCTTCATAAAACTGCTAGGAGGAAATATCCTCATATAAAAATCTTTAGAGAACTTAACATGTCTCACCTTTGTTATGTACTCCTGTTGTTATCTTTAGCTTCATATACTTGAAGGTTTCTATCTCCCATAAGAATTGCAGGACTACTAATAACACAATACAAAAGTATTGAGACATTCAGTCAGTTTGGCTTTTGTATAGTGAAAATGATTCACCACTCACCACTAAGACATAGCACAACATGGTCAGCTGCAGTGTGGTTCCTTCACACACATAGACAGAGAACAAATGCAAAAAAGGCAGCAACAGGGAGTGCTTTTTCACCCATTTGTAAAAGGTAGAGCATGTGTAGCAATACTGTGAGCTTCCCTAATAGGGAACATGTACAGAATGGGCAGCAGCAGTACAACGTTCCCTGTCATACATACAGAACTGGCATAGGCCCCATAAGCGAAGTATGTTCAGATTCTCATGTCCTTTGGCATTTATGAAATCTTTGCAGAGGGAGAAATAAAACTAGCAAAAAGGGGTTTTTTGTTAGCTCTGTAGAGTGTAAATTTTATTGATAGGGTATTATCCAGACAACTTTGTCCCATTTGTGAGTGCTCATTTGTAATATTATGTCCACTTCTCAATTCCTCCCTTGGATTTCGAAACTCATTTGAAAGGCCCCATCTAGCATAATATGTCCAGTTCTGGAATTCGCACCGTTAGACCAGTCATCCTTAGGTTAGTCTTCCCCCAACTTTTTGCCTTTTGCCTCCCACTTTTTGCTGTATCTTTTTGTTGGCCTTAGGATTCTGAGCACTTTACCACTGCTAAGGTGCATGTGCTTCTCCCCTAAACATGTTGACATTGGTGCATACCTGATCAGCATATTTAGTATACCTGTAAGTCCCGTGTAAAATGGTCTACCATATACGCAGGGCCTGTAATCTAAATGCTACTAGTGGACCTGCAGCACTGATTGTGCCACCCCCACAAGTAGCCTTTTAAACCTGTCTCAGGCATGCCATTTCAGGACCTGTGTGTACAGTTTAATGCCACTTCACTTGCCATTTAAAACCAGTTGCCAAGCCTTTTATTACACCTAAGTCACCCCTGAGGTAGGCCCTAAGTCATCCTAAGGGCAGGGTGCTGTGTAACTAAAAGGCAGGACATGTACTTTAAGTTTTAGATGTCCTGGCAGTGACAAACAGCTAAACTTGTTTCTCACTGCTGTGAGGCCTATTCCCTCCAGGGGGGCAGCATCTGGGATTCCTTAAAATACCTTTTAAGCTATAATTCCTGATTGGAAAGGAGTAGCTACTTCATGTTTAATATCTTGGAATGATGCTGATAAATCCTCTTTAGTGGTAAAGTTGGATTTGCAAATACCATTTTAGAAATGCCACTTTTTGAAAGTGGATATTCCTCTGCTCTTAACTTTGCTCTGTGTGCCTGCAGCCTGCCTCCAATGCATGTCTGGGCTGGGTGGCAGCTACCCCCTGTGCATACAGACTGTTGCGGCGCACCGGGCTGGCCGCCGTAGAACACTGCAGACCCGAATCGGCATTGCCTCTGCCGGACGGGCCTATTGAACTGCAATTCCCATGAGGCCGCGGGGAATGACGCCGGTGACGTCATCGCGTGGAGGAGGCCGGGGATAAGGAGGCTTCCGGGGCACCGGTCGGGTGCCGTTGATTCCCGATCAGAGACAGTCCACGCAGTGAAGCAGGAAGACGCTGAAGGAGTATGGTAGGGGTGCAAATTGCACCGCCTTTTTCCCTTTTTCTGCTGGGTTTAGTCTGCTCTTTCTGCAGACGGAGGCTGAACCTAACTGTTAGCCCTGTTGGATGAGCCCCGAGTTGGCTTATGCAGGGCTGACTTTCTTGTTACGGTGTGCTCCTGGAGAAAGGGGCAGACCTTATTTTGTTCGTTGTTTTGTCTTGTGTAAACCAAACATATATGGAGTGGCAGTCCAGGAGGATTGCATCTCACAGGGGTTTACGATATTCACATAGTGGAAAGCATTACATTTGATGGTGCGTGTGTTATCTGGTTGTGGTGCAACAACCTGGTGATTTATGTAAAGAGGGCTCCAAAAAACATTGGAGAATACAAAGTATATTTCCAAGTGATGAAATGGCACAGAGTGTTATCTGGTTGTGAGGCAACAACTTGGCGATCTATGTAAGGAGGGCTCCAAGCAGTATTGGAGTTCACAACGCATATTTCCAAGTGATGAAAAGGCAAAGAAGGAATATTGTATTACAATACATTTTCTAACAGGATCGTGGTCCTGGCTTATTTGTTCTATATCCTACAGCAGGGGCTCGGTGAGCTATTCCAGGTGGCAGTTCCGACTCCCTTCCCCCCTGTGTAGCGCTACATAAGAGTATTATTGGTACGTGGTTTTATTTCTTGTTGCTTACCATGAGGTGTGAGGGGCAGGGGTGGTGACTAGAAAATAATACTGTTGTTCTATCGTTATAGAATCCTAGTGGCCTTCCGGCTCAAGGACACACCTGCTTTAAAGGAACCGTTATTTTGCTTTACAGGTATTGATAGTAGCATTGGTGAACTCATGGTATATTGTGGTTTACGTGCCGTATGGAGTATCTACTATAACCTGATAGTTGTTTCAGCTCTTTTCAGATCTCCCTCCCTGCTGACCCCTTCCTTACCTTCCCTCGCTTGATCACTCCGCTGAGTCTGTTGTTATACTCAGACCTCGGGGCTATCAAGAGGTGGACCCCCATTGAGCATCGTACGACTCCGAGGATTCAAAGCCTTGACATAATCAACGGCCCACGAATTGTTATCCTCCCGGTCGTACGTTGGTATGGCCACCTTAGAGGATGTGTTGGCTGCCTTAGTCTTGGTGCAGGCCGAGCTGGCCGCTTCTAGGGCTGAGACGGCCGCCTTGCAAACCCAGGTAGATAGGATGCAACGCAACCCATTTAATGCAGGTACACCACACGCCCCCCATGCAGCTTCTGTAGTAGTAGAGGTCCTAACTCCCATCCCATTAGCTACACCGGAAAGATTCTATGGGGATAGCAGCAAGGTGCAGGTGTTCCTCACACAGGTGATGCTCCATTTCACGTGTAAAGTGAAGGCCTTTAATACTAATCATGCCCGGGTAGCGTTCTTAATATCCTACCTGGCAGGGGATGCTGCTAACTGGGCCGTTCCGCTAGTCAAGAGGGACAACCCCTCTTATATGATTGGGACTCCTTTTTGAGGGAATTTGAGAAAACGTTCAACCGTTGTGCAGCTACCCTTTCGGCAGACCGGGAATTGTTGGAGTTAAAACAGGGTAACCGGGATCTCATCTCCTATTTAAATGACTTTAGGAGACTGGTAACAGAAACAGAATGGCCTGAGGCCAAGCAATCTGCTATATTCCACCAGGGGTTGCGGGAGGAAATGAAGGACGTATTGGCACAGATCGATCCACAACCTGCTTCATGTGAGGACCTCATCAGTCTAGTATTACGGTTGGATCATCGGATCGGCGAGCGGAAGGGGGAACACAAGAAGAGAGACCGGTACGTGCCTCGCTTGGACCATGCCCGGACCTCAGACAGTGGCTTACCCTCTAAGGCTGAACCTATGGAGATTGGAACCGTGCGCTCCCCTCTCACTACGGAGGAAAGAGAGTACCGTCGGAGAAAAGGGCTCTGTATTTACTGTGGTAAGAAGGGTCACTTTATCAGGGAATGCACGTTGAAGCCCAAGTATCCACGAATGGAATATAAGAAGGTTGCCATAGTTACATCAGAACCTCCGACGGGAAACGAGCGAGCTTGAAGAAGGAAGAAGGGACCCCTTCAGGCCAGGCGTATATCCCTTCCTTAGGATGTAGGGACATGAAGGAAAGAAATCACTTTTATGTGGACCTCTGTTTGTTGATTCAAGAAGAGTGGCATCAAGTCAGGGCTATGCTTGATTCCGGGGCCACCGGATGTTTTATGGATCAAAAGCAAGCGCTCTCCCTGGGAATCGACCTACAGGAAAAAGTAATACCGGAGGCGGTGTTCGCGGTAGATGGAAGACATCTTGATTCTGGGCCCATCCGTTTTCAAACGGGAGCCTTGGAAGTTCTCATGAAAACCAATCATCGGGAGAGCTTGGCTTTTAACATCATTCAAGCTCCCCAATACGGAGTGATACTGGGATTACCTTGGTTGTCTACCCATAATCCTCAGGTGGATTGGAAGAAGAAAACCCTCCAGTTTACTTCGAATTCTGTGGGAAGCATTGTATCTTGCCTCTTAACAACCCTGCCATGTCCTTGGCGTCATGTCATCACGTGGCTACCGCGGTGGAACACGAGGTGAGTCTCCCTGCGGAGTACCGGGAGTATGCAGACGTATTCAATGAAGCTAAGGCAGAAGTGTTACCGCCTCACCGACCCTACGACTGCCAGATAGACCTGATACCGGGTGCCATAATACCAGCGGGGAGGGTTTATGCTCTCACGGAACCCGAGAATGTTCATCTCCGCGCTTACTTGGATAAATACCTGGCGTTGGGGTTTATACGTGACTCAAAGTCCCCTGCTGCCTCTCCGTTGTTTTTTATACCCAAGGCGAATGGTGAATTGCGCGCCTGTGTGGACTTCAGATCGTTGAACGCCATTACTGTAAAGAACCGCTACCCGTTGCCCTTAATCAATGTCTTATTGGAACAAGTCAAAAAGGCGGTGATATTCACCCGGCTAGACCTGAAAGGAGCTTACCACTTGGTCCGTATGCGCAGAGGTGACGAATGGAAGACAGCATTCAAGACCCGCTTTGGACTTTACGAGTATCTTGTGATGCCATTCGGCCTGTGCAACGCCCCTGCGGCCTTTCAGTTCTTTTTGAATGATGTCCTGCGAGAGTACCTGGACCGGATCGTAGTGGTTTACATTGACGATATCCTAATCTATTCCCCCAACGTGGAGATCCACACACAACACGTATGTACCATCTTACAAACCCTACGAGACCATCGTTTATACTGTAAGATCAGCAAATGCGAGTTCAGTGTTACCACCGTTGAATTCCTAGGGGTGATGTTAACCCCATGGGGACAGGAGTTGTCCGAAAGGAAGATTGTCGCAGTTAAGGAATGGCCCAGACCCTTGAACCTCTGCGATATCCAGTGTTTCTTAGGGTTCGCTAATTTTTACCGCCGGTTCATCCATCACTTCTCGGAATTGGCGGCTCCCCTCACGAGGCTGTTGAAGAAAAATACCGGTTTCCAGTGGACAGAGGAGGCCCAAAAAGGGTTTGAAGCCCTAAAGAACGCTTTTGTATCTGCCCCAGTGCTGGTACATGCGGATCCGGAGCGACCATACATTGTGGAGGCGGACGCCTCGGACTCAGCAGTAGGAGCAGTGCTCTCGCAACGCCATACGACTACTGGCCAATTGCACCCTATAGCTTATATGTCAAGAAAGTTCAATCCAGCAGAGCGCAATTACACCATTGCAGAAAAGGAGCTGCTGGCTATCAAGGATGCTTTCCTGGATTGGAGACATTTCTTGATGGGGGCCAAGCATGTGGTGACCGTGTTCACCGACCATAGAAACCTCCAATTCATGACAGCAGCCAGACACCTGACACCAAGGCAGCTGAGGTGGATGCTTTTCTTCGCGGAGTATAACTTCGTGGTAACATATAGACCAGGAAAGGACAACAAGAAGGCAGATGCCTTAACCCGACAAACGACTCCTGTATGCCTTGAGGAGAGCCCAAGAAATGCCATTATTAATCCGCAGAATGTGATTGGTGCTACCTGTACCGACGCCTTTCTTAGAAGCGTGGCCCACAACGTCCAAACGGAGAAGTGGAAGGGCTGGTTGAAAATGAATAAGGATTGGAGATTGACGCAAGGCCTCCCGCTGCGAGGGAACCAACTCCTCTTACCTGTTTGTCACCTGCGTAAGCAAGCCTTCGAGTGGTGTCACGCCTTGCCCAGTGCCGGGCATAACGGCCGGGATAAAACTTTGGAGCGGGTGATGCGTCAGTTCTGGTGGCCCACCATAAAGAAAGACATAACTACCTGGGTCAACGAATGCACGATTTGTAGCCAGATGAAGACCTCGCATGCTCGACAGGCGGGCCTCTTGCAACCTCTTCCTACTCCTAAGCAACCCTGGGAGAACATTTCTGTGGACTTTGTGGTAGGAATGCCAGTGGACCAGGGATATACAGTCATTTTAGTAGTCGTGGATTACCTAACAAAAATGGCTCATTTTGTTGCCTGTAAAAAGATCCCCACATCAAGTACACTCGCCTATTTGTTATTGACTCACAAAGTCCGGTTACATGGGTTACCGAAAACCATAGTCTCAGACCGGGGTGCTCAGTTTACTGCCAACTTTTGGAGGGTGTGGTGTTCGGCGCTGGGTATAGCTTCTAACGTTTCCACAAGCTTTCACCCGCAAACAGACGGCCAGACTGAGAGGGTTAATCAGACCTTGAAACAATACCTCAGGTGCTATGTGGAGGGCACTACGGAGGCCTGGGTTGATAGGTTGTGGTTAGCCGAAGTGGCGTATAACAGCGCTACACACAGCTCCACGAAACTCGCACCCTTTTACTGTTCATACGGGTATCACCCTCGCTTCACACCCTTGTTACTCCCTATGCAGTCCACACAGGTTCCCGAAGTGCATGAGAGAATAACTCATATTAAGAACAATTTAAGGGTAGCACAAAGCGGTTTGAGATTCAGTACAAGGCGTATGCTGACAAACATAGACGTCCAGGGCCGGTGTATAAAGTGGGGGATTATGTGTGGTTGTCCACTAAAAACATCAGATTTAAAAGGTATAGCGTGTTCAATCCCAAGTACATTGGCCCGTATGAAGTGACCAAGCTTATCAATCCTGTAGTGGTGAAGTTGGCCTTGCCCTCCGCTTTGAGGATACACCCTGCTTTCCATGTTTCCCTTGTTAAGCCTTCACACTCCAGGGTTAGAAGTGCACCCTCCCCAGTTCTCGTGAACGATGAGGTGGAACATGAAGTGAGGGGTATCGTAGACTCTAAGATCTACCGCAGTAGGCTTTGGTATCTGGTGGCCTGGAAGGGCTACGGGAACGAGGAGAACTCATGGGAGCCCGCCTCGGGTGTACATGCTCCTCGATACATGGCGCTCTTTCATAGACGCTATCCTGCGAAGCCTTGTCTCTGTCAGTGTTCTTCGGAGGAGGGATGTACTTTTGCGGCGCACCAGGCTGGCCGCCGTAGAACACTGCAGACCCGAATCGGCATTGCCTCTGCCGGACGGGCCTATTGAACTGCAATTCCCATGAGGCCGCGGGGAATGACGCCGGTGACGTCATCGCGTGGAGGAGGCCGGGGATAAGGAGGCTTCCGGGGCACCGGTCGGGTGCCGTTGATTCCCGATCAGAGACAGTCCACGCAGTGAAGCAGGAAGACGCTGAAGGAGTATGGTAGGGGTGCAAATTGCACCGCCTTTTTCCCTTTTCTGCTGGGTTTAGTCTGCTCTTTCTGCAGACGGAGGCTGAACCTCACTGTTAGCCCTGTTGGATGAGCCCCTAGTTGGCTTATGCAGGGCTGACTTTCTTGTTACGGTGTGCTCCTGGAGAAAGGGGCAGACCTTATTTTGTTCGTTGTTTTGTCTTGTGTAAACCAAACATATATGGAGTGGGAGTCCAGGAGGATTGCATCTCACAGGGGTTTACGATATTCACATAGTGGAAAGCATTACATTTGATGGTGCGTGTGTTATCTGGTTGTGGTGCAACAACCTGGTGATTTATGTAAAGAGGGCTCCAAAAACATTGGAGAATACAAAGTATATTTCCAAGTGATGAAATGGCACAGAGTGTTATCTGGTTGTGAGGCAACAACTTGGCGATCTATGTAAGGAGGGCTCCAAGCAGTATTGGAGTTCACAACGCATATTTCCAAGTGATGAAAAGGCAAAGAAGGAATATTGTATTACAATACATTTTCTAACAGGATCGTGGTCCTGGCTTATTTGTTCTATATCCTACAGCAGGGGCTCGGTGAGCTATTCCAGGTGGCAGTTCCGACTCCCTTCCCCCCTGTGTAGCGCTACATAAGAGTATTATTGGTACGTGGTTTTATTTCTTGTTGCTTACCATGAGGTGTGAGGGGCAGGGGCGGTGACTAGAAAATAATACTGTTGTTCTATCGTTATAGAATCCTAGTGGCCTTCTGGCTCAAGGACACACCTGCTTTAAAGGAACCGTTATTTTGCTTTACAGGTATTGATAGTAGCATTGGTGAACTCATGGTATATTGTGGTTTACGTGCCGTATGGAGTATCTACTATAACCTGATAGTTGTTTCATCTCTTTTCAGATCTTCCTCCCTGCTGACCCCTTCCTTACCTTCCCTCACTTGATCACTCCGCTGAGTCTGTTGTTATACTCAGACCTCGGGGCTATCAAGAGGTGGACCCCCATTGAGCATCGTACAACTCCGAGGATTCAAAGCCTTGACACAGACAGCCACAACACAGGAAGGGTTTGGTGTGACAGGGGATACATCTGCATTCATCTGCATACCAATAGTCTTCCTGGGGAGGGAGAGGGAAAGATGGTTCACACATCTGAATAGATTGCGTCCTGCCCCCACACAAAGAACTGATTTACCCCCTACTGGTAGTCTGGAGCTAGGGCTGGGCTGTAAGGGATCCTTGTGCACTTCATAGGGTTCCCTTGAAGTCACCCCCTACATCAAAGGCCCTATCAAATCAGTACATTACTGGACCTGGAAAGAACTCTGAAGGATTGCCACTCTGCTGTGCCTGACTGTTCTGAGGAACTGCTTCCCTGCTTTGCTGAGCTGCCCTGCTGCCTTCTGACCTCTGCCCTGCTCAAGAACCAAGGACTAAGCACAGAGTGACTCCAAGAGTTTGCTGATGTGCACCCTGTTCTCCCAGAGGTCTAAAGGACATCAAAGCCCTCGCCATCTGCTTTTTTATTATACCGCTGCAGAGGCCGTTCTGCACAAACCAACATTCCTCTTTGGAAAAGCCAAGATCTGAGTATTTTGAAGAACTGCAGTGCTGCCCGATTGCTGCGGGTTCAGCGCGCCATTATTTATCCAACAAAGCCTTGTTGTTTCCACTCCATGGCAGAGGCTGAATTGTTGCCCAGAAGCGGCACTCTCCACTTCAAGTGGTGGTGGAGGGCCAAAAACAAAAACAGTGCCTGCACTGAGAGCTGCAACCCCTCGCCTACCTGTTGCCGGCGCAACGAGGCCGCAAAAGACAAAAAGAACGTCATCGCCACCCCAGTCGCACGCAGCTGAGCCAAGCGACTCACCGCAACATCATCACCACTGCAGGAGCGCCATATTGGAGTTTGGCACCATTGGAGAATTCTCCTTCTGCCTCATTAAATGTACTTTGTTGTGTGCGGCCAGGCTCGAGCTGTCCTGGCAAATGTACTGTGCTCCTCGCAGCTATGGGCCCGTACTTTCCTTAATTTGCGGCTGTACCCGAGCAGTCCTTGGGACTGTGCTGCGCTCCTCGCAGCTTAATACACGCGCTTTTCTTTTGTCTACAGCTGGACCCAAGCTGTCCCTGTTTTTTGTGCTGCCCACCTCGCAGCCGCTTCTTAAATTTACGAGACCCACTGAAGACTGGTCGCTTCATGGTGGAGAGTGTGCCCCAACCCAGAGTGGGACTATATATATTCTAATAGAAGCACGCAAGCACTTGTAAAACTGCATTGCTACACATACTTACAAACGCTTATAACTTGCCCAGTATTTATTGAATTTTTGTTGTTTTGGTCTTGTTTTGATGAGATAAAGATACCTTATTTTTCTCACCCTGTGTGGAGTCTTTGTGTGGTGTTTTCATTGGGTTACTGTGTGTGTGTTGCACAAATACTTTACATATTGCTTTTGTTGATAAGCCTGCCTGCTCTGTGCCAAGCTACCAGAGGGTGAGCACAGGTTATCTTCGTAGTGTATCTGTCTTACCATGACTAGAGTGGTGGGTTCTGCCTGGCTTGGGTGCATACCTTAGCCAACCAGAAACCACATTTCTAACACGCACCCAGAGTTTTGTGCCCAATTCTGGAAGTCTGCTCTGATGTACTGTGTATAGTTCTTGAAGGCGCACGTGAAATGTAGTATAAGGCCTCTTATACAAATCCTGGCGAAGTAATGGACAACAAGGCATCTTTATAACAAGTTGAACTTGTTTAAATTTCCAATAGTGTTTATTGATTTTTTAATGTACAACATGTAGATGGGCATTTCCGCTCAGAAACCAGCAACAAAGGCAACCTATTACCTCCAGTCAGCTCCAATCATGTTGTAGGCTACGTTGAGTTACTTGAGATCATCATCAACGTATAGTACTAACTGGAGTCATATGGGTTTCTATCTAGGTTTAATAGTCCAAGGACCTACAATCTCATTGGACACTTAAAGCTCCCATTGTCTTTATTCAAGTATCTAGGGACTGTGTGCCACAGCTTTGCAAATTTGTTTGATTCATCCTGCAGATCATATCTGATTTTCTCTTTTTCTATCAACCGCCATGTCCTCTGCAACTAAAGTTCCTAGTGGGGATAACAGTCTTGCCAATTAGACATGTGACTGTTTTGCTGCCAATAGTAAGTGGATTATTCTTTTAACATGAACAGAATGTAGTGGTTAGGTGCCTTCGATCAGGGTTACGAACCGGGACTGCCTTGCCGCTCAGGTGGTCCACTTCATCAACTTCGCTTATAACGGAGAAGATTGATAACCAAATGTTTGTGATCTTGGGACATGACTATATTATGTGCACAATGTTACCTGTGTCTCCACATTGCCTCCAGCATTGCCCAGAACAAGTTGTATTGATAGTATGCAGCCTGGTGGGGGTGTAGTGCTATCTGTACACTATTTTATGTAGCGTTTCCTGGCCATGTGTGTGATGTGCAAAGTTGAAGGTGTGAGTAAAAATCTCTTCCCATTGCTTCTTGTCTAATAGGAGCTCTAAGTCTTTTTCCCAGCTATTTTGGCATGAGCATTTGTGGTCGGTGGGTTTATTAAGTTGGGTATACAGTGTTGAAACTACATGACATGTTGTTTGTAATTTTTTGAGAAACCTTTCAAAAGAGATTAGTTGGCAGGTAGCCACTTCTCTAATGGGAGGATGTGAGAACCAATGTTGCAGTTGTAAATAGCAGAAAATTTCTCACTCTGGGACCCGAAAGTTGGCCTCAATGTTCTCAAGTGGTCTGATTACTCTGTTGTCGTAGAAGTCATGAAGTTGGTAGCATTCCCCCTTTTTCCATTCTTGAATCAGCTAAACCAGGTGTGAAATCAGTTTTCCTCACTAGTGAGGTCATGGGTGAGGTGTGCTTAAAGCCCCACATATTTAGAGTTACCCTAAGAATTAGCAACACAAATAAATTGTGACATACTTCGGCCAGGAGAAACAATGTAAAGCTCTGGTCCATGATACGCCAAATTGTGTCTGTCTCCCCTCTACGTCATTCTATGACATATCTTAAAAGTGCGGCTCTGTAGTAGCCACATATGTTTGGTATACGCCTGGGTGGAATTTAAAATTCTGCCAGCAGAATTGGAGGAATTTTGTAACTCTGCATTACTCTTGTAACAGGGAATGACCACTGATTCGTCGACGGAATTCATCTGCAGTGCTTGATTTTTAAAAAAGACTGAAAGAGGGAGTCGTCCCTCTTTGTTTAAAAAACACTGCAGCGTAAAGTTTAATCTGCAGTGGTTTTCAAACATGGAGGGACAGCCCCCCTTCGGGCCCTGTGTAGAAACCACTGCAGAGCAGTGCACATCCCTCGGAGCCCTTACATACTCTCGAATAATCACTGCAGAGTATATAAGGGAGCAGAGGGGTATGCACGGCAGTGTATTTGGCTGCGCTATTTCTTAGAGTAAAATACATCGTTGCATCCATTTTTGGATGCAAGGGTGCATTCCGTGCTCAGAAAATCATGCCAAACTCTCACTCTGACCACCGCAAAATCTTGATGTAATTCCACGGAATTCCATGGAATCAAACTCCGCCAATTCCACCCACCCCTAGTTTGGTATCGCTTAGCCTCCCTGTTGGGGGTCGTGCTCTACATTTATGTCACTGTCGCAGGCATCTTGTACCTGGGATAGCTCATGTTTTGTAAGTGTGAGTGGAAGGTTTGAAACAGATAAAGAATTTTAGGAAGGATGGTCATTTTAAAAGGTGCTATCCTACAAAGCCTTGAAAGAGTGTGTGAGAGAGCCACAAAATCATGAGTGATTTATTTGCCTTGAGGAGTAGCTTAAAGTTACTTCTGGGGCACTCCTGGAGGTCTGGGGAAAGTTAAACCGTTAGATAGGTAAGCCCGCCAGGGTCCGCAGTAAAAGAGTCTCCTTCCATAAGGAGGTGGCTAGTGATTGTCCCCAGGCTAAGATGAGTCCTAGAGATTTGCTTAGGTTAATTCTGAGGCCTGCTTTTCGCTGATACTCCTATAGTGGCAAAGTTAGCTCTTAAAGTGATTGTCTGAGGGTCATGAGTAACTATAATTTATCATCAGCAAATGCCAAGACCTTGAATGTGGCTCTGCAGAATGGTATGCCAAGAATCACCTTGCTTTCCCGGATTTGTTGCATTAAGGTTCAAGGTACAGAGCAAAATACTTTGGTGATAATGGGCATCCATGCTTCTTCCGTCTTTGTCTCTCTATTCTAGGTGTACCCACACCATTCAACTGAAGTCTAGCACATGGAGTTGCATACAGCACATTTAACCACATTTGGAACCTGGGTCCCAGTCCCGCTCTGAGGAGGGTTGTTCTCATTATGCCCCAGACCACCATATCAAATGATTTATGCTTTTTTAAGGTTGAGAGAGAGTACCGCTTCTTTGCATCTTTTCCTAGTGATGTTGATTAGATGGAGTGCCCATCTAGTATTATCTCAGTTTGCTTGAGTTGGTATGAATCCACCTGATATTGTAAGTACATAAGCATAAGGATACATAAGTATCTCCGCTAAAGATATAGCCTCAGCCAAGATTTGCACCTCAGAGTCTGTGGTGTGGCGAGAGCCACATAAGTCTGTCGATGCCTTCTGGGAGTCTATGTGGTCAACTTTATATATGGATTCATAATAGCAAGGACAGCTTGTTGCTTCCCATTCTACGATGTTTGAACAACCCTGGAATTATTTTTAAATTTGGTTACCACCCTCTGTGCTCTGGTGGAGGGTTCCTGCTTTATTGCTCCCTGCATGATATTTAGACTCAACCCTTTCCAGAATGTAGTTTGCTTTGTCATAGTCAAGCCAGGCCCCTTAATGTTGTTAGTTGCGTTAGATGCCTGCCCAATTTGTTTTATAGGGGTTTTGTGCATCTGCTCTAAGGATATCAGTTCTGACTTTAACCCTCCCAAGGTAACTTCCCTCAAGCATCTCAGGCAGTTCGCCTCTTGAATAAATGTTGCACTAAGTACTGCCTTCATGGCATCCAGGACTGTCCACAAATCCTATTACCCGGTGTTGGTGAATTGCACATATTCCCTCATAGCCTCTTGAATGTTGTAGACATCCACTGGGTTTCTCATTACAGAATTATGCAAGTGTCAGGTTTTGGATGCCCGCTTGTCTGTTGTATTAAGCCAATCATGTTCAAGCAAAACTGGACTGTGGCCCAAGAGAGTCTGACGAACTGTTCCAACTCATGAACTGTAAAGATCAACCAACTCATTCCCAATATGGGAAGGAACAGAAGGGATGTAAAGCCCTGTTTACCTGTCTCAGGGTCTTAAACCCGGAGGTCCAACCCCAAACAACTGACATGGAGAAGATAACAGCCTAGGCCTGGATGCTTCTTGAATGTCAAATGGCACAGAGCCTCATGTTTCAGGAGTGTTTGAGACCTGGGTGTGCAGATGGGAACCCGCCCTCTTCTTTGGCTGTTTGGTGAAGGTATGTCAGGACTCTCTCCATGCCAGCTGTGATTTCAGTGATGTCTGGTATCAGGTTTCGTCTGTTGTGTGATAGCGTGGTCCATTGTCTTCCTCTTTCATTTCTCTTGCGGCCAGGCTTCTGCGTGGGTTCAATGTTCTGCATTGGTTTAATTTCATTATGAGGGAGGCCCGCCATCTTCCAGTGAAACCAGAGATAGCTGCTTGCTCTCCCACTTTAAAAGAAGTCAAAAAAAGGCTGCCACAACCTGTATTTTATATCTTTGCATGTGGGAGGTCAAGAACTGGCTTGAAGAGTTTGTGTTTGGCTGACGTGACCTGCGAGATGTTGGAGCCATTGAAAGGTATGGGATTTCCTGCACAGGCCCATGACATTATGGCCTCAATGTCCTAAAAAAAGTGGATCCCATTTAAAACATTAAGGGTGGATCCTCGAGGGGGCTGCTGTTGGAAGACTCTGTGTGTTCTGTCGAGTCTAATTGGTGGATCTCCTGTTGTTTCTAGTACTGCTTCAAAGAGGTTTTGCGTGCATTCTGTGAGGTCAGTTTGTAAAATCTCCTCTGAAATTCCCCTAATGCAGATATTTCTGCTGGATCTATTCCCTAGAACTTCCCATTTTTCTTGGAGAATGATGTGTTTTTCCTCCAGCACCATCATGCGTTGTTGAAGCTCTTTTTCTACCTCTTTGCCCCAGTTCCTGAAGTTCGACACATCCTTTTTAACCTCTTGGAAGTCACTTCGAAGGTCAGACGTTAAATGTTCGGATCTCCACTTTTATCTCTGTAAAGACTTGGAGGATAAAGCATTTATTAATGACCATAGTTTGCATCACATCGTTTATCGGGGTACTCACCCACCTCCACCTCAAATGGTATGGTGTTGAACAGCTCTTTGGAGTGCCTAAAGAAGTCTTTCACCGAATTTTCTATCGTGGGACTGACTCCCAGCAAGCCTGTAATATACTTGGGTTCAGTGTGAGGCTCTACTAGGTGTACATGTTTGACACCAAAGCTAGGGTGACCTTGGAGCAGTTAGCAAGATGGGCCCAACCCTGCAGTGGGATTAGCCGGAGGGGCCGTGCTGTACTCAGTGTGGTGTAACACTATTGGCAGGTAGTTACCCCCAAGAAAAGGGTTCTCAAGTTTGGCCTCAATATCTGGTTGGTGCTCTATGGGTGCATCACAGGGTCTCCCTGCTCCAGAAGTGTCCACCCTTTTGCATCTCAGCAGCATTTCTGGGCTAGCATAATCTCCTCCATGTGCCCTGGCGCTAGCTTCAGTATCACTGTGCCGGGCAGCCTCGGCCACCCTATGTTTGCTATCTATCAATGAGTTCAGGCCATAAGTGCTCAACAATGGTCTGAACGTGGTTATTTCTCCTTTCACTGGGCCCACACCTGTGTTGCAGCAAGATTGGACAGGGACATGGGTCATCCCCCAATCAGTAGCACCTAATGTACCTGTTTGGACTGTCGTGGTAATGAAGTGCGGGTCAGAGGGGGCCTGGCTGCACCCTCCCTTCCATGTGTAAGCAGGGTTGTGCAGAGTGTATTTCTTCTTAATTGCCCCGCAGAGTTGCCCCCGAAGTCAGCAGGACACTGTAGACCCAGCCTCCAACCCCCAAGTATGGAGGTCTCCATTTCACTTTGCAGGATGCACCAGGCCCGCAGGGGCCACTGCGCCGATTTGCTACTGTGTCACGTCATACCTCTTGCAGCCTCCTCTCAGCATGCACCCACGTCTTCCAGCCTTTGATTATTTTGGCTCCATGGGGCTGATCTGCTATTACCTCTTAGGCACCCCACAATTGCTTGGGAGCCCGCCCGGTGGGATAGCCTCCTCAATTGTGAGGCACCCCGATCGCAGCCGCCATCTTTGCCCTAGCTGCAAGTCGCATGGTATCCGTTCTGGGTCCCAAGATCAACAAAAGGTCCCGGGACTCTGCATCATCTTCCCCCACTTTCTGGTGACAGGCTGCTGTGTCTGTTTTTAACATGCCCTCATGTGGAGTATGGCTGGGGATGAAAGTCCTAGGAACGGAGCTCCCTAACAAACATCCAGCATCTTCGCCATCTCGCTACATCCCCAAGTATTGCTTTTTGCCCCCTGGAGCTTGCAATGTAGGTACTTCTATGGATTTTTGGAATGCCAAGACCCTCCTCTTTAGGCTTTTACTCACAGGTGTAAAGGTGATGAATAGTCATGAATAGTCAAAGCTTGCTCTTATGGTGAGTAGTCAAGGCTTGCTCTTAAAGAGTGGCAAGAGTGGAATGCTCACATAATGTTAATATTTGAATTCCACAAAATAAATATGCTGTCCAGACAGTGTTACAAATATAAAACATTAATTCACAACAACATTCAATAGCGAAGTAAAATATGTTTTCCTTAGACACAGAGTGAGTTACATTCATCCAAGTAATGTGGAAAATCTGGCTCTCAGAGATATGAAAGGGGAACTCTATGCACATTAAAAGTAACTGTGGTGTATGTCTAAGTTTTGCATTCATGGTGTGAGAGTGGAAAGGAATGTTAGACTCACCCACAGAATAAAGCATGTGGGATGAAATTATCACCACATGGAAAGTTGCTACCAATGACATTGAAGCCTTGAGAAAGTCGCGGGACGATTTCCCAGTTTGTGCGACGAAACACGTGTTGGCTGATCAGAAAGAAAAGAATAAAAGAAAGAGAAGATTTCTGAAACTGTGTTTATAATTTGTGTATACTTGCACTGATATTTAATATCACTCTACAGACGTGTGCTGAGGATTTTTTGTGAACCCTCAGACAGTTATTCACCCAATCAGGTACTATGTCCTGGGTGCCAGTCCTCCTCTGCAAGAGCTAACACCACATGGTGGGGATGGACACTTGGCACACATCTTTTGTTCAGGTGTTGCATTGGCCTTGCACTTTGCCATGGTCTTTGATGAGGTGATGTTTCCTTCTAAACAAACATTTCTGCACGAACATGTCAAAACCAATGGGGTAAAGACAAAGAATTACTCCACTTTCCATTGAGAGGTTTGTGAATCAGAATCAGACACACAGGAGTCTGGTTGAAAAGTCCTAGGATAAAAGGGAGAGAGGGGGGTCAGCGGCAAAGGGACATTAAGTGGAACAGGATCGGCTGCTGCCATTAGATCCATGCTGTTTAACATTGCAAGGCAAAGTTGGGGCTATACATATGCTGTGTACACCAATCCTGGGGTACTCCAATCCTTTATGTTCGCCATGTTAGTCTCGTTTGTGTATAGTTGGTACAACTCCAGTCAGGCTACATGTTTACTAAGGATGACCAGCAGTGCTTAATTTGAGTTTCAGCTGCGATCAGACTTTGTCCCAGAGCAAGTGAGAGAAAGATAAAGAAGGTAAAAAAAGAAGAAGAGAAAGACAGAAAAACTGACAAAGGGAGGAAACAGGAATGAAAAAGAACCCGTCAGAGGGAGTTAAAGATGCCAGGAGGGTGTGGTGATGGATGAAAGAGGCCTGGGTTGGAATTAGGACAACAAAGCCTTGGTATTGGGCAGTCCTGACATTGGGTAGCACCACCCCTGGACTTCTGAGCAGAACTCAAAGCTCTTTTCTTTGAACAACACCTCACACTCCGGCCAACTGAAGACCAACCTCAACCAGCACGAACGACTGATGTCCATCTCATGGTACTGTACAACTTGCTTGTCACTGCTATGTTTTAGAATGAAGACGTGTGAAGGGCTCTATTACATGAGGAGACTAATCTGGTGTTTTCTCCACCCTTAACATATATGTATACTTTCTAATTGCTATTGATACATTCTGCTTTACTGTAAAATGCTCTGATCCCTACGGGCCATGTCCGCGCTATATAAAATCACAATAATAAAAATAATAATAATCATAATCATAATCATAATAACTTTGGTCCCTGGCACTTATTCTTTTACAAATCAAGTACTGAGGACCAGTAGGCATCCTCCCTAATTTGTGGTTCTGGTAAAAAATGCCTGGACCTCATGACACTGCCATTTGCTTTCTCCAAGCTTTAGATGGTGCATATCCTGGGCATGGTAGTACCTTTGACAAGCTGACTCTACCAATTTAGATGGTCAGCCATCTCCAGCAGAGTAAAGTACTCTGCTAAATCAGAAAATCATGTACAGCCCCTGGCAAGGAACACAAAAAATGAGTTTCCTGTGCAAGAAAGCAGAGCACCAAGCTTAGACTACACCTGTGACATTTGGTCCAGCACACACTCTCAGTGCTTCATTTGGCATACTGGCTCAGGTTTGGGACACTACATCTTGCAGATTGTTTGAAGTTCTGTGGAGAACTTTGCCATATGTTGTGCAGTTCTAAAGGTCACATTTATATTGTTCAAAAGTGTCTATTTGGGTGTCCATGTGGAAGTAAATCCTAGGTGGCCACCGTGGGGAGGTCGCGGTGTGCAGACTGACTGAGGAGGGGGCCTGGTGACTGTCCTCCAATGCCAAGACAAAATTGCAGTTGGTGGGGACCTCCCACATCTGGACCTGACCCTCCACTGCACCCGAGGATGGAAGGAGAGCTCCGGGAGGCATCATAGCAAATCCCCCCATGGGAGAGGCAGAGAAAGAGACGTAGAGGGGGAGCAGCGACACAGAGACCGATGCTATCCTGCGAGCTATCGAATCCTCCTGTCACATACTGGAGACCAAAATCTGAGAAGTTGGTGCAGATGTGGCATTACTCCGACATGACCTACGGAAAGAGTGGCAGAGTCCGAAACATGAATCGCAACACTAGAGGACATGATGTGGACTTGAACCAAATTGTCCAAAAGCTGAGGGGCATTTCTGGGGAACTGGCAACCCGAGTTGAAGACTCTGAAGGGCACTTTATGTGCAAGAACCTGTGGTTCCTGGGGGGTTTAAAGGGCTCCCACGTAGAGCAACTTCTGGAAGAGTGGATGCAAACCTTCCTCCCACCAGATCACCTCTTGTAGTGTTTCCTGATAAAGACAGCACGCAAGGCACTGGTAAGGAAGCCTCCACCAGGGGCAACCCAAAGGACCGAAACTTGGTGCTCCACATGTTCCCAGGGTTAGGAGAAGTCAAGCATGAATCCAGATTAATCCGTTCTATTCCCAGACTTCACTGAACTGGTGCAACGGCAGAGTAAAATATTTGAACAGTTGAAGCAGAATTGCGGGCCCTGGGTATAAAATAGATGATGCTCTATCTGCCAAACTCAAGGTGATCTTTCAGGGCAAAGCCTTTGTGTTTGACCATCCAGACCGACTGTGGGAGTGGATAGAGGAACAGCTGCAGGGGCGGCCGGAGAAACCAGCCAACACCCCCGAGAAGCCTCTACCACAGATGAGGGTTGGAGGGTAGTGATGCAGTGGCGTCGGACCCGGAGAAGTCGCTGTGGACAGTGACAACCGAGAAAGAGGGGGGACAACCAGGCCTAGTGTGAGAAGACATCAGAGACTCACTCCTCGGACACAGACATTGTCAATGCACTGGCAACTCTTCCACACAAGGAGGCCAGTGAAAGGCCATCAGGCACAGACGACTAGGCTGTGCCCTAAAAAGACATGCTTCATACTGTGAATTGGAACTGAGTGAGTGTCGAGGGGAAGGGGGGAAGTTCGGGAGGGAGTGCTCAACTTTAACTGAGGAAGGGGAACGTTTGAGTAGATGTTAAAAGAGTGGTGTGGGAGACAGACGTTTCCCCAAATTGGGGAAGTGGATAGTTGAAAACCCATCTCAGGTAAAAGAGGAGTGTGGGGCACAATTGGGGTTAGTGAGTTTAGTTGCTCATTGCGGGGCACAGCAGGGAGCAAGGTCACACAATCACACTATGAAGCAAGATAGAGGACACAATTCACTCACAGCTACAAGGACCCATAGCATTGGCGTGGACAGCATAGTAGATAGCTGGGCAGCACCTTAACCCACTGACAAATTTCTCATGGGAAATGAATGTATTCTGGGCGGTAAAATTAAGAGCAGGGTCATAACGTACTATAGTCATTGGCCTTTCCCTGACCCACTACTCTTGTAGGTGACACACTTCTTGGGAAACACCTGCAGTTGTCTGCAAAGAGGTAAATATGT
The DNA here is from genome assembly GCA_963921515.1 of Calotriton arnoldi. Taxonomy (NCBI): domain Eukaryota; kingdom Metazoa; phylum Chordata; class Amphibia; order Caudata; family Salamandridae; genus Calotriton; species Calotriton arnoldi. Next base: position 2,558,658 of record CAWUFW010001590.1, read on the forward strand.
GGTGGTTGCCCAAGCAGGGTACACAAGAGATTCCAGAGAGATAGCAATTTTAGCCAAGAAGGACCCCCTTTCCAGATAGGGAAGATATGTGTTGACCATGAGGACTGCTATGTGGCAGTAAAGGGTAAGTGGTGCAGAAGGGAGGTGTTGATTATTAACGTGTACTTCCCTCGAAGCTTCAGAAACGGATAATAGAGTGCCTGGGCCCCATCCTCAAAGGCACATCCAGCGATATCCATATAATGGGTGGGGATTTCAACGAGCTCATGGATCAGGAGTTAGACAGACACACACCCTGACGGACACAACCTAAAACACTTACAGAAGGCGCTCCCTTCATCCATGCGATGTGGCTTAGCGTTGTTTGGAGGTTCTTTCACCCACAAGAGAGTCAGTACTCATTCCTCTCTGGGGCTCACAGGACCCTGTCGAGACTAGACTATATATTTCTCCCCGAGACAGAGATACCTGGGCGAGTGACACTCAGTCCCTGGCCCAAGGGATATCGGCCCACTCACCTTTGTTGGTTTAACAGGGCAACCGACAACCCAATAGAGTGCACAACTCGAGACTAGATGCCTGGGCTCTGAAGCACGCAGACATAGCAGAGTGCCTAAAAGTTGACCCCAACTATACTTTGAAGAGAATGAGGGGTCAGTCAGTGCTTAATTACTAAAAAAATAAGTGTTAAGGCTCTCGTCAGGAGGCCACTGCAGCTTGTACCACACACTGCTCCTGTCATGCTGCCAATGATAGTAACAGCACAACTACTAACCATCACATTCCTACAAGTGTGACAATTCAGATGACTTTAGGCCCCCAAAGTTGTAAGAATGGCGTGGGTGGCAGGTAATAGTAATTTCTAATGTATATTAAATTAATAATTAACTGTTGTGGTGGTCATCTCTGAATTAGCCAGACCGCGACACCTTGTGGCAGACTGTAACGAGCACCAGTGTTGACAATTAAGTGCTGGTACTGAGCACCGGAAACCACCGGCTCAGTGTCCTCTCAGGTTACCCTCTGGGAGGCATAGAAAGCAGCACTTAGAGACAAGGTCCCAAACTTAGTTGCTATAAAAAGGAAACATAGGGAAGAGAGGACACTTCAGGACTCCTCCACCTGGAGCTAGCCTGGGCAGACACAGGGCGTGAGGCATCCCTCCTACTCCTAGAGGCGACACGAGACCAGCACCACAATCATGTGATGCAGGCTGCCCGCTGACACTACTTAGGGGTTCCGAAGAAACTATATGACACAGGAGATAAAGCGAGTTGCCTCCTCGTGTGGCTGGGGAGGAGGGAGAAGAAAGTGAGGTGGGTGGCTGAAGTGGTGATAGATACGGGGGAGGTCACCCACTCAGACACGTACATTGTCCAAGTATTTGCGGAGTACTTCCACAGACTTTACGAGGCCTGGAAGGACTGCACAGATCAAGAAATTCATAAATTTCAGGAAGCAGTGCCTGTCTTAAATACAGAGGATAGGGATATATTGAAGCCGACTTGACAATATAGGAAGCTGAGGAGGCAGTGAGGCCAACATCCTACCTGTGGAGTTATACAAGTGACTAGCCACTCTTCTCAGTCCACTGTTGCGCTACCTGTTTGGGCCGCAAAAGAGGAAGGGCGTTTACCCAGGACCTCAATCACGCCATTATCATAGTCAGTACAAAAAATGTTGACTGCCCAACATATGTTCCTCATAGATCTTAACCAAGATCCTGGTGACAAGACTAGCCGGGGTGATAACAGATGTGGTACACGCTGACCAAATTGGTTTTATGCTAAGGCGGGCCACGAGACTGAACCTCCAGTGCCTACAACTGTGGTTAGACAGGTTTAAGACAGATAGAGAACCCACTGTTGTCTGACGCTGAGAAAGCATTTGACTTCATAGATTGGCAGTATCTATCCGGTATCCTGCAGCGGTTTGGATTCAGGCCAAAGATCTGTAGCTGGGTGGCCCTCATCTACAAAGCACCCACCACGGTGGTGTGGACAAAATGGACGGTCTCCAGAACATTAACCCTGGGAAGAGGCAAGAGATAGAGATGTGCATTGTCACCCTTCCTGTTTGCACTGTGCCTAGAGCCATTGGCCTGCTGGGTGCGCTACAGAGCAGACATCTTGGGCTTCCCCCAGATATCTGACAACACATAAAAATTATAGCTATACATCAGTGATGCCTTGGTGTACCTCGCGGGCCCAGAGCTTTGATCCCAGTGGCACTGTCAGTGTTCCATGCCTTCGAGACCTGCTCCAGGTACCGTATTCACTGGCAAAAATCTGTCCTCTACAACTAGGGGACTGAGAAGGCCTGAAGGGCATGACAATTAACATCCGACTGATGAAACTGGGCTTCAAATACCTAGGTATTGAGATAACTTTGGATCACGAGTGGTTTCTGGAGCTGAATCTAAACAGGGCCCTAGGAGTCTTCCACAAAGACACAAAAGGTGGTGCAAACTCCCCCTGACGATCATGGACAGGGCTACCCTTTATGAAAAGATCATCTTACCTAAGCTCCTCTACGTATTGCAAAACTCCCCATATTACATTCCCGGATGGGGGAATAGCACTTAAAACCTTACATAGATCCATCTACAATGGATTGTTTTCACTTCCCAACATGAGAGCGAATTATAGGGCTACACAGTTGTACATACCCTGGGACACAGCCCCCACTATGAGCCGGCATATAGGCTAGAGAGAGTAGCCATTGGGGGCGACCTATGTCCACTATATTAATGGGAAATGAGATAGGAAACACCTACCCGAGCCGACCCAGACCACTCTGAGGGCATGGGGCGATGCAGCGGGTGCTATGGGTTGAAAGGGAAAGCTCAGCTTGACCCCTATGGAAGGGAACACTACTCAATGAAATTATTAAACTCACAGGCTTTCATTGATGGGAAACAATCAGGATAGAAACAATATGGTATGTCCTTCTGGGGAAGGGGGAATTTAAACATTTGAGGTACTGCAGTGGGAATACGCCTTAGCCGACACTCAGTAGTTTAAACACCTCAACTGACACATGCTTTTAGAAAAGAAAGGGTCCTGGAAACGGATTTACTGGACCATAGCCCGCTAGAGAACTGGGTCCTTGGAGGCGCGATCGCAAACAAAGCAATATCTCAGTTGTATTGTACACTACTGAACAACACACTGGGCAACCTGGGGAAATTACAGGAAAAGTGGGAGGCTGATGTGGGAAACCTGGAAGACGGTGACTGGGAGGTGGCCCTGATGCATCCTAGGGAAGTTGCCATTAGAGCCAAGCTGCACCTGATCTAGTTTAATATCCTCCATAGGTCATAATCTAATAGATCCCACCTCTACAGAATGGGGAAAGCCAAGAGTTCCACATGCCTCCAGTGTGGTGAGGAGGAGTGCACGTTTCTCCACATGATTTGGCATTGCCAGGTGATGTGTGGGTACTGAGGGACAATTGTAACAGAACTGGAATCTGTGGTGGATACTGTCATTCCAATAACACCTCAACTTATACTAGGCATACCCAACAATGTGGAAATCCCAAGGATGAGCTACTGTTTTGTATGTTGGGCTTTGTTGTAGCTAAAAGAGATGTGGCCATGCTGTGGGGAAGGAACTGCACTCCCATGAGAGATATGTGGTGAGAGGGAATGAATAGATCTATGGAGGCAGAAAGAGTGGTCTGCAAGAGCCGCAGCTGCCCCACGGAATTTAAAAAAGTTTGGGGGCAATGCAGAGTCTACCACAGACTGATGGACAGCTCTGATGACCCTTTGGGTGGAGAGACCCTGCCAAAGTGCCATTGCTCACTGAGGTGGCACTAGGGTCGACCGTGCCAGCAGAGTCACCAGCCGCATCCAAGATTGGTGATATGCACCACAGAGGGCTTGAGGGGGAACAGGGGAGACCGGAGACTGGAATATCTACTTGATTGAGTGTGCACTGCATCTGTAATGTCCATGGTTGATGTAAAATCAATAAAAATATATTTTTTTACTTGATAGAGAATTTTGGTGGAAATAGAACAATTGTTGGAGGATCTGAAAGAAGTAAAACATCAGACATACATTGAGGAGTTTTAAAAGATAATAACTAAAAGATATGAACAAAGAGAAAAAACAAAGGAAATTCATTTGGGTTAGACAAGATGAGGCTAAAGCAAATACTTTTGCCAAAAGGTTTGATCAAATGAGAACATGGGTGGCTAAGGAGTATAACATTAAACAAAAGGAGGCACTGTCAATGGAATCAGACATTTCCTCAGTCTTGAAACGGATATGAAAAGCATAGATGCAACAGAAAAACACGGAAGAGTGTACCATGCACACTTTCTTACAAATATTTCACCTAGTCAAAATGGACTAGGTGCAAGAATGAAGGAAATGAGGACACCTACCAAAGAAAACGGCAACAAGAAAAGATGGAGAGTGAAAAGGAGACCAATCAGAAGAAGGACTAAATGACAGCATCACCAGGTGAAAGCGGAACAAAAAAAGGGGAACAACTGGAAATGAACATCAGTTCTGCTGAGAACAACACATAATAAATCTATTATCACAATCCATAAGAATTGAAAACTTTAAACCTGTGGCAGAGTTACTATCCCATTGCATATTTTTACTATGCCTATATGACAGTCGAAACCTTGAGCTATGTCACTAAGTTGAAATTGATGAAAATATATCCACATAAAGAACAGTGATCCGTATTAAACAATTTTGTTCACCAACAAATCTATAGATATCTGATGTGGAAACATTCTAAGTGTTGCATCATTTGGTCTCTGATGATAATGATATGGAATCAGGCACATGACTCCAGCAAATTGAAATGGATGTTACATTTAGCCAATCTTTGGGACTAAAGAAAAACTCCAAGTGTATGCAGAGCACCAACTATGATTCAATAGATGTTTTCCATGAAGTAGTAGTGAAAGATCTTAAAAAACTCAGGCAGAGGCAGTTTATCAGAACATAGCATTATGTAAGGGAATATTGACAGACGGTTGAAAATTTACTTATTGATTATGCATTGATAATAAAACCTGTTCACTGACAAAATATCGATGTTAAAAATATAGAAGTAAAAAATATTGATGCAAAAATATAGAATGCAAAAATATCGACTCCCTATACTTAAACAAGTAAGTACAAAAATATCGGAAATAAAATATCGATGTAAAAAATATAGTTGTACAAAATATCGAATTTTATGTATATATATAAAATAATATAATAAATATTAAATAGGTTAAATAAGAAAAAATAATATAAAAAAATTAAGTAGATTTAATATACATTTTTAAAAATATAATAAATAAACCTAATAAAAAAAATTAAACACACATACATAATAATTGATATATATTTACTTTGAAACAATTAATAAACTATTAATTTTAATTTATTTTATAATTTTAAAATTATATAAAAATGTACATATATATATATATATTGTGTGGCGATGGCCGTTGTGGCCATGACATCGATTACTCTACTTGCAGCATGTCACAGTTAGGCTGACCACCTGTGATTGACTAGCGTGCTATTCTACATAAGAATTGATCTATGCAGATAAAACGTTCGCATTGTAGATCAGACTGTGTAATTCTCTGCTTATTATGGTATGCTATGAATTGTTTTATAGTCACCTAGCACGTGTCAACCACGAAGTATTTCTTTACTGTCGATGATCGATAAATACTATCATGATATTATTGCACCTAGATGGATAGGGTACACCAATATTTAGTGCTGCCATGTTTGTTTATTTATCTATTTACTTATTTGGAATACAATTTCACACATGTTGCTTTATGTATATCTAGTTTTGAAATTGCCATTTCAGACCCGATAGTATGTTCTCACTGTCTATGAACTTTGAACTGTATTTCTAAGGGAGATGGAGCACAGATCTTTGACTTGAGAAAGGCTTCTCTGAAACGCGTTGTTTGTGTGCACAATAAAGTCTATTGTGCTGTCTTTTGGTGTGCCGCTGGATTATTTCTGTATTCCCCAGAATTTCTTGAATCGCAATATATATATATATGTGTGTGTGTGTACCAATAACATAAAATCTAATTAAAGAAACATTCTATTATAAATTAAAACATTAAACTATTTAAAAATCTTCAAACTTAAATTTCCCACTCCAGTGAGTGCAACAGTGGGGAAAGTGTTAGATAGCGGAGGGGTAAAAATTACTATTCCCACTCCAGTGAGTGCAACAGTAGGGAAAGTGTTGGATAGCGGAGGGGTAGAAATTACTATTCCCACTCCTGTTAGTGTAACAGTAGGGAAAGTGTTAGATAGCGGAGGGGTAAAAATTACTATTCCCAGTGAAGTCAGTGCAACAGTAGGGAAAGTATTAGATAGCAGAGGGGTAAAAATTACTATTCCAACTCCAGTGAGTGCAACAGTAGGGAAAGTGTTGGATAGCGGTGGTGTAAAAATTACTATTCCCACTCCAGTGAGTGCAACAGTAGGGAAAGTGTTGGATAGCGGAGGGGTAGAAATTACTATTCCCACTCCAGTGAGTGCAACAGTAGGGAAAGTGTTGGATAGCGGAGGGGTAAAAATTACTATTCCCACTCCAGTGAGTGCAACAGTAGGGAAAGTGTTGGATAGCGGAGGGGTAAAAATTACTATTCCAACTCCAGTGAGTGCAATAGTAGGGAAAGTGTTGGATAGCGGAGGGGTAAAAATTACTGTTCCGACTCCAGTGAGGGCAACAGTAGGGAAAGTGTTGGATAGCGGAGGGGTAATAATTACTATTCCCACTCCAGTGAGTGCAACAGTAGAGAAAGTGTAGGATTGCAGAGGAGTAACAATTATTATTCTCACTCCAGTCAGTTCAAAATTAAAAACAAACAACATTTTAACAATAAAAACATTTAAAAAACAAAATAAATAAAACAATAAAAAAAAATATAAATATGTTAAAAATTCAAATACAAATATATTTTATAGTACATTAAAAAACATATTTTAATGTTAAATACATATAACAATTACCTACAAATATTATATTAAATAAAATAAAAAATAATTTCCAAACAAATACATATTTTTAATTTAAAATTATTTAGAAACAAAACCATGCATTATTACATAAATTTACTTTTTTTATTTCCTACTCTATAACACAACACAATTCACAACCCACAACTAAATTAAAACATTTTTTACTTCCTCAACTAACATAATTAATTACCAATTAAAGAAATATTATTAATTAAAAAACAAACTAAGGGGCCCATTACGATGGCGGGCGGAAGCACCACCGCCGTGCTGGCGGATGCAAAAACCACCAGTTACCGCCGGCACGCAGCAGTCCACACGCCCGCCCAATTACGATGCGAAAAGTAGGCCAAACACCGCCGGCAAGCCAGCAACACCGTCCGCCATCAAAGTGCGCCCGTACATGTAGCGGCGCAGCCCAACTGACACACACCGTCCGACGAAACACGTCCCGCCCGGCGCATAAATTACGATGCCGCAAACAAACGGCTCCCACGGCCAAGAGATACCGTACGACAAACCGAAGCGGTAACACGGATGCCGAGCACGGACAACGAAGAAGCGGCTCCCCGAGCATGAATCCAGCACTGCAGGCACTCCCCATGCTTCTGCTGATGCACCACCAAGGACGCAACGTACCGCGGAGACGCAGGTAGGCACACACACAACAAGTGCACGCAAACAGCGCACACAGTGCAAGGGCGGAAAAAGCGGACAACCCCCACCAGCGCGTGTACACTACACATCCACCATCGCATCCACATATGACACACAGGCCAAATCGTAACATCGCAGAACACATGTGTACACACCACCTGGGACTAGGAACCAACCACCCCGTCACGGCCCCAAAGCGCCGATGACGCCGCCACACATGCGCACAACGCAGAGGCCAACCGCAGCGCCATGCATGCGTCGCACACAGACACAGGGACACAACCAAGCAGCACACACATCAGCCCCACCCCGAACGCACATGACACGTGACAGGCCGGCCACAGACATGTCCCCAACGCCCAATTCACGGACAACACCCAACGCCACACAACCGACGCACACATGTCAGTGAAGACACGCAACAGCAGGACACACCCCAGTGTAACAAACATGGCGTAGCACACAGCGGCGGCAACACCAACTAGGAGAAGCAGGGCCCCTTCGGGAAGAGGAACGCCAGTACCACACAGAAACACCCATACCACCCTGCACATATGAACAAGACATATAAAACGGAACACCAAAGAGCCCGGGGACCGACAACAGGTGGCCCAAGAATAACATTCACACACAAGGCCCAACGCAGAGCGGAAAGGCAGCCTGCCGCCCACACAAGGGAGAGCAGACAGCACTGAATGACCTTCCATTCCAACTCCGAAACCACAGCCCTACGACAGAAGCCGGTGAATACAGCCATTGTCCAAGAATAGACCAACACAGGCATGCCGAGGAGACCGACCACAGGGCAGATAGCGCATATCACAGAAGCACACAACGGACGGGGAAGAAAGAAGAAAACACTCCCCCATGTCGGCCACATGCAAGTTAATTGGAAGGAGTCACACAGCACTGACCTTGAACTGTCTGAGAAGCATGTGGGAAGAGGGCCCGTGTCCTCCAAACAAGCCAACAGAACACAAGTCCTGTCTCCCTATGACTACACAGAGCTCACAGCAACCCCGGAGCGTGCACATTGCAGACTGCACACACAGCCGGAGCACGCCACCTCAACGAACCGCTGCGAAATGGCAACCGCAACACACCTACCCAACTACGCCGAACAGCTCAAGCTGTACAAAACCAACCTGTGCCATACATTGGGATGCGATCTCCTGTCCCTGCTGAACGTAAGTTACCGACTGACTTACCGCATCACATTGTTCAGCTGCGTCATGCCCGTCTTCTACTGTCGGAGGTGTCCCTACCAGCATCCCGTCGAGATATGCCTCTCCAACCCGGCATGTCTGAAGGCGGACCTGCTACCACTACTCCTCCCTCTGGACGCACACGACAGGGCCTGCTCTGCCTATGGGGGCATGGCGTATGTGGCCAACATCGCACCTGCACTGAAATGGGACCACTGTGCCTCCACACGACGGATCATCGAGAACAGCTACATCGAATGTCACCCAGCATGCCCCATCATGGTCCTCCAAGGGACAACTTACGAACAACACCTTGACAGCCACCATCCGCTACATTGGCTGGCAAACATGTACACCACCAATTACATGGAAGCCCTGCTGGACGGCATCGCATACCTGACAACCTGTAAATACGTCGGACCACAACGCAGGTTCCCCGAGTGACCTATGATGTCCAACCCCGCACCCATGCTTAGCTTCCGCACGGACTGGCCAGTCACCACCACAACAGCCATACCAAACGACCGGCAACTGTAACCACACCATCAACGACATCGCCATGACATCGGATATGACCGGGACATGCACACTGTTCCCCATCACATCCAGGAACACCGCATGCATCGTGGGAGGCAGTGGCATGGGCTCTGTGTATCGCACCCACATGGACGGAACTGCACGAACAACCAGGACACGACATGGATCCAGCGCACATGGACACACACACCGCTCAGTGGACATGAATAGGTCGCCTGGAGTCTGTGGGTGCTGCACCCCTCCCACCCCCGCCCCGGGAATCCCATACCAGGACCTTTGCATGGACGACAAGTGCATACAACAACAACACGACCCCAGTGACTGTGACATGTCCAGTAACCACCACAGTGCAACAACAAGTGGCACGCCGCTGCATGCACGCAAGCACATGCCCTGATGTCAACTCACATGCACGCGTGCATGAGGAACAACCGCAGCAAACCTGTCACATGGAACTGAGATGGACTGTGCCCATGATGCCAAGCGGTCTGGTAGGCTACATGTATACCGTCTGTGTCAAAGTCCGCAGCTCCGCAGCTATACGTAAATGTACATTAGCACAGCCTTGGCCAAGCAGATGTCACTCTGAAGCCCACATCCCACATGCAACAGCCAATCACATGTAACCCCACACCCTATCCCATTTGCAATCATGCTCAGTATATCCTCAACATGTATTCCGCTGCCAGTAGTGTCCACTATACTGCATCACAGAGGACAGAAGACTCAATATAATGTTTGAAACCAAAACTGTCTCCGCTGACTCATTTCACAAGTACGAATGAGAGAGGATGAGAGTATGTGAAGTACACGGCAGTCGTGACATGACCATGTAGTCCACTGGTATTGGATGTCAACGCAAATGAGTAGCACTACTGTGGAAGACACACATGTGTCGTGTGAAGTCGTATGGACGCAGTGCTCAGGTGGGTGGGTGCGACGGGTAGATGCGCACATGCCAAGTTGGAGCACGCCGTGTTGGGAGGGGTCATGAACAGTACACCACCGCTTCCCTGGGCATTGTGAGAGGACACCTGTCGGGGGGAGTGAACACGTGTGTGCACAGCAGCCGGGCACACGTACAAAGCGGTACCAGGCGCACCTCAGCCCACCCTCTGTGGACAAGCTGGATCCTGTTGTGCGCCCGCCATGCCCCTTGACAAGGCACACACAGCCCCAGTCGACCAGGTGTAACCCCAACATAGTCAATCCGCACAGGCGATACAGGGCACGGGATGGCAGTGGAGCATGGTGTGTGAGAGGTCTCCTCGCGCTCCTCCTGGTCATATCACGCAGGCAATAGAACCTCAACGTCTAGCATGGCACAAGTCACATGGAAGTGTAGGGGACGCACCACAGCACGAGCAGCACTGACGTCACGGGAGGTGGCTCGCACCATCCCATCCATTGCCCATCATACCAACCACGCCACATGCCATTGCGACTAAGTGCAAGCGCGTGCGCCACCACCCCCGAGCCCTCCCCAGAGAGGCCAAAGAGTGAATGTGTGGGCCATCAGCCACAGACAGACGCGGCCTGGCCGCAAGGGCAGCCACAGCCACTGGGTGTCGCAGGTGGCGGATCCGGAAGGCGAAGACTGTGATGCATAGTCCATGCAGGCCGGGTCTCCATTTGGGGCACCACGCAGGTGGACGGCGTCCCGCAACACATCATACCCTGAGACAGCCCACTCGTGCAACTGGACCCACACATACACTCCTTGCCCTCTCTGGTGCGAGCTTGGGGCTGCCTGTGCAAGCGCTAGCCTCGCAGGTGAGCATGCATATTGGGGGAGCGAGGGGAGGACATGAGGGCTGGGGCGAAGATGACTGTATCACTGTCAGTTAGTACAAGGGATGACCCAGATGTGGAAAGGAAGAGACGTGTCCCGTGTGTACTGCAACTAGTCGCCAATACAACTACCCCCCATGTCCGGAATGTAAGCCCGCACCTAGGCCCGCCCATCCGCCACATCGAACATACCACCAGCACGACAACCTTCCCATTCGAAACACTGACTGGGGGTGGCGACCAGTGTACAATCATGTGTAGCCTACCCACGCGTACATGTGGGCCCTCCATGATCCATGTCACCTGCGGCAAAGTCATGACATGCGCAATGAGGGAAGTGAGGAGAGCTGCCCGCCCCACGCGCAGAAGGTGCATCAGCTCCACAGACCCAGCAGCGAGTCCAGCAGGGGTCACATGTGCAGGGGCAGCTGTGCCTGGTGTGAAGGCACATGCATATAGACAGCACATCGACCAATGTGTAGTCTGCCCACATCTACAGTCCATCATCATGCGGATATAGGAATTGAACACAGGGCAACACATCTTAGTGGGTGCACCCACCGTGACCAACAATGCGCAATCATCGACGTACCCGCCCTGTGCATGGCCCCCCACCCAACGGAGGCACATCCAGTGCCACCATCCCACACACACAAGCCTTCCACGGAACATGCTGTGTCCAATGGTCAGTACAGAGTCAGCGCCCATCTGGTGGATCCTGAACAGGAGACACATGCACACACATGCCAGCTCCCACTATGTACGACTGCCACCTGGCACGTGCAATGTAACCTCTCACCTGTGACGTGTGACTGCAAGCACACAGCCGTCTTGGCATGGGGCTGTCAATGTGGACACCTGTCAATGTTTCGGGAGGTGTGATCCGTACAGTGCTGTACATAGGGTGCAGTGCTGACACCTACTACTGTCTCATATCCCCTCGTGCCACAGGTCCCACTTGTTTTGGCCGCTCAGCCTGTGCCCACATCGTCGTCGACGTGTGCCATACTCATCCAGCCGCGGAAGCAGTTCCATGCTCAGCAGACATTCATGTTGCCGTGGCGTTGCCGCTTGACGGATATGCAGTCAGTCCCCATCAGCACGCCCCGCAAGTCATTGGGGCCTAGATCCCCATGTGCATGCACATGGCAGTGGTTTGTATCACTAGCCATTGCCATTGTTGGGAGACCTGTGTAAGTGTATTGTGGCCGTGCCGTCCCAGCTTGACAGCTGGGCTGTGGCTCATGTGCTTGCTCAGTCATGTCAGTGATGTGTATGCGAAATTGCTATGTGTCGTGTTGCATTGACATGTGTCCTCTGCCATTGTCCCTAGGCGGAGACCGAACATTGACCGCCCATACCAATTGCTGGCGGACATGGACGATACAGAGGTTATTAGGAAGTTTCGGCTGGACAGGCCAACCCTGCATCGACTGTGTGCCATGTTAGAACCCCATCTCCGTCCCCGCAGGGTGTATCCGACTGCTGTCACCCCCACGGCTAAGGTGATGGCCGCCATGCATTTCTTCGCCACTGGGTCATTCCAGCACACAGTGGGCAGTGGAGGAGGGATGTCCCAGCCCATGTTCAGCAAGGTGCTGAGGGATGTACTGGCAGCCATGATGCTGTACCGGAACAGGTACATCCGCTTCCCCAGGGCTCGTGAATTGGCGGCAGTGAAGGGTGCATTCTATGCCCTTGGCAGAATCCCACACGTCGTTGGAGCCATTGACTGCACACATGTCGGCCTTGTTCCACCACAGGCCACTGAGCACCTGTACCGCAACAGGAAGCACACGCACTCCCTGAATGTGCAAGTGGTGTGCCTTGCGGACATGGTGATCACCCACGTGTGTGCAAAGTTCCCAGGCTCGGCCCATGACGCACACATAATGCGCAACAGCATCTTGCCACGACTGATGTCCAATATGCAACAGGATCGTGCCTGTATTGTCGGTGAGTATGTGGAGTGGTGTAGCGTGCTGGCTGTGCGATGCTGTCCCCTGTCCAGTTGGATTAGCAACGGTTCTCTGTGTCCCTCACACCCAGGTGACTCTGCGTATCCGAATGGGGCATGGCTGCTCAGTCCATTGAGGAATCCTCGCACCCCAGCAGACGATCGCTACAATGAGGCACATGGGAGGACCAGACATGTGGTCGAGCGTACCTTTGGCCTCCTCAAGTCCAGGTTCAGGTGCCTGGACCGCACCGAGGGTGCGCTGGCGTACTCCCCACAGAAGGTGTGCCGGATAGTGGTGGCGTGCTGCATGCTGCACAATCTGGCCATTCGGAAGCAGATCCCCCTCATCGTGGATGACGGAGATCAACCAGGGCCCCAGCCCGCAGACCAGGACAGCTCGAGTGAGGAGGACAGCGGAGAGGAGGAAGCTGGTAATGTGCGGCAGCAGCTCATCGCCCGCTACTTCACTTGACGGTGAGTGTCCATGTACGACGGCTGATGTGGCTGTATCTGTGCAGGTGTGTGTGTGCTGTGTCAGGGTGGCCGTTTGTTCACTGCGTGCTGTGTGTCAACGCTCCATGGCCAGGGTAGTATGCCACTGTTGGTGGCTGTGGCATTGTGCCCTATTGCTCTGTGCGATGTGTGTACATTGCTTGTAGTTGTTGACATGTACTGTGTGATGGGTGTGTGACACACTCATTGAATGTGCTCCTGTTCTGTCTCCCACCCCTAGGTCCCTACAGGCCCTCCGGATTCAAATGCCATGCCACGCATCAGGTGCCTTTCCGCCCAAGGTGGCCGTTGTATTCCGTACAAATAAGACACAGGGCACAAACAGCAGTTAGTGAAAAAGGTGCATTTATTACAAACTGTGACATGTGATTGTGTGTAAGGTGATGACAAAAGTGGTGCGTGCAGTGACAATGAGCTGTCGGTCATGGCTGCGTGATGATCAGGGTGTACCCACTGGTTCTATGTCCATAGTCCAACACACACATGCCATCCAGATGGCTGTGTGGAGTGGGATCGTAGTCCAAGTCAATGCAGTGGCTGGTCAAGGAAGGCTGGCTGGCTGCCTCACTTGCGCCTGGAGCGTGCGAAGTCCTCCCGGGAGATCTGTTTCCTCTTCGGACGGCCCCTTCCACGTTTGCGAGGGGGTGCCTGCTTGCGACATGCTGGTGGTTGAGGTGTGATCACTGGCTGTAGACGCAGGGGAACTGGACACTGCTGCTCCACCCTGCGCCCCGGCAGGTGGTGGCGGAGGGGAGCTGCTGTCCCTGGCTGTGACCTCACCGCCACCACCAGCTGTCCCATGAGGTCCACGATTTGGCCCATACGGGCGTCCATGGACCTCAGCACCCCCAGCACCTCACGCGTGTCTGAAGCAGACCGGACCCATTGTCCTTGGGCCTCTTCATAGGCCCCAAGGACTCTGGCCATGTGAGGCAGGGCATGGCTCCCAGGGAGGCTGGCGTTTCCCTGACCCTGCTCCTCCTACCAGTCCTGCTGCCACCGGCCTGCCCACTAGCCACATTGCTCACCACGGTCCTCGCTGTGGCTCCCAGGGTGGATCCAGTCGTCCGGGCCACCACCTGCGCTGGGGCTGGTGCCAGCGAAGACGTGGCGGTGGTGGCGGCGGTGGTGGTCGGTGCGGCGATGGTGGCGGTTGCGGCAGTGGTAGTGGCCACAATGACCGTGGGTGTGGCCGCAACGACAGTGGCAGCAGGGGGCTGTGAATGTTCAGCAGCCCTGGATGATGGGTTGGTGGGTAGGAGGGGTCCTGGGGAGCGGCTGGGCCCTGCCACACCAGATGGGCCTGCTTGGTTGTCCGTGTCCGAAGAGGAGGACAGATCCTCCAGATCCGTGTGTCCTCGTTGGGGGCTTGTAGGCTGGCTGTGCTGGCTGCTGGCTCCATCCCCAGCATCCAGCAGTTCGTCACCTGTGGAGAGAATGAGATTTGTTATTGTGTTGCACCTGGCGAAGTATGTATTTGTCGTCTGACATTGACAGTTCGTGCAATCTCGTACATGGGTTTCCCGGAGGCGTGTGTGTGGCTGTAGCATCTGTAGTTGTGTGTGCTTGGCAATGGGACTGTGTGCTGTGCACATGTGGCATGGGACGGATTGGCCATGCCGATGGGTGTGTTGCTGTGCCCCTACTTATTGTGACTCTGGTGTATGCGGGCTCCTGGCCCATCCTGGGTCTGGTTTGTACTTTGCTTTTGGGGTTCAAATGGAACGCTTAGGAACGCATATGGCAACATGGGGGCCATGCCCCAGATTCGCATTTGGGAGGGGATATGCTTTTGGGGTTCAAATGGAACGCTTAGGAACGCATATGGCAACATGGGGGCTATGCCCCAGATTCGCATTTGGGAGGGGATATGCTTTTGGGGTTCAAATGGTACGCTTAGGAACGCATATGGCAACATGGGGGCTATGCCCCAGATTCGCATTTGGGAGGGGATATGCTTTTGGGGTTCAAATGGTACGCTTAGGAACGCATATGGCAACATGGGGGCTATGCCCCAGATTCGCATTTGGGAGGGGATATGCTTTTGGGGTTCAAATGGTACGCTTAGGAACGCATATGGCAACATGGGGGCTATGCCCCAGATTCGCATTTGGGAGGGGATATGCTTTTGGGGTTCAAATGGTACGCTTAGGAACGCATATGGCAACATGGGGGCTATGCCCCAGATTCGCATTTGGGAGGGATATGCTTTTGGGGTTCAAATGGTACGCTTAGGAACGCATATGGCAACATGGGGGCTATGCCCCAGATTCGCATTTGGGAGGGATATGCTTTTGGGGTTCAAATGGTACGCTTAGGAACGCATATGGCAACATGGGGGCTATGCCCCAGATTCGCATTTGGGAGGGGATATGCTTTTGGGGTTCAAATGGAACGCTTAGGAACGCATATGGCAACATGGGGGCTATGCCCCAGATTCGCATTTGGGAGGGGATATGCTTTTGGGGTTCAAATGGAACGCTTAGGAACGCATATGGCGACATGGGGGCCATGCCCCAGATTCGCATTTGGGAGGGGATATGCTTTTGGGGTACATGCTGTGAGCCATGGGTGCCGAACGTGACATGTGTTGTGGCAGCATGACAGTGCATGGTTTGAGGTGTGTGCATGCTTGACATGGCCTGCATATTTGCTGTCTGTTGTGATTACTGGACATGGCATTGGACGCATCATTATGAGTGAGTGATAGTTGTGTGCCAGCCAACGTATTGCAGTTGTCCCATCTCCTTGGTGTGCGTGCTGCCCTGTGCCATGTGCATCACTGCAGTGCTCGGGGGGTGTGGCCCATGTTGTGTGTTGTTGCTCACAGTGTGTCGTGCGCTTAATTGACTTCTGGCACATGGTTGGTCATGGGCATGTGTCTTAGCGTGACTGCTGTATGTGTGGCAGCTGTGCGGATGACATGCCTTTCATGAGACTGGGGCTGACGGATGGGATGGATGGTATGTTGTATGTGCATGGTGTGTCTGAGTTTGATGGGTTCAGTGGTGTTCGTGTGCATTTATGTTGTTCCGCTCTGTTGCGTCTAGTGTTGTTTGTCTTACATAGGCGTAGTTGTGGGGTGTGTTGTTGACAGGCAGTAGGGGCTACATGGACAGGACTTCAATGGTGTTTCGGTTGTGTGTGATGAGTTGCACAGTGGCTGCCGTGTGGGACTATATTCAGTGTGGCTTGTGCATGCAGACGTGGCTCCTTGGGTGTTGCTATGTCTGTGATGGGTCATGTGGGGTGTGAGTCTGTTGTTCATGTCCGTGTGCACATTGTTCACTTGTTCGTGACGGTGGGCGGTGCTGCGTGTTCGTGTGCTACGTGACATGTCCCATGTGTTGGTCGTGTTATGGTCCTCATGCCTCCAGTAATCCAGCCCTGTCCAGTTTCCCACCTGCAAGTTGTTCGTGCGTGCACTGTACTGGATGCCACATGGCTCTAAGCGGGGGTGCTCCATGTTGCAGGTCTGTGGGGGTGGGGGGTGTTGTGGGTCGTGGGGTGGCTGGACACCCACTGACACCGATTGCTGTGGACCGTGATGTCTGCCTTTCGGCTGTCGTTGTGCACTGCGGTGGCTGACACGTGGCTGTGGGGTGTGGGGGATGCTCCTCCTTGCTGTGCTGTGGGACTGGGGCCTGGTGTGTGTTGTACTTGGGCTGTCCACCGTCCCACCCACTGCACTCTGTGTTCCTGCCACTTACCTGTTACTTGTCGGTTAGTGCAGCTGTGGCGGACACATGGGTGTGGTGGGTGCTCGTTGTGGCGCTTCTGGCATATTTGGGGACCTGTTGGTGGTTACGTGGCTGGCTTAGTGTACACATGTCCCCACGCATCTTACAGTTGTTCGGTTTGGGCTGTGTGTGGTAGTGTCTGTTGCATGTGTGTGTGATGTGTTGTGTATTGTGTGCTGGACATGGGGGTGTTTGTCCCTGGGAGCTGTGGCATGGTGGTAGTGCATGTGAGTACATAGCGGTGTGCTGGTATACATTAGTTTGTACTTACCAGCCTCCACTCCCCCTGCTAATCCGGCGAGGATCTCCGGATGGATTACGACTCGCACCTTCTCCTCCCACGCTTTGAAGGTCTTAAAGAGCGCGGGATTCCCTCCGCCAGTGATGGCAGCCAGCTCTCTGTTTTTGCCCTCCTTCTTCTTGACCAGGCTCTTTACGTCATTCCAACGTTTGTTAATCTCGACTCTGTTCCTGGGCAGGGTCCCGACTGCATTGACCTGGTCTACGATCCGGTTCCACATTCTGTTTCTGGTGGCTAGTGGTGTGTGCTGGACCATGTTCCCATAGATTTGTGGGTACACCTTGATGATCTCGTCGACCATGACCGTCAGCTCCATGGGCGTGAACTTGGGCATTCTTTGTGGTGCCATGATGTTTGTGGTGCTGGTGCGGTGTGTGTTGTGTAATGTGCAGGGGGTTTGTGGTGCCGGTGTTTGGTGGTGGTGGTGGTGGTGGTGGTGGTGGTGGTGGTGCCGGTGTTTGGTGGTGGTGGTGGTGGTGGTGGTGGTGGTGATGTGTGCGTTTCTGTGGTGTGCTGCTGTCCTTGCTGTGTCACTGTGTCCTCTCCTCTCCTCTCTGGTTTGCAATGTAGCAAGGGGTTGTGGTCTGTGGGAGTGCTGCTTTTGTACTCACCTATGTGGGTGTGTCCTCATGGTCTGTTGTTTTCAGGTGTGTTGTGTCTGGGGTTCTGGCCTTTGTATTTTTTGTTTGTCCGGGGGGTGTTTTCGGGATGTGTACTGTGCTTGTGTATTTGTGCGTGCCTTGCTGTGTGGACTTGTTGGCCATGTTGTGTGCTATTGGTTTTGTGTGCGGATGGTTTCTGTGCAGGTACGTTGGCGCCATGGCTTCTGCCGTGTCGATTATCATCGGCGTTGTTTGCGCTGGCGGGCGGTATATTTGTGGTTTTCCGCGCTCATGTAGGTGCGATCGTAATTTCACGTGCGGTGTGTCGGCCGTGAGGGCGGGCGGTTTTCTGTTGTCGTGCGTGTTTCCGTCCGTGGCGGGCGGTTTGACTCCGACTCGGACGTTGGCGGGCGGTATTTTGTGTGCTTTTTCCGCCGATGGCGGTTTTCGGTTTGTGTAATCGTAATGGCGTGGTCGGTGTTCAGGCGGTGTGTGCGGGCGGATTTTTGCCGCTTCCATGCCTGGCGGATTTATTTACGCCGGGTATCGTAATGTGCCCCTAAAACTCATAAAAATTATTTAACTTCCCACACTTTACCCCAATAACCCCCACAACCCACAGCTGAAATTAAACTGTAAAAAATGTATTACACAATTAAAACTTATTTTCAATTAAAAAACTAATAGTATTCAACAACTAATTATAAAGTAAGTAAAATTAATTTACTCCCCACACTGTACCCCTATAACAATAAAACCCACACACAAAAAACTATAAACAAATACCCTAATTAAATATAAATTAATTAATTAATATTAATGATCAACAAATTTTTATTAATTAAACAAAAATGTACTTCCCACCCTTTACCCTTATAAACCCCACAACCCACACCTAAAAATAATTACACAAATTCCATATTCAATTTTCAATTAATTAATTAATATTAATTAACAATTAATTATTAATTAATTAAACATAAAGTACTTCCACCCTTTACCCCATAAACCCCACAACCCACACCTAAAATATATCACACAATTACCATAATTAATTATCAATTAATTAGTTAAAATAAAATTAACAACTAATTATTAATTAATTAAACATAAATTACTTCCCACCCTTTACCCCTATAAACCCCACAGCCCACACCTAAAATTAATTACACAATTTCCGTAATTAATTTTCTATCAATTAATTAATATTAAGTAAGAACTAATTATTAATTAATTAAAAAGAAATTACTTCCCACCCTTCACCCCATAAACCCCACAACCCACACCTAAAAAAATCACACAATTACCATAATTAATTATCAATTAAATAGTTAATATAAATTAACAATTAATTATTAATTAATTACACATAAATTACTTCCCACCCTTTACCCCTATACACCCAACAACCCGCACCTAACTTTTTTTACACAATTATCATAATTAATTAATTTATATTAATTAACAACCAATTAATAATTAATTACAAATAAATTACTTCCCACAATTAACACTATAAAATCTAAATTAAATAAATAAAAAATTATCATTAATTTATTATATTTAAATTACTTCCCACCCTATTCCCCTTTAAGCCCACAACGCGCTACGGAACTAAGAAATGCAAAATTTAAATGAAATAAAATTCATAACTACTAAAAATTTAACACATATATTAAAAAACATAAACAATACTTATACAAAAAAACATACATCACATACATTTAAAATATAAACTAAAATACATAACACTAATTATAAAATCGATATTTTAAAAATCTATATTTTTGCAAACAATATTAATGACTTCTATATTTTTAAAAACAATATTTCTTACCTTAAATTCGATATTCTTGACCACGATATTCTTGCTGTCGATATTTCTGAATCACGATATTTCCAACTCGATATTTGTGTAAGTCGACATTTCCAACTCGATATTCTGTCTCAGCACCAATAAAACCATTAAACCAAGGAGGAATTGAGGTATTAGTATAAAAAAATATTACATTGAAGCAAATAGACTACTGGAAGACCCCAATTGCTCTGAGCATTACATCCATGACAGGTAGAAGGCAGTAATATAGGAGAATCATAAAAACATACAGGAGTGGATCATCAAAGGGTTATTTGAATATGAGGAATCTCAGCAGGAACACATCCATGAGTACCTGCAATTTACTTTATTCCAAAGTTCCACAAGGACAAAAGATATCTTCCAGGATGTCCAATGGTGTCCTCTTTAAGAAGTCTATTGGAAACAAAATCAGAGTAAATTTTTTGTCCTACAAACATCTGTAAAGACGTTACCCACTTACATGAAGGACTGCAGTGATTTCCCACTGAAAATATTCAATATTCCATGGCAGAATGACTCCTGGCTAAAAACATTGGTTGTAAGTTAACCGTACATGTCGATCAAACATAAAGATGGGGTAAGAGGCTGTGAACATTTTTTGAAAGCTCAATCACTTCTCCATCTAATACATACACACTGTTCTTGACCATGGCTCAATACTGCCTCATGCACAATATTTTCATGTTGCTAAACAAATACTGTTGCAAAACATGCCATACTCCAATTGGCATGATATTTGCTCAAACCTATGTCATTATCCTGATTGAATGACAGGGAGAAAACTAGTATGGACTCTTGAAAATGAATACAATTCTGAACACTTCATAAATTGGTAAAGATAATGAACTGTGAAAGATATCTGGTTGAAAACATAGTTATATTGGAAATAGACTGCAGCTAACCCTCTGAAATGGAGCAGTCCAGATGGAGAGATGATCATTATTAAAGAGAATTGCAGTACTAAGAAGAGTTATTAAAAAGAAACAATAACTTCCTTACAAAGGTTTAAGAACAGATGATACTCAGATAAAGTACTATAATTGCAGCAATGAGAGGTGAACCCAAACAGAGATAGGAGCTATTGATTCCCAAAGCAAAGAAGAATAAAAAGGAACCTCCTAGAATGATCACAAATTGCAGCAAGCAATCAAAAGCAATTCAAAGAATCGTGAAAATGGTTTGGAGCATCTTGCAATTGGATGAAGTCTTTAAAAGTATAGTTTGACCACACTTAGATGTAACATACAGAAAGTTAAAGTTACTCAATGATATTTTAGTAAAGAACAAAATAAAAACCACAACAATCACAAGTAAAACAAGTAGACAAAGTGGTTCTTAACTCTGCAGCAGTTGTAAAGTCTACAAATACAGCAATCAGGTGAAAAAATATGCAGCACCATATCACGCAAAACAAAAGAGTAACAAGACTATCATGGTCAAGACAGACTTTGTAGTGTACATACTTGAACAAAATACAAAAAGAGTTGCCTCTAGGTGGGAAGCACTCCCAGGTGGAAATTACCAGAAAGGGACTTTGTTCATGGCGGCAATCCTTTTAAAGACATTTTTGAATGTGAGTGCCGGCGGCGACCCACTTGGGTTTTACTGAACCACCAGTCCCAGGAAGCATTGCTTCAGGTGGTTCACCTAAGCGTTATTATTATGGGGATTCACTGGTGGTTGCCGCATGCCGGCACGTCACATGGTCTGCCACTGAAGAGGGCGTTGGCCCGAAACGCGTCTGGCAGGTAAACCAGAAAGGGACTTTGTTCATGGCGTGTGCCCTTGCTTTGGCGTAATTTCCACCTGGGAGTGCATCCCACCTAGAGGCAACTCTTTTTGTATTTTGTACAGCGGCCTGCCTGGTCGCGGGATTGCACCACCGCAAAACACTTGCGGGTCCGCGGCTGCTTTATTGGGGCAGCTAACTGTGGAACAGGAGGTGCCTGTTATGTGCAGGGGTGCCAGCGCGAACATCGGCAATCCTTTTAAAGACATTTTTGAATGTGAGTGCTGGCGGCGACCCACTTGGGTTTTACTGAACCACCAGTCCCAGGAAGCATTGCTTCAGGTGGTTCACCTGAGCGTTATTATTATGGGGATTTACTGGTGGTTGCCGCATGCCGGCACGTCACATGGTCTGCCACTGAAGAGGGCGTTGGACCAAAACGCGTCTGGCAGGTAAACCAGAAAGGGACATTGTTCATGGCGTGTGCCCTTGCTTTGGCGTAATTTCCACCTGGGAGTGCATCCCACCTAGAGGCAACTCTTTTTGTATTTTGTACAGCGGCCTGCCTGGTCGCGGGATTGCACCACCGCGAAACACTTGCGGGTCCGCGGCTGCTTTATTGGGGCAGCTAACTGTGGAACAGGAGGTGCCTGTTATATGCAGGGGTGCCGGCGCGAACATCGGCAATCCTTTTAAAGACATTTTTGAATGTGAGTGCCGGCGGCGACCCACTTGGGTTTTACTGAACCACCAGTCCCAGGAAGCATTGCTTCAGGTGGTTCACCTGAGCGTTATTATTATGGGGATTTACCTGTGGTTGCCGCATGCCGGCACGTCACCTGATCTGCCACTGAAGAGGGCGTTTGCCCGAAACGCGTCTGGCAGGTAAACCAGAAAGGGACTTTGTTCATGGCGTGTGCCCTTGCTTTGGCGTAATTTCCACCTGGGAGTGCATCCCACCTAGAGGCAACTCTTTTTGTAACTTATATTTATTTCTCTATTTCTGAAAACTGATTGGTTGATAGTACATGAAAAAGATGATTACTGATTAGTGCACTAGGACCTTACCTGTACTATTTAATATTAATATGCATGTTTCCAATATGGAGATTTGGACTTTGCAGTAATAGTGGTTTCAATCTATAAGAAATTGCTCAGTGCACAGCCAGGGACAATTGGATCGAATTTAACAGAAATTAAGGTATATGGTGAGAATGGCCATGGAAGTAACTTTCATGACAAAACGGACTGTGAAAATAACGATGTGCTCAAGAAATTAGCTTCTTTCATGGATAACCGAGTCGGGTTGTACTTGAAATACATTGTAACAGTGATTTTGTAGTGGTCTATCTTCCATGTCTATAAGGGCATGCATATGAGACTTCAAAAAAATAGCGTTCAACATTGTATTTATGTTTGGAGAAAGGTCTTTAACCTGTTAGCTGCTGAATTGAACCTTTTCTTTATGAAGTCCTGCTTGTGCTGGTGCTTGCTTTCATTCGGCACATAGGAAAACACTCACACCCAAACATAGCTCAGAAAGGATGGCCCTAGCCTGTCATATACTAAAAGACTTTGTTAGAAATAGGCAAAAGGCTTTGTCACTTTTCGAGCTCTGCATGCGCAGAACTGTCCTAGTCATGTGCTTAACATTTTGCTAGAAAAACAGACATTTGAGGTGGGCAGATTTAAAGCATCATTGGTGTCTTAGATGCACTCCATAAACAAGAGCAGCTCTCCATCTAAACCTGGGTACTCCCAGAGTTGCTAGCCTTGATTTGCCTAATTTATGCAGCACTCTAAGGGGCCGATTACGATGGCGGACGGAAAAGCACTCTGACCGCCGTGGCAGCGGAAATTAACTGTCCGCATGTACCGGGGCAAAACCAGCGGTCAGATTAGGATGCACTGCCAGAAAAATCCGACCGCGGCGGACGGATTCCACGAAACTCCGCGGGAACATCCGGAAAAGCTGAAAATCCGTCTGCGGCGGTTGGATTTGCTGCGGAAAGACCAAAAACCGCTGTTCGCCAGCGGAATGACCGCAAGTGAAATTACGATACTATGGCGGTGCCAGCGGAACGATTAGTTGTTTCTGACCGCCGCGATCGCAACAAATAATGAATGGGAGAGCCGGCGGAAGGACTATTGCATTTCGACCGCCGCGGTCGCGCGGGAAGAGCAATGGCGGTTGAAAGCAACCACACAACAAGGCTACCAAGTGTGGCTGTATATCTGGCTCAGCCTAAAAAAACATCTAACACACCCCAATGACACATCCCCATTGCAAGTTAAAAATACAAATCCCAGGTCAACCCAGACAACACACCTGACATGAATACTCCATTTTGACCCACCCACATAGCTGAGTATAAAACCAGCCCCTTCCCTGCCCAGAATCTTTTGCACAACTCCAGCACTGAAGGGCCCAACCCGCAGCACAAAGGAGAGGCAAATCAACACACATCACACCATCACAACCACACACACACTTCACACATCTCCACCACCACCTTCCCACCTGCACTTTTCACCCATTTGCACATCACACACCATGGCACAGAAAAAAATGCCAAAATTCACAGACACTGAGTTGTCAGTCATGGTAGATGAGATAATCAGAGTAGAACCACATTTGTTTGGAAGCATGGTCCAACAGACACCAGTAGCCAGAAAAAATCAGATGTGGGAAAGGATAGTCAACAAAGTCAATGCAGTAGGGACCACCCCGCGCACCATGGAAGGACATCAGGAGGAGGTGGCATGACCTTAAGACCAGGGTGAAAGAGCATTCGAACAAGAACCATGAGCTGGCTCAGAGGACTGGCGGTGGCCCTCTCATTCCACCACTAACATTCAACGAATGCGAGGAGAAGGTGCTTGCCATACTGCATCCAGAGAGGATCACAGGAATACCCGGGGGCGTGGAGGCTGGTAAGTACCAACAAATGTCTCCTATTACACTGCTATGTACTGTCTTGCACAACTAGAAAGCTACACTTCCTAAACACAAATGCACTTACGTACAACACACTCTTCCTAACACATGTCTCACACATCTAACATTTCCTTCCTCTGAATCACACCAAAGGTAGCTAGCAATATTTCCATGGGGGCATGTGTACAGGCAGCCAGCACTACAACTCCCACCAGGCCCCCTTGTCCCACAGCTGAGCAGGATGGTACACTCCTCCCACTCATAACCATGTGGCAGCCATTGCATTGCTCACCTTCACCTAACAGGTAGGTAGCCTTCTGAACAGGGAGGGGTGTTTGTGGGTGGGAAGCCTGCACTACAACTCCCACCAGGCCTCCTTGTCCCACAGCTGAACAGGATGGAGCACTCCCCCCCAACCATGTGGCAGCCATTTCATTGCACTCATCAAACTTACAGGTAGGTAGCCATCTTAACAGGGAGGGGTGTTTGTGGGTGGGAAGCCAGCACTACAACTCACCACAGCCCCCCTTGTCCCACAACTGAGCAGGATGGTACACTACTCCCACTCATAACCATGTGGCAGCCATTGCATTGCTCACCTTCACCTAACAGGTAGGTAGCCTTCTGAACAGGGAGGGGTGTTTGTGGGTAGGAAGCCTGCACTACAACTCCCACCAGGCCCCCTTGTCCCACAGCTGAGCAGGATGGAGCACCCCCCCCACACATGTGGCAGCTATTTCATTGCACTCATCAAACTTACAGGTAGGTAGCCATCTTAACAGGGAGGGGTGTTTGTGGTGGGAAGCCAGCACTACAACTCCCACCAGGCCCCCTTGTCCCACAGCTGAGCAGGATGGTACACTCCCCACACCCAGAACCATGTGGCAGCCATTTCATTGCTCTCCTCAAACTTACAGGTAGTCAGCCTTCTCATGCTCTCTTGTCTCACCCCTGAGCAGGATGGAACACTCCCCCCACCCAGAACCATGTGGCAGCCATTGCATTGCTCCCCTTCACATAACATGTAGGTAGCCTTCTTAACAGGGAGGGGTGTTTGTGGGTGGGAAGCCTGCACTACAACTCCCCACAGGCCCCCTTGTCCCACAGCTGAGCAGGATGGAGCAGTCCCCCCCACCTAGAACCATGTGGCAGCACTGTGTCACCGAACAGTAGGTAGTCAGTGCATGCACCCTGCCATCCTTCTAAAAAACATGGAGCCAGATGACCACACCAGCACTCACATGTCAGCCAACTTGGTATAGATCCAAAAACCACATCCAGTGTGCAGACAGCTAAGCGCACGTAACTGTCACAGAAATTAAACTTTGACTCACCAAGTCACATGTGAAAGTAATTCATGGCACAATCATGCACAGCACAGAATGCAATTTGTAAGTGCCATGGTGTCAGTGCATGAAGCCCCATATGAACACGAAACATGCATGGTCAATCTGACAAACAAAGTAAAGTACATTATATGAAAAGGGTATGTATAACATTCCAATGGCTAGTTCTTGCTTAGCTGAAATTGATTCCATGAAGAGCAAACAAAAAAGACGCATTACATAAAGTTGATGTGCTGCAAGTTGTTAGATATTGACATGTCCTTGTAATCACAAAATCTGTACGTGGCACATGGTTTCAATTTACATGTCACACCATGGACAAGTAATGTATGTACCTCAACATCATGTCATGATGCTCAGTATCTTGCTGCCATACCAAGTGATTGCAATGTAAAGTGTTTGGTGTATCAAATGTAACATCCAAAAGTCTAACACCAAGCTTATGGAGTGCACTTCAATGACCATTTAACCTCTGTTCAACAGGAGATCCACAAGCAACTGCAGGAGAAAACCCCACCAACCTGCAGAGCCTGTCTCACCCCCCAGAACATGAACTCTCGGATGCAGACTCCCTACGTTTCTCGGATGAGGAGCAACAACCTGGCCCCTCCGGACTGCCAGGGCGCACCACGTCTCAGGCCCTCATTGTCCCCACTACCACCACCACCACAGCAACAAAAACAGGGCTGACCCCTGCTACAACGACCTGTGCGGCCTCCACCACCACCATCACCACTGCTGCCTGCAACACTCTCCCTGCCTCAGTGGTTACCAACACCACAACACAATCAGAGGATGCCAGGGGGAGTGTGTCGGTGCGTCCAGTGCCAACGCCACAGGTCCGTGCCAGCAGGGCAGGCAAGAGGGCAACTGGGGGACAAATACAGGATGACACTGAGACCGAAGCCCTGGCCACCATCGCAAGAGTCCTTGGGGCATACGAACAGAACCAGGGACAGATGGGCCAGGTTGTGGAAGAAGTGCGTGAGCTCCGCCTGCTGCTGAGGTCCATGGACACACATATGGGCCAACTTGTGCACCTCATGGGCCAGCTTGTGGGTGTTCTGAGGGACAGACATGCGGCCCAAATGACAGCTCAACCCCCCTCCAGTGGCCCGCATGCTGATACTCCCACCACCTCAGCTGCAGCCACAGAGAGGGGTGAGCTGCAACAAAATGACTTCTCAGACACCGCTGAGCCTGCAGCAGAGGGCCCCCTGCCAAACGCACGAGGGGCCGTCCGAGAAACACCAGGGGAGGATCACGTGGCCATGCACCATCCAAAGGCAAGTCGCTGAGCCAGCCATGATGGCACCTGTGTTCCCCCTGACATTGACTTTGTTAACTATCCTTACCCACATTGCCATGTTGATGGCAGGAGTCTGTTGGACTGTGTGACTACATCAATGTGGTGACTACTCTATTTGTCTCATTTACCATCACTGACAACTCATAAATTCACTTGGCACAATTTTTTAAATAATCACTTCTCTGTCACAAATACTTATTGTAAATAAACACTCTTTACACACCTATGTCTTTGTGTCAGCTCCATGTTTATCACAGTATGTATAATGTCAACTCAGATTCCAATGTACCACACGCTCTGATTGTGACGAGGCATTTAGAGGGTGAAGGAACCTAGAACGACACAAGAGAATGACATTTACTTGTCAGGTGATGCCATTACAGCTAAAACACACCACTAGTCATCAACGTACAAAAACCAGCACACATGGCGATTTTCTTGCTACTGCACTGTCTTAGATACAGGGAGGAGAACATGGCGGCCGTGAGTTAAGCGGTCGTCTGCCTCCGGTGGCGCCTTCGTCCCGCACGCTTATGTAGCAAGCAGAGATGGGTAAAATTGGCAAAAATTACTCTCTCGTGGCCCCCCCTCACGATTGTCTGGAGTTTTGACTCACCTCACGTGGACGGGGGATGTGTATCGGCGAATCTGCAGACCTCCCGCGCTGGTTTCTTGCCACCCTGGAGCTGAGGAGGGGCCGCAGGGCGGCCGCTCGCGGACTCCTCCGAATTGAGCTCGGAAGAGGCAGTGGCAGCACAGGGAGAGCTGCCGCACCACCCACGCTGGAAAAGACAGTCGACGTAGAGGAGACGGGCAAGTGGTTGTCGGCGGAGAGGTGGGGGTTTGCTCCGGTTGTCCCATCTACTTCGTGCCCATCGCTGCAACAAAACGAGGTATTGGGGAGTCAGAAGGAAGGGGATACACCGACAAGCGAAGCGCTTGTGCCAGAGGTCGGTAAGCTTTTCCTGCCTTTCCTCCATAGATCACAGAATCATCCAGGGCAGACCTTAGTGAGACAGGAGGGGGGAACCTCTGAGACCAGCGCAATACAGCCAGAGCACAGTATAGCTCCGGGTAGCACTAAAGCTACCGGAGTAAAAACCCCGACAATAAAAACTGTTAAAAGAGGCAGGAAGCGAGGAGGAGCAGTGCAGGGGTCCACTAAAGGGAAATCCCTTGAAAAATCCCTCGAAAAAAAATACATCAAACCGCCCTTGGAGGGCAAACCCAACACACCAAGTAGCGTGATATATAGGAAAGGGGGTACCGCCTTGGAAACAGAAACTGAAGATAGCTCTCCTTTTCAGTCCTGCGAGGTTAAGGGCAGAAGTATCAGAGCTAGCAGAACGAAGGGTAAATCCCTGGACTCTAGAGTAAGGATTACCCCCTCATTAAGGTCCTATTTTAAAATCTATCCACAGGTTTTGGCCGTGGTAAAACAGAGGGAGACCCTCAGGAAAAACTCTGAGCAGCCACAAATAGTCCAACAGCCTTTCAAGGGAACCATGGAGGAGATAGAGAAAGCGAATACTCCTACACCTGCTACACAACTCGAATCATTAAGTAACCCTGAGATTTCGGGAATAGATACAACCCTGATCCTAGGTGAAGTCAGCGGTCATGCTAGAGGAGAAAGCATTACCGCTGAAGACGCAGAGGCCAGTGGCAGCAGTCATGGCAATGGTAATGGCATTGGCGACAGGGTTTGTAGCAGTGGAGAAGGGGGGAAAGCCTCGCCAGTACATGAGACGGTGGGTTCTTCTGTGGCATCCCTGGAGGCTCTTTTTTCTTCCCTTTCTATGGATATCAGAAAGGGATTTGCCGTTTCAGAAACGAATCAGGGGGAGATCAGGCTCTTCTGCGAGTCTCTTGAGAAAAAACTCGATCTTCTTAACTCTAGGACTGTAGCTTTAGAAAGTTCAGTGGAGGAGCTTAAAGACGATCTGGGAGTAGCTAAAGCTGATATTTCGACGCTCAAGAAGGAAGAGACTGTGCTCTGTGACAGATTAGAAATGTTAGAAAACAACTCCCGGCGTAACAATCTACGTTTCCTGAAGGTCCCTGAGGGGAAGGAGGTGGAAGATCTTAAAGCTTTTATCGTTACCCTCATAAAAGAATCGGTCCAGATTGAAGAGTCGGAGGAAGATTTGATGAGGGATATACAAAGGATTCACAGGGACCCCTTCAGGAGGCACCCTAACCGGACAAAACCAAGAAAGATTTTAATAAACTTTCTCACTTTCTCCCTGAAAGAGAAGATTCTAAATTCTGCTTTAAAGCAGAAATCATTGAAACCAGGAGACTTCGCTTTTGAAATACGCTCGGATCTAGATCGAGTTACTCTAGACCGACAATGGGAGCTAGGCAGAAAAATGGATGATTTTAAGAAATTGGGGGCGGTCGTCCAATTAAAATTCCCTGCACAACTAAAAATTATGCACAACAATAAAATGTACAACTTGAAAACAGTGCAGGAGGCGGAGGAGCTTTTGGAAAATGTAGCCAAAGTTTCCAAGTAGTTTTAACTGGAGTGTCACATCACATATTCACTATTGTCTTTTAGGTTCACTAGGTTCACAAGGGAAGAGTCGTTTATGATAAATACACCTGCAAACCTTCACCCATCCGAAAGGCATGTATGAGGTATTCAGGGTATTCAGGGTCAGGAATTGGGCCAAACAATATAGATATGGGGGTCACAATATTAGAATTGCTTAGATTTTTAGCAGCTTGCTTATTATTTTTGCGAATAGTAATAGCTAGGGACGGGGTAGGGTGCCCCAGTAGGCAGAAATCTGGACCTTCAGTCCAGGTAAATAGGGGTAGGGTTCTCCAGGGAGGGCTTCAAGGGATGGGTAGAGGGGGGAAAGGGAGCACGGAGGGAGCATTGGGGTAAAAAAGGAAAACATTTCTCATTCGCCTCTTGGCTTAGTTTATTTTTGGACTATCGCTGGTTATGGCTCTTGGTTTGGGGTCAACACATGGTGGGATCAGGCATACTCAGGGACTCGCTTTTTAAACCACCATGAGAATGCTACAGTGTTTATCCTGGAATGTTAACGGCCTCCGGGTAAAAAATAGGAGGGCAAAAATCCTTCAATACCTAAAAGACTCCCCAGCTCAGATAATCATCCTACAGGAGACACATCTCCTGAGAGAAGAAATAAGTGGGATCTTTGGAAAGCTCAGATGGGTGGAGCATTGTGTTAGCTCAAGTCAAAGCGCTAATATTAGGGGGGTAGCTATTCTGGTTAAAAGACAAGCAAATGCTCGTCTTTTAAACGCTATGACAGACCCAAGTGGCAGGTGGGTCATTGTCAAGCTATCTGTTATGGGTTATCTCTTAACAGTAGTAGGTTATTATGGCCCTAACCAGGACGACCCCTCCACTCTGAAAACCATTTTTGCGAATTTGTTGGGATTTACAGATCCGACTATTTTGGCCGGAGACTTCAATATAGTTCTGAATCCCCAAATGGACAAATTCCCAAGTAGCAGGGCAAATGTTCTGTCTAAATCCAGGTCATACCTCCAGACGATGATGAGGCAGAATGCCCTAGTTGACATCTGGAGAGAAAGGTCGGGCTCTCAATTAGGTGTCTCTTTTTACAATCGTAAATATGGACATAAATCAAGGATCGATTACATCTTGATCAGTAATGACTTGAGGGGCAAAATTAAAGATATAGGTTACCTGACTCCCCACCTGTCAGACCATGCGGCGGTATGGCTGGACTTAAATCTGACAGAAAAAGAACCACCGTACACTTCTCTTAGACGACTCAGAAGCCTGCTATTTATCTCAGGAGACAGAGGGGCATATTAGCAAGAACGGCGTTAAAATTATCGCAACTTTAGCGGCAGGAAACTGCCGCTAAAGCGGCGATAATGGGCTTGATAATATGCCCTTGAGAATTCCAATAGAAGCCCATGTTGACACCAGAACATGGGCTAAAGCGGCAATAATTTTAACGCCGTTCTTGCTAATATGCCCCAGAGTTCTTTTTAAATGTAAATGTAGGTTCGGCAGAGATCTCAGTAGTGTGGGACGCCTGGAAGTCCTACTTGAGAGGTTTAGTGACAAGCAGGACCACCTTCAAGAACAGGCAATATAGGGAGGAGGTTGCACACACTGAGATTGAAATGAAGGTGGTGGAAAGGAGTATGAATAATGAGGCCGACCCAGTAAATCGCCAGGTATATCTTGCGAAACTGGGAACTTTGAAGGATCATGTGGAGAGTATTATCCAGATGAGGATCTCTAAAAAATGGGAAGCGAGTAAGCTTGCCCATTTTGAATATGGTGAGGGCGCTAGCAAACTCCTAGCATGGAAGGCCAAGACTGATAGGGTACGAAATCTCATAAAACAAATTGATAATGAATATAATAATACATCGGTAGTCAACGATGAAGAGATTGGAGAAGCCTTTTTTACCTTCTTCCAAGATCTATATGATGAAGATAACGCGATAGATAGCAATGGTGTACGAGAGTGGCTAAGCCGGATTAATATTACTTCTTTAAACTTCTCCCAACGGCAAAACCTGGAGCTTGAGATATCTCAACAGGAGGTCAGGAAGGCCATTTCTGCCTGTAAGGCTGGTAAAGCCGCTGGGCCTGATGGCCTCCCTGCAGAATTATATAGACTCTTGGGAGAGGCGATAATTCCGACCATGATAACTCTTTTCAATAAAATACTAGTTGAAGGTGCTAGACCTCCTACTTCGTGGGGAGAAGCCATCATAACATTGATTTTAAAACCAGGGAAGGCTGCAGTTAATTGTGGGTCATACAGACCTATTTCTCTTTTAAACACTGACTATAAGGTTTTCACAAGAATTTTGGCCGATAGGCTGGGTGCGGTGGCGGGTGGTTTGTTGCATGCAGACCAAAAGGGTTTTTTGAGAGGTAGGAATCTGTTTGATCTTACCCATGATTTTATTGGTGCTATTGATTTGGCCTCTACTTTTTCACTGCCTTTGGCAGCAATGACATGAGATGCCACTAAAGCATTTGATAGGGTCAACTGGAACTATCTAACGGCTGTGCTAGAGAAGTTTAACTTTGGGACAAAATTTTGTCAAGTTATAAAGCTCATATATAGTGACCCTTCGGCGAGGCTTTTGGTAAATGGGAAATTGACCAAATCTTTCAGGATCAAGAGAAGAACTAGGCAGGGTTGCCCCCTCTCCCCGCTCCTATTTGATATCTACATAGAGCCTTTTGCTCAACGTCTCAGGGAGGAGACGGGTATTATGCCATTTAAATTTGGAACATGGGAGAGGAAGGTAGTCCTGTATGTGGATGACGTTCTAATTCTCACATCCGATTTGGAGTTGGCTTTTCCTCACGTCATCCGCTTAGCACAGGACTTTGGCCTAGTCTCGGGTTATGAGATCAATGCAGGAAAAACTGAGATCATGTCATGGAATCTGCCGGGATGTCGATACCAAACCAAGAGCGAGATGAGATACCTGGGGGTGAAGATTGTCCAGAATATAGACAAGATTTCGGGGGTAAATCTTGCAAATGTCTCAAGGGAATGCCAGAAACTCAAGAAAACTTGGGCCCATCTCCCTCTGACTATTTTGGGTAGAAACAATTTAATTAAGATGGTAATTCTGCCAAAAGTTACCTTTCTTTTTAATACAATTCCCTTATATTTTGAGAAGCAGGCAATTGATAAGTTTCAGCAAGCTATTAATTCATTTGTGTGGGCTTGCAAAGCTACGAGGATATCCTGGAAAAAGCTTAGACGTAGTAGGGAAAAAGGGGGCCTCACGCTACTAGACCTCCAATATTATGCCTGGGCCTTCCAGCTAGCACACTTAAGAATGCTGCTGAAATCCCCAGACTCATCAGAGAGAGGGATAATGTTTTTGACCATGTTAGATGGAGTGGGACTACCTCACGAGGGTTTTCTTTTCAAATACGGAGACCAAAATTTCTTTAAAAAAATTAAGCTGAAAGTCTTATTGTGTATGGCTCATACATGGGCCAGAATAAAGCAATGCACCGGCTTAGATTCTCCAGGGGTTCCGGATTGTTTGAAGGACAAACTTGCAGTCCCTCTTAAAACAGCGGGGTTTATGGTGTGGGGGGATTTGGCCGATGAGGGTTCTCTTCTGCCTTGGGTGTTGCTAGATGAAAAATTAGAGGAGGGTATGTCTAGATTCAAATACCTACAACTGAAGAGCTGGTCCCAGAGTCTTAAAAAACCTATAGGCAAAGGGAATATGCTGGAAGAACAGTTGGTACAGAGGCCGGCAGGGAAGAAAGAAGTATCCTTCTTTTATTGGTCTATTGAGGAGGTTATTGATGGGGATTTTAGACTGGCCGAAGAATTGTGGAGAGCTTTTATACCAGACATAGACTGGGTAGACCTGTGGCAAACCTCTTTTAGCACCTTGTTTACAGTTGTAAAGCCAGCCTGGTTTAGGAGAAACCACTACTTTACTACGCACAGGGCTTACCTATCTCCGGCTAGACTCTCTAAAATAGCCAAGGGTCTCCCTGTCAGTTGTAAGAAATGTGGCATGGTGAATGCCTCTGATATTCATATGTTTTGGGACTGTCCAGCCATCTCTGAATTCTGGGAGAAAATAAGAAACACTCTAGTCGACATTCTGGGCACCCCAGTTCATATTTCTCTCAGTCTTGTCATCTTTGGTATAACAAGTGGAGTAATAGGCTCGAGTAGGGGTTTCTTATTTTACGCTATCTTGCTGGCTAGACGAGAAATATGTACGAGATGGGTTGAGGCAAAATCCCCCACACATTCAGACTGGTTGTCCTCCTTGTATAAAACCTCCAAGACAGACTTAGCCAGATTGAAAAGTAATAGAAAGAAAGCCATCTGGGATTGTTTGATAAACTGGTCTCCTGGTTAAATCACTAATCATTTTCCTTAATGAGGTTAGGCATTATTATTTTGGACAATATTCTTTTATCCTATTATTATGCCTCTTGGGAAGCTCTCTGACTATGTTGGGCTTCGCCTTTCTTTGATCTCCAACTCCGACTTTGGGTGTGCCGTCAGCAACAGTCACTGGTTATGAGTAATCAGAAGAGAGTGCGACCACCCTCTCCTTGACAACGAGAGGTCAGCAACATGATGTGGGTTTGTTTGCTACCGGTAGGCGGGCGATATCTGCTGGGTTCCCACCTTGATGGCCTACGTCTCAAGAAACAGAGTAATGGTAGCGACATCCCATTTTTCTAGTTGTCTGGGGTCGGAGGCGAATGAGGACAAAAAACAAAAACAAAAACCAGCACACATAACAATGAGCAACAACATCAACATAGACATGAGGTACCTGGATAAAAATACCCTGTGCCACACACATCAGCCATTAGCCCAGAGCCAACAACAGCCAGCAGTCAAAAAGATCATCTATGCCTTGCCACTACCATCAAAGCCAACAGACAATGTCACTGTTGTACAATGTCACTTACACTCAAGGGAAGTAGTTGTCGATGAGCTGTTGACGCGGGTCAACACCTTCCTCTTCTCCACTATCGTCGTCACTGGGCATGTGTGGGTTTGCCGGGGGGGGGGCATCTGCTGCTCATCATCGTCCAGGAGCCGGGGGATCTCCTTGCGCAAGGCCAGGTTGTGGAGCATGCAGCATGCAACTACGATCTGACACACCTTTTGGGGAGAGTAGAGTAGTGCACCACCGCTCTTGTCCAGACACCGGAATCTAGACTTCAGAAGCCCAAAAGTACGCCCCACCACACGACGTGTCCTCCCATGTGCATCATTGTAGCGGCCTTCATCCGGGGTCCTTGGATTCCTCAGTGGGCTCAGCAACCAAGGCCAGTTGGGATACGCAGAGTCACCTAGGTGTGACATACAGAGAGCAATTTACTAATATAAACAGTAGCTGAGAACAGCATGTCACACATACAGCACACTACTTGACCCTGCATACTCACCAACAAGCCATGCACGCTCCGGATGCAGATTTGCCATTAGTTGTGGGATGATGCTGTTACGCAGTATGTAGGAGTCATGGGCTGATCCGGGAAATCTGGCACAGACATGGGAGATAATCATATCCGCTTGGCATACCATTTGCACATTAATGGAATGGAAATGCTTCCTGTTCCTGTATATGTGCTCACGTGCCTGTGGTGGAACCAGGCCAACATGTGTGCAGTCAATGGCGCCAACAACATTAGATATGTGGCAAAGGACATAAAAATCACCCTTCACAGCTGCCAATTCATGTCTCCTTGGAAAATGGATGGAGGGGTCCTTGTATGTCATCATTGCGGACAGGACATCACGTAGCACCATGCTGAACATCGCTTGAGACATCCCACCGTCGATGGCCACCGTGTACTGGAACGAACCAGTTGCAAAGAAATGCAAGGCCGCCATCACCTTAACTGTTGGTATCAAAGCAGTCGGATAGGTTCTGCGAGGCCTCAGATGGGGCTCCAACTGACCACATAGGTCTTGAAGGGTAAGGCGATCCAGACGGAATTTTCTTATGATGTCCTCATCCTCCATGTTCGCCAGCACTGGGAACGGACGATGCACATTTGGTCGTCTCCTACATAATATGAAAGGGGACACATGTCAATTTAATTCC
Source organism: Calotriton arnoldi (assembly GCA_963921515.1). Classification (NCBI taxonomy): domain Eukaryota; kingdom Metazoa; phylum Chordata; class Amphibia; order Caudata; family Salamandridae; genus Calotriton; species Calotriton arnoldi. The sequence goes on from CAWUFW010001590.1 coordinate 2,594,763, forward strand.
CCTATGAGATGTGTCAAACATCTTACATGTTGACTGACGCAGCGCCAAAAATGACTGGACTGTAACAACACCTTAACTCACAAGTCACATGCAGAGACACCTTGATCTCATGTAGTCGTACATGTGGTCAGTATGTACATACTGACTACCTCCAAAACAGATTCTGACTATGTGAAGGGTAAATGGTACACTCCTACATCTTGTGTCCCCAGCCCTGGGAGTAGTTGACACAGCACATGTTGGAAACAGCAACACTGCTGACTTCTACGTAGCTGCTGTACCTGCCACACCTTCTTGCTTAAGTTGCACAGAGCACAACTTTTCTACACAATGAGCACAGTGTGTGTAAGCTGATCAACTACCAAAATCAATACAGCAATGTGCACAGTGAAGTAGGCACATTATGTGGTCAGTCCATCATTACTGTGGGTTGATTAGCCATCTCACACATTGAGATGTTCACAAATATGAGACTCCATTACACACCAAATCTGTGTACATGCACACAAATATCATAGGTGACATGTGAGGAAGTACATGCCAATGCATGTAATCATGAGCACTGACATGGCATGTGTAGGCATCAGTGAGTTGAATGTCACACTAGCATTACATTTTGCAAACAGGTGCTGTAATACATTGTAAATGTATAGTGTTCAATGATTAAAATTGGCTATTGACATTGCTAGAGCATATTGTGTCCATAGGTGCGGTATGCGTGCTCTGCCACCGCAATCATGGTCATTGGCTGCAATTGAAAGATGCAGGATTGCGGTAGCGACCGCCTGGACCCCGCGGTGTGACACCGCCCATGCCAATGGCATTGCAGCCAATGGGAACCGCGATCGCGGTACTGCAATACATATTTGAAACCCGCGGTAGGCGTGCTCCGCTACCGCGGACCCGGGCATTGGCCACAATTGAAAGATGCAGGATTGCGGTAGCGACCGCCTGGCCCCTGCGGTGTGACACCGCCTATGCCAATGCCATAGCAGCCAATGGGAACCGCGATCGCGGTAGTGAAATACAATTTTGAAACTTGCGGTAGGCGTGCTCCGCTTCCGCGGTCCCGGTTATTGGATACAATTGAAAAATGCTAACCAGGCAGTCCAATTGCAGCAGCTGAGTACCACTGAAACAACCCCAGGGGCCTATAAATCTCTGTGAGAGAGCCACACATTTCACTTGCATTCAGACACTGCTGCCTGCCATTCTTCACCACCAACTGCTGCTGTTCCTGTATTCTGGACCCAGTGATGGCGAGAACTGAGAACATCAGGGCCCGTCCCTTCACCACAGAGGAGCTGGAGGTCCTGGTGGGCAAGGTCCTTGCACAGTATGGGAGGCTGTATGGTGCGCCAGATGTACTGGTAAGTGTTACTGAATAAAAGTTTGAGAGTGCTCAGAATGCTCACATGATGATGCTCTGCAGTAGTATGTGCCTGTGAGTGCAAGTCAATGTGCATGCATCCATATTTCTCCTATAGCCTGCTCCATACATGGCCTATTAAGAATTGCATTTGAGTATGTGGGGAGGATGGCAACATGGACACTTCTACAGCCCTTCTTCTGCAAAAAACAACAAACGTTGGTCTGAGACTGGTTAATGTAAATGTGTGATACACTGCCTAGCATGCTGACTTCATTTCAATGGGGTATGTAGCCTTATTTCCACAGATCCAAGACTGCATTGAAGGATGGGAGTGACATGCAGTGTATTTTGCAGCCATACAGTTACACTGCTGGTTTGAGTCAGTCGAAGTCTGAACAAACATTGCCTGTGCTATGTGATGTCATAGTCCATTAAGTCTTCACATGCTCATTTGTGACATTACAAATGTATTTTGTCCAGAGGGTACTGAATGATGTGTGTGCAGTTCTCAAATTGCCACTAGGTGATGTGTGCATTATGCACAAGAGTACAATGCCTGTGTGTAACACTCTTGGTGGTAGTTCACCTATGACACATCAGATAAATGTAATTTGGAGATGTCATCCTTCTATTGATTACATTATGTGTTCAGTCTCGCATGTGTAGGCACTGTTTACCCTCTCATATTGCACATGCATGTGATTTCTCTGATGGCTCACGTTTAACCTCAGTGTGAGTCCCTCTGGCCTGCACAGAAACTGCCCAATGTTACAAGGACCCATCACTAAATGGAATGAGTGAAACATATGTGTTGTCCACCACCCTATTTCTCAATGAGCTATCTTAGGCCTGAGGATAGCACAAGACAGGCCTCCACCTTGTGAGAAGAGTGTGAGAATGTCAGATCATGGCCCTAAATGTGACCACCATGACACATTTAGCCATTCACTGGTCAAGGACATTGAGGGGTGTGTGGTGTTATGACACAGTGAGTCAGCCCCGACACATCATTCCCAATGTATTGTATGTCATGCTCACTCACATACTGCATCAAAGATGAGGGTCATTTTCACATTGGTTGCTGTGCTGGAACTCTGCATGTGTATGAGATGGCCATATACTATGTCCATCATCATACATGTATACATTTCTGTGGGATTATCCGATGCAAGTGTACTACGTGTCATGCTGTATGGCCTCTGCTCAACATTTATGTATTAGTGTGCTATGTATTTTCATGCTCCTGTACTGACACAAAGTGGTACATAAAACAGTGTCCCTGAAACTTCCTCTTATTGTCTCCCATGCCTGCAGCTTAAGGTCCACCAGCGTAAGGCGATATGGAGGGCCATTGCATGCAAGGTGCGGGCTCTGGGTGTCTCCAACCGACGGCATGCACACTGTTACAAGAGGTGGGATGACATCTGCCGGCTGAGCAAAAACGTGGCAGAGATGACGCTGGGGGTGCTCCCTCGGAGTGGCAGGATGGCGCGCAGGAGCATGACTCCACTAATGGCCCGCATCTTGGCAGTGACACAGCCAGAGCTGGAAGAACGCTGGAGGGCCCATCAGCAGCAAGTTGGGGGTGAGTATTCAGCTAAGTGTGACTTTGGGTGTGAGTGACTGCATGAATCCCAAACGTGAGCCAGTGGGAAGCTCTGTGACGTCTCTAGTGTGATGCAATGGCTTCTAAGTGGCCTCTGTGTTGAGTGCAGCTGTTATGCATTTGTACGACATGTGGTTTCTCATGTGTTTAAAACCATGACCCTTGTCATTGACAAATGAGATGTGGCCTTGTGACATATTCTGCAGTATGAGTGTCATAGACATCACCTGGCAGTGAACAGCAGTGAGCATCATGTTAGTGTGCATTTATAGATGTGTGCTGTGCACAACATAAGATTTGTGACAACTACACAGCTGACACCAATGTGCAACTGTAGTTGTGCTTCAAAGCACAACATGGTGGATATGAGGAGCTTGTGGCCATTGCAAAAGGACATTTGGGAGTTTGTATCTGTGGTGTTCCCTTAAAGTGACTCCATATGTGACAGAGACAACATGTTTAGATATATACCTATCTCACCTACAGGTAGGTGTGCTTACAGAGAATAGAATGTTAGGGTATAAGGAGGCACAGGCCAGCTATTTGGCTGTGTCAACGCCACATGGGGCATTACTATCAACTATGCATGTTTCCATGCATCTTCTGATGATTGCATAAATGTTGCACATGCTGACTGTACATGGAGGAGGCCAACATGGGAGTATCATTTTCAGGTTTTGTGCTTTGCTTGCATATGATGTTTGTGAGTATGGCACTATACTGAACCTATGTCTTTGTCTCTTGCAGCATCTACAGAGGGCACAGAAGGACGGGGGACCGACACCAGGGGGGAGGCTCTGGAACGATTGCTACACATGAGCTCACTGACACTGATGTGACCAGCACCTCGGAGGGGGACAGGAGTGCCCTGGATGATTCCCACCCGGAAACACCAACCTCCACATCTTCAGACTCCAGCAGTGACTCCTCAATGTTGGTGGGCACCGGAAGTTCCAAATCTGCCTCTTCTTCCACCACATATCGTCCAGTGCCCACCCTCCCAGTTGCTCCTACAAGTGCTGTCCGTGCCCAGCCCTAGGAAGGGTAGAGTCTCCTTCACCCCAGGCACCGCTGCCCCTGCCCCTGTCTCCCCTGCTGCCCTCAGTGTGGAGGCGGTGGACCTTTTGCGCCAGCTGTGTGTGGGTCAGACTGCTCTCCTGAATGCCTTCCAGGATCATTTTTTTTTTTTTTTTTTTTTTTTTTGTCCTCATACTACCAAATCTTTTAATGGGATTCCTCCAATCACTCCATGCCAACCTTTACTAGCCCTTGGGAGAGGCAAAGAGAGAGAAAGGAAACTTTCCCTCCAAGATGATACCGTTACCTTCTCCCACTCCTGTTCACATTTCTAGGGGCCCCGGGATGTTACTTAGGAGGCCAGGACCGACGGTACATTGGCTTAATCATTGGACCCACTTTCCTTCTTTCTCCAGTTTAACAAAGCAGCCCAGATCTTAACTTTACTTCTTTGGTCACAAGCCATATCTGATTCACTAGTGTAGATAATGCTCTTCAAACATTCAGCAAAAGTCGGGGAGTTTCCGATTTCCACCCCTACAAATTTCTCTCCTTGCCAGGATTACCACATAAAATATAAAGTTGGATGCAGGTGCATTCACATGATAGTCATTCGATAGACCGAAGAAAATTAAACTGGTACTTACATCCATCGGTCTCTCCAGCACAACTTCCAGAAATCCACATACCTCCATCCAGTAAGATTTAATTCTTGGACATTCCATAAACATATGAATATCATCTGCTGCTGGATAGTTGCACCTAGGGCAACTATATACATTCCCTGTCACCTTAGATAACTTTTTTGGAGACCAATAAACTCTATAAGCAGTATACAAATGATTCCTCCTAAGTGCGGCTGGTTTTACTATAGCCTGCAACATAGAAAAAGAGTCAGACCATATTTTATAAACATCAGTTTCACTTTCTCCATATTCATCGCCCCACAATCTTATAACTTCAGACTCCCCATCATCCTCAGCATCTAATAGAGCCCGATACCAGAACGAAACCTCCCTTTTCCATGTGCCCGTCCTAGTAACTAAATCCGCTTTCAAATTTACCTCCTCCTTATGCCAATTCTGCATCGCCCACCATGACGATATCTGATAAAACTTAAACCTCGTCAGTGTTCCTCCGGTTAACCTGCAAAGTGCCTCCCAACTTATGAGCTTAGAATCCTCTTGCAGGTCACCCCAGCACCTTATACCTCCCATTTTTAGAGGCTGACTAAGTTGATCTTGTAGGCATTCCGGGGTGCCGGGGAATCCCAAACTGGGGCCTGTGCTGCATAATATGGAATTTTCATTCTTCTTCTTACATACATCCAAATCTTTAAAGCAGCTCCCAGAATCTTTAGCCTGACTTTTTTATAGAACTTCGGATCTCCATACTTGTATAGGAAATATTCCTGCCCTTGCTCCACATCTTTTAACATAGCCTCAAACAGTAGACCTAATGATGAGGAATCCGTTTTATTAGCCAACATCCTGAAGTTTTTAAAATGAAAAGCATAACAATATGTGAGTAGGTCTGGTAGTGCTAACCCACCTGCTGTAAGACCTCTTCTTAACTTTTTCCAGGCTATTCTAGGGCCTTTCGAAGCCCAAATAAAGGTACCTATTTTGCCTTGTAGCTTCGCTATATCTTCTATCCTAAATAAGAGTGGGACTGAATTATATAGAAAGGTGATTTTGGGTAGGATTATCATTTTTACAAGGTTAACCCTCCCATAGATGTTCAAAGGGAGGTTTGCCCATCGTGTAAGTAAACTAGCCACCTCTTTAGAAACCCTCTTCCAATTAACTTTGGGAATATCCTCTAGTTTCTGCACTAACTGAACCCCTAAATACCTCATTTGACTTTTTACCCCCTGACTTCCCCTTACTTGATTCCATTCCATTATTTCAGTTTTGTCTTTATTAATTTTATACCCCGAGACTTCACCAAACCTCTCTGCCTTCTCGATAAGTCTGGGGATTGCCTCTGCAGGATTTGTTGTGTATAGAAGCAAATCATCTGCATAGAGAGCAAGTTTAAGTTCTAACTTTCCCATTATAAAGGGGTGAATAATAGGATCTACCCTGAGCCAGCTGACAAATGGCTCAATATACAGATTAAATAAAAGTGGTGACAGAGGGCACCCCTGTCTAGTGCCTCGTGTAATATTAAACCAATCTGTCAGGGCCCCATTTACCAACACCTTCGCTTTAGGGCTAAAATATAAACTCTTCATCGCCTGAACAAAATTGTTAGGGAAACCAAAACTTTTTAATGTCTCCCACAGATATGCCCAGTTAACCTGGTCAAAAGCTTTTGCAGCATCTATTGCTACTATCGTCAGAGGAGCCTTCTTTACCTCAGCCATGTCTATGGCCCCCATTACCTGAAAAGTAAGCTCATTCAACTGCCTCCCTGGTATAAAACCTCTCTGATCTGAGTGAACTACTGCTTTTATAACCTTTGCCACCCGTGCTGCCAATATACCTGTAAAGAGCTTATAATCTGAATTTAATAAGGATATTGGTCTATAAGACTCTATCTTCTGTGGGTCTTTATTAGGTTTTAATATCAGGGTCACCGTAGCTTCTGCCCATGAACCTGGTGTGTTTTCACCCCCAATATAAATTTTATTAAACAGGTTCTTTAAAATTGGCACTACCTTATCTAAAATTCCTACATATAACTCAATTGGGAGCCCATCTGGGCCTGCAGCTTTTCCCCTGACCATTTTGTTGCATTGTACTCTAACTTCTTCTTCAGTAATACTTGCTTGCAACAATACCTTATATTCTTCTGTCAACTGAGGGAGCGTTGTTAACTTTAGATACTCCTGAACTACCTTTTGTCCTGGTCCGATATCCTCCTGATATAGATCACTCATAAAACTTCTAGCCTCCTCACGAATTTTATCATCCTCATATATTATTCCTCCTGACCCTCTTTTGATTAAAATCTTTATCAGGTTCCTTGCCCTATCCGTTTTCGCCTTCCATGCTAATAGAGAACCACATTTCTCTCCGTATGCAAAGTGCTGAAGCTTACTAGCTTTCCACCTATCCAAAAGCTTCTTATCTAAGTCAGCTTGAAATTCAGCCCGTAGAGTCTCCAACTCTTTTTCCAAACATGGTACTGTACTCAAGGTCTCCATTGATGCTTTCTGTAGTTCTATTTCTTTTTCCTTAATCTTACTTATCCTATCTGCTTCTTCATTTTTCAGAGCTTTCCTTCTTCCTATCATTATGGAACTAAGTATCCCCCTTATATAGGCTTTAAAAGCCTCCCACACTGTCTGTTCTTTGGCTGTGCCGTTATTAAAATTGAAGTACTCATCGGTTTTATCTCCTATCTCCGTAATCACTTCTTCATCCAATAACATGGTCCTATCTAGAGTCCACCTTTTTTGTATCTCTCTTTGCTTAAGCCCCAGGGCCATAGCTACTGCTGAATGGTCTGATAATATAGCAGGAATGTGGTTTATTACCTCGATATCCGAAAACAGCACCTGATCTATAAGAAAATAATCAATTCTCGAGTGATGCTTGTACTTTTTACTGTAGAACGTAAAATCTCTAGTTTCCCCATTCTTACTCCTCCAAATATCTAGCAAGTTAAAGTCTTTAATTATGTTTTTTTAACGCAGCAAACATTTTTGGAGGACTATTGTATTTTGCTTTTGAAGTACGGTCTCTCTCTTTGTTTAAAACCAAATTGAAGTCCCCCCCAATTATAATCGGTTCAGTAGTGTTCAACAGACTAACCTCAAGTTTTAAAAGTGCCCCTGGATTATCTTCATTTGGCCCATAATACGCTACGCAAACTAGAGGTGCTCCCCAAACTGTCAAAGTAGCCACCAACCATCTCCCTGACTGATCCGTGTCTTGCTTTACCACATTTATACCTGCATTGCTCCTTATGATCAGTGCTACTCCTCTAGTACTTCGTCTTTGGTCTGAACAAAGCACCTCCTGAATCCATCTTACCTTGCTAAACCCTTGTTTACACTCGTGGGCCTCTAGATGGGTTTCTTCTAAGAGACAGATATGTGCCTCACTGTTCTTCAAAAATTCTGTGACCCGGGACATCTTTCTCCTACTCCTCAATCCATTCACATTCCATGTTATTAATTTAACTTTATTTAGCCTATTCATCCTTACAACCCCTAGGCTCTTCTCTCGCAACTCTGAAACTTTAAGATTTGTATGAGGACTGAATTTTTTATTTTTTCCCCCTTGCTCCCAACACCCTGTGCTCCCCCATCCCACCCTCCCATAAGGAACCCTCCCACTATCCTTCGGCGATTAAAACCGCCTATTCAGGACCCTCCCTTTGCAGCTCGAAGCATCTACTCCTATAAATAAACCCACAAATACATATTAAACTATATTAAGTTCCACTAAACTTTTTATTGTTTATCTACTTTTATGTATATTTTTATGTTTTTTTTTCCCCTTCTTTTTTCCCACTATTATCTACACCGCATCCCTACCACCTCCTAAGCCCTAACTGCCCCTAATTTAATCAAATCAGTGTTATCTATCTATTATACATTCCTGAGTCTAAACTGGTCTAAATCTGATCTACTTCTTCATTTGGGCTAAGAAAATATCTACTTCCTCAGGAGAGCTAAAGTTATACATCTTGTTTAACCACATTATTTTTAACATGGCCGGAAATTTCATTTGAACCTGCGCCCCCGACTTCTGAGCTCAGGCATTCTAGTTCCAAGGTCCCACTGCCTTTGCGCCGTTCTCTTTTCAAGATCCGACCTGATTTGGTAGTTAACTGAGTCAAATTGTAAAGCAGTTTCTTTTAAAGCTCTCCCCAACACCAACTCTTTAACTGCATAGGTAAGGAAATTGATCAGAATTTTCCTTGGAGCTTTTCTGGCCGGATGTAATTTAAAAGGGTCTCTATGAACTCTCTGAATCTCTTTGTCCAAATCTATGTCCGGCCTGTCCTTCAGAATTCCTTCTCTGAGGATTTTACAAATAAATGCCTTTATATCTCCTCCTTCCGCACCTTCCGGAATTTTGAGAACTCTTAGGTTATTACGCCTTGCCTGCATCTCCAATCTCTCTAGGTCTTCTTGTAAGGTTTTATTCTGGATTTTTAATTTCTCAAGATCTTTGCTGTTCCCTGATACCGCTTCCGAGAGGACCTTGACTTGAGATTCCAGAACACCAGTTCGCGAGGCTATATCATCCAGTTTTCCTTCTAAAACCTCACATTTATCCTGTATCCCTCTCTGATTAGCCTCAGAAATCTCAAATTTTGAAAATAAATCTCCTCTTAGATTTAATAACATTAGCTCCAAATGGGTCCTGCCGCTTTCTGCCCCTAACAAAGTATCAGGTTTTCCACCGTCCGGGGCACTGCCACTACCTTGCGCTATTATCGGTTCAATATAGGGGAGTAACCCTATAATGGGAGGGGGGCTTCCTTCATTAAGTGTCTCTTCTGCCCCGACCCGACATGCCTCTTTCTCTCCGCCATCATCATCCACAATTAGTGGTGTATACCGATTTTCCAACTGAAGCGGGGGAGGGGGCTGCTGCCCCCCATTGGAGGTCGCCACCTGCTCCATTATTTTGAAGTAAGATTTTAATGAAGGGGTTGTCTTAACTGGTAGGCGCGCTGCTTTTGCTTCCCTTCGCTTTTTACTCCCCCCAGATTTTATCGCCTTTTTCTTAAGGGTAACTGGGAGTACTTCTCCAACTGTTCTCCCCTCCACAACTGATTTCCCCCAATTTTTTGCCTCAAACTGAGAACGCAGCTGATACCTATTTCTTGGGAGGGGGCAGGTACAATACTAAAGACTTTATGCAGCTCAGCCGAGACCTCCGACCCCAGCTGCTCCTCTACCAGCGCAGCCTCACTGTCCCCCTCCTGTTTCTTTCCCTTATTTTCTAAGACTAACTCAGGGAAACAATGAGGCAACCCAGGACAAAAAGGAGGCAACTCTTTTTCCATCTGCCAAACCTCTCTCCTGCTAAAAGCTTGTCTTACCCTATTCACCGGGGGGCCGGAAAAAGAGTCTTGTGCTGTGGAGTTTTCTCGGGGCTTTACAGCTCGCCAGCGTACTGTTCTGTCTCTGCCCCCCCCGACCCGGAAGCCGATCGAGGTTACAGCAGCCCGTATCCTCCTCCACAACTCAGTCCGGCGTCCCCCGAATCCAATGTAGTCAGCTGCCTCCTGCCCCATGCAGTGACGTGAAAATGCAAAGGGTGTACACAGCGGCACAGCGGCAGGCGTGGGAGAAAAAAAAACGAAAAACAAAGGTATTTAAAATCGGGAAATGATTACCGGATTGCTTACAGCGTCATGTATACCTGACATTCTCTTCCATGAGCGTCACTGTGGGCTATATCCTGCCGACATTGATTTCTGCCTCGCTGCACCGGGAGCTCCCGCGACCGGCTTCAGCCTGCCGCCATGTTCCTCCACCGTCCTTGTAGGTATCGCCTTCCAGGATCATGACAAGAAGTTGGCACAGGTAGTTGCCTTCATGGAGGGGATTCATTCTGACGTGGGTGGCCTACACCGAACTATCCAGCCTTTGTCCTCCACAGTGACGGCAGTCATTCAGCAGCCACAGGCTCCAAGTCCAGCTCCTGTCCCTTCAGCAACCACCCTGCCAGTGGTACCACCTGACCAGAGTGCCCACACACCAGAGCCCTCAGGCACCAAGTCCTCCAAACACAGCACACAACAGCAGCACTCCAAGCGGACCAGACCACAGACACCATCCCCAACACACAAAACAGGCACGCAGGAGCGCAAAACCAAAAGCCCATCACGTGACACTCATGGGCATCAGGGCAAGAAGCAGGCATCAGCATCAAATTCATCAAAATTACCCCCATCCAAGGGCACTCCCATCCCCACACCTGCTCCCAAAGACAAACAAACACTTGCCCTGTCTGCTGTGAACCTGGTGCCTGCAACGACTAAGCACAAACACATTTCTAAGGCAGATTCACCCACAACGTCAACTCCCACCCACACCCCTGTGAAGCTGGGACAGGAGAGCAAAGTGGGGGGGTTCACCTGGACAACAGGGGATGCAGGGGAAGAGGCAAGGCCACCCCAAGCGTACAACCATATCCAGCAAATCCCCACAGGGAGAGCCTCCTGCACCTGATACACCTTTGGTAGAGAGTGAGGCTGTTGTACCCACCCCACTTCCCACTCCGGCCAAGACACTTGGGGGCTATCGAATCCTCAAGAAGTTGAGACCCAGCCCTCAACATTCACCCTCACACACTGTGTCTCCCAGAAGCATGTCTCCACCTCCCCGTGCAACCACTCCACCCGGTCCAAGCAGCCCTCAGGCTCCCACAGCCACTGATGCCTCTACCTCAGCCGGTTCTCTCTCTCCCAGGCCCAGTCCTCCAACTGGCCCCGACAATCAGCCACCTCCCAGTTCAACTTCAAGCCAAAGTTGAAGCCAAGTGCCCCTCCCCATACCATTTATCACACAGCGGTGCCTGGACTGTCCATTTGTAGCCCCTGAGCTGTGGTGATTCCCATGGCAGTGGACGGTGTCACCCATTCCCTGTGTAGTTTCTCATGCACACATGTGCGGACCAGAAGTATGGACTGGCCAATGGCCTTGCTGTTTGTTACTTTTGATGCCCATTCCCTGTGCAGTTTCTCATGCACACATGTGCGGACCGGAACTATGGACTGGCCAATGGCCTTGCTGTTTGTTACTTTTGATGCCCATTCCCTGTGCAGTTTCTCATGCACACATGTGCGGACAGGAACTATGGACTGGCCAATGGCCTTGCTGTTTGTTACTTTTGATGCCCATTCCCTGTGCAGTTTCTCATGCACACATGTGCGGACCGGAACTATGGACTAGCCAATGGCCTTGCTGTTTGTTACTTTTGATGCCCATTCCCTGTGCAGTTTCTCATGCACACATGTGCGGACCGGAACTATGGACTGGCCAATGGCCTTGCTGTTTGTTACTTTTGATGCCCATTCCCTGTGCAGTTTCTCATGCACACATGTGCATACTTTTAATTTGTACTGGCCAATGGCCTTGCTGTTTTGTACTTTTGATGCCTATCTGGGTATTATGTAATAAAGACTGTTACTCCTGTTGTCTGCTTTGTCAATGCCCTTGCTAAATAAAAGGTTTTATGTATGGGTATCGGTTCATGTGACATATGCTCTGTATGCCACTTTCACATTGGCAATTACTTGTTTTACTTTTTCAGAGGTTTCCAGAGGTAACAGGCACTTTTGTTCTTCTTCAGTCTGAGGCTTGAGGGTGCAATGATGGTTGTTTGTGATGATCTACTCTTCTCCTAATCATTCTGAGCTCAGGTTTGCTAAATTGTACACATGTCATGTTAGGATGCAATACCAGAACAGAGGTGAATTCTATCCACAGGATTACTTGCAGGGTGGCCAGGGTCCGCCATATCTGTGGGCTCTTTCTTGATGTGTGCACAGCAGTGTTGATGTGTAGTCATCTTGTGTGGGCCTGTCATCATAGTCACATGGGTACATTTGAATGTGTGCACTTGAGTAGTCATACAGTGTGATTGGCATGTCATTTACAGTAGTGTTGATGTGTATGTGCCCCTGCACATGCCAACTACACACATGTATGACCCAGGTAATGTGTGCCTGTTAGATTACATTGTCAGACATGTGCTTCAGATTGTGGGCACATGTAGGAGTTGTAGGTTGACCACTGTGCAATGTGTCGGTGTGTGCTTGCACTCCTGGGGGACACCTACTTGTTGTCGCTGTCAGTTGTGAGTATGCAGAGTGTGTCACTGCCAAGTCTGTGTTGTGTTTTGTTGATCAGCCATGGGTCTTGTTTAAGTTTGTGCTCACTGCGCTGACCTGCTCAGCCACACTGACATTATTTGTCAGTTTTCTCATGCATTGCTGTCACTTGACACATTTTTGGGTCGAGTATAGTATGTGGTATGAGGAGTCATACCATCCCCTATAGGTGCTTCTGATGCCTACACATTGTGAGTTATTCCTCTATGTGTTTGTGGACTGTACACTCCTCACCTGTCCAATACTGATGTACACACCACTTCAATCTCATGCCTTGCCAGTGTGTGACCCTCCCCACCACTTCATAGTGTGACATTATACTGTGTGAGGATGATCTGTGTACAGGACCAATGTGCCACTAAGGACAGTTTCACAATTAGCTATGTGTTATTTTCTTCTACTTGTTTGCAGTCATGGTTGCTCATGTGCAGTGCATATGTTTAGCAGCACAGCCCTCTAGTCATGTTGTTTGCATCTGGGTTTCCCTGAGTTGTGCATCTGTGGGTGATGGCTAAGCTGTATATCTGTTTGCTGAGGTACTGCTACCCTTCCTGAGTGTGATGTTTTCTGTGTGCTGTGATGATTTGTGTTGTGGGAGTTCATGGTGGGGCACTCAGATATGTGTGCTACTGGTTTGGTTGGCGTGCACACACTGCTTAGTGTGCATGCAGTGCTGTCAGTGTATGTTGCCTTGTACTTGCCTGGTGTGCACCCCCCTGATGTCCAGCTGAGATTGCTATGTGGTGGATTGGTATGTGCATCTGTTGTGTTTTTGTTGTAGATGGATGCAGTGTTTGGCCTGTGTTGGCTCTTTCTGCTGACAGGTGCAATGTGTGTGTGATGTTCTATTTGCATGACATTGTGTGTGAGTAGTTTGTGCATTGTGATACATTCAGATGTTTGTTGCATGTGTAGTGTGCATTTCTTGTGTGTATGTCACATGCAGCAATGTGGATTCTTGTTCATGAGCTTGTTTTGAGTGCACAATAGTGGTATGTTCTCCTATATTTGACCTGTCACTTGTCAGGCTTGTGCATGTGCATGCTTGTGGTACACTGTGACAGCATGCTCACTTGATGACTGGTGTGGTGTCTATGTCTGTGTTAGCTGATTTGTCCCATTGATCCCAGTTAGTGTTCATGATTGGCATTTGATGATGCAATTCTTTTTGTGTTGGGGTATGGTGTCTGTGCATTTGTCCAGAGTGACAATGTTGTGTATTCCTGTTCTGTCTAGGGTCACATTGCCTATCCACTGTTTGCCTGCACATGGCTGGGCTTGTTGGACTTCTGTGGATGTTGTTTGTGAGATTTGTGTTTGGCTATTGGTTTTGGGTCAGCATTGGTTCAGGCATCCCTGAGTGTGAGGCTGACATTTGTTGATGCACACCAGGGTGTGTGATTGGTTGTCTGGAAACTCACAGGACCTTATTTGCACCTTTATGTGTGTTTCTCACAGGTGTTGAGTGTTGCAGGTGTGAGATGGGTAGATGAGGGGCATGTGTGAAGGTCCTACTTGGGTTTGACAGTCAGGGAGTGTGACAATGAGCCATGTGTGTTGTGCTGGTGGCATACACATGTCAAGTAAGTTGGCACAGATGTGTGGCTGGTCACTGTATGGCTTCTGACACTTCCTATTATTCCTGTGCCTATGCATAACTTGCATTGCTGTATCCCAGAGAAATTACACAGTTGTCACTTTGGTTTCATTGCTATCACTGGGCCACCCATGTCTGATTTGAGGGCCTAAGGGTAGTGTGATATGTTTCTCCTCTTGCATGTGATGTCCAAATGCTTTGTGGCTTGCTCCATGGTTTTCCAGCACTGTGCACTCCACTTTGGCCTAGCCTATTTATTGTCCTACATTGCTGCTGACCTATGGTATGTGTATGTGGCAGAGTGTCAGTGTGGGATCTTTCTGAGGGACTTGACATGCAGTGTGAACAGTTCAGTGGTTGTTAATATGCAGTGTGAGTCTTCATTTCCTAATTATACTCAGTTTGATTCACATGAGTGGAAGGCAGGTGTGAGGAGGAGGATTGTCCAGCCCCAGACCTTCTGTGCAGGGTGTTCATCTTCACCCCCACCTTCCCAGTCAATCTACCTTGCCCTTTGATGTGTGAGGTGCAAGGTCGAGCCACACCTGGCTGATAAATTGAGCATTGGGGGGAACAGGAGGGGCACGTGCAGAAATGGGTGTGGGAAGCGTGCTGTGGGCTGTGGCCAACTGATGCAGCCCACCATGTGGGTAGTGTGAAGGTGGAGCCCTGGGAAGCTGCCCAGACTGCCCATGCCTGGCGCCGGCCCTGCCTACTACATTGTGCGCAGGTTTTCCCGCATCTTCACCGCTGCAGTGACTTGCCCAAGACATTGCAGTGATTTTGCGGTTGATGGGTGACCCGGATGCGGAGGTGTGGATTTCTAGCAGGCAGGACATGTGTGAGTACACTGGGGGATATGTTCCTGTCTCCACCAGAGTGTCTGATGTGGACAGGAACCGTATTTCAGCACAGGAGTTGTGTGTTGTGGTTGTATGCAGAGATGTGTTTTTACGTACCTGCGGTGTTGACCGCGGCGACGTCTTATTTGCTGGTAGTGGATGGGGTACAGCAGCGGAAGGGCTTGAAGAGCTGGATCCATGGCGGTCAGGAACGCGTGGAGGTGCCTGGGATTCGAGTTTCGATCTCTGCAGTTGTGCTTCCGCCGTCTCCGGGTGGCTGGTTTCTCTGCTGTGTTCTGGTGGGCTGTTTGAGGCATCGTGATTTGCCCGGCGGTCGGGACGTCATTCCGCACGGCGGTCTTTCTCTATTGGCTCCCTCCGCCACCGTTGAGGAAGAAAATTCCTGGTGGATCCCGAAACTCCGCAGCAGACGGAAAATGGGCTATCTTTGCCCATTGTAATATGGCGGACGCGAGGACCGCCGCTGGAGTGCGGAAAAGGACGTTTTCCGCCACCGCCAGCACCGCGGATGTGCCTACGACCGCCATCCTAATGAGCCCTTAAGCGTGCAAGTGTTTGGTGTATCTATATGTATGTGAGTGTGTGTGTGTCTGTGTGTCTGTGTGTGTCTGTGTATGTGTGTGTATTACACAGTGGTGTTCACCAATGTGCAGCTATGCAGGTTAAGACCTAGTTACCATAGGCAGAGCATGTTTTGATTTGCTAATAACTTTGTCGCCGGTTGATGGATCTTCATGAAACTTTCCCAAACAAAGTTCAGGTACCTCAACTCTTTCCTGGAAAGTTTCAGGGTGATCCATCAAGCGGGAGTGAAGAAAAAAGGGGCGACCCAAAACACAATTTCCCCATGCAATTTCGATAGGAAAATGAAGCAGTGATGCAGTGAAAACAGCTGAATGAATTACACCAAATTTGGCACAAAGCTAAATCTTGGTCCAGAAAGTGTGCTGTTTGTGATTTGCTGTAAATCCGCTTAGTAGTTTTTGAAGAATTAAGGTTCTTGTATATCTCCAAGTTTGGGTTCCTGGAAGATCATGCAACTTCAAACAATAGAGCGATCTGACTGGCTGAGAGGGCTTTTTTTCCTATTGGCCACCTCGCTCCCACAGGAGCAAAATGCTCTTGCAAACTCCTGCCGGAGCTCATGCTCTGATTGGCTGACCGCAACATGAAGAGAAATGTTGTGGCTGCCATTTCTGGACAGAGGTACTCGGTTCCTGTGTTCTGAAAATTAAAAAAATATAATGGTTGATGGGGCAGGGTAGGGGTACCCTGATGCCGTGGACCTTGTGGAGAGTCCTACAGTGACCCTTCTCTGGCCATATTTAAAAAAAATATATTTTTGGGGGCTTTCTGCCATCCCAAGAGTGTCCCACAAGATCGGATTATTTATTTTTGTAAAGGGTCAGGTCCTGAGCTTCACCAGTGAGTTGCCGCAAACAAGCGGAGGCCGTGTACGCTGAAAAGTTGCCTGCCCATGGGGGGAGTGCACGAAGAGCCTGGCTTCAGGCCACACAGCCAACATCTCACCACGCATGACCAAGGGTTGGCTGCCTGCAGGGGGCTGTGTGCAGGGCCTATCCTTTTTACTTGACAAGATGAATTAGCTCTTACTGGTAATATTTTCTGTAAAGAGCAGGTCACACATTTGAATCCTAGAAATGGCAGCTCAGCCTTTCATCTTTCCAAAGTCACTAAATGGATGCCCATATTTACTAGCATTTTGCATTGTAGGTGTGCACTTTTGTGGCGCAGTCACCAACCAAAATGAATTTTGGATCTATAAAGCCACACAAAGCCCAGTGCGCATGACTTTGCAAAATAAAAAAGTAATGGAAAGCACTGCCTTGCATTTTACTCTGCATCGGGAAGGCATTAGATGGGTGTAGCATGGGCGTTCCCACACATCCACCTATGTATTTTGATGCAAACCTAGATTTACTTAAGTTTGCAGCGCACATACAAAGAGGAATAAGCCTCTAAGAATAATTTTTGTGCAGGAAAGTATTTCTTCCTGCACTGAAACTATTCTGACCATAACACAGGCACACCTGCTTCGTCGCGCAAGGGTGACTACCACAAGTCCGCCAGTGCAAGTAGAGAACAGAAGTGCACTATCTTAGTAAATATGGCACATTTTTTGCTCTTATCCTTTTATGCAACACAGCACAACAAGTTCCCTTGCTGCGTTGTGTTACGTGAAAGTTTAGTAAATCGGGACTGAGTGTTGTTAAATCTGGCATTAGAAAAATCAGGTATTTAAATCACTTACAAATTGCGGGAGAGCAGTATGAAGTACTAAAAACAAATATATTATTATCACTGATTTTTGCAGCCCTTTGCATGCAAGAAGGGCTTACATTACGACATATTAAAAAGTCAATTGTAGCAATGTGCAATGTTTCAAGTAATATAGTAAATGTATGATGTGTCATAACCCTTTTCAGTGGGCCTCAGGCACACAGGAGTTACTGGGCCCAACTGTGATGGTTGAGGCCTTTTATTACTGATGTCCCGAGGCCCGACCTACTATGGATCCTGAGCAACTGGGCCAAGTACCCCTTCTGCACTTGACTCTCAGTGGTAGCTCTGGTTGAGCAGTCAAGGTTCACTCGGGGGGCTGGTGGAGACCGATACAGGTAAGTGAACACTAGTCATAATTCAAAGTGCAAACAGTATGAACAATAGATCAATGTCCAGTCAAATAATTACTTTTATGAGAAAAAGTAGTATTTTATTTCTAGCTCTAGACACGCAAAGGAATACGACATTCAGAAGCAAAAACACAATACCTTTGCGGTCAGGGCTCTAGAAGTTGGCAGGCAAATCCCTATCCCACCCTCTTTCATGTTACGTGTTTGGGGTTATTCCCCATTCACTGGTGGCCGCATCCAGGAATGCTCACTATTAGGCCGTACTCAAGAGTGCCCCTTTGACTTATCAGGTATTAGTCAAAAGTGTCTATGGTGCTGCAGCACAGTTAGCAGTCAGTCCCCCGGGGCCCAACCAGCCCAGTTCAAGTCTTACCCACTAGCACGGAAGAGTTCAACAGTTCCGCGGGTGCCCTCAGCACTAGCACTCTGTGAGTCCTGCTCTGCTAAGAGAAGTCACCCATGAGGCAGCACTGGTGGTGCAGGCTCTCCCTCCTGATCGGTGCTGCCAGAGTTCTCTCAGTTGCCAGAGCAGCTCCCAGCTTTCGAAGCACTGTAAGTTGCCTTTACATAGCGGGGGCACTGGAATCCTTTCTTCAGCTCCTGAATGGAGGCAGTGAGGGCTGCAGTGTTGTCCACGGCATCCTTGGCAGTCCTCAGTGGTGAGTTGGGTGAGTTCCCTCTCAGTGCAGGTCTAACCCGCCAAATGTAGCCTCAGTCTCTCCTTTGGGCGGTGGCTTAAATCCTTTGGCAACGTTGGTACCGGCAGCCTCTCTTGACATACGGGGCTGTTGCTGTACAGGATAATAATACGGGCACAGGCTCCTCCAGCACAAGCACCCCAGCCAAAATGATTTGAAGTCTATGCACTTCTGACAGTAGCAATTTATCAGTGGCCCCCTCTGGCATACGAGGTCACTGCAAGATGTAGGTACAGGCTTAGCAAGGCCCGCATGGCTCTCAACACACGGTTCAGTCCACGGCTGTATACGGGGGTTGCGGAGCCGACACTGCACACGGGCAATGACTCGATCAGTTCACTGCTGAATCCTCTCACCTAGCACAGGGAGTCCTCCCGGTAGGGGCTCCCCACTGAACCTCGATACCTCCAACACTCTCCTCTTCCACACAGGGCACACTGGTCTCTACAGACAGGAAGGCAATGGTGCTCCAGGGCAGCTTTTCTTGGTTTCTTTGGGTAATGTCACCTCACCCAGCAGGGAGACAAGCAGGCCTTTGCCCACAGTCATGGTCACAGGCAGACGTCTTGCAGAGAATGCCCTTTTCACACAGTCCAGCTGCCTGCTTGGCAGATGACAAAGTTTGGGTCTCAACCTCCTCTTCCTATAGTCCATTTCCAGACACCAAAATGTAATTTAAAACCTCAGTCTTTGAAGTTTTATGTTGGGGTTCTGCTTTTTTGAAGTGGACACTTCTCTTTTTCTTCTTTTCTCATGAAAGACTGTCTGTCACAGCAGGCAAGATTCTGAAGTTGATTGTCCCACAAGACAATTCATGGGAGTGACCAAAGTCACACCTGGATGTCATCAAGAGTAATATGTGCATCAAAAGGTGAATCCCAGACTCCCGACTCTACTCCTTATGATTCCTTTGTCAGCCCCATCTCCTTTCCTGAGATGTGTCCAGGCCCCTTCCTTGTTATTTATCACTGAATCAAAGAGCAGTCTTTTGAACTGTAAAGGGAGTCTCTTCAATTTCTCCTCCAGTGTTTGTCCCACCCAGCTCACAGGAATGCAGCAGTACACAAATCTGGGGGTATTACTCTCTTCTTCTTGTCTTCTCCAGGTTGGCCTGGGCTTCCCAAAATGAAACCCAGGGTCCTCCATTTAATGTACCATTGCAGGTACACTTACTCAGTGTACATTCACAGCCCACTTACTGCCCGTCACTGTTACCTCCATGAATTGTACCATTGCAAGTACACATATATTCAGCACACACACTCAATCTGCACGCACTGTTTAGCACTGAAGCTTTTCTATATTTAACCGGGGTGTGCTATTTACAAACACATACACCACCAGCGCACAAATTCATCATGTGCATGCTGCACAACATTTCACCCTGCATATATTGTACTTCACACAAGCACACATCCACCCAGCATATGCTTTTATTGTACACGCAACTGCACAGCACTATCTCTCTCATGTAATGTATTCCTCATAGGCATACATACACCCAGTACACGCGCTAACCACACATGCACTGCACAGTACTGCTTTATCCCTGTACTGTACCCTTCCGCCAGTGGTGGCTGGCAGGGGGCAAGTAAGGGGGGAGAGGGGAAAAGGCTCCCCATAGCCAATCACAGCGCTGCAATGCAGCATTGTGATTAGTCTGAGTGTTGTGGTTCGAAGCTCAGACATGGACTGGTGACCTGGGCATGTTCTCCATGCAGACTGTAATGCAGCCTGCATGGCGAACATGCAAAGTGTGCAAGACTGTTTGGCTGGACCGAGAGGGCTGGCCAAATATTCATGGGCACGTAGGGAGTGCAAACCACTCCTCCTCTGCCCTGCTCTGTAAGCCGAGCAGCCCCACTCACCAGCAAAGCTGCTGCAGCAGGGAAACATAAAATGATAACGAGTTATTATCATTTTATGTTTCCTTTATTTCACTGCTGCAAAGCAGTGGGGTGACGGTCCTCTGCCTTAGCGGAGGAGCTGCCACTGCCCTTCCCAGGCATATATACATCCAGCGCAAAGTCATTACTCCTGTGCTGTGAAGCACTCCACAAATATCTGATGTAGGACATGGGGTGAGTTAAGCACACAGCAGCTGAAATGTTACAAAGGTCAGTGAGCCTATAGGCCTCACTCCAATCACACAGGGTAAAAACATTCTGTTCACTACTACTGATCACTACACGGTATGCTGCCATCACTGTGCTCGTGCTGCTTAACTCCTGGTGAAGGAGGTAGCCTTCCACCATCATGAGGGTAGTGCTTTGGGAGACACTCCTGGTCCAACATGATCGCAATCGATGAGACATACCTATGTCTCAGCACACACGCGTGATCTGTGTTCGCCTATGACAAAACAAATTAGCATTAGGGATCCAGACAACAGTACAGTTTAGCACTCAGGGCAGGGGTACACTTCTCTTACTATGCAGAGGACTTTTTTGTCCCAACAGGTTGTATAAAATAAGTTGTGGACGTCATACATGTTCATTTCAAAAGTTGTTCTTACTGGACATTTATCTGTGTTGTAGGTGTTGTTGAGCATCAGAATACATACTGTTCCTGTAATTGTTGTAAGCCTTTGTCAAGAGCATCATAGATTTAGATTCATCCTGATAATAACCAATAGGAGGCTGGAGGTCTGGTTGACATTCTACCTTTAGAAAGAGACTGTGCTTCAAGCTCTGTTATTTGGTACATCCTCCTTCACCATGGACCTGATTCATAGGGATTTTGTTGTGGCTTATTCTTGTAATACTCATGGCTTTCTCCTAAATGCTGTAAATCAGGAACAAAACAGTACTCATGCAATCCAGGAGTAAGCCAGAAGCATTAAAGGAGTAAGCTGCACCTACTCTCATCAAAAAGTTTGTTAATCGGGCCCAATAATTGTTACTGTCAGAAACTTTATTGGCCTTTCAGAAGTGCTTTCTGAAGATAATCTGTATTGAACATCAGGGACCGTATTACATAAGGTGCCCGGGGGCGCAATGGGCGTTTGCGCCTGCTTTGCACGCCCCGGGGGCACTTTGGTATTATAGAAGGGGGCGCAAACGCTTATGCGTCCCCTTCTATAATACCAATAGCGCTGGCGCACTTGCGCCAGCGCTACCTTGAGAGGGTGTTCCCTCATTTGCATAGGGGCCTGCCCTGTGCAAATGAGGGAATTCCTTTAACTCTGTGCTCGCAACATATTACAGACGTGGGCGCAAAGTCAAAGAAGCCCGCAGGAGGCGCACTGACAGTGTGCCATTTAAAAGGTGGCACACTGTCAGTGCGCCTCCTGACAGCAGCCCTCTGCAGGAGGTAAAGGTGATCCCATGGACCCCCCAGACATCCCCTTGCAAGCTGGTGCAGTCACTGACTGCACCCGCCTGCAAGGGGATCTCTAATCCCCTTTGTAAGTTCAGGCTGGTGCCGCCTGCACAGTGAAAACACGGAGCAGCTGCTTTGTGTTTTCACATGAATGCGCTGGTTCCAGGGCAGCGCGAGTTCGCGGCTGCCCCCAGGGCAGCGCATTCACCGTAATGGAGCGCATTGGCATTGTTTGCGCCTGGCGCACCTTTTCAAAGGTGCGCCGGGTGCATACAATGCCAATACATAATACGGCCCCAGGTGAGAAACTAAGCCATGTTTATGCAAGTCAAAGAGATGGGCAGCTGTGCGCTGGAGTGCGGGTTGTAGGGGAAATCTGGAAAAAGTAAGCAGTGACTATAGGAGGTGTAAGGTAGGCGATTTCATATATAATAATTCTTTATGCCCATGTTTTAAAACTCCATGTAAATTGGATAACATCTGCATAGTTATAAAATACTACTGTAATGATGTAATGAAGTAAATGGTTTTAATTGGGGGGTTTGTGTCTCACTGAAGAATCAGTCTGTCTGTAAATGTTTAAGTTTGGCAATTTCTGGCCAGGTGTGTTAGAGGTTTGAGAGACTACTACACAGTGCAGTTTGTAGAGGCAATAAACAAACAGAAACAATACATGAAATATTTTTTTAAAAGGGGGGCAGATTTACAAGCCCCTTGCGACACTTTGCGCCGCCGTTGCGTCACCTTTGTGATGCAGCGGCAGCGTAAAAAATGCGGCCAATTTACAACATGATGCATCTAGGGAGATGAGTCACGTTGTAAAGCCCTGCGTCACATTATACCTGCGTCAGGTATAATGTATGCAGGGTGGACGTTCCCACGCAGGAAAACCTCGTAAAAGTCACTTCTAGGACGCCACTGCGTCAAAACCTTACGCCTGCTTGAAGCAGGTGTAAGGAGAGACGCAGTGTAGTGGGAATAGGCCTCAAAATGCATTGCTGGAGTTGCGTTGTGCTTGCGACACGGCTGCAGCAATGCGTGACTTTTACCCCAAAAGATGCGTCAGAATTTCTGACACATCTGTCAATCCTTGCGCCATGGTGCGCTGTATTGTAAATTCGGCGCATTCATGGTGGCGAAGGGTTTCTCAGGGTGGCGCAGGGAAAGTGACACATCTCTACAGATGCGTCACTTTCTTGTAAATCTGCCCTGGAATGTTTTAAAATGAAAGCCTCACATCAAACGTATTATGTTTTCCTCACCATATTAGTATTATTTGCTTAAACCTGTTTTGCCTTTCCAAATAGAGTACACTTGCAAAGATTAGAGAACCTGCCTCTTGCTTGAATGCTGGAAAATAATTTGGTTTAATCATAGAAATCCACTTGTTGCTGTAGGTCTCCGTCACAGATACTTTGAGCCAGACACTTACTGTGGAGCACAATTAGTCCATCAATCACCTCATTTATCCCAAAGACAACTGAAGAATATTTTACAAAGCTGCACTGCAAACAAGAACTACGCGTTTGCAAGAGTGTTACCCTCCTTGCTAAACCTGGAAACCCAGCACGTCCTGGTCATGCCCCACAGCACTCTCTAGTCTAATAGTTTGTTATTATAGAAGTGGGCGAGTCTGCTTTGTACTCTTTCGGCTGTGTGGGATCAGAGTGTGCAGAGGAAATTAACGTGTTTTGTTTATTTGCCTTCAATGCTTGTGTGGCATTAAACCTATGTTGTTTGTTATTACCACAGATGCCTAACTGTGCCAGTTGGAAACGCTGCTAAATGACTTTGCAAATCTTCATTTACGCTGTTACTTTTCATAAATAGTTCTCATGAATTAGCAGAAAACCAAAGCGTGGAATAAATAACGACTAATATTCCTAGAGTTAAAAAGTATTGGCTTAATTTCGTCCATCTTTCAGTGCATCTAGTCTTTGTGAACAATCAGTTAATTAGAAAGCAGTTCTGGCAATGAATGATCAACATAGCTTAGTGTTCGGGTATACACCAGGGATTGAACATAATTATCGAATATTTGAACTAAGGAAATACTAGCTACATGACTCAAAAATTATATTAAAGGAATACCCAAATAGATTAAATGTTTGCAGAAACATTTTTGAATGGCAAATTGAAAGGAAAGGATAAAATCGCTGGCAAAAAAATAAATGTATGAACAATCATTGGATATACCTGAGAAATAAATATATATAATCATAATGAAAAATTCAATTGGTCGATTTATTTTTATATATTTATTTTGTGATTCTATACATTGCAGTTAACACCCAATCAGTACTTTACACAAGCCCATGTTATTATATGTTACACCAGACAACATAAACCGTAAACAGGAGTCAGCGCTCAGGAGGAATTGACATTGGATCAGCAGCCATTTCAACTCTTTTTTTAACATTTCAAGGGAAAAAATTGTCCTAATAGCTGATGGAATAGTTCAGACGCATTTTTAAAACATTAGGAAAAATTTTAATTAATGTGCAAAGCTAATGAAACTGATACCACGAATTTAGTGCAAAAAATTGCACTAGGCAATCATACTTAAATGTACTAGGCCTATCACAAGGAAAAGTTGCCATATTAGAGTTAACTAAGCTAAGAAACTGCAAATCCAGCATTTAAACTCTATCTTGACCTTTCCAAGGACATGCTTTCCATAATGAATAATAGTTGCATAAATGTTTTCATATAACTCTGAAAAATGTTTCTACTTACACAAGGATCACTGTCTAACACATTATTAGAGATTTTTCTTTTAGCAAGATGATGAAGTTCACATATAAAGATGCAACATTTAAACTTGAGCCTGACCTTTCTAACATACTTGTTTTTTTCCAATGAATAGTTGTTGAGCAAAAATGTTTTCTTTTTTGTTATACAGATGTTTCCACTTCTATATTAACCATTGTTAAAAATGAATAAACCTGATATATTAGAAGGTTAGAGATGTAGTTTGTATGTGGGAAAGTAGACTTAAATGGGAAAATGTTTCATGTGTAGTTCAGAAATTATACAACTTAGGGCCCAATTCCGATCTTGTCCGGAAAGCCGTCCCAACTACTCGGATCAGGAATGCCTTCCGACCGACATGTACATGCGCTGTCCGAACGGCGGAGTACGATGCAATGCGTGTCAAATACAAACGACCTGCACGGAGCACAAAACGGAAGACCGATGCGTATGGAAATCAATCCGTCTGAGCGAATCCACCGGAAAAGAGCCTGATGCGACCGACTCGTATGCGAACGCTGCAACATAGCTTAGCCTGAATGGGACAGACTCGGCCCACCATGCTAATACATGAACAAGCATCCGGTGCGGTCAACTGAACGTTTCGGTTATGCTCAACAAAATACAATAGAAACAGACAGAATAAGTCCAAACTAGCATTGTCAATGTAAAAAAAAAAAAATCAAAAAAAAAAAAGGGAGATTCAAAATAAGCCACACCCACAACTCCACCTATATTAAGGGCCAAAATCTTTACCATGATCCTTTGCTACCTCAACAGAACTGCCAGGACATACCACCATTACACTGCACTGATACATACACTCACAACTCATCCACCACACAACCTGTACACTACTAGCACCTGTTAACTACTACACTCACAAACACACACACATTTACTCATACAAACTCACCCTCACCTTCACACTCCCCCACACATCCATCCCCAACACCACCCATCACCATGCCCCCAAAGAAGAATCCAAAGTTCACAGAGAAGGAGTTGGAAGTCATGATAGATGAAATTCTCAGAGTAGAGCCACAGTTATTTGGGAGCTTAGTCCAACAGACCCCCCCTGTCCAAGAGAAACAAGATGTGGGAGAGGATTGTCAACAGGGTGAACGCTCAAGCACCTTGCCTGCGCACAATGGACGATATCAGGAACAGGTACTATGATGTGCAAAGGAGGGTCAAGAAGCTGATTGGCAGAGACCATGCCCAGAGCCAGCGGACCGGCGGTGGCCCTCCTGCAAAACCCGTGCATTTCACTTCCTGGGAGGGGAAGGTGCGTGCCATCCTTCCACCGGAGGGCATCCATGGACTATCAGGAGTACCAAAGCCTGGTGAGTGCATACTCAAATAGCCAATATTGACAGCAAATACACACCCACAGACATCACTGTCAAGGGGACAGTGATACAAATCACTTGTTAGAAAAGCCATAACAATAAGAAGCTAATGAGCATGTGATGTGTATGCCAGTGTGACAAACAAAATACATGCAATCTCAGAGTAACATGTAACTATTCCATGACATGTACCAACTTAGCCAAACAAATACCAAGGCTTGGTGCTCAAAACAGCAGCCACCACTGTCAGCCATCTTGCCAGCACTGTTTCACTTACTCACAGGGAAGCTGAGTCACAGGAAGGAAAGTTGGGATTGCTGGGAAGGTGGGTGTAGCCAAAGGCATGAAGGGAGTCGTAGTCACAGCTAACACTTCTCCTCCCACGTAGTCCAACAAGACAACCAGGACCTGTGCTTACCTCACAGTCAATGGAAAAGTACTGGCAAGATGGCTGACACTGGTCTCTGGTGTGGGGAGCGCAAGGCCCTGATGGGGGTTGTGGTCAAATGGACACCAGGCACCACTCTCAGACATCTTGAATGTAAAGTTTTACTCACTGTCATGGAAGCATGTTTCATGGTGGTCAACTTGCTATGGGTGGGAGGAGTAGTGATATCCCTGTCTATGTCAACCAGCAGGCCCTGTCCCACACACCCCTCCCACCAACACCAAACACCACACCTGGGACTATGCTGTCCCTGAGAGTCAATGAAAATGTACTGGCAAGATGGCTGACACCGTGGTCTGGTGTTGGTAGCACAAGTCCATGATGGAAGTCGTGGTCCAATTACTAATGACAACATACCTGCAATGTAACTTGAAATATCAGATTTCACAAAGATGTACAAACTTAGCACTAACTCACAGCAAGGCAGTGGGATCCAAACACCAGTCACAGGAATCAGACATCTTGTTTGCACACATTCACCAACAGGAAAGCTGGGTCACAGGAAGGGTGTCAGGGATGGCTGGGAAGGTGGGTGTGGCTAAAAGCATGATGGGAGTCGTAGTCACAGCTAATAATCCTCCTCCCACATTGCCCAACAAGCCCACCTTGAACTATGCTAATCTCACAGGGAGTTGAAAAGTACTGGCAAGATGGCTGACACAGGGCTCTGGTTACTGGAGCACAAGGCCCTGATAGGAGTTGTGGTCAAACAGACACCAGGCACCACTGTCAGACATCTTGGCCAGTACATTTCCAATCACTCGCAGGGACAGCATACTCACAGGTGTGCTGTATGTGCTGGGTGGGATGAGTGTGTGTGTGACAGGGCCTGATGAGAGTTGAAGTCAGTTAAAATAATCATACTCACACACGGCCCAACCAGCACAGCTGAACTGTGCTGATCTCACAGGCAGTGGAAAAGTACTGGCAAGATGGTTGACACTTGTCTCTGGGGTGGGGAGCACAAGGCCCTGATGGGAGTTGTGGTCAAACAGACACCAGGCACCACTGTCAGACATCTTGGACAGTACATTTCCATTCACTGCAAGGAAAGCCTAGTACCAGGTTGTGTAGTTGGGCTATGTGGGAGGAGGATCATTAGCAGTGACTGCAAATACCATCATGCCCTACCCTACACACACATCAGCCAGAACAAGAAGCACTCTTGTGACTAGGCAGTCCCTGAGAGTGAAAGGAAATGTACTGGCAAGATGGCTGACACAGGGGCCTCATGTATGAATTGGCCACAAGTCACATCCAAGCCTTGGGCTTCTCACACCAGTCCCCAATCTCAGCCATCTTCACAGTACATTTCCACTCACTGTCTAGGAATGCATAGTCACAGGTGTGCTCCCTGGGCTGGCTGGGAAGGTGTGTGAAGGACAGGACATGGTGTGAGTTGCAGTCCTAGCACACATCACTACCCACACACAAAACAACCTGTCCATCAGTGACAATGGATAGCTGACAGTGAATGGAAGGGCCACAGCAACATGGCTGACACTGTTGCATGGTGTCATGTGCACAAGGCACTGTTGGGAGTTGCATTCAACTCCTACATCATGCAGCATTGTCAGCATCCTTCCCACTACACTCCCCTCACTGTGATTGCTACTTTGTCCACGAGGAGTGAGCTGGTCTGGGTGGGAGCAGGGGTACAACTTCCAGCAGCATAACACAAGCACACAAACCTCTGTACCTCACAGCTCTGAGTCTGAAAAATCAAGAAAGCATCCTTGGTTGACTCATCTGTCCATGGAGGACAAGGACAATATACACGATGTGATCAGGCACAAAGCAAAGCAGTAACACCATTTGCTACTGACAGCTATTCACATGTGTGCAATGAGATGAGAACTAGGAACACATTCATCAAAATACCATGAACCAAATGGTCACATACATTCCGGACTGTGAGTTTGTAGGTAGCCACACCAATGTAACTGCAAACGACATGCACAAACGCCCGCACACATGCACAAATCTGTAAACATATCGTAAGAGGAAGAGTACGTATACCATTGTAAAAACACAGATGTGGGAAATACCAACACACCTGTGTCATGCACAGGTTGTCACTTGGCAGTCAATGTCTATGTACAGTCAAATAAACAAAACATGCCCATTTATGCACAGAGCTGGACATGCTCAGCAAAACACTTCTTGTTAAAATTACAATGTTGTCTGAAAAATAGGCCTGGGTCTGTGACGATAGAGGACTATCTAATCTACATACACTCATCATAATGTACAATAGCAAATGTAATGTGTATGATACATTGACCTGTGCAAAAACACAACAAACATTGTGTCTCTCATCTACCCACAGGGCCTGCTGGGGACACTGCAGGAACAGAACAGGAATCCCAGTCCCAGACTCTGGTTGACCCCGAGCTCTCCAGTGTGGAAGTCTCTCAGTCCTCATCGGACGACGATGAACCACCTGGCCCCTCTGGTGTGGGTCAGCATGCAGCACCAGCAGCTGTAGCACCAGCACCACCTGCGACCACTCCTGCAACATCTGTCAACCCCCAGATGACCACTACCCACACGGACACACCAAGGCAACAAAACACCGAGAGCACAGCATCACAGGGCACTCTGGAGTTGACAAACAACGACACCAGTGTCAACGATGAAGGAGGCTCAGTGTTGTCTGTGACTGCAACAACAGGTCCTGCTCGTGTGGGTTGGGGTGGTGGGAGGGGGCGTGGGGAGTGGTCACATCAGGCAGCTGGTGCTGATGATCAAGCTGACCCACATTTGGCACGCATTCTCCATGCATATCGAATTTGCACTGGAGACTTTGGCCAGGTAGTTGGGATCCTCAGGGACATGCAACAACAGCAGGCTGCTCATAATGCCTAATGGACCAACACATGGCCAGAATGGAGTCCAAAATGAATAAAATTGATGACCTGCTGCAGTGCACAGGGACATACTCACCTGCCTCCGCCAGATTGCTAACAACATGACCCCACCTCCCTGTGTGCCCACTACATCTGTTGCTTCTACATCTGCAACTGCCACAGGGAGGGATGAGGACACTGGCGGAGAGTCCCCTGCACCATGGCAGCCTGCACATGAGGGTCCCCCCCAAAAACGTAAGAGGGTCTTCCGAAGAAGGACAAATGAGAGACAGATGGCTACGCATCCCCCCAGGAAGTGATAACCTGCTCCTGATATCCTCCATTGTGTGAGAAGCGTTCACTTTGTTTTGTTGACTGTCACTGAACTATCCCACGTGGGATGGAGGGTCTAAGTTGGACCAATGACTCAAATGACTGTGGACTTGGCTCTGAAAATTTCATCTACTGGCACTACCAACTCCTCTTTGAACTTTGGACTTCATAACCTTTGTACAGCACTATACCTTACCTGTAAATTTTCACACATGCACTGTAATAAATTAATATTCACACAATACTTGCTTCTGTCGTGAAGGAAACAGTGTTTTCAGATAGAAATGATGATCAAAAAAACAAGGAATGGAATGACAATGACATTGGCTGAAAAACAAGTACATTAATTTTCCAACTGTCTTGTGAGTAAATGTAACCTGACACATATGAGAGATACATACAACAAGGTCATCACAACACACATAGTACATGGTATAGATCCTCATTGCCTCCACTAATGTAAAATGAAACAACATTTATATGCACAAACAATAATCATTGTCAGATAATCTGAACATCAGGGCACATATCCAGTATGTAAATGAATGTTGGATGTGTGGAAACAGACAAGGCACACCTCAATGTGGAGCACAGGTTTATTACACAGGCACAACATGTTGCCTCCACTACAAATGCAAGCAAATCACACTGTGACAATAAGTGAAAATCATACAAGACTTTGTCATTAATTCATAAGTGGGTGTGTGGCACAGATTCCTGATCCCAAGAAAACGTGCAATCTGTAACTGCATTGTGTGTCTGGGAGGTCACATGTTTCCAAACAACAGCCAAAGGACCCTGTGAAGGAGAGACAGAGAACAGTCTTTAAATACCAAATATTTTGCAGACATCTACAAGAGACATTTCATACTTCAAATTGTGAACATGTGAACACTAGCTAGGAGTCATGTCACCACTGTACTGGTGACCATACTAATTAAATAGACATCTAACAACTCCAAGGATCATGTGAAGTAGCATACACTCACAAGTATACAAAGATATTGTACAACAGACACATATCATGCAAAGAAAGTCCTTCCTCAACTCATCATTGCATACTTACAATCATGAGAAGAAGTTGTTGATGTGCTGTCTGCGAACATCCTCCTCCTCCTCATCACTGGCAACATGTCCCAGGCCTGGATCCTCCCCTGCTGGAGGCTGCTGGTCTCCCTCATCTTGTATGACAGGTAGCTCATTCCTCACTGCCAGGTTGTGCAGCATGCAACACAAAATGATGATCTTACACACCTTCACGGGTGCATATTGGAGGGCTCCTCCTGTACGGTCCAGGCAGCGAAATCTTGTCTTCAGTAGCCCAAATGTTTGCTCAATCACTCGCCTGGTCCGCCCATGTGCCTCATTAAAACGGAACTCAGCAGGGGTGACAGGGTTCCTGAGTTGTGTCAGCAACCACGGCATGTTGGGGTATCCAGAGTCTCCTAAATTGAACACAGAAAATAGTTCATGTGTCGGAAAACAGGGTACAACCTGACATACAAGCAACACACAATGTAAACAGACAACATTACCCACAAACAAGCCAGGCACGCTCATTTTGCAGCTGAGACATCATATGTGGGATCCTACTGTTTCTCATTATGTAGGCGTTGTGTGCTGATCCCGGGAAACGCGCACAGACATGTCAGATCGTCATGTCAGACAGACATACCACCAGGGCATTGATGGAGTGGAAATGTTTGCGATTCCTGTATGTTTGTTCATTGGCGTGTGGTGGGATCAGACCCACATGTGTACCATCAATGGAGCCAATGACATGTGGCATTCTGCCCAAAGCATAAAAGTCACTCTTGATGTCGGCAAACTGGCCTGGTGTTGGGAACTTGATGTACAGGTTCAGAAAATGTAACATTGCCTCCAACACATCACGAAGCACACGGCTAAACATTGTCTGTGACATCCCACCAGCAGTAGCCACAGTATACTGGAAGGATCCAGTGGCAAAGAAATGTAGGGCCGCCATCACCTTCACCTTGGGTGTCAGCGCAAAGGGATATGTGCGTCCTGGTTGCAGATGTGGGGCCAACTGGTCTGCCAACTCCACAATGAGTGGTCTGGTGAAGCGGTATCTTCTGATGCTGTCCTGTACTTCCATGGTCTGGAGGTCGGGGAAGGGTCTGTGGACAGCTGGTGCCCTGTGGTACCTACGTTACAGGTGAAAATATCTTTTAGGACACTTTCCCATGTAGTGAGGAACATGCAATTACACACATACAACATGAAATGAAGACACAATGAAGTCACATGCATAAAGTTGAGCCTACACACAGAGCACAGCTATGTGACCCTTCCCAGACATGTCACATTAATTTGGTAGTGCATCAATTACAGTGCTGCACTGTGACTACTCACAGGTGGCTGTCAATGTCCATAGGATCAAACATCCTATACTCAACACACACCTAACAAAGTATCAAAGACATACGTTTGTCACAACTATCACATGCTTGTAAGGTACACAGAACTGGATCATGTAATGCAATCTAGGTGGGACACTAGATACAGACAGCGTGTCACCATGCACACCACTGTCACAGTGTGGACACTGTCATGATGTAATGTCTGACATACATGTACTATCACATACCCAAAAATATTAGATTGTGTGCCACAATTACATTTGACAGGCATCCATGTATGTCTGTGACACAAAGACACAACAGCAACTCACATGGCAATTACAAGCTGATGTGTCAGATAATTTTCATTAAAAAAATCAACAATGAAGTGTCTGCGTTAAACAAGACTCAAATACTGTGGATTTACTCACGATGACTTTACACTATGCACTATCGAACACATTTCTGGGTTAACACAATGATCCCCTGGGACTGTGTCCAAGCCTAGGAGGGTGATCTGTGAAGTGGTCATTCACAGATGTGATGTTCATCAACAACAATGTTTTGTGTGGCCATCAAGCTGGGATCATCATGGGAGTGTGAGCTATCTAGTACTATGTCAAATATGACCTGTTAATCAATGTTCACACACATGTAATGTAGACCAACATTCCTGATTTGCTATACTGTCTGCCCTGCTGACTGATTAGTGTAGGGCGCATGAGCCTCACCAGAAACGTGTGGTTCGCATCCTTAGCCTGATTACTGTTATGGTGACAGACGCGGGTGTTTACTCAAAGGACGCACACATTGGCTGTTGGTCGTCATGGTGACCGATGCGAATGTTTATTCAAAGGACGCATGAGCCGCATCCGAGCCGGACCCACACATTGGCTGTTGGTCGTCATGGTGACCGACGCGGGTGTTTATTCAAAGGACGCATGAGCCACATCCAAGCCGGACCCACACATTGGCTGTTGGTCATCATGGTGACCAACGCGGGTGTTTATTCAAAGGACGCGTGAGCCACATCCAAACCGAGCAGGAACAACACATTGGCTGTTGGTCGCCATGGTGACCGACGCGCGTTTCGCTTCGTGTACGAATCGCGTGCAATCCAAATTGTTTACCTCACAACACCAATGTATCAAACTCAATAGTGTTAGGATGCATACACTTTTGAACGTCGCGGTAGGCGTGTACGATGCGTACAATGTCATGGATTGGACCAAATTGTATAATGCGAACAACTCTAACCTATCGCTTTGAGCGCATGGAACAGAGTCCACCTCTGCTGCACAGATATAAGTCTGTCTGTTCCCAAGAGACTTCACCTGCCTGCGCTACATGCAACTTCACTGCATTTCAAGATCTCTCTGCTTCTGTCTCTGCATCCTCTGGGAGCTACAATGGCACATTCTGTGGAGAGGGTATCTGCTTTCACAGAGGAGGAGAACCAGGCCCTGCTGGACAGCCTCCTTCCACAGTACAGCAAGCTGTATGGGAAACCAGGGGAGCAGGTAAGTGTTGATTACATTGCCTTTTTCATTTGGCCATGTGTAAAAAATGGCACTACTAACATTGGGATCCCCAAGGGCAAGCATGCTAACCTAGATGATGTAAGTCTTACAGTGTGTAGATTTAGGTTCTGGACAGGTACAGTGATGTAGAAGTGTGTGTAGTGGGTTTGACTTGTCTGCACTGTTATCATATTTGTGAGGGAGATTTTCACACAGGAAAACTGCCCATGATGATATTTGGCTAACCTCAGACATTAACTGGCAATCTGACCATGACCTATATGTCCATGTGTGTGATGCATAAACATGTAGCATATGGAGTAATGGTGTGTCACCATGTCATCCTTACAGGTCGAGGCCCATCAGAAGGGGGAAATTTGGCAAACCATCGTCCGGGCTGTAAGATCCGGGGGGGTTTTCAGACGCAGCGTCCGCTACTGCCAGAAGAGGTGGCAGGACCTCCGTGGCTGGACCCGGAGGATTGCAAGGGTCCAGCTGAAGCTGTTACCTCCTCGTAAAAGGGGTGGACGACAGACACTGACCCCCCACATGCTCTGGATACTGATGGTGGTCTTCCCTGACCTGGATGGGCAGTTGAAGGCCAGACAGCAGCAAGGAGGGGATGAGTATGTGCCATGTTGCAGAACTATGTTTAACATGCATATTGCACTCCCTCAGCCTCATACCCTTCTCACAGGTCGTCTGTCTGTCGACAACACTACTGTAGCCCAAATGTAACTATGCCCCATTAACATATGATGTCCAGGTGTGTCCCTTTCTGTCAGTGACATGTGTGTCACTTAGGTCCTGTGTATTGGCTGTAGTCCAATGTCCATATGCTCCAGGCTATATACAACATGTGCATGGATTTGGCCATCATGAGTGATGTAATTGTCTGACATGTGTCAGCATATTCAATGATGTATGACTTGTACTCAGTGTGGTACATTAATATATGACAAAAATGGTGCGATTGGTGCAGACAGGTGTACATCAACATTGCTAAACATCCGTGCAGCAGGTGAGACCAATGTTGATGCCTCAGACAAATCATATTGATAAGTGGCCGAAATGTATTGTCCCAGACATAGTGCTCTGTGTAATCACATGTATCACATGGACCAAGGACAGGTATGCCAACTCAGGCCATCCGGCACATGGACACATCAGATTTTTGCGTCAGGCAACACTTTCACCATTGTAATGTGAAAATCCATGGGTCCGACTTGGTGACATTGATGACATGTGCCAATCTTTGAGAGACACAGGTGGTCAATATACAAGTCATGGACACACATCTGATGTGTGGCTTTTGGCTCAGGTACACAAGACAAGACATGTGTGTATCATCCCTTAACTGTGCATACTGCTGGATTGAACACCTATGTGTATGCTGCATTAATTTCTTAGGGAGAGCTGTAAAATGTTCATGTAGACAGACATTTTCATTCACATACTCCAATGTCAAAGTAGAACAACGTGAGTTTGTAAAAGGGTTCAAATTTTGTGGAGCACGTAGTGGACATGTATACTTGACACATACAGATGTTAGCTGATGCAGTAAATACAGGATTGTGACACGGTGCTGACAGTAAACTTGAGATGAACCATTACTGTACCAAGATTCCGTACAGACTGTTCAGCCAGACAGGACAGTGGCATAGTGTGGGACATGATCTTTTAAGAGGATGCAGACCATTTGAGCATTGACATACAAGACATAGGTGCCCATCATGATGACTGTTTATGGAAGTATGTGTGACAGTTAAAAATTTCTAATGTGGGCATACCATTTGCTGTGTCAGTTCCTAACTCCCTTACAGGAGATGAGACATGTATGTAATGACACATTACCCTCATGAGCATCACAGATCAGACCACCCGCACAATGGTGTTTTAGTTGACATGGTTTTGTGGTATGTGACATACATGGTAGCAATGTTTCACATGCCATCATGTGTCTGTGAACCACAGTTTCTTGGCAGACTGACAAGTGGATATAGCAAATATGTGTAAGGATTAACTACCTGCCTATAATTGATGCATATGCTTGCTCTGTGATGTGTTGTGATGATACTCATGTTTCAAGTCTATGCAGATGACTGATGTGAATCTCTTTCTCGTCCTTGTTCACAGCAGCATCAACGACTAGTGGAGGAGATAGTTCCACGGACCAAGGGGAGGTGGCTAGCCACACTGGGTCCAGTGTGGGGGAGGAGGAGGGACCCATTGGCACTGAGGGTGAGGGGAGCCACACTGAGGGCAGGTCGGAAACATCTACATCTGCTGAGGACCAAATAACCTCCAGTGATGACTCCCTTTTGGTGGCGGGTGGTCCCATTTCAGAGCCCACAACATCAGCGTCTGCCACCACCACCATCTCCACCCCCACAGCTGCTCCCATTCCAAATGTCCATGGAGCCTCCTGTGTTAGGGAGCATGTCTCCTTTGGGCCAGGCACCACAGCCCCAGCATCTGTCACCCCTGCTGTCCTGAGTGTGGAGGCCGTGGATTTGCTTAAACAGATCCATGTGGGGCAGACATCCCTGCTGAGTGTCCTCCATGCACATACTGGTCTTTTAACACAATTGGTGCCATACATGGAGGGCATCTCATCAAACATGTCTGCCCTACAGTGATCAAATCAGTCCATGGCCTCCTCACTGACGGCAGCAGTGTCCCTCCTGCAGCAGTCCCTCATCCCTCCTTCCTCTGTCCCATCCACAGTCCACACTACCCTACCTAACCAAAGCACACTCACAAAGGCACCTGCACACACACAAACAGACACAAGCTGCACTCAACCACCCAAAACAAAGTCTAAACGCAGACACATGCACACTCAGGGGACTGACATCACACACACAGGTGAGAGGGCCAAAAAAATCACACACTCATCCACAACCACTCTGCATACCTCAGCTACCTCGCCCTCCAAAACCCCTACCACTGACTCTCCTGCAACCCCCTCTTCCCAGCGGCTATTCCTCTGTGACCTTGGCCTCTTCCCCAAAGATCCATCAGACCACACTTGCAAGGGGAAGAGGAAATCCCCCAGCACAGAGAGGAGATCCACCCCTGCATGCACACCCTCCCCTAAGAGTGAGGACACAAAGCAGCCCACACGTAGATCACCCAGATCTAAGAAGTCCAAACCCCCACCAGCATCACACACTTCACCACCAAGATCCACTTCCTCACGGTCCCAGGCCCCCCTCCCAAAGATCCAACCTCACACCCCATCACAGTTCCACACACACACAGTTACAGAATCCCCAAGAAGGTCATGCCCTCCCCCCTACCACAAGTACTTCCCCTCAAACAGCACCCCCCTTCAGTCTGATCCAGATACTGCAGTGGAGCACCCACTGCCATGATCTGACCAGTCCACTGCAGTGTGCCCCCCCTCAATCTGACCAGTCCACTGCTGTGTCCCCCCTCAATCTGACCAGTCCACTGCTGTGTGCCCCCCTCAATCTGACCAGTCCACTGCAGTGTGCCCCCTCAATCTGACCAGTCCACTTCTGTGTCTCCCCCTCAATCTGACCAGTCCACTGCTGTGTCCCCCCCTCAATCAGGACAGTCCACTGCATTTGAGCCACACACAACACAAGATCACATCCCTCCCAATACCTAAACCAGTCCCCCCTAGTCCAATCCCTGCGGTTCATGGCATTGCCCCAAAGATGCCCCTCCAAGGGGAGATGTACCCTTGTGGTTGCTGTGCAGGCAAGCGATGGAGAATTTATAGGCATGACCACCTCCAAGACTATCATGAGTGGACTGGCCATTGGCCTTTTTGTTATTGTATTATTTGCCCAAATTTATCACAAATGCTGAATAAAGCATGTTTTGTCATTTGTACAGTTTCTTTTTGTGGGACACAATTTTTTTATAAGTCGACTGTCATTGATGTGCAAATCTTGTAGTGGGTATACAATGAGATAGTCATGTGATGGACTGCATGTGGTCCATGGCATATGTGTAATATAATATTACAGTATGTAACTGAGTACTCATTGTCAACATTTGCAGGTTGTCATTATCCACAACATTTATGCCCATGAGGGTGACATGCTTTTCCCAACCTACCATCTTTGACTCACACTTTTGCACATTGGTCGTGCGGATATTTTTAGATATTGAGCAAGTGTTTCAAAGTGCTACCGGATCGGATGGCCATGCAGAATAGCGATGTTATGTGCAACACGTCATCTGTCTCATCAGTACAACTGTCTACACATGAACTTTGACTACGCGCAGATGACTGTTGACACACCCATGTAGACAGGCCGATGGAAACAAAGTATTATGTGACTTGTGAGTGTTGGAGCCATGTCTGAGTCTCCTCATGATATGGTACACCCCTGTCAAGAACATGTGTCCAATGCATATTCCATTCTGAACATGTACTCCATCCTCAACAGATGTACACATTTAACATGTGTTATGTCTAGCTATGTGTGTTATGTTTTTGAGACACAGACCCCCCCTGGAGTTGTTACCAGTGCAGAAAGATTAGCTTACACATTTGCTTGTGCATTGGTGCCTACTGACACAGTTGTTGTATACTCTATCTGGTGAGCCATGTGTCTTCCAAGTCTCATGCAGCACACACTGTCATGGGGGCCTCTGCAATGTCACCTGTCAAGGGAGGTTTTGGTGAGGCACAGTGCTGCTGATCATGGTGGGTGGTGTTTAGAGTCGCTAGATGTGATTTGGGTCCCAGCAAGGCCACTACCTACAACGTGGCCTCCCATCACCGGCCATGGCCTAGACGTTATGATTGGGTATGTGAGATGACAGTGGTTCTTGTAAAGCACGTGACACAGTGCGCAAGAGTGAGTGTGCTTATAACTATAGGCACCATGCACATTTAGCATCACAGCGGCTCAGCAGACGGGATACTGGCACCACATTGCTGTGGCCTTGAGGGTACTGCGGAAGAGAGACAGTCTCTTGATGTGTTTTGTGGGGTTCCACCGAGCTTGTTCCACATGTGACTCTGGGGCACCCGCTTATTAAACAAGGCCTCATTTCCCACATTCTCTATCCAAGCCCTATATGGCATACTTCCTGATTGTACTTAACACACATATGTCTCTGTGGAGTTCAGCAGCCCATCGTGTGTGTTGGCCCAGGCTAGCAACACTTCCACACTCACACACATGTTGTATTTGTTATGCAGTGTGTGTCTCTTTGGTTGTCTTTGTGCATCTTCCCCCATGTCTTTCAAATGTCTTTGAATGGCATTGGGTGGATGTTGTGTTATGTTTCTTTCTCTACTGTCCCAGTGCGTACTACATCATGTCTCTGCACATTCCTTCTGTTTAGCATTTCACCTTGCTGCCCCGGTGTGTGACTTGATCTCATCAAAACTGGGCTCTCTGTTTGAGTTCTTTGTATTTGCCCCTGGTCCTACCAAATATTTGGGTTGATACATTTTGGATGGTCACATGTTACATTTTCCAATTGAACATTGCTGGCAGTGTTATCACCCAAAAGCACTGATTGTCTCCACATGGCTGAGGGTTTGTAATACCCACAACAATGTTTGCCTCAACTGTCCTGTTATTGTTGGTCCCACATACACAACTTTTTCACTACATTGCTGGTGTGTTTTGACACACAAATACATACTTGCTTGAGCACGCTGTGGGCTTGAACCCTAAAATCACCTTTTTAGCACTACAGTGATGGGGGGGTTATCCCCACAAAACCCAATGTGCTTGGGCATGCTGGGGG
The DNA here is from genome assembly GCA_963921515.1 of Calotriton arnoldi. Lineage (NCBI taxonomy): Eukaryota > Metazoa > Chordata > Amphibia > Caudata > Salamandridae > Calotriton > Calotriton arnoldi. Next base: position 2,634,060 of record CAWUFW010001590.1, read on the forward strand.
CTTGAACCCCAAAATAAACTTTTTAGCACTACAGTGATGGGGGTTATCCCCACAAAACCCTATATGCTTGGGCATGTTGGGGGCTTGAACCCCAAAATAAACTTTTTCACACTACAGTGATGGGAGGGGGGGGTTATCCCCACAAAACCCTATATGCTTGAGCATGCTGTGGGGTTGAACCCCACATTCACATTTTTATCAACACAGTGATGGGGTAGGGGTAGTTGTCCAACATATCACTTTATATGTGCTAATTTCAGGTAGTGTGCACCCAAAAACTGAATTTTGTCACTACAACACTGGATGAATGTTAGGCATCCACCCCTATTGGCATTTAGATTGCTGGTGGTGTTAGGCATCTACCCCCCTATGGGGTCGACAATGGTGGGAGTGTTAGGCATTCACCCCTATGGGGTGGACAATGCTGGGAGTGTTAGGCACCCACCCCCTATTGGCATTTAGGTTGCTAGTAGTGTTAGGCATCCACCCCCCTATGGGGTGGACAATGCTAGGGTGTTTGCATTCCAACACCCACCTTGCCTCTACATTGCTGCAAGAATTCCCTCCACACCAATATTGACTGTGGTTTGTCACAAGATCTGTATTCTGTTGCCTTTCGCGGGGTTGTGACGTTTTTGTGTGGGGTAGGTGTCTGACTTACCGTCTGCGAAGTGCGCGTCGGTTGGGGTTGTAGTATCGTCCGTAGGTGTACAGTATAAGGATGTCATGTGCGATCGGATACATGGCTGCTTCGTCTCGTACGCAGTGATCGTCTCGTCGCTCGACTCGGGGCTGAAATACGGCTCTTCTGGATGCTCTGACGTGCTGGAGGTGGCGACCTGTTCGGCGCGTAGGAAGTACGCATCGTACTTGGCCGGCCAGAAACTGCTTCGGATATGCCTCCGGACGACTCCATTCAGCATTTACGGACCTGCTCGTACGGAAAATGTTGCTGGAATTAGAGCGTACGTGTCGGTTGGGAATTGGGGACATTTGCGCATCGTACTTCGTCGTTTGGATGGACCGGCTCCCGGAATGAGTCGGTTGGGAGGTAAGGCTATGGACGGCTCTAGGAGGGCATTCCAAGCAGGATCGGAATCGGGACCTTAGTAGCATTCTCAGAAGTTGATGTCTGTGGACTGTAGTATTTCTGTGAGAAAATGGGGAGTGAACGCATTCCCATGATAGCATCAAAATCTGATTGGTCGAGAGAAGGAGATGAAGCAACGTGAAGACTGCAGCATAATTTTCATCTCTTTATAAAAGTGTGTATTCCTAGAGTAGGCCACCACTTCTTTTTGCCAGACTTCCAGACCCGAATTTTGCCACTTGCCTTATTCCATGCTGCTTTAAGTCTCTACTGAGTTTCTTGAACCTCTCTTTATGGGAAATTGTGCTTTGATTGATTTTGATTTATCGAACTGATTTATAAGCTTTATGCTTGAACTCTCTCTCTAACTAGAACTCTTTATGGGTTCTGACTGACAACATTTCTACCCCATTCCTAGAATAGGGATTCCTTTCTTTATGGAACACGCTTAATGCATTTTATTATGATTAATTGATTGACTAATATTTATTATTGTTTTTTGTTCATATTTGATTATTCAGTTTAATACAAATTAACTTGTGACTATGAATAAAGATGACTTACTAAAATCCTGAAATATAAAACCCTTTAACTGCAAACTCTCGTTATTGACTGAAATTAGATTATAAATTGTGATTATAAATTATGTGATATACAGCCCCTGAGCTTCACTAAAACAACCGCAAAGATTCATCCCTTCAGTGACAGCGGGAACTATCCTGGATGATGGTAAACTGAGATTTAAATAGAAACTGATTCCTGCCCCAGCAAACTTGGCAGCAGAGGAATGGTTTACGTTATGAGAAGAGAAGCTGTAAATACTTGCCGGAAGCTAGAGTTATGTCCAAGTCCTATAACTCAAAGCCCACATTTTGAAGAAGACGAGGTGCGGTTTCGAAGGCGATTGCTGTTTTTAAGGTGTGAGTATCAATAGGGTTATGCGTAGCAGGTATTGTTGTTGTTGGTTTTTCTTTATGTGTTGAATATGAGTGTTGAATGACTTGGTGATGTTTATGTGCTTATTGTGAAGAAGTTGAAGAGGTTATCTTACTCCAAAGTAATCTAAGATCCCGGGATATTGAGATAAGTGTAGAATATACTTTTATGGTTTTCTTGCTAAAGATTTGTGGTGTAGATAGTGAGGTGCCATCGACTGCACAATTGAGATAGAGATTATAGCAAATTGTTGTGAATGTAGTAATATTGATTGGTCTTTGCAGAACGTAAGGTGAAGCCACCTCGATTAGGGTGATTTCCCGCTGATCGAGATTTCATTCACGTTTGTGAAAAATCTTTTTGTGTGTAAAAGTTAGAGGGCGTAAAACACTTTAACATTCTGATTGTTGAATAGATTTTTGGTTTTCTTTTGAGATGCAGACAAAAATTGTTTATTTTCATTTGCTTAGACATGTAGATTTGTGTGTACGAGAGAAAACTGTAAAGGAGGATAAACCGCTGCGAGGAGTGAGATCATATATCATAGAGTGTCACACTTTGATTGGTTGGTTGGTGTACTGTCGAGCTGCAGTTGGTTGATGATGACACAGATTGTTGTGTATGTGCATCATTGATATTGGTTAACAAGTCTTCAAATATTAAAGCTATAACAGCACTGGAGAAAAGAGATTTGACGTCTAAGGAATAGAATCAAAACACTGGATTAAATTGAATTGAATTGCTGAATACTTATTGTTGAATTTTGCAAAAATAAAATGCTTTAAAAAATATTAAGAGTTTGGTGAGAGGAGATGTTACAATTCCAGTACGGAAAGGTGAAGAGGCGCCTACAGAGGGTTCACCAGCACAATATATGTCGATGAATATGTGGTTGCATACATGTTTGTCGCTTTGAGTTTTCCAAGATATGGCATATTTGAATTGAGAATCATTGAGAGATTATGAGAAAAGCTATATGGTATGAAACCACCACTAGACCCACACAGTACAAAGCATTACATATTTGGGAGAAAACAGCACATGTCAAGGAAAGAGAGAAATACCAGAATAGAGCTAAAAGATCTGTGCGCAATTATGTAGCTGCTCAATGGGATGAGGAACAACAGAGATGGAGAAAAGCCTTAGTTGAGGGAATTAGACTGTACCCAGCCATTACTACTAAAAGCCTAAGAAACAGAAACAGAGTAAAACACAGGAGAATGAAAATGAAAAAGATGGAAAGAAATCAGATACCAATAGTGATTCAGGCGATGACATTTTGGATGCACTGATAGTTATGCATCCACCACCTAATGTGGCCTCTACAACAAATACTGATAGTGATATAACTACTAGTGCTACAGTGGCTACAGCTCCTATTGAACCAAGTGTAATTCAGATTGAGAGACCATTTCAAACATTCAAAATTGCACCTGCTGCTATAGCACCAACTGTAATAACACCACGTGTTACTGCTTCCATTGTGACTGTTCCTGCACCCGTGCCGTAAGTTGTTACAGCACAGATTGTGGCAAGGCCAGTTGCGAATGCCACAACAAATAATGTCCCGAATCTAGAAGCTCAAGGAGCTGTAGGAGGAGTGGCTGTGACAGGGTTTTATCCTGACATCGCAGAATTCAGAGATTGTTGCCTGGACACTACGGCAAATGATTCATGCATTGAGAGAAGGGAGAAGGATTGTCTTTGCGACACAAGTAGCAAAGGGAGAGAGAAATTTATTTGAAGATTGAATATTTCCACCATGGTTTGAAGAAACCACAGGAAATAAAAAGACAGAGAGTGAAGAATGTCAAGTTACACCAAAATCTGAAAAAGAGAGACCACTAAATCTTTCCAAGTTTTAGGTTGAGTTGGAAGAAATCATCAGGGGCTGTTAAGATGTTGAGCTTTTGAACCCGTATCAGGAGAAGGAAGTGATTTTCCTGAGTAAAAAAATTGTAAGCCGTGCAGTAAGTACACATGATAGCCTAACTTATTTGGCCCAAAAATATGAGGTTGATCTTTCAAAAAGTGTCCCATTGCAGAAAATTTTCAGGGTACAATTGGATGATGAAGCAATTGAAACAATGTTTTCTTCAGGAATGTGATTATACATTACTGACTTCGTGAAATGCATTCATAGATGGAGTGATTTTGAGAAATTAGAGAGTAAATGGGTAAAGAAGCATGAGAAGAAAAAGAAACAAGTAGAGGCAGATGAGGCAAATAAAAAGCCATTGTCAGGTTCCCAGGATGAGGGAGAAGCCACAGCTTTTCTTTTGAGAGAAATACCAGGTATTGAGTATGTTCATGTACAATGGAGCAGAGGCGATCTTGCAGCATTTACAAATAATTTTCCAAAATTGAGAGAGAAACCTGTACAGTGGTATACACAAGTTGACAGATTTGTGAAGAGTTTGAAAGTGCTGTGGACTGATTTGAATGTGTTTTTGAAATTGTATTGCCAAGTGATTTGTGGTCTGAATGTAAAATTGCTGTACAATGGCCCCATGCAGAGCCAATGAGAGATGCTCACACTAATGCACTACCTCCTGTGGTAATAGATAAATACGATGAGGGGATTGCATTTCTGAAAGGCAAAGTTCCTCCAAAGGATAGGATATTGATTGGGTAAAGATTAAATGAACCTCACAAGCACAGCCTCTAGTACAGCCACTACAATTAAGGCTACACTTTCTACCTTCCAGCCTATCCCCTTGGAGGGGTCACTGGCAGCTAAACGCAGCCCTCAATCAGGATCTCCATCAGATTCCTGCCCTCCCAACCTGGTAGCATTGGGGGCAACACCCATCAACCCATTGGTCAACAAGGTTATTAATGCTTCGTTGTCCACAGCAACAGTCCCCTTTTCCTGGAAGCAGGCTAAAAATCTTTTTGAAAAAAAACATCGGTGGACCCTAGTGAGCAGTCCAACTACAGGCCAATATCCTTACTGCCGGCCCTGTCTAAGCTGCTGTAAAAGTTTGTAAATCAGCAGCTCTCCCAGTATCTTGAAATCAATGATCTGCTCCATCCTAGCCAGTCAGGCTTTAGACCTGAGTTCAGTACAGAGTCGGCGCTAATGGAAGTCGCCAAATACATCAGCGGCACTTTGGATGCTGGAGGGAAGGCCATGCTGAATAATGTTAGACCTGTCAGTGGTCTTCGACAGGGTTCCCCACTTCAGACTTCTAGCACGTCTCTAAACTATTGGAAGGTATTCAGACAAAATATCGAAATAAAAATATCGCCATACCAAAACATTGTGTCCAAAATACCGTGATATGGAAATATCGTCAGCAAGAATATCGTTGTCAAGAATATCGATTTTAAGGTAAGCAATATCAATTTTTAAAATATCGAAGTCATTAATATCATTTGCAAAAATATAGTTGTTTAAAATATTGTTTTTTATTTATTATTATGTATTTTAGTATATATGTTAAATGAATATGATGTAATTTTTTTGTACAATTATTGTTTATGTTTTTTAATATATTTGCTACAATTTTAGTAGTTATTAAATTTAATGTAATACATTTTTGTGAATTTCAGTGCAGTAGTGGGCTGTGGGTTTATAAGGGGTATATGGTGGGAAGTAATTTATTTAGAATACATAAATGATACATTTTTTATTTAATATTATTTAATTGATATTTAATTATATTAATTATGCTATTGATTTATTTTAATGTGAATTTTACATGCAGGTCGTGGGGTTTATAGAGGTAAAGGGTGGGAAGTAATTTATTTTTAATTAATTAATAATTAGTTGTTAATTAATATTAGTTAATTAATTGATCATTGATCATGCTAATTGTGTAAATATTTTTTTTAGGTGCGGGTTGTGGGGCTTATGGCGGTAAAGGGTGGGAATTAATTTATTTGTAATTATTAATTAGTTGTTAAATACTATTAATCATTTAATTGACAATTAATTATTTTTATTGAGCAATTAATTTGTTTTTTAAGTTTAATTTTAGGTGTGGGTTGTGGAGTTTATAGGGGTAAAGGGTGGGAAGTTAATTAATTTTAATGAATTCATATTTAGTTTTTAATTAGTAATATTTGTTAAATTGATAATTAATTATGTTAATTGTGCAACTAATTTATTTTTGGATTTTAGATGTGGGTTGTGGGGTTTTAGGGGTATGGGATGGGAAGTAAATTAATTGTAAGTAGTTGATAATTAATGTTTAATTAATATTAATGATCAAATTGATACTTAACTATGTTAATTGTGTAAATAATTTTCTGTTACATTTGATGAGTGTGTTGTGTGTTTTGTGGGGGTATATTTTGGGGAGTGAATTAATTAATAATTAATATTTAATTAATGCTAATTAGTTTGTTGATAAATATTTATATTAATAGTGTAAATATTTAGCTTTTTAAAGTTAAGTTTTAGGTGCAGGTTGTGAGTTTCTTGGGGTTATAGGGTTGGAAGTAACTAAATTAAATGTATGTATTAAATATTTTTTGTTAATAAATAGTTTCTAAATAATAAAATGTTTTTGTATGAAAATTATTTTTGTATTTTATTTATAATAATATTTGTAGTTATTTGTGATATGTATTTAACATTGTAATATCTTTCCATTTTTTTATTTTTAATATTAAATATATTTGTAGTTTTTTGTGCATATTTATATTTTTCTTTATTTACTTTGTTTTTCAAATAATGTTATTTTGTTCAAGATATTTTGTTTGTTTTTAATGTTCAACTGACTGGAGTGGGAATAGTAATTTTTACCCCTCCGCAATCCAACACTTTCCTTACTGTTATACTGACTGGAGTGGGAATAGTACATTTTACCCCTCCGCAATCCAACACTTTCTCTACTGTTGTATTGGCTGGAGTGGGAATAGTACATTTTACCCCTCCGCAATCCAACACTTTCCCTACTCTTATTATTTTTGCCTTGCGTGAAGTGGGAGTAGTACATTTTTTATATATTTAACAATATAACGTAGTTTTTTATAAATTGGAGTGGGAATAGTATATGTATTACATTGTATATTTTATTTTATTTTGTTATAATTTATAGTAGTATCTTTTTGCTTATTTAAAATTATAATATTTGTAATTATTAATGTTTTTAATGTGTAAAATATATTTACTAAATTTTAAGGGCCTCATTACGATGTTGGGGGGAAACTTTCTGCCCGACACCGTCTCGAATTTGGAACCGACCGACTCGGGGTCGGCAGTTCAGCCCTACCGATTACGATGCAGCCGAACACTGTTCAGTCGGAGTCCCAGTGTTACCTATGGGAGCCAGTGTTCCGAATGACAATTGGCTGTAACACGGGCTCCTATGGGGAAATGGGGTGTGTGCAGGAATCCCTGCACCCTGTAGCTGCCACCCCAGTGTGCCTGCCACACAGTGCAGGGTTTTACAGGGGGAAACTGGCTACTGTAGACAGTGGATACTGAACTTTTCCCTTGTGGCCAAGCCTTTGCTGAGGCTGACACGTAAAGATATGCCTGATCCACTTCTACGGGACAACGATCTGCTTGAAAATTGTCTTAGAGCTGAGAGAAAGTCTCTGTCTTGCCCTGGCGCTAGGCATGCCTGATAACAGTACAATGCTCACATTGTTTTGCAGTACGATGGAGGACTGCTCTCTCTCTCTCAGTGCTAACTCAAATGCATGGAGTTTAACAAGGACCTGTGGCTTATTTTTCAACTACCTTTGACCCTGTACCCACAGGACTGCCAGGCTGTCATAAAGCAGCTGTAGCAGTTGGTGCCAGTACAGGCAGATGTGAAAACATAGTGATGGGACATCATTTAACTGTTATGGTCCCACATTCTGTAGAAATATTGCTAACTCAAACAAAGACCCAGTACATGGCAAGCAGCAGACTTACAAAGTAAGAGCAGCAGATCCTCGCTGCTGAGAATATCATTTTAAAGATTCAAATTTTGAATCCGTCTAATCTGTTGCTTGTAAATGAAAATGCCAGCGGAGATGATGTTGAACATGATTGTCTAGATGCCACGGATTTATGCACCAAGCCAAGGCCAGACAAAAAAGATGAACCTTTGAATTAGCCTGATTATGTAATTTTTGTGGATGGCTCATGTCTGAGAAACAAGGAAGGTACCCTTAGAGCAGCTTACGTTGCCTGTACAATTCAAGAGGTTATGTAAGCTTTATGATTTCGAGATGTTACTCAGCACAAGTTGCAGAATTAATTGCCCTTACAAGAGAGTGCTGTCTAGCAGCCCAATTGAGAGTGACAATATTTACTGATAGTCAATATGGCTTTGTGTGTGGTCCATGACTTTGGGCAGTTATGGGCACAGGAGTTTTTATGACCTCATCTGGAACATCTATAAGAAATGGCGAACATGTTAGAAAACTGCTTGAAGCCCTGCAAATGCCTACAGAGGTTGTAGTGGTGAAATATGCTGCTCATCGAAGTGGTAATGGATATGTTACCTTTGGAAACAGATATTCTGATAAAGTTGCAGGGTATTGTGCACTTGTAGCTTGTTCAGTTAATGGGACTTACATACATGAATCTGAAGAGGACACTGCGTTTTCGTTGTTGTTGTCAGTAGCTGATACATGAGAAGAGCTCAAGAGATTGCAGGAAAATGTTTCAGAAGCAGAACACCAGAGGTGGATCAGAGCAGGATGTGAGAAAAATGCAAATTACATTTGGATGTCAGCAGATGGAAGACGAGTGTTGCAGTTTATTGTTTCCTATGACACAACACTTTGCACAGCTTAACACATCTAGGAAGAGATGCAATGGTGAGATTATTTCAACAGAATTGGTTTAACCCAGATTTAGGATGCTTGCAGAGGAGCTGTGCCATCCGTGTGTAACATGTCAGCAGGTAAACATTGAGAAAAGGACACTAGTAACACTGAGTCACATAGGGAGATTAGGTGGTCCCTTCAATAGAATGCAAATGGACTTTATCAAGATGTCTGTTTGTAACGGTTTGAGATACGTCCTGGTTATAGTGTGCATTTTCTCTCGATGGGTGGAAGTCTACCCAACATGGAGAAATGAGAGTCTCACTGTAGCTAAACTGCTGTTGCTAGAATTGATACTTAAGTACGGATTACCAGTTTCTCTGGAGTCAGATCGTGGGACTCATTTCAACAATGAGGTCCTAAGTATGCTTTGTGCAGCATTATATATTGAACAGAGATTACACTGTAGTTATTGACCAGAAGCCTCTGGAATTGTTGAACAGTTGAATGGAACAATAAAGTCTGGTTGGCAAAAGTTTGTACTTCGATATCACTGAAACGGCCAGATGCTTTGCCTTTGGTGTTGTTGAGTCTCAAGTATTTCTGATAGGAAGACAGGGTTATCTCCTCACGTAATATTGATGGGATGTGCAACGACACTGCCTGCTGTAATTGCAAATGCATTTATGAACATCACAAATGATATGATACTCGATTACTGCAAAGGATTGGTTGATGTTGTGCATTTTGTTTCTCTTGAACAAGTTGGTGCAGGCATATGCAACAATCCAAAGGTGCATAACCAGCAAAAATATGTAAATGTCATAAAACATTTTAATCCAATTTAATGCATTTTTTCTTTTATTATTCATCTTATTTCAATCTTCTTTAATGTTTGCATCAAGACGTTGTCCAAAGAACCGGCCGTAACACAGGCTCCTATGGGGAAATGTGGTGTGTGTGTAAAACCCTGCACCCTTTTGCAGGCACCCCATGGTGCCTGCCACACTGTGCAGAGTTTCACAGGGGGATACCTTAGGAACCCACTCGGCCACCAACCGTAGGCACCGGGGGCTAGAGGGCCCTGTCAGGGGCCCCTAAAAGTCACTTTCCGACAGCCTTTCTGTGTCGGAAAGGCCCCCGTGGAAAAGCTGTTGGAAACCAACATTGTAATCCCGACTGGCAGAAATGCCGTCCATAGGGGGTTATGGTGCGGTTCCGACTGACAGGAATACTCCACGAGTCATTTGGAACCGAGTCAGAATGACCGGCGGGTTTACGTTCCGAACGCGAACATTGGAATCGGGCGGTCGGACTATAAACCGACTGAGTCAGTCGGAAGGGCTCCGACGTGGTCGGGAAGATTCTGACTGTCAGGCGGAGGCTTTCCACCCGACATCGTAATGAGCCCCCTAATGTTTATTCTAGATTAGTTCAAGAATACACACAGGCTTTAGACGCAAAGATCTGTTATGCCTGCGCCCATTTTTTCTTCATCGGTTGCAGAGGAACTTACCACCACATACCTTTGTCATAAGCAATCACATTTATTATTTTGATTAGCTTAGTTCAATCAATCAATCAATCAAGGGTTTGTATAGCGCAGCTACTCACCCATGAGGGTCTCAAGGCGCTAGTTAATAGGCAAGAGCACTTTGAATATTATTATTCAAATTATGACACGATTCTTTTAAAAGTTCCATTACAGAAGAGCATGAATTTATACCCACAAGCAAAAAAAAATGAACAAAGCTTTACCCATAAACACTGTTAAGGCATACAAAAACAATGTATGTTGTTTAATGAGACCCTTGGAGAAAGTATTCATTATGACATTAGAGGGAAGGAGCACAAACATTTCACAGAGTAAAAATAGAGAAGAAGGCATTTTGAAAAACATTTGGAAGAAAGAAGATAAATTTAAAAAGAAAATGGTTTACAATAGGCTGAAATTAGACAGGTGACAAAAAAAGGGAAAATACATGTTTACAGGAGAAGAAACCAAAATAGAAATGGACACGTAGGAATTAGTAGTTGCAAGCACACTTTTGAAATTATGGGCGGTACATGGCCAAGTTTACAAGAGGACACAGTCATTTCAGGAGTTTATTTTGTTTGTGGACGAGATGCCTACTTTCAATTGCCTGCAGATTGGAAGGGTATTTGCAATTCAGCTTTGTCGTTTCCTAAGATGTATCATGTATATAGTATAGATGCTTTGACAATGACACCATCACACAGATACACACGTAGTATAAGTGAAGGGACACAACTAGTTGGGGATATTTTTGGAGCAATCATTCCACCACTGAGAGTTATATTGAATGACAAAAAGATTAGAAAGCTTTCAAAAGTTGTGAACAAGTTGTCAAAAATTACTTCTGGAGCTTTACTAGTTGTACATACAGAATTAGTGACCATTTTGCTTGCAGAAAAAGGTGGAGTCTGCAAGATGCTCAAAGCTCAGCACTGCTGTTCATATATTTCTGATGAGAGTAAGAAAATTTTAGAATTCACAAAGAACATTTCTGATCTGAAACCTGAATTAGAATCAATAGAAACGCCTAGGGCCAAATTAGGATGTTGGGCGGACTCACGTCCGCCCGACACCGTTGCAGAATCAGGATCGACCGACCTCCAGTCGGCTGTCCCGACCGCAGCATTACAATGTGACCTCACATGGTGCAGTCGCATACTCCCACTTCTCTATAGGAGCTTGAGCTGCGGCTGTATACCACTGTAGCACAAGCTCCCATAGAGAAATGGGAGAATCTGTTCATCCCTGCACCGCATAGCAGGCGCCACCCACACGCGGAGGCCGCAGGATGAAAAGGGTCCTGCTAGGGGCCCCCAATGTCACTTTCCAACAGGCTTTCCATGTCGGAAGGCCCGACATGGGAAGCCTGTTGGAAATTAACATGGTAATCCCTCTGGTGGAAAAGCCGTCCATAGGGATTACGGGCAGGCCTCCGACTGGCCAACGGGCTCCTTGAGCCTGTCGGAATCCAGCCGGAATGACCGGCCGGTTTCACTTTCGACCACCTGCATCATAATGCGGCGGTTGAAATTGAAACCCGCAATGAGACTCGGAAAGCCTCCAACCCGCAGTCGGAGGCTTTCCGAGTCTCATCGTAATTAGGGCCCTAGTGTTTAAGAAAGTCTACATAAAGGAGCGTCTGCTATTGTAAATTGGTTTGCTGCCACTGGAGAGGAAATCCTTAGAGCTATATTTGTGCCAGTATTAATAATAGAGGTTTGCTTATTGACTTTATTTGCTTTTGACAAAGGCTGTAGATATTACATTAATAAGAGAACTGGCAGAGAGTGAAGCAAGAAGATAGAAAGGAAATTAGCATTAAATGATCACATCAATAAAAAATACAGGAGATTAAAGGAATATGAGACTTTGAAAACCAAGAGAAAAGACTCAACTGAGTATGAGAGTGAACTTTTTTAGATCAGTTTGTGAAAGTGTGATGGTTAGATAACCACCAAGGGGAGAATTACAGACACGTTTTAAAAATATTTTTTAAAAAGTTAATTAATGTGCAAAGCCAATGAAACCTATAACACAAATGTAATGTAAAAATTGCACAAGGCAATCATACTTATATGTACTAGGCCTAACACACTGAAACACTGCCATATTAGAGTCTCCTGAGCTAGAAAACTGTAATTTCAGCATTTAAACTCCATTTTGACCTTTCCATGGACATACTCTTCATAATGAATAATAGTTGCATAAATATTTTCATGCCTGTTAGAAATTGGGTCTCTAGTTCACATAGGTATGCACCCTGTCGAAGTAGGGACCACAATGCTAGTAATGGTAAGTCAGATACACACCCCAAATTAACCTGTGCTCACCCTCTGGTAGCTTGGCACAGAGCAGTCAGGCTTAAGTTAAGAGGCAATGAGTAAAGTATTTGTGCAAAACCTAAAACAGTAAAACAGTGAAAACACCACACAAAAATAATCCACACCAGGTTAGAACAATAGAGCTTAATTTAATGAACAAAATAAGACCAAAATGAAAAAAATCCAATAAGTAGAATCAGAGTTATGGATTTTTAAAGAATATCTCAAAATGTAGTGCTTAGAAACATAATGCACCAACCGGGGCTATCCGATCGTGATTGACTGGGTCAAATCTGAAAGCTCAGGCTGTCTGCGATGGAGCACAGGTCATATATAGGGACCAGCCTTGTCCTGCTGCTAAAGTACCTTGAATGGAAGGAATGTATGGATGTCAGAGACCCGATGCGAGAAGCAGAGGAGGCTATGCATCGGCGTTGATACCTTCGTATTTAGGCGATGCATCTGATCCAATACGCGCAGTCGGAGACGCATCGTCAATGTCCTCATCTGTGGCGGCAGCGGTGATGCATCGGCGTCGAAGTGAGATGCATCGGTTTCACCAAACGCAACAATAGCGATGCATGGAGTTTAGCAGAAGGCAGCCAGAAAACCCACTTCCAAGGGCCCAGGACAGTATTGGCACCACTCTGGCATGGCAGGACTCACAGTGGGCAGATCCAAAGGCTGTAGCAGGGTTGGTGGAAGTCTTTGATGTCCCTCAGACTTCAAAACAGGAGGCAAGCCAGCAAGCCCTTTAAGTCACTTTGGTTCTGGGGATGTAGAGTTGCAGTTCCAGTCCTTCTCACTCCCAGGCAAGGAGGGCAGCAGGCATCAGGGCAGGCACAATTGGGCAGGAGACCAGCAACGTCCAGCAGAGTGACAGTCCTTTCAGCAGCACAGCAGTTTTCTTCCTGACAAAATGTGCTCAGGTCAAGAAGTGTACTGAGTTGATGGTGTCAGGGTCCAGTACTTATACCCAGTTGTGCCTTTGGAGTGGGGGAGACTTCAAAGAGAGATCTTTTAAGTGCACAAGGTTCTTGCCCTGGCTCCAGACTCACTACAGGGGGTTATGCCACTCTTTGTAAGAGGACAGGCACAGCCCTATTCAGGTGCAAATGTCAGCTCCTCCCTTCCATCCTTCCCAATGGTGATGGCCTATAAGGATGTGAATGGCCCCTCAGGCACACCTAAGCTCCCTTTGTGTGTGGCTGTCTGGAGGGAATGTAGAGCGAGGCAGGGGCTCGGAATGGTTAACATAAGAAAATAGCAAACACAACAAGATGATGGACGGAGTGCTGAAACTCTTCAACCACTCACCCCCAGTCACAGATCTGGGTTTAATCCATTGTTCTTTTGCTCACTATGCCACCCCCGTTTGAACCCAGCCATATGCAAATCAGTCTTGAGACCCTGTTCCTCATGGGAACAGTCCAGCCTGAACTGCCAAGCCAGGTCCTCCCTGGACCGGAAACAAGCATCCTGGGACCGGTTTCGGGGTTTAACTCCTCATCAGCCAGGCTAGCGGGAATACAGTGGCACAGTGAGCAAGGGACCCACGTCTGGACATACCCTTGCCACTTAGGGTGAACAAAGCAAACACAACAAGATGATGGACGGAGTGCTGAATCTTTTCAACCACTCACCCCCAGTCACAGATCTGGGTTTAATCCATTGTTGTTTTGCTCACTATGCCACCCCAGTTTGGACCCAACCATATGCAAATCAGTCTTGACCCTGCTCCTCATGGAAACAGTCCAGCCTGAACTGCCAAGCCAGGGCCTCCCTGGACCGTAAACAAGCATCCTGGGACCGGTTTCGGGGTTTCACCCCTCATCAGCCAGGCTAGCTTGAATCCAGTGGCACAGTGAGAGAGGGACCCACGTCTGGACATACCCTTGGCCACTTAGGGCGAACATAGCAAACACAACAAGATGACGAACGGAGTGCTGAAACTTTTCAACCACTCATTGTCCAGAGACACTAAACTCAAAATATGTATCTTGTCCCAATTGGAAGCTATAAGAGGAGCAAAAACATTAGATCTTTGCAACACCTAAGAGAAAGGTGCTGCCCTTATCTAACATTGATTGCACCACAGTTCTGAAGTTCTGTTCCCGAATATAAGATTATTATTCCATTCAGAATTCTAAATTAGACCTTCATGTCCTTTGCCGGGGAATTATTGTGCACATGGAGGCATGGACATCAGTTAGGGGTGGCCAGGGGTCACAGCTGCGACTTCTGGCTTGCCCCTTGCTACACCTGGCACGGCTTTTGCGACCCCTGGCCTCAGAGGTGGCAACATCAGCGCCTGGAACACAGTGGCAGCTCTTCCTAATAGACACTGGTTGGCGCTCCACTTGCCTGGTTTTTGCAATTTCTTTTATTATACAAATAGTGAATAATATTATTCACTTAGTGTAATGAAAAATGGAGTACATTAGCTGGAATATAACCCTATCTGGAAGCTACGGTAAGTAAAAAATGTTGTTAAATGTATTTTGTATGCATGCTTGCAGATGAGAGTGTGTTTAAGTGTGTGAGAGTGTATGAATGTGTTAGTATGTGTAAGCATGTATGTGTGAGTCAAAGTAAAGGTCAAATGGCGTGCAATGTCACTTCCGCTACCCCAGGCATTTTGGTGAATTGACGTCCATGCATGGAGGTTGAGATTTTTATCCTATGTAATGCGAGAATTATCAGGGATTTGCACCAATGCAGTGTCACAAAAAGTGACGCAAATTGCTGCAAAGTCTTGGTAACCTATCTATTATCTTGATTTACACTGAAAAGTAGCAATAAAGTACCCAATTTGCTCTACTTTGCATCAAAGGGGTATGTGCGTTTTCCTATGCAACCACCCATGGTTTTTATTATGCAAAAAGCTCTATCAAGTAAAAATGTTAAACAGGGATTTGTGCCAAAATATGTCTCCTGAAGACAGGCCTAACATTTGAAAAATAATTATTTTCTCAAAACTTTTCAAAATGTGTATGTCTGCTGTAATGTACAATACAGATACAAAGTGGGAAACATTTAAAACTAATGCTAAACATAGTATTTTGTACAGGAAGGGTACCCTCCAAGTACAAAAGCTATGTTAGACATCATGCACACACCCTTGTGTCTTTTGGTGCAAGGCAGCTTAAAGTGCACAAGCACTGGGTAAGAGAGCAACAGCAGCATATCTTAGTACATATGGTGCTGTCATGCTCTCTACCTTTTGTACAATGCACAAGGGCGTAGCTCTCAGTGGTGCACCAGATGCAATGGCCCCTGGACCCGGAGGTCTGATGTACCTACTGAACCTTGATTATTGCTGTATTTCACTGACCAAGAAGCAGTCTGTTTGTTTTTATTGTCTTTAATGTATATGTGACATTAAACTTATGTTGTCTATTTCGCTAAGGCCCATGAAACCCATGTTAAACCAATGACAATGCAGCACAGGGCTGCAGTTTCAGCTGCTGCACTGTATTGCATGGATTCTAAGTAAATTTGACCCTCAATGCACTGACTGATTGAGGAACATCAAACAATAAAAGAAGGAATTTAAATAAGATTCAACTAGAATTGAAGCATGAAGCAGAGAAGTGTGGAGGCACTAATTTCTAAGGGGCTTAAGCTTAACATAGCGATAGGGCATTCATGGGATAACTTGGACAAGGAAGACAATATACTCCAGTGAGGATATTTGCAAGTATGTCTGAGTATTGTCATCTGTATTCGTGACACTTTCTTTTCCATTTATTGTTAGAAAATGAAATAATATTATTATTGCATTCGCACATGAACAGCTAAATGCTCAGTTATTTAATTAATATTTTAATGTTACATTACAATCAAGAGACAATCATGTGAATGGTTAGCTCACCTGGGCTGACAAAGAAAATTCAGTTAGCTTACTCTTATGGGCTCAGCTGGTCTCTGCCAGCCATTACAAGATAAAAGGCCTAGCTGGCCAAATTGTGGAGTCAATGAGCGTAATAGTGTTTAGTTGTTAGTGTAATAGTTTCCTTTGCATTGAAGGTATGAAAGACTACTTCTGAGAATCTCCTTCTCACCAGGAATCTGTCAGAGGAAATATGTTGTGGTGGCTAGTTTAATCCCCAGGACATGTGTGATATCGTTATTTTTTTGGAGGGAACCTTTTGGGCTTGTAGGAATTTTATTTTGGAGATAACTTTCTTTCAAAAGAAGCCTACCACCATTCTCTTTTTAGCTGTAAGTTTTCTGGGGGAGAGCTGATCAGCTCGAATCCAAATATCACAATACTACTACATCATGCTGCATCAATAGTGGGAATGCTATAGGTGGGAAATATTTTAGGAGTGGCTATATATTCCTGTTCAAAAGGAATGGTCGGATCTTTCCTTAAAAAGTTCAGGTCATCCACTTTTTTGTGTGCCCAAAGCTTAAAGAGGAGAAAAGTAGATGAAGAAATTGCCCTTGAATCTCTGAAGGAAATAAATTATGTCGTTTTGCCAAATCTTCTACATGAGTTGTCAGGCTTGAACAGACTTGTATGTGGGCCATAACCAGTCACCTTCATGAAATGGGTATCCAGAGATATTGAGGCCTGTTTCTATGCTAGAAAGTTTGTTTGCTTGTTGCTTAGATAGGCTACTATGAATCCAGAGTACACAGCAAAGCTGTTCGGGATCCCTGCTAAGCTGGAGGTTGGGCATCATAAAAATGAAAAGGAGCCATTTATTAGAAGTAAATAGGTACTATCTGGACAGGGTGACTGTGTTTGGTTATTTTTGCAAAATTTTCCTCATATTGACAAGGTTACTGAAGACCGCCTAAAGATTTCACAAAGTTTGGTAACAGGAAAACTCCCCTCCCCAATTTTACATTTCAAACCACACAACCATAATTTCACTCAGTCCCTGATTCCTGTCTTGATACAGCCTTCAGGTTTGTCCTGCTGAAGATTTTTTGATCTCTAGTTTCTAAGTCACAATATAGAGGAAATAACTGGGAAGAGTCACCACATTTAAGCCTACTGCCTATACTCACAGGTCAGCTTGATTTGATGTGTCTTTTTTCGGATTGTTTGAGCATAGAACTTTTGCTTAAACTTATGCGTTACACTGTGCTACTGGCCAGAGACGCTTTATGGCATAAGCAAAGTGTGCAACTGCCCAGATTCACCACAGTTCTAGGGTCCTTAGGTGAAGTAATAGGTACAGTTTTGCAGCAGTGTTGTAATAAAAAGTTATTGTCTTTTTAAATGAATTTCTCGCATTGAAGCAGTTAAACAAAACAAACAAAATAAACATAACAGCTGAGTGCCAATTAGGAGTCATAAGCATCCATACAAGGACCTCCATCCTTCCTTTGTTAACTACTTAAATGTTGGAGGTAATTTATTATTATATTTCATGTATGTGTCACTGTTTTAATCTGTGCATGACAAAGCCTATATACACATATTCTTAAATACGTTTGTGGTAAATGATTATCTGTTTAGTAATGTTACTCAGTTTGTGAGATGTTATCCATGGCAGGAACAGTTTTAGCACTACAGACAAACTAGAATGTTGCCAGTTGAGGGCTCCCTATACACTGAAATAAATGCACTTTGTGGCCTTTTCTTCAGTGACTTGTTGCCACCCCATGTTGAAATTCCAGCTATGCTTTTTGTGCATTTTTATTTTATCAGTTATCTTTGCCTTCCTCTATCTTTATAACATGGTTGCTTTGGCACTGCTTAAGGCTTCCTTGCTTTGCACTTTGAAACAGTGAGGAAGCTGAAAGAGCTGAGGCCATATTTAAATATTGGTAAGAATTCACAATTTAACAAATGCACGTTCTTGGATGCCCTGCTTTACTCTTTCTGCTAGGACTTTAAGCACCATGGATGACACTGTTGCCTAATTTTCATATCCTTCCTTGGCAGCCATTTTAAAATTCTCATTACGTTGTAAGGGCCCTTTAGTAACATCAGCAAATCTTCTCCTCTCAATTCCCTGTGCAGCATCTCACTGTAATGCCACCATACTTTCCTCCTCTTTTCACTTTTTGTATTTTATTCCTCCAACACATACCTATGTGCAGCCATCCACTCATTCACACCATTGCTTGCTCATCCCAGTCAACCTCTCTACACATGCTGCTAATGCAATTTCCAGTTCTTGCTCAGGTATTGTTCACTGCTTGCATAGAGGTTTTAAGACATGAGCAAAGACGGCAATGGCTAAAGGCCCCATTCTTTCATGGACCCCCGGTTAGTGGGTCAACACATGCCTACCTGAGCCTTCTATGTCTTCAAGTCAGGCCTGCCAGACAAATTCAATTACTGAGTATACAAAGATGCTGAGTCTTTCTTTTCCTTTTCTTTCAATGGAGTATGAGGGTGTAACTCATGGAAGTCATTAATGAATGGTTGTACAGAAGGGTTTTCTATTGTTTTGTCATGCCAGTGCTATGTTCATAAAAATATGATCAATGATGGGCCGTGTACCTTGCATATACTCCCCCTAAGTGCCATAAAAATAGGTAGTATTAACAACTGTTATTTACAGTGCTTAGAAATTGCAAAAACGTGATAATTAAAACAAGTTTTTGCTCACAGAGAAGACGGTGCACAGATTATTCATGGAAGTGACACTGGGAAGCAGTAGGTATATTACCGAATAGTGAAACTATGTGTTACTACATTGACCAGTGGTACGTTTATACTGATTAGTAGATATCAACATGCACAGTGTGTGCCAGTATGAGGTGCATATTAGTGTGCAGCATTTATTTACTATTTCTTTGAAGGTTTTGTTTTTTTAGTTTGTTTGCATTATGAAGGTACCAGTCCTTCAACTTGCAAGACCTTCTGAACCAGAATAGCTAGCCTAAGAGTGCTGCCATTACTTTAAATATTCCAGCATTCAGTAATCTTCTTTCTGCGTGGGAACAGAGACTATCGGGTGAGATCTGTTGAAGAGTTGAGATAGAAGTGCCATACGCATATATCCTATAAACACAGTTATTATTTTGGAGGGAACCTTTCAGAGTTGAGGTCGATTTTATACCTATTCTGTGCTTTCACTGCTGCTTTTTGCTTTCTGCATTTTGCCTATTTTGTGTTAGATGAACGGTTACAGAGCTGTTCAATGAGCAATTGAATAAAAAGAAAAACATAATACCTCCCTTCCATGGTTTGAGCTCGATCCTGAATGCCACGTGGCAAACAAGTGAAGTGAGCAGAGTAATCCTGAGTATGGTTTGAGAGGAGGCTGCCTCCTTGAGGGGAGATTTAAACAATGTGGCCAAATGGTGCATTTAACATCCCAGCACATGACTGTACAGCTACTAGTGGTGTTCCAGTAAATTCTTATGGACACACATGAAATGATCTAAATTGTCAAGTCCGTTGAAGTCAACCATCCCCAGAGAGTTGGGGAATGTCACACCTTCTCAAGAAAAGTTCTAGTAATGGGGCATCACTGTGTATTTTTATGCACAGTTTTCAAACTAAGTGGCTAAAATGCCATAGGTTTTGCAAACAGTTCTTTGAGGACACATATGAAATATTCCAATACTTATCATGCGCATGACAAGTCTCATCCACCCCATAGTAGCATATGGAATCAGAATACAGCATTTTTCACTCTAATGTTCCTAAAAATTGCCTAGAAATATGGGACACCATTCATGTCAAAATTACAGTACTGTCAATATGACACCTGCTGAAATGCTATTGTGAACAGCAAACAAAATAAAACACACGACTAAATAAATATAACATATTTCAAAACCAATATGATGCATTGCAGAATAAATATACCATGTAGCAAAACAAATAAGCATGTATAATTTGTTTACTGTATGATATGAATAACACATATCCTAAACTGATTAAAACATGTACTAGAATATATATGTAAAATGTACAGACAATAATATGGCCTTACAAGGAAAAACTATATCAAACACTGAAATAAATATGACTTGTATTTAAAAGAATACAGCATTCACTTAAGTGATTGACATGTGTTAAGAAAAATATGACATGTAGAAATGAATATGATGCCATGAAATGAATATAACTGTCAATAAAATATTCATGCCACATGTTAAAATAAATATATTGTATTTTAAAAAGAATGTATTACAATTTAAAAAGAATATGACAGACTTTCAAATGAACATTGCACCAATTGCAATGAATATGACTGGTGTTGAAATTAATAGGAACCACATTGAAATGAATATGACTCATATTGAAATGAGTATGACATTCTTTCAAATGACTATAACACATGTGAACATTAATACAAAGCATGATGTAATGAATATATGCCACGTTAAAATAAATATGATATATGTTCAAATGAAAATGAAATTAAATAAATGAGTATGACAAGTGTTAATATAATTGTGACCTACACTAAAATTAATATGACATACATTTAAATCAATATGGAATGCTATGAGAGGAAAATGACACACATTGAAAGTAGTATGGTGTGTGTTGAAATTAATATGAGATGCTCTGAAATCATATGAAACACTTTAAAATAAATATAAGCTGTCCTGAAATTAATATGATCAATGGTTAAATTAATATGGCATGCATTGAAATGAATATGACCCACGTTGAAATAAATATGACATATATTGAATTGATTGTATTGAAATGAATG
Organism: Calotriton arnoldi; assembly: GCA_963921515.1. Classification (NCBI taxonomy): domain Eukaryota; kingdom Metazoa; phylum Chordata; class Amphibia; order Caudata; family Salamandridae; genus Calotriton; species Calotriton arnoldi. The sequence goes on from CAWUFW010001590.1 coordinate 2,655,306, forward strand.
TAGCTAGTTTTCAAAGACAAATGACATATAATAATTATGGCTTATGCTGATAGGAATATAACATGCAATGAAGTAAAAATGTCATGTATTGAAAATAATGGGAATTCTCTTAAAAAGAATTAACATGACTTACAATTAATATGACCTACTCATGTAACATTTGCTTAAATGAATATGGCATGCATTGAAAAGAATATTACACAATTCTAAGAAAATCTATCATACATTGAAAGGAATATGACATGGGTTGAAATCAATATAACAAGGGCTGAAATCAATTTGAGTTGAAATGAATATCACACTTGCTTAAATAAATATGACCCTGTCAAAATGAATACATTGTGCATTAAAATGAATAAAAAAAATGGCTGAAGATAATATGAAACCTTTTGAGACAAATGTGGTATGCAATGAAAAGAATAAGGCAACCGTTCAAATATATATGACCCATCTTTAAATGGATATGGAATCATTGAATTGATGATGACATGCTTTGAAATGAGAATGGCGTGTTGAAATTTATACTGCATGTGCCAAAAAGGATATGACATTCTTATATAGTTATGTTATTTCCTTGATTTAAAAGGACACAGGTAGTGTTAGTATGATGCAACTTTGAAGTGGGAAGTTTGGACTACGGTAGGAGAAAGATTGGGTCTACCAGGGGCATAGATATTGTAGTGATTAATTTTGTTTCTTGGGAATGGAGGAGTTGTTTTTTTTAACTGAAAGACTATACCTTCACAAATTTCTTAACAAGTCAATAATTCACATCTACACTACGGTGTGAGATCTGGGTTTGTGATTTTCTCATCCCGCAGCCATGTTCTGTGATGTTTTCATGTAACTGTAGCAGTGCGTGCGGTGATGTGTGCACATTTTGTTTTGAAATGATATTTCTCAGCACAGTTTTGTCATTTGCCATTATGTATTGGAAACCTTGGGCAAGTGAAACATTTCAGTGATATTTCCACCTTTCGGGCAGCTTCATCAGCAAGTTGGCATGAGACTTTTAAATCAGACCTAGTATAACTTAGGATTGGGCTGAGTAGCATCACCACACAAAACCACGTGGTAATATTATTCCTCACAGATTATAATGAGGGCTGTAGTCTATCACTCTCTTTTTGCCCCAAACTCCTCACACTGCATGTCCTTGTATCACAACCACCTCATGGTGCATGTCCATATGCTGGATTTTAAACGGATTTATTATCTTTTCAGTGCATGCAACATTCATTTCACAGTTTGTCAGATCAATTTTAGCATACAAGAAATGAATTTCAGTACATCACGTTCATTTCAAATCACATCATCATCGTTTCAGTGCATGCCTTACTCATTCCTATATGGGTCATATTTATTATAACATGTTCCTTATTCTTTTCATTGTATGCCACATTCATCTCACAGAATTTGATATTATCTTCAATAACTGTCTTACTCTGGGGACATTTTTATTTCAACAGTGGCAATACTCACTTCAAACTGTGTCATATTCTTTTCAATGCAAGTCATATTTGTCTTTGCAAATAATATATTTATTTCAGTATAGGTCAAATTAATTTAAAGGCATGTCACATTATTTTTAATGGAGGACCTATTAATTTTAATGCCTGACATATTTAGCATAAGCCATTCTTATTTCAATGCATGTCATAGTCCTTCGAAGACGGGTTATACTCATTCCAAAATATATCAGCATTCAATATGTCATATTTATTTCAACGTGCGTCATATTCATTTCAATGCATGCCATATTTATTTAAGAACATATTGATTTTAGCAATAGTAATATTTATTTTAAAGTGTTTCATATAATTTCAATGCATCTCATATTAATTTCAACACATGCAATACTTTTTCAAGGTGTGTCATTTTCCTCTCAGTGCATTCCATATTGATTTTGCTGCATGTCACATTGCTTTTAGTGTAGGTCACAATAATGTTAACACTTCTCATACTCATTTCAGCAAATATTATATTAATTTGAACATGAGTCATATTCATTTCAATGTGGCTTATATTCAATTCTTTAAAACAAATAAAGTTTCTGTCTGCCTATACAGAAAGGTACACACAGCAAAACTACCATCTCGACTGACTCAAACTACAGGGGAGACTCACTCTTTTTTTTATGTATAACCCTCACTCACTCTAGTAGTGATATGCTTCATCATCGACTTCATCCTGGCTCCTAAAGGCCAGGATGGGCTCGATCATATTCTAGGGAGCTCTTTGTATATATATTTTTTGGTGACTGGGGGTTAATATAAAAATGACTCATTCATGGCCAGGTTTCCCTTTATTCGGGGGTGGATGGGCACTGTAAAAATAATTATGATAATAATTATGGGGAGGGGCAATGAAGGAGTGAAATGGTCCTATGCCCCTCAGCTTGTCAACATGTTTCTGTCCAATTCTCAGGGTCAAACTTGGTCCCTGGATTTTGTCAGGACAAAGCTACTTGCCTGTCTGGAATCTGGTATTACAATACTAAATAAATCGTACCCCTAGGGTGAAATTCTCAACCCCGTCAGGGTGCAAAGGGTGGTTTGTCTCTGTAGTCAAACAGTCCTCAAGACTCCGGAAACCGCTGTGGAGATTTGCACCCTGTCCAAGTAGGGACCACCACCCTAATCAGGGAAAGTTAAATACACACCCTAAATTAACCTGTGCTCACCCTCTGTTAGCTTGACCCAGACAAGTCAGGCTTAACATAAGAGGCAATGTGTAAAGTATTTATGTAACACTTAAATTATAGTAACTCAATGAAAACACCACAGAAAGACTCCACACAGGTTTAGAACAATAGAGAATATTTATCTGAGTTAAACAATACCAAAACTACAAATATCCAATAAGTAGAAGTCAAGATATTAATTTTGAAAGATTAAACCAAAAATAGTGCTTAGAAGTCACTGGTGGGCAAATGGTTACTTAGGGGCGCGAGGGACCGGTGCAAATTCAAAGTTCAGGCAAACCGCGATGGAAGGCAGGCCTGCTATGGAACCCATGCAGACTCCACTGAAAAAGTACCTTGGATGGAGCAAAGTGTCAACGTTGAGGGCACGATGTGACGGTCTTTTCCATGCAGTCAGGTCACAGCGTCATCATCGAGCTCCGTTGAAGTGAATGCAATGTGTCATCATTGAGCCGCGCAGAGCATCTACGTCGAGCTGCGCAGGCTGTGGATTCTTCGTCGACGAACAGCCTTTGCCTCAAAGGTGCGATGCAGCAGAAATTCTCACGCTGTTGAGGCAATGTGTCGGCTTTTGCAGAACTCAGCTGCAGAACCCACTTCTGAGACCCTGGACTGGAGGGGGCACCTCAGTCAAGGGTAGAATTTACAGATGGCAGAGTCCAGCAGCACCAGCATGATTGCAGGAAGACTTATGTGTCCCTGAGACTTCAGAAAATAGGAGGCAAGCCAGCAAGCCCTTGGAGTTACTCTGGGTTCAAGTGGGATGAGTCCAGTCCTTGTCCTCAGAAAGGCAAAGATCAGCAGGCACCAGGGCAGCTCAGCAAAGTAGAGAAGCAGTTCTTCAGAACAGTCAGTCAGGGCAAAGTGGCAAAGCTTACAGCAAAGCAGTCTTTACTCCAGCAGAGTTATTCTCAGGTCCAGTAATGTACTGAATTGCTGGTACTTATACCCAAAAGTGCCTCTAATGTAGGGGGTGACTTCAAAGGAACTCTCTGAATTGCAAAAGGATATTTTTCAACCCAGCCTTGGCTCTGGACTACCAGTAAGGGGGGGGGGGTAAATCTGCCCTTTGTGTGAGGGAAGGACATAAGCTATTCAGATGTAAGTATGAGCCACCTCTACCCCTTCAGTACGCAGATGACTGCAGATGTATCCCCTGTCACACCCAGCCCTTCCTGTATTGTGGCTGTCTATAGGGAATGCGCAAAGTGTAGCTGTCACCCAGCCCAGAGATGTATTGGAGACAGCTGCAGACACACAGAGCAAAGTTAAGAGCAGTGAAATGTGCACTTTCTAAAAGTGGCATTTCTAAGATGGTAATGTCAAATCCAACTTTACCACTAAAAATGATTTATCATCACTATTCCAAGATATTCAACATGAAGTATCTGCTCCTTTCCAATCAGGAATTACAGCTTAAAAGATGTTTTAAGAACTCCCCAATGCTAGCATATGGAAGGAGTAGGCCTCACAGCAGAGAAAAACTAATTTAGCTGTTTGTCACTGCCAGGACATGTGAAACTTAAAAGTACATATCCGGCCTTTTTGTTACACAGCACCATGCCCTTAGTGTCAGCTAGGACCTACCTTAGGGGTGATTTATGTGTAATAAAAAGGAAGTTTAAGGCTAGGTGAGTGGTTTTAAATGCCAAGTCGAGGTGGCAGTAAACTGCACACACAGGCCCTGCAATGGCAGGCCTGAGACAGGTTTGAAAGGCTACTTATGTGGGTTGCACAACCAGTGCTGCAGGCCCACTAGTAGGATTTAGTATATAGGCCCTGGGTACATGGTATACCTCTTTACAAGGGACTTACAGGTAAACAAAGAATGCCAATCAGGTATACACCAATGGCAACATGTTTTAGGGGAGAAGCACATTCACTTTAGCACTGGTTAGCAGTGATAACATGCTCAGAGTCCTAAGGCCCCCAAAAATAATTCAGAAAAAAGAGGAGGAGGAAGGCAACATGTTTGAGGTAACCGTGCAAAAAGGGCCATTTCCAACAAGCATCTAGTGCACTTTTACTCCAGTCGCCAGTGGTGATTGATCGAAGAGAGATACATCAATTCAAACCCTGTATTACCAAGATATCGTCCAAGCAAAAGCCGTCAAATCTATCTTCCAGTTCTTCAGATCTGAGTGGTGTTTGTCAACTTTAGGATTATTGACAACAGGCAGTACCAGAAGTGATTGTGAAACAGCGAACAATGCCTTTACTGTACCTAAAGATACACTTATAGGTTTTGGTTCTTCGCTAGAAAGACTCACAAGGAGTTTTCCCCTAACATTTTAAAAAACTGCTCATATCACTAATCCTCTGATAAACTTCACCTTGAATCCTAAAGTACTAGCTACCTTCAGTTCTGTCTTCTCATTACCATGACCTGGAAAATCAACTGAGCAACATTTCTCAAACTAACTGACCATGTATATCAAAGAGAATCACCTACTTGCTAATTATGGGTATGGTTTATGTTTAAAAGTATGCAAACTTTCCGGAATTCGGCAAAATTATGTGAAGTAACACCTAATTACTCAAAATGCAAAACCGTCATTAGCACTATTTGAGCATGAAATGCATCCTTGCATCAATTTTTGACAGGAGGATATATTTCTTCCTAAAAAATAGTGAAAACAAATAAGAACCTAGAACTAACAGTCGCTCACAACCTGTTGTTCCTGTGTGTAAATTGTTACCATGAATGGAGCATTTACAGTAACTTTTTACCACAACTGGTGCATTCACTGTACATTTTTAATGCAAATGGCACATACTTATGTGATGTGGTGTAATTTAGAAAATTTAGCATAAATCAAAATTCCTGACATTAAGTTGGCGTAATTTAAATTTAGCCCAGGGCCTATTTATGTTCTGCTTTCAAGAGGGGAACTATTAACCTAAAATAGCTCAATGTCATACATTGCATACTATTTGAGGGCAGCCATTGCTTACCCATTTTACTCAATTTATTAGCATCCTTTGACATAGCCTATCACCACAGCTTGCCTTCATTACTTTAAAACAGAATCGTTTTTGTAATCAAGTAAACTGCTTCTTTTCCTTCCTCTCTTATCTTGACTAGCTGGTGAAGATAACTATGCACAAATGAAACAGCTCAACAATGATTCATGGCTTGCGTAAAGGCTCCAGAGTAGCCTAGACGTTGTTTAATCTGTAACTAAAAACACTGAGGGGCATATTCACAAGGAGCTATCGCCGAATTAACGGCACTTTATCGCAGCCAAAGTCGTGATAAATTTACCCTCCCATTCACAAGCCGGTGTTAACAGCCCACAGCACCAGTTTACGCGCGATAGCAGCCGCAAAAAACATCGCAACAGAGGACCCTTGCAAATATCGCTAATGAGATGCAGAGTAGGCGTTCCCGTGACTAAAGCCGAGACAACAGCACACCTCAACATTCACAACGACCAGCCACATCCGTGATAAAAACACAAAACAGGCGATAAGGCGCGTTAGCACCAGGAAATCTACACCTGCTCTGACCTGGTGTAAACTCGTACGGCAGACAGCACCACAAAAGGGAGCACAGCCCAGGGCCACATCCGAAGGGCAACAGATGCCATGGAGCCACCCATCATGCGGCCCGGACACCCAAGAGGGCCACAACACCCACCGCCACCACCCCGGGACCACCCCGGGACCACCCCTCCCTGGCACCCCCCCCACCAATGACATGCCACATCAGCCACACCTAAACATGTACAAAATATTCCGCTTGATGCCGCACAATCACAACTGGTGACATGGATGTGTCGTCACAAAAATGACCATATTTTCACAAACACAAGGGAACCCAAAAGGTAGATAAGGACCTTGGGTAACAGTTTAGTATTAGAACAGTGGTCCTTAAACAGAACAGTGTGGTCATCAGGATAAATATAGACTCCAATCAGTGCTATATTACGAGTGTCCAGCCGGACATTCAATTTAATAATTCAAAAATGTCAAAAACCAAAAATAAACACATCAATACAGTGGGACACAATCCTGCATCTTACATAGAAACATGACAAGTACACTTAGGACGGGAACATATCAGGCAAGACAGGGTAGCTTGTGGAATATTGAACACAATTTCTAACAAGCTTGAGGAAACAGTAAATACACTTTTTTTAATCAGATTTGATTAATGTGCAAACTGTTTCCATTGGTCGACGACGTTTCGATCCTCTTTAAGAAATAGTAGGATCATCATCAGGACAGTTAAAAATACAAGCCTGAATAATTAGAGATTGCCTCAAGGGGCCTGTGGAAGGTTAAGCCACAATTACACTCAGTGGTGGAAATGACCAGCACCCATTCACTTTCGAAGCAATAAATGAAACTTTATTAAAATGAACAACGAAATGAAATGAAGACACATGGCCGCTCCCCTCCGGACAATACGTAGGTCACAGCCTGTAAGACAAAAACATGATGAGAAGGTGTGTCCTGCGCACATCAGAGGACAGAGAGAGAGCGAAAGAGAGAGAGGAGAGGAAGAGAGGGAGAGAGAGAGAGAGGAAGAGAGGGAGAGAGAGAGAGAGAGAGAGAGAGAGAGGAAGAGAGGGAGGGAGAGAGAGAGAAAGAGAGGGAGAGAGAGAGAGAGAGAGAAGAGGAGAGAGAGAGGAAGAGAGGGAGGGAGAGAGAGAGAGAAGAGGAGAGAGAGAGGAAGAGAGGGAGAGAGAGAGAGAGAGTGCCGCCCCTGCGCACCCAGGCCACACTGCTCACCTGCTGCCACCGGTGTGTCTCCAACCACGTGCCGGTATATAGGGCAGTTCACCAGGTCACACATCTGATCCAGAACTGTCAGCTGAAACAGAGCCCAGATACATGACTGGCACAGTACACACACTTGCACAAGACAATATCGCCTGCCCGCCCATGCACACCCAGGCAGAGGCACCCCACCCTCTCCCGCCGCCCGTCGGAGCATGCCCACCCATGCACACCCAGGCCTCAATGCTCACCTTCTGCCCCCGGCGCGTAGACAGGAGGTCCCACCACGTGCCGCTGCAAGCCTCAAGCCCGGGGCCCGCGGACATGGCACCCTCCACATCATGCAGCCCCGCTCCGCAGGCCACCAGGTCTCACGTTTGGTCCTGGGACTTGATTACTCCATGGCAGAGGACATACCAGGGCACCCGGCACCATCGCAGGCTGCACACCCGCTCAGCCCAATGGGTGCCACCAACTCTGGCATCCCGGAAGCGACGCCACGGGGCGGTAGGCCCGCGCTGCCCGCTGGCTCTGGCCTACACTGCGGTCCAGCAGGGCACACAAAACCTGAGCTGTCCGGACCGCCGGGATGGGGCATCATCGCAGGCTGCACACCCGCTCAGCAGCTCAAGGTGCCACTGACTCAGTGCACCCAAAGTCACCGTCCCGTGGCGGGGTGCCTGTGCCATCCGCAAAGCCTCTGGTGCCACTAACCCTGTGCAACCCCAGTCTGCGCCACGTGGTGTTAGGCCCGTGCCGTACTCACAGGCCTCGGATGCCACTAACCCTGTGTAACCCCAGTCTGCGCCATGTGGTGGTAGGCCCGTGCCGTACTCAAGGCCTCGGATGCCACTAACCCTGTGCGCAGCAACTCATGGGCCCTATATGAGTGCGAACCGTGGGGCATCCGTCATCCAGTCACCTCCGGAAGAGGGGAATGTGACGTTTTCGGACCCTTATGTTGGTGGAGTCACATGGCCTGTGACGCCTGTGCCGGATTGGTGTGGTGTGTGTGAAAACCTGCCCTCAGGGAGTGGCTGTGACATGCTGACGACTAGACCAGTGACCTGCACACCACCAGCGAGTACGGCTGCGACGGGTAGCAATGATGGCCCCCCCCTCACGGCATAAGCGGAGTGGACTGGCCTGGCGTATGCCCGACCAGCGCAGGGCTTGCAACAATGACTCGTGGGCTCTGGGCGTGGTCCAGTCCATGTCCGGACAAGGAAGTGACTGATGCATGTGTCCCTGCTGCAGTGTTCACGGAACCCGCTACACAAGATGCAATGTTGCACCCCCTTACTGGCATCCCACAGGACGGTTGTGAGCACCCTCCATGCTGGCTGGGGATCGGAGACTTTGCTTTGGCGGTATAATTAGTTGTTTAACTCTTCTGCTGAGGGAGCATACCGGTCATGGTGATTATAACTGCATTTTGGAGGGTCTTTCTATTCAGCCTGCACTAGTTGTCTTTTCTCCTCAAGATGGCGGCCTGAGTAGGTTTGATTCTCTGTGAAATCACATCAAAAAGTTTCAGCTGCTTGACCAATACCAATCTGGTTTTAGAGCGGGGCATAGTACTGAAACAGCTCTAACCCACATTGTGATGAATCCTTGAGACTACTTGACCAGAATGATCCATGCCTATTCTTCTTGATCTATCCTCGGCGTTTGACACGGTCTAACACAAAAACCTGATTGATCTTCTGGAAAAAAGGATGGGGCTAGCGGGCCCAGTCTTAAATTGGCTTGCCTCGTTTCTACAGAATAGAACTCAAAGAATCAAAGGGAACCATTCCCTTGCTAGCAGTACACCACACTCTCGCCCACGCTTTTCAACTTGTTCACGGAACCCCTCCCAGAAATTCTGAAACGTTCAAACATACAATACCACATGTACGCTGATGACATTCAACTTTATATGAAAATGACCTCACTGGAAGACATCAAAACTCTGAACTGTGTTCTTCTGAAAACTCAACAATGGTTAACCTGCAATCACCCAATGCTGAATACTCTCAAGACCCAATTCCTCCTGATTGCCCCGCCCACCCACTCCACACCCATTCAAGGATGGCTCAAACTACTTACGGCTCTCAACTGCGATCTGCATGTTGTTGAATCCACAACATCTTTCGGCATAATGCTGAACAAATACCTGAATATGCAAGACCACATCAGTGCAACAACTAGGGGAGCCAACCACCATCTCAACACACTTAGGAAAATCAAGCCGTTCCTGCCTGCTGTGGACTTGCACCTAGCAGTCCAGTCCCTAGTTATATCCCGTGTGGAATATGGAATTGTGACCTTGGCTGGGTTGCTCACAGATAGACTGGCCCCTCCTATGGCCACTCTGAATTCTGCTGCCAGTCTCATCAGGGCTGCCGAAAATGTGATCACAACACACCTGACCTAATCCAGCTCAACTGGCTATTGCTCGAAGATCTGATTCGTTTCAAGATTGCCTGCTTGACGCACAAAGCTTTTCATTATAACACCCCCACTTATTTGGCAAAAAGTTCAAACCTTCTGGTATGAATCGGGCCCCAAGAAGCTCCAGCACTCTCCTGCTGAAACCTCACAAATTCAAAAAGAAAAGAACCTACAACCGCACCTTCTCTGGTCTTGCCCCAAGAATTTGGAACGCTCTTCTCCCGATATCCCTTCTAACCCTTCGACCTCTTCATTAAAAAAATAAGTCAAAGGGCTACTCCTGAATAACCAGCTGCAACAATCGACCTGAAGACAACATAACTAACTTTTATGTCTTACAGACAACAGGGGTATCTCATTAACTGAGTCAATTTTTAATGCAATTTGTGTTCACGTTACATGTTCCACGTTTGGTTTGCTCTTTCTGGAACTGTGCTGTTTAACTACAAATGTTTATTACGTTTGCTTTTTACTGACCAGTCTTATCAGCTTTCTGTTGTACAGCGCTCTGATACCCTTACAGGTCATGATTGCGCTATATAAAACCTTTCAAAATAAAATAAATAAATAATAAATTGACGCAAGGGAAGGCACTGTCCCCACATTCATCCACACATCCACACAGGAATGACGTAAGACATAACACAGCAGTGCGTCACTGGATGTTTATTTGCACATCCAGTGCAGTCATGCAGCTGGAGCGGTAAAGGGCAATGCCGAGCACACCACACAATATGGGCCCGTGGAGGGCCAGCCAGTGTCCATCCCCGGATGACCTGTACTGCGGAAGAGGAAGGGTACAGTCCGCAGTCTGTCCACCGTGTCATTGGTCGTCAAACAGCATGTGGCAGTCCATGTCGCTGTCCAAGGTGAGTGCCTCGGAGTGTATCGGGGGTCAGTGGTAGGTCTTGAGGCCATGTGTGGCACCAAGCAGAAACAGGCAAGGTGGCGGTAATGGATGCTAGTGCCTGGTCCTCCTGACCACAGTCCCATCCACGTCCTCGTCCCCGGGTGTGTGCCCTGCCCCACCTGTGGGTGTTGCAGTGCCGGCTGCGGCACTGTGTGCCACTGACTCATCAGGGGCCGGAGGAGGATTGTCGGCCGCACTGTGTGGCAGTGACACATCAGGTGCCGGAGTGGATACGCCTGCCGCACTGGGAGGCACTGACACACCAGGGGGCGGAGATGTCGATGGTGTGGGGGCAGCAGCATTCATCATCGCCACGCCTTGTGGCAGCAATACCATGATGAGGACATGCAGGGCATGGTAGATCCCAGCTACATTTCGCTGATGTGCAGCAGCGGCTGCCATCCTTTCCCCCTCCATCCGCACCATGTCCTCCATGAGCCTCTGCATGTGTGCCAGCTCAAGGCTGGCATCGCTGGGGCCACTGTGAGCGGACAGGTATTCTTCCCTCTGCGTCATGACTCCAGAGATGTCAGTCAGGGCTCGCTGGAGACCATGGGGCGGACATAGACACCCAAGGATGGCATCCAGTTTGTTAGCCATGAGCTCGAACCCCACCCGCACCTGCTCGGCCGTCTCCCTCTGGCCCTCCAGCACATGGCGTTGGAAGGCCATTTGTTGTTCCTGGGGGTCTTGGGAGGGTGCCGGGGCTATGGGTGCCTCCTTCTGGGTGGTTTGGCTGGTGGGTGGGGTCTTATGGATGTAGCTGGGCTGCCCTGATCCTGGAGGTGAGTTGCGGGGGTGGTCAATGAGGTCTTGGATGGGTTTGGATGTCGATGCTGGTGTTGTCCTCCTCCTCGTCATCAGTGAAAAGTGGCTGTGACTGCTCTGCAGGAGGTGTTGAAGATGCCCCTGCGATGTGAAGGGGAGATGGTGTATTACAATGTGTCCACATGTATGTAGCCGCATGGTACAGGTTGACATTCAGACAGCATGGCATTGTTCATTGTGACAGTGTGTGGGTCTAGGCGAGGACCCAGAGTGATTGTGGGTGTGCACTGTGCCCTGCTTGCTTGTGCATGTGTGGCATTGTGGCCATCTCCCCCCATCCCGCCAGTACCTGGTGGTCACTCACCCTGTTGTGGTTGTGTTGTGTCCTGTCGAGCAGTGTCCGGTCCCCCGACTCCGGCCACAGTCTCAACACTGATGACACCAGCTCCTCCATGGCATCCAGCTCCAGCTGTGGCGCTGGGCCCCAACCTCCGGTCTGCGTTGCTGCCTTCAGGTTGGCGGAGAGTTTATCCTTGGTCTTCCGCTTGATGTCATTCCATCGCCTCTTGACCTCATCCTTTGTCCGCTTGTGCTCTACGACGGCATTCACCTTCTCGACGATGTCCCGCCATATTCCATTTTTGGTGCCCAATGTCACGTTGGAGGTGACGAAGAGTTGTTGATGGTGTTCCATCACCTCCGTGACTATGATCCTGTTCGCCTGCGGTCTGAACTTGGTCTTCCTGGTCTTCTTGTCCTTGCCCTTCCCTGTCCCCGAGGTCCCAGGCTGGTCGTCCGGGGTGCTTGTGGGGTTGCGCTGGTCCTCTGCGCCTGCTCCGGCTGCCTCCATGGTGCTTGTGTGTTGGTCAGTTTGTGTGTGGGTTTTTTTTTCCTGCTTTTATGGAGGTTTCTGACGCCTGCCAGGTGTGTGTTGCAGGCCTGGCACTGCTTGTCGCTGGTTTCCTCATCGCGCTTTGGCCCATCGCGTGTTTTTTGGTGTTGTGGTTTGTGTTTTTATCTCCATCGTGGTGGTTGTATCGCGGACTTTGTCCGCGGTTTCGGCAGACTATCGCATGGTACCGCCTTGTTGTGAATTCTATGTTGACACGGGGTTATTTTCCCGTGATAGGCTGCGTTATTGAAAGTTGCGTTACGCTACTCTTGCGGTAGTTATCACACGTTCTTGTGAATATACCCCTGAGTTTGCAGAAAACAGGAGTTGCTATGTGCTAATAAGCCGACAACACACAACCCTACCTCCTTCATCAATGACATTCTCATTCTCTGATCCTATCTCAAGAAACTTCAACAGTGGAGGTCTAACACTTCCATGATGCTGAAACCCCAGAAAACAGAATTCTTCCTCATTACTCAGGTGCTTCCTAATGAACTCAACCCTGGAAGGTTTCTCGCCCTCTTTCACCTTCAGAGAATAATCATTGGGTTTCACTCTTGAAATTCTCCTTTCACTGTTACTTCACATTCACAGAGTTTCCCAATCTGCCAAATTTCATGCATTTGTTCAAAAAATTACCCTTTGTGTCCTAATCAACTGAAAATTGCAGCCCACGCTACAATTATTGCCTGCATGGACTATGACAGAGCTACTCTGAGGGGAATTCCTTAATCCTCATTTCATTCCACATCCATACACATATTGTTCAAGAACAAAATGTATCCACCTCTCAACAATTTTGAGAGACATACAATAGCTACCATTTGAAGCAAGGATCAAATTTACAATGTGTTGCCTCATGTACACGGCCAGGAAACTAAAAAATCTGCCTTATCGGACCAACCTTCTTAACATCTCAGACAAGCAGGAGAGTCTGGGAAGCAAAGACTTGCATCAGCTAGAAATTTTGAAATCCAAAACTTTCAAAGCTCTGAAGCAAACCTTCACTGTAGCAGCAGCCAATCTGCAAATCTCTCTGCTCTCAATAATAATGCAACCCAACCTTTGTTCTTTTGCTGATACTGCCAAAAATGCGTACCAACCACCAACTATTTAACATTTTATGTTTTTGCTGTGTTTTCTGTGTTTATTGATGCAGGTAGTTGTATCCTATGATGATATTTAAAACTGGTGACTGATTAAAGATCAGCTGACATATGTTCAGTTCCACTTGTTCAAAGCTTTTGTTAAATGGTGGATGAAGAAGGATATTATTGATTAGTTGTAGGTCTGAAAGTGTATATTCCTTTCTGAAAGAACCTCTAGAAATGAGAAAGAAGTAAATTCCTAGTTTAAGGAGTAAGAGTGAGAGTGTCTGAAATAAATACTGATTGGGAAAAACATTTATTGTGTTAGTATGTGTCAGTAGTTAGTTAGGAGTGAGGAGTCACTCCATTGCCTACAGTTGTCACACACGCACACTGCTCTATCAGGCTACTACTGATAAAGTGCTACTTACTGAGCAAAAATACCTCTAACCCAATAAGTATTTCTCCCATTATAATGATAAAGTATATAGGCCAATTGGTTCACTGGAAAATGTTATGTCAGAAACCATAGATCTGTTTATTATGAAAAATTACGATAAAGGCTGTAGGGCTGACTTATTTATTGTGAAAAACATTTGTTAAAGCTAATAGGACTTTAAGGCTGGATTATGAATAAACTGTGTAAAAGCCAGTAGATCTTACTTATTTATTGTGAAATGCATGTATTAAAGCCAATATGCCCTTATGGGTGGATTGCTATTACACTATGGTAAAGCCTGTACACAGGCATTTTGTTTCATGGAGTCTGATAGGTTACTATAGTACGAAAGGGTTTTGATGTAGGTTACCCTTTCTAACAAACCCGGGGAGTAGAAGAATTGTGATATGACAATCCTTGAGTCTGATCAGTTTATTATGAAATGTTAGAACAAAGGCTGTGGGATTGGCTTATTTATTGTGAAAAACCTATATTAACCCTAATAGACCTTTGAGGGTGGGTTGTTATTACACTCTGGTACAGAAACAAAATGTCGGCCATTTTGGATCAGTACAATAATGATATACTCTGCAAAATGCCATTCTAGGATGGCCACACATTTCTATGTTTAATTATTTACTTATTTTTCATTGCAAAGCACAAGTCTACCACATTTATCTGGTGGCATTTTTCTACTTTTATTGTTTTCATCAACTTGCTTATGCTTGTTGTTTGTTTTATTGAAGATGGGTTAGTGCTTTAATGCAAGATCAAGACAGTGGGTAGATGAATGGATGCATGAGAACAAAAGTAAGTGACAGAGTGCACGCATTATGAGGTACTCAGTGCCTAAACTCGCCAGTGACTGAAGAGTCACTTTCAGTTACAAGCCAGACTTATTGGCATTGCCCATTCCAGTTATTTTTCAAAGCATGCTGTCTGAGATTCAAGCCTTGTTCGCGAAACAGACTTCCTGTTCTGGATTCTTAGGGGTGTAACTGTCAACAGTGCAGCAGGTGCAGTGTCACCGGGGCAGGGTGTGAGGGGCCCACTGCACCCCAATTAGTCACTGTTTTCAATATAAAACCAGGGCAAGCAGGCTGAATTTCCTTGATTGCATTATGGCCCACAACACCCTTCCAGCATGACTGCGGATGCTATTTAAGCATTAGCAAATTCACATGATTTGCCCGACCCGTAGTTGGGTGACAAAGCTCATTAATTCTCTTTGCACTCAGGAAAGTAGTAAAGCAGGGCCCTGTTGTTATGTCACATAAGCATATCACTCCAGATCTCAAGGAAGAGCACTACACCTCCAGAGTGCAAATGCCACTCTTGCCACTGAAATTTCCTATTTTGTGAAACCTGATTATTTGATGTTTGGGCCAGTTGTCCATTGGCGAAAATAGTCTGTGGCTGGTGAGACATGAGCAACATTTGCAAGACGAATATTCAGAATTTGGGTGAAATGTGTCTCCCATTAACTGTGGACTGAAAATCATTGATCACCTTAGCTGTGCCATTTACTTTTATGGAAGAAAACTCTGACTGTATTGGGGGGTATTTCCAATATTAGAGAGCAGCTTCACTTGAAACACAACTCTGTGGTTAATTTCTGTTATGGCTCTTCAACCTTATTAAAATTTAGGCTGGTGGTTGCAAATGGTGGGCACAATATTCATTTTTGGAGACTGGGGCTTATTTTTAATCATTAAACATTAACCCAGAGCGAGTGAGAGAATACGAGAGATAAGAAGAAAGAGGAGAAAGCAAAACAGCACAAATGGAGAAAGCAGGGATGAAAAACCTGCAAGACTGAGATAAAAAGATGGACTGCAGAGTGGTGGAAGAAAGAGGCATGAGATAAAATCAAAGTCCAAGCAGCCATGGTACTGTGCAATCCAGGCATTCGGCACTGCTGGCAGTGGACTCCTTAGAATAACTTTCTGTCCCTGCACTTACCTTTGTGTTTTGTTTTTTTTGTTTGTGTGTTTTCTTTTTTTTTACACTTTAAGCACTGCATCAGTAGTTGCATTAAATGCAAATCAATTGAATCAACCCATCCACTGCAACCTTTAGCTGCAAGGCTGTGCTGTGTATGGATATTCATGGGAAAACTAATATATATTGTTTTCTTTTTTAGGTCTCGGCTGTTGACGGCTTGCATGTGCTGTCTCGAACAGAGACATGTTGTATCTACATCGCGGGCATAAGCTTGCCATTTGCTGGCACCATCGTCGCTCCATTTTTCATCCTCCCCATTTGTCAAGGGCATGCATATGTCATACCTCTTCCGGTGTTTAATCCTTCCCGAGCGCACCGCCCAACTACATTTAAACATACACAGCGGGCATTGTAGAGAATTGTTTCTGGACTACTTATTCATTTTTCGGTGCAGTGTTCTCACCTCCAACCACGCCCTAAGGTGACAAAATGTAGGCATTTGGTTAAAAAGTGGCCTGTATCCCAAACAATCACAGAAACTGGCTAAGGTAATTTGATGTACAGTACTGGTTGAGAATGAGTATTATGTCTATTCTATGACTTTTTCCAAAGTCGAAGTTTCCTGAAAGGTATGCAGGAACATACACGTCACTTTCGATAAGGTTGACGTCTCACAGTCAGCGCCATGCAAAATTGTCTTCCTCGCCATCTCAGAATTCTTAGTTGCTTGTACTCTCAAAGGGTATACAGACCATTTGAAAGAGTGGGTCTTCCTAGAGTGCATATACCTAGAAGGATAGGTAGGCTTTTGCTTTCATGCAAGCTTAGCTGTATGCATTGCATCCTAATATCCCTTGTTTTGATCAGTGCAGCGATACCACATATGAGAGATTGGGGGTGGTGCGGATGCTGGGGCAGCGACGAGTCCATTGAAAGGCACAGTAACAAAACAGACTTGTAATGGATAGCTGCCTCCTGTACATTTGCCAACCCTTTAAAGCAAAGCTGACAAGATTCATTTGCATATGTTAAGGTTTCAGCATAATACTGGCCTCAGCATTTCCAAAAAGGCCAGCCTCTTTAAAAAGCCACAAGGGTTGAAACAGAGTCGTCCACATGACCGGGTTTTTTCCATCATCAGCCTTAATCCAGAGACAGGAATTACGAGGGGCAGAAAACTGTGCAAGGAGGGAGAAAAAGATAGGAAACAGTGGCAACCTGCAAGAGTAAGACAGACAGGAAGTGCCGGGTCACGTGCAGGGACACATTTACCATGTTTGCATCCAACCCCATGCTTGCCATGCTAGGCTACTGGTTAAGCACATTTCTCCTTTTGTTTACCCATTTCACATTCATAAATGCTAGCCCGTAGCATAGCAGGAAAGGGAGACTTGGTGTCTGGAGACATTTCTAGTAGAGTTGTACCAAGCAACCCAATCTCTTGGGGGAGAGGAGGGGGTGTAACGGGCACCAGATCTGCTGACTTTAGAGCTGGGTAACAAAGCAAACACACTTCACCACACCAGTTCAAACCCAGCCATATGCAAATCAGTCTTGACCCTGTTTCTCATGGGAACAGTCCTGCCCGAACTGCCAAGTCAGGCTTTCGCTGGACCAGAAACGAGCATCCTGCAACCGGTTTGGGGGTAACACCCCTCATCAGCCAGGCTAACTTGAATCCAGTGGCAAAGTGAGCAAGGGACCCATGTCTGGGCATACCCTGCCAACTTAGGCTGAACAAAGCAAACACAAGGAGATGATGGACGGAGCGCTGAAACTTTTCAGACACTCATCCCCAGTCACAGATCTGGGTTGAATCCATTATCGTTGTTTAGCTCACTTCGCCACCCCAGTTCAGACCCAGTGATTTGCAAATCAGTCTTAACCCTGTTCCTCATGGAAACAGTCCTGCCTGAACTACCAAGCCAGGTCTTCCCTGGAACGGAAACAAGCTAGCCTGGTTGATGAGGGGTGTTACCCCGAAACCGGTCCCAGGATGCTTGTTTCCGGTTCAGGGAAGACCTTGCTTGGCAGTTCAGGCTGGACTGTTCCCATGAGGAACAGGGCCAAGACCGATTTAGATATGGCTGGGTCTGAACTGGGGTGGCGAAGTGAGCTAAAGAACAATGTTGAATTCAACCCAGATCTGTGACTGCGGGTGAGTGTCTGAAAGGTTTCAGAGCTCCATCCATCATCTCCTTGTGTTTGCTTTGTTCGCCCTGGGTTGGCAGGGTATGCCCAGACGTGGGTCCCTTGCTCACTTTGCCACTGGATTCAAGCTATCCTGGCTGATGAGGGGTGTTACCCCGAAAACGTTCCCATGATGCTTGTTTCCGGTACAGGGAAGACCTGGCTTGGCAATTCCAGCTGGATTGTTCCCATGAGGAACAGGGTCACAACTGATTTGCATATTGCTGGGTCTGAACTGGGGTGGCGAAGTGAGCTCAAGAACGATGTTGGATTCAACCCAGATCTGTGACTGGGGGTGAGCGCTCCGTCCATCATCTCCTCGTGTTTACTTTAGAGCTGGGGAACCAGGTTCCAGTCTTGGTGTCAGCTCAACATCCTGTGATTCTGGGTAAATCACTTATTGTCCCCGAGCCTCCCAAAATGAATGTGTCCTCAGTAATGTAACTGGTGCTCATGTAAAGTGCTCCAATACCTTGGGAGTTTGTGCTTTATAAAACTGCAAAAACAATCCTGGAGAAAATTGTGTATGGGTGATCATCAGACTGGACTTTAGCCAACCAATGATGTTAGCTGACTCAGTGTTCTGTTTTTACTCAAGGCTCCCAGTTCTATATTACCAATCTTGTTCAGGTTTGAAACTGATTGATCTCAAAAATTCCACTGCGAGTACTAGTTTCACAGTATCCGGGTACTTAAGCAGACGTTATAGGAAAATCATTTATTATATAACAAAAAGAGGGTCTGAGGAGATTTAAAGAACAGCAAGGGTTGGCTCCCCTACTTAATATATTCAGCACCTAGCTGGGAACCGAACCATCATGGAATGTCCCTTTTATAGGACGGCAACCCTCATCCACCGTAAGTGGCATGCTTCATCATTGGGAACCTCCATGTATTGTGATGCCTAGTCACAATACGGGCTACAACCCCCTAACTGAGAGGGATGAGCTCAGGGATGTTTTTGTACTGAGAGGTATACTAAATACCCAATTGATGAGCTCGGGGTAGTGAGGGCAGTAAAGCAAGTGAGAGTGATGGTTAAAACTAACTACAGGGTTTGTAAAAAACGTTTTTGGGGCGACCCTGGGCTAGGATTAAAAAACAACATAGCACTGCGGCAGTGATTAGACCTGTTTTAGTGTCACAAAAAGGTCGACATGTTTCAGACTGTGACCAGAAATGTGTTGGGGCTTTCTTTAGGATCTATAAGTAAGTGCTGCTGCTGAAAGGTGCTCAAATCAAAAGACAAAAAGCCGATATATTGAAAACCATCCAGTGATCCCATGGGATGTCAGAGGGTGAAGGATTCACTGGCGGTAACCCACTGAAGTCGGGTGTCATGCCTCAACCCACCTTGGCATGGGGCTCAAGGGCGGTCTCTGTTCTTGTAACAGAGAACCGGCAAGCCGCTCGCCACGCCAAGGAAGAGGGACCAAAGGTATTTTAGGAAATTCACCATATCACTGGGATGCAAAATGAAGTGAAAGTGTCTGCCATTTAAAGCTATAATATAGTGCAACAGCTGATAAATCAATTATCGGAAATCAATAAGTAAAACATTTTTAGTTGTGTGCTGTTCATTGGTTGCTCTGCCTAGGCAAGCTAACTGTTAGACCCTGGCCTTGTTCCAGGCTTTTGCCTCTTGCTCTGTGGATACATTGTGGTGCCGCTCACCATGGGGAAGGGGGGTCTCAACGCCCATAGTGCGATTGGCCAACAGCACCAGGATTCATGATTGCCGGCCCAGACATTTCCGCAAGGCAGCAATTGTAGGAGGGTACTTGCTGCAGCATACTCATCCCATGTGACAGATTTTCTTCCTTTCTTCCACACGTTGTAAGGTCACGGTTACCACAGAGCTGAAATGAATTCAAAGGGCTTGTGGTTCCCTATTGCCTTTGTTCCAGACATCATGAGACTCTCTCCCTTTCAGACAAAAATCAGGGAGTGTAATTTAATTCTAACAAATGTCTGGAAGCACCAGCAACTCAACTAGCACTACTACAGGAACTCAACCACTCAATACTCGAAAATCTGCTTTGACCTTCTTTTTTGGTGAAGGCTCTAGATGGCACTCATGCACTGTCTCGAACCGAGACATGCTGTATCTACATTCTGGGCTTACAGCCCGCACATAGGCTTCCCATTTACTGGCACCATCATCGCTCTATTTTATCGTCCTTCCCATTTGTCAAGGGCATGCATACTTCATGCTCCTTCCGGGGTTTAGCCCTCCCCGAGCGCACTTCCCAACTACTTTTAAACATACACAGCGGGCATTGTAGGGCATTGTTTAGGGACTCCTTTTTCATTTTTCGGGACAGTGTTCTCACTTCCAACCATGCACTATACGATGTAAAAACTACCCATGTACGTAAGCGTTTCAGCAACATACACACGGGTAGTATGCGCTATATAAATGTTGCTATGCAATAGACAACCCGGTCTGCAGGTTAGAGCTCTCTGGATGGTTATGATGATGCACAACTATGTCTTTGTGCTCCATTCTGCAGTGTGGTGATGCAGAGTGGATTGTGAGCAGAATGGCACTGCAGCATTACACAGTGCATCTCTTTTAACTAGCAGTTTGGGAACTTTAATGAGACACATCAGGTTTTTTTGCATGTTTTCGGTCTAGAAAAAGGGCCCCCTTCTATTACCTCAGTACAACAACCCACTTCACCACCTCCACTTTCTAGGAGAGGCAGACCCACCTTCCCTGGTGATGACAAACTCCACCTCCCCTGCTGTTGTGCACAAGCATCCCTTCCATGAATGTTCCACATCGGGCACCCTCATTACTCACAACCTGATAGACTCTACCAGTCACTCTTCATACTCATCCTCATCAGAGTCAGCAGCAGTCATCCCTCCTGCAGAACACCTGTGCATCGACACAGGAGTAGGACTACAGGGCTGAACAGCCCAACGGCCTCCAACATGTACTACATAAGCTGCTCCATCTTTGATGACTGCTGAAATGCGTTCTTCTAATACCGCGCCCATCTTGGAGATCACATTAAAAAATTCTGCAGATAACGATATACTATTGTCATACAAATGCCTAATGCTGGCCAAAATTTTAAACAATATATTATTTTTCTATTAGTACGTATTTCCTTGACAATGGTAACCCTTGCGAGGAAATACAGTATGAGAGACGTCTGAAACTGCGTAATGCATGCAAAAGTACATATTACATAGGCTGGATGGATGTCTGCGTGGACTTCCATAGAAAATGTGTTTGTATTTAATCCTATGCGACCTATACTGTTGACAGCGCCAATAGCTTGGAGCTCTGTCATTGCCGAGATCTATTGGCTTTGCCAATGCTTGCTGCTATTTTATGAAGAAAAAGTCAATCACATACCAACGTGCTTTGCATCAACGATCACACACTCGTGAACTGCCTAGCATTTGATTTGAACCTCTTTCAATAATCTCTATCCATTGTTCTCAAATTCTTTTTTTCCTGGTGTGTGGAGCTGCAAAGGTTGGGCAGGTCTCGTCCCTTGCGCCTCAGAGCCACCTGCGAACATGCGTCAACTACTCCAGGGTACTCTCCTTGAAACACGCTCCGAGTGCGCGTCATCCTGTTACACTCACCGCGCCCGCCAAAAGATTCAATTATGCTTCCCAAGCAGCCACGAGTGAAAGAAGTGTATTAGCCTAAACTTCAATGTCTTGTGAGTTCTTGTCAATTAGGATTTTTGGCTTTCGTACTGATCTTTAGGCCCAGAGCTAAGTGCATTTTACGTGCAGCTGGACTGTGTCGTGGTTACATTCAAAGGTGAGTTGTGTTCTGCCGCACTCCCTGGGGAACGTCACGTTCTCTCGTCGAGTTGAGCTGTATTGAAGCCCAACGAGTGAATGCGAGGTATGTCGCGGGTTAGCGATTGCATTGAAGTTAAATTACTTCTTTTCAATTCGTACAGAATTTAAAGATTGCTTCTAAAAGGCAGAGTTATCACGTGAGACACATTCTACTGGCCTTGACTTCCCGTTGCCCTCTGGCATGAGGAGTTGATAGCTCGACTAAGTGGGTCAGACAAGAGACAACGAATTATTTTGTAACTTTTTAAGTGATGTCCTTTTACAACATGAATACACATGACTCACCAAGATTATTAGGGGCATATTAACAAGGGGGCGATATGAAATTATCGCCGCTTTTGCGTCCGTTTTCGGGCGAAAAGCGGCGATAATTTCATCGCCTTATCAGCAAAGACACGCTATCGCGTGTTTTGCTGACTTAGCGCCCGTTCCCAGCACGCCTAACTTTGCATCGCTAATGAGATGCAAAGTAGGCGTGGCTTTGAAACCAAACAGGGATAATATCGCGAAGGCAGCTTCGCGATATTATCAAGGAGGGTTAGCGATCTTTTAAATCGCGTTAAGTATGTTTTAACGCAGGAATTTAACGTCTGTTAAATTCCTGACTAAGGCATACTTAACATGGGGTGTGGATTCTGTGGCTAAGACCACAGGCCCTATCATCTAGGATATCGCCGTTTTCCACCATGGAAAACGGCGATATCCACGCTATCTCTGGAATTTTATCACCTCGGCGATGCGCGTTGTTGATAACGCGCTAACCGGGCAATAAATTACAGAGATAGCCGGCGATAAATATGCAAGCGCTAAGCGCGCTTTGCGATATTTATCGCCGGGCCTTGTTAATATGCCCCTAAGTGTTTTGCAGCCCCCTCTGCTAAACTATATTTTCTGAACGGTGTGCTATTTTTGTAAATAAAATCAACAGCAATAGGTACAACAATTAGCCACCTGCCTGACACCAAAAAATACAAAATCACGTCGTAATACAGCGCACATTTATTCAAGGAAGTAAAAAAAGGCATTTAGCTAATTCTCAAAAGTCGGCTATAATTTACTCTACCATATGTTATGTCCTGCGAGACATGTTCTAGTGTCTCGACAGGCATAGAGTTTACAGCCACTCCCCTATGGGAGTGGGCACACTTGCACCCCCACACGCATCCCTCACAGGCGTCACGAGTGACGTGAGCCTGTCAATAAAAGGGCCCTGGTTCACGTGGCCAGTTGATTAACCAGAGCCACCGTGTCTGCGTCAGTCATTCCTTAGCATGTGGGCCTAGGGCCCACAACACAACACCATACATAAGCCCAAACTCACATACTAACTAATCACCACTCACTATAGGCAAATAGTACAACTTTACCCAAAAGACAATACAACAGAGAGAAAATCAATATTCAACTTCTGCTTTTCCAGATCTTGACGTAAAGACAATTGCAATCAGAACAGGAAAGAGTATGAGGTGAATGGTTCAGAGAGGTAACTTCCGCTCATACTACCCCTGAGCCATATTCTACCTTCGAGTCCTGGCTAGGGAAAGCAATCAATTCTTGTGAAGTTGTTAATTTGAGTACTTTAACCTGTTTTTTACGACGCTAAGGACCACATGTATGAAATAAGCATTTTGCGATTACCAAATAGAGATTTTTACCAAATCGCTATTTGGTAATCGCAAAATGCTATGTATGTAGAAATTGCCAAAGATTTTGCGATTCCTTAATATTACTTAATAGCGATTCAGTAAATAGTGAATCGCTATTAGGTAATAATTACTCTATTTGTTCTTATGGGCCGAAAGACCCATAGGTCAAATGGTTATGCATTAGCTAATTTGCGATTACCTAATTGGTAATCGCAAATTAGCTAATGCAAAGCCAAGGGTGCCCAGGGGCCTAAGGCTCCCCCGAAGTATGTATTGTAGGTGCTGGCTGAGCACATACAACTGACAGTGTGTGTGGCTGTGGAGACATTGCATAGGAAGGATGTGAGAAGGCATATGTGTACACAGCAAGGTTGTCTCACAAATACACATGCACTGCTGTGTCTGACAGTGTCACACTTGTGTTGTAGTTGGGTGGGCATAACAGAGAGAAGCCCATTGGGCCACTACAACCTACATGTGATGTGGCCCTGGTTGAAGATGGAGCATGTGGCAGGGACAATTTCCTGCACCAAAACAATCAAAGGAGGCATTTTCCTTGTTCTGTCTGTGCTGCACACATGCAAAGAGGAAAAAACAAGGAGAAATGTACAAATTTCTCCTCGTTACGTCTGCTTTGGGAAGGCCTTCGTTTTTTGGCACTGCCCCAGATTTACACTATGTTGTAAATCTGGGGCAGTGTCAAAAACCATGGGTGTTACGTGGGAACACCGACAGCAACACCCATAGAACGCCCCTTCCATGCAGAATAAGGCATTGCCTTACTCCATATTTACAAGGTCATGAAAAGTCACATAGGGTGACTTTACGTAGCCTTGTAAATATGGGCAGGTACACTGCGCTGCGTCCAAAAAAGAGACGCACCGGTGGTACAATGGGCTTGTAAATGAGCCCCAAAGTGTCTCACCTTGCCACATATGTCAAAGTCGGAGGATGTTCAGCAGGGATCAGTCAAAGTATAGGAAGAAATAGTTTGCCACCATAAAGCCCTTGAGTAAGGGATTGTAGGTGGCTGAGGTGAATGGCCCCAGTTGGGTGGAAAATGAGGCTACGTACATGTCAACAGTTCTAGCACTACTACCATGTGGGGTTCCGGTTCACCCACAGCCCACAAATACAGGCTGCCATGCCAGTCCATTGGATATGGGTACGCATATTGTTGGTGTTGTAGGCACATGAGACTCAGTGTAGGATCTGGGTTACATCAGTGTGTGGCAGTAAGCTGTGTCCCTGGTCCAAAATATCAAGTGCCACAGGAGACCTGTACATGTCTGAGTGAGGGGGTGTGAGTCAAACAACATGTGTTACTCTGAAGATCAACTACTCTCCCAATGATGAAATGTGGTGAGCATCCGTGCTAGCAATCTACATTGTTTAATTGGGCCCATCCCCTCAGAGTTGCTACACTGTGCCCACTGCCCACTAATATGGAGTCAAGTGTTTGTGCACTTAAATCACATCAGTATCCACCACTGAGAAGACCATCCTAAGACTATGGCCTCACACAATCTGGCAGTGTATCATGGTTTGAAGCTGTGTAGAGGACATGTGTGAATTACAGACCCCCCTGGCCACATGAATGCACTATGTGCATGCAAGATACAACATCAAGCCACAGTGCTGTGGTGTACAATGAGAAACGCAGACTGCAGGTACATGACTAATTGATTTCTCAAGCCACATCACTTCCACAGGAGCAAAGGGCAGAGAAATGGTCACAGGGAATGCTGGGTCTATGTGGATTATGGTGCAATGTTCATAGTAATAGTGTCATTACGTCAAAAAACTTGCGGGCATATTAACAAGCCCAGGGTACACATGGAGAGAGCCAATGCAGTGCAAGTTGATAACTGCCTCACACTATGATGGGGAGGCATGCCATGGGGCTCATGGTCGGTGTTCCCAGGCAACAGTCATGGCTTGTAAGACATTCCCAGATTTATTACACGCGGTAAACCTGGACATGCACAAATATCAGACAACTCCCCAGGGGAGGTGTAGAGGAGGAACAACTAGGAGCTATCACATCATTTCACCACAAATTTCCCTCTTCCTATGTATGCTGCATTCAGCAGCACAAACAGAAAGAATAGCCTCCATATGCTGTTTCTGGTCAGTATAATGCCCCTACCTGCACAAAAACAACCATCCCAACAACGCAAGCACTCTGGCATCAAGGTGCATGGGTGCCTGCATTGGTGCATGGCAGTCATTTGTGCGCCTGCCCCTTGGAATGGGACAGGCATGCACAGTATCTCATCAATATGTGGCAGTCATGCCCTTTTCTGTTTAATGTAGGGCTGCACAGCAGGATGCTTGCAATGCTGACTTATGCCATAAACTTGCAAATGAGGCCATGATTGTGAACCTTTTGACTCTTGTGAACAACTGACAAGGATCTCCATCAAAATAAATCTTTTTCCATTCCAGAGGATTAAATACCTACTCCTGGCCAGCTCCAGGTCTTGGAAGTGGATCCTGTGGAGGATGACAGACTGCCTAACCTCGATCAAGACACCCTCCAGGAAATCCTCAACTCAATCCAAAGACCTTCTCCAGTCATGAGAAGGGACAACAGCATTGCGGGGTCTCCACATGATCTCCTTCTCACACACCAAACACCATCTGCTGTCTACACCTCGCACAGAAATATGAGGACCCTCAAACAGTTTCCAGTGTCATGCGGTAGGAGTGCCGTGTGAGCTGGTAGACAAGCTGCGGGCAGGGATGGAGACCGTGGCAGGCACCCTAGAGGTAGTCCATATGTGCCTCAGCCCCAATATGGACACGTTGGAGGCTGTAAGAGGCACCTACTCTTTGCTCTGTGGCTTGGACCGGTCCCTGGCTGGCATCACTGGTGTCAAGCGGCAGAGGTTTGAGCAAATGCACTGCCAAAGTGGCTTCAGCAAGGTTGCCAACAAGCTGGGGGCAATCCAGAACATCTTGGAGTGCATAGAACAGAAGCAGGACCACTACATCACTACAATGGGTGCCTACCATTGCGATGTTGCTGCTGTGCTGGCAAACTGGCAGGTCCCATTCAGTGCTTTGCTGCCTTACTTGTTGGCGCAGAGAAATGCTGCTGGGAACCAGGGGTCCACATCTTCAGCCACTGATGTGTGTGTGCCTCTGTCGGCACCCGGACCTGTAACTCCACTCTCACATGAGGCACCATAGACATCAGAGGAGGAAGATGTAGACTTCAGTTCTTTGCCAAGAAAAACTGCCAAGCAGCATATCTCTGTGCCATATGGCCAGTTTCTCCAATGCCCTGTGCTAATGCCCATGCCAGTGTACCTCTCAACAGGTACTGTCCTCCATTTGCTTGCCCACCTGTTGATCTCATCTCTGTGTGGACAGTCTATGTGGACTTTCTTTCATAATGCCAATTGGATCTTCCTTCTCACTGGAACATTCCTCTCCTCGACATGTCCCATGACATGTATCCTCCATAGACTTTGTCTGGACATCCAATGGCACACTAAATATGTTGCGGTTGTTACCCCAAGGACTGCAAGTCACGCGTTTCTCCTAGTTTGACATGTAAATAAATCTAGTTTCACTTATCAGCAAGTTGAATTTCTGGTCATGAGTGGAGTAAGTAGCCCATGGTGGATGTGCTGACTCTCAAGGCACTATCTGACATCTAAAGTATGATGTGGGTCTGAAATCCAGAATAAATATGTGCAGTGCATGCAAAATAGTACATGTGACCCTTAACTACTAAAACAATCTAAAGTCGTAATCCAAGGTCAAATGTATGAGGTGCAACAATAGTCAATCAGTAAATGTTAAGACTAAATGTTGATTTTGGCCAAGTGGCTGATACAACCATGCATACTAGTTAGGAAACAACAGGGATGCAACTACAATTTGGTGCTAGAGAGAGTGTGTAAGTGACTGGCATCAGTGTGGCACCAAACACATCCTAGATTACTAACAAATGTTTTACGTCATTCATCCATACAAAACATGTTGCATCACTTACACGCACAGTGCAACTTTACATTAATACCTATTTTGGGCTGCGTCCATTCACAGCAAGAGCGTCACTTACAGTGACCATTGAAGTTTGAATATCCCTTAAGTTACTCCATACAAATTCTACATTTTGGTTCCTTAAGTGCTCCACCTGCTAGCACACGTATACAAACACTGGCAGCAACTCCCACAGCATCTGCTTAACACAACCTAAGTTGATGTCACAACTGACTAGCATGAAATAAGTAAGCAGTTGTGAAAGTGTAAAACAGGGTCTATTTAAAACACTACAGCTGTAAAATACTAAAAACTATTACCTATGACTGACCTACACTATCCTAACTTAACACTGACATAAAGTACCTAACCTTAACTTAACCTAGTCTACACATATATCACAACAGACACGTTAAACATCAACCCCACCCCTCTTATAACACAATTGCGCAAACCTTACATCAACTACTGCTATATACAAACTATCTAAACATGAAAAGCTAAAAAGAATATCTATTGTTTATTTTTTCTATTTTTTTAAATATTTTTTTCTCTAAGCACAAACTAAACATCAACCCCTCACCCACTTAGCAAACTACCCACCCATAACCACACCTAAAACAGAGATCCTTACTCAAACTATATTAAAAAACTATACCTAAACTAACGTACAACTATGCTAATAACTGTCCTAACCTAAGCTATAAATCTATACTATAACAATAATAATAAATACCTGGAACTCTGAGGGAGGGCCTACTTCTGTTGCTCAATATGGTCCATAGCCTGCTGCAAAGTCTTCACCATCTGCAGCAGTATGGCCAGCTGCAATTGAACTCCAGCCAACTTTAGGTTTATGTCCTGCTGACCCTTCTGCAATTGCTGCACCTTGTCCATGAATTTTTGTGATGGAGTACCTCCCGGCTGTGCTGTCACTGCTGGTGGGGCAGAGGAGGGTCTGGGTAGTGGGGCAGTGGAGGGTCCTGCGACAGGCTCAGGAACGCCACCATGTCTATTTCCTGCAGGACGTGTGGTTCTTACCCTCTTTGGGATGTCACGTCCCCGAGCTGGCGACATCCAGCTCCCTGCTGACCTGGCTTTCTGGTAGGTCTCCCCCATTTGCCTGTAGGCCTTTCCCACCTTGCAGATGTGCTGATATCTTTGAAGCCTGACCCTGAATGCCTTTACCTCTTCTGGGGTCATGTTGGCTGTTGGAGTGGAAGGGGACATGAATCCAATAAAGCTTTTTTGTAACACTTGAGAACATTAACATGCATCATTCACTATGAGCAACACAAATGGCATGTGCTGTCTACCACACTTACGTCTATGTCACGTACAATCACCAACCATCATGAGATTCATGTCCTTACCCTAAGATGTCAATGGTCAATCACCCAGGTTGTAGCCCTGTGGGTACAGGAAAGGCCAGTGACAGACCTCATAGCCAATGTTGCTGTGTGCATATGAGGACAGATATTGGTATATGCTGTTATGTACATATGGCATGGTACACATAGTCCATCTATCTGCTCCCTGTGGTATGTCCTGACACATGCCTGAGGGTACAATCTAGGGCCAAACAATTAAGTGAAATGAGTGTTGTGTAGCAAGCATACATATCTTGACCCAGCAATGCTTCAATGTTGCGGCATATACAAAGGCCGCACACATAGCAGCATAGATAAAGTCAGTGGCAGGTATTTGAAACATTGACAGATTGTTGTGATCTACCTCAACAGACGTCCTGTAAATCTATTTATGAAGATTGACACATGGCCATGCCAACACCATTATACCATAGATCACCTAGTGAAAATGGGAAAATGACATGTGCTCCATGATATACCCAGTGGTCTGTTTCAACCATCATTTATGTATTGTTACCGAGATGCACATCAACACATACTTTGTCCATGTGATGAGTGTGTACATGCATGCCATAGAGTGCATATTAGTGAGTGTTTAGAGCTGTATCTGTCACGTATTTTGCAAGAAATTATTGAATAAAGGGGAGTCCAGGTGATAACATATTGATACCTGCAGCATTTTGAGTCATGTCTAAGGGCCTGTATCCTGACAACACAGTGCGTACATGCCTGTGGTACTTAACACTATGGCCTTCTGCCTCACCAAAGCCTACAAAATAATGGAAATGTACCCGAGCTGGCAACATCCAGCTCCCTGCTGCCCTGGAGTATTGTAAGTTTGGAGTGGGATATGTGTTCTTCCCAAACACTCCTGACTGTCTGACTCCACCTTTTTTATCTCGCAGAGGTTGATATAAACGTAACATCTTTGAGTAGGCTAATAATCGCTCAACTTAGCAAGCACCCAGAGTCAATCTAATTTGTGGATTGTCCTGTGCACTAGGACAACACCGCTTTGTAAATATTGCCTGTGGTGGCGTTGAAAGTGGCACTCTTGTGGGAACGTATCTAGGCAGTCCACGGGCGTTGCTGGAATTGTGTTGGTGTTACTGCGCGTGTTTGCTGTGTGCCTGTAAACATAAATTTACTAGATATATTTTAGTATGAGTGTGCCGAAGTGCACTTTTTGCATCTGTCCCTCCCTGGACAATGAGAGATGTGGATTTAGCCGATGGCTTTGAGTGCAGCAAGGCCCGAGCATGGTGTAAACTAATCAGCCTCCTTGAAGGTGAATTGTGTGGATTAAGTTTGAAAAGACTGAAAGGCTTAAGTTAACACCGTTCATTACAAAAAACAAGAGCGATGATTAGGTTAAAAGTAAACTGTAAGCCCTTGTCAGGAACCAGAGTACGAATCGGGGGAACTGGAGACGTATGCCACACTGCATGGCGAACCTGAGGTTCTGATGCTTCACACGCAGGATGAGGAATACCCCTTTAAGACTCCACACGCTGTCTGGAATGAGGAGGCCCGTCCGTCGACGTCATCGTCAGCCGTCCTATCCGGAGAGGCGAGGATAAAGGAAGAGGATTCCCGATCGGAGAGTCCCGCGAACGAGGAAACGCGAGAGACCGGAGAGCCGAAGGAGGAAGCAGCGGTCTGGGAGACGTGTCGGAGTAGTCCTGAGAAGCCGTCCGAAGCCGAGGTCCAGGACGCGAAGGAGAAGCCAGGAGGCCAACGTGACTACGCGCCACCCCGCCACTCTCCTGGAGGAGTGTGGCTGGAAAAGGTACGGCGCCGTATACAGGGGTTCGCGGGGCACTGGGTGGGAAGGGGAGGCATGTAGAGGGAGGACACCGTTGCATCGGGGCTGCACCAGGTGACGGAATGTGGTGATCCCTCACTGAACCCCTCCCAAGTCAACCGTATGGAAACCGGCCAAACCACTGACTCGTGGCATTTTTGTTGTTTTCTTTCTTTCTTTATACCCTCCCGGTTCTGCGTGGGAAAACGCCGAGTACCCTGGCCGGATTCTCTACTGCGGCGGACGGAAGCGGGCTGTACCAGCAGAGCACTTTGACTCACTCCAAAGATTCTTATTATAGAAATAAAACTAACCCACTACGACCATTGTTGCCTACTGGTACTCTTTTCTCATCGAGCGCTTTGCCCTGGGGTTGCCTTGTGACATTTGGTGGAGAATGCGGGCAACTGCCATCTAATACAGGATGGAGAACATCGTATACCAGTTAAAGGAGGGCCACTCCAAACTTGAATGGGCACTCGAAAAGAATGCCAACCAGGCAGAGATGGACCGCGCAGTGTTCAGCTCCGCGATACAGACTCAAGCCGAAAACCTGTCCAGATCGGCGGAAGGACAAAACCAGTTGCTGCTAGAGCTTGGTCAAGGTAGGGGGTCTGCCCAACCTGGAACGGTGATACCCCTTCAGAAGGGGAGGATCCCGTTTCCTTTTTTCTTAACTTTGAGAGGGCCGCCAGGGCCAGCGCCTGGCCCACTGACCGTTGGCCCTTCTACCTTGCCCCTTTACTCACGGGGGAGGCCCAGGCCGTCTACCAGATCATCAACAAGGATGGAACGGCTGTCTATGGCCACGTCAAACAGTATATCATGGATCGGTTGGGGGTTGACGATGAGTCACATAGACTCAAGTTCCGCCAAGAGAGAGGGGCCCCGGGAGACACGCCAAAAACCCTGTTTTTTAAGCTAAAGGACGCAGCTGATCGCTGGCTTAAACCCCTGCAGTCCACACCCGAACAAATCATGGACAAAATATATCTAGAACAGTTCTTAGAGGCGCTGCCTTATGGAACGCAGCGGTGGCTCCGACAGCATGCTGGTCTAACCCTGGAGCATGCTGTGGAGATGGCCACCTCCTATGCCCGAGCCCAGAGTCGAAACCCGAGTAGGGAGACAGAACGCATACAAAATACCAGCCCCAACAGAGTAGACCGGAGGACTCAGAAACCTCCTTTTGAGCCCCCAGAATCCGAACAGGAAGACCTGAACCGGTTATCCCCTCAGGGCCTCAATGCTTCGAATGTGGCGAGTGGGGCATATCGCAAGGTTCTGCAGGAAGAAGAAAGAGAAAACCGAGGACGAACCGATGGACACTAGTTATCTTCCACGATCCATCCTGTACGCTCAGGAAACAGGACCGGTATATTATGTAAGTGTGAAAATGAACAAACCGGTGGTAACAGCCCTTCTGGACTCCGGTTGTAGGCACTCCGTGGTCAGAAGTGAACTAATTCCCCCGACCCAATACATCCCCGGTAGGACCGTTAGCATACGATGTGTACACGGCGACACCAAGGAATATCTGGTCGCCAGGGTGACTCTTCAGATAGAACCGGGCAGAGACACCATAGCCTATGTAGGTGTACTTCCCTCCCTTCCGGAACAACTCATAGTGGGTATAGATAACCCTTGGTGCTCGGATCTCCTAGCAGGTACACTGAAGTCCCCTCCTCATAAGAAAGACACACATAACACCCTACTCACCTCTGAACCCTGGGCTATTGACCACCATTTTAGGACCGCGCAGTTGAATGACAGCACTCTTAGCAATGCCTGGCAAAGCGCCAGAGACAATCAAAACAACACCCAGAAAACCTTTCCCTGTTTCCTTGAACAGAATGGGCTCTTATATCGGGTTGCTAAAGAAGAAGAGGAGCCCCAGCTTTTGGTCCCGGTAGACTTTCGGGACCAAATCATGTTTTTTGCACACTCTCACTTAATGGCAGGGCACTCTGGGGTAGAGAAGACCAGTCAGTCTATTCTTCATAATTTCTTTTGGCCGGGTATATATGCCCAGATCAGGAGATACTGTCAAGAATGTGATGTATGCCAGAAAAAAAAACCATACATTCCACCAAGGGTACCACTACGACCCCTTCCCATTATCGGCAAACCATTCGATAGGGTGGGGATGGACCTCATAGAACCCCTTCCCAAGTCATCTAGGGGGTGCCAGTATGTCCTCGTTCTGGTTGATTATGCCACAAGATACCCTGAGGCTATTCCCCTGCGAACTGCCACCACTACTACCATTGCCCAAAGGTTGATTGAGGTCTTTTCACGGATGGGGTTTCCACGAGAGATCCTCACGGATGAAGGGACCCCATTTGTTTCCAGACTTATGAAGGAGATATGAAAACAACTAAACATCAAGCATATAAAAACCTCAGTATACCACCCACAAACAGATGGCCTCGTGGACAGGTATGATGGAAGCATCAAACTCACTCTAAAGAAACTACTCACTGGGGATGGAAAACACTGGGATCAACTCCTACCGTTGGCCCTGTTTGTCATTAGAAGCCAAGTGCAGAGCAGCCTGGGCGTCTCGCCCTTCGAACTCCTCTTTGGGCGGAAACCTCGAACTCTTTTAGAGAGTACCAAAGAGAGCTGGGAGAAGGAGGGAACAAACGAGGCTCAGTCTCTGTTGGACTATGCCAACCAGGTAAAAGTCTGTCTTCACAAGCTCAGAGCCCTGGCTCATGAGTCCCTGGAGAGGGCCCAGGTCACCCAAAAACGCTTCTATGACAAAGGCAAACGTTGGAGAAAGTTGACGCTGGATGATTGGGCTCTGATTCTACTGCCCTTTTCCACCCACAAACTGAGAAAAGAGTGGCAAGGCCCATATCAGGTCGTGAAGAGAATAGGAAAAACCACCTACCTGTTACAGCTCTCTAACAATAAAACCCAGATGTACACATAAACCTATTAAAAAAGTGTTTAGGTCCCCCTCCAAAACAAGTCCATACCGTCTCTACCGTGGACACGGTGGACGCCACCATTATAAATGCTGAACTAATGGTAGAAGAACACCGCAATATCTGTGACCTCCTACACACCTTTAAGGATGTGTTTTCGGATCAGCCCGGGAGAACGCACCTGGCCGTTCATTCAATACCCACCCAAGAAGGTG
This sequence comes from Calotriton arnoldi, assembly GCA_963921515.1. Classification (NCBI taxonomy): domain Eukaryota; kingdom Metazoa; phylum Chordata; class Amphibia; order Caudata; family Salamandridae; genus Calotriton; species Calotriton arnoldi. The sequence goes on from CAWUFW010001590.1 coordinate 2,689,203, forward strand.
TCGTTATCAGACAGAAACCCTACAGGGTTCCTGAGGCCCGCAGACATGCCTTACAGCAAGAGGTTAGCCAGATGTTGGAATCAGGGGTTATAGTACCATCACGGAGTAACTGGTGCTCACCCATAGTGCTCGTGCCCAAGCCGGATGGCAGTATCCGGTTCTGCATCGACTTCCGAGCAGTAAACCGGATTTCCAAACAAGACGGCTATCCCCTTCCCAGGGTAGACGAGCTGATCGAACGGTTGGGTGAGGCCCGTTATATCTCTACCATAGACCTCACCAAGGGCTATTGGCAATTCCCCTAAACCCCGACGACCAAGAGAAGACAGCCTTTTCTACACCAGATGGTCTATACCAATTTACCGTTCTGCCCTTCGGGCTTCACGGTGCCCCCGCCAGCTTCCAAAGGCTGATGAATTCCCTGCTAGCACAACACCAGAGATATTCTTCAGCTTATCTAGATGATATCGTTGTGTTCAGCAATACGTGGAGGGAACACCTCACTCATCTAGAGGCCATTCTCGCTGAGTTAAGAACAGCCCAGTTACATATTAATGCAAAGAAATCTAAATTCGCCTTTCACAAGGTGAAGTACCTTGGATATCTGCTAGGCAAAGGCATGATAGAACCCCAAACAGAGAAAGTAAGAGCTATACAGGACACCCCTTATCCCCAAACCAAAAGGGAGTTGCGGGCTTTCTTGGGTCTTGTGGGATATTACAGGCGTTTCATTACCCAATTCTCTACCATAGCTGCCCCTCTCACCGACCTCTTGCGAAAATCTGCATCCCCTTCACATCTCCGTACCCCATCCGAACAAGAGTCTAAGGCCTTCCAGACACTGAAGGATGCCCTGACACCTTCCCCCATCTCTCTCACACCTAATTTCAGAGAACCATTTATCCTCCAGACAGATGCTTCTGGGGTGGGTATAGGGGCTGTGCTGTCCCAGCTAGATTCAGAAGGAAATGAGAAACCGATCCTCTTTATCAGTAGGAAACTATTCCCTCGAGAAAGAGTGTATCCCACGATCGAAAAGGAATGCTTAGCGGTGAAGTGGGTGTTGAAAAACTCAAATACTATCTGGAGGGAAGGCCTTTTGTGTTATATACAGACCATGCCCCACTTACCTGGCTCCAGAGGAACAAGGGTTGCAACGAACAGGTCCTTAGATGGTTCATGGCTCTCCAGCCCTACCAGTTTGAGATCCGTCATCGAAAAGGCAGTGAACAGGGTAACGCAGACTACCTGTCCCGTTTCCCTCTTTCCACCGACCGGGGCAATCCTAGGGGAGGGGTGTGTCAGGAACCAGAGTACGAATCGGGGGAACTGGAGACGTATGCCACACTGCATGGCGAACCTGAGGTTCTGATGCTTCACACGTAGGTTGAGGAATACCCCTTTAAGACTCCACACGCTGTCTGGAATGAGGAGGCCCGTCCGTCGACGTCATCTTCAGCCGTCCTATCTGGAGAGGTGAGGATAAAGGAAGAGGAAGAGGATTCCCGATCGGAGAGTCCCCCGAACGAGGAAACGCGAGAGACCGGAGAGCCGAAGGAGGAAGCAGCGGTCTGGGAGACGTGTCGGAGTAGTCCTGAGAAGCCGTCCGAAGCCGAGGTCCAGGACGCGAAGGAGAAGCCAGGAGGCCAACGTGACTACGCGCCACCCCGCCACTCTCCTGGAGGAGTGTGGCTGGAAAAGGTATGGTGCTGTATACAGGGGTTCGCGGGGCACTGGGTGGGAAGGGGAGGCATGTAGATGGAGGACACCGTTGCATCGGGGCTGCACCAGGTGACGGAATGTGGTGATCCCTCACTGACCCCCTCCCAAGTCAACCATACGGAAACCGGCCAAACCACTGACTCATGGCATTTTTGTTGTTTTCTTTCTTTCTTTATACCCTCCCGGTTCTGCGTGGGAAAACGCCAAGTACCCTGGCCGGATTCTCTACTGCGGCGGATGGAAGCGGGCTGTACCAGCGGAGCACTTTGACTCACGCCAAAGATTCTTATTATAGAAATAAAACTAACCCACTGCGACCATTGTTGCCTACTGGTACTCTTTTCTCATCGAGCGCTTTGCCCTGGGGTTGCCTTGTGACAGCCCTCTAAGGAAGCAGGCTGATATGTGGTTTATTGCCGCTAATCACCTTGTGAAAGGTGGAAGAGGGCAGCGTCCTGGCTAGAGTAGGCGGAGCTTTTTGTAGGACTGACCAATGAGGGCAGTGGCGGCTGGCATGGCTCGTGGGTCGCAGGGGGATTAATAGAAAGAAATAATAATAAACTTACCATGAGGCCGGGTCCCGCGTCTCCGCTCCTGCTCTCCTGCAGCATTGTGATTGATCTGAGTGCCGTGACACGGCGCTCAGCCAGGGGCTGGAGGGGTAGGCATGTTCTCCATGCAAGCTGTAATGTGGCCTGCATGGAGAATGGGGAAAGTGCGCATGACTGGTTTGGGTGGCCCGAGAAGGCAGACCAAACTGTCATTGCGCACTTAGAAGTGAGCAAACTACTCCTCCCCTGCTCCGAGAGCAGAGCAGCCCCGCCCACACATCCGCCGCAAAGCAGCAGGGCACGAAGCATAAAATGATAATAACGCCAAGTTATTATCATTTTATGTTTCTACATGGCACTGCTTAAAAGGAGTGGGGCGCTGCTCCTCCGCCATAGCGGAGGAGCCACCACTGACAGATACCCTGTCCAACCTATGGCCTGATGACATGTGAGTGTGCTCCCATGCATCAAATATGTGGGGTGGGTCACACAGTTCAGAGTCAGGAATGACCTAGCAGCCGAGTGACACTACTAACTGCTTAGTGCAGGATGGGTCCAACCTCACCTATGGACCTCCCCTGCACTGCATGGTCTGCTTTGCCCATTATGAGGACCTGGTAAACAGGCCCCTGAGTCATGTTCTGGGCCTCATTTATAGTATTTTGATGCACAGCAGCACAGCAAGCCTTCCTGCTGTGCTGGCGTGCATCACAATAAAAGGGCTGGAATGTGCCAGATCTGCAAAGCAATGGTGCATTCCTGTCTTTTCCCCTGCGGTGGTGCACAATGGGCAGCCATGCGCCAACGCAGGCACTCTTGCGCCATGGTGCAAGGGTGTCTGTATTGCATGGATAATTGTTTTAGTGCAGGAAGAGACACTTTCCCGCACAAAAACAGACACAAGAGATGTTTGCCTCTTTCTATGTGTGCTGCAGAATGCAGCACACACAGAAAAAGGGAAACCGAGGACACATTAAGGTATTTCTCCTCATTGCTCCTCCCTTACACCTTCCCTGGGAAGACGTAGAAATCTGACTCTTTCCCAGGTTTACAAAACTTTGCAAATCTGAGAATGCGTCAGGTTCCATGGATGTCGTGCAAGGTGCTTGTAAATAAGCCCCTCAGTGTCTGTATTTTAGTTAGCATGTATCATGCCATAGTCACCAATTTACATATCTGACCCTTTCATTACAAAAGTGTTAATTATTATTATCATGTTAAAACTTTCATTCATGTAGTTTCATGTTTCATGAAAAGAAAATGTGCACAATGTGTGCACACCTGAAATTGCCTGCAGCTGTATTGTGGATGTCTCAAGCCTCGACATCCTCCTCTTCATCACCCTCCATTGGGTCTGGAAGTTGTAGCTCACCAACCAAGGGCACATTAGTCTCTCTCTCTCTAGCAGTAACATTAATCACAAGAGTTATCTTGACATTTTTATTGCTGCCTGAAAGCTGGACGCACAAGGTACTGTGCAGCAGGTGCTTACATCGTAAATCATTGCTAAACACAGCGACCCTCCTGAGGTCAGTGCCCCCCACCCCAGGTCAACTCCCAGTGCGGTCGCACCATTCACACCACCCTAAAATCGGCCCTGCTGATGGTGGTACATATTTATGTACTTGGTGCTCCATAGGTAGATGTTGACATAGGAGACATGCCTTACACTAACACATGCATATGTTCATAGTTAACCACAGATGTGGGTTCTGGTATACATGATGTGTCTAATGAACCTTAGAAGGGGCATGTGGACACCCCCACATACCCCATGGAAAACCTCCCTTACACACATGGATGCTACATTGCATTTGGGCCAGCAATGCATTGCTCTGTACCCTTCCACCATTAAACGGAAGCCATAGTGGCTTTGTGTGTCTTGACATTGTTAGCTTGTATGTTTGTCTGACACATGTACCATGATACATGGTGTGTGTATGTGTCACACCCCTCTTACTTCAGTTTCTATCTGGGTCAACAGACACAATCAGGGGTATAATGTCATCCATTTCTACCTGTTAGTTGGTGTGTTAGGTGTTAGAGTTTAGCTTACCTACAAGTAGGCCATTCTCATATTGTCCATTCTGGCATCGATCATTGATGATGCAGTGCCTGAATATGTAGGCATCATGCACACTGCCAGGGTATTTGGCCAGCACGTTGGTGAAGAGGCCCGATGGTCCACAATGGCCTAGACATTTATGGAGTGTGTATGCTTCTGGTTCCTGTAGAGATGTGCGGTGTCTTCAGGAGGTACCAGTTGCACATGTGTATAGTCCAAGGCACCCAATATGTGTGGGAACCCAGCGATGGGATAAAATCCTTGTTTGGTCTCCAGTTTCAGTTCCTTGGTTTCAGGGAAGAGAAGGTAGCGGGGTGTCAGGCGGATGATGGCATCAAGGACAGAGTGAAGGAATGAGGAGAAAAATAGCTGGGAGATTCCAGCCACTCTGGTGGTTGTTGCTTGGAAGGACCCCAACACCAGCATATGTAGTACCGCCAAGAGCTCCACCTGTGGAGGGATGTTGGTAGCCCTGTCAGCTGTTGGCTGTAGCCTTGGTGCAATCAGGCATAGCAGGTCTACAATGGACTGCCTCCTCAGCTGGTAAAGAGTGACTACCTCCTCCTTCCTGAGTCCTATCAGAGTGGTCCTCTGAAGATAAATGAGCTCTCTTCTCCTGCGTTGCCTTCGTGGTGGTGTAGGGGGGTGGGGTGGGTGGTTGGGCTGGGGTGGATGGTGGTGGTCATCTCTGTGCAACTCTCAGCTGCAAAATAACCTCCATGGTGTAGTTCTGGTTGCAAAACTATCCTATCCAACTTCTCTGTATATAGCCAAGTTGATGCGTCATTACGTGGGTTTCAGAGGTGCAGGAATTTCAACGTTACAGCAATGCTGCGCCACTACTGCAGCCACTGCATCACTTTTAAAAAATGTCATGAATATCCATGAGTCACTTTTATGCTGAAAATTATGATGGAACGCCTACCTTGAATATATTAATACTTATGTGACAGGCAATTCCGACGCAGGCTCCTTTTGTCTCACGAGTCGAAAAAGTGATGCATCCTCACAGATACGTCACCTTGTAAATATGGAACAGTGATTGCGCCGCCAATGCATCATAATATTTGATGCACTGGCGGCATAAGCTCCTTGTAAATAAGACCCAATGCCTTTATCATGAAACCTTTACCATGCAATGCCTTTACAACGCAAAGACTTTACCATGCATGCCTTGACTCCTTATTTTAGAGGATGGCACTCTACAATCGTATCTTCAAACTATTTTGATTTCTTTAATATGTCAGAATAGTTATTTGGTGGGCCTCAATATCAAGGTTGATTTTAAGATCACATGGTGTTGATGGGCTCCCAGGCAATTTAGAGGTTACTGGGATGCAATTGCCTCAATTTGAGCCTTTTATCTCTGGTGTCCAGGGAAATCCATACTAGCAACACTAAAAATTAGTAAAAGGTACACACATTTAATGCATAACCACCAGGATGGCAATGCAGAACCGTCCAATGCTTAGAAGTTAGTGTCAGATAGTGAGTCAGAACCCAGCGCGCTTGCAATACTACATAATAAGTAAATGCCCACAAGAAACTCTATTTTTTAGAAAAGAAAAATATTTTTATCTCTGCACCTCATGCTAAACTACTCTTGAAAAACAGTACCATGGTAAAGCAGAAGTATATAGGTCCTGCAATCGTTACACTGCAATAATAAGGGGGATCAATGGTGCATTTCCCCATCCAACCAACCACCATGACTCTGTTCAGCCCTAAGTGACTGTTGGCCTTGTAGTTCTTGTTAGCAGAGTCTGCTCTGTGTCCATCTATGTTATTCACAGTAGTAGATACTGCAGGGGATTTACCAACCAATATCATATGATGTCATTCAGGACAGAGAGCAATCTTGGGTGCATTCACTCTCGGTTGCCCAGCACCTTTTTTAGGAGCAGCTACACCCGGTATCCTCACCCCCCTGCACTGATCTTCTAGGAAACCCTTCTCACAAAATTGGACTGAAGCGTATACCCCAGGAATGTTAGTGATCTTTTTGGTGCAAGGAGGTGGGGTTTCAGTGGCCAATGCTTTTGAAGGCAGGAGTCTCAATGGGGTCTAACGAAGAAATATAGGGCCAGTGCACTAAGATCCCAGGACCAATGAGGTAAATTAATTCAGTCAGATTTGCTCATGCATTGCAGTGGTCTGCAGCTCTTGCAGGGATCAGTGGTCACTTGCATGAGCATGATTACTCTGCAGTTGTGGCTGTATTTCTCCATTAGGGCTGTAGGACAACAGACTTTTCGTCCCAAATTACTCTGCAAATACTCCTTTAGGCCTGAAGAAGGGAGCAAGCATAACTTTGAGATTCTGGTGAGGCTGGCCAAGTGGTGCACTAGTGGTCAGGGAGAAAGGGCACTTACCACAGTTGCAAGCAGGGTGATCCTTCCCCTGAGCCACATGCAATGCCTGCAGCTGTCAATCATTCAGGTTTTAATGCAGACATTCTATTGTCTAGGCCCAGGGGTTGTGAATTCCTCTTAAAGGCAGTGCTCCTCTGCTAGAATGTCTACAGTACCACTTTTTGTTCAGCAAGTATGCTCCTTCCCTCAAGACACTGCCTTGCACTTCTCGAAAGATGCAAAACATTCCAGGTTTTATCCCAACCTGAAGGAAAGCTGGGAAGCAGGGATTCCTGCTCTGGAGCTCAAAGGTATCCTGAACAAAAGGCTGTGTCTTGTCCTTGGTCAAGAGAATCCTGGCACACTGTCCTGAGATTTCACACAGTATTTATGCCTTGTTATCAGCAAATGGGGATTCAAGCAACCCCTCTCTACTCTGAATTTGTGGTCCTGTCATTGTCACTTGAGCTGTCCTTGCCACCATCTTTGATGTGCATATTAGTCTAGAAGCAGTAGTTGAGCTGGGTGCAGGCTGATGGGATTTAAAACAAAGGTATATATCGCCACTACACAAATACAAAATTATCTGAAGCAGACCCTCTGAGGGTAGAAGGACACAGGAGGAATTGTCCCCACCTTCTAGTCACTGGTGCCTAGCTAACTTCACATAAATCCAGGGCCTGGAAGGGAGGGGGCCCTAGGCCCTTTTCCAATCACACACACATAGTCACATCAGGACTCTACAAGATCAAAGTAGAACGTAATCAGCATTGTGCAAGACAAGGTGCTTGCCAAGGGGCAGGACACACTGAAGAATCTTTTTCAGCCAAAATGCATGAAAGACGAGTTATGATACTGATGGAGCAGGGTATTTGAAAAAATTTTAACCTCCTAATATTTTCGTAAAATAATTAATAAACATGTTCGTTTAAGTAAATAACCAACAATGTATGTTACATGTTAAGGGTTAAAGGTAACACTCTATTCCGTGTGCAAATTAATCAACTTATTATTGTTTACGTGTCTAACATAACATAATATTTTGCGTACTAATTAAATAATAAATGCATGATCTGTGCTTTTAAATAAAACGTGTGGTTCCAAAATAAAGCGATGGTAAGTAAGGGACAGCTTTATATGTTGCTTTTTGCTAGGTAATACCTAATTGGGGTACGTAGAAAGACGGGAGGGAAACGAAAGGGTTTATATTTCTTTGTTTTAACAATATTTTGTTTATCTTTGAAAATAGTGCGCTTAGGCCTGTCGAGCAGCGATATAAAATGGCCGCCAGTTGCTAGATTACGCATGAGCGAGGGACCATGTGATAGAGGAGAGAGGCTGTGGAAAAGGGATGATCACGTGCTGATGCTGAGAGGCTAAGATGGAAGTATGGTCAAGGCTGGTGTGACCTTTCTGAGCAGATGTGTGCCAAGATGATCAGCAAGAAGCGTGAGAAGTCCAACTGAATCAATAGACGGAACTGTTAAACCCAAAATGTAGCAGAAAAAGATACAAATTGGACTGATCGAAACGGATGAGCAATTGCATGAACTGTGGGAAACGATGCTTGCATGGACATTCCACAAGGAACTGGTTAAGACCAGGAAGTTTGATTAAAATGTATATGGGCCTGAGTTTTGTCCAATGAGAAAGAGTCACGCCTGAAGAAGAAACATTTTATTCTGTAAGCTAGAATTAGGGTATAAGAAGACCTACTCTTGGTGGGAGGGTTAGTTGCTGCGGGAGTTGCTGAGGTAGTTGCTGCAGGAGTTGCTGGAGAAGTTAGATGCTGTAGATGGGAGAAGTTGCGGTTGCTGATGCTGACGAGCTGATGCTGCTGCTGCTATTTTTTATTTCCAGTTGAGTATAAGATGCTGCTTTAGGAGAACCTTTTATTCCTGATAGATTTTTCATTTAGAACTATTAGATTTTCCCCAGACAGATAGATTGATCTTTTAGAGTTTTTACTATGACAACCTTATTTTTCCGTCTAATAGATATGTATTGCAATTTCAATTTATTCTTATATTGATGATAAATGTAATGATCTGAATAATAAGCTTAACCTCATTTCCTGCGTTCAAAACTTTATATAAACTTTATTATTCTTTAAACAAATGACTCAGTGATTCTTTAGCTCAATGATTAAAATGAAATATTAAAGAGTTTATTGTGATTGAGCTGGTCTTAATCACCATCAACTGATTCCTACTAGTTGGTCCATCGACCAATGAGCGGAATACCTTAAAGCAAATGAGAAATATTATGTCATGATAAAAGAGGTATCCCGTTTCCTTCCAGCGAATCATTTTTCTCCTAGGTTAATGACGGAGGAAATCCAGGGAATAAATGAGTAAGTGAATGTATATGCGGTGTTATGGGCCCCACCGTCATATGGATATAGTGTGTGAGTTAAAGGAAAAGTTGCACCTGGATGACCAAAGCATAATAGGAGAATTATTTTTATTGTTAGCGCTGGATCAGATTTCTTGGTAGCAGAGTTATGGTTACTATAGATTAGTTTGGTGATTATTGATTATTGATAAGTTCATGTCTAACACTTTTTGTTGAGTCGCGTTATGTTATATGTAAGTTTTCACGCTTCCGGGAAGTAGGAAGTGGAACACGTGTGGGAAGAGAAGTCGCATGGAATTGTACATTGTCTGAGTTCATTTTTGGTAATAACACAGGTTGTGTTATAATAGGGACATTTGCGTATAAAAGGTGTGTAAGTGAAATAGTGATCGGTTTTCTTGTGAAACTCTGGCCTTAATTCTCAGGAGCAGTATAGTCTCCACATGTGTTTTATCCCCAGAGAAACGGGTTTACTGATTGCTTGAAAGAAGGGTAAGGTAGAGGGAAGTACTACTTTATCGGCGAAACTAAAAATTCTGTGGTAGGGTACAGGTAAGCGCTGCCTACTGGAAAATACAGAGTTCTTGTGTAAATGGTCAAAGCTATCTCTTCGGTTTAGCGAATCAGACAATGGAAATGTGTTTTAAATGTTGTAACTAACAAAGAATTGTTGAAAAAGAAATTGCCAAAAATTTTTTGTAAAGGAGGGGTCAAGAGCAGAAGTGACGTAGACAAGAGTCGCGCTGGGATTGGACAGTGCGCCGTAGACAGAAATCGCTCTGATTGGAGCTTTGGTGTGAGTCGCGCTAGGATTGGTCGAATAGCCTAGTGACGTGGAAGTTTGTGATTGGAGTGTTAGTGTGAGTCGCGTAGTATTGGTCCGAATAACGCATAGAGAACAGTGTTGAATTGCGGATCGATTGAGGAGAAAAAGCGATTGTGAATCATGTCGTACTATGAGTATGGTAGAGAGAAAACGTCATGGATGTCGAAAGTTAAGAACTTCTTTAAGAAAGACAAAAAGGTAGTGACTAGAGAGGGACAAATAATTCCTCCGCTCGAAATCACCAGCTTCACACATGATGCTGAAATATGGATATCATACATGCATATGGTTAGAAAATTGGACAAAATACACCAAGAATGATGGAGCATTGGCTTTCCCTGAGAATGGTTCATTTAATGTAGCTGTACTACGGAACTTGAGAGAAAAGATGGTAATGTTAGAACCTAGACCTAGACCGACACAGTTTGAAGCTTTAACGGAATGGGAAGATGAGATGTATGAGCGAGAAAGATCCAGAGGATTAAAGAATCATGAGTTTGTGCCTGGAAGGTTATGGGGAATAAATCATGAGGACAGAATAAAGCGTTGGAGATATGCTAACATGACAGGAGGTTTGTTTCAGCTTTTACAGTTGAGGAAGAAGCAAAGAGAAAGTGTACAGAGAAAAAGAAACATTTAGTGGTAGAAAAGTATGTGTATGGTGGTAGTGAAACAGATGACGAATTGCTGGAAGATATTTTAAACAGAAATCCACCTCCATACCAACAGACTTCTGCGGTGGTGACACCTAATGCACTGCCAATGGAAACTGGGAGGAATAAAAACCCGAACGAAGAGATGAGACAAATAGGTCACAAGATCAATTAAAAACTTCACAAAATGAAGAGATAGAAAGTGACAATGCAACTGAATTAGCAAAAACGACACAAGAATTGACTGAGAAAATAAGAGAACTGACAAAGAATAAGGAAGCTGTAACTGTACCAGTAACGATAGGTCCAGTAATGCCAATTTTTGAGAATCAGAAAATTGATGAATGCTCTTTAGTGATTCCCATGAATTCACATTTGCAAAGAAAAAGAGTAGGGATGGAAATGAATAATGAAGGTGCACACAATTTGGCTAGTACCTATAGACCAAGCCCACCTACAAATTTGACGATAAATGAAAATGAGATTAGGAGAATGCCTATGGTGACGGAGTCCTCATCAGGAACACCAGAAAGAAGTAGCAATTGGATAGAATTAAATAGTACACCTGTAGGTCCGACTCCAGATGAGTTAAATGAATGGATGAAAGCGCTAAAAACAAAAGAACCGGAAGAGAAACCATTAGATGTAATTAGGTTGAAAATAGACATGGAAGAATTGATTTTAGGAACAATTGGTACAGAAAAATTAAAAAATTATCAGGATGATGAGATTATGTTTTTGTGCAAAAGTCTTACATGGAGAGCTAGAAATTTACATGACAAATTGGAAGAGACAGCGAGTGAACTGGGAGTAGAGTTTGTAAAAGTGAGAACGTTGCAGAAACCATACAGAGTAGATTTTTGTGAGAAAGACATAGAGAATTTGAACACATCAGGAAGACTGACCCAAATAAAAGAGGTAATTGTTCTATTGAGAAAATGGGGTGATGTGGATAGATGGAGAAATAGATGGTCAAAAAGGAATGAGAAAACAACAGATAAAGCATCAGATAGGGAACCAGTTGTTAGGGAGTACCCGATGAGAGAAACTCCAGGTGGTAGTTATGTGCATGTTCCATGGACCAGACAGGATATACTGTCATTTACAAATGACTTCCCAAAATTGAGAGAGAAGCCAGTAGAATGGTACAGACAAGTGGAAAGATTTGTGAAGGTTTCAAAGGTGTTGTGGATAGATCTGGATGGATTGTTTGATATAGTAGTGCCAGCTGATTTGTGGACAGAATGTAAGATTACTATTGATTGGCCAACTGTAGAATATGCAAGGGAGGTTAAAACAGGAGCGCCAGGACCAGAAGTGATGAGGAAATACGACCAAGTAATTACCTTTTTGAAGAATAAAATTCCACCTAAAGAAACAGATTGGGTAAAAATAGACAGAACAACGCAGGAAAGTAAAGAATCAGTGCACGCTTACTACGAGAGATTGTTGTTGATTTTCAAACAGTACAGTGGTTATGAGACACTGAATGAGAAGGATATGAGTCATTTTGTATATAGGTTTGTGTATGGATTGAAACCAGAGATAAGTGAAATGATTAAGCAGCATATGATTTGTTGGCAGAATAGCACAGTCGACGAAGTTTTGAGATATGCTAAGTATTGCAGTGATGATATTGAGAGTAGACAGCATAAATTGAAAGAAAAGGCCATGTGGGCGCAGGTGAAAGTTGCAGAGAAGCAAGAAGCTCAATTGAGTAATACTGGTAATGAAACAGGACAGGTTAGATCCCGACCTAATATAGGTAAAGGAAAAGGACAAATGAGCATAGATGAGGCAAAGAAAAAGTGGCCATGCCACAACTGCGGAAAGCTAGGACATTGGAGAAACGAGTGTAAATTTCCTCCAAAACCTAATGTGGAAAATCAATCATTAAATTCACAGGTGCAGAGTGAGGTAGTTACTCAACAAGGTCAGGTGTCACAACCACCACTTCCCAAGAGTGTTAACCAACAGAAATACAGTGCAGAAACAGGATTCTACGGAGGAGAACAGGTAACACAGTTGCCGCGTGCAGCTGCAATTTCTCAATATTGGTTACGACAGGATGAGGATGACACGGATGAAAGTTCCTGACGGTGCCTAGGAGAGGGGGAAGAGTGTGTGCTTGGCGCAACTCTAGAGGTAGATCAGTCTGGTCCATTTGTGGATGGAGAAGTGAATGGTGCAAATGTAACATTCCTTGTTGACACTGGAGCTACCCGTTCTACTGTTAGGTCAGTGGAAATTCCAAACCTTCCTCTCTCAGGTGAACATATCCAAGTAGTTGGAGTTTCGAATCAGCAAATTAAAACGCCTCTTACTAAATTAGTGAAGGTAAGAATTGGTCCATTTAGTGAAATGCACCGATTTGTGGTATGCGATTGTAGTCCCGTGAACCTATTAGGACGCGATTTATTGTGCAAGATGAACTGCACTATCTATTGTACCCCAGACGGAATTGCATTTCAGACTCCGGATGAGGATGTGCTGTATAAAATGACAATGGTGAATTTAGAACCAGAAGTAAATGGTTTGTTTCCTGTATTTGATGCGGAGAAAATCCCAATTGAATTGAAAAAGACAGTGAAAGAAGAAGTGTGGGACTTTACAGGAGAAGATGTAGGATTAATGAAAGGAGTAGATCCCGTTAAAATAACAGTGAAAGAGGGAACGAGTTACCCAAATACGCCCCAGTATAAATTGACACCAGAAATAATTGAAGGAATAACGCCAGTAATAAATAAAATGATTGAACAAGGGATTCTAAAAGAAATCCTGAGCAGTCCATGTAATTCGCCAATAATGGGACTGAAAAAGCCAAACGGAACATATAGAATTGTACAAGACTTGAGGAAGGTAAACGAAATTGTTGTGCCTTGTTGCCCGATAGTACCGAACCCTGCTGTGATTCTATACCAGATTCCACGTGAAGCAGAATGGTACACAGTAATTGATTTATGTCATGCATTTTTCTCTATTCCACTGCATCCAGATAGCCAGCCATTATTTGCGTTCCGGTTTGGAGAGCGTATTTTGGCATGGTGCCGAATTCCTCAGGGGTACACAGAAAGTCCTTCAATCTTTAATCAGATTCTAAAGAAATCGTTGGAAGATTTAAGAATGCCAGAAAAGTCAGTAATGGTTCAGTATATTGATGACCTACTGGTGGCATCAAAAACAAAAGAAGCATGTGTCAATGATACAATTGCTCTGCTGAATCATTTAGCAAAAGAGGACATAAAGTGTCCCCTTCAAAATTGCAGTTTTGTCAACAAGAAGTCCAGTATTTAGGGCATAAAATTGAGAAAGGAGTGTGAAAGGTAACGACTGAAAGAATAAAAATGATTCAAGGAATGAGAGCTCCAATGACACAAAGAGAGGTAAGAATGTTTTTGGGAATGGTTGGATATTGTCGACAATGGATAAGCGGTTTTTCACTGATTGCTAAACCATTGCAGAAACTGACAAAAAAGGATGTTAAAGATCCTTTTGAAATGAATGATGAAGAAATTAAAGCATTCAGAGAGCTGAAAAAGAAATTATGTGAAGCTCCAGCATTAGGAATGCCTGACTATGAGAAAGATTTTGAGCTGTTTTGCAGTGAAAGAGATGGATGTGCATTTTCAGTTTTGGTACAGAGACATGGAACTATGAAAAGACCCATTGCATATTTTTCAGCTGTTTTAGACCCTGTAGCGAAAGCATTGCCTGGATGTTTGAAAGCAGTTGCTGCTACTTGTGTGAGTCTGGAACAGAGTGAAGGCATAGTAATGGGGTATCCACTGAGAGTATATGTTCCCCATTCTGTGGAAATTCTCTTGACAAGAACGAAAACCCAATACATGACACATAGTCGGCTGACTAGGTATGAAAAAGTAATTTTGAGTGCAGATAATGTGACCATTGACAGATGTATGAATGTGAATCCTTCGACATCATTGCCAGATGAAGAGAGTGTGATTGAAATGGATGAAGTAGATCACGATTGTCTGAATGTGCTCGAATACTGTACAAAACCAAGGTCTGACATACGAGATGAGCCTTTGAAAGAATCAGATTATATTCTGTTTGTGGATGGCTCATGTTTGAGAACGAGTGATGGAGTTCTAAGTGCAGCATATGCAGTTTGCACAGTAGCAACTGTAATGGAAGCATCCTGTCTGAAAGGGGTACGGTCTGCCCAAGTTGCTGAATTAGTAGCTCTGATTCAAGCGTGTAAGTTGGGAAGAAATGTACGGGTTACGATTGTGACAAATAGCCAGTACGGCTTTGCGGGTGTGCATGATTTTGGTCAGATTTGGTCACAAAGGGGTTTCTTGACGTCTGCAGGAACGCCAATTAGAAATGGAGATTTTGTGAAAAAGCTGCTTGAGGCGATACAGCTGCCTAAACAGATTGCTGTTGTGAAGTGCAATGCACATAAAAATGGGGAAGACTACATAACTGTTGGTAATAAATATGCTGACGAAATGGCACAATATTGTGCAAAGAATGTGGTTTCTTTGAACAAATGTCGGGAAAGAGAGCATATTTCTTGTCTTTTACTTTTACTAACTCTATTGAGACATGGGATGAGGTGAGACAGTTGCAAGAAGCTGCAGAGGATGAGGAAAAAGATACATGGATAAAAGCAGGATGTAGAAAACATGAAGAAAATGATGTTTGGGTTTATAGAGATGAAAGACCAGTTATGCCTGATAGCATGATTTCTGACATGGCACGGATGTACCATGGACAAGCCCATATTGGGAGAGATTCAATGATCAGACTTTTTAGACAAACATGGTACAATCCAAAATTCAGAGCCATAGCTGAGAGTCTTTGTCAGAGATGTCTTATTTGTCAACAGTTAAATCCAGGAAGGAAGACAGTAGTGAGTCTAGGAACAATAGGACGAGAAGGGGGTCCTTTCACTAGAATGCAAATGGATTTTATTGAAATGCCACCTTGCAACAGACTAAGGTATGTCCTAGTGGTCGTCTGTTTGTTTTCCCGTTGGGTGGAAGCATACCCGACAAGAAGGAATGATGGTATTACGGTAGCAAAACTTATGCTGCGAGAATTCATTCCGAGGTATGGTTTTCCAGTCACGATTGAAACAGATAGAGGAACGCACTTCCAAAATGAATTAGTTAAACTAATTTGTGAAGCACTTAGTATTAAACAGAAACTGCATTGTGCATACAGACCAGAGGCTTCTGGAATCGTAGAGCAAGTGAATGGAACAATCAAGAACAGGTTAGGAAAAATGTGTCAAGCTACAGGACTCAAATGGCCAGATGCATTGCCATTAGTTCTAATGACAATCAGAAGTATTCCGGAAAGGAAAACTGGACTCAGTCCCCATGAAATAATTATGGGACGAGCAATGAGACAAGCACAAGTACCTGTCAACAAACTACTGACTATAACTGATGATCTAGTGCTGGATTATTGCAAAGGATTGGCTGATGTGGTGCGTTCTGTGTTTCATCAGGTTGGACCGGATGCGACCACTCTTGAAAGAAAACCAGCTCACGACTTGAATCCAGGAGATTGGGTCCGTATAAAAGTCCACCGGAGAAGAAACTGTTTGGTTCCTCGCTGGGACGAACCACGGCAAGTGATCCTGGTGACGACCACTGCAGTCAAGTGTGCAGGAGTGAAACACTGGGTACATGCCAGTCACACCATCAGAGTTCCAGAACCTGAAGATCGACATGTGAGTCGACATCTGGAAGACCCAACTACAAGTGCAACGACAAAAGAAGTAGAAGAAATAGCTGAAGTTCCAGATCTTGAAGATCGACCTGTAAGTCGACATCTGGAAATATCAGACACCAGTTCAGAATCTGATACAGAGCATTCGGATTGTGAAGAAATTCTAAAAAGAAATTGGAATTTTGAAAGCATAAGAGAAGAAACTGAGCCAGAAGATAGTGACAGTGAGCAACCAAGTACAAGTTGTGGTAAAAATCCTTCGGAGATAATATTGATAGATGAAGAAGGGAGAGTTTCAAACAAAAAGCTAGAAAAATCGGAAAATCCCTGAGGAGCAGTAGGGACAGATAGTCAAACACGAGAACAGGGAAATTTAGAAGCAGATAGAGAGACTGACACAAATTCGGAAGAACCTCGAGGAGGGACAGAAATAGGTGAATGAAGGAAGATAAGAAAAGAACCACAAGTAGAAGAAAATGAAATTATAAGTTTCAAAATAAGAAGCAGTGACGAAAGAATTGAAACAGAGTCTGAAGAAAGTGGAGAAGAAAGAAACCAAAAACTAGAGTCAAGAAAAAGAAATTGGAAAACAGAAAGAGAGGAAAAAGGAAGTGAAGCAAAAAGGCCAAGGAAAGGAGACAATTGGCCCAACGAAGTAAGAAAATTAAGATACAGAATCATAAAGTTGGATGGGAAAAGTGCTGAACAAGTGAATGAAATAACAAGTCAGAGAGAGCAAGAAAAACAAGGTGGAAAACACTTGCAGAAAACGAAAAGAATAAAGAAGGTAAATCCAAGTATAGATCACCTGAGTGGTTGTATCTTGCTTTGACTAGTAACAAAGAAGAAAAGAACACTCACGAGAACCCAGAACAAAGAAACCTGATGGGAGAAAGTGAAGTGCAACAAACCTGAAGAAGTTTAAATAGTTCTACCGGATTTGACAAAACACTGGATCTGACGAATTTTACCGGATGTGACAAAGAAAGGATTCTGAGAAAGAATTAAAAGAAAGTACCAAGTAAAGACAAAACAGTGGAGTACAGAGTGGCAAATAAGTCATTTCTGAGGTGTAGTGACACAATTTTCTGGAAAACAAATAAATAAGGTTATAAAGCAAAAATGGAGAATAATAGAGATAGAAAATGTAAATGTGAGTTTTTAAGTAGATGGTGCAAGATGTGTTGCTTTTGTACAGGATTATTAATAACAGTATGGGTGGTTCTAGCAATCACTATTCCAATTAGTTTAGCTGTAGTAGAAATGTCTAATAACACTGAGAAAGAAAAAGGAGCTAACACTCAAGAACCAGTTATTTTAAGGAGTAGTGCAGAATTACACAAGGACAAATCAATAACAGATTTTTCAAAAAATGTTTTTACTAAATTATTATATGAGTATGTAGAAACAATGGATGTAAGAGATTGCTATGTTTGTATGCAGTTGCCTGCATCTGTAGCAGATGGTGTGACTTATCATCACCTCCCTTTGACGTATGGAATAACATGTAGCGTTTTAGCAAGTTTATTTTATAAAACAGGTAGATTAGAATATTATTACACTGACATAAATAAGATTTTTGTGAAAGTTTCTGTAGTTCCCGAGCTGAACAAAATAAAAGAGGGAAAAACGTTTGGTGAATATTTTCTAGAAGATAAGATTTTAACATTAGATAGTATAATTAGGTACAACCTTACCTGTGAGTTAAAGAAGGAAGAAAGAGTATTTTTAGAGATGGTTGAAGAGAGAAGAGTGAAATTTCAAAGAAAATTGATAGAAGAGACAAAAACACCTCTTTGGGCGTTTGAGGAAGACAATCATGACAAGAAAAAGACAAATGCAGCTATGACTCTGGATTGGCCCCAACAGGGAAGGTTGTGCATTAGAAGAAATAAGACAAGATATGACAATTATTTTGTGGGTTCCAGTATTTGCCATGACAATTATCAAATTTTAGGCGGATGGGGATTCAAAGGGGGAAAAGATCCAATATTTCCAGGGATCTATTATGTTTGCGGAAATAGGGCTTATTATAGGTTGCCGGACCATTGGTATGGGTCATGTTACTTAGGCCTGGTCTTTCCAAAGATTTTTCATATGGATAGAAAAGAAAAAGGAACACACAAAATGATAAATACCTTTACACGTAGAAAAAGGGAAAGTTTTTCAGAAATAGTAGGTGATATTTTTGGTGCATTGATACCAGCAGTGGGAATATCTTTGAATGCATTTAGAATTCGGAAATTAACCACAGTGGTAGATCGTTTATCTACAGATACTGCTGGAGGGTTCTTGATTGTAAATACCGAGATGGTTGCCATGAGAGCTATGGTGATGCAAAATCGACTTGCCCTTGACATTCTTTTGGCAAAGAGGGGCGGAGTCTGTGGAATGCTGAAAGTCCAACATTGTTGCACTTACATTCCAGATAAAAGTGAAAATATACAGAAGTATATAACAAATATTACAAGTTTGCACAAAGAACTTGTTCCACTGGAGGTTGAAAGTGCATGGGGAAAACTTAGTAAAGGGTTTTCTTCAGTAATGAATTGGTTAACAAGAATGAGTGGATTAATAATAGGGAAAGTTATACTAATAGCAACCGTGATAATAATAATAATATTAGTACTGAAGCTTGCAATAACATGTATAAAAAGAAAAAGAAGGCAGAATAAAATAGAAAAGGAAAACATGATAAACAAGGAGAGAGAGAGAGAAATGGGTGAAATAGAGTTAGAAGAAATAAAAGAGAACATGTACAAGAAAACGAAGAGACAAGTTGAAAGGGATACAGTTGTGTAAACTAACAAAAAGCAAATGGATAAAAGATATATGCTGTCTGAGAAAATTGTATAACTTGGGTTTTTGTGGTGATATTAAAAATCACCAAAGGGGGAGTTGATGGAGCAGGGTATTTGAATTTTTTTAACCTCCTAATATTTTCAGTAAAATAATTAATAAACATGTTCGTTTAAGTAAATAACCAACAATGTATGTTACATGTTAAGGGTTAAAGGTAACACGCTATTCCGTGTGCAAATTAATCAACTTATAATTGTTTACGTGTCTAACATAACATAATATTTTGCGTACTAATTAAATAATAAATGCATGATCTGTGCTTTTAAATAAAACGTGTGGTTGCAAAATAAAGCGATGGTAAGTAAGGGACAGCTTTATATGTTGCTTTTTGCTAGGTAATACCTAATTGGGGTACGTAGAAAGACGGGAGGGAAATGAAAGGGTTTATATTTCTTTGTTTTAACAATATTTTGTTTATCTTTGAAAATAGTGCGCTTAGGCCTGTCGAGCAGCGATATAAAATGGCCGCCAGTTGCTAGAGTACGCATGAGCGAGGGACCATGTGATAGAGGAGAGAGGCTGTGGAAAAGGGATGATCACGTGCTGATGCTGAGAGGCTAAGATGGAAGTATGGTCAAGGCTGTTGTGACCTTTCTGAGCAGATGTGTGCCAAGATGATCAGCAAGAAGCGTGAGAAGTCCAACTGAATCAATAGACGGAACTGTTAAACCCAAAATGTAGCAGAAAAAGATACAAATTGGACTGATCGAAACGGATGAGCAATTGCATGAACTGTGGGAAACGATGCTTGCATGGACATTCCACAAGGAACTGGTTAAGACCAGGAAGTTTGATTAAAATGTATATGGGCCTGAGTTTTGTCCAATGAGAAAGAGTCACGTCATGAAGAAGAAACATTTTATTCTGTAAGCTAGAATTAGGGTATAAGAAGACCTACTCTTGGTGGGAGGGTTAGTTGCTGCGGGAGTTGCTGAGGTAGTTGCTGCAGGAGTTGCTGGAGAAGTTAGATGCTGTAGATGGGAGAAGTTGCGGTTGCTGATGCTGACGAGCTGATGCTGCTATTTTTATTTCCAGTTGAGTATAAGATGCTGCTTTAGGAGAACCTTTTATTCCTGATAGATTTTTCATTTAGAACTATTAGATTTTCCCCAGACAGATAGATTGATCTTTTAGAGTTTTTACTATGACAACCTTATTTTTCCGTCTAATAGATATGTATTGCAATTTCAATTTATTCTTATATTGATGATAAATGTAATGATCTGAATAATAAGCTTAACCTCATTTCCTGCGTTCAAAACTTTATATAAACTTTATTATTCTTTAAACAAATGACTCAGTGATTCTTTAGCTCAATGATTAAAATGAAATATTAAAGAGTTTATTGTGATTGAGCTGGTCTTAATCACCATCAACTGATTCCTACTAGTTGGTCCATCGACCAATGAGCGGAATACCTTAAAGCAAATGAGAAATATTATGTCATGATAAAAGAGGTATCCCGTTTCCTTCCAGCGAATCGTTTTTCTCCTAGGTTAATGACGGAGGAAATCCAGGGAATAAATGAGTAAGTGAATGTATATGCGGTGTTATGGGCCCCACCGTCATATGGATATAGTGTGTGTGTTAAAGGAAAAGTTGCTCCTGGATGACCAAAGCATAATAGGAGAATTATTTTTATTGTTAGCGCTGGATCAATACACCTAAAGCTGTTCATTGAGGTTCAGAGCACTGCAATACTGGATCCCCTTATCAGGAATTTGTGAAACAGCCCTTCAATGGATAAGCTCCTTCCTCACAGTATGCACACAGAAAGTCAGCCGACCTACCTTCTCCTATAAACCCATCAAACTGGTCTGTTGAGTGCCCCATAGATTATCATTCAGCCCTTCGCTCTTTAAAATCTATACGACCTCCCTTGCCAGCATCGTTCAAACCTTTGGAATCAACACAATCTCATATGCTGACAACAGACAACTCATCCTCTCCCTCTTAAAAGACACCACCAACACTCAAGCAAAGTTCAGGGAGTGTATGTGTTAGAGTGTTTTTTTTAATTCATAATTTTGGGTGACAATTAATATTGAGCACTAATGTTTTTTATGATGGATCCAAGATGCAAATACTGAATTGATTTCATTGCAGTTGAAACAAATTTAATATGATGTGCAGAAGGGTGTTGATTAATGTGATACAGTTGTTCCACATTTTCACGAGACGCCATATTATTTAATAAGAATGCTGCTCTGATGCTACTCATTCACTGCTGCTCATTTCCCTGACTATCTCACGCCCCCTGTGCATCTCCTCTTCCCACAGGCTCTGCAGAGCGAAGACAAGAATGATTGATGTCATAGAAAGTTTTCTTAGTGTGCATATATTGCAAATGAACATCCTCAAGTTCCCAATGTTACTTATTTTCAAGGTCTTTCCACTGTAGTTCTGATGCTTGGGCCTAGCAATATTTAATTGTATATGGCCTATTTTCTGCAAAATGTCATAACAGTGTGCACATCCTAGGGTAGCAATAGGGCAGAAGCTCTTAGTCTTTTCTTAAAACTGGGTTAGTGCTATAAGCATTCCAGTGCCAAGTTTACCTCTGATTTGGTCACTTTTGATCATGCCACCATAAGACTGCATTTTGTCTCATTTGATATGCAAGAATTCTATATATGAAACCCATTTGGTTTTGCAGGTGAGCCATAGATTTTCCCAAACATCTTGCAGCCGGGATACTGTCCATTTCTTTTATAATTTTGTTGTTCACTTGGACTCTGAATATTTCTGATTTATGACTACTCTGTGCAACTCTGCATTTGTGCCCTACTGTATTTATTTTTGTAAAGCTTGAGAATTTTGTAATACAATCCTTTGACATTTCTCAGATCTAAAATTCAGTTATTGAGTGGACCCAGTTACTCATTTCCTACTCGGCTAAACTAAGTTTGGGTCTGATGTTGGGGAGGGTGCGTTTTAATGCAAGATCAACCCAGAAGGAGAATTGCCAGAGGTGAATTTTGAGTGTTCTAAATTTTGGGGTATCATGAATTTTGGGGTACAGGGTTCTCCTTTGACGGATGTCAGATGTCGCCCTCTGGATGAAGCCCAAGTGCCTCAAACTCAACTCAGAGAAGACGGAGGTAGCACTCTTTAGGAAAGAACAAACTCTACGGTCCTCTCTTTGTGGCCATCAGAACTTGGTCCCACTTCAACCCCTTCCTGCAAAGCCACGAACCTGGGAATCATGGTCGACAACAAATGATCAATAGCCAACCAAGCCATCTCAATCACCTCTTCCTGCTTCCACACCCACAATATCCTCAGGAAAATCTTCTGGTGACAATCACCAAAGCACTCATCCCCAGCAAGTTAGACAATGGAAATGCACTCTACCTTGAAATCTCCATCCAACTCACCAAGCTGCTCCAAACTTCTCAGAATACAGCAGCTAGGCTTACACTCTAGCTCTCTCCACACAACCATATCTCATGCCACCTCATAAACTTCCACTGACTTCCCATACACAAACGTGCACAGTTTAAATTACTCAACCAAACATACAAAGCACTACACAATTTAGCCCCCACACCTGAACAACTGCATCAGATCCTACACCCCGACCAGACACCTCCGCTCTGCAAACTTCCTGCTCGCCACTGTCCCCCACATCCAAAGAGTCAGAGCCCGTGGCTACACCTTTTCATACCTGGCTCCTTATGCCTGGAATTTACTCCCCCTTGACATTACAGCTGGCAGCTCAGTCCTAGAATTTAGGAAGAAACTGAAACTTGGCTCTTAAGCACCCAGGCAGGGGCAGCTTATCCCCAATATCTTAAATACCTGAATGCACTTCAGTGTCAACTACTGTGCCCCCCTCCAGTTCGACATTGCTTCCTGAACCCTGTAACTATTGACCTGATTTGTGAGTGTTGCTATTTTCATACTCTGTTGACAAGATAGGAAATAAAAGTACTCTCACAGCACAGTACCAGACTGCATGTACCTTACATCGGGATAATCCAACTGAACACTGGCCATTGGCCAGTGAGGGTCCTCCAGCCTGCCACATGGAAATACTTCTTTAAGACTGTACAACCTGTACTTCATCACAAAATAACTGTGTAAGGTTTCGCTATGCTAATTAAAACCTTGACTAAAAGTAATATATGGTCAAAAAGACTTCAGCAGGTGGCAAGGCACACTGTGGGACTGTCCTATGAGCAGGCACGTTTGTGTTTTTTCTAGTTTTACAATTACTACAATGTAAAGTGCAGGCATGGCTCAACCTGGGATCTATCCTTAGGCAGCACCAAAACATGTTGTTTACTCATTGCATGAGCTTACAAGGGGCTTGGCTTACTGCTTCAAAGCTATTCATAATGGATACATTGTGCTAGATGCACAGGTTTGACCAATTTGTTGAAACATTTCCTATAATTCATTTTTTTCATTGGAAGAATAATTTGACCCAGGATGTGGCTTTTGGAATTCACATGGGATCACCTGGATCCTGGAAAAGATTTCATGAAGGAGGTGAAGCCATGAGTGGCACTCCAAAGGGGGTGAGTGGCAATTGGTCAATGGCTCAGATCCAGGTTGCATAGCTAAGAATGCATTATGGGGAGTTGCACTGATGCAATCAGTACCTACAATGTTGAGGGGCATGGCTCATGATTTCCATAAGTTAGGGACTATGCCCACACGTGAATTGTCAGGCCTTCCCTCCAAGGCCTCATATCTTCCAGTAGACTTTAAAAAAAAAAGAGCCCTGATGTGCACACTGATGCAGTGTGTGCCTACACCTCAGGTCACAACACATATTATGTAACAGGGCATCCCACATAACTGTATCTGTTATAATATAAATTGAAAACCTACACTAAAGTGAAAACCCACTTAATGATCTCAAATCAAAATACGTGACACAGAATCAATTTAGCTGTATTCTAGTAGCTACAGTTAAATTCTCGTTTAGTGAGACCCCATTCCAAGATAGCCAGCAAACAGCCACAACATTCCAGATCATTTTTGAGACCAGCCACTTGCGGTCAAGTGGTTCCTGTTCAGAGACCAGCTAATTCCTGTGAGGTTGTTCTACCAGTATATAAATCGCATCTGATCGGAGTACCAGTGCGTCAAAATTCTTCCGGCTTGCTCCTATCGCTCCTTCCTTGGCTCCAGCTCTAGCTCCAGCTCTAGCTCTCGCTCCAGCTCCAGCTTCAGCTCCAGCTCCAGCTCCAGATCTTGCTCCAGATCCTGCTCTGCTCCAACCCTGCCCTGGTCCTGCTGGCACCAGCTGAACCCCAGTCCAGCCAGCTCTATCTCTGGTCCTGCCCTACCAGCTCCAGATATGCTCCAGCCCTAATCTTACTTATATACACAATTTCAGCCTTGTATGAACTGCCCTTCAATTGGAACTTAGCACCTTGAAGGTTTTTCTGTGTTTTGGGGCTTTTTCCTCTGGGTGCATTCAGCCACTATTTTCCAGAGGGCATCCTTTCGCTAACCTGTGTTTCATCTAGGACAGACAGTGTTGCTTCCAGAAAAAGTCTCTATTTTCTCAGAGCCTCTAGGAAAGAGGTGAAGGACCGACCTCAATTGGCAGACATAGTAGGACTCCTGCTCCTATAGATCCATTCTTTTTTGACTAATTGTAGTAAAGAAATTCAGAAGTGAGTCTGCTGAATCCTCTGCATGTAGTGTATCCTGCGGCATGCACCAAGGATCGTTCCTATTGAGTCTACTGTTCAATGTGTAAGTACGGCCCCTGACTCAATTACTAGAGTAAAACCATATAGACTTTCAAATGTATGGAGATGAAATGCAAATTCACTTACAGTTAAGCCACCAACTTTACAACACAACCGACTACCCAGCCTGCTTGAATCATATGCTTTTCTGAATGAAGGAGAGCACTCTTTGCATGAATAGAGCTAAAACCAAAATTCTAATTGTGGGAACGACAAGCCCAGATTTGGATTACTGTCTCATCTTCTATACTGGTCTCCCTAAGAACATCATTACTAGGCTATGAAAATAGCAAGATAGGTCAGCCAGAATATGCCTAAATCTCTACAAGTGTGACCACATTAGACTAGCCCTGAAAGAACTACACCATCTTGTTATTGACAGAAGGCTAAAATTCTAGGTCATTTGCTCCATCCATAATGAGTGCTGCTGCAAAGACCTGGAATGTTTACATCAGCTGGCGTCTCACTACGAACCAGCCAGGGACCTCCATTCAGCTTCCACCTACCTGATCAATCTACATTTGTATGATAGGATTAAATATGATTTAAGGTTTATCCCTGAGAGGATAAACACTAATGGAATGCCTTCTATCCTAATCTGAGATCTGAAACAAATTGTTTGCATATCAAGAAACCTTTGAAAACATTCAGACTCTGATACTCACACATTCTACTGGACCCCAGTCTTCACTTTTCCTTTCTTATGTGTCTGTCTCATTTCATTCTAAAGGACAGATGTACGAAGCCTTATTGTGGTCACAAATGGCCTGATTCACAGAATTGGGCCGTTTGCGAACGCAAAAAGCCTTTTTCTGATGTATCAAACCTAAATTGCGATTCAGTAACACATTACCGAATTGCAACTTGGGTTTGCGACCAAATTTCGATTTGATATTTGGAAGGGGGGTGTTTAGGACGTTCCTTCCAAATACTGGACACAAATGTTACATATTATTGTTTTACGACCGAATACTGTTTAAAGGAGGTGGTAAGTCATTGCAAACAGAAAAGGGTCCCCAAGGGACCCTTTCTCCTTTCTGAATGCTGAAACTAATATTTATTAAGAATAGGCCCACTCTTAAAAAATGAAAATTACACTTTTCATTTTTGTTTTTTTTTTGTTTTCAGGAAACTGGGTTGAAATGAAAGGAAAAACATTGATATATTTAAAAGCAATCACAGACATAGTGGTCTGCTGATATCAGCAGGCCACTCTCTCTGTGATGGCCGACATTCCTAATGGGTCACAATTTGAGACCTAC
This sequence comes from Calotriton arnoldi, assembly GCA_963921515.1. Taxonomy (NCBI): domain Eukaryota; kingdom Metazoa; phylum Chordata; class Amphibia; order Caudata; family Salamandridae; genus Calotriton; species Calotriton arnoldi. Next base: position 2,715,264 of record CAWUFW010001590.1, read on the forward strand.
CACATTAATATTCATGAGGTAGGTTGAATTGCAACCCACTACGAATCAGTAATTTGCAAACCGAACTATTAGTACATAGCAATGGCACATTATAAAAAAATCAAATAAATAAATATATTTCATTTAATGTATACGGTTCAGGTTCTAATTATGGATAGAATACGTTTTAGGATTTATTTTTTATAATTAATTTAATTTTAGTTTGTTTAATTTAGGTTCAGGGTAAGAATTATATGATTTTAAAAGGAGGCAAAATCTCTAATTGGCATAAAACAGGACTGCATCAGTGCCTTGTTGTCAAGTATAACCAAAGTGAAAGTTGCAAAAATCCAAGAGTGACAGAACTTAGAGGATACAAAGTCATTTTTTTGCTTGTATTGAGCATACAACTCTGCTCGTAGAGCTATGCACTGGTTTCCAAGAGTCAAATTCTAAGCATTAACACTACCAGGATGATTTATGGTAATACACTTGCACCAAGCTAAGCTTCTCAAGTATTCCATAGAAGGGAGCCACACCATCCAGGTATCCAGAAAATCAATCTTTCATGCAGCTATAGTTTTTGAAATTTGTATTCACAGAATATGAACCACCATTAGAGAAAAAGAAGAAGAAAATCAGAAGGCAGTACACTTGCAAAACTGACTAAGCAATATAAGTTCTTTCATTTCCTTATGCCCTACTTTATATAGGAAGTACAAATGAAAATAAGGACAAGAATTATGCTGTAGCAGGGCACTTTGAAGAAAGCCATGCCAATAATGCCGACCTCTTGAAATACTGTGGGCCTGATTCACAAATGTAAACTTAGACCAAAAGTCTAAGTTTTGACCTGAAGTCTAAGTTTAGACCTAAAGTCTAACTTTACTACTAGTAAAGTTAGACTTTTGGTCTAAGTTTAGACCAAAAGTCTAACTTAGTCCAAAAGTCTAACTTTACTACTACTTAAGTTAGACTTTTGGTCTAAACTTAGACCAAAAGTCTAACTTTAGTAGTAGTAAAGTTAGACTTTAGGTCTAAACTTAGACTTCAGGTCTAAACTTAGACTTTTGGTCTAAGTTTACCTTTGTGAATCAGGCCCTATGTGATTGACTCAATTCCAAAGAACAGAAGGGGTGGATATATGAAGAAAGCCTTAAGATGTCTTGAGTCAAAGTACATTATAGAATTAAATACAAAGACACCGACAGGGCTCAATGCAGAAGAAGACTTACACACTCATTATGAACAAGCTGCTAAGTAACTCCTTCCCTTGACAAGCAGTGAAGTGTGGGTGCAGTTTACAAAACAAAGTATGCATTAAAGAACACTTTAGCACAAGCATTTAATTTAGGTATTCTATAACACATAGCAAAAAATCTTTAAGAAGGGATGCAAGCCCACATGGGCTGAATAATGAGAATGTGGAACATGACATTGCATCTCTGATAAGGTTTTTTAAGTGTGCGTTATCAAATTAGCTCTCTTTTTAGTTATATGTTGCCCACAGGGGCTGAATGTAAGAAGTGACGTAAATATATACATTTCATAAGTACTGTTTGCAAAATGAACAGCGTCTTATAAATGGATGCACATATTTTCTAATTTTTGGATTGTATTAAATAATTTAAATTGTATTTATACAATGGGCAATGACAGACAAACCAGATTGGAGATGTAACACAGAGTGGTGTAATAGGCGCATTGTTGCGCGAGATTGAATGAGTGTACATATAGAAATAACGTGACAAGATTAGGCTTGAGAAAACATAGTGTGGAAGAGTGGTTAATGAAAAGAGACCAAAGTAAAAAAACATTTCATAACTGTGAGGAGGACCGGGACATCACCCCGCCCGTAGACTATACTAAAACATCTAGGATACCTGAATTGCCTTTCACTAACCCGGGTATTGCCCGGAAAGAGTTAATCCCTTGCGGCTCCTCTCCCCTACAGGACCTAGAACGCCCCTTTTTACATGGCGACCAATGGCAGGACGCCTCGTGGGTTCAAGGGGCGGTATCCCGGTCATTAAACCCGGAAGACGCTGAAGAGAGGGAGACCGAAGAGAGAACGCCGGAGGAAGAAGCACGGAGTATCGAAAGGAAGACGGAGAACCATACGGAGCTAGGAGAAGAAGCAGACGAGGACTCCCAGCGAGACGAGGAGAAAAGCGGAGCCGAGCGGGAAGAGTGGACCGAAGAGTGGTGGACACCCCCAGAGGACGCCTCCACGCTGCCGCAGCTCAGGAGAGTTGCGGCCACAGCGGTATGTGAAACGGGGCAGGGGGTGTTGTAAGTTAAGGAGTGGGAGGCGAGCCCAAGGGGCTCCGGGAACACGGGCTAATGTGGTGAACACGGATTTCTTTCACGGTTAATACCGACATCTTCACCCCCTCTTGTCACAATCCCACTCCCTCTCCCACAACCTAAGGGTCTGTACAGCACGAGCACAAGCCTAGTAAAAAACCCGTTGTTACCGGGTTGTAACTTTGACTATCTGGAGCGGTGTACCAGATAATAGCCTACTCCTGAAACATAAGGAGCCCGGGGTACGGAAGGGCCGACTTACAATCGCGACCCTTCTTATCTATTTTTGTTGTTTCTAGATATCCCTCCTTCTTTACGTTTATCACGTTTACCTCTCTCCTACGTCCCTTGCACTCCCTCGGTGGTTTCCTTGACCTAAGGTGGGGGACCGTGAGTGTCCTCACGGTATCCTTCCCTTGCGGGACCGTTATAGTGACTGTCTTCTCTCCTTTTGTTTCCATCTGCACCCTGGGGTTGTGCCACCGTCGCCCGAGGAGGAGAAGAGGATCCACAACCAACCCAACGGATTCAGACGACGTCCGAACCATACCCTACCCTACCCGGCCTAACCCCTCATCTGGATTGTTTCTTTTTGCTTCTTCTCATTTGGACTCCTTTGAATAAAAGAAGCCATCATTCAACCACATTTAAGACCTCCTCGCTTTACTTTCCGCCCATCCCTCTCACATCTGTGTCAGAAGTGGGATCGGGAAAATGGAGGCAGTCGTGAGGAAGATGGCAGAAAGCCAGGAAAAGCTGGAAAAGTGTATGGAAAAGTTTTTGTCCGTAGCCGAAGAGGACCGGGAGAAGATCCACAAATCCCTCGAAGAACAGAGCCAGACCCAGGAGGCCGTCCTAGGGAGGCTGGCCGACACCCTTGGCCAACAGAGGGGTACAATGGGGATCCCCTCGGTGGTCCTACAGAAATACGTGGGGGGGGGAGACCCCGATTTCTTCTTCTCGAACTATGAACGCATGGCCCGGGCCGCGGGTTGGGGCCAAGACAAATGGGGGCAATACTGGGCCCTCTATTATCCGGGGATCTCCAAGCGGCCTACCAGGCGGTCAACCCCTTGGGTCTTACCCCTTATGATGACATAAAGAAGAGTATAGTGGAAAGAGCGGGCATAGACGAGGAAACATTCCGTCTACGCCTGCGACAAATCAAGGAAGGAGCTCAGGAAACCCCCCGTGCCTTAGCCTATAGAGTAAGGGATATGGCTGATAGATGGCTGAAACCACAACAAGCCACCAAGGAGGAGATCATGGAGAAGGTTTACCTAGAACAGTATCTGTCGTCCCTGCACCCGAATATTCAAAAGTGGGTGAGACAACACGTGGGCCTAACCCTGGACCGAGCCGTCGAGATTGCTAGCGCTTTTCATAGGGCCCAAGAACCCCAAAGGGGACGAGAGGATACGTACTGGAAACATCCCGGAACCCCGGTGAAACCCCACAGACCACTCCACCCCTCCCGAAAGCCAGACACAGTCACCCTTCTACCAGGGCCGTCTATACCACCACCCCGGATCCCTACCCAACAGGGACCACAGTGTTATAATTGTGGAACCATAGGTCACATTGCCCGTTTTTGTCCTCAGAAGGAGGAACCTATGGAAGTAGGACTGGTGCGCAACTACTATTGTGGTTCTTCTGGCGCACGCCTTCCCTACCATAGAGTAGTACGGGTCAACGGGGAGGAAAGACAGGCGTTAATCGACACCGGCTGTTTACAAAGTGTGATCCAACCACAGACCATCCCGGGGGGGTGTCCACGACCCACAGGGCACGTCACCATACAATGCGTACACGGGGATAGTCAGCAGTATCCCACCACTGAGATCGAGATCCAACACGACCCGTCCCTGAAAGCAGAGTCTTTGAAAGTAGGACTTATTCCCCGCCTACCCAAACCCTTAGTGTTAGGGAACGATTATCCCCACATGCCTAAAATGATACAGGAGTCCTGGGTGGAAGGGTAGGAGTGGAGGAGGACAGCACCCTTTTCACAGGAAACAGAACCCGATCTAGGGTCAGGGAAATACCGTAAAAGTAGCAAGCAAAAAAAGAAAGAAAAATGGAATTGGACAAGGGTCGCTCTAACCCAAAGTAAGGAGACCCCGGTGTGGCAGCACGAACGGGGGTTCCAGGAATCCCAGCGGGACGACCCAGCTTTACGTGAGGCCTGGAACAAGGCCACAAACGAAGAGGATCCCGAGCAAGTAGGTCCCCAGTTTTTTGTCAAGAAAAACCTGCTTTATCGTAAAGGCGGGAGGGGGTTCCCAACCCAATTAATAGTGCCTCAACCGTATAGGGAGAAGGTCTTATTCTTAGCCCACAGTCACTTATTGGGAGGGCACTTTGGGGAGGATAAAACGGAAAAAACCATAATGGAAAGGTTCTATTGGCCTGGCATATTCTCCCAGGTCCGAAAATACTGTAGAGAGTGCGCTATCTGCCAAAAAAACAGTAGAACCCTACCCCCACGAGCACCCTTACGACCCTTACCCATCATACCAGAACCCTTCTCCAGGGTTGGTATGGACATCATTGGCCCTTTGTTACCGTCTCGTAGCGGTTGCCGATTTGTGTTAGTGCTCGTTGACTATGCTACCCGCTTTCCGGAAGCGTTGGCCTTGCGCCAACCAAACGCAACACAAATAGCCAAAGCCATGATCACCATCTTTTCGGAGTAGGTTTTCCCAGGGAACTGGTCACGGATCAAGGAACCCCTTTCATGTCTCGCCTCATGAGGCAGGTATGCCTCTCCCTGAACATCAAACAGATCCGCACCTCGGCGTACCACCCCCAAACAGATGGGTTGGTGGAACGCTATAACGCCACCCTCAAGACGACACTAAAAAAGCTTTTGGACCTTGAAACACGGAAATGGGAGGACATGCTCCCTCTGGCTCTCTTTGCAATTCGTTGCAAGGTCCAAAAGAATACTGGGTATTCACCCTTCGAGTTGCTTTATGGCAGGCAGCCACGTACACTGCTTGACATGTTGAAGGAAGAGTGGGAAGAGGAGCCTGAAGGGTCGAAACCCCTCCCGGAGTATATTCTCAATCTGAAAACCCATCTGGGGCAGATACGCAGCATTGTCCAAACTCATCTCGAACAAGCCCAAACAGCACAGAAGGTACAATATGATAAAAAAAAAAAAACCCGCACGTTTGACATAAACGACTATGTTCTTTTGATGATGCCCACTTCCGACCATAAGTTGCTGGGGCGATGGCAGGGCCCTTATCGTGTGGATCCCCTAAAGAAGACCAAGACACAGATATATCACGTCAACCTGCTTAAAAGGTGGGAGGGGGCCATTCCAGTACAGATGGGGCTTACAAAGGGTCCTGATCCTGCGTTTTCGCAGAGCATAGAGAGGGACCTCCCAGAAGCCAATAAAAGAGAACTAGCGACCCGACTACGATCCCTAGAGGAGGTGTTCTCCACGTATCCAGACCGAACCCGTTTGGCGGAACACGCCATTGTGACCCCTCCTCACACAAAGGTGAAACTACGCCCTTATCGCGTTCCAGAGTCCCGTAGGCAAGCGATAGAGGGCGAGGTACAACAAATGCTGGAAATGGGCATCATCGAACCCTCCAACAGTGAATGGAATTCACCAATCGTTCTGGTGCCCAAACCGGATGGGTCCATCCGGTTTTGCATCGACTTTCGGGAAGTGAACAAGATCTCTTGTTTCGATTCCTATCCACTCCCGAGAGTCGATGAACTGGTGGAGCGTCTAGGTACTGCCCGATACATCAGCACCCTGGATTTGTGCAAGGGCTACTGGCAGGTGCCCCTACGTTCTGGAGACCGGGAGAAAACGGCGTTTGCGACCCCCAGCGGTCTATACCATTTTACCGTTCTCCCCTTCGGTCTTCATGGGGCTCCTGCCACCTTCCAACGCCTGATGAACACGGTTCTAAAACCGTGTTCTGCATTTTCAGCTGCGTACCTGGACGACATCGTTATCCACAGCAGCACCTGGGCCGACCACCTCGACCATTTAGAGAAAGTAGTCCGAGCCTTGAAAGAAGCAGGTCTAACCATAAACCCAGCTAAGAGTAAACTCGCTGCCCAGTCTGTGAAGTATCTAGGATACCTTTTGGGGGAAGGGTACATAAAACCACAGACCGAGAAAGTAGCAGCCATTTCCACCATCCCCTTTCCTAAGACAAAAAGGGAGTTAAGAGCGTTTCTTGGGGTCCTGGGGTATTACCGCCGGTTCATTTCTAACTTTTCTCAAATAGCTTCCCCCTTGACTGACCTATTACAAAAAAAGGTGGTGACAGAAAAAGAGCTGAGACATCCCACTCCCCTCCTCCTACATGCTTTCCAACGATTAAAACAAGCCCTGACGTGTCACCCAGTGTTGCTGAGCCCCAACTACTCTCAACCATTTATTTTACAAACAGATGCATCCAACACCGGCTTAGGAGCCGTGTTGTCCCAAGTTGACTCCCAGGGAAGGGAAAGGCCCATCCTCTATATAAGCCGAAAACTATTCCCTCGGGAGAAAAACTACGCAGTTATTGAAAAGGAGGCCCTCGCCATTAAATGGGCAATCGACTCCCTTCGTTATTACCTTGAGGGGAGAGAATTCACCCTTTTTACCGACCATGCCCCATTAGAGTGGTTGTCCAGGAACAAGGGACATAACGACCGGATACTGAGATGGTTCCTGACATGACAGCCCTATCGGTTCCTTACTAAACATAGGAAAGGTAGGGATCAAGCCAACGCTGACTATTTATCCCGGTATCCTCTTGACATTGGTCTTGCTGGCAAGAAAGTTAGGGAAGGGGGATGTGAGGAGGACCGGGACATCACCCCGCCCGTAGACTATACTAAAACATCTAGGATACCTGAATTGCCTTTCACTAACCCGGGTATTGCCCAGAAAGAGTTAATCCCTTGCGGCTCCTCTCCCCTACAGGACCTAGAACGCCCCTTTTTACATGGCGACCAATGGCAGGACGCCTCGTGGGTTCAAGGGGCGGTATCCCGGTCATTAAACCCGGAAGACGCTGAAGAGAGGGAGACCGAAGAGAGAACGCCGGAGGAAGAAGCACGGAGTATCGAAAGGAAGACGGAGAACCATACAGAGCTAGGACAAGAAGCAGACGAGGACTCCCAGCGAGACGAGGAGAAAAGCGGAGCCGAGCGGGAAGAGTGGACCGAAGAGTGGTGGACACCCCCAGAGGACGCCTCCACGCCGCCGAAGCTCAGGAGAGTTGCGGCCACAGCGGTATGTGAAACGGGGCAGGGGGTGTTGTAAGTTAAGGAGTGGGAGGCGAGCCCAAGGGGCTCCGGGAACACGGGCTAATGTGGTGAACACGGATTTCTTTCACGGTTAATACCGACATCTTCACCCCCTCTTGTCACAATCCCACTCCCTCTCCCACAACCTAAGGGTCTGTACAGCACGAGCACAAGCCTAGTAAAAACCCGTTGTTACCGGGTTGTAACTTTGACTATCTGGAGCGGTGTACCAGATAATAGCCTACTCCTGAAACATAAGGAGCCCGGGGTACGGAAGGGCCGACTTACAATCGCGACCCTTCTTATCTATTTTTGTTGTTTCTAGATATCCCTCCTTCTTTACGTTGATCACGTTTACCTCTCTCCTACGTCCGTTGCACTCCCTCGGTGGTTTCCTTGACCTAAGGTGGGGGACCGTGAGTGTCCTCACGGTAACCTTCCCTTGCGGGACCGTTATAGTGACTGTCTTCTCTCCTTTTGTTTCCATCTGCACCCTGGGGTTGTGCCACCGTCGCCCGAGGAGGAGAAGAGGATCCACAACCAACCCAACGGATTCAGACGACGTCCGAACCATACCCTACCCTACCCGGCCTAACCCCTCATCTGGATTGTTTCTTTTTGCTTCTTCTCATTTGGACTCCTTTGAATAAAAGAAGCCATCATTCAACCACATTTAAGACCTCCTCGCTTTACTTTCCGCCCATCCCTCTCACAATAACAATTACTTCAAATGAAATATTAAGAGAGACAAATTAATATATATATATATATATATTCACTGAAAAAACCATAGGTTTCAGGGACGTTATAGTTACAAATTAGCATTTAAAAAACCTTTGAAATTCACTGAAAAAACCATAGGTTTTAGGGACAGTTATAGTTAGTTGGACATTACACTCGTACAAAACCCGTGAAATTCCCCCGTTATAGTTAGTCCAGGTAACTATAACTCGCGCCCCATAATGCACTGCTGATGACGTCACTTATTACATCACTCATGACATGGTCAGTGACATCACTGATGACATCACTGATGACATCTCAAATGACATCACTGATGACATCATCCACGTGATAATCTGATGCACCTCCTCACACCCTAATATAACCTATGATACACCCACTCTAAAATACAGACTGCCATTCGCAAAACCATAGACACTCCAACACCAATAACTACATACCCACTCACTGATTCTTAGGTCTACACACACACATCCACTCACTCACCCGTACAGTCACTCATACTTATGGTCACTCAGTACAGGACTATCATATGCACTCTTACTCCTATATAAACACTCAAACACCGCCACTCATCCATAGAGGTACTCACACACCTAGTCAGTCATGCAAATAATTAAACACACTGCCATTTACTCACCTATACAGTTATACACACACCAGCTCACTTAATCATACAAATACTAGCACATTCTTACGCTCTTATACAATAACTGATACAAGCACACACGCATCCATACAGCCACTCTCACTATCACACACTCTCACTTATAGCCATTTAAATACTCTAACACACATATATTCTGCCTTTCACATATGTAGTTACTCACACATGTACCACTGGGACATACATTCACTCACTAACACACTCTTACACACACTTACCCACCCATACAGTCTATCACAGATGCACTCTTGAAACTATCCACCCAGTGAATCGCCCACTCACACATCTATGCACAGAGTCGCACACACCCCTCCCACACAAACACTCAGGCACCCATACAGATACTCACACAAGCATTCAATAACTCAAATAGACACTCATGTAGCTATTCACAAACATATGCAGCCACTTACACAGCAACAGACAGACGGATACAGACATTCACCCAGTTTAGTCACTAACCCATGCATTCAGTAAGATACGTTAAATCACTCACTTATACAGTCAGTCACACACCTACTAAATCATCCATACAGACAGTTACACACCCACTCA